>JAECXR010000007.1:8166841-11098683 GCA_018153035.1 Drosophila pseudoananassae pseudoananassae | reverse complement strand
AATCGAGCGCTAAAAGTGGTTCTGGCCCAAATACCAGAAAAGGTAGCAGCCATTTACAACCAGTGCCTGTATGAAGGATCCTTCCCGAAGGTGTGGAAGAAGCAGAGGCTCCTTCTGCTAATGAAGCCAGGTAAGCCACCAGGAGGCCGCATCTTACCGACCGATCTGCCTTCTAGACACGGTAGGCAAGGTACTGGAGAAGATCCTGGCCACGAGACTCCAGGCGGCGATAAGCAGGGGAAGGTGGACTGGCAGAGGAGCAGTACGGGTTCCGGAAAGGGAAGTCAACGGTGGAGGCCATTATGAGGGTAAAGAACCTGGCAGCAAGCGCCATCCAAGGCACCAGATGGAATGGGGGTGCCAAGCAATACTGCCTGGTTACCACCCTGGACGTGAAGAACGCCTTCAACACGGCGAGCTGGTCGCGGACTCTCCAAGCCCTGAAGGAGCTGAGGATCCCGGCATATCTGCTAAAGATGGTGGACAGCTACCTGAGCGAAAGAGTACTCCTGTACGATACGCGGGAAGGGCAGAAGGAGCGAGTGATCTCCGCGGGGAGTGCCCCAGGGCTCTGTACTGGGGCCGCTCTTGTGGAACACCATGTACGATGGAGTCCTCCGATTACCTATGGGGGAGGGTACAACCATCGTAGGATTCGCCGACGATATAGCCCTTGTGGTGGTGGCGAAGACAGTTCGTGGGGTGGAAACCCTAACCAACTCCGCGGTGGTGAAAGTGGAGGCTTGGATGTCTAGCGCCGGCCTTCTCCTCGCCCCACATAAGACGGAAGCAGTGCTGATTTCGAGCCGGAAGAAGGTCGAGACTGCGACCGTACTTGTAGGAGGAGTGGCCGTTACCTCGAAGAGAGCCATAAAATACCTAGGGGTCTGGCTGGACACAAGGCTCTCGTTCAGGGAGCACCTTGAGTACGCCCACAGGAGGGCGAGCGAGACGACGAGGCCCTATAGCGGATGCTCCCTCAACATCAGAGGCCCGAGGCAGGAAAGGAGAAAGCTCATCACTAGCGTAGTGAGCTCCCAAATCCTCTACGCCGCCCCAGTGTGGGCCGAGGCGATGGGAGTAAGGTCCTACGCGCGGGGAGTCGAGGCAGACCACCGCCTCTGCGCGTTACGGATATCCTGCGCCTTTAGGACGGTATCGGACGACGCGGCCCTAGTGATCGCAGGGCTGATACCCATCAAAGAGCTGGTCCGAGAAAGGAAGGAGCTGGCCAACATGGCTCAGGACAGCCTTTCTTCAGTGTCGGTCAGGAGGAGGGAAGTGAGAGCCACAAGTCTGACAAACTGGCAGCGGCGATGGGAGGAATCTTCCAAGGGACGCTGGACGTTTCGGCTCATTCCGGACGTGGGTAAGTGGACCGATAGGAAGCATGGCCAGGTAGACTTCTACCTCACGCAGGCCCTTAGCGGCCATGGGTGCTTCCGAAGCTACTTAAAGCGCTTTGGCCACGAAAGCGAGGACTTTTGCCCGTCGTGCGGCAGTGGAGTCACAGAGGACCCTCTCCACGTCCTCTCTTGAATGTAGGAGATTTGTGGAGGATCGCCTAACCATGGAGGAGATCCTGGAAGAGCCCTTCACACCCAGCAGCATGGTGCCGCTAATGCTGCAGACGCCGGCGAAGTGGGAAGCCATAGCCGTATATGTGGCCAAGACCATGATGGAGTTGAGAGCCCTGGAGAGGGCACGTAACGGGCGGGAGGAGTAGGGCGTCAGAGTTGTGCGAAGCATTGCTTCACGGCCGTACCGCACGACTTAGGTCCAAGCTCTTGCAGCCCAGTCAGGGAAAAGAAAAATGTACACACACACACACACACACACACACACACACACACACACACACACACACACACACACACACACACACACACACACACACACACACAAACACACACATCTCGTCTCTCCGCAAAGAGTGCCTAAGGTCTAGACGATCCCTGCAGCGAGCTCGAGGCACCGACGCGCAGGAGCAAAGGCACCTTGAGTTCAAGGCAGCTAGGAAAGCGCTGAAAACAGCCATTCGGGTCAGCAAGCGAGAGTTGTTTCTCAAGCTATGCGATGAAGCGGATCACGACCCATGGGGACAGGCGTACAGAATGGTGTCAAAAAGGTCAAGGCGGGGAGCCAACCCCCTCCGACCCGGTAGCACTGAGGGCGATAATTGACGTCCTGTTCCCAAGCAGTAGAGCGGAGGGAATCCGCCCGGCTATTGAGGATTTGGAAGACGAGCCGGTGGAAGCCGTCACAGCAGAGGAGGTGCTAGTGGCCGCTGGGAACCTAGCCTCTAAGAAAGCTCCCGGTCCGGACGCGGTGCCAAATCGAGCGCTAAAAGTGGTTCTGGCCCAAATACCAGAAAAGGTAGCAGCCATTTACAACCAGTGCCTGTATGAAGGATCCTTCCCGAAGGTGTGGAAGAAGCAGAGGCTCCTTCTGCTAATGAAGCCAGGTAAGCCACCAGGAGAGGGCCGCATCTTACCGACCGATCTGCCTTCTAGACACGGTAGGCAAGGTACTGGAGAAGATCCTGGCCACGAGACTCCAGGCGGCGATAAGCAGGGAAGGTGGACTGGCAGAGGAGCAGTACGGGTTCCGGAAAGGGAAGTCAACGGTGGAGGCCATTATGAGGGTAAAGAACCTGGCAGCAAGCGCCATCCAAGGCACCAGATGGAATGGGGGTGCCAAGCAATACTGCCTGGTTACCACCCTGGACGTGAAGAACGCCTTCAACACGGCGAGCTGGTCGCGGACTCTCCAAGCCCTGAAGGAGCTGAGGATCCCGGCATATCTGCTAAAGATGGTGGACAGCTACCTGAGCGAAAGAGTACTCCTGTACGATACGCGGGAAGGGCAGAAGGAGCGAGTGATCTCCGCGGGGTGCCCCAGGGCTCTGTACTGGGGCCGCTCTTGTGGAACACCATGTACGATGGAGTCCTCCGATTACCTATGGGGGAGGGTACAACCATCGTAGGATTCGCCGACGATATAGCCCTTGTGGTGGTGGCGAAGACAGTTCGTGGGGTGGAAACCCTAACCAACTCCGCGGTGGTGAAAGTGGAGGCTTGGATGTCTAGCGCCGGCCTTCTCCTCGCCCCACATAAGACGGAAGCAGTGCTGATTTCGAGCCGGAAGAAGGTCGAGACTGCGACCGTACTTGTAGGAGGAGTGGCCGTTACCTCGAGGAGAGCCATAAAATACCTAGGGGTCTGGCTGGACACAAGGCTCTCGTTCCGGGAGCACCTTGAGTACGCCCACAGGAGGGCGAGCGAGACGACGAGAGCCCTATCGCGGATGCTCCTCAACATCAGAGGCCCGAGGCAGGAAAGGAGAAAGCTCATCACTAGCGTAGTGAGCTCCCAAATCCTCTACGCCGCCCCAGTGTGGGCCGAGGCGATGGGAGTAAGGTCATACGCGCGGGGAGTCGAGGCAGACCACCGCCTCTGCGCGTTACGGACATCCTGCGCCTTTAGGACGGTATCGGACGACGCGGCCCTAGTGATCGCAGGGCTGATACCCATCAAAGAGCTGGTCCGAGAAAGGAAGGAGCTGGCCAACATGGCTCAGGACAGCCTTTCTTCAGTGTCGGTCAGGAGGAGGGAAGTGAGAGCCACAAGTCTGACAAACTGGCAGCGGCGATGGGAGGAATCTTCCAAGGGACGCTGGACGTTTCGGCTCATTCCGGACGTGGGTAAGTGGACCGATAGGAAGCATGGCCAGGTAGACTTCTACCTCACGCAGGCCCTTAGCGGCCATGGGTGCTTCCGAAGCTACTTAAAGCGCTTTGGCCACGAAAGCGAGGACTTTTGCCCGTCGTGCGGCAGTGGAGTCACAGAGGACCCTCTCCACGTCCTCTTTGAATGTAGGAGATTTGTGGAGGATCGCCTAACCATGGAGGAGATCCTGGAAGAGCCCTTCACACCCAGCAGCATGGTGCCGCTAATGCTGCAGACGCCGGCGAAGTGGGAAGCCATAGCCGTATATGTGGCCAAGACCATGATGGAGTTGAGAGCCCTGGAGAGGGCACGTAACGGGCGGGAGGAGTAGGGCGTCAGAGTTGTGCGAAGCATTGCTTCACGGCCGTACCGCACGACTTAGGTCCAAGCTCTTGCAGCCCAGTCAGGGAAAAGAAAAATGTACAGTAGATCTATAAGATAGTTTGTAAGGAGCGAATAAACACGAATACAAAAAAAAAAAAAAAAAAAAACACACACACACACACACACACACACACACACAATGAGGTTCATCCAAATCAACCTCAACCACTGCGAGGTAGCCCATAACCTACTGGAGCAGGTCTTAAGAGAGAAGCGGGCAGATATAGCCCTAATAAGTGAGCCGTATAAGAAAGGCGAGACGCAAAATTACATCCTGGACTCCTCCAAGTCAGCAGCTATCTGGGCGCCAGGCAGACAACCCGAAAGCTTACATACCGGAGTAGGGTTCATCCGGGCCAAAGTGGGCGCGTTCTGGCTTTACAGCTGCTACCTCCCACCGCGCCTAACACTGCAACAGTTCACCCACACCCTAGAAGAGATAGCCCAGGACGCGAGGCACAGATCCCAGGTGGTGATCGCAGGCGACTTTAACGCCTGGGGCTCATCGCGCACCAACGCCAGGGGCCGCACCCTCCAGGAGACCTTCGCGACTCTCGACGTAGCCCTGCTGAACACCGGCTCCCAAAACACGTTCAGCAAGGCGGGGTATGGATCAATCGTGGACCTTACCTTCTGCAGCAGCGGCCTGTTTCGGAGGACAAGGTGGTCCCTCAGTGACGACTATACTGCGAGCGACCACAAATATATAGTCTGTGACATCAACGACAGAGCGCAAGCATCCACATCAGCGAAACCACCTAGGTTCAATCCAGCTACTTTGCAACCGCAATTATTCGCGCAGGAACTGAGGATCCCGGATCCCTCGGGTGACGCTGAGCGCGACGTCCATAACACCATGTCTGCGGTTCTCCAGGCCTGCCGAGTCAGCATGAGGTGTAGCCGTGGGCAAAGAGCCAGAGGAAGGCCGGACTTCGAGCAAAAAAGAGAAGACTTTGCGGCAAAGAGGAGGATCTTGAAGAAATTGATAAGGGAGGCGAAGACGAGGTGCTTCCTCGAGATGTGCGATGCTGCAGAGCAAGACCCGTGGGGATCGGCCTACCGGACCGTGGTCAAAAAAGCGAAGCAGGCAAAGCCGATCGCTCCAAAAGAAGCCGCCACAATGAAAGACATTGTAGAGCATCTTTTCCCGACGCAGATACACCCTGTGCCGAGAGGAGCCAGCGAACCAGCAGGCTCTACGCCAGTCCAGGAAATAGGCCCCCCAGGAAATAGTGGAAATCGCTAAAGCAATACAAGTCGGAAAAGCTCCTGGTCCAGATGGAATCCCAGACAGCGCCATTAAACTGGCGATGACTGCGAGCCCTGACCGGTTCGCCAGCGCCTTCAACGCATGCTTAACTGAGGGCGTATTCCCAAAAAGGTGGAAAAGACAAAGCCTGGTCTTGCTGCCAAAGCCAGGCAAGCCGCTGGAGAACCCGTCGTCCTTAAGACCGATTTGCCTCATCGACCACGCCGGCAAAGCCCTAGAGCGCTGCATATGCCGGAGGCTCCAGGAGGCAGTCATCCGCGCGGGAGATCTCTCCCCGCTACAATACGGGTTCAGGGAACACCGCTCCACGGTCGACGCAATTTCCCTGGTCAGGAGGATAGCAGCCAAGGCAATCGAGGGGACCAGATGGGCGGGCGGAAGCAAGGAGTACTGCCTGATCGCCACATTGGACATCAAAAATGCGTTTAATACTGCCAGCTGGGATGCCATAGTGGAGGCGCTGCGAAATCTCCGTGTGCCGACTGGATTAGTGGAGCTCATAAGGTCGTACCTCAGCGACCGTACTATTAGGTACGAGACGACCTCAGGCATCAGAGAGCACGCGGCCACCTGCGGCGTCCCTCAAGGCTCAGTCTTAGGCCCAGCCCTCTGGAACGTGATGTACGACGGGGTCCTCAGACTAGAGCTCCCGGAACGGGGCACACCTTGTCGGTTTCGCGGACGACATCGCGGTAGTGGTCGTCGCCAAGACCATTCAGGAAGCGGAGGAGCTCTGCAATGCTGTAATCGTGAAGGTCATCGGCTGGCTCAAACAGGCAGGGCTAAACCTTGCCCAACACAAGACGGAGGCTGTCCTGATTTCAAGCAGGAAGCGGGTGGAGACGGCCACAATCAACATAGGTGGACATGTGGTCACATCAACCAGGGCCATCAGATATCTGGGTGTAACGCTGGACACGAGGCTTAGCTTCAGGGAGCACCTTGTAGAAGCAAATCGAAAGGCAGCGAATGTCGCCAGAGCACTATCGAGGATTATGCTCAATTGTAGGGGCCCGAAGCAAGGTCGGAGACTGCTGCTTCAGACCGTCTGCAGCGCAACAATGCTCTACGCAGCCCCAGTGTGGGCGAAGGCAGCCAAAAAAAGGTCGTACACCAAAGGTTTGACCAGCACCTACAGGCTTTGCGCCCTAAGGGTGTGCTCGCGCTTCCGCACGATATCGGAGGATGCAGCGCTAGTCATCGCGGGCATGGTACCAATCGACCTGCTCGCGGCGGAGCGGCAAGTTTTACACCAGGCCCTAGCAGCGCTAAACGGGCATGCCCCGGCAGCGTTACGCCGCCGGCAAAAAGAGTGCTCGAGAGTCATGACCTTACAGAAGTGGCAACAACGATGGGACGAGTCGACCAAGGGACGCTGGACCTACCAACTAGTCCCCGACCTTAGGAAATGGCTCAAAAGAAGTCACGGGGAGGTAAACTTCTCTTCACACACTTCACTAAACTTCACACACACACACACACACACATACACACACACATACACACACACACACTGATGTCCTTTGAATTTCTAAATTTTAAGCATACTTCGGGTGGTATACACATATAACATATATACACATATAAACATATACACATATATATATATATTTATATATGTATATCTAATTATAAATAGTTGTTGATTTAATTTTCTACTAATACCAATACTATTAACCAAAAACAATAAGAAGAAGAAAAGGAAAAGAAGCCAGAAAAAATCCCCCTAAAAATATTGCGCACTCAATTAGTCTGTACATATACGCGCATGTATATGTGCATGCGCATGTAGATTATGTTGCGCATATTCATATGTATATGCGCATCATATCTCCCTCTGCCGGCACAATCGTCACCAATTGCAGCATTAGAGTCAAAAATTTATTAATTTAATATATATACATATATATTCCCCCACCCTTAGGGGGGGAGTTTTTTCCCCCCTTTTTATACTTTATACATATACATTTATATATATTTTCTCTTTACACTTGAACATATTTTTTCTTCATATTGTCTATATATATTTTATATAAAAATTTCCTCATAATACATCATGAGTAAAAATCATGCAAATAATACCACTAATAATACAAATAAAAAAGGCAATCAGCCAAAAAATAATAATAAGAAAAAATTCTCTTTATCATTGACGCCAGCATCGGTATTGTCGGCTAAACTTCAACGTAATAAGGCAGCAGACATCCATACCGATGTAGACGTCAACAACATTGATAATGATAATAATAATAATAGCAACAAATATACTAACACTAATACTAATACAAAAAATACAAAAAATACAAAAAATAATAATAAAATTAAACCAACAACTATTGATAATGATAATAATGATAAAAAACTTCAAATCTCTTCAAATATAAATAATAATAATGATAATAATAATATCACTGATACAACCACCACCGATAATAATGTTAATGACACTGATATTGGCAATAACAACATCATCACCATGGCCGCCAATGCCAATGCCACTCCTAATGCCATCATAACGGATATCTCATATCCAAATATAATAAATATTGATGATATAATTGATAATACTACTACTACTACTACTTCTGCCACTACTACTATTACAACTACTTCCGCTACCACTACCACTACCACTACCACCTCTACTACAAACAACAACAATAATACAAACATAAATACAAATATTAACAATAATAATAATTTTGTTAATCCAACAACAACAACATCAACATCATTTGATAATATTGATAATCCAATACAATATCAATATATCATAATTCAACAACATGATGAACATCAAAATCAACAAAATCAACTATTCCTGCTGACCACAACATCGGCATCATCAACCATACCCTCAACAGCATTAATAACAACAACATCAATGGCAATGACGGCAACGACGACAACGACGTCGACGGCATCCATGACAATGGCAACAACAACAATGGCACCACCACCATCTTTGCCATTATCGTTAATTCGATCACAGCCACCGTCACCGTCACTGTCAATATCAACATCACCATCATTGGAACAGCTATTAACGCTGTCACCATCGCCACCGCTGCAACAGCAGCAGCAGCAGCAGCAGCAGCAACAGCAGCAACAACAGCAGCAGCACCAACAGCAGCAGCAGCAGCAAAATTATACAACAACACAAATCCCTACTAATCCAATTGATAGGATTAATGTTAATAGCAATAACAATAACAATAGCAATAATAATACTAATATTAACAATAAACAAGAAAAGAAAGCTAACTTCGGGCGGAGCCGAAGTTGATATACCCTTGCAGTTAAAACCGGATATATATCGCAAACATCGGATTAAATTGGCCGATCCTTATAAGAAAATCATAATATAACCAATTTATTACAATAAAAAATCTAAAACAAAGTACCAAGCTTACATCTTCAAAAATACCAAAGTTGGTATTTTTACCAAATACCATTTCCGATCGTTCAGTTATATGGCAGCTATAAGATATAGTCGGCCGATCGTTATGCAATTTGGTAGGTTGTATTAACTGACCAAAAATAGAATCTGTACTTAGTTCCAGCTTTTTATCTTCAAAAACACCAAAGTTGGGTAATTTCCGATTGTTCAGTTATATAGCAGCTATAGGATGTAGTCGGCTGATCCTTATGAAATTTGGCATGTTGTATTATTTTGCCAAAAATAGCATTCGTATCAAATCCGAATTCTCTAGCTTTAAAAACACCAAAGTTATAACATTTCCGATCAATCAGATATATGGCAGCCGACTATGATATAGTCGGCCGATCCTTATGAAATTTGGTAAGTCGTAATATTTTGCCAAAAGTAGCATTCGTACAAAATCTGAACTTAGTAACTCTAAAAACACCAAAGTTATACCATTTCCGATCAATCAGTTATATGGCAGCTATAGGATATAGTCGGCCGATCCCGGCCGTTCCGACTTATATACTGCGTGCAAAGGACAGAAGGGTGTGTGCAAAGTTTCAAGACGATAGCTTTAAAACTGAGAGACTAGTTCGCGTAGAAACAGACAGACAGACAGACGGACAGACGGACAGACGGACATGCTCATATCAACTCAGGAGGTGATCCTGATCAAGAATATATATACTTTATAGGGTCGGAGATGTCTCCTTCACTGCGTTGCACACTTTTGGACAAAATTATAATACATACCCTCTGCAAGGGTATAAAAACGAGACAGCATAGCTAGCATATTCTCATCATCCTCATCTTCTGAGTCTTTATCTGAATCAGAGACCATAGAATATGGTAATGAAATTAAAAACAACAATAAGATATTGAAATCAAAATTAAAACATAAACAAAAACAAAATTCAGAAATAAAAGATATGGCTGCCCAATTGATGGGCATAATGGATGTAAACCAACTCAGTGGCTTACTTGACGAACTTCATCAATTAAGAGCTGAAAATATGTTATTAAAAAATCAAATAAGTGACAACGATAACGATGTCGTTGATAATGATAATGATAAACAGAAAATAACAACAACAACAACAACAACAACATCCAATATGCCCGTTAATAGAAAGCGCATATATAGAAAATCGAAAAATTCTGAAGAGGATTCTCCACTATTAGTTAAGAAAGTAAAAATAAAAACGCCATCGCCACCGCCACCAACGACGATGCTGTTGCAGCAATCGCCATTGACATCGGATGATCATCGCCGTCGTCGACAGCAGCAACAGCAGCAACATTCAATCGCAACAAACTATTACCGTGACTTGGTGATGGATGTTGTTGGGGATGATGACGGCGATGTTGCCGATGATGATGACGATGCTGCTGATGATGGTGATGACGAAATTGATTTGGCAATGGGCCCATCAACATCAGCAGCTGCCGCGGCAGCGGCGGCGGCAGCTAAATCAGCTAAACGCAAACAAAAAAGAACAATAAGAAAACTAAAAATAATAATAATGATAGCAATAATATTAAGAATAATAATAATAATAATAATCCTAATATAAATACTAACAATAATAATATTAAAAAAAAAATAATCCATCAGCAACAATATTACCACCACCATCGTCAACATCAACAACAATAGCTACTAAAGCTACATCAACTACAAACAACATGTCTAATAATAATATTAACATACGCAATATTACAAAGACAACAAATACAAAAAGAACAACACCAATTTCAACAGCTGCTGCCACAGCAGATACAGCCGCTGCCAATGCAGCAAATGCAGCAGCAGCAGCAGCAGCAGCAGCAGCAGCAACAACAATAAATAGAAATAAGAAAAATATGAAACCACCGATAATAGTAAGCTACAACCAAAACTTGAAAATACTCAATACACAGATAACAAATCAATTAAAACATAACAATTTCTTACTAAACATGATTAATAAAAACATCATTAACATACAAAAAAATACTTTCGATGATTTAGATTTAATAATTAATATGTTAAAAACTAATAATGTTAAACATTTCACATTTACCCCAAAACATTTGAAACCGTACAATTTAATAATCAAAAAGATACCATCTAATATCTACAATGCAGATGATATCAAGATGGCATTGAAACAAAAAATTAACAATATAAATATAACAAAACTTGTACAATATAAAAACAATCTATGGCAATTGCAAGTGGCCAAAACGATAGAGATACATAAAATTCGAAATATCAATTGTTTGCTCAACTGTCGCATCAGTATCGAGCAATTTAAACCGAATCCTAAGGACATATTGCAATGTCACAAATGCCAACGTTTCACACATGTAGCGGCCAATTGCAATATGGCATATAAATGTGTGAAATGTGCTGATGATCATCAGCCAGGTGAATGCAAGATTCAAATTAATTCAAATTCAAATGCTAACGATACTGAACAACAATTGCAGTTGACCAAACAATTGATAGTTTGTATCAATTGTAAAGGCAACCATACGGCCAATGCTAGAATTTGCCCAATAAGACAGCAACTAATTGTTAAAAGGCAAAAAGCCAAAGAATTAAAAGAAGCTAAAAATACTAATAATAGTAAAATGAACCGAACAATTAAGCATTATGCAAATATACAATCTAATATATCGTTTGCATCATTATTTAAACAGCATAATCATAATCATAATCATAATCAACAACAACATCAAACACCAACATCATCATCATCATCATCACCATCAACAACAATACCTAACAAGAATAATACAAATATAAATAATAATAATAATAATACAAATATAAATAATAATAATATAAATAATAACAATAATAATACAATTGCAAATAATTTCAAACGCATCAATGATGACATACATGTGTTATATGGCAAAGATTTAAACACATGTATCACATTGATGCGTAACTTAACAATCAAATATAATGATAAGCAAATAACGGCAAATGACAAAGGACAATTATTACTGGAATTTATCTATAATATGGCAATATGAAATTAAAAATCATGGCCCTTAATGTCAATGGTATTTACACAATTCGTAAACGTACCGAATTCGTAAATTTTTTAGCCACACACAATCCGCATGTATTACCAATAGCCGAACCTCACATAAATCCCAAAATCAAAATTAATTCCAAAACACATGACATAATATATCAAACAGTAAATGCCACACGACCAAATAATACAACTAAATATAAATATAAATCATCAGTTGCCATTTGTATTAGGAATTGGAAGTCTTAGCCATAAAAATTAAATATAAAATAATAATCAAAATAATCGAAATAATAATCAAAATAATAATAATAACAACATAATTATAGCTAGCATATATAATAGACCAAGAGATCCAATTAATATAAATGACTTAGATACGCTAATGGATACATTAAGGCAAATATCAAATACGGATAATATCCTCATTGGCGGTGATATTAACGCTAAACATCCCAGCTGGAATTTGCCCGATAGAGATCCCAAGCATATTAATACAAACGGACGAACATTATACAATTGGATCTTGAATAATCCAGATCTCATAATTGTTCCGTCCGATCGGCCAACTAGGCATACAATTAGACAAAGGATGAGTTCATCCATTGACCTATTCATAACAACGATAACGACTAAAATCAATATTGACACAATCAATAACGGATGCAAGACTATTGATGACTTCCCATCGGATCATCTTGCCATCCAAATTCAATTGCATCTAAATAACCATAATTAAATCACAAATAATAATAATAATAATAATAATAAAGAAATCTATTTATATAATAAAATTAATACAATTAAATTTAATAAATTAATTCTTGATAATATTAATAACATAAATATTGATAATATAAATAATCGAAATATAAATAACGATGAAATTAATGAACATATCGATAATATAACTACTGCAATACAATTGGCAACTGAATCTGATAAAGTAATACCAAAAATGAAAATTAAAACAAATCAATACAAACCAAATAAATATATCAAACCTAATCTGAAATGAGAGAACCTAACAAATAAACGCAATCTAATGAGACGATATGTCTATCGACATAAAAACCTAATCGATGAGCAACGTATACAATTAATCAAAAGAATAATCAAAGATCTTAATAATCAAATTAAAAACATAATACAAAAGCAAAATGAAAAAATAATTCTAAATAAATTGGATAAATTAAATACTAACAATTTAAGCCACAAGGCAATACAAAATTTAAATCCACACATTAATCGTGCATCATTACCAACTAATATGACATTAACAAATGAACAAATCAATAATATCGATATACCACTCAATAATAATAATAATAATCATAATAATAATATAAATAATACAAATATAAATAATAATATACTAACAAATGAATTTGACAAAATCAATGCATTAGCATGGCATTTTGAACAGATACATAAACAAAATGATAATATACATCCAAATAATAATAATAATAATACAAATAATATAAATATTATAAATTTCGATAATAATCTTACGGCTGATGGCAAATGGCGTAATGCCGATGCCAATGATCTTGGTTTCACCACAGCCGATGAACTATTATCAATATTAAAAATAATAAAAAAACTATGGGTCCGGATCGTACAAGCAATTTTCTGTTAAAAAATCTCAATATAATCACAATTAATTATATAGCAAAAATTTTCAATCACTGTACAAATAATTCATATTTTCCAACTAGTTGGAAAAATATAAAAATTATACCAATTCTCAAGCCCAAAACAAATCCGACCCAATTAAAAAGCTATCGTCCCATTGCCATACTATCAGCATTGGCAATGCTGTACGAAGCAATTATATTAAAACGTCTAAATCAACACATTGACAATAATAATATATTAAAAAATAATCAATATGGTTTCCGTAAATCCACTAGCACCAATCATGCACTTCTTGCGGCCAACAATTTCATATACAGCGGCATACATAACCGCAAAGCGACCATCGCATGCGGTCTGGACTTTGAGAAGGCATTCGATACCGTTTGGATCAAAGGACTCCTATACAAAATAAGTATAGGATATCACTTTGATCCCTCATTGGCCAGATTGTTATGCTGCTACCTTACCGATCGGACATTCTTTGTATCCTCAATGGATACGAATGAATGTTCGATCGTGAGGCATGTGACAGCTGGTGTGCCGCAGGGTTCATTATTAGCCCCAACTCTCTATAATTTATATCTAGCTGATATACCTGATTACACCAATACCCGTACCACTCAGCTATTACAGCTATTATATGCCGATGACATACTTATACTATGTTCAAACGCCTCAATGGCACATGCACAAAACACAATAAATTCACATCTCGATGAATTGTCATATTACTTTCAACTTTGGAAACTTAAAATCAATCCAATTAAATGCAATAGTAATATCATAAAGGGACCAAACATAAAACATATCTATAAGAATGCCAAACATTTTACACCAAAAATCTACATTAATCAAAATATATTGTTAGAAAATAAAACTCATATTAGATACTTAGGCATCACCTATGATACTCAGCTCAATTTCAATGAGCATATTAATCATTTATTAAACACGGTCAAAGGCAAGATAAAAGAATTAAAAATCATCTTTCAATTACTAAAATCCACCGATTATACAAATAAAATAACAATAATGGCATACAAGAAGCTAATACAACCCATACTACTATATGGCCATCCAGCATGGATGAACATAACAACTAGACAAATGGAAAAAATACGTAGATTAGAACGTAAAATAATCCGTACAATTGTAACAAAATACTATAATAATAATAATGATAATAATGATAATAATAATGATAGCAATGATAATATATATAAAAAAATAAGCAATAAAAAATTATATCATAGAACCAAAATTAAACCAATCGATATTAAAGCCATTAATATATTGGAAAAATATATAGATACCAATAATATACCACAATATCCCATCCCTTATAATTACCCATTACAATTACTAACCCCCAATCATTATACTCATCTTAAAAACATACATAAAATCATATATGATGCAAACGATAAGCTCATATTTTATAACCGTAAAAATAACTCTGTCGACCCAAATCATGGCCTTGTCTACAATGCTAATATATAAACTATAAATTGTAATGCAAAATCACTGCAAAAATTTACTCTATAATCAGTAATTATTAATAATTAATAATTATTTAGACTCCCTCTTTTTTCCCCCTAGTTAGTAATTAGTTAGTTAGTTAATTAGATAATAAGTAGTTTGTAACATTATTGTAATTGTAGATTTAGTACAAAAAAAACACACACAAAAAAAACTACTCAACTATATTGCGGTTTTTTATGCAAAAATTTTTCCGCACCCTATAAAACCCCCCTAGTAATTGCATTTTCTTGATCCAATTACAGTATCATCAAGATGGTTACGCCACAAGGTATAAGGCATACCAATCAAAAAGACGGACTAGATACACCTTTAAGTGATCTCCATACAGATGATGATGACGACATCAGCAACGGCGACGACGACGTCGACGACGGCTACGACGACGGCGACAGCGACGGCAATGATGGTCAGCAGCAACAACAGCGGCGGCAACAACACCTGCATCGCCGCAGCTGCAACACAACATCAACAGCACCATCGTCGCCACCGCCATCATCATCATCTACTTCTTCTTCATCGTGGTCATCGTCATCCACAACATCATCCTCATCATCAGTACACGACACAATTCATTCAAATCCCTTGGAAAGCCGCTGGCGTAAGGGCATCTATATACTATTATAATTAATCATACTCTGTTATCTGATCTAGTTAATCCTATAACTTAGAATATAAGGAAAATTGTTAATATCTTTAAGCAAATATCCATACCATTGAATAAACTACCTTTGAAACGGAAAAAAACGGTGCGGAATGTTAGTTCTTCAGTGACTATCGTGCAGTGTGTTAATAAACGAAAGTGAAAAATGACTGGACGCGGTAAAGGTGGCAAAGGTTTGGGAAAAGGTGGCGCCAAGCGTCATCGCAAAGTCTTGCGTGATAACATCCAGGGTATTACGAAGCCAGCTATTCGTCGTTTGGCTCGTCGTGGCGGTGTGAAGCGCATCTCTGGTCTTATCTACGAGGAAACTCGTGGAGTTCTAAAAGTGTTTTTGGAGAACGTAATTCGCGATGCTGTCACCTACACCGAACACGCCAAAAGGAAGACCGTGACGGCCATGGATGTTGTTTATGCCCTGAAGAGACAAGGACGCACTCTATACGGCTTTGGCGGCTAAAATTATTTTTGTACAGCCTGTACTTAACTATATATACAATCGGTCCTTTTCAGGACCACAATTTGTTTTAACAGAAAAAGAGAAATAAATTTTAAATAATACCCTAGATATCTTGGAAGTGGAATTGAAGAGAATTTTAAAGTAATAATGCCGCCGAAAACAAGTGGAAAGGCAGACTAGAAATTTTTTCAAGCTTTTTTTCTTCCGAAATTGAAACTGCGACTGAACACAGAGTGAACTTTCAGTGAAAAAGACAAAAAAAAAAAATTCATAGGGAAGTGAATAGAAGTCCCCTGCAGAGGAGCAAAACAACACCATGAAAAAAAACAATAAAAAGGAAATTCCCCGAAGCCACCAACCAAAAAACCAAATCTTGAGACAAATGAAGAAACTCAAGAAATAACCCAAAAAAGTGTACAAACTAGGGTTGCATGATATTTAAAAAATATCGTATCAATGATTGAAAAATATCAAAATAATTTTTTTCTGATATTGAAAAAAATTAATTTTTTATTTTTAGAAGCAATTTTAAAAAATGTCTCTTTCTTTTATCCTATTTTTTGTATAAATTCCCTTTCTATTAATCCAAATGACGCACTTAAATCATCCAAACTAAACTAACAACACAAATAATTCATATTTGAATTATGTGTAGGGGGGCGTTGTTGCCGCAAAAGATTCCGGGCGATTCAAAAAAGATAACAGGCGCGAAAACAGCGGATTTTCTGGAATTTTTTTTGGTCAAATAAAAAGCCAATCGAAAATTTTTAAATGAGGTTTTATTATATAATATTTAAAGTACAAAATAAATTTTTTTTTATAAATCGAAAACAAAATGGCGGCTCTGCAGCCTTTATTCGAAGCCCCTATTTTTTTAAAGGGGGTCCATGGCCGAACACCTAACGCCCTTCATTTTTGATCTAGAACAAAAAATCAAGTTTGGTTAGTTTCTGTACATCAACGGCTATCGACACACGTAGGATTTTTTCGATATATTGATTTTTTGCAAAATGGTGAGTGATTGAAATCAATTTTCAGTTTTCACGAACAAAAAACGTCTCAAAATTGTTGATAAAAAAAAGTAAGCAATATAAAAAAAAATCCTACGTGTGTCGATAGACATAGGTATTCTGAGTATACTGTCAAAATTTTAGATGGATAGGTTAAGAGTTTTTCGAGTTAGGTGTTCGGCCAACTCAAAAAAAACGGTTTCGAGAAAAATGAGTTTAAAGTTTTAAGTACAGTGGGATATACCTGTGAGGCATCGCCGCAGAATAGAAAATTTCGACACTTATACACTTTTGCCGAAAAAAATTTTCGATTTTTTCAAAACTCTACTCAGATGTCCCCCCTTAAAACAATGGAAATTTAATGTCGTTCTTATTTTAATTTATTTTGATCTGTAATTTTACATTATATATTTTAATCTAGTTTTAATAGTTTACTTAAGATCAAGTTTGTTATTTCCAATATTGTTTGGCCAGTGACTTTAAAAATACACGCTGAGTTACGTGTCGATCAGTCATGCGGCTACGTGAGTCACACACTACACATTTAATTGCCGAAGCCATCCTTTCTGAGGATACCGAAATAAGATTTCGCGGAGGTCATTTTACTTAACTTGCGGGTTTCCTATTGAACATAAAAAGTGTGACCAAAAAAATATCCAAAAATATCCCAAAAAAATATATTTATATATCGATATTACGGATTTAAAATATCGTGATAAAAATATTTATTTTTTCGCAAATATATCGATATTTTGATATATTTTCGACAACCCTAGTACAAAGAACAAACCAAAATCCACCGTCAGTTCAAACAAACCAAACCCAAACAGCAGTTCAAACAACGAACCAAAACAAACCAATAGTCCAAACACCTAACCAAATTGATGATCACCAACCCAAAGAATCCAATGATGATGAAATGGACTCTGAATGCCAGCCATATAAACGAAAGAGAAGTTGTACCTCGTCTGAAACAGAAACCTCAACTGAAGAATCTGACAACATCGACGACGACGACGACGACGACGAAGATGAAGATGATGAAGACGAAGGAGCTGATCTAGCCCTAACACCTTGGCAAATTAAAGGTCTGTTAGAGGAAACTACACAGCTAAGAGGTCAAGCCACGGCCCTTGCTAATGAAAACAAAAAACTCACCCAGATACTCTCAATGTATCGAAACCAAAACAACAATAATACCTACAACAACAACTACCCAGCTATAAGACAACCAACCAACATGAAGAAGTCAACCAGCCAGAAGACGACAACAACAACCAATCAGAAGGCAACAACCGTCAATCACATTTCAACTACGGACACCGTAAACAACCTACCCATTATTGTCCTATATAATGCGGACATAAAAAAACTGAGGGAATAAAAATGTTACTCATTTAAAACTTTTCACCCTTGAAAACTTGAATAAAGTAAAAAACACTCTTACTCAAAACAAAACCATGTACTTCACTTACACGCCCAAACAATTCAAACCCCACTCAATAATAATAAAAAAACTACCCCTACAGATTTACCCTAAATGAAATCCAGCTAGCCCTATCAGAATCTGTCCTGACTTAGAAATCCTTTCAATTAAGATATTCAAAGATAAGTTGTATTTAGTTAAAAAAAATCAAAAAACCAACAACATTGGAAAAATGTTCAAAATAAATGATCTCCTAAATTGTAAGGCTATAAGCCACACCCCAACAGCATTAAGCAATGCCGCAAGTGCTAGAGATTTGCGCACGTAGCCAGCAACTGCAACATGCCTTATAGATGTGTCAAATGCACAAACCCTCACTCACCTGGCGAATGCAAATTGCCTAAACCAGACAAAAATAACCCCCAACCCTCCCCAGCTCAATGTGTCAATTGCCTTGGCAATCACACTGCCAATGCAAAAATATGCCCTATAAGACAACAATTCTTAACAAAAATTAAAATAAAAACAATACCTTTTACCACAAGCATCAATAACAAAGTACAAACACACAAAACTTTTGCCTCCTTGCTTACTAACAACCAACCGGAACCAAAAACTATCCCAACCCTTACATTAGAAAGCATTAATAACGAATCCATTAAAGACTTCGGCAAAAACCGTATAATGTGCATCGATATAACGAAAAACACAATACATAAATACCCACAAACAAAAACCGAAAGAAAGCATGAGAAAGCAAATTTTGCTAGACTTTATTTTACAAATCTCATTATGAGACCACTAAAATGCATATTTCTAAACGTCAACGGCATCGGTTAACTGAGAAAGCAAGCCGAAATAAATCTTTTCCTCAATAAGCACAGACGTGCTACTACTAGCCGAACATCGAATAAAATCAAACAAAAACATTACCTAACCAACTACCACTTCATCAGGCAATCAAAACCCATTAACAACACAACACCTGATTCTGGCTCCCTTGTAGCCATATGCATCAGAAATGGCGTCAAATATAAAGAAATAGAAATACCCCAGTTACAATACACAAAAACCATTGCCATACAACTCAATTACAGAGACTCCAAGAACACAAACCACCAAATCATTTTTGCCTCAAACTACAAAAGGCCTACGGACGCCTTGCTAGTCTCAGACTTAAATAAAATTACCAGAATCATAGTCAAAACACAAACTGTACGCAGGTAGCAATTGGCTGTGACATGAATGCAAAACATACGATTTGGAACATCCCTCACTATTTTTGCTCACTTGCTCATTTTTGTTCACTTGTTCACTTGCTCCCTTGTTCATTTGTGCTTAGTTACTCTTTTTTGCGCATTTTGTTCTCATTCAATAAGTACAGAATTTAAACCGAAATTGCTCATTTTTGCGCGTTTTTGAATTCTGCTTTGTACTTTTATTGTGCTTTTTTTTACTTCAACATTTCTATTACCGCCAAAACTGTTTATAATTTAAAAAATAATAATACATATGTCGTGCATAAGAAAGTTTAGTGAGATTTGGAATCATTTCGATTATTTGGGAAACCAGCAGGCCAAGTGCAAATTTTGCAAGTCCATTTTAAGCTCCAAATCTCAGAGCAATTTGTCCAGACATCTGAAGAGCAAGCATCCAGCAGCACTTGAGCCCGTTGCACGCCAAATCGATGACGACAGTGTGGTTGCTGTGCAAAATGCCCAGCCAAAGATCTCCACATTTGTGCACAGGCCTGTTTCGCAAAATAAATTGCCTCGACAAGCAAGTGGTTCGTATGATTGCCAAAGGTCAACACGCTTTGCGATTGGTAGATGAGCCGGAGTTTAAAAAGCTGATTACTGACGTGTCGAACTGCCCTGGTCACAAGCTGCCCACAAGAAAAACTTTAACCATTGCTTTAATTCCAAAACTTCGAGATGAACTCAAAGGAACAATAACTGAGAAGCTTCGAGAAGCACAGCGGTTTGTTTGACCACAGATGGATGGACATCTTTAACAAATGAGATCTATATGGCCGTCACCGTTCACTTTATTGACAAGGCGTCAACAAGCCTCAATTCATATATGTTAGCTTGCCGATCGTTTCCGATCAGGCACACATCTAAAAATCTTTGCCAATTTTTGCAGACCATCATTTCAGAATGGAATATCAAAAACAAAGTGGCGGCAATAGCTTCAGACAATGCAGCGAACATTGTCAGAGCCATTTAACTAGGCAAGTGGCGACATATTGGGTGCTTTGCTCATATATTAAATCTAATTGTCCAGAAGGCTCTAGACGGAATTGGCAATGTGAGGGCAAAAGCAAAATCAATAGCTCAATATTTTAACAGTAGCTCAACTGGATTAAAAAAATTGGAGGACATGCAAATATTGTTGAAATTGCCTGAGCTTAAAATTATGCAAGACGTTCCAATGGAATTGAACTCTCAAAATGTTCGAGCATCTCCTACTTTTAAAAAGAGACAGTTATGGCCACGTTATCGAACGTGCGGATCGACTTAATGTTATCAGCGGAGGATTGGGAGGTAATGGAAGGAATGATTCCAGTACTGCAGCCAAAGATAATTGTGCTATCTGGAATTTTGCGAACCCTACTTTTGACTATCAGACTTTGCTATCCTTAATACCGTTAAATAGAGGTGCCAAAATGAGGCGCAAAACAAAGAATCTATTTTTAGCTATGTGCATGCCAAATTTTATTTCGTTTAACTTTTGCATTTACTTTCTACTGATAAGAATGCATGCAGACAACGGCTTTTTGCGTGGCATAAGTATTTTGACAGCATCGTAATGGAAATATTTTACACTTTTAAGCACGCGAGAATTAAAGAACTTCTGTGTTTAACTTTGAGCAATATTAAATGTTGTTATTTAAATAAAAATTATTAAGAATTTTGAAATAACATGGGTAAAACTGCTGAACTAAGTTTGGTTACCAAATCCTCAATGGTAGCAAAGTTTAACGCTGGAATAGCAGTCAAAGACATTTCCCATGAGTTTAAAGTGTCGCGCCAAACTGTGCACTACTAAATTAAAAAATTTAAGAAGCATAATGACCTGCGTAATTTAAGAAGATCAGGTCCAAAGCGCAAAACAGATCTCAGTGAAGACCGAGTTCTTGTACGGGAATTTAAAAAAAATATTTTTCTAAAGCCCCAATCCGCAGCAGATCAATTTAATTTGACAGCTAAAACACCAATTAGTAAGCGCACCGTCGACGTTTAAAAGAAAGCGATTTCAAGACTTATAAAGTCAAGGAAGTACCATACATAACAAAAGCAAACAAGCTCAAAAGACTGGCTTTCGCAAAGGAATATGTCCATAAGCCAAAGGAGTTCTGGAGGAGCGTTCTATGGACCGATGAAAACTCCTTTGAGATGGTCGGAGATGGCTGTTTTTCCTCAATAATAAAACAAATCCGTCAAGCATTTTCATCCTGTGTTCATAACAGGGATGGGTAACCGAAAACCAATTAGAATATATGCTGGATTTTTCAGTGGAGGATATGCAAGATTGAATAATTGTTTTCTTTATTCTGTTCATCTGTGGCTTTTTTTTAAATATTTTCTTAAAAACAGAATAATGTATTTCAATCAAAGAAAAAATAGTAGTCAGAAGGAGCTTTAAGTTTTAAAGTTTTATCAGCGCAGTCATAATTTTTATTAAGTATGAAATTTTCCGTACAGGATTGTGCTTCTATTTTTTTCTTTAATAGATCAGCACACACTCCGCAATCTTTTTTTTCCAAAATTTTAAACAATATATAGCCTGCAAAATATCGCAAGGCATTGCTATCAAACTCGTCACCAGTTGCAATATCCAAAACTTGCTCAATTTCCGTCTCCTCATCTGAGAACATCTCGAAATCGGTATTGTCTTCGTCGGTTTTTAACTCTTTGCAAGTTTTATTGAAGCTGCAGTCCTGGATCACATTAATTAACATTGTATCATCATCTGGGCCGCAATTACCAGATAATGATTTCGAAGTTAATATTTTCATTGATAGCATTTTTGACATTATTGTATTAAATTCGGACATCGATGGATTGTTATTTGTTACTCCGCGAGCCCTTATTAAATAAAACAAACTTTCTAAGGGGTCTTGATTCAATTTCGCGGTTGATAAATAAAAGATTTCGGAGCTCCACACACTTTCAGATAGTGCAAGTACTGATGAAATTGTTAACATCATGCCGTCAATGCAATGTACTACTTGTGGATATTTAAATTCTGCAAAATAATTCCTCATTTCTAGGAGGTAATTGTGAACGTTATTATTATTTTGCAGTGCACACCTGTACGGTGTATTTTTTCATACAAAACATGGCTATTGAGGCAATCAAAGAGCTTATTAACCTTTTCAATAAAATTTGCCGTAGCTTCTGCGCTATTTCGGCATTCCACAAATCCACCAGAATCAATCACTGTTCGGATTGCGGCCGCAACAGTGTGGCTAAATATTTGTGTTGCATATTTAACTTTCATTTTTCAAATGAGTTTGGATTTATATGCTTCGCCGTTACTTTGGGACAAAGCCTCGTTGAGTTTCTAGACTCAATTTAGTATAATTTCCTTATTATATCCCAAGTTACATCTCCATCCGGCGTATTTAAATTATTTTTTATTAAACGGTTTCTCAATGATTTTATAAGATGAAGGGCATCAAATATTGTGAATATTTCTTTACCGTTAACATAAAAACTCGGCTTGTTTATGTTAACGCCCCATTTTTTAAATGCAGCTCTATTATTTGAGCATTGGTCGCATATTATGGCACGTACATACGTTTAACCCCAACGTTTGCGAAACTTCTATGTTCGCTTCAACTTTTTTCATGAGGCAATCATGTTTAATACCGTTAGCCGAAACAGTATAGCTTAAAACGTACTTCCAATTTTCAAATAAGCCTCTAGCCATGAAGACGCATACTTGCTGCCCTAAAAATCGAGTTCTTTTTTCACCATCATTTTCAAATCCCTGAATTTCATCGAGAGCGGTATTATATTGCAGTCCTTTTTTGATTTCTATTTCATCACAAAGGATCACTGCTTCTTTACCTTTCTCGCTCATTTCACCAACAATTTTCTGGAGGTATTCTAGAAAATCAGGTTGAAATCCTGGCGTCATATTTTTAAAAAGAGCCCATCGACACAACGTACTTTTGGCAGGAAGTTTTAACTTTAAAACATCCCTCATATACTCATACGTTCGCGAAGAATAAAAATTTATATTCTGGGCTATCACTTTTTCTGCGCTGTTATGTGAGTTCGATTTTTTTTAGCAGCATTTTGCATAATGTTTTGGCCTCATCAGAAACATGAGGTAATTTATTTATAATATTAAATAAATTTAGGGTGCTTCTTCTACTATTTCTCATACCCTTGCGTCTACTAGAATTTTTCTTTAAAACAAAAGCCCTTCTCATTTTTTGCATTTTTTCTTTGTATTTTTTTAGTTCAAGAAACATCTCATAATTCTTTTTCTGTAAAATCTTTCATTTTCTTCCCTCTTCTGGCAATTCGAACAAAAATCTTCTAACTGCGGTAAAGTTTCTAAGTTGGGAGTTTCTAAATTGGAAGGGCTACCTACCCTATTTAAAAACTCTTTTCTTCCTATTGGGTTAATATAAGTGCCAATTGGTTCTTCCGCCCCATCATCACAAAATTCAAATTGTTCACATGGAACAGTACTGTTCGGACGCAATAGTGAATTGTCACATAAATTTAAAGTGGTTACGGCATTGCTTCTAAGCCTACTTTTCCCAATATATTTACTTTTAAAATGTCTGTTACAAATTCGCGCAGTTCGTCTATTAAAAGTGTCATCCAATTGGCACAATTCAACCCATTTCTTAAGATTCCTATCGTCCGATGGAAAAGAAAACAACCTAATTGGAATGGAGTGTGACGAATCTCTGTAACTCCCCTGGCAGGATGCAATAATGCACTTGCGTCCATTTTTCCTAACATTAAGCCGATTCATTTAAAAAATGTTTAAACCGAATATTTAAATAAATTATTTTAGGTTTAAATAACTAGATTTATACTTGCAATTGATGATGATGTAGCCACGGACCCTCGAAAAGTTTACGTTTAGTAAAAATATTTCCGAAGAATATATAAACACACCGATACTAATCACTTTTTTGACAAAAATCAGCACTTAATTAAGTCCTCACGAAAAACGCTCCTCACAGAACAAAAATAGAATGCCGATTAAACCATTTTCCTCTTCTTCATCAAATGGCAATATTTTAGGCGGGTAAATTAGGCGGGGGGTAAGCCAAGTGGCAACCAAAAATTACAAGAATCAAAACAAACCCGAAAAAAATAGTTTTGGCGCGCAAGTTAACTCTTTCATTGCCAAGAACTCCAAAGGCATACCACAGGGAAATGACGGTAAATGTAAATACGGTAGTGACATTTTTATATGCATGTATATATTTTAAATTACACTGCAGATCATACAATAAGATATGCACTATAGATCATAAAACCATATAAGAATCCATATAAAAGCATAAAACCAATGTAAACATATGTATTTTTTATATATATGTATGTACATATATATATCTGTAACAAACTCGAGCGGCGACTTTTTTAAAGTACCAAAATATATAAGGAAATTATTAAATTAACGACAATAATTTAATTAAATCTCACAATAACCCAAATTAATAACAAGTGCCTGAAAAATTGTAAACAAAAAAGGTAAACAAGTCCATCAGCTGTTTTTGTGTCTTCACCCTCCCCCTAAAACTCATCCATCAGTAGGGTATGCAGGCAAAATCCACATGAAGAACAACAAAAACTTAAAAGCGATCGGGATTTTAAGTGACTCCGACTGAAATATACTCTGACTCTTTCTCAGTATATTGATTTTTAATGATTCGTAAAAATATATATACAGAAAACATTTTACTACCAACACTTAATCTTATTCCTAAATAAATTAAAAATGTATGCTGAAATAATAAAAAATATAATATAAAAAATAGTATCATTTCTTTCGTCATTTCATCACATAACGGATACAACTGATTGTATCAGTTGTATTGTCAGTCCCGACGTGGTCGGAAGTCGCCTGTCCAGAACCGTATATCACGCCACCTTTTTGCCGGGTGACTACCGCGGGTACGCGTCAATGGACCCGAATCGGGAGTTGCTCGGTGGGTGATCGGCGCTTTCCCGATCGCTTTCCTAGTTGGGCGTGAGTTCACGAGTCGGCTTATCCATGCCTTGCAGGACCACGCCTGTTGGTTGCGACTCAGGAGTCAGTGCGGCGTGCGCCAGGCTTATCCTTTCCTCACTTCCTTGCAAGGCTACCTGCCCGTTATCCTTTAATCCTCCTGGCTCCAAAGATCACGCCACTTTCCCGTTGGCGGGCTGCCGTTACTAATGCTTCCAAGATCACGCCACTTCCCTGTTGGCGGGCTGCCGTCCGTGCCCCTTTGCCCCTTTCCTTTCGGCCTCTGACCTCTGCTGTTGCTATGCGGTGCGCCGCCGGCTTCCTTCGCCTCCCCCGTTGCTCCTTGCTCCTTTGCTGCTACTAGCCGTGTCGCACATTCAGAACACGGCTGCGCGGTGTGCTTATCTCCTCACTGTTGCCTCGGGAACCGTTACGTTCCACGTTGATTCCGTCTTCCCACCGGGTGATGAAACCCTGCCTTTCCATTCGTCTGCTGCTGCTCCGGGAACCGTTACGTTCCACGTTGATTCCGTCTTCCCACCGGGTGATGAAACCCTGCCTTTTCATTCGTCTACTGCTGCTCCGGGAACCGTTACGTTCCACTTTGATTCCGTCTTCCCACCGGGTGATGAAACCCTGCCTTTCCATTCGTCTACTGCTGCTCCGGGAACCGTTACGTTCCACGTTGATTCCGTCTTCCCACCGGGTGATGAAACCCTGCCTTTCCATTCGTCTACTGCTGCTCCGGGAACCGTTACGTTCCACGTTGATTCCGTCTTCCCACCGGGTGATGAAACCCTGCCTTTTCATTCGTCTACTGCTGCTCCGGGAACCGTTACGTTCCACTTTGATTCCGTCTTCCCACCGGGTGATGAAACCCTGCCTTTCCATTCGTCTACTGCTGCTCCGGGAACCGTTACGTTCCACGTTGATTCCGTCTTCCCACCGGGTGATGAAACCCTGCCTTTCCATTCGTCTACTGCTGCTCCGGGAACCGTTACGTTCCACTTTGATTCCGTCTTCCCACCGGGTGATGAAACCCTGCCTTTCCATTCGTCTACTGCTGCTCCGGGAACCGTTACGTTCCACGTTGATTCCGTCTTCCCACCGGGTGATGAAACCCTGCCTTTCCATTCGTCTACTGCTGCTCCGGGAACCGTTACGTTCCACGTTGATTCCGTCTTCCCACCGGGTGATGAAACCCTGCCTTTTCATTCGTCTACTGCTGCTCCGGGAACCGTTACGTTCCACTTTGATTCCGTCTTCCCACCGGGTGATGAAACCCTGCCTTTCCATTCGTCTACTGCTGCTCCGGGAACCGTTACGTTCCACGTAACGTTTTTTTCAATTTTTTTGGAGACTGTTTTGGGCTTCAATTTTTTTAAACTCATAATCATTATTTACGGTCCCTGATTTATATATCATCCATTTTTTTTCTTTCCTTCAAATATCAATTCCCGATTATTCAAAGAAATAGAATCTCTTTCCGATGATTTTAAAAAAGTATTTATTGATCAAGATCTACCACTTCGAAAACATCGCTTGCGATTGTTAACATTTGATCTGCAAAATTTAATTGACACAATCACTCTAGCAAAAATAGACGTTTTTAATACCAAAATTTTAAATAACGATGATATCTTGGAAATATTAAAGCATGAACAAAAACCAGTAATTATAGCTGATTTAATGGACATCTCTGCTTTTAAAATCGCATTGCATAAAGAACTTTTAATAATTTATATAAAATACCCAATAATAAAAAACAGATGTGAAATATATTAAGCAATCAAGTCGCAAAATGCGAAAATATTTTTTATGAAATGTCTAATTTTAAGAACGAAATTTTTAATAATTATTGCACTTTAAGTAACAAAAAAACGTGTTTTACCCGATTATTAAATGGAGAGAAATCAACCTGTAAAAAAATAAGAGAAAAAAATAAAAAAAATAGACATCATACAAGATGGTGCCATTCTTATAAGTGGAAACAATATTGTTAACAACTCCCATTTAAACGGTTCGTTTTTAATAACATTTAATGGTACAGCTTTTCCCCTTTCAACCCCAGAGGATCCATATCACCCCACGCTGGAGGTCTCAATCGAAACCACTCCTGGTATCGATCAGATGTCTCCGAGCGTGGTAAATAAGATTCGCTGTTTCCGTAAAAGCTGATTTTCAGAAACTTAATTGCCTTATCGAGACTTTTGACTGGTCTGATATTCTGGCGTGCACTGATCTTAATGTCACTTTAGAAAAATTGACTCATGTGTGCCTTGGAAATATCCGTCCGCTTCAAAAAATCCTCCTTGGTTTACAAGGTGCCTTACTAACTTAAAAAATAAAAAAAATAAGCTTTTACTTAAATATAAAAAAAACCTGCAGTAGTGTTGATTTCTCAAGATACCTACTAGCTCGGTCGAATTTTACCGTGCGTAACGCTGAATGTTATAGGAATTATATTGACCGCTGCCGGATACAATTTACTCAGGATCCAAAGCAGTTTTATAATTTTGTAAACACTAAGCGTAAACACGTATCTTTTTTACCCCTGCTTACGTTTGAAAATTCTTCTGCGACTTCGGATCAGGCCATTGCCGATCTATTCGCAGAATTTTTTCAAACAACTTATTCTCCTCCCTAAATTGATTGATCAGCCTTACGCATATAACATTCAAGCAGCAAATCTTATTTTCTGTCCGTTTTTTTCTGAGAACAACTTATTATCTGGTCTTTTAAGGGTAAAACCCATTTATTCGCCTGGCCCCGACGGAGTACCAGGCTGTGTGCTAAAATACTGCGCCAGGGCTCTGTGCAAACCTCTTCTAAGACTTTTCAACTTATCTTTGGAAACCTCGATTTTTCCCCTTAAGTGGAAGGAATCACTTATAATTCCCCTACATAAAAAGGGAAAAAGTCCAAGGCTGCCAACTACAGAGGCATCTCTAAGTTGTCGGCAATTCCAAAGTTATTTGAAAAATTAATCACCCCTCATTTGCAACACCTTTGCTCTTCGATTATCACTCCTTGTCAGAATGGCTTTATTAAGCGTCGCTCCACCACCACAAACTTATTGGAGTTGACATCCTTTGTCATAGATGGCTTTTGTAAGGGATATCAAACCGATGTAATTTACACAGACTTTACTCTTGTTGAGTAAACTGAATATGCTGGGTTTTCCTAAAGACCTCTTAATGTGGATCTCCAGCTACCTAGATGGAAGGACACAAAGAGTCTTATTTAAAAACATACAGTCCCGTCTGGTCCGTGCTACATCCGGCGTCCCTCAAGGAAGTCATCTTGGCCCGTTATTATTTACGCTTTTTATAAACGACTTGCCCCCTGCTTTAACGAACTCTCTAGTTCTTATGTATGCAGATGATGTAAAGCTTTGTCTTCAGTACAAATCCATCTCTGCCCAATGCAGTCTTCAGTCTGACCTTGATAACTTTCAAAAATGGTGCTTAGCTAATGATCTAATACTTAATGGATCTAAATGCAAACATATGTCTTTTTATCGTTCTTGCCCTCTGCAAGCTACTTATTCTATTAATGGGATTGCCTTAGAAAAATTGACCCAGGTTAATGATCTCGGCATCCTATTAGACATCAAACTTAAATTTGCCGACCATATTTCCTTAATGGTTAATAAGGCTAAAGGAGTCCTTGGTTTTATCAAAAGGTGGTCAAAAGAATTTAATGACCCCTATATAACTAAAACTCTATTCATTTCTTTGGTCCGTCCTATACTGGAGTACGGTTCATGTGTCTGGAGTCCCCAATATGGAGTACATCAGGACCGCATAGAATCCGTACAAAAGAATTTCCTAACTTTTTCACTTAGAGGTCTAAACTGGGATGCAAATCTTCACCTTCCATCTTATAATAGTAGACTCTTACTCATAAACTTACCCAGCTTAACAAATCGTAGGACAATGCTCGGTGTAGTCTTTCTGCATAACCTTATTAACGGGGATGTAGATAGCCAGCATTTACTAACACGCTTAAAATTTAACATTCCTAATAGAAGGACTCGAATCTTTAGTCCTCTGTTCCTTAGCCGTTGTAGTTCGACATATGCACTGCATGACCCTTTTAGGGTATTATGTTCGAACTACAATGGTCTCTACGCCATAACATCTCTTTCCTGTCCCTCAAACTTAAAATATAGAATTTTAAATTTCCTTACTAACTCCTCCTAGCTTAATAATAAAAAAAATTGCTTAATATATTCTAACAAATCGTTTATTGAGCGCCCCTCGGTCGTCTGGGCCTCTAAGCTTTATGATGAATACAGGAATGCTAGCTGATGCTCTTATTGATGCACAAGCCAATTCCAATTCTGATAGACCGGTATAAAAAAAAAAATAATTAAAAAATAAAAATAAAAAACTCATACAACCCATTCTCACTTATGGGTCCATTGCCTGGATGAACATCAGCAGCAATCAGATGGAGAACCTTCGCCAACTTGAACGAAAAATAATAAGAATTGCAATCGGGCCGCTCTCCAGAGATCAAGAAACAAGGAACTTCATCAATAACAGTCTTCTCTACCGAAAAGCAAATATAACGAGGATAGATCGACTTATATTTAAAATCCTCAATAATTTTATAATCACCAATAACATAACCCAAGAAAACATCACCCCAGGAAACACCGAGCTGCTGACTGTTCACCACGAAAGAGATCTACAAAACAAGGGAATCTTATACGATGAAGAAAATAATCTATTTTCTACCACAGGAAATACCGATCCCTCAATCCGCTGGACGGCCTTGTACATAACACCAATCAATAATATAGCTTAATCTTATCTAATCTTAATGATAATCTAAATCACAAAAAATCTCAACTTTTACTTAACTAGTTATTACTGAATTAGTTTAAGTTCCTATCCGCTGTAAATATATCCTCTCCCTCATTAGTCACTAATTAATTTAAGTTAAATCAACATATACCCTTGCAGCTAAAACAGGATATATATCGCTAAAATCGGATATAGTTGACCGGTTCTTATGGGAATATCATAATATAACCAATAAATTACAAGACAAAATCTAAAAAAAATTCCAAACTTCTATCTTGAAGAACCCCAAAGTTGGTATTTTTACCAAATACCATTTCCGATCGTTCAGTTATATGGCAGCTATAAGATATAGTCGTCCGATCCATATGAAACTTGATAAGTCATATTATTTTTCCAAAAATAGAATTCATAGAAAATCCCAACTTTCTAGCTCGAAAAACACTGAAGTTATGCCATTTCCGATCAATCAGTTATATGGCAGATATAGGATATAGTCGGCTGATCGTTATAAAATTTGGTTTGTCGTATTATTTTGCCAAAAATAGCATTCGTACTAAATTTGAACTCTATAACTTTAAAATCGCCGAAGTTATAGCATTTCCGATCAATCAGTTATATGGCAGCTATAGGATATAGTCGGCCGATCCTTATGAAATTTGGTGTGTCGTATTATGTAACAGTAGCATTTGTACAAAATCTGAAGTCTCTAACTCAAAAAACACCAAAGTTATACCATTTCCGATCAATCAGTTATATGGCAGCTATAGGATATAGTCGGCCGATCCCGGTCGTTCCGACTTATATACTGCGTGCAAAGGAAAGAAGGGTGTGTGCAAAGTTTCAAGACGATAGCTTAACAAGAAAGGAAAGCTAACTTCGGGCGGAGCCGAAGTTGATATACCCTTGCAGCTAAAACAGGATATATATCGCTAAAATCGGATATAGTTGACCAATTCTTATGGGAATATCATAATATAACCAATAAATTACAAGACAAAATCTAAAAAAAATTCCAAACTTCTATCTTGAAGAACCCCAAAGTTGGTATTTTTACCAAATACCATTTCCGATCGTTCAGTTATATGGCAGCTATAAGATATAGTCGGCCGATCCATATGAAACTTGATAAGTCATATTATTTTTCCAAAAAAAGAATTCATAGAAAATCCCAACTTTCTAGCTCGAAAAACACTGAAGTTATGCCATTTCCGATCAATCAGTTATATGGCAGATATAGGATATAGTCGGCTGATCCTTATGAAATTTGGCATGTTGTATTATTTTGCCAAAAATAGCATTCGTATCAAATCCGAATTCTCTAGCTTTAAAAACACCAAAGTTATAACATTTCCGATCAATCAGATATATGGCAGCCGACTATGATATAGTCGGCCGATCCTTATGAAATTTGGTAAGTCGTAATATTTTGCCAAAAGTAGCATTCGTACAAAATCTGAACTTAGTAACTCTAAAAACACCAAAGTTATACCATTTCCGATCAATCAGTTATATGGCAGCTATAGGATATAGTCGGCCGATCCCGGCCGTTCCGACTTATATACTGCGTGCAAAGGACAGAAGGGTGTGTGCAAAGTTTCAAGACGATAGCTTTAAAACTGAGAGACTAGTTCGCGTAGAAACAGACAGACAGACAGACGGACAGACGGACAGACGGACATGCTCATATCAACTCAGGAGGTGATCCTGATCAAGAATATATATACTTTATAGGGTCGGAGATGTCTCCTTCACTGCGTTGCACACTTTTGGACAAAATTATAATACATACCCTCTGCAAGGGTATAAAAACGAGACAGCATAGCTAGCATATTCTCATCATCCTCATCTTCTGAGTCTTTATCTGAATCAGAGACCATAGAATATGGTAATGAAATTAAAAACAACAATAAGATATTGAAATCAAAATTAAAACATAAACAAAAACAAAATTCAGAAATAAAAGATATGGCTGCCCAATTGATGGGCATAATGGATGTAAACCAACTCAGTGGCTTACTTGACGAACTTCATCAATTAAGAGCTGAAAATATGTTATTAAAAAATCAAATAAGTGACAACGATAACGATGTCGTTGATAATGATAATGATAAACAGAAAATAACAACAACAACAACAACAACAACATCCAATATGCCCGTTAATAGAAAGCGCATATATAGAAAATCGAAAAATTCTGAAGAGGATTCTCCACTATTAGTTAAGAAAGTAAAAATAAAAACGCCATCGCCACCGCCACCAACGACGATGCTGTTGCAGCAATCGCCATTGACATCGGATGATCATCGCCGTCGTCGACAGCAGCAACAGCAGCAACATTCAATCGCAACAAACTATTACCGTGACTTGGTGATGGATGTTGTTGGGGATGATGACGGCGATGTTGCCGATGATGATGACGATGCTGCTGATGATGGTGATGACGAAATTGATTTGGCAATGGGCCCATCAACATCAGCAGCTGCCGCGGCAGCGGCGGCGGCAGCTAAATCAGCTAAACGCAAACAAAAAAAGAACAATAAGAAAACTAAAAATAATAATAATGATAGCAATAATATTAAGAATAATAATAATAATAATAATCCTAATATAAATACTAACAATAATAATATTAAAAAAAAAAATAATCCATCAGCAACAATATTACCACCACCATCGTCAACATCAACAACAATAGCTACTAAAGCTACATCAACTACAAACAACATGTCTAATAATAATATTAACATACGCAATATTACAAAGACAACAAATACAAAAAGAACAACACCAATTTCAACAGCTGCTGCCACAGCAGATACAGCCGCTGCCAATGCAGCAAATGCAGCAGCAGCAGCAGCAGCAGCAGCAACAACAATAAATAGAAATAAGAAAAATATGAAACCACCGATAATAGTAAGCTACAACCAAAACTTGAAAATACTCAATACACAGATAACAAATCAATTAAAACATAACAATTTCTTACTAAACATGATTAATAAAAACATCATTAACATACAAAAAAATACTTTCGATGATTTAGATTTAATAATTAATATGTTAAAAACTAATAATGTTAAACATTTCACATTTACCCCAAAACATTTGAAACCGTACAATTTAATAATCAAAAAGATACCATCTAATATCTACAATGCAGATGATATCAAGATGGCATTGAAACAAAAAAATTAACAATATAAATATAACAAAACTTGTACAATATAAAAACAATCTATGGCAATTGCAAGTGGCCAAAACGATAGAGATACATAAAATTCGAAATATCAATTGTTTGCTCAACTGTCGCATCAGTATCGAGCAATTTAAACCGAATCCTAAGGACATATTGCAATGTCACAAATGCCAACGTTTCACACATGTAGCGGCCAATTGCAATATGGCATATAAATGTGTGAAATGTGCTGATGATCATCAGCCAGGTGAATGCAAGATTCAAATTAATTCAAATTCAAATGCTAACGATACTGAACAACAATTGCAGTTGACCAAACAATTGATAGTTTGTATCAATTGTAAAGGCAACCATACGGCCAATGCTAGAATTTGCCCAATAAGACAGCAACTAATTGTTAAAAGGCAAAAAGCCAAAGAATTAAAAGAAGCTAAAAATACTAATAATAGTAAAATGAACCGAACAATTAAGCATTATGCAAATATACAATCTAATATATCGTTTGCATCATTATTTAAACAGCATAATCATAATCATAATCATAATCAACAACAACATCAAACACCAACATCATCATCATCATCATCACCATCAACAACAATACCTAACAAGAATAATACAAATATAAATAATAATAATAATAATACAAATATAAATAATAATAATATAAATAATAACAATAATAATACAATTGCAAATAATTTCAAACGCATCAATGATGACATACATGTGTTATATGGCAAAGATTTAAACACATGTATCACATTGATGCGTAACTTAACAATCAAATATAATGATAAGCAAATAACGGCAAATGACAAAGGACAATTATTACTGGAATTTATCTATAATATGGCAATATGAAATTAAAAATCATGGCCCTTAATGTCAATGGTATTTACACAATTCGTAAACGTACCGAATTCGTAAATTTTTTAGCCACACACAATCCGCATGTATTACCAATAGCCGAACCTCACATAAATCCCAAAATCAAAATTAATTCCAAAACACATGACATAATATATCAAACAGTAAATGCCACACGACCAAATAATACAACTAAATATAAATATAAATCATCAGTTGCCATTTGTATTAGGAATTGGAAGTCTTAGCCATAAAAATTAAATATAAAATAATAATCAAAATAATCGAAATAATAATCAAAATAATAATAATAACAACATAATTATAGCTAGCATATATAATAGACCAAGAGATCCAATTAATATAAATGACTTAGATACGCTAATGGATACATTAAGGCAAATATCAAATACGGATAATATCCTCATTGGCGGTGATATTAACGCTAAACATCCCAGCTGGAATTTGCCCGATAGAGATCCCAAGCATATTAATACAAACGGACGAACATTATACAATTGGATCTTGAATAATCCAGATCTCATAATTGTTCCGTCCGATCGGCCAACTAGGCATACAATTAGACAAAGGATGAGTTCATCCATTGACCTATTCATAACAACGATAACGACTAAAATCAATATTGACACAATCAATAACGGATGCAAGACTATTGATGACTTCCCATCGGATCATCTTGCCATCCAAATTCAATTGCATCTAAATAACCATAATTAAATCACAAATAATAATAATAATAATAATAATAAAGAAATCTATTTATATAATAAAATTAATACAATTAAATTTAATAAATTAATTCTTGATAATATTAATAACATAAATATTGATAATATAAATAATCGAAATATAAATAACGATGAAATTAATGAACATATCGATAATATAACTACTGCAATACAATTGGCAACTGAATCTGATAAAGTAATACCAAAAATGAAAATTAAAACAAATCAATACAAACCAAATAAATATATCAAACCTAATCTGAAATGAGAGAACCTAACAAATAAACGCAATCTAATGAGACGATATGTCTATCGACATAAAAACCTAATCGATGAGCAACGTATACAATTAATCAAAAGAATAATCAAAGATCTTAATAATCAAATTAAAAACATAATACAAAAGCAAAATGAAAAAATAATTCTAAATAAATTGGATAAATTAAATACTAACAATTTAAGCCACAAGGCAATACAAAATTTAAATCCACACATTAATCGTGCATCATTACCAACTAATATGACATTAACAAATGAACAAATCAATAATATCGATATACCACTCAATAATAATAATAATAATCATAATAATAATATAAATAATACAAATATAAATAATAATATACTAACAAATGAATTTGACAAAATCAATGCATTAGCATGGCATTTTGAACAGATACATAAACAAAATGATAATATACATCCAAATAATAATAATAATAATACAAATAATATAAATATTATAAATTTCGATAATAATCTTACGGCTGATGGCAAATGGCGTAATGCCGATGCCAATGATCTTGGTTTCACCACAGCCGATGAACTATTATCAATATTAAAAATAATAAAAAAACTATGGGTCCGGATCGTACAAGCAATTTTCTGTTAAAAAATCTCAATATAATCACAATTAATTATATAGCAAAAATTTTCAATCACTGTACAAATAATTCATATTTTCCAACTAGTTGGAAAAATATAAAAATTATACCAATTCTCAAGCCCAAAACAAATCCGACCCAATTAAAAAGCTATCGTCCCATTGCCATACTATCAGCATTGGCAATGCTGTACGAAGCAATTATATTAAAACGTCTAAATCAACACATTGACAATAATAATATATTAAAAAATAATCAATATGGTTTCCGTAAATCCACTAGCACCAATCATGCACTTCTTGCGGCCAACAATTTCATATACAGCGGCATACATAACCGCAAAGCGACCATCGCATGCGGTCTGGACTTTGAGAAGGCATTCGATACCGTTTGGATCAAAGGACTCCTATACAAAATAAGTATAGGATATCACTTTGATCCCTCATTGGCCAGATTGTTATGCTGCTACCTTACCGATCGGACATTCTTTGTATCCTCAATGGATACGAATGAATGTTCGATCGTGAGGCATGTGACAGCTGGTGTGCCGCAGGGTTCATTATTAGCCCCAACTCTCTATAATTTATATCTAGCTGATATACCTGATTACACCAATACCCGTACCACTCAGCTATTACAGCTATTATATGCCGATGACATACTTATACTATGTTCAAACGCCTCAATGGCACATGCACAAAACACAATAAATTCACATCTCGATGAATTGTCATATTACTTTCAACTTTGGAAACTTAAAATCAATCCAATTAAATGCAATAGTAATATCATAAAGGGACCAAACATAAAACATATCTATAAGAATGCCAAACATTTTACACCAAAAATCTACATTAATCAAAATATATTGTTAGAAAATAAAACTCATATTAGATACTTAGGCATCACCTATGATACTCAGCTCAATTTCAATGAGCATATTAATCATTTATTAAACACGGTCAAAGGCAAGATAAAAGAATTAAAAATCATCTTTCAATTACTAAAATCCACCGATTATACAAATAAAATAACAATAATGGCATACAAGAAGCTAATACAACCCATACTACTATATGGCCATCCAGCATGGATGAACATAACAACTAGACAAATGGAAAAAATACGTAGATTAGAACGTAAAATAATCCGTACAATTGTAACAAAATACTATAATAATAATAATGATAATAATGATAATAATAATGATAGCAATGATAATATATATAAAAAAATAAGCAATAAAAAATTATATCATAGAACCAAAATTAAACCAATCGATATTAAAGCCATTAATATATTGGAAAAATATATAGATACCAATAATATACCACAATATCCCATCCCTTATAATTACCCATTACAATTACTAACCCCCAATCATTATACTCATCTTAAAAACATACATAAAATCATATATGATGCAAACGATAAGCTCATATTTTATAACCGTAAAAATAACTCTGTCGACCCAAATCATGGCCTTGTCTACAATGCTAATATATAAACTATAAATTGTAATGCAAAATCACTGCAAAAATTTACTCTATAATCAGTAATTATTAATAATTAATAATTATTTAGACTCCCTCTTTTTCCCCCCCCTAGTTAGTAATTAGTTAGTTAGTTAATTAGATAATAAGTAGTTTGTAACATTATTGTAATTGTAGATTTAGTACAAAAAAAACACACACAAAAAAAACTACTCAACTATATTGCGGTTTTTTATGCAAAAATTTTTCCGCACCCTATAAAACCCCCTAGTAATTGCATTTTCTTGATCCAATTACAGTATCATCAAGATGGTTACGCCACAAGGTATAAGGCATACCAATCAAAAAGACGGACTAGATACACCTTTAAGTGATCTCCATACAGATGATGATGACGACATCAGCAACGGCGACGACGACGTCGACGACGGCTACGACGACGGCGACAGCGACGGCAATGATGGTCAGCAGCAACAACAGCGGCGGCAACAACACCTGCATCGCCGCAGCTGCAACACAACATCAACAGCACCATCGTCGCCACCGCCATCATCATCATCTACTTCTTCTTCATCGTGGTCATCGTCATCCACAACATCATCCTCATCATCAGTACACGACACAATTCATTCAAATCCCTTGGAAAGCCGCTGGCGTAAGGGCATCTATATACTATTATAATTAATCATACTCTGTTATCTGATCTAGTTAATCCTATAACTTAGAATATAAGGAAAATTGTTAATATCTTTAAGCAAATATCCATACCATTGAATAAACTACCTTTGAAACGGAAAAAAACGGTGCGGAATGTTAGTTCTTCAGTGACTATCGTGCAGTGTGTTAATAAACGAAAGTGAAAAATGACTGGACGCGGTAAAGGTGGCAAAGGTTTGGGAAAAGGTGGCGCCAAGCGTCATCGCAAAGTCTTGCGTGATAACATCCAGGGTATTACGAAGCCAGCTATTCGTCGTTTGGCTCGTCGTGGCGGTGTGAAGCGCATCTCTGGTCTTATCTACGAGGAAACTCGTGGAGTTCTAAAAGTGTTTTTGGAGAACGTAATTCGCGATGCTGTCACCTACACCGAACACGCCAAAAGGAAGACCGTGACGGCCATGGATGTTGTTTATGCCCTGAAGAGACAAGGACGCACTCTATACGGCTTTGGCGGCTAAAATTATTTTTGTACAGCCTGTACTTAACTATATATACAATCGGTCCTTTTCAGGACCACAATTTGTTTTAACAGAAAAAGAGAAATAAATTTTAAATAATACCCTAGATATCTTGGAAGTGGAATTGAAGAGAATTTTAAAGTAATAATGCCGCCGAAAACAAGTGGAAAGGCAGACTAGAAATTTTTTTCAAGCTTTTTTCTTCCGAAATTGAAACTGCGACTGAACACAGAGTGAACTTTCAGTGAAAAAGACAAAAAAAAAAAATTCATAGGGAAGTGAATAGAAGTCCCCTGCAGAGGAGCAAAACAACACCATGAAAAAAAACAATAAAAAAGGAAATTCCCCGAAGCCACCAACCAAAAAACCAAATCTTGAGACAAATGAAGAAACTCAAGAAATAACCCAAAAAAGTGTACAAACTAGGGTTGCATGATATTTAAAAAATATCGTATCAATGATTGAAAAATATCAAAATAATTTTTTTCTGATATTGAAAAAAATTAATTTTTTATTTTTAGAAGCAATTTTTAAAAAATGTCTCTTTCTTTTATCCTATTTTTTGTATAAATTCCATTTCTATTAATCCAAATGACGCACTTAAATCATCCAAACTAAACTAACAACACAAATAATTCATATTTGAATTATGTGTAGGGGGGCGTTGTTGCCGCAAAAGATTCCGGGGGCAAAGTTGAAAAGGGGGGACATCAGAGTAACAGGCGCGAAAACAGCGGATTTTCTGGAATTTTTTTTGGTCAAATAAAAAGCCAATCGAAAATTTTTAAATGAGGTTTTATTATATAATATTTAAAGTACAAAATAAATTTTTTTTTATAAATCGAAAACAAAATGGCGGCTCTGCAGCCTTTATTCGAAGCCCCTATTTTTTTAAAGGGGGTCCATGGCCGAACACCTAACGCCCTTCACTTTTGATCTAGAACAAAAAATCAAGTTTGGTTAGTTTCTGTACATCAACGGCTATCGACACACGTAGGATTTTTTCGATATATTGATTTTTTTGCAAAATGGTGAGTGATTGAAATCAATTTTCAGTTTTCACGAACAAAAAACGTCTCAAAATTGTTGATAAAAAAAGTAAGCAATATAAAAAAAAATCCTACGTGTGTCGATAGACATAGGTATTCTGAGTATACTGTCAAAATTTTAGATGGATAGGTTAAGAGTTTTTCGAGTTAGGTGTTCGGCCAACTCAAAAAAAACGGTTTCGAGAAAAATGAGTTTAAAGTTTTAAGTACAGTGGGATATACCTGTGAGGCATCGCCGCAGAATAGAAAATTTCGACACTTATACACTTTTGCCGAAAAAAATTTTCGATTTTTTCAAAACTCTACTCAGATGTCCCCCCTTAAAACAATGGAAATTTAATGTCGTTCTTATTTTAATTTATTTTGATCTGTAATTTTACATTATATATTTTAATCTAGTTTTAATAGTTTACTTAAGATCAAGTTTGTTATTTCCAATATTGTTTGGCCAGTGACTTTAAAAATACACGCTGAGTTACGTGTCGATCAGTCATGCGGCTACGTGAGTCACACACTACACATTTAATTGCCGAAGCCATCCTTTCTGAGGATACCGAAATAAGATTTCGCGGAGGTCATTTTACTTAACTTGCGGGTTTCCTATTGAACATAAAAAGTGTGACCAAAAAAAATATCCAAAAATATCCCAAAAAAATATATTTATATATCGATATTACGGATTTAAAATATCGTGATAAAAATATTTATTTTTTCGCAAATATATCGATATTTTGATATATTTTCGACAACCCTAGTACAAAGAACAAACCAAAATCCACCGTCAGTTCAAACAAACCAAACCCAAACAGCAGTTCAAACAACGAACCAAAACAAACCAATAGTCCAAACACCTAACCAAATTGATGATCACCAACCCAAAGAATCCAATGATGATGAAATGGACTCTGAATGCCAGCCATATAAACGAAAGAGAAGTTGTACCTCGTCTGAAACAGAAACCTCAACTGAAGAATCTGACAACATCGACGACGACGACGACGACGACGAAGATGAAGATGATGAAGACGAAGGAGCTGATCTAGCCCTAACACCTTGGCAAATTAAAGGTCTGTTAGAGGAAACTACACAGCTAAGAGGTCAAGCCACGGCCCTTGCTAATGAAAACAAAAACTCACCCAGATACTCTCAATGTATCGAAACCAAAACAACAATAATACCTACAACAACAACTACCCAGCTATAAGACAACCAACCAACATGAAGAAGTCAACCAGCCAGAAGACGACAACAACAACCAATCAGAAGGCAACAACCGTCAATCACATTTCAACTACGGACACCGTAAACAACCTACCCATTATTGTCCTATATAATGCGGACATAAAAAAACTGAGGGAATAAAAATGTTACTCATTTAAAACTTTTCACCCTTGAAAACTTGAATAAAGTAAAAAACACTCTTACTCAAAACAAAACCATGTACTTCACTTACACGCCCAAACAATTCAAACCCCACTCAATAATAATAAAAAAACTACCCCTACAGATTTACCCTAAATGAAATCCAGCTAGCCCTATCAGAATCTGTCCTGACTTAGAAATCCTTTCAATTAAGATATTCAAAGATAAGTTGTATTTAGTTAAAAAAATCAAAAAACCAACAACATTGGAAAAATGTTCAAAATAAATGATCTCCTAAATTGTAAGGCTATAAGCCACACCCCAACAGCATTAAGCAATGCCGCAAGTGCTAGAGATTTGCGCACGTAGCCAGCAACTGCAACATGCCTTATAGATGTGTCAAATGCACAAACCCTCACTCACCTGGCGAATGCAAATTGCCTAAACCAGACAAAAATAACCCCCAACCCTCCCCAGCTCAATGTGTCAATTGCCTTGGCAATCACACTGCCAATGCAAAAATATGCCCTATAAGACAACAATTCTTAACAAAAATTAAAATAAAAACAATACCTTTTACCACAAGCATCAATAACAAAGTACAAACACACAAAACTTTTGCCTCCTTGCTTACTAACAACCAACCGGAACCAAAAACTATCCCAACCCTTACATTAGAAAGCATTAATAACGAATCCATTAAAGACTTCGGCAAAAACCGTATAATGTGCATCGATATAACGAAAAACACAATACATAAATACCCACAAACAAAAACCGAAAGAAAGCATGAGAAAGCAAATTTTGCTAGACTTTATTTTACAAATCTCATTATGAGACCACTAAAATGCATATTTCTAAACGTCAACGGCATCGGTTAACTGAGAAAGCAAGCCGAAATAAATCTTTTCCTCAATAAGCACAGACGTGCTACTACTAGCCGAACATCGAATAAAATCAAACAAAAACATTACCTAACCAACTACCACTTCATCAGGCAATCAAAACCCATTAACAACACAACACCTGATTCTGGCTCCCTTGTAGCCATATGCATCAGAAATGGCGTCAAATATAAAGAAATAGAAATACCCCAGTTACAATACACAAAAACCATTGCCATACAACTCAATTACAGAGACTCCAAGAACACAAACCACCAAATCATTTTTGCCTCAAACTACAAAAGGCCTACGGACGCCTTGCTAGTCTCAGACTTAAATAAAATTACCAGAATCATAGTCAAAACACAAACTGTACGCAGGTAGCAATTGGCTGTGACATGAATGCAAAACATACGATTTGGAACATCCCTCACTATTTTTGCTCACTTGCTCATTTTTGTTCACTTGTTCACTTGCTCCCTTGTTCATTTGTGCTTAGTTACTCTTTTTTGCGCATTTTGTTCTCATTCAATAAGTACAGAATTTAAACCGAAATTGCTCATTTTTGCGCGTTTTTGAATTCTGCTTTGTACTTTTATTGTGCTTTTTTTTACTTCAACATTTCTATTACCGCCAAAACTGTTTATAATTTAAAAAATAATAATACATATGTCGTGCATAAGAAAGTTTAGTGAGATTTGGAATCATTTCGATTATTTGGGAAACCAGCAGGCCAAGTGCAAATTTTGCAAGTCCATTTTAAGCTCCAAATCTCAGAGCAATTTGTCCAGACATCTGAAGAGCAAGCATCCAGCAGCACTTGAGCCCGTTGCACGCCAAATCGATGACGACAGTGTGGTTGCTGTGCAAAATGCCCAGCCAAAGATCTCCACATTTGTGCACAGGCCTGTTTCGCAAAATAAATTGCCTCGACAAGCAAGTGGTTCGTATGATTGCCAAAGGTCAACACGCTTTGCGATTGGTAGATGAGCCGGAGTTTAAAAAGCTGATTACTGACGTGTCGAACTGCCCTGGTCACAAGCTGCCCACAAGAAAAACTTTAACCATTGCTTTAATTCCAAAACTTCGAGATGAACTCAAAGGAACAATAACTGAGAAGCTTCGAGAAGCACAGCGGTTTGTTTGACCACAGATGGATGGACATCTTTAACAAATGAGATCTATATGGCCGTCACCGTTCACTTTATTGACAAGGCGTCAACAAGCCTCAATTCATATATGTTAGCTTGCCGATCGTTTCCGATCAGGCACACATCTAAAAATCTTTGCCAATTTTTGCAGACCATCATTTCAGAATGGAATATCAAAAACAAAGTGGCGGCAATAGCTTCAGACAATGCAGCGAACATTGTCAGAGCCATTTAACTAGGCAAGTGGCGACATATTGGGTGCTTTGCTCATATATTAAATCTAATTGTCCAGAAGGCTCTAGACGGAATTGGCAATGTGAGGGCAAAAGCAAAATCAATAGCTCAATATTTTAACAGTAGCTCAACTGGATTAAAAAAATTGGAGGACATGCAAATATTGTTGAAATTGCCTGAGCTTAAAATTATGCAAGACGTTCCAATGGAATTGAACTCTCAAAATGTTCGAGCATCTCCTACTTTTAAAAGAGACAGTTATGGCCACGTTATCGAACGTGCGGATCGACTTAATGTTATCAGCGGAGGATTGGGAGGTAATGGAAGGAATGATTCCAGTACTGCAGCCAAAGATAATTGTGCTATCTGGAATTTTGCGAACCCTACTTTTGACTATCAGACTTTGCTATCCTTAATACCGTTAAATAGAGGTGCCAAAATGAGGCGCAAAACAAAGAATCTATTTTTAGCTATGTGCATGCCAAATTTTATTTCGTTTAACTTTTGCATTTACTTTCTACTGATAAGAATGCATGCAGACAACGGCTTTTTGCGTGGCATAAGTATTTTGACAGCATCGTAATGGAAATATTTTACACTTTTAAGCACGCGAGAATTAAAGAACTTCTGTGTTTAACTTTGAGCAATATTAAATGTTGTTATTTAAATAAAAATTATTAAGAATTTTGAAATAACATGGGTAAAACTGCTGAACTAAGTTTGGTTACCAAATCCTCAATGGTAGCAAAGTTTAACGCTGGAATAGCAGTCAAAGACATTTCCCATGAGTTTAAAGTGTCGCGCCAAACTGTGCACTACTAAATTAAAAAATTTAAGAAGCATAATGACCTGCGTAATTTAAGAAGATCAGGTCCAAAGCGCAAAACAGATCTCAGTGAAGACCGAGTTCTTGTACGGGAATTTAAAAAAAATATTTTTCTAAAGCCCCAATCCGCAGCAGATCAATTTAATTTGACAGCTAAAACACCAATTAGTAAGCGCACCGTCGACGTTTAAAAGAAAGCGATTTCAAGACTTATAAAGTCAAGGAAGTACCATACATAACAAAAGCAAACAAGCTCAAAAGACTGGCTTTCGCAAAGGAATATGTCCATAAGCCAAAGGAGTTCTGGAGGAGCGTTCTATGGACCGATGAAAACTCCTTTGAGATGGTCGGAGATGGCTGTTTTTCCTCAATAATAAAACAAATCCGTCAAGCATTTTCATCCTGTGTTCATAACAGGGATGGGTAACCGAAAACCAATTAGAATATATGCTGGATTTTTCAGTGGAGGATATGCAAGATTGAATAATTGTTTTCTTTATTCTGTTCATCTGTGGCTTTTTTTTAAATATTTTCTTAAAAACAGAATAATGTATTTCAATCAAAGAAAAATAGTAGTCAGAAGGAGCTTTAAGTTTTAAAGTTTTATCAGCGCAGTCATAATTTTTATTAAGTATGAAATTTTCCGTACAGGATTGTGCTTCTATTTTTTTCTTTAATAGATCAGCACACACTCCGCAATCTTTTTTTTCCAAAATTTTAAACAATATATAGCCTGCAAAATATCGCAAGGCATTGCTATCAAACTCGTCACCAGTTGCAATATCCAAAACTTGCTCAATTTCCGTCTCCTCATCTGAGAACATCTCGAAATCGGTATTGTCTTCGTCGGTTTTTAACTCTTTGCAAGTTTTATTGAAGCTGCAGTCCTGGATCACATTAATTAACATTGTATCATCATCTGGGCCGCAATTACCAGATAATGATTTCGAAGTTAATATTTTCATTGATAGCATTTTTGACATTATTGTATTAAATTCGGACATCGATGGATTGTTATTTGTTACTCCGCGAGCCCTTATTAAATAAAACAAACTTTCTAAGGGGTCTTGATTCAATTTCGCGGTTGATAAATAAAAGATTTCGGAGCTCCACACACTTTCAGATAGTGCAAGTACTGATGAAATTGTTAACATCATGCCGTCAATGCAATGTACTACTTGTGGATATTTAAATTCTGCAAAATAATTCCTCATTTCTAGGAGGTAATTGTGAACGTTATTATTATTTTGCAGTGCACACCTGTACGGTGTATTTTTTCATACAAAACATGGCTATTGAGGCAATCAAAGAGCTTATTAACCTTTTCAATAAAATTTGCCGTAGCTTCTGCGCTATTTCGGCATTCCACAAATCCACCAGAATCAATCACTGTTCGGATTGCGGCCGCAACAGTGTGGCTAAATATTTGTGTTGCATATTTAACTTTCATTTTTTCAAATGAGTTTGGATTTATATGCTTCGCCGTTACTTTGGGACAAAGCCTCGTTGAGTTTCTAGACTCAATTTAGTATAATTTCCTTATTATATCCCAAGTTACATCTCCATCCGGCGTATTTAAATTATTTTTTATTAAACGGTTTCTCAATGATTTTATAAGATGAAGGGCATCAAATATTGTGAATATTTCTTTACCGTTAACATAAAAACTCGGCTTGTTTATGTTAACGCCCCATTTTTTAAATGCAGCTCTATTATTTGAGCATTGGTCGCATATTATGGCACGTACATACGTTTAACCCCAACGTTTGCGAAACTTCTATGTTCGCTTCAACTTTTTTCATGAGGCAATCATGTTTAATACCGTTAGCCGAAACAGTATAGCTTAAAACGTACTTCCAATTTTCAAATAAGCCTCTAGCCATGAAGACGCATACTTGCTGCCCTAAAAATCGAGTTCTTTTTCACCATCATTTTCAAATCCCTGAATTTCATCGAGAGCGGTATTATATTGCAGTCCTTTTTTGATTTCTATTTCATCACAAAGGATCACTGCTTCTTTACCTTTCTCGCTCATTTCACCAACAATTTTCTGGAGGTATTCTAGAAAATCAGGTTGAAATCCTGGCGTCATATTTTTAAAAAGAGCCCATCGACACAACGTACTTTTGGCAGGAAGTTTTAACTTTAAAACATCCCTCATATACTCATACGTTCGCGAAGAATAAAAATTTATATTCTGGGCTATCACTTTTTCTGCGCTGTTATGTGAGTTCGATTTTTTTAGCAGCATTTTGCATAATGTTTTGGCCTCATCAGAAACATGAGGTAATTTATTTATAATATTAAATAAATTTAGGGTGCTTCTTCTACTATTTCTCATACCCTTGCGTCTACTAGAATTTTTCTTTAAAACAAAAGCCCTTCTCATTTTTTGCATTTTTTCTTTGTATTTTTTTAGTTCAAGAAACATCTCATAATTCTTTTTTCTGTAAAATCTTTCATTTTCTTCCCTCTTCTGGCAATTCGAACAAAAATCTTCTAACTGCGGTAAAGTTTCTAAGTTGGGAGTTTCTAAATTGGAAGGGCTACCTACCCTATTTAAAAACTCTTTTCTTCCTATTGGGTTAATATAAGTGCCAATTGGTTCTTCCGCCCCATCATCACAAAATTCAAATTGTTCACATGGAACAGTACTGTTCGGACGCAATAGTGAATTGTCACATAAATTTAAAGTGGTTACGGCATTGCTTCTAAGCCTACTTTTCCCAATATATTTACTTTTAAAATGTCTGTTACAAATTCGCGCAGTTCGTCTATTAAAAGTGTCATCCAATTGGCACAATTCAACCCATTTCTTAAGATTCCTATCGTCCGATGGAAAAGAAAACAACCTAATTGGAATGGAGTGTGACGAATCTCTGTAACTCCCCTGGCAGGATGCAATAATGCACTTGCGTCCATTTTTCCTAACATTAAGCCGATTCATTTAAAAAATGTTTAAACCGAATATTTAAATAAATTATTTTAGGTTTAAATAACTAGATTTATACTTGCAATTGATGATGATGTAGCCACGGACCCTCGAAAAGTTTACGTTTAGTAAAAATATTTCCGAAGAATATATAAACACACCGATACTAATCACTTTTTTGACAAAAATCAGCACTTAATTAAGTCCTCACGAAAAACGCTCCTCACAGAACAAAAATAGAATGCCGATTAAACCATTTTCCTCTTCTTCATCAAATGGCAATATTTTAGGCGGGTAAATTAGGCGGGGGGTAAGCCAAGTGGCAACCAAAAATTACAAGAATCAAAACAAACCCGAAAAAAAATAGTTTTGGCGCGCAAGTTAACTCTTTCATTGCCAAGAACTCCAAAGGCATACCACAGGGAAATGACGGTAAATGTAAATACGGTAGTGACATTTTTATATGCATGTATATATTTTAAATTACACTGCAGATCATACAATAAGATATGCACTATAGATCATAAAACCATATAAGAATCCATATAAAAGCATAAAACCAATGTAAACATATGTATTTTTTTATATATATGTATGTACATATATATATCTGTAACAAACTCGAGCGGCGACTTTTTTAAAGTACCAAAATATATAAGGAAATTATTAAATTAACGACAATAATTTAATTAAATCTCACAATAACCCAAATTAATAACAAGTGCCTGAAAAATTGTAAACAAAAAAGGTAAACAAGTCCATCAGCTGTTTTTGTGTCTTCACCCTCCCCCTAAAACTCATCCATCAGTAGGGTATGCAGGCAAAATCCACATGAAGAACAACAAAAACTTAAAAGCGATCGGGATTTTAAGTGACTCCGACTGAAATATACTCTGACTCTTTCTCAGTATATTGATTTTTAATGATTCGTAAAAATATATATACAGAAAACATTTTACTACCAACACTTAATCTTATTCCTAAATAAATTAAAAATGTATGCTGAAATAATAAAAAATATAATATAAAAAATAGTATCATTTCTTTCGTCATTTCATCACATAACGGATACAACTGATTGTATCAGTTGTATTGTCAGTCCCGACGTGGTCGGAAGTCGCCTGTCCAGAACCGTATATCACGCCACCTTTTTGCCGGGTGACTACCGCGGGTACGCGTCAATGGACCCGAATCGGGAGTTGCTCGGTGGGTGATCGGCGCTTTCCCGATCGCTTTCCTAGTTGGGCGTGAGTTCACGAGTCGGCTTATCCATGCCTTGCAGGACCACGCCTGTTGGTTGCGACTCAGGAGTCAGTGCGGCGTGCGCCAGGCTTATCCTTTCCTCACTTCCTTGCAAGGCTACCTGCCCGTTATCCTTTAATCCTCCTGGCTCCAAAGATCACGCCACTTTCCCGTTGGCGGGCTGCCGTTACTAATGCTTCCAAGATCACGCCACTTCCCTGTTGGCGGGCTGCCGTCGGTGCCCCTTTGCCCCTTTCCTTTCGGCCTCTGACCTCTGCTGTTGCTATGCGGTGCGCCGCCGGCTTCCTTCGCCTCCCCCGTTGCTCCTTGCTCCTTTGCTGCTACTAGCCGTGTCGCACATTCAGAACACGGCTGCGCGGTGTGCTTATCTCCTCACTGTTGCCTCGGGAACCGTTACGTTCCACGTTGATTCCGTCTTCCCACCGGGTGATGAAACCCTGCCTTTCCATTCGTCTGCTGCTGCTCCGGGAACCGTTACGTTCCACGTTGATTCCGTCTTCCCACCGGGTGATGAAACCCTGCCTTTTCATTCGTCTACTGCTGCTCCGGGAACCGTTACGTTCCACTTTGATTCCGTCTTCCCACCGGGTGATGAAACCCTGCCTTTCCATTCGTCTACTGCTGCTCCGGGAACCGTTACGTTCCACGTTGATTCCGTCTTCCCACCGGGTGATGAAACCCTGCCTTTCCATTCGTCTACTGCTGCTCCGGGAACCGTTACGTTCCACGTTGATTCCGTCTTCCCACCGGGTGATGAAACCCTGCCTTTTCATTCGTCTACTGCTGCTCCGGGAACCGTTACGTTCCACTTTGATTCCGTCTTCCCACCGGGTGATGAAACCCTGCCTTTCCATTCGTCTACTGCTGCTCCGGGAACCGTTACGTTCCACGTTGATTCCGTCTTCCCACCGGGTGATGAAACCCTGCCTTTCCATTCGTCTACTGCTGCTCCGGGAACCGTTACGTTCCACTTTGATTCCGTCTTCCCACCGGGTGATGAAACCCTGCCTTTCCATTCGTCTACTGCTGCTCCGGGAACCGTTACGTTCCACGTTGATTCCGTCTTCCCACCGGGTGATGAAACCCTGCCTTTCCATTCGTCTACTGCTGCTCCGGGAACCGTTACGTTCCACGTTGATTCCGTCTTCCCACCGGGTGATGAAACCCTGCCTTTTCATTCGTCTACTGCTGCTCCGGGAACCGTTACGTTCCACTTTGATTCCGTCTTCCCACCGGGTGATGAAACCCTGCCTTTCCATTCGTCTACTGCTGCTCCGGGAACCGTTACGTTCCACGTAACGTTTTTTTCAATTTTTTTGGAGACTGTTTTGGGCTTCAATTTTTTTAAACTCATAATCATTATTTACGGTCCCTGATTTATATATCATCCATTTTTTTCTTTCCTTCAAATATCAATTCCCGATTATTCAAAGAAATAGAATCTCTTTCCGATGATTTTAAAAAAGTATTTATTGATCAAGATCTACCACTTCGAAAACATCGCTTGCGATTGTTAACATTTGATCTGCAAAATTTAATTGACACAATCACTCTAGCAAAAATAGACGTTTTTAATACCAAAATTTTAAATAACGATGATATCTTGGAAATATTAAAGCATGAACAAAAACCAGTAATTATAGCTGATTTAATGGACATCTCTGCTTTTAAAATCGCATTGCATAAAGAACTTTTAATAATTTATATAAAATACCCAATAATAAAAAACAGATGTGAAATATATTAAGCAATCAAGTCGCAAAATGCGAAAATATTTTTTATGAAATGTCTAATTTTAAGAACGAAATTTTTAATAATTATTGCACTTTAAGTAACAAAAAAACGTGTTTTACCCGATTATTAAATGGAGAGAAATCAACCTGTAAAAAAATAAGAGAAAAAATAAAAAAAAATAGACATCATACAAGATGGTGCCATTCTTATAAGTGGAAACAATATTGTTAACAACTCCCATTTAAACGGTTCGTTTTTAATAACATTTAATGGTACAGCTTTTCCCCTTTCAACCCCAGAGGATCCATATCACCCCACGCTGGAGGTCTCAATCGAAACCACTCCTGGTATCGATCAGATGTCTCCGAGCGTGGTAAATAAGATTCGCTGTTTCCGTAAAGCTGATTTTCAGAAACTTAATTGCCTTATCGAGACTTTTGACTGGTCTGATATTCTGGCGTGCACTGATCTTAATGTCACTTTAGAAAAATTGACTCATGTGTGCCTTGGAAATATCCGTCCGCTTCAAAAAATCCTCCTTGGTTTACAAGGTGCCTTACTAACTTAAAAAATAAAAAAAATAAGCTTTTACTTAAATATAAAAAAACCTGCAGTAGTGTTGATTTCTCAAGATACCTACTAGCTCGGTCGAATTTTACCGTGCGTAACGCTGAATGTTATAGGAATTATATTGACCGCTGCCGGATACAATTTACTCAGGATCCAAAGCAGTTTTATAATTTTGTAAACACTAAGCGTAAACACGTATCTTTTTTACCCCTGCTTACGTTTGAAAATTCTTCTGCGACTTCGGATCAGGCCATTGCCGATCTATTCGCAGAATTTTTTCAAACAACTTATTCTCCTCCTAAATTGATTGATCAGCCTTACGCATATAACATTCAAGCAGCAAATCTTATTTTCTGTCCGTTTTTTTCTGAGAACAACTTATTATCTGGTCTTTTAAGGGTAAAACCCATTTATTCGCCTGGCCCCGACGGAGTACCAGGCTGTGTGCTAAAATACTGCGCCAGGGCTCTGTGCAAACCTCTTCTAAGACTTTTCAACTTATCTTTGGAAACCTCGATTTTTCCCCTTAAGTGGAAGGAATCACTTATAATTCCCCTACATAAAAAAGGGAAAAAGTCCAAGGCTGCCAACTACAGAGGCATCTCTAAGTTGTCGGCAATTCCAAAGTTATTTGAAAAATTAATCACCCCTCATTTGCAACACCTTTGCTCTTCGATTATCACTCCTTGTCAGCATGGCTTTATTAAGCGTCGCTCCACCACCACAAACTTATTGGAGTTGACATCCTTTGTCATAGATGGCTTTTGTAAGGGATATCAAACCGATGTAATTTACACAGACTTTAGCAAAGCATTCGATTCAGTTAATCACTACTCTTGTTGAGTAAACTGAATATGCTGGGTTTTCCTAAAGACCTCTTAACGTGGATCTCCAGCTACCTAGATGGAAGGACACAAAGAGTCTTATTTAAAAACATACAGTCCCGTCTGGTCCGTGCTACATCCGGCGTCCCTCAAGGAAGTCATCTTGGCCCGTTATTATTTACGCTTTTTATAAACGACTTGCCCCCTGCTTTAACGAACTCTCTAGTTCTTATGTATGCAGATGATGTAAAGCTTTGTCTTCAGTACAAATCCATCTCTGCCCAATGCAGTCTTCAGTCTGACCTTGATAACTTTCAAAAATGGTGCTTAGCTAATGATCTAATACTTAATGGATCTAAATGCAAACATATGTCTTTTTATCGTTCTTGCCCTCTGCAAGCTACTTATTCTATTAATGGGATTGCCTTAGAAAAATTGACCCAGGTTAATGATCTCGGCATCCTATTAGACATCAAACTTAAATTTGCCGACCATATTTCCTTAATGGTTAATAAGGCTAAAGGAGTCCTTGGTTTTATCAAAAGGTGGTCAAAAGAATTTAATGACCCCTATATAACTAAAACTCTATTCATTTCTTTGGTCCGTCCTATACTGGAGTACGGTTCATGTGTCTGGAGTCCCCAATATGGAGTACATCAGGACCGCATAGAATCCGTACAAAAGAATTTCCTAACTTTTTCACTTAGAGGTCTAAACTGGGATGCAAATCTTCACCTTCCATCTTATAATAGTAGACTCTTACTCATAAACTTACCCAGCTTAACAAATCGTAGGACAATGCTCGGTGTAGTCTTTCTGCATAACCTTATTAACGGGGATGTAGATAGCCAGCATTTACTAACACGCTTAAAATTTAACATTCCTAATAGAAGGACTCGAATCTTTAGTCCTCTGTTCCTTAGCCGTTGTAGTTCGACATATGCACTGCATGACCCTTTTAGGGTATTATGTTCGAACTACAATGGTCTCTACGCCATAACATCTCTTTCCTGTCCCTCAAACTTAAAATATAGAATTTTAAATTTCCTTACTAACTCCTCCTAGCTTAATAATAAAAAAAATTGCTTAATATATTCTAACAAATCGTTTATTGAGCGCCCCTCGGTCGTCTGGGCCTCTAAGCTTTATGATGAATACAGGAATGCTAGCTGATGCTCTTATTGATGCACAAGCCAATTCCAATTCTGATAGACCGGTATAAAAAAAAAAAAATAATAAAAATAAAAATAAAAAACTCATACAACCCATTCTCACTTATGGGTCCATTGCCTGGATGAACATCAGCAGCAATCAGATGGAGAACCTTCGCCAACTTGAACGAAAAATAATAAGAATTGCAATCGGGCCGCTCTCCAGAGATCAAGAAACAAGGAACTTCATCAATAACAGTCTTCTCTACCGACAAGCAAATATAACGAGGATAGATCGACTTATATTTAAAATCCTCAATAATTTTATAATCACCAATAACATAACCCAAGAAAACATCACCCCAGGAAACACCGAGCTGCTGACTGTTCACCACGAAAGAGATCTACAAAACAAGGGAATCTTATACGATGAAGAAAATAATCTATTTTCTACCACAGGAAATACCGATCCCTCAATCCGCTGGACGGCCTTGTACATAACACCAATCAATAATATAGCTTAATCTTATCTAATCTTAATGATAATCTAAATCACAAAAAATCTCAACTTTTACTTAACTAGTTATTACTGAATTAGTTTAAGTTCCTATCCGCTGTAAATATATCCTCTCCCTCATTAGTCACTAATTAATTTAAGTTAAATCAACATATACCCTTGCAGCTAAAACAGGATATATATCGCTAAAATCGGATATAGTTGACCGGTTCTTATGGGAATATCATAATATAACCAATAAATTACAAGACAAAATCTAAAAAAAATTCCAAACTTCTATCTTGAAGAACCCCAAAGTTGGTATTTTTACCAAATACCATTTCCGATCGTTCAGTTATATGGCAGCTATAAGATATAGTCGTCCGATCCATATGAAACTTGATAAGTCATATTATTTTTCCAAAAATAGAATTCATAGAAAATCCCAACTTTCTAGCTCGAAAAACACTGAAGTTATGCCATTTCCGATCAATCAGTTATATGGCAGATATAGGATATAGTCGGCTGATCGTTATAAAATTTGGTTTGTCGTATTATTTTGCCAAAAATAGCATTCGTACTAAATTTGAACTCTATAACTTTAAAATCGCCGAAGTTATAGCATTTCCGATCAATCAGTTATATGGCAGCTATAGGATATAGTCGGCCGATCCTTATGAAATTTGGTGTGTCGTATTATGTAACAGTAGCATTTGTACAAAATCTGAAGTCTCTAACTCAAAAAACACCAAAGTTATACCATTTCCGATCAATCAGTTATATGGCAGCTATAGGATATAGTCGGCCGATCCCGGTCGTTCCGACTTATATACTGCGTGCAAAGGAAAGAAGGGTGTGTGCAAAGTTTCAAGACGATAGCTTAACAAGAAAGGAAAGCTAACTTCGGGCGGAGCCGAAGTTGATATACCCTTGCAGCTAAAACAGGATATATATCGCTAAAATCGGATATAGTTGACCAATTCTTATGGGAATATCATAATATAACCAATAAATTACAAGACAAAATCTAAAAAAAAATTCCAAACTTCTATCTTGAAGAACCCCAAAGTTGGTATTTTTACCAAATACCATTTCCGATCGTTCAGTTATATGGCAGCTATAAGATATAGTCGGCCGATCCATATGAAACTTGATAAGTCATATTATTTTTCCAAAAAAAGAATTCATAGAAAATCCCAACTTTCTAGCTCGAAAAACACTGAAGTTATGCCATTTCCGATCAATCAGTTATATGGCAGATATAGGATATAGTCGGCTGATCCTTATGAAATTTGGCATGTTGTATTATTTTGCCAAAAATAGCATTCGTATCAAATCCGAATTCTCTAGCTTTAAAAAACACCAAAGTTATAACATTTCCGATCAATCAGATATATGGCAGCCGACTATGATATAGTCGGCCGATCCTTATGAAATTTGGTAAGTCGTAATATTTTGCCAAAAGTAGCATTCGTACAAAATCTGAACTTAGTAACTCTAAAAACACCAAAGTTATACCATTTCCGATCAATCAGTTATATGGCAGCTATAGGATATAGTCGGCCGATCCCGGCCGTTCCGACTTATATACTGCGTGCAAAGGACAGAAGGGTGTGTGCAAAGTTTCAAGACGATAGCTTTAAAACTGAGAGACTAGTTCGCGTAGAAACAGACAGACAGACAGACGGACAGACGGACAGACGGACATGCTCATATCAACTCAGGAGGTGATCCTGATCAAGAATATATATACTTTATAGGGTCGGAGATGTCTCCTTCACTGCGTTGCACACTTTTGGACAAAATTATAATACATACCCTCTGCAAGGGTATAAAAACGAGACAGCATAGCTAGCATATTCTCATCATCCTCATCTTCTGAGTCTTTATCTGAATCAGAGACCATAGAATATGGTAATGAAATTAAAAACAACAATAAGATATTGAAATCAAAATTAAAACATAAACAAAAACAAAATTCAGAAATAAAAGATATGGCTGCCCAATTGATGGGCATAATGGATGTAAACCAACTCAGTGGCTTACTTGACGAACTTCATCAATTAAGAGCTGAAAATATGTTATTAAAAAATCAAATAAGTGACAACGATAACGATGTCGTTGATAATGATAATGATAAACAGAAAATAACAACAACAACAACAACAACAACATCCAATATGCCCGTTAATAGAAAGCGCATATATAGAAAATCGAAAAATTCTGAAGAGGATTCTCCACTATTAGTTAAGAAAGTAAAAATAAAAACGCCATCGCCACCGCCACCAACGACGATGCTGTTGCAGCAATCGCCATTGACATCGGATGATCATCGCCGTCGTCGACAGCAGCAACAGCAGCAACATTCAATCGCAACAAACTATTACCGTGACTTGGTGATGGATGTTGTTGGGGATGATGACGGCGATGTTGCCGATGATGATGACGATGCTGCTGATGATGGTGATGACGAAATTGATTTGGCAATGGGCCCATCAAAATCAGCAGCTGCCGCGGCAGCGGCGGCGGCAGCTAAATCAGCTAAACGCAAACAAAAAAAGAACAATAAGAAAACTAAAAATAATAATAATGATAGCAATAATATTAAGAATAATAATAATAATAATAATCCTAATATAAATACTAACAATAATAATATTAAAAAAAAAAATAATCCATCAGCAACAATATTACCACCACTAATATTATTATTAGTGTGAGAGGAAAGAGATCAGAAATATCTTCTACTATCTTTACTCATCAGCTCTGATTTTACTATGGATCCTTGCGTTTTCTTTAATACCAACTTTAACTACCGTTAGATCAACTTCGAGGGTAGCCTAGATGTAAAGCTAAGGATCCTTCTGGTCCTGGGTTCGATTTTGTTACTGGGCGGTAGTTTAAATTTTTATAGTTTCAGTTTTATGATTATTTTTATATTTTATTTTTTTTTACTTTAATTTTCTTAATAATATTTTTTTCCCTTTTCATATTTACTTCATTATTGTTTTTAATTGCATTCTATTACAATTTTTGTAAAAATAAGTGACGGACGTGTCGGATGACAAAATGCCGGAGGGACTTCCTTGAAATTTTATTAGCCGGACATAGTATTAAATTTTCATAAAAACTAAAATTAAAGAAAAATAAAAAAAAATTATAAAAGTAAAAAAAATTTAGAAGTCCTTACTAGGATTTGAACAAAAAATTATTGTACATAAAGTAACTACTCTATGCATTACGCTATCACCCCGTCTCAAACTGCAGCGACTAAAAATACCATTTGTTCTTCTGACTACCACATCGGCCCATTGAAAACAGAAACATATTGAAAATGAAGTTTCAGTTTTATGATTATTTTTATATTTTCTTTTATTTTTTTTTAACTTTAATTTTCTTAATATTTTTTTTTTTTGCTTTTCATATTTACTTTATTATTATTATTTTGAATGGCATTTTATTACAATTTTTGTAAAAGTAAGTGACGGACATGTCGGATTCCGGAGGGATTCCCTTGAAATTTTATTAGCCGGACATAGTATTACGTTTTCATTAAAACTACAATTAAAGAATAAAGTAACTACTCTATGCATTACGCTATCACCCCGTCTCAAACTGCAGCGACTAAAAATACCATTTGTTCTTCTGACTACCACATCGGCCCATTAAAAACAGAAACAAATTGAAAATGAAGTTTCAGTTTTATGATTATTTTTATATTTTCTTTTATTTTTTTTTAACTTTAATTTTCTTAATATTTTTTTTGTTGCTTTTCATATTTACTTTATTATTATTATTTTGAATGGCATTTTATTACAATTTTTGTAAAAGTAAGTGACGGACATGTCGGATTCCGGAGGGACTCCCTTGAAATTTTATTAGCCGGACATAGTATTAAGTTTTCATTAAAACTACAATTAAAGAAAAACAAAAAAACAATTATTTAAGAAAGAAAAAGTTAGAAGTCCTTACTAGGATTTGGACACAAAAATATTGTACATAAAGTATCTACTCTATGCATTACGCTACCACCCCGTTTTAAACTGCAGCGACTAAAAATACCATTTGTTCTACTGACTACCACATCGGCCCATTGAAAACAGAAACAAGAAATTGAAAATGAAAATTGGAAGGCAAACAATTTTTACGCCGGCTTGCGAGCAGTCACACATACATACAAAGACGCACCCTTTTTTTACGCATACATGTAAAGAGTTCTAAAAATAGAATCGTATGTATGTTCGTTCCCCCCTCACAAACAAGCTCGACGAAAAAAGTTGACCGTTTTTGGCCCTGATGTCCCATCTATGTACTTTATAATCTTTGGTAATAGTATTGCCACCCGAGGTATCCTCTAGGTATGTTTCATACAAACCATCAAGGAATTTCCATAGAAGAGTTCCTCGCATCGAGGAAATTATAAGAAAGAAAGGAATATAAGAAATTATTAATTGTTATAATCTATAAATACAATTTATTTATTCTACTTATTTTATTTATTTACTTATTTTAATTTTTTTTTTATTATTAATATTTTTGATGGCCGTCAAAGCGTGCCCCAACACGTTCTCAGCCGAGGTCCCCGGAACCACTTTGGATATACTATCTGTAAATAAAATAAATAGAAATTAGATATTGCTTACATTATTTGTCGTTGAAAAACATACCAATCAAAACTCCATAAAAATTTTGGAACGCCTTCAATTTCTTCTTCCCACTAACTCCGTCAATATTTTACTGGACGATCAGGACCTCGACGAAAATATATATTGCGTTATTAATTTTATATACATATACATATAACGGCTAATGCCGTTTAATAAATATATGTACATTGTATATAAATATTTCTCACTTTTCCGAGCGGCTAATGCCGTTTAATAAATATATGTACATATGTACATATATTGAACGGCCGCTCGGTATTTAATAAATAACTTAATTACATATATGCACATTACTTTTTAATTTTACTCACCAGAATTAGTTTTTAGTAGTTATTTAATTTAATTGGTCACTTAAACTTTTCTTCACAAACGCGTGTGCTTTTGGTGCAAATTGAACATCAAATGCAAAGAGAATGGGAGAGGCAAGACGAAACCGAAAATTGACAACCGAAAATTCTGGCGCGTGCCAGGGTATAGTCGACCAACGCAATGCCTTGTAATTAGAATCGCACAAGGCTAATAATCAAACATGAACATATTGGCTTTGCCTAAAGCCAATTATTAATACATTTCAATATACCATATGATTAGAAAAGAAAAATTTATTAAATATAATCTTAAATATATAAAAATATTTCAACATATTTTAAAAAGGGTATTCTGACGTCGCTTCCATTCATTTGGTTTTCGACACCGATTTTGTTTCTCTCCCTTCCCTCCATATACATCTCTCTAATTGTCTCTCTGTCGCGAAAATATGACGTAGAAGCTTCGAGAATCATCGAAAATATGACGTAGAAGCTTCGAGAATCATCGTCGAAAACCAAAAGCAGGTAGAAGTTTCGTTTCCATGCAATTTGTTTTTGTTTTTCGACAATGTCGCCAGGAAACGTCGGTGTTTATGTTTGTATCAAAATTCAGTACCAAAATTCCTTATGGTACTGAATTTTGATACAAACATAAACACCACCACTAATTTTACAAATACAAATATTAATAATAATAATTATGTTAACCCATCAACATCAACATTATTATTACAACAAACACCAATTGATGATATGAATAATCCAATTCAATATCAATATATTATAATACAACAACAAGATGAACAACAAAATCAATTATTTCTACTGACCACAACATCAGCATCATCAATTATACCTACATCAGCATTGACAACAACAACCACAACAATAATGGCATCAATGGCAAGAACAACAACAACGACGGCGACTATGACAATGGCAACGGCAACGACAACGACAATGCCACCACCATCCTTGCCACCACCACCACCACCGTCACCGTCACAATCGCCGTCACCGTCATTGTCATTATCAACATCGCCATCACTGGAACAGTTATTAACGTTGTCACCATAACCGCCGCCGCCGCCGCCGCAACAGCAGCAGCAGAAGCAGCAGCAGCAGCAGCAGCAATGGCAGCAACAAAATATACAATATAAAAAACAACAACAAGAACATCCACCACCACAACAACAACAACGACAACAATGGTGGTATTATCAACAAGATCAACAAGAACAGCCACAGCCGTTACAACAACAACAGCAACAGCAACAATGGTGGCAACATCATCAACATCAACATCAGCCACCACCATTGGCACCATTAACAACAATAAATCAACAACATTTACAATTGTTGCAACTTCAACAACAACAACAAGCTAATCAGCTAATATTACCTCAACCACAACCACAACCACCATTCTTTTATATGAAAGAACCAAATCCAACAGCAACATCAGCAACAGCAACACCGGCTGCGACAACAGAACCAGCACCAACAACAACAGCAACAACTGCAAAATTATACAACACAAAATACTACTAATCCTAATGATAAGATTAATATTAAAAATAATAACAATAATAATACTAATACTAATATCAATAAACGAGATAGCATAATAAGCATATTTTCACCAGACTCATCTCTATCCGATTCAGAAACCAATGAATATGAAAATGAAATTAAAAATAACAAAAAGAAACTAAAACTAAAACAAAAACAAAAACAAAAACCATTACAAAATACAGAAACCAATGATATGGCTGCTCAATTAATGGACATATTGGATGTGAAACAATTGGGTGGCTTGCTTGATGAACTACACCAATTGACATTGATAATGTTAATGATAATGATATTAATATTAATATACCCAAAACAACCGGAAACCGGATAGGAAACGTATGCATAGAAAATTAAATGATTCAGATGAGGACTTTCCTCTGTTGTTGGGATCCACCGATGTTGGGATCGGCATTGCTGCAGCGAGCGCCACAACAACAACAACAACAACAGCAACAATCATTGCCGGCGTTGGATCGTCACCATCATCATCATCATTCAATCGCCAAAAATTACTATCGTGATTTGGTGATGGATGATGATGGTGGGGACAACGATGTTGCCGACGATGATTTAATCATAAATGAGAGCCCCTGCAGTGGTGCTGCATTCGATGGCGATGGCGACGACGATGATGATAATGACGTTGATGATGATGGGGAGATTGAATTGGCAATGGGCCCATCAACATCAGCAGCTGCTGCAGCAGCAGCAGCTAGATCTGCTAAACGCAAGCAAAACAAAAAAAACAATAAGAAATCTAAAGATAATAATAATAATAATAATAAAATAATAAGAATAATTTTTTTTTTTTCTTTTAGTTTTTTTTTTTTTTTTTTTTTTTTTTTTTTTTTTTTTTTTTTTTTTTTTTTTTTTTTTTTTTTTTTTTTTTTTTTTTTTTTTTTTTTTTTTTTTTTTTTTTTTTTTTTTTTTTTTTTTTTTTTTTTTTTTTTTTTTTTTTTTTTTTTTTTTTTTTTTTTTTTTTTTTTTTTTTTTTTTTTTTTTTTTTTTTTTTTTTTTTTTTTTTTTTTTTTTTTTTTTTTTTAATTTTTTTTTTTTTTTTTTTTTTTTTTTTTTTTTTTTTTTTTTTTTTTTTTTTTTTTATTTTATATTTTTTTTTTTTTTTTTTTTTTTTTATTTTTTTTTATAAATTTTAAAAATATTTTTTTTTTTTTTTTTTTAAAAGAAAAAAAAAGTTGTAGAACAAAAAAAACTTTTTTTTTTTTTTTTTTGGGTAAAAAAAAGGGGGGGGGGGGGTTTTTTTTCTCCCCCCCCCCCTTTTTTTTTTTTTTGTGTGGCTGTGTAAATCCTAACACTAACACTAATAATAATAATAAGAAAAATAATTCATCAACAACAATACCATCAACATCTACAACAATAGCAACAACAGCTACATCAACTACAAATAATATGTCAAACAACAATATCAACATACACAATATTACGAAAACAACAAATACAAAAAGAACAAATACCAACAGCAACAATAACAACAACAAAGCAGCAGCAGCTACAGCCGCTGCCCATGCAGCTAAAGCAGCAGCAGCAACAGCAGCAGCAGCAGCTATTACAGCAGCAGCAGCTATTACAGCAGCAGCAGTAAATAGAAATAGAAAAAATGCTAAACCACCAATAATTGTAAGCTATAATCAAAATTTAAAAATTCTCAATACTCAAATAGCAAACAAATTGAAACATAGCAATTTTCTACTAAATATGATTAACAAAAATATTATTAATATACAAACAAATACATTTAATGATCTAGACTTAATAATTAGTATGTTAAAAATTAATAATATTAAACACTTTACATTTACCCCGAAACATCTGAAACCATATAATTTAATAATTAAAAAATTACCATCCAATATCTATAATGTAGATGATATAATGATGGCATTAAAACAAGAAATAAATAATATAAATATTACCAAACTTGTAGAATATAAAAATAATCTCTGGCAACTGCAAGTGGCCAAAACAATCGATATTCAACAAATATTAAATGTTTGCTCAACTGCCGCATCAGTATTGAGCAATTTAAACCTAAAAAGGACATATTACAATGTCACAAATGCCAACGTTTCACACATGTGGCTGCCAATTGTAATATGGCATACAGGTGTGAAATGTGCCGATGAACATCAACCAGGCGAATGTAAGATTCAAATAAATCCAAATGCTACCAATGCTGATCAATTGCAATTGACCAAACAATTAATAGTCTGTATTAATTGTAAAGGTAATCATACGGCCAATGCAAGAATATGTCCAATAAGACAGCAATTAATTATGAAAAGGCAAAAAGCCAAAGAACTAAAAGAAGCCAAAAATACTAATAATAATAAAATGAATCGAACAATTAAACAATACTCGAATGTACAATCAAATATATCGTTTGCATCATTATTCAAACAACACCATCTTCATCAACAATACCATTAATAATAAATCCTAACAAGAATAATATCAATACTAATACTAATATAAATAATAATAATATAAATAATCAACATAATAATTGTTCAAGCATTGAACACTATTTTGTATAGAAATTCTTAAGTTAGAGTTTCAAGGGATCGGACCCATGAAATATGAGTCAAACACATGGTTCAAAACCGATCCCCTGCAGCCTAACACAAACAAATACATAAGTGGTGCGCTTATCGCACTGGAGAAAGGGTCGCATAGCAGGTCAGCGTGCAGTGCGTTGACAAGTAGTTTTAAATAGTTTTAAGATTCTCATGTATCGTATTTATAAGAGAACTTTAACAAATAAAAACAGTTTCCATAAGGAGCTCATTGGAGTAAGACCCGTATTTTGGGGCTCCTCTTAACATTTGGTCCTTCGAGGCAGCCTGACGTTTTCCCCCTTGTGGTAAGAGACTCAGGTTTTAAACTGGCACCTATAAGTGGCTGTAAAAAAATAAAAATTCTCAGCCCAAGGTAACTAAAACATAAGGCTGCGATCTGGGTAAAAAAGAGCCCAGTTTTAAAACCGTAGTCCCCTGTTGTTTCCCCCAAGAGGTAAGGAACACAGGGTATAAAATTATATAAATGCCAATGAGCATAAAATAAAAAAAAAATATAATAAAAATGAGTCAACAAAAAAAAAAAAAAAAGCTCAAGGAGTATTCTCAACCGTATTTTGGGGCTCCTCTTAACATTTGATCCGGCTCGAAGGACCAAATGTTAAGAGGAGCCCCAAATAAAGGTCGTACTCCAATGAGTTCCGTTTCAAAACTGATTTTATTCTGTACAATTCTCTTATAAGTAAGATACATGAAAATCTTAAAACTATTAAAAATTACTTATCAACCCACTGCACGTTGACATGCTATGCGACCCTTTCTCGAGTGTGACAAGCGGATGCGCTTATGTTTGTTATTTACGATGCTTATGTTTGTGTTTTTTATGTTAGGCTGCAGGGGATCGGTTTTAAACCATGCTGTTTATCTCATATTTCCATGGGTCCGACCCCTTGCAACTCTATCTTTGGAATTTGTATATAAAATAGTGTTCAATGCTTGAACAATAATAATATAATTAGTAATAATTTCAAACGCATCAATGATGATATACGAGAATTATATGGTAAAATTTAAACTCGCGTATTACATTGATGCGTAATTTAACAATTAAATATAATGATAAACAAATATCGACAAATGACAAAGGACAATTATTACTGGAATTCATCTATAATATGGCAATATGAGATTAAAAATCATGGCCCTAAATGTTAATGGTATTTACACAATTCGTAAACGTACCGAATTTGTAAATTTCTTAGCCACACATAATCCACATGTAATAGCAATAGCCGAACATCATTCAAATCCCAAAATCACAATCAATTCAAAGACACATAATATAATACACTCATGGACAAAATAATAGGTGTGTTTTTTTTTCCAATTTTAACTTTTTATTTCTAAGTTATGCTTTCTCCAATCAGCTCAAAACAAAGTTTTTTTAAAACTTATATTAACTGTCTTTAAAAGAAAAAAAGAAACAATACTATAAACCCTTTCATTAACAACAGAAGTAGATTTTTTCCTAAGTTGGACATTTTTGGCTGGACACAATAATAGGTGTAAGGAACTAAACGTTTTAACAAAATGGATATTTCACTATTTTTTATCTTTTTGTACATTAAGTTGAGTATGTAGCAGTTAGTAGCCGGTATACTCGCCATTATTTTTGAGAACTTTCTCCATTCGTCTTGGCATGGATGATATCAGCTTGCGACAAGTTCCAATTGGGATGGAGTACCATGCTCTTTGGACAATATCCCAAAGTTGGTTTTTATTTTGGCAAGAAGACTTTCCTACTTCTCTTTTGAGTTCACCCCAGAGATTTTCGATGGGATTAAGGTCAGGGGATTGACTTGGCCATTCCAGAACATCCACATTTTGCTCTCGAAACCACTCTCTGACTAGTAGAGAGGCGTGTTTTGGGTCGTTATCCTGCTGGAACTTCCATAAAATTGGCATATTATCCTCAGCATATGGCAGCATCACTGTCTCCAATAAGTCTCTGTATACGAATCTTTCCATTATTCCATCAATGCGATGAATCGGACCAACACCATTCCATGAAAAGCAGCCCCATACCATTAGGCTACCACCTCCATGTTTTACAGTCTTACAGGTGTACTTGGGATCAAATTCTTTGCCTTTCGGACGGTGAACATTCCTTTTACAATCATTTCCAAATAAATTTATTTTGGTTTCGTCACTCCAGAGAATGTTACGCCATTTTTTCTCACCCTCCGGTCCTGACCAGGCTTTACGATCTAGAGCAAATTGTTTCCTCATCTTTTTATTTTTCGGCCGAAGCAAAGGAACTTTGCGGGCAATCCTACCTGGTAGGTTTGCCATTGCCAAACGTCGCCGAACGGTCCGTGATGACACAATATTTCCAATTTCGTTGGAAATCGTCCTGGAAGACTTGAACGGGTCTCGTTTAACCAACTGAACCATGCGATCATCGGTCCTAGATGATGTTTTTCTGGGTGCTCCCCGAGTTTCACCTACTTTTTTCGGTTTTAACGCATTGGTTACGAAATTCTGAGATCGTTTCATTAAAAAAGCAATCGATTTATAAGTTTTTCCTTCATCTCGGAGTCGTCGAATGAGCTTCCTCTCTTCCGCACTGCAATGTCTCCCACGGCCCATCTAATGCAATTTTAGTGATTGTTAAGTCCCCATTTAGTTAAATTATCGTAATACCTTACCTTCTGCAACCAAACAATTATCCTAATTAGCTTTAGATTAAAGTTTTGCTCGACACACCTATTTTATTGTCCAGGCGAATTTGCAGTCTGAGCAATAAAATATCCACAATTTTCTTCAGAGAGCTTCTGACTTCCGGGAATTCACCAAAAATTGATCGTAACAGTGTGCCCATAATAAAAAAGTATAGTTTTCCCATAATATGTTATGCTTATATCGATTAAAATCGATATCCTCAAAAAAAAATCACACCTATTATTTTGTCCATGAGTGTATATCAAACAACAAATGCCACACGACCAAATTATAACAACAACAACAACAATAATAATAATAATAATATAAATAATAATAATAATATAACTAATTATAAATATAAATCATCAGTTGCCATTTGTATAAGGAAAAATATCAATTATGAAATAATAAATATAAAACCATTAAAACATCTAGAAGTTCTAGCCATAAAAATTAAATATAAATATAATCACAATAATAATAATCATAACAATCGAAATAATAATAATAATAATAATAATAATAATAATAATAATTTAATATAATAATCTATTAATATACCTTGAATATTAATAATATAAATAATATAAATATAAATAATAATGAAATTGATAAACATATTGATAATATAACTAATGCAATACAATTGGCAATTGAATCAGATAAAGCAATACCAAAAATGAAAGTCAAAATAAATCAATATAAACCAAATAAATATATTAAACCTAATCCGAAACTAGAAAATTTAACAAATAAACGCAACCTAATGAGACGAAACGTGTATCGACATAAAAACTTAATCGACGAACAACGTATTCAATTGATTAAGAGAATAATCAAGGATCTTAATACACAAATCAAAAATATAATACAAAAGCAAAATGAAAAGATAATCTTGAATAAATTAGATAAATTAAATGTTAACAATTTAAGCCACAAGGCAATCCAAAATTTAAATCCTCACATCAATCGTGCCACATTACCATCAAATATGACACTGACCAATGAACAAGCCAATAATATTGATATACCATTTAATAATCATAATAATAATAATGATAATAATATAAATAATAACAATAATAATAAAATAAATAATAATAATATAAATAAATTAATATTAACTAATGAATTTGACAAAATCAATGATTTTGGATTTACCACAGCCGATGAACTATTATCAATATTAAAAACGAAGAATAACAAAAAAACAATGGGACCGGATCGTACTAGCAATTTTCTATTAAAAAATCTCAATATAATAGTAATTAATTATATAGCAAAAATCTTCAATCATTGCACAAATAATTCATATTTTCCAACTAGTTGGAAAAATATAAAAATTATACCAATACTCAAGCCCAAAACAAATCCGACCCAATTAAAGAGTCACCGTCCCATTGCTATTCTATCAGCATTGGCAATGCTGTACGAGGCAATAATATTAAAACGTATAAATCAACACATTGATAATAATAATATATTAAACAAGAAAGGAAAGCTAACTTCGGGCGGAGCCGAAGTTGATATACCCTTGCAGCTAAAACAGGATATATATCGCTAAAATCGGATATAGTTGACCGATTCTTATGGGAATATCATAATATAACCAATAAATTACAAGACAAAATCTAAAAAAAAATCCCAAACTTCTATCTTGAAGAACCCCAAAGTTGGTATTTTTACCAAATACCATTTCCGATTGTTCAGTTATATGGCAGCTATAAGATATAGTCGGCCCATCCATATGAAACTTGACAAGTCGCATTATTTTTCCAAAAATAGAATTCATAGAAAGTCCCAACTTTCTAGCTCGAAAAACACTGAAGTTATAGCATTTCCGATTAATCAGTTATATGGCAGCTATAAAATATAGTCGGCCGATCCTTATGAAAATTGGTAGGTCGTACAGGTGTACTTGGGATCAAATTCTTTGCCTTTCGGACGGTGAACATTCCTTTTACAATCATTTCCAAATAAATTTATTTTGGTTTCGTCACTCCAGAGAATGTTACGCCATTTTTTCTCACCCTCCGGTCCTGACCAGGCTTTACGATCTAGAGCAAATTGTTTCCTCATCTTTTTATTTTTCGGCCGAAGTAAAGGAACTTTGCGGGCAATCCTACCTGGTAGGTTTGCCATTGCCAAACGTCGCCGAACGGTCCGTGATGACACAATATTTCCAATTTCGTTGGAAATCGTCCTGGAAGACTTGAACGGGTCTCGTTTAACCAACTGAACCATGCGATCATCGGTCCTAGATGATGTTTTTCTGGGTGCTCCCCGAGTTTCACCTACTTTTTTCGGTTTTAACGCATTGGTTACGAAATTCTGAGATCGTTTCATTAAAAAAGCAATCGATTTATAAGTTTTTCCTTCATCTCGGAGTCGTCGAATGAGCTTCCTCTCTTCCGCACTGCAATGTCTCCCACGGCCCATCTAATGCAATTTTAGTGATTGTTAAGTCCCCATTTAGTTAAATTATCGTAATACCTTACCTTCTGCAACCAAACAATTATCCTAATTAGCTTTAGATTAAAGTTTTGCTCGACACACCTATTTTATTGTCCAGGCGAATTTGCAGTCTGAGCAATAAAATATCCACAATTTTCTTCAGAGAGCTTCTGACTTCCGGGAATTCACCAAAAATTGATCGTAACAGTGTGCCCATAATAAAAAAGTATAGTTTTCCCATAATATGTTATGCTTATATCGATTAAAATCGATATCCTCAAAAAAAAATTCACACCTATTATTTTGTCCATGAGTGTATATCAAACAACAAATGCCACACGACCAAATTATAACAACAACAACAACAATAATAATAATAATAATATAAATAATAATAATAATATAACTAATTATAAATATAAATCATCAGTTGCCATTTGTATAAGGAAAAATATCAATTATGAAATAATAAATATAAAACCATTAAAACATCTAGAAGTTCTAGCCATAAAAATTAAATATAAATATAATCACAATAATAATAATCATAACAATCGAAATAATAATAATAATAATAATAATAATAATAATAATAATATTAATATAATAATCTATTAATATACCTTGAATATTAATAATATAAATAATATAAATATAAATAATAATGAAATTGATAAACATATTGATAATATAACTAATGCAATACAATTGGCAATTGAATCAGATAAAGCAATACCAAAAATGAAAGTCAAAATAAATCAATATAAACCAAATAAATATATTAAACCTAATCCGAAACTAGAAAATTTAACAAATAAACGCAACCTAATGAGACGAAACGTGTATCGACATAAAAACTTAATCGACGAACAACGTATTCAATTGATTAAGAGAATAATCAAGGATCTTAATACACAAATCAAAAATATAATACAAAAGAAAAAAGAAAAGATAATCTTGAATAAATTAGATAAATTAAATGTTAACAATTTAAGCCACAAGGCAATCCAAAATTTAAATCCTCACATCAATCGTGCCACATTACCATCAAATATGACACTGACCAATGAACAAGCCAATAATATTGATATACCATTTAATAATCATAATAATAATAATGATGTTCACTGAGATTGTTTTCTGTTGTTTTTTGTTTGTTTGTTCTCACACGAAAAAAAAGGGTGGCTGCTAATATTTAAAAAACTGGGCGAAAACGAAAACGAAAGGTCTTGCCTCTTCAACGTTATAACTTCGAGTATATTTTCTAATCTTAAGCCTAACTTATCTATTGCGGCGAAGCGGGGCGAATTCGCACAAGAGCGAATATGAGCTTTCGCTCCCGCTCCGCCCTAAGCTATCTAAGAGTAAATTTACAGACTAGCAACTAACAAATACAATTCAGCTATAACTATAATTCACAATTTTTTCGACTTCAATAAAAATACAAATCTATTTACACCGGCCCCGTTGAATGCCTCCATCAGGCTTCAACTAACTGGCAGCCGCGCCAGCTTGTGGACCGCTCTCCTATACTCCGCTCCAGAGCTAGTTCGGACGACGGCGACCCTGACCCTTCCGTCCGCGCCGGCGTGTGTTGCTCCTACTCGTCCCGTGAGCCACTGTTGTGGCGGCTGGTGATCCTCTGCGATCAGGACCAGCTCGCCCGTCCGGATGTCGTCCTCCTTGGTCTGCCACTTCGACCGTGCCTGTAGGCCCAAGACGTACTCCCGGGACCATCGCTGCCAAAACATTTGCTTGATTGACGAGACAAGCCGCCATCGCCGCAAGCACGTTAGACCCTGCTGGTCCGGGGTCCGCGGTGCTGGTGGGGCGATGAGCGGCCCGCCTGTCAACAGGTGCCCGGGAGTAAGCGCCTTGCCGTCGCTTGGGTCCTGACTCAGAGCCCCCAGGGGTCGTGAGTTCAGGACGGCCTCGACTCCAACGAGGACGGTCTGCAGCTCCTCCGCGGTCAGTCTGGCGTTCCCTACCGCTCGTAGGAGTAGGTGTTTTGCAGACTTCACACCTGCCTCCCATAGTCCGCCCATGTGCGGAGCCCGCGGCGGTATGAACGCAAATACGCATCCGCTTTTTGATGCGTATTGCGTGACCGCGTCGACCTCGTCCTCGATTCTCCGACGAAGGTCTGCGAAGAGGCGACTCGCTCCGACGAAGTTCGTCGCGTTGTCGCAGTGCACGATCTGCGGACATCCTCGGCGACCAACGAACCTTTGAAAAGCCAATAAAAAGGAATCAGTTGAAAGGTCGGAAACTACTTCTAAATGAACTGCCTTGGACGCAAAACAAACAAATAAGGCAATGTAGGACTTATAGGGTGGCCTACCACGAATTTTCAATGTCGTATCAATAGCGCCACAAAAATCAACACCACATATGGAGAATGGGCGGAGAGCACGAATTCTATCTAAGGGTAAATCACCCATGATTTGAGTCATCAGACGAGGCTTGCATTTAAAGCAGCGTATGCATGACCGTACTGTCTGACTGCAGACTTCCTGCGCATTTACGATCCATATGCGCTGTCGCAAAAGACTCACAAGTGCTCGTGGACCCACATGAAAATTCGACTCGTGCAAGTATCGGACGTAGCTCTGAACAAATTGAGAGCGTTTTGTCAACAATACTGGAAACTTGGCATCGTACGATATAGGAGCATTAGCTAGTCGCCCCCCAACCCGCAACAACGAAAAGGTAAGCCCAGCCTCTGAAGATTCGTGTAGAAAGGGATTTAGCTTTTGTAGGCTTGGGCTAACACTTAAATTTTTTTCGGATCTTTTCTATTTCATCTTGATACTCGTGCTCTTGGACTATTTCGACTATTTTCTTAAATGCTTCATTATATTCGACAGGTGAGGGAACAATATCAGAATTCACTACTAACTTCTTCGATTTCCTTATAAAACGGAACATATAAACGAACACTCGCAGCAGTTTTAGGTGAGAGGAATAACCTTCTATCACTTCCAATAAATCTGAGGTAGATACGATTGCGGTTAATCCGACCGCATTCTTGTTCGCTTCCATCTGTAGAAGTTCTGGTGACAGATCAAACCGTGGGCTCGTCGGCCACTTATCTTCCGGTTCCCTCAAAAACGATGGACCTGTAAACCAGATCGATTCTACAGTCTCCTTTACGTCTCCACCTCTGGACACTATATCTGCCGGGTTCTGTTTAGTTGGTACATGCCGCCACGTGCTATCCTCTGACCACTCTTGAATTTCAGCTACTCTATTCGATACGAACGTTGACAACGACGATGGATGGGAACGAATCCAATGAAGAGTTACTTCTGAATCCGACCAAAATACACTTCGTTCGATCGGAACTTTTATTAGAGGCTTTATTTTGCGGCAGAGATCTGCAAGAAGGTGAGCGGCACATAACTCAAGACGGGGAGCGTCTTTGTCTTGAGCGGCGCTACTTTGGACTTTGCCGTCAACAATGAAACTTTAATACTTTCTGCAGATTCGCAACGAATATAGACGCAGGCTCCATAGGCTCTCATCGATGCGTCAGAAAAGGCATGAATTTGAATCGGTGACATCGGCTCGGTACACACGAATCTCGGTATCGAGATGTCCTCTAACTGCGACAAGGCAATTTGTATTTTGTTCCTCGCTGTTTCTAAGTGCTGTGGAATTGACTCATCCCAATCTAGCTTATTTAGCCAAAGTTCCTGCAATAGAATCTTTCCTTTTATAAGTATAGGGCTTAATAAGCCAAGGGGGTCAAACAGCTTCGATGTCACCGACAGGATGTTCCGCTTGGTCGCCCTTTGACCCATGACTGAAGCATTAATTTCAAATTTAAATACATCTTCTTTAGGAATCCAAGCGATTCCTAATGCTTTAGTCAGTTCTGAGTCCGAAAGTGTTATTGGCTTAACCGTGCTCTCGGATGCAGTAACTTCAGGCGAGTTTGAAAACCACTTGCTCAATTCAAACCCAGCGTTTTGAAGAACCTGAGTTCTAGTCCCCGATCTAGAAATTATATCAATAAAGACATTTAAAGATAAATACTACATAGTACAAATCAAAAAATCAAACAATATTGGTAAAATATTTAAAATTAATGATCTCTTAAATTGTAAGGTTCATATTGAAGGCTATAAGCCACATCCGAACAGTATTAAACAATGCCACAAGTGCCAGCGATTCTCGCATGTAGCCAGCAACTGCAACATGCCTTATAGATGTGTTAAATGCACTAAAACGCACTTACCTGGTGAGTGCAATTTGCCAAAACCCGACCCGAATAACCCCCAGCCCTCTTTAGCTCAATGTGTCAATTGCCTTGGCAATCACACTGCCAATGCTAAAATTTGTCCTATAAGGCAAAAATTCCTAACAAAAATCAATGAAAAGCGACATGCAAAAACAAAAACAATACCTGCTTCTATAAGCCACAATAACAAAATACAAGCACACAAAACGTTTGCTTCCTTGCTCGCAAACAATCAACCTGCAACCAAATTCAACCCCAACACTTACATTAGAAAACCTTAATAATGAATCCGTTAAAGCCTTTGGCCAAAACTTAATAACATGTATTTATATTATGAAAAGCACGATACTCAAGTACCCACAAACAAAAACCGAAAGCATGAGAAAGCAAATATTGCTTGATTTTATTCTACAAATTTCACTATGAGACCATTAAAATCCATATTCCTAAACGTGAACGGCATCGGACAGCTGAGAAAACAAGCTGAAATTGATCTCTTCCTAAAAAAGCATAAAACAGACGTGCTACTATTAGCTGAGCATCGTATAAAAACAAATAAAAACATTACCGTAGCCAACTATCAATTCATCAGACAATCTAAGCCCATCAACAACACCACACCTGATTCTGGCTCCCTCGTAGCCATTTGCATCAGAAATGGCGTCAAATATAAATATAACTGAAATAATTGCCATAAAACTCAATTACAGAGACCACAGAAATACAAACCACCAAATAGTTTTTGCCTCACTATACAAAAGACCTACGGACGCCCAAAACACAAACTGTACGCAGGTGATTATTGGCTGTGATATAAATGCAAAAAATCCGATTTGGAACATCCCTTACCACAACCCCCAGCACCTAAACACCAACGGCAAAGTGCTACTTAACTGGATACAAAACAAACCAGACTGTAAACTATATCCCCCAGACGAACCGACAAGAATCAGTAATAACACCGAATCATCCATTGACTTTTTTATAACATCAACTGAAATAAACACGGGCCACACCACCACTTGCAATGTCCTGAAAGACTACCCTTCTGATCACTACGCAATACAACTAAAAGTTAATATAGGAAACTATGAAATGGAAAAAGCTGAAACAAAAATAACTTATGAATTTAACGAAATTGAACCCATAATATACAATACAATAATCTCTATGAACCTACCAGAAATTCTTAATGACAAAAACCTACAACAAGATGAAATTGACTGGCACGTTGAAAATCACTAAAGCACTTAAATCTGGACTAGAAACAGATGCAGCCATACCAAAAGTAATAGTTGACCCATCCAGACCAACAAAAACAATTGCACCAAACAGACAATGCCTCATACTTATAAAAACAAAAAAGCAACTTAGAAGACAACTCACACGCAGACAAACAAGCCTAAGTCACCAACAGAAACTGCAAATCAAAGAACTAATAAATTTAATAAATTATGAAATAAACATTCAACTTGAAAACACATACTTACTCTCAATAGAGAAAAAACTTGCACATATCAAACCTGAAAAAGTTAGCCTAAAAAACTTAACTAAGATCAAAAACAATAATAAAATCCACAACATAACACTAACTCAACAAGAAATGAATGAAATAGACTTTAGCACCACCCCAACTATCACAAACAACTTCCAAAAAATCAATGCACTTGCTTGGTCTTTTGAACAAATACACTCACAAAATGACCACCTCTCATCTAGTACACCAGAAAACCAAATACATACCGACCAAATAAACTTTACAATAAATAACATGTTCAGAAACAACGAACACATCACAACCTTCTCCCCTTCCATAACGGCTGATGGTAACTTCTCTAATGCCAATAACTTGAACTTTGTAAACACAGATGATGTAATACACCACATCAAATTTTCAAACAACAAAAAAACCTTAGGACCTGACTATTCTAGTAATTTCCTGGTAAAAAAACTAAGTCTAAACATAATAATACACGTGACAAAACTATTCAATCACTGTATTAACAATAGCTACTTTCCAAAAAGCTGGAAAAACAGCAAAATTATACCAGTGAAAAAACCAAAATGTCTTCCTGAAAGTTTGAAAAGCTACAGACCAATCTCCATACTCTCTGCCATTAGTCAACTCTTTGAAAAAATAATACTAGAAAAAATACAAAAACATTTAAAAACTCAGAATATTCTAAAACCATACCAATTTGGCTTCAGAGAAAATACCTCAACCTCCCATTCATTTGCAGTTGCAAATAATCTAATATTTAATAACCCAGAAAACCGATGTGCAAATATCACATGTGCTCTTGACTTCGAAAAGGCGTTTGATACTGTCTGGACAAACGGCCTAATTTACAAAATGTCCAGAAATTTTAACTTCGACCAAAACACCACAAAAATTATCCACAGCTACCTAAACAATAGAACATTTCATGTTACAAACAATAGAGAAACCTCTTTAACTCGAGATATCACGGCAGGAGTTCCACAAGGATCTACCCTCGCCCCAATTCTGTACAACATATTCCTGGCTGACATACCAGACTACTCACCAAGTACAACAGAGACAAATAGAATAGTAATTACACCACTTATATATGCTGATGATATATTCATACTCGCCTCTAGCTTAAGGCTAAGAAAAACTGAACAAAAACTAAACAACTACCTGAAACAACTAGAGCTCTATTTCATCAAATGGAGGCTAAAACTAAACATAAATAAATGTGAAGTATGCAAAATCAAAGGCCCCCGATTAGCGGACCTATACCCGAACCAACGACACTACACTCCAATAATCAAAATAAACAATAACCCAATTAAAAACACATCTGTAATAAAATATCTTGGTGTACTATACGACAGTAAAATGAACCACAAAGAAAACACTCAAAGTATAAAATCAAAAGTTAAAAAACAAATCGGACTAATACACCACATTTTTGGATCCATAACAACCAACCATAACACTAGAATACAAAACACCAAACTCCTAATCTACAAAAGACTTATCCAACCTATCCTCATATACGGACACATAGCCTGGTTCAACATAAAATCCAAAGAAATGGAAGAACTAAGGAAAATTGAAAGGCACCTACTGCGAAAGGCACTAGGACCAGCCGCAAGAAACCCAAGCACCCTACACTACATATCCAACAATAACCTATACAAACTAACAAAAACAACCCGCATCGATGCCAAAATAATTCAAAGAATCGAAAAATTCATTGAAAATAACATTAACAGCCATAACCCACTGATTAAAAACAGCGTTGCCCAAAGGCAATTGACACAGAGCCAATCCACAGACCACCTTACTCTAAACCATCTCAATTATCTTAAAAACCTAGGGATAATTTATGACGTAAACAACAAGCTAATATTCTACCACCGTAGAAAATCTTCACTCAATCCAGGGCACCTTATATACAACACATGCCAATAACCCTATTCCCTTGTAAAGCCCCCTCCCCCACACCAATGTAAATACACCCCCTAGCTGTAAGACATAAAAAACCGAATCTAAACTGCCACCAGGTTTTTCTTTTTCCCTGGCAATCTACTTCATAATAAACACTAGCCAACTGAACATCAAAATGATATTAAAAACAAAAACATTACACAAAACTATAATCTTTAAAACCCGGATAAGCAATAAGCGCAGGGCAATAAACACTTGTAAACCTAATCATAATAATCCTAAGAACTTGTCAACCTTAGAATTAATCTCATAGAGTATAAGTAAGAAACTCTGTAACAAATCTGTGACAATAAAAAACATAAAACAAAAACAGCTTTGGTATAAGTGGAAGTGAAGTGAATTTTAAAGACATAATGCCGCCGAAAACCAGTGGAAAGGCCGATATCTTTGAGCGTATTGCTGCTGAGGCATCGCGTCTGGCGCATTACAACAAGCGCTCGACCATCACCAGTCGGGAAATCCAAACGGCTGTTCGCCTTCTCCTGCCTGGAGAGTTGGCCAAGCACGCCGTCAGTGAAGGAACCAAGGCTGTCACCAAGTATACAAGCTCCAAGTAGATTGCTCGCTTGATGGGCAGAATGATCGAAAAAGGCCCTTTTCAGGGCCACAACATAATTTAATCAAAGAAACACAATTTTCATTAAAAGTAAATTGATTAATTGTTCGAAATCGTTTTAGTAAGAAACTATGAAATTTAATTTATGTTGTTTTAGTATAAATATACTATGTATATTATATTATATTCTGATAATAAATAGCCGATTCGCGATTGCTATTTCAAATCCTATTAGGGTGGATGGAATTTATATTTATACTGTATTAGCATTTATATAATATATTATATTCTTATATTAATTAGTAAAATTTTCAAAATTACGATTGCTATTTTGAATCCAATTAGGACAAAGATACTCTCCTAAGATTTTGACAAGTTAACAAAATTGATCTTTTCTATCTCTTCAAAGAATACATTGCAGCCCTGAAAAGGGCTTGTTTAATTTAATTTTAGATATCGATATGTAAAATTGCGATTGCGAAAGTGTACAAATATAATGCACATTATCACAATTTATTTTTTCGCTGCCGTGGTCTTAGCTTTCGGCTTCTTTGCGGTAGTAGGAGCTGGTGCTTTCTTTACCGTCTTCTTGGGCTTAGCGGATGCAGCTGGCTTAGCCTTTGGGGTTTTAGCGGCCTTTGGTTTCGCCGATGATGGCTTCACTTTTGTTGCTACTGCTTTAGCCTTAACGGTACCAGACTTCTTAGCGTCCTTTGCCTTGGCCTTCTCGGTTTTCTTCTTTTTAGCTGTCTTCTTGGTAGCCACGGCTTTTTTAGTTTTCGGCTTCTTGTCGGCAGCTCCTGCGGACTTCTTAGTGGTGGCTCCGGTCTTCTTGGTCGATACCTTCTTGCTTTTAGTTTTTTTCTCAACAGAAGAAGGCTTCGGCTTCGGCTCCTTCTTGGCTGAAGCCGATAATTTAAAGGAACCAAAAGCACCCTTTCCCTTCGTCTGTATCAGCTTACCATTGGCCGGCCACAGCAGACTTCAGGTACTTCTTGATAAAAGGAGCCAGTTTCTGAGCATCGCACTTGTATGTGGCAGTGATGTACTTCTTGATTGCTAGAAGCGAGTAGCCCCCACGCTCCTTCAAATTCTTAATTGAAGCGTCTACCATTTGTTGAGTTGGCGGATGCGATGGTGGTGCTGTGGTCTTCTTCGCTTTTGTGGCAGCAGATCCAGTTGCCTTTTTGGATGTTACTTTCTTCTCAGCCGGCGCCGGTGGAGCTGCCACAGGAGAAGCGGTCGTAGCTACTGCTGAATCAGAAATTTTTTAAATTTTTATTCACAAAAATAAACTTTTTTTATGCAAAAATAGCCCGCGAACCCACATCCAAAGTCCCTTGTTCGGATGAGAATCGAGGAGGAGAGCAGTTTGGCTATGTGTTTGGCACAGTTCATTTGTGCTACAAATGTTTTTTCAAAGGGTGTAATTATTTTTCATTATTTTGTTCTTGTAATAATAAATTTAATATTTGTTTTAATTGTGTTTGATTCTTAAATATTCAAAATTTGAGAAAAACCTTTCTCAGTTGCCGTATATACATGCGATATTTTTTTTTGGGTACCCGAAAGTGCACGTTTACGTTAATATCTTAAATATTTTGCATTAAAACGTAATTAAAAATATAAAATGTTTGTATTTTTTCTTAATTTAGTACTAAAAGTCTTAAATTGAACTTTCAACTACCAGCTGTGCAAAACGTAATTATATTTTTATTAAGTATTCATAGTTAAATATAGCTTTTAAAATGACCCTTTTCTGGATAAAATGTGAACATTCATTTGCCATTAAGAAACTGTTTTCGTACTAAAAATATATACTTTTTCCAAAATAATATAAATTTAAATGTTTATTATTTTAATAAATCTTATCTATTTCCCATTCTGCATATCTTACAAATTCCAAATTCATTTATGACTCAAAAATGGATTGTATATTTTCCACTGGTAGCTCGAAGGTGTACATTGAGGCTAGTAATTTATATTCTGAATGTGTTCATATTACCAATTACCTCTTACTTAACTTTTAGTTACCATATTATAACGCAAGAAATAAAATAGAATTTGTTCTTGGGACTGATGAATTTCATTTGACAATATATACATAATATACAACTTATAAATTAGTTTCCAATAGGCAATATGTATATTAAAAAAAAAGTTTTTATATAATTAAACTTCCTTATAACTAGACCCTTCGACCCTTTGCCGCTTTTGTAAAAACCATAATAACATTATTTATAAATTATTAATAAATTATTATATTGATAATCCGCTGCTCATACAAGACCAGACATATTTTTGCTTCTTCATATATTTTCCAAATATTTATTGAACGAAAAATGTTTTAAACAATTCTTTATTTATCGAAAAAAAACATGTTTTTGAAACCATTGCAATAAAAAATCCTGTTTTATTTTAGTTTTAATATATATCCTAGCGCTCAAAACATTTTTAAACATAAAAATAAGTTCTGTAAAATCAAAATAGTTATTCAAATCTCAGTGAAAAAATAGCTTGAAAAATAGCAAATAGAATTTCATTTGACAATATATACATAATATACAACTTATAAATTAGTTTCCAATAGCCAATATGTATATTAAAAAAAAAGTTTTTATATAATTAAACTTCCTTATAACTAGACCCTTCGACCCTTTGCCGCTTTTCTAAAAACCATAATAACATTATTTATAAATTATTAATAAATTATTATATTGATAATCCGCTGCTCATACAAGACCAGACATATTTTTGCTTCTTCATATATTTTCCAAATATTTATTGAACGAAAAATGTTTTAAACAATTCTTTATTTATCGAAAAAAAACATGTTTTTGAAACCATTGCAATAAAAAATCCTGTTTTATTTTAGTTATAATATATATCCTAGCGCTCAAAACATTTTTTTCAGCCTTTTAAACATAAAAATAAGTTCTGTAAAATCAAAATAGTTACCGATTTTTGAGTTTAAATTTAAGGGCTGCCAATTGACAATTGTTCAATTTAAGCGCGCTCTCCACGGATACGACGGGCCAGCTGGATGTCTTTGGGCATAATATTAACATGCTTAGCATGGATGGCGCACAAATTGGTATCTTCAAACAGACCAACCAGATAGGCTTCACTAGCTTCCTGCAAAGCCATCACAGCAGAGCTCTGGAAGCGCAAATCTGTCTTGAAATCCTGAGCTATTTCACGCACCAACCGCTGGAATGGCAGTTTACGGATCAACAGCTCAGTACTCTTCTGGTAGCGACGGATCTCACGGAGAGCCACAGTTCCGGGGCGATAGCGATGAGGCTTCTCCGGTGGCTGGCGCACTTTTACGTGCGGCCTTTGTAGCCAGTTGTTTGCGTGGGGCCTTGCCACCAGACGATTTACGAGCAGTCTGCTTTGTACGAGCCATTTCAATTTCCAAATTCACTGTTCTCTTCGCGCCTCTAATAACACAATAAACGTGCTGCCCGTTTCGGTACCTCTTATATACCAGAAACGCCGATGGATGAAAAGAGGGAGATAGAACGACATGCCACACACACACACACAGAGACACACACACACACTCTACCATAGTGAGCATCCAAGCTCTCTACGAGCGGCTGGCCTCTCAGACGGGCGAACAGGGACGTAAGGAAGCGCCTAAATCCCACCAGGCGTCACAAACATCGCCCCTTTTTAGACCGTTAGCGGAACCCAGGAGGAAGGGAACAGGACCAGACCCCCCCAACAACAAGTGGAGCAAGAGGGAGACTGCGCAGGCGGCGAGTCGAACAAGGGCGGAAGCCAGGACACTAGGGCAGACCGTGGAACCCGAAACTCAGGCGAGCAAGGAGGTCCAAGAATGGAAGCTGGTTGGCCCCAGAAAGAAACTGCCGAAGAAGCAGCGGGCAACTAACTCAATTCCCAAGGAGAAGCCAAGGCCGGACGCTCTGGTCATCACGGCTAAGGGCGAATCTAGCTACGCCGACATCCTGCGACGGGTGAAGCAGGACAAGAAGCTACAAGGACTAGGCGAAGCGGTATCGAAGATTAGGAGGACCCAGAAAGGAGAGCTATTGCTCCAACTGAAGAGGTCAGAGGAGGAAACAGCAGCTTTCAAAGCCCTGGTCTCGGAATCGGTAGGTGATCAGGTGGAAGTGCGCTCCTTGTCACACAAGATCGAAATCGAGTGCAGGGATCTGGACGAGATCACCACAAAGGAGGAGGTTTCAGAAGCCATTGGAAAGCTGGTGGAATCTCCAGGAGTGCCGGTAAGCGACATCCTTTTAAGGAAGGCTTTTGGCCAGACGCAGACGGCCATAATTAGACTGCCTGCAGCGTGTGCTCAGAAAGCGATGAAGATAGGCTGGTTGAAGGTAGGCTGGGTGCGGTGCAGACTCAGGGAAAGGACCAGAGTCATTAAGTGCTTCAGATGTCTCGAGTTTGGGCACATGGCGAAACAATGTCAGAGCGCCATCGACCGCTCACGAATGTGCAGGAGATGTGGCAAGGACGGCCATATGGCAAAAGACTGCGCGGAAGAGCCGAGGTGTGCGTTCTGCAGCAACGCCGGGAAGGAAGCAGGACACATAGCAGGAAGTGGGAAATGTCCGATGTTTAGGAGCGCCCTCTCACAAAGGAAAAGCTAATGAAGTGCACCCAGCTCAACCTTAACCATTGCGAGGCGGCTCAGTCGCTGCTTAGGCAGGCGGTCAGAGACGAAAGGACACAGGTAGTCCTCATCTCGGAACCATATAGGAGCATCCCAGGAAACGGATGGCTGACAAGCAGTTGCAAGGGTGCGGCCCTGTGGTCAACGGAGACGGCTCCACAGGACATTAGGACATCCAGCGAAGGTTTTGTCCGGGCCAAAATAAATGGGGTTACATTTTACAGTTGCTACGCCCCGCCAAGATGGGAAATCTCGCGCTACCAAAGAATGCTACGAAGCCTGGTAGCGGATGCAAGAGGCAGATCGCCGGTGGTCATTGGAGGGGACTTCAACGCCTGGTCCCCGGAGTGGGGAAGCCGAGCACCGAACGAGAGGGGTACCAGTCTCCTGGAACACTTTGCGGCACTGGACGTGGTCTTGGCCAATAGAGGCCAAAAGCTGACGTACAGCAAGGCAGGGCGTGGATCTATCATCGACATCACCTTCGTTAGCAGCGCATTAATAAGAAGGTGCAACTGGGAGGTCAGTGATGCTTTTACTTTCAGCGACCACCAGGCCATACACTTTACCCTTGGAGGGGTAAGTAGGAAACGGATTCCCAAGGTGACAGGACCGAAATGGAAGGACTCGCGTTTGGATCGAGAAGCACTCTCGGTAACCCTGCAGACGCTAGACCGGACTTCATCATCCTCCCCCGGAGGGAGCAGCGGAAGAACTTTCAGGATCACTATCAGATGCTTGCGACAGTGCCATGCCTAGGAGGAAACCCAGCAGAAGAGGAGCATCAGTATACTGGTGGAACCAGGACATTCAGCAACTAAGGACCGCCTGCTTGCGGGCAAGAAGACGCTTCCAAAGGGCAAGAGGCTCAGAGGACCTAACCACCAGAACGGAGGAGTTCAAGGCAGCTAAGAGGGCCTTGAAACTGGCTATAAAAGCCAGCAAACGGGAATGCTTTCAAAAAATCTGCAACGAGGCGGAGGTGGACCCATGGGGCACAGCCTACAAGGTCGTCATGAAAAAGATTAAAGGGCAAGAGCACCTAAGACCAACTTGCCCTACACTATTAAGGAAAATAGTGGAGGCTCTGTTCCCGAAGCACCCGCCAAAAAGGGAGACTATATCAGCCGATGATGGGGAGCCGTTTACGCCAGTTACGGAGGAGGAGATCCGGAACTACGCAAAAAGGATTAAGGCTAGAAAGACTCCAGGACCAGACGGAGTGCCGAATTCCGTCCTGAGGCAGGCCATGCAGGAGAAACCTGAGGTCTTCGCTGAGACCTTCAACAAGTGTCTTCAGCACGGCACTTTTCCAAAAAAGTGGAAGAGGCAGAACCTCATTCTGCTGCCGAAAGGGAACAAGGCGACAGACGACCCATCAGGATTCAGGCCCATATGTCTCCTAGACACGGTAGGGAAAGTCCTCGAGATGGCCATAGCTACTCGCGTCTCGAAATTCGCGGAGGCCAAAGGAACGCTCTCGGTCAGCCAGTACGGTTTCCGGAAGGCGCGCTCCACGGTGGACGCCATCAAAGCCGTGACCGACACGGCGGAAGCAGCCATCGCGGGAACCCGGTGGAAATGGGGAGATAAGGAGTATTGCGCGATGGTAACACTGGACATCCGCAACGCCTTCAACTCGGCCAATTGGACACGTATCCAACGAGCCTTGTTCTTGGCAGGAACTCCTAGATACCTACAACTCATATTATCCAGCTACCTTTCAGATAGGACACTGCTGTACGACACGGACGAAGGACCAAAATCCTATGAGGTGACTGCGGGGGTGCCGCAGGGATCGGTCCTCGGGCCACTTCTTTGGAACATCATGTACGACGAAGTACTCAGGATCGAACTACCGACAGGATGCAAACTCATAGGCTTCGCGGACGACCTGGCGCTGCTCGTGGTGGCGAAGGAAATCAAGGACGTGGAAACCAATGCGAGTGAAGCAATACAAAGGATATCAACCTGGATGTCTGACTCTGGACTGGACCTAGCAGCACACAAAACGGAGGCAGTTCTCTTCACGAGCAGGAAGAAGGTGGAGTACATCACCATCCAGGTGGGCAACTGCTGCATCACCTCAAAGGAGGCAATTAAATACCTAGGGGTAATGCTGGACAACAGGATGTCCTACGGAGCGCACGTGGAGTACTCCACCATAAAAGCTGCAAGGATCCAAGGCGCACTCTCAAGGATGCTGCCAAACGTGGGAGGCCCAAAGGAAAGCAGGAGACGCCTTTTAGCCAGTGTCGTCACGTCGGTCTTGCTGTACGCTGCGCCGATATGGGCTGCGTCAGTCAGAAGACATCAGGGGCTTAAAAAAAGCTAGGGGCATCGTACCGACTAGCGGCCCTACGAGTCATATCCGGCTTTAGAACCATATCCGAGGAAGCCGCCCTCGTTCTAGCCGGAATGATTCCAATTGATATTCTGGCCAATGAAGCGGAGGAAATCTACGCCTCCAATCGGCAACGGGGAAGGAACTCATCCCGAGAGACCATTAAGAGGTCAGCCCGACAAGTGGCATTATCCTTATGGCAGGAGAGGTGGGACGCAACGACCAAAGGTAGATGGACGCACAGGCTAATCCCAAACATCCAGGAGTGGATCACAAGGAATAACGGTCAGGTTAGTTACCAGCTTACCCAGTTTCTTACAGGTCACGGGGGGGTACAGAAAATACCTCTATAGATTCGGACACGACGAAAGTCCAGTGTGCCCCAACTGCCCAGGAGCAGACGAGGACCCAGAGCACATCTTATATAATTGTAGGAGATATCGTGCCACCGTCGGATCGCTACCAGATCCAGAGCAGCTCGTGGAATTCATGTGTAGCTCACAGGAGCAATGGGACTTGGTAAGCCAGTTGATAGCTTATACACAGGGCGACTTAAGGGGTTATATACCTTTTTGAGCGAACAAATTGAGGGAACTTTGGATTTTTATTTCGGGTGTGTAGCAATTATTTTATGACACTGAAGTTATTTTTTATTGAAAGTACATGTTTTTATTGAAACAATAAGCGTTTGTTCTTAAAAAAATATAAACAATTTACAAAGTTATGGCAATTCTCTCGGAACCCTTTTTTTTTTATAGCGGCTTGCGGTGACCACGATAGCAGTCCAGCCGGTCAACCAAAATCCAAAAACCAAAAATTTTTTATTAGTATAATATTATATCCAGTTCGTGAACGATTAGTTTCAAGAATATTTGGTTTTTTCTGCATACAGTAAACATTTTTCCAAAAAATTGATGTTTTCAGTTCTAAAAATTTTATTAAAAAATTTTTATCTGCGAAATCAAAATGAAAGCAAAAAAACTGAATCGTTCACGAACTCGGCACAATCATTACGAACAATTTAAAAAAAAATTGAAGAAGATCGATCAAATAGTTTTTGTGTAATCGTGGTCACGGCGAAGGCACTTTTGGAAAAAAACGACTTTGAGATAATCGCATTCAAAGTTGCTTGACGCTGTCCGCAGCCGTGACGAACCGCGCCTCAAAACGCTGTTTTCCTATCGAACTATTATTCGGATCTCCATGAAACTTTGGGAAAATATTCTCTAGGGGATATACTTTAGGATTCAGCAAAAAAAAATTTTCCGTTTTTTTTAAGAAAAAAAAGGTATATAACCCCTTAAGAAGACTCGAAAATGAACGTCGCTTAAGGGAGAATGCCTAGATTAGGCAACCCTTCCCCGCGAAGTAATACTTAGCAGTGGTACCGCGGGGTCTGTGGTGTGTGCGGGGGTGTCTTTAGTACGTAGGCGCCGGCTAGACATGCCGGTGAATCGTGCATGCTATTGGTACGGGCCAATAGTATCTAGGATAGATTTTCACCTCAATGGCGCAATCCAAAAAAAAAAAAAAAAAACCTCACACACTCACACACACACACACACACACACACACACACACACACACACACACACACACACACACACACACACACACACACACACACACATACACACACACACAGACACACAGAGCTTTCTTAGTGGCCGCTCGGAACCTAGCCTCTAAGAAAGCTCCCGGTCCGGACGCGGTGCCAAATCGAGCGCTAAAAGTGGTTCTGGCCCAAATACCAGAAAAGGTAGCAGCCATTTACAACCAGTGCCTGTATGAAGGATCCTTCCCGAAGGTGTGGAAGAAGCAGAGGCTCCTTCTGCTAATGAAGCCAGGTAAGCCACCAGGAGAGGCCGCATCTTACCGACCGATCTGCCTTCTAGACACGGTAGGCAAGGTACTGGAGAAGATCCTGGCCACGAGACTCCAGGCGGCGATAAGCAGGGAAGGTGGACTGGCAGAGGAGCAGTACGGGTTCCGGAAAGGGAAGTCAACGGTGGAGGCCATTATGAGGGTAAAGAACCTGGCAGCAAGCGCCATCCAAGGCACCAGATGGAATGGGGGTGCCAAGCAATACTGCCTGGTTACCACCCTGGACGTGAAGAACGCCTTCAACACGGCGAGCTGGTCGCGGACTCTCCAAGCCCTGAAGGAGCTGAGGATCCCGGCATATCTGCTAAAGATGGTGGACAGCTACCTGAGCGAAAGAGTACTCCTGTACGATACGCGGGAAGGGCAGAAGGAGCGAGTGATCTCCGCGGGAGTGCCCCAGGGCTCTGTACTGGGGCCGCTCTTGTGGAACACCATGTACGATGGAGTCCTCCGATTACCTATGGGGAGGGTACAACCATCGTAGGATTCGCCGACGATATAGCCCTTGTGGTGGTGGCGAAGACAGTTCGTGGGGTGGAAACCCTAACCAACTCCGCGGTGGTGAAAGTGGAGGCTTGGATGTCTAGCGCCGGCCTTCTCCTCGCCCCACATAAGACGGAAGCAGTGCTGATTTCGAGCCGGAAGAAGGTCGAGACTGCGACCGTACTTGTAGGAGGAGTGGCCGTTACCTCGAAGAGAGCCATAAAATACCTAGGGGTCTGGCTGGACACAAGGCTCTCGTTCAGGGAGCACCTTGAGTACGCCCACAGGAGGGCGAGCGAGACGACGAGAGCCCTATAGCGGATGCTCCTCAACATCAGAGGCCCGAGGCAGGAAAGGAGAAAGCTCATCACTAGCGTAGTGAGCTCCCAAATCCTCTACGCCGCCCCAGTGTGGGCCGAGGCGATGGGAGTAAGGTCCTACGCGCGGGGAGTCGAGGCAGACCACCGCCTCTGCGCGTTACGGATATCCTGCGCCTTTAGGACGGTATCGGACGACGCGGCCCTAGTGATCGCAGGGCTGATACCCATCAAAGAGCTGGTCCGAGAAAGGAAGGAGCTGGCCAACATGGCTCAGGACAGCCTTTCTTCAGTGTCGGTCAGGAGGAGGGAAGTGAGAGCCACAAGTCTGACAAACTGGCAGCGGCGATGGGAGGAATCTTCCAAGGGACGCTGGACGTTTCGGCTCATTCCGGACGTGGGTAAGTGGACCGATAGGAAGCATGGCCAGGTAGACTTCTACCTCACGCAGGCCCTTAGCGGCCATGGGTGCTTCCGAAGCTACTTAAAGCGCTTTGGCCACGAAAGCGAGGACTTTTGCCCGTCGTGCGGCAGTGGAGTCACAGAGGACCCTCTCCACGTCCTCTTTGAATGTAGGAGATTTGTGGAGGATCGCCTAACCATGGAGGAGATCCTGGAAGAGCCCTTCACACCCAGCAGCATGGTGCCGCTAATGCTGCAGACGCCGGCGAAGTGGGAAGCCATAGCCGTATATGTGGCCAAGACCATGATGGAGTTGAGAGCCCTGGAGAGGGCACGTAACGGGCGGGAGGAGTAGGGCGTCAGAGTTGTGCGAAGCATAGCTTCACGGCCGTACCGCACGACTTAGGTCCAAGCTCTTGCAGCCCAGTCAGGGAAAAGAAAAATGTACACACACACACACACACACACACACATACACACACACACACACACACAGACACACACACACACACACACACACACACACACACACACACAAACACACATCTCGTCTCTCCGCAAAGAGTGCCTAAGGTCTAGACGATCCCTGCAGCGAGCTCGAGGCACCGACGCGCAGGAGCAAAGGCACCTTGAGTTCAAGGCAGCTAGGAAAGCGCTGAAAACAGCCATTCGGGTCAGCAAGCGAGAGTTGTTTCTCAAGCTATGCGATGAAGCGGATCACGACCCATGGGGACAGGCGTACAGAATGGTGTCAAAAAAGGTCAAGGCGGGGAGCCAACCCCCCTCCGACCCGGTAGCACTGAGGGCGATAATTGACGTCCTGTTCCCAAGCAGTAGAGCGGAGGGAATCCGCCCGGCTATTGAGGATTTGGAAGACGAGCCGGTGGAAGCCGTCACAGCAGAGGAGGTGCTAGTGGCCGCTGGGAACCTAGCCTCTAAGAAAGCTCCCGGTCCGGACGCGGTGCCAAATCGAGCGCTAAAAGTGGTTCTGGCCCAAATACCAGAAAAGGTAGCAGCCATTTACAACCAGTGCCTGTATGAAGGATCCTTCCCGAAGGTGTGGAAGAAGCAGAGGCTCCTTCTGCTAATGAAGCCAGGTAAGCCACCAGGAGAGGCCGCATCTTACCGACCGATCTGCCTTCTAGACACGGTAGGCAAGGTACTGGAGAAGATCCTGGCCACGAGACTCCAGGCGGCGATAAGCAGGGAAGGTGGACTGGCAGAGGAGCAGTACGGGTTCCGGAAAGGGAAGTCAACGGTGGAGGCCATTATGAGGGTAAAGAACCTGGCAGCAAGCGCCATCCAAGGCACCAGATGGAATGGGGGTGCCAAGCAATACTGCCTGGTTACCACCCTGGACGTGAAGAACGCCTTCAACACGGCGAGCTGGTCGCGGACTCTCCAAGCCCTGAAGGAGCTGAGGATCCCGGCATATCTGCTAAAGATGGTGGACAGCTACCTGAGCGAAAGAGTACTCCTGTACGATACGCGGGAAGGGCAGAAGGAGCGAGTGATCTCCGCGGGAGTGCCCCAGGGCTCTGTACTGGGGCCGCTCTTGTGGAACACCATGTACGATGGAGTCCTCCGATTACCTATGGGGGAGGGTACAACCATCGTAGGATTCGCCGACGATATAGCCCTTGTGGTGGTGGCGAAGACAGTTCGTGGGGTGGAAACCCTAACCAACTCCGCGGTGGTGAAAGTGGAGGCTTGGATGTCTAGCGCCGGCCTTCTCCTCGCCCCACATAAGACGGAAGCAGTGCTGATTTCGAGCCGGAAGAAGGTCGAGACTGCGACCGTACTTGTAGGAGGAGTGGCCGTTACCTCGAGGAGAGCCATAAAATACCTAGGGGTCTGGCTGGACACAAGGCTCTCGTTCCGGGAGCACCTTGAGTACGCCCACAGGAGGGCGAGCGAGACGACGAGAGCCCTATCGCGGATGCTCCTCAACATCAGAGGCCCGAGGCAGGAAAGGAGAAAGCTCATCACTAGCGTAGTGAGCTCCCAAATCCTCTACGCCGCCCCAGTGTGGGCCGAGGCGATGGGAGTAAGGTCATACGCGCGGGGAGTCGAGGCAGACCACCGCCTCTGCGCGTTACGGACATCCTGCGCCTTTAGGACGGTATCGGACGACGCGGCCCTAGTGATCGCAGGGCTGATACCCATCAAAGAGCTGGTCCGAGAAAGGAAGGAGCTGGCCAACATGGCTCAGGACAGCCTTTCTTCAGTGTCGGTCAGGAGGAGGGAAGTGAGAGCCACAAGTCTGACAAACTGGCAGCGGCGATGGGAGGAATCTTCCAAGGGACGCTGGACGTTTCGGCTCATTCCGGACGTGGGTAAGTGGACCGATAGGAAGCATGGCCAGGTAGACTTCTACCTCACGCAGGCCCTTAGCGGCCATGGGTGCTTCCGAAGCTACTTAAAGCGCTTTGGCCACGAAAGCGAGGACTTTTGCCCGTCGTGCGGCAGTGGAGTCACAGAGGACCCTCTCCACGTCCTCTTTGAATGTAGGAGATTTGTGGAGGATCGCCTAACCATGGAGGAGATCCTGGAAGAGCCCTTCACACCCAGCAGCATGGTGCCGCTAATGCTGCAGACGCCGGCGAAGTGGGAAGCCATAGCCGTATATGTGGCCAAGACCATGATGGAGTTGAGAGCCCTGGAGAGGGCACGTAACGGGCGGGAGGAGTAGGGCGTCAGAGTTGTGCGAAGCATTGCTTCACGGCCGTACCGCACGACTTAGGTCCAAGCTCTTGCAGCCCAGTCAGGGAAAAGAAAAATGTACAGTAGATCTATAAGATAGTTTGTAAGGAGCGAATAAACACGAATACAAAAAAAAAAAAAAAAAAAAAAACACACACACACACACACACACACACACACAATGAGGTTCATCCAAATCAACCTCAACCACTGCGAGGTAGCCCATAACCTACTGGAGCAGGTCTTAAGAGAGAAGCGGGCAGATATAGCCCTAATAAGTGAGCCGTATAAGAAAGGCGAGACGCAAAATTACATCCTGGACTCCTCCAAGTCAGCAGCTATCTGGGCGCCAGGCAGACAACCCGAAAGCTTACATACCGGAGTAGGGTTCATCCGGGCCAAAGTGGGCGCGTTCTGGCTTTACAGCTGCTACCTCCCACCGCGCCTAACACTGCAACAGTTCACCCACACCCTAGAAGAGATAGCCCAGGACGCGAGGCACAGATCCCAGGTGGTGATCGCAGGCGACTTTAACGCCTGGGAGGAGGAATGGGGCTCATCGCGCACCAACGCCAGGGGCCGCACCCTCCAGGAGACCTTCGCGACTCTCGACGTAGCCCTGCTGAACACCGGCTCCCAAAACACGTTCAGCAAGGCGGGGTATGGATCAATCGTGGACCTTACCTTCTGCAGCAGCGGCCTGTTTCGGAGGACAAGGTGGTCCCTCAGTGACGACTATACTGCGAGCGACCACAAATATATAGTCTGTGACATCAACGACAGAGCGCAAGCATCCACATCAGCGAAACCACCTAGGTTCAATCCAGCTACTTTGCAACCGCAATTATTCGCGCAGGAACTGAGGATCCCGGATCCCTCGGGTGACGCTGAGCGCGACGTCCATAACACCATGTCTGCGGTTCTCCAGGCCTGCCGAGTCAGCATGAGGTGTAGCCGTGGGCATTCAAGGCACCATGATCCGGTGCCCTGGTGGTCCCCGGAGATAGCTCATGCCCGCAGTGAGTGTCTCCGTTCCAGAAGGCTGCACCAAAGAGCCAGAGGAAGGCCGGACTTCGAGCAAAAAAGAGAAGACTTTGCGGCAAAGAGGAGGATCTTGAAGAAATTGATAAGGGAGGCGAAGACGAGGTGCTTCCTCGAGATGTGCGATGCTGCAGAGCAAGACCCGTGGGGATCGGCCTACCGGACCGTGGTCAAAAAAGCGAAGCAGGCAAAGCCGATCGCTCCAAAAGAAGCCGCCACAATGAAAGACATTGTAGAGCATCTTTTCCCGACGCAGATACACCCTGTGCCGAGAGGAGCCAGCGAACCAGCAGGCTCTACGCCAGTCCAGGAAATAGGCCCCCAGGAAATAGTGGAAATCGCTAAAGCAATACAAGTCGGAAAAGCTCCTGGTCCAGATGGAATCCCAGACAGCGCCATTAAACTGGCGATGACTGCGAGCCCTGACCGGTTCGCCAGCGCCTTCAACGCATGCTTAACTGAGGGCGTATTCCCAAAAAGGTGGAAAAGACAAAGCCTGGTCTTGCTGCCAAAGCCAGGCAAGCCGCTGGAGAACCCGTCGTCCTTAAGACCGATTTGCCTCATCGACCACGCCGGCAAAGCCCTAGAGCGCTGCATATGCCGGAGGCTCCAGGAGGCAGTCATCCGCGCGGGAGATCTCTCCCCGCTACAATACGGGTTCAGGGAACACCGCTCCACGGTCGACGCAATTTCCCTGGTCAGGAGGATAGCAGCCAAGGCAATCGAGGGGACCAGATGGGCGGGCGGAAGCAAGGAGTACTGCCTGATCGCCACATTGGACATCAAAAATGCGTTTAATACTGCCAGCTGGGATGCCATAGTGGAGGCGCTGCGAAATCTCCGTGTGCCGACTGGATTAGTGGAGCTCATAAGGTCGTACCTCAGCGACCGTACTATTAGGTACGAGACGACCTCAGGCATCAGAGAGCACGCGGCCACCTGCGGCGTCCCTCAAGGCTCAGTCTTAGGCCCAGCCCTCTGGAACGTGATGTACGACGGGGTCCTCAGACTAGAGCTCCCGGAACGGGCACACCTTGTCGGTTTCGCGGACGACATCGCGGTAGTGGTCGTCGCCAAGACCATTCAGGAAGCGGAGGAGCTCTGCAATGCTGTAATCGTGAAGGTCATCGGCTGGCTCAAACAGGCAGGGCTAAACCTTGCCCAACACAAGACGGAGGCTGTCCTGATTTCAAGCAGGAAGCGGGTGGAGACGGCCACAATCAACATAGGTGGACATGTGGTCACATCAACCAGGGCCATCAGATATCTGGGTGTAACGCTGGACACGAGGCTTAGCTTCAGGGAGCACCTTGTAGAAGCAAATCGAAAGGCAGCGAATGTCGCCAGAGCACTATCGAGGATTATGCTCAATTGTAGGGGCCCGAAGCAAGGTCGGAGACTGCTGCTTCAGACCGTCTGCAGCGCAACAATGCTCTACGCAGCCCCAGTGTGGGCGAAGGCAGCCAAAAAAAGGTCGTACACCAAAGGTTTGACCAGCACCTACAGGCTTTGCGCCCTAAGGGTGTGCTCGCGCTTCCGCACGATATCGGAGGATGCAGCGCTAGTCATCGCGGGCATGGTACCAATCGACCTGCTCGCGGCGGAGCGGCAAGTTTTACACCAGGCCCTAGCAGCGCTAAACGGGCATGCCCCGGCAGCGTTACGCCGCCGGCAAAAAGAGTGCTCGAGAGTCATGACCTTACAGAAGTGGCAACAACGATGGGACGAGTCGACCAAGGGACGCTGGACCTACCAACTAGTCCCCGACCTTAGGAAATGGCTCAAAAGAAGTCACGGGGAGGTAAACTTCTCTTCACACACTTCACTAAACTTCACACACACACACACACACACATACACACACACATACACACACACACTGATGTCCTTTGAATTTCTAAATTTTAAGCATACTTCGGGTGGTATACACATATAACATATATACACATATAAACATATACACATATATATATATATTTATATATGTATATCTAATTATAAATAGTTGTTGATTTAATTTTCTACTAATACCAATACTATTAACCAAAAACAATAAGAAGAAGAAAAGGAAAAGAAGCCAGAAAAAATCCCCCTAAAAATATTGCGCACTCAATTAGTCTGTACATATACGCGCATGTATATGTGCATGCGCATGTAGATTATGTTGCGCATATTCATATGTATATGCGCATCATATCTCCCTCTGCCGGCACAATCGTCACCAATTGCAGCATAAGAGTCAAAAATTTATTAATTTAATATATATACATATATATTCCCCCACCCTTAGGGGGGGAGTTTTTTCCCCCCTTTTTATACTTTATACATATACATTTATATATATTTTCTCTTTACACTTGAACATATTTTTTCTTCATATTGTCTATATATATTTTATATAAAAATTTCCTCATAATACATCATGAGTAAAAATCATGCAAATAATACCACTAATAATACAAATAAAAAAGGCAATCAGCCAAAAAATAATAATAAGAAAAATTCTCTTTATCATTGACGCCAGCATCGGTATTGTCGGCTAAACTTCAACGTAATAAGGCAGCAGACATCCATACCGATGTAGACGTCAACAACATTGATAATGATAATAATAATAATAGCAACAAATATACTAACACTAATACTAATACAAAAAATACAAAAAATACAAAAAATAATAATAAAATTAAACCAACAACTATTGATAATGATAATAATGATAAAAAACTTCAAATCTCTTCAAATATAAATAATAATAATGATAATAATAATATCACTGATACAACCACCACCGATAATAATGTTAATGACACTGATATTGGCAATAACAACATCATCACCATGGCCGCCAATGCCAATGCCACTCCTAATGCCATCATAACGGATATCTCATATCCAAATATAATAAATATTGATGATATAATTGATAATACTACTACTACTACTACTTCTGCCACTACTACTATTACAACTACTTCCGCTACCACTACCACTACCACTACCACCTCTACTACAAACAACAACAATAATACAAACATAAATACAAATATTAACAATAATAATAATTTTGTTAATCCAACAACAACAACATCAACATCATTTGATAATATTGATAATCCAATACAATATCAATATATCATAATTCAACAACATGATGAACATCAAAATCAACAAAATCAACTATTCCTGCTGACCACAACATCGGCATCATCAACCATACCCTCAACAGCATTAATAACAACAACATCAATGGCAATGACGGCAACGACGACAACGACGTCGACGGCATCCATGACAATGGCAACAACAACAATGGCACCACCACCATCTTTGCCATTATCGTTAATTCGATCACAGCCACCGTCACCGTCACTGTCAATATCAACATCACCATCATTGGAACAGCTATTAACGCTGTCACCATCGCCACCGCTGCAACAGCAGCAGCAGCAGCAGCAACAGCAGCAACAACAGCAGCAGCACCAACAGCAGCAGCAGCAGCAAAATTATACAACAACACAAATCCCTACTAATCCAATTGATAGGATTAATGTTAATAGCAATAACAATAACAATAGCAATAATAATACTAATATTAACAATAAACAAGAAAAGAAAGCTAACTTCGGGCGGAGCCGAAGTTGATATACCCTTGCAGTTAAAACCGGATATATATCGCAAACATCGGATTAAATTGGCCGATCCTTATAAGAAAATCATAATATAACCAATTTATTACAATAAAAAATCTAAAACAAAGTACCAAGCTTACATCTTCAAAAATACCAAAGTTGGTATTTTTACCAAATACCATTTCCGATCGTTCAGTTATATGGCAGCTATAAGATATAGTCGGCCGATCGTTATGCAATTTGGTAGGTTGTATTAACTGACCAAAAATAGAATCTGTACTTAGTTCCAGCTTTTTATCTTCAAAAACACCAAAGTTGGGTAATTTCCGATTGTTCAGTTATATAGCAGCTATAGGATGTAGTCGGCTGATCCTTATGAAATTTGGCATGTTGTATTATTTTGCCAAAAATAGCATTCGTATCAAATCCGAATTCTCTAGCTTTAAAAACACCAAAGTTATAACATTTCCGATCAATCAGATATATGGCAGCCGACTATGATATAGTCGGCCGATCCTTATGAAATTTGGTAAGTCGTAATATTTTGCCAAAAGTAGCATTCGTACAAAATCTGAACTTAGTAACTCTAAAAACACCAAAGTTATACCATTTCCGATCAATCAGTTATATGGCAGCTATAGGATATAGTCGGCCGATCCCGGCCGTTCCGACTTATATACTGCGTGCAAAGGACAGAAGGGTGTGTGCAAAGTTTCAAGACGATAGCTTTAAAACTGAGAGACTAGTTCGCGTAGAAACAGACAGACAGACAGACAGACGGACAGACGGACAGACGGACATGCTCATATCAACTCAGGAGGTGATCCTGATCAAGAATATATATACTTTATAGGGTCGGAGATGTCTCCTTCACTGCGTTGCACACTTTTGGACAAAATTATAATACATACCCTCTGCAAGGGTATAAAAACGAGACAGCATAGCTAGCATATTCTCATCATCCTCATCTTCTGAGTCTTTATCTGAATCAGAGACCATAGAATATGGTAATGAAATTAAAAACAACAATAAGATATTGAAATCAAAATTAAAACATAAACAAAAACAAAATTCAGAAATAAAAGATATGGCTGCCCAATTGATGGGCATAATGGATGTAAACCAACTCAGTGGCTTACTTGACGAACTTCATCAATTAAGAGCTGAAAATATGTTATTAAAAAATCAAATAAGTGACAACGATAACGATGTCGTTGATAATGATAATGATAAACAGAAAATAACAACAACAACAACAACAACAACATCCAATATGCCCGTTAATAGAAAGCGCATATATAGAAAATCGAAAAATTCTGAAGAGGATTCTCCACTATTAGTTAAGAAAGTAAAAATAAAAACGCCATCGCCACCGCCACCAACGACGATGCTGTTGCAGCAATCGCCATTGACATCGGATGATCATCGCCGTCGTCGACAGCAGCAACAGCAGCAACATTCAATCGCAACAAACTATTACCGTGACTTGGTGATGGATGTTGTTGGGGATGATGACGGCGATGTTGCCGATGATGATGACGATGCTGCTGATGATGGTGATGACGAAATTGATTTGGCAATGGGCCCATCAACATCAGCAGCTGCCGCGGCAGCGGCGGCGGCAGCTAAATCAGCTAAACGCAAACAAAAAAGAACAATAAGAAAACTAAAAATAATAATAATGATAGCAATAATATTAAGAATAATAATAATAATAATAATCCTAATATAAATACTAACAATAATAATATTAAAAAAAAAAATAATCCATCAGCAACAATATTACCACCACCATCGTCAACATCAACAACAATAGCTACTAAAGCTACATCAACTACAAACAACATGTCTAATAATAATATTAACATACGCAATATTACAAAGACAACAAATACAAAAAGAACAACACCAATTTCAACAGCTGCTGCCACAGCAGATACAGCCGCTGCCAATGCAGCAAATGCAGCAGCAGCAGCAGCAGCAGCAGCAACAACAATAAATAGAAATAAGAAAAATATGAAACCACCGATAATAGTAAGCTACAACCAAAACTTGAAAATACTCAATACACAGATAACAAATCAATTAAAACATAACAATTTCTTACTAAACATGATTAATAAAAACATCATTAACATACAAAAAAATACTTTCGATGATTTAGATTTAATAACACAGCCACACAAAAAAAAAAAAGTGTCCGAGTTGGGAGATCAGAGTACCCTATCCCCATGTATTTTGGACCGCTGAACACGAATCTGAAGTCCGTTTTGGTCCTGCACGTGTACGTTTCTTCCTAACCTCAAAAAAAGTTTTACATTTTTGGAGGTATGGGACTTTATTTTTAATTTATTGGATTTTCATGAAACTGGGTACCCAGGGGTTTTTGGGGTCGCTGATTACGAATTTGAAGTCAGATTTTCAAAATTCAATATGGCGGACGAATTTTCAAAAAATTCGTGGATTTTCATTTTTGAAAATTCGTCCGCCATATTGAATCCGCCATATTGAATTTGGGAAATCTGACTTTAGATTCGTAATCAGCGACCCCAAAAACCCCTAAGTACCCAGTTTCATGAAAATCCAAAAATTGTTCAAAAATTCGTCCTCCATATTGGATCCGCCATATTGAATTTTGAAAATCTGACTTCAAATTCGTAATCAGCGACCCCAAAAACCCCTGGGTACCCAGTTTCATGAAAATCCAATAAATTAAAAATAAAGTCCCATACCTCCAAAAATGTAAAACTTTTTTTGAGGTTAGGAAGAAACGTACACGTGCAGGACCAAAACGGACTTCAGATTCGTGTTCAGCGGTCCAAAATACATGGGGATAGGGTACTCTGATCTCCCAACCCGGACACTTTTTTTTTTTTGTGTGGCTGTGTAATTAATATGTTAAAAACTAATAATGTTAAACATTTCACATTTACCCCAAAACATTTGAAACCGTACAATTTAATAATCAAAAAGATACCATCTAATATCTACAATGCAGATGATATCAAGATGGCATTGAAACAAAAAATTAACAATATAAATATAACAAAACTTGTACAATATAAAAACAATCTATGGCAATTGCAAGTGGCCAAAACGATAGAGATACATAAAATTCGAAATATCAATTGTTTGCTCAACTGTCGCATCAGTATCGAGCAATTTAAACCGAATCCTAAGGACATATTGCAATGTCACAAATGCCAACGTTTCACACATGTAGCGGCCAATTGCAATATGGCATATAAATGTGTGAAATGTGCTGATGATCATCAGCCAGGTGAATGCAAGATTCAAATTAATTCAAATTCAAATGCTAACGATACTGAACAACAATTGCAGTTGACCAAACAATTGATAGTTTGTATCAATTGTAAAGGCAACCATACGGCCAATGCTAGAATTTGCCCAATAAGACAGCAACTAATTGTTAAAAGGCAAAAAGCCAAAGAATTAAAAGAAGCTAAAAATACTAATAATAGTAAAATGAACCGAACAATTAAGCATTATGCAAATATACAATCTAATATATCGTTTGCATCATTATTTAAACAGCATAATCATAATCATAATCATAATCAACAACAACATCAAACACCAACATCATCATCATCATCATCACCATCAACAACAATACCTAACAAGAATAATACAAATATAAATAATAATAATAATAATACAAATATAAATAATAATAATATAAATAATAACAATAATAATACAATTGCAAATAATTTCAAACGCATCAATGATGACATACATGTGTTATATGGCAAAGATTTAAACACATGTATCACATTGATGCGTAACTTAACAATCAAATATAATGATAAGCAAATAACGGCAAATGACAAAGGACAATTATTACTGGAATTTATCTATAATATGGCAATATGAAATTAAAAATCATGGCCCTTAATGTCAATGGCATTTACACAATTCGTAAACGTACCGAATTCGTAAATTTTTTAGCCACACACAATCCGCATGTATTACCAATAGCCGAACCTCACATAAATCCCAAAATCAAAATTAATTCCAAAACACATGACATAATATATCAAACAGTAAATGCCACACGACCAAATAATACAACTAAATATAAATATAAATCATCAGTTGCCATTTGTATTAGGAATTGGAAGTCTTAGCCATAAAAATTAAATATAAAATAATAATCAAAATAATCGAAATAATAATCAAAATAATAATAATAACAACATAATTATAGCTAGCATATATAATAGACCAAGAGATCCAATTAATATAAATGACTTAGATACGCTAATGGATACATTAAGGCAAATATCAAATACGGATAATATCCTCATTGGCGGTGATATTAACGCTAAACATCCCAGCTGGAATTTGCCCGATAGAGATCCCAAGCATATTAATACAAACGGACGAACATTATACAATTGGATCTTGAATAATCCAGATCTCATAATTGTTCCGTCCGATCGGCCAACTAGGCATACAATTAGACAAAGGATGAGTTCATCCATTGACCTATTCATAACAACGATAACGACTAAAATCAATATTGACACAATCAATAACGGATGCAAGACTATTGATGACTTCCCATCGGATCATCTTGCCATCCAAATTCAATTGCATCTAAATAACCATAATTAAATCACAAATAATAATAATAATAATAATAATAAAGAAATCTATTTATATAATAAAATTAATACAATTAAATTTAATAAATTAATTCTTGATAATATTAATAACATAAATATTGATAATATAAATAATCGAAATATAAATAACGATGAAATTAATGAACATATCGATAATATAACTACTGCAATACAATTGGCAACTGAATCTGATAAAGTAATACCAAAAATGAAAATTAAAACAAATCAATACAAACCAAATAAATATATCAAACCTAATCTGAAATGAGAGAACCTAACAAATAAACGCAATCTAATGAGACGATATGTCTATCGACATAAAAACCTAATCGATGAGCAACGTATACAATTAATCAAAAGAATAATCAAAGATCTTAATAATCAAATTAAAAACATAATACAAAAGCAAAATGAAAAAATAATTCTAAATAAATTGGATAAATTAAATACTAACAATTTAAGCCACAAGGCAATACAAAATTTAAATCCACACATTAATCGTGCATCATTACCAACTAATATGACATTAACAAATGAACAAATCAATAATATCGATATACCACTCAATAATAATAATAATAATCATAATAATAATATAAATAATACAAATATAAATAATAATATACTAACAAATGAATTTGACAAAATCAATGCATTAGCATGGCATTTTGAACAGATACATAAACAAAATGATAATATACATCCAAATAATAATAATAATAATACAAATAATATAAATAATATAAATTATAATCAATTTTTAAACAATATAAATAATAATTATAATAGTCTAATACATAACAATATAAATATTATAAATTTCGATAATAATCTTACGGCTGATGGCAAATGGCGTAATGCCGATGCCAATGATCTTGGTTTCACCACAGCCGATGAACTATTATCAATATTAAAAATAATAAAAAAACTATGGGTCCGGATCGTACAAGCAATTTTCTGTTAAAAAATCTCAATATAATCACAATTAATTATATAGCAAAAATTTTCAATCACTGTACAAATAATTCATATTTTCCAACTAGTTGGAAAAATATAAAAATTATACCAATTCTCAAGCCCAAAACAAATCCGACCCAATTAAAAAGCTATCGTCCCATTGCCATACTATCAGCATTGGCAATGCTGTACGAAGCAGTTATATTAAAACGTCTAAATCAACACATTGACAATAATAATATATTAAAAAATAATCAATATGGTTTCCGTAAATCCACCAGCACCAATCATGCACTTCTTGCGGCCAACAATTTCATATACAGCGGCATACATAACCGCAAAGCGACCATCGCATGCGGTCTGGACTTTGAGAAGGCATTCGATACCGTTTGGATCAAAGGACTCCTATACAAAATAAGTATAGGATATCACTTTGATCCCTCATTGGCCAGATTGTTATGCTGCTACCTTACCGATCGGACATTCTTTGTATCCTCAATGGATACGAATGAATGTTCGATCGTGAGGCATGTGACAGCTGGTGTGCCGCAGGGTTCATTATTAGCCCCAACTCTCTATAATTTATATCTAGCTGATATACCTGATTACACCAATACCGGTACCACTCAGCTATTACAGCTATTATATGCCGATGACATACTTATACTATGTTCAAACGCCTCAATGGCACATGCACAAAACACAATAAATTCACATCTCGATGAATTGTCATATTACTTTCAACTTTGGAAACTTAAAATCAATCCAATTAAATGCAATAGTAATATCATAAAGGGACCAAACATAAAACATATCTATAAGAATGCCAAACATTTTACACCAAAAATCTACATTAATCAAAATATATTGTTAGAAAATAAAACTCATATTAGATACTTAGGCATCACCTATGATACTCAGCTCAATTTCAATGAGCATATTAATCATTTATTAAACACGGTCAAAGGCAAGATAAAAGAATTAAAAATCATCTTTCAATTACTAAAATCCACCGATTATACAAATAAAATAACAATAATGGCATACAAGAAGCTAATACAACCCATACTACTATATGGCCATCCAGCATGGATGAACATAACAACTAGACAAATGGAAAAAATACGTAGATTAGAACGTAAAATAATCCGTACAATTGTAACAAAATACTATAATAATAATAATGATAATAATGATAATAATAATGATAGCAATGATAATATATATAAAAAAATAAGCAATAAAAAATTATATCATAGAACCAAAATTAAACCAATCGATATTAAAGCCATTAATATATTGGAAAAATATATAGATACCAATAATATACCACAATATCCCATCCCTTATAATTACCCATTACAATTACTAACCCCCAATCATTATACTCATCTTAAAAACATACATAAAATCATATATGATGCAAACGATAAGCTCATATTTTATAACCGTAAAAATAACTCTGTCGACCCAAATCATGGCCTTGTCTACAATGCTAATATATAAACTATAAATTGTAATGCAAAATCACTGCAAAAATTTACTCTATAATCAGTAATTATTAATAATTAATAATTATTTAGACTCCCTCTTTTTCCCCCTAGTTAGTAATTAGTTAGTTAGTTAATTAGATAATAAGTAGTTTGTAACATTATTGTAATTGTAGATTTAGTACAAAAAAACACACACAAAAAAAACTACTCAACTACATATATTGCGGTTTTTTATGCAAAAATTTTTCCGCACCCTATAAAACTCCCTAGTAATTGCATTTTCTTGATCCAATTACAGTATCATCAAGATGGTTACGCCACAAGGTATAAGGCATACCAATCAAAAAGACGGACTAGATACACCTTTAAGTGATCTCCATACAGATGATGATGACGACATCAGCAACGGCGACGACGACGTCGACGACGGCGACAGCGACGGCAATGATGGTCAGCAGCAACAACAGCGGCGGCAACAACACCTGCATCGCCGCAGCTGCAACACAACATCAACAGCACCATCGTCGCCACCGCCATCATCATCATCTACTTCTTCTTCATCGTGGTCATCGTCATCCACAACATCATCCTCATCATCAGTACACGACACAATTCATTCAAATTCCTTGGAAAGCCGCTGGCGTAAGGGCATCTATATACTATTATAATTAATCATACTCTGTTATCTGATCTAGTTAATCCTATAACTTAGAATATAAGGAAAATTGTTAATATCTTTAAGCAAATATCCATACCATTGAATAAACTACCTTTGAAACGGAAAAAAACGGTGCGGAATGTTAGTTCTTCAGTGACTATCGTGCAGTGTGTTAATAAACGAAAGTGAAAAATGACTGGACGCGGTAAAGGTGGCAAAGGTTTGGGAAAAGGTGGCGCCAAGCGTCATCGCAAAGTCTTGCGTGATAACATCCAGGGTATTACGAAGCCAGCTATTCGTCGTTTGGCTCGTCGTGGCGGTGTGAAGCGCATCTCTGGTCTTATCTACGAGGAAACTCGTGGAGTTCTAAAAGTGTTTTTGGAGAACGTAATTCGCGATGCTGTCACCTACACCGAACACGCCAAAAGGAAGACCGTGACGGCCATGGATGTTGTTTATGCCCTGAAGAGACAAGGACGCACTCTATACGGCTTTGGCGGCTAAAATTATTTTTGTACAGCCTGTACTTAACTATATATACAATCGGTCCTTTTCAGGACCACAATTTGTTTTAACAGAAAAAGAGAAATAAATTTTAAATAATACCCTAGATATCTTGGAAGTGGAATTGAAGAGAATTTTAAAGTAATAATGCCGCCGAAAACAAGTGGAAAGGCAGACTAGAAAACTTTTTCAAGCTTTTTTCTTCCGAAATTGAAACTGCGACTGAACACAGAGTGAACTTTCAGTGAAAAAGACAAAAAAAAAAAATTCATAGGGAAGTGAATAGAAGTCCCCTGCAGAGGAGCAAAACAACACCATGAAAAAAAACAATAAAAAAGGAAATTCCCCGAAGCCACCAACCAAAAAACCAAATCTTGAGACAAATGAAGAAACTCAAGAAATAACCCAAAAAAGTGTACAAACTAGGGTTGCATGATATTTAAAAAATATCGTATCAATGATTGAAAAATATCAAAATAATTTTTTTCTGATATTGAAAAAAAATTAATTTTTTATTTTTAGAAGCAATTTTTAAAAAATGTCTCTTTCTTTTATCCTATTTTTTGTATAAATTCCCTTTCTATTAATCCAAATGACGCACTTAAATCATCCAAACTAAACTAACAACACAAATAATTCATATTTGAATTATGTGTAGGGGGGCGTTGTTGCCGCAAAAGATTCCGGGGGCAAAGTTGAAATGAAAAGTCGGGGGCGTCTTCAGTAATTTCACAAAAAGCGCGTTCAGCTTTATTGGCTGCTTACAGATGATTGATCACTTAATTTAGAGATGAAACAAGGCAAAAGTAATAGAAAAAATACGATCGACGACGGCCGACGAAGGACCGAGAGCGCAAAGAGGAGCGAGCGCGGGTGCGCTCTTCAGCGCGGGTGCGATCTTAAAGGTGCGGCACAACGGCCATTCACGTAAACATAATGAAAGCTTTTTTTACATAAGGGGGGACATCTGAGTAACAGGCGCGAAAACAGCGGATTTTCTGGAATTTTTTTTGGTCAAATAAAAAGCCAATCGAAAATTTTTAAATCAGGTTTTATTATATAATATTTAAAGTACAAAATAAATTTTTTTTTATAAATCGAAAACAAAATGGCGGCTCTGCAGCCTTTATTCGTAGGCCCTATTTTTTTAAAGGGGGTCCATGGCCGAACACCTAACGTCCTTAATTTTTGATCTAGAACAAAAAATCAAGTTTGGTTAGTTTCTGTACATCAACGGCTATCGACACACGTAGGATTTTTTCGATATATTGATTTTTTGCAAAATGGTGAGTGATTGAAATCAATTTTCAGTTTTCACGAACAAAAAACGTCTCAAAATTGTTGATAAAAAAAAGTAAGCAATATAAAAAAAAATCCTACGTGTGTCTATAGACATAGGTATTCTGAGTATACTGTCAAAATTTTAGATGGATAGGTTAAGAGTTTTTCGAGTTAGGTGTTCGGCCAACTAAAAAAAAACGGTTTCGAGAAAAATGAGTTTAAAGTTTTAAGTACAGTGGGATATACCTGTGAGGCATCGCCGCAGAATAGAAAATTTCGACACTTATACACTTTTGCCGAAAAAAATTTTCGATTTTTTCAAAACTCTACTCAGATGTCCCCCCTTAAAACAATGGAAATTTAATGTCGTTCTTATTTTAATTTATTTTGATCTGTAATTTTACATTATATATTTTAATCTAGTTTTAATAGTTTACTTAAGATCAAGTTTGTTATTTCCAATATTGTTTGGCCAGTGACTTTAAAAATACACGCTGAGTTACGTGTCGATCAGTCATGCGGCTACGTGAGTCACACACTACACATTTAATTGCCGAAGCCATCCTTTCTGAGGATACCGAAATAAGATTTCGCGGAGGTCATTTTACTTAACTTGCGGGTTTCCTATTGAACATAAAAAGTGTGACCAAAAAAAATATCCAAAAATATCCCAAAAAAATATATTTATATATCGATATTACGGATTTAAAATATCGTGATAAAAATATTTATTTTTTCGCAAATATATCGATATTTTGATATATTTTCGACAACCCTAGTACAAAGAACAAACCAAAATCCACCGTCAGTTCAAACAAACCAAACCCAAACAGCAGTTCAAACAACGAACCAAAACAAACCAATAGTCCAAACACCTAACCAAATTGATGATCACCAACCCAAAGAATCCAATGATGATGAAATGGACTCTGAATGCCAGCCATATAAACGAAAGAGAAGTTGTACCTCGTCTGAAACAGAAACCTCAACTGAAGAATCTGACAACATCGACGACGACGACGACGAAGATGAAGATGATGAAGACGAAGGAGCTGATCTAGCCCTAACACCTTGGCAAATTAAAGGTCTGTTAGAGGAAACTACACAGCTAAGAGGTCAAGCCACGGCCCTTGCTAATGAAAACAAAAAACTCACCCAGATACTCTCAATGTATCGAAACCAAAACAACAATAATACCTACAACAACAACTACCCAGCTATAAGACAACCAACCAACATGAAGAAGTCAACCAGCCAGAAGACGACAACAACAACCAATCAGAAGGCAACAACCGTCAATCACATTTCAACTACGGACACCGTAAACAACCTACCCATTATTGTCCTATATAATGCGGACATAAAAAAACTGAGGGAATGAAAATGTTACTCATTTAAAACTTTTCACCCTTGAAAACTTGAATAAAGTAAAAAACACTCTTACTCAAAACAAAACCATGTACTTCACTTACACGCCCAAACAATTCAAACCCCACTCAATAATAATAAAAAAACTACCCCTACAGATTTACCCTAAATGAAATCCAGCTAGCCCTATCAGAATCTGTCCTGACTTAGAAATCCTTTCAATTAAGATATTCAAAGATAAGTTGTATTTAGTTAAAAAAAATCAAAAAACCAACAACATTGGAAAAATGTTCAAAATAAATGATCTCCTAAATTGTAAGGCTATAAGCCACACCCCAACAGCATTAAGCAATGCCGCAAGTGCTAGAGATTTGCGCACGTAGCCAGCAACTGCAACATGCCTTATAGATGTGTCAAATGCACAAACCCTCACTCACCTGGCGAATGCAAATTGCCTAAACCAGACAAAAATAACCCCCAACCCTCCCCAGCTCAATGTGTCAATTGCCTTGGCAATCACACTGCCAATGCAAAAATATGCCCTATAAGACAACAATTCTTAACAAAAATTAAAATAAAAACAATACCTTTTACCACAAGCATCAATAACAAAGTACAAACACACAAAACTTTTGCCTCCTTGCTTACTAACAACCAACCGGAACCAAAAACTATCCCAACCCTTACATTAGAAAGCATTAATAACGAATCCATTAAAGACTTCGGCAAAAACCTTATAATGTGCATCGATATAATGAAAAACACAATACATAAATACCCACAAACAAAAACCGAAAGAAAGCATGAGAAAGCAAATTTTGCTAGACTTTATTTTACAAATCTCATTATGAGACCACTAAAATGCATATTTCTAAACGTCAACGGCATCGGTTAACTGAGAAAGCAAGCCGAAATAAATCTTTTCCTCAATAAGCACAGACGTGCTACTACTAGCCGAACATCGAATAAAATCAAACAAAAACATTACCTAACCAACTACCACTTCATCAGGCAATCAAAACCCATTAACAACACAACACCTGATTCTGGCTCCCTTGTAGCCATATGCATCAGAAATGGCGTCAAATATAAAGAAATAGAAATACCCCAGTTACAATACACAAAAACCATTGCCATACAACTCAATTACAGAGACTCCAAGAACACAAACCACCAAATCATTTTTGCCTCAAACTACAAAAGGCCTACGGACGCCTTGCTAGTCTCAGACTTAAATAAAATTACCAGAATCATAGCTCAAAACACAAACTGTACGCAGGTAGCAATTGGCTGTGACATGAATGCAAAACATACGATTTGGAACATCCCTCACTATTTTTGCTCACTTGCTCATTTTTGTTCACTTGTTCACTTGCTCCCTTGTTCATTTGTGCTTAGTTACTCTTTTTTGCGCATTTTGTTCTCATTCAATAAGTACAGAATTTAAACCGAAATTGCTCATTTTTGCGCGTTTTTGAATTCTGCTTTGTACTTTTATTGTGCTTTCTTTACTTCAACATTTCTATTACCGCCAAAACTGTTTATAATTTAAAAAATAATAATACATATGTCGTGCATAAGAAAGTTTAGTGAGATTTGGAATCATTTCGATTATTTGGGAAACCAGCAGGCCAAGTGCAAATTTTGCAAGTCCATTTTAAGCTCCAAATCTCAGAGCAATTTGTCCAGACATCTGAAGAGCAAGCATCCAGCAGCACTTGAGCCCGTTGCACGCCAAGTCGATGACGACAGTGTGGTTGCTGTGCAAAATGCCCAGCCAAAGATCTCCACATTTGTGCACAGGCCTGTTTCGCAAAATAAATTGCAATGCCTCGACAAGCAAGTGGTTCGTATGATTGCCAAAGGTCAACACGCTTTGCGATTGGTAGATGAGCCGGAGTTTAAAAAGCTGATTACTGACGTGTCGAACTGTCCTGGTCACAAGCTGCCCACAAGAAAATCTTTAACCATTGCTTTAATTCCAAAACTTCGAGATGAACTCAAAGGAACAATAACTGAGAAGCTTCGAGAAGCACAGCGGTTTGTTTGACCACAGATGGATGGAAATCTTTAACAAATGAGATCTATATGGCCGTCACCGTTCACTTTATTGACAAGGCGTCAACAAGCCTCAATTCATATATGTTAGCTTGCCGATCGTTTCCGATCAGGCACACATCTAAAAATCTTTGCCAATTTTTGCAGACCATCATTTCAGAATGGAATATCAAAAACAAAGTGGCGGCAATAGCTTCAGACAATGCAGCGAACATTGTCAGAGCCATTTAACTAGGCAAGTGGCGACATATTGGGTGCTTTGCTCATATATTAAATCTAATTGTCCAGAAGGCTCTAGACGGAATTGGCAATGTGAGGGCAAAAGCAAAATCAATAGCTCAATATTTTAACAGTAGCTCAACTGGATTAAAAAAATTGGAGGACATGCAAATATTGTTGAAATTGCCTGAGCTTAAAATTATGCAAGACGTTCCAATGGAATTCAACTCTCAAAATGTTCGAGCGTCTCCTACTTTTAAAAGAGACAGTTATGGCCACGTTATCGAACGTGCGGATCGACTTAATGTTATCAGCGGAGGATTGGGAGGTAATGGAAGGAATGATTCCAGTACTGCAGCCAAAGATAATTGTGCTATCTGGAATTTTGCGAACCCTACTTTTGACTATCAGACTTTGCTATCCTTAATACCGTTAAATAGAGGTGCCAAAATGAGGCGCAAAACAAAGAATCTATTTTTAGCTATGTGCATGCCAAATTTTATTTCGTTTAACTTTTGCATTTACTTTCTACTGATAAGAATGCATGCAGACAACGGCTTTTTGCGTGGCATAAGTATTTTGACAGCATCGTAATGGAAATATTTTACACTTTTAAGCACGCGAGAATTAAAGAACTTCTGTGTTTAACTTTGAGCAATATTAAATGTTGTTATTTAAATAAAAATTATTAAGAATTTTGAAATAACATGGGTAAAACTGCTGAACTAAGTTTGGTTACCAAATCCTCAATGGTAGCAAAGTTTAACGCTGGAATAGCAGTCAAAGACATTTCCCATGAGTTTAAAGTGTCGCGCCAAACTGTGCACTACTAAATTAAAAAATTTAAGAAGCATAATGACCTGTGTAATTTAAGAAGATCAGGTCCAAAGCGCAAAACAGATCTCAGTGAAGACCGAGTTCTTGTACGGGAATTTAAAAAAAATATTTTTCTAAAGCCCCAATCCGCAGCAGATCAATTTAATTTGACAGCTAAAACACCAATTAGTAAGCGCACCGTCGACGTTTAAAAGAAAGCGATTTCAAGACTTATAAAGTCAAGGAAGTACCATACATAACAAAAGCAAACAAGCTCAAAAGACTGGCTTTCGCAAAGGAATATGTCCATAAGCCAAAGGAGTTCTGGAGGAGCGTTCTATGGACCGATGAAAACTCCTTTGAGATGGTCGGAGATGGCTGTTTTTCCTCAATAATAAAACAAATCCGTCAAGCATTTTCATCCTGTGTTCATAACAGGGATGGGTAACCGAAAACCAATTGGAATATATGCTGGATTTTTCAGTGGAGGATATGCAAGATTGAATAATTGTTTTCTTTATTCTGTTCATCTGTGGCTTTTTTTAAATATTTTCTTAAAAACAGAATAATGTATTTCAATCAAAGAAAAATAGTAGTCAGAAGGAGCTTTAAGTTTTAAAGTTTTATCAGCGCAGTCATAATTTTTATTAAGTATGAAATTTTCCGTACAGGATTGTGCTTCTATTTTTTTCTTTAATAGATCAGCACACACTCCGCAATCTTTTTTTTCCAAAATTTTAAACAATATATAGCCTGCAAAATATCGCAAGGCATTGCTATCAAACTCGTCACCAGTTGCAATATCCAAAACTTGCTCAATTTCCGTCTCCTCATCTGAGAACATCTCGAAATCGGTATTGTCTTCGTCGGTTTTTAACTCTTTGCAAGTTTTATTGAAGCTGCAGTCCTGGATCACATTAATTAACATTGTATCATCATCTGGGCCGCAATTACCAGATAATGATTTCGAAGTTAATATTTTCATTGATAGCATTTTTGACATTATTGTATTAAATTCTGACATCGATGGATTGTTATTTGTTACTCCGCGAGCCCTTATTAAATAAAACAAACTTTCTAAGGGGTCTTGATTCAATTTCGCGGTTGATAAATAAAAGATTTCGGAGCTCCACACACTTTCAGATAGTGCAAGTACTGATGAAATTGTTAACATCATGCCGTCAATGCAATGTACTACTTGTGGATATTTAAATTCTGCAAAATAATTCCTCATTTCTAGGAGGTAATTGTGAACGTTATTATTATTTTGCAGTGCACACCTGTACGGTGTATTTTTTTCATACAAAACATGGCTATTGAGGCAATCAAAGAGCTTATTAACCTTTTCAATAAAATTTGCCGTAGCTTCTGCGCTATTTCGGCATTCCACAAATCCACCAGAATCAATCACTGTTCGGATTGCGGCCGCAACAGTGTGGCTAAATATTTGTGTTGCATATTTAACTTTCATTTTTTCAAATGAGTTTGGATTTATATGCTTCGCCGTTACTTTGGGACAAAGCCTCGTTGAGTTTCTAGACTCAATTTAGTATAATTTCCTTATTATATCCCAAGATACATCTCCATCCGGCGTATTTAAATTATTTTTTATTAAAAGGTTTCTCAATGATTTTATAAGATGAAGGGCATCAAATATTGTGAATATTTCTTTACCGTTAACATAAAAACTCGGCTTGTTTATGTTAACGCCCCATTTTTTAAATGCAGCTCTATTATTTGAGCATTGGTCGCATATTATGGCACGTACATACGTTTAACCCCAACGTTTGCGAAACTTCTATGTTCGCTTCAACTTTTTTCATGAGGCAATCATGTTTAATACCGTTAGCCGAAACAGTATAGCTTAAAACGTACTTCCAATTTTCAAATAAGCCTCTAGCCATGAAGACGCATACTTGCTGCCCTAAAAATCGAGTTCTTTTTTCACCATCATTTTCAAATCCCTGAATTTTATCGAGAGCGGTCCTTTATTGCAGTCCTTTTTTGATTTTTATTTCATCACAAAGGATCACTGCTTCTTTACCTTTCTCGCTCATTTCACCAACAATTTTCTGGAGGTATTCTAGAAAATCAGGTTGAAATCCTGGCGTCATATTTTTAAAAAGAGCCCATCGACACAACGTACTTTTGGCAGGAAGTTTTAACTTTAAAACATCCCTCATATACTCATACGTTCGCGAAGAATAAAAATTTATATTCTGGGCTATCACTTTTTCTGCGCTGTTATGTGAGTTCGATTTTTTTAGCAGCATTTTGCATAATGTTTTGGCCTCATCAGAAACATGAGGTAATTTATTTATAATATTAAATAAATTTAGGGTGCTTCTTCTACTATTTCTCATACCCTTGCGTCTACTAGAATTTTTCTTTAAAACAAAAGCCCTTCTCATTTTTTGCATTTTTTCTTTGTATTTTTTTAGTTCAAGAAACATCTCATAATTCTTTTTCTGTAAAATCTTTCATTTTCTTCCCTCTTCTGGCAATTCGAACAAAAATCTTCTAACTGCGGTAAAGTTTCTAAGTTGGGAGTTTCTAAATTGGAAGGGCTACCTACCCTATTTAAAAACTCTTTTCTTCCTATTGGGTTAATATAAGTGCCAATTGGTTCTTCCGCCCCATCATCACAAAATTCAAATTGTTCACATGGAACAGTACTGTTCGGACGCAATAGTGAATTGTCACATAAATTTAAAGTGGTTACGGCATTGCTTCTAAGCCTACTTTTCCCAATATATTTACTTTTAAAATGTCTGTTACAAATTCGCGCAGTTCGTCTATTAAAAGTGTCATCCAATTGGCACAATTCAACCCATTTCTTAAGATTCCTATCGTCCGATGGAAAAGAAAACAACCTAATTGGAATGGAGTGTGACGAATCCCTGTAACTCCCCTGGCAGGATGCAATAATGCACTTGCGTCCATTTTTCCTAACATTAAGCCGATTCATTTAAAAAATGTTTAAACCGAATATTTAAATAAATTATTTTAGGTTTAAATAACTAGATTTATACTTGCAATTGATGATGATGTAGCCACGGACCCTCGAAAAGTTTACGTTTAGTAAAAATATTTCCGAAGAATATATAAACACACCGATACTAATCACTTTTTTGACAAAAATCAGCACTTAATTAAGTCCTCACGAAAAACGCTCCTCACAGAACAAAAATAGAATGCCGATTAAACCATTTTCCTCTTCTTCATCAAATGGCAATATTTTAGGCGGGTAAATTAGGCGGGGGGTAAGCCAAGTGGCAACCAAAAATTACAAGAATCAAAACAAACCCGAAAAAAAATAGTTTTGGCGCGCAAGTTAACTCTTTCATTGCCAAGAACTCCAAAGGCATACCACAGGGAAATGACGGTAAATGTAAATACGGTAGTGACATTTTTATATGCATGTATATATTTTAAATTACACTGCAGATCATACAATAAGATATGCACTATAGATCATAAAACCATATAAGAATCCATATAAAAGCATAAAACCAATGTAAACATATATATTTTTTTATATATATGTATGTACATATATATATCTGTAACAAACTCGAGCGGCGACTTTTTTAAAGTACCAAAATATATAAGGAAATTATTAAATTAACGACAATAATTTAATTAAATCTCACAATAACCCAAATTAATAACAAGTGCCTGAAAAATTGTAAACAAAAAAGGTAAACAAGTCCATCAGCTGTTTTTGTGTCTTCACCCTCCCCTAAAACTCATCCATCAGTAGGGTATGCAGGCAAAATCCACATGAAGAACAACAAAAACTTAAAAGCGATCGGGATTTTAAGTGACTCCGACTGAAATATACTCTGACTCTTTCTCAGTATATTGATTTTTAATGATTCGTAAAAATATATATACAGAAAAAATTTTACTACCAACACTTAATCTTATTCCTAAATAAATTAAAAATGTATGCTGAAATAATAAAAAATATAATATAAAAAATAGTATCATTTCTTTCGTCATTTCATCACATAACGGATACAACTGATTGTATCAGTTGTATTGTCAGTCCCGACGTGGTCGGAAGTCGCCTGTCCAGAACCGTATATCACGCCTCCTTTTTGCCGGGTGACTACCGCGGGTACGCGTCAATGGACCCGAATCAGGAGTTGCTCGGTGGGTGATCGGCGCTTTCCCGATCGCTTTCCTAGTTGGGCGTGAGTTCACGAGTCGGCTTATCCATGCCTTGCAGGACCACGCCTGTTGGTTGCGACTCAGGAGTCAGTGCGGCGTGCGCCAGGCTTATCCTTTCCTCACTTCCTTGCAAGGCTACCTGCCCGTTATCCTTTAATCCTCCTGGCTCCAAAGATCACGCCACTTTCCCGTTGGCGGGCTGCCGTTACTAATGCTTCCAAGATCACGCCACTTCCCTGTTGGCGGGCTGCCGTCCGTGCCCCTTTGCCCCTTTCCTTTCGGCCACTGACCTCTGCTGTTGCTATGCGGTGCGCCGCCGGCTTCCTTCGCCTCCCCCGTTGCTCCTTTGCTGCTACTAGCCGTGTCGCACATTCAGAACACGGCTGCGCGGTGTGCTTATCTCCTCACTGTTGCCTCGGGAACCGTTACGTTCCACGTTGATTCCGTCTTCCCACCGGGTGATGAAACCCTGCTTTTTCATTCGTCTACTGCTGCTCCGGGAACCGTTACGTTCCACTTTGATTCCGTCTTCCCACCGGGTGATGAAACCCTGCCTTTCCATTCGTCTACTGCTGCTCCGGGAACCGTTACGTTCCACGTAACGTTTTTTTCAATTTTTTTGGAGACTGTTTTGGGCTTCAATTTTTTTAAACTCATAATCATTATTTACGGTCCCTGATTTATATATCATCCATTTTTTTTCTTTCCTTTCCCAGAAAATGTTTTATCAGATGCTCATACTACACCTTATTTTATTAACAAAATCAGAAATAATTGACTATACAAGTCACGAATATCTCCTATTTAAAGACAATAAAGACGTATTGACGTACGATTCATACGCAGATTTATTCCATGTAACTAACTTAAGCTTTTATAAAGAAATAATAAATTTGGAATCAGATAATATTAAAAGGGATACTAATAAAAGGTCACAATGGGAAATTAAATATGACATAAAAGTAATAGAACTAATTTTATCACAATTAATATCAACTAGATCAAAAAGAGGGATAAATGAGTTAGGCACTGGTTAGGAAATGGTTAGCTGGAACTCCGGACCATGATGATGTTATTACAATTCAGAATAAAATTAATGAATTAATTGAAAACAATAATAAGCAGTCTAATATTAATTCCCGATTATTCAAAGAAATAGAATCTCTTTCCGATGATTTTAAAAAAGTATTTATTGATCAAGATCTACCACTTCGAAAACATCGCTTGCGATTGTTAACATTTGATCTGCAAAATTTAATTGACACAATCACTCTAGCAAAAATAGACGTTTTTAATACCAAAATTTTAAATAACGATGATATCTTGGAAATATTAAAGCATGAACAAAAACCAGTAATTATAGCTGATTTAATGGACATCTCTGCTTTTAAAATCGCATTGCATAAAGAACTTTTAATAATTTATATAAAATACCCAATAATAAAAAACAGATGTGAAATATATTAAGCAATCAAGTCGCAAAATGCGAAAATATTTTTTATGAAATGTCTAATTTTAAGAACGAAATTTTTAATAATTATTGCACTTTAAGTAACAAAAAAACGTGTTTTACCCGATTATTAAATGGAGAGAAATCAACCTGTAAAAAAATAAGAGAAAAAAATAAAAAAAATAGACATCATACAAGATGGTGCCATTCTTATAAGTGGAAACAATATTGTTAACAACTCCCATTTAAACGGTTCGTTTTTAATAACATTTAATGGTACAGCTTTTCCCCTTTCAACCCCAGAGGATCCATATCACCCCACGCTGGAGGTCTCAATCGAAACCACTCCTGGTATCGATCAGATGTCTCCGAGCGTGGTAAATAAGATTCGCTGTTTCCGTAAAGCTGATTTTCAGAAACTTAATTGCCTTATCGAGACTTTTGACTGGTCTGATATTCTGGCGTGCACTGATCTTAATGTCACTTTAGAAAAATTGACTCATGTGTGCCTTGGAAATATCCGTCCGCTTCAAAAAATCCTCCTTGGTTTACAAGGTGCCTTACTAACTTAAAAAATAAAAAAAATAAGCTTTTACTTAAATATAAAAAAAACCTGCAGTAGTGTTGATTTCTCAAGTTACCTACTAGCTCGGTCGAATTTTACCGTGCGTAACGCTGAATGTTATAGGAATTATATTGACCGCTGCCGGATACAATTTACTCAGGATCCAAAGCAGTTTTATAATTTTGTAAACACTAAGCGTAAACACGTATCTTTTTCACCCCTGCTTACGTTTGAAAATTCTTCTGCGACTTCGGATCAGGCCATTGCCGATCTATTCGCAGAATTTTTTCAAACAACTTATTCTCCTCCTAAATTGATTGATCAGCCTTACGCATATAACATTCAAGCAGCAAATCTTATTTTCTGTCCGTTTTTTTCTGAGAACAACTTATTATCTGGTCTTTTAAGGGTAAAACCCATTTATTCGCCTGGCCCCGACGGAGTACCAGGCTGTGTGCTAAAATACTGCGCCAGGGCTCTGTGCAAACCTCTTCTAAGACTTTTCAACTTATCTTTGGAAACCTCGATTTTTCCCCTTAAGTGGAAGGAATCATTTATAATTCCCCTACATAAAAAAGGGAAAAAGTCCGAGGCTGCCAACTACAGAGGCATCTCTAAGTTGTCGGCAATTCCAAAGTTATTTGAAAAATTAATCACCCCTCATTTGCAACACCTTTGCTCTTCGATTATCACTCCTTGTCAGCATGGCTTTATTAAGCGTCGCTCCACCACCACAAACTTATTGGAGTTGACATCCTTTGTCATAGATGGCTTTTGTAAGGGATATCAAACCGATGTAATTTACACAGACTTTAGCAAAGCATTCGATTCAGTTAATCACTACTCTTGTTGAGTAAACTGAATATGCTGGGTTTTCCTAAAGACCTCTTAACGTGGATCTCCAGCTACCTAGATGGAAGGACACAAAGAGTCTTATTTAAAAACATACAGTCCCGTCTGGTCCGTGCTACATCCGGCGTCCCTCAAGGAAGTCATCTTGGCCCGTTATTATTTACGCTTTTTATAAACGACTTGCCCCCTGCTTTAACGAACTCTCTAGTTCTTATGTATGCAGATGATGTAAAGCTTTGTCTTCAGTACAAATCCATCTCTGCCCAATGCAGTCTTCAGTCTGACCTTGATAACTTTCAAAAATGGTGCTTAGCTAATGATCTAATACTTAATGGATCTAAATGCAAACATATGTCTTTTTATCGTTCTTGCCCTCTGCAAGCTACTTATTCTATTAATGGGATTGCCTTAGAAAAATTGACCCAGGTTAATGATCTCGGCATCCTATTAGACATCAAACTTAAATTTGCCGACCTATAAACATTTTAAACCCTTTCGTTAACATTAATAATACTAAAATATCACTTACCTTTATATTTTTGATTTTAATCATTATATATTTGATTCTTTCACTCATTATAAAATACAAAAATGCTATATTATTTGTGACCAAAAAACATCGGCCTGAACCAGAAAAATCTATCAACCAAGAAAATTTTTTAACAGAATTAAGAGATCATTTAAACGAATTTCATATTGAATCGGGACGATCCATTTTAGAAGGGGGAGAGTTATCCAACCCGTAAATACAGGCCACTTATGGCCTTTATAAACAATATTTTCAATCTCTGCATTTGCCTTTGGCTTTGTCTTTGGCTCAATTATCCAACCCATAAATCCAAGCCACTTATGGCTTTCCACTTATGAACTTTATAAACAATATTTTCAAACTCTGCATTTGCTTTCGGCTTTGTCTTTGGCTCTGAGGTCCGATCTCGGTTCCCCATAAACAAATCAAAATCAAAAGTAAACATCAGCTTCCCTCCGAAGCCCAATCAATTACGCCGTTTGCGTTTCAAGTACCTACCAAATTGCATCGATCAGCTTAATCGAATTTCACAATAAAATGCGACATTTTCATCTTAAGCCTTTAATCTAAACACAACTGATGGCCGAGGTTCTTTGGATCAGATTTAGAATTAAGAAGGCAGTCCCTTTTGTGACCAAGACCGCGAACGGTTGACAAAAATATTTAAGAAAAATCAAAAGTGTCTTGTAATAATTAAGTTTAATAAATAAAGGTTTAACACCGAGTTTTGTAATTAAAAAATAAAAATTACATTTTTTTAATTCACTGAACAACAAACAATTTAACTTGTATGTATATGTGCATGCGCATGTAGATTATGATGCCCATATTCATTTATGCGCATCGTATCTCCTTCTGCCGGCACGATCGACACCAATACAGCATTAGGGTCAAAATCATTAATTAGATAAAAGGATATATTCCATATATATTATTTCCCATATTATATAGCTGCAGCAGCAGCAGCTATATCTGCTAAACGTAAACAAAACAAAAAGAACAATAAGAAAACAAATAAAAATAATAATAATAGTAATAAGAATACTAATATTAACAATAACACTAATAACCAAAATCGACATTGATACTATTAATAATGGATGCAAGACAATCGAAGATTTCCCATCGGATCATCTTGCCATCCAAATGCAATTACAACTTAATAATCACAATTTAATCACAAACAATAACAATAATAATAATAATAAAGAAATTTATCTATATAATAAAATTAATACAATCAAATATAATATATTAATCCTTAATAATAACAATAATAATAATAATAATAGCTTGAATATTAATAATATAAATGATATAAATATAAATAATGATGAAATTGATAAACATATTGATAACATAACAAATGCAATACTATTGGCAATTGAATCAGATAAAGCAATACCAAAAATGAAAGTCAAAATAAATCAATATAAACCAAATAAATATATTAAACCTAATCCGAAACTAGAAAAATTTAACAAATAAACGCAACCTAATGAGACGATACGTGTATCGACATAAAAACTTAATCGACGAGCAACGTCTTTGATTTACCACAGCCGATGAACTGCTATCCATACTAAAAACGAAAAATAACAAAAAAAAACAATGGGGCCGGATCGTACTAGTAATTTTCTATTAAAAAATCTCAATATAATAGTGATTAATTATATAGCAAAAATCTTCAATCATTGCAAAAATAATTCATATTTTCCAACTAGTTGGAAAAAAATAAAAATTATACCAATACTTAAACCCAAAACGAATCCGACCCAATTGAAGAGCTACCGTCCCATTGCCATTCTATCAGCATTGGCAATGCTGTACGAGGCAATAATATTGAAACGTATAAATAAACACATTAATAATAATAATATACTAAAAAATAATCAATATGGCTTCCGTAAATTCACTAGCACCAATCATGCATTTCTTGCGGCCAACAATTTCATATATGATGGCATACATAACCGCAAGGCGACCATCGCATGCGGTCTGGACTTTGAGAAGGCGTTCGACACCGTCTGGATCAAAGGTCTCCTATACAAAATAAGTATAGGATATAACTTTGATCCCTCATTGGCCAAATTGCTATGCTGCTACCTTACCGATCGGACATTCTTCGTATCCTCAATTGATAATGAATTATATAATAATTTAATAATCCTCAATTCTTATTGTTATTGTTGTTATTATTATTATTATTATTATTATTATTGTTGTTGTCGAACGGTATATCTATATTATTAGCTTGATCGTTAATTAATGTCATATGGGATGGTAGTGCCGCATGATCAATATGGGGGTAAGATTTTTAATTGCTTTGTGGCTTAAGTTTTTTTTTTTTTTTTTTTTTTTTTTTTACCGGTTTTTCAGAATTTGGAAATGGCTTGTGCATCAATAAGAGCATCAGCTAGCAGATACATGTATTGACTGATCAGATACAAAGCATAAGTCTAAAAGCCGACCTAGCGAATTTCTAACATGATTGATCTGACCTAGGGACTTGTCAAATATGCCCGCGGTGAAGTCATGGTAAGTTATAAGTGACAAAGATGGTGAGTTGTCAACGTTGGACCACTTTAATTCTGGGATATTAAAGTCGCCCACCGCTACGAGTTGGTCACGATCCGTCATAAGATTAGAGACGTATCGAATGGCGGACAAATGCTGCCAATATGTAGGCGGTTCAGACATAGGAGGTATATATGAACATGTAATGTATAAAGCTTTAACGGACATAGTGATTTTAACGCAAATAAATTCTATGTCACCAAACTCATGGGATTTCACCTCTTCAGAAGCTAGAGTAGAGTCTACAGAAATGAGGACTCCACCTCCTCTTCGCTGAGATCGATCCCGTCTAAAAGTGGTGTACTTACTTGGAAAAACTTCGGAGCTAAAGATCTCCGGATTTAACCAGGTTTCTGTAAATGCTATTATATGGGATGCAAAGAAAGAACTATCAGAATATAGCTTGGGGAGTTTGCTACGTAGCCCCCTAGTATTCTGATAGGTAAGAGTTAGTGAGGAAACTAGTTTTTTGCGTTAGTAGCCAAAGAAGAGGTGGAGGGTTGGTCAGTGGTTCCGATATTGGGAAGTCTCACTCCCACTGGTTTTTGAACTTTTTTCTTCACGGAACTAGGCTGATGTCTTGAAAGAAAACGTGCGCCTTGTATAATTATATTTAAATTTTTGTATGTCCTCCACCTTTATATCGGCTTTTGTTTTGGCTTTGATATATGTAAGCCGAGATATCAATCTCTGAAGTATCAGGGGCGAGCCGAGAAACAAATATATGTTTCGATGGAGGAATCACCTGTAAGGGTTTTGGTGTCGCAGGTACGAGAACTGCAGCATCAGTCGGTGCCGGTGGTCCGGACTGTGGAATACCCTTTTGGGTGACTCTAATGGGGGTTTCGTTCCCTAGGACCTGTGGCATCACTTGAAGGGATGCCATGGCGGACATATCGGACAATTTCTCATTATCCCTGAGAAATTCGAACGAATTTTTCTCAGTTCCAGACCTTGGGGTGGCCAGAGATATAAGCGGCTGCATTAATGTCGGCTGAGCAGGCTGAGGCGGATCAGAAACAGCGGATTTCTTACGCTAAGGGGACTCATTTAGCAGCTGAAGGCCACTAAACTGAGTGTCCAGCGCACAGAGCTGGTCATTGATTTTACGAAAACCAGTGATCAGCTCTTTAAATCCATTTTTAGTCTGTCTCATGAACGACCTCATTTCACCTTGCACAGCACGACAATTTTCACAACAATAATGTATCCCAGACCTACGGGAAATGGCATCCGAAACTGATGCAGTGAAACCGGCACACTTGGCATGTACGACGTTCTCACATAGCCAGCAATGGATGGCAGGCTGGGATGAGGAAATTGTCTTGTTACAAGACTTAATGGCACAGACAAGTTTAAATTCCATTTTATTTTTATTTATTTTTTTTTTTTATTTAATAAAACAAAAATTAATATTTAAAAAGTTAAAAAACACAATACCTTGAACCACTGTGCCAAATAGGAAGCCAAAGCGGGAGCTTTGAATAGTGCAAAAGAGAAATGCAGAAATATAGATAAGCCGGGGAAGAAGCAGAGCTGAGCTATGCTTGGAATTGAGATTATTCAATTTATTAATTCGACTCCAAATATACCACAGCACTCGCGAAGCGATACGGTTTAGGCTTTAAGATAGTTAAGATTCACAAGATTTAATTCACAAGTATGTAAACACCGGTTTACCAATATTTATAATAAAACGCAGTGCGCACAAAAAAACACGACCGTTCGCTTAAGAGAAAGAGAGGGAAGTTGTTTGTATTTAATTTATTTTTTTTTTTTATGATTATTTTTTCATTTTGTAATTCTATTATGTTTTTTATTTGATTATTGAGCTCTTTGCTTATATTCTTTATTATTCTATTACGATTAATATCAATTATATTTTTATGACGATATATACATATATCGTCATAGTAGATCTCGTTTATTAATTAAATTTATTAGATTTGAATTTAAATTTTTTTGTTTATTTGGTTTATATTGATTTGTATTGATTTTCGGTATTACTTTATTTGATTTAATTGTCATTTGTATCGCGTTCGTTAGATTATCAATATGATTGTCAATTTCATTATTATTTATATTACTATTGTTCATATTATTGTTGTTATTATTATTTTTGATATTATTGAGGATAATTTTATTATATACTATTGTGTTGATTTTATTAAATAGATAAATGTCTTTATTATTGTTGTTTGTAATTAATTTTTGAGTATTTGGTTGTAATTGTAGTTGGATAGCAAGATGATCAGAGGGAAAATCATCAATTGTCTTGCATCCATTGTTTATTGTGTTCATGTCAATTTTGGTCGTTAAGGTTGTTATAAATAGATCTATGGATGAGTTCATTTTTTGTCTAATTTGTATTGTATGCCTAGTTGGCCGATCTGAAGGAACGATTACGAGTTCTGGATTATCTTGGATCCAATTGTATAAAGTTCGTCCTTTGGTATTAATATGTTTGGGATCTCTGTTGGGTAGTTTCCAACTGGGGTGTTTTGAGTTGATGTCACCACCGATGATGATGTTATCAGGGTTTGGTATTTTTTTGAGTGTGTTGATTAGAGTATTTAGGTCGTTTATATCAATTGGATCGCGAGGTCTATTATAAATGCTGACTATTATTAGATTATTATTATTGTTATTGTTATTATTATGATTTTTATAATTGATTTTTATGGCTAGGGCTTCTAAGTAATTCAGTGGTTTTATATTTATAATTTCATAGTTGATGTTCTTTCTGATACAAATGGCAACAGATACTTTTTCATGATTATTATTTTTATTATTGTTATTATTATTATTATTATTATTATTATTATTATTATTATTATTATTATTATTATTATTATTGTTGATGTTATTGTTATTGTTATTATTATTGTTTGGTCATTGAGCGTTTTCAATGCCGTAAATAAAAAGACAAATTAATTAATTTAGAACGTTATAAAAAATGTTTATTCCTGCATGCAGATGAAGCCGGATGATCCGCAGATAGACCAGCTTATGGTGCATGCAGGGACTCAAGTCAATACAGAGAGAGGGCGGCCCGACAAGTCACTTCGAGCTAAAGCTCTCGAAAGTGGAGAGGGCGGCCCGACCTAGGCATTGCCGAGCTAAAACTCTCTATAGAAAGTAGAGGTCTGCAAGAATACATTCTTATTGCCTCAGCCATAGAATACATCCGAATGGAATAGAATGAATGAGTGCAAGAGACACAACGAATTGAGTGAGAGGGAGTGGGAGAGTGAGAGAGCATTCTAACTCATGGGCATTCCCTTGCTTTGAAACAGAGTGAATTGGGGTGGGAAGTAAAAAGAGTGCTTTTGGAATGAGGAATGCAGCCGAATGTCTCGAATGGTTTTTAACACACTCTATGCATTCATTTATTTTCTTCTGTTGAGCAAAACGCTTCCCTAATACTTCTTCCATAATGAGGGAATTGACCGAAAGGTGAATTATAATGAAAGTGTTTTTTTACTTATGATTTTTAACTGTTATTATTATTATCTTAGTGTTGTTTGTTTAGTTTTCTTAAGATTTTCCAAATTAAACAATTTTATAAAAATTTTTTAGCGGCAAAATTTTGTTGAAAAAGAATTTATTAATAAAAATTGAAAATATTTTTACATTTTTATAATTAAAATATGTAAAATAAAATATACAACATAATAATGAATATTTCTGAAAAAAAAAACAATGACTTGCTTTCACTTTTCAATTATTTTATTATCAGCGTCTAAAAAACAGGCAAATATGCATAGTTGTATGGTACATTCTAGAATGCATTCGAAACAATTCGAATGCGAACTGTAACTCGAACTCATTCAATTCGGTTTTCAACCCCAGAATGTTGTGCGAGTGAGACCTATACAGTCGCACTCACTCATTCATTAATTTTCGTCCCAGCATTCTATCTCACTCATTTCATTTTCAAGGTTGTGCATTTGAATTTCGTTTTTTAGCTATTCATGCAGACCTCTATCACCTATGACGAAAAACTTAACTTCATCACCCACTCAAATAACATCCATAAAAAAGCATATAAGACCTTACAGACTCTAAGTCACATTTATAAACCAATAGATTCGACCAGCCCAAACTGTGATCCTAGAACCAAGTCACTTGTTACCAAAACAAAACTTCTCATCTATAAAAAACTCATACAACCCATTCTCACTTATGGGTCCATTGCCTGGATGAACATCAGCAGCAATCAGATGGAGAACCTTCGCCAACTTGAACGAAAAATAATAAGAATTGCAATCGGGCCGCTCTCCAGAGATCAAGAAACAAGGAACTTCATCAATAACAGTCTTCTCTACCGAAAAGCAAATATAACGAGGATAGATCGACTTATGTATATTTAAAATCCTCAATAATTTTATGATCACCAATAACATACCCCAAGAAAACATCACCCCAGGAAACACCGAGCTGCTGACTGTTCACCACCAAAGAGATCTACAAAACAAGGGAATCTTATACGATGAAGAAAATAATCTATTTTCTACCACAGGAAATACCGATCCCTCAATCCGCTGGACGGCCTTGTACATAACACCAATCAATAATATAGCTTAATCTTATCTAATCTTAATGATAATCTAAATCACAAAAAATCTCAACTTTTACTTAACTAGTTATTACTGAATTAGTTTACGTTCCTATCCGCTGTAAATATATCCTCTCCCTCATTAGTCACTAATTAATTTAAGTTAGTTATAAGTTGATATACCCTTGCAGCTAAAACAGGATATATATCGCTAAAATCGGATATAGTTGACCGATTCTTATGGGAATATCATAATATAACCAATAAATTACAAGACAAAATCTAAAAAAAATTCCAAACTTCTATCTTGAAGAACCCCAAAGAGGCCTCCATCAGGCTTCAACTAACTGGCCGCGCCAGCTTGTGGACCGCTCTCCTATATTCCGCTCCAGAGCTAGTTCGGACGACGGCGATCCTGACCCTTCCGTCCGCGCCGGCGTGTGTTGCTCCTACTCGTCCCGTGAGCCACTGTTGTGGCGGCTGGTGATCCTTTGCGATCAGGACCAGCTCGCCCGTCCGGATGTCGTCCTCCTTGTTCTGCCACTTCGACCGCGCCTGTAGGCCCAAGACGTACTCCCGGGACCATCGCTGCCAAAACATTTGCTTGATTGACGAGACAAGCCGCCATCGCCGCAAGCACGTTAGACCCTGCTGGTCCGGGGTCCGCGGTGCTGGTGGGGCGATGAGCGGCCCGCCTGTCAACAGGTGCCCGGGAGTAAGCGCATCGCCGTCGCTTGGGTCCTGACTCAGAGCCCCCAGGGGTCGTGAGTTCAGGACGGCCTCGACTCCAACGAGGACGGTCTGCAGCTCCTCCGCGGTCAGTCTGGCGTTCCCTACCGCTCGCAGGAGTAGGTGTTTTGCAGACTTCACACCTGCCTCCCAAAGTCCGCCCATGTGCGGAGCCCGCGGCGGTATGAACGCAAATACGCATCCTTACGCGTCGACCTCGTCCTCGATTCTTCGACGAAGGTCTGTGAAGTGGCGACGAAGTTCGTCGCGTTGTCACAGTGTACGATCTGCGGACATCCTCGGCGCCCAACGAACCTTTGAAAAGCCAATAAAAAGGAATCAGTTGGAAGGTCGGAAACTACTTCTAAATGAACTGCCTTGGACGCAAAACAAACAAATAAGGCAATGTAGGACTTATAGGGTGGCCTACCACGAATTTTTGAATGACGAATTTTTGAATGTCGTATCAATATGGCCACAAAAATCAACACCACATATGGAGAATGGGCGGAGAGCACGAATTCTATCTAAGGGTAAATCACCCATGATTTGAGTCATCAGACGAGGCTTGCATTTAAAGCAGCGTATGCATGACCGTACTGTCTGACTGTAGACTTCCTGCGCATTTACGATCCATATGCGCTGTCGCAAAACACTCACAAGTGCTCGTGGACCCACATGAAAATTTGACTCGTGCAAGTATCGGACGTAGCTCTGAACAAATTGAGAGCGTTTTGTCAACAATACTGGAAACTTGGCATCGTACTATATAGGAGCATTAGCTAGTCGCCCCCCAACCCGCAACAACGAAAAGGTAAGACCAGCCTCTGACGATTCGTGTAGAAAGGGATTTAGCTTTTGTAGGCTAGGGCTAAAACTTAAATTTTTTCGGATCTTTTCTATTTCATCTTGATACTCGTGCTCTTGGACTATTTCGACTATTTTCTTAAATGCTTCATTATAGATGAGGGAACAATATCAGAATTCACTACTAATTTCTTCGATTTCCTTATAAAGCGGAACATATAAACTAACACTCGCAGCAGTTTTAGGTGAGAGGAATAACCTTCTATCACTTCCAATAAATCTGAGGTAGATACGATTGCGGTTAATCCGACCGCATTCTTTTTCGCTTCCATCTGTAGAAGTTCTGGTGACAGATCAAACCGGGGGCTCGTCGGCCACTTATCTTCCGGTTCCTTTAAAAACAATGGACCTGTAAACCAGATGGATTCTATAGTCTTCTTTACGTCTCCACCTCTGGACACTATATCTGCCGGGTTCTGTTTAGTTGGTACATGCCGCCACGTGCTATCCTCTGACCACTCTTGAATTTTAGCTACTCTATTCTACTAACGAATCCAATGAAGAGTTACTTCTGAATCCGACCAAAATACACTTCGTTCGATCGGAACTTTTATTAGAGGCTTTATCTTGCGGCAGAGATCTGCAAGAAGGTGAGCGGCACATAACTCAAGACGGGGGAGCGTCTTTGTCTTGAGCGGCGCTACTTTGGACTTTGCCGTCAACAATGAAACTTTAATACCTTCTGCAGATTTGCAACGAATATAGACGCAGGCTCCATATGCTCTCATCGATGCGTCAGAAAAGGCATTGAATTTGAATCGGTGACATCGGCTCGGTAAACACGAATCTCGGAATTGAGATGTCCTCTAAGTGCGACAGGGCAACTTGTATTTTGTTCCACGCTGTTTCTAAGTGCAGTGGAATTGACTCATCCCAATCTAGCTTATTTAGCCAAAGTTCCTGCAATAAGTATAGGGCTTAATAGGCCAAGGGGGTCAAACAACTTCGATGTCACCGAAAGGATGTTCCGCTTGGTCGCCCTTTGACCCATGACTGAAGCATCAATTTCAAATTTAAATACATCTTCTTTAGGAACCCAAGCGATTTCTAATGCTTTAGTCAGTTCTGAGTCCGAAAGTGTTATTGGCTTAACCGTGTTCTCGGATGCAGTAACTTCAGGCGAGTTTGAAAACCACTTGCTCAATTCAAACCCAGCGTTTTGAAGAACCTGAGTTACTTTAGACTTAATTGTCTTTAGCTCCTCAATGCAACCAGCACCCGTTAACATGTCGTCGACGTAAAAGTCGGACCCAATAACTTCGGCAGCTCGAGGGAATGTATTTTTCACAGATTCACTCAACCTCTTCAAACACCTTATGGCCAGGAATGGGGCTGGCGCAGTGCCATATGTAACGGTGTTGAGCTTGCACAGTTTCAAGGACTCTGATGGGTCTTTCCTCCACACTATCAACTGGTATCGCCTATCGGCTTCATTTACCATTGAAGCAGTGCCATATGTAACGGTGTTGAGCTTGCACAGTTGCAAGGACTCTGATGGGTCTTTCCTCCACACTATCGACTTCATTTACCATTACTTGCCGATACATCTTTTTTATGTCGGCTATCAGAGCGAATCTGTTCAGCCGGAACCTAAGAGGAATTGAATACAACTCTTCCTTGATGGTAGGACCAACCATCAACAGATCGTTAAGACACTTATGTGATGATGTCTTACAAGACGCATCAAACACGACTCGTAATTTGGTCGATGTGCTTTGAGGCCGTAAGACACACTGATGGGGTATGACGTAGTGTGGAGTAGCAAGAACATCATTGCTTGTAGGGGACATATGACCTAAGGATTCGTATTCTTCCATAAATTCCACATACATTTTCTTTAAATTCGGATCTCGAGATAATCTTCTCTCGAACGACAAAAAACGGCGTTTGGCTACCTCGAACGAGTTTCCCAAAACGCTTGGAACCGATTTAAATGGAAATCTGACGTCAAATCGACCTGAAGGCAGCACAACTGTATTTTTCTGATAATGTTCCTCACATAACTCTTGTTCAGGTGACAAAAGCTTTTTGGAAGTTGGTACTTCTTCCAACGACCAGAATTTTTTCAAATTGCCATCTATCGACTCGAGTAGTTCTTCTTGGCAATTCAGGCTAGAGACAGGCTGTTGAGGAGTTGAGTTATTTGCCTTATATTTTCCCGATACTATCCATCCAAGGAGAGTTTTTTGGAGGATGGGATAGTTTGGCCCTTGTTTTATTTGGCCAACGGACAACAATTCGAAAAATGACTCAGCTCCAATTAACATATCTATCCGCTGAGGTTTGTACAAATATGGGTCTGCTAGCGGCAAGTTCTTTGGTAGGTCCCAATCTTTCACGTTCACTGACTGGTCAGGGTGATAACCCGAGATAGTTCTCAAAATCCAAAAGTCGAACGGAAAGTTACTACCATTAATCGTTGACTTCACCACACAGTGATGTGGATGTATTTATGTTTTTTGTCAATTTTAGCCACAGGCAGTTTGTTAATAATTTAACGAAACTACTCAAATTTTTAAGCTCTACTAATTTCAAGTACGTATGCGCCAAGAATTGAAAGGAGGGTGCAATATTTCAGCACAAGACGAGCGTCAAGACGCGTCGCGAGCAGCTCTTTAAATTGTAGGTTTTTTTTTTTTTGTTTTTGTGTGTAATTACACAGTGTCACTGTCACTTTTTTTTTTTTTTTTTTTTTTATATCCTTGCAGAGGGTATTATAATTTTGTCCAAAAGTGTGCAACGCAGTGAAGGAGACATCTCCGACCCTATAAAGTATATATATTCTTGATCAGGATCACCTCCTGAGTTGATATGAGCATGTCCGTCTGTCTGTTTCTACGCAAACTAGTCTCTCAGTTTTAAAGCTATCGACTTGAAACTTTGCGCACACCCTTCTTTCCTTTGCACGCAGTATATAAGTCGGAACGACCGGGATCGGCCGACTATATCCTATAGCTGCCATATAACTGATTGATCGGAAATGGTATAACTTTGGTGTTTTTTTAGTTATAGAGTTCAAATTTAGTACGAATGCTATTTTTGGCAAAATAATACGACAAACCAAATTTTATAACGATCAGCCGACTATATCCTATATCTGCCATATAACTGATTGATCGGCAATGGCATAACTTCAGTGTTTTTCGAGCTAGAAAGTTGGGATTTTCTATGAATTCTATTTTTGGAAAAATAATATGACTTATTAAGTTTCATATGGATCGGCCGACTATATCTTATAGCTGCCATATAACTGAACGATCGGAAATGGTATTTGGTAAAAATACCAACTTTGGGGTTCTTCAAGATAGAAGTTTGGAATTTTTTTTAGATTTTGTCTTGTAATTTATTGGTTATATTATGATATTCCCATAAGAATCGGTCAACTATATCCGATTTTAGCGATATATATCCTGTTTTAGCTGCAAGGGTATATCAACTTATAACTAACTTAAATTAATTAGTGACTAATGAGGGAGAGGATATATTTACAGCGGTGTGCAGCTCGGTGTGCATTAATTGCAGCTCGGTGTTTCCTGGGGTGATGTTTTCTTGGGGTATGTTATTGGTGATTATAAAATTATTGAGGATTTTAAATATAAGTCGATCTATCCTCGTTATATTTGCTTTTCGGTAGAGAAGACTGTTATTGATGAAGTTCCTTGTTTCTTGATCTCTGGAGAGCGGCCCGATTGCAATTCTTATTATTTTTCGTTCAAGTTGGCGAAGGTTCTCCATCTGATTGCTGCTGATGTTCATCCAGGCAATGGACCCATAAGTGAGAATGGGTTGTATGAGTTTTTTATAGATGAGAAGTTTTGTTTTGGTAACAAGTGACTTGGTTCTAGGATCACAGTTTGGGCTGGTCGAATCTATTGGTTTATAAATGTGACTTAGAGTCTGTAAGGTCTTATATGCTTTTTTATGGATGTTATTTGAGTGGGTGATGAAGTTAAGTTTTTCGTCATAGGTGATAGAGGTCTGCATGAATAGCTAAAAAACGAAATTCAAATGCACAACCTTGAAAATGAAATGAGTGAGATAGAATGCTGGGACGAAAATTAATGAATGAGTGAGTGCGACTGTATAGGTCTCACTCGCACAACATTCTGGGGTTGAAAACCGAATTGAATGAGTTAGAGTTACAGTTCGCATTCGAATTGTTTCGAATGCATTCTAGAATGTACCATACAACTATGCATATTTGCCTGTTTTTTAGACGCTGATAATAAAATAATTGAAAAGTGAAAGCAAGTCATTGTTTTTTTTTTCAGAAATATTCATTATTATGTTGTATATTTTATTTTACATATTTTAATTATAAAAATGTAAAAATATTTTCAATTTTTATTAATAAATTCTTTTTCAACAAAATTTTGCCGCTAAAAAATTTTTATAAAATTGTTTAATTTGGAAAATCTTAAGAAAACTAAACAAACAACACTAAGATAATAATAATAACAGTTAAAAATCATAAGTAAAAAAACACTTTCATTATAATTAACCTTTCGGTCAATTCCCTCATTATGGAAGAAGTATTAGGGAAGCGTTTTGCTCAACAGAAGAAAATAAATGAATGCATAGAGTGTGTTAAAAACCATTCGAGACATTCGGCTGCATTCCTCATTCCAAAAGCACTCTTTTTACTTCCCACCCCAATTCACTCTGTTTCAAAGCAAGGGAATGCCCATGAGTTAGAATGCTCTCTCACTCTCCCACTCCCTCTCACTCAATTCGTTGTGTCTCTTGCACTCATTCATTCTATTCCATTCGGATGTATTCTATGGCTGAGGCAATAAGAATGTATTCTTGCAGACCTCTACTTTCTATAGAGAGTTTTAGCTCGGCAATGTCTAGGTCGGGCCGCCCTCTCCACTTTCGAGAGCTTTAGCTCGAAGTGACTTGTCGGGCCGCCCTCTCTCTGTATTGACTTGAGTCCCTGCATGCACCATAAGCTGGTCTATCTGCGGATCATCCGGCTTCATCTGCATGCAGGAATAAACATTTTTTATAACGTTCTAAATTAATTAATTTGTCTTTTTATTTACGGCATTGAAAACGCTCAATGACCAAACAATAATAATAACAATAACAATAACATCAACAATAATAATAATAATAATAATAATAATAATAATAATAATAATAATAATAATAATAATAATAATAATAATAATAATAATAATAATAATAATAATAATAATAATAATAATAATAATAATAATAATAATAATAATAATAATAATAATAATAATAATAATAATAATAACAATAATAAAAATAATAATCATGAAAAAGTATCTGTTGCCATTTGTATCAGAAAGAACATCAACTATGAAATTATAAATATAAAACCACTGAATTACTTAGAAGCCCTAGCCATAAAAATCAATTATAAAAATCATAATAATAACAATAACAATAATAATAATCTAATAATAGTCAGCATTTATAATAGACCTCGCGATCCAATTGATATAAACGACCTAAATACTCTAATCAACACACTCAAAAAAATACCAAACCCTGATAACATCATCATCGGTGGTGACATCAACTCAAAACACCCCAGTTGGAATCTACCCAACAGAGATCCCAAACATATTAATACCAAAGGACGAACTTTATACAATTGGATCCAAGATAATCCAGAACTCGTAATCGTTCCTTCAGATCGGCCAACTAGGCATACAATACAAATTAGACAAAAAATGAACTCATCCATAGATCTATTTATAACAACCTTAACGACCAAAATTGACATGAACACAATAAACAATGGATGCAAGACAATTGATGATTTTCCCTCTGATCATCTTGCTATCCAACTACAATTACAACCAAATACTCAAAAATTAATTACAAACAACAATAATAAAGACATTTATCTATTTAATAAAATCAACACAATAGTATATAATAAAATTATCCTCAATAATATCAAAAATAATAATAACAACAATAATATGAACAATAGTAATATAAATAATCATGAAATTGACAATCATATTGATAATCTAACGAACGCGATACAAATGACAATTAAATCAAATAAAGTAATACCGAAAATCAATACAAATCAATATAAACCAAATAAACAAAAAAATTTAAATTCAAATCTAATAAATTTAATTAATAAACGAGATCTACTATGACGATATATGTATATATCGTCATAAAAATATAATTGATATTAATCGTAATAGAATAATAAAGAATATAAGCAAAGAGCTCAATAATCAAATAAAAAACATAATAGAATTACAAAATGAAAAAATAATCATAAAAAAAAAAAATAAATTAAATACAAACAACTTCCCTCTCTTTTCTCTTAAGCGAACGGTCGTGTTTTTTTGTGCGCACTGCGTTTTATTATAAATATTGGTAAACCGGTGTTTACATACTTGTGAATTAAATCTTGTGAATCTTAACTATCTTAAAGCCTAAACCGTATCGCTTCGCGAGTGCTGTGGTATATTTGGAGTCGAATTAATAAATTGAATAATCTCAATTCCAAGCATAGCTCAGCTCTGCTTCTTCCCCGGCTTATCTATATTTCTGCATTTCTCTTTTGCACTATTCAAAGCTCCCGCTTTGGCTTCCTATTTGGCACAGTGGTTCAAGGTATTGTGTTTTTTAACTTTTTAAATATTAATTTTTGTTTTATTAAATAAAAAAAAAAAAATAAAAAAAAATAAAATGGAATTTAAACTTGTCTGTGCCATTAAGTCTTGTAACAAGACAATTTCCTCATCCCAGCCTGCCATCCATTGCTGGCTATGTGAGAACGTCGTACATGCCAAGTGTGCCGGTTTCACTGCATCAGTTTCGGATGCCATTTCCCGTAGGTCTGGGATACATTATTGTTGTGAAAATTGTCGTGCTGTGCAAGGCGAAATGAGGTCGTTCATGAGACAGACCAAAAATGGATTTAAAGAGCTGATCACTGGTTTTCGTAAAATCAATGACCAGCTCTGTGCGCTGGACACTCAGTTTAGTGGCCTTCAGCTGCTAAACGAGTCCCCTAAGCGCAAGAAATCCGCTGTTTCTGATCCGCCTCAGCCTGCTCAGCTGACATTAATGCAGCCGCTTATATCTCTGGCCACCCCAAGGGCTAGAACTGAGAAAAATTCGTCAGAATTTCTCAGGGATAATGAGAAATTGTCTGATATGTCCGCCATGGCATCCCTTCAAGAGATGCCACAAGTCCTAGGGAACGAAACCCCCATTAGGGTCACCCAAAAGGGTATTCCACAGTCCGGACCACCGGCACCGACTGATGCTGCAGTTTTAGTACCTGCGACACCAAAACCCTTACAGGTGATTCCTCCATTGAAACATATATTTGTTTCTCGGCTCGCCCTTGATACTTCAGAGATTGATATCTCGGCTTATATCAAAGCCAAAACAAAAGCCGATATAAAGGTGGAGGACATACAAAAATTTAAATATAATTATACAAGGCGCACGTCTTCTTTCAAGATTCGTGTGCCCGCGCTGATGTTCAAGACGATTCTCCCAGTTTTTGGCCAGAGAATCTTTTCGTCCAAGAACATCAGCCTAGTTCCGTGAAGAAAAAAGTTCAAAAACCAGTGGGAGTGAGACCTCCCAATATCGGAACCACTGACCAACCCTCCACCTCTTCTTTGGCTACTAACGCAAAAAACTAGTTTCCTCACTAACTCTTACCTATCAGAATACTAGGGGGCTACGTAGCAAACTCCCCAAGCTATATTCTGATAGTTCTTTCTTTGCATCCATATAATAGCATTTACAGAAACCTGGTTAAATCCGGAGATCTTTAGCTCCGAAGTTTTTCCAAGTAAGTACACCACTTTTAGACGGGATCGATCTCAGCGAAGAGGAGGTGGAGTCCTCATTTCTGTAGACTCTACTCTAGCTTCTGAAGAGGTGAAATCCCATGAGTTTGGTGACATAGAATTTATTTGCGTTAAAATCACTATGTCCGTTAAAGCTTTATACATTACATGTTCATATATACCTCCTATGTCTGAACCGCCTACATATTGGCAGCATTTGTCCGCCATTCGATACGTCTCTAATCTTATGACGGATCGTGACCAACTCGTAGCGGTGGGCGACTTTAATATCCCAGAATTAAAGTGGTCCAACGTTGACAACTCACCATCTTTGTCACTTATCTTATAACTTACCATGACTTCACCGCGGGCATGTTTGACAAGTCCCTAGGTCAGATCAATCATGTTAGAAATTCGCTAGGTCGGCTTTTAGACTTATGCTTTGTATCTGATCAGTCAATACATGTATCTGCTAGCTGATGCTCTTATTGATGCACAAGCCATTTCCAAATTCTGAAAGACCGGTAAAAAAAAAAAAAAAAAAAAAAAACTTAAGCCACAAAGCAATTAAAAATCTTACCCCCATATTGATCATGCGGCACTACCATCCCATATGACATTAATTAACGATCAAGCTAATAATATAGATATACCGTTCGACAACAACAATAATAATAATAATAATAATAATAATAACAACAATAACAATAAGAATTGAGGATTATTAAATTATTATATAATTCATTATCCATTGAGGATACGAAGAATGTCCGATCGGTAAGGTAGCAGCATAGCAATTTGGCCAATGAGGGATCAAAGTTATATCCTATACTTATTTTGTATAGGAGACCTTTGATCCAGACGGTGTCGAACGCCTTCTCAAAGTCCAGACCGCATGCGATGGTCGCTTTGCGGTTATGTATGCCGCTGTATATGAAATTGTTGGCCGCAAGAAGTGCATGATTGGTGCTAGTGGATTTACGGAAACCATATTGATTATTTTTTAATATATTATTATTATTAATGTGTTTATTTATACGTTTCAATATTATTGCCTCGTACAGCATTGCCAATGCTGATAGAATGGCAATGGGACGGTAGCTCTTCAATTGGGTCGGATTCGTTTTGGGTTTAAGTATTGGTATAATTTTTATATTTTTCCAACTAGTTGGAAAATATGAATTATTTGTACAGTGATTGAAAATTTTTGCTATATAATTAATTGTGATTATATTGAGATTTTTTAACAGAAAATTGCTTGTACGATCCGGACCCATAGTTTTTTTATTATTTTTCCTTTTTAATATTGATAATAGTTCATCGGCTGTGGTGAAACCAAGATCATTGGCATCGGCATTACGCCATTTGCCATCAGCCGTATGATTATTATCGAAATTTATAATATTTATATTGTTATGTATTAGATTATTATAATTATTATTTATATTGTTTAAAAATTGATTATAATTTATATTATTTATATTATTTGTATTATTATTATTATTATTTGGATGTATATTATCATTTTGTTTATGTATCTGTTCAAAATGCCATGCTAATGCATTGATTTTATCAAATTCATTTGTTAGTATATTATTATTTATATTTGTATTATTTATATTTGTATTATTTATATTATTATCATTATTATTATTATGATTATTAAATGGTATATCAATATTATTGGCTTGTTCATTGGTCAGTGTCATATTTGATGGTAATGTGGCACGATTGATGTGAGGATTTAAATTTTGGATTGCCTTGTGGCTTAAATTGTTAACATTTAATTTATCTAATTTATTCAAGATTATCTTTTCTTTTTTCTTTTGTATTATATTTTTGATTTGTGTATTAAGATCCTTGATTATTCTCTTAATCAATTGAATACGTTGTTCGTCGATTAAGTTTTTATGTCGATACACGTTTCGTCTCATTAGGTTGCGTTTATTTGTTAAATTTTCTAGTTTCGGATTAGGTTTAATATATTTATTTGGTTTATATTGATTTATTTTGACTTTCATTTTTGGTATTGCTTTATCTGATTCAATTGCCAATTGTATTGCATTAGTTATATTATCAATATGTTTATCAATTTCATTATTATTTATATTTATATTATTTATATATTATTATATATAATATATAATATATATTATATATAATATATATTATATAATATATATAATATATATTATATATAATATTCAAGGTATATTAATAGATTATTATATTAATATTATTATTATTATTATTATTTCGATTGTTATGATTATTATTATTGTGATTATATTTATATTTAATTTTTATGGCTAGAACTTCTAGATGTTTTAATGGTTTTATATTTATTATTTCATAATTGATATTTTTCCTTATACAAATGGCAACTGATGATTTATATTTATAATTAGTTATATTATTATTATTATTTATATTATTATTATTATTATTGTTGTTGTTGTTGTTATAATTTGGTCGTGTGGCATTTGTTGTTTGATATACACTCATGGACAAAATAATAGGTGTGAATTTTTTTTTTGAGGATATCGAATTTAATCGATATAAGCATAACATATTATGGGAAAACTATACTTTTTTATTATGGGCACACTGTTACGATCAATTCTTGGTGAATTCCCGGAAGTCAGAAGCTCTCTGAAGAAAATTGTGGATATTTTATTGCTCAGACTGCAAATTCGCCTGGACAATAAAATAGGTGTGTCGAGCAAAACTTTAACCTAAAGCTAATTAGGATAATTGTTTGGTTGCAGAAGGTAAGGTATTACGATAATTTAACTAAATGGGGACTTAACAATCACTAAAATTGCATTAGTTGGGCCGTGGGAGACATTGCAGTGCGGAAGAGAGGAAGCTCATTCGACGACTCCGAGATGAAGGAAAAACTTATAAATCGATTGCTTTTTTAATGAAACGATCTCAGAATTTCGTAACCAATGCGTTAGTTAACACCGAAAAAAGTAGGTGAAACTCGGGGAGCACCCAGAAAAACATCATCTAGGACCGATGATCGCATGGTTCAGTTGGTTAAACGAGACCCGTTCAAGTCTTCCAGGACGATTTCCAACGAAATTGGAAATATTGTGTCATCACGGACCGTTCGGCGACGTTTGGCAATGGCAAACCTACCAGGTAGGATTGCCCGCAAAGTTCCTTTGCTTCGGCCGAAAAATAAAAAGATGAGGAAACAATTTGCTCTAGATCGTAAAGCCTGGTCAGGACCGGAGGGTGAGAAAAAATGGCGTAACATTCTCTGGAGTGACGAAACCAAAATAAATTTATTTGGAAATGATTGTAAAAGGAATGTTCACCGTCCGAAAGGCAAAGAATTTGATCCCAAGTACACCTGTACGACCTACCAATTTTCATAAGGATCGGCCGACTATATTTTATAACTGCCATATAACTGATTGATCGGAAATGCTATAACTTCAGTGTTTTTCGAGCTAGAAAGTTGGGATTTTCTATGAATTCTATTTTTGGAAAAATAATGCGACTTGTCAAGTTTCATATGGATGGGCCGACTATATCTTATAGTTGCCATATAACTGAACAATCGGAAATGGTATTTGGTAAAAATACCAACTTTGGGGTTCTTCAAGATAGAAGTTTGGGATTTTTTTTTAGATTTTGTCTTGTAATTTATTGGTTATATTATGATATTCCCATAAGAATCGGTCAACTATATCCGATTTTAGCGATATATATCCTGTTTTAGCTGCAAGGGTATATCAACTTCGGCTCCGCCCGAAGTTAGCTTTCCTTTCTTGTTTAATATATTATTATTATCAATGTGTTGATTTATACGTTTTAATATTATTGCCTCGTACAGCATTGCCAATGCTGATAGAATAGCAATGGGACGGTAACTCTTTAATTGGGTCGGATTTGTTATATTTTTCCAACTAGTTGGAAAATATGAATTATTTGTGCAATGATTGAAGATTTTTGCTATATAATTAATTACTATTATATTGAGATTTTTTAATAGAAAATTGCTAGTACGATCCGGTCCCATTGTTTTTTTGTTATTCTTCGTTTTTAATATTGATAATAGTTCATCGGCTGTGGTAAATCCAAAATCATTGGCATCGGCATTTCGCCATTTGCCATCAGCCGTATGATTATTATCAAAATTTATTATATTTATATTAGTATGTATTAGATTATTATAATTATTATTTATGTTATTTAAAAATTGATTATAATTTATATTATTATTATTATTTATATTATTATTATTTGGTTGTATATTATCGTTTTGTTTATGTATTTGCTCAAAATGCCATGCTAATGCATTGATTTTGTCAAATTCATTAGTTAATATTAATTTATTTATATTATTATTATTTATATTATTATTATTGTTATTATTTATATTATTATCATTATTATTATTATGATTATTAAATGGTATATCAATATTATTGGCTTGTTCATTGGTCAGTGTCATATTTGATGGTAATGTGGCACGATTGATGTGAGGATTTAAATTTTGGATTGCCTTGTGGCTTAAATTGTTAACATTTAATTTATCTAATTTATTCAAGATTATCTTTTCTTTTTTCTTTTGTATTATATTTTTGATTTGTGTATTAAGATCCTTGATTATTCTCTTAATCAATTGAATACGTTGTTCGTCGATTAAGTTTTTATGTCGATACACGTTTCGTCTCATTAGGTTGCGTTTATTTGTTAAATTTTCTAGTTTCGGATTAGGTTTAATATATTTATTTGGTTTATATTGATTTATTTTGACTTTCATTTTTGGTATTGCTTTATCTGATTCAATTGCCAATTGTATTGCATTAGTTATATTATCAATATGTTTATCAATTTCATTATTATTTATATTTATATTATTTATATATTATTATATATAATGTTAAGAGGAGCCCCAAATAATAAGGTCGTACTCCAATGAGTTCCGTTTCAAAACTGTTTTTATTTGTTAAAGTTCTCTTATAAGTACGATACATGAGAATCTTAAAACTATTTAAAACTACTTGTCAACGCACTGCACGCTGACCTGCTATGCGACCCTTTCTCCGGTGCGATAAGCGCACCACTTATGTATTTGTTTGTGTTAGGCTGCAGGGGATCGGTTTTGAACCATGTGTTTGACTCATATTTCATGGGTCCGATCCCTTGAAACTCTAACTTAAGAATTTCTATACAAAATAGTGTTCAATGCTTGAACATTCTGGAAAGGGCCACAAAAAGAGGCGTAAATTTGATGTGTTTTTGATTAATATTTTTTGAATAAATTTGATGTTAATTTAACCATTTCTTCGATTGTAATTTCTAGTGGACTGTATAATATCTATTATTGTTCTTGTATTTTGTTAATACATTTTTTAATAATTTGTAAAAGAATTATTTAATTTGAATTTTAATATTTTAATTATTTTAAAATTATTTAACTTTTTATTTTTTATGTTCAACCTAATGTTTGAACATCCTGCAAGGGGCCATAAAAGTGCCTTAGGATATATTTTACTTTTCATTTTGATATACTTTGAAAAATTAATTTTTACTTCAATTTTTTAGTGGACTGTAATATTAAAATTTAGGTTTTACTGAGGGCTAAATTGATAATTTATATCTTTTTACCGATTTTTTTTTTATCCTTTTGTTTTTTAAATTGTAAATATTTTTTTTTTTAATTTTTACCATACCAACATTTTTTAAATTTTCTATATTGATGCGTGTTCCTCCTGAATGATGTAAAGGATCCGATCGTAATGCTGCGGATGGTGTAGCTCGTTGTTGTTTCTGCCGCTGATGTTGTTGTTCTACTCGCCGGTGGTCCTGCCGCAGACGTTGGTCCCGCCGTATAAAATGCCAAAGACTTTGGCTGTCGTTGTTCCCAGGAACCCGACTTTTTATTTTTGCTCGATATTTGGCCTCGAACACGCCGTATATTATTTTCAATATTTATGAATTTCCGGTGTTGTTCCGGAAAAACTTATTTTTTTTTTTTAATTGAAATCTTATTTTTGATTTCCCACAAACTGTGATCAGGATCTTTCCCTCCACAAGTTGTGTTTTTAACTCCTTGCGCCGTATCGCTTTGGAGATCCGATGACTGAATTCCAGCCCAAAGATTTTTCATAAATATTCCGATGTAAGGCCTCGGACAGTCCTGCGCTAAACAAAAAACGCACTTATTGCTCGATGGCAATTCTCAATCTCTGTGTCCCTACCACTTGGGGGGAAACAACAGAGGACTACGATTATAAACTGAGCTCTTTTATGCCCAGTTCGCAGCCATCTTAGCTACCTTGGACTGAGTGTGTCAATGCACATCTAGCCACTATTTAGGTGCCAATTTTAATAGGAGCCCCAAAATACGGTTGAGAATACTCCTTGAGCCTTTATTTTTTTTTGACTCATTTTTATTATTTTTTTTTTTATTTTATGCTCATTGGCATTTATATAATTTTATTCTCTGTGTCCCTTACCTCTTGGGGGGAAACAACAGAGGACTACGGTTTTTAAACTGGGCTCTTTTTTACCCAGATCGCAGCCTTATTTTGTAGCTACCTTGGGCTGAGAATTTTTATTTTTCTACAGCCACCTATAGGTGCCAGTTTAAAACCTGAGTCTCTTACCACAGGGGGGAAAACGTCAGGCTGCCCCGAAGGACCAAATGTTAAGAGGAGCCCCAAAATACGGGTCTTACTCCAATGAGCTCCTTATGGAAACTGTTTTTATTTGTTAAAGTTCTCTTATAAGTACGATACATGAGAATCTTAAAACTATTTAAAACTACTTGTCAACGCACTGCACGCTGACCTGCTATGCGACCCTTTCTCCGGTGCGATAAGCGCACCACTTATGTATTTGTTTGTGTTAGGCTGCAGGGGATCGGTTTTGAACCATGTGTTTGACTCATATTTCATGGGTCCGATCCCTTGAAACTCTAACTTAAGAATTTCTATACAAAATAGTGTTCAATGCTTGAACATATAATATATAATATATATAATATATATTATATATAATATTCAAGGTATATTAATAGATTATTATATTAATATTATTATTATTATTATTATTTCGATTGTTATGATTATTATTATTGTGATTATATTTATATTTAATTTTTATGGCTAGAACTTCTAGATGTTTTAATGGTTTTATATTTATTATTTCATAATTGATATTTTTCCTTATACAAATGGCAACTGATGATTTATATTTATAATTAGTTATATTATTATTATTATTTATATTATTATTATTATTATTGTTGTTGTTGTTGTTATAATTTGGTCGTGTGGCATTTGTTGTTTGATATACACTCATGGACAAAATAATAGGTGTGAATTTTTTTTTTGAGGATATCGAATTTAATCGATATAAGCATAACATATTATGGGAAAACTATACTTTTTTATTATGGGCACACTGTTACGATCAATTCTTGGTGAATTCCCGGAAGTCAGAAGCTCTCTGAAGAAAATTGTGGATATTTTATTGCTCAGACTGCAAATTCGCCTGGACAATAAAATAGGTGTGTCGAGCAAAACTTTAACCTAAAGCTAATTAGGATAATTGTTTGGTTGCAGAAGGTAAGGTATTACGATAATTTAACTAAATGGGGACTTAACAATCACTAAAATTGCATTAGATGGGCCGTGGGAGACATTGCAGTGCGGAAGAGAGGAAGCTCATTCGACGACTCCGAGATGAAGGAAAAACTTATAAATCGATTGCTTTTTTAATGAAACGATCTCAGAATTTCGTAACCAATGCGTTAACACCGAAAAAAGTAGGTGAAACTCGGGGAGCACCCAGAAAAACATCATCTAGGACCGATGATCGCATGGTTCAGTTGGTTAAACGAGACCCGTTCAAGTCTTCCAGGACGATTTCCAACGAAATTGGAAATATTGTGTCATCACGGACCGTTCGGCGACGTTTGGCAATGGCAAACCTACCAGGTAGGATTGCCCGCAAAGTTCCTTTGCTTCGGCCGAAAAATAAAAAGATGAGGAAACAATTTGCTCTAGATCGTAAAGCCTGGTGACCGGAGGGTGAGAAAAAATGGCGTAACATTCTCTGGAGTGACGAAACCAAAATAAATTTATTTGGAAATGATTGTAAAAGGAATGTTCACCGTCCGAAAGGCAAAGAATTTGATCCCAAGTACACCTGTACGACCTACCAATTTTCATAAGGATCGGCCGACTATATTTTATAGCTGCCATATAACTGATTGATCGGAAATGCTATAACTTCAGTGTTTTTCGAGCTAGAAAGTTGGGATTTTCTATGAATTCTATTTTTGAAAAATAATGCGACTTGTCAAGTTTCATATGGATGGGCCGACTATATCTTATAGCTGCCATATAACTGAACAATCGGAAATGGTATTTGGTAAAAATACCAACTTTGGGGTTCTTCAAGATAGAAGTTTGGGATTTTTTTTTAGATTTTGTCTTGTAATTTATTGGTTATATTATGATATTCCCATAAGAATCGGTCAACTATATCCGATTTTAGCGATATATATCCTGTTTTAGCTGCAAGGGTATATCAACTTCGGCTCCGCCCGAAGTTAGCTTTCCTTTCTTGTTTAATATATTATTATTATCAATGTGTTGATTTATACGTTTTAATATTATTGCCTCGTACAGCATTGCCAATGCTGATAGAATAGCAATGGGACGGTAACTCTTTAATTGGGTCGGATTTGTTTTGGGCTTGAGTATTGGTATAATTTTTATATTTTTCCAACTAGTTGGAAAATATGAATTATTTGTGCAATGATTGAAGATTTTTGCTATATAATTAATTACTATTATATTGAGATTTTTATACCCTTGCAGAGGGTATTATAATTTTGGTCAAAAGTGTGCAACGCAGTGAAGGAGACATCTCCGACCCTATAAAGTATATATATTCTTGATCAGGATCACCTCCTGAGTTGATATGAGCATGTCCGTCTGTCCGTCGGTCTCTCAGTTTTAAAGCTATCGTCTTGAAACTTCGCACACACCCTTCTTTCCTTTGCACGCAGTATATATGTCGGAACGGCCGGGATCGGCCGACTATATCTTATAGGTGCCATATAACTGATTGATCGGAAATGGTATAACTTTGGTGTTTTTAGAGTTACAGAGTTCAAATTTTGCACGAATGCTATTTTTGGCAAAATAATACGACTTATCAAATTTTATAAGGATCGGCCGACTATATCTTATAGCTGCCATATAACTGATTGATCGGAAATGCTATCAACTTCGGCTCCGCCCGAAGTTAGCTTTCCTTTCTTGTTTAATAGAAAATTGCTAGTACGATCCGGTCCCATTGTTTTTTTGTTATTCTTCGTTTTTAATATTGATAATAGTTCATCGGCTGTGGTAAATCCAAAATCATTGGCATCAGCATATCGCCATTTGCCATCAGCCGTATGATTATTATCAAAATTTATTATATTTATATTAGTATGTATTAGATTATTATAATTATTATTTATGTTATTTAAAAATTGATTATAATTTATATTATTATTATTATTATTATTTATATTATTATTATTTGGTTGTATATTATCGTTTTGTTTATGTATTTGCTCAAAATGCCATGCTAATGCATTGATTTTGTCAAATTCATTAGTTAATATTAATTTATTTATATTATTATTATTGTTATTATTTATATTATTATCATTATTATTATTATGATTATTAAATGGTATATCAATATTATTGGCTTGTTCATTGGTCAGTGTCATATTTGATGGTAATGTGGCACGATTGATGTGAGGATTTAAATTTTGGATTGCCTTGTGGCTTAAATTGTTAACATTTAATTTATCTAATTTATTCAAGATTATCTTTTCTTTTTTTCTTTTGTATTATATTTTTGATTTGTGTATTAAGATCCTTGATTATTCTCTTAATCAATTGAATACGTTGTTCGTCGATTAAGTTTTTATGTCGATACACGTTTCGTCTCATTAGGTTGCGTTTATTTGTTAAATTTTCTAGTTTCGGATTAGGTTTAATAAATTTATTTGGTTTATATTGATTTATTTTGACTTTCATTTTTGGTATTGCTTTATCTGATTCAATTGCCAATTGTATTGCATTAGTTATATTATCAATATGTTTATCAATTTCATTATTATTTATATTTATATTATTTATATTATTAATATTCAAGGTATATTAATAGATTATTATATTAATATTATTATTATTATTATTATTATTATTATTATTTCGATTGTTATGATTATTATTATTGTGATTATATTTATATTTAATTTTTATGGCTAGAACTTCTAGATGTTTTAATGGTTTTATATTTATTATTTCATAATTGATATTTTTCCTTATACAAATGGCAACTGATGATTTATATTTATAATTAGTTATATTATTATTATTATTTATATTATTATTATTATTATTGTTGTTGTTGTTGTTATAATTTGGTCGAGTGGCATTTGTTGTTTGATATACACTCATGGACAAAATAATAGGTGTGAATTTTTTTTTTGAGGATATCGATTTTAATCGATATAAGCATAACATATTATGGGAAAACTATACTTTTTTATTATGGGCACACTGTTACGATCAATTCTTGGTGAATTCCCGGAAGTCTGAAGCTCTCTGAAGAAAATTGTGGATATTTTATTGCTCAGACTGCAAATTCGCCTGGACAATAAAATAGGTGTGTCGAGCAAAACTTTAACCTAAAGCTAATTAGGATAATTGTTTGGTTGCAGAAGGTAAGGTATTACGATAATTTAACTAAATGGGGACTTAACAATCACTAAAATTGCATTAGATGGGCCGTGGGAGACATTGCAGTGCGGAAGAGAGGAAGCTCATTCGACGACTCCGAGATGAAGGAAAAACTTATAAATCGATTGCTTTTTTAATGAAACGATCTCAGAATTTCGTAACCAATGCGTTAAAACCGAAAAAAGTAGGTGAAACTCGGGGAGCACCCAGAAAAACATCATCTAGGACCGATGATCGCATGGTTCAGTTGGTTAAACGAGACCCGTTCAAGTCTTCCAGGACGATTTCCAACGAAATTGGAAATATTGTGTCATCACGGACCGTTCGGCGACGTTTGGCAATGGCAAACCTACCAGGTAGGATTGCCCGCAAAGTTCCTTTACTTCGGCCGAAAAATAAAAAGATGAGGAAACAATTTGCTCTAGATCGTAAAGCCTGGTCAGGACCGGAGGGTGAGAAAAAATGGCGTAACATTCTCTGGAGTGACGAAACCAAAATAAATTTATTTGGAAATGATTGTAAAAGGAATGTTCACCGTCCGAAAGGCAAAGAATTTGATCCCAAGTACACCTGTACGACCTACCAATTTTTATAAGGATCGGCCGACTATATTTTATAGCTGCCATATAACTGATTGATCGGAAATGCTATAACTTCAGTGTTTTTCGAGCTAGAAAGTTGGGATTTTCTATGAATTCTATTTTTGGAAAAATAATGCGACTTGTCAAGTTTCATATGGATGGGCCGACTATATCTTATAGCTGCCATATAACTGAACAATCGGAAATGGTATTTGGTAAAAATACCAACTTTGGGGTTCTTCAAGATAGAAGTTTGGGATTTTTTTTTAGATTTTGTCTTGTAATTTATTGGTTATATTATGATATTCCCATAAGAATCGGTCAACTATATCCGATTTTAGCGATATATATCCTGTTTTAGCTGCAAGGGTATATCAACTTCGGCTCCGCCCGAAGTTAGCTTTCCTTTCTTGTTTAATATATTATTATTATCAATGTGTTGATTTATACGTTTTAATATTATTGCCTCGTACAGCATTGCCAATGCTGATAGAATAGCAATGGGACGGTAACTCTTTAATTGGGTCGGATTTGTTTTGGGCTTGAGTATTGGTATAATTTTTATATTTTTCCAACTAGTTGGAAAATATGAATTATTTGTGCAATGATTGAAGATTTTTGCTATATAATTAATTACTATTATATTGAGATTTTTTAATAGAAAATTGCTAGTACGATCCGGTCCCATTGTTTTTTTGTTATTCTTCGTTTTTAATATTGATAATAGTTCATCGGCTGTGGTAAATCCAAAATCATTGGCATCGGCATATCGCCATTTGCCATCAGCCGTATGATTATTATCAAAATTTATTATATTTATATTAGTATGTATTAGATTATTATAATTATTATTTATGTTATTTAAAAATTGATTATAATTTATATTATTATTATTATTATTTATATTATTATTATTTGGTTGTATATTATCGTTTTGTTTATGTATTTGCTCAAAATGCCATGCTAATGCATTGATTTTGTCAAATTCATTAGTTAATATTAATTTATTTATATTATTATTATTTATATTATTATTATTGTTATTATTTATATTATTATCATTATTATTATTATGATTATTAAATGGTATATCAATATTATTGGCTTGTTCATTGGTCAGTGTCATATTTGATGGTAATGTGGCACGATTGATGTGAGGATTTAAATTTTGGATTGCCTTGTGGCTTAAATTGTTAACATTTAATTTATCTAATTTATTCAAGATTATCTTTTCTTTTTTCTTTTGTATTATATTTTTGATTTGTGTATTAAGATCCTTGATTATTCTCTTAATCAATTGAATACGTTGTTCGTCGATTAAGTTTTTATGTCGATACACGTTTCGTCTCATTAGGTTGCGTTTATTTGTTAAATTTTCTAGTTTCGGATTAGGTTTAATATATTTATTTGGTTTATATTGATTTATTTTGACTTTCATTTTTGGTATTGCTTTATCTGATTCAATTGCCAATTGTATTGCATTATATTATCAATATGTTTATCAATTTCATTATTATTTATATTTATATTATTTATATTATTAATATTCAAGGTATATTAATAGATTATTATATTAATATTATTATTATTATTATTATTATTATTATTATTATTATTTCGATTGTTATGATTATTATTATTGTGATTATATTTATATTTAATTTTTATGGCTAGAACTTCTAGATGTTTTAATGGTTTTATATTTATTATTTCATAATTGATATTTTTCCTTATACAAATGGCAACTGATGATTTATATTTATAATTAGTTATATTATTATTATTATTTATATTATTATTATTATTATTGTTGTTGTTGTTGTTATAATTTGGTCGTGTGGCATTTGTTGTTTGATATACACTCATGGACAAAATAATAGGTGTGAATTTTTTTTTTGAGGATATCGATTTTAATCGATATAAGCATAACATATTATGGGAAAACTATACTTTTTTATTATGGGCACACTGTTACGATCAATTCTTGGTGAATTCCCGGAAGTCTGAAGCTCTCTGAAGAAAATTGTGGATATTTTATTGCTCAGACTGCAAATTCGCCTGGACAATAAAATAGGTGTGTCGAGCAAAACTTTAACCTAAAGCTAATTAGGATAATTGTTTGGTTGCAGAAGGTAAGGTATTACGATAATTTAACTAAATGGGGACTTAACAATCACTAAAATTGCATTAGATGGGCCGTGGGAGACATTGCAGTGCGGAAGAGAGGAAGCTCATTCGACGACTCCGAGATGAAGGAAAAACTTATAAATCGATTGCTTTTTTAATGAAACGATCTCAGAATTTCGTAACCAATGCGTTAAAACCGAAAAAAGTAGGTGAAACTCGGGGAGCACCCAGAAAAACATCATCTAGGACCGATGATCGCATGGTTCAGTTGGTTAAACGAGACCCGTTCAAGTCTTCCAGGACGATTTCCAACGAAATTGGAAATATTGTGTCATCACGGACCGTTCGGCGACGTTTGGCAATGGCAAACCTACCAGGTAGGATTGCCCGCAAAGTTCCTTTACTTCGGCCGAAAAATAAAAAGATGAGGAAACAATTTGCTCTAGATCGTAAAGCCTGGTCAGGACCGGAGGGTGAGAAAAAATGGCGTAACATTCTCTGGAGTGACGAAACCAAAATAAATTTATTTGGAAATGATTGTAAAAGGAATGTTCACCGTCCGAAAGGCAAAGAATTTGATCCCAAGTACACCTGTACGACCTACCAATTTTTATAAGGATCGGCCGACTATATTTTATAGCTGCCATATAACTGATTGATCGGAAATGCTATAAATTCAGTGTTTTTCGAGCTAGAAAGTTGGGATTTTCTATGAATTCTATTTTTGGAAAAATAATGCGACTTGTCAAGTTTCATATGGATGGGCCGACTATATCTTATAGCTGCCATATAACTGAACAATCGGAAATGGTATTTGGTAAAAATACCAACTTTGGGGTTCTTCAAGATAGAAGTTTGGGATTTTTTTTTAGATTTTGTCTTGTAATTTATTGGTTATATTATGATATTCCCATAAGAATCGGTCAACTATATCCGATTTTAGCGATATATATCCTATTTTAGCTGCAAGGGTATATCAACTTCGGCTCCGCCCGAAGTTAGCTTTCCTTTCTTGTTTAATATATTATTATTATCAATGTGTTGATTTATACGTTTTAATATTATTGCCTCGTACAGCATTGCCAATGCTGATAGAATGGCAATGGGACGGTAGCTCTTCAATTGGGTCGGATTCGTTTTGGGTTTAAGTATTGGTATAATTTTTATATTTTTCCAACTAGTTGGAAAATATGAATTATTTGTACAGTGATTGAAAATTTTTGCTATATAATTAATTGTGATTATATTGAGATTTTTTAACAGAAAATTGCTTGTACGATCCGGACCCATAGTTTTTTTATTATTTTTCCTTTTTAATATTGATAATAGTTCATCGGCTGTGGTGAAACCAAGATCATTGGCATCGGCATTACGCCATTTGCCATCAGCCGTATGATTATTATCGAAATTTATAATATTTATATTGTTATGTATTAGATTATTATAATTATTATTTATATTGTTTAAAAATTGATTATAATTTATATTATTTATATTATTTGTATTATTATTATTATTATTTGGATGTATATTATCATTTTGTTTATGTATCTGTTCAAAATGCCATGCTAATGCATTGATTTTATCAAATTCATTTGTTAGTATATTATTATTTATATTTGTATTATTTATATTTGTATTATTTATATTATTATCATTATTATTATTATGATTATTAAATGGTATATCAATATTATTGGCTTGTTCATTGGTCAGTGTCATATTTGATGGTAATGTGGCACGATTGATGTGAGGATTTAAATTTTGGATTGCCTTGTGGCTTAAATTGTTAACATTTAATTTATCTAATTTATTCAAGATTATCTTTTCTTTTTTCCTTTTGTATTATATTTTTGATTTGTGTATTAAGATCCTTGATTATTCTCTTAATCAATTGAATACGTTGTTCGTCGATTAAGTTTTTATGTCGATACACGTTTCGTCTCATTAGGTTGCGTTTATTTGTTAAATTTTCTAGTTTCGGATTAGGTTTAATATATTTATTTGGTTTATATTGATTTATTTTGACTTTCATTTTTGGTATTGCTTTATCTGATTCAATTGCCAATTGTATTGCATTAGTTATATTATCAATATGTTTATCAATTTCATTATTATTTATATTTATATTATTTATATATTATTATATATAATATATAATATATATAATATATATTATATATAATATTCAAGGTATATTAATAGATTATTATATTAATATTATTATTATTATTATTATTTCGATTGTTATGATTATTATTATTGTGATTATATTTATATTTAATTTTTATGGCTAGAACTTCTAGATGTTTTAATGGTTTTATATTTATTATTTCATAATTGATATTTTTCCTTATACAAATGGCAACTGATGATTTATATTTATAATTAGTTATATTATTATTATTATTTATATTATTATTATTATTATTGTTGTTGTTGTTGTTATAATTTGGTCGTGTGGCATTTGTTGTTTGATATACACTCATGGACAAAATAATAGGTGTGAATTTTTTTTTGAGGATATCGAATTTAATCGATATAAGCATAACATATTATGGGAAAACTATACTTTTTTATTATGGGCACACTGTTACGATCAATTCTTGGTGAATTCCCGGAAGTCAGAAGCTCTCTGAAGAAAATTGTGGATATTTTATTGCTCAGACTGCAAATTCGCCTGGACAATAAAATAGGTGTGTCGAGCAAAACTTTAACCTAAAGCTAATTAGGATAATTGTTTGGTTGCAGAAGGTAAGGTATTACGATAATTTAACTAAATGGGGACTTAACAATCACTAAAATTGCATTAGTTGGGCCGTGGGAGACATTGCAGTGCGGAAGAGAGGAAGCTCATTCGACGACTCCGAGATGAAGGAAAAACTTATAAATCGATTGCTTTTTTAATGAAACGATCTCAGAATTTCGTAACCAATGCGTTAACACCGAAAAAAGTAGGTGAAACTCGGGGAGCACCCAGAAAAACATCATCTAGGACCGATGATCGCATGGTTCAGTTGGTTAAACGAGACCCGTTCAAGTCTTCCAGGACGATTTCCAACGAAATTGGAAATATTGTGTCATCACGGACCGTTCGGCGACGTTTGGCAATGGCAAACCTACCAGGTAGGATTGCCCGCAAAGTTCCTTTGCTTCGGCCGAAAAATAAAAAGATGAGGAAACAATTTGCTCTAGATCGTAAAGCCTGGTCAGGACCGGAGGGTGAGAAAAAATGGCGTAACATTCTCTGGAGTGACGAAACCAAAATAAATTTATTTGGAAATGATTGTAAAAGGAATGTTCACCGTCCGAAAGGCAAAGAATTTGATCCCAAGTACACCTGTACGACCTACCAATTTTCATAAGGATCGGCCGACTATATTTTATAGCTGCCATATAACTGATTGATCGGAAATGCTATAACTTCAGTGTTTTTCGAGCTAGAAAGTTGGGATTTTCTATGAATTCTATTTTTGGAAAAATAATGCGACTTGTCAAGTTTCATATGGATGGGCCGACTATATCTTATAGTTGCCATATAACTGAACAATCGGAAATGGTATTTGGTAAAAATACCAACTTTGGGGTTCTTCAAGATAGAAGTTTGGGATTTTTTTTTAGATTTTGTCTTGTAATTTATTGGTTATATTATGATATTCCCATAAGAATCGGTCAACTATATCCGATTTTAGCGATATATATCCTGTTTTAGCTGCAAGGGTATATCAACTTCGGCTCCGCCCGAAGTTAGCTTTCCTTTCTTGTTTAATATATTATTATTATCAATGTGTTGATTTATACGTTTTAATATTATTGCCTCGTACAGCATTGCCAATGCTGATAGAATAGCAATGGGACGGTAACTCTTTAATTGGGTCGGATTTGTTATATTTTTCCAACTAGTTGGAAAATATGAATTATTTGTGCAATGATTGAAGATTTTTGCTATATAATTAATTACTATTATATTGAGATTTTTTAATAGAAAATTGCTAGTACGATCCGGTCCCATTGTTTTTTTGTTATTCTTCGTTTTTAATATTGATAATAGTTCATCGGCTGTGGTAAATCCAAAATCATTGGCATCGGCATATCGCCATTTGCCATCAGCCGTATGATTATTATCAAAATTTATTATATTTATATTAGTATGTATTAGATTATTATAATTATTATTTATGTTATTTAAAAATTGATTATAATTTATATTATTATTATTTGGTTGTATATTATCGTTTTGTTTATGTATTTGCTCAAAATGCCATGCTAATGCATTGATTTTGTCAAATTCATTAGTTAATATTAATTTATTTATATTATTATTATTTATATTATTATTATTGTTATTATTTATATTATTATCATTATTATTATTATGATTATTAAATGGTATATCAATATTATTGGCTTGTTCATTGGTCAGTGTCATATTTGATGGTAATGTGGCACGATTGATGTGAGGATTTAAATTTTGGATTGCCTTGTGGCTTAAATTGTTAACATTTAATTTATCTAATTTATTCAAGATTATCTTTTCTTTTTTCTTTTGTATTATATTTTTGATTTGTGTATTAAGATCCTTGATTATTCTCTTAATCAATTGAATACGTTGTTCGTCGATTAAGTTTTTATGTCGATACACGTTTCGTCTCATTAGGTTGCGTTTATTTGTTAAATTTTCTAGTTTCGGATTAGGTTTAATATATTTATTTGGTTTATATTGATTTATTTTGACTTTCATTTTTGGTATTGCTTTATCTGATTCAATTGCCAATTGTATTGCATTAGTTATATTATCAATATGTTTATCAATTTCATTATTATTTATATTTATATTATTTATATATTATTATATATAATGTTAAGAGGAGCCCCAAATAATAAGGTCGTACTCCAATGAGTTCCGTTTCAAAACTGTTTTTATTTGTTAAAGTTCTCTTATAAGTACGATACATGAGAATCTTAAAACTATTTAAAACTACTTGTCAACGCACTGCACGCTGACCTGCTATGCGACCCTTTCTCCGGTGCGATAAGCGCACCACTTATGTATTTGTTTGTGTTAGGCTGCAGGGGATCGGTTTTGAACCATGTGTTTGACTCATATTTCATGGGTCCGATCCCTTGAAACTCTAACTTAAGAATTTCTATACAAAATAGTGTTCAATGCTTGAACATATAATATATAATATATATAATATATATTATATATAATATTCAAGGTATATTAATAGATTATTATATTAATATTATTATTATTATTATTATTTCGATTGTTATGATTATTATTATTGTGATTATATTTATATTTAATTTTTATGGCTAGAACTTCTAGATGTTTTAATGGTTTTATATTTATTATTTCATAATTGATATTTTTCCTTATACAAATGGCAACTGATGATTTATATTTATAATTAGTTATATTATTATTATTATTTATATTATTATTATTATTATTGTTGTTGTTGTTGTTATAATTTGGTCGTGTGGCATTTGTTGTTTGATATACACTCATGGACAAAATAATAGGTGTGAATTTTTTTTTTGAGGATATCGAATTTAATCGATATAAGCATAACATATTATGGGAAAACTATACTTTTTTATTATGGGCACACTGTTACGATCAATTCTTGGTGAATTCCCGGAAGTCAGAAGCTCTCTGAAGAAAATTGTGGATATTTTATTGCTCAGACTGCAAATTCGCCTGGACAATAAAATAGGTGTGTCGAGCAAAACTTTAACCTAAAGCTAATTAGGATAATTGTTTGGTTGCAGAAGGTAAGGTATTACGATAATTTAACTAAATGGGGACTTAACAATCACTAAAATTGCATTAGATGGGCCGTGGGAGACATTGCAGTGCGGAAGAGAGGAAGCTCATTCGACGACTCCGAGATGAAGGAAAAACTTATAAATCGATTGCTTTTTTAATGAAACGATCTCAGAATTTCGTAACCAATGCGTTAACACCGAAAAAAGTAGGTGAAACTCGGGGAGCACCCAGAAAAACATCATCTAGGACCGATGATCGCATGGTTCAGTTGGTTAAACGAGACCCGTTCAAGTCTTCCAGGACGATTTCCAACGAAATTGGAAATATTGTGTCATCACGGACCGTTCGGCGACGTTTGGCAATGGCAAACCTACCAGGTAGGATTGCCCGCAAAGTTCCTTTGCTTCGGCCGAAAAATAAAAAGATGAGGAAACAATTTGCTCTAGATCGTAAAGCCTGGTCAGGACCGGAGGGTGAGAAAAAATGGCGTAACATTCTCTGGAGTGACGAAACCAAAATAAATTTATTTGGAAATGATTGTAAAAGGAATGTTCACCGTCCGAAAGGCAAAGAATTTGATCCCAAGTACACCTGTACGACCTACCAATTTTCATAAGGATCGGCCGACTATATTTTATAGCTGCCATATAACTGATTGATCGGAAATGCTATAACTTCAGTGTTTTTCGAGCTAGAAAGTTGGGATTTTCTATGAATTCTATTTTTGGAAAAATAATGCGACTTGTCAAGTTTCATATGGATGGGCCGACTATATCTTATAGCTGCCATATAACTGAACAATCGGAAATGGTATTTGGTAAAAATACCAACTTTGGGGTTCTTCAAGATAGAAGTTTGGGATTTTTTTTTAGATTTTGTCTTGTAATTTATTGGTTATATTATGATATTCCCATAAGAATCGGTCAACTATATCCGATTTTAGCGATATATATCCTGTTTTAGCTGCAAGGGTATATCAACTTCGGCTCCGCCCGAAGTTAGCTTTCCTTTCTTGTTTAATATATTATTATTATCAATGTGTTGATTTATACGTTTTAATATTATTGCCTCGTACAGCATTGCCAATGCTGATAGAATAGCAATGGGACGGTAACTCTTTAATTGGGTCGGATTTGTTTTGGGCTTGAGTATTGGTATAATTTTTATATTTTTCCAACTAGTTGGAAAATATGAATTATTTGTGCAATGATTGAAGATTTTTGCTATATAATTAATTACTATTATATTGAGATTTTTATACCCTTGCAGAGGGTATTATAATTTTGGTCAAAAGTGTGCAACGCAGTGAAGGAGACATCTCCGACCCTATAAAGTATATATATTCTTGATCAGGATCACCTCCTGAGTTGATATGAGCATGTCCGTCTGTCCGTCGGTCTCTCAGTTTTAAAGCTATCGTCTTGAAACTTCGCACACACCCTTCTTTCCTTTGCACGCAGTGATATATGTCGGAACGGCCGGGATCGGCCGACTATATCTTATAGGTGCCATATAACTGATTGATCGGAAATGGTATAACTTTGGTGTTTTTAGAGTTACAGAGTTCAAATTTTGCACGAATGCTATTTTTGGCAAAATAATACGACTTATCAAATTTTATAAGGATCGGCCGACTATATCTTATAGCTGCCATATAACTGATTGATCGGAAATGCTATCAACTTCGGCTCCGCCCGAAGTTAGCTTTCCTTTCTTGTTTAATAGAAAATTGCTAGTACGATCCGGTCCCATTGTTTTTTTGTTATTCTTCGTTTTTAATATTGATAATAGTTCATCGGCTGTGGTAAATCCAAAATCATTGGCATCAGCATATCGCCATTTGCCATCAGCCGTATGATTATTTTCAAAATTTATTATATTTATATTAGTATGTATTAGATTATTATAATTATTATTTATGTTATTTAAAAATTGATTATAATTTATATTATTATTATTATTATTATTTATATTATTATTATTTGGTTGTATATTATCGTTTTGTTTATGTATTTGCTCAAAATGCCATGCTAATGCATTGATTTTGTCAAATTCATTAGTTAATATTAATTTATTTATATTATTATTATTGTTATTATTTATATTATTATCATTATTATTATTATGATTATTAAATGGTATATCAATATTATTGGCTTGTTCATTGGTCAGTGTCATATTTGATGGTAATGTGGCACGATTGATGTGAGGATTTAAATTTTGGATTGCCTTGTGGCTTAAATTGTTAACATTTAATTTATCTAATTTATTCAAGATTATCTTTTCTTTTTTCTTTTGTATTATATTTTTGATTTGTGTATTAAGATCCTTGATTATTCTCTTAATCAATTGAATACGTTGTTCGTCGATTAAGTTTTTATGTCGATACACGTTTCGTCTCATTAGGTTGCGTTTATTTGTTAAATTTTCTAGTTTCGGATTAGGTTTAATATATTTATTTGGTTTATATTGATTTATTTTGACTTTCATTTTTGGTATTGCTTTATCTGATTCAATTGCCAATTGTATTGCATTAGTTATATTATCAATATGTTTATCAATTTCATTATTATTTATATTTATATTATTTATATATTATTATATATAATATATAATATATATAATATATATTATATATAATATTCAAGGTATATTAATAGATTATTATATTAATATTATTATTATTATTATTATTTCGATTGTTATGATTATTATTATTGTGATTATATTTATATTTAATTTTTATGGCTAGAACTTCTAGATGTTTTAATGGTTTTATATTTATTATTTCATAATTGATATTTTTCCTTATACAAATGGCAACTGATGATTTATATTTATAATTAGTTATATTATTATTATTATTTATATTATTATTATTATTATTGTTGTTGTTGTTGTTATAATTTGGTCGTGTGGCATTTGTTGTTTGATATACACTCATGGACAAAATAATAGGTGTGAATTTTTTTTTTGAGGATATCGAATTTAATCGATATAAGCATAACATATTATGGGAAAACTATACTTTTTTATTATGGGCACACTGTTACGATCAATTCTTGGTGAATTCCCGGAAGTCAGAAGCTCTCTGAAGAAAATTGTGGATATTTTATTGCTCAGACTGCAAATTCGCCTGGACAATAAAATAGGTGTGTCGAGCAAAACTTTAACCTAAAGCTAATTAGGATAATTGTTTGGTTGCAGAAGGTAAGGTATTACGATAATTTAACTAAATGGGGACTTAACAATCACTAAAATTGCATTAGTTGGGCCGTGGGAGACATTGCAGTGCGGAAGAGAGGAAGCTCATTCGACGACTCCGAGATGAAGGAAAAACTTATAAATCGATTGCTTTTTTAATGAAACGATCTCAGAATTTCGTAACCAATGCGTTAACACCGAAAAAAGTAGGTGAAACTCGGGGAGCACCCAGAAAAACATCATCTAGGACCGATGATCGCATGGTTCAGTTGGTTAAACGAGACCCGTTCAAGTCTTCCAGGACGATTTCCAACGAAATTGGAAATATTGTGTCATCACGGACCGTTCGGCGACGTTTGGCAATGGCAAACCTACCAGGTAGGATTGCCCGCAAAGTTCCTTTGCTTCGGCCGAAAAATAAAAAGATGAGGAAACAATTTGCTCTAGATCGTAAAGCCTGGTCAGGACCGGAGGGTGAGAAAAAATGGCGTAACATTCTCTGGAGTGACGAAACCAAAATAAATTTATTTGGAAATGATTGTAAAAGGAATGTTCACCGTCCGAAAGGCAAAGAATTTGATCCCAAGTACACCTGTACGACCTACCAATTTTCATAAGGATCGGCCGACTATATTTTATAGCTGCCATATAACTGATTGATCGGAAATGCTATAACTTCAGTGTTTTTCGAGCTAGAAAGTTGGGATTTTCTATGAATTCTATTTTTGGAAAAATAATGCGACTTGTCAAGTTTCATATGGATGGGCCGACTATATCTTATAGTTGCCATATAACTGAACAATCGGAAATGGTATTTGGTAAAAATACCAACTTTGGGGTTCTTCAAGATAGAAGTTTGGGATTTTTTTTTAGATTTTGTCTTGTAATTTATTGGTTATATTATGATATTCCCATAAGAATCGGTCAACTATATCCGATTTTAGCGATATATATCCTGTTTTAGCTGCAAGGGTATATCAACTTCGGCTCCGCCCGAAGTTAGCTTTCCTTTCTTGTTTAATATATTATTATTATCAATGTGTTGATTTATACGTTTTAATATTATTGCCTCGTACAGCATTGCCAATGCTGATAGAATAGCAATGGGACGGTAACTCTTTAATTGGGTCGGATTTGTTATATTTTTCCAACTAGTTGGAAAATATGAATTATTTGTGCAATGATTGAAGATTTTTGCTATATAATTAATTACTATTATATTGAGATTTTTTAATAGAAAATTGCTAGTACGATCCGGTCCCATTGTTTTTTTGTTATTCTTCGTTTTTAATATTGATAATAGTTCATCGGCTGTGGTAAATCCAAAATCATTGGCATCGGCATATCGCCATTTGCCATCAGCCGTATGATTATTATCAAAATTTATTATATTTATATTAGTATGTATTAGATTATTATAATTATTATTTATGTTATTTAAAAATTGATTATAATTTATATTATTATTATTTGGTTGTATATTATCGTTTTGTTTATGTATTTGCTCAAAATGCCATGCTAATGCATTGATTTTGTCAAATTCATTAGTTAATATTAATTTATTTATATTATTATTATTTATATTATTATTATTGTTATTATTTATATTATTATCATTATTATTATTATGATTATTAAATGGTATAACAATATTATTGGCTTGTTCATTGGTCAGTGTCATATTTGATGGTAATGTGGCACGATTGATGTGAGGATTTAAATTTTGGATTGCCTTGTGGCTTAAATTGTTAACATTTAATTTATCTAATTTATTCAAGATTATCTTTTCTTTTTTCTTTTGTATTATATTTTTGATTTGTGTATTAAGATCCTTGATTATTCTCTTAATCAATTGAATACGTTGTTCGTCGATTAAGTTTTTATGTCGATACACGTTTCGTCTCATTAGGTTGCGTTTATTTGTTAAATTTTCTAGTTTCGGATTAGGTTTAATATATTTATTTGGTTTATATTGATTTATTTTGACTTTCATTTTTGGTATTGCTTTATCTGATTCAATTGCCAATTGTATTGCATTAGTTATATTATCAATATGTTTATCAATTTCATTATTATTTATATTTATATTATTTATATATTATTATATATAATGTTAAGAGGAGCCCCAAATAATAAGGTCGTACTCCAATGAGTTCCGTTTCAAAACTGTTTTTATTTGTTAAAGTTCTCTTATAAGTACGATACATGAGAATCTTAAAACTATTTAAAACTACTTGTCAACGCACTGCACGCTGACCTGCTATGCGACCCTTTCTCCGGTGCGATAAGCGCACCACTTATGTATTTGTTTGTGTTAGGCTGCAGGGGATCGGTTTTGAACCATGTGTTTGACTCATATTTCATGGGTCCGATCCCTTGAAACTCTAACTTAAGAATTTCTATACAAAATAGTGTTCAATGCTTGAACATATAATATATAATATATATAATATATATTATATATAATATTCAAGGTATATTAATAGATTATTATATTAATATTATTATTATTATTATTATTTCGATTGTTATGATTATTATTATTGTGATTATATTTATATTTAATTTTTATGGCTAGAACTTCTAGATGTTTTAATGGTTTTATATTTATTATTTCATAATTGATATTTTTCCTTATACAAATGGCAACTGATGATTTATATTTATAATTAGTTATATTATTATTATTATTTATATTATTATTATTATTATTGTTGTTGTTGTTGTTATAATTTGGTCGTGTGGCATTTGTTGTTTGATATACACTCATGGACAAAATAATAGGTGTGAATTTTTTTTTTGAGGATATCGAATTTAATCGATATAAGCATAACATATTATGGGAAAACTATACTTTTTTATTATGGGCACACTGTTACGATCAATTCTTGGTGAATTCCCGGAAGTCAGAAGCTCTCTGAAGAAAATTGTGGATATTTTATTGCTCAGACTGCAAATTCGCCTGGACAATAAAATAGGTGTGTCGAGCAAAACTTTAACCTAAAGCTAATTAGGATAATTGTTTGGTTGCAGAAGGTAAGGTATTACGATAATTTAACTAAATGGGGACTTAACAATCACTAAAATTGCATTAGATGGGCCGTGGGAGACATTGCAGTGCGGAAGAGAGGAAGCTCATTCGACGACTCCGAGATGAAGGAAAAACTTATAAATCGATTGCTTTTTTAATGAAACGATCTCAGAATTTCGTAACCAATGCGTTAAAACCGAAAAAAGTAGGTGAAACTCGGGGAGCACCCAGAAAAACATCATCTAGGACCGATGATCGCATGGTTCAGTTGGTTAAACGAGACCCGTTCAAGTCTTCCAGGACGATTTCCAACGAAATTGGAAATATTGTGTCATCACGGACCGTTCGGCGACGTTTGGCAATGGCAAACCTACCAGGTAGGATTGCCCGCAAAGTTCCTTTGCTTCGGCCGAAAAATAAAAAGATGAGGAAACAATTTGCTCTAGATCGTAAAGCCTGGTCAGGACCGGAGGGTGAGAAAAAATGGCGTAACATTCTCTGGAGTGACGAAACCAAAATAAATTTATTTGGAAATGATTGTAAAAGGAATGTTCACCGTCCGAAAGGCAAAGAATTTGATCCCAAGTACACCTGTACGACCTACCAATTTTCATAAGGATCGGCCGACTATATTTTATAGCTGCCATATAACTGATTGATCGGAAATGCTATAACTTCAGTGTTTTTCGAGCTAGAAAGTTGGGATTTTCTATGAATTCTATTTTTGGAAAAATAATGCGACTTGTCAAGTTTCATATGGATGGGCCGACTATATCTTATAGCTGCCATATAACTGAACAATCGGAAATGGTATTTGGTAAAAATACCAACTTTGGGGTTCTTCAAGATAGAAGTTTGGGATTTTTTTTTAGATTTTGTCTTGTAATTTATTGGTTATATTATGATATTCCCATAAGAATCGGTCAACTATATCCGATTTTAGCGATATATATCCTGTTTTAGCTGCAAGGGTATATCAACTTCGGCTCCGCCCGAAGTTAGCTTTCCTTTCTTGTTTAATATATTATTATTATCAATGTGTTGATTTATACGTTTTAATATTATTGCCTCGTACAGCATTGCCAATGCTGATAGAATAGCAATGGGACGGTAACTCTTTAATTGGGTCGGATTTGTTTTGGGCTTGAGTATTGGTATAATTTTTATATTTTTCCAACTAGTTGGAAAATATGAATTATTTGTGCAATGATTGAAGATTTTTGCTATATAATTAATTACTATTATATTGAGATTTTTATACCCTTGCAGAGGGTATTATAATTTTGGTCAAAAGTGTGCAACGCAGTGAAGGAGACATCTCCGACCCTATAAAGTATATATATTCTTGATCAGGATCACCTCCTGAGTTGATATGAGCATGTCCGTCTGTCCGTCGGTCTCTCAGTTTTAAAGCTATCGTCTTGAAACTTCGCACACACCCTTCTTTCCTTTGCACGCAGTATATATGTCGGAACGGCCGGGATCGGCCGACTATATCTTATAGGTGCCATATAACTGATTGATCGGAAATGGTATAACTTTGGTGTTTTTAGAGTTACAGAGTTCAAATTTTGCACGAATGCTATTTTTGGCAAAATAATACGACTTATCAAATTTTATAAGGATCGGCCGACTATATCTTATAGCTGCCATATAACTGATTGATCGGAAATGCTATCAACTTCGGCTCCGCCCGAAGTTAGCTTTCCTTTCTTGTTTAATAGAAAATTGCTAGTACGATCCGGTCCCATTGTTTTTTTGTTATTCTTCGTTTTTAATATTGATAATAGTTCATCGGCTGTGGTAAATCCAAAATCATTGGCATCAGCATATCGCCATTTGCCATCAGCCGTATGATTATTTTCAAAATTTATTATATTTATATTAGTATGTATTAGATTATTATAATTATTATTTATGTTATTTAAAAATTGATTATAATTTATATTATTATTATTATTATTATTTATATTATTATTATTTGGTTGTATATTATCGTTTTGTTTATGTATTTGCTCAAAATGCCATGCTAATGCATTGATTTTGTCAAATTCATTAGTTAATATTAATTTATTTATATTATTATTATTGTTATTATTTATATTATTATCATTATTATTATTATGATTATTAAATGGTATATCAATATTATTGGCTTGTTCATTGGTCAGTGTCATATTTGATGGTAATGTGGCACGATTGATGTGAGGATTTAAATTTTGGATTGCCTTGTGGCTTAAATTGTTAACATTTAATTTATCTAATTTATTCAAGATTATCTTTTCTTTTTTCTTTTGTATTATATTTTTGATTTGTGTATTAAGATCCTTGATTATTCTCTTAATCAATTGAATACGTTGTTCGTCGATTAAGTTTTTATGTCGATACACGTTTCGTCTCATTAGGTTGCGTTTATTTGTTAAATTTTCTAGTTTCGGATTAGGTTTAATAAATTTATTTGGTTTATATTGATTTATTTTGACTTTCATTTTTGGTATTGCTTTATCTGATTCAATTGCCAATTGTATTGCATTAGTTATATTATCAATATGTTTATCAATTTCATTATTATTTATATTTATATTATTTATATTATTAATATTCAAGGTATATTAATAGATTATTATATTAATATTATTATTATTATTATTATTATTATTATTATTTCGATTGTTATGATTATTATTATTGTGATTATATTTATATTTAATTTTTATGGCTAGAACTTCTAGATGTTTTAATGGTTTTATATTTATTATTTCATAATTGATATTTTTCCTTATACAAATGGCAACTGATGATTTATATTTATAATTAGTTATATTATTATTATTATTTATATTATTATTATTATTATTGTTGTTGTTGTTGTTATAATTTGGTCGAGTGGCATTTGTTGTTTGATATACACTCATGGACAAAATAATAGGTGTGAATTTTTTTTTGAGGATATCGATTTTAATCGATATAAGCATAACATATTATGGGAAAACTATACTTTTTTATTATGGGCACACTGTTACGATCAATTCTTGGTGAATTCCCGGAAGTCTGAAGCTCTCTGAAGAAAATTGTGGATATTTTATTGCTCAGACTGCAAATTCGCCTGGACAATAAAATAGGTGTGTCGAGCAAAACTTTAACCTAAAGCTAATTAGGATAATTGTTTGGTTGCAGAAGGTAAGGTATTACGATAATTTAACTAAATGGGGACTTAACAATCACTAAAATTGCATTAGATGGGCCGTGGGAGACATTGCAGTGCGGAAGAGAGGAAGCTCATTCGACGACTCCGAGATGAAGGAAAAACTTATAAATCGATTGCTTTTTTAATGAAACGATCTCAGAATTTCGTAACCAATGCGTTAAAACCGAAAAAAGTAGGTGAAACTCGGGGAGCACCCAGAAAAACATCATCTAGGACCGATGATCGCATGGTTCAGTTGGTTAAACGAGACCCGTTCAAGTCTTCCAGGACGATTTCCAACGAAATTGGAAATATTGTGTCATCACGGACCGTTCGGCGACGTTTGGCAATGGCAAACCTACCAGGTAGGATTGCCCGCAAAGTTCCTTTACTTCGGCCGAAAAATAAAAAGATGAGGAAACAATTTGCTCTAGATCGTAAAGCCTGGTCAGGACCGGAGGGTGAGAAAAAATGGCGTAACATTCTCTGGAGTGACGAAACCAAAATAAATTTATTTGGAAATGATTGTAAAAGGAATGTTCACCGTCCGAAAGGCAAAGAATTTGATCCCAAGTACACCTGTACGACCTACCAATTTTTATAAGGATCGGCCGACTATATTTTATAGCTGCCATATAACTGATTGATCGGAAATGCTATAACTTCAGTGTTTTTCGAGCTAGAAAGTTGGGATTTTCTATGAATTCTATTTTTGGAAAAATAATGCGACTTGTCAAGTTTCATATGGATGGGCCGACTATATCTTATAGCTGCCATATAACTGAACAATCGGAAATGGTATTTGGTAAAAATACCAACTTTGGGGTTCTTCAAGATAGAAGTTTGGGATTTTTTTTTAGATTTTGTCTTGTAATTTATTGGTTATATTATGATATTCCCATAAGAATCGGTCAACTATATCCGATTTTAGCGATATATATCCTGTTTTAGCTGCAAGGGTATATCAACTTCGGCTCCGCCCGAAGTTAGCTTTCCTTTCTTGTTTAATATATTATTATTATCAATGTGTTGATTTATACGTTTTAATATTATTGCCTCGTACAGCATTGCCAATGCTGATAGAATAGCAATGGGACGGTAACTCTTTAATTGGGTCGGATTTGTTTTGGGCTTGAGTATTGGTATAATTTTTATATTTTTCCAACTAGTTGGAAAATATGAATTATTTGTGCAATGATTGAAGATTTTTGCTATATAATTAATTACTATTATATTGAGATTTTTTAATAGAAAATTGCTAGTACGATCCGGTCCCATTGTTTTTTTGTTATTCTTCGTTTTTAATATTGATAATAGTTCATCGGCTGTGGTAAATCCAAAATCATTGGCATCGGCATATCGCCATTTGCCATCAGCCGTATGATTATTATCAAAATTTATTATATTTATATTAGTATGTATTAGATTATTATAATTATTATTTATGTTATTTAAAAATTGATTATAATTTATATTATTATTATTATTATTATTTATATTATTATTATTTGGTTGTATATTATCGTTTTGTTTATGTATTTGCTCAAAATGCCATGCTAATGCATTGATTTTGTCAAATTCATTAGTTAATATTAATTTATTTATATTATTATTATTTATATTATTATTATTGTTATTATTTATATTATTATCATTATTATTATTATGATTATTAAATGGTATATCAATATTATTGGCTTGTTCATTGGTCAGTGTCATATTTGATGGTAATGTGGCACGATTGATGTGAGGATTTAAATTTTGGATTGCCTTGTGGCTTAAATTGTTAACATTTAATTTATCTAATTTATTCAAGATTATCTTTTCTTTTTTCTTTTGTATTATATTTTTGATTTGTGTATTAAGATCCTTGATTATTCTCTTAATCAATTGAATACGTTGTTCGTCGATTAAGTTTTTATGTCGATACACGTTTCGTCTCATTAGGTTGCGTTTATTTGTTAAATTTTCTAGTTTCGGATTAGGTTTAATATATTTATTTGGTTTATATTGATTTATTTTGACTTTCATTTTTGGTATTGCTTTATCTGATTCAATTGCCAATTGTATTGCATTATATTATCAATATGTTTATCAATTTCATTATTATTTATATTTATATTATTTATATTATTAATATTCAAGGTATATTAATAGATTATTATATTAATATTATTATTATTATTATTATTATTATTATTATTATTATTTCGATTGTTATGATTATTATTATTGTGATTATATTTATATTTAATTTTTATGGCTAGAACTTCTAGATGTTTTAATGGTTTTATATTTATTATTTCATAATTGATATTTTTCCTTATACAAATGGCAACTGATGATTTATATTTATAATTAGTTATATTATTATTATTATTTATATTATTATTATTATTATTGTTGTTGTTGTTGTTATAATTTGGTCGTGTGGCATTTGTTGTTTGATATACACTCATGGACAAAATAATAGGTGTGAATTTTTTTTTTGAGGATATCGATTTTAATCGATATAAGCATAACATATTATGGGAAAACTATACTTTTTTATTATGGGCACACTGTTACGATCAATTCTTGGTGAATTCCCGGAAGTCTGAAGCTCTCTGAAGAAAATTGTGGATATTTTATTGCTCAGACTGCAAATTCGCCTGGACAATAAAATAGGTGTGTCGAGCAAAACTTTAACCTAAAGCTAATTAGGATAATTGTTTGGTTGCAGAAGGTAAGGTATTACGATAATTTAACTAAATGGGGACTTAACAATCACTAAAATTGCATTAGATGGGCCGTGGGAGACATTGCAGTGCGGAAGAGAGGAAGCTCATTCGACGACTCCGAGATGAAGGAAAAACTTATAAATCGATTGCTTTTTTAATGAAACGATCTCAGAATTTCGTAACCAATGCGTTAAAACCGAAAAAAGTAGGTGAAACTCGGGGAGCACCCAGAAAAACATCATCTAGGACCGATGATCGCATGGTTCAGTTGGTTAAACGAGACCCGTTCAAGTCTTCCAGGACGATTTCCAACGAAATTGGAAATATTGTGTCATCACGGACCGTTCGGCGACGTTTGGCAATGGCAAACCTACCAGGTAGGATTGCCCGCAAAGTTCCTTTACTTCGGCCGAAAAATAAAAAGATGAGGAAACAATTTGCTCTAGATCGTAAAGCCTGGTCAGGACCGGAGGGTGAGAAAAAATGGCGTAACATTCTCTGGAGTGACGAAACCAAAATAAATTTATTTGGAAATGATTGTAAAAGGAATGTTCACCGTCCGAAAGGCAAAGAATTTGATCCCAAGTACACCTGTACGACCTACCAATTTTTATAAGGATCGGCCGACTATATTTTATAGCTGCCATATAACTGATTGATCGGAAATGCTATAACTTCAGTGTTTTTCGAGCTAGAAAGTTGGGATTTTCTATGAATTCTATTTTTGGAAAAATAATGCGACTTGTCAAGTTTCATATGGATGGGCCGACTATATCTTATAGCTGCCATATAACTGAACAATCGGAAATGGTATTTGGTAAAAATACCAACTTTGGGGTTCTTCAAGATAGAAGTTTGGGATTTTTTTTTAGATTTTGTCTTGTAATTTATTGGTTATATTATGATATTCCCATAAGAATCGGTCAACTATATCCGATTTTAGCGATATATATCCTATTTTAGCTGCAAGGGTATATCAACTTCGGCTCCGCCCGAAGTTAGCTTTCCTTTCTTGTTTAATATATTATTATTATCAATGTGTTGATTTATACGTTTTAATATTATTGCCTCGTACAGCATTGCCAATGCTGATAGAATAGCAATGGGACGGTAACTCTTTAATTGGGTCGGATTTGTTTTGGGCTTGAGTATTGGTATAATTTTTATATTTTTCCAACTAGTTGGAAAATATGAATTATTTGTGCAATGATTGAAGATTTTTGCTATATAATTAATTACTATTATATTGAGATTTTTTAATAGAAAATTGCTAGTACGATCCGGTCCCATTGTTTTTTTGTTATTCTTCGTTTTTAATATTGATAATAGTTCATCGGCTGTGGTAAATCCAAAATCATTGGCATCGGCATATCGCCATTTGCCATCAGCCGTATGATTATTATCAAAATTTATTATATTTATATTAGTATGTATTAGATTATTATAATTATTATTTATGTTATTTAAAAATTGATTATAATTTATATTATTATTATTATTATTATTTATATTATTATTATTTGGTTGTATATTATCGTTTTGTTTATGTATTTGCTCAAAATGCCATGCTAATGCATTGATTTTGTCAAATTCATTAGTTAATATTAATTTATTTATATTATTATTATTTATATTATTATTATTGTTATTATTTATATTATTATCATTATTATTATTATGATTATTAAATGGTATATCAATATTATTGGCTTGTTCATTGGTCAGTGTCATATTTGATGGTAATGTGGCACGATTGATGTGAGGATTTAAATTTTGGATTGCCTTGTGGCTTAAATTGTTAACATTTAATTTATCTAATTTATTCAAGATTATCTTTTCTTTTTTCTTTTGTATTATATTTTTGATTTGTGTATTAAGATCCTTGATTATTCTCTTAATCAATTGAATACGTTGTTCGTCGATTAAGTTTTTATGTCGATACACGTTTCGTCTCATTAGGTTGCGTTTATTTGTTAAATTTTCTAGTTTCGGATTAGGTTTAATATATTTATTTGGTTTATATTGATTTATTTTGACTTTCATTTTTGGTATTGCTTTATCTGATTCAATTGCCAATTGTATTGCATTATATTATCAATATGTTTATCAATTTCATTATTATTTATATTTATATTATTAATATTCAAGGTATATTAATAGATTATTATATTAATATTATTATTATTATTATTGTGATTATATTTATATTTAATTTTTATGGCTAGAACTTCTAGATGTTTTAATGGTTTTATATTTATTATTTCATAATTGATATTTTTCCTTATACAAATGGCAACTGATGATTTATATTTATAATTAGTTATATTATTATTATTATTTATATTATTATTATTATTATTGTTGTTGTTGTTGTTATAATTTGGTCGTGTGGCATTTGTTGTTTGATATACACTCATGGACAAAATAATAGGTGTGAATTTTTTTTTTGAGGATATCGAATTTAATCGATATAAGCATAACATATTATGGGAAAACTATACTTTTTTATTATGGGCACACTGTTACGATCAATTCTTGGTGAATTCCCGGAAGTCAGAAGCTCTCTGAAGAAAATTGTGGATATTTTATTGCTCAGACTGCAAATTCGCCTGGACAATAAAATAGGTGTGTCGAGCAAAACTTTAACCTAAAGCTAATTAGGATAATTGTTTGGTTGCAGAAGGTAAGGTATTACGATAATTTAACTAAATGGGGACTTAACAATCACTAAAATTGCATTAGATGGGCCGTGGGAGACATTGCAGTGCGGAAGAGAGGAAGCTCATTCGACGACTCCGAGATGAAGGAAAAACTTATAAATCGATTGCTTCTTTAATGAAACGATCTCAGAATTTCGTAACCAATGCGTTAACACCGAAAAAAGTAGGTGAAACTCGGGGAGCACCCAGAAAAACATCATCTAGGACCGATGATCGCATGGTTCAGTTGGTTAAACGAGACCCGTTCAAGTCTTCCAGGACGATTTCCAACGAAATTGGAAATATTGTGTCATCACGGACCGTTCGGCGACGTTTGGCAATGGCAAACCTACCAGGTAGGATTGCCCGCAAAGTTCCTTTGCTTCGGCCGAAAAATAAAAAGATGAGGAAACAATTTGCTCTAGATCGTAAAGCCTGGTCAGGACCGGAGGGTGAGAAAAAATGGCGTAACATTCTCTGGAGTGACGAAACCAAAATACATTTATTTGGAAATGATTGTAAAAGGAATGTTCACCGTCCGAAAGGCAAAGAATTTGATCCCAAGTACACCTGTACGACCTACCAATTTTCATAAGGATCGGCCGACTATATTTTATAGCTGCCATATAACTGATTGATCGGAAATGCTATAACTTCAGTGTTTTTCGAGCTAGAAAGTTGGGATTTTCTATGAATTCTATTTTTGGAAAAATAATGCGACTTGTCAAGTTTCATATGGATGGGCCGACTATATCTTATAGCTGCCATATAACTGAACAATCGGAAATGGTATTTGGTAAAAATACCAACTTTGGGGTTCTTCAAGATAGAAGTTTGGGATTTTTTTTTAGATTTTGTCTTGTAATTTATTGGTTATATTATGATATTCCCATAAGAATCGGTCAACTATATCCGATTTTAGCGATATATATCCTGTTTTAGCTGCAAGGGTATATCAACTTCGGCTCCGCCCGAAGTTAGCTTTCCTTTCTTGTTTAATAGAAAATTGCTAGTACGATCCGGTCCCATTGTTTTTTTGTTATTCTTCGTTTTTAATATTGATAATAGTTCATCGGCTGTGGTAAATCCAAAATCATTGGCATCAGCATATCGCCATTTGCCATCAGCCGTATGATTATTATCAAAATTTATTATATTTATATTAGTATGTATTAGATTATTATAATTATTATTTATGTTATTTAAAAATTGATTATAATTTATATTATTATTATTATTATTATTTATATTATTATTATTTGGTTGTATATTATCGTTTTGTTTATGTATTTGCTCAAAATGCCATGCTAATGCATTGATTTTGTCAAATTCATTAGTTAATATTAATTTATTTATATTATTATTATTTATATTATTATTATTGTTATTATTTATATTATTATCATTATTATTATTATGATTATTAAATGGTATATCAATATTATTGGCTTGTTCATTGGTCAGTGTCATATTTGATGGTAATGTGGCACGATTGATGTGAGGATTTAAATTTTGGATTGCCTTGTGGCTTAAATTGTTAACATTTAATTTATCTAATTTATTCAAGATTATCTTTTCTTTTTTCTTTTGTATTATATTTTTGATTTGTGTATTAAGATCCTTGATTATTCTCTTAATCAATTGAATACGTTGTTCGTCGATTAAGTTTTTATGTCGATACACGTTTCGTCTCATTAGGTTGCGTTTATTTGTTAAATTTTCTAGTTTCGGATTAGGTTTAATATATTTATTTGGTTTATATTGATTTATTTTGACTTTCATTTTTGGTATTGCTTTATCTGATTCAATTGCCAATTGTATTGCATTAGTTATATTATCAATATGTTTATCAATTTCATTATTATTTATATTTATATTATTTATATTATTAATATTCAAGGTATATTAATAGATTATTATATTAATATTATTATTATTATTATTATTATTATTATTATTATTATTATTATTTCGATTGTTATGATTATTATTATTGTGATTATATTTATATTTAATTTTTATGGCTAGAACTTCTAGATGTTTTAATGGTTTTATATTTATTATTTCATAATTGATATTTTTCCTTATACAAATGGCAACTGATGATTTATATTTATAATTAGTTATATTATTATTATTATTTATATTATTATTATTATTATTGTTGTTGTTGTTGTTATAATTTGGTCGTGTGGCATTTGTTGTTTGATATACACTCATGGACAAAATAATAGGTGTGAATTTTTTTTTTGAGGATATCGATTTTAATCGATATAAGCATAACATATTATGGGAAAACTATACTTTTTTATTAGGGGCACACTGTTACGATCCATTCTTGGTGAATTCCCGGAAGTCAGAAGCTCTCTGAAGAAAATTGTGGATATTTTATTGCTCAGACTGCAAATTCGCCTGGACAATAAAATAGGTGTGTCGAGCAAAACTTTAACCTAAAGCTAATTAGGATAATTGTTTGGTTGCAGAAGGTAAGGTATTACGATAATTTAACTAAATGGGGACTTAACAATCACTAAAATTGCATTAGATGGGCCGTGGGAGACATTGCAGTGCGGAAGAGAGGAAGCTCATTCAACGACTCCGAGATGAAGGAAAAACTTATAAATCGATTGCTTTTTTAATGAAACGATCTCAGAATTTCGTAACCAATGCGTTAAAACCGAAAAAAGTAGGTGAAACTCGGGGAGCACCCAGAAAAACATCATCTAGGACCGATGATCGCATGGTTCAGTTGGTTAAACGAGACCCGTTCAAGTCTTCCAGGACGATTTCCAACGAAATTGGAAATATTGTGTCATCACGGACCGTTCGGCGACGTTTGGCAATGGCAAACCTACCAGGTAGGATTGCCCGCAAAGTTCCTTTGCTTCGGCCGAAAAATAAAAAGATGAGGAAACAATTTGCTCTAGATCGTAAAGCCTGGTCAGGACCGGAGGGTGAGAAAAAATGGCGTAACATTCTCTGGAGTGACGAAACCAAAATAAATTTATTTGGAAATGATTGTAAAAGGAATGTTCACCGTCCGAAAGGCAAAGAATTTGATCCCAAGTACACCTGTACGACCTACCAATTTTTATAAGGATCGGCCGACTATATTTTATAGCTGCCATATAACTGATTGATCGGAAATGCTATAACTTCAGTGTTTTTCGAGCTAGAAAGTTGGGATTTTCTATGAATTCTATTTTTGGAAAAATAATGCGACTTGTCAAGTTTCATATGGATGGGCCGACTATATCTTATAGCTGCCATATAACTGAACAATCGGAAATGGTATTTGGTAAAAATACCAACTTTGGGGTTCTTCAAGATAGAAGTTTGGGATTTTTTTTTAGATTTTGTCTTGTAATTTATTGGTTATATTATGATATTCCCATAAGAATCGGTCAACTATATCCGATTTTAGCGATATATATCCTATTTTAGCTGCAAGGGTATATCAACTTCGGCTCCGCCCGAAGTTAGCTTTCCTTTCTTGTTTAATATATTATTATTATCAATGTGTTGATTTATACGTTTTAATATTATTGCCTCGTACAGCATTGCCAATGCTGATAGAATAGCAATGGGACGGTAACTCTTTAATTGGGTCGGATTTGTTTTGGGCTTGAGTATTGGTATAATTTTTATATTTTTCCAACTAGTTGGAAAATATGAATTATTTGTGCAATGATTGAAGATTTTTGCTATATAATTAATTACTATTATATTGAGATTTTTTAATAGAAAATTGCTAGTACGATCCGGTCCCATTGTTTTTTTGTTATTCTTCGTTTTTAATATTGATAATAGTTCATCGGCTGTGGTAAATCCAAAATCATTGGCATCGGCATATCGCCATTTGCCATCAGCCGTATGATTATTATCAAAATTTATTATATTTATATTAGTATGTATTAGATTATTATAATTATTATTTATGTTATTTAAAAATTGATTATAATTTATATTATTATTATTATTATTATTTATATTATTATTATTTGGTTGTATATTATCGTTTTGTTTATGTATTTGCTCAAAATGCCATGCTAATGCATTGATTTTGTCAAATTCATTAGTTAATATTAATTTATTTATATTATTATTATTTATATTATTATTATTGTTATTATTTATATTATTATCATTATTATTATTATGATTATTAAATGGTATATCAATATTATTGGCTTGTTCATTGGTCAGTGTCATATTTGATGGTAATGTGGCACGATTGATGTGAGGATTTAAATTTTGGATTGCCTTGTGGCTTAAATTGTTAACATTTAATTTATCTAATTTATTCAAGATTATCTTTTCTTTTTTCTTTTGTATTATATTTTTGATTTGTGTATTAAGATCCTTGATTATTCTCTTAATCAATTGAATACGTTGTTCGTCGATTAAGTTTTTATGTCGATACACGTTTCGTCTCATTAGGTTGCGTTTATTTGTTAAATTTTCTAGTTTCGGATTAGGTTTAATATATTTATTTGGTTTATATTGATTTATTTTGACTTTCATTTTTGGTATTGCTTTATCTGATTCAATTGCCAATTGTATTGCATTATATTATCAATATGTTTATCAATTTCATTATTATTTATATTTATATTATTTATATTATTAATATTCAAGGTATATTAATAGATTATTATATTAATATTATTATTATTATTATTGTGATTATATTTATATTTAATTTTTATGGCTAGAACTTCTAGATGTTTTAATGGTTTTATATTTATTATTTCATAATTGATATTTTTCCTTATACAAATGGCAACTGATGATTTATATTTATAATTAGTTATATTATTATTATTATTTATATTATTATTATTATTATTGTTGTTGTTGTTGTTATAATTTGGTCGTGTGGCATTTGTTGTTTGATATACACTCATGGACAAAATAATAGGTGTGAATTTTTTTTTTGAGGATATCGAATTTAATCGATATAAGCATAACATATTATGGGAAAACTATACTTTTTTATTATGGGCACACTGTTACGATCAATTCTTGGTGAATTCCCGGAAGTCAGAAGCTCTCTGAAGAAAATTGTGGATATTTTATTGCTCAGACTGCAAATTCGCCTGGACAATAAAATAGGTGTGTCGAGCAAAACTTTAACCTAAAGCTAATTAGGATAATTGTTTGGTTGCAGAAGGTAAGGTATTACGATAATTTAACTAAATGGGGACTTAACAATCACTAAAATTGCATTAGATGGGCCGTGGGAGACATTGCAGTGCGGAAGAGAGGAAGCTCATTCGACGACTCCGAGATGAAGGAAAAACTTATAAATCGATTGCTTCTTTAATGAAACGATCTCAGAATTTCGTAACCAATGCGTTAACACCGAAAAAAGTAGGTGAAACTCGGGGAGCACCCAGAAAAACATCATCTAGGACCGATGATCGCATGGTTCAGTTGGTTAAACGAGACCCGTTCAAGTCTTCCAGGACGATTTCCAACGAAATTGGAAATATTGTGTCATCACGGACCGTTCGGCGACGTTTGGCAATGGCAAACCTACCAGGTAGGATTGCCCGCAAAGTTCCTTTGCTTCGGCCGAAAAATAAAAAGATGAGGAAACAATTTGCTCTAGATCGTAAAGCCTGGTCAGGACCGGAGGGTGAGAAAAAATGGCGTAACATTCTCTGGAGTGACGAAACCAAAATACATTTATTTGGAAATGATTGTAAAAGGAATGTTCACCGTCCGAAAGGCAAAGAATTTGATCCCAAGTACACCTGTACGACCTACCAATTTTCATAAGGATCGGCCGACTATATTTTATAGCTGCCATATAACTGATTGATCGGAAATGCTATAACTTCAGTGTTTTTCGAGCTAGAAAGTTGGGATTTTCTATGAATTCTATTTTTGGAAAAATAATGCGACTTGTCAAGTTTCATATGGATGGGCCGACTATATCTTATAGCTGCCATATAACTGAACAATCGGAAATGGTATTTGGTAAAAATACCAACTTTGGGGTTCTTCAAGATAGAAGTTTGGGATTTTTTTTTAGATTTTGTCTTGTAATTTATTGGTTATATTATGATATTCCCATAAGAATCGGTCAACTATATCCGATTTTAGCGATATATATCCTGTTTTAGCTGCAAGGGTATATCAACTTCGGCTCCGCCCGAAGTTAGCTTTCCTTTCTTGTTTAATAGAAAATTGCTAGTACGATCCGGTCCCATTGTTTTTTTGTTATTCTTCGTTTTTAATATTGATAATAGTTCATCGGCTGTGGTAAATCCAAAATCATTGGCATCAGCATATCGCCATTTGCCATCAGCCGTATGATTATTATCAAAATTTATTATATTTATATTAGTATGTATTAGATTATTATAATTATTATTTATGTTATTTAAAAATTGATTATAATTTATATTATTATTATTATTATTATTTATATTATTATTATTTGGTTGTATATTATCGTTTTGTTTATGTATTTGCTCAAAATGCCATGCTAATGCATTGATTTTGTCAAATTCATTAGTTAATATTAATTTATTTATATTATTATTATTTATATTATTATTATTGTTATTATTTATATTATTATCATTATTATTATTATGATTATTAAATGGTATATCAATATTATTGGCTTGTTCATTGGTCAGTGTCATATTTGATGGTAATGTGGCACGATTGATGTGAGGATTTAAATTTTGGATTGCCTTGTGGCTTAAATTGTTAACATTTAATTTATCTAATTTATTCAAGATTATCTTTTCTTTTTTCTTTTGTATTATATTTTTGATTTGTGTATTAAGATCCTTGATTATTCTCTTAATCAATTGAATACGTTGTTCGTCGATTAAGTTTTTATGTCGATACACGTTTCGTCTCATTAGGTTGCGTTTATTTGTTAAATTTTCTAGTTTCGGATTAGGTTTAATATATTTATTTGGTTTATATTGATTTATTTTGACTTTCATTTTTGGTATTGCTTTATCTGATTCAATTGCCAATTGTATTGCATTAGTTATATTATCAATATGTTTATCAATTTCATTATTATTTATATTTATATTATTTATATTATTAATATTCAAGGTATATTAATAGATTATTATATTAATATTATTATTATTATTATTATTATTATTATTATTATTTCGATTGTTATGATTATTATTATTGTGATTATATTTATATTTAATTTTTATGGCTAGAACTTCTAGATGTTTTAATGGTTTTATATTTATTATTTCATAATTGATATTTTTCCTTATACAAATGGCAACTGATGATTTATATTTATAATTAGTTATATTATTATTATTATTTATATTATTATTATTATTATTGTTGTTGTTGTTGTTATAATTTGGTCGTGTGGCATTTGTTGTTTGATATACACTCATGGACAAAATAATAGGTGTGAATTTTTTTTTTGAGGATATCGATTTTAATCGATATAAGCATAACATATTATGGGAAAACTATACTTTTTTATTAGGGGCACACTGTTACGATCCATTCTTGGTGAATTCCCGGAAGTCAGAAGCTCTCTGAAGAAAATTGTGGATATTTTATTGCTCAGACTGCAAATTCGCCTGGACAATAAAATAGGTGTGTCGAGCAAAACTTTAACCTAAAGCTAATTAGGATAATTGTTTGGTTGCAGAAGGTAAGGTATTACGATAATTTAACTAAATGGGGACTTAACAATCACTAAAATTGCATTAGATGGGCCGTGGGAGACATTGCAGTGCGGAAGAGAGGAAGCTCATTCGACGACTCCGAGATGAAGGAAAAACTTATAAATCGATTGCTTTTTTAATGAAACGATCTCAGAATTTCGTAACCAATGCGTTAAAACCGAAAAAAGTAGGTGAAACTCGGGGAGCACCCAGAAAAACATCATCTAGGACCGATGATCGCATGGTTCAGTTGGTTAAACGAGACCCGTTCAAGTCTTCCAGGACGATTTCCAACGAAATTGGAAATATTGTGTCATCACGGACCGTTCGGCGACGTTTGGCAATGGCAAACCTACCAGGTAGGATTGCCCGCAAAGTTCCTTTGCTTCGGCCGAAAAATAAAAAAGATGAGGAAACAATTTGCTCTAGATCGTAAAGCCTGGTCAGGACCGGAGGGTGAGAAAAAATGGCGTAACATTCTCTGGAGTGACGAAACCAAAATAAATTTATTTGGAAATGATTGTAAAAGGAATGTTCACCGTCCGAAAGGCAAAGAATTTGATCCCAAGTACACCTGTACGACCTACCAATTTTTATAAGGATCGGCCGACTATATTTTATAGCTGCCATATAACTGATTGATCGGAAATGCTATAACTTCAGTGTTTTTCGAGCTAGAAAGTTGGGATTTTCTATGAATTTTATTTTTGGAAAATAATGCGACTTGTCAAGTTCCATATGGATGGGCCGACTATATCTTATAGCTGCCATATAACTGAACAATCGGAAATGGTATTTGGTAAAAATACCAACTTTGGGGTTCTTCAAGATAGAAGTTTGGGATTTTTTTTTAGATTTTGTCTTGTAATTTATTGGTTATATTATGATATTCCCATAAGAATCGGTCAACTATATCCGATTTTAGCGATATATATCCTGTTTTAGCTGCAAGGGTATATCAACTTCGGCTCCGCCCGAAGTTAGCTTTCCTTTCTTGTTTAATATATTATTATTATCAATGTGTTGATTTATACGTTTTAATATTATTGCCTCGTACAGCATTGCCAATGCTGATAGAATAGCAATGGGACGGTAACTCTTTAATTGGGTCGGATTTGTTTTGGGCTTGAGTATTGGTATAATTTTTATATTTTTCCAACTAGTTGGAAAATATGAATTATTTGTGCAATGATTGAAGATTTTTGCTATATAATTAATTACTATTATATTGAGATTTTTTAATAGAAAATTGCTAGTACGATCCGGTCCCATTGTTTTTTTGTTATTCTTCGTTTTTAATATTGATAATAGTTCATCGGCTGTGGTAAATCCAAAATCATTGGCATCGGCATATCGCCATTTGCCATCAGCCGTATGATTATTATCAAAATTTATTATATTTATATTAGTATGTATTAGATTATTATAATTATTATTTATGTTATTTAAAAATTGATTATAATTTATATTATTATTATTATTATTATTTATATTATTATTATTTGGTTGTATATTATCGTTTTGTTTATGTAAAATGCCATGCTAATGCATTGATTTTGTCAAATTCATTAGTTAATATTAATTTATTTATATTATTATTATTTATATTATTATTATTGTTATTATTTATATTATTATCATTATTATTATTATGATTATTAAATGGTATATCAATATTATTGGCTTGTTCATTGGTCAGTGTCAGTGTCATATTTTATTAATATCAACAACATTTAACATACATACATACATAAGTATAACCATAATAATAAGGGGGGGAAGGTGGTTGTTCATGGATGATGGATAGTGAGGGATTGAGTGCGGGCGGGACGACCGCTAGGCATTGCTTCGCCCGCCACAGGCCCCAACTCTCCACCCTACCGCCTCTCCTGCTCGATGCTCCTGAGCCTCTGCATTAATGCTGCAGCAAAAGTTGCTACTGCGTCCCAGAGCATCTGGTTCTCCAGCATTACCTCCACTAGGCTTCCCGGGTGGATTGATCTGCCCGCCGTCATCTCCAGTCGGTGGCGCTCTCGTGCAAACCGGCGGCACTCAAAGACAACGTGCCTGGCGTCCTCGATTATCGAACTCCCGCACTCCGGCCACCAGTCATCCTCCGTGTGGCCAAAACGCTTCAGGTATTGCCGGAAGCAGCCATGTCCACTCAGGACCTGGGTCAGGTAAAAGTCGACCTGCCCATGGCTTCGCAGCACCCACCTTCTAAGGTTAGGAATGAGGGTGTGTGTCCAACGTCCCTTCGTCGACGCGTCCCAGCACTCCTGCCAGGCTGTGAGCGACCTCTCCTTGGCGTCCTCCTTTGCAGCTGTATTGGGGGTGCCGCCCGCACCCTCATTGCGAGCACGGGTTTCCTTGAGCTCCTTGAGCTCACGAGCGCGCTCCTTCAGCGGGACCATCCCCGCAATGACCAGAATGGCGTCGTCGGAGACTGTCCTGAAGCCGGACGCGACTCTTATAGCACCCAGCCTGTAGACTGCATCTACCCCTCTCCTGTAGCTGGGCGTATTCATCGCCTCAGCCCAGATGGGTGCTGCATACAAAATTTGCGCCGAGGCAACGCTCACGAGGAGCCTTCTCCTGTTCTGCTTGGGGCCTCTGGTGTTTAGAAGGATCCTGGCAAGGCCCCTGGTAGTGGCTGCAGCCTTGCCCTGGATATAATCAAGGTGCTCGCGGAAGGTGAGCCGGGCGTCGATCATCACGCCCAGGTATTTTATGGCCCGCTGGGAGGTTATGGCCACACCACCAACCCGGATTGTCGCCGTTTCCAGCACCTTGCGGCTGCTGACCAGCACCGCTTCGGTCTTTTGCGGGGCTAGGCTTAGACCGGCATTTTGGAGCCACATCTCCATTGTCTCGATAGCCTTGTTCGCCGCTCTCTCCGCTTCCTCCCTGTGCTTGGCCACTATCACCAACGCTACGTCGTCTGCGAAGCCGACGACGTCGCATCCCGCTGGGAGCTGCAGCCTCAGGATTCCGTCATACATGATGTTCCACAGCAGCGGTCCTAGGACCGATCCTTGGGGCACACCCGCCGTAACGTCATAGGACTCCGTGCCCATGTCCGTGTCGACCAGTAGCACTCTGGAGCTAAAGTAGCTACTGACGACGTTCATTATGGCACTGGGAACGTTGAACCGCCTTAGGGCTGCCAGTGTTTTGCTCCAGTCCGCCGTGTTGAAGGCGTTCCTGATGTCCAGGGTGACTATCAGGCAGAGTCCGGGCCGGGTGCTTTGTTCGGGGCCAGGCCTCTCCCTATGGCCAGTACTTCCTCTTCCGTTACCTCCTCATTCGCTTCATTGTCTGCTGGGGGGTGGGGAAGCTGGGTGACCTGGTTGCCGGCTGGGAACAGTGCTTGCACTATGGTCCTTAGCACGTTCGGGTCCGTGGGCGCCTGGTTTCCTGCGCGCAGCCTCTTCACCACTATCCGGTACGCGTTGCCCCATGGATTTTCCTCCGCCGAGTCGCATAGCTCCAGGAAGCATTTCCTTTTGCTGTCTCGGATGGCCACCTTCAATGCTTTGCGCCGGTCCTTGAAGGCTAGGAGCCGCTCCTCAAAGGCGTCGCTGCCTCTCGCACGCTGCATGAGCCTCCCTTGCTCTCATGCACTCAGCTCGGATGGAGCCGATCTCAACGCTCCACCAGTAAACGGGAGCGTGGTTCCTGCGGTAGCGGCTTCTCCGCTGCATGCTCGCCATGCACGCTGCCTCCAGCTTAGCAGCCAGGGTATCAGCCATTTCGTTGGCTCCGCTTGGTAAGATGTTGCCAATGTCGAGCGCTGCCTCGGTGAAGATCCTCGCTTGGAGCGTACCGACTCTGTAGCCTCGTGGTTTCGGATCCCTCGGTCGTTCTTGAGTGTTACCAATTGAGCACAATATTGCTTCATGGTCGCTGGCCGTAAAGCTGCCGCTTATCCTCCAGTTAGCGCCATTCGCTAGCGAGGGGCTTGCGAACGTCAGGTCTATGATGGAACCTGCTCCGGCTCTGCTGAAGGTGTGCTGGTTTCCTTCGTTCAGCAGGACGAGATCGAGTGAGGCAAAGGTTTCTCTGACCACTCTCCCTCTCGCATTCGTCCTCGGGCAGCCCCAGTCCTGCGCCCATGCGTTGAAGTCCCCTGCTACGAGGACGTCAGAACGACCTCTGATGTCATTTCCTAGGCAGTCCATCATGCGCTCAAACTCAATGGTGGTTAAGCTAGGTGCCATGTAGCAGCTGTACAGCCATGCCCCACCTATCCGAGCCCTTACAAAACCCTCCGCACTGTGCACTGAGTGCATTGTCGCGCCGGTTGCGCCGCAGCTCCAGATGGCGGCCTTCCCCGAAAGGTCAACTGCCCAGCGGTTGTCCGAGCCAGTCCTATGGGGCTCGCTTAGGAGCGCTATGTCCGCCTTCGTCTCCCTCGCCGTCTGCGACAGCACATCTTGGGCCGCCCTACAGTGGTTCAGGTTCAGCTGAAGCACTAACATCCTGTCGTCCTAGGTCCACCTTCTTTCGCTGACATGGGGCAACTTCTGCTTCCAGTCTGATGCCTCACATCCTTCCGGCCCTTATCTTCGCACGAGAAGCATCGTGGGTCCTTTTTGCAGGTGGCCGCCCTGTGGTCCGAGTCTCCGCAGCGGAAGCAGCAGTCGCTCCTGTCCTTCGAGCTCTTGCAAGCGCTTGCGATGTGCCCCATCCCAAGACACCTGTAGCAGCGAGCCACGACCTCCTTTTCCCTCATATGGCAAACCGACCACCCAACCTTCACCTTGCCCAGAGCAATGATGGTCTTGGCAAGGCTTGCGGGGAAAGCCACGATAGCGGTCTGCGTCTCGCCATAACTGCTTCTCAGCTTCTTTACCTTTAAGGCGCCTTGGTCCACCGCTGCCTGCTGCGCGATAGCCCCGATGATGTCCTCTGAAGTAGCTAGTGCGTCGAGTCCTCGTAGCTCGACGAGTGACTCCTTGGTCTCCTCCGAGTACGCCCGCACCTCTGCCTTGCTCCCTAGGACCTCCTCGATGCAACCTTTAAGGGCCTTTGTGGAGTTCTCCTTCTTCCTGGCCAATTCCAGTAGCAGCCCGCCCTTGGCTGTCTTTCTCACCTTCTTGACGCACGGGCCAAGGTCGTCAAGCTTCCCGTCCTCCCTGCGAGTTACCATGCTTAGGATCTGACTGTACGTCATGCCTGCTGCTTGGATCACTATGGCGTCGGGTCTGGCTCGTCTCCTCTCGGGATTTCTCGGCTTGGCCTTCGTCCATTCGGACCTTCTCCTGAGTTCTTCGCCGTCGCTTCCTTTGTCGGCACCCGGGTTCGCAACAGCTGGCTTGGACCTTGCCGCCTTGTTGGCCGTTGCTACTTTGGCGCCCGGGTCCCGGCGTGCACTCCAGGGGCCCGTGCTGTTCGGGATGCTGCCGGTCTGCACAGCCTGGTCCTGGGTCCAGACCTTCGTCGGAAGGGGTCTGCTGCTCCTTCTCCGCGGTATCGATGCCGGCTCTCTCGCATCTGGGGCACACTGGCTTGGGCATGATGGCCGGTCGCGCATGCTCCTCTGGAACACTTCCGACCAGAATGGAGTGGATGTCCTTCAATCTGGTTATCAGGCTCCTTTGCATTGCGGAAATATGCCTCTTATTTTTTTCGGTGACCCACGATAGCAGCTCGTTCACTATCGTGCCCAGCTCCGTCAGGCATTCTTCGCTTTTTGCCGGTGGGCTGCCAGCCTTATTTTTCTTCGGGGGGGGCCGCCCTCTGGTCCTTGTCCGGGCTAAGCATCTCACGTGGCCTCTTTGGCGTTTCCTTCTCTACCGCTGCTGGGCTGCCAGTGCCGGCTGAGCTGCCAGCCTGTGGCGCGAATAGCGGCGAGCGCCGCATTTTGTTGCTCTTTTTGAACGGGTCACCCGTTTTCGCACTCTTTAGCTCTTCTGCACTTGTAGTGTTCCTTTCCAGGGCGGCCAAGTGAGGCACCGCCTTGTCAGGTATGATTGGGATGTTGTTTAGGGCCTCCAGAATCCTTGCCCTAGCCGTGGTCTCTCCCACGGGTGGATTTCCACTTCTGTGGCTGCCACCTGGAGTAATTTCGTTTTTCGACGACATTCCAAATTGGGGGGGGTTGCGCATTTTATACCTACTGCCAGGTGTCTAAGCTGCCGACCACTTTGGTACAGACGCAGACCTCGCAGCCGCCCAATGTGGGACAGACGCTGCGAGGGTTTTATTCTCCGGCTCAGCTGAGCGCTAGCCTTCTTCGATAGGGGTTGGGGGGGTGGGGAAAGTGGATAGAGCATGGCTAATGCATGCTGTGGTTTGGGTGTTTCAGCACTGCCTTCCAACGGTGCGCCTGGAATTTCCTCCTGGCGGGACCGATGGGAGTTATACCGCTCCTGCTCGGTCGCCAGAGCCCCTTTTGTGGGTGAACCGCCGTAGCGGAGGGGTTGGCAGTTGGTCGGCTCCATGACCTTTGTCACCTCATGGCAGGCCAGAGTTTTCTAGCCCCTTCCGCTTTATGTTGGTCAAAGGACCTGAGGCAGCAGCCCTGAAAGGTATGCTACCCTTTTCCTTTGCTTTGGGTCGCTGGCGACCTCTAGCGGCTCCTGTAGTCGCGTCATTGCGACGTTCGGCAGCCCTGGTGCCCTTGATCCGGGTCTAGCGCCCTCTACCGGCAGACACCGTTAGGGCGTTACCCAACACTGCCCGCCAGCTGGTTGCGATCAGCTGCCATGACCTGCGCAATTCTGGTGGGGGCAGCCACGTTTGCTACAACTCGGAGAAAGGTGTCGCAAAGAGAGATCCTATAAGAGAAAGCTCTCTTCGCGCCTCTTACCTCGGCGGTTGGCGGCTATCCGAGTCTTCACGGAGGCCATCTAGTGACCTATCCAGGGAGTGTTTTTGGTTCGCTCGGCAGGTGAGTCCGTCCCCAGCTGTCCGGTCACCCATTACCCACTCCTTTTCCAGATTCTGCGCTGCTTGGGCGCGTCACTGGGGAGCGCCCGCGCGGCACGTCCGCTTTCTTCGACCCGCACTTTCCACATCAATGTGGCACGATTGATGTGAGGATTTAAATTTTGGATTGCCTTGTGGCTTAAATTGTTAACATTTAATTTATCTAATTTATTCAAGATTATCTTTTCTTTTTTCTTTTGTATTATATTTTTGATTTGTGTATTAAGATCCTTGATTATTCTCTTAATCAATTGAATACGTTGTTCGTCGATTAAGTTTTTATGTCGATACACGTTTCGTCTCATTAGGTTGCGTTTATTTGTTAAATTTTCTAGTTTCGGATTAGGTTTAATATATTTATTTGGTTTATATTGATTTATTTTGACTTTCATTTTTGGTATTGCTTTATCTGATTCAATTGCCAATTGTATTGCATTATATTATCAATATGTTTATCAATTTCATTATTATTTATATTTATATTATTTATATTATTAATATTCAAGGTATATTAATAGATTATTATATTAATATTATTATATTATATTTTTATAATATTAATAATATATTTAATAATATAATAATAATATAATATATTTATAATATTATTATTATTATTATTATTTCGATTGTTATGATTATTATTATTGTGATTATATTTATATTTAATTTTTATGGCTAGAACTTCTAGATGTTTTAATGGTTTTATATTTATTATTTCATAATTGATATTTTTCCTTATACAAATGGCAACTGATGATTTATATTTATAATTAGTTATATTATTATTATTATTTATATTATTATTATTATTATTGTTGTTGTTGTTGTTATAATTTGGTCGTGTGGCATTTGTGGTTTGATATACACTCATGGACAAAATAATAGGTGTGAATTTTTTTTTTGAGGATATCGATTTTAATCGATATAAGCATAACATATTATGGGAAAACTATACTTTTTTATTATGGGCACACTGTTACGATCAATTCTTGGTGAATTCCCGGAAGTCAGAAGCTCTCTGAAGAAAATTGTGGATATTTTATTGCTCAGACTGCAAATTCGCCTGGACAATAAAATAGGTGTGTCGAGCAAAACTTTAACCTAAAGCTAATTAGGATAATTGTTTGGTTGCAGAAGGTAAGGTATTACGATAATTTAACTAAATGGGGACTTAACAATCACTAAAATTGCATTAGATGGGCCGTGGGAGACATTGCAGTGCGGAAGAGAGGAAGCTCATTCGACGACTCCGAGATGAAGGAAAAACTTATAAATCGATTGCTTTTTTAATGAAACGATCTCAGAATTTCGTAACCAATGCGTTAAAACCGAAAAAAGTAGGTGAAACTCGGGGAGCACCCAGAAAAACATCATCTAGGACCGATGATCGCATGGTTCAGTTGGTTAAACGAGACCCGTTCAAGTCTTCCAGGACGATTTCCAACGAAATTGGAAATATTGTGTCATCACGGACCGTTCGGCGACGTTTGGCAATGGCAAACCTACCAGGTAGGATTGCCCGCAAAGTTCCTTTGCTTCGGCCGAAAAATAAAAAGATGAGGAAACAATTTGCTCTAGATCGTAAAGCCTGGTCAGGACCGGAGGGTGAGAAAAAATGGCGTAACATTCTCTGGAGTGACGAAACCAAAATAAATTTATTTGGAAATGATTGTAAAAGGAATGTTCACCGTCCGAAAGGCAAAGAATTTGATCCCAAGTACACCTGTACGACCTACCAATTTTCATAAGGATCGGCCGACTATATTTTATAGCTGCCATATAACTGATTGATCGGAAATGCTATAACTTCAGTGTTTTTCGAGCTAGAAAGTTGGGATTTTCTATGAATTCTATTTTTGGAAAAATAATGCGACTTGTCAAGTTTCATATGGATGGGCCGACTATATCTTATAGCTGCCATATAACTGAACAATCGGAAATGGTATTTGGTAAAAATACCAACTTTGGGGTTCTTCAAGATAGAAGTTTGGGATTTTTTTTTAGATTTTGTCTTGTAATTTATTGGTTATATTATGATATTCCCATAAGAATCGGTCAACTGTATCCGATTTTAGCGATATATATCCTGTTTTAGCTGCAAGGGTATATCAACTTCGGCTCCGCCCGAAGTTAGCTTTCCTTTCTTGTTTAATATATTATTATTATCAATGTGTTGATTTATACGTTTTAATATTATTGCCTCGTACAGCATTGCCAATGCTGATAGAATAGCAATGGGACGGTAACTCTTTAATTGGGTCGGATTTGTTTTGGGCTTGAGTATTGGTATAATTTTTATATTTTTCCAACTAGTTGGAAAATATGAATTATTTGTGCAATGATTGAAGATTTTTGCTATATAATTAATTACTATTATATTGAGATTTTTTAATAGAAAATTGCTAGTACGATCCGGTCCCATTGTTTTTTTGTTATTCTTCGTTTTTAATATTGATAATAGTACATCGGCTGTGGTAAATCCAAAATCATTGGCATCGGCATATCGCCATTTGCCATCAGCCGTATGATTATTATCAAAATTTATTATATTTATATTAGTATATATTAGATTATTATAATTATAATTTATGTTATTTAAAAATTGATTATAATTTATATTATTATTATTATTATTATTTATATTATTATTATTTGGTTGTATATTATCGTTTTGTTTATGTATTTGCTCAAAATGCCATGCTAATGCATTGATTTTGTCAAATTCATTAGTTAATATTAATTTATTTATATTATTATTATTTATATTATTATTATTGTTATTATTTATATTATTATCATTATTATTATTATGATTATTAAATGGTATATCAATATTATTGGCTTGTTCATTGGTCAGTGTCATATTTGATGGTAATGTGGCACGATTGATGTGAGGATTTAAATTTTGGATTGCCTTGTGGCTTAAATTGTTAACATTTAATTTATCTAATTTATTCAAGATTATCTTTTCTTTTTTCTTTTGTATTATATTTTTGATTTGTGTATTAAGATCCTTGATTATTCTCTTAATCAATTGAATACGTTGTTCGTCGATTAAGTTTTTATGTCGATACACGTTTCGTCTCAGTAGGTTGCGTTTATTTGTTAAATTTTCTAGTTTCGGATTAGGTTTAATATATTTATTTGGTTTATATTGATTTATTTTGACTTTCATTTTTGGTATGGCTTTATCTGATTCAATTGCCAATTGTATTGAATTAGTTATATTATCAATATGTTTATCAATTTCATTATTATTTATATTTATATTATTAATATTCAAGGTATATTAATAGATTATTATATTAATATTATTATTATTATTTCGATTGTTATGATTATTATTATTGTGATTATATTTATATTTAATTTTTATGGCTAGAACTTCTAGATGTTTTAATGGTTTTATATTTATTATTTCATAATTGATATTTTTCCTTATACAAATGGCAACTGATGATTTATATTTATAATTAGTTATACTATTATTATTATTTATATTATTATTATTATTATTGTTGTTGTTGTTGTTGTTATAATTTGGTCGTGTGGCATTTGTTGTTTGATATACACTCATGGACAAAATAATAGGTGTGAATTTTTTTTTGAGGATATCGATTTTAATCGATATAAGCATAACATATTATGGGAAAACTATACTTTTTTATTATGGGCACACTGTTACGATCAATTTTTGGTGAATTCCCGGAAGTCAGAAGCTCTCTGAAGAAAATTGTGGATATTTTATTGCTCAGACTGCAAATTCGCCTGGACAATAAAATAGGTGTGTCGAGCAAAACTTTAATCTAAAGCTAATTAGGATAATTGTTTGGTTGCAGAAGGTAAGGTATTACGATAATTTAACTAAATGGGGACTTAACAATCACTAAAATTGCATTAGATGGGCCGTGGGAGACATTGCAGTGCGGAAGAGAGGAAGCTCATTCGACGACTCCGAGATGAAGGAAAAACTTATAAAGCGATTGCTTTTTTAATGAAACGATCTCAGAATTTCGTAACCAATGCGTTAAAACCGAAAAAAGTAGGTGAAACTCGGGGAGCACCCAGAAAAACTTCATCTAGGACCGATGATCGCATGGTTCAGTTGGTTAAACGAGACCCGTTCAAGTCTTCCAGGACGATTTCCAACGAAATTGGAAATATTGTGTCATCACGGACCGTTCGGCGACGTTTGGCAATGGCAAACCTACCAGGTAGGATTGCCCGCAAAGTTCCTTTGCTTCGGCCGAAAAATAAAAAGATGAGGAAACAATTTGCTCTAGATCGTAAAGCCTGGTCAGGACCGGAGGGTGAGAAAAAATGGCGTAACATTCTCTGGAGTGACGAAACCAAAATAAATTTATTTGGAAATGATTGTAAAAGGAATGTTCACCGTCCGAAAGGCAAAGAATTTGATCCCAAGTACACCTGTACGACCTACCAATTTTCATAAGGATCGGCCGACTATATTTTATAGCTGCCATATAACTGATTGATCGGAAATGCTATAACTTCAGTGTTTTTCGAGCTAGAAAGTTGGGATTTTCTATGAATTCTATTTTTGGAAAAATAATGCGACTTGTCAAGTTTCATATGGATGGGCCGACTATATCTTATAGCTGCCATATAACTGAACAATCGGAAATGGTATTTGGTAAAAATACCAACTTTGGGGTTCTTCAAGATAGAAGTTTGGGATTTTTTTTAGATTTTGTCTTGTAATTTATTGGTCATATTATGATATTCCCATAAGAATCGGTCAACTATATCCGATTTTAGCGATATATATCCTGTTTTAGCTGCAAGGGTATATCAACTTCGGCTCCGCCCGAAGTTAGCTTTCCTTTCTTGTTTAATATATTATTATTATCAATGTGTTGATTTATACGTTTTAATATTATTGCCTCGTACAGCATTGCCAATGCTGATAGAATAGCAATGGGACGGTAACTCTTTAATTGGGTCGGATTTGTTTTGGGCTTGAGTATTGGTATAATTTTTATATTTTTCCAACTAGTTGGAAAATATGAATTATTTGTGCAATGATTGAAGATTTTTGCTATATAATTAATTACTATTATATTGAGATTTTTTAATAGAAAATTGCTAGTACGATCCGGTCCCATTGTTTTTTTGTTATTCTTCGTTTTTAATATTGATAATAGTTCATCGGCTGTGGTAAATCCAAAATCATTGGCATCGGCATTTCGCCATTTGCCATCAGCCGTATGATTATTATCAAAATTTATTATATTTATATTAGTATGTATTAGATTATTATAATTATTATTTATGTTATTTAAAAATTGATTATAATTTATATTATTATTATTATTATTATTTATATTATTATTATTTGGTTGTATATTATCGTTTTGTTTATGTATTTGCTCAAAATGCCATGCTAATGCATTGATTTTGTCAAATTCATTAGTTAATATTAATTTATTTATATTATTATTATTTATATTATTATTATTGTTATTATTTATATTATTATCATTATTATTATTATGATTATTAAATGGTATATCAATATTATTGGCTTGTTCATTGGTCAGTGTCATATTTGATGGTAATGTGGCACGATTGATGTGAGGATTTAAATTTTGGATTGCCTTGTGGCTTAAATTGTTAACATTTAATTTATCTAATTTATTCATGATTATCTTTTCTTTTTTCTTTTGTATTATATTTTTGATTTGTGTATTAAGATCCTTGATTATTCTCTTAATCAATTGAATACGTTGTTCGTCGATTAAGTTTTTATGTCGATACACGTTTCGTCTCATTAGGTTGCGTTTATTTGTTAAATTTTCTAGTTTCGGATTAGGTTTAATATATTTATTTGGTTTATATTGATTTACTTTGACTTTCATTTTTGGTATTGCTTTATCTGATTCAATTGCCAATTGTATTGCATTAGTTATATTATCAATATGTTTATCAATTTCATTATTATTTATATTTATATTATTTATATTATTAATATTCAAGGTATATTAATAGATTATTATATTAATATTATTATTATTATTATTATTATTATTATTATTATTATTTCGATTGTTATGATTATTATTATTGTGATTATATTTATATTTAATTTTTATGGCTAGAACTTCTAGATGTTTTAATGGTTTTATATTTATTATTTCATAATTGATATTTTTCCTTATACAAATGGCAACTGATGATTTATATTTATAATTAGTTATACTATTATTATTATTTATATTATTATTATTATTATTGTTGTTGTTGTTGTTATAATTTGGTCGTGTGGCATTTGTTGTTTGATATACACTCATGGACAAAATAATAGGTGTGAATTTTTTTTTTGAGGATATCGATTTTAATCGATATAAGCATAACATATTATGGGAAACTATACTTTTTTATTATGGGCACACTGTTACGATCAATTTTTGGTGAATTCCCGGAAGTCAGAAGCTCTCTGAAGAAAATTGTGGATATTTTATTGCTCAGACTGCAAATTCGCCTGGACAATAAAATAGGTGTGTCGAGCAAAACTTTAATCTAAAGCTAATTAGGATAATTGTTTGGTTGCAGAAGGTAAGGTATTACGATAATTTAACTAAATGGGGACTTAACAATCACTAAAATTGCATTAGATGGGCCGTGGGAGACATTGCAGTGCGGAAGAGAGGAAGCTCATTCGACGACTCCGAGATGAAGGAAAAACTTATAAATCGATTGCTTTTTTAATGAAACGATCTCAGAATTTCGTAACCAATGCGTTAAAACCGAAAAAAGTAGGTGAAACTCGGGGAGCACCCAGAAAAACTTCATCTAGGACCGATGATCGCATGGTTCAGTTGGTTAAACGAGACCCGTTCAAGTCTTCCAGGACGATTTCCAACGAAATTGGAAATATTGTGTCATCACGGACCGTTCGGCGACGTTTGGCAATGGCAAACCTACCAGGTAGGATTGCCCGCAAAGTTCCTTTGCTTCGGCCGAAAAATAAAAAGATGAGGAAACAATTTGCTCTAGATCGTAAAGCCTGGTCAGGACCGGAGGGTAAGAAAAAATGGCGTAACATTCTCTGGAGTGACGAAACCAAAATAAATTTATTTGGAAATGATTGTAAAAGGAATGTTCACCGTCCGAAAGGCAAAGAATTTGATCCCAAGTACACCTGTAAGACTGTAAAACATGGAGGTGGTAGCCTAATGGTATGGGGCTGCTTTTCATGGAATGGTGTTGGTCCGATTCATCGCATTGATGGAATAATGGACAGATTCGTATACAGAGACTTATTGGAGACAGAGATGCTGCCATATGCTGAGGATAATATGCCAATTTTATGGAAGTTCCAGCAGGATAACGACCCAAAACACGCCTCTCTACTAGTCAGAGAGTGGTTTCGAGAGCAAAATGTGGATGTTCTGGAATGGCCAAGTCAATCCCCTGACCTTAATCCCATCGAAAATCTCTGGGATGAACTCAAAAGAGAAGTAGGAAAGTCTTCTTGCCAAAATAAGAACCAACTTTGGGATATTGTCCAAAGAGCATGGTACTCCATCCCAATTGGAACTTGTCGCAAGCTGATATCATCCATGCCAAGACGAATGGAGAAAGTTCTCAAAAATAATGGCGAGTATACCGGCTACTAACTGCTACATACTCAACTTAATGTACAAAAAGATAAAAAATAGTGAAATATCCATTTTGTTAAAACGTTTAGTTCCTTACACCTATTATTGTGTCCAGCCAAAAATGTCCAACTTAGGAAAAAATCTACTTCTGTTGTTAATGAAAGGGTTTATAGTATTGTTTCTTTTTTTCTTTTAAAGTTGTTTGTAACATGAAATGTTCTATTGTTTAGGTAGCTGTGGGCCGTCAGCCAACGGGTACAACAGGGGGACCTACACGCAAGCAATTGCGTGTAGGTCCCCTGTCCATTATTCCATCAATGCGATGAATCGTCAGTACCAACACCTTCAAGAAAAAAGCACATACCATTTGGCTACCACCTCCATGTTTTACAGTCTTACAGGTGTACTATGGGATCAAATTCTCTTTGCCTTTCGGACGGTGAACATTCCTATTTTTGACAATCATTTCCAAATAAATTTATTTTGGTCTCGCACCCCAGAGAATGTTACGCCATTTTTCCTCTTCCCCTCCGGTCCTGACCAGGCTTTTACGATCTAGAGCAAATTGTTTCATCTTTTTATTTTTCGGCCGAAGCAACCAGACATGAAACTTTGCGGGCAATCCTTCGGACCTGGTAGGTTTGCCATTGCCATCACGTCGCCAAACGGTCCTGGTGACACAATATTTCCAATTTCGTTGGAAATCGTCCTGAAGACTTGAACTTTTTATTTTTCGGCCAAGCAAAGGAACTTTGCGCAATCCTACCTGTAGGTTTGCCATTGCAAACGTCGCCAACGGTCCGTGATGACACAATGCCATTCAAATCGGTCCTAGACAACTGAACCATGCAAGTTTTTCTGGGTGCTCCCCGAGTTTCACCTACTTTTTCGGTTTTAACGCATTGGTTACGAAATTCTGAGATCGTTTCATTAAAAAAGCAATCGATTTATAAGTTTTTCCTTCATCTCGGAGTCGTCGAATGAGCTTCCTCTCTTCCGCACTGCAATGTCTCCCACGGCCCATCTAATGCAATTTTAGTGATTGTTAAGTCCCCATTTAGTTAAATTATCGTAATACCTTACCTTCTGCAACCAAACAATTATCCTAATTAGCTTTAGATTAAAGTTTTGCTCGACACACCTATTTTATTGTCCAGGCGAATTTGCAGTCTGAGCAATAAAATATCCACAATTTTCTTCAGAGAGCTTCTGACTTCCGGGAATTCACCAAAAATTGATCGTAACAGTGTGCCCATAATAAAAAGTATAGTTTCCCATAATATGTTATGCTTATATCGATTAAAATCGATATCCTCAAAAAAAAATTCACACCTATTATTTTGTCCATGAGTGTATATCAAACAACAAATGCCACACGACCAAATTATAACAACAACAACAACAATAATAATAATAATAATATAAATAATAATAATAGTATAACTAATTATAAATATAAATCATCAGTTGCCATTTGTATAAGGAAAAATATCAATTATGAAATAATAAATATAAAACCATTAAAACATCTAGAAGTTCTAGCCATAAAAATTAAATATAAATATAATCACAATAATAATAATCATAACAATCGAAATAATAATAATAATAATAATAATAATAATAATAATAATATTAATATAATAATCTATTAATATACCTTGAATATTAATAATATAAATAATATAAATATAAATAATAATGAAATTGATAAACATATTGATAATATAACTAATGCAATACAATTGGCAATTGAATCAGATAAAGCAATACCAAAAATGAAAGTCAAAGTAAATCAATATAAACCAAATAAATATATTAAACCTAATCCGAAACTAGAAAATTTAACAAATAAACGCAACCTAATGAGACGAAACGTGTATCGACATAAAAACTTAATCGACGAACAACGTATTCAATTGATTAAGAGAATAATCAAGGATCTTAATACACAAATCAAAAAATATAATACAAAAGAAAAAGAAAAGATAATCATGAATAAATTAGATAAATTAAATGTTAACAATTTAAGCCACAAGGCAATCCAAAATTTAAATCCTCACATCAATCGTGCCACATTACCATCAAATATGACACTGACCAATGAACAAGCCAATAATATTGATATACCATTTAATAATCATAATAATAATAATGATAATAATATAAATAATAACAATAATAATAATATAAATAATAATAATATAAATAAATTAATATTAACTAATGAATTTGACAAAATCAATGCATTAGCATGGCATTTTGAGCAAATACATAAACAAAACGATAATATACAACCAAATAATAATAATATAAATAATAATAATAATAATAATATAAATTATAATCAATTTTTAAATAACATAAATAATAATTATAATAATCTAATACATACTAATATAAATATAATAAATTTTGATAATAATCATACGGCTGATGGCAAATGGCGAAATGCCGATGCCAATGATTTTGGATTTACCACAGCCGATGAACTATTATCAATATTAAAAAACGAAGAATAACAAAAAAACAATGGGACCGGATCGTACTAGCAATTTTCTATTAAAAATCTCAATATAATAGTAATTAATTATATAGCAAAAATCTTCAATCATTGCACAAATAATTCATATTTTCCAACTAGTTGGAAAAATATAAAAATTATACCAATACTCAAGCCCAAAACAAATCCGACCCAATTAAAGAGTTACCGTCCCATTGCTATTCTATCAGCATTGGCAATGCTGTACGAGGCAATAATATTAAAACGTATAAATCAACACATTGATAATAATAATATATTAAACAAGAAAGGAAAGCTAACTTCGGGCGGAGCCGAAGTTGATATACCCTTGCAGCTAAAACAGGATATATATCGCTAAAATCGGATATAGTTGACCGATTCTTATGGGAATATCATAATATGACCAATAAATTACAAGACAAAATCTAAAAAAAAATCCCAAACTTCTATCTTGAAGAACCCCAAAGTTGGTATTTTTACCAAATACCATTTCCGATTGTTCAGTTATATGGCAGCTATAAGATATAGTCGGCCCATCCATATGAAACTTGACAAGTCGCATTATTTTTCCAAAAATAGAATTCATAGAAAATCCCAACTTTCTAGCTCGAAAACACTGAAGTTATAGCATTTCCGATCAATCAGTTATATGGCAGCTATAAAATATAGTCGGCCGATCCTTATGAAAATTGGTAGGTCGTACAGGTGTACTTGGGATCAAATTCTTTGCCTTTCGGACGGTGAACATTCCTTTTACAATCATTTCCAAATAAATTTATTTTGGTTTCGTCACTCCAGAGAATGTTACGCCATTTTTTCTCACCCTCCGGTCCTGACCAGGCTTTACGATCTAGAGCAAATTGTTTCCTCATCTTTTTATTTTTCGGCCGAAGCAAACATCCGATCTAGGAAGAGGACAATGATGCTCAAGTGGATGGGTGTGTCAGTCATCGGCACCACATCGCCGCCTCAACCTAACCTAACCTTGGTAGCTGTGGATAATTTTTGTGGTGTTTTGGTCGAAGTTAAAATTTCTGGACATTTTGTAAATTAGGCCGTTTGTCCAGACAGTATCAAACGCTTTCTCAAAGTCGAGAGCACATGTGATAGTTGCACATCGGTTCTCTAGGTTTTTGAATATTAGATTATTTGCAACTGCAAATGAATGGGAGGTTGAAGTGTTTTCTCTGAAGCCAAATTGGTATGGTTTTAGGATATTTTGAGTTTTTATATGTTTTTGTAGTTTTTCCATTATTATTTTTTCTAGGAGTTGACTGATGGCAGAGAGTATGGAGATAGGTCTGTAGCTTTTTAAGCTTTCTGGGGGACATTTTGGTTTTTTAACTGGTATAATTTTGCTGTTTTTCCAGCTTTTTGGAAAGTAGCTATTGTTAATACAGTGATTGAATAGTTTTGTCACGTGTATTATTATGTTTAGACTTAGTTTTTTTACTAGGAAATTACTAGAATTGTCAGGTCCTAAGGTTTTTTTGTTGTTTGAAAATTTGATGTGGTGTATTACATCATCTGTGTTTACAAAGTTCAAGTTATTGGCATTAGGGAAGTTACCATCAGCCGTTATGGAGGTGGAGAAGGCTTCTAAGTTGCTTTTTTGTTTTTATAAGTATGAGGCATTGTCTGTTTGGTGCAATTGTTTTTGTTGGTCTGGATGGGTCAATTATTGCTTTTGGTATGGCTGCATCTGTTTCTAGTCCATATTTAAGCGCTTTAGTGAGATTTTCAACGTGCCAGTCAATTTCATCTTGTTGTAGGTTTTTGTCATTAGGAATTTCTGGTAGGTTCATAGAGATTATTTTATTGTATATTATGGGTTCAATTTCGTTAAATTTATAAGTTATTTTTGTTTCAGCTTTTTCCATTTCATAGTTTCCTATATTAACTTTTAGTTGTATTGCGTAGTGATCAGAAGGGTAGTCTTTCAGGACACTGCAAGTGGTGGTGTGGCCCGTGTTTATTTCAGTTGATGTTATAAAAAAGTCAATGGATGATTCGGTGTTATTACTGATTCTTGTCGGTTCGTCTGGGGGATATAGTTTATAGTCTGGTTTGTTTTGTATCCAGTTAAGTAGCACTTTGCCGTTGGTGTTTAGGTGCTGGGGGTTGTGGTGAGGGATGTTCCAAATCGGATTTTTTGCATTTATATCACAGCCAATAATCACCTGCGTGCAGTTTGTGTTTTGGGCTATAATTTGGGTACTTTTGTTTAGGTCTGAGACTAGCAGGGCGTCCGTAGGTCTTTTGTATAATGAGGCAAAAACTATTTGGTGGTTTGTATTTCTGTGGTCTCTGTAATTGAGTTTTATGGCAATTATTTCAGTGTATTGTAACTGTGGTATATCTATTTCTTTATATTTGACGCCATTTCTGATGCAAATGGCTACGAGGGAGCCAGAATCAGGTTTGGTGTAGTTGATGGGCTTAGATTGCCTGATGAATTGATAGTTGGCTAAGGTAATGTTTTTATTTGTTTTTATACGATGCTCAGCTAATAGTAGCACGTCTGGTTTATGCTTTTTTAGGAAGAGATCTATTTCAGCTTGTTTTCTCAGCTGTCCGATGCCGTTCACGTTTAGGAATATGGATTTTAATGGTCTCATAGTGAAATTTGTAGAATAAAATCAAGCAATATTTGCTTTCTCATGCTTTCGGTTTTAGTTTGTGGGTACTTGAGTATCGTGCTTTTCATAATATCAATACATGTTATTAAGTTTTTGCCAAAGGCTTTAACGGATTCATTATTAAGGTTTTCTAATGTAAGTGTTGGGATTGATTTTGGTTCAGGCTGATTGTTTGCGAGCAAGGAAGCAAACGTTTTGTTTGCTTGTATTTTGTTATTGTGGCTTATAGAAGCAGGTATTGTTTTTGTTTTTGCATGTCGCTTTTCATTGATTTTTATACCCTTGCAGAGGGTATTATAATTTTGGTCAAAAGTGTGCAACGCAGTGAAGGAGACATCTCCGACCCTATAAAGTATATATATTCTTGATCAGGATCACCTCCTGAGTTGATATAAGCATGTCCGTCTGTCCGTCTGTCTGTTTCTACGCAAACTAGTCTCTCAGTTTTAAAGCTATCGTCTTGAAACTTTGCACACACCCTTCTTTCCTTTGCACGCAGTATATAAGTCGGAACGGCCGGGATCGGCCGACTATATCTTATAGCTGCCATATAACTGATTGATCGGAAATGCTATAACTTCGGTATTTTGAAAGCTAGAGAATTCGGATTTGGTACGATTGCTATTTTTGGCAAAATAATACAACATGCCAAATTTTATAAGGATCAGCCGACTATATCCTATATCTGTCATATAACTGATTGATCGGATATGGCATAACTTCAGTGTTTTTCGAGCTAGAAAGTTGGGATTTTCTATGAATTCTATTTTTGGAAAAATAATACGACTTATCAAGTTTCATATGGATCGGCCGACTATATCTTATAGCTGCCATATAACTGAACGATCGGAAATGGTATTTGGTAAAAATACCAACTTTGGGGTTCATCAAGATAGAAGTTTGGGCTTTTTTTTAGATTTTGTCTTGTAATTTATTGCTTATATTATGATATTCCCATAAGAATCGGTCAACTATATCCGATTTTAGCGATATATATCCTGTTTTAGCTGCAAGGGTATATCAACTTCGGCTCCGCCCGAAGTTAGCTTTCCTTTCTTGTTGTTAGCAATTTTTGCCTTATAGGACAAATTTTAGCATTGGCAGTGTGATTGCCAAGGCAATTGACACATTGAGCTAAAGAGGGCTGGGGGTTATTCGGGTCGGGTTTTGGCAAATTGCACTCACCAGGTAAGTGCGTTTTAGTGCATTTAACACATCTATAAGGCATGTTGCAGTTGCTGGCTACATGCGAGAATCGCTGGCACTTGTGGCATTGTTTAATACTGTTCGGATAGCCTTCAATATGAACCTTACAATTTAAGAGATCATTAATTTTAAATATTTTACCAATATTGTTTGATTTTTTGATTTTTACTATGTAGTATTTATCTTTAAATGTCTTTATTGATATAATTTCTAGATCGGGGACAGAATCTTTTAGGGCTAGCTGAATTTCATTAGGTGTAAATATATTTATGGGTAATTTTTTTATAACTATTGTATGGGGTTTAAATGGTCATTGGTAGGTCATGTAATGTTTCCGTGGTTGATGTCTTCTGGTCAATTGTTGTAGTCGTCTTCTGTTTTGCTGCCTTCTGGATGGATGTTGTTGTCGTCTTCTGGCTGGTTGGCTTCTTTATGTTGGTTGGTTGGTTTAAAGCTGGGTAGTTGTCGTTGTAGTTGTTATCATTGTTGTTGTTCCGATACATTGACAGTATCTGATTGAGTTTCTTATTTTCGTCGGCAAGGGCCGTGGCTTGACCTCTTAGCTTTGCTGTTTCCTCTAATAGACCTTTAATCTGCCGAGGTGTTAGGGCTAGGTCTTCATCATCGTCATCATCATCTTCGTCTTCATAATCTTCGTCTTCGTCGTCGTCGTCGATGTCGTCAGATTCTTCTGTCGTCCCGCAGAAGTGCGGGTTCTACGGCATATTGGCAGGCCGATTCGTGGAACCCGCTGTAAAATGAAAATATTTGAGAGCGGGTTCCACGACAAACGGCTGGTAGATGAGAGAGAGAAAGAGAGAATTCTATTTTTAGAAAGTAACATTTTTGGAACAATGAGAGTTTGAAACGTTCAAATCGAATAGTGTGAGAGCAAAGAGATCAGAAATATCTTCTACTATCTTTTCTCATCAGCTCTGATTTTACTATGGATCCTTGCGTTTTCTTTAATACCAACTTTAACTACCGTTAGATCAACTTCGAGGGTAGCCTAGATGTAAAGCTAAGGATCCTTCTGGTCCTGGGTTCGATTTTGTTACTGGGCGATGATTAAAATTTTTAAAACGTTTCAGTTTTATGATTATTTTTATATTTTTTTATTATTTTTTTTACTTTAATTTTCTTAATAATATTTTTTTTCCTTTTCATATTTACTTTATTATTATTATTTTTAATTGCATTCTATTACAATTTTTGTAAAAATAAGTGACGGACGTGACGAATGACAAAATTACGGAGCGACTCCCTTGAAATTTTATTAGCCGGACATAGTATTAAATTTTCATTAAAACTACAATTAAAGAAAAATAAAAAAAATAATTATAAAAGAAAGAAAAAGTCCTTACTAGGATTTGAACACAAAAATATTATGCATTGAATAACTACTCTATGCATTACGCTACCACCCCGTCTTAAACAGCAGCGACTAAAAATACCATTTGTTCTACTGACTACCACATCGGCCCATTGAAAACAGAAACAAGAAACTGAAAATGAAAATTGGAAGCCAAAAATGTTTTACGCCGTCTTGCGACTCGCAAGTTGCGAGCAGTCACACATACATACAAAGACGCACCCTTTTTTTTAACGCATACATGTAACGAGTTCTAAAAATAGAATCGTATTTATGTTCGTTCCCCCCTCACCAACAAGCTCGACGAAAAAAGTTGACCGTTTTGGGCCCTGATGTCCCATCTATGTACTTTATAATATTTGCTTACACGAATGCGGGTACAAGATTAAAAAGGAAATTGGCATCTGAGCTCGCAAATGAAAATAATTGTGACACAAATCTTCTGGCACATGCTGCAGCAGTCTCTGCAAAGAAACAAAGTAAGAAGGACACGGCTTTTGTTCTAAAAAAAGCCATAACAACACCCGAATACTCAACTGAATCGCGAAAACAATTTGATGTGCAAAAACCCATTCCACTTACACCCGATGAAGGTTTGGCATACCTCCTGGATAATTCTCTTACAAAACAGCAGTACATGAACACTACTTATCAATAAAAGTCGCCATAGTGACATTTATCCAGCATATAGTCTAATAATGGAATCTAAATTACAATGCCGTCCTGGAGAAATAAAAGATATATTTCACAGAGCTATAGATTCCTCGGATCCATTATTATCAAGTGTATCTCTAAGGGAAAGAGAAAAAAAAATAAAAAGAAACCTTTCTCAAAAGAGGTATTAAATCTTTTGGACCTTCCGTTCACAGCAGAAAATGAGAATGATCTGCAGTGCGATTCTGACGACGATCTGGATAATTATAATATTGAATTGAATATTGAATTGGATGAAGAAGAAAATTGCATTTAAAAAATAAGTAAGTAATTTAATAGAACAGGAAATAATATATATTTATTCTTAATCAGTTTGCAGGGGCGGCAGGCGTGGGCGTGGTCGCACTGATCCAATTTTTTGTATAGATATTTATAATGCCATAAAAATAAATTCTGCAAAGTTTGAACCCTGTAGCTCAATTTTTCGACTTTATGCCAAAAACAACGGGTTCTGGACCATAGTGCAGTGTCAAAAGCTTTTTCAAAATCCAGTGCACATGTTATTGTGGCTCTTTTTCGTAGGTGATTGGAGAATATAAAGTTATTAGCGGCAAGTAGTGCATGGTTTGTTGAAGACTTGCTTTTAAATCCAAATTGGTTAGGTTTTAGGATGTTGTTCGTATTGATGTGTTTTTCAATTTGGTTATATATTATTTTTTCGAGGAGTAGGCTTATTGCTGACAGGAGTGAGATTGGTCTATTTCCGAGGATTTGCGCCGGGTTTAGGTATTGGGATTACCTTGCTTAGTTTCCAATAAGTTGGGAAGTAGTTTTTATTTAGCAATGATTTATGAGGATAGTAATGTGTAATATGATTGGTATGTTGAAATTTTTTATCAGAAAGTTGCATGTCTTGTCTGGCCCCATGGATTTTTTTGAATTTTTTCCTTTGATTGTATCCATCATTTTAATTGGGTTTGTTAGGCCATATCTGACGGCTTCTTCCCATTGGCCATCCGCTGTGAAAATATTGTTGAATTCGGTTCGGTGTGTTGTATCATTAGGGAACTCTTGGGTTGTAATGTTGTTTATTGTGGATATGTGGTTTTGGATTTCTGGGTCTGGATGAGGTGATATAATGTCTCGTTGATGTATTTTTTCGAAGGACCAGGCTATTGCATTTATTTTATTGAAGGTTGTTGATATTATCGGTTCTATGTTGAAGTCAATTGTGTTTACTTCGCCTTCTGTGAGCGTGATGTCATTGCTGAGGCATTCTTTGGTTGCTATTTTGGGATTTAGCATTTTAAGGTATTTATTGCTGATTTTGCTTGAGTGAATCTTCTTTAGCTTATGGTTTAGTTCCTTTTATTCGCTGAGATGTATGTGATTGGTGACTTGTGTGTCTAATTCTTTAATGGTTGATTTGATGTCGTCGATTTGTGCGCTGGTTAAGGTGTGCCTGTTAAAGAGCATTTTTTGGAGTCTCTTTTTGTTGTGTATTAGCTGGAGACATGATCTGTTTAGTTTTATGGCTTGGTTCTTCGATTTCGTGGCTGCTTTGGGTATTGCTCTGTCTTAGTTTAGGCCCATTTCGACAGCAGTGGTTAGTGTTTTGATATGTTGATCTATTTCGTCTGTTGTGATGTTTCTATTTATTGGTATTGTTTCTAAGTTCCTTAATATTGTGCTGTTCCATTCGATGCTATTTATTTCAGTGAGTTTGTATTTGGATTTGGGTTATTAAGTTTATTGGTATTGTACTTGTAATGAAGAAGTCTATGGAGGAGTCTATTCCGTGTGGATTTGGGCGTGTGGGTTCCATTCCGGGCAGTATCATAAGCTGGGCATTGCGTGTAACCCATTGATCAAGGATGGTTCCACTTTGATTGATGTGAAGAGGGTTATAGTTTGGTACGTTCCATTTTGGCGATTTACTATGTAGATCACATCCAATTATTATGTTGTTTTGGGTTTGGGCTATTGAGTTGTTAATTATTTCTAGGTCTGATATTAGGAGCGGATCATTTGGTCTTTTGTATAGCGAGGCTATTATATAAGATGTTTTCCTATTTCGGTGGTCGTGCAGTTGTATTTGTATGGCGATAGCTTCGATGAATTGAAGTTCATTGATGTTTATTATTTCGTATTCGATGTTATCTCTGATGCATATCGCCACACTCATTTCTGGGTCGGGGTCGTTGTTGTTGATGTTATTATTCCTTAATGCCGGTGTGGTTTGCCTTATGAAGGTGTAGTTGTCCAGCATTGCTGATTGCGTGCTTTTAAGGTGATGTTCAGCCAGTAGTAGAATGTCCGGTTTGTGGTTTTGCAGGAATTCGTTTAATTCAGCTCGTTTTTTTAGTTGCTTGATTCCGTTTACGTTTTGAAACTGTATTTTTAGTTGCATTAGTTTAAGGCAAGTTGTAGGATGAAGTCCAGTTTTAGCGTTTTTTTTATGTCACTGTTTTCGTGCGCAGCTGGATATTTGTTCGTGAGCGTCTTCATTATATTGATGCAAGAAATTAGGTCCTTACCGAAGGCATTTTTAGTGTCTTGATTGATCTTCTCTATTGTAATGATTGACGGTTTGTTAGGCTGATTTGGTATGATTTTGTTTTTGAGTGCTGAGGCGAAACTTTGTCCGTTTTGCACTTCGCTGCTCTTTGGGTGGCTGTATTTTATCGTATTTTCTATTTTTTTGTCAATGGTTTGCCTTTGTTTTTTCATTTTTTCTATGTAGCTTTGTCGCATAAGGCATATTTTGGCATTAGCTGTGTGGTTTTCTTTGCAGTTAGCACATTTGATGTTGGGGTTTTTCTCATTTGTATCTTCCGCAGCCTTCGTTATTTTGCACTTGCCCGGGGCATGCGGTTCAATGCACTTTACGCACCTATACGGCATTTGGCACTTGCTTGCTACGTGGCAGAAGCGTTGGCAATTTTTGCATTGCTTGATGTGGTTTGGATGCGGTTTATATTTCTCAATTTGGATTTTGCAATTAAGCAGTCTATTGAGGTCATAGATTTGTTTGATTTTTTCCGTTTTTGTTACTTGGCACATCCAGTAGACATTTTTATATTTCGTCACTGACGTTATTTTTAAGTCAGGTAGAGATTCTGCCAGTGCCTCCTTAACCTCATCCTCACTGTACACATCAGTTGGAATTTTTTTTAGAATTAGTGTGTGTGGTTTTAATTGTTTTGGTGCAAAGGAGAAAAACAGTACTCCTTTTTTCGTTAATTCCTCCTTCGTGGCAAGCAGATCATCTAAGGAGTAAACCTTTACATGGATCACAATTTTGCTCACATTAGTGAGGGTGAATTTATTGTGTTTGAGTTTGTTTTTCAATATTTCCGTCAGTGCCTTTGAATTTTGTTCATATGTGATTATAATGGGTAGGTCCTTTAGCAATGGGACCTTATTTGTTGGGTGTTTGGTTGTTGCAGCTGGTTTTGCTAGCTGGGGTTTGATTTTTGGTAGTTCGGGGTAAGTGTTTTTCGCCGAATTTTGTTTTTGTATCACTTCCAGTTGGTGGACTGCTTTTTTATATTCGGATCTTAGCGATTTCAGCTCCTCCAGAAGGGCGTTCATTTCATTTTTTTTTATTGTGACGCTTTCTTCTTGTTCGTCGTCCATCTCCTCGTCGTATTCTTTGTCTTCTTCTTCTTCATATTCAACGTCTTGCGATGAGTCGCTAAGAATGGCTTCTTCTTCGTGTTTTCGTTTTAAAAGAGCGGAATCAGAGTCCATGTTGTCATTTCGTAATGATATTTCCTCCGAGGTTTCTTTTATAGAGGTAACTTCTCGGGGCTTGGCACTTAGTTTTTGTTTTTCCATTGCGTTGGTGCCCCCTGTATTATAGGGGCACTGCAATTGCGTACTTGTTTCACTTTTTGTAGTATGCTCTTTCGGCATTCACAAGTAAACTATTCACAATATCTCTTTGTTTTTTAAGCAGTCTCTGTCTGTAATTAGTTTGTTAACAACACTTTCACAATTAATTTTTGCCACCTTTACCGCGTCCAGTCATTTTTCAGTTTTGTTTATTAACACACAGCACGATAGTCACTGAAGAACTAACACGTAAAAGTGCGCCAGCCACCGGAGGAGTTAAGAAGCCTCATCGCTATCGCCCCGGAACTGTGGCTCTCCGTGAGATCCGTCGCTACCAGAAGAGTACTGAGCTGTTGATCCGTAAACTGCCATTCCAGCGGTTGGTGCGTAAAATAGCTCAGGATTTCAAGACAGATTTGCGCTTCCAGAGCTCTGCTGTGATGGCTTTGCAGGAAGCTAGTGAAGCCTATCTGGTTGGTCTGTTTGAAGATACCAATTTGTGCGCCATCCATGCTAATGGCCAGACATCCAGCTGGCCCGTCGTATCCGTGGAGAGCGCGCTTAAATTGAACAATTGTCAATTGTTAGCCCTTAAATTTAAACTCAAAAATCGGTCCTTTTCAGGACCACTAAGCTATTTTTTCACTGAGATTTGAATAACTATTTTGATTTTACAGAATTTATTATTAGGTTTAAAAGGCTGAAAAAATGTTTTGAGCGCTAGAATATATATTATAACTAAAATAAAACAGGATTTCTTATTGAAATGGTTTCAAAAAAAATTTTTTTTCCATAAATAAAGAATTGTTTACTACATTTTTCGTTCAATAAACATTCAAATACACTGTTGTCATTATTTGGAAAATATATGAAGAACCAAAAATATGTCTGGTCTTGTGTGAGCAGCGGATCATCAATATAATCATTTATTAATAATTTATAAATAATGTTATTATGGTTTTTACAAAAGCGGCAAAGGGTCGAAGGGTCTAGTTATAAGGAAGTTTAATTATATAAAAACTTTTTTTTTTAATATACATATTGGCTATTTGAAACTAATTTATAAGATTTTATTTATAAGATATAAATTTCATCAGTCCCAAGAACAAATTGTATTTTATTTCTTGCGTTATAATATGGTAACTAAAAGTTAAGTAAGAGGTAATTGGTAATATGAACACAATCAGAATATAAATTACTAGCCTCAATGTACACCTTCGAGTGGAAAATAGTAGAACCAGTGGAAAATATACACTCCATTTTTGAGACAAAAATGAATTTAAAATTTGTAAGATATGCAGAATGGGAAATAGATAAGATTTATTTAAATAATTTTAATTTTAATTTATATTATTTTAGAAAAAGTATATTTTTTTAGTACGAAAATATTTTCCTAATGTCAAATGAATGTTCACATTTTATCCAGAAAAGGGTCGTTTTAAAAGCTATATTTAACTATGAATACTTTATAAAAATATAATTACGTTTTTCATAGCTGTTAGTTGAAAGTTCAATTTAAGACTTTTAGTAGTAAATTAACAAAAAATACAAACATTTTATATTTTAAATTACGTTTTAATGCAAAATATTTAATATAATAACGTAAACGTGCACTTTCGGGTTCCCAAAAAAAAGTATCGCATCTATATACGGCAACTGAGAAAGGTTTTTCTCAAATTTTGAATATTTAAGAACCAAACACAATTAAAACAAATATTAAATTTATTATTACAAGAACAAAATAATGAAAAAAAATTACACCCTTTGAAAAAACATTTGTAGCACAAATGAACTGGTCCAAACACATAGTCAAACTGCTCTCCTCCTCGATTCTCATCCGAACAAGGGACTTTGGATGTGGGTTCGCGGGCTATTTTTTGCATAAAAAAAGTTTATTTTTGTGAATAAAAATTTAAAAAAATGTCTGATTCAGCAGTAGCTACATCCGCTTCTCCTGTGGCAGCTCCACCGGCGCCGGCTGAGAAGAAAGTAACAGCCAAAAAGGCAACTGGATCTGCTGCCACAAAAGCGAAGAAGACCACAGCACCACCATCGCATCCGCCAACTCAACAAATGGTAGACGCTTCAATCAAGAATTTGAAGGAGCGTGGGGGCTCCTCGCTTCTAGCAATCAAGAAGTACATCACTGCCACATACAAGTGCGATGCTCAGAAACTGGCTCCTTTTATCAAGAAGTACCTGAAGTCTGCTGTGGCCAATGGTAAGCTGATACAGACGAAGGGAAAGGGTGCTTCTGGTTCCTTTAAATTATCGGCTTCAGCCAAGAAGGAGCCCAAGCCGAAGCCTTCTTCTGTTGAGAAAAAAACTAAAAGCAAGAAGGTATCGGCCAAGAAGACCGGAGCCGCCACTAAGAAGTCCGCAGGAGCTGCCGACAAGAAGCCGAAAACTAAAAAAGCCGTGGCTACCAAGAAGACAGCTGAAAAGAAGAAAACCGAAAAGGTCAAGGCAAAGGACGCTAACAAGTCTGGTACCGTTAAGGCTAAAGCAGTAGCAACAAAAGTGAAGCCATCATCGGCGAAACCAAAGGCAGCTAAAACCCCAAAGGCTAAGCCAGCTGCATCCGCTAAGCCCAAGAAGACGGTAAAGAAAGCACCAGCTCCTACTACCGCAAAGAAGCCGAAAGCTAAGACCACGGCAGCGAAAAAATAAATTGTGATAATGTGCATTATATTTGTACACTTTCGCAATCGCAATTTTAGATTTCGATATCTAAAATTAAATTAAACAAGCCCTTTTCAGGGCTACAATATATTCTTTGAAGAGATAAAAAAGATCAATTTTGTTAACTTTAAATTGTACTAATTAATATAAGAATATAATATATTATATAAATGCTAATACAGTATAAATATAAATTCCATCAATCCTAATAGGATTTGAAATAGCAATCGCGAATTGGCTATTTATTATCAGAATATAATATAATATACATAGTATATTTATACTAAAACATAAATTAAATTTCATAGTTTCTTACTAAAACGATTTCGAACAATTAATCAATTTACTTTTAATGAAAATTGTGTTTCTTTGATTAAATTATGTTGTGGCCCTGAAAAGGGCCTTTTTTCGATCATTCTGCCCATCAAGCGAGCAATCTACTTGGAGCTTGTATACTTGGTGACAGCCTTGGTTCCTTCACTGACGGCGTGCTTGGCCAACTCTCCAGGCAGGAGAAGGCGAACAGCCGTTTGGATTTCCCGACTGGTGATGGTCGAGCGCTTGTTGTAATGCGCCAGACGAGCAGCAATACGCTCAAAGATATCGTTCACGAAGCTGTTCATTATACTCATAGCTTTAGACGAAATTCCAGTGTCAGGGTGGACCTGCTTCAGAACCTTGTAGATGTAGATGGCGTAGCTTTCCTTCCTCTTGCGCTTCTTCTTCTTATCATTCTTGGTTATATTTTTCTGAGCTTTGCCAGCCTTCTTGGCTGCCTTTCCACTGGTTTTCGGCGGCATTATGTCTTTAAAATTCACTTCACTTCCACTTATACCAAAGCTGTTTTTGTTTTATGTTTTTTATTGTCACAGATTTGTTACAGAGTTTCTGTAACCTCTGTGTCTATGAGGCTAATTCTAAGGTTGACAAGTTCTTAGGATTATTATGATTAGGTTTACAAGTGTTTATTGCCCTGCGCTTATAGCTTATCCGGGTTTTAAAGATTATAGTTTTGTGTAATGTTTTTGTTTTTAATATCATGTTGATGTTCAGTTGGCTAGTGTTTATTATGGAGTAGATTGCCAGGGAAAAAGAAAAACCTGGTGGCAGTTTAGATTCGGTTTTTTATGTCTTACAGCTAGGGGGAGTATTTACATTGGTGTGGGGGAGGGGGCTATTTACAAGGGAATAGGGTTATTGGCAAGTGTTGTATATAAGGTGCCCTGGATTGAGTGAAGATTTTCTACGGTGGTAGAATATTAGCTTGTTGTTTACGTCATAAATTATCCCTAGGTTTTTAAGATAATTGAAATGGTTTAGAGTAAGGTGGTCTGTGGATTGGCTCTGTGTCAATTGCCTTTGGGCAACGCTGTTTTTAATCAGTGGGTTATTGCTGTTAATGTTATGTTCATGTGCATGTTTCACATTTATTGAGGTTTAGTTTTAGCCTCCATTTGATAAGATATACTTCTAGTTGTTTTAGGTAAATGTTCAGTTTTTTTTCAGTATTCCTTAACCTTGGGCTAGAAGCAAGTATGAGTATATCATCGGCATATATGAGTGGTGTAGTTATCATTCTATGTGTTTCTAATGTATTTGGTAGGTATTCTGGTATGTCAGCCAGGTATATATTGTATAGAATACGGGCGAGGGTTGATCCTTGTGGAGGGTTGATCCTCCTGCCGTGATATCTCGAGTTAAAGAGGTTTCTCTGTTGTTTGTAACATGAAATGTTCTATTGTTTAGGTAGCTGTGGGCCGTCAGCCAACGGGTACAACAGGGGGACCTACACGCAAGCAATTGCGTGCCGTAACTGTGTACACCGCTGGTAGTGCGACTATACTCTCCACGTGAGGGCGGCTAGTAACAGGTCCCGGTAAGGTCATGTCTCTGCCGAGGATGCTGGCTAATGGTATTCGGGCGGGGAGAAGAACACTCCCTTCCTTAAATCACCCCAATCCAAGGTGGAACAGCATATGCCGAAGGATGCGTGTCCGAGGGGGGGCTCGGACGTTAATATGCGAACTCTGGGGGACCGGCCGACCTCCCAGTTTTAACCAGGCTTATCGTGACAATGATGGACGAACCCCTTCCCGCCTACTCGTGGGACCAAAACATGAATTCTACCAATCAAACCAAAAACCTAAGTGGAGAACGGAACTCCCAAAAAAGTCCGGAAATGGGGTCACTGACCCGTCAAACTCCAAGGCCCTTAAAAGCCAAGGAGTCGCTGAGATGAAGAAGCCCCCCCACAGAGGGGCAACATCTGGAGGCGGGACGCGCCGGTGCGGAGAAGGAGGCCAAGGCTTCCTCTTCCAAAGCGGGGCTAACCATGGGACCACCGAACGGCGTGGAGAGGAAGACTCCCGGGTCAACCTCTAAACCAACCGGCGGGGCCCCTAAGGCGAACCCTGGTCCGGGAGCGTCTCACTCGACGCAGCGTAAAGGCTCCTACAAAGATAGGAGGAGCTTCGTGGAGGAGATGCTGCGATGCGGAGGACCCCCACCTGAATGCGAAGACGCAGGATGGTATCAGGGTAGCGTCAAGGTAATTGCCTGCCAAGACGCGATTTCGGTAGAGACTTACAAGCGCATGATTGCATCGCTTGGTGAGGTCTACCCTGGAGCCAAGTTAGTGGCGGTTGACTGGGACGAGATCCCCAGCAAACCGAGGGCGCGAGTGTGGCTCACTGAAAAGCCAGCCGACCCGAAGACCATCCTAACCGAAGACAATGTGCAATCCGACGCTTCCCACGGCAGACTGGAGAGTCGCCAAGCACCGAGCACCAAGGACGGAGCACCGGCTGAAGTACGGATTCGAACACGTTTCGGTCCGTATCTACAAATCGGATGCGAAAGCCAAACCAGGAGCTATAGAGCTGGAGGCAGACACGCACGAGCCAGACTTGGAGGAGCCGACCGAAGAAAAACACCCGGAAGGAATGTCGGATGAGGAGGAGGACATCCTGGAAGGGTACACCTCGGAGGAAAGCGACTTGGCAAGGGCACTTAGCGGAGTCGGAATGGAGAAGGACTCTCTGCTGAGCTCCGAAACGGAGGCGGAAAATACTGTGGTGGAGATTTGTAAGGATGTCCCTGACGATCTTACAAATAAACCTCCATCACAGTAAAGCGGCGTCAGCTGCCCTCCTACTCCACCTCGCCGAGAGTGGAGCTGATGTGGCCCTCATCCAGGTACCCTGGATCCTAGGAGACAGGATTCTTGGGCTGGGGGCGTCGGAGTTTAGGCTCTGCAAAGCCGATACAACAGGTAAAAAGCGAGCCTGCATCCTCTCAAAAAAGAACCTTAACCTCTTTTTGCTACCCAATTTCAGCAATGAAGACCACGTAGCCGCAGCCATAGAGAGCCCAAATGGCCCTCTAAGGATATGTTCGGCATATATGGGCCACGACCAGGAGGCCATCCCCCCGCACCCGCTACTCAAACAGCTGGTGGAAGACAGCAAGAAGCACAAGATCGACCTGATCATAGGATGCGATGCTAACGCCCATCATCATCAGTGGGGAAGCACTGACACGAACGAGAGGGGTGAGTCAATCTTCGATTTTATCCTAGGCTCTAACCTTCTGGTGGGTAACAGGGGTATAGAACCCACTTTCATAGTCAAGAACAGAAGGGAAGTACTTGACATCACTCTTTACTCTGAATCCCTAGCAGACAGGATTGTTAGTTGGGGAGTTCTGGAGAAACACTCCTTCTCGGACCACCGATACATAGAATTAGTGGTCAACTTTGAGAACTTTAATCGACTAACGGTACGCAATCCGAGGAAAGCGAACTGGGAGTTATACAGGAAAAAACTGGAAAGTTCCTTGGGGAAACCTCCAACAGGGGACGCTGACAGTAGGGAAGCCCTGGATGCCATGGTGGACACGCTTACGGCAGCGTGCGCCAGGGCATTCGACAAAGCTTGTCCCAAAAGCAGATCGGGCTATAGCAAGTCAAAGAAACCACCATGGTGGTCGAAAACACTCGCGCCCTTTAAAACCAAGGCCCGAAAGGCCTTTAACTTTGCGAGTAGAACAAACTCGGAGATAGCCTGGGAGTCGTATAAAGCGGACCTTAGGCAATATAACAAAGAACTTCGCAAGGCAAATAGGAATGCATGGGCCAAGTTCTGCACGAACATTCAGGAAACATCAGAGGCCTCCCGACTAAGGAAGGTCCTCGCAACTACTGCACCAAATGTAGGATATATTTAAACCTCAGAAGGTAACTGGACATCGTCCAGCAGAGAAACCCTAGAGGCTCTCACAGAAGCACACTTCCCGGGATGCTCCCGAGAAGACACAACCCGGGAAATGCAGAGACAGGGGAATAGCCCTTCCCTCCCCAACCAACTGGAATACCTATTGAGTGACAGGTATCTCAACTGGGCGATAAATAGCTTCAAGCCCTTCAAATCCCCAGGCCCAGATGGCATTGTCCCGGCTCAACTAATTAGAGCCGGTCCCAATCTGAGGTCTTGGGTCAAGAAAGCTTTCTCAGCAATTTTCAGGATAGGCATCGTGCCCGCAATGTGGTTGCGGACGAAAGTCGTATTCATACCCAAGGCGGGAAAACCATCGCACTGCACCCCTAAGGACTTCAGACCAATAAGCCTGTCGTCCTTCCTTCTCAAGACAATGGAGAGACTAATCAGCCTCCATATTAATCTTACTCTAAACCCGGATGATATCTCGGGATCACAACAACGGCCGATCCACGGAAACGGCACTCCATGAAATCACTACTTTTGTCGAAAAGGCACTTAGTGACAAGGAATACGCACTCATTGCTTTTCTAGACATAGAAGGTGCGTTCAACAACATCCTACCGAGCTCGATAATCAATGCGCTGACGACACTAGGAATAGACAATCAATCCATACGCCTAATAGAGCAGATCCTGGTAAACAGGACTGTTGAGGCGTCACTAGGAGGAGAATCTATTCATAGATACGTCAGAAGAGGCACTCCGCAAGGAGGCGTACTCTCACCCCTACTCTGGAACGTGGCGGTTAATAGCCTGCTGCGATCCTTAGAAGGTGGGGGCTGCAAAGTTATCGCCTACGCGGATGATGTCGCAATTGCCTTCTCCGGAAAATTTCCCCAGACTCTATGTGACCGCATGACGGACAAACTTAGGGTCCTCTCAACATGGGCAGTTAGAAATGGACTAGGGGTAAACCCGTCCAAAACCGAGCTCGTCCTCTTCACCAGGAAGTACAAAATACCAAACGTAAGGCTTCCGAAACTATTAGGAGAAACACTATCCCTTAGCGATAGCGCCAAGTACCTAGGGATTAAGCTAGACAGGAAACTGGACTGGAAGTCAAACACTATGGATAGAGCTAACAAGGCAACAATCGCGCTCTATACTTGTAGGAAAGCCATTGGCCTTAAATGAGGAATGTCCCCAAAAATAGTAAGATGGCTTTACACAGCGGTCATAAGACCCATCCTTTTCTACGGGGTGGTGGTCTGGTGGCCTGCTCTCACTAACTCCACAATAAGAGAGAAACTTAGGAAAACGCAAAGGATGGCGGAGGTCTGTATCACAGGCAGCCTACGTACCACGCCGACGGATGCCCTAGACTTCATACTCGACCTATTACCGGTAGAGATAATGGGGGTCAAGATAGCCACGCTATCGGCAATCAGGCTACGCGAGACGGGAATATGGAAATGGACTGACTATGGACATACCAAGTTAAATCTACACCACTGCACGCCAACGGGGTCTACAGACTACTGCGTACCTGTCGATCATTAAAATACGACCTTAAAATACAAGGTCTACATTCCAACAAGGGAGGAATGGGCCACACAAATCCCGGGACCAGCCGGTTCCCTCCATATCTACACAGACGGTTCAAAATTGAATGGCCAGGTGGGAGGCGGTTTCCATTGCGAACGGCTGTGTCTCAATGAGTCCTTTAGACTCCCCGACCACTGTAGTGTGTTCGAAGCAGAAGTAATAGCTATCGGAGAAGCACTCAGATCCCCAGCACTTACTGGCAATCAGGACACAATATGTATCTTTTCAGACAGTCATGCGGCACTCAAAGCCCTTGACGGATTTTCATCCAACTCCAGGACAGTGAATGACTGTCGCAGATCTCTTACCAGGGACCACGAGGGTAATTGCGCCGCCGACGAACTAGCAAGAGCAGGTACTACCAATCCTCTCCTACCGGAGAAGGCTGAATTTAAAAGGCTGAAAAAATGTTTTGAGCGCTAGAATATATATTATAACTAAAATAAAACAGGATTTCTTATTGAAATGGTTTCAAAAAAAATTTTTTTTCCATAAATAAAGAATTGTTTACTACATTTTTCGTTCAATAAACATTCAAATACACTGTTGTCATTATTTGGAAAATATATGAAGAACCAAAAATATGTCTGGTCTTGTGTGAGCAGCGGATCATCAATATAATCATTTATTAATAATTTATAAATAATGTTATTATGGTTTTTACAAAAGCGGCAAAGGGTCGAAGGGTCTAGTTATAAGGAAGTTTAATTATATAAAAACTTTTTTTTTAATATACATATTGGCTATTTGAAACTAATTTATAAGATTTTATTTATAAGATATAAATTTCATCAGTCCCAAGAACAAATTGTATTTTATTTCTTGCGTTATAATATGGTAACTAAAAGTTAAGTAAGAGGTAATTGGTAATATGAACACAATCAGAATATAAATTACTAGCCTCAATGTACCTTCGAGTGGAAAATAGTAGAACCAGTGGAAAATATACACTCCATTTTTGAGACAAAAATGAATTTAAAATTTGTAAGATATGCAGAATGGGAAATAGATAAGATTTATTTAAATAATTTTAATTTTAATTTATATTATTTTAGAAAAAGTATATTTTTTTAGTACGAAAATATTTTCCTAATGTCAAATGAATGTTCACATTTTATCCAGAAAAGGGTCATTTTAAAAGCTATATTTAACTATGAATACTTTATAAAAATATAATTACGTTTTTCATAGCTGTTAGTTGAAAGTTCAATTTAAGACTTTTAGTAGTAAATTAACAAAAAATACAAACATTTTATATTTTAAATTACGTTTTAATGCAAAATATTTAATATAATAACGTAAACCTGCACTTTCGGGTTCCCACAAAAAAGTATCGCATCTATATACGGCAACTGAGAAAGGTTTTTCTCAAATTTTGAATATTTAAGAACCAAACACAATTAAAACAAATATTAAATTTATTATTACAAGAACAAAATAATGAAAAAAAATTACACCCTTTGAAAAAACATTTGTAGCACAAATGAACTGGGCCAAACACATAGTCAAACTGCTCTCCTCCTCGATTCTCATCCGAACAAGGGACTTTGGATGTGGGTTCGCGGGCTATTTTTTGCATAAAAAAAGTTTATTTTTGTGAATAAAAATTTAAAAAAATGTCTGATTCAGCAGTAGCTACATCCGCTTCTCCTGTGGCAGCTCCACCGGCGCCGGCTGAGAAGAAAGTAACAGCCAAAAAGGCAACTGGATCTGCTGCCACAAAAGCGAACAAGACCACAGCACCACCATCGCATCCGCCAACTCAACAAATGGTAGACGCTTCAATCAAGAATTTGAAGGAGCGTGGGGGCTCCTCGCTTCTAGCAATCAAGAAGTACATCACTGCCACATACAAGTGCGATGCTGAGAAACTGGCTCCTTTTATCAAGAAGTACCTGAAGTCTGCTGTGGCCAATGGTAAGCTGATACAGACGAAGGGAAAGGGTGCTTCTGGTTCCTTTAAATTATCGGCTTCAGCCAAGAAGGAGCCCAAGCCGAAGCCTTCTTCTGTTGAGAAAAAAACTAAAAGCAAGAAGGTATCGGCCAAGAAGACCGGAGCCGCCACTAAGAAGTCCGCAGGAGCTGCCGACAAGAAGCCGAAAACTAAAAAAGCCGTGGCTACCAAGAAGACAGCTGAAAAGAAGAAAACCGAAAAGGTCAAGGCAAAGGACGCTAACAAGTCTGGTACCGTTAAGGCTAAAGCAGTAGCAACAAAAGTGAAGCCATCATCGGCGAAACCAAAGGCAGCTAAAACCCCAAAGGCTAAGCCAGCTGCATCCGCTAAGCCCAAGAAGACGGTAAAGAAAGCACCAGCTCCTACTACCGCAAAGAAGCCGAAAGCTAAGACCACGGCAGCGAAAAAATAAATTGTGATAATGTGCATTATATTTGTACACTTTCGCAATCGCAATTTTAGATTTCGATATCTAAAATTAAATTAAACAAGCCCTTTTCAGGGCTACAATATATTCTTTGAAGAGATAAAAAAGATCAATTTTGTTAACTTTAAATTGTACTAATTAATATAAGAATATAATATATTATATAAATGCTAATACAGTATAAATATAAATTCCATCAATCCTAATAGGATTTGAAATAGCAATCGCGAATTGGCTATTTATTATCAGAATATAATATAATATACATAGTATATTTATACTAAAACAACATAAATTAAATTTCATAGTTTCTTACTAAAACGATTTCGAACAATTAATCTATTTACTTTTAATGAAAATTGTGTTTCTTTGATTAAATTATGTTGTGGCCCTGAAAAGGGCCTTTTTTCGATCATTCTGCCCATCAAGCGAGCAATCTACTTGGAGCTTGTATACTTGGTGACAGCCTTGGTTCCTTCACTGACGGCGTGCTTGGCCAACTCTCCAGGCAGGAGAAGGCGAACAGCCGTTTGGATTTCCCGACTGGTGATGGTCGAGCGCTTGTTGTAATGCGCCAGACGCGATGCCTCAGCAGCAATACGCTCAAAGATATCGTTCACGAAGCTGTTCATTATACTCATAGCTTTAGACGAAATTCCAGTGTCAGGGTGGACCTGCTTCAGAACCTTGTAGATGTAGATGGCGTAGCTTTCCTTCCTCTTGCGCTTCTTCTTCTTATCATTCTTGGTTATATTTTTCTGAGCTTTGCCAGCCTTCTTGGCTGCCTTTCCACTGGTTTTCGGCGGCATTATGTCTTTAAAATTCACTTCACTTCCACTTATACCAAAGCTGTTTTTGTTTTATGTTTTTTATTGTCACAGATTTGTTACAGAGTTTCTGTAACCTCTGTGTCTATGAGGCTAATTCTAAGGTTGACAAGTTCTTAGGATTATTATGATTAGGTTTACAAGTGTTTATTGCCCTGCGCTTATAGCTTATCCGGGTTTTAAAGATTATAGTTTTGTGTAATGTTTTTGTTTTTAATATCATGTTGATGTTCAGTTGGCTAGTGTTTATTATGGAGTAGATTGCCAGGGAAAAAGAAAAACCTGGTGGCAGTTTAGATTCGGTTTTTTATGTCTTACAGCTAGGGGGAGTATTTACATTGGTGTGGGGGAGGGGGCTATTTACAAGGGAATAGGGTTATTGGCAAGTGTTGTATATAAGGTGCCCTGGATTGAGTGAAGATTTTCTACGGTGGTAGAATATTAGCTTGTTGTTTACGTCATAAATTATCCCTAGGTTTTTAAGATAATTGAAATGGTTTAGAGTAAGGTGGTCTGTGGATTGGCTCTGTGTCAATTGCCTTTGGGCAACGCTGTTTTTAATCAGTGGGTTATTGCTGTTAATGTTATGTTCATGTGCATGTTTCACATTTATTGAGGTTTAGTTTTAGCCTCCATTTGATAAGATATACTTCTAGTTGTTTTAGGTAAATGTTCAGTTTTTTTTCAGTATTCCTTAACCTTGGGCTAGAAGCAAGTATGAGTATATCATCGGCATATATGAGTGGTGTAGTTATCATTCTATGTGTTTCTAATGTATTTGGTAGGTATTCTGGTATGTCAGCCAGGTATATGTATATTGTATAGAATACGGGCGAGGGTTGATCCTTGTGGAGGGTTGATCCTCCTGCCGTGATATCTCGAGTTAAAGAGGTTTCTCTGTTGTTTGTAACATGAAATGTTCTATTGTTTAGGTAGCTGTGGGCCGTCAGCCAACGGGTACAACAGGGGGACCTACACGCAAGCAATTGCGTGCCGTAACTGTGTACACCGCTGGTAGTGCGACTATACTCTCCACGTGAGGGCGGCTAGTAACAGGTCCCGGTAAGGTCATGTCTCTGCCGAGGATGCTGGCTAATGGTATTCGGGCGGGGAGAAGAACACTCCCTTCCTTAAATCACCCCAATTAAAGGTGGAACAGCATATGCCGAAGGATGCGTGTCCGAGGGGAGGCTCGGACGTTAATATGCGAACTCTGGGGGACCGGCCGACCTCCCAGTTTTAACCAGGCTTATCGTGACAAGCGGGCTATGTCATGATGGACGAACCCCTTCCCGCCTACTCGTGGGACCAAAACATGAATTCTACCAATCAAACCAAAAACCTAAGTGGAGAACGGAACTCCCAAAAAAAGTCCGGACATGGGGTCACTGACTCGTCAAACTCCAAGGCCCTTAAAAGCCAAGAAGTCGCTGAGATGAAGAAGCCCCCCACAGAGGGGCAACATCTGGAGGCGGGACGCGCCGGTGCGGAGAAGGAGGCCAAGGCTTCCTCTTCCAAAGCGGGGCTAACCATGGGACCACCGAACGGCGTGGAGAGGAAGACTCCCGGGTCAACCTCTAAACCAACCGGCGGGGCCCCTAAGGCGAACCCTGGTCCGGGAGCGTCTCACTCGACGCAGCGTAAAGGCTCCTACAAGATAGGAGGAGCTTCGTGGAGGAGATGCTGCGATGCGGAGGACCCCCACCTGAATGCGAAGACGCAGGATGGTATCAGGGTAGCGTCAAGGTAATTGCCTGCCAAGACGCGATTTCGGTAGAGACTTACAAGCGCATGATTGCATCGCTTGGTGAGGTCTACCCTGGAGCCAAGTTAGTGGCGGTTGACTGGGACGAGATCCCCAGCAAACCGAGGGCGCGAGTGCGGCTCACTGAAAAGCCAGCCGACCCGAAGACCATCCTAACGATGCTTAGGATGTGCAATCCGACGCTTCCCACGGCAGACTGGAGAGTCGCCAAGCACCGAGCACCAAGGACGGAGCACCGGCTGAAGTACGGATTCGAACACGTTTCGGTCCGTATCTACAAATCGGATGCGAAAGCCAAACCAGGAGCTATAGAGCTGGAGGCAGACACGCAAGAGCCAGACTTGGAGGAGCCGACCGAAGAAAAACACCCGGAAGGAATGTCGGATGAGGAGGAGGACATCCTGGAAGGGTACACCTCGGAGGAAAGCGACTTGGCAAGGGCACTTAGCGAAGTCGGAATGGAGAAGGACTCTCTGCTGAGCTCCGAAACGGAGGCGGAAAATACTGTGGTGGAGATTTTTAAGGATGTCCCTGACGATCTTACAAATAAACCTCCATCACAGTAAAGCGGCGTCAGCTGCCCTCCTACTCCACCTCGCCGAGAGTGGAGCTGATGTGGCCCTCATCCAGGTACCCTGGATCCTAGGAGACAGGATTCTTGGGCTGGGGGCGTCGGAGTTTAGGCTCTGCAAAGCCGATACAACAGGTAAAAAGCGAGCCTGCATCCTCTCAAAAAAGAACCTTAACCTCTTTTTGCTACCCAATTTCAGCAATGAAGACCACGTAGCCGCAGCCATAGAGAGCCCAAATGGCCCTCTAAGGATATGTTCGGCATATATGGGCCACGACCAGGAGGCCATCCCCCCGCACCCGCTACTCAAACAGCTGGTGGAAGACAGCAAGAAGGACAAGATCGACCTGATCATAGGATGCGATGCTAACGCCCATCATCATCAGTGGGGAAGCACTGACACGAACGAGAGGGGTGAGTCAATCTTCAATTTTATCCTAGGCTCTAACCTTCTGGTGAGTAACAGGGGTATAGAACCCACTTTCATAGTCAAGAACAGAAGGGAAGTACTTGACATCACTCTTTACTCTGAATCCCTAGCAGACAGGATTGTTAGTTGGGGAGTTCTGGAGAAACACTCCTTCTCGGACCACCGATACATAGAATTAGTGGTCAACTTTGAGAACTTTAATCGACTAACGGTACGCAATCCGAGGAAAGCGAACTGGGAGTTATACAGGAAAAAACTGGAAAGTTCCTTGGGGAAACCTCCAACAGGGGACGCTGACAGTAGGGAAGCCCTGGATGCCATGGTGGACACGCTTACGGCAGCGTGCGCCAGGGCATTCGACAAAGCTTGTCCCAAAAGCAGATCGGGCTATAGCAAGTCAAAGAAACCACCATGGTGGTCGAAAACACTCGCGCCCTTTAAAACCAAGGCCCGAAAGGCCTTTAACTTTGCGAGTAGAACAAACTCGGAGATAGCCTGGGAGTCGTATAAAGCGGACCTTAGGCAATATAACAAAGAACTTCGCAAGGCAAATAGGAATGCATGGGCCAAGTTCTGCACGAACATTCAGGAAACATCAGAGGCCTCCCGACTAAGGAAGGTCCTCTCAACTACTGCACCAAATGTAGGATATATTAAAACCTCAGAAGGTAACTGGACATCGTCCAGCAGAGAAACCCTAGAGGCTCTCACAGAAGCACACTTCCCGGGATGCTCCCGAGAAGACACAACCCGGGAAATGCAGAGACAGGGGAATAGCCCTTCCCTCCCCAACCAACTGGAATACCTATTGAGTGACAGGTATCTCAACTGGGCGATAAATAGCTTCAAGCCCTTCAAATCCCCAGGCCCAGATGGCATTGTCCCGGCTCAACTAATTAGAGCCGGTCCCAATCTGAGGTCTTGGGTCAAGAAAGCTTTCTCAGCAATTTTCAGGATAGGCATCGTGCCCGCAATGTGGTTGCGGACGAAAGTCGTATTCATACCCAAGGCGGGAAAACCATCGCACTGCACCCCTAAGGACTTCAGACCAATAAGCCTGTCGTCCTTCCTTCTCAAGACAATGGAGAGACTAATCAGCCTCCATATTAATCTTACTCTAAACCCGGATGATATCTCGGGATCACAACATGCGTATAGGAACGGCCGATCCACGGAAACGGCACTCCATGAAATCACTACTTTTGTCGAAAAGGCACTTAGTGACAAGGAATACGCACTCATTGCTTTTCTAGACATAGAAGGTGCGTTCAACAACATCCTACCGAGCTCGATAATCAATGCGCTCACGACACTAGGAATAGACAATCAATCCATACGCCTAATAGAGCAGATCCTGGTAAACAGGACTGTTGAGGCGTCACTAGGAGGAGAATCTATTCATAGATACGTCAGAAGAGGCACTCCGCAAGGAGACGTACTCTCACCCCTACTCTGGAACGTGGCGGTTAATAGCCTGCTGCGATCCTTAGAAGGTGGGGGCTGCAAAGTTATCGCCTACGCGGATGATGTCGCAATTGCCTTCTCCGGAAAATTTCCCCAGACTCTATGTGACCGCATGACGGACAAACTTAGGGTCCTCTCAACATGGGCAGTTAGAAATGGACTAGGGGTAAACCCGTCCAAAACCGAGCTCGTCCTCTTCACCAGGAAGTACAAAATACCAAACTTAAGGCTTCCGAAACTATTAGGAGAAACACTATCCCTTAGCGATAGCGCCAAGTACCTAGGGATTAAGCTAGACAGGAAACTGGACTGGAAGTCAAACACTATGGATAGAGCTAACAAGGCAACAATCGCGCTCTATACTTGTAGGAAAGCCATTGGCCTTAAATGAGGAATGTCCCCAAAAATAGTAAGATGGCTTTACACAGCGGTCATAAGACCCATCCTTTTCTACGGGGTGGTGGTCTGGTGGCCTGCTCTCACTAACTCCACAATAAGAGAGAAACTTAGGAAAACGCAAAGGATGGCGGAGGTCTGTATCACAGGCAGCCTACGTACCACGCCGACGGATGCCCTAGACTTCATACTCGACCTATTACCGGTAGAGATAATGGGGGTCAAGATAGCCACGCTATCGGCAATCAGGCTACGCGAGACGGGCATATGGAAATGGACTGACTATGGACATACCAAGTTAAATCTACACCACTGCACGCCAACGGGGTCTACAGACTACTGCGTACCTGTCAATCATTAAAATACGACCTTAAAATACAAGGTCTACATTCCAACAAGGGAGGAATGGGCCACACAAATCCCGGGACCAGCCGGTTCCCTCCATATCTACACAGACGGTTCAAAATTGAATGGCCAGGTGGGAGGCGGTTTCCATTGCGAACGGCTGTGTCTCAATGAGTCCTTTAGACTCCCCGACCACTGTAGTGTATTCCAAGCAGAAGTAATAGCTATCGGAGAAGCACTCAAATCCCCAGCACTTACTGGCAATCAGGACACAATATGTATCTTTTCAGACAGTCAAGCGGCACTCAAAGCCCTTGACGGATTTTCATCCAACTCCAGGACAGTGAATGACTGTCGCAGATCTCTTAACGAGATGGCAGAGCAGCATGACATCCACCTCATATGGGTGCCCGGGCATAGGGACCACGAGGGTAATTGCGCCGCCGACGAACTAGAAAGAGCAGGTACTACCAATCCTCTCCTACCGGAGAAGGAACCAGTAGGTATCCCCTTAGCTACGTGTAGGCTAAAATTCAGGGATCACTTTGACCGCGCATCACTGAGGAAATGGAGAAATCTCCAAAACTGCAGGAACTCACGCATGATATGGCCCATCCGATCTAGGAAGAGGACAATGATGCTCAAGTGGATGGGTGTGTCAGTCATCGGCACCACATCGCCGCCTCAACCTAACCTAACCTAGGTAGCTGTGGATAATTTTTGTGGTGTTTTGGTCGAAGTTAAAATTTCTGGACATTTTGTAAATTAGGCCGTTTGTCCAGACAGTATCAAACGCTTTCTCAAAGTCGAGAGCACATGTGATAGTTGCACATCGGTTCTCTAGGTTTTTGAATATTAGATTATTTGCAACTGCAAATGAATGGGAGGTTGAAGTGTTTTCTCTGAAGCCAAATTGGTATGGTTTTAGGATATTTTGAGTTTTTATATGTTTTTGTAGTTTTTCCATTATTATTTTTTCTAGGAGTTGACTGATGGCAGAGAGTATGGAGATAGGTCTGTAGCTTTTTAAGCTTTCTGGGGGACATTTTGGTTTTTTAACTGGTATGATTTTGCTGTTTTTCCAGCTTTTTGGAAAGTAACCAATGTTAATACAGTGATTGAATAGTTTTGTCAGGTGTATTATTATGTTTACCAGGAAATTACTAGAGTTGTCAGGTCCTAAAGTCTTTTTGTTGTTTGAAAATCGAATGTGGTGTATTACGTCATTGGTGTTTATAAAGTTCGAGTTATTGGCATTAGGGAAGTTACCGTCTGCCGTTATGAGGGGGGAAAAGGTTGTGATGTGTTCGTTGCATCTGAACGTGTTATTTATTGTATCGTTTATTTGGTCGGTATGTATTTGGTTTTCTGGTGTACTAACTGAGAGGTGGTCATTTTGTGAGTGTATTTGTTGGAATGACCAAGCAAGTGCATTGATTTTTTGAAAGTTGTTTGTGATAGTTGGGGTAGTGGTAAAGTCTATTGTATTTATTTCTTGCTGAGTTAGTGTTATGTTGTGGATTTTATTATTGTTTTTTATCTTTCTTAAGTTTTTTATGCTAACTTTTTCAGGTTTGATATGTGCAAGTTTTTTCTCTATTGAGAGTAAGTATGTGTTTTCAAGTTGAATGTTTATTTCATAATTTATTAAATTTATTAGTTCTTTGATTTGCAGTTTCTGTTGGTGACTTAGGCTTGTTTGTCTGCGTGTGAGTTGTCTTCTAAGTTGCTTTTTTGTTTTTATAAGTATGAGGCATTGTCTGTTTGGTGCAATTGTTTTTGTTGGTCTGGATGGGTCAATTATTGCTTTTGGTATGGCTGCATCTGTTTCTAGTCCAGATTTAAGCGCTTTAGTAAGATTTTCAACGTGCCAGTCAATTTCATCTTGTTGTAGGTTTTTGTCATTAGGAATTTCTGGTAGGTTCATAGAGATTATTGTATTGTATATTATGGGTTCAATTTCGTTAAATTCATAAGTTATTTTTGTTTCAGCTTTTTCCATTTCATAGTTTCCTATATTAACTTTTAGTTGTATTGCGTAGTGATCAGAAGGGTAGTCTTTCAGGACATTGCAAGTGGTGGTGTGGCCCGTGTTTATTTCAGTTGATGTTATAAAAAAGTCAATGGATGATTCGGTGTTATTACTGATTCTTGTCGGTTCGTCTGGGGGATATAGTTTATAGTCTGGTTTGTTTTGTATCCAGTTAAGTAGCACTTTGCCGTTGGTGTTTAGGTGCTGGGGGTTGTGGTAAGGGATGTTCCAAATCGGATTTTTTGCATTTATATCACAGCCAATAAACTGCGTACAGTTTGTGTTTTGGGCTATGATTTGGGTAATTTTGTTTAGGTCTGAGACTAGCAGGGCGTCCGTAGGTCTTTTGTATAATGAGGCAAAAACTATTTGGTGGTTTGTATTTCTGTGGTCTCTGTAATTGAGTTTTATGGCAATTATTTCAGTGTATTGTAACTGGGGTATATCTATTTCTTTATATTTGACGCCATTTCTGATGCAAATGGCTACGAGGGAGCCAGAATCAGGTGTGGTGTTGTTGATGGGCTTAGATTGCCTGATGAATTGATAGTTGGCTAAGGTAATGTTTTTATTTGTTTTTATACGATGCTCAGCTAATAGTAGCACGTCTGGTTTATGCTTTTTTAGGAAGAGATCTATTTCAGCTTGTTTTCTCAGCTGTCCGATGCCGTTCACGTTTAGGAATATGGATTTTAATGTTCTCATAGTGAAATTTGTAGAATAAAATACAGCAATATTTGCTTTCTCATGCTTTCGGTTTTTGTTTGTGGGTACTTGAGTATCGTGCTTTTCATAATATCAATACATGTTATTAAGTTTTTGCCAAAGGCTTTAACGGATTCATTATTAAGGTTTTCTAATGTAAGTGTTGGGATTGATTTTGGTTCAGGCTGATTGTTTGCGAGCAAGGAAGCAAACGTTTTGTTTGCTTGTATTTTGTTATTGTGGCTTATAGAAGCAGGTATTGTTTTTGTTTTTGCATGTCGCTTTTCATTGATTTTTATACCCTTGCAGAGGGTATTATAATTTTGGTCAAAAGTGTGCAACGCAGTGAAGGAGACATCTCCGACCCTATAAAGTATATATATTCTTGATCAGGATCACCTCCTGAGTTGATATAAGCATGTCCGTCTGTCCGTCTGTCCGTCTGTCTGTCCGTCTGTCTGTTTCTACGCAAACTAGTCTCTCAGTTTTAAAGCTATCGTCTTGAAACTTTGCACACACCCTTCTTTCCTTTGCACGCAGTATATAAGTCGGAACGGCCGGGATCGGCCGACTATATCTTATAGCTGCCATATAACTGATTGATCGGAAATGCTATAACTTCGGTATTTTGAAAGCTAGAGAATTCGGATTTGGTACGATTGCTATTTTTGGCAAAATAATACAACATGCCAAATTTTATAAGGATCAGCCGACTATATCCTATATCTGTCATATAACTGATTGATCGGATATGGCATAACTTCAGTGTTTTTCGAGCTAGAAAGTTGGGATTTTCTATGAATTCTATTTTTGGAAAAATAATACGACTTATCAAGTTTCATATGGATCGGCCGACTATATCTTATAGCTGCCATATAACTGAACGATCGGAAATGGTATTTGGTAAAAATACCAACTTTGGGGTTCATCAAGATAGAAGTTTGGGCTTTTTTTTAGATTTTGTCTTGTAATTTATTGCTTATATTATGATATTCCCATAAGAATCGGTCAACTATATCCGATTTTAGCGATATATATCCTGTTTTAGCTGCAAGGGTATATCAACTTCGGCTCCGCCCGAAGTTAGCTTTCCTTTCTTGTTGTTAGCAATTTTTGCCTTATAGGACAAATTTTAGCATTGGCAGTGTGATTGCCAAGGCAATTGACACATTGAGCTAAAGAGGGCTGGGGGTTATTCGGGTCGGGTTTTGGCAAATTGCACTCACCAGGTAAGTGCGTTTTAGTGCATTTAACACATCTATAAGGCATGTTGCAGTTGCTGGCTACATGCGAGAATCGCTGGCACTTGTGGCATTGTTTAATACTGTTCGGATAGCCTTCAATATGAACCTTACAATTTAAGAGATCATTAATTTTAAATATTTTACCAATATTGTTTGATTTTTTGATTTTTACTATGTAGTATTTATCTTTAAATGTCTTTATTGATATAATTTCTAGATCGGGGACAGAATCTTTTAGGGCTAGCTGAATTTCATTAGGTGTAAATATATTTATGGGTAATTTTTTTATAACTATTGTATGGGGTTTAAATGGTCATTGGTAGGTCATGTAATGTTTCCGTGGTTGATGTCTTCTGGTCAATTGTTGTAGTCGTCTTCTGTTTTGCTGCCTTCTGGATGGATGTTGTTGTCGTCTTCTGGCTGGTTGGCTTCTTTATGTTGGTTGGTTGGTTTAAAGCTGGGTAGTTGTCGTTGTAGTTGTTATCATTGTTGTTGTTCCGATACATTGACAGTATCTGATTGAGTTTCTTATTTTCGTCGGCAAGGGCCGTGGCTTGACCTCTTAGCTTTGCTGTTTCCTCTAATAGACCTTTAATCTGCCGAGGTGATAGGGCTAGGTCTTCATCATCGTCATCATCATCTTCGTCTTCATAATCTTCGTCTTCGTCGTCGTCGTCGATGTCGTCAGATTCTTCGGTTGAAGTTTCTGTTTCGGACGAGGTAGAGCTTCTTTGTCGTTTATTTGATTGGCATTCAAAGTCCATTTCGTCATTATTGGATTCTTTGGCTTGTTGATCATTCATTTGGTTAGGGGTTTGGATTATTGTTTTGTTTTGGTGTGTTGTTTGAACTGCTTGGATGTTTGGATTGTTTGAACTGATGGTGGATATTCGTTTTGAGTTTGTAATGTTTGTTGTACACTTTTCTGAGTTTTCTCTTGACTTTCATCATTTGTCTCAAGAATTAGTTTTTTGGTTGGTGGCTTCGGGGAAATTCCATTTTTTTTTGTTTTTTTTCATGGTATTTTTTGCCCCTCTGCAGGGGACTTCTTTTCACTTTCTTATTTATTTTTTTTTTTTTTTTTTGTGTCTTTTTTCACTGTAATTTTACTCTGTGTTCTATTTTTTTTATTCTCGGAAGAAAAGCTTAAAAAGTTTTCTTGGCTGCCTTTCCACTGGTTTTCGGCGGCATTATGTCTTTAAAATTCACTTCACTTCCACTTATACCAAAGCTGTTTGTTTTTTATTGTTTTTTTTTAGAAGGCCAAGGCAAAGGACGCTAAGAAGTCTGGTTAAAGCTAAAGCAGTAGCAACAAAAGTGCAGCCATCATCGGCGAAACCAAAGGCAGCTAAAGCCCCAAAGGCTAAACCAGCTGCATCCGCTAAGCCCAAGAAGACGGTAAAGAAAGCACCAGCTCCTACTACCGCAAAGAAGCCGAAAGCTAAGACCACGGCAGCGAAAAAATAAATTGTGATAATGTGCATTATATTTGTACACTTTCGCAATCGCAATTTTAGATTTCGATATCTAAAATTAAATTAAACAAGCCCTTTTCAGGGCTACAATATATTCTTTGAAGAGATAAAAAAGATCAATTTTGTTAACTTGACAACATTTTAGGAGAGTATCTTTATCCTAATTGGATTCAAAATAGCAATCGTAATTTTGAAAATTGTACTAATTAATATAAGAATATAATATATTATATAAATGCTAATACAGTATGCATATAAATTCCATCAATCCTAATAGGATTTGAAATAGCAATCGCGAATTGGCTATTTATTATCAGAATATAATATAATATACATAGTATATTTATACTAAAACATAAATTAAATTTCATAGTTTCTTACTAAAACGATTTCGAACAATTAAACTATTTACTTTTAATGAAAATTGTGTTTCTTTGATTAAATTATGTTGTGGCCCTGAAAAGGGCCTTTTTCGATCATTCTGCCCATCAAGCGCGCAATATACTTGGTGACAGCCTTGGTTCCTTCACTGACGGCGTGCTTGACTCTCCAGGCAGGAGAAGGCGAACAGCCGTTTGGATTTCCCGACTGGTGATGGTCGAGCGCTTGTTGTAATGCGCCAGACGCGATGCCTCAGCAGCAATACGCTCAAAGATATCGTTCACGAAGCTGTTCATTATACTCATAGTTCATAGCTTTAGACGAAATTCCAGTGTCAGGGTGGACCTGCTTCAGAACCTTGTAGATGTAGATGGCATAGCTTTCCTTCCTCTTGCGCTTCTTCTTCTTATCATTCTTGGTTATATTTTTCTGAGCTTTGCCAGCCTTCTTGGCTGCCTTTCCACTGGTTTTCGGCGGCATTATTACTTTAAAATTCACTTCACTTCCACTTATACCAAAGCTGGTGTTGGATCAGTTTTTAGTACTTTTATTCGAGCAGGGTTTTCAGGTCTGCTATTCAAAAATTTCATCAAGAACGACCTACCCCCAACGGAACGCAAAGGCAAACGCATAGGTATAAATTGGTGTTCCGAAGTGGTGTTCAATATTCGTGTGTGAAGTGAATTAACGTGAAGTAAAACAATATGTCTGGCCGTGGCAAGGGTGGAAAAGTGAAGGGAAAGGCAAAGTCCCGATCGAATCGTGCTGGTCTTCAGTTTCCAGTTGGACGTATTCATCGTCTGCTCCGCAAAGGCAACTATGCTGAACGCGTTGGTGCCGGCGCTCCTGTTTATCTGGCTGCCGTTATGGAATACCTGGCAGCCGAAGTTCTCGAGTTAGCTGGCAATGCGGCCCGTGATAACAAGAAGACTAGGATCATTCCCCGTCATCTGCAGTTGGCCATTCGCAATGACGAGGAGTTGAACAAGCTGCTCTCTGGTGTCACCATTGCTCAGGGTGGCGTTCTGCCCAACATCCAGGCTGTCTTGTTGCCAAAGAAGACCGAGAAGAAGGCTTAAAGATTTAATTGCTGTCCTGTATCTTACCTACTTGTACATAAACTCATATATAAACCCAAACGTCCTTTTCAGGACGACCAAACCATTGAAGAAGAATGCAAATTTTCATTACAAATATTAGGCCAAGACAATAATTAAAAAAAAATAAGTAATATCCTAGATTTATTGGAGAAAAATGTATGTTTGTGGATACATTATGTAATAAAAGTTTAAATTCCACTTACATTTAAAATTCAAGCATTACGTATTTATTATTTGCGTGAAGAGTGTGATTGAAAAAAATATATGAAGCTCCTTTTCTAGTAGTTTCTTTCTCTTTTTAAAATAAAACTTATAGATTTAAGTCAAATTTTGTGTTTTTATTGATTTTATAATACATATATATTATTAACGAATTGTATAAAGTATATACAATATATATTTTACTTTAAGTGTAGACTTCAGTCCACTGGTGAGGACCGCATGCCTTAAGCGTGCTAAATAATTAGATATATTTATTGTCTAATAGGCTAAGATATCTAGGGTATTATTTAAAATTTATTTCTCTTTTTCTGTTAAAACAAATTGTGGTCCTGAAAAGGACCGATTGTATACATAGTTAAGTACAGGCTGTACAAAAATAATTTTAACCGCCAAAGCCGTATAGAGTGCGACCTTGTCTCTTCAGGGCATAAACAACATCCATGGCCGTCACGGTCTTCCTTTTGGCGTGTTCGGTGTAGGTGACAGCATCGCGAATTACGTTCTCCAAAAACACTTTTAGAACTCCACGAGTTTCCTCGTAGATAAGACCAGAGATGCGCTTCACACCGCCACGACGAGCCAAACGACGAATAGCTGGCTTCGTAATACCCTGGATGTTATCACGCAATACTTTGCGATGACGCTTGGCGCCACCTTTTCCCAAACCTTTGCCACCTTTACCGCGTCCAGTCATTATACCCTTGCAGAGGGTATTATAATTTTGTCCAAAAGTGTGCAACGCAGTGAAGGAGACATCTCCGACCCTATAAAGTATATATATTCTTGATCAGGATCACCTCCTGAGTTGATATGAGCATGTCCGTCTGTCCGTCTGTCTGTTTCTACGCAAACTAGTCTCTCAGTTTTAAAGCTATCGTCTTGAAACTTTGCACACACCCTTCTTTCCTTTGCACGCAGTATATAAGTCGGAACGGCCGGGATCGGCCGACTATATCCTATAGCTGCCATATAACTGATTGATCGGAAATGGTATAACTTTGGTGTTTTTAGAGTTACAGAGTTCCGATTTTGTACGGAAGCTATTTTTGGCAAAATAATACGATCTACCAAATTTCATAAGGATCGGCCGACTATATCCTATAGCTGCCATATAACTAATTGATCGGAAATGGTATAACTTTGGTGTTTTTAGAGTTACAGAGTTCCGATTTTGTACGGAAGCTATTTTTGGCAAAATAATACGATCTACCAAATTTCATAAGGATCGGCCGACTATATCCTATAGCGGCCATATAACTAATTGATCGGAAATGCTATAACTTCGGTGTTTTTAAAGCTAGAGAATTCGAATTTGGTACGAATGCTATTTTTGGCAAAATAATACAACCTTCCAAATTGCATAACGATCAGCCGACTATATCTTATAGCTGCCATACTACTAAACGATCGGAGATGGTATTTGGTAAAAATACCAACTTTGGTATTTTTGAAGACGGAAGCTTGGTACTTTGTTTTAGATTTTTTTATTGTAATAAATTGGTTATATTATGATATTAGGATGACAAAAGGATCGGCCAATTCGATTTTTGCGATATATATCTGGTTTTAACTGCAAGGGTATATCAACTTCGGCTCCGCCCGAAGTTAGCTTTCCTTTCTTGTTTTTCACTTTCGTTTATTAACAAACTGCACGATAGTCACTGAAGAACTAACATTCCGCACAGTTACAGTTTTGGTTTATTGTCGATTTTTAATACAGGTGTTTACATTGCTTCCTGCTTATTTTAGACTTAAGCTTGACAAATTCTTAAAATCTTATTCTAGTTTAAGTATACCCTGCGCTTGAAGCTTTTCAGGGCTAAGGCACTTGATGGCTTTTTAGTATAACATTATGTTGAAGTAATTAAGGTTTTATGATTTTAGTGCTTATAGTGGTAGTTGTGGGAGAAAAAGCTAATGAGAAAAAACCCACATCGTATGGTGTTTGGGATGAACTTATAACTAACTTAAATTAATTAGTGACTAATGAGGGAGAGGATATATTTACAGCGGATAGGAACTTAAACTAATTCAGTAATAACTAGTTAAGTAAAAGTTGAGATTTTTTGTGATTTAGATTATCATTAAGATTTGATAAGATTAAGCTATATTATTGATTGGTGTTATGTACAAGGCCGTCCAGCGGATTGAGGGATCGGTATTTCCTGTGGTAGAAAATTAGGTTATTTTCTTCATCGTATAAGATCTCCTTATTTTGTAGATCTCTTTGGTGGTGAACAGTCAGCAGCTCGGTGTTTCCTGGGGTGATGTTTTCTTGGGTTATGTTATTGGTGATTATAAAATTATTGAGGATTTTAAATATAAGTCGATCTATCCTCGTTATATTTGCTTTTTGGTAGAGAAGGCTGATGTTGATGAAGTTCCTTGTTTCTTGATCTCTAGAGAGCGGCCCGATTGCAATTCTTATTATTTTTCGTTCAAGTTGGCGAAGGTTCTCCATCTGATTGCTGCTGATGTTCATCCAGGCAATGGACCCATAAGTGAGAATGGGTTGTGTGAGTTTTTTATAGATGAGAAGTTTTGTTTTGGTAACAAGGTACTTGGTTCTAGGATCACAGTTTGGGCTGGTCGAATATATTGGTTTATAAATGTGACTTAGAGTCTTTAAGGTCTTATATGCTTTTTTATGGATGTTATTTAAGTGGGTGTTGAAGTTAAGTTTTTCGTCATAGGTGACTCCTAGGTATTTAAATTCTTGTTGGTAGCTTATCCGGGTGTTGCCATTTATATATAAGTTTGGTATAAATCTTCTTGCATTCTTGTACAGGAAGCTTCTTTTCGGACCTCTGATTTTGGAGCTAAAGCATTTCTGACTGTTGAGTTTTAGTGACCACGTGTCGAAGTATGTGCATAGTGTGTTGAGGTAGCTATTCATTTCGTTTTCAACATGAGGCATTGAACCTCCTGCTGCTAATATGAGGATGTCATCTGCGTATATTAAGCATTCTATTTCTGTGGTTGTATTTTGGTTATGATAGTCTGGGATGTCTGCTAGGAACAGATTGTATAGCATGGGAGCAAGTAGTGATCCCTGAGGTACCCCTGCTGGTATTGATCTTATTAGAGAAGTTTCTGTATCATCAGGGCTGTATACTTGGAATTGTCTGTTTGTTAGGTAACATTTTATGATTTTTAGGATGTTATCATTAAATCGGAATTTGTGTTTCATCTTGTAGATTAGTCCATTCGTCCATACAGTGCACTATGGTCCAGAACCCGTTTATTTTTGGCATAAAGTCGATTTTTTTATGTCAATATATCGTTATTTTCTTGTTTTTATCTTAAAGTAAATTCTTCATACATTATAAAAATGTTAATTAAAAGCTTTAAATGTGCCACCAAAGTTTATTTTGAGCTTTTAAAAGTGCGATTGCGATCAGCTGATTTCCGAATAGAAATTCGCGCCAAAATATTTACTTGCTTTGAGTGGTGTCACACGGTTTAACTTAGTCCGAAAAATTAAACTAAAATATGGAAAATAATCCTCAAGGTATGCACTATTTAATGTATATTGTTATTTTATGTGTAGTTCTACGTATTTAGTGTTGTGTAATGTCCAATTTATGTGTATGTTTTTAGAAAACTAATATGCGTTCTCCGTGTTTCGTGGAATATAACTAATGAGCTGCTCCATGCTGACAGCAACTAATTGGTCCAGAATGTACTTGTGAGTGTTGTCTTTAGCCACAAACCAAAAACTCATCCCCGTTCGTCCCCCTTTTCTCGCATTTTGGTAATTTATAGGCACGTTTGAGTTTACTCACAGCGAACTTTTTGAAATATGGCGCAGCGGCAATCGCAAAAATCAATGTGTATCTGATATACACAAAAATGTGGATATACACAAAAATTAATAAAAACGCTTTGGAATCCAATACAATAAAGCAAATAGACAAAAAAATTAGTAATTTTAATAGTTATATTCATAAACGGCTTCCCAAATGTAACTACATGCTTGAACGGTTCATGTCTAAGCATACTGTATGGTTGGAATCAAAAATATCAATTACTATTGATGAATCCTGCAAAACACCACAGCAGATGGGACGTCCAACCTTATCTTACACCAAAGATTATAAAGTACATAGATAGGACATCTCATACAAAGAAAAATTTTCTATTCAATGGAACGAGCGGGTTCCATTGCGCGACAAGTTAAGTTCGAGAAATTTTTCGCGCGACAACGAATGAGGGATAGCCTAGTGGTAGAGTGCTTGGCTGATGTGCAGAGTAAAATGAGTTCAAATCAGGCATGGGAAGTTCACTTTTTTTTTATTTTAAATCTATTTATATTATATTTTTATTGTTTTAAACTTTTTAACAAAATTTATAATCCATTCAAGAAAAATACAAAATTTTTAAATCACCCTAAAATCACCTTAAAATCGCCTCAGTTCGTAATGGAACCCTTATAAAAATGTTTATAAGTGCGGGTTCTACGGCATATTGGCAGGCCGATTCGTGGAACCCGCTGTAAAATGAAAATATTTGAGAGCGGGTTCCACGACAAACGGCTGGTAGATGAGAGAGAGAAAGAGAGAATTCTATTTTTAGAAAGTAACATTTTTGGAACAATGAGAGTTTGAAACGTTCAAATCGAATAGTGTGAGAGCAAAGAGATCAGAAATATCTTCTACTATCTTTTCTCATCAGCTCTGATTTTACTATGGATCCTTGCGTTTTCTTTAATACCAACTTTAACTACCGTTAGATCAACTTCGAGGGTAGCCTAGATGTAAAGCTAAGGATCCTTCTGGTCCTGGGTTCGATTTTGTTACTGGGCGATGATTAAAATTTTTAAAACGTTTCAGTTTTATGATTATTTTTATATTTTTTTATTATTTTTTTTACTTTAATTTTCTTAATAATATTTTTTTTCCTTTTCATATTTACTTTATTATTATTATTTTTAATTGCATTCTATTACAATTTTTGTAAAAATAAGTGACGGACGTGACGAATGACAAAATTACGGAGCGACTCCCTTGAAATTTTATTAGCCGGACATAGTATTAAATTTTCATTAAAACTACAATTAAAGAAAAATAAAAAAAATAATTATAAAAGAAAGAAAAAGTCCTTACTAGGATTTGAACACAAAAATATTATGCATTGAATAACTACTCTATGCATTACGCTACCACCCCGTCTTAAACAGCAGCGACTAAAAATAAAAAATTTGTTCTACTGACTACCACATCGGCCCATTGAAAACAGAAACAAGAAACTGAAAATGAAAATTGGAAGCCAAAAATGTTTTACGCCGTCTTGCGACTCGCAAGTTGCGAGCAGTCACACATACATACAAAGACGCACCCTTTTTTTTAACGCATACATGTAACGAGTTCTAAAAATAGAATCGTATTTATGTTCGTTCCCCCCTCACCAACAAGCTCGACGAAAAAAGTTGACCGTTTTGGGCCCTGATGTCCCATCTATGTACTTTATAATATTTGCTTACACGAATGCGGGTACAAGATTAAAAAGGAAATTGGCATCTGAGCTCGCAAATGAAAATAATTGTGACACAAATCTTCTGGCACATGCTGCAGCAGTCTCTGCAAAGAAACAAAGCAAGAAGGACACGGCTTTTGTTCTAAAAAAAGCCATAACAACACCCGAATACTCAACTGAATCGCGAAAACAATTTGATGTGCAAAAACCCATTCCACTTACACCCGATGAAGGTTTGGCATACCTCCTGGATAATTCTCTTACAAAACAGCAGTACATGAACACTAGACTTATCAATAAAAGTCGCCATAGTGACATTTATCCAGCATATAGTCTAATAATGGAATCTAAATTACAATGCCGTCCTGGAGAAATAAAAGATATATTTCACAGAGCTATAGATTCCTCGGATCCATTATTATCAAGTGTATCTCTAAGGGAAAGAGAAAAAAAAATAAAAAGAAACCTTTCTCAAAAGAGGTATTAAATCTTTTGGACCTTCCGTTCACAGCAGAAAATGAGAATGATCTGCAGTGCGATTCTGACGACGATCTGGATAATTATAATATTGAATTGAATATTGAATTGGATGAAGAAGAAAATTGCATTTAAAAAATAAGTAAGTAATTTAATAGAACAGGAAATAATATATATTTATTCTTAATCAGTTTGCAGGGGCGGCAGGCGTGGGCGTGGTCGCACTGATCCAATTTTTTGTATAGATATTTATAATGCCATAAAAATAAATTCTGCAAAGTTTGAACCCTGTAGCTCAATTTTTCGACTTTATGCCAAAAAAAACGGGTTCTGGACCATAGTGCAGTGTCAAAAGCTTTTTCAAAATCCAGTGCACATGTTATTGTGGCTCTTTTTCGTAGGTGATTGGAGAATATAAAGTTATTAGCGGCAAGTAGTGCATGGTTTGTTGAAGACTTGCTTTTAAATCCAAATTGGTTAGGTTTTAGGATGTTGTTCGTATTGATGTGTTTTTCAATTTGGTTATATATTATTTTTTCGAGGAGTAGGCTTATTGCTGACAGGAGTGAGATTGGTCTATATGAAGTTAGTTTCCGAGGATTTGCGCCGGGTTTAGGTATTGGGATTACCTTGCTTAGTTTCCAATAAGTTGGGAAGTAGTTATTATTTAGGCAATGATTTATGAAGATAGTAATGTGTAATATGATTGGTATGTTGAAATTTTTTATCAGAAAGTTGCATGTCTTGTCTGGCCCCATGGATTTTTTTGAATTTTTTCCTTTGATTGTATCCATCATTTCAATTGGGTTTGTTCAATTGATCATTTCAATTGTTTGCCATATCTGACGGCTTCTTCCCATTGGCCATCCGCTGTGAAAATATTGTTGAATTCGGTTCGGTGTGTTGTATCATTAGGGAACTCTTGGGTTGTAATGTTGTTTATTGTGGATATGTGGTTTTGGATTTCTGGGTCTGGATGAGGTGATATAATGTCTCGTTGATGTATTTTTTCGAAGGACCAGGCTATTGCATTTATTTTATTGAAGGTTGTTGATATTATCGGTTCTGTGTTGAAGTCAATTGTGTTTACTTCGCCTTCTGTGAGCGTGATGTCATTGCTGAGGCATTCTTTGGTTGCTATTTTGGGATTTAGCATTTTAAGTTATTTATTGCTGATTTTGCTTGAGTGAATCTTCTTTAGCTTATGGTTTAGTTCCTTTTATTCGCTGAGATGTATGTGATTGGTGACTTGTGTGTCTAATTCTTTAATGGTTGATTTGATGTCGTCGATTTGTGCGCTGGTTAAGGTGTGCCTGTTAAAGAGCATTTTTTGGAGTCTCTTTTTGTTGTGTATTAGCTGGAGACATGATCTGTTTAGTTTTATGGCTTGGTTCTTCGATTTCGTGGCTGCTTTGGGTATTGCTCTGTCTGAGTTTAGGCCCATTTCGACAGCAGTGGTTAGTGTTTTGATATGTTGATCTATTTCGTCTGTTGTGATGTTTCTATTTATTGGTATTGTTTCTAAGTTCCTTAATATTGTGCTGTTCCATTCGATGCTATTTATTTCAGTGAGTTTGTATTTGGATTTGGGTATTTTTTTTATGAGGCGGTTGTTGTGGAGGTTTATGGTGAGTTCTATTGCATGATGGTCGGATGGAAAGTCCTTCACTGTTTTGCATCCATTTGTAAATGTTATTAAGTTTATTGGTATATGTAGACTTGTAATGAAGAAGTCTATGGAGGAGTCTATTCCGTGTGGATTTGGGCGTGTGGGTTCCATTCCGGGCAGTATCATAAGCTGGGCATTGCGTGTAACCCATTGATCAAGGATGGTTCCACTTTGATTGATGTGAAGAGGGTTATAGTTTGGTACGTTCCATTTTGGCGATTTACTATTTAGATCACATCCAATTATTATGTTGTTTTGGGTTTGGGCTATTGAGTTGTTAATTATTTCTAGGTCTGATATTAGGAGCGGATCATTTGGTCTTTTGTATAGCGAGGCTATTATATAAGATGTTTTCCTATTTCGGTGGTCGTGCAGTTGTATTTGTATGGCGATAGCTTCGATGAATTGAAGTTCATTGATGTTTATTATTTCGTATTCGATGTTATCTCTGATGCATATCGCCACACTCATTTCTGGGTCGGGGTCGTTGTTGTTGATGTTATTATTCCTTAATGCCGGTGTGGTTTGCCTTATGAAGGTGTAGTTGTCCAGCATTGCTGATTGCGTGTTTTTAAGGTGATGTTCAGCCAGTAGTAGAATGTCCGGTTTGTGGTTTTGCAGGAATTCGTTTAATTCAGCTCGTTTTTTTAGTTGCTTGATTCCGTTTACGTTTTGAAACTGTATTTTTAGTTGCATTAGTTTAAGGCAAGTTGTAGGATGAAGTCCAGTTTTAGCGTTTTTTTTATGTCACTGTTTTCGTGCGCAGCTGGATATTTGTTCGTGAGCGTCTTCATTATATTGATGCAAGAAATTAGGTCCGTACCGAAGGCATTTTTAGTGTCTTGATTGATCTTCTCTATTGTAATGATTGACGGTTTGTTAGGCTGATTTGGTATGATTTTGTTTTTGAGTGCTGAGGCGAAACTTTGTCCGTTTTGCACTTCGCTGCTCTTTGGGTGGCTGTATTTTATCGTATTTTCTATTTTTTTGTCAATGGTTTGCCTTTGTTTTTTCATTTTTTCTATGTAGCTTTGTCGCATAAGGCATATTTTGTCATTAGCTGTGTGGTTTTCTTTGCAGTTAGCACATTTCATGTTGGGGTTTTTCTCATTTGTATCTTCCGCAGCCTTCGTTATTTTGCACTTTCCCGGGGCATGCGGTTCAATGCACTTTACGCACCTATACGGCATTTGGCACTTGCTTGCTACGTGGCAGAAGCGTTGGCAATTTCTGCATTGCTTGATGTGGTTTGGATGCGGTTTATATTTCTCAATTTGGATTTTGCAATTAAGCAGTCTATTGAGGTCATAGATTTGTTTGATTTTTTCCGTTTTTGTTACTTGGCACATCCAGTAGACATTTTTATATTTCGTCACTGACATTATTTTTAAGTCAGGTAGAGATTCTGCCAGTGCCTCCTTAACCTCATCCTCACTGTATACATCAGTTGGTATTTTGTTTAGAATTAGTGTGTGTGGTTTTAATTGTTTTGGTGTAAAGGAGAAAAACAGTACTCCTTTTTTCGTTAATTCCTCCTTCGTGGCAAGCAGATCATCTAAGGAGTAAGCCTTTACATGGATCACAATTTTGCTCACATTAGTGAGGGTGAATTTATTGTGTTTGAGTTTGTTTTTCAATATTTCCGTCAGTGCCTTTGAATTTTGTTCATATGTGATTATAATGGGTAGGTCCTTTGGCAATGGGTCCTTATTTGTTGGGTGTTTGGTTGTTGCAGCCGGTTTTGCTAGCTGGGGTTTGATTTTTGGTAGTTCGGGGTAAGTGTTTTTCGCCGAATTTTGTTTTTGTATCACTTCCAGTTGGTGGACTGCTTTTTTATATTGGGATCTTAGCGATTTCAGCTCCTCCAGAAGGGCGTTCATTTCATTTTTTTTTATTGTGACGCTTTCTTCTTGTTCGTCGTCCATCTCCTCGTCGTATTCTTTGTCTTCTTCTTCTTCATATTCAACGTCTTGCGATGAGTCGCTAAGAATGGCTTCTTCTTCGTGTTTTCGTTTTAAAAGAGCGGAATCAGAGTCCATGTTGTCATTTCGTAATGATATTTCCTCCGAGGTTTCTTTTATAGAGGTAACTTCTCGGGGCTTGGCACTTAGTTTTTGTTTTTTCATTGCGTTGGTGCCCCCTGTATTATAGGGGCACTGCAACAGCGTACTTGTTTCACTTTTTGTAGTATGCTCTTTCGGCATTCACAAGTGGCTCTCCGTGAGATCCGTCGCTACCAGAAGAGTACTGAGCTGTTGATCCGTAAACTGCCATTCCAGCGGTTGGTGCGTGAAATAGCTCAGGATTTCAAGACAGATTTGCGCTTCCAGAGCTCTGCTGTGATGGCTTTGCAGGAAGCTAGTGAAGCCTATCTGGTTGGTCTGTTTGAAGATACCAATTTGTACGCCATCCATGCTAAGCGTGTTACTATTATGCCCAAAGACATCCAGCTGGCCCGTCGTATCCGTGGAGAGCGCGCTTAAATTGAACAATTGTCAATTGTTAGCCCTTAAATTTAAACTCAAAAATCGGTCCTTTTCAGGACCACTAAGCTATTTTTTCACTGAGATTTGAATAACTATTTTGATTTTACAGAATTTATTATTAGGTTTAAAAGGCTGAAAAAATGTTTTGAGCGCTAGAATATATATTATAACTAAAATAAAACAGGATTTCTTATTGAAATGGTTTCAAAAACAATTTTTTTTCCATAAATAAAGAATTGTTTACTACATTTTTCGTTCAATAAACATTCAAATACACTGTTGTCATTATTTGGAAAATATATGAAGAACCAAAAATATGTCTGGTCTTGTGTGAGCAGCGGATCATCAATATAATCATTTATTAATAATTTATAAATAATGTTATTATGGTTTTTACAAAAGCGGCAAAGGGTCGAAGGGTCTAGTTATAAGGAAGTTTAATTATATAAAAACTTTTTTTTTAATATACATATTGGCTATTTGAAACTAATTTATAAGATTTTATTTATAAGATATAAATTTCATCAGTCCCAAGAACAAATTGTATTTTATTTCTTGCGTTATAATATGGTAACTAAAAGTTAAGTAAGAGGTAATTGGTAATATGAACACAATCAGAATATAAATTACTAGCCTCAATGTACACCTTCGAGTGGAAAATAGTAGAACCAGTGGAAAATATACACTCCATTTTTGAGACAAAAATGAATTTAAAATTTGTAAGATATGCAGAATGGGAAATAGATAAGATTTATTTAAATAATTTTAATTTTAATTTATATTATTTTAGAAAAAGTATATTTTTTTAGTACGAAAATATTTTCCTAATGTCAAATGAATGTTCACATTTTATCCAGAAAAGGGTCGTTTTAAAAGCTATATTTAACTATGAATACTTTATAAAAATATAATTACGTTTTTCATAGCTGTTAGTTGAAAGTTCAATTTAAGACTTTTAGTAGTAAATTAACAAAAAATACAAACATTTTATATTTTAAATTACGTTTTAATGCAAAATATTTAATATAATAACGTTAACGTGCACTTTCGGGTTCCCAAAAAAAAGTATCGCATCTATATACGGCAACTGAGAAAGGTTTTTCTCAAATTTTGAATATTTAAGAATCAAACAAAATTAAAACAAATATTAAATTTATTATTACAAGAACAAAATAATGAAAAAAATTACACCCTTTGAAAAAACATTTGTAGCACAAATGAACTCGGCCAAACACATAGTCAAACTGCTCTCCTCCTCGATTCTCATCCGAACAAGGGACTTTGGATGTGGGTTCGCGGGCTATTTTTTGCATAAAAAAAGTTTATTTTTGTGAATAAAAATTTAAAAAAATGTCTGATTCAGCAGTAGCTACGACCGCTTCTCCTGTGGCAGCTCCACCGGCGCCGGCTGAGAAGAAAGTAACAGCCAAAAAGGCAACTGGATCTGCTGCCACAAAAGCGAAGAAGACCACAGCACCACCATCGCATCCGCCAACTCAACAAATGGTAGACGCTTCAATCAAGAATTTGAAGGAGCGTGGGGGCTCCTCGCTTCTAGCAATCAAGAAGTACATCACTGCCACATACAAGTGCGATGCTCAGAAACTGGCTCCTTTTATCAAGAAGTACCTGAAGTCTGCTGTGGCCAATGGTAAGCTGATACAGACGAAGGGAAAGGGTGCTTCTGGTTCCTTTAAATTATCGGCTTCAGCCAAGAAGGAGCCCAAGCCGAAGCCTTCTTCTGTTGAGAAAAAAACTAAAAGCAAGAAGGTATCGGCCAAGAAGACCGGAGCCGCCACTAAGAAGTCCGCAGGAGCTGCCGACAAGAAGCCGAAAACTAAAAAAGCCGTGGCTACCAAGAAGACAGCTGAAAAGAAGAAAACCGAAAAGGTCAAGGCAAAGGACGCTAACAAGTCTGGTACCGTTAAGGCTAAAGCAGTAGCAACAAAAGTGAAGCCATCATCGGCGAAACCAAAGGCAGCTAAAACCCCAAAGGCTAAGCCAGCTGCATCCGCTAAGCCCAAGAAGACGGTAAAGAAAGCACCAGCTCCTACTACCGCAAAGAAGCCGAAAGCTAAGACCACGGCAGCGAAAAAATAAATTGTGATAATGTGCATTATATTTGTACACTTTCGCAATCGCAATTTTAGATTTCGATATCTAAAATTAAATTAAACAAGCCCTTTTCAGGGCTACAATATATTCTTTGAAGAGATAAAAAGATCAATTTTGTTAACTTTAAATTGTACTAATTAATATAAGAATATAATATATTATATAAATACTAATACAGTATAAATATAAATTCCATCAATCCTAATAGGATTTGAAATAGCAATCGCGAATTGGCTATTTATTATCAGAATATAATATAATATACATAGTATATTTATACTAAAACATAAATTAAATTTCATAGTTTCTTACTAAAACGATTTCGAACAATTAATCAATTTACTTTTAATGAAAATTGTGTTTCTTTGATTAAATTATGTTGTGGCCCTGAAAAGGGCCTTTTTTCGATCATTCTGCCCATCAAGCGAGCAATCTACTTGGAGCTTGTATACTTGGTGACAGCCTTGGTTCCTTCACTGACGGCGTGCTTGGCCAACTCTCCAGGCAGGAGAAGGCGAACAGCCGTTTGGATTTCCCGACTGGTGATGGTCGAGCGCTTGTTGTAATGCGCCAGACGCGATGCCTCAGCAGCAATACGCTCAAAGATATCGTTCACGAAGCTGTTCATTATACTCATAGCTTTAGACGAAATTCCAGTGTCAGGGTGGACCTGCTTCAGAACCTTGTAGATGTAGATGGCGTAGCTTTCCTTCCTCTTGCGCTTCTTCTTCTTATCATTCTTGGTTATATTTTTCTGAGCTTTGCCAGCCTTCTTGGCTGCCTTTCCACTGGTTTTCGGCGGCATTATGTCTTTAAAATTCACTTCACTTCCACTTATACCAAAGCTGTTTTTGTTTTATGTTTTTTATTGTCACAGATTTGTTACAGAGTTTCTGTAACATCTGTGTCTATGAGGTTAATTCTAAGGTTGACAAGTTCTTAGGATTATTATGATTAGGTTTACAAGTGTTTATTGCCCTGCGCTTATAGCTTATCCGGGTTTTAAAGATTATAGTTTTGTGTAATGTTTTTGTTTTTAATATCATGTTGATGTTCAGTTGGCTAGTGTTTATTATGGAGTAGATTGCCAGGGAAAAAGAAAAACCTGGTGGTAGTTTAGATTCGGTTTTTTATGTCTTACAGCTAGGGGGAGTATTTACATTGGTGTGGGGGAGGGGGCTATTTACAAGGGAATAGGGTTATTGGCATGTGTTGTATATAAGGTGCCCTGGATTGAGTGAAGATTTTCTACGGTGGTAGAATATTAGCTTGTTGTTTACGTCATAAATTATCCCTAGGTTTTTAAGATAATTGAAATGGTTTAGAGTAAGGTGGTCTGTGGATTGGCTCTGTGTCAATTGCCTTTGGGCAACGCTGTTTTTAATCAGTGGGTTATTGCTGTTAATGTTATGTTCATGTGCATGTTTCACATTTATTGAGGTTTAGTTTTAGCCTCCATTTGATAAGATATACTTCTAGTTGTTTTAGGTAAATGTTCAGTTTTTTTTCAGTATTCCTTAACCTTGGGCTAGAAGCAAGTATGAGTATATCATCGGCATATATGAGTGGTGTAGTTATCATTCTATGTGTTTCTAATGTATTTGGTAGGTATTCTGGTATGTCAGCCAGGTATATATTGTATAGAATACGGGCGAGGGTTGATCCTTGTGGAGGGTTGATCCTCCTGCCGTGATATCTCGAGTTAAAGAGGTTTCTCTGTTGTTTGTAACATGAAATGTTCTATTGTTTAGGTAGCTGTGGGCCGTCAGCCAACGGGTACAACAGGGGGACCTACACGCAAGCAATTGCGTGCCGTAACTGTGTACACCGCTGGTAGTGCGACTATACTCTCCACGTGAGGGCGGCTAGTAACAGGTCCCGGTAAGGTCATGTCTCTGCCGAGGATGCTGGCTAATGGTATTCGGGCGGGGAGAAGAACACTCCCTTCCTTAAATCACCCCAATCCAAGGTGGAACAGCATATGCCGAAGGATGCGTGTCCGAGGGGGGGGGCTCGGACGTTAATATGCGAACTCTGGGGGACCGGCCGACCTCCCAGTTTTAACCAGGCTTATCGTGACAAGCGGGCTATGTCATGATGGACGAACCCCTTCCCGCCTACTCGTGGGACCAAAACATAAATTCTACCAATCAAACCAAAAACCTAAGTGGAGAACGGAACTCCCAAAAAAAGTCCGGAAATGGGGTCACTGACCCGTCAAACTCCAAGGCCCTTAAAAGCCAAGGAGTCGCTGAGATGAAGAAGCCCCCCACAGAGGGGCAACATCTGGAGGCGGGACGCGCCGGTGCGGAGAAGGAGGCCAAGGCTTCCTCTTCCAAAGCGGGGCTAACCATGGGACCACCGAACGGCGTGGAGAGGAAGACTCCCGGGTCAACCTCTAAACCAACCGGCGGGGCCCCTAAGGCGAACCCTGGTCCGGGAGCGTCTCACTCGACGCAGCGTAAAGGCTCCTACAAAGATAGGAGGAGCTTCGTGGAGGAGATGCTGCGATGCGGAGGACCCCCACCTGAATGCGAAGACGCAGGATGGTATCAGGGTAGCGTCAAGGTAATTGCCTGCCAAGACGCGATTTCGGTAGAGACTTACAAGCGCATGATTGCATCGCTTGGTGAGGTCTACCCTGGAGCCAAGTTAGTGGCGGTTGACTGGGACGAGATCCCCAGCAAACCGAGGGCGCGAGTGTGGCTCACTGAAAAGCCAGCCGACCCGAAGACCATCCTAACGATGCTTAGGATGTGCAATCCGACGCTTCCCACGGCAGACTGGAGAGTCGCCAAGCACCGAGCACCAAGGACGGAGCACCGGCTGAAGTACGGATTCGAACACGTTTCGGTCCGTATCTACAAATCGGATGCGAAAGCCAAACCAGGAGCTATAGAGCTGGAGGCAGACACGCAAGAGCCAGACTTGGAGGAGCCGACCGAAGAAAAACACCCGGAAGGAATGTCGGATGAGGAGGAGGACATCCTGGAAGGGTACACCTCGGAGGAAAGCGACTTGGCAAGGGCACTTAGCGGAGTCGGAATGGAGAAGGACTCTCTGCTGAGCTCCGAAACGGAGGCGGAAAATACTGTGGTGGAGATTTGTAAGGATGTCCCTGACGATCTTACAAATAAACCTCCATCACAGTAAAGCGGCGTCAGCTGCCCTCCTACTCCACCTCGCCGAGAGTGGAGCTGATGTGGCCCCTTATCCAGGTACCCTGGATCCTAGGAGACAGGATTCTTGGGCTGGGGGCGTCGGAGTTTAGGCTCTGCAAAGCCGATACAACAGGTAAAAAGCGAGCCTGCATCCTCTCAAAAAAGAACCTTAACCTCTTTTTGCTACCCAATTTCAGCAATGAAGACCACGTAGCCGCAGCCATAGAGAGCCCAAATGGCCCTCTAAGGATATGTTCGGCATATATGGGCCACGACCAGGAGGCCATCCCCCCGCACCCGCTACTCAAACAGCTGGTGGAAGACAGCAAGAAGCACAAGATCGACCTGATCATAGGATGCGATGCTAACGCCCATCATCATCAGTGGGGAAGCACTGACACGAACGAGAGGGGTGAGTCAATCTTCGATTTTATCCTAGGCTCTAACCTTCTGGTGGGTAACAGGGGTATAGAACCCACTTTCATAGTCAAGAACAGAAGGGAAGTACTTGACATCACTCTTTACTCTGAATCCCTAGCAGACAGGATTGTTAGTTGGGGAGTTCTGGAGAAACACTCCTTCTCGGACCACCGATACATAGAATTAGTGGTCAACTTTGAGAACTTTAATCGACTAACGGTACGCAATCCGAGGAAAGCGAACTGGGAGTTATACAGGAAAAAACTGGAAAGTTCCTTGGGGAAACCTCCAACAGGGGACGCTGACAGTAGGGAAGCCCTGGATGCCATGGTGGACACGCTTACGGCAGCGTGCGCCAGGGCATTCGACAAAGCTTGTCCCAAAAGCAGATCGGGCTATAGCAAGTCAAAGAAACCACCATGGTGGTCGAAAACACTCGCGCCCTTTAAAACCAAGGCCCGAAAGGCCTTTAACTTTGCGAGCAGAACAAACTCGGAGATAGCCTGGGAGTCGTATAAAGCGGACCTTAGGCAATATAACAAAGAACTTCGCAAGGCAAATAGGAATGCATGGGCCAAGTTCTGCACGAACATTCAGGAAACATCAGAGGCCTCCCGACTAAGGAAGGTCCTCGCAACTACTGCACCAAATGTAGGATATATTAAAACCTCAGAAGGTAACTGGACATCGTCCAGCAGAGAAACCCTAGAGGCTCTCACAGAAGCACACTTCCCGGGATGCTCCCGAGAAGACACAACCCGGGAAATGCAGAGACAGGGGAATAGCCCTTCCCTCCCCAACCAACTGGAATACCTATTGAGTGACAGGTATCTCAACTGGGCGATAAATAGCTTCAAGCCCTTCAAATCCCCAGGCCCAGATGGCATTGTCCCGGCTCAACTAATTAGAGCCGGTCCCAATCTGAGGTCTTGGGTCAAGAAAGCTTTCTCAGCAATTTTCAGGATAGGCATCGTGCCCGCAATGTGGTTGCGGACGAAAGTCGTATTCATACCCAAGGCGGGAAAACCATCGCACTGCACCCCTAAGGACTTCAGACCAATAAGCCTGTCGTCCTTCCTTCTCAAGACAATGGAGAGACTAATCAGCCTCCATATTAATCTTACTCTAAGCCCGGATGATATCTCGGGATCACAACATGCGTATAGGAACGGCCGATCCACGGAAACGGCACTCCATGAAATCACTACTTTTGTCGAAAAGGCACTTAGTGACAAGGAATACGCACTCATTGCTTTTCTAGACATAGAAGGTGCGTTCAACAACATCCTACCGAGCTCGATAATCAATGCGCTGACGACACTAGGAATAGACAATCAATCCATACGCCTAATAGAGCAGATCCTGGTAAACAGGACTGTTGAGGCGTCACTAGGAGGAGAATCTATTCATAGATACGTCAGAAGAGGCACTCCGCAAGGAGGCGTACTCTCACCCCTACTCTGGAACGTGGCGGTTAATAGCCTACTGCGATCCTTAGAAGGTGGGGGCTGCAAAGTTATCGCCTACGCGGATGATGTCGCAATTGCCTTCTCCGGAAAATTTCCCCAGACTCTATGTGACCGCATGACGGACAAACTTAGGGTCCTCTCAACATGGGCAGTTAGAAATGGACTAGGGGTAAACCCGTCCAAAACCGAGCTCGTCCTCTTCACCAGGAAGTACAAAATACCAAACTTAAGGCTTCCGAAACTATTAGGAGAAACACTATCCCTTAGCGATAGCGCCAAGTACCTAGGGATTAAGCTAGACAGGAAACTGGACTGGAAGTCAAACACTATGGATAGAGCTAACAAGGCAACAATCGCGCTCTATACTTGTAGGAAAGCCATTGGCCTTAAATGAGGAATGTCCCCAAAAATAGTAAGATGGCTTTACACAGCGGTCATAAGACCCATCCTTTTCTACGGGGTGGTGGTCTGGTGGCCTGCTCTGACTAACTCCACAATAAGAGAGAAACTTAGGAAAACGCAAAGGATGGCGGAGGTCTGTATCACAGGCAGCCTACGTACCACGCCGACGGATGCCCTAGACTTCATACTCGACCTATTACCGCTATCGGCAATCAGGCTACGCGAGACGGGCATATGGAAATGGACTGACTATGGACATACCAAGTTAAATCTACACCACTGCACGCCAACGGGGTCTACAGACTACTGCGTACCTGTCAATCATTAAAATACGACCTTAAAATACAAGGTCTACATTCCAACAAGGGAGGAATGGGCCACACAAATCCCGGGACCAGCCGGTTCCCTCCATATCTACACAGACGGTTCAAAATTGAATGGCCAGGTGGGAGGCGGTTTCCATTGCGAACGGCTGTGTCTCAATGAGTCCTTTAGACTCCCCGACCACTGTAGTGTATTCCAAGCAGAAGTAATAGCTATCGGAGAAGCACTCAGATCCCCAGCACTTACTGGCAATCAGGACACAATATGTATCTTTTCAGACAGTCAAGCGGCACTCAAAGCCCTTGACGGATTTTCATCCAACTCCAGGACAGTGAATGACTGTCGCAGATCTCTTAACGAGATGGCAGAGCAGCATGACATCCACCTCATATGGGTGCCCGGGCATAGGGACCACGAGGGTAATTGCGCCGCCGACGAACTAGAAAGAGCAGGTACTACCAATCCTCTCCTACCGGAGAAGGAACCAGTAGGTATCCCCTTAGCTACGTGTAGGCTAAAATTCAGGGATCACTTTGACCGCGCATCACTGAGGAAATGGAGAAATCTCCAAAACTGCAGGAACTCACGCATGATATGGCCCATCCGATCTAGGAAGAGGACAATGATGCTCAAGTGGATGGGTGTGTCAGTCATCGGCACCACATCGCCGCCTCAACCTAACCTAACCTAGGTAGCTGTGGATAATTTTTGTGGTGTTTTGGTCGAAGTTAAAATTTCTGGACATTTTGTAAATTAGGCCGTTTGTCCAGACAGTATCAAACGCTTTCTCAAAGTCGAGAGCACATGTGATAGTTGCACATCGGTTCTCTAGGTTTTTGAATATTAGATTATTTGCAACTGCAAATGAATGGGAGGTTGAAGTGTTTTCTCTGAAGCCAAATTGGTATGGTTTTAGGATATTTTGAGTTTTTATATGTTTTTGTAGTTTTTCCATTATTATTTTTTCTAGGAGTTGACTGATGGCAGAGAGTATGGAGATAGGTCTGTAGCTTTTTAAGCTTTCTGGGGGACATTTTGGTTTTTTAACTGGTATGATTTTGCTGTTTTTCCAGCTTTTTGGAAAGTAACCAATGTTAATACAGTGATTGAATAGTTTTGTCAGGTGTATTATTATGTTTACCAGGAAATTACTAGAGTTGTCAGGTCCTAAAGTCTTTTTGTTGTTTGAAAATCGAATGTGGTGTACTACGTCATTGGTGTTTATAAAGTTCGAGTTATTGGCATTAGGGAAGTTCTGCCTTCCCTTCTGCCGTCTGCCGTTATGAGGGGGGAAAAGGTTGTGATGTGTTCGTTGTTTCTGAACATGTTATTTATTGTAAAGTTTATTTGGTCGGTATGTATTTGGTTTTCTGGTGTACTAGATGAGAGGTGGTCATTTTGTGAGTGTATTTGTTCAAAAGACCAAGCAAGGCATTGATTTTTTGGAAGTTGTTTGTGATAGTTGGGGTGGTGCTAAAGTCTATTTCATTCATTTCTTGTTGAGTTAGTGTTATGTTGTGGATTTTATTATTGTTTTTTATCTTTGTTAAGTTTTTTAGGCTAACTTTTTCAGGTTTGATATGTGCAAGTTTTTTCTCTATTGAGAGTAAGTATGTGTTTTCAAGTTGAATGTTTATTTCATAATTTATTAAATTTATTAGTTCTTTGATTTGCAGTTTCTGTTGGTGACTTAGGCTTGTTTGTCTGCGTGTGAGTTGTCTTCTAAGTTGCTTTTTTGTTTTTATAAGTATGAGGCATTGTCTGTTTGGTGCAATTGTTTTTGTTGGTCTGGATGGGTCAATTATTACTTTTGGTATGGCTGCATCTGTTTCTAGTCCAGATTTAAGTGCTTTAGTAAGTTTTTCAACGTGCCAGTCAATTTTATCTTGTTGTAGGTTTTTGTCATTAGGAATTTCTGGTAGGTTCATAGAGATTATTGTATTGTATATTATGGGGTCAATTTCGTTAAATTTATAAGTTATTTTTGTTTCAGCTTTTTCCATTTCATAGTTTCCTATATTAACTTTTAGTTGTATTGCATAGTGATCAGAAGGGTAGTCTTTCAGGACATTGCAAGTGGTGGTGTGGCCCGTGTTTATTTCAGTTGATGTTATGAAAAAGTCAATGGATGATTCGGTGTTATTACTGATTCTTGTCGGTTCGTCTGGGGGATATAGTTTATAGTCTGGTTTGTTTTGTATCCAGTTAAGTAGCACTTTGCCGTTGGTGTTTAGGTGCTGGGGGTTGTGGTAAGGGATGTTCCAAATCGGATTTTTTGCATTTATATCACAGCCAATAATCACCTGCGTACAGTTTGTGTTTTGGGCTATAATTTGGGTACTTTTGTTTAGGTCTGAGACTAGCAGGGCGTCCGTAGGTCTTTTGTATAGTGAGGCAAAAACTATTTGGTGATTTGTATTTCTGTGGTCTCTGTAATTGAGTTTTATGGCAATTATTTCAGTGTATTGTAACTGTGGTATATCTATTTCTTTATATTTGACGCCATTTCTGATGCAAATGGCTACGAGGGAGCCAGAATCAGGTGTGGTGTAGTTGATGGACTTAGATTGCCTGATGAATTGATAGTTGGGTAAGGTAATGTTTTTATTTGTTTTTATACGATGCTCAGCTAATAGTAGCACGTCTGGTTTATGCTTTTTTAGGAAGAGATCTATTTCAGCTTGTTTTCTCAGCTGTCCGATGCCGTTCACGTTTAGGAATATGGATTTTAATGGTCTCATAGTGAAATTTGTAGAATAAAATCAAGCAATATTTGCTTTCTCATGCTTTCGGTTTTAGTTTGTGGGTACTTGAGTATCGTGCTTTTCATAATATCAATACATGTTATTAAGTTTTTGCCAAAGGCTTTAACGGATTCATTATTAAGGTTTTCTAATGTAAGTGTTGGGATTGATTTTGGTTCAGGCTGATTGTTTGCGAGCAAGGAAGCAAACGTTTTGTTTGCTTGTATTTTGTTATTGTGGCTTATAGAAGCAGGTATTGTTTTTGTTTTTGCATGTCGCTTTTCATTTATTTTTGTTAGGAATTTTTGCCTTATAGGACAAATTTTAGCATTGGCAGTGTGATTGCCAAGGCAATTGACACATTGAGCTAAAGAGGGCTGGGGGTTATTCGGGTCAGGTTTTGGCAAATTGCACTCACCAGGTAAATGCGTTTTAGTGCATTTAACACATCTATACGGCATGTTGCAGTTGCTGGCTACATGCGAGAATCGCTGGCACTTGTGGCATTGTTTAATACTGTTCGGATGTGGCTTATAGCCTTCAATATGAACCTTACAATTTAAGAGATCATTAATTTTAAATATTTTACCAATATTGTTTGATTTTTTGATTTGTACTATGTAGTATTTATCTTTAAATGTCTTTATTGATATAATTTCTAGATCGGGGACGGAATCTTTTAGGGCTAGCTGAATTTCATTAAGTGTAAATATGTTTATGGGTAATTTTTTTATAACTATTGTATGGGGTTTAAATTGCTTGGGTGTGTACATATGTGAAGTACATGATTTGGTTTTGTGTAAGGTTGTTTTTAACTTTGTTTAAGTTTTCGATTGTGAAAAGTTTTAAATGTGTGACGTTTTTATTAATTAGATTAAGGCTATATTTACCACTGATGGTTTCTCGAAGTTTTTTTATATCCGCATTATATATGACAACAATGGGTAGGTTATGTAATGTTTCCGTGGTGTTCCGTTAGGTGTTTCGATTATTGTTTTGTTTTGGCTTGTTGTTTCAACTGCTGTTTGAATTTGGTTTATTTGAACTGATGGTGGATTTTCGCTTGGTGTTTGTAATGTTGGTTGTACACTTTTCTGAGTTTTCTCTTGGCTTTCATCATTTGTTTCAAGAATTAGTTTTTTGGTTGGTGGCTTCGGGGAATTTCCTTTTTTATTGTTTTTTTTCATGGTATTTTTTGCCCCTCTGCAGGGGACTTCTTTTCACTTTCTTATGAATTTGTTTTTTTTTTTTGTGTGTCTTTTTTCACTGTAATTTTACTCTGTGTTCTATTTTTTTTATTCTCGGAAGAAAAGCTTAAAAAGTTTTCTTGGCCTTTCCACTGGTTTTCGTCGGCATTATTACTTTAAAATTCACTTCACTTCCACTTAAAGGGGGGAAAAGCGAAGGGAAAGGCAAAGTCCCGATCGAATCGTGCTGGTCTTCAGTTTCCAGTTGGACGTATTCATCGTCTGCTCCGCAAAGGCAACTATGCTGAACGCGTTGGTGCCGGCGCTCCTGTTTATCTGGCTGCCGTTATGGAAACCTGGCAGCTGAAGTTCTCGAGTTAGCTGGCAATGCGGCCCGTGATAACAAGAAGACTAGGATCATTCCCCGTCATCTGCAGTTGGCCATTCGCAATGACGAGGAGTTGAACAAGCTGCTCTCTGGTGTCACCATTGCTCAGGGTGGCGTTCTGCCCAACATCCAGGCTGTCCTGTTGCCAAAGAAGACCGAGAAGAAGGCTTAAAGATTTAATTGCGGTCCTGTATCTTACCTACTTGTACATAAACTCATATACATATAAACCCAAACGTCCTTTTCAGGACGACCAAACCATTGAAGAAGAACGCAAATTTTCATTACAAATATTAGGCCAAGACAATAATTTAAAAAAAATAAGTAATATCCTAGATTTATTGGAGATAATACCGGATACATGTTTGTGGATACATTATGTATGTATGATGGAAATAAAAGTTTAAATTCCACTTACATTTAAAATTCAAGCATTACGTATTTATTATTTGCGTGAAGAGTGTGATTGAAAAAAATATATGAAGCTCCTTTTCTAGTAGTTTCTTTCTCTTTTTAAAATAAAACTTATAGATTTGAGTCATATTGTGTGTTTTTATTGATTTTATAATACATATATATTATTAACGAATTGTATAAAGTATATACAATATATATTTTACTTTAAGTGTAGACTTCAGTCCACTGGTGAGGACCGCATGCCTTAAGCGTGCTGAATAATTAGATATATTTATTGTCTAATAGGCTAAGATATCTAGGGTATTATTTAAAATTTATTTCTCTTTTTCTGTTAAAACAAATTGTGGTCCTGAAAAGGACCGATTGTATACATAGTTAAGTACAGGCTGTACAAAAATAATTTTAACCGCCAAAGCCGTATAGAGTGCGACCTTGTCTCTTCAGGGCATAAACAACATCCATGGCCGTCACGGTCTTCCTTTTGGCGTGTTCGGTGTAGGTGACAGCATTGCGAATTACGTTCTCCAAAAACACTTTTAGAACTCCACGAGTTTCCTCGTAGATAAGACCAGAGATGCGCTTCACACCGCCACGACGAGCCAAACGACGAATAGCTGGCTTCGTAATACCCTGGATGTTATCACGCAAGACTTTGCGATGACGCTTGGCGCCACCTTTTCCCAAACCTTTGCCACCTTTACCGCGTCCAGTCATTTTTCACTTTCGTTTATTAACACACTGCACGATAGTCACTGAAGAACTAACATTCCGCACCGTTTTTTTCCGTTTCAAAGGTAGTTTATTCAATGGTATGGATATTTGCTTAAAGATATTAACAATTTTCCTTATATTCTAAGTTATAGGATTAACTAGATCAGATAACAGAGTATGATTAATTATAATAGTATATAGATGCCCTTACGCCAGCGGCTTTCCAAGGGATTTGAATGAATTGTGTCGTGTACTGATGATGAGGATGATGTTGTGGATGACGATGACCACGATGAAGAAGAAGTAGATGATGATGATGGCGGTGGCGACGATGGTGCTGTTGATGTTGTGTTGCAGCTGCGGCGATGCAGGTGTTGTTGCCGCCGCTGTTGTTGCTGCTGACCATCATTGCCGTCGCTGTCGCCGTCGTCGTAGCCGTCGTCGACGTCGTCGTCGCCGTTGCTGATGTCGTCATCATCATCTGTATGGAGATCACTTAAAGGTGTATCTAGTCCGTCTTTTTGATTGGTATGCCTTATACCTTGTGGCGTAACCATCTTGATGATACTGTAATTGGATCAAGAAAATGCAATTACTAGGGGGTTTTATAGGGTGCGGAAAAATTTTTGCATAAAAAACCGCAATATAGTTGAGTAGTTTTTTTTGTGTGTGTTTTTTTGTACTAAATCTACAATTACAATAATGTTACAAACTACTTATTATCTAATTAACTAACTAACTAATTACTAACTAGGGGGGGGGAAAGAGGGAGTCTAAATAATTATTAATTATTAATAATTACTGATTATAGAGTAAATTTTTGCAGTGATTTTGCATTACAATTTATAGTTTATATATTAGCATTGTAGACAAGGCCATGATTTGGGTCGACAGAGTTATTTTTACGGTTATAAAATATGAGCTTATCGTTTGCATCATATATGATTTTATGTATGTTTTTAAGATGAGTATAATGATTGGGGGTTAGTAATTGTAATGGGTAATTATAAGGGATGGGATATTGTGGTATATTATTGGTATCTATATATTTTTCCAATATATTAATGGCTTTAATATCGATTGGTTTAATTTTGGTTCTATGATATAATTTTTATACCCTTGCAGAGGGTATTATAATTTTGGTCAAAAGTGTGCAACGCAGGGAAGGAGACATCTCCGACCCTATAAAGTATATATATTCTTGATCAGGATCACCTCCTGAGTTGATATAAGCATGTCCGTCTGTCCGTCGGTCCGTCTGTCCGTCTGTCTGTCCGTTTCTACGCGAACTAGTCTCTCAGTTTTTAAGCTATCGTCTTGAAACTTTGCACACAACCTTCTTTCCTTTGCACGCAGTATATAAGTCGGAACGGGCGGGATCGGCCGACTATATCCTATAGCTGCCATATATGTAACTGATTGATCGGAAATGGTATAACATTGGTGTTTTTAGAGTTACAGCGTTCAGATTTTGTACGAATGCTACTTTTGGCAAAATAATACGACCTACCAATTTTTTTTTCATAAGGATCGGCCGACTATATCTTATAGCTGCCATATAACTGATTGATCGGAAATGCTATAACTTCGGTGTTTTTAAAGCTAGAGAATTCGGATTCGGCACGAATGCTATTTTTGGCAAAATAATACAACATTCCGAATTTCATAAGGATCAGCCGACTATATCCTATAGCTGCCATATAACTGAACAATCGGAAATTACCCAACTTTCGTGTTTTTGAAGATAGAAAGTTGGAACTTCGTACAGATTCTATTTTTGGTCAGTTAATAAAACCTACCAAATTGCATAACGATCGGCCGACTATATCTTATAACTGCCATATAACTGAACGATCGGAAATGGTATTTGGTAAAAATACAAACTTTGGTATTTTTAAAGATGGAAGCTGGGTACTTTGTCCAGTTTCCAGTTTAACTGCAAGGGTATATCAACTTCGGCTCCGCCCGAAGTTAGCTTTCCTTTCTTGTTTATTGCTTATTTTTTTATATATATTATCATTGCTATCATTATTATTATCATTATTATCATTATTATTATTATAGTATTTTGTTACAATTGTACGGATTATTTTACGTTCTAATCTACGTATTTTTTCCATTTGTCTAGATGTTATGTTCATCCATGCTGGATGGCCATATAGTAGTATGGGTTGTATTAGCTTCTTGTATGCCATTATTGTTATTTTATTTGTATAATCGGTGGATTTTAGTAATTGAAAGATGATTTTTAATTCTTTTATCTTGCCTTTGACCGTGTTTAATAAATGATTAATATGCTCATTGAAATTGAGCTGAGTATCATAGGTGATGCCTAAGTATCTAATATGAGTTTTATTTTCTAACAATATATTTTGATTAATGTAGATTTTTGGTGTAAAATGTTTGGCATTCTTATAGATATGTTTTATGTTTGGTCCCTTTATGATAATACTATTGCATTTAATTGGATTGATTTTAAGTTTCCAAAGTTGAAAGTAATATGACAATTGATCGAGATGTGAATTTATTGTGTTTTGTGCATGTGCCATTGAGGCGTTTGAACATAGTATAAGTATGTCATCGGCATATAATAGCTGTAATAGCTGAGTGGTACGGGTATTGGTGTAATCAGGTATATCAGCTAGATATAAATTATAGAGAGTTGGGGCTAATAATGAACCCTGCGGCACACCAGCTGTCACATGCCTCACGATCGAACATTCATTCGTATCCATTGAGGATACAAAGAATGTCCGATCGGTAAGGTAGCAGCATAACAATCTGGCCAATGAGGGATCAAAGTGATATCCTATACTTATTTTGTATAGGAGTCCTTTGATCCAAACGGTATCGAATGCCTTCTCAAAGTCCAGACCGCATGCGATGGTCGCTTTGCGGTTATGTATGCCGCTGTATATGAAATTGTTGGCCGCAAGAAGTGCATGATTGGTGCTAGTGGATTTACGGAAACCATATTGATTATTTTTTAATATATTATTATTGTCAATGTGTTGATTTAGACGCAATTATTAGAGCAATTAATTTAATATAATTGCTTCGTACAGCATTGCCAATGCTGATAGTATGGCAATGGGACGATAGCTTTTTAATTGGGTCGGATTTGTTTTGGGCTTGAGAATTGGTATAATTTTTATATTTTTCCAACTAGTTGGAAAATATGAATTATTTGTACAGTGATTGAAAATTTTTGCTATATAATTAATTGTGATTATATTAAGATTTTTTAACAGAAAATTGCTTGTACGATCCGGACCCATATTTTTTTTTTATTATTTTTCCTTTTTAATATTGATAATAGTTCATCGGCTGTGGTGAAACCAAGATCATTGGCATCGGCATTACGCCATTTGCCATCAGCCGTATGCTTATTATCGAAATTTATAATATTTATATTGTTATGTATTAGATTATTATAATTATTATTTATATTGTTTAAAAATTGATTATAATTTATATTACTTATATTATTTGTATTATTATTATTATTATTTGGATGTATATTATCATTTTGTTTATGTATCTGTTCAAAATGCCATGCTAATGCATTGATTTTGTCAAATTCATTTGTTAGTATATTATTATTTATATTTGTATTATTTATATTTGTATTATTTATATTATTATTATGATTATTATTATTATTATTGAGTGGTATATCGATATTATTGATTTGTTCATTTGTTAATGTCATATTAGTTGGTAATGATGCACGATAAATGTGTGGATTTAAATTTTGTATTGCCTTGTGGCTTAAATTGTTAGTATTTAATTTATCCAATTTATTTAGAATTATTTTTTCATTTTGCTTTTGTATTATGTTTTTAATTTGATTATTAAGATCTTTGATTATTCTTTTGATTAATTGTATACGTTGCTCATCGATTAGGTTTTTATGTCGATAGACATATCGTCTCATTAGATTGCGTTTATTTGTTAGGTTCTCTAATTTCAGATTAGGTTTGATATATTTATTTGGTTTGTATTGATTTGTTTTAATTTTCATTTTTGGTATTACTTTATCAGATTCAGTTGCCAATTGTATTGCATTAGTTATATTATCGATATGTTTATTAATTTCATCGTTATTTATATTTCGATTATTTATATTATCAATATTTATGTTATTAATATTATCAAGAATTAATTTATTAAATTTAATTGTATTAATTTTATTATATAAATAGATTTCTTTATTATTATTATTATTATTATTTGTGATTAAATTATGGTTATTGAGATGCAATTGAATTTGGATGGCAAGATGATCCGATGGAAAGTCATCAATAGTCTTGCATCCGTTATTGATTGTGTCAATATTGATTTTAGTCGTTATCGTTGTTATGAATAGGTCAATGGATGAACTCATCCTTTGTCTAATTGTATGCCTAGTTGGCCGATCGGACGGAACAATTATGAGATCTGGATTATTCAAGATCCAATTGTATAATGTTCGTCCGTTTGTATTAATATGCTTGGGATCTCTATCGGGCAAATTCCAGCTGGGATGTTTAGCGTTAATATCACCGCCAATGATGATATTATCCGTATTTGATATTTGCCTTAATGTATCCATTAGCGTATCTAAGTCATTTATATTAATTGGAGCTCTTGGTCTATTATATATGCTAGCTATAATTATGTTGTTATTATTATTATTATTATTATTTTGATTATTATTTCGATTATTTTGATTATTATTTTGTTTATATTTAATTTTTATGGCTAAGACTTCCAATTGTTTTAATGGTTTAATATTTATTATTTCATAATTTATATTTTTCCTAATACAAATGGCAACTGATGATTTATATTTATATTTAGTTGTATTATTTGGTCGTGTGGCATTTACTGTTTGATATATTATGTCATGTGTTTTGGAATTAATTTTGATTTTGGGATTTAAGTGATGTTCGGCTATTGCTAATACATGCGGATTGTGTGTGGCTAAAAAATTTACGAATTCGGTACGTTTACGAATTGTGTAAATACCATTGACATTAAGGGCCATGATTTTTAATTTCATATTGCCATATTATAGATAAATTCCAGTAATAATTGTCCTTTGTCATTTGCCGTTATTTGCTTATCATTATATTTGATTGTTAAGTTACGCATCAATGTGATACATGTGTTTAAATCTTTGCCATATAACACATGTATGTCATCATTGATGCGTTTGAAATTATTTGCAATTGTATTATTATTGTTATTATTTATATTATTATTATTTATATTTGTATTATTATTATTATTATTTATATTTGTATTATTCTTGTTAGGTATTGTTGTTGATGGTGATGATGATGATGATGATGTTGGTGTTTGATGTTGTTGTTGATTATGATTATGATTATGATTATGCTGTTTAAATAATGATGCAAACGATATATTAGATTGTATATTTGCATAATGCTTAATTGTTCGGTTCATTTTACTATTATTAGTATTTTTAGCTTCTTTTAATTCTTTGGCTTTTTGCCTTTTAACAATTAGTTGCTGTCTTATTGGGCAAATTCTAGCATTGGCCGTATGGTTGCCTTTACAATTGATACAAACTATCAATTGTTTGGTCAACTGCAATTGTTGTTCAGTATCGTTAGCATTTGAATTTGAATTAATTTGAATCTTGCATTCACCTGGCTGATGATCATCAGCACATTTCACACATTTATATGCCATATTGAAATTGGCCGCTACATGTGTGAAACGTTGGCATTTGTGACATTGCAATATGTCCTTAGGATTCGGTTTAAATTGCTCGATACTGATGCGACAGTTGAGCAAACAATTGATATTTAGAATTTCATGTATCTCTATCGTTTTGGCCACTTGCAATTGCCATAGATTGTTTTTATATTGTACAAGTTTTGTTATATTTATATTGTTAATTTTTTGTTTCAATGCCATCTTGATATCATCTGCATTGTAGATATTAGATGGTATCTTTTTGATTATTAAATTGTACGGTTTCAAATGTTTTGGGGTAAATGTGAAATGTTTAACATTATTAGTTTTTAACATATTAATTATTAAATCTAAATCATCGAAAGTATTTGTTTGTATGTTAATGATGTTTTTATTAATCATGTTTAGTAAGAAATTGTTATGTTTTAATTGATTTGTTATCTGTGTATTGAGTATTTTCAAGTTTTGGTTGTAGCTTACTATTATCGGTGGTTTCATATTTTTCTTATTTCTATTTATTGTTGTTGCTGCTGCTGCTGCTGTTGCTGTTGCTGCTGCTGCTGCATTTGCTGCATTGGCAGCGGCTGTAGCTGCTGTGGCAGCAGCTGTTGAAATTGGTGTTGTTCTTTTTGTATTTGTTGTCTTTGTAATATTGCGTATGTTAATATTATTATTAGACATGTTGTTTGTAGTTTTTATACCCTTGCAGAGGGTATTATAATTTTGTCCAAAAGTGTGCAACGCAGTGAAGGAGACATCTCCGACCCTATAAAGTATATATATTCTTGATCAGGATCACCTCCTGAGTTGATATGAGCATGTCCGTCTGTCCGTCTGTCCGTCTGTCTGTCCGTTTCTACGCGAACTAGTCTCTCAGTTTTAAAGCTATCGTCTTGAAACTTTGCACACACCCTTCTTTCCTTTGCACGCAGTATATAAGTCGGAACGGCCGGGATCGGCCGACTATATCCTATAGCTGCCATATAACTGATTGATCGGAAATGGTATAACTTTGGTGTTTTTAGAGTTACATCATTCAGATTTTGTACGAATGCTACTTTTGGCAAAATAATACGACCTACCAAATTTCATAAGGATCGGCCAACTATATCTTATAGCTGCCATATAACTGATTGATCGGAAATGCTATAACTTCGGTGTTTTTAAAGCTAGAGAATTCGGATTTGGTTCGATTGCTATTTTTGGCAAAATAATACAACATGCCAAATTTTATAAGGATCAGCCGACTATATCCTATATCTGCCATATAACTGATTGATCGGAAATGGCATAACTTCAGTGTTTTTCGAGCTAGAAAGTTGGGATTTTCTATGAATTCTATTTTTGGAAAAATAATACGACTTATCAAGTTTCATATGGATGGGCCGACTATATCTTATAGCTGCCATATAACTGAACAATCGGAAATGGTATTTGGTAAAAATACCAACTTTGGGGTTCTTCAAGATAGAAGTTTGGGATTTTTTTTTAGATTTTGTCTTGTAATTTATTGGTTATATTATGATATTCCCATAAGAATCGGTCAACTATATCCGATTTTAGCGATATATATCCTGTTTTAGCTGCAAGGGTATATCAACTTCGGCTCCGCTCGAAGTTAGCTTTCCTTTCTTGTTTTTTTTTTTTTTTTTTTTATAGCTTTGCTTTTATTTATTGAATCTACTCTTAATTTTGAGACTAACAATAAGTTGGCGAATCTTAACATTAAAATTTAACTAACAGTAAAACTAAAACTGCATTCGGGTTGCGTGTCCCTCAAGTCGGTCGCTGGGTGGGTAAGTAATTGCGACGAAGGCGTGATTGGTTGCTCAACCTTGTTAGACCTCTCGCCAGGTGGTTAGGGTGCACCGATAGCTTGTTTAAGTACTTTACCTTCTGTTCTGCGATCGCTTCTTTGACTGGTAGAATGTTTAAGTCGCGGTGTATGTTTTCGTTGCGAACGTACCACGGTGCCCCGGTGATTGTTCTCAAGATCTTCGACTGAACTCTTTGAATTATGTCAATGTTGCTATTGCTGGCGTTCCCCCATAACTGGGAGCCGTACATCCATATAGGTTTTAGTACCGAGTTGTACAGCAGGACTTTATATTCAAGGCTAAGAGGTGACCGAGCGTTGATAAGCCAATGAAGGCCGCTGGCTTTTAGCTTTAGGTGTGTTCTTTTGGCTTCAATGTGCCGGCGCCATGTGAGTCTTCTATCGAGATGTACTCCTAGGTATGTTACTTCGTTTGCTTGTGGGAGTAGAGTGTTGTTTAGTGTTATCGGCGGGCAGTTTTGCCTGTTCAGAGTGAACGTAACATGCTTGCATTTTAGTTCGTTCACTTTAATTCGCCAATCTGACAGCCATTTTTCGACATCGACCATATGATGAGCTAGCTGCGCAGTTGCTTGAATCGGGCATTTTGAGCGGCTAAGAATAGCTGTGTCATCGGCAAACGTGGATGTTGTTAGACGTGTGCTTGTCGGTATATCTGCGGTGTAGAGGACATATAATATTGGCCCTAGCACGCTGCCTTGAGGAACTCCAGCTCCAACAGTGTAATCATCGGATATAGCGGTGTTGCACCTCACGACAAATTTTCTGTCGTGTAGGTAAGACTCCAAAATCTTGTGGGTGCTGTAGGGGAGCATTGTCTTGATCTTGTACATTAGACCTTCCAGCCAGACTCTATCGAATGCTTGAGAGACATCTAAAAATATAGCAGTACAGTACTCTCGTTTTTCAAACGCGTTCCGAATTTCGGATGTTATCCGGTTGACCTGCTCAATTGTTCCATGCTTTTCACGAAACCCAAATTGGTGTGACGGGATTCCTCCCTGGATTCTCAGGTATGTGTTTATCCGAGTCATTAGGCATTTTTCAAAGAGTTTAGATAGGCAAGAGAGTAGGCTTATAGGTCTATACGACGTGGGGATAGTGTGGTCTTTTCCCGGCTTTGCTATCATTATTATAATTGACTTTTTCCATCTCACTGGAAAGTGGCCAAGTTTTGCGATGGCATTAAATAGCTGGGTGAGAGTGCAAACGGCGCAGTATGGGAGCTCAATGATCATTTTGGGAGTTATGAGGTCGCAGCCTGGTGATTTTTTCGGATTCAATTGTCGTCTGATGATGTTACCGATTTCGTTTGGGCGAAACTCAATCGGCTCATGTTGAGGCTGGGGCTCATCTGATAGAGTCGGCAAAGTAAACGCATTGGTGGCAGGATTTGGTTGGAAGACATTTTTAAGGTGTTTGGCAAACGTGCTGGCTCTGTCTGCGTCGCTGCGCGCCCACCCGCCTGTGGAATTTCTAATAGGCATCACGGTTTCTTTCGGTGAGCTCAGAGTTGGGTGAGCTCTCCATAGTGAGTGTTTCGTACTGTTAGTTGACAGTTGCTCTATGTAGCGGTGGTGGACATACGTTTCTTCTTGCTGTAGAGCTTGATCAAGTTGACGTGAGGCATGTTTAAAGCGTTGCTTAGCAGATGGCGATCTGTGATATTGCCATTCTCGACGTAAGCGTCGCTTTTCGAGGACGAGCTGTTCGATTTGTAGATTTGTCTTCTTTTGAATGCGTTGTGTGTTCGTAGATTTAGGTGTTGAAGCTCGAGCTGCAGAGACGAGTACAGACTCCAGCGAATTAACAAAGCTATCTACGTTGGCTTCGTCGCTGAGGTGAGGACTTAGCTCAATGTGTGAGCTGATGTACTTCCTGTACTTAACCCAATTGGTTTTATGTGAGGTCAGATTTGATGATTGATCCCATGTTCCTGGGTGTTGGAGTAGAATAAACAGGACAGGCGAGTGATCAGATGAAAGATCCGAAAGGCAATCGGCCGATATCAAATTTTTAGGAATGTTTTTGGTAATCGCAAAATCAATTAAATCGGGAAGTTTCTTTGGGTCAGCCGGCCAGTATGTTGGTGTGCCAGAAGAAGCATAGTCTAGCTTGTTCTTAGCTTTGATAATTGCATTATAGAGCTGCTTTCCTTTTGGGGTCACGAGGCGAGATCCCCAGTGTGTGTGCTTGGCATTGTAGTCTCCTGCCGCTATGAAGTGGTCTCCGAGTGAGTTAAAGAACTGCATAAACTCATCTTCGGCTATGGTGAAGCGTGGGGGGCAGTATACGGCAGCTAGAGTTAATTGCTTGCCAGTATTTAGGTGTATATTTATTGATGTGGCCTGTAGGTAGTTTTTTGCAAATTTCGTATGATAATGGTGCTTGATACGGCTTCTGATTAAAATTCCAGTCCCGCCGTGTGCTTTACCGTCTGGATGATTTGTTCCATAGAATGAATATCCTCGTAGTTGAAAATTGTATCTGTTCGTAAGATGTGTTTCTGAAAGCAGCATTACGTCGATTTGATTGTCTAGTAGGAATTGCGCTAACTCGAGTTTGTGCTGCGAAACGCCGTTAGCGTTCCATGTAGATATTCGTAGGGAAGTCATTATTTGGATTGTTGTGAAACCAGCATTTGTATTAATAGATTTTGGTTTCGCATTAGATCTTGCATAGTTGTACGCATAAACGACATGAACTCCGTAAGGCTTTGTTGTAGACTGCATATCATAGCTTCAAAGTTACTTTTTGGCTGCTCCGGCGGTTGATGCTGCTGAGCCGTGTTCGGTTCTTGGTGTGCTGATTCTGCCAGTCCTGATTTTAAAGCGCTTGCGTATGTGACATTTTTGTCAGAGTTTATGGGTCCTAGTGAGGATCTGGCTGCAGTCGAGAAGAAGACTTCAGGGTTTGACCTGGAGGCTATGAACTGATTATTTTGGGTGCGGGCAGTAAGTCCCCTCTGGTGGATGCGACTTTTCAGCTCCTTATAAACTGGGCAGCCTCTATAGTTAACAGTGTGATTTCCACCGCAGTTGCCGCACTTTTTCGAGTTTTGGTCATCTTTGCTCGCTGGGCAGTGTGCGGGGTCATGAAGCTCACCACAAACTACACAGACTGGGCGCAGTTTACAGTAAGACCTTGTATGGCCATATTCTTGGCAGTTCGCACATTGTACCGGGCCATTGCGTTTGTGCGGCTCCTCAACTGTAATTCGGCGGTGAAGCAGGAACTGAAGATTGTATATAGGGTGCACTTCGTATTTCTTTAGGGGCTTAATTTGTGGTTCAAGCTCAACCTTAAAGAGTGGCTGCGGCTTTCTATCCCTGTTAGAGATATTGAACACTGTCTTAGCGCTAAATCCCTTCTCTTGTAGCGCCTTTGTTATCTCTGCAGGCGATACTTCGGGCTCTATGCCCTTAAGTACGACTTGCAAGCCCTTGCTGCTTTTTAGCTGATACGTATAAAAGTTCTTTTTTTTGTCGGTTAGGTATTTCGATAATACTCTGTAGTTATCTTCAGACTTCGTTTGAACTTTTGTTTCCTGGATGTTGCCCTTTACGAGTGGTATTATGTGGAAGTTGTCCTTGCCAATGAGCTCTATAATTTTGTTGACAAGAACGTTGGAACTTTTTTCTCGTATGTATATTGGCGGGGGCTTAGGCTTCCTTTTTTCGACTTCGGTAGATTCGGCTTCATCTTCGTAGTCTGCCAAGATTTTAAAACGGTTTGAGTTCGTGGGCGTTTCTATTGCGGCTATGTTAGCATTGCCACGGGTTATTTTGCGTTGAGAGTTTAGGGGGCTCAGCTTCCTTTTGATTTGGATGTAGCGATCCATACCAGTCTGCACAGCCGGCTTAATATTTTCTTTGTTTTTATTCTCTTTTTCGGGAAGCACAGCGGCAGAAGTATCAATGTTTGCGCTGCTAGCTGATGACGTTGTTAAACGCGCTGTCGTTACAGTAGCGGTTGTTGTTGTTGTTACGGTTGACGTTGTCAAAGAGGTTGCGGTGCTAGTTACTGCGCTCTTTGTCTGCAGAGACATCGATGGTAACGAGGGGGAGCAAGATCGCGCTCTCACGCTCTCTACGTTTAAGAATTCGGTCAAGTTTGGGGTAATTGACCGTGTTTGGGATGAGCTTGCATTACTTTCGGTTGCTTTGAAAGTGAAGTAAGCGTTGTTTCTTTGTACTGAGAGCCGTCTCTCGTCTTGCTCACGTTGACGTTGTGTGCTAACGTCGTTTAGACTCATTGCAATCGAGGTTGATATTGTTCGAGTTTTAAATGTTATGTTTTATATTAATTAATTAATTAATCAATATAAACATTAGCGATTTCATCGCTGAAAGCGTCTTTTCGCGTTGTTGTTGATTTACGAAACCAGTCACTGCACTTTTTTGATATTATTGAATACTTTTTTGTTTTGGTTTTCTTTCCGGAGCACAATAACTACACGTCTGTATGCGACGACGATTCGCGGTTGTTTGTAGTTGATGTAGCTTTAGTAGCTATTGTTGTTGATGTTGACGATGGTGGTGGTAATATTGTTGCTGATGGATTATTATTATTTTTTTTTTTAATATTATTATTGTTAGTATTAATATTAGGATTATTATTATTCTTAATATTATTGCTATCATTATTATTATTTTTAGTTTTCTTATTGTTCTTTTTTTGTTTGCGTTTAGCTGATTTAGCTGCCGCCGCCGCTGCCGCGGCAGCTGCTGATGTTGATGGGCCCATTGCCAAATCAATTTCGCCATCATCATCATCAGCAGCATCGTAATCATCATCGGCAACATCGCCGTCATCATCCCCAACAACATCCATCACCAAGTCACGGTAATAGTTTGTTGCGATTGAATGTTGCTGTTGTTGTTGTCGACGACGGCGATGATCATCCGATGTCAATGGCGATTGCTGCGACAGCATCGTCGTTGGTGGCGGTGGCGATGGCGTTTTTATTTTTACTTTCTTAACTAATAGTGGAGAATCCTCTTCAGAATTTTTCGATTTTCTATATATGCGCTTTCTATTAACGGGCATATTGGATGTTGTTGTTGTTGTTGTTGTTGTTGTTGTTGTTATTTTCTGTTTATCATTATCATTATCAACGACATCGTTATCGTTGTCACTTATTTGATTTTTTAATAACATATTTTCAGCTCTTAATTGATGAAGTTCGTCAAGTAAGCCACTGAGTTGGTTTACATCCATTATGCCCATCAATTGGGCAGCCATATCTTTTATTTCTGAATTTTGTTTTTGTTTTTGTTTATGTTTTAATTTTGATTTCAATATCTTATTGTTGTTTTTAATTTCATTATCATATTCTATGGTCTCTGATTCAGCTAAAGACTCAGAAGATGAGGATGATGAGAATATGCTAGCTATGCTGTCTCGTTTTTTATTGTTAATATTAGTATTATTATTGCTATTGTTATTGTTATTGCTATTAACATTAATCTTATCAATTGGATTAGTAGGGATTTGTGTTGTTGTATAATTTTGCTGCTGCTGCTGCTGTTGTTGCTGCTGTTGCTGCTGTTGCTGCTGCTGCTGCTGCTGTTGCAGCGGTGGCGATGGTGACAGCTGTTCCAATGATGGTGATGTTGATATTGACAGTGACGGTGACGGTGGCTGTGATCGAATTAACGATAATGGCAAAGATGGTGGTGGTGCCATTTTTGTTGTTGCCATTGTCATGGATGCCGTCGACGTCGTTGTCGTCGTTGCCGTCATTGCCATTGATGTTGTTGTTATTAATGCTGTTGAGGGTATGGTTGATGATGCCGATGTTGTGGTCAGCAGGAATAGTTAATTTTGTCGATTTTGATGTTCATCATGTTGTTGAATTATGATATATTGATATTGTATTGGATTATCAATATTATCAAATGATGTTGATGTTGTTGTTGTTGGATTAACAAAATTATTATTATTGTTAATATTTGTATTTATGTTTGTATTATTGTTGTTGTGTGTAGTAGAAGTGGTAGTGGTAGTGGTAGTGGTAGCGGAAGTAGTTGTAATAGTAGTAGTGGCAGAAGTAGTAGTAGTAGTAGTATTATCAATTATATCATCAATATTTATTATATTTGGATATGAGATATCCGTTATGATGGCAGTATTAGCATTGTTATTAATGCTAATAATGTTGTTGTTATTATTATTGTTGTTGTTGTTGGCCGCAACGGTAGTTGTTGTTGTTGCTGCTGCGGCATATATGGCGGAGGTACCAATGTTTCTAACAGCGGTAGTGGTAGCGTCAAAATTGGTGGTGATGGTAGCGGTGGTAGTAGTGGTAGTAGTAGTAGTAGTCGAAGGGGGGGGGGCGATAGGAGTGGCATTGGCATTGGCGGCCATGGTGATGATGTTGTTATTGCCAATATCAGTGTCATTAACATTATTATCGGTGGTGGTTGTATCAGTGATATTATTATTATCATTATTATTATTTATATTTGAAGAGATTTGAAGTTTTTTATCATTATTATCATTATCAATAGTTGTTGGTTTAATTTTATTATTATTTTTTGTATTTTTTGTATTAGTATTAGTGTTAGTATATTTGTTGCTATTATTATTATTATCATTATCAATGTTGTTGACGTCTACATCGGTATGGATGTCTGCTGCCTTATTACGTTGAAGTTTAGCCGACAATACCGATGCTGGCGTCAATGATAAAGGGAATTTTTTCCTATTATTATTTTTTGGCTGATTGCCTTTTTTATTTGTATTATTATTGGTATTATTTGCATGATTTTTACTCATGATGTATTATGAGGAAATTTTTATATAAAATATATATAGAAAATATGAAGAAAAAAATATGTTCAAGTGTAAAGAGAAAATATATATAAATGTATATGTATAAGTATAAAGTATAAAAAGGGGGAAAAAACACTAGAAAGAAAATTAAATCAACAACTATTTATAAATTAGATATATATAAATATATATATATGTGTATATGTTCTTTTTGAAATTTTTTTTAAATTTTTTTATCTCTCTTTGCTTTTTGTTGCACGATCCGCTTTTTCTTCACTTGGGAATTTTTCCCTACACACGTGCACACCACCACAGAGATCCACCCGAAGTATGCTTAAAATTTAGAAATTCAAAGCACATCAGTGTGTGTGTGTGTGTGTGTGTGTGCGCATATATGTGTGTATGAGTGAAGGGGATGGCTTGTTATTAATTATTAATCACTTTTTATGAAATTAGTTGATTATTATTTATTATTTATTAGTTAGGAACACTTGGGTGTTCACTCACCAAAGTTGATTGTTCAGGTGCCGCCAATGATGGTGGTGGTAGCTGTGGTGGTGATGGTGTTACCTATACCTATATGTACATATATGTACATAGGACCCTACCTTTTTTGCCAAATAACGCCTTCTCCTTCTCCTTCTCTCTCACCTCCTCCAGACCATTTTTATCGATTTTATCGATAAGATTCATTTTTATCGATTTTCATCAACTTCCTCGGTTGATCAGGGGGGGGGTCAAGTGCCCCCCCCGGCACCACCCTGCCTACGCCCTTGGTTACCACAACCCTTTCAATTCTAAGAATCGAACTCTAACGGTATTTCTAACGCTCGCTCTCGCTCTAACTCTTATTCGCAACTCTAAATACCCAAACCTGAAAACATTGCACTTGTCTTTTAGTATGGCTAATTTTCCGCGATCGGTGCGCTGCTCTTTATACCGATTCAAAGAGAATACGAAGAGTTCGGAGCGATATGCTTTTCCCGCTCTTCGTAAACCCGATAAACGAAATGGCATGTCGTTCTATCTCCCTCTTTTCAACCCTCGGCGTTTCTGGTATATAAGAGGTAGCGAAACGGGCAGCACGTTTATTGTGTTATTAGAGGCGCGAAGAGAACAGTGAATTTGGAAATTGAAATGGCTCGTACAAAGCAGACTGCTCGTAAATCGACTGGTGGCAAGGCCCCACGCAAACAACTGGCTACAAAGGCCGCACGTAAAAGTGCGCCAGCCACCGGAGGAGTTAAGAAGCCTCATCGCTATCGCCCCGGAACTGTGGCTCTCCGTGAGATCCGTCGCTACCAGAAGAGTACTGAGCTGTTGATCCGTAAACTGCCATTCCAGCGGTTGGTGCGTGAAATAGCTCAGGATTTCAAGACAGATTTGCGCTTCCAGAGCTCTGCTGTGATGGCTTTGCAGGAAGCTAGTGAAGCCTATCTGGTTGGTCTGTTTGAAGATACCAATTTGTGCGCCATCCATGCTAAGCGTGTTACTATTATGCCCAAAGACATCCAGCTGGCCCGTCGTATCCGTGGAGAGCGCGCTTAAATTGAACAATTGTCAATTGGCAGCCCTTAAATTTAAACTCAAAAATCGGTCCTTTTCAGGACCACAAAGCTATTTTTTCACTGAGATTTGAATAACTATTTTGATTTTACAGAACTTATTTTTAGGTTTAAAAGGCTGAAAAAAAATGTTTTGAGCGCTAGGATATATATTATAACTAAAATAAAACAGGATTTTTTATTGCAATGCTTTCAAAAACATGTTTTTTTCGATAAATAAAGAATTGTTTACTACATTTTTCGTTCAATAAACATTCAAATACACTGTTGTCATTATTTGGAAAATATATGAAGAACCAAAAATATATCTGATCTTGTGTGAGCAGCGGATCATCAATATAATCATTTATTAATAATTTATAAATAATGTTATTATGGTTTTTACAAAAGCGGCAAAGGGTCGAAGGGTCTAGTTATAAGGAAGTTTAATTATATAAAAACTTTTTTTTTAATATACATATTGGCTATTTGAAACTAATTTATAAGATTTTATTTATAAGATATAAATTTCATCAGTCCCAAGAACAAATTGTATTTTATTTCTTGCGTTATAATATGGTAACTAAAAGTTAAGTAAGAGGTAATTGGTAATATGAACACATTCAGAATATAAATTACTAGCCTCAATGTACAACTTCGAGCTACCAGTGGAAAATATACAATCCATTTTTGAGACAAAAATGAATTCGAAATTTGTAAGATATGCAGAATGGGAAATAGATAAGATTTATTTAAATAATTTTAATTTTAATTTATATTATTTTAGAAAAAGTATATTTTTTTAGTACGAAAATATTTTTCTAATGTCAAATGAATGTTCACATTTTATCCAGAAAAGGGTCGTTTTAAAAGCTATATTTAACTATGAATACTTTATAAAAATATAATTACGTTTTTCATAGCTGGTAGTTGAAAGTTCAATTTAAGATGTTCAGTAGTAAATTAACAAAAAATACAAACATTTTATATTTTTAATGACATTATAATGCAAAATATTTATGATATTAACGTAAACGTGCACTTTCGAGTACCCAAAAAAAAGTATCGCATCTATATACGGCAACTGAGAAAGGTTTTTCTCAAATTTTGAATATTTAAGAATCAAACACAATTAAAACAAATATTAATTTTATTATTATAGGAACAAAATAATGAAAAATAATTACAGCCTTTGAAAAAACATTTGTAGCACAAATGAACTGGTCCAAACACATAGTCAAACTGCTCTCCTCCTCGATTCTCATCCGAACAAGGGACTTTGGATGTGGGTTCGCGGGCTACTTTTTGCATAAAAAAAGTTTATTTTTGTGAATAAAAATTTAAAAAATGTCTGATTCAGCAGTAGCTACATCCGCTTCTCCTGTGGCAGCTCCACCGGCGCCGGCTGAGAAGAAAGTAACAGCCAAAAAGGCAACTGGAACTGCTGCCACAAAAGCGAAGAAGACCACAGCACCACCATCGCATCCGCCAACTCAACAAATGGTAGACGCTTCAATTAAGAATTTGAAGGAGCGTGGGGGCTCCTCGCTTCTAGCAATCAAAAAGTACATCACTGCCACATACAAGTGCGATGCTCAGAAACTGGCTCCTTTCATCAAGAAGTACCTGAAGTCTGCTGTGGCCAATGGTAAGCTGATACAGACGAAGGGAAAGGGTGCTTCTGGTTCCTTTAAATTATCGGCTTCAGCCAAGAAGGAGCCCAAGCCGAAGCCTTCTTCTGTTGAGAAAAAAACTAAAAGCAAGAAGGTATCGGCCAAGAAGACCGGAGCCACCACTAAGAAGTCAGCAGGAGCTGCCGACAAGAAGCCGAAAACTAAAAAAGCCGTGGCTACCAAGAAGACAGCTGAAAAGAAGAAAACCGAGAAGGCCAAGGCAAAGGACGCTAAGAAGTCTGGTACCGTTAAGGCTAAAGCAGTAGCAACAAAAGTGAAGCCATCATCGGCAAAACCAAAGGCCGCTAAAGCCCCAAAGGCTAAACCAGCTGCATCCGCTAAGCCCAAGAAGACGGTAAAGAAAGCACCAGCTCCTACTACCGCAAAGAAGCCGAAAGCTAAGACCACGGCAGCGAAAAAATAAATTGTGATAATGTGCATTATATTTGTACTCTTTCGCAATCGCAATTTTAGATTTCGATATCTAAAATTAAATTAAACAAGCCCTTTTCAGGGCTACAATATATTCTTTGAAGAGATAAAAAAGATCAATTTTGTTAACTTGACAACATTTTAGGAGAGTATCTTTGTCCTAATTGGATTCAAAATAGCAATCGTAATTTTGAAAATTGTACTAATTAATATAAGAATATAATATATTATATAAATGCTAATACAGTATAAATATAAATTCCATCAATCCTATCCATCAATAGGATTTGAAATAGCAATCGCAAATTGGCTATTTATTATCAGAATATAATATAATATACATAGTATATTTATACTAAAACAACATAAATTAAATTTCATAGTTTTTTACTAAAACGATTTCGAACAATTAATCTATTTACTTTTAATGAAAATTGTGTTTCTTTGATTAAATTATGTTGTGGCCCTGAAAAGGGCCTTTTTTCGATCATTCTGCCCATCAAGCGAGCAATCTACTTGGAGCTTGTATACTTGGTGACAGCCTTGGTTCCTTCACTGACGGCGTGCTTGGCCAACTCTCCAGGCAGGAGAAGGCGAACAGCCGTTTGGATTTCCCGACTGGTGATGGTCGAGCGCTTGTTGTAATGCGCCAGACGCGATGCCTCAGCAGCAATACGCTCAAAGATATCGTTCACGAAGCTGTTCATTATACTCATAGCTTTAGACGAAATTCCAGTGTCAGGGTGGACCTGCTTCAGAACCTTGTAGATGTAGATGGCATAGCTTTCCTTCCTCTTGCGCTTCTTCTTCTTATCATTCTTGGTTATATTTTTCTGAGCTTTGCCAGCCTTCTTGGCTGCCTTTCCACTGGTTTTCGGCGGCATTATTACTTTAAAATTCACTTCACTTCCACTTATACCAAAGCTGTTTTTTGTTTTTATGTTTTTTTATTGTCACAGATTTGTTACAGAGTTTCTTACTTATACTCTATGAGGTTAATTCTAAGGTTGACAAGTTCTTAGGATTATTATGATTAGGTTTACAAGTGTTTATTGCCCTGCGCTTATAGCTTATCTGCGGTGTAGAGGACATATAATATTGGCCCTAGCACGCTGCCTTGAGGAACTCCAGCTCCAACAGTGTAATCATCGGATATAGCGGTGTTGCACCTCACGACAAATTTTCTGTCGTGTAGGTAAGACTCCAAAATCTTGTGGGTGCTGTAGGGGAGCATTGTCTTGATCTTGTACATTAGACCTTCCAGCCAGACTCTATCGAATGCTTGAGAGACATCTAAAAATATAGCAGTACAGTACTCTCGTTTTTCAAACGCGTTCCGAATTTCGGATGTTATCCGGTTGACCTGCTCAATTGTTCCATGCTTTTCACGAAACCCAAATTGGTGTGACGGGATTCCTCCCTGGATTCTCAGGTATGTGTTTATCCGAGTCATTAGGCATTTTTCAAAGAGTTTAGATAGGCAAGAGAGTAGGCTTATAGGTCTATACGACGTGGGGATAGTGTGGTCTTTTCCCGGCTTTGCTATCATTATTATAATTGACTTTTTCCATCTCACTGGAAAGTGGCCAAGTTTTGCGATGGCATTAAATAGCTGGGTGAGAGTGCAAACGGCGCAGTATGGGAGCTCAATGATCATTTTGGGAGTTATGAGGTCGCAGCCTGGTGATTTTTTCGGATTCAATTGTCGTTTGATGATGTTACCGATTTCGTTTGGGCGAAACTCAATCGGCTCATGTTGAGGCTGGGGCTCATCTGATAGAGTCGGCAAAGTAAACGCATTGGTGGCAGGATTTGGTTGGAAGACATTTTTAAGGTGTTTGGCAAACGTGCTGGCTCTGTCTGCGTCGCTGCGCGCCCACCCGCCTGTGGAATTTCTAATAGGCATCACGGTTTCTTTCGGTGAGCTCAGAGTTGGGTGAGCTCTCCATAGTGAGTGTTTCGTACTGTTAGTTGACAGTTGCTCTATGTAGCGGTGGTGGACATACGTTTCTTCTTGCTGTAGAGCTTGATCAAGTTGACGTGAGGCATGTTTAAAGCGTTGCTTAGCAGATGGCGATCTGTGATATTGCCATTCTCGACGTAAGCGTCGCTTTTCGAGGACGAGCTGTTCGATTTGTAGATTTGTCTTCTTTTGAATGCGTTGTGTGTTCGTAGATTTAGGTGTTGAAGCTCGAGCTGCAGAGACGAGTACAGACTCCAGCGAATTAACAAAGCTGTCTACGTTGGCTTCGTCGCTGAGGTGAGGACTTAGCTCAATGTGTGAGCTGATGTACTTCCTGTACTTAACCCAATTGGTTTTATGTGAGGTCAGATTTGATGATTGATCCCATGTTCCTGGGTGTTGGAGTAGAATAAACAGGACAGGCGAGTGATCAGATGAAAGATCCGAAAGGCAATCGGCCGATATCAAATTTTTAGGAATGTTTTTGGTAATCGCAAAATCAATTAAATCGGGAAGTTTCTTTGGGTCAGCCGGCCAGTATGTTGGTGTGCCAGAAGAAGCATAGTCTAGCTTGTTCTAGCTTGATAATTGCATTATAGAGCTGCTTTCCTTTTGGGGTCACGAGGCGAGATCCCCAGTGTGTGTGCTTGGCATTGTAGTCTCCTGCCGCTATGAAGTGGTCTCCGAGTGAGTTAAAGAACTGCATAAACTCATCTTCGGCTATGGTGAAGCGTGGGGGGCAGTATACGGCAGCTAGAGTTAATTGCTTGCCAGTATTTAGGTGTATATTTATTGATGTGGCCTGTAGGTAGTTTTTTGCAAATTTCGTATGATAATGGTGCTTGATACGGCTTCTGATTAAAATTCCAGTCCCGCCGTGTGCTTTACCGTCTGGATGATTTGTTCCATAGAATGAATATCCTCGTAGTTGAAAATTGTATCTGTTCGTAAGATGTGTTTCTGAAAGCAGCATTACGTCGATTTGATTGTCTAGTAGGAATTGCGCTAACTCGAGTTTGTGCTGCGAAACGCCGTTAGCGTTCCATGTAGATATTCGTAGGGAAGTCATTATTTGGATTGTTGTGAAACCAGCATTTGTATTAATAGATTTTGGTTTCGCATTAGATCTTGCATAGTTGTACGCATAAACGACATGAACTCCGTAAGGCTTTGTTGTAGACTGCATATCATAGCTTCAAAGTTACTTTTTGGCTGCTCCGGCGGTTGATGCTGCTGAGCCGTGTTCGGTTCTTGGTGTGCTGATTCTGCCAGTCCTGATTTTAAAGCGCTTGCGTATGTGACATTTTTGTCAGAGTTTATGGGTCCTAGTGAGGATCTGGCTGCAGTCGAGAAGAAGACTTCAGGGTTTGACCTGGAGGCTATGAACTGATTATTTTGGGTGCGGGCAGTAAGTCCCCTCTGGTGGATGCGACTTTTCAGCTCCTTATAAACTGGGCAGCCTCTATAGTTAACAGTGTGATTTCCACCGCAGTTGCCGCACTTTTTCGAGTTTTGGTCATCTTTGCTCGCTGGGCAGTGTGCGGAGTCATGAAGCTCACCACAAACTACACAGACTGGGCGCAGTTTACAGTAAGACCTTGTATGGCCATATTCTTGGCAGTTCGCACATTGTACCGGGCCATTGCGTTTGTGCGGCTCCTCAACTGTAATTCGGCGGTGAAGCAGGAACTGAAGATTGTATATAGGGTGCACTTCGTATTTCTTTAGGGGCTTAATTTGTGGTTCAAGCTCAACCTTAAAGAGTGGCTGCGGCTTTCTATCCCTGTTAGAGATATTGAACACTGTCTTAGCGCTAAATCCCTTCTCTTGTAGCGCCTTTGTTATCTCTGCAGGCGATACTTCGGGCTCTATGCCCTTAAGTACGACTTGCAAGCCCTTGCTGCTTTTTAGCTGATACGTATAAAAGTTCTTTTTTTTGTCGGTTAGGTATTTCGATAATACTCTGTAGTTATCTTCAGACTTCGTTTGAACTTTTGTTTCCTGGATGTTGCCCTTTACGAGTGGTATTATGTGGAAGTTGTCCTTGCCAATGAGCTCTATAATTTTGTTGACAAGAACGTTGGAACTTTTTTCTCGTATGTATATTGGCGGGGGCTTAGGCTTCCTTTTTTCGACTTCGGTAGATTCGGCTTCATCTTCGTAGTCTGCCAAGATTTTAAAACGGTTTGAGTTCGTGGGCGTTTCTATTGCGGCTATGTTAGCATTGCCACGGGTTATTTTGCGTTGAGAGTTTAGGGGGCTCAGCTTCCTTTTGATTTGGATGTAGCGATCCATACCAGTCTGCACAGCCGGCTTAATATTTTCTTTGTTTTTATTCTCTTTTTCGGGAAGCACAGCGGCAGAAGTATCAATGTTTGCGCTGCTAGCTGATGACGTTGTTAAACGCGCTGTCGTTACAGTAGCGGTTGTTGTTGTTGTTACGGTTGACGTTGTCAAAGAGGTTGCGGTGCTAGTTACTGCGCTCTTTGTCTGCAGAGACATCGATGGTAACGAGGGGGAGCAAGATCGCGCTCTCACGCTCTCTACGTTTAAGAATTCGGTCAAGTTTGGGGTAATTGACCGTGTTTGGGATGAGCTTGCATTACTTTCGGTTGCTTTGAAAGTGAAGTAAGCGTTGTTTCTTTGTACTGAGAGCCGTCTCTCGTCTTGCTCACGTTGACGTTGTGTGCTAACGTCGTTTAGACTCATTGCAATCGAGGTTGATATTGTTCGAGTTTTAAATGTTATGTTTTATATTAATTAATTAATTAATCAATATAAACATTAGCGATTTCATCGCTGAAAGCGTCTTTTCGCGTTGTTGTTGATTTACGAAACCAGTCACTGCACTTTTTTGATATTATTGAATACTTTTTTGTTTTGGTTTTCTTTCCGGAGCACAATAACTACACGTCTGTATGCGACGACGATTCGCGGTTGTTTGTAGTTGATGTAGCTTTAGTAGCTATTGTTGTTGATGTTGACGATGGTGGTGGTAATATTGTTGCTGATGGATTATTATTATTTTTTTTTATATTATTATTGTTAGTATTAATATTAGGATTATTATTATTCTTAATATTATTGCTATCATTATTATTATTTTTAGTTTTCTTATTGTTCTTTTTTTGTTTGCGTTTAGCTGATTTAGCTGCCGCCGCCGCTGCCGCGGCAGCTGCTGATGTTGATGGGGCCCATTGCCAAATCAATTTCGCCATCATCATCATCAGCAGCATCGTAATCATCATCGGCAACATCGCCGTCATCATCCCCAACAACATCCATCACCAAGTCACGGTAATAGTTTGTTGCGATTGAATGTTGCTGTTGTTGTTGTCGACGACGGCGATGATCATCCGATGTCAATGGCGATTGCTGCGACAGCATCGTCGTTGGTGGCGGTGGCGATGGCGTTTTTATTTTTACTTTCTTAACTAATAGTGGAGAATCCTCTTCAGAATTTTTCGATTTTCTATATATGCGCTTTCTATTAACGGGCATATTGGATGTTGTTGTTGTTGTTGTTGTTGTTGTTGTTGTTATTTTCTGTTTATCATTATCATTATCAACGACATCGTTATCGTTGTCACTTATTTGATTTTTTAATAACATATTTTCAGCTCTTAATTGATGAAGTTCGTCAAGTAAGCCACTGAGTTGGTTTACATCCATTATGCCCATCAATTGGGCAGCCATATCTTTTATTTCTGAATTTTGTTTTTGTTTTTGTTTATGTTTTAATTTTGATTTCAATATCTTATTGTTGTTTTTAATTTCATTATCATATTCTATGGTCTCTGATTCAGCTAAAGACTCAGAAGATGAGGATGATGAGAATATGCTAGCTATGCTGTCTCGTTTTTTTATTGTTAATATTAGTATTATTATTGCTATTGTTATTGTTATTGCTATTAACATTAATCTTATCAATTGGATTAGTAGGGATTTGTGTTGTTGTATAATTTTGCTGCTGCTGCTGCTGTTGTTGCTGCTGTTGCTGCTGTTGCTGCTGCTGCTGCTGCTGTTGCAGCGGTGGCGATGGTGACAGCTGTTCCAATGATGGTGATGTTGATATTGACAGTGACGGTGACGGTGGCTGTGATCGAATTAACGATAATGGCAAAGATGGTGGTGGTGCCATTTTTGTTGTTGCCATTGTCATGGATGCCGTCGACGTCGTTGTCGTCGTTGCCGTCATTGCCATTGATGTTGTTGTTATTAATGCTGTTGAGGGTATGGTTGATGATGCCGATGTTGTGGTCAGCAGGAATAGTTAATTTTGTCGATTTTGATGTTCATCATGTTGTTGAATTATGATATATTGATATTGTATTGGATTATCAATATTATCAAATGATGTTGATGTTGTTGTTGTTGGATTAACAAAATTATTATTATTGTTAATATTTGTATTTATGTTTGTATTATTGTTGTTGTGTGTAGTAGAAGTGGTAGTGGTAGTGGTAGTGGTAGCGGAAGTAGTTGTAATAGTAGTAGTGGCAGAAGTAGTAGTAGTAGTAGTATTATCAATTATATCATCAATATTTATTATATTTGGATATGAGATATCCGTTATGATGGCAGTATTAGCATTGTTATTAATGCTAATAATGTTGTTGTTATTATTATTGTTGTTGTTGTTGGCCGCAACGGTAGTTGTTGTTGTTGCTGCTGCGGCATATATGGCGGAGGTACCAATGTTTCTAACAGCGGTAGTGGTAGCGTCAAAATTGGTGGTGATGGTAGCGGTGGTAGTAGTGGTAGTAGTAGTAGTAGTCGAAGGGGGGGGCGATAGGAGTGGCATTGGCATTGGCGGCCATGGTGATGATGTTGTTATTGCCAATATCAGTGTCATTAACATTATTATCGGTGGTGGTTGTATCAGTGATATTATTATTATCATTATTATTATTTATATTTGAAGAGATTTGAAGTTTTTTATCATTATTATCATTATCAATAGTTGTTGGTTTAATTTTATTATTATTTTTTGTATTTTTTGTATTAGTATTAGTGTTAGTATATTTGTTGCTATTATTATTATTATCATTATCAATGTTGTTGACGTCTACATCGGTATGGATGTCTGCTGCCTTATTACGTTGAAGTTTAGCCGACAATACCGATGCTGGCGTCAATGATAAAGGGAATTTTTTCCTATTATTATTTTTTGGCTGATTGCCTTTTTTATTTGTATTATTATTGGTATTATTTGCATGATTTTTACTCATGATGTATTATGAGGAAATTTTTATATAAAATATATATAGAAAATATGAAGAAAAAAATATGTTCAAGTGTAAAGAGAAAATATATATAAATGTATATGTATAAGTATAAAGTATAAAAAGGGGGGAAAAAACACTAGAAAGAAAATTAAATCAACAACTATTTATAAATTAGATATATATAAATATATATATATGTGTATATGTTCTTTTTGAAATTTTTTTTAAATTTTTTTATCTCTCTTTGCTTTTTGTTGCACGATCCGCTTTTTCTTCACTTGGGAATTTTTCCCTACACACGTGCACACCACCACAGAGATCCACCCGAAGTATGCTTAAAATTTAGAAATTCAAAGCACATCAGTGTGTGTGTGTGTGTGTGTGTGTGCGCATATATGTGTGTATGAGTGAAGGGGATGGCTTGTTATTAATTATTAATCACTTTTTATGAAATTAGTTGATTATTATTTATTATTTATTAGTTAGGAACACTTGGGTGTTCACTCACCAAAGTTGATTGTTCAGGTGCCGCCAATGATGGTGGTGGTAGCTGTGGTGGTGATGGTGTTACCTATACCTATATGTACATATATGTACATAGGACCCTACCTTTTTTGCCAAATAACGCCTTCTCCTTCTCCTTCTCTCTCACCTCCTCCAGACCATTTTTATCGATTTTATCGATAAGATTCATTTTTATCGATTTTCATCAACTTCCTCGGTTGATCAGGGGGGGGTCAAGTGCCCCCCCCGGCACCACCCTGCCTACGCCCTTGGTTACCACAACCCTTTCAATTCTAAGAATCGAACTCTAACGGTATTTCTAACGCTCGCGCTCGCTCTAACGCTCCCCCCCCCTAACTCTTATTCGCAACTCTAAATACCCAAACCTGAAAACATTGCACTTGTCTTTTAGTATGGCTAATTTTCCGCGGATCGGGTTCTTTTTTTTCCGATTCAAAGAGAATACGAAGAGTTCGAAGCGATATGCTTTTCCCGCTCTTCGTAAACCCGATAAACGAAATGGCATGTCGTTCTATCTCTGCCTCTTTTCAACCCTCGGCGTTTCTGGTATATAAGAGGTAGCGAAACGGGCAGCACGTTTATTGTGTTATTAGAGGCGCGAAGAGAACAGTGAATTTGGAAATTGAAATGGCTCGTACAAAGCAGACTGCTCGTAAATCGACTGGTGGCAAGGCCCCACGCAAACAACTGGCTACAAAGGCCGCACGTAAAAGTGCGCCAGCCACCGGAGGAGTTAAGAAGCCCCATCGCTATCGCCCCGGAACTGTGGCTCTCCGTGAGATCCGTCGCTACCAGAAGAGTACTGAGCTGTTGATCCGTAAACTGCCATTCCAGCGGTTGGTGCGTGAAATAGCTCAGGATTTCAAGACAGATTTGCGCTTCCAGAGCTCTGCTGTGATGGCTTTGCAGGAAGCTAGTGAAGCCTATCTGGTTGGTCTGTTTGAAGATACCAATTTGTGCGCCATCCATGCTAAGCGTGTTACTATTATGCCCAAAGACATCCAGCTGGCCCGTCGTATCCGTGGAGAGCGCGCTTAAATTGAACAATTGTCAATTGGCAGCCCTTAAATTTAAACTCAAAAATCGGTCCTTTTCAGGACCACAAAGCTATTTTTTCACTGAGATTTGAATAACTATTTTGATTTTACAGAACTTATTATTTAGGTTTAAAAGGCTGAAAAAAATTTTTGAGCGCTAGAATATATATTATAACTAAAATAAAACAGGATTTTTTATTGAAATGGTTTCAAAAACATGTTTTTTTCGATAAATAAAGAATTGTTTACTACATTTTTCGTTCAATAAACATTCAAATACACTGTTGTCATTATTTGGAAAATATATGAAGAACCAAAAATATATCTGATCTTGTGTGAGCAGCGGATCATCAATATAATCATTTATTAATAATTTATAAATAATGTTATTATGGTTTTTACAAAAGCGGCAAAGGGTCGAAGGGTCTAGTTATAAGGAAGTTTAATTATATAAAAACTTTTTTTTTAATATACATATTGGCTATTTGAAACTAATTTATAAGATTTTATTTATAAGATATAAATTTCATCAGTCCCAAGAACAAATTGTATTTTATTTCTTGCGTTATAATATGGTAACTAAAAGTTAAGTAAGAGGTAATTGGTAATATGAACACATTCAGAATATAAATTACTAGCCTCAATGTACAACTTCGAGCTACCAGTGGAAAATATACAATCCATTTTTGAGACAAAAATGAATTTAAAATTTGTAAGATATGCAGAATGGGAAATAGATAAGATTTATTTAAATAATTTTAATTTTAATTTATATTATTTTAGAAAAAGTATATTTTTTTAGTACGAAAATATTTTTCTAATGTCAAATGAATGTTCACATTTTATCCAGAAAAGGGTCGTTTTAAAAGCTATATTTAACTATGAATACTTTATAAAAATATAATTACGTTTTTCATAGCTGGTAGTTGAAAGTTCAATTTAAGATGTTCAGTAGTAAATTAACAAAAAATACAAACATTTTATATTTTTAATGACATTATAATGCAAAATATTTATGATATTAACGTAAACGTGCACTTTCGGGTACCCAAAAAAAAAAATCGCATCTATATACGGCAACTGAGAAAGGTTTTTCTCAAATTTTGAATATTTAAGAATCAAACACAATTAAAACAAATATTAATTTTATTATTATAGGAACAAAATAATGAAAAATAATTACAGCCTTTGAAAAAACATTTGTAACACAAATGAACTGTGTCCAAACACATAGTCAAACTGCTCTCCTCCTCGATTCTCATCCGAACAAGGGACTTTGGATGTGGGTTCGCGGGCTACTTTTTGCATAAAAAAGTTTATTTTTGTGAATAAAAATTTAAAAAATGTCTGATTCAGCAGTAGCTACATCCGCTTCTCCTGTGGCAGCTCCACCGGCGCCGGCTGAGAAGAAAGTAACAGCCAAAAAGGCAACTGGAACTGCTGCCACAAAAGCGAAGAAGACCACAGCACCACCATCGCATCCGCCAACTCAACAAATGGTAGACGCTTCAATTAAGAATTTGAAGGAGCGTGGGGGCTCCTCGCTTCTAGCAATCAAAAAGTACATCACTGCCACATACAAGTGCGATGCTCAGAAACTGGCTCCTTTCATCAAGAAGTACCTGAAGTCTGCTGTGGCCAATGGTAAGCTGATACAGACGAAGGGAAAGGGTGCTTCTGGTTCCTTTAAATTATCGGCTTCAGCCAAGAAGGAGCCCAAGCCGAAGCCTTCTTCTGTTGAGAAAAAAACTAAAAGCAAGAAGGTATCGGCCAAGAAGACCGGAGCCACCACTAAAAAGTCAGCAGGAGCTGCCGACAAGAAGCCGAAAACTAAAAAAGCCGTGGCTACCAAGAAGACAGCTGAAAAGAAGAAAACCGAGAAGGCCAAGGCAAAGGACGCTAAGAAGTCTGGTACCGTTAAGGCTAAAGCAGTAGCAACAAAAGTGAAGCCATCATCGGCAAAACCAAAGGCCGCTAAAGCCCCAAAGGCTAAACCAGCTGCATCCGCTAAGCCCAAGAAGACGGTAAAGAAAGCACCAGCTCCTACTACCGCAAAGAAGCCGAAAGCTAAGACCACGGCAGCGAAAAAATAAATTGTGATAATGTGCATTATATTTGTACTCTTTCGCAATCGCAATTTTAGATTTCGATATCTAAAATTAAATTAAACAAGCCCTTTTCAGGGCTACAATATATTCTTTGAAGAGATAAAAAAGATCAATTTTGTTAACTTGACAAAATTTTAGGAGAGTATCTTTGTCCTAATTGGATTCAAAATAGCAATCGTAATTTTGAAAATTGTACTAATTAATATAAGAATATAATATATTATATAAATGCTAATACAGTATAAATATAAATTCCATCAATCCTATCCATCAATAGGATTTGAAATAGCAATCGCAAATTGGCTATTTATTATCAGAATATAATATAATATACATAGTATATTTATACTAAAACAACATAAATTAAATTTCATAGTTTCTTACTAAAACGATTTCGAACAATTAATCTATTTACTTTTAATGAAAATTGTGTTTCTTTGATTAAATTATGTTGTGGCCCTGAAAAGGGCCTTTTTTCGATCATTCTGCCCATCAAGCGAGCAATCTACTTGGAGCTTGTATACTTGGTGACAGCCTTGGTTCCTTCACTGACGGCGTGCTTGGCCAACTCTCCAGGCAGGAGAAGGCGAACAGCCGTTTGGATTTCCCGACTGGTGATGGTCGAGCGCTTGTTGTAATGCGCCAGACGCGATGCCTCAGCAGCAATACGCTCAAAGATATCGTTCACGAAGCTGTTCATTATACTCATAGCTTTAGACGAAATTCCAGTGTCAGGGTGGACCTGCTTCAGAACCTTGTAGATGTAGATGGCATAGCTTTCCTTCCTCTTGCGCTTCTTCTTCTTATCATTCTTGGTTATATTTTTCTGAGCTTTGCCAGCCTTCTTGGCTGCCTTTCCACTGGTTTTCGGCGGCATTATTACTTTAAAATTCACTTCACTTCCACTTATACCAAAGCTGTTTGTTTTTTTTTTTTGTTTTTTATTGTCACAGATTTGTTACAGAGTTTCTTACTTATACTCTATGAGATTAATTCTAAGGTTGACAAGTTCTTAGGATTATTATGATTAGGTTTACAAGTGTTTATTGCCCTGCGCTTATAGCTTATCCGGGTTTTAAAGATTATAGTTTTGTGTAATGTTTTTGTTTTTAATATCATGTTGATGTTCAGTTGGCTAGTGTTTATTATGAAGTAGATTGCCAGGGAAAAAGAAAAACCTGGTGGCAGTTTAGATTCGGTTTTTTATGTCTTACAGCTAGGGGGAGTATTTACATTGGTGTGGGGGAGGGGGCTATTTACAGGGGAATAGGGTTATTGGCATGTGTTGTATATAAGGTGCCCTGGATTGAGTGAAGATTTTCTACGGTGGTAGAATATTAGCTTGTTGTTTACGTCATAAATTATCCCTAGGTTTTTAAGATAATTGAAATGGTTTAGAGTAAGGTGGTCTGTGGATTGGCTCTGTGTCAATTGCCTTTGGGCAACGCTGTTTTTAATCAGTGGGTTATGGCTGTTAGTGTTATTTTCAATGAATTTTTCGATTATTTGAATTATTTTGGCATCGATGCGGGTTGTTTTTGTTAGTTTGTATAGGTTATTGTTGGATATGTAGTGTAGGGTGCTTGGGTTTCTTGCGGCTGGTCCTAGTGCCTTTCGCAGTAGGTGCCTTTCAATTTTCCTTAGTTCTTCCATTTCTTTGGATTTTATATTGAACCAGGCTATGTGTCCGTATATGAGGATAGGTTGGATAAGTCTTTTGTAGATTAGGAGTTTGGTGTTTTGTATTCTAGTGTTATGGTTGGTTGTTATGGATCCAAAAATGTGGTGTATTAGTCCGATTTGTTTTTTAACTTTTGATTTTATATTTTGAGTGTTTTCTTTGTGGTTCATTTTACTGTCGTATAGTACACCAAGATATTTTATTACAGATGTGTTTTTAATTGGGTTATTGTTTATTTTGATTATTGGAGTGTAGTGTCGTTGGTTCGGGTATAGGTCCGCTATTCGGGGGCCTTTGATTGTGCATACTTCACATTTATTTATGTTTAGTTTTAGCCTCCATTTGATGAAATAGAGCTCTAGTTGTTTCAGGTAGTTGTTTAGTTTTTGTTCAGTATTTCTTAGCCTTAAGCTAGAGGCGAGTATGAATATATCATCAGCATATATAAGTGGTGTAATTACTATTCTATTTGTCTCTGTTGTACTTGGTGAGTAGTCTGGTATGTCAGCCAGGAATATGTTGTACAGAATTGGGGCGAGGGTAGATCCTTGTGGAACTCCTGCCGTGATATCTCGAGTTAAAGAGGTTTCTCTATTGTTTGTAACATGAAATGTTCTATTGTTTAGGTAGCTGTGGATAATTTTTGTGGTGTTTTGGTCGAAGTTAAAATTTCTGGACATTTTGTAAATTAGGCCGTTTGTCCAGACAGTATCAAACGCCTTTTCGAAGTCAAGAGCACATGTGATAGTTGCACATCGGTTTTCTAGGTTATTAAATATTAGATTATTTGCAACTGCAAATGAATGGGAGGTTGAGGTATTTTCTCTGAAGCCAAATTGGTATGGTTTTAGAATATTCTGAGTTTTTAAATGTTTTTGTATTTTTTCTAGTATTATTTTTTCAAAGAGTTGACTAATGGCAGAGAGTATGGAGATTGGTCTGTAGCTTTTCAAACTTTCAGGAAGACATTTTGGTTTTTTCACTGGTATAATTTTGCTGTTTTTCCAGCTTTTTGGAAAGTAGCTATTGTTAATACAGTGATTGAATAGTTTTGTCACGTGTATTATTATGTTTAGACTTAGTTTTTTTACCAGGAAATTACTAGAATTGTCAGGTCCTAAGGTTTTTTTGTTGTTTGAAAATTTGATGTGGTGTATTACATCATCTGTGTTTACAAAGTTCAAGTTATTGGCATTAGGGAAGTTACCATCAGCCGTTATGGAGGGGGAGAAGGTTGTGATGTGTTCGTTGTTTCTGAACATGTTATTTATTGTAAAGTTTATTTGGTCGGTATGTATTTGGTTTTCTGGTGTACTAGATGAGAGGTGGTCATTTTGTGAGTGTATTTGTTCAAAAGACCAAGCAAGTGCATTGATTTTTTGGAAGTTGTTTGTGATAGTTGGGGTGGTGCTAAAGTCTATTTCATTCATTTCTTGTTGAGTTAGTGTTATGTTGTGGATTTTATTATTGTTTTTGATCTTTGTTAAGTTTTTTAGGCTAACTTTTTCAGGTTTGATATGTGCAAGTTTTTTCTCTATTGAGAGTAAGTATGTGTTTTCAAGTTGAATGTTTATTTCATAATTTATTAAATTTATTAGTTCTTTGATTTGCAGTTTCTGTTGGTGACTTAGGCTTGTTTGTCTGCGTGTGAGTTGTCTTCTAAGTTGCTTTTTTGTTTTTATAAGTATGAGGCATTGTCTGTTTGGTGCAATTGTTTTTGTTGGTCTGGATGGGTCAATTATTACTTTTGGTATGGCTGCATCTGTTTCTAGTCCAGATTTAAGTGCTTTAGTAAGTTTTTCAACGTGCCAGTCAATTTCATCTTGTTGTAGGTTTTTGTCATTAGGAATTTCTGGTAGGTTCATAGAGATTATTGTATTGTATATTATGGGGTCAATTTCGTTAAATTTATAAGTTATTTTTGTTTCAGCTTTTTCCATTTCATAGTTTCCTATATTAACTTTTAGTTGTATTGCATAGTGATCAGAAGGGTAGTCTTTCAGGACATTGCAAGTGGTGGTGTGGCCCGTGTTTATTTCAGTTGATGTTATGAAAAAGTCAATGGATGATATCGGTGTTATTACTGATTCTTGTCGGTTCGTCTGGGGGATATAGTTTATAGTCTGGTTTGTTTTGTATCCAGTTAAGTAGCACTTTGCCGTTGGTGTTTAGGTGCTGGGGGTTGTGGTGAGGGATGTTCCAAATCGGATTTTTTGCATTTATATCACAGCCAATAATCACCTGCGTACAGTTTGTGTTTTGGGCTATAATTTGGGTAATTTTGTTTAGGTCTGAGACTAGCAGGGCGTCCGTAGGTCTTTTGTATAATGAGGCAAAAACTATTTGGTGGTTTGTATTTCTGTGGTCTCTGTAATTGAGTTTTATGGCAATTATTTCAGTGTATTGTAACTGTGGTATATCTATTTCTTTGTATTTGACGCCATTTCTGATGCAAATGGCTACGAGGGAGCCAGAATCAGGTGTGGTGTTGTTGATGGGCTTAGATTGCCTGATGAATTGATAGTTGGCTAAGGTAATGTTTTTATTTGTTTTTATACGATGCTCAGCTAATAGTAGCACGTCTGGTTTATGCTTTTTTAGGAAGAGATCTATTTCAGCTTGTTTTCTCAGCTGTCCGATGCCGTTCACGTTTAGGAATATGGATTTTAATGGTCTCATAGTGAAATTTGTAGAATAAAATCAAGCAATATTTGCTTTCTCATGCTTTCGGTTTTAGTTTGTGGGTACTTGGGTATCGTGCTTTTCATAATATCAATACATGTTATTAAGTTTTTGCCAAAGGCTTTAACGGATTCATTATTAAGGTTTTCTAATGTAAGTGTTGGGGTTGATTTTGGTTCAGGTTGATTGTTTGTGAGCAAGGAAGCAAACGTTTTGTTTGCTTGTATTTTGTTATTGTTGCTTATAGAAGCAGGTATTGTTTTTGTTTTTGCATGTCGCTTTTCATTGATTTTTGTTAGGAATTTTTGTCTTATAGGACAAATTTTAGCATTGGCAGTGTGATTGTCAAGGCAATTGACACATTGAGCTAAAGAGGGCTGGGGGTTATTCGGGTCGGGTTTTGGCAAATTGCACTCACCAGGTAAGTGCGTTTTAGTGCATTTAACACATCTATACGGCATGTTGCAGTTGCTGGCTACATGCGAGAATCGCTGGCACTTGTGGCATTGTTTAATACTGTTCGGATGTGGCTTATAGCCTTCAATATGAACCTTACAATTTAAGAGATCATTAATTTTAAATATTTTACCAATATTGTTTGATTTTTTGATTTGTACTATGTAGTATTTATCTTTAAATGTCTTTATTGATATAATTTCTAGATCGGGGACAGAATCTTTTAGGGCTAGCTGAATTTCATTAAGTGTAAATATGTTTATGGGTAATTTTTTTATAACTATTGTATGGGGTTTAAATTGCTTGGGTGTGTATGTGAAGTACTGAATTTGGTTTTGTGTAAGGTTGTTTTTAACTTTGTTTAAGTTTTCGATTGTGAAAAGTTTTAAATGTGTGACGTTTTTATTAATTAGATTAAGGCTATATTTACCACTGATGGTTTCTCGAAGTTTTTTTATATCCGCATTATAGATGACAATAATGGGTAGGTTATGTAATGTTTCCGTGGTTGATGTCTTCTGGTCAATTGTTGTAGTCGTCTTCTGTTTTGCTGCCTTCTGGATGGATGTTGTTGTCGTCTTCTGGCTGGTTGGCTTCTTTATGTTGGCTGGTTGGTTTAAAGCTGGGTAGTTGTTGTTGTAGTTGTTATCATTGTTGTTGTTCCGATACATTGACAGTATCTGATTGAGTTTCTTATTTTCGTCGGCAAGAGCCGTGGCTTGACCTCTTAGTTTTGCTGTTTCCTCTAACAGACCTTTAATCTGCCGAGGTGTTAGGGCTAGGTCTTCATCATCATCATCTTCGTCTTCATAATCTTCGTCTTCATCGTCGTCGTCGATGTCGTCAGATTCTTCGGTTGAAGTTTCTGTTTCGGACGAGGTAGAGCTTCTTTGTCGTTTATTTGATTGGCATTCAAAGTCCATTTCGTCATTATTGGATTCTTTGGCTTGTTGTTCATTAATTTGGTTAGGTGTTTGGTCTATTGGTTTGTTTATGCTTGTTGTTTGAACTGCTGTTTGAATTTGGTTTATTTGAACTGATGGTGGATTTTCGGTTGGTGTTTGTAATGTTGGTTGTACACTTTTCTGAGTTTTCTCTTGGCTTTCATCATTTGTCTCAAGAATTAGTTTTTTGGTTGGTGGCTTCGGGGAATTTCCTTTTTTATTGTTTTTTTTCATGGTATTTTTTGCCCCTCTGCAGGGGACTTCTTTTCACTTTCCTATGAATTTGTTTTTTTTTTTTTTTTTTGTGTCTTTTTTCACTGTAATTTTACTCTGTTCTATTTTTCTTTATTCTCGGAAGAAAAGCTTAAAAAGTTTTCTTGGCTGCCTTTCCACTGGTTTTCGGCGGCATTATTACTTTAAAATTCACTTCACTTCCACTAAGCCCAAGAAGACGGTAAAGAAAGCACCAGCTCCTACTACCGCAAAGAAGCCGAAAGCTAAGACCACGGCAGCGAAAAAATAAATTGTGATAATGTGCATTATATTTGTACTCTTTCGCAATCGCAATTTTAGATTTCGATATCTAAAATTAAATTAAACAAGCCCTTTTCAGGGCTACAATATATTCTTTGAAGAGATAAAAAAGATCAATTTTGTTAACTTGACAACATTTTAGGAGAGTATCTTTGTCCTAATTGGATTCAAAATAGCAATCGTAATTTTGAAAATTGTACTAATTAATATAAGAATATAATATATTATATAAATGCTAATACAGTATAAATATAAATTCCATCAATCCTATCCATCAATAGGATTTGAAATAGCAATCGCAAATTGGCTATTTATTATCAGAATATAATATAATATACATAGTATATTTATACTAAAACAACATAAATTAAATTTCATAGTTTCTTACTAAAACGATTTCGAACAATTAATCTATTTACTTTTAATGAAAATTGTGTTTCTTTGATTAAATTATGTTGTGGCCCTGAAAAGGGCCTTTTTTCGATCATTCTGCCCATCAAGCGAGCAATCTACTTGGAGCTTGTATACTTGGTGACAGCCTTGGTTCCTTCACTGACGGCGTGCTTGGCCAACTCTCCAGGCAGGAGAAGGCGAACAGCCGTTTGGATTTCCCGACTGGTGATGGTCGAGCGCTTGTTGTAATGCGCCAGACGCGATGCCTCAGCAGCAATACGCTCAAAGATATCGTTCACGAAGCTGTTCATTATACTCATAGCTTTAGACGAAATTCCAGTGTCAGGGTGGACCTGCTTCAGAACCTTGTAGATGTAGATGGCATAGCTTTCCTTCCTCTTGCGCTTCTTCTTCTTATCATTCTTGGTTATATTTTTCTGAGCTTTGCCAGCCTTCTTGGCTGCCTTTCCACTGGTTTTCGGCGGCATTATTACTTTAAAATTCACTTCACTTCCACTTATACCAAAGCTGTTTTTTGTTTTTATGTTTTTTTATTGTCACAGATTTGTTACAGAGTTTCTTACTTATACTCTATGAGGTTAATTCTAAGGTTGACAAGTTCTTAGGATTATTATGATTAGGTTTACAAGTGTTTATTGCCCTGCGCTTATAGCTTATCCGTGTTTTAAAGATTATAGTTTTGTGTAATGTTTTTGTTTTTAATATCATGTTGATGTTCAGTTGGCTAGTGTTTATTATGAAGTAGATTGCCAGGGAAAAAGAAAAACCTGGTGGCAGTTTAGATTCGGTTTTTTATGTCTTACAGCTAGGGGGAGTATTTACATTGGTGTGGGGGAGGGGGCTATTTACAGGGGAATAGGGTTATTGGCATGTGTTGTATATAAGGTGCTCTGGATTGAGTGAAGATTTTCTACGGTGGTAGAATATTAGCTTGTTGTTTACGTCATAAATTATCCCTAGGTTTTTGAGATAATTGAAATGGTTTAGAGTAAGGTGGTCTGTGGATTGGCTCTGTGTCAATTGCCTTTGGGCAACGCTGTTTTTAATCAGTGGGTTATGGCTGTTAATGTTATTTTCAATGAATTTTTCGATTATTTGAATTATTTTGGCATCGATGCGGGTTGTTTTTGTTAGTTTGTATAGGTTATTGTTGGATATGTAGTGTAGGGTGCTTGGGTTTCTTGCGGCTGGTCCTAGTGCCTTTCGCAGTAGGTGCCTTTCAATTTTCCTTAGTTCTTCCATTTCTTTGGATTTTATATTGAACCAGGCTATGTGTCCGTATATGAGGATAGGTTGGATAAGTCTTTTGTAGATTAGGAGTTTGGTGTTTTGTATTCTAGTGTTATGGTTGGTTGTTATGGATCCAAAAATGTGGTGTATTAGTCCGATTTGTTTTTTAACTTTTGATTTTATATTTTGAGTGTTTTCTTTGTGGTTCATTTTACTGTCGTATAGTACACCAAGATATTTTATTACAGATGTGTTTTTAATTGGGTTATTGTTTATTTTGATTATTGGAGTGTAGTGTCGTTGGTTCGGGTATAGGTCCGCTATTCGGGGGCCTTTGATTGTGCATACTTCACATTTATTTATGTTTAGTTTTAGCCTCCATTTGATGAAATAGATCTCTAGTTGTTTCAGGTAGTTGTTTAGTTTTTGTTCAGTATTTCTTAGCCTTAAGCTAGAGGCGAGTATGAATATATCATCAGCATATATAAGTGGTGTAATTACTATTCTATTTGTCTCTGTTGTACTTGGTGAGTAGTCTGGTATGTCAGCCAGGAATATGTTGTACAGAATTGGGGCGAGGGTAGATCCTTGTGGAACTCCTGCCGTGATATCTCGAGTTAAAGAGGTTTCTCTATTGTTTGTAACATGAAATGTTCTATTGTTTAGGTAGCTGTGGATAATTTTTGTGGTGTTTTGGTCGAAGTTAAAATTTCTGGACATTTTGTAAATTAGGCCGTTTGTCCAGACAGTATCAAACGCCTTTTCGAAGTCAAGAGCACATGTGATAGTTGCACATCGGTTTTCTAGGTTATTAAATATTAGATTATTTGCAACTGCAAATGAATGGGAGGTTGAGGTATTTTCTCTGAAGCCAAATTGGTATGGTTTTAGAATATTCTGAGTTTTTAAATGTTTTTGTATTTTTTCTAGTATTATTTTTTCAAAGAGTTGACTAATGGCAGAGAGTATGGAGATTGGTCTGTAGCTTTTCAAACTTTCAGGAAGACATTTTGGTTTTTTCACTGGTATAATTTTGCTGTTTTTCCAGCTTTTTGGAAAGTAGCTATTGTTAATACAGTGATTGAATAGTTTTGTCACGTGTATTATTATATTTAGACTTAGTTTTTTTACCAGGAAATTACTAGAATTGTCAGGTCCTAAGGTTTTTTTGTTGTTTGAAAATTTGATGTGGTGTATTACATCATCTGTGTTTACAAAGTTCAAGTTATTGGCATTAGGGAAGTTACCATCAGCCGTTATGGAGGGGGAGAAGGTTGTGATGTGTTCGTTGTTTCTGAACATGTTATTTATTGTAAAGTTTATTTGGTCGGTATGTATTTGGTTTTCTGGTGTACTAGATGAGAGGTGGTCATTTTGTGAGTGTATTTGTTCAAAAGACCAAGCAAGTGCATTGATTTTTTGGAAGTTGTTTGTGATAGTTGGGGTGGTGCTAAAGTCTATTTCATTCATTTCTTGTTGAGTTAGTGTTATGTTGTGGATTTTATTATTGTTTTTGATCTTTGTTAAGTTTTTTAGGCTAACTTTTTCAGGTTTGATATGTGCAAGTTTTTTCTATTGAGAGTAGGTATGTGTTTTCAAGTTGAATGTTTATTTCATAATTTATTAAATTTATTAGTTCTTTGATTTGCAGTTTCTGTTGGTGACTTAGGCTTGTTTGTCTGCGTGTGAGTTGTCTTCTAAGTTGCTTTTTTGTTTTTATAAGTATGAGGCATTGTCTGTTTGGTGCAATTGTTTTTGTTGGTCTGGATGGGTCAATTATTACTTTTGGTATGGCTGCATCTGTTTCTAGTCCAGATTTAAGTGCTTTAGTAAGTTTTTCAACGTGCCAGTCAATTTCATCTTGTTGTAGGTTTTTGTCATTAGGAATTTCTGGTAGGTTCATAGAGATTATTGTATTGTATATTATGGGGTCAATTTCGTTAAATTTATAAGTTATTTTTGATTCACCTTTTTCCATTTCATAGTTTCCTATATTAACTTTTAGTTGTATTGCATAGTGATCAGAAGGGTAGTCTTTCAGGACATTGCAAGTGGTGGTGTGGCCCGTGTTTATTTCAGTTGATGTTATAAAAAAGTCAATGGATGATTCGGTGTTATTACTGATTCTTGTCGGTTCGTCTGGGGGATATAGTTTATAGTCTGGTTTGTTTTGTATCCAGTTAAGTAGCACTTTGCCGTTGGTGTTTAGGTGCTGGGGGTTGTGGTGAGGGATGTTCCAAATCGGATTTTTTGCATTTATATCACAGCCAATAATCACCTGCGTACAGTTTGTGTTTTGGGCTATAATTTGGGTAATTTTGTTTAGGTCTGAGACTAGCAGGGCGTACGTAGGTCTTTTGTATAATGAGGCAAAAACTATTTGGTGGTTTGTATTTCTGTGGTCTCTGTAATTGAGTTTTATGGCAATTATTTCAGTGTATTGTAACTGTGGTATATCTATTTCTTTGTATTTGACGCCATTTCTGATGCAAATGGCTACGAGGGAGCCAGAATCAGGTGTGGTGTTGTTGATGGGCTTAGATTGCCTGATGAATTGATAGTTGGCTAAGGTTATGTTTTTATTTGTTTTTATACGATGCTCAGCTAATAGTAGCACGTCTGGTTTATGCTTTTTTAGGAAGAGATCTATTTCAGCTTGTTTTCTCAGCTGTCCGATGCCGTTCACGTTTAGGAATATGGATTTTAATGGTCTCATAGTGAAATTTGTAGAATAAAATCAAGCAATATTTGCTTTCTCATGCTTTCTGTTTTTGTTTGTGGGTACTTGAGTATCGTGCTTTTCATAATATCAATACATGTTATTAAGTTTTTGCCAAAGGCTTTAACGGATTCATTATTAAGGTTTTCTAATGTAAGTGTTGGGATTGATTTTGGTTCAGGCTGATTGTTTGCGAGCAAGGAAGCAAACGTTTTGTTTGCTTGTATTTTGTTATTGTGGCTTATAGAAGCAGGTATTGTTTTTGTTTTTGCATGTCGCTTTTCATTTATTTTTGTTAGGAATTTTTGCCTTATAGGACAAATTTTAGCATTGGCAGTGTGATTGCCAAGGCAATTGACACATTGAGCTAAAGAGGGCTGGGGGTTATTCGGGTCGGGTTTTGGCAAATTGCACTCACCAGGTAAGTGCGTTTTAGTGCATTTAACACATCTATAAGGCATGTTGCAGTTGCTGGCTACATGCGAGAATCGCTGGCACTTGTGGCATTGTTTAATACTGTTCGGATGTGGCTTATAGCCTTCAATATGAACCTTACAATTTAAGAGATCATTAATTTTAAATATTTTACCAATATTGTTTGATTTTTTGATTTGTACTATGTAGTATTTATCTTTAAATGTCTTTATTGATATAATTTCTAGATCGGGGACAGAATCTTTTAGGGCTAGCTGAATTTCATTAAGTGTAAATATGTTTATGGGTAATTTTTTTATAACTATTGTATGGGGTTTAAATTGCTTGGGTGTGTATGTGAAGTACTGAATTTGGTTTTGTGTAAGGTTGTTTTTAACTTTGTTTAAGTTTTCGATTGTGTAAAGTTTTAAATGTGTGACGTTTTTATTAATTAAATTAAGGCTATATTTACCACTGATGGTTTCTCGAAGTTTTTTTATATCCGCATTATATATGACAATAATGGGTAGGTTGTGTAATGTTTCCGTGGTTGATGTCTTCTGGTCAATTGTTGTAGTCGTCTTCTGTTTTGCTGCCTTCTGGATGGATGTTGTTGTCGTCTTCTGGCTGGTTGGCTTCTTTATGTTGGTTGGTTGGTTTAAAGCTGGGTAGTTGTTGTTGTAGTTGTTATCATTGTTGTTGTTCCGATACATTGACAGTATCTGATTGAGTTTCTTATTTTCGTCGGCAAGAGCCGTGGCTTGACCTCTTAGTTTTGCTGTTTCCTCTAACAGACCTTTAATCTGCCGAGGTGTTAGGGCTAGGTCTTCATCATCATCATCTTCGTCTTCATAATCTTCGTCTTCATCGTCGTCGTCGATGTCGTCAGATTCTTCGGTTGAAGTTTCTGTTTCGGACGAGGTAGAGCTTCTTTGTCGTTTATTTGATTGGCATTCAAAGTCCATTTCGTCATTATTGGATTCTTTGGCTTGTTGTTCATTAATTTGGTTAGGTGTTTGGTCTATTGGTTTGTTTATGCTTGTTGTTTGAACTGCTGTTTGAATTTGGTTTATTTGAACTGATGGTGGATTTTCGGTTGGTGTTTGTAATGTTGGTTGTACACTTTTCTGAGTTTTCTCTTGGCTTTCATCATTTGTCTCAAGAATTAGTTTTTTGGTTGGTGGCTTCGGGGAATTTCCTTTTTTATTGTTTTTTTTCATGGTATTTTTTGCCCCTCTGCAGGGGACTTCTTTTCACTTTCTTATGAATTTGTTTTTTTTTTTGTGTCTTTTTTCACTGTAATTTTACTCTGTGTTCTATTTTTTTATTCTCGGAAGAAAAGCTTAAAAAGTTTTCTTGGCCTTTCCACTGGTTTTCGGCGGCATTATTACTTTAAAATTCACTTCACTTCCACTTATAGGGTGGAAAAGTGAAGGGAAAGGCAAAGTCCCGATCGAATCGTGCTGGTCTTCAGTTTCCAGTTGGACGTATTCATCGTCTGCTCCGCAAAGGCAACTATGCTGAACGCGTTGGTGCCGGCGCTCCTGTTTATCTGGCTGCCGTTATGGAATACCTGGCAGCTGAAGTTCTCGAGTTAGCTGGCAATGCGGCCCGTGATAACAAGAAGACTAGGATCATTCCCCGTCATCTGCAGTTGGCCATTCGCAATGACGAGGAGTTGAACAAGCTGCTCTCTGGTGTCACCATTGCTCAGGGTGGCGTTCTGCCCAACATCCAGGCTGTCCTGTTGCCAAAGAAGACCGAGAAGAAGGCTTAAAGATTTAATTGCGGTCCTGTATCTTACCTACTTGTACATAAACTCATATATAAACCCAAACGTCCTTTTCAGGACGACCAAACCATTGAAGAAGAATGCAAATTTTCATTACAAAAGCTCCTTTTCTAGTAGTTTCTTTCTCTTTTTAAAATAAAACTTATAGATTTAAGTCATATTGTGTGTTTTTATTGATTTTATAATACATATATATTATTATTATTATTATAACGAAATTGCCAGCAATTATAAAGTGCGGGTAATTTTTGTTTGTATTAAGCAATAGCTACAAAGGCCTTCTGCTTAAACTCGATGTGACATTTGACTTAAATATAGATGTATATGCATATGTGTACTTAATCTAGGTTTGTATGTACATTCGAATTAAATTTAAATGTTATTATAGAGGTTAATGGATTTTAGAAATTGGATTGTTGTGGATATATTCCTGGGGTCTACTATTTCTTCTAAAGATTGTTGGAGGAATTTATGTCTTTGCTCAATATATCTGGGGCATTCAAGGAATATGTGTGATAGGGTAAGGTTTTGGCTACATTGTTGGCATGTGGGGGGAGGTGTTTTGTCGAATAGGTGGCAGTGAGTCAGTTTAGTGTGTCCAATTCGGAGTCTCATAAATTTAATGGTGTCTAATCGGGAGGTAGTTGCGTTTAATAGATCTAAATTGTTATGTTTTTTTGTGTTGATTAGTTTGTAGTGAACAGATGTGTTGTTCCAGATTAGGTCGTTTTGGGCTTTCATGTGGTTACTAATGTATTTAAGAGTATCGTGTATGTTGTAATTTTGTTCTGATATTAGTGGCAGTGAGGTTGCTTGCTTAGCAGCTTTGTCTGCCAGCTCGTTGCCTATTATGCCGCAGTGTCCTGGGACCCATATTAGTGTAAATTTGTATTTGTATTTTGACATTATTTTTCTAATTTCTAATATGTAGTACGTTGAGTTATTTGGGTTTTCCAGTGCTGTAAGGGCTGAGAGTGAGTCCGTGCAAATAGCAAATTTTCCTTTTTGCCTTTCCGCATATCTGCATGCGTGGAGAATGGCTGCTACTTCAGCGGTGAAAATGGATGAATAAGGAGGAAGTATTTTCTGAGTTATCACCTGTTGTGAGGAGGTTACGCTGTAGGCAACTCCCTTGTCGGATTTGGAACCGTCTGTGTATAGGAATGTGTGCTTTTTGAGAGTATATTTAATTTCTAGGAAGTTTTTATTGTAGACTATTGGTGGTGTATTTGGCTTTAATAAGGTGTGTAAGGATTTGTTTATTTTCGAAAAGTTGAAGGACCAAGTTGGCGTGGTTTCTTTTTTATTAGTTATGGGGACAGGTTGAAGTTGTAGTGATTTGCAGTGGTCGATAGTGTCTTTTATTGCTGATGTCAGTTTTGGGATTCGTTTTGTTTTCGAAATTTTTTTTATAATTTGTTCTAGGGGTGTTTTTTTTGCGGTGGATATCATTTTAAAGTTTTTTAATGTAGCAAGTTTTATTCTTTGTTCTATAGGTTTTATGTTAGATTCGTATAGTAGGTTGTTTATTGGTGAGGAGCGGAAGGCCCCGAAGGCTATTCTAATAGCTGAATGGTACATTGTTTTTATTTTGTTAAGTTTGGATTTGTGTGCTTTTCCGTATAGAAATAACCCATAATCAATTTTTGACATGATAATTGAGTGTATTATATAGATAATAGTTTTAATGTGGCAGTTGAAACTAGTGCTAGATAGACATTTTATAATATTTAGTCTTTTAGAAATTTGTGTTGTTAGTCGATCTATGTGCGCATCCCATTTATAATTATTGGTTATGGTAATACCCAGTATTTTTAGAGACTTTACATTTTTTAAGTTAAAGGTACTAATCAATTTAAAGTTGCATTTTTTTTTTCGACAAATGTGTAGGAATTTGGATTTGGGTATAGAAAGACTGGCTCCAGAGTATTTACACCATTCTTGAATGTCAGTAAGCAGTGGGTTTACGTTTATTGTTTTGTCTGTTCTTTTGTGCCTATTTATAATTGTATAGTCATCAGCGTATGCTGTAAATTCAAATGATTTGTGAAGACCTATGATTCTATTAACTTTATTGTAGGCAATGGCAAACAGAATAACTGATAATGGTGATCCTTGGGGGATTCCATTTTCAAGAGGCAAGGGTTGAGATTGTATGTTTTGAATTTGAACGCAAATTTTTCGATTAGTTAGAAAGTTTATTATGTATTTCATAATTTTTGGTCCTAATTTCCAATATACGAGTTCGTCTAGGATTGTGTGAATTCCTATTTTGTCAAATGCTTTTGAGAAGTCTAGTGAAATTATTGAGATGTGGCTTTTTCTGGAGAGGGTGGTGGTAGTTAGATAGTCTAGCGTTGCTAGAGAGTCAGATACCGATTTACCCTTTCTGAAACCCATTTGACGACTATCGAGTAGCTGGCTGTTGTTGACTAGCCACCATAGTCGCTTAGATATTATTTTATCCATGACTTTAGATAGACAGCTATTCAGGGATATGGGTCTGTAGGAAGATATTTCGGTTTTGTTTGAGTCTGGTTTTAATATTGGTATTACGTTGCTTACTTTGAATTGCTGTGGAATATGTGCGTTGAGGATATTGTTATATAGTTTAAGTAGCCTTTGCATTACTGAATCTGGTAGATTTTTTATCATTGGGTAACTAATACGGTCTCTACCTGGTGTCTTGCCTTTCAATTGGTTTAAAGCGCTTTTTAATTCGATAATTGAAATATCGCATTCTAAGGATTGGGTTAGTGGAGATGTACTGTGGGAGAAATTGAAGCTAATGTTTTCTTTGTGTGATATAAAAGTAGGATGGAAATTATTGTTAAGTGATGCATTTGACCAGAATTCGCAAAGGGCTTTGGAAATGTCGTATTTGCTTGTATGGATGTCAGATGGGTTGTTAGGGTTAATGAGACAGTGTATCTGTGTGTTAGTTTTAAGGCCACAGAATCTGTTGATTCTTTTCCATATTGTTGGAATTGGGGTTTGTGGGTTTACGTCTGAGGTAAATTCGTATAGGGCTATGCGTTTTTTCTGTTTTATTTCTCGTTTAAGAATGGCGTTGGCTTTTTTGTAGGCTATTATGTTGGCTGTGTTTATATTACGACACATGTTTTTCCAGGCTATTTTTTTGTTGGTTTTTAGAATTTGTAGATCAGAGTCCCACCAGGGGACCTGATTAGATGAGTTAGGGTGATATTGTGGTATGGATAAATGGGCGCTATGCTTTATGATGGTACAAAGGTGTGCTGTTTCTTGGTTTATTTGTTGGCTGCGTGGTCTATCATCGGAGAACTGTTTGCTAATTTTTTCATAGAGAGGCCAGTTAGCTTTATCAATATTGAATTTTGGTTTGCTAATGGAGGAGTCAGTTGATTCATTTCCAAAAAGTTGGATTGAGATCGGGAAGTGGTCACTACCAGAGAGTTGATTGTCAATTGTCCATTTAGCGTGTAGGAATAGTTCAGGGGAAGTTAAGGAGAGGTCAATATGTGTGAATGTGTGGTGTGTGGTGAAGTGGGTTGGGGAGCCATTGTTGAGTGTGGTTAGCAAGGATTGGTTTATAAATTTAAACAACAGGTTGCCTCGTGCGTTATTATTTTGTGATCCCCAACTTTTGTGCCAGCTGTTGAAATCGCCTGTTATTAGGCAAGGAGTGTTTATATTGTTATAAGTGTCTTGTAATTCTTGTAGGGTGAATGGTTTGTTGGGAGGTATATAACTAGAAATTATTGTAAATTTTACTTTAGATTGTACTGTTACGGCGACTGAGTCAAAGCTTATATTGTGGATTTGGGTTTGTTCTTGTTGCAAAGAGTTGTGGATTAGGAGAGCTACCCCGCCGTATGGGTTGTTTGAGGTATTTATGTGATAAAGAGTGTAGTTTATTGGGATGGGAATATGATTGGTAGAGTGAAGGTGAGTATCTTGAATGGAAATTATTTTAGGGTTGTTTTTTTTTATGAGTATTTGTAGGTGATTATAATTATTGAGGTATCCATTTATATTTAATTGTAATACTTTAAGCATGAATAGGGCATAGTTTAAGGGTAACTAGAACTAAAATAATTTTCTATTAATATGTTACATATCATTTCATAGGTCTAAATCTTCATCTGTGCTCATTATATTCATGTTATTAGATATCTTACATTTCTTACTAGTTTTCTTTTCGGGTTTAGTTTTTTGGTTGTTTTTGTCTTTTGATTTCAAGGTAGTTCCTAACTTATTTGATTTGGTTGTGAATATTTTTAATTTAAGTTCATCCGAAATTTCGGAGCGTGTGGAGTATAATGATGTTGATGCAGTGGTGTCCATGTGTTCTTCAGGGGAGTCTTCATAGGTGATAATTTGTCTAGTTATAGGATTTGGGGTTGGTGTTTTTGATGTAGAGGTTGCGTGCGTTGTTGTTTCCGTAGTTGGTTTTTTGTGGGCAGTGATAGCTGCTTTTTGGGCGTAGGATATTGGTGGGTGGGTATGGCGTGTGTTGTATATGAAGCGGGCTGTCTTGTGGTCTACTTTTTGCGTTATTTTGATGGCTGTTAATTCTTTTTGTTTGATAAAGGCGGGGCATGATTTGTCCATAGCGTTGTGGTGTTTTATTTGATCATCTTCGTATTTGCAGTTGATGCAGGTTGGGGTATTGGTGCATGGTTCGTTGTCTGTTGTGTGCATTTCTTTGGAGCAGTTGGCGCATGTTTTAGGGCTTTTACAGTGGGAGGAGGGGTGTCCAAATCTGAGACAGTTGAAGCATCTCATTGGAGGAGGAATGTATGGTCGTATGTTAACCACTTCGTATCCTATCCAGAGTTTGTCGGGTAGGGTAATTGTTGCAAAGGTAAGTATGATAAGGCCTGTTTCTGTTGTTTTATTGCTGTCGTTTTTGTCTTTTTTTAATATTTTTCGGACGTCAATAACGTTTTGAGGTTTAAGTTCTTCTAAGATTTCATTTTCATCAATATTCCTTGGATCGTTGGAGTATATAATGCCTTTGGTGGAGTTTAGAGTTTTGTGCTCTTCGGAGTGTACCGGGAAGGTGTGGAATAGTTGCATTTTAAGTAATTTCTGAGCTTGAGTATGGTTTTTTGTTTTGACGAGAAGGGTACCAGATCTAAGTTTTTTGCATGTTTCGACTGGTCCATTACAGGTGTAGTCTATCACTTTTTTAATAATAAAAGGTGATATTTTTTCAAAATTCCCATTATCAGTTCTGGTAATAATTATGTACATTGGTTCACTTTTTATCGTGTTAATCATTGTCAGTGGTCGGTCGGGTGGTCGGTCGGGTGGACGAGACATTGTAGTTGTTTTTGGGCTCGGGCCCTTGGTGCGTAAGTAAAGCAAGTTCACTTGTTTATAGGTTTCGTTTTTTTCGGTTAATCGCGAAGAAGTTTTCGAATCGGATGATCGGTTGGTAGATTAAGCTGATAAGCTGTAGCTTGGAGCGTAGGTTAGTTGCACGTCTTAACTCTTTGAAGCTCGGAGTGAAACTGTGTAATACATATATATTATTAACGAATTGTATAAAGTATATACAATATATATTTTACTTTAAGTGTAGACTTCAGTCCACTGGTGAGGACCGCATGCCTTAAGCGTGCTGAATAATTAGATATATTTATTGTCTAATAGGCTAAGATATCTAGGGTATTATTTAAAATTTATTTCTCTTTTTCTGTTAAAACAAATTGTGGTCCTGAAAAGGACCGATTGTATACATATGTAGTTAAGTACAGGCTGTACAAAAATAATTTTAACCGCCAAAGCCGTATAGAGTGCGACCTTGTCTCTTCAGGGCATAAACAACATCCATGGCCGTCACGGTCTTCCTTTTGGCGTGTTCGGTGTAGGTGACAGCATCGCGAATTACGTTCTCCAAAAACACTTTTAGAACTCCACGAGTTTCCTCGTAGATAAGACCAGAGATGCGCTTCACACCGCCACGACGAGCCAAACGACGAATAGCTGGCTTCGTAATACCCTGGATGTTATCACGCAAGACTTTGCGATGACGCTTGGCGCCACCTTTTCCCAAACCTTTGCCACCTTTACCGCGTCCAGTCATTTTTCACTTTCGTTTATTAACACACTGCACGATAGTCACTGAAGAACTAACATTCCGCACCAGAGGAGCACCGCTCTTTATACCGATTCAACGAGAATATGAAGAGTTCGAAGCGATATGCTTTTCCCGCTCTTCGTAAACCCGATAAACGAAATGGCATGTCGTTCTATCTCCCTCTTTTCAACCCTCGGCGTTTCTGGTATATAAGAGGTAGCGAAACGGGCAGCACGTTTATTGTGTTATTAGAGGCGCGAAGAGAACAGTGAATTTGGAAATTGAAATGGCTCGTACAAAGCAGACTGCTCGTAAATCGACTGGTGGCAAGGCCCCACGCAAACAACTGGCTACAAAGGCCGCACGTAAAAGTGCGCCAGCCACCGGAGGAGTTAAGAAGCCTCATCGCTATCGCCCCGGAACTGTGGCTCTCCGTGAGATCCGTCGCTACCAGAAGAGTACTGAGCTGTTGATCCGAAAATTGCCATTCCAGCGGTTGGTGCGTGAAATAGCTCAGGATTTCAAGACAGATTTGCGCTTCCAGAGCTCTGCTGTGATGGCTTTGCAGGAAGCTAGTGAAGCCTATCTGGTTGGTCTGTTTGAAGATACCAATTTGTGCGCCATCCATGCTAAGCGTGTTACTATTATGCCCAAAGACATCCAGCTGGCCCGTCGTATCCGTGGAGAGCGCGCTTAAATTGAACAATTGTCAATTGGCAGCCCTTAAATTTAAACTCAAAAATCGGTCCTTTTCAGGACCACAAAGCTATTTTTTCACTGAGATTTGAATAACTATTTTGATTTTACAGAACTTTTTTTTAGGTTTAAAAGGCTGAAAAAAAATGTTTTGAGCGCTAGGATATATATTATAACTAAAATAAAACAGGATTTTTTATTGCAATGGTTTCAAAAACATGTTTTTTTTTCGATAAATAAAGAATTGTTTAAAACATTTTTCGTTCAATAAATATTTGGAAAATATATGAAGAAGCAAAAATATGTCTGGTCTTGTATGAGCAGCGGATTATCAATATAATAATTTATTAATAATTTATAAATAATGTTATTATGGTTTTTACAAAAGCGGCAAAGGGTCGAAGGGTCTAGTTATAAGGAAGTTTAATTATATTTTTTTTTTTTTTTTAACGTTGCTTTTATTTCTTGAATCTTCTCTTTGCGAGACTAACAAGAGGTGTATCAAATCTTATATTTTTAACTTAACTAACAGTCATATTGACTGATACGGAGTTAGACGGCCCTAAAAATCGATTGCTGGGTTGGGAGGTCGTTGCGTCTAAGGCGGGATACGCTAGAAACCCGAGTCAATCCCCGAGCGAGAACATTTGGGTGCGAAGACAGTTTTTCTTTGTATGACTCTTTTTGCTTCTGGATTTCGTCTTTCACTGCGATGATGCCCAGATCCCGGTGGATGTTTTCGTTGCGAACATACCAAGGTGCCCCTGTGATAGTTCTCAAGATTTTTGATTGTGCGCGCTGTATGATGTCTATGTTGCTGCTGCTCGCGTTCCCCCACAGCTGGGAGCCATACGTCCAGATTGGCTTTAGGACTGAATTGTACAGTAGTAACTTGTAGTCCAGGCACAGTGGCGATCGTGAGTTTATGATCCAGTGGAGGCTGCTGGCTTTCAGTTTTAGATGCATCTTTTTGCATTCGATGTGCTTACGCCAGGTAAGTCGTCTATCAAGGTGAACGCCAAGGTACGTTACGTCGTTAGCTTGAGGGATCTGCATACCGTTTAGTAAAAGCGGAGGGCATGTTTGTCTATTAAGAGTAAACGTTATATGTTTACACTTTTGTTCGTTTATTTTAATGCGCCAGTCGGACAGCCACCTTTCCACGATTGTGAGATGATTAGCCAGTTGGGTTGTTGCCTGCGTTGGACATCTGGAGCGACTAAGAATAGCGGTATCATCGGCGAACGTTGACGTTGTTAGTTGTGCGCTCGTAGGAATATCCGCAGTATACAAAACATATAGACACGGCCCGAGTGCGCTTCCCTGTGGAACTCCAGCTTCGATGGTGTAGTCGCCCGAAGTAGCTGCGTTGCATCTCACTGAGAATACCCTATTGTAGAGGTATGATTCCAGTAGCTTGTGGGTGTATGTTGGCAAATACGTTTTAATTTTGTGCATGAGTCCGATGAGCCAAACTCGGTCGAAAGCTTGAGATACGTCGAGGAAAATAGCGCTGCAGTATTCTCGCTGTTCGAAGGCTGAGCGTATTTCGGATGTTAATCTGTTCACTTGTTCGATGGTTCCATGGTTTCTTCGAAAGCCAAATTGGTGTGCCGGGATGATATTGCAAGCTTCCAGATGTGGTATTATGCGAGTTAACAAGCATTTTTCAAACAGTTTAGACAGACAAGATAGAAGGCTTATTGGTCTGTATGATGACGGAATTGTGTGGTCTTTTCCAGGCTTCGGTATCATTATAATAATGGATTTCTTCCACTTTTTTGGGAAATAGCCAAGATTAATGATTCCATTAAATAGTTTGCAGACGACCTCTATAGCGCATTTTGGAAGTTCGATCAGCATCTTTGGGGTCAATAGGTCACCACCGGGAGCCTTTTTTGGTTTTAGCCCTCTTATGACTTTTTCGATTTCGTTCGGCCGGAATGAAGGTGCGGCTGGCTGAGGGGAGGACTCTGGCTGAATTACGGGCAGGAGGAATGAATTTGAGGCTGGGTTTGGCTGGAAGACACTTTGGAGATGTGTGGCGAATGTTTCAGCTCGGTCTTCGTCGCTGCGAGCCCAGCATCCCGAAGAGTTTCTTATCGGGGTGGTCGTTTCAATTGGGGCACTAAGATTTGGGTGGGCCCTCCACAGGGGGTACTTTGTGCTTGTTGGCGAGAGATTCTGGATGTACCTCAGCTGTGCATTTTCTTCCTGTTGGTGAAGAGCCTGGTCGAGTGATCGGGTTGCTTCCTTAAGGCGTTGTTTTGAAGCTGGTGATCTGCTGTTTTGCCAATCACGACGCGTGCGCCTCTTTTCTCGCACGAGCTGTTCGATTTGCTGATTAGATTTGAAGTGTTTGTTTCGGTCTACTTCTTTCCTATGAGGAGTAGAGATTTTAGCTGCCGCAACGAGTACTTCTTCCAGGGCGCTCGTAGTGTAGTCGATGTCCGATTCCATGTTAAAATCCGGGGCGAGTTCTATGTGGGCACTCACATACTTTTTGTATTTTAGCCAGTTTGTTTTTGTCGTCGTCAGACTGAAGGGGTGTTCGGTTATTTCTGGGCTTTGACGAAGCGTTAGAAGCACAGGCGAGTGGTCTGATGATAAGTCCGAGACTGCTTTGGCACTTATTAGATTGCGAGGTATGTTTTTTGTCACTGCAAAATCAATAAGGTCTGGGAGCTTTCGTGAGTCTGTTGGCCAGTATGTGGGACTTCCAGGGGAAACGTAGTCCAGTTTATTTTTCACATTTATAATTGCATTGTACAATTGTCTTCCTTTGGGAGTCACTAGACGTGATCCCCAGTGCGTATGTTTGGCGTTGTAGTCTCCTGCGGCTATAAATCGATCCCCAAGTGAATTGTAGAAGTCCATAAATTGTCCTTCCGAGATTGAGAAGCGAGGAGGGCAGTAAACGGCAGCAATTGAAAGGATTCCGTTGCTTGACTGAATTTGTATCGATGTGGCCTGCAAGAAGTTTGTTGCAAACCTTTTGTGAAAATGGTGTTTAATTCGTTCTCTGATTAGAACTCCAGTTCCGCCGTGGGCTTTCCCATCTGGATGATCTGTGCGGTAGATTGTGTAGCCTCTTATATGAAAGTTGTATTTGCTTGTAAGATGCGTTTCCACCAGTAGCATAACGTCAATATGGTTTTCGGTCAAGAATTGTGACAATTCTAGTTTATGCCGTGAGACACCATTGGCGTTCCACATTGATACTCGTAGCGCCTGCATAGATTATTTGGACTGTTGTGCTACGAGCAGCTGTATCACCATGTTCTGGTTTTGAACAAGCGTTTGCATGGTCGTTTTCATGAATGACATAAGCTCCATCATACTTTGTTGGAGGGTAAGCATCATAGTTTCCGTTTTGCTGTGTGGCTGTTCTGGGGCCTGTTGAGCGCTTTGAGAGTTAGGCTGAATTGGAATTTCCCTTCCAGATCGTAGAGCATCGGCATAGGAGAAGCCGTTGGTGGTGTTTAGTGGACCGAATGAGGATCTCGCAGCTTTGGCGAAGAAGACGTCTGGCGTGGTTTTTGACGAAACGTACGCATTCTGTGGATTTTGGTTGCGCGTTGCGGTCGCTTGACGCATGCGACTCTTTAACTCCTTATACACAATACATCCTCTATAGTTTGCCGTATGGCTGCCTCCGCAGTTTCCACATTTCTTCACGGTACTGTCCTTGTTTGTAGTGCAGCAAGCGGACTTGTGGGCGTCCCCGCAGACTACACAGACAGCCCGAAGTGTGCAGTAAGACCTTGTGTGTCCATACTCTTGACAATTAGTGCATTGCACTGGACCGTTACGTTTATGTGGCTCTTCAACAGTGATTTTCCGATGTAAAAGATATTGCAGGTTGTAGATTGGGTGGACTTCGTTCTTCTTCAGCGACCTGCTTTCTGGCTCGAGCTCGACCTTGAAGAGGGGTTGTGGCTTTTTATCTTTATTTAGAATGTTAATAACATTCTTGGCGGCGAAGCCCTTTTCTTTAAGGGCGGTTTTTATTTCCGCGGCGGTAACATCAGGTTCTATTCCCTTTACTACCACTTGTAGGCCCTTACTGCTTTTCAGCTGGTACGTGTAATAATTTTTCTGTACAGTGTCCAAATATTTTGACACTATTCGGAAGTGCTCTTCAGTCTTGGTTTGCACCTTTGTTTCATGGATGTTCCCTTTGATAAGCGGAACAACATGAAAGTTGTCACCGTTCCCGATCAACGACGCAATTTTGTTGACCAGGGCACTCGAGCTTTTTTCCCTAATATAGATTGGAGGGGGCTTGGGTTTTTTTGCGGTGTCTTGGGCTGGTTGGTTTTCCTCAGCCTCCGCTAGTAGGGCAAATCTGTTAGTAGTGGATCTGACTGGTTCATTATCGTTATTCAGGACACGGTTAATTTTTGTTTTGTTGCCTGCCGGATTACTCTGCGGGCTAAGCTTGCGCTTAATTTGGATGTAGCGATCCATTCCACTCTGTGTGGCCGTTGACGCTTTGGCACTTTCCGAGGTTGTTGTTTTTGTACTCGCTGTAGTCGTTGACGTCGTGGTACTTTGAGTTGCAGGGGTTTTCGCTGTTGTTGCAGAAGTTGTAGCGCTGCTTGTTGTTGGTGCGAAATTTGTTTCCGGTATTGGAGGGGGGGTTTTACACTGCGAACTCCATGACGCGGGAGTCGGAGTGAGCAGTGCGGGTGAGCAAGACCGTGCCCTTTGGGTTTCAGCGGTCAGTAAAGCCGGGTTGCTTTTAAGCGCCGATTTTTCCACTTCGGTATCGCGGGTTGAAAAGTAAGAATAGAAGCCGTTTCTTTGGTTCACTGAACTTCTACGCTCGTTCTTTTGGTCGTTGCTCAATGAGCTCATTGCGTGGTACGTATTTTTTTTTTCAACAATGCACTAGTTTTGGTTTAGCACATTACAACTGTTATAAAAAGCTTGTCTGTCGCTTTTAATAAATTGTATTTCAGTGTCTTTTCGCTTATATTGGCGAAAATATAAGCGAAGTGAAGTTTTCCCGGAGCTCGGACAAAGCACGTCCGCTCAGTTCGGTAGTTCGATTACTAATGATTATATAAAAATAATCAATATTTAATTATTAGTTTAATTATATAAAAACTTTTTTTTTAATATACATATTGGCTATTGGAAACTAATTTATAAGTTGTATATTATGTATATATTGTCAAATGAAATTCATCAGTCCCAAGAACAAATTCTATTTTATTTCTTGCGTTATAATATGCTAACTAAAAGTTAAGTAAGAGGTAATTGGTAATATGAACACATTCAGAATATAAATTAGTAGCCTCAATGTACACCTTCGAGCTACCAGTGGAAAATATACAATCCATTTTTGAGTCATAAATGAATTTGGAATTTGTAAGATATGCAGAATGGGAAATAGATAAGATTTATTAAAATAATAAACATTTAAATTTATATTATTTTGGAAAAAGTATATATTTTTAGTACGAAAACAGTTTCTTAATGGCAAATGAATGTTCACATTTTATCCAGAAAAGGGTCATTTTAAAAGCTATATTTAACTATGAATACTTAATAAAAATATAATTACGTTTTGCACAGCTGGTAGTTGAAAGTTCAATTTAAGACTTTTAGTACTAAATTAAGAAAAAATACAAACATTTTATATTTTTAATTACGTTTTAATGCAAAATATTTAAGATATTAACGTAAACGTGCACTTTCGGGTACCCAAAAAAAAGTATCGCATCTATATACGGCAACTGAGAAAGGTTTTTCTCAAATTTTGAATATTTAAGAATCAAACACAATTAAAACAAATATTAAATTTATTATTACAAGAACAAAATAATGAAAAATAATTACACCCTTTGAAAAAACATTTGTAGCACAAATGAACTGTGCCAAACACATAGTCAAACTGCTCTCCTCCTCGATTCTCATCCGAACAAGGGACTTTGGATGTGGGTTCGCGGGCTATTTTTTGCATAAAAAAAGTTTATTTTTGTGAATAAAAATTAAAAAAATGTCTGATTCAGCAGTAGCTACGACCGCTTCTCCTGTGGCAGCTCCACCGGCGCCGGCTGAGAAGAAAGTAACAGCCAAAAAGGCAACTGGATCTGCTGCCACAAAAGCGAAGAAGACCACAGCACCACCATCGCATCCGCCAACTCAACAAATGGTAGACGCTTCAATTAAGAATTTGAAGGAGCGTGGGGGCTCCTCGCTTCTAGCAATCAAGAAGTACATCACTGCCACATACAAGTGCGATGCTCAGAAACTGGCTCCTTTTATCAAGAAGTACCTGAAGTCTGCTGTGGCCAATGGTAAGCTGATACAGACGAAGGGAAAGGGTGCTTCTGGTTCCTTTAAATTATCGGCTTCAGCCAAGAAGGAGCCGAAGCCGAAGCCTTCTTCTGTTGAGAAAAAAACTAAAAGCAAGAAGGTATCGACCAAGAAGACCGGAGCCACCACTAAGAAGTCCGCAGGAGCTGCCGACAAGAAGCCGAAAACTAAAAAAGCCGTGGCTACCAAGAAGACAGCTGAAAAGAAGAAAACCGAGAAGGCCAAGGCAAAGGACGCTAAGAAGTCTGGTACCGTTAAGGCTAAAGCAGTAGCAACAAAAGTGAAGCCATCATCGGCGAAACCAAAGGCAGCTAAAACCCCAAAGGCTAAGCCAGCTGCATCCGCTAAGCCCAAGAAGACGGTAAAGAAAGCACCAGCTCCTACTACCGCAAAGAAGCCGAAAGCTAAGACCACGGCAGCGAAAAAATAAATTGTGATAATGTGCATTATATTTGTACACTTTCGCAATCGCAATTTTAGATTTCGATATCTAAAATTAAATTAAACAAGCCCTTTTCAGGGCTACAATATATTCTTTGAAGAGATAAAAAAGATCAATTTTGTTAACTTGACAACATTTTAGGAGAGTATCTTTGTCCTAATTGGATTCAAAATAGCAATCGTAATTTTGAAAATTGTACTAATTAATATAAGAATATAATATATTATATAAATGCTAATACAGTATAAATATAAATTCCATCAATCCTATCCATCAATAGGATTTGAAATAGCAATCGCAAATTGGCTATTTATTATCAGAATATAATATAATATACATAGTATATTTATACTAAAACAACATAAATTAAATTTCATAGTTTCTTACTAAAACGATTTCGAACAATTAATCTATTTACTTTTAATGAAAATTGTGTTTCTTTGATTAAATTATGTTGTGGCCCTGAAAAGGGCCTTTTTTCGATCATTCTGCCCATCAAGCGAGCAATCTACTTGGAGCTTGTATACTTGGTGACAGCCTTGGTTCCTTCACTGACGGCGTGCTTGGCCAACTCTCCAGGCAGGAGAAGGCGAACAGCCGTTTGGATTTCCCGACTGGTGATGGTCGAGCGCTTGTTGTAATGCGCCAGACGCGATGCCTCAGCAGCAATACGCTCAAAGATATCGTTCACAAAGCTGTTCATTATACTCATAGCTTTAGACGAAATTCCAGTGTCAGGGTGGACCTGCTTCAGAACCTTGTAGATGTAGATGGCATAGCTTTCCTTCCTCTTGCGCTTCTTCTTCTTATCATTCTTGGTTATATTTTTCTGAGCTTTGCCAGCCTTCTTGGCTGCCTTTCCACTGGTTTTCGGCGGCATTATTACTTTAAAATTCACTTCACTTCCACTTATACCAAAGCTGTTTTTATGTTTTATGTTTTTTTATTGTCACAGATTTGTTACAGAGTTTCTTACTTATACTCTATGAGATTAATTCTAAGGTTGACAAGTTCTTAGGATTATTATGATTAGGTTTACAAGTGTTTATTGCCCTGCGCTTATAGCTTATCCGGGTTTTAAAGATTATAGTTTTGTGTAATGTTTTTGTTTTTAATATCATGTTGATGTTCAGTTGGCTAGTGTTTATTATGAAGTAGATTGCCAGGGAAAAAGAAAAACCTGGTGGCAGTTTAGATTCGGTTTTTTATGTCTTACAGCTAGGGGGAGTATTTACATTGGTGTGGGGGAGGGGGCTATTTACAGGGGAATAGGGTTATTGGCATGTGTTGTATATAAGGTGCCCTGGATTGAGTGAAGATTTTCTACGGTGGTAGAATATTAGCTTGTTGTTTACGTCATAAATTATCCCTAGGTTTTTAAGATAATTGAAATGGTTTAGAGTAAGGTGGTCTGTGGATTGGCTCTGTGTCAATTGCCTTTGGGCAACGCTGTTTTTAATCAGTGGGTTATGGCTGTTAGTGTTATTTTCAATGAATTTTTCGATTATTTGAATTATTTTGGCATCGATGCGGGTTGTTTTTGTTAGTTTGTATAGGTTATTGTTGGATATGTAGTGTAGGGTGCTTGGGTTTCTTGCGGCTGGTCCTAGTGCCTTTCGCAGTAGGTGCCTTTCAATTTTCCTTAGTTCTTCCATTTCTTTGGATTTTATATTGAACCAGGCTATGTGTCCGTATATGAGGATAGGTTGGATAAGTCTTTTGTAGATTAGGAGTTTGGTGTTTTGTATTCTAGTGTTATGGTTGGTTGTTATGGATCCAAAAATGTGGTGTATTAGTCCGATTTGTTTTTTAACTTTTGATTTTATATTTTGAGTGTTTTCTTTGTGGTTCATTTTACTGTCGTATAGTACACCAAGATATTTTATTACAGATGTGTTTTTAATTGGGTTATTGTTTATTTTGATTATTGGAGTGTAGTGTCGTTGGTTCGGGTATAGGTCCGCTATTCGGGGGCCTTTGATTGTGCATACTTCACATTTATTTATGTTTAGTTTTAGCCTCCATTTGATGAAATAGAGCTCTAGTTGTTTCAGGTAGTTGTTTAGTTTTTGTTCAGTATTTCTTAGCCTTAAGCTAGAGGCGAGTATGAATATATCATCAGCATATATAAGTGGTGTAATTACTATTCTATTTGTCTCTGTTGTACTTGGTGAGTAGTCTGGTATGTCAGCCAGGAATATGTTGTACAGAATTGGGGCGAGGGTAGATCCTTGTGGAACTCCTGCCGTGATATCTCGAGTTAAAGAGGTTTCTCTATTGTTTGTAACATGAAATGTTCTATTGTTTAGGTAGCTGTGGATAATTTTTGTGGTGTTTTGGTCGAAGTTAAAATTTCTGGACATTTTGTAAATTAGGCCGTTTGTCCAGACAGTATCAAACGCCTTTTCGAAGTCAAGAGCACATGTGATAGTTGCACATCGGTTTTCTAGGTTATTAAATATTAGATTATTTGCAACTGCAAATGAATGGGAGGTTGAGGTATTTTCTCTGAAGCCAAATTGGTATGGTTTTAGAATATTCTGAGTTTTTAAATGTTTTTGTATTTTTTCTAGTATTATTTTTTCAAAGAGTTGACTAATGGCAGAGAGTATGGAGATTGGTCTGTAGCTTTTCAAACTTTCAGGAAGACATTTTGGTTTTTTCACTGGTATAATTTTGCTGTTTTTCCAGCTTTTTGGAAAGTAGCTATTGTTAATACAGTGATTGAATAGTTTTGTCACGTGTATTATTATGTTTAGACTTAGTTTTTTTACCAGGAAATTACTAGAATTGTCAGGTCCTAAGGTTTTTTTGTTGTTTGAAAATTTGATGTGGTGTATTACATCATCTGTGTTTACAAAGTTCAAGTTATTGGCATTAGGGAAGTTACCATCAGCTGTTATGGAGGGGGAGAAGGTTGTGATGTGTTCGTTGTTTCTGAACATGTTATTTATTGTAAAGTTTATTTGGTCGGTATGTATTTGGTTTTCTGGTGTACTAGATGAGAGGTGGTCATTTTGTGAGTGTATTTGTTCAAAAGACCAAGCAAGTGCATTGATTTTTTGGAAGTTGTTTGTGATAGTTGGGGTGGTGCTAAAGTCTATTTCATTCATTTCTTGTTGAGTTAGTGTTATGTTGTGGATTTTATTATTGTTTTTGATCTTTGTTAAGTTTTTTAGGCTAACTTTTTCAGGTTTGATATGTGCAAGTTTTTTCTCTATTGAGAGTAAGTATGTGTTTTCAAGTTGAATGTTTATTTCATAATTTATTAAATTTATTAGTTCTTTGATTTGCAGTTTCTGTTGGTGACTTAGGCTTGTTTGTCTGCGTGTGAGTTGTCTTCTAAGTTGCTTTTTTGTTTTTATAAGTATGAGGCATTGTCTGTTTGGTGCAATTGTTTTTGTTGGTCTGGATGGGTCAATTATTACTTTTGGTATGGCTGCATCTGTTTCTAGTCCAGATTTAAGTGCTTTAGTAAGTTTTTCAACGTGCCAGTCAATTTCATCTTGTTGTAGGTTTTTGTCATTAGGAATTTCTGGTAGGTTCATAGAGATTATTGTATTGTATATTATGGGGTCAATTTCGTTAAATTTATAAGTTATTTTTGTTTCAGCTTTTTCCATTTCATAGTTTCCTATATTAACTTTTAGTTGTATTGCATAGTGATCAGAAGGGTAGTCTTTCAGGACATTGCAAGTGGTGGTGTGGCCCGTGTTTATTTCAGTTGATGTTATGAAAAAGTCAATGGATGATTCGGTGTTATTACTGATTCTTGTCGGTTCGTCTGGGGGATATAGTTTATAGTCTGGTTTGTTTTGTATCCAGTTAAGTAGCACTTTGCCGTTGGTGTTTAGGTGCTGGGGGTTGTGGTGAGGGATGTTCCAAATCGGATTTTTTGCATTTATATCACAGCCAATAATCACCTGCGTACAGTTTGTGTTTTGGGCTATAATTTGGGTAATTTTGTTTAGGTCTGAGACTAGCAGGGCGTCCGTAGGTCTTTTGTATAATGAGGCAAAAACTATTTGGTGGTTTGTATTTCTGTGGTCTCTGTAATTGAGTTTTATGGCAATTATTTCAGTGTATTGTAATTGTGGTATATCTATTTCTTTGTATTTGACGCCATTTCTGATGCAAATGGCTACGAGGGAGCCAGAATCAGGTGTGGTGTTGTTGATGGGCTTAGATTGCCTGATGAATTGATAGTTGGCTAAGGTTATGTTTTTATTTGTTTTTATACGATGCTCAGCTAATAGTAGCACGTCTGGTTTATGCTTTTTTAGGAAGAGATCTATTTCAGCTTGTTTTCTCAGCTGTCCGATGCCGTTCACGTTTAGGAATATGGATTTTAATGGTCTCATAGTGAAATTTGTAGAATAAAATCAAGCAATATTTGCTTTCTCATGCTTTCGGTTTTTGTTTGTGGGTACTTGAGTATCGTGCTTTTCATAATATCAATACATGTTATTAAGTTTTTGCCAAAGGCTTTAACGGATTCATTATTAAGGTTTTCTAATGTAAGTGTTGGGGTTGATTTTGGTTCAGGCTGATTGTTTGCGAGCAAGGAAGCAAACGTTTTGTTTGCTTGTATTTTGTTATTGTTGCTTATAGAAGCAGGTATTGTTTTTGTTTTTGCAATTCGCTTTTCATTTATTTTTGTTAGGAATTTTTGCCTTATAGGACAAATTTTAGCATTGGCAGTGTGATTGCCAAGGCAATTGACACATTGAGCTAAAGAGGGCTGGGGGTTATTCGGGTCAGGTTTTGGCAAATTGCACTCACCAGGTAAGTGCGTTTTAGTGCATTTAACACATCTATACGGCATGTTGCAGTTGCTGGCTACATGCGAGAATCGCTGGCACTTGTGGCATTGTTTAATACTGTTCGGATGTGGCTTATAGCCTTCAATATGAACCTTACAATTTAAGAGATCATTAATTTTAAATATTTTACCAATATTGTTTGATTTTTTGATTTGTACTATGTAGTATTTATCTTTAAATGTCTTTATTGATATAATTTCTAGATCGGGGACAGAATCTTTTAGGGCTAGTTGAATTTCATTAAGTGTAAATATATTTATGGGTAATTTTTTTATAACTATTGTATGGGGTTTAAGTTGCTTGGGTGTGTATGTGAAGTACATGATTTGGTTTTGTGTAAGGTTGTTTTTAACTTTGTTTAAGTTTTCGATTGTGAAAAGTTTTAAATGTGTGACGTTTTTATTAATTAGATTAAGGCTATATTTACCACTGATGGTTTCTCGAAGTTTTTTTATATCCGCATTATAGATGACAATAATGGGTAGGTTATGTAATGTTTCCGTGGTTGATGTCTTCTGGTCAATTGTTGTAGTCGTCTTCTGTTTTGCTGCCTTCTGGATGGATGTTGTTGTCGTCTTCTGGCTGGTTGGCTTCTTTATGTTGGCTGGTTGGTTTAAAGCTGGGTAGTTGTTGTTGTAGTTGTTATCATTGTTGTTGTTCCGATACATTGACAGTATCTGATTGAGTTTCTTATTTTCGTCGGCAAGAGCCGTGGCTTGACCTCTTAGTTTTGCTGTTTCCTCTAACAGACCTTTAATCTGCCGAGGTGTTAGGGCTAGGTCTTCATCATCATCATCTTCGTCTTCATAATCTTCGTCTTCATCGTCGTCGTCGATGTCGTCAGATTCTTCGGTTGAAGTTTCTGTTTCGGACGAGGTAGAGCTTCTTTGTCGTTTATTTGATTGGCATTCAAAGTCCATTTCGTCATTATGGGATTCTTTGGCTTGTTGTTCATTAATTTGGTTAGGTGTTTGGTCTATTGGTTTGTTTATGCTTGTTGTTTGAACTGCTGTTTGAATTTGGTTTATTTGAACTGATGGTGGATTTTCGGTTGGTGTTTGTAATGTTGGTTGTACACTTTTCTGAGTTTTCTCTTGGCTTTCATCATTTGTCTCAAGAATTAGTTTTTTGGTTGGTGGCTTCGGGGAATTTCCTTTTTTATTGTTTTTTTTCATGGTATTTTTTTGCCCCTCTGCAGGGGACTTCTTTTCACTTTCCTATGAATTTGTTTTTTTTTTTTTTTTTTTGTTTTGTGTCTTTTTTCACTGTAATTTTACTCTGTTCTATTTTCTCAGAAGAAAAGCTTAAAAAGTTTTCTTGGCTGCCTTTCCACTGGTTTTCGGCGGCATTATTACTTTAAAATTCACTTCACTTCCACTTATACCAAAGCTGGTGTTGGATCAGTTTTTAGTACTTTTATTCGAGCAGGGTTTTCAGGTCTGCTATTCAAAAATTTCATCAAGAACGACCTACCCCCAACGGAACGCAAAGGCAAACGCATAGGTATAAATTGGTGTTCCGAAGTGGTGTTCAATATTCGTGTGTGAAGTGAATTAACGTGAAGTAAAACAATATGTCTGGCCGTGGCAAGGGTGGAAAAGTGAAGGGAAAGGCAAAGTCCCGATCGAATCGTGCTGGTCTTCAGTTTCCAGTTGGACGTATTCATCGTCTGCTCCGCAAAGGCAACTATGCTGAACGCGTTGGTGCCGGCGCTCCTGTTTATCTGGCTGCCGTTATGGAATACCTGGCAGCTGAAGTTCTCGAGTTAGCTGGCAATGCGGCCCGTGATAACAAGAAGACTAGGATCATTCCCCGTCATCTGCAGTTGGCCATTCGCAATGACGAGGAGTTGAACAAGCTGCTCTCTGGTGTCACCATTGCTCAGGGTGGCGTTCTGCCCAACATCCAGGCTGTCCTGTTGCCAAAGAAGACCGAGAAGAAGGCTTAAAGATTTAATTGCGGTCCTGTATCTTACCTACTTGTACATAAACTCATATATAAACCCAAACGTCCTTTTCAGGACGACCAAACCATTGAAGAAGAATGCAAATTTTCATTACAAAAGCTCCTTTTCTAGTAGTTTCTTTCTCTTTTTAAAATAAAACTTATAGATTTAAGTCATATTGTGTGTTTTTATTGATTTTATAATACATATATATTATTAACGAATTGTATAAAGTATATACAATATATATTTTACTTTAAGTGTAGACTTCAGTCCACTGGTGAGGACCGCATGCCTTAAGCGTGCTGAATAATTAGATATATTTATTGTCTAATAGGCTAAGATATCTAGGGTATTATTTAAAATTTATTTCTCTTTTTCTGTTAAAACAAATTGTGGTCCTGAAAAGGACCGATTGTATACATAGTTAAGTACAGGCTGTACAAAAATAATTTTAACCGCCAAAGCCGTATAGAGTGCGACCTTGTCTCTTCAGGGCATAAACAACATCCATGGCCGTCACGGTCTTCCTTTTGGCGTGTTCGGTGTAGGTGACAGCATCGCGAATTACGTTCTCCAAAAACACTTTTAGAACTCCACGAGTTTCCTCGTAGATAAGACCAGAGATGCGCTTCACACCGCCACGACGAGCCAAACGACGAATAGCTGGCTTCGTAATACCCTGGATGTTATCACGCAAGACTTTGCGATGACGCTTGGCGCCACCTTTTCCCAAACCTTTGCCACCTTTACCGCGTCCAGTCATTTTTCACTTTCGTTTATTAACACACTGCACGATAGTCACTGAAGAACTAACATTCCGCACCAGAGGAGCACCGCTCTTTATACCGATTCAACGAGAATATGAAGAGTTCGAAGCGATATGCTTTTCCCGCTCTTCGTAAACCCGATAAACGAAATGGCATGTCGTTCTATCTGCCTCTTTTCAACCCTCGGCGTTTCTGGTATATAAGAGGTAGCGAAACGGGCAGCACGTTTATTGTGTTATTAGAGGCGCGAAGAGAACAGTGAATTTGGAAATTGAAATGGCTCGTACAAAGCAGACTGCTCGTAAATCGACTGGTGGCAAGGCCCCACGCAAACAACTGGCTACAAAGGCCGCACGTAAAAGTGCGCCAGCCACCGGAGGAGTTAAGAAGCCCCATCGCTATCGCCCCGGAACTGTGGCTCTCCGTGAGATCCGTCGCTACCAGAAGAGTACTGAGCTGTTGATCCGTAAACTGCCATTCCAGCGGTTGGTGCGTGAAATAGCTCAGGATTTCAAGACAGATTTGCGCTTCCAGAGCTCTGCTGTGATGGCTTTGCAGGAAGCTAGTGAAGCCTATCTGGTTGGTCTGTTTGAAGATACCAATTTGTGCGCCATCCATGCTAAGCGTGTTACTATTATGCCCAAAGACATCCAGCTGGCCCGTCGTATCCGTGGAGAGCGCGCTTAAATTGAACAATTGTCAATTGGCAGCCCTTAAATTTAAACTCAAAAATCGGTCCTTTTCAGGACCACTAAGCTATTTTTTCACTGAGATTTGAATAACTATTTTGATTTTACAGAACTTATTATTAGGTTTAAAAGGCTGAAAAAATTTTTTGAGCGCTAGAATATATATTATAACTAAAATAAAACAGGATTTTTTATTGAAATGGTTTCAAAAACATGTTTTTTTCGATAAATAAAGAATTGTTTACTACATTTTTCGTTCAATAAACATTCAAATACACTGTTGTCATTATTTGGAAAATATATGAAGAACCAAAAATATATCTGATCTTGTGTGAGCAGCGGATCATCAATATAATCATTTATTAATAATTTATAAATAATGTTATTATGGTTTTTACAAAAGCGGCAAAGGGTCGAAGGGTCTAGTTATAAGGAAGTTTAATTATATAAAAACTTTTTTTTAATATACATATTGGCTATTTGAAACTAATTTATAAGATTTTATTTATAAGATATAAATTTCATCAGTCCCAAGAACAAATTGTATTTTATTTCTTGCGTTATAATATGGTAACTAAAAGTTAAGTAAGAGGTAATTGGTAATATGAACACATTCAGAATATAAATTACTAGCCTCAATGTACAACTTCGAGCTACCAGTGGAAAATATACAATCCATTTTTGAGACAAAAATGAATTTAAAATTTGTAAGATATGCAGAATGGGAATAGATAAGATTTATTTAAATAATTTTAATTTTAATTTATATTATTTTAGAAAAAGTATATTTTTTTAGTACGAAAATATTTTTCTAATGTCAAATGAATGTTCACATTTTATCCAGAAAAGGGTTGTTTTAAAAGCTATATTTAACTATGAATACTTTATAAAAATATAATTACGTTTTTCATAGCTGGTAGTTGAAAGTTCAATTTAAGATGTTCAGTAGTAAATTAACAAAAAATACAAACATTTTATATTTTTAATGACATTATAATGCAAAATATTTATGATATTAACGTAAACGTGCACTTTCGGGTACCCAAAAAAAAGTATCGCATCTATATACGGCAACTGAGAAAGGTTTTTCTCAAATTTTGAATATTTAAGAATCAAACACAATTAAAACAAATATTAATTTTATTATTATAGGAACAAAATAATGAAAAATAATTACAGCCTTTGAAAAAACATTTGTAACACAAATGAACTGTGCCAAACACATAGTCAAACTGCTCTCCTCCTCGATTCTCATCCGAACAAGGGACTTTGGATGTGGGTTCGCGGGCTACTTTTTGCATAAAAAAGTTTATTTTTGTGAATAAAAATTTAAAAAATGTCTGATTCAGCAGTAGCTACATCCGCTTCTCCTGTGGCAGCTCCACCGGCGCCGGCTGAGAAGAAAGTAACAGCCAAAAAGGCAACTGGAACTGCTGCCACAAAAGCGAAGAAGACCACAGCACCACCATCGCATCCGCCAACTCAACAAATGGTAGACGCTTCAATTAAGAATTTGAAGGAGCGTGGGGGCTCCTCGCTTCTAGCAATCAAAAAGTACATCACTGCCACATACAAGTGCGATGCTCAGAAACTGGCTCCTTTCATCAAGAAGTACCTGAAGTCTGCTGTGGCCAATGGTAAGCTGATACAGACGAAGGGAAAGGGTGCTTCTGGTTCCTTTAAATTATCGGCTTCAGCCAAGAAGGAGCCCAAGCCGAAGCCTTCTTCTGTTGAGAAAAAAACTAAAAGCAAGAAGGTATCGGCCAAGAAGACCGGAGCCACCACTAAAAAGTCAGCAGGAGCTGCCGACAAGAAGCCGAAAACTAAAAAAGCCGTGGCTACCAAGAAGACAGCTGAAAAGAAGAAAACCGAGAAGGCCAAGGCAAAGGACGCTAAGAAGTCTGGTACCGTTAAGGCTAAAGCAGTAGCAACAAAAGTGAAGCCATCATCGGCAAAACCAAAGGCCGCTAAAGCCCCAAAGGCTAAACCAGCTGCATCCGCTAAGCCCAAGAAGACGGTAAAGAAAGCACCAGCTCCTACTACCGCAAAGAAGCCGAAAGCTAAGACCACGGCAGCGAAAAAATAAATTGTGATAATGTGCATTATATTTGTACTCTTTCGCAATCGCAATTTTAGATTTCGATATCTAAAATTAAATTAAACAAGCCCTTTTCAGGGCTACAATATATTCTTTGAAGAGATAAAAAAGATCAATTTTGTTAACTTGACAAAATTTTAGGAGAGTATCTTTGTCCTAATTGGATTCAAAATAGCAATCGTAATTTTGAAAATTGTACTAATTAATATAAGAATATAATATATTATATAAATGCTAATACAGTATAAATATAAATTCCATCAATCCTATCCATCAATAGGATTTGAAATAGCAATCGCAAATTGGCTATTTATTATCAGAATATAATATAATATACATAGTATATTTATACTAAAACAACATAAATTAAATTTCATAGTTTCTTACTAAAACGATTTCGAACAATTAATCTATTTACTTTTAATGAAAATTGTGTTTCTTTGATTAAATTATGTTGTGGCCCTGAAAAGGGCCTTTTTTCGATCATTCTGCCCATCAAGCGAGCAATCTACTTAGAGCTTGTATACTTGGTGACAGCCTTGGTTCCTTCACTGACGGCGTGCTTGGCCAACTCTCCAGGCAGGAGAAGGCGAACAGCCGTTTGGATTTCCCGACTGGTGATGGTCGAGCGCTTGTTGTAATGCGCCAGACGCGATGCCTCAGCAGCAATACGCTCAAAGATATCGTTCACGAAGCTGTTCATTATACTCATAGCTTTAGACGAAATTCCAGTGTCAGGGTGGACCTGCTTCAGAACCTTGTAGATGTAGATGGCATAGCTTTCCTTCCTCTTGCGCTTCTTCTTCTTATCATTCTTGGTTATATTTTTCTGAGCTTTGCCAGCCTTCTTGGCTGCCTTTCCACTGGTTTTCGGCGGCATTATTACTTTAAAATTCACTTCACTTCCACTTATACCAAAGCTGGTGTTGGATCAGTTTTTAGTACTTTTATTCGAGCAGGGTTTTCAGGTCTGCTATTCAAAAATTTCATCAAGAACGACCTACCCCCAACGGAACGCAAAGGCAAACGCATAGGTATAAATTGGTGTTCCGAAGTGGTGTTCAATATTCGTGTGTGAAGTGAATTAACGTGAAGTAAAACAATATGTCTGGCCGTGGCAAGGGTGGAAAAGTGAAGGGAAAGGCAAAGTCCCGATCGAATCGTGCTGGTCTTCAGTTTCCAGTTGGACGTATTCATCGTCTGCTCCGCAAAGGCAACTATGCTGAACGCGTTGGTGCCGGCGCTCCTGTTTATCTGGCTGCCGTTATGGAATACCTGGCAGCTGAAGTTCTCGAGTTAGCTGGCAATGCGGCCCGTGATAACAAGAAGACTAGGATCATTCCCCGTCATCTGCAGTTGGCCATTCGCAATGACGAGGAGTTGAACAAGCTGCTCTCTGGTGTCACCATTGCTCAGGGTGGCGTTCTGCCCAACATCCAGGCTGTCCTGTTGCCAAAGAAGACCGAGAAGAAGGCTTAAAGATTTAATTGCGGTCCTGTATCTTACCTACTTGTACATAAACTCATATATAAACCCAAACGTCCTTTTCAGGACGACCAAACCATTGAAGAAGAATGCAAATTTTCATTACAAAAGCTCCTTTTCTAGTAGTTTCTTTCTCTTTTTAAAATAAAACTTATAGATTTAAGTCATATTGTGTGTTTTTATTGATTTTATAATACATATATATTATTAACGAATTGTATAAAGTATATACAATATATATTTTACTTTAAGTGTAGACTTCAGTCCACTGGTGAGGACCGCATGCCTTAAGCGTGCTGAATAATTAGATATATTTATTGTCTAATAGGCTAAGATATCTAGGGTATTATTTAAAATTTATTTCTCTTTTTCTGTTAAAACAAATTGTGGTCCTGAAAAGGACCGATTGTATACATAGTTAAGTACAGGCTGTACAAAAATAATTTTAACCGCCAAAGCCGTATAGAGTGCGACCTTGTCTCTTCAGGGCATAAACAACATCCATGGCCGTCACGGTCTTCCTTTTGGCGTGTTCGGTGTAGGTGACAGCATCGCGAATTACGTTCTCCAAAAACACTTTTAGAACTCCACGAGTTTCCTCGTAGATAAGACCAGAGATGCGCTTCACACCGCCACGACGAGCCAAACGACGAATAGCTGGCTTCGTAATACCCTGGATGTTATCACGCAAGACTTTGCGATGACGCTTGGCGCCACCTTTTCCCAAACCTTTGCCACCTTTACCGCGTCCAGTCATTTTTCACTTTCGTTTATTAACACACTGCACGATAGTCACTGAAGAACTAACATTCCGCACCAGAGGAGCACCGCTCTTTATACCGATTCAACGAGAATATGAAGAGTTCGAAGCGATATGCTTTTCCCGCTCTTCGTAAACCCGATAAACGAAATGGCATGTCGTTCTATCTGCCTCTTTTCAACCCTCGGCGTTTCTGGTATATAAGAGGTAGCGAAACGGGCAGCACGTTTATTGTGTTATTAGAGGCGCGAAGAGAACAGTGAATTTGGAAATTGAAATGGCTCGTACAAAGCAGACTGCTCGTAAATCGACTGGTGGCAAGGCCCCACGCAAACAACTGGCTACAAAGGCCGCACGTAAAAGTGCGCCAGCCACCGGAGGAGTTAAGAAGCCCCATCGCTATCGCCCCGGAACTGTGGCTCTCCGTGAGATCCGTCGCTACCAGAAGAGTACTGAGCTGTTGATCCGTAAACTGCCATTCCAGCGGTTGGTGCGTGAAATAGCTCAGGATTTCAAGACAGATTTGCGCTTCCAGAGCTCTGCTGTGATGGCTTTGCAGGAAGCTAGTGAAGCCTATCTGGTTGGTCTGTTTGAAGATACCAATTTGTGCGCCATCCATGCTAAGCGTGTTACTATTATGCCCAAAGACATCCAGCTGGCCCGTCGTATCCGTGGAGAGCGCGCTTAAATTGAACAATTGTCAATTGGCAGCCCTTAAATTTAAACTCAAAAATCGGTCCTTTTCAGGACCACTAAGCTATTTTTTCACTGAGATTTGAATAACTATTTTGATTTTACAGAACTTATTATTAGGTTTAAAAGGCTGAAAAAATTTTTTGAGCGCTAGAATATATATTATAACTAAAATAAAACAGGATTTTTTATTGAAATGGTTTCAAAAACATGTTTTTTTCGATAAATAAAGAATTGTTTACTACATTTTTCGTTCAATAAACATTCAAATACACTGTTGTCATTATTTGGAAAATATATGAAGAACCAAAAATATATCTGATCTTGTGTGAGCAGCGGATCATCAATATAATCATTTATTAATAATTTATAAATAATGTTATTATGGTTTTTACAAAAGCGGCAAAGGGTCGAAGGGTCTAGTTATAAGGAAGTTTAATTATATAAAAACTTTTTTTTTAATATACATATTGGCTATTTGAAACTAATTTATAAGATTTTATTTATAAGATATAAATTTCATCAGTCCCAAGAACAAATTGTATTTTATTTCTTGCGTTATAATATGGTAACTAAAAGTTAAGTAAGAGGTAATTGGTAATATGAACACATTCAGAATATAAATTACTAGCCTCAATGTACAACTTCGAGCTACCAGTGGAAAATATACAATCCATTTTTGAGACAAAAATGAATTTAAAATTTGTAAGATATGCAGAATGGGAATAGATAAGATTTATTTAAATAATTTTAATTTTAATTTATATTATTTTAGAAAAAGTATATTTTTTTAGTACGAAAATATTTTTCTAATGTCAAATGAATGTTCACATTTTATCCAGAAAAGGGTTGTTTTAAAAGCTATATTTAACTATGAATACTTTATAAAAATATAATTACGTTTTTCATAGCTGGTAGTTGAAAGTTCAATTTAAGATGTTCAGTAGTAAATTAACAAAAAATACAAACATTTTATATTTTTAATGACATTATAATGCAAAATATTTATGATATTAACGTAAACGTGCACTTTCGGGTACCCAAAAAAAAGTATCGCATCTATATACGGCAACTGAGAAAGGTTTTTCTCAAATTTTGAATATTTAAGAATCAAACACAATTAAAACAAATATTAATTTTATTATTATAGGAACAAAATAATGAAAAATAATTACAGCCTTTGAAAAAACATTTGTAACACAAATGAACTGTGCCAAACACATAGTCAAACTGCTCTCCTCCTCGATTCTCATCCGAACAAGGGACTTTGGATGTGGGTTCGCGGGCTACTTTTTGCATAAAAAAGTTTATTTTTGTGAATAAAAATTTAAAAAATGTCTGATTCAGCAGTAGCTACATCCGCTTCTCCTGTGGCAGCTCCACCGGCGCCGGCTGAGAAGAAAGTAACAGCCAAAAAGGCAACTGGAACTGCTGCCACAAAAGCGAAGAAGACCACAGCACCACCATCGCATCCGCCAACTCAACAAATGGTAGACGCTTCAATTAAGAATTTGAAGGAGCGTGGGGGCTCCTCGCTTCTAGCAATCAAAAAGTACATCACTGCCACATACAAGTGCGATGCTCAGAAACTGGCTCCTTTCATCAAGAAGTACCTGAAGTCTGCTGTGGCCAATGGTAAGCTGATACAGACGAAGGGAAAGGGTGCTTCTGGTTCCTTTAAATTATCGGCTTCAGCCAAGAAGGAGCCCAAGCCGAAGCCTTCTTCTGTTGAGAAAAAAACTAAAAGCAAGAAGGTATCGGCCAAGAAGACCGGAGCCACCACTAAAAAGTCAGCAGGAGCTGCCGACAAGAAGCCGAAAACTAAAAAAGCCGTGGCTACCAAGAAGACAGCTGAAAAGAAGAAAACCGAGAAGGCCAAGGCAAAGGACGCTAAGAAGTCTGGTACCGTTAAGGCTAAAGCAGTAGCAACAAAAGTGAAGCCATCATCGGCAAAACCAAAGGCCGCTAAAGCCCCAAAGGCTAAACCAGCTGCATCCGCTAAGCCCAAGAAGACGGTAAAGAAAGCACCAGCTCCTACTACCGCAAAGAAGCCGAAAGCTAAGACCACGGCAGCGAAAAAATAAATTGTGATAATGTGCATTATATTTGTACTCTTTCGCAATCGCAATTTTAGATTTCGATATCTAAAATTAAATTAAACAAGCCCTTTTCAGGGCTACAATATATTCTTTGAAGAGATAAAAAAGATCAATTTTGTTAACTTGACAAAATTTTAGGAGAGTATCTTTGTCCTAATTGGATTCAAAATAGCAATCGTAATTTTGAAAATTGTACTAATTAATATAAGAATATAATATATTATATAAATGCTAATACAGTATAAATATAAATTCCATCAATCCTATCCATCAATAGGATTTGAAATAGCAATCGCAAATTGGCTATTTATTATCAGAATATAATATAATATACATAGTATATTTATACTAAAACAACATAAATTAAATTTCATAGTTTCTTACTAAAACGATTTCGAACAATTAATCTATTTACTTTTAATGAAAATTGTGTTTCTTTGATTAAATTATGTTGTGGCCCTGAAAAGGGCCTTTTTCGATCATTCTGCCCATCAAGCGAGCAATCTACTTAGAGCTTGTATACTTGGTGACAGCCTTGGTTCCTTCACTGACGGCGTGCTTGGCCAACTCTCCAGGCAGGAGAAGGCGAACAGCCGTTTGGATTTCCCGACTGGTGATGGTCGAGCGCTTGTTGTAATGCGCCAGACGCGATGCCTCAGCAGCAATACGCTCAAAGATATCGTTCACGAAGCTGTTCATTATACTCATAGCTTTAGACGAAATTCCAGTGTCAGGGTGGACCTGCTTCAGAACCTTGTAGATGTAGATGGCATAGCTTTCCTTCCTCTTGCGCTTCTTCTTCTTATCATTCTTGGTTATATTTTTCTGAGCTTTGCCAGCCTTCTTGGCTGCCTTTCCACTGGTTTTCGGCGGCATTATTACTTTAAAATTCACTTCACTTCCACTTATACCAAAGCTGGTGTTGGATCAGTTTTTAGTACTTTTATTCGAGCAGGGTTTTCAGGTCTGCTATTCAAAAATTTCATCAGGAACGACCTACCCCCAACGGAACGCAAAGGCAAACGCATAGGTATAAATTGGTGTTCCGAAGTGGTGTTCAATATTCGTGTGTGAAGTGAATTAACGTGAAGTAAAACAATATGTCTGGCCGTGGCAAGGGTGGAAAAGTGAAGGGAAAGGCAAAGTCCCGATCGAATCGTGCTGGTCTTCAGTTTCCAGTTGGACGTATTCATCGTCTGCTCCGCAAAGGCAACTATGCTGAACGCGTTGGTGCCGGCGCTCCTGTTTATCTGGCTGCCGTTATGGAATACCTGGCAGCTGAAGTTCTCGAGTTAGCTGGCAATGCGGCCCGTGATAACAAGAAGACTAGGATCATTCCCCGTCATCTGCAGTTGGCCATTCGCAATGACGAGGAGTTGAACAAGCTGCTCTCTGGTGTCACCATTGCTCAGGGTGGCGTTCTGCCCAACATCCAGGCTGTCCTGTTGCCAAAGAAGACCGAGAAGAAGGCTTAAAGATTTAATTGCGGTCCTGTATCTTACCTACTTGTACATAAACTCATATATAAACCCAAACGTCCTTTTCAGGACGACCAAACCATTGAAGAAGAATGCAAATTTTCATTACAAAAGCTCCTTTTCTAGTAGTTTCTTTCTCTTTTTAAAATAAAACTTATAGATTTAAGTCATATTGTGTGTTTTTATTGATTTTATAATACATATATATTATTAACGAATTGTATAAAGTATATACAATATATATTTTACTTTAAGTGTAGACTTCAGTCCACTGGTGAGGACCGCATGCCTTAAGCGTGCTGAATATAAAGGTGAGATATATTTATTGTCTAATAGGCTAAGATATCTAGGGTATTATTTAAAATTTATTTCTCTTTTTCTGTTAAAACAAATTGTGGTCCTGAAAAGGACCGATTGTATACATAGTTAAGTAAAGGCTGTACAAAAATAATTTTAACCGCCAAAGCCGTATAGAGTGCGACCTTGTCTCTTCAGGGCATAAACAACATCCATGGCCGTCACGGTCTTCCTTTTGGCGTGTTCGGTGTAGGTGACAGCATCGCGAATTACGTTCTCCAAAAACACTTTTAGAACTCCACGAGTTTCCTCGTAGATAAGACCAGAGATGCGCTTCACACCGCCACGACGAGCCAAACGACGAATAGCTGGCTTCGTAATACCCTGGATGTTATCACGCAAGACTTTGCGATGACGCTTGGCGCCACCTTTTCCCAAACCTTTGCCACCTTTACCGCGTCCAGTCATTTTTCACTTTCGTTTATTAACACACTGCACGATAGTCACTGAAGAACTAACATTCCGCAGTTTACAGTTTACAGTTTGGTTTATTGTCGATTTTTAATACAGGTGTTTACATTGTTTCCTGCTTATTTTAGACTTAAGCTTGACAAATTCTTAAAATCTTATTCTAGTTTAAGTATACCCTGCGCTTGAAGCTTTTCAGGGCTGAGGCACTTGATGGCTTTTTAGTATAACATTATGTTGAAGTAATTAAGGTTTTATGATTTTTGTGCTTATAGTGGTAGTTGTGGGAGAAAAAGAAAATGAGAAAAAACCCACATCGCATGGTGTTTGGGATGAACTTATAACTAACTTAAATTAATTAGTGACTAATGAGGGAGAGGATATATTTACAGCGGATAGGAACTTAAACTAATTCAGTAATAACTAGTTAAGTAAAAGTTAAGATTTTTTGTGATTTAGATTATCATTAAGATTAGATAAGATTAAGTTATATTATTGATTGGTGTTATGTACAAGGCCGTCCAACGGATTGAGGGATCGGTATTTCCTGTGGTAGAAAATTAGATTATTTTCTTCATCGTATAAGATTCCCTTGTTTTGTAGATCTCTTTGGTGGTGAACAGTCAGCAGCTCGGTGTTCCCTGGGGTGATGTTTTCTTGGGTTATGTTATTGGTGATTATGAAATTATTGAGGATTTTAAATATAAGTCGATCTATCCTCGTTATATTTGCTTTTCGGTAGAGAAGACTGTTATTGATGAAGTTCCTTGTTTCTTGATCTCTGGAGAGCGGCCCGATTGCAATTCTTATTATTTTTCGTTCAAGTTGGCGAAGGTTCTCCATCTGATTGCTGCTGATGTTCATCCAGGCAATGGACCCATAAGTGAGAATGGGTTGTATGAGTTTTTTATAGATGAGAAGTTTTGTTTTGGTAATAAGGTACTTGGTTCTAGGATCACAGTTTGGGCTGGTCGAATATATTGGTTTATAAATGTGACTTAGAGTCATTAAGGTCTTATATGCTTTTTTATGAATGTTATTTGAGTGGGTGACGAAGTTAAGTTTTTCGTCATAGGTGACTCCAAGGTATTTAAATTCTTGTTGGTAGCTTATCCGGGTGTTGCCATTTATATATAAGTTTGGTATAAAACTTCTTGCATTCTTGTACAGGAAACTTCTTTTCGGACCTCTGATTATGGAGCTAAAGCATTTCTGACTGTTGAGTTTTAGTGACCATGTGTCGAAGTATGTGCATAGTGTGTTGAGGTAGCTATTCATTTCGTTTTCAACATGAGGCATTGAACCTCCTGCTGCTAATATGAGGATGTCATCTGCGTATATTAAGCATTCTATTTCCGTGGTTGTATTTTGATTATGACAGTCTGGGATGTCTGCTAGGAACAGATTGTATAGCATGGGAGCAAGTAGTGATCCCTGTGGTACCCCTGCTGGTATTGATCTTATTAGGGAAGTTTCTGTATCATCAGGGCTGTATACTTGGAATTGTCTGTTTGTTAAGTAACTTTTTATGATTTTTAGGATGTTATCATTAAATCGGAATTTGTGTTTCATCTTGTAGATTAGTCCATTCGTCCATACAGTGTCAAAAGCTTTTTCAAAATCCAGTGCACATGTTATTGTGGCTCTTTTTCGTAGGTGATTGGAGAATATAAAGTTATTAGCGGCAAGTAGTGCATGGTTTGTTGAAGACTTGCTTTTAAATCCAAATTGGTTAGGTTTTAGGATGTTGTTCGTATTGATGTGTTTTTCAATTTGGTTATAAATTATTTTTTCGAGGAGTAGGCTTATTGCTGACAGGAGTGAAATTGGTCTATATGAAGTTAGTTTCCGAGGATTTGCGCCGGGTTTAGGTATTGGGATTACCTTACTTAGTTTCCAATCAGTTGGGAAGTAGTTATTATTTAGGCAATGATTTATGAGGATAGTAATGTGTAATATGATTGGTATGTTGAAATTTTTTATCAGAAAGTTGCATGTCTTGTCTGGCCCCATGGATTTTTTTGAATTTTTTCCTTTGATTGTATCCATCATTTCAATTGGGTTTGTTAGGCCATATCTGACGGCTTCTTCCCATTGGCCATCCGCTGTGCAAATATTGTTGAATTCGGTTCGGTGTGTTGTATCATTAGGAAACTCTTGGGTTATAATGTTGTTTATTGCGGATATGTGGTTTTGGATTTCTGGGTCAGGATGAGGTGATATAATATCTCGTTGATGTATTTTTTCGAAGGACCAGGCTATTGCGTTTATTTTATTGAAAGTTGTTGATATTATCGGCTGTTCTATGTTGAAGTCAATTGTGTTTACTTCGCCTTCTGTGAGCGTTATGTCATTGCTGAGGCATTCTTTGGTTGCTATTTTGGGATTTAGCATTTTAAGGTATTTATTGCTGATTTTGCTTGAGGTAATTTTCTTTAGCTTATGGTTTAGTTCCTTTAATTCGCTGAGATGTATGTGGTTGGTGATTTGTGTGTCTATTTCTTTAATGGTTGATTTGATGTCGTCGATTTGTGCGCTGGTTAAGGTGTGCCTGTTAAACAGCATCTTTCGGAGTCTCCTTTTGTTGTGTATTAGCTGGAGACATGTTCTGTTTAGTTTTATGGCTTGGTTCTTCGATTTCGTGGCTGCTTTGGGTATTGCTCTGTCTGAGTTTAGGCCCATTTCGACAGCAGTGGTTAGTGTTTTGATATGTTGATCTATTTCGTCTGTTGTGATGTTTCTATTTATTGGTATTGTTTCTAAGTTCCTTAATATTGTGCTGTTCCATTCGATGCTATTTATTTCAGTGAGTTTGTATTTGGATTTGGGTATTTTTTTTATGAGGCGGTTGTTGTGGAGGTTTATGGTGAGTTCTATTGCATGATGGTCGGATGGAAAGTCCTTCACTGTTTTGCATCCATTTGTAAATGTTATTAAGTTTATTGGTATATGTAGACTTGTAATGAAGAAGTCTATGGAGGAGTCTATTCCGTGTGGATTTGGGCGTGTGGGTTCCATTCCGGGCAGTATCATAAGCTGGGCATTGCGTGTAACCCATTGATCAAGGATGGTTCCACTTTGATTGATGTGAAGAGGGTTATAGTTTGGTACGTTCCATTTTGGCGATTTACTATTTAGATCACATCCAATTATTATGTTATTTTGGGTTTGGGCTATTGAGTTGTTAATTATTTCTAGGTCTGATATTAGGAGCGGATCATTTGGTCTTTTGTATAGCGAGGCTATTATATAAGGTGTTTTCCTATTTCGGTGGTCGTGCAGTTGTATTTGTATGGCGATAGCTTCGATGAATTGAAGTTCATTGATGTTTATTATTTCGTATTCGATGTTATCTCTGATGCATATCGCCACACTCATTTCTGGGTCGGGGTCGTTGTTGTTGGTGTTATTATTTCTTAATGCCGGTGTGGTTTGCCTTATGAAGGTGTAGTTGTCCAGCATTGCTGATTGCGTGCTTTTAAGGTGATGTTCAGCCAGTAGCAGAATGTCCGGTTTGTGGTTTTGCAGGAATTCGTTTAATTCAGCTCGTTTTTTTAGTTGCTTGATTCCGTTTACATTTTGAAATTGTATTTTTAGTTGCATTAGTTTAAGGCAAGTTGTAGGATGAAGTCCAGTAATAGCGTTTTTTTTATGTCACTGTTTTCGTGCGCAGCTGGATATTTGTTCGTGAGCGTCTTCATTATATTGATGCAAGAAATTAGGTCCTTACCGAAGGCATTTTTAGTGTCTTGATTGATCTTCTCTATTGTAATGATTGATGGTTTGTTAGGCTGATTTGGCATGATTTTGTTTTTGAGTGCTGAGGCGAAACTTTGTCCGTTTTGCACTTCGCTGCTCTTTGGGTGGCTGTATTTTATTGTATTTTCTATTTTTTTGTCAATGGTTTGCCTTTGTTTTTTAATTTTTTCTATGTAGCTTTGTCGCATAGGGCATATTTTGGCATTAGCTGTGTGGTTTCCTTTGCAGTTAGCACATTTGATGTTGGGGTTTTTCTCATTTGTGTCTTCCGCAGCCTTCGTTATTTTGCACTTGCCCGGGGCATGCGGTTCAATGCACTTTACGCATCTATACGGCATTTGGCAGTTGCTTGCTACGTGGCAGAAGCGTTGACAATTTCTGCATTGCTTGATGTGGTTTGGATGCGGTTTATATTTCTCAATTTGGATTTTGCAATTAAGCAGTCTATTGAGGTCATAGATTTGTTTGATTTTTTCCGTTTTTGTTACTTGGCACATCCAGTAGACATTTTTGTATTTCGTCACTGACGTTATTTTTAAGTCAGGTAGAGATTCTGCCAGTGCCTCCTTAACCTCATCCTCACTGTACACATCAGTTGGTATTTTTTTTAGAATTAGTGTGTGTGGTTTTAATTGTTTTGGTGTAAAGGAGAAAAACAGTACTCCTTTTTTCGTTAATTCCTCCTTCGCGGCAAGCAGATCATCTAAGGAGTAAACCTTTACATGGATCACAATTTTGCTCACATTAGTGAGGGTGAATTTATTGTGTTTGAGTTTGTTTTTCAATATTTCCGTCAGTGCCTTGGAATTTTGTTCATATGTGATTATAATGGGTAGGTCCTTTAGCAATGGGTCCTTATTTGTTGGGTGTTTGGTTGTTGCAGCCGGTTTTGCTAGCTGGGGTTTGATTTTTGGTAGTTCGGGGTAAGTGTTTTTCGCCGAATTTTGTTTTTGCATCACTTCCAGTTGGTGGACTGCTTTTTTATATTCGGATCTTAGCGATTTCAGCTCCTCCAGAAGGGCGTTCATTTCATTTTTTTTATTGTGACACTTTCTTCTTGTTCGTCGTCCATCTCCTCGTCGTATTCTTCGTCTTCTTCTTCTTCATATTCAACGTCTTGCGATGAGTCGCTAAGAATGGCTTCTTCTTCGTGTTTTCGTTTTAACAGAGCGGAATCAGAGTCCATGTTGTCATTTCGTAATGATATTTCCTCCGAGGTTTCTTTTATAGAGGTAACTTCTCGTGGCTTGGCACTTAGTTTTTGTTTTTTCATTGCGTTGGTGCCCCCTGTATTATAGGGGCACTGCAACTGCGTACTTGTTTCACTTTTTGTACTATGCTCCTTCGGCATTCACAAGTAAACAATTATTCACAATATCTCTTTGTTTTTTTTTTAAGCAGTCTCTGTCTGTAATTAGTTTGTTTACAACACTTTCACAATTCACTTTTGCCACCTTTACCGCGTCCAGTCATTTTTCACTTTCGTTTATTAACACACTGCACGATAGTCACTGAAGAACTAACACGTAAAAGTGCGCCAGCCACCGGAGGAGTTAAGAAGCCTCATCGCTATCGCCCCGGAACTGTGGCTCTCCGTGAGATCCGTCGCTACCAGAAGAGTACTGAGCTGTTGATCCGTAAACTGCCATTCCAGCGGTTGGTGCGTGAAATAGCTCAGGATTTCAAGACAGATTTGCGCTTCCAGAGCTCTGCTGTGATGGCTTTGCAGGAAGCTAGTGAAGCCTATCTGGTTGGTCTGTTTGAAGATACCAATTTGTGCGCCATCCATGCTAAGCGTGTTACTATTATGCCCAAAGACATCCAGCTGGCCCGTCGTATCCGTGGAGAGCGCGCTTAAATTGAACAATTGTCAATTGGCAGCCCTTAAATTTAAACTCAAAAATCGGTCCTTTTCAGGACCACTAAGCTATTTTTTCACTGAGATTTGAATAACTATTTTGATTTTACAGAACTTATTATTAGGTTTAAAAGGCTGAAAAAATGTTTTGAGCGCTAGAATATATATTATAACTAAAATAAAACAGGATTTTTTATTGAAATGGTTTCAAAAACATGTTTTTTTCGATAAATAAAGAATTGTTTACTACATTTTTCGTTCAATAAACATTCAAATACACTGTTGTCATTATTTGGAAAATATATGAAGAACCAAAAATATATCTGATCTTGTGTGAGCAGCGGATCATCAATATAATCATTTATTAATAATTTATAAATAATGTTATTATGGTTTTTACAAAAGCGGCAAAGGGTCGAAGGGTCTAGTTATAAGGAAGTTTAATTATATAAAAACTTTTTTTTTAATATACATATTGGCTATTTGAAACTAATTTATAAGATTTTATTTATAAGATATAAATTTCATCAGTCCCAAGAACAAATTGTATTTTATTTCTTGCGTTATAATATGGTAACTAAAAGTTAAGTAAGAGGTAATTGGTAATATGAACACATTCAGAATATAAATTACTAGCCTCAATGTACAACTTCGAGCTACCAGTGGAAAATATACAATCCATTTTTGAGACAAAAATGAATTTGAAATTTGTAAGATATGCAGAATGGGAAATAGATAAGATTTATTTAAATAATTTTAATTTTAATTTATATTATTTTAGAAAAAGTATATTTTTTTAGTACGAAAATATTTTTCTAATGTCAAATGAATGTTCACATTTTATCCAGAAAAGGGTCGTTTTAAAAGCTATATTTAACTATGAATACTTTATAAAAATATAATTACGTTTTTCATAGCTGGTAGTTGAAAGTTCAATTTAAGATGTTCAGTAGTAAATTAACAAAAAATACAAACATTTTATATTTTTAATGACATTATAATGCAAAATATTTATGATATTAACGTAAACGTGCACTTTCGGGTACCCAAAAAAAAGTATCGCATCTATATACGGCAACTGAGAAAGGTTTTTCTCAAATTTTGAATATTTAAGAATCAAACACAATTAAAACAAATATTAATTTTATTATTATAGGAACAAAATAATGAAAAATAATTACAGCCTTTGAAAAAACATTTGTAACACAAATGAACTGTGCCAAACACATAGTCAAACTGCTCTCCTCCTCGATTCTCATCCGAACAAGGGACTTTGGATGTGGGTTCGCGGGCTACTTTTTGCATAAAAAAAGTTTATTTTTGTGAATAAAAATTTAAAAAATGTCTGATTCAGCAGTAGCTACATCCGCTTCTCCTGTGGCAGCTCCACCGGCGCCGGCTGAGAAGAAAGTAACAGCCAAAAAGGCAACTGGAACTGCTGCCACAAAAGCGAAGAAGACCACAGCACCACCATCGCATCCGCCAACTCAACAAATGGTAGACGCTTCAATTAAGAATTTGAAGGAGCGTGGGGGCTCCTCGCTTCTAGCAATCAAAAAGTACATCACTGCCACATATGTACAAGTGCGATGCTCAGAAACTGGCTCCTTTCATCAAGAAGTACCTGAAGTCTGCTGTGGCCAATGGTAAGCTGATACAGACGAAGGGAAAGGGTGCTTCTGGTTCCTTTAAATTATCGGCTTCAGCCAAGAAGGAGCCCAAGCCGAAGCCTTCTTCTGTTGAGAAAAAAACTAAAAGCAAGAAGGTATCGGCCAAGAAGACCGGAGCCACCACTAAAAAGTCAGCAGGAGCTGCCGACAAGAAGCCGAAAACTAAAAAAGCCGTGGCTACCAAGAAGACAGCTGAAAAGAAGAAAACCGAGAAGGCCAAGGCAAAGGACGCTAAGAAGTCTGGTACCGTTAAGGCTAAAGCAGTAGCAACAAAAGTGAAGCCATCATCGGCAAAACCAAAGGCCGCTAAAGCCCCAAAGGCTAAACCAGCTGCATCCGCTAAGCCCAAGAAGACGGTAAAGAAAGCACCAGCTCCTACTACCGCAAAGAAGCCGAAAGCTAAGACCACGGCAGCGAAAAAATAAATTGTGATAATGTGCATTATATTTGTACTCTTTCGCAATCGCAATTTTAGATTTCGATATCTAAAATTAAATTAAACAAGCCCTTTTCAGGGCTACAATATATTCTTTGAAGAGATAAAAAAGATCAATTTTGTTAACTTGACAACATTTTAGGAGAGTATCTTTGTCCTAATTGGATTCAAAATAGCAATCGTAATTTTGAAAATTGTACTAATTAATATAAGAATATAATATATTATATAAATGCTAATACAGTATAAATATAAATTCCATCAATCCTATCCATCAATAGGATTTGAAATAGCAATCGCAAATTGGCTATTTATTATCAGAATATAATATAATATACATAGTATATTTATACTAAAACAACATAAATTAAATTTCATAGTTTCTTACTAAAACGATTTCGAACAATTAATCTATTTACTTTTAATGAAAATTGTGTTTCTTTGATTAAATTATGTTGTGGCCCTGAAAAGGGCCTTTTTTCGATCATTCTGCCCATCAAGCGAGCAATCTACTTAGAGCTTGTATACTTGGTGACAGCCTTGGTTCCTTCACTGACGGCGTGCTTGGCCAACTCTCCAGGCAGGAGAAGGCGAACAGCCGTTTGGATTTCCCGACTGGTGATGGTCGAGCGCTTGTTGTAATGCGCCAGACGCGATGCCTCAGCAGCAATACGCTCAAAGATATCGTTCACGAAGCTGTTCATTATACTCATAGCTTTAGACGAAATTCCAGTGTCAGGGTGGACCTGCTTCAGAACCTTGTAGATGTAGATGGCATAGCTTTCCTTCCTCTTGCGCTTCTTCTTCTTATCATTCTTGGTTATATTTTTCTGAGCTTTGCCAGCCTTCTTGGCTGCCTTTCCACTGGTTTTCGGCGGCATTATTACTTTAAAATTCACTTCACTTCCACTTATACCAAAGCTGGTGTTGGATCAGTTTTTAGTACTTTTATTCGAGCAGGGTTTTCAGGTCTGCTATTCAAAAATTTCATCAGGAACGACCTACCCCCAACGGAACGCAAAGGCAAACGCATAGGTATAAATTGGTGTTCCGAAGTGGTGTTCAATATTCGTGTGTGAAGTGAATTAACGTGAAGTAAAACAATATGTCTGGCCGTGGCAAGGGTGGAAAAGTGAAGGGAAAGGCAAAGTCCCGATCGAATCGTGCTGGTCTTCAGTTTCCAGTTGGACGTATTCATCGTCTGCTCCGCAAAGGCAACTATGCTGAACGCGTTGGTGCCGGCGCTCCTGTTTATCTGGCTGCCGTTATGGAATACCTGGCAGCTGAAGTTCTCGAGTTAGCTGGCAATGCGGCCCGTGATAACAAGAAGACTAGGATCATTCCCCGTCATCTGCAGTTGGCCATTCGCAATGACGAGGAGTTGAACAAGCTGCTCTCTGGTGTCACCATTGCTCAGGGTGGCGTTCTGCCCAACATCCAGGCTGTCCTGTTGCCAAAGAAGACCGAGAAGAAGGCTTAAAGATTTAATTGCGGTCCTGTATATTACCTACTTGTACATAAACTCATATATAAACCCAAACGTCCTTTTCAGGACGACCAAACCATTGAAGAAGAATGCAAATTTTCATTACAAAAGCTCCTTTTCTAGTAGTTTCTTTCTCTTTTTAAAATAAAACTTATAGATTTAAGTCATATTGTGTGTTTTTATTGATTTTATAATACATATATATTATTATTATTATTATAACGAAATTGCCAGCAATTATAAAGTACGGGTAATTTTTGTTTGTATTAAGCAATAGCTACAAAGGCCTTCTGCTTAAACTCGATGTGACATTTGACTTAAATATAGATGTATATGCATATGTGTACTTAATCTAGGTTTGTATGTACATTCGAATTAAATTTAAATGTTATTATAGAGGTTAATGGATTTTAGAAATTGGATTGTTGTGGATATATTCCTGGGGTCTACTATTTCTTCTAAAGATTGTTGGAGGAATTTATGTCTTTGCTCAATATATCTGGGGCATTCAAGGAATATGTGTGATAGGGTAAGGTTTTGGCTACATTGTTGGCATGTGGGGGGAGGTGTTTTGTCGAATAGGTGGCAGTGAGTCAGTTTAGTGTGTCCAATTCGGAGTCTCATAAATTTAATGGTGTCTAATCGGGAGGTAGTTGCGTTTAATAGATCTAAATTGTTATGTTTTTTTGTGTTGATTAGTTTGTAGTGAACAGATGTGTTGTTCCAGATTAGGTCGTTTTGGGCTTTCATGTGGTTACTAATGTATTTAAGAGTATCGTGTATGTTGTAATTTTGTTCTGATATTAGTGGCAGTGAGGTTGCTTGCTTAGCAGCTTTGTCTGCCAGCTCGTTGCCTATTATGCCGCAGTGTCCTGGGACCCATATCAGTGTAAATTTGTATTTGTATTTTGACATTATTTTTCTAATTTCTAATATGTAGTACGTTGAGTTATTTGGGTTTTCCAGTGCTGTAAGGGCTGAGAGTGAGTCCGTGCAAATAGCAAATTTTCCTTTTTTGCCTTTCCGCATATCTGCATGCGTGGAGAATGGCTGCTACTTCAGCGGTGAAAATGGATGAATAAGGAGGAAGTATTTTCTGAGTTATCACCTGTTGTGAGGAGGTTACGCTGTAGGCAACTCCCTTGTCGGATTTGGAACCGTCTGTGTATAGGAATGTGTGCTTTTTGAGAGTATATTTAATTTCTAGGAAGTTTTTATTGTAGACTATTGGTGGTGTATTTGGCTTTAATAAGGTGTGTAAGGATTTGTTTATTTTCGAAAAGTTGAAGGACCAAGTTGGCGTGGTTTCTTTTTTATTAGTTATGGGGACAGGTTGAAGTTGTAGTGATTTGCAGTGGTCGATAGTGTCTTTTATTGCTGATGTCAGTTTTGGGATTCGTTTTGTTTTCGAAATTTTTTTATAATTTGTTCTAGGGGTGTTTTTTTTGCGGTGGATATCATTTTAAAGTTTTTTAATGTAGCAAGTTTTATTCTTTGTTCTATAGGTTTTATGTTAGATTCGTATAGTAGGTTGTTTATTGGTGAGGAGCGGAAGGCCCCGAAGGCTATTCTAATAGCTGAATGGTACATTGTTTTTATTTTGTTAAGTTTGGATTTGTGTGCTTTTCCGTATAGAAATAACCCATAATCAATTTTTGACATGATAATTGAGTGTATTATATAGATAATAGCTTTAATGTGGCAGTTGAAACTAGTGCTAGATAGACATTTTATAATATTTAGTCTTTTAGAAATTTGTGTTGTTAGTCGATCTATGTGCGCATCCCATTTATAATTATTGGTTATGGTAATACCCAGTATTTTTAGAGACTTTACATTTTTTAAGTTAAAGGTACTAATCAATTTAAAGTTGCATTTTTTTTTTCGACAAATGTGTAGGAATTTGGATTTGGGTATAGAAAGACTGGCTCCAGAGTATTTACACCATTCTTGAATGTCAGTAAGCAGTGGGTTTACGTTTATTGTTTTGTCTGTTCTTTTGTGCCTATTTATAATTGTATAGTCATCAGCGTATGCTGTAAATTCAAATGATTTGTGAAGACCTATGATTCTATTAACTTTATTGTAGGCAATGGCAAACAGAATAACTGATAATGGTGATCCTTGGGGGATTCCATTTTCAAGAAGCAAGGGTTGAGATTGTATGTTTTGAATTTGAACGCAAATTTTTCGATTAGTTAGAAAGTTTATTATGTATTTCATAATTTTTGGTCCTAATTTCCAATATACGAGTTCGTCTAGGATTGTGTGAATTCCTATTTTGTCAAATGCTTTTGAGAAGTCTAGTGAAATTATTGAGATGTGGCTTTTTCTGGAGAGGGTGGTGGTAGTCAGATAGTCTAGCGTTGCTAGAGAGTCAGATACCGATTTACCCTTTCTGAAACCCATTTGACGACTATCGAGTAGCTGGCTGTTGTTGACTAGCCACCATAGTCGCTTAGATATTATTTTATCCATGACTTTAGATAGACAGCTATTCAAGGATATGGGTCTGTAGGAAGATATTTCGGTTTTGTTTGAGTCTGGTTTTAATATTGGTATTACGTTTCTTACTTTGAATTGCTGTGGAATATGTGCGTTGAGGATATTGTTATATAGTTTAAGTAGCCTTTGCATTACTGAATCTGGTAGATTTTTTATCATTGGGTAACTAATACGGTCTCTACCTGGTGTCTTGCCTTTCAATTGGTTTAAAGCGCTTTTTAATTCGATAATTGAAATATCGCATTCTAAGGATTGGGTTAGTGGAGATGTACTGTGGGAGAAATTGAAGCTAATGTTTTCTTTGTGTGATATAAAAGTAGGATGGAAATTATTGTTAAGTGATGCATTTGACCAGAATTCGCAAAGGGCTTTGGAAATGTCGTATTTGCTTGTATGGATGTCAGATGGGTTGTTAGGGTTAATGAGACAGTGTATCTGTGTGTTAGTTTTAAGGCCACAGAATTTGTTGATTCTTTTCCATATTGTTGGAATTGGGGTTTGTGGGTTTACGTCTGAGGTAAATTCGTATAGGGCTATGCGTTTTTTCTGTTTTATTTCTCGTTTAAGAATGGCGTTGGCTTTTTTGTAGGCTATTATGTTGGCTGTGTTTATATTACGACACATGTTTTTCTATTTTTTTGTTGGTTTTTAGAATTTGTAGATCAGAGTCCCACCAGGGGACCTGATTAGATGAGTTAGGGTGATATTGTGGTATGGATAAATGGGCGCTATGCTTTATGATGGTACAAAGGTGTGCTGTTTCTTGGTTTATTTGTTGGCTGCGTGGTCTATCATCGGAGAACTGTTTGCTAATTTTTTCATAGAGAGGCCAGTTAGCTTTATCAATATTGAATTTTGGTTTGCTAATGGAGGAGTCAGTTGATTCATTTCCAAAAAGTTGGATTGAGATCGGGAAGTGGTCACTACCAGAGAGTTGATTGTCAATTGTCCATTTAGCGTGTAGGAATAGTTCAGGGGAAGTTAAGGAGAGGTCAATATGTGTGAATGTGTGGTGTGTGGTGAAGTGGGTTGGGGAGCCATTGTTGAGTGTGGTTAGCAAGGATTGGTTTATAAATTTAAACAACAGGTTGCCTCGTGCGTTATTATTTTGTGATCCCCAACTTTTGTGCCAGCTGTTGAAATCGCCTGTTATTAGGCAAGGAGTGTTTATATTGTTATAAGTGTCTTGTAATTCTTGTAGGGTGAATGGTTTGTTGGGAGGTATATAACTAGAAATTATTGTAAATTTTACTTTAGATTGTACTGTTACGGCGACTGAGTCAAAGCTTATATTGTGGATTTGGGTTTGTTCTTGTTGCAAAGAGTTGTGGATTAGGAGAGCTACCCCGCCGTATGGGTTGTTTGAGGTATTTACATATGTGATAAAGAGTGTAGTTTATTGGGATGGGAATATGATTGGTAGAGTGAAGGTGAGTATCTTGAATGGAAATTATTTTAGGGTTGTTTTTTTTTATGAGTATTTGTAGGTGATTATAATTATTGAGGTATCCATTTATATTTAATTGTAATACTTTAAGCATGAATAGGGCATAGTTTAAGGGTAACTAGAACTAAAATAATTTTCTATTAATATGTTACATATCATTTCATAGGTCTAAATCTTCATCTGTGCTCATTATATTCATGTTATCAGATATCTTACATTTCTTACTAGTTTTCTTTTCGGGTTTAGTTTTTTGGTTGTTTTTGTCTTTTGATTTCAAGGTAGTTCCTAACTTATTTGATTTGGTTGTGAATATTTTTAATTTAAGTTCATCCGAAATTTCGGAGCGTGTGGAGTAAAATGATGTTGATGCAGTGGTGTCCATGTGTTCTTCAGGGGAGTCTTCATAGGTGATAATTTGTCTAGTTATAGGATTTGGGGTTGGTGTTTTTGATGTAGAGGTTGCGTGCGTTGTTGTTTCCGTAGTTGGTTTTTTGTGGGCAGTGATAGCTGCTTTTTGGGCGTAGGATATTGGTGGGTGGGTATGGCGTGTGTTGTATATGAAGCGGGCTGTCTTGTGGTCTACTTTTTGCGTTATTTTGATGGCTGTTAATTCTTTTTGTTTGATAAAGGCGGGGCATGATTTGTCCATAGCGTTGTGGTGTTTTATTTGATCATCTTCGTATTTGCAGTTGATGCAGGTTGGGGTATTGGTGCATGGTTCGTTGTCTGTTGTGTGCATTTCTTTGGAGCAGTTGGCGCATGTTTTAGGGCTTTTACAGTGGGAGGAGGGGTGTCCAAATCTGAGACAGTTGAAGCATCTCATTGGAGGAGGAATGTATGGTCGTATGTTAACCACTTCGTATCCTATCCAGAGTTTGTCGGGTAGGGTAATTGTTGCAAAGGTAAGTATGATAAGGCCTGTTTCTGTTGTTTTATTGCTGTCGTTTTTGTCTTTTTTTAATATTTTTCGGACGTCAATAACGTTTTGAGGTTTAAGTTCTTCTAAGATTTCATTTTCATCAATATTCCTTGGATCGTTGGAGTATATAATGCCTTTGGTGGAGTTTAGAGTTTTGTGCTCTTCGGAGTGTACCGGGAAGGTGTGGAATAGTTGCATTTTAAGTAATTTCTGAGCTTGAGTATGGTTTTTTGTTTTGACGAGAAGGGTACCAGATCTAAGTTTTTTGCATGTTTCGACTGGTCCATTACAGGTGTAGTCTATCACTTTTTAAATAATAAAAGGTGATATTTTTTCAAAATTCCCATTATCAGTTCTGGTAATAATTATGTACATTGGTTCACTTTTTATCGTGTTAATCATTGTCAGTGGTCGGTCGGGTGGTCGGTCGGGTGGACGAGACATTGTAGTTGTTTTTGGGCTCGGGCCCTTGGTGCGTAAGTAAAGCAAGTTCACTTGTTTATAGGTTTCGTTTTTTTCGGTTAATCGCGAAGAAGTTTTCGAATCGGATGATCGGTTGGTAGATTAAGCTGATAAGCTGTAGCTTGGAGCGTAGGTTAGTTGCACGTCTTAACTCTTTGAAGCTCGGAGTGAAACTGTGTAATATATATATATTATTAACGAATTGTATAAAGTATATACAATATATATTTTACTTTAAGTGTAGACGTCCACTGGTGAGGACCGCATGCCTTAAGCGTGCTGAATAATTAGATATATTTATTGTCTAATAGGCTAAGATATCTAGGGTATTATTTAAAATTTATTTCTCTTTTTCTGTTAAAACAAATTGTGGTCCTGAAAAGGACCGATTGTATACATAGTTAAGTACAGGCTGTACAAAAATAATTTTAACCGCCAAAGCCGTATAGAGTGCGACCTTGTCTCTTCAGGGCATAAACAACATCCATGGCCGTCACGGTCTTCCTTTTGGCGTGTTCGGTGTAGGTGACAGCATCGCGAATTACGTTCTCCAAAAACACTTTTAGAACTCCACGAGTTTCCTCGTAGATAAGACCAGAGATGCGCTTCACACCGCCACGACGAGCCAAACGACGAATAGCTGGCTTCGTAATACCCTGGATGTTATCACGCAAGACTTTGCGATGACGCTTGGCGCCACCTTTTCCCAAACCTTTGCCACCTTTACCGCGTCCAGTCATTTTTCACTTTCGTTTATTAACACACTGCACGATAGTCACTGAAGAACTAACATTCCGCACCAGAGGAGCACCGCTCTTTATACCGATTCAACGAGAATATGAAGAGTTCGAAGCGATATGCTTTTCCCGCTCTTCGTAAACCCGATAAACGAAATGGCATGTCGTTCTATCTGCCTCTTTTCAACCCTCGGCGTTTCTGGTATATAAGAGGTAGCGAAACGGGCAGCACGTTTATTGTGTTATTAGAGGCGCGAAGAGAACAGTGAATTTGGAAATTGAAATGGCTCGTACAAAGCAGACTGCTCGTAAATCGACTGGTGGCAAGGCCCCACGCAAACAACTGGCTACAAAGGCCGCACGTAAAAGTGCGCCAGCCACCGGAGGAGTTAAGAAGCCTCATCGCTATCGCCCCGGAACTGTGGCTCTCCGTGAGATCCGTCGCTACCAGAAGAGTACTGAGCTGTTGATCCGTAAACTGCCATTCCAGCGGTTGGTGCGTGAAATAGCTCAGGATTTCAAGACAGATTTGCGCTTCCAGAGCTCTGCTGTGATGGCTTTGCAGGAAGCTAGTGAAGCCTATCTGGTTGGTCTGTTTGAAGATACCAATTTGTGCGCCATCCATGCTAAGCGTGTTACTATTATGCCCAAAGACATCCAGCTGGCCCGTCGTATCCGTGGAGAGCGCGCTTAAATTGAACAATTGTCAATTGGCAGCCCTTAAATTTAAACTCAAAAATCGGTCCTTTTCAGGACCACTAAGCTATTTTTTCACTGAGATTTGAATAACTATTTTGATTTTACAGAACTTATTATTAGGTTTAAAAGGCTGAAAAAATGTTTAGAGCGCTAGGATATTATTATAACTAAAATAAAACAGGATTTTTTATTGCAATGGTTTCAAAAACATGTTTTTTTTCGATAAATAAAGAATTGTTTAAAACATTTTTCGTTCAATAAATATTTGGAAAATATATGAAGAAGCAAAAATATGTCTGGTCTTGTATGAGCAGCGGATTATCAATATAATAATTTATAAATAATGTTATTATGGTTTTTACAAAAGCGGCAAAGGGTCGAAGGGTCTAGTTATAAGGAAGTTTAATTATATAAAAACTTTTTTTTTAATATACATATTGGCTATTGGAAACTAATTTATAAGTTGTATATTATGTATATATTGTCAAATGAAATTCATCAGTCCCAAAAACAAATCCTATTTTATTTCTTGCGTTATAATATGGTAACTAAAAGTTAAGTAAGAGGTAATTGGTAATATGAACACATTCAGAATATAAATTACTAGCCTCAATGTACACCTTCGAGCTACCAGTGGAAAATATACAATCCATTTTTGAGTCATAAATGAATTTGGAATTTGTAAGATATGCAGAATGGGAAATAGATAAGATTTATTAAAATAATAAACATTTAAATTTATATTATTTTGGAAAAAGTATATATTTTTAGTACGAAAACAGTTTCTTAATGGCAAATGAATGTTCACATTTTATCCAGAAAAGGGTCATTTTAAAAGCTATATTTAACTATGAATACTTAATAAAAATATAATTACGTTTTGCACAGCTGGTAGTTGAAAGTTCAATTTAAGACTTTTAGTACTAAATTAAGAAAAAATACAAACATTTTATATTTTTAATTACGTTTCAATGCAAAATATTTAAGATATTAACGTAAACGTGCACTTTCGGGTACCCAAAAAAAAGTATCGCATGTATATACGGCAACTGAGAAAGGTTTTTCTCAAATTTTGAATATTTAAGAATCAAACACAATTAAAACAAATATTAATTTTATTATTATAGGAACAAAATAATGAAAAATAATTACAGCCTTTAAAAAAACATTTGTAACACAAATGAACTGTGCCAAACACATAGACAAACTGCTCTCCTCCTCGATTCTCATCCGAACAAGGGACTTTGGATGTGGGTTCGCGGGCTACTTTTTGCATAAAAAAGTTTATTTTTGTGAATAAAAATTTAAAAAATGTCTGATTCAGCAGTAGCTACATCCGCTTCTCCTGTGGCAGCTCCACCGGCGCCGGCTGAGAAGAAAGTAACAGCCAAAAAGGCAACTGGAACTGCTGCCACAAAAGCGAAGAAGACCACAGCACCACCATCGCATCCGCCAACTCAACAAATGGTAGACGCTTCAATTAAGAATTTGAAGGAGCGTGGGGGCTCCTCGCTTCTAGCAATCAAAAAGTACATCACTGCCACATATGTACAAGTGCGATGCTCAGAAACTGGCTCCTTTCATCAAGAAGTACCTGAAGTCTGCTGTGGCCAATGGTAAGCTGATACAGACGAAGGGAAAGGGTGCTTCTGGTTCCTTTAAATTATCGGCTTCAGCCAAGAAGGAGCCCAAGCCGAAGCCTTCTTCTGTTGAGAAAAAAACTAAAAGCAAGAAGGTATCGGCCAAGAAGACCGGAGCCACCACTAAAAAGTCAGCAGGAGCTGCCGACAAGAAGCCGAAAACTAAAAAAGCCGTGGCTACCAAGAAGACAGCAGAAAAGAAAAAAACCGAGAAGGCCAAGGCAAAGGACGCTAAGAAGTCTGGTACCGTTAAGGCTAAAGCAGTAGCAACAAAAGTGAAGCCATCATCGGCAAAACCAAAGGCCGCTAAAGCCCCAAAGGCTAAACCAGCTGCATCCGCTAAGCCCAAGAAGACGGTAAAGAAAGCACCAGCTCCTACTACCGCAAAGAAGCCGAAAGCTAAGACCACGGCAGCGAAAAAATAAATTGTGATAATGTGCATTATATTTGTACTCTTTCGCAATCGCAATTTTAGATTTCGATATCTAAAATTAAATTAAACAAGCCCTTTTCAGGGCTACAATATATTCTTTGAAGAGATAAAAAAGATCAATTTTGTTAACTTGACAACATTTTAGGAGAGTATCTTTGTCCTAATTGGATTCAAAATAGCAATCGTAATTTTGAAAATTGTACTAATTAATATAAGAATATAATATATTATATAAATGCTAATACAGTATAAATATAAATTCCATCAATCCTATCCATCAATAGGATTTGAAATAGCAATCGCAAATTGGCTATTTATTATCAGAATATAATATAATATACATAGTATATTTATACTAAAACAACATAAATTAAATTTCATAGTTTCTTACTAAAACGATTTCGAACAATTAATCTATTTACTTTTAATGAAAATTGTGTTTCTTTGATTAAATTATGTTGTGGCCCTGAAAAGGGCCTTTTTTCGATCATTCTGCCCATCAAGCGAGCAATCTACTTAGAGCTTGTATACTTGGTGACAGCCTTGGTTCCTTCACTGACGGCGTGCTTGGCCAACTCTCCAGGCAGGAGAAGGCGAACAGCCGTTTGGATTTCCCGACTGGTGATGGTCGAGCGCTTGTTGTAATGCGCCAGACGCGATGCCTCAGCAGCAATACGCTCAAAGATATCGTTCACGAAGCTGTTCATTATACTCATAGCTTTAGACGAAATTCCAGTGTCAGGGTGGACCTGCTTCAGAACCTTGTAGATGTAGATGGCATAGCTTTCCTTCCTCTTGCGCTTCTTCTTCTTATCATTCTTGGTTATATTTTTCTGAGCTTTGCCAGCCTTCTTGGCTGCCTTTCCACTGGTTTTCGGCGGCATTATTACTTTAAAATTCACTTCACTTCCACTTATACCAAAGCTGGTGTTGGATCAGTTTTTAGTACTTTTATTCGAGCAGGGTTTTCAGGTCTGCTATTCAAAAATTTCATCAGGAACGACCTACCCCCAACGGAACGCAAAGGCAAACGCATAGGTATAAATTGGTGTTCCGAAGTGGTGTTCAATATTCGTGTGTGAAGTGAATTAACGTGAAGTAAAACAATATGTCTGGCCGTGGCAAGGGTGGAAAAGTGAAGGGAAAGGCAAAGTCCCGATCGAATCGTGCTGGTCTTCAGTTTCCAGTTGGACGTATTCATCGTCTGCTCCGCAAAGGCAACTATGCTGAACGCGTTGGTGCCGGCGCTCCTGTTTATCTGGCTGCCGTTATGGAATACCTGGCAGCTGAAGTTCTCGAGTTAGCTGGCAATGCGGCCCGTGATAACAAGAAGACTAGGATCATTCCCCGTCATCTGCAGTTGGCCATTCGCAATGACGAGGAGTTGAACAAGCTGCTCTCTGGTGTCACCATTGCTCAGGGTGGCGTTCTGCCCAACATCCAGGCTGTCCTGTTGCCAAAGAAGACCGAGAAGAAGGCTTAAAGATTTAATTGCGGTCCTGTATCTTACCTACTTGTACATAAACTCATATATAAACCCAAACGTCCTTTTCAGGACGACCAAACCATTGAAGAAGAATGCAAATTTTCATTACAAAAGCTCCTTTTCTAGTAGTTTCTTTCTCTTTTTAAAATAAAACTTATAGATTTAAGTCATATTGTGTGTTTTTATTGATTTTATAATACATATATATTATTAACGAATTGTATAAAGTATATACAATATATATTTTACTTTAAGTGTAGACTTCAGTCCACTGGTGAGGACCGCATGCCTTAAGCGTGCTGAATAATTAGATATATTTATTGTCTAATAGGCTAAGATATCTAGGGTATTATTTAAAATTTATTTCTCTTTTTCTGTTAAAACAAATTGTGGTCCTGAAAAGGACCGATTGTATACATAGTTAAGTACAAAAATAATTTTAACCGCCAAAGCCGTATAGAGTGCGACCTTGTCTCTTCAGGGCATAAACAACATCCATGGCCGTCACGGTCTTCCTTTTGGCGTGTTCGGTGTAGGTGACAGCATCGCGAATTACGTTCTCCAAAAACACTTTTAGAACTCCACGAGTTTCCTCGTAGATAAGACCAGAGATGCGCTTCACACCGCCACGACGAGCCAAACGACGAATAGCTGGCTTCGTAATACCCTGGATGTTATCACGCAAGACTTTGCGATGACGCTTAGCGCCACCTTTTCCCAAACCTTTGCCACCTTTACCGCGTCCAGTCATTTTTCAGTTTTGTTTATTAACACACAGCACGATAGTCACTGAAGAACTAATTTTCAGTTTCAGTTTCAGTTTCAGTTTTTGTTTATTGTCGATTTTTAATACAGGTGTTTACATTGTTTCCTGCTTATTTTAGACTTAAGCTTGACAAATTCTTAAAATCTTATTCTAGTTTAAGTATACCCTGCGCTTGAAGCTTTTCAGGGCTAAGGCACTTGATGGCTTTTTAGTATAACATTATGTTGAAGTAATTAAGGTTTTATGATTTTTGTGCTTATAGTGGTAGTTGTGGGAGAAAAAGAAAATGAGAAAAAACCCACATCGCATGGTGTTTGGGATGAACTTATAACTAACTTAAATTAATTAGTGACTAATGAGGGAGAGGATATATTTACAGCGGATAGGAACTTAAACTAATTCAGTAATAACTAGTTAAGTAAAAGTTGAGATTTTTTTGTGATTTAGATTATCATTAAGATTAGATAAGATTAAGTTATATTATTGATTGGTGTTATGTACAAGGCCGTCCAGCGGATTGAGGGATCGGTATTTCCTGTGGTAGAAAATTAGGTTATTTTCTTCATCGTATAAGATTCCCTTGTTTTGTAGATCTCTTTGGTGGTGAACAGTCAGCAGCTCGGTGTTCCCTGGGGTGATGTTTTCTTGGGTTATGTTATTGGTGATTATAAAATTATTGAGGATTTTAAATATAAGTCGATCTATCCTCGTTATATTTGCTTTTCGGTAGAGAAGACTGTTATTGATGAAGTTCCTTGTTTCTTGATCTATGAAGAGCGGCCCGATTGCAATTCTTATTATTTTTCGTTCAAGTTGGCGAAGGTTCTCCATCTGATTGCTGCTGATGTTCATCCAGGCAATGGACCCATAAGTGAGAATGGGTTGTATGAGTTTTTTATAGATGAGAAGTTTTGTTTTGGTAATAAGGTACTTGGTTCTAAAATCACAGTTTGGGCTGGTCGAATATATTGGTTTATAAATGTGACTTAGAGTCATTAAGGTCTTATATGCTTTTTTATGGATGTTATTTGAGTGGGTGATGAAGTTAAGTTTTTCGTCATAGGTGACTCCAAGGTATTTAAATTCTTGTTGGTAGCTTATCCGGGTGTTGCCATTTATATATAAGTTTGGTATAAAACTTCTTGCATTCTTGTACAGGAAGCTTCTTTTCGGACCTCTGATTATGGAGCTAAAGCATTTCTGACTGTTGAGTTTTAGTGACCACGTGTCGAAGTATGTGCATAGTGTGTTGAGGTAGCTATTCATTTCGTTTTCAACATGAGGCATTGAACCTCCTGCTGCTAATATAAGGATGTCATCTGCGTATATTAAGCATTCTATTTCCGTGGTTGTATTTTGATTATGATAGTCTGGGATGTCTGCTAGGAACAGATTGTATAGCATGGGAGCAAGTAGTGATCCCTGTGGTACCCCTGCTGGTATTGATCTTATTAGGGAAGTTTCTGTATCATCAGGGCTGTATACTTGGAATTGTCTGTTTGTTAAGTAACTTTTTATGATTTTTAGGATGTTATCATTAAATTGGAATTTGTGTTTCATCTTGTAGATTAGTCCATTCGTCCATACAGTGTCAAAAGCTTTTTCAAAATCCAGTGCACATGTTATTGTGGCTCTTTTTCGTAGGTAATTGGAGAATATAAAGTTATTAGCGGCAAGTAGTGCATGGTTTGTTGAAGACTTGCTTTTAAATCCAAATTGGTTAGGTTTTAGGATGTTGTTCGTATTGATGTGTTTTTCAATTTGGTTATAAATTATTTTTTCGAGGAGTAGGCTTATTGCTGACAGGAGTGAAATTGGTCTATATGAAGTTAGTTTCCGAGGATTTGCGCTGGGTTTAGGTATTGGGATTACCTTGCTTAGTTTCCAATCAGTTGGGAAGTAGTTATTATTTAGGCAATGATTTATGAGGATAGTAATGTGTAATATGATTGGTATGTTGAAATTTTTTATCAGAAAGTTGCATGTCTTGTCTGGCCCCATGGATTTTTTTGAATTTTTTCCTTTGATTGTATCCATCATTTCAATTGGGTTTGTTAAGCCATATCTGACGGCTTCTTCCCATTGGCCATCCGCTGTGCAAATATTGTTGAATTCGGTTCGGTGTGTTGTATCATTAGGAAACTCTTGGGTTATAATGTTGTTTATTGTGGATATGTGGTTTTGGATTTCTGGGTCAGGATGAGGTGATATAATATCTCGTTGATGTATTTTTTCGAAGGACCAGGCTATTGCGTTTATTTTATTGAAGGTTGTTGATATTATCGGCTGTTCTATGTTGAAGTCAATTGTGTTTACTTCGCCTTCTGTGAGCGTTATGTCATTGCTGAGGCATTCTTTGGTTGCTATTTTGGGATTTAGCATTTTAAGGTATTTATTGCTGATTTTGCTTGAGTTAATTTTCTTTAGCTTATGGTTTAGTTCCTTTAATTCGCTGAGATGTATGTGATTGGTGATTTGTGTGTCTATTTCTTTAATGGTTGATTTGATGTCGTCGATTTGTGCGCTGGTTAAGGTGTGCCTGTTAAACAGCATCTTTCGGAGTCTCCTTTTGTTGTGTATTAGTTGGAGACATGTTCTGTTTAGTTTTATGGCTTGGTTCTTCGATTTCGTGGCTGCTTTGGGTATTGCTCTGTCTGAGTTTAGGCCCATTTCGACAGCAGTGGTTAGTGTTTTGATATGTTGATCTATTTCGTCTGTTGTGATGTTTCTATTTATTGGTATTGTTTCTAAGTTCCTTAATATTGTGCTGTTCCATTCGATGCTATTTATTTCAGTGAGTTTGTATTTGGATTTGGGTATTTTTTTTATGAGGCGGTTGTTGTGGAGGTTTATGGTGATTTCTATTGCATGATGGTCGGATGGAAAGTCCTTCACTGTTTTGCATCCATTTGTAAATGTTATTAAGTTTATTGGTATATGTAGACTTGTAATGAAGAAGTCTATGGAGGAGTCTATTCCGTGTGGATTTGGGCGTGTGGGTTCCATTCCGGGCAGTATCATAAGCTGGGCATTGCGTGTAACCCATTGATCAAGGATGGTTCCACTTTGATTGATGTGAAGAGGGTTATAGTTTGGTACGTTCCATTTTGGCGATTTACTATTTAGATCACATCCAATTATTATGTTGTTTTGGGTTTGGGCTATTGAGTTGTTAATTATTTCTAGGTCTGATATTAGGAGCGGATCATTTGGTCTTTTGTATAGCGAGGCTATTATATAAGATGTTTTCCTATTTCGGTGGTCGTGCAGTTGTATTTGTATGGCGATAGCTTCGATGAATTGAAGTTCATTGATGTTTATTATTTCGTATTCGATGTTATCTCTGATGCATATCGCCACACTCATTTCTGGGTCGGGGTCGTTGTTGTTGATGTTATTATTCCTTAGTGCCGGTGTGGTTTGCCTTATGAAGGTGTAGTTGTCCAGCATTGCTGATTGCGTGCTTTTAAGGTGATGTTCAGCCCGTAGCAGGATATCCGGTTTGTGGTTTTGCAGGAATTCGTTTAATTCAGCTCGTTTTTTTAGTTGCTTGATTCCGTTTACGTTTTGAAACTGTATTTTTAGTTGCATTAGTTTAAGGCAAGTTGTAGGATGAAGTCCAGTAATAGCGTTTTTTTTATGTCACTGTTTTCGTGCGCAGCTGGATATTTGTTCGTGAGCGTCTTCATTATATTGATGCAAGAAATTAAGTCCTTACCGAAGGCATTTTTAGTGTCTTGATTGATCTTCTCTATTGTAATGATTGATGGTTTGTTAGGCTGATTTGGCATGATTTTGTTTTTTGAGTGCTGAGGCGAAACTTTGTCCGTTTTGCACTTCGCTGCTCTTTGGGTGGCTGTATTTTATTGTATTTTCTATTTTTTTGTCAATGGTTTGCCTTTGTTTTTTAATTTTTTCTATGTAGCTTTGTCGCATAGGGCATATTTTGGCATTAGCTGTGTGGTTTCCTTTGCAGTTAGCACATTTGATGTTGGGGTTTTTCTCATTTGTGTCTTCCGCAGCCTTCGTTATTTTGCACTTGCCCGGGGCATGCGGTTCAATGCACTTTACGCATCTATACGGCATTTGGCAGTTGCTTGCTACGTGGCAGAAGCGTTGACAATTTCTGCATTGCTTGATGTGGTTTGGATGCGGTTTATATTTCTCAATTTGGATTTTGCAATTAAGCAGTCTATTGAGGTCATAGATTTGTTTGATTTTTTCTGTTTTTGTTACTTGGCACATCCAGTAGACATTTTTATATTTCGTCACTGACGTTATTTTTAGGTCAGGTAGAGATTCTGCCAGTGCCTCCTTAACCTCATCCTCACTGTACACATCAGTTGGTATTTTTTTTAGAATTAGTGTGTGTGGTTTTAATTGTTTTGGTGTAAAGGAGAAAAACAGTACTCCTTTTTTCGTTAATTCATCCTTCGCGGCAAGCAGATCATCTAAGGAGTAAACCTTTACATGGATCACAATTTTGCTCACATTAGTGAGGGTGAATTTATTGTGTTTGAGTTTGTTTTTCAATATTTCCGTCAGTGCCTTTGAATTTTGTTCATATGTGATTATAATGGGTAGGTCCTTTAGCAATGGGTCCTTATTTGTTGGGTGTTTGGTTGTTGCAGCTGGTTTTGCTAGCTGGGGTTTGATTTTTGGTAGTTCGGGGTAAGTGTTTTTCGCCGAATTTTGTTTTTGCATCACTTCCAGTTGGTGGACTGCTTTTTTATATTCGGATCTTAGCGATTTCAGCTCCTCCAGAAGGGCGTTCATTTCATTTTTTTTTATTGTGACACTTTCTTCTTGTTCGTCGTCCATCTCCTCGTCGTATTCTTCGTCTTCTTCTTCTTCATATTCAACGTCTTGCGATGAGTCGCTAAGAATGGCTTCTTCTTCGTGTTTTCGTTTTAACAGAGCGGAATCAGAGTCCATGTTGTCATTTCGTAATGATATTTCCTCCGAGGTTTCTTTTATAGAGGTAACTTCTCGTGGCTTGGCACTTAGTTTTTGTTTTTTCATTGCGTTGGTGCCCCCTGTATTATAGGGGCACTGCAACTGCGTACTTGTTTCACTTTTTGTACTATGCTCCTTCGGCATTCACAAGTAAACAATTATTCACAATATCTCTTTGTTTTTTTTTTAAGCAGTCTCTGTCTGTAATTAGTTTGTTTACAACACTTTCACAATTCACTTTTGCCACCTTTACCGCGTCCAGTCATTTTTCACTTTCGTTTATTAACACACTGCACGATAGTCACTGAAGAACTAACAGTAAAAGTGCGCCAGCCACCGGAGGAGTTAAGAAGCCTCATCGCTATCGCCCCGGAACTGTGGCTCTCCGTGAGATCCGTCGCTACCAGAAGAGTACTGAGCTGTTGATCCGTAAACTGCCATTCCAGCGGTTGGTGCGTGAAATAGCTCAGGATTTCAAGACAGATTTGCGCTTCCAGAGCTCTGCTGTGATGGCTTTGCAGGAAGCTAGTGAAGCCTATCTGGTTGGTCTGTTTGAAGATACCAATTTGTGCGCCATCCATGCTAAGCGTGTTACTATTATGCCCAAAGACATCCAGCTGGCCCGTCGTATCCGTGGAGAGCGCGCTTAAATTGAACAATTGTCAATTGGCAGCCCTTAAATTTAAACTCAAAAATCGGTCCTTTTCAGGACCACAAAGCTATTTTTTCACTGAGATTTGAATAACTATTTTGATTTTACAGAACTTATTTTTAGGTTTAAAAGGCTGAAAAAAAATGTTTTGAGCGCTAGGATATATATTATAACTAAAATAAAACAGGATTTTTTATTGCAATGCTTTCAAAAACATGTTTTTTTTCGATAAATAAAGAATTGTTTAAAACATTTTTCGTTCAATAAACCAAAATATTTGGAAAATATATGAAGAAGCAAAAATATGTCTGGTCTTGTGTGAGCAGCGGATTATCAATATAATAATTTATTAATAATTTATAAATAATGTTATTATGGTTTTTACAAAAGCGGCAAAGGGTCGAAGGGTCTAGTTATAAGGAAGTTTAATTATATAAAAACTTTTTTTTTAATATACATATTGGCTATTGGAAACTAATTTATAAGATTTTATATTATATAGATATTGTCAAATGAAATTCATCAGTCCCAAGAACAAATTGTATTTTATTTCTTGCGTTATAATATGGTAACTAAAAGTTAAGTAAGAGGTAATTGGTAATATGAACACATTCAGAATATAAATTACTAGCCTCAATGTACACCTTCGAGCTACCAGTGGAAAATATACAATCCATTTTTGAGACAAAAATGAATTTGGAATTTGTAAGATATGCAGAATGGGAAATAGATAAGATTTATTAAAATAATAAAAATTTAAATTTATATTATTTTGGAAAAAGTATATTTTTTTAGTACGAAAATAGTTTCTCTAATGGCAAATGAATGTTCACATTTTACCCAGAAAAGGGTCATTTTAAAAGCTATATTTAACTATGAATACTTAATAAAAATATAATTACGTTTTTCACAGCTGGTAGTTGAAAGTTCAATTTAAGACTTTTAGTACTAAATTAAGAAAAAATACAAACATTTTATATTTTTAATGACGTTTTAATGCAAAATATTTAAGATATTAACGTAAACGTGCACTTTCGGGTACCCAAAAAAAAGTATCGCATGTATATACGGCAACTGAGAAAGGTTTTTCTCAAATTTTGAATATTTAAGAATCAAACACAATTAAAACAAATATTAATTTTATTATTATAAGAACAAAATAATGAAAAATAATTACAGCCTTTGAAAAAACATTTGTAACACAAATGAACTGTGCCAAACACATAGTCAAACTGCTCTCCTCCTCGATTCTCATCCGAACAAGGGACTTTGGATGTGGGTTCGCGGGCTACTTTTTGCATAAAAAAAGTTTATTTTTGTGAATAAAAATTTAAAAAAATGTCTGATTCAGCAGTAGCTACGTCCGCTTCTCCTGTGGCAGCTCCACCGGCGCCGGCTGAGAAGAAAGTAACAGCCAAAAAGGCAACTGGATCTGCTGCCACAAAAGCGAAGAAGACCACAGCACCACCATCGCATCCGCCAACTCAACAAATGGTAGACGCTTCAATTAAGAATTTGAAGGAGCGTGGGGGCTCCTCGCTTCTAGCAATCAAAAAGTACATCACTGCCACATACAAGTGCGATGCTCAGAAACTGGCTCCTTTCATCAAGAAGTACCTGAAGTCTGCTGTGGCCAATGGTAAGCTGATACAGACGAAGGGAAAGGGTGCTTCTGGTTCCTTTAAATTATCGGCTTCAGCCAAGAAGGAGCCCAAGCCGAAGCCTTCTTCTGTTGAGAAAAAAACTAAAAGCAAGAAGGTATCGACCAAGAAGACCGGAGCCACCACTAAAAAGTCCGCAGGAGCTGCCGACAAGAAGCCGAAAACTAAAAAAGCCGTGGCTACCAAGAAGACAGCTGAAAAGAAGAAAACCGAGAAGGCCAAGGCAAAGGACGCTAAGAAGTCTGGTACCGTTAAGGCTAAAGCAGTAGCAACAAAAGTGAAGCCATCATCGGCAAAACCAAAGGCCGCTAAAGCCCCAAAGGCTAAACCAGCTGCATCCGCTAAGCCCAAGAAGACGGTAAAGAAAGCACCAGCTCCTACTACCGCAAAGAAGCCGAAAGCTAAGACCACGGCAGCGAAAAAATAAATTGTGATAATGTGCATTATATTTGTACTCTTTCGCAATCGCAATTTTAGATTTCGATATCTAAAATTAAATTAAACAAGCCCTTTTCAGGGCTACAATATATTCTTTGAAGAGATAAAAAAGATCAATTTTGTTAACTTGACAAAATCTTAGGAGAGTATCTTTGTCCTAATTGGATTCAAAATAGCAATCGTAATTTTGAAAATTGTACTAATTAATATAAGAATATAATATATTATATAAATGCTAATACAGTATAAATATAAATTCCATCAATCCTATCCATCAATAGGATTTGAAATAGCAATCGCAAATTGGCTATTTATTATCAGAATATAATATAATATACATAGTATATTTATACTAAAACAACATAAATTAAATTTCATAGTTTCTTACTAAAACGATTTCGAACAATTAATCTATTTACTTTTAATGAAAATTGTGTTTCTTTGATTAAATTATGTTGTGGCCCTGAAAAGGGCCTTTTTTCGATCATTCTGCCCATCAAGCGAGCAATCTACTTAGAGCTTGTATACTTGGTGACAGCCTTGGTTCCTTCACTGACGGCGTGCTTGGCCAACTCTCCAGGCAGGAGAAGGCGAACAGCCGTTTGGATTTCCCGACTGGTGATGGTCGAGCGCTTGTTGTAATGCGCCAGACGCGATGCCTCAGCAGCAATACGCTCAAAGATATCGTTCACGAAGCTGTTCATTATACTCATAGCTTTAGACGAAATTCCAGTGTCAGGGTGGACCTGCTTCAGAACCTTGTAGATGTAGATGGCATAGCTTTCCTTCCTCTTGCGCTTCTTCTTCTTATCATTCTTGGTTATATTTTTCTGAGCTTTGCCAGCCTTCTTGGCTGCCTTTCCACTGGTTTTCGGCGGCATTATTACTTTAAAATTCACTTCACTTCCACTTATACCAAAGCTGTTTTATGTTTTATGTTTTTTATTGTCACAGATTTGTTACAGAGTTTCTTACTTATACTCTATGAGATTAATTCTAAGGTTGACAAGTTCTTAGGATTATTATGATTAGGTTTACAAGTGTTTATTGCCCTGCGCTTATAGCTTATCCGGGTTTTAAAGATTATAGTTTTGTGTAATGTTTTTGTTTTTAATATCATGTTGATGTTCAGTTGGCTAGTGTTTATTATGAAGTAGATTGCCAGGGAAAAAGAAAAACCTGGTGGCAGTTTAGATTCGGTTTTTTATGTCTTACAGCTAGGGGGAGTATTTACATTGGTGTGGGGGAGGGGGCTATTTACAGGGGAATAGGGTTATTGGCATGTGTTGTATATAAGGTGCCCTGGATTGAGTGAAGATTTTCTACGGTGGTAGAATATTAGCTTGTTGTTTACGTCATAAATTATCCCTAGGTTTTTAAGATAATTGAAATGGTTTAGAGTAAGGTGGTCTGTGGATTGGCTCTGTGTCAATTGCCTTTGGGCAACGCTGTTTTTAATCAGTGGGTTATGGCTGTTAGTGTTATTTTCAATGAATTTTTCAATTATTTGAATTATTTTGGCATCGATGCGGGTTGTTTTTGTTAGTTTGTATAGGTTATTGTTGGATATGTAGTGTAGGGTGCTTGGGTTTCTTGCGGCTGGTCCTAGTGCCTTTCGCAGTAGGTGCCTTTCAATTTTCCTTAGTTCTTCCATTTCTTTGGATTTTATATTGAACCAGGCTATGTGTCCGTATATGAGGATAGGTTGGATAAGTCTTTTGTAGATTAGGAGTTTGGTGTTTTGTATTCTAGTGTTATGGTTGGTTGTTATGGATCCAAAAATGTGGTGTATTAGTCCGATTTGTTTTTTAACTTTTGATTTTATATTTTGAGTGTTTTCTTTGTGGTTCATTTTACTGTCGTATAGTACACCAAGATATTTTATTACAGATGTGTTTTTAATTGGGTTATTGTTTATTTTGATTATTGGAGTGTAGTGTCGTTGGTTCGGGTATAGGTCCGCTATTCGGGGGCCTTTGATTGTGCATACTTCACATTTATTTATGTTTAGTTTTAGCCTCCATTTGATGAAATAGAGCTCTAGTTGTTTCAGGTAGTTGTTTAGTTTTTGTTCAGTATTTCTTAGCCTTAAGCTAGAGGCGAGTATGAATATATCATCAGCATATATAAGTGGTGTAATTACTATTCTATTTGTCTCTGTTGTACTTGGTGAGTAGTCTGGTATGTCAGCCAGGAATATGTTGTACAGAATTGGGGCGAGGGTAGATCCTTGTGGAACTCCTGCCGTGATATCTCGAGTTAAAGAGGTTTCTCTATTGTTTGTAACATGAAATGTTCTATTGTTTAGGTAGCTGTGGATAATTTTTGTGGTGTTTTGGTCGAAGTTAAAATTTCTGGACATTTTGTAAATTAGGCCGTTTGTCCAGACAGTATCAAACGCCTTTTCGAAGTCAAGAGCACATGTGATAGTTGCACATCGGTTTTCTAGGTTATTAAATATTAGATTATTTGCAACTGCAAATGAATGGGAGGTTGAGGTATTTTCTCTGAAGCCAAATTGGTATGGTTTTAGAATATTCTGAGTTTTTAAATGTTTTTGTATTTTTTCTAGTATTATTTTTTCAAAAGAGTTGACTAATGGCAGAGAGTATGGAGATTGGTCTGTAGCTTTTCAAACTTTCAGGAAGACATTTTGGTTTTTTCACTGGTATAATTTTGCTGTTTTTCCAGCTTTTTGGAAAGTAGCTATTGTTAATACAGTGATTGAATAGTTTTGTCACGTGTATTATTATGTTTAGACTTAGTTTTTTTACCAGGAAATTACTAGAATTGTCAGGTCCTAAGGTTTTTTTGTTGTTTGAAAATTTGATGTGGTGTATTACATCATCTGTGTTTACAAAGTTCAAGTTATTGGCATTAGGGAAGTTACCATCAGCCGTTATGGAGGGGGAGAAGGTTGTGATGTGTTCGTTGTTTCTGAACATGTTATTTATTGTAAAGTTTATTTGGTCGGTATGTATTTGGTTTTCTGGTGTACTAGATGAGAGGTGGTCATTTTGTGAGTGTATTTGTTCAAAAGACCAAGCAAGTGCATTGATTTTTTGGAAGTTGTTTGTGATAGTTGGGGTGGTGCTAAAGTCTATTTCATTCATTTCTTGTTGAGTTAGTGTTATGTTGTGGATTTTATTATTGTTTTTGATCTTTGTTAAGTTTTTTTAGGCTAACTTTTTCAGGTTTGATATGTGCAAGTTTTTTCTCTATTGAGAGTAAGTATGTGTTTTCAAGTTGAATGTTTATTTCATAATTTATTAAATTTATTAGTTCTTTGATTTGCAGTTTCTGTTGGTGACTTAGGCTTGTTTGTCTGCGTGTGAGTTGTCTTCTAAGTTGCTTTTTTGTTTTTATAAGTATGAGGCATTGTCTGTTTGGTGCAATTGTTTTTGTTGGTCTGGATGGGTCAATTATTACTTTTGGTATGGCTGCATCTGTTTCTAGTCCAGATTTAAGTGCTTTAGTAAGATTTTCAACGTGCCAGTCAATTTCATCTTGTTGTAGGTTTTTGTCATTAGGAATTTCTGGTAGGTTCATAGAGATTATTGTATTGTATATTATGGGGTCAATTTCGTTAAATTTATAAGTTATTTTTGTTTCAGCTTTTTCCATTTCATAGTTTCCTATATTAACTTTTAGTTGTATTGCATAGTGATCAGAAGGGTAGTCTTTCAGGACATTGCAAGTGGTGGTGTGGCCCGTGTTTATTTCAGTTGATGTTATGAAAAAGTCAATGGATGATTCGGTGTTATTACTGATTCTTGTCGGTTCGTCTGGGGGGATATAGTTTATAGTCTGGTTTGTTTTGTATCCAGTTAAGTAGCACTTTGCCGTTGGTGTTTAGGTGCTGGGGGTTGTGGTGAGGGATGTTCCAAATCGGATTTTTTGCATTTATATCACAGCCAATAATCACCTGCGTACAGTTTGTGTTTTGGGCTATAATTTGGGTAATTTTGTTTAGGTCTGAGACTAGCAGGGCGTCCGTAGGTCTTTTGTATAATGAGGCAAAAACTATTTGGTGGTTTGTATTTCTGTGGTCTCTGTAATTGAGTTTTATGGCAATTATTTCAGTGTATTGTAATTGTGGTATATCTATTTCTTTGTATTTGACGCCATTTCTGATGCAAATGGCTACGAGGGAGCCAGAATCAGGTGTGGTGTTGTTGATGGGCTTAGATTGCCTGATGAATTGATAGTTGGCTAAGGTTATGTTTTTATTTGTTTTTATACGATGCTCAGCTAATAGTAGCACGTCTGGTTTATGCTTTTTTAGGAAGAGATCTATTTCAGCTTGTTTTCTCAGCTGTCCGATGCCGTTCACGTTTAGGAATATGGATTTTAATGGTCTCATAGTGAAATTTGTAGAATAAAATCAAGCAATATTTGCTTTCTCATGCTTTCGGTTTTTGTTTGTGGGTACTTGAGTATCGTGCTTTTCATAATATCAATACATGTTATTAAGTTTTTGCCAAAGGCTTTAACGGATTCATTATTAAGGTTTTCTAATGTAAGTGTTGGGGTTGATTTTGGTTCAGGCTGATTGTTTGCGAGCAAGGAAGCAAACGTTTTGTTTGCTTGTATTTTGTTATTGTTGCTTATAGAAGCAGGTATTGTTTTTGTTTTTGCAATTCGCTTTTCATTTATTTTTGTTAGGAATTTTTGCCTTATAGGACAAATTTTAGCATTGGCAGTGTGATTGCCAAGGCAATTGACACATTGAGCTAAAGAGGGCTGGGGGTTATTCGGGTCAGGTTTTGGCAAATTGCACTCACCAGGTAAGTGCGTTTTAGTGCATTTAACACATCTATACGGCATGTTGCAGTTGCTGGCTACATGCGAGAATCGCTGGCACTTGTGGCATTGTTTAATACTGTTCGGATGTGGCTTATAGCCTTCAATATGAACCTTACAATTTAAGAGATCATTAATTTTAAATATTTTACCAATATTGTTTGATTTTTTGATTTGTACTATGTAGTATTTATCTTTAAATGTCTTTATTGATATAATTTCTAGATCGGGGACAGAATCTTTTAGGGCTAGCTGAATTTCATTAAGTGTAAATATGTTTATGGGTAATTTTTTTATAACTATTGTATGGGGTTTAAATTGCTTGGGTGTGTATGTGAAGAACTGAATTTGGTTTTGTGCAAGGTTGTTTTTAACTTTGTTTAAGTTTTCGATTGTGTAAAGTTTTAAATGTGTGACGTTTTTATTAATTAAATTAAGGCTATATTTACCACTGATGGTTTCTCGAAGTTTTTTTATATCCGCATTATATATGACAATAATGGGTAGGTTGTGTAATGTTTCCGTGGTTGATGTCTTCTGGTCAATTGTTGTAGTCGTCTTCTGTTTTGCTGCCTTCTGGATGGATGTTGTTGTCGTCTTCTGGCTGGTTGGCTTCTTTATGTTGGTTGGTTGGTTTAAAGCTGGGTAGTTGTTGTTGTAGTTGTTATCATTGTTGTTGTTCCGATACATTGACAGTATCTGATTGAGTTTCTTATTTTCGTCGGCAAGAGCCGTGGCTTGACCTCTTAGTTTTGCTGTTTCCTCTAACAGACCTTTAATCTGCCGAGGTGTTAGGGCTAGGTCTTCATCATCATCATCTTCGTCTTCATAATCTTCGTCTTCATCGTCGTCGTCGATGTCGTCAGATTCTTCGGTTGAAGTTTCTGTTTCGGACGAGGTAGAGCTTCTTTGTCGTTTATTTGATTGGCATTCAAAGTCCATTTCGTCATTATGGGATTCTTTGGCTTGTTGTTCATTAATTTGGTTAGGTGTTTGGTCTATTGGTTTGTTTATGCTTGTTGTTTGAACTGCTGTTTGAATTTGGTTTATTTGAACTGATGGTGGATTTTCGGTTGGTGTTTGTAATGTTGGTTGTACACTTTTCTGAGTTTTCTCTTGGCTTTCATCATTTGTCTCAAGAATTAGTTTTTTGGTTGGTGGCTTCGGGGAATTTCCTTTTTTATTGTTTTTTTCATGGTATTTTTTGCCCCTCTGCAGGGGACTTCTTTACACTTTCCTATGAATTTGTTTTTTTTTTTTTTTTTTTTTGTTTTGTGTCTTTTTTCACTGTAATTTTACTCTGTTCTATTTTCTCAGAAGAAAAGCTTAAAAAGTTTTCTTGGCTGCCTTTCCACTGGTTTTCGGCGGCATTATTACTTTAAAATTCACTTCACTTCCACTTATACCAAAGCTGGTGTTGGATCAGTTTTTAGTACTTTTATTCGAGCAGGGTTTTCAGGTCTGCTATTCAAAAATTTCATCAAGAACGACCTACCCCCAACGGAACGCAAAGGCAAACGCATAGGTATAAATTGGTGTTCCGAAGTGGTGTTCAATATTCGTGTGTGAAGTGAATTAACGTGAAGTAAAACAATATGTCTGGCCGTGGCAAGGGTGGAAAAGTGAAGGGAAAGGCAAAGTCCCGATCGAATCGTGCTGGTCTTCAGTTTCCAGTTGGACGTATTCATCGTCTGCTCCGCAAAGGCAACTATGCTGAACGCGTTGGTGCCGGCGCTCCTGTTTATCTGGCTGCCGTTATGGAATACCTGGCAGCTGAAGTTCTCGAGTTAGCTGGCAATGCGGCCCGTGATAACAAGAAGACTAGGATCATTCCCCGTCATCTGCAGTTGGCCATTCGCAATGACGAGGAGTTGAACAAGCTGCTCTCTGGTGTCACCATTGCTCAGGGTGGCGTTCTGCCCAACATCCAGGCTGTCCTGTTGCCAAAGAAGACCGAGAAGAAGGCTTAAAGATTTAATTGCGGTCCTGTATCTTACCTACTTGTACATAAACTCATATATAAACCCAAACGTCCTTTTCAGGACGACCAAACCATTGAAGAAGAATGCAAATTTTCATTACAAATATTAGGCCAAGACAATAATTAAAAAAAAATAAGTAATATCCTAGATTTATTGGAGATAATACCGGATACATGTTTGTGGATACATTATGTATGTATGATGGAAATAAAAGTTTAAATTCCACTTACATTTAAAATTCAAGCATTACGTATTTATTAATTGCGTGAAGAGTGTGATTGAAAAAAATATATGAAGCTCCTTTTCTAGTAGTTTCTTTCTCTTTTTAAAATAAAACAGATTTAAGTCATATTGTGTGTTTTTATTGATTTTATAATACATATATATTATTAACGAATTGTATAAAGTATATACAATATATATTTTACTTTAAGTGTAGACTTCAGTCCACTGGTGAGGACCGCATGCCTTAAGCGTGCTGAATAATTAGATATATTTATTGTCTAATAGGCTAAGATATCTAGGGTATTATTTAAAATTTATTTCTCTTTTTCTGTTAAAACAAATTGTGGTCCTGAAAAGGACCGATTGTATACATAGTTAAGTACAGGCTGTACAAAAATAATTTTAACCGCCAAAGCCGTATAGAGTGCGACCTTGTCTCTTCAGGGCATAAACAACATCCATGGCCGTCACGGTCTTCCTTTTGGCGTGTTCGGTGTAGGTGACAGCATCGCGAATTACGTTCTCCAAAAACACTTTTAGAACTCCACGAGTTTCCTCGTAGATAAGACCAGAGATGCGCTTCACACCGCCACGACGAGCCAAACGACGAATAGCTGGCTTCGTAATACCCTGGATGTTATCACGCAAGACTTTGCGATGACGCTTGGCGCCACCTTTTCCCAAACCTTTGCCACCTTTACCGCGTCCAGTCATTTTTCACTTTCGTTTATTAACACACTGCACGATAGTCACTGAAGAACTAACATTCCGCACCAGAGGAGCACCGCTCTTTATACCGATTCAACGAGAATATGAAGAGTTCGAAGCGATATGCTTTTCCCGCTCTTCGTAAACCCGATAAACGAAATGGCATGTCGTTCTATCCCCTCTTTTCAACCCTCGGCGTTTCTGGTATATAAGAGGTAGCGAAACGGGCAGCACGTTTATTGTGTTATTAGAGGCGCGAAGAGAACAGTGAATTTGGAAATTGAAATGGCTCGTACAAAGCAGACTGCTCGTAAATCGACTGGTGGCAAGGCCCCACGCAAACAACTGGCTACAAAGGCCGCACGTAAAAGTGCGCCAGCCACCGGAGGAGTTAAGAAGCCCCATCGCTATCGCCCCGGAACTGTGGCTCTCCGTGAGATCCGTCGCTACCAGAAGAGTACTGAGCTGTTGATCCGTAAACTGCCATTCCAGCGGTTGGTGCGTGAAATAGCTCAGGATTTCAAGACAGATTTGCGCTTCCAGAGCTCTGCTGTGATGGCTTTGCAGGAAGCTAGTGAAGCCTATCTGGTTGGTCTGTTTGAAGATACCAATTTGTGCGCCATCCATGCAAAGCGTGTTACTATTATGCCCAAAGACATCCAGCTGGCCCGTCGTATCCGTGGAGAGCGCGCTTAAATTGAACAATTGTCAATTGGCAGCCCTTAAATTTAAACTCAAAAATCGGTCCTTTTCAGGACCACTAAGCAATTTTTTCACTGAGATTTGAATAACTATTTTGATTTTACAGAACTTATTATTAGGTTTAAAAGGCTGAAAAAATGTTTTGAGCGCTAGAATATATATTATAACTAAAATAAAACAGGATTTTTTATTGAAATGGTTTCAAAAACAAACTTTTTTCCATAAATAAAGAATTGTTTACTACATTTTTCGTTCAATAAACATTCAAATACACTGTTGTCATTATTTGGAAAATATATGAAGAATCAAAAATATGTCTGGTCTTGTGTGAGCAGCGGATCATCAATATAATCATTTATTAATAATTTATAAATAATGTTATTATGGTTTTTACAAAAGCGGCAAAGGGTCGAAGGGTCTAGTTATAAGGAAGTTTAATTATATAAAAACTTTTTTTTTAATATACATATTGGCTATTGGAAACTAATTAATAAGATTTTATTTATAAGATATAAATTTCATCAGTCCCAAGAACAAATTGTATTTTATTTCTTGCGTTATAATATGGTAACTAAAAGTTTAGTAAGAGGTAATTGGTAATATGAACACATTCAGAATATAAATTACTAGCCTCAATGTACACCTTCGAGCTACCAGTGGAAAATATACAATCCATTTTTGAGTCATAAATGAATTTGGAATTTGTAAGATATGCAGAATGGGAAATAGATAAGATTTATTAAAATAATAAACATTTATTATTTTGGAAAAAGTATATATTTTTAGTACGAAAACAGTTTCTTAATGGCAAATGAATGTTCACATTTTATCCAGAAAAGAGTCATTTTAAAAGCTATATTTAACTATGAATACTTAATAAAAATATAATTACGTTTTGCACAGCTGGTAGTTGAAAGTTCAATTTAAGACTTTTAGTAGTAAATTAACAAAAAACACAAACATTTTATATTTTAAATTACGTTTTAATGCAAAATATTTAAGATAATAACGTAAACGTGCACTTTCGGGTACCCAAAAAAAAGTATCGCATCTATATACGGCAACTGAGAAAGGATTTTCTCAAATTTTGAATATTTAAGAATCAAACACAAATAATACAAATATTAATTTTATTATTATAAGAACAAAATAATGAAAAATAATTACACCCCTTGAAAAAACATTTGTAACACAAATGAACTGTGCCAAACACATAGTCAAACTGCTCTCCTCCTCGATTCTCATCCGAACAAGGGACTTTGGATGTGGGTTCGCGGGCTATTTTTTGCATAAAAAAAGTTTATTTTTGTGAATAAAAATTGAAAAAATGTCTGATTCAGCAGTAGCTACATCCGCTTCTCCTGTGGCAGCTCCACCGGCGCCAACTGAGAAGAAAGTAACAGCCAAAAAGGCAACTGGATCTGCTGCCACAAAAGCGAAGAAGACCACAGCACCACCATCGCATCCGTCAACTCAACAAATGGTAGACGCTTCAATCAAGAATTTGAAGGAGCGTGGGGGCTCCTCGCTTCTAGCAATCAAGAAGTACATCACTGCCACATACAAGTGCGATGCTCAGAAACTGGCTCCTTTTATCAAGAAGTACCTGAAGTCTGCTGTGGCCAATGGTAAGCTGATACACACGAAGGGAAAGGGTGCTTCTGGTTCCTTTAAATTATCGGCTTCAGCCAAGAAGGAGCCCAAGCCGAAGCCTTCTTCTGTTGAGAAAAAAACTAAAAGCAAGAAGGTATCGGCCAAGAAGACCGGAGCCACCACTAAGAAGTCCGCAGGAGCTGCCGACAAGAAGCCGAAAACTAAAAAAGCTGTGGCTACCAAGAAGACAGCTGAAAAGAAGAAAACCGAGAAGGCCAAGGCAAAGGACGCTAAGAAGTCTGGTACCGTTAAGGCTAAAGCAGTAGCAACAAAAGTGAAGCCATCATCGGCAAAACCAAAGGCCGCTAAAGCCCCAAAGGCTAAACCAGCTGCATCCGCTAAGCCCAAGAAGACGGTAAAGAAAGCACCAGCTCCTACTACCGCAAAGAAGCCGAAAGCTAAGACCACGGCAGCGAAAAAATAAATTGTGATAATGTGCATTATATTTGTACACTTTCGCAATCGCAATTTTAGATTTCGATATCTAAAATTAAATTAAACAAGCCCTTTTCAGGGCTACAATATATTCTTTGAAGAGATAAAAAAGATCAATTTTGTTAACTTGACAACATTTTAGGAGAGTATCTTGGATCCTAATTGGATTCAAAATAGCAATCGTAATTTTGAAAATTGTTCTAATTAATATAATATAATATATTATATAAATGCTAATACAGTATAAATATAAATTCCATCAATCCTAATAGGATTTAAAATAGCAATGGCGAATTGGCTATTTATTTCCAGAATATAATATAATATACATAGTATTTTTATACTAAAATATAAATTAAATTTCATAGTTTCTTACTAAAACGATTTCGAACAATTTTAATGAAAATTGTGTTTCTTTGATTAAATTATGTTGTGGCCCTGAAAAGGGCCTTTTTCGATCATTCTGCCCATCAAGCGAGCAATCTACTTGGAGCTTGTATACTTGGTGACAGCCTTGGTTCCTTCACTGACGGCGTGCTTGGCCAACTCTCCAGGCAGGAGAAGGCGAACAGCCGTTTGGATTTCCCGACTGGTGATGGTCGAGCGCTTGTTGTAATGCGCCAGACGCGATGCCTCAGCAGCAATACGCTCAAAGATATCGTTCACGAAGCTGTTCATTATACTCATAGCTTTAGACGAAATTCCAGTGTCAGGGTGGACCTGCTTCAGAACCTTGTAGATGTAGATGGAATAGCTTTCCTTCCTCTTGCGCTTCTTCTTCTTATCATTCTTGGTTATATTTTTCTGAGCTTTGCCAGCCTTCTTGGCTGCCTTTCCACTGGTTTTCGGCGGCATTATTACTTTAAAATTCACTTCACTTCCACTTATACGAAAGTTTCAGTTTTCAGTTTTTGTTTATTGTCGATTTTTAATACAGGTGTTTACATTGTTTCCTGCTTATTTTAGACTTAAGCTTGACAAATTCTTAAAATCTTATTCTAGTTTAAGTATACCGTGCGCTTGAAGCTTTTCAGGGCTAAGGCACTTGATGGCTTTTTGGTATAACATTATGTTGAAGTAATTAAGGTTTTATGATTTTTGTGCTTATAGTGCTTATAACTAACTTAAATTAATTAGTGACTAATGAGGGAGAGGATATATTTACAGCGGATAGGAACTTAAACTAATTCAGTAATAACTAGTTAAGTAAAAGTTGAGATTTTTTGTGATTAAGATTATTATTAAGATTAGATAAAATTAAGCTATATTATTGATTGGTGTTATGTACAAGGCCGTCCAGCGGGTGAGGGATCGGTATTTCCTGTGGTAGAAAATTAGGTTATTTTCTTCATCGTATAAGATTCCCTTGTGTTGTAGATCTCTTTGGTGGTGAACAGTCAGCAGCTCGGTGTTTCCTGGGGTGGTGTTTTCTTGGGTTATGTTATTGGTGATTATAAAATTATTGAGGATTTTAAATATAAGTCGATCTATCCTCGTTATATTTGCATTTCGGTAGAGAAGACTGTTATTGATGAAGTTCCTTGTTTCTTGATCTCTGGAGAGCGGCCCGATTGCAATTCTTATTATTTTTCGTCCAAGTTGGCGAAGGTTCTCCAGGCAATGGACCCATAAGTGAGATAGGGTTGTAAGAGTTTTTTATACATGAGAAGTTTTGTTTTGGTAACAAGGTACTTGGTTCTAGGATCACAGTTTGGGCTGGTCGTATGTATTGGTTTGTAAATGTGACTTAGAGTCATTAAGATCTTATATGCTTTTTTATGAATGTTATTTAAGTTGGTGTTGAAGTTAAGTTTTTCGTTAAGTTTTTTTCAAGGGGTGACTCCTAGGTATTTGAATTCTTGTTGGTAGCTTATTCGGGTGTTTCCATTTATATATAGCTTGGGTATAAAACTTCTTGCATTCTTGTAGGCTCTACAATGTAGAGGAAGCTTCTTTTCGGACCTCTTATTATGGAGTTAAAGCATTTCTGACTGTGGAGTTTTAGTGACCATGTGTTGAAGTATGTGCATAGCGTGTTGAGGTAGCTATTCATTTCGTTTTCAACATGAGCATTGAACCTCCTGCTGCTAATATGAGGATGTCATCTGCGTATATTAAGCATTTTATTTCCGTGGTTGTTATGAGGAGCCCCAATAAATAGGGTGTTACTCCAATGAGTTCCTTTTGGAAACTGATTTTATTTCGTAAAGTTATCTTATAAGTAGGATACATGAGAATTTTAAATCTATTTAAAACTACCTGCCAACGCAATGCACGCTGACATGATATGCGACCCTTTCTCAAGTGCGATAAGTGCACCACTTATGTATGTGATTCTGTTAGGGTGCAGGGGATCGGTTTTAGACCATGCTGTTTCTCTTATTTCATGGGTCCAATCCCTTGAAACTCTAACTTAAGAATTTGTATATAAAATAGTGTTCAATGTTCTGGAAAGGGCCACAAAAAGAGGAGTAAATTTGATGTGTTTTTGATTTATATTTATACCCTTGCAGATGGACTATGATTGGTAAAATCTTGTTCTTGTGTGAAATATATATCCGCAAAACTGATTAACTCATACTTCAAGGCAGTTGTAAAAAAAAGTTGGATATTTCTCCATCAAATTGCACACATTTTTTGCGAACTCTTTTTCTTCCATGTTTTTGAAGGATTCAGCTTTGAGAAATCCGAAAAGTGAGTTTATCTCATCAAGACCTTTGGCCCTTTCTTGTAATTCACTGCACATTCTGTCCAGAACTTCAAAGTACCCAATGCGATGTTTCGTTGCCATATCCAGAGAACTGTCCTCTGCTTTCTCGCCTGGCATTTTTTTCGTTCGTCGTTGTCGTTGAGTTTGATCAGCCAAGATATTCAATAATTCGAATGTAATCGTTTTGCTCAAGTACTTTATCCGATTCGAGGATTCGATGTGATCATGTAGAGTCGAGTTATGTCGGGAGATGAGTTTGATAATAGACAAATATATACCAGGATTTTCTTCATCCATTTTTTCACGGTGACCTCGAAACGCGACACCCAAGCCGCACAAAGTTCTTATACAGGCATGCTCCGGTTCTCACTTTCGGTTTTCGTTTTCGTTTTGGGACCAAAACCGAGATTTTCGTTTTTAGGTGCTCCGGTTTTCACAAGTTTTTAGTTATCGTTTTGCTATCGAAACGTGATTATGATATGATGATATGATGATTTGTGTTTTCCCCTGCAAACAATATATTAGTATTATTGTTTTTTATACAAATAAGCTTTTTTACTCACATTTAAAAAAAAAAACAGTTTTTCAAAGGCAATCACTTGTTTCCCACAAATTAAGGGGATGCCACCTTTTCAATGGATTTCATTTTCATTTCATTCCGGAGTTTTCAACAATTTTTTTTATACACTTTTAGCACATAACTAATTAAATTAAATTAATTAATTTTTAAAAAACATATTTTACCTTATTTCAACAAATTTATCGCCAATCATTTGATTATACAAGTATTTTTAACTTGCTTTTTTATTCTATCAAAAGTATGGCAGCTTAGGCGATAAGTTATGGTGTCAAACTTATCGGTCGTTCACCAAAACGAAAATTGTTGTTGCCGAGAAACGAGAAATTACTCGTTTTAAAAATAACTACAAGCCTAATTGATCTTCTAGAGGTCTTAATAGAACGACAATAAACCAATAAGTCAACTATTTTTTTCCTTTTCCAAATAAGATCCGATTTAATATAGAAAAAGGCATTTACTTTTCATTTAGGCAAGACAAATTTTTTCGTTTTTGAATTCGAAAAAATCTTGTGAAAGTGAAAACGGGAGCACCAATTTTTTCGTTTTCGTTTTCAAAACGAAAACCGAAAGTGAGAACCGGAGCATGTCTGATAGCTACAACTTTTTTTTCTCAGCCTCCCAATGAGCTGGTGCAAACCGTAAGCCTTTAAGGATGTGTTAGCCATCATCATGTTGCACAAGTCTGTCAACAAATGACTGATCCCGCAGATTACAAGCGGTAACCGCTCATAACTTTTTGCGTAAAGCAATTTAAATTGAATTTTGAATACTCTACATTTCGTAAAATTTATACATGTATGTACAAAACTTTAGAAACTACAGCGCAACGAAGGTCGTAAAAACGGATTTGGGATCTGGCTTTTTTCGCATAGGTTGTATTTCCTTTAAATATTTCCCCGCAAGAAATATTTGGAAAGGAAAGTTCCTCTGCTTCTTCGTCAAGCGTTAAGCTTGTTGGGCGACGGCCTTCACCCGATGCCAATGCAATGCGCTGAATAGCAGTATCATTATTTTTCAATAATGTTTCATGACCTCCGGGATTTAAATTTTCTTCGAGCTCTGCAGCATTTTGGGATCGCGTGTTGCTGCTGAAGAAGTTGCTTTATTACTTCGCGATCAGATTCATCCGCAATAAAAGGAATTTTATTAATTCCTTGAAGTCCTGCTAGCCATGATTCGTTCAGTGAAATGTTGTGCTTGCCGTAGAGCTCGGTATTCACTAAGTAACGTACAGCTTCAAGGACTGGAGCGGGTCGAATAGTTTCTCCTTTATAAATGGACTTGGATAACATGAGTAGAGTCAAAAGAGCGCGGAAGCGCAGTCACAATATCAGGAACTGAAATTGGAACGTTTACTACTGCCCCTCTGATTCCGCATTGCCTTTCATAGCCGAGGGAAATAATCCTCATAAAAGGGGCGAACGGAACCATTTTCTTCCAAATACAGCAAATACAAATAGTCGTTGAGCCTTCCTCTATGTTCCTCTGATACAGATCCCTCGCTGATACTCGAATCCTATTTCACTGTTGTTCTCGATCCTGTTTCAGTTCATCCTCCGAAAGTTGAGCTCTTGCGCCCATGTTTCGTTGGAAGGTCCATCTCAAAGATTAACAGTCGATCCTCTGCCATTTGCCCAATTCGTTCTTCCCGAATCCTCCGCTTTTGTAGTGTTTCCCGGCGTTGTGATGTGTTTATCCGTTGCTCCTGTGTACTTGCTATGGGATTTCTCCGGGTTGCTCTCCGGTTATTGGCGCGTGAGCATCCATATCCCGAATGCGTTCCGGAATTCGAAACTCCGGAATAGTCCTCCGAGTTGAGTGATCAGCAGAGTTTCGCAACTGCTCTTGTCTTCGCTCCTCAGAGTCCTGTCGTCGGGTTGCGCCACCCTCCATATCCCGCTGTGAGAAACGATAGTCTAGGTCCTCTCGGCGATTCGCATGTCTCGCAGCATCCTGAATACGCTCCGTAGAAACCATGGATGTCTTTAGTCTTATCCAAAAGTAAAAGGTTGCAAATTTAAGAATGTAAACTCTGTTGTAATTTTTATGACCGTGACAAGCATAAAGAATGCATAATTTGGAGAATATATTTTAAGGAAAATTCTGCAAGGCTGCGCTCGGCTCCGCTTCCCATTCTTGGAAGATCACAAAAATAGAAGCGTTTTTTTCAAAATTTTTCATGTTACTAAGATTTTATTAACGATCTGTCGACTATTATAACTTGATCGCTTATTATAACTCACTAACAATTTAAATGCATTTCTATTTAACTGCAAAGGTGTATGAACTTCCAGGCCCCGACCAAAGTGATATTTTTTTTTTTTTTTTTTTTTTTTTAATTTAATTAATCTTAGAAGTCTTAATGAAAATTAGACACATACAAATAGAAATGGCTTGCATTTTTTTGTGACTACAATAAGCCAGTAGGAAATCAAACTTTCTTGAATTTGGTTTTCTACATACTTACATAAAATTTATACATAAACTGGACTTTGGCACTAAAACTTCAAAAATCTTTTAGGAATGATCTCCTACTCCTATTCGATGCCATTTTTGGAAACGGGACTTGGCCTATGCACATAATTTCAAACAATTTTTATCTTCGTGCGCAGTATTACGCACCACCCAATAGGTCTATTTCCTTTCTTTGAAATACCCGCGTTTATATGGACAAACGGACTAGGCCCTAGTCACTAGGATCTTGATGCAAGAATACTTTATGAGGCCGGAAATATTTTCATTTATTTCTTACATACGTTTTCACAAATATACTTTACGAGTATTTCGGGCCAACAATGCGATTATATGTATAATAATTATTATAAAGTATGACAGTTGTCTTTGTTAAAAAAATAAATATAAAAAAGAAATAAATTTGCTTTTATAGATGCGTATAAAAGAGTTGTGTTTATTTTGATTATAAGGAACATTAAAAATAATGTTTATACCAGTACTTATGTACTTTATATGTTAAATGTAAAGTCAAATGTCAAAGAAAGATGTATGTAAAAATACAACTTGATATCGATATCGATATCGATATATTGATATTTTAAAAAGCAACCCTGTGCTCGGCGCAAAAGCGGATAAAAAAACACAAAAAACTGTCATAAAACCTCGGAAAACAATTAGAAATTAAATAAACGTCACGAAAGGAGTGGAAGCTAAAATTATAGATTGAGCTGGAAGTGTTAAACGTGCAAAATAGTAAGTAATCGACATGGGAAAGATGTTTTGTGTTTTCTTTTGTGTCTGCGTTCGCCGTCTGTGACTTCGCTTCATTGACTTTTCGAACGACTGCGAGTCACAGAGCAAAAATATGCCTATAATTTGGATTTATAAAATGTGGATGGTTCTCATTTAACGCATTTATTTATAAAAGTTGTCAGCATATATGTACATACATATCTTATCCCCGCGTTACGCCTGAGACAGAAGTTATAAAAAAATGTCCACGCCGAGCCTGAAGTCCTCCCCTCTTTCGTAGTATGATTGTGCTCCTTGCGCAGCAGCTGCGTGCAAAAAAAGGTGAATGTAGAAAACGATGCTACAAAGAGAACAAGGAGCAAGCGCCAGTTTTTAAGGAATGAAATTCCTGATAAATGGCACGCTGCATGCTGACAAATTAGTATATATTGACGTAGTATTTCGCACAAAGTACAAGTACATAAAACTTTAACACATAAATCATATCGGTCTAATTTTAATTTTAAAATTGTGAAATAGACCAAAATAGTTAAATTATTTACCACGAAGCCTAAGGTATTTAATAATTATGTTTTCGTTCATTTTATTCCAGTCGGAGACTAGCACAAAAGGAATACTCCACAAAATATGTTTGAAGAATTCACAAAACATATCTTATAAATGTGTTTACGACTCTGATAAACCAAACAGTTAGCTGAGTATGAATCCGGCCGAGCTTCGAATGATGTGGATGAGCAGCCAGTATAATTCTGAGCGCATTACACTAGAAGATGCGGCTACTCTACTGGGTCATCCCAATGTTGGACTCTCAGTCATGGAGGATATCTCCGCCCACCAACCAACTTTGGTGAGTCATTTTCATTAATCAAAATGTGAGCCTCAGAACTCTATATTTGAGAGTCCTCGAAGTGGCAAGCAAACCCAAATTCTGTAGGCTTACAAATTTACTCTTTTATTGGTAAAGCTTTCAAAATTCTCTTTTTTGTCTTAGTTCAACAAATTTGAATTCGCTTACTTATTTATTCTACTTTCTTTTCTATGATTTCTGTATTGGTTACAATTTAAAACGACACATAAACACACATCCAATTTGAAACAACCTCCAACCTACAAAAGGAAATGAATCCAATGATGAGCCTGGTGGGGGGGGATTTCACTGGTCAGGCAGCGGCAGCAGCGGCGGCCCTCGGCGTTCAGCCAGGTACCCTAATAGCAACCAATTCAAACAACCTATATGGATTTGCGCACATGGGCGGCCTACAGCATCAACTGCTCCAGCAGACGGCGGCGGCGGCTGTTTTTCAAAACTATGCTGAAGTGATGGATAATGAGGTGGGCATGTCCACGGACACAGCTGGATCAGCGCTTATGAACGTGGGTGTAGGAGTAGATGTGGGTGTGGGCGACTCGATCGTGGACGATGAGGATCCCCAAGTGTATGGCCAGATCGAGGACGGCTATGACGATGGAGGTTCTGAGCTGGAGCCCAAGCAAGAAATTATCAACATTGATGAATTCGTGATGGACAATAATTCATACGATGGCACTGATTTTATGACTTCTTCCGACAAGGACATCTCGCAGTCATCCTCGTCTTGCATGACACAAATGCCCAGTGGATTGGGTGTGCCGGGAGCGGAGCATGATTTGCTAATTCCACTGGCCGATGGCCTGTTGCATCACAAGTTGCTAGGTACCACCTTATCCCCGGCGATGGGTACTCTTAATGGCAATACTTTTGGCAACATTATGGTTAGTTCGGAAGCATCCAGTGTGGACACAATTAAGCAAATGCAACGAAACTTTACGTTAGCCAAAGGTGGCCCGGTCCCGAGCACCACTACAAGCAGCACTAGCGGCAGCTCTAGCAATGTAGCATTGCCATCCACATCCTCCTCGTTGCGCACCCAACGGAAGACACGAAAGATCGAGCCAGTTAACAGGCCAGGTCTGGTGCTAAAGACACCCATCGCGTACAAGGGCAACATAGACCCATCGGTGATCCCTATTCAGAAAGACGGAATGGGTAAGGTTTCTCCAGCAAAGGGTGGGTCGATTTCAGTTAAATGCTAAAATACCAAAATTTTAAAGTGTTGAAAACGAAAGTAATTTTAAAACAAACATTATTTAATAACAATTATTTGTACTCAATTTTAAAGTTAAAAAAAAGGATTTTGTTAAATGTTTTAAAGAAAATTTTAATATTAATGTAACTAATATAAATAAACTCAATTTTACCCACATTATTTGTGTTTCTCGATAAAATTTTGTTATTATTCAAATCGACTCACCAAAGTTTACGTTTAAATAATGTTAGTATTTGTTAACATTTGTGTTTAAGTTTAAAGAATTTGGGTTTGTATGGCAGGGTATTACTAGATTAACATTTTAATTAAATTAATAGTTTATTGAAAATATACTTATAATTCAATCTCATTTTGTCACAGCGGTATGTAAACGATGCGGTGCTATTGGAGTAAAGCACACGTTCTACACGAAGTCACGACGCTTTTGCAGTATGGCATGTGCCCGAGGGGAGCTTTACTCCCTGGTTCTCAACAGCAAGGGTGAAGCCGACCAAATGACAGGGAATTCTCCAGTTCCCAGAAATAACCTGGACTCAAGCGAAGATGTATTGGCAAGCGATCAACAGCAAGTTTCGTCCGATATCGAACTGGATCTTCAAGCTGCGCACATAAAGAACGCCAATTATAGGTTCCGCATTACAGATCAGTCGAAAATTACTCAATTAAATAGTTTCGGAGAGCCAATGTCCCTAGGCAGCGATGCAGCTGCCAATAACATTCAAATGTCGGCCGTGGAAACAATTTCCGCTTTAAATGGATCAGTGGGTGAAGATGTCGGTCAAGGCGGATTAGAGGGTAGTGGAGCAGCCCATCCGAATACCTATCTCACTGCAGCTCCGACGCCGAAGGCTCTGCGACTATTTAAAGACGTTTACCCTCAGGTATGTTCGCATGAAAATACGAATGTTCTCGTATATATTACTGATACTCTTTACAAAAGGATGAACTTCCTCAAATACCCAAATACGAGCGGCTTCCGGTTCCATGTCCGCAAATGGAAAAGATCCTTAGCATACGGAGGCGAATGTACGATCCCACACACTCTTATGATTGGCTGCCACGCTTGAGCAAGGAGAACTTCAATGCTGCCCCAGTAACATGTTTTCCCCATGCACCTGGATGCGAGGTTTGGGACAACTTGGGTGTGGGCATGAAGGTGGAAGTTGAGAACACTGATTGCGACAGCATTGAAGTGATCCAACCTGGCCAGACGCCGACTTCTTTTTGGGTGGCAACCATCTTGGAGATAAAAGGCTATAAGGTGAACTCAGTTTATAACCTATTTGTTTAATATGAATTATAATTTGACTATTTTTATCTTAGGCTTTAATGAGCTATGAGGGATTTGACACGGACTCTCATGACTTTTGGGTAAATTTATGTAACGCTGAGGTTCACTCGGTGGGATGGTGCGCCACAAGGGGAAAACCGCTTATTCCGCCGCGTACCATCGAACACAAGTACAAGGACTGGAAGGACTTCCTCGTGGGCCGTCTATCGGGCGCCCGAACTCTGCCTTCCAACTTTTACAACAAGATCAATGATAGTCTGCAGTCACGCTTTCGATTGGGGCTGAATCTTGAGTGCGTCGACAAGGATCGTATTTCCCAAGTACGGCTTGCAACTGTCACCAAAATCGTAGGAAAACGCCTCTTTCTCCGATACTTTGACTCGGATGACGGTTTCTGGTGCCACGAGGACTCGCCAATTATACACCCTGTGGGTTGGGCTACCACAGTGGGCCATAATTTAGCTGCACCCCAGGACTACTTGGAAAGAATGCTTGGTAAGGTGAACAGATAGTTTTGAGTTGATTGTTAGTTAGTTTCTTCCCAACGCTCTTTAGCTGGTCGTGAGGCAATGATTGAGGTGCACGAAGATGACGCCACGATCGAGCTGTTTAAAATGAACTTTACATTTGATGAGTACTTCTTGGATGGAAAAACCAATGGCTTTGTAGAGGGTATGAAAATAGAGGCCGTGGATCCCCTCAACCTCTCTTCCATTTGCCCGGCCACGGTTATGGCGGTTCTGAAATTTGGATATATGATGATTCGTATTGATTCCTATCAGCCGGATGCCTCAGGGTCGGATTGGTGAGCTTTTATTAGCAAAAAACCAAACCGTAACAGAACATTCATTTTATATTTTTTTTATACTACTTCAGGTTCTGCTATCATGAGAAAAGTCCGTGCATTTTTCCGGCAGGTTTTTGTTCTGCAAACAATATAACTGTTACTCCACCAAACGGCTACGATTCCCGAACTTTCACCTGGGAGGGTTACCTGCGCGACACCGGAGCCCTAGCCGCTAGCCAACATTTGTTCCATCGAGTAGTACCAGACCACGGTTTCGAAATGGGAATGAGCTTGGAGTGCGCTGACCTAATGGACCCTCGACTTGTTTGCGTGGCTACCGTTGCACGTGTAGTAGGCAGACTTCTTAAAGTCCATTTTGACGGCTGGACGGACGAATATGATCAGTGGCTGGATTGTGAATCGGCGGATATTTACCCTGTGGGATGGTGCGTTTTAGTGGGCCATAAACTAGAAGGACCCCCGCGAGTGGCACAGCAGCAGGCGCCGAAAGCTGCCCAAAAGCCCAAGGTTCCACGAAAGCGAAAGACAAAAAAAGGGCCTGCCGGCGGCAAGCACACTAACGAAAATAACACACCATCAGGTAATAATCATAAACTTTATTAAGCTGAAATATTAACTAAGTTAAGTTAACTTTTCAGTAAAACCGCGTACAATCGCACTAAAAACCACACCGCACTTGCCCAAGTTGAGCATTAAATTGGAGCTGAAGCCAGAGCATCACAATGCTGCCTTTTACGAGAACAATCAACACGAAGAGGAGGCCGAAGAAGAAGATGCAGATGGGGATGTGGATGGCGATGGCGATGGCGACGGTAGCAACAGCCACATTTCCGAACAGTCAACCACGCAATCTTCCAGTGATCAGGTAGCCGGATCGAGCAGTGGATCTACCTCGATGCTTAACATAGCAACGAGCAACAATAAAATGGTAAAAAAATCCTCTACTACTAAATCACCTGCACCACCAATTGTGGGCCGCAAAGCCACAAGCTATATTGCGGTGAGTACTTAGCGGAATAATAGTGCGTATAGTCATCTATTCATCCAGCCAGCCAATTTTCTCATTTTACCGACTGTCATACTGCCAGCTGATTATACTGTTTACACAAACAAAAAACACTACCGATACTGGTTTCTTGTCTAGGTTTATTTCTAATCAGATAAATCACCTAAGTATTCAAATGATCCCGAATACGCTTTTTTATACATATATAAGTTGATTTTACGCACTCTTATTTTTAGTACTGAAAACCTTTCAATGACCGATAATTCTTTCATCCATTAATTCCCAATAACCCAATTGAAATTGAAATACGCCCTTAAATAAAATATAAAACTGATTTTATACACTTTCCAATTTCAGAACTCATCCGCGACGAGTAACAAATACATTCCTCGCTTAGCCGATATAGATTCAAGTGAGATGCAGGTGGAATTAATGCCAGAATTATGGAACGTGTACGATGTGTCCCAGTTCTTAAGGGTCAACGACTGCACCGCTCACTGTGACACTTTTAGCAGAAACAAGATCGATGGGAAACGGTTACTGCAATTAACCAAGGACGATATAATACCTCTGTTGGGAATGAAAGTTGGCCCCGCCCTTAAAATCTCAGATCTTATTGCCCAACTCAAGTGTAAAGTCAATCCAGGCAAGGCCAGATCGCACAAGACCAATAAGTCTCCGTTCTTATAGTGCGCGGATTTCAGTTTTTTCAAAGCGAAGCGAAAAATATCACCGATAGAATTATATAATTTTAAAAGATATATATAAGAAGTATATATATGATGTAAGCATATTGAAGTATTTTGTTAGCACGGGAAGTCAAACACAATCGTTGCCTAGAGTGGGTTTAAACACCCATTAAACAATTATATAACTAACTCAAGTCTCAAGCGCGTTATTTCAGATCGATTATATCGTTTATAATATAGAATAGCATAGTCGATAGTCGTACTCTCATTTTATATAAATCAGAGTTCTATATCAATTGTATAGCAAACGTTGAATTGAGGAAAAAATACATTTTTTACCACACGCATATTTTGTATAATATTGAAAATAAAATGGTAACATTCAATCAATATATTTACATAGATATATATGCGGAATGCATAAGATTGTTAATGTACATAAACACCGTCAATGACGTTGCCCCTCACGAATGTCATATTTTAAATAGAATAAAAAACCATTAACCAGTCAAAAAAATAAGGCAGCTGCCATTAGTGAAAGTATCGTTAGTCTCTAGTCCGTAACGTCATATAAAATAATGATCAGCCAACGGACTCTTCGATGTATTGCATCTTTTTTAAATAAAAAGATTGCAAGGATACTAATTTTGAAATATATTCCTTTGAATACAAACAAAATAAAAATTATGTAATTAGATAACTTTAAGATACCACTCGATGTCAGAATACTTAAAATATGAGAATTAAAAATTGCAAGTATTGAAAGAAGTTGGTCTTTCAAAATAAAACTATGGCTTTTCCTAAACGGCATTTCCAAAAGCAAATTTTTTAAAATAGTTTTAGGTTGCTATATTTTATGATTATTGATACATTTTATGGTATACTAAATTCTTAAAAGTAGGTTTACACTGTGTTTGGTGGCTAAATATTTATACTAGATTTTTTTTTTTGATTTTACATTTTAACACGCACACCGAATGACAAACTTGAGTGAAGTTTTTTTCATTTTTTTTGTTGTATAACCACCAATAAATGAACTTGTTGATCAAATCTGAAGTGGATGCGAGTATATAAATGTTGGAAAATTGTTGCCATAACCGATAGATCAAAGATAAATAAAAAGAAAGAGTTAACACAAGTAGAAAAAAGACCATTTAGACAACCACGTTGGGGTTTGCTTATATACAGTGCTTGTGTCTAGTTCTTAATTAAATCTAAAAGGATTTTATTTGCATATTTTTGAATATTTTATACTTAAAACTAGCTTTAAAGTTGAGGCGCTACTTCTCGTTGAACACAAAGAAGTCCTGCTTTTAAAGGATTTTCAAATTTTCATCTTATGTGTGCAAGTTTTATCTAAAAAGGCCTCAATAACAACTTAATGTAATAAAATACTAACATTTACAGAGTTTTGTTTTAAATAACGGCAAAAATGAACATACAAGAGCTCTGTCAAAATATTTAAATTAGAAATAAGCTGGACGAGGATTGAAGGTTTACACCTAGCTGGTCCTATTTTGATGAATTTGAGTTTAATAAAATATATATGGTCTTTATAGACCTTTTATTAAAATCAAATTGGAAACGGATCCTAATCTTGTGTTATCCGAGCTCAGTAACGTTTTGTCTTTGCGTTAATTTTTGTTGTTTAAATTGAATTTAAAATAAATACTAAAGTTCTAGCAGGGCTAAATAACATTTACACAGCTTCCAACTGTGCTGAAGGCCGACTCTCTTCCGATCGATCCCCGCTAGGTCGTCTTTTCTTCACGGGAGGAATCCCAGTTTGCGTTTCTGTTTCCATTTTAGATGCAGGGATGCAGCTGGCACGCTTATGCCCCGGACTGCTGTTGCCAGTTGCCGCGATTTCTCGATTATTTCCACTGGTTATTTCGGTGACTATATGGGCTTCTAACGAGGGCGGCAGCAACGGCGACAAGGGAACGGCATTCAGGTCGCAAGCTTCCTCTGCTTCATCATCATCATCATAATTCTCTACCATATTTCCAAAAAGATCATGATGTGTTTTGTTAGCTCTAGCCTCATCCTCATCCTCGTCGTCATCGTCGCAGTAGTCATTGTCCCAGAAAACCTGAGCTCCCGGGAACACATACGAATAGTTATTGGTGTGCGAGTAGAAAGTTCCCGGCTGCAGACGTTCTGCTGTGGTTTGACGTTTTCCCCGTTGCTGAGGGGTGGGCGTTAAACTTGGCGCTACCCTCTTAGTTTCTTGCACGAGATTGCTGGGACGCACATTGTAGCTAGAGGAAGCCTCGTTATCGCACTGTTCAATCCCACTGTCTTTGGAGGAATCGATAGATAGATGCCGATAGCTTTCCACAGTGCTTTGCTGCGTCCCTCCTGCCAACCGATCACAACAAAGTGCTGTTGTTTCGTTTAACTCTACCAGTATGTCGGTTTTAATTCTCTCAATAGCGGCCGCTTCGGCGGCGCTGGAACGCTTTCCTCTTGTAAATATGGAAGATTCGAACCCAGAGTCAGAGCAGGTTCCAGCAGAGCCCAGAATATAATCGGTAGATCCATTAGACTTTACGGATTGTGTATCTGTATCTATTTGCAATTTACTATCGCTCTCTGAGCTAGAGTGTCTATAGTGGTGATGATAGTTGTGATAATGCTCCGTTGGCATCAGCAGCTCCTTGCTTTCTTCGAGAACGGTTTCATCGCAGCACAGTTTCCGCCAGCAATCCTCAGAATCTTCTGAGAGACGGTGACAAATCTGATTGATAATTACATCGGAGTCGCCCAGCAGCTCCACGTCGAACTTGAGGTGGTGAAGCTGTTCGCGGTTGATTAATATCTGCGGCACATTCGCTGGAATGCTACTGGGGATGTGGGCCACGGGTCGGACTTTAAGTGAAGAACCAATCACAATAAGTAGGTCGCACACATCCTTATCGGTGGCCATGACTGTATGGTACTCATCGGGAAGACCTAAGCAATTAAAAGAAAACCAATCAATGAGAGTCCGAATTATGCAATTATTAAGAACTAGAATCACAGAAGCCTCCAACATTTTTCTCAAAATGATTGTAAACTGTGTTTTTGAAAGCTTAACATACAATATTTGAGAGCTGTTTACGAACTTCAGTCTAGTAGTGAACCTTAAAAGTTTCATCAAAATTGCTGATAGACGGTAAGACGCAAAGTTTTGAAAAAACCTTCAAAAGAATGTAAATATGACAAATAACTGATATTTACCCTCTCCAAAGAAAACTATGTCCGGCTTCATAATACCGTTCTCGACAAGCTGGCGCAGCTCTTCCTCGGTGACGGCCACAGAGGCATCAACGCTCTGCTTTTTGTTTGGCTGGCACTGGGGACATACAGGTATGCGCTGGGCAAATATGTCCGCCCGCAGAGCGTCGGCATTGCACTTGAACCTGCACTTGGTGCACGAGGCTGTCGAGAAAGAGCCGTGGCATTCGATAACCCTTTGAATGCCGGCTACTCTCTCCAAAGTGTCGATGTTCTGCGTATAGTTGCGCAGCAGCTTTCCCTTTGTCTCCAGCATTTTGATGAACCGATGGCATGGAGAAGGTTGAAATTCTCCAGGATATATCTCCCGAGCGAATTTGTAGAAGGGCCGGGGATCCCTCTTAAAATAATTGATATCGAACATGGCTTGCGGATCGGGTAGATCCGGGAAATCATGAGCTAATCTGGCGTAAATACCATTCGTGGAACGAAAGTCGGGAATGCCGCAGGATACAGATACGCCCGCTCCTGTGAGCACGATGATTTTTTCCGATTTCTTAACCAAATCTATAACATCGTCAAAGGTATTGACATTTGAAAGTTTATTCCGGCGCTTTGGCTCGTTCAACAGGTGGACCAGGTAGTCCCACAGCACTGAGTCATCTGTGTCTGCAGCTAGTCCTGTGGCAAAGTGTGGTATGATGCTGGCTATCACCTGACGGGGTACCCTTCCGGTTAAAAATTCCCTTTGAAGCCAACGAAGTTTCCAATCGCTAGGTGAGGCGGACGACGAACAATCTGAGCTAGAGTCCTCGTTAGAATCCCCCTCTCCATCGTCTCCTTCGTATATGTCCTCATCCTCTTCATCCTCCTCTTCCTCTTCGCCTTCCGAATTGGTGACAACTACACCAGATTTAAGGGGGGATGGATTTTTTGGCATATCTTCCGAAATGGCGCCAATTTGGTCTTGTTCTTCTCTGACGGCCAATGTTTTTGTTTTGATTTCAGCATTTGCTTTGCCTGGTACTTCGCTTCTTGTTGCTGTTGGCGTAAGTGTTGTTTCTGTCGCCGTTGCTACGACCGCCGATGTGGACGTTGTTTCTAGAATTTCGGCGCCAAAATCAAAATCTCTGGGTGGGAAAAAGTCTGGGTTACTTTGCCTCTGTACCTCGGCAATATCGCATAAATCTTTGGCATTCATGTGGCCCAGCCGAATTTCCTCGTAATTTTCCATCATTTTCCCAACGCGCACGCACACACCACCCTATTAAACACACTCGCAAAGAAAAATCTCTTGACTTGCGCTGTTGCTGGCTTTGCTTCCTCTTCTTGCTCTCTCCGCTTTGCGCTCTCGCGCCGTCCGTTTTCACCGCTCCTTCGTTGATACACACAAAAATTTTTACGTCGTCAGCTTCGCACCCATTTGGCTCAATTGAAAAATATCTTCAGAAACCTTTGGGGGCGAATTTCTTCAGCAAAAAAAGCCTCTTTCATTAATACGCGATAGTAGATAATTTTAAAAAAATTTCACTTCATTTGATTACGACTTTTTCGTAAATTTCAAGCGTACTTTCTGGAAAATTTTCCGATGAAAAAATCCACACGAAGCTGCGCCTGTGTGTGTAAAAAAAACTTCTTGGGTGGGACCATGCTTTGTTGTGAGATGCGCACTAACGCGTTTTTGTATGGAAAAAGCCACCAGCTGTGACTCATATGACGTAAGGTGGTTAAAAATACCATGACGTTCCAGAAATGTTCTGGTATTTTAAAAGATTTTTGACTTTCATTACGTGTTGGTACAGTGAAATCCCAAGAGCTCAATTTGTTAAGAAAAATGTTATAAGGGGGGTTTAATTAAGACGGCGGTTTATTTGACGGAAATAAATTTTAACAATTTTGGGTAAATCGTTGGGTAAATACCTTATTTATGCAGCTTACTAAACATTACTTAACTATGTAATGTGTGTGAGTCCTTTAAGAAACATACTTTAAAGTAATTTTAAAAAATCATTTCATTAAATAATTTTAAAAAAATTATTCTTTGAAGAAGCTTATAATGAATGCATGTCAAAGAATTCAAATTACATTTGCATGGAAAATATTTAAATTTTTTTCTCAAAATGAAATTTTAGTTTTTCAAGAAATATGAGAATTTTTGAAAAAAAAAATCTTAGCTTGAGTTTACAGTGTAATATGTACCGTTCGTTACTGCCACTGAGAACTGTCGTAACGGATCGTCGAATTTTTTTTTTATTATATTTTAGTATTTTTCAGAAACATTTTTCGTTAACTGGCTCTTGGTCACACAGAACAACCAAGATGAACCGAAAATAAAGTCACCCGTACAATATCAAACAAAATTATTACCCCAAAATAAAAAAATGTTAAAATATTTTTAATTTTTTGGGGTTAGATTGAAGTCAAAAATGGATCAAATAAATTTATACGAAGTGATTGGCGTGGCCCCAGACGCAGGAGAAGAGGAAATAAAAAAGGTAAATGATGTTCCACATTTTTGTTAAATTGATTAAATAATGTTTTTATATTTATTTCCTGCAAGAATTATCGCAAATTGGCCAAGGAGTTTCATCCAGACAAAAACCCAAATGCTGGCGATAAGTTCAAGGAGATATCGTTTGCCTATGAAGTGCTGTCAGATCCCGAGAAGCGACGAATTTACGACCGTTACGGATTGAAAGGCCTACAAGAGGGCGCTGAGGGATTCACCGATGCGTCTGAATTTTTTTCACAGTGGTTCCCCTTTGAACGGGCTTCGCAAGGGGGGCGTGGAAGGCGTGATGGTAAGGTCGTGGTCAAGATGGAGGTGACATTAGAGGAAATATACGTTGGAGGCATGAAGAAGAACCTAGAGTACAAACGCCATAAGCTCTGTGGAAAGTGCAATGGCGATGGTGGTCCCAAGGAGGCTCGTGAAAGCTGTGAGGCATGCGGTGGTGCAGGACGGGCGACCGCATTTACCTTTATGGGCCTTAGTGCGTTCGACGCGGTAATTATTAATATAATATTCTAATTTATACCTATTAGTTTACTGATCGTAACTCCTGAAAAAAAAAATAAAACTGGTTCCTCTATTTTAAACTTATATTAAGCTCTTCTTCTTAAAACTGTTAATTTTAACTAATTTAAACTTATTTTTAGCCATGCCCCGCTTGTGATGGACGTGGATTCACCATCAAGGATAGCATGAAATGCACTCCGTGTCAGGGTATCGGGTTCCTTGAGCAGAAAATGAAGCGCGATTTGGTCGTAGAACGTGGAGCGCCGCACATGCTTAAGGTTCCGTTCGCCAACGAAGGAAATCAAATGCGTGGCGGAGAGTTTGGAGATTTAATCGTCGTAATTGTTCAACTGGAGCATTCGCTTTTCCAGCGTCGACATGCGAATCTTTATATGCGGGATCTGGAGATCAATCTCACCGAGGCGTTGTGCGGCTACACGCACTGTTTTAGGCACTTGGATGGGCGGAATGTGAGTCTGCGAACCAAACCAGGTGAAGTGCTGCAGCACAACCATATCAAGATGGTCCGTGGTTGCGGAATGCCGGTTTTTAATCAAGCCACGGATAATGGAGATCTATATTTGAAATTCCGTGTTACCTTTCCAGACAACGATTTCGCTACAGCTCCTCAACTGGCCATGCTGGAAGACCTTCTGCCTCCGAGGCAAAAGGTTGTGATACCCCAGAATGCTGAGGAGGTCCAATTGATCGACTATAAACCGCAGCCTAGGCAGGCTAATCAAGACGATGACGACGGTAGTTCACCACACTTCGAGGGCGTGCAGTGCCAGACAGCTTAGTGCATGTGGCTGTGGTTCCTGCAGGCGCGGTTCCTTTGTCTCGATCTGGTCCATATCGTGGGCACGTTGGGGGTCGATGAGGCCTGCTTTCTGGTGCCATGTCTCGTCCTGATCTGCATAGTATTATTTTTCATACAGGAATGTTTGCTGTGAAAAGCACGTGATCCAAATTGGTAGTATACATACATACATACATACGTCGTGTAGGGGCTAAACTACAGCTAAAGCTTAACAAAAGCCGATTTGATCTTCAATTTTAGTGTCGATATATAATTCCAATGCTAAATAAAATTTAAGCACTCATTTTTTTATTTTGTTCCTAACCTTTGCCCTACTTACCAACAATAAACGAAATTCCGCATCTACAAGAATCTTGGAAAATCTTTTGTATTTATTTTTTTAATTTTAAAACGTTTTTGTTTATTAACTGGTTTAAAATATTGTCGTTTATAAAGCAATTATCGCAATTACAGTTTTATATTGTAATACAAACTCACACAGTAATACAGTATACAGATGTATACAGTATACAGTATACAGTATACAGTATACAGTAATGTATTGAAATTCTTATTACCCTTTTCAATCGGATAGTGTATGCTTGAAAACAGTGATTTGACAGATGGTTCACTATTGTCTTTCTAAATCGAGCGGAGATTCTTTATTTGCAGCCATTATCTTGAGTGAGCCATTGTCTGGTGAGCCTGCCTCTTCGAAATCAGTTTGCTTTTGCTGAGCTGTCTCCATAGGAGAGTCGTTTGTATATTCATCACAATCGAGTATATCCACTGGGTCTGCCTGGGGGCACTTTAAAGCATCTAGAAACACCTGAGGGCAGGTGGCAATCGCTTCCTTATCAAATTTTTCGGTTGGTCCACCCATTTGTTCGTCTAGTTTCTCGGGCGGCACCACAATCATATCACCCGTACGCATGGCTTTGGCATCGCCCAACTGATCAACATTCACCTTCATTAAAGTCAGGTATTGGTTGTATTTTGCGTAGTTTCGCCTTCCAGTCTCATCGTTCATTAAAACCTGCGCATGATTGTGGGACTTGTCGCGGATAGCTTTTAGGCGAATGTGCTTGGTTATGTCCCAGCGCCAGTTGGATCGATAGGCGCATAGGGAACATTCGAAAGGCTTTCTATTCAAATGACCTACGATATGGACGTGGAAACGGGAGGCAGTTGCTGCCCAAAATGTACAATGCGGGCACTTGAAAACCTTTTTTAAAGGTGTCATATCATCGGCGTCATCGGGCAGGAATTGGTCTGTAACCTATAAATATATTTAAAAAAAATATTTTTTGTTTAAACTTTTTATCAATGCACTTAGCTTACTTCTCCATATCCTGGAGCTGTTTCCACTCCGCAGTAGCTAAGATCACTGGAAGCACTTGGTAAATCATCCTCGGTAATATCATTGTCACCGCTCGTAGTAGCGGCGAGATTTTGGCTGGGCCCTTTTATAGCCAGAGAGCACTTCTGAAGATGCTTGAACAGATCAATAGAATTCGCCACACGTTGCTGGCAATAGGTGCAGTTTAGCCCACTCACCTCTTGCAATGGCGCTTCGAGAGTTGCAACTGAGGGAGTGACTTTTTCCATCTCTATCTTTTTGGACATAATTGCTTGCTGGTCTCCTACTTGATATTCTTGTTCTTCGGGGGCCCGGCGTCTAGCGGCCATCTGGTGGCCCACCGTAGGCACGTGATGGTTGAGCTCGTGGATCGTGAGCGACTGTTTTATGTCCGTGCTAAAATCGCAAACCGAGCATTTGAAGTGACCGTGAGCACCGTGGTTCTTGGTGTGCCTGTCTAGATTCCACTTATAAGGGGTGTGGAAATCACAGGAGCTGCACTTTATCAATGGCATGGAGTGGTACTTGACGTGCTTTTTAAATCTAGCTCGGATGGGGGTGCTGTACGAGCACTTGTGACACTGAAATTGCTCTACACCTGGTGGCAACTCTAAAACATCGGGAGTGGGGCTTTGGGGGGCCTCCTCCGAGTCGGTGCTGCTATTTCCATCCGACTTTCCGGTGGCGCCTTGTTGCTTCGGCGGCATCAACTTTAGCTGATATTCGAATGCCATAGAGAAGATGTTGTCGTGGCTTTCGACAATTTGCTGGAGTTGCTGTACTTCCAGTTGGCGATTATAAGCTTGGACGTTGCTCAGCAGCAACTGTTCTTGGTGATGTAGCTCGGCCTTGAGTTTCTCCAGAGAAGGTCCATTTTGGAGCATCTTCACCAAACTTGGATCCAGGCCGGACGCACTGGCAGTAGGTACTTCAATGCTCTCCTCTAATCGCCGCTTGCGCGCCTCCCTGGAAAGATTTCGCTTACCTTTCATTTGGCCACTGGACCCGGAAGTGCCACCATCATCTGAACAGCCATGAACCATTTTCATGTGGCGCACTAGTTTCTGGAAATGCCGAGACGCGTACAAGCATAGCTTGCACTCGTTTATTACAATTCTCTCACCGTGGACATCTCGTAAATGGGAGAGATGACTTCGGGGATTTTGGGTGAAGAACGCACACTGGTTGCAGCTGTAGTTACGCCGAATTTTGCACTGTGGTAAGTCTTCTTCATTGATAACGGGGTTGCCCTCTGTCAGGGTAGCGGAATCTGGGCTCTCCTTTCCCGGAACTGTGTGGGATGCGGTCAGAGGCACTGACGACAACGCCAGCGAAGGCATAACCATACTGCTCATCTTAAACTGCTCTAGCTGGCGCTCCAAGATGTCAACTTCCATCAGGGGCTGCAATCCATCGACGCTGTCCAGCGGGGTTTGGTACACTGGAGTTCCACTTACCAGGCTGCGAATCACCAGATGATCTCCCGAACGTTCCACCATCGAGGGGAACTCCATTTTAAAAGCACAGAAATGTTTTTGGCCAGAAAAAATTAATTCTATTGTTTCTCGTGCGATAGCTCGTTAAGAACTAAATGTGACTTAATGTCACATGCAGCTTCAACTCTTTAAAGGGCTACTGCGTTTAGTGGATTAAATGGTACCGTTCTGACAGTTTACCAGAAAGTTAATATTTTACGCACAACTTTATGTTCTTTTTCAGGATTTATAGGGGTTATTTTTATGTCGTTTTTTAGGGACAAGATAAAAACAACTGACTTAAGAAGATCTAAATTTAGTTTAATAAATTATTTAATACCAGCTTACAATAAAAATTTTATCAATTAGCGATCGACACTATTAAATTTATTATATTGTATAAATGTATGTATAAATATTCACAAAGATCTTAATACCCCAACCATAAAAGAAATAAGAAAAAAATTAGTAAGAAACACATCGATAGACTTCATAACCACTAAAATAATTTAGCTTTAAGTCTAGAAGACAATAGTTAACTGTAAGAAGACTGTAAAGAAACTACATACTCGATCTCCCCGATAGATAAATCCAGCCAACTAAATAAACTAGATATATGATAGCAGGGTTAATTGAAAAGCTGTTATTTCTGTTAATTTAATATTAATCATACAATTTACTTATTGTAGTACTTACATATACTAACAGACAGATTGTAAATAAAAGATGAAAAAAATAAAATAAATAAATAAAATTATATGTTTATACTTAAATTATTCAATATAGGGAAAAACTGTATTTGAACTAAATATTTTGATGCATATAATTTCTTATATGCATGAAATTCATTGTAACTGGGATCTGAACGTACAAGTATTTAACAAATTAAAGTTAATGATCTAAGGTAGAACATTAAATACATAAGCGAAAGTTTTCTATATTAGTAGAAAAAGTTTTTGTTTTAGTAAAAACTATATTAGTACCATATAATATTTTTATTGATTCAGTCTTTACAATTTATATGAAATTTATTTCAACAAAATATTCTCAATAAACTTCTTAAAATTGTTCGGTACGATTAGCGTTTTCATCGCATGTCAAAATAGTGCACTCGGGTTTTAGTCCATCAAATAAAGTGGCAGGAGATGCAACCAAAGCTTTGGGTCTATGCCCAATTCCTGATGGCTAAAGTTGAAGAGGGGTGGAAGCTTACGACCGTTAGGCATTCGGCGACCAAGGGTGTCCATGACACGTAGTTCATCGAAACTGGGATGGGCACATGCTATTATGGGTAGTATGCGGCCAGCAGACTCGTAGACCAAACAAGAGTTCAGCAGATCCGACAGATCCTGCGGCACAATCGTACGCAGTAATAGATCCCATCTGGGGCGGGTTGAATTTATGTTTCTCATATCACCGCAATGAGAGAGGATTTCCGGAGCTCGATCCAAGCCCTCTGTGCCAAGAGTTTTAATGATATGCCCAAGCTGATTTTTTTCGTGAATGCTACACATAAATAAAGGAGATCCCTTAAGAAGTTCCGCCAAAACGCAGCCCGCACTCCATATATCCACCGAGCAACCATAGAGCTCGTATTTGGCAAACAGTTCAGGGGCACGGTACAGTCTGGAACAAATATAACTTAAACTAGGTTCCTGAGGTACCAAAAACTTGGCGCTGCCAAAGTCACCCAACTTAAGCACCATTCTTCTGTTGTCCAAAAGAAGGTTTTCTGGCTTTATGTCCCTATGGCAGATGCCCAGAGTGTGAAGATGTCCTAATCCTCGAAAGATCTGATATGAAAGAATCCGCACATAGAGAAGTGAGTCGGAGTAGTGCATCTGACTCTGATGATGGTTGATGTAGTCGTGCAAAGTCATAGGCATGAACTCCATGATGAGGATAATGCAGCTTTGCGGAGGGTTGCCTAATTCAACACATGAGTGCATAATTAATCGAACGATGTTGGAGTGGTCTACCAGCTGGTCCAAGATCTCGGCCTCCCGTTGACAAAACTGCGGATCGTGGGGGATTTGTTTTAGGGCCACTGGTTCCTCTAAGCCATCTAAACGAGCCCTGTAAACACGCCCAAAAGATCCACTGCCAATCAGTTCCATGACCTTAACTCTGGCCTGAATAGGTTCTGTGCTGCATCGGCTTATTCCACAGGTTTCTATCACGGAATTCTTGGGTATTACCAGGGGCACAGGTACTGATGTTGGCGCTTGGCATTTTACCTTCTTCCGGGAGTCTGATAGGAAGAAAGCCAAAGAGTGGATGTCAATGCTTTTTCATGGTTTGAAATGTTAATAGACGCATCTCACCCATGCTTCGAATGGACTCAATAAATAAAGTTTGAATTCTTTCAAATTAAATAAAGAAAGGGATTAAAATAGACAATAATAACTTGATTTGCTAGGCTCTCTGTTCACCCTTCAAGTTGCAACTCGCCGCTCCACCTGGGTGGCAAGCTCAAAATTCCGGCAACACCGATTTTAAAAAAATACTGGAAAATACTTAAATGGATATATGTAGGTGAACGAGTCTAATATGTAGGGCACACTAACACTGTCCAATGGGTCAGATTCTGACAGAGATTGATTCATCAGCTTTCAGACTCTCTCCAAACAGTCTATTATATGGATTTTATTTCTATCTATTATATTTCATTTTTTTAATCGTTACTGTTAAGCTATCTTTGCAGATAAAGAAGTGCCAGTGCTTGAAAACGGCTGCTGCTGCTTGAAATCGTTGCATCAGTGTTAGACATCGGTTCGAGATGTTTTGCAATCGTAAAAATAATAAACAAAATAAGGTTGGAGACGTGCAGAAAAAGCGTAGAGGAAAGTGGAACGATACTATCAAGTTAACCAGGATAGGGAACTGGATCAGTAGTTGCGGCAGCACCATACCGTCTCCCTCGCCATGACCCGGAGCACCCGCTTTATTGAATGATACGGATAGGAAGCCATCGCAGGAGCAGTAAGGAAAACCATCCTAAGGAAGCGGATTTAGATGGTTAATAATGGATTGGATTCGGAAGCATGACTGTTTTTCTGTTGGCGTTATGCGGTTTACTACGGTGAAGTTCGACTTGCCGATCTGTACAGGCTGACTGATCTGAGATCTTATTTGACCTGGATTTTTCTGGTCATACCTACATATGTATGTACATAGGTCCTAGGTTGGATCGCTGAGTAAATATCACAACATGCGTGCTCTGCGAATCGCACTGCCACATGCAAATGACATTGCTTGGAACATTTGGAAGACTTTGACGCTACCCAGTTGAGCTTCAGGAGCCAATTTTACGCCAACTCATTCAATGTGATTCGAGTTTAAACACTTCATATTGAACATCCTATCTGCGAAATTCTATGCTGAGCAGCAGAAAGGATATATTTATAATTCCTAATCTAGAATTTGACATTGTGAAAATACCTCATCTTTATAATGATCATTCAATTTAATTGGGACCTTTTCCAGTAGCGGACTAAGGGGGGGCGGGGGGCGGTCCGCCCCGGGCCCCGCGATCAAGGGGGCCCCGCAAGGGGGGGGGTGCAAGACAAAACCGCCCCGGGCCTCAAAAGTCCTTAGTCCGCCACTGACCTTTTCCTAAACCAATTTCTAATAGCTTTTTAAATTTTGAAAATTTTGGTTTTTTATTTCTTCTGCGCTACTGAAAATTTTTTAAATTTTGAATTTAACTGAAAAATCAGTTTGCCCCTTCTAATAGAACCAACAACTACAATTTATGTTAGAGTTACTTGTATGCTGTATAATTTAACAAGATTTAAATGAATAGGGGTATAAGAGTATAACCTAAGATAATCGCGTATCAAGTTTCACTGAGAAAATGAAATTTTTAATTTCATCACTTCTTTTTTTTATTTATTTACTTCGGGCTTAACCTCATACTTAATTAAAAAATTTTACAAATATATTTTTTATTTTTTAAGGTATTTGTTTCTATTCTGAACAGTAGTATTCTACACTCAACCTGATGAATATATATGTAATATGAAAAAAATACTCTTATTTATTCTTTTGTATAAACTAAATATAGTTTTTTTTTTTGTAACTTTTCTGATATACAGTCGCTATATTCGTTTAGTGTAGGATAGAACTTAACTGAGTGGCTTCTGGTTTAATGGTTGTGAGGGTAGTCACACCTTTGTGATGCACTGTGGTCTCGGACTCGACCTTGAACTTGGTATTAGATGTGAAGTTAATGCTGTAGCTTAAGCTCACCAAAACCGGTTGTCGGAGGAGGGAGGCTCTTGGTAGTAAAAGTTAATGGGCGACAGCGACAAGCCCGAGGCGGGGGTAACAACAAAAATTAGCAGAAAGCTACATACCTTCGGGAAAAACCGAAGTGTGTTTGCCCTTGCCGTTAAAAGAAAGTTTATATTGTAAGGTATAATATATTTGGTACATATATGTATGTATTTCGAACGGGGTGATCTAATTGGTAAAAAAAATGTTGGACTGTTGTTAAGATTGTTAAAAATGGTTGATAAATAATTTGTATTTATTTTGATTTAAATTATAAAAAATGGTTGTGCTGTCACAACATTTGGGTGACTGCATACTTTTGGGTGCTAAAATAAACCCATAAGAAAACAGATAAAAAGTAGGGAACTTTCTTAAAAATTACCCAATTAGTCTTTTGTTTCTCTATATTTATAGATATAAATGGCCCCTTTGAATAGATTAATACCGGAACTTAAAAAAAAAATTAGCTTGCGAGAAGTGAGCATTTCATGAAATAAAACGTCCAAACAAACAAATTTGTAAACAAAATTTTAAGGAGTTCACTGCAGGTGCCACTTTTGTCGATGTTATAAAAATCTAAAAACGCAAAACAAAACTAAAATAACTTCAAAATTAAATTAAAAATTTAATTTCACTAAAAAAGTTACGAGCTTTAAAATTATCTTAGCCCGAAGTTAAATATCGGCGTGTAAATGATATCTGTCCCGCTGGTGGTATCAAAGTAAAGCCCTGCAAAAATCACGTAATTTTCACAATGAGAAAAAGATGGGAACCGGTTCGTCTTGCCTACTGCTGGTCTGCTGCATGTGGCTGAGAAATACATATGTATCTTAAAGCTGCAGTTTGTTGCCGTTGCCATTTGGCTGGCGCTGTGGAGAACCAGGTCAAGGTGACTTCGCCGCAAACGAAAGACTAACCCATATAAACTAAATACCAATAATTATTTTGTTGTTTCTGTTTTGGAATATATAAATTGCTATATATAAATAATATATATATATATTATATTAAAGTAAGTTTTAAAACCAAAAAATTTAACCAAATTTAAATTTAGGGAGAACAATTTTAATTGCATTTATCGCTAACGAAAGGCAATATGTATAAAATATTTCTCACTGTCAAAGATGCAAGTCTATAGGTATTTTTCGTGTTTATTTTTGTGAAACAAATTCTTTGATCCCTTTTTTAATCGTGCAAATCACGGGGGATTGTCAGTTACTCTGTATTTAAAGACTGTTTTTAATTGTTTTGACCGGTTTACGAGCTGGTCGGGTTCAAGAGCTCGAATCCAGCTGTCTGACAAATGCAATCGCAGACAAAAAGCAACCGAAATGCCACAATTAAAAAAAAAAATGTAATTAGTCATATGAGATGTGAACCCTAAAATTAGAGCTACCTGTTAGGGGTTCAAGTCTTCATAATTTTTGGCAATTTATATGCAACGCTTGGCTGCATTGCGACACGATACAATGGGAGCCACTTGCTCTCTCCATTAGGTCCGGTCGGGTTCAATAAACGCTTTCGGAATGCCCCTGGACCTCGGCCCATACCGGGTCATATCGTCGCAAAGAAAAAGAGCGTTGTAGTCTTGTTATATCGCTACCAACACTTCCTGCTTGAACTTAATGGCGATTTAACATGCATTTTAAATTAAGTGCGGTCAACACTTAAGCTTTAATGTCATAGCCCTGTTCACTAAGTGCATTAGTCGTTGGTCGTTGATTAATCATACGCCTTGGAGAACTTTGAACAAAATGAGCACGAAGAAACCAGCAAAGCGAATGAGAGTCGAACCTTTGTACACATTTTCCCACTATGCGAATTTGTTTCGCATCTATTCCACTATTAATATTCAACGGAAAAAAAGATCTTTAAAGTAAGACTCGCAATACAACCTGCTGCTATGGACTCTATCGATTTTAATTTCAATTATGAAATATGGCATCATGGTATCAACATGGCATGTTGATAATGGCATAAGCGTTTTTTTTCGACAATGATTTTTTAGGTAAGAATAATTTACAGTTTTAAAACTAAAAGGCTTAAACAAACTTTTTATATTTGTTTTATTCTTTAAGTCTTAATTGAACATTCTGATTTTGAAATTTGGTTGGTCAGTTTAATAAACGAAGTTCAACTTTAAGAAGTTTCTATTTTCTATCATCAAAAACACGAAAGTGGGTAATTTCCGATTTTTCAGTTATATAGGAGCTATAGGATATAGTCTGCCGATCCTTATGAAATTTAAGATGTCGTATTATTTTGCAAAAAATAGCATTCATACAAAATCCGAACTCTCTAACTTGAAAAACACCAAGATTATAGCATTTCCGATTAATCAGTTATACATATGGCAGCTGTAGGCTGTTGGCTATAAAAAAATAAGGGTGTGTGCCGATAGCTTTAAGTCGATAGCTTTAAAACTGATTGACCAGTTCGCGTCGAAACAGACAGACACACATCAGTGTATATCAACTCAGGAGGTGATTCAGTTATTTGGCAGCTATAAGATATGGTCGGCCAATCCCTATCCCGATAATTTGTTGGGCTTGATCAGTTGGCTTAAATTACAAGAAGATAGAAAAGATCTAAAGATATGGCATTTCCGATCAATGAGTTATATACAGATGGACAGATAGACGGAGAGACGGGCATGCCTTACTAAGGAGTTGGTCCTGACAAAGAATGTGGGGTCGGAGATGTCTCGTTCACAGTGTTGCAATTTCGACCAGAATTGCTAGGTATAATTACCGTTGTAAGTACAACTGATTAAGTATTAATTAGGACACTCATATCTTATGATGCGTCAGGAAAAATTTTAATAGACTGTACCAGGATTTAACGAATGTTTGTGAGCATTACTTTTACATAAAAACAAAATAAAGGTTTCATAAGGGAAAAACTCAGGACTTACAACAACGGGAGCATACAGGCATAAATATAAGTATATACATATGTATGTATGTATGCCCCGGCCTTTGGGGCAATGCAATGGACCATTAAAACGTCGCTGACGAGCGTCAGCAAATTTGGACCAAAAATAAATCAATAAGTCTTGAATTTTTCCTCTTTAAAGAGGCCAGGATTTCAAACTGTTTTTGGTTCGTGATATTTTTATTATACCACGCTTTACCTTCAGTGTGGTATGTTTACATAGAGTCAACTCCCCAAATAGGGGAGAGTCAACGTGGTCACAAACTGGCCGGCATCATTAAAATTCATTGGGTGTTTACGACTTTAATACTGCTGTAAAAGTTTGCTTTTAATGTTCGTCCTGTATTTTCCTGTGGGCAAAATCTAAACTTTTAAAGTCGGCTCGAAAGCAAAATCTTAAAGAATTCCTGCGGACTGCCTTTAGATGCATATTAGCTACACCACATTGTGCCTACTAATGAGCTCGTTTATGGCAGACATCCGCATCCGTATCTGTTTCCGAGCGATGTAAAAAAGCCACCACAGGATTGTGAGCAGCAAAGAGGAAAATAAAATGTCAGTCTCTGATTTCAGTGCACATAGGTAGGATTCAGGCACACCAAAGATTCATGACACACGGTATTTTTTAATGGGTTGTTGCCGAAGCATTACGGGTTTTTTCGAGCTTAGTCTGCTTTGAAATCTTTTCTGGTTTTAAATTTTAAATTTTATGTCGTCTTAGAGTTTTACATAAATTAGATTGTATATTTAAATAAATTAGATTGAAGTTTAGGACTTTACAAGGCTGCAAAAACTGGGTTATTATATTAGCGCCTCCCAAATATATATATATTTTTTTTTAATGTTCCTAACACAACCATCAATTTTTTTTTGATGTTTAATAAATCTTTTTTATTTTATTGGATAGGAAATATGGGCAAAGGTACTCTCATACCTCCTCCTTCGGGGGAGATGTCGAAAATCCTTGAATTCCATAAATGTGAACTTTCTTTCCACAAAATCGGCGAAAACACATCATAAAACCATTGTTAATTTCATTCTTAATAATCATGTAATCATGTAACATGATTACAAGCCTAACAAGCATGTAATCACTGCAGATCTCAGAACTTTACTCCGAGAGCCTTCTAGCTCCCACGACTCGACCGCCAAAATAATTTAAAAAACCTGGTGTTAAGGCAACCAAATCAACTATGTATTTTAAGAGTGACTAAGAAAGCTGACAAGTTAAAAAGGCTTAAACTGAACAATAATCCACCTCCAAACCAAGTCCGCAAACGCTACTTACGTTTGTTCAAACGCATACGACGTGGTCCAATGAGTGGCATTTCGTCGTATTTTGAGAAGAAATCATATGTTACCTTGGGGGTCCCGATATTAATATTACTATTATTTATACGATTAATGTAAGGAAGAGCATCATTTGGATCGCTTGCATAGACGGGTAGGAGGAGTGATGGGAGTGGAGTATTGGGTGCCATTTTCTAATTTGACAAATGCGAACTGCAGTTTTTAACTCCAAACCTAAACGCAGAAATTTTCCAACACGACAATGCTTTAACTCATACAGGCCGGTCCGTAAAACGTTTGATTTAGAAATCTGCAGTGTCCTGGAGTTGCCACCATACTCCCCAGACTTAAAAATAGTAAAAAAGTCTGGGGATGATTGGCTAGAAAGCTTCCTTTGGGAAGGTTTACGAGGGTGGCAAGCAATATGCTGCCAAGAAGGATTTGATTTGCGGTATAACAGAGGCTCGCCCAACAATAATGTTGGAATATTTTAAAAATTTGAATGACTCCATTCCCAATCGAATTTACGAAGTCCTTGTAAGCGAGGAAGGGACAACCCATTATTAATTTTCATTCAACATGTTTAAAATTACTCATAAAATGGTTATTTGGCCTATCCTAGAATTTAGTCTAGAATTAATCTCGACACTCTACTACACTGATCTGAAACCTGCCAATAATGAGTCTATTTTGTGAAAATGCGAATTCGGTGGATTTATCACGGGTGAGTCATACCTGTCTTGCGGACCTTGCCAACCATTGCTCACATATTAAATGTGCTGGAGGTGGACACAATGGATGGATAAGCGACCTTATCAATACGGATAAGATTGGCCTTAGATTGGCGACCTTAGAATAAGATTGGCTTCTTGTGGTCTTGTATCGCTTTAAGAGAAATTTAGTTTGATTTAAAGACTATTATGAAGCAGACAAGAAAGCAATTCTTGATGTTCTCAAACAATTCTCGGCCCTTTATGAGCAATTCCTTGCGCTTGAAACCCAATTCGTTGGCCCTAAGTTGTTAAGCGAATCTCCAAGAAGAAGAATTCCAAACAATAGCCGGCTGACCGTCAATTTATTGGGTACCGCTAATCCTAATTATGGGCGATTTAAATCTTTCCCTCATTTCCTGGAACCCGTCTGAATATTAAAAATTTCCAGTTGTCATAATGGCATAATGGCTTAACTAATATTGCACTATTCGAACTTAGCTTAGGAAATAATTCATAATGCGTTAAATAAATTTGTTCCCGAACTCTCATAATCATTGTCAACGAAACCACCTTGGTTTAATAAACACCTTCCCCGTCTTAAGAACAGGAAATCGAGAACATCAGCTGTTTTCATAGGCCCTGCTCTGATATCCGTTGCTGTCCTCTTACTATCTTATTCAATTTATCCTTGGAACTTGCATGTCTTCTCACTTGGGAATAACTTGGGTCCTAGATCGTGTTTTTTCAATTGAAGACTCAATTGAGTATATATCAATGAGTTAATAAAGGCTGGGGTGTGATATTTTTTATGAAACGTGGATCAAAAGAATTTGCTGATCCTTTCACCACTAAGAATCTATATGCCTCTTTGGTTCGTCATATTTTGTAATACCGTTACTGCGTTTGCAGTCTGGCCAAAAGCAAACATTTGTAAACCTCTGTATATCCATTGTAAGAGCGCCGTACTTGTGCTGAGGTTATATGCTTCTTCTTGGTCAGGTCGATTTAAAATTACTTCTTGAATAATAATAAAAAAAAATTTATCTCTTTTCTATATTAATCTTAATATCTTAATCAATCTTTGCAAGTTTAAAAGTAAAAGTCATCATTGTAATTTTCAGCAGTAAGAAGCCCTTAAGATCCTTTGCGGTTTGCGTTTTTGGCTTGATATGTTGGCTGAATTTTCGTTTAGATGCACAAATCACTGCGCATATATAAGTCGTTCCGTTTTATTTCTACACTATTTTTTTTGTTTATGAGGGTTTTCCTTATCTTACCTTGGAAACCGACTACCGGATACTGATTTAACGCTGCTGAGATTGTAATTTATTTCAAGATTAGGAAAAAGAATATTAGTTTTGTTTTTTGTAATTTTGAGTTTACGCCACTGCCTTGGGCCAATAATGTCAGTGACATCTTGTTGACATTACAAAACTTTGCAATTAAATGCGCCTTTGGAAATGTCAGAAATTTCATGTCAAGACCGAAATCCATTAAAAAGTGTCTTAGGTATTTGTTGGCCAGGCTTTGTCGGCCATGCCCAAACATAGTTCAAGATTTCACATTAAGATAATTCCAAGGAAATACCGAAAGCCGCCTCGTTTGGCGCCGAAGACATCAATTGACAGTTTCGTTTTGTGGCAAAAAACACCTATAGATGCTTACACATCTTTATCTGTTTTAGGCCTGATGAAGGTCTGCAAAATAAGAAGAGGTAAAAATCAAACGCAAAAAATATACATATGTACAAATAAATAAATTATTTGTGACCAGGTAAAAATTTTCAGCACCAAGATTGAACGACCAGACCCTTAAAGAAAGCCACAACCCTCCTTAAAATAATTTGTTTAGGCTCCAGAATGTACAAAATATTTCTTCAGACGCGAAGTTTCGATCACGTCTTCTTCGCCATTTAGGAAGTGAAAATTCAGCCGTCAATGTTTAAGATCTCATTTAGTAAATGCATCCGACAACAATATGGGGCCACCCCATATATATATGGGGTATATAATCAACTCGGAGAAAAAATCTTTAGCTTCGAAACGTTTTTGGGGTCACTAATTGTCTTTGCACGCGTCTTTATGCCATGGATATTTTAGGGAGCGGCTCTATATATGTACATACATATATACATATATTTTTGAAACTTTTGCTGTGGGATTGTTTTACCGTAAGCCACTTTTACTTTTTTGTTTTTGGTACATATTTTTTATTCGTTTGGCTTTGCTATACCGCTAACTGCAGACATTTTTATAGGCTTTAAGTACCCTGATTGACAGTTGCTTCAGCTACTTGAAGCTCAATCAGTAAATCACTTGGCCAAAATCCCCCCAGGTCGTTGGCCACCCTGTATTACTTACCGACTCCCATCTTTGCGGCTCATAAATATTTGGAGAACGCGTGCTTGCCTGCGGCTTTTGGCTGGTTTGTGTTACTGAAACTAAGGCTGCTGCTGCTCTCTGATGTCCGCGATAAACAGCCTCAACGTATTCCTTTGCTTTTTAATGTCAGTCAGTCAGTTAATCACGCTATTCTCCATTGGTTCAGTTGGTAAATAAGCCAGAAAAGCACGGCCTGAAAACCAAAATATTGTTCTGGCAACAATATGGTTTGTCAGATATCTATCTCTAGTGTTTCAGGTCCGTATGCTTCCTTCTGGCTATTAAAACCGATAAAACGACGTATTGATGATTCACAGAGGATTCAACTATCTAAAATTATGTTTCTTGTGAATAGTTGTATATAAATTAGAATGCTTGTATAATTAGAATGTATTAGAATGCGTTTAAGAAGAATAAAGAAACGATATCCTAGACCTTGTGTTTTCTTTCTACCGAACTTTACTAGATGTGAATATTTTTCCATAAATAATTATGGTTTACACGCAATAAAAATTTCTGACAATATTTCAGACTTGTACTGCATTTTTTCTACTGCAGAACACTGCGAATTAGGCAATCACAAGTTTATCCACAATTATGTACAAGGTATGTCATATGTACAAAAATTCACAACCTAAAGCGGCGCTGTCTTGGTTAAGCCTTAATGCTACTATCTGAAAAATGCACTTTGCACAAAATATGATAAAATAGAACATAATCGATTGATAAAGTGATCAATTCGATTATTAAAAAGATAATAAATGTCTTTTATCATAATTGTTGCACTTCAAACATATTTAAATTTACATTAATAACAATATAAAATTAAATTTTGTGTCCTTTCTGATTGTTTCTAAAATTTTTTTGAACCAAAGTAAGTTTACTTTTAAATGTCGAAAGGTAAATCCTTTTCACCCAAGAAACCAGTCAAATCAATTTGGCACCCAATTGAGCAGTGAACCAAGTTCAAGTGACTCATTTTAATGCATCTGGCCCACTGCATTGTCTAAATTTATTGGCGAGGGTGGATATTTTTTCAACTGTATTTTAGTTTTAATTGTGCGCACGCAATAATTTTCCTTGATGGCGCATCAACGTCAAGGCGAATCACTTGCCAACGCTTCATCCATCATAAATCGCCGGCTCAGCAGCTGAAGGAGAACGGGATGGATTTGGGGCCAGAGGGAGGGCAAACTCTTTGATTATGGCGCGTGCGCATAATCAGATAAGAGAAGAATCAGAAGGGACAGGGGACCTCAGAGCCACAGAGACACCCAGTTGGGAGCACAGCTCGATTATCATGCACGGAACGCATCGGCCATAAAAACGATTCTGCGATTCCTTCTGTGTGTTGGGTGACGGCGTCTTGTGCCTTGTTTTGCATGCTGCGCTCGTTAAGATTGCCTCCGAGAACTGAGAACAATGCAGCAACTAAAGCAGTAAGAGTAGCGTCAGTGGGAGGAGTACACTCTAAAAGAAACCAGATGCCACCCAAAAAAAAAAATGAAAAAAATAGGATTTTTATAACGATTGAATTAAGGCAGTATATATTGTACCATGTAAGACATACGATTTAACAAATATTATACAGAAACATTTTTAGGAGTAGTTTTGTAAAATTTGGAGTAAAATTTGTCAAGTGCAATACAAAAGCTTCACCGTAAGCAGTTAGCCAACTGGTGACCAGTAATGGGCTTAGCCCCACAAAAACCCCTTACGATCGAGAATGCTTCGTCTTATAATGAATTGAGTCAAAGCCGCGACCTGCATATTAATTTTTCTTTGGGCTAAAACAAGCCCGGCTCTGCTTTTCACGGGCCAAGTCATATCGCCAAGAATTCACAAGACGTCTTGGCTACTCAAGAAAAGCTATAAAATTCCAACTTATATAAATATTCAATTCGTAGCAATTTTAGTTCTGTGACAAAAATGAAAGTCACATTTTGTTCAAAAGCGCATGTCTTTTAACATATTCAAATATATTATTAAGAATTAAACAATTTTTTTTATAAGAAGTTGCTTTTCCTGGATAATTAGGTTGGAATTTATTTTCATTGAAATGCCGGTCCGGGCTTATTAAATATTTATGTAAAACTTGAATGGCATTATTTTAGCCTCAATTTTGTATTGCAGATCTCTTTTAAATGTAAGCGAACTCTTTTGGTCTCTCTTTAGCTCTTAGCAAAAAGCCACAAAAACATAATAAATATAATACAAAGGCAAGCAAAAACAGAAACCAATTTAATTTGTTTGTTTTACTAATCAGCAGCACGTACTCGCACGTTTTTTGCGTCAAAGTCTTTAGTGTTGTCTTTAACTGAATTCTGTTCGCCGTCGTTGCCAATATCGGAGCTATTTTTTTTGCTTCTATAGCCAGCTAAGACTAGCTTTGACTTGGAGGGTTGGATGGTCTCTTGTAGCGGCTGCCGTTTGGTTTGCCAGCCCACGTTTAAACTTGGCTCAGAGCGTGCTAATCAAGTGGCTCCAAAAGCTAAATTACGCGACCGATTGAGCAAACGGCTGATTCGGCTTCGTCTCATTTTGTTGTTTATTTGTTTTTGAATTGGCTTTGGTTTTATATGTTATCTGGTCGCGTTGAAGTTGGTCTGGGATTTAGCTTTGGTTTTGGTGTCCGCCAGTGCTTCAGACCTGGCGGCTTGGGGCTAGGGTTTGGTACGCTTTGATGGCTTCTAGGTGAAGGTCATTGTGTGACTGAAATGATAATTTGACTGCTTGTCATACATTTATGGCTGGGTAGTACTTTTTGTTTTCGTTTTTTTGTGTGAGATTAAGGTTCTTAGAAACACTTTGTCTTGCGGAAAGATTCTTTAAAATTTGATGTACTTTAATATAGTATTATGTTTATAAAATTGTTTAAAATTCTTATGAATGTTTACCTACTAGGTAAATGTATTACATACATATATACGGCGTGCAAAGGAAAGAAGAATGTTTGCAAAGTTTCAAGTCGATAACTTTTAAACTGAGAGTCTAGTTTGCGCAGAAACAGACACACGGACATGCTTACATCAACTCAGGAGGTGATCCTGATCAAGAATATATATTATATTGGGTTTAAGATTTCAACTTTAGTGCGTTTCACACTTTTGACCAAAAGGGGATAAAAACTTTAACTAAAACTAAGAGTACTAGATATAATAAATATATAATATAACTTTTTTTTTAGTTTAATAAATTAAATTTATTATACATTTAAGCATTTATTACATTTATTTTACAGTTTTGCTATTAATCATACATTAACTATTTTGAAATTGGTCTTGTTTTATTCAGGATTAATGAGACAATATTAATATGTGTTAAGAATGATACCATTTCTTGGAAGTTGTACCGAAAAAATGGCGTCAAAGTTTGAAAAACGTGCCAAAAATTTAAAAATGTCAGTTTCTTTTGTAAAATTTGTATCCTTTCTGTTTAAATAAATTGAAGATGTATTTTTTTTTCAAAAGCTACAACATTTAACTATTGAAAAACATTTTTAAGAGCAAAACACTTTCGAAAAACCGTTTTTTCGAAATAAATTAAGATTTGGATGTGTAGGAAAAATTTCAAACACGGTTTTATACTATACTCGACCTAATGAACAATTCCTACTAGGTCTCTTCAAAAGTTCCTCCAACTTTTCTTTTTTTGTCGCACTGTGTTGTTGTATGCCACCCTTTTTTTTTATGAATCTTTTTCTTGATTGTCAGACGCATTTTCCATCATGCCGTCTCTATCTTCGCGTATTAGCTGATTATTCGGCAAAGCTCTTAAGAATTCATGGGAATATTTGTAAGCTCTCTTACTTGTTAAGGACTTTAACAGATATCTATCTCCATTTAGTATTTTGACAATCTCAAACGGCCCTTTAAATTTAGGGTCAAGCTTAGTTTGATGACGCTCCTTGTTCTTAATCAAAACATGATCGCCTAAACTATGTTCAAAGATTATAAAGTACATAGATGGGACATCAGGGCCCAAAACGGTCAACTTTTTTCGTCGAGCTTGTTGGTGAGGGGGGAACGAACATACATACGATTCTATTTTTAGAACTCGTTACATGTATGCGTTAAAAAAAAGGGTGCGTCTTTGTATGTATGTGTGACTGCTCGCAACTTGCGAGTCGCAAGACGGCGTAAAACATTTTTGGCTTCCAATTTTCATTTTCAGTTTCTTGTTTCTGTTTTCAATGGGCCGATGTGGTAGTCAGTAGAACAAATGGTATTTTTAGTCGCTGCAGTTTAAGACGGGGTGGTAGCGTAATGCATAGAGTAGTTATTCAATGCATAATATTTTTGTGTTCAAATCCTAGTAAGGACTTTTTCTTTCTTTTATAATTATTTTTTTTATTTTTCTTTAATTGTAGTTTTAATGAAAATTTAATACTATGTCCGGCTTATAAAATTTGAATGGAGTCGCTCCGTAATTTTGTCATTCGTCACGTCCGTCACTTATTTTTACAAAAATTGTAATAGAATGCAATTAAAAATAATAATAATAAAGTAAATATGAAAAGGAAAAAAAAAATTATTAAGATAATTGAAGTTAAAAATTTTAATCATCGCCCAGTAACAAAATCGAACCCAGGACCAGAAGGATAAGGATCGCGCGCTTTACATCTAGGCTACCCTCGAAGTTGATCTAACGGTAGTTAAAGTTGGTATTAAAGAAAACGCAAGGATCCATAGTAAAATCAGAGCTGATGAGTAAAGATAGTAGAAGATATTTCTGATCTCTTTGCTCTCACACTATTCGATTTGAACGTTTCAAACTCTCATTGTTCCAAAAATGTTACTTTCTAAAAATAGAATTCTCTCTTTCTCTCTCTCATCTACCAGCCGTTTGTCGTGGAACCCGCTCTCAAATATTTTCATTTTACAGCGGGTTCCACGAATCGGCCTGCCAATATGCCGTAGAACCCGCACTTATAAAGATTTTTATAAGGGTTCCATTACGAACTGAGGCGATTTTAAGGTGATTTTAGGGTGATTTTAAAATTTTGTATTTTTTTTGAATGGATTATAAATTTTGTTAAAAAGTTTAAAACAATAAAAATATAATATAAATAGATTTAAAATAAAAAAAAAGTGAACTTCCCATGCCTGATTTGAACTCATTTTACTCTGCACATCAGCCAAGCACTCTACCACTAGGCTATCCCTCATTCGTTGTCGCGCGAAAAATTTCTCGAACTTAACTTGTCGCGCAATGGAACCAGCGCTGGAACCCGCCATAGAAAATTTTTCTTTGTATGAGCAAAGATTATAAAGTACATAGATGGGACATCTCATACAAAGAAAAATTTTCTATGGCGGGTTCCAGCGCTGGAACCCGCTGGAACGAGCGGGTTCCATTGCGCGACTAGTTAAGTTTGAGAAATTTTTCGCGCGACAACGATTGAGGGATAGCCTAGTGGTAGAGTGCTTGGCTGATGTGCAGAGTAAAATGAGTTCAAATCAGGCACGGAAGTTAACTTTTTTTTATTTTAAATCTATTTATATTATATTTTTATTGTTTTAAACTTTTTAACAAAATTTATAATCCATTCAAAAAAATACAAAATTTTAAAATCACCCTAAAATCACCTTAAAATCGCCTCAGTTCGTAATGGAACCCTTATAAAAATCTTTATAAGTGCGGGTTCTACGGCATATTGGCAGGCCGATTCGTGGAACCCGCTGTAAAATGAAAATATTTGAGAGCGGGTTCCACGACAAACGGCTGGTAGATGAGAGAGAGAAAGAGAGAATTCTATTTTTAGAAAGTAACATTTTTGGAACAATGAGAGTTTGAAACGTTCAAATCGAATAGTGTGAGAGCAAAGAGATCAGAAATATCTTCTACTATCTTCACTCAACAGCTCGGATTTTACTATGGATCCTTGCGTTTTCTTTAATACCAACTTTATCTACCGTTAGATAAACTTCGAGGGTAGCCTAGATGGAAAGCGCGCGATCCTTATCCCTCGGGTCCTGGGTTCGATTTTGTTACTAGGCGGTAGTTTAAATTTTTATAAAGTTTCAGTTTTATGATTATTTTTATATTTTTTTATTATTTTTTTTACTTTAATTTTCTTAATAATATTTTTTTCCTTTTCATATTTACTTTATTATTATTATTTTTAATTGTATTCTAATACCATTTTTGTAAAAATAAGTGACGGACGTGTCGGATGACAAAATTCCGGAGGGACTCCCTTGAAATTTTATTAGCCGGACATAGTATTAAATTTTCATTAAAACTACAATTAAAGAAAAATAAAAAAACAATTATTAAAGAAAGAAAAAGTTAGAAGTCCTTACTAGGATTTGAACACAAAAATATTGTACATAAAGTAGCTACTCTATGCATTACGCTACCACCCCGTCTTAAACTGCAGCGACTAAAAATACCATTTGTTCTACTGACTACCACATCGGCCCATTGGAAACAGAAACAAGAAATTGAAAATGAAAATGAAAATTGGAAGCCAAAAAATTTTTACGCCGTCTTGCGAGCAGTCACACATACATACAAAGACGCACCCTTTTTTTTTACGCATACAAGTAACTAGTTCTAAAAATAGAATCGTATGTATGTGCGTTCCCCCCTCACCAACAAGCTCGACGAAAAAAGTTGACCGTTTTGGGCCCTGATGTCCCATCTATGTACTTTATAATCTTTGGTATGAGATGTCCTATCTATGTACTTTATAATCTTTGCTGCTATTCACCATCGTTTTAAAAAGGGCATAAAAGGGGATTAGCCTCGGGAACAAATTGCATATTCCTAGTCGGGGGTAAAGACATCATAAAGAAGCCGTGCGAGGGCTTTGGAAAATTGAATAACATGAAAATTCAATCAAAAATTGAATGTAATTTTGGTCTAAAGTATGCAACGCAGTAAAGGAGATATTTCCTAAGTTGATGTGAACATGTCCGTCTGCCTCTTTTAAACTTAAACTCTTAGTCATGCAGTACATAAGTTGGAACGGCCGGGATCGGCCGACTATATTCTCTAGCTTTCAACGATCAGAAATGGTATTTAGTAAAAGTACTTTGGTATTTTGGAAGATACTGCGTGCAAAGGAAAGAAGGGTGTATGCAAAGTTTAAAGTAGATTGCGTTAAAACTGAGAGACTAGTTTGCATAGAAACAGACAGACAGACGGACAGCCGGATATGCTCATGTAAACTCAGGAGGGAATCCTGATGAAGATTATACATATGTACATATGTATATACTTTATAGGGTCGGAGATATCTCCTTCACTGCGTTGCAAACTTTAGACCAAAATTATAATACCATACCATACCATATAAATTATAATACCAGGGGTTTACCAAGAAATGAAAGATAAGTTGGGACGGAGCCGAGGTTGATATACCCTTGCAGTTATGATCAGATATAAATCGCTAACTTAAATAAATTTCATTATAAAACCAATTAACATGAATACAAAACACAGTGCGACAAAAAACAATTTGGAGAACCTTTTAAAGTGACATAGTAGAAATTGTTTATTATGTCGAATATTGTACAAAACGGTGTTTTAAATATTTGTAACACCCTTAAAATATTAAATTATTTAAAAAAAGACCTTTTTTTGGGTTTTTTTGCACTTTCTAAACGAGTAATTTGAATCCGATTTTAAAATTTTCGACATTTTTCAATAGAGTAATGTTGTAGCTTTACAAAACAATCTTCAATTTTTTTTAAACCAAAAGTATAAAATTTGTTTTTTCGGACTTTGACGCCATTTTTTCGGTACAACTTGCAAGAAATGTTATCATTCTTGACAGCAAGAAAAATGCGTCACGAACGCTAGATATCTTACTAGCGTTCCTGAGTAATAGTGTATGTACCTTTCCATTGCGTTTATTCCTTACTTGAGCTGTTAGACCGGAGCGCTAGCAAAATTGCACGGACTTGTTTTGGGAAGAGCGTTATAACTTCAAAAAAGTTTTATAAATTTTTAATAAAATGGCCTCGTTTTATTCAGGATAAATGAGACAATATTGATATGTGATATTGATATATTGAAAAATGTCATTTCTTGCAAGTTTTTCAAGATGCCAAACTGTTCCAATGGCTAATGTACACCTACAAATCAAAAATCAGCCAAATCGGATAATTTTTAGAGCTGTTATAGACTTTTTAGTTTCCTTCCCAAGTAAATCGGTATACCGCGGTAGTACGGCCGTTGTTTTGTTGTTGTTGTTTTATCCAAGCGCAAAAGTATGCAACAAAAATTTGTTGCTGAGAATCCACGCTGTTAAAGCTTAAACTTTAAAGGTTAGTTAAATTGTGGGTGAAAGAGTTGAGTACCGGGTATAATGTAGTCGGGAAACTCGACTACAGCCGTCCTTTCTTTTTTTAATAGTTAAACCTAATGAAATAGATTTTATTTCTCGTGTTTAATTTGACAAATTATGAAAAGCAAGCATAAATGGACTGAGGTGATAAGAAAAAACATGACTAGAATATAATTAACTAAAAGACTTGTTGATGTCAAGAAGCCAATTTATTTGTTTTCCATATTTACAGCTTCCTTAGAGTTACTTTATAAAGGTTTATTATCCAAACTGTATGAATTGAAATCCTCTTCTCCTTTCCTCCGAATCCCCTCCGATCTTGTCCGTATCGAATCCAAAGTCCGATGCGTCTGAGTTGCCAAAATTGTTGCTGTTATCACGATTATTATCCAATTTTGTGAGCTCTCTAAAAATTTTATCGGTGTCGGAATCGTGAACACTATCGCTCCAATCTTCATTATTTCCAGCATGATGAACTAAAGGGGCTCCTCCTTCAGCATCTCCTTCTCCAAACACATTTATAGTCTGAATCGAAGTCGACGCCGCGATTGTTGAATAGATTAATCCCAACAGAACCAAAAGACTGATATATGCTTGCATTTTGTTTTCTTGAGCTTTGCATGTAATAGACTGAAGGTGCGCGAGAGATGAACCAGACTTTTATAGACGTGCCCTGGGTTTGAGTTATCAGCAAGTTTCATTCTACATACATATGTATGTACACATGTACATACCTGTAGTCGTACATAGTTAGTCACATACCAATTAATGTAAGTGCGGGAAATTCCAATTTATTTATTAATTTAATCTTTCCTTGCAAAAAATGGTACTGGCATCAAGTACGTTTAACTAATACGTTTAAATAAAAAAAATGTATATTAAATAAATATATTTAGACATTATGCTGTATCTTAATTCTTGATTCACTTAATTTGAAGATTTTAAATCAAAAATATTATTTAGGTACATTTCCAGCGGTGTCATTTCGGTGTAGTTTCCATCTTCAAGCTCTTTTTTCTCTAAGGCTAAAGATATTGCCTCCATTTCATTCATGAACAATTCTGCACTGTTATCACCTTCACTCTTTGATGATTCGGGAATATCTTCTGATGAACAGCAACGATCATGAGAATGGGCAGCAAATGGCGCCGCCAAACTAATTACAAGTAATGCCAGTAGTAAACTATTAGAGCCCTCCATGCTGTTCACTCATCGAAACACAAATGCGCTTCACCCTTGCACACTTATTTGCTTTTATACGGATTAGAATTCTGGAAAATCCAGTCGGGGTTAAGCCCATAAGTTGTTTGGATTTCCTGATTTGTTAAATGCACTGGTCGGCTAGTTTGCTTTGTATCTTACACGTATGTATGTTCATATGTAGTCACCATGCTCGATAAAAATTGTAATATGTAATTAATGTATTCATATTTATGTATTCATTACATCGTTTTTTTCTAGATTTATATAGAATTATATAAATTGTAGCAAAGGTATTACAAATTAAGTAAATTTATACTTTCTCCTATTTAAACTAGTCACTCCTTGAAGAGGATATGGGGTAGATTCCCTTACTCCGTTTTTATACCTTTGCAGAGGGTATTTCGGTCAGGGGTAATTTTCAAGGTAATTTTGGTCAAAAGTGTGAAGACACCTACGACCCTATAAAGTATATACATACATACATACATACATATACTTTTGATAAGGATCACCTTGTTGATATGTTGATAAGACCATGTCCGTCTGTCTGTTTCTACGCAAGCTAGCTTTCAGTTTTAAAGCTATCGACTTTGCACACACCCTTTTTTCAGTTTTCAGTCTTTTTCAGTTTTTATAACTATTGTTACATATTTACTTATAATTATTTTAAGGGAGATTTTGCCACGCCCCCTCCCTCCCTCTCAAATTGCGAATTTCTGTTATTTTGGACTCAAAACTTTCGAGTCAAAAGTAAAAGTAAGACTCTGTCAGTCTCTCACGGTATTGGGACAAGGATCTCGGATAATTGTTACAAGAAAACAAAGTAAAATTCCCTTTTTTTCTATATCCGACGGTCTTTGCATTTTTCTATTGTTGTTGTTTATTTTGCCTCTCGCTTTTTTCCAGTGCATGTCTCTCTTAAGTTAGTGGGTTTCCTCTTTCTTTATTCCTCTGGTACTTAAGGCGACTATGTACAGAGTGGTACACAGGAGGCTGCACAAAATTGGTAGCTCACTTATATCGTTTATTGCGTTCTAGAGTTATCCCAGATATAAGCGATATATCGAAAGTTGCGGAATCTCAACTTCAACCAAAGCTCTCGATTGAGAGATTTTGTTTTGTTTGATTACACAAAACGTGATTTTTTCCTTCAAAAATTTACCTAAAAAAAATATATTTTCTGTGTATTTTTTTTATTTTACTATTTAGACGTTTGGTCTTAAAAAATTTGTAATGAATATTACAAAAACCTTCCAAACGAAATAAAGCATCTTTTGATATATTTATTGGTTATAAAGTTAAGGGGACCTTCACCTGAATTTTAAAAAAAAAAATCGATTTTTTTTTTTTACATTAAATGAAAGTTCTAGGTCTAGAAAGGTCTAGAATATATGTGCCAATGGATATTTCGATACGACGCGTATTTCTTGAGCTAGATCGTGTCAAACATACCCATGATAACAAGAAAGCTATCTAAAGGCAAAGCTTCTAAAAACTTTAAACGCGTTTTTCTCGGAACCATGTTTTCTGAACTCATGTCAAGCACAGGGCTCGTTCTATTGATCCGATTTCCTTCATTCAAGAAGCGTTTGAAAGTATGTTGTATATACTTTTTTGTATGGCTTATACCTAAAATTGACATGAAAAATTGATTATTTATAATTGTTAAACAAGATCAAAATAAAAAAAAAGGGAAAAAATGTCAATTTTTTTTCAAACTCCCATAAAATTGGTTTATTTTCACCAAAATTGTCGTTAGGTATAAGCCATAGGAAATTTCATAAATATTAATAATTTATATACATTTCTAATTTCGGTTCACTACCAGAGGCCCGACACTTGACAAAGCGGAAAAACGAGGTCGACGAGATCCGCCATTTTGAATTTCCTAAATATCGAATACTTTTTTTTATCGTAAATAAACAACGAATCAAAGTTCAAAAGCTCAAGTTCGTATGTCTTTTCATTTTCCCGCAATCCATTCTCAAATTTTGCTTTTTTTGGCCAAATCCAGGTGAAGGTCCCCTTAAAGATCTTTTATTTTATAAAAACAAATTTTTAATTAAATTAATTAATTTTTTTAAATTAATTTTTAATTAAAATTTTTCGAATTTTAGAACCAATGTTGTTTGTATTTAAGTAACTAACATCTCCAATTTTTTCAGGAATGAAAAACAATTTTTTTCAGGACGAAATAGTGCAAACACACGTTTGTCTGTTTCGGTTTAGAAGGACACATCGGTTTCATTATACCCTTGCAGAGGGTATTATAATTTTGGTCAAAAGTGTGCAACGCAGTGAAGGAGACATCTCCGACCCTATAAAGTATATATATTCTTGATCAGGATCACCTCCTGAGTTGATATGAGCATGTCCGTCTGTCTGTCCGTCTGTCTGTCTGTCCGTTTCTACGCGAACTAGTCTCTCAGTTTTTAAGCTATCGTCTTGAAACTTTGCACACAACCTTCTTTCCTTTGCACGCAGTATATAAGTCGGAACGGCCGGGATCGGCCGACTATATCTTATAGCTGCCATATAACTGATTGATCGGAAATGCTATAACTTCGGTGTTTTTAAAGCTAGAGAATTCGGATTCGGCACGAATGCTATTTTTGGCAAAACATGCCGAATTTCATTAGGATCAGCCGACTATATCCTATAGCTGCCATATAACTGAACAATCGGAAATTACCCAACTTTCGTGTTTTTGAAGATAGAAAGTTGGAACTTCGTACAGATTCTATTTTTGGTCAGTTAATAAAACCTACCAAATTGCATAACGATCGGCCGACTATATCTTATAGCTGCCATATAACTGAACGATCGGAAATGGTATTTGGTAAAAATACAAACTTTGGTATTTTTGAAGATGGAAGCATGGTACTTTGTTTTATATTTTTTATTGTAATAAATTGGTTATATTATGATATTCTCATAAGGATCGGCCAATTTAATCCAATGTTTGCGATATATATCCAGTTTTAACTGAAAGGGTATATCAACTTCGGCTCCGACCGAAGTTAGGTTTCCTTTATGTATATGTATATGTATAAGTAGTGTTTCACGCGCAAGCGTAAGCATGCGGTTTTCCGCCATCTGCACTGCCGTGCCCAGTGATATATCTAGGATTTCTGATTGATTCAGTGTCGACATTCGGTTTATCAGACTTAGCAAAAATATTTTTTTTTGGCGTTTTAATGTTTTTGTAATTTTCTGTACTGAATTTCTGTTTCTTTAATTTATGTTTATGTGTGTATTTCTAGGATAGGTTATGGCCGTATACCGACAATCCTTCAAGTGTTGTAGCTCCTAAGTCCCATAATGATGGAGAAGGTATTATTGGATTAGGTCTCCCTTCGGTCTGCCCTTTATCCCGAAGATTTATTATCCATTTAGGTCAAATTGAATTGGGAATGGTGCCATTTGGATGAGCCAGTTTTGTGCTTAGTCTATTTCCAGCCATGTGATATGTAAAATCTCTGCAAATGATGTAAGATATGGCGCCGCTTGTGACAAATATTGCACAGATAACAAAAGTGAAAACACGGACGAGTGTGCCAAAAAGGCATAAAAAACTGTAGAGACGTGTCTTGAGGGATTTCGACAGAGCTGAGTACTTTTTACGAAATTCAACTGCAATCGTCTGGATTAAACCATATTGTCGCGCTACGTGGGGTTTTCTTCGAATGTTTTTTAGAGGTTTTTCACAGGTTTGAACTTTATGAGGCACACGGCGAGAAATTAGATCCTTTAGACGCTGAAGTGACGTCATGGAATTATATCAACCTTTAATGGAATTATCAACAAGTAACTCCGTTTAATTCTTTTTAATGGCATTACCCCCAGGGTTGGGAATATTCTGCCATCCGTTGCTGGCCACAATCAATTACCACATTCGAGCACAAAATAAAATTCTGCATTTACCTGTTTTTCTTCTTTTTCATTCGCCCATACAATTAACAGGCAACGTGCTCATTGTTGTTGTCGCCTCTCTGCGTTTAACAAATGCAAAAATAATTATAATTAATGCAGAGTTTTTGGCCTTGAACTTGCATAACCTGCTGACGTTCGTTCGACGTAATTATTTTTTAGCTGCTGTGGTTCTGCTTCTTAGCCACGCCAACAAATCGTCATCTTCGGTGTCATTTTTTTTAGGTGTCCCACCATATTTGACTTAACATACATACATATTTGTTTAGTCGGAGCAGCAAAGCCAAAAAAACATATTTTTGTAATTTGAATATTTAAAACTTCATTGAGCTGTGCAATGAATAGAAATGCTTAAAGCGCCCAAAGAAACGGCTAACTGAAATGGAATTTAAATTCAAATAGTTCGATCTTTCTGCCCTATCTCTTTCACTTTCCAACTCTCTCATTTGTCTTTTCTGTACCGAGCGTGCTTGCCAAGTTCAAGGTGAATATTAGTCTCAAAACTTTGCAAAATTCTGTGGAAACCATATACGAGTGCCGGCTTGTTATTACTCACCTTTGCCTGACTCACAGCACCAAGGAGGGAAGAAAAACTGCTGAGGGGCGGCGGGTGATCAGACAAGTGCAGCTTAGCTCATCCGAGAACGCTAATTTTAATCTCGGGTGGGTGCTCAGTTAACTAGCTTGCTAATTATTAACCAAGTCGTGCTATACATACACATGCAAAAAAATACATATAGACAAAAAGATACAAATTTGTTTGTTTCTTTTTGTAGATTTGTAAATAGATTACTTACAAAAATGAAATTTTAAAGAAATTATTTTAAAGAAACTTGATTTAACATTTTATTTAAATTTTCCAAAGATGCTTAAAAATTTATTAAAAAACTAAAAAAATAAAAATAATCCAGAACATTAATATTCAGTACGGATCCAAAACGTTTTCTTTTGTCTGTTAGATTAATTCCCACGAAAACATTATATGCACTCAATATGCATCTCTGAGCGCGGGTATAATTATAGACATTTATGGTTGAATGTTGCATATACATATGTACATAGTTCGATTCTATTCCATTAGCTTGGAGCACTACTGACCCACTTTTTTCATGAATACGACGCCTTCTTCGACATCATTTGGGGCAAAGAGTCAATCCGCAGCCATGTCGGAAAGTATCTTTCATTATCTGTTCATATGTTTCTCTCTTATGCAAGATTTTCTGCTCAGTTATCGCTTCTCAGTTCTCAGTTCTTCGCATGTTTACTGCTAAATTAAGTAATTGGCAAAGCAATTCCCTTTGACTGCACTGAATTTGCATTCGCTTTGGATTCTTGCAATCTGAATGCTTGTCTGTTTTCGGTCTGCATCTATTAGACCGCACTCGGCCGCTCATGAGTGTCTGGGGCTGTGCACAATAGGAAGTTTGCTCTGTACTATTATACCCTTGTAGGGTAGGTTAATTTTGTCCAGATGTTTAGGAGGCATGAAGCATACTCACCGACTCAGTAAACTTTGAATTATATATGAACATATATTCTTGATCAGGACGACAAAGAAACATTCAAGTGTAAAAGATTCTAGAATCTGATAACTATGTTTATGCTTAACATAGTTATTATGTTATTCGTAATACCACAATTAGGAACGATTAAAAATTTATCTTGGGGGAAAACATTCAGAAACAAACATACGACCCCAATAGCCATAACAATCAGAAAATATCTATTTAATGTAAAATAGATCTAGTAATTTCATAAACTTTTAGTAAATGCCAAAGAAAGAGTATTTTAGCTTCGACTTAATACGTGTTGCTTTGCATTCCAGCATCCAGCTGTATGTTTGTAGATGCACTAGCTTTGATGGGGGACTACTGGTCGGCAACCAACTGCAAATGAGCATCAAAGAAAAGCTATCTTTTGACGGAGAATTTCGTTATAAAAAAAAATTCTTCTAATACAAATTTTGAAAAATGTCCCAAGTATTTTCAAAAACAAACAAAGTATTGTCTTTTAATAAACTAAATAGGCTATTTTATACGATTTTTATACCCTTGCAGAGGGTATTATAATTTTGTCCAAAAGTGTGCAACGCAGTGAAGGAGACATCTCCGACCCTATAAAGTATATATATTCTTGATCAGGATCACCTCCTGAGTTGATATAAGCATGTCCGTCTGTCCGTCTGTCCGTCTGTCTGTCTGTCCGTCTGTCTGTTTCTACGCGAACTAGTCTCTCAGTTTTAAAGCTATCGTCTTGAAACTTTGCACACACCCTTCTTTCCTTTGCACGCAGTATATAAGTCGGAACGGCCGGGATCGGCCGACTATATCCTATAGCTGTCATATAACTGATTGATCGGAAATGGTATAACTTTGGTGTTTTTAGAGTTACAGAGTTCAGATTTTGTACGAATGCTACTTTTGGCAAAATAAAACGACCTACCAAATTTCAAAAGTATCGGCCGACTATATCATATAGCTGCCATATATCTGATTGATCGGAAATGTTATAACTTCGGTGTTTTTAAAGCTAGAGAATTCGGATTTGGTACGAATGCTATTTTTGGCAAAATAATACAACATGCCAAATTTCATAAGGATCAGCCGACTATATCCTATAGCTGCCATATAACTGAACAATCGGAAATTACCCAACTTTGGTGTTTTTGAAGATAAAAAGCTGGAACTAAGTACAGATTCTATTTTTGGTCAGTTAATACAACCTACCAAATTGCATAACGATCGGCCGACTATATGTATCTTATAGCTGTCATATAACTGAACGATCGGAAATGGTATTTGGTAAAAATACCAACTTTGGTATTTTTGAAGATGGAAGCTTGGTACTTTGTTTTAGATTTTTTATTGTAATAAATTGGTTATATTATGATATTCTCATAAGGATCGGCCAATTTAATCCGATGTTTGCGATATATATCCGGTTTTAACTGCAAGGGTATATCAACTTCGGCTCCGCCCGAAGTTAGCTTTCCTTTCTTGTTGTTGCGTAAATTTGCTCTTTTTATACCCTTGCAGAGGGTATTATAATTTTGTCCAAAAGTGTGCAACGCAGTGAAGGAGACATCTCCGACCCTATAAAGTATATATATTCTTTATCAGGATCACCTCCTGAGTTGATATGAGCATGTCCGTCTGTCCGTCTGTCCGTCTGTCTGTCTGTCTGTTTCTACGCGAACTAGTCTCTCAGTTTTAAAGCTATCGTCTTGAAACTTTGCACACACTTCTTCTTTTGCACGCAGTATATAAGTCGGAACGGCCGGGATCGGCCGACTATATCCTATAGCTGCCATATAACTGATTGATCGGAAATGGTATAACTTTGGTGTTTTTAGAGTTACAGAGTTCAGATTTGGTACGAATGCTACTTTTGGCAAAATAATACGACATACAAAATTTCATAAGGATCGGCCGACTATATCTTATAGCTGCCATATAACTGATTGATCGGAAGTGTTATAACTTCGGTGTTTTTAAAGCTAGAGAATTCGGATTTGGTACGAATGCTATTTTTGGCAAAATAATACAACATGCCAAATTTCATAAGGATCAGCCGACTATATCCTATAGCTGCCATATAACTGAACAATCGGAAATTACCCAACTTTGGTGTTTTTGAAGATAAAAAGCTGGAACTAAGTACAGATTCTATTTTTGGTCAGTTAATACAACCTACCAAATTGCATAACGATCGGCCGACTATATCTTATAGCTGTCATATAACTGAACGATCGGAAATGGTATTTGGTAAAAATACCAACTTTGGTATTTTTGAAGATGGAAGCTTGGTACTTTGTTTTAGATTTTTTATTGTAATAAATTGGTTATATTATGATATTCTCATAAGGATCGGCCAATTTAATCCGATGTTTGCGATATATATCCGGTTTTAACTGCAAGGGTATATTAACTTCGGCTCCGCCCGAAGTTAGCTTTCCTTTCTTGTTATTCATAATATCCTTAGGGCTTTCTTTAAAAAAAATGGAATTATAAATAAAATATTTTGAAAACAAACTAATAAAATCTGTAAAAGGCGAGCAATTCAAGGTCTTTTCAAAATTAACTCATTTGTTCAATGTGTGTATAAATATTTCCAAGAACCCTTTTTCGCGCTTTTTCTTGGTTTATTTGGAGGCGAATTAGTCTGACGATTAACTGGATTGCAAAGATTCTCGTGTGGGATCCAAATGGTAGTGAGTTTATTTAAGGTGGCAGAGTTTTTGTACAAACGGCAGAGTAGTCAGGCAATGCGACAAAAAAACAAAAAAGGAAAGCTAATTTCGGTCGGAGCCGAAGTTCATATACCCTAGCATGTAAGATAGGATAGAAATCACAAATACTGGATATAGTCCGCAAATCATTATGAGAATTTTGTTATAAATTTAATTTATTAGAATACAAAACTTAAAAAAAAGTAACAGCCTCTATCTCCAAATTTGGTATTTTTAGCATATAGTAAATTCCGTTCGCTTAGTTTAATGGCAGAAATAGGATATAGACGATCTTTCGGGAATTTTAGGTCGTAAATCTGTAGAAAGTTTAAACGTTCTATCGTCAAAAACACGAAAAACAATTTCCGATCATTCAGTTATATGGCAGCTATAAGATACATAGTCATATTATTGCGCAAAAAATAGAATCCATAGAATCCCAACTCTCTAACTCTCAAAACACCAAAGTTATGGCATTTCCGACTTATTTACTGCGGGCAAAGGAAAGAAGGATGTGTTCAAAATTTTAAATAGATAGTTTAGACGGACATGCTTATATCAACTAAGGAGGTGTTCCTGATCAAGATATATTCTTATATATATCCACTTTATAGGGACGGAGATGTCTGGCACTGTGAAGGGCCTGTGTTGCACACAACCCTCTACAAGGGTATACAAAAAAGCACCGACGCAAAAGGTTTATTTTTAATGCTAATTAAAGAAGCTGAGTCGAAGCCAGCTCAGAATCTAAAATTATGTGTGTATATCCGTTCAGATGATTTTTCAAACAAAAAAAATATTAATATATGTAGATACATATATTTTATTTAAAAACATTGTCGGCGAAGCTTAAAAAAATAAAAATATATATAAATATTTTGGATATTCAAAACACTAAAAACTAAATAAACACAAATTTTTTTCCGTGCATTGTGTCAAAAGCAATTTATGTGCACGACTTTCTTTTAATTGCGCAGCAGTCAAGATTTATCCAGAGTTGGGTTAAGAGATTGGGTTTGGCTCTTGGGTGCTAGCCTTGACCCCAATGATATCAGCGAGAACGAGCCAGGGAGCACCCGCTTCTTTGGCCAATTCTATCAAATGCAAACACGAAACATCAGTTAAGACTAATTGAATTTGGCTAAAATTGGTCAAAATGCGCAGCAGGCTGTGTCTACTCCACGCCACGAACCAATTGTATTGAATCCAACTCGAGATTCACCTCAATGAACGAATCCATCAACGACAAAACTGCTTGCGACGATGACTGCTGCAAAAGTCACCTCGGCCACCTAAATCTACCTGGCTGGATGACATCACCACGTCCGACGACAATTATTCGGAACACAAATAAACTACTGCGATCTTAACTTGGTCGCAACTAAAGTGCAGCGTGAGGCATGACACGGCACCGAAATCAATATCGAAACAGAACGAAAAGGCAAAAAATAATCACACTTACATAAAGACAGAAAATCGTTAAACCGAATTCATTGTCCATGTTGTGGCTTCGATGCTGCAGGGGCGCCATAAATGGTTGTCGTTGCGCTGGTTACTCATACACCATGTGGCCAACGAAACATTTTTTTCCACCTATCTGTTTTTAAGAGTCTTGAAATGTTCCTTAAATGAGTAATACCAAAGATTGTAAAATAAAATTTATACAAATTGTACAGTATAATTTTTGGTTATACTTAAGAAAAATAAAAAAGAAATATTTATAGCGAATTCTACAGTCCTGTAGAGCAGGATTCCTGACGCAAAATTTGCATAGAATTTTGTTGAAATGTGAAATGAGGTCACATTAAATGACAAAAAATTTTTCTTATTCGCAGAAAGTCTGAATTTATTATATTATTATTGTTCAAGCATTGAACACTATTTTGTATAGAAATTCTTAAGTTAGAGTTTCAAGGGATCGGACCCATGAAATATGAGTCAAACACATGGTTCAAAACCGATCCCCTGCAGCCTAACACAAACAAATACATAAGTGGTGCGCTTATCGCACCGGAGAAAGGGTCGCATAGCAGGTCAGCGTGCAGTGCGTTGACAAGTAGTTTTAAATAGTTTTAAGATTCTCATGTATCGTACTTATAAGAGAACTTTACCAAATAAAAACAGTTTTGAAACGGAACTCATTGGAGTACGACCCGTATTTGGGGCTCCTCTTAACATTTGGTCCTTCGAGCCGGATTTTCTGTTGTTTCCCCCCAAGTGGTAAGGGACACAGAAACAGTTTCCAAAAGGAGCTCATTGGAGTAAGACCCGTATTTTGGGGCTCCTCTTAACATTTGGTCCTTCGGGGCAGCCTGACGTTTTCCCCCCTGTGCACTATGGTCCCAGTGCGGCATAAAGTCGAAAAAATGATGAAACTATTTTTTGAATATGAACAAATTTTTAATTAATAGACATCCCAAATAAATATAAATATATAATTTTTTGAGCTTTATTGCAACCCTGTTAATTTAGCGCGGTCATTTAACCAGCTGATTTATTGCAACCCTGAAACTTGCAAATTGGCGGCAACTTTAGGGCAACTTTTAATTGTGTTTCAATTGGCTTAAATTGAGTAAAAATATTAGATTAAATATGGAAAACAAAGATCAAGGTATGAACAATCAATAATAAAACTATTTCGTGTTATCATTATATTTGTATCTGTGTTGTCAAATGTTTTGTAAGTGTCTATTTAGCAGCAATGTGAAACAAAAGTAGTTGTGTTTTGTGGAGTATTACTTTTTCAGCGCATATCGGCGCAAGCAACTAACCAGGTGAAGTTACTTATAAAAATATAGGAATTCAAATTTAATTGGTCTTCTTTGCTCGTTTTCGAAAAAACAATAGATGTTGCAAGTGTTTATTAGTTCTCTCATGCAGCTCTCTTCGAAGTTTCGGGGAGAGCCACCGGAAAGACGACGCTGTTAGAGGTTTAAATTAAATATTATAAATAATAGAACCATATTTAATAAAAGTTTTAGTTCTTTTTATGAAAAACTTAAGTTTATGTAAAAATTAAGTAAAAATTCCAGTATAGCCAACTCTTAATGTAGGCGGCGGGCATAGGCGTGGTCAAATTTCCAAAACAATAAAATTCGAAATTCGACAAAAATAGTTCAAGCATATATACAAAATTTGAGCCCAGTATATCTAAAATTGGAGTTTATGCAAAAAAACGGCATTTCCGCCCGAAGTGGGCGTGGTCAAATTTCCAAAACAATAAAATTCGAAATTCGACAAAAATAGTTCAAGCATATATACAAAATTTGAGCCCAGTATTTTTAAAACTGGAGTTTATGCCAAAAAAAAGGCGTTTGGGCCCATTGTGCTGTGGTAAGAGACTCAGGTTTTAAACTGGCACCTATAGGTGGCTGTAGAAAAATAAAAATTCTCAGCCCAAGGTAGCTACAAAATAAGGCTGCGATCTGGGTAAAAAAGAGCCCAGTCTAAAAACCGTAGTCCTCTGTTGTTTCCCCCCAAGAGGTAAGGGACACAGAGAATAAAATTATATAAATGCCAATGAGTATAAAATAAAAAAAAAAAATAATAAAAATGAGTCAAAAAAAAAATAAAGGCTCAAGGAGTATTCTCAACCGTATTTTGGGGCTCCTATTGAAATTGGCACCTAAATAGTGTCTAGATGTGCATTGACACAGTCAGTCAAAGGTAGCTAAGATGGCTGCGAACTGGGCATAAAAGAGCTCAGTGTAAAATCGTAGTCCTCTGTCGTTTCCCCCCAAGTGGTAAGGGACACAGAGATTGAGAATTGCCATCGAGTAATAAGTGCGTTTTTTGTTTAGCGCAGGACTGTCCGAGGCCTTACATCGGAATATTTATGAAAAATCTTTGGGCTGGAATTCAGCCATCGGATCTCCAAAGCGATACGGCGCAAGGAGTTAAAAACAAAACTTGTGGAGGGAAAGATCCTGATCACAGTTTGTGGGAAATCAAAAATAAGATTTCAATTTAAAAAAAAAATACGTTTTTCCGGAACAACACCGGAAATTCATAAATATTGAAAATAATATACGGCGTGTTCGAGGCCAAATATCGAGCAAAAATAAAAAGTCGGGTTCCTGGGAACGACGACAGCCAAAGTCTTTGGCATTTTATACGGCGGATCCAACGTCTGCGGCAGGACCACCGAATAGAAGAACAACATCAGCGGCAGAAAAAACAACGAGCTACACCATCAGCAGCATCAAGGGCGGATCCTTTTACATCATCTGCAGGAGGAACACGCATCAAAAAGAAAATTTAACAACTGTATGGTATGGTCAAAAAAAAAAAAAAAAAAAAAAAAAATATTTACAATTTAAAAAATAATGATAAAAAAAAAAATCGATAAAAAAAAAAATATTAATTATCAATTAAATTCAATTAACAAAAAAAATTAAAATTTTAAAAGAAATTAGCCCTCAGTAAAACAAAAATTTTAATATTACAGTCCACTAAATCGAAGAAAAAATTTATTTTTTCAAAGTATATCAAAATGAAAAGTAAAATATATACTAAGGCACTTTTATGGCCCCTTGCAGGATGTTCAAACATTAGGTTGAACATACAAAATAAAAAGTTAAATAATTTTAAAATAATTAAAATATTAAAATTCAAATTAAATAATTCTTTAACAAATTATTAAAAAATGTAAGAACAATACTAGACATTTATACAGTCCACTAAAAATTATAATCGAAGAAATGGTTAAATTAACATCAAATTTATTCAAAAAATATTAATCAAAAACACATCAAATTTACGCCTCTTTTTGTGGCCCTTTCCAGAATGTTCAAGCATTGAACACTATTTTGTATAGAAATTCTTAAGTTAGAGTTTCAAGGGATCGGACCCATGAAATATGAGTCAAACACATGGTTCAAAACCGATCCCCTGCAGCCTAACACAAACAAATACATAAGTGGTGCGCTTATCGCACCGGAGAAAGGGTCGCATAGCAGGTCAGCGTGCAGTGCGTTGACAAGTAGTTTTAAATAGTTTTAAGATTCTCATGTATCGTACTTATAAGAGAACTTTACCAAATAAAAACAGTTTTGAAACGGAACTCATTGGAGTACGACCCGTATTTGGGGCTCCTCTTAACAATTATACTCTTTTAGGTATAGGAAATTATAATATTTGGTCAAAAGTGTATAACCCAGAAGACGTCTCCGATCCTTGAACAGGATATACTCCCTATACAATTCATATTCCTATAATATGCGATCGAGTTTATGTATCTTAATAACTAAACTACAACATAATTTCAAAAGTATACATGAACTTAACCTCCCTTACTTTTTTTTGTTATCACTTTCCATTTATTTTTTACAACTTATGTATATTGTTATACCCTTGCAGAGGGTATTCTAATTTTGGTCAAAAGTGTGCAACACAGTGAAGGAGACTATATTCTTGATCAGGATCACCTCCTGAGTTAATATGAGCACGTCCGTCTGTCCGCCTGTACATATTTCCGATTTTAACTGCTTCGGCTCCACTCGAAGTTAGCTTTCCTTTCTTGTTTATGTAAACTTTGAAAAAAAAATATAAATTATTCAATTTAAAACGATCCGTTCTGATTTTAATTAAGCTACTACATCATTAGCAATGGTTGGCATCTGTTTTCCTATGATTAATGATCCAACTCGAGTGCTTTACGCGTACTTAATTATTGATTTATTTTGTGTTAATTAGTTGAAATATTAAGTTATTTAAGTGACGCACTGGTTCCCCCATTCTCTTTAGCTTCTTTCAACATTTTAAAAAAGGTTTGATTTTTATATAACAAATAATAAACATTTATAAGGTTTGGGTTGGCGTTGTAAATTTATACCCTTTGAGCGTTTTAGCATTTTGATACAAAATATTAAACGCAGGAAGGAAAGCACGTATAGCCACCAAGTGATGAGTAGTTTTAAGCATGACCGTCTATCTGTTTCTATGCAAACTAATCACATCTTTTGAGGTTCTTTTCTTTGCTAGAAGTATATATACATATAATTTAACTTCAAATGTATATTTACTTCAGCTCCACCCGACGTTAGCTTGCCTTTCTTGTCATTATCCTCAGTTTTTTTTTTTAACTTTTTGTTTCAGATCATTTGTAGAAACCGGCCTGTTGCTGTCCCAGCAGCTGAGTGGTGGTACTCAAGTGGCAATTAGTGCTGACTTTCATTAGCTACGATTAAAATGAGATCAGATGGTGTCGGGATTGGGAACAAACACCACGTGAGGAGGCATCACCTCCGGAGCGTATGATTCACACGGGCTGATTTGCCTGTCAACTGAATTTGACTGCAGTGATCCGAGGTAGAATGAACAGGGCCAATTAGATGACCTTCCATTCGACCGAAAGTAGCATATGATTCTGTTGAACAATTTCGGTTCAGTTGGCGTTTTTATAGATTCGGATTTTCCAAAAAAAAAAAAAGACTGCCTAGCACCTAGAATATGAGACCCCAATGCGAGTGCCACATCCACTTCTTCGTCGAATCCGCCCGAAATTAGTTTTCCGGTCTAGTCTAATTACACAGCCACACAAAAAAAAAAAAGTGTCCGGGTTGGGAGATCAGAGTACCCTATCCCCATGTATTTTGGACCGCTGAACACGAATCTGAAGTCCGTTTTGGTCCTGCACGTGTACGTTTCTTCCTAACCTCAAAAAAAGTTTTACATTTTTGGAGGTATGGGACTTTATTTTTAATTTATTGGATTTTCATGAAACTGGGTACCCAGGGGTTTTTGGGGTCGCTGATTACGAATTTGAAGTCAGATTTTCAAAATTCAATATGGCGGACGAATTTTCAAAAAATTCGTGGATTTTCATTTTTGAAAATTCGTCCGCCATATTGAATCCGCCATATTGAATTTGGGAAATCTGACTTTAGATTCGTAATCAGCGACCCCAAAAACCCCTAAGTACCCAGTTTCATGAAAATCCAAAAATTGTTCAAAAATTCGTCCGCCATATTGGATCCGCCATATTGAATTTTGAAAATCTGACTTCAAATTCGTAATCAGCGACCCCAAAAACCCCTGGGTACCCAGTTTCATGAAAATCCAATAAATTAAAAATAAAGTCCCATACCTCCAAAAATGTAAAACTTTTTTTGAGGTTAGGAAGAAACGTACACGTGCAGGACCAAAACGGACTTCAGATTCGTGTTCAGCGGTCCAAAATACATGGGGATAGGGTACTCTGATCTCCCAACCCGGACACTTTTTTTTTTGTGTGGCTGTGTTATGCAAAAAATACTCTATTTCTCCCTACCATTGTTTCCTATACAATTATAGTTAAATATTAATTCGTTATTAATTGAATAAAAAAGAAATTGATTGAATAAATGTGTAACCTAAGAAAAAAAACACACTACTATTGAACAAATATCTTGTATCTGACGCACGTCACTATCCCATCTTCTTATTCTGTTGTTTATTCTTAAAGATACTTTGTTACTGAATATATCTGACAAATCAAAAAATTTACAAAATAATTTATTAGCCTTGTCATAGGGTGAAAAACATAAGGGTACAGGCAAATGGCTGTTACTTATGGAACTGAATTTCTGGACAATTGCCACAATTCTCGCCGGATCGATTACCTCCAGTCAGAACTATTACCTCCCTCATTGACTCCAAACTCATTTTGACAGCGTGGCCAAAGCGTTTAGCGTCCACATTGGGATTCGACTTCCAGGCTGAGATGGAGAAAACGATCTTGCCTTCTTGCGGATTATAAGAGCAGCCGTAACCTTGGGCCACTAGTGGTCCAAAGACCATGAAGCTGTCATTTTCGGTGGCCACGTTCGAGGTAAACAGCTCAAAGGTTACGGAGCGCACAAATCCCTTGGAATGAAAGAATTCCGGCAGCGGCAATTCGTTCTCCATAGCCATCTGCTGCAGTCCGAACAGATGACGATCGATACCTTTCCCATTGATTGCCGCAAGGGTTAACTTTTGGTGGGCATCCAACGCGTTTCGTAGGGCTCCCATTCGTTGCTTGTGGGTTGCGTCCGGTGATGTCATTAACTGGACGAACGCCTTAGATTCGGCACAAGTGGATCGAATTGTCTCTGTGCGTCCCTCAGCAAAGATTCGTAGGTGGGCGGACTCGTATTGAGCGGGCAAAGTAGCATGCATGGAATAGTAAGCCAATTGCAGGGCCATTTGGATATAGCTGTCTACACAGAGTCCTTGCGAGCTGATGAAGTCCTTGCCATGGCAGTCGAAGTGGAATATTTCCAGTTGCAGCATGTTGACAATCTTCTGGATATTCCGCTTAGCCTCACATAGCCACAAATTAACGCAGTCGTCAAGTGGCTGGAAGGCGAGACAATTGACCGTAATTGGTTCGTCAATATCACAGGACTCGCAACCATAGTTGGGTTCAGGTCTGCCAAAGATATATGAGGAATTTGTGTGGAAAAAGATTTAGTGATAATACAATAGTGAGTATACAATATATAAAATTGTTTGCAATCGCACTTACAATTTTTGGTTAATAAAGTCCATCAAGGATGCTAAAGGCTGGCAATCAGCAGCCGAATGTTCATAGCAAAATCCAGCCATTCCGTTTGGATTCACTATTAGTTGTAAAGTCTTGTCCATCCACCGGTTGGCACTATTTTTCTGCATACCCCCGCCATGAAGAAGTTGGTGGGCCTGCACTTCATGCACCCTGCCCTTGGGAATCACCACAAACTCATCCAGGCAGACCACGAACAGGGACTCCTCAATGGTCTTGACGGAATAATCGTTTTCGGGGGGCGCACAGAGGCATGAGTAGCCTTCAGCCCAATTTCCTCGGTTGTCGTGTGTTAGTAACCCAAATGGTTCTCCTTTCGCTACAGGACAATTGACAATGCCCTCCAGTTGGTCTCTTAAGATGTGCACATGCAGAGATTTTCCATCAGGGGCATAAACTGGTAACTTATAATACTAAAATAGGTTATTTTTAGAAATCTAATCACAACATATTTCAACCACTCACATTATTTTTATGGACAACCACAACGTATTTTGAGTCCCTGTGCTGTTCAATTTTGTCACAAAACCGTCCTGGTGTTCGCACAGTACCAAAGATCTTGTTAAACTGACTGTTATCCAAATACTGGCTCCCAAGTTTGGTCGTCGGGATTTTATTGCCATCCACAATCTTCTTGAATTCTACAACACCGTGGATGACTTTAGCAGTGAAAGTGAGAAATTCTGCTTCACTCTTGAATTTTTGAATTGGAAAAGACATTCCTGGACTAGAGAAAACCGTCACTGGCGCTTGGTATCTCAAATAGGCGGCAGTTGTCCAGCGTGGGGTTAGCCAGTTGCAGGTGTCCTTAGCAGCCTCCTTCAAAAGTCCTTGGAGATCTGCTCCTTCGTTTTCCTCAAATTCCTTGGTCACCTCCACTTCGTTTTCGTATTCTTTCGCAGTAAGTAGCGGCTTGATGCTCGCTAAATACCCTTTCAGCGTTTTACTAAGCGATGCCACTGGAAAGGTCTTTAGCTTTGGCCTTTCGGAGTCAGCGTTTTTACAAATGGACACTTCGAAACTGCAAATCTTAGAACATGTTGGGGTCTTTTGCTTGGCGGATGGTGATTCACTTTCTCTTATTTTTTGGGATTCTTGTTTCTCAATCGTTTTACTCTTTTGTTCCTCTGCCACACTTACCGGAACTGACATATTTTCAATGGATTTTCCACGCGTTTCTAAATGTTTTTCCTTTGTATCTCTATGAGTATTTGTAGCAATTTTTTCCTGTTCCCTGCTTTTTTTGGGACAGGAAAAAACGTCTTTTAATTTTTCTTTTGGTTGTGGTAGCTTTGATGCTGTCATTTTGGATGCCTCGGACTGAAAAGTTTGTTCTATATTTTTAGAAGATTTGGGTGTTTTCTTAGTTTCGGTTTCAAGTGCACAAGACCCTTGGGATTCTTCTATTTTAGAAGTGTCACAGTGTTCGTCTTTATCATAATTATCTTCCTCTTTGGCGGATTTCCTTGGTCCGTCTCTGCAAGGATTTCTACCACTGGGAAACGCGTCAAATCGTGGTAAGGCATACTCTGTGACCCGTAGTGAGTTCGGCTTGGGCTTAAGCTTTGACGCAGTTTCCTGGTGAGCTTTGGGTCTAGCCGAAGGATCAGCCTCAGCGGCGACATTCAATTTATTTTCAAAGTTGACCGAATTTTCAACTTTATAAATTCCACTTTTATCATTCACAGGTACTTCTGAAAGACCTTCTAAATGTTGTGTGTTTACGTAGTCTATTGTATTGAAAACAGAAGCATCTTTTGTTATGATTTGACATTTTGGCTCTTCTTGTCCCTCTATCGGTAGAATTCTGTTGAGGGGTTCCTTGCTTTTGTTGGTCTTGGATCGTTCGTCTTTCAGCAGCTTTCGAAGAATGCGAATTTCTTTTTGAAGGCTATTGAACCTTTCGCAATCCTCGACCTTATCTTGTGGTTCCTCGTATTCCACTGCGGGCATGTCTCTTTTTCCGTTTCGGCAGGGGCTTCGACCCCGTAGGAAAGCGCCATAAAGCGGCATGCAATCACTAGGTGGGGGAGGCGGCTGATCATCTTTTTGTGTTCGTTTAGGCTGAAAAGCAGGTTTTGTTACATCAGTAACTTTTTTGGTTTTAATTGAATTTGATTGATGAGATGGCTGTGTTTTATTTTCCGCCAAATTTTTGGCGTTGCTCGTATTTGCCGTGTCATTTAATAGAGAGGAAGTAGAATCAATAAATTCAGTGCCCTTGGTCAAGTCATCCATAGTCTTAGCTTGTCCAACGCTTTTGCTTAACTCGTCAGATTTGAGAGACACTTCGACTTTGACCGATATATTCGGCGATTCTAAGATCTGAGAAATTGGAGCTTTATTTGTATTCTCCAGTTTAAGGACTTGAGGTGTTTGATCTTTGGCTGCATTTGCGGGTGAAAGCTCACATGTGCCTATATTCGGGGAGTGTTTGTCAAGTAAGCCGATGGATAGTTTTTCTTCGAGTTTAGAGAGCAAATCCCTAATTTCTTTACTCTGAAGCTCACTGCAAGTAGGTTTATTTTTCGGTTTTTGACAAACATCTTTTTCTTTTTTGATTTTCTTACATGGGTCTTGTTCTTCAGTTTCTTCACATTTTCCAGCTGTGCGAGGTCCATCTCTGCACGGATTTCTGCCGCGTGGAAAAGCGTCAGCAAGTGGCATAGAAAAACTGGGCGGAGCAGATGGTAATTCTCCGTGTTTGTATTGAGATTTAAATGATACTTCGGGCTTGGCTAAAGGAACTGCTTTAGTAGTATATTTAACAGGAGCTTTGCTGAAAGTTTTCTTGTCTCTTTTTTTCGCCACATCGGGTTTTAGAGGATTCTTCATTTGACTAGATTCTGATTTTTTAACAGGTTTGTTTTTGGTGACGCTGTAATTTTCATGAGGACCGTCTGAGCGACCTTTATTTTTGATTATATTGAGAAGAGCGCGAATTTCATTCTCCTCCAGCTTTGAAAGAAGTTGGCACACTTCTTCCTTGTCTAGTTTGTCGCAAGATTCATCTTCTACCTTTGGCGGATCGTCCTCGCAAACTTCCTCAGGGCTTTCCTGGGTTTCGGGGCAAGGGTCTTCTTTTACAGTTTCTTCACATTCCCCGGCCGCCCCTGTTCGGGGTCCATCTATGCAAGGATTTCTTCCTCTTGGAAAAGCACTGGCCTGTGGCATAGCGTAACTACTTGACGGTTGCTTTATGGACTCGGACGTGGGACTTGGCTTACCCGAAGTCTTGGCCTCACTTTTACGATCGAGATCAGCTTGTTTGATAGTTTCAGGACTTTGGGGGGCTTTCACAGATTGTTTGTTAGGTTGGGCTTGTTTTGAGGGATCTTTTAGGACGGATCCATTGGTGGGTTCTGCTATTTTGGAGGTTAGTTGTAATTCCGAAACTTTGTCTTCTAATTTGAATGTCGCTGTTGGCGTTTCTTCGCTTAATTCAGATAGGATTTGAGGTGGCATTTGAAAAGAATCCCATTTCGGTTTTTCATTTTTTGATACATCTGTGCCGCCTTTGCGAAGGTGAGTTCCAAGGGGAAATGCTGCTGATTTTGCAGGAGGAGCTTTCGAAAATTCTTTTAAGCCACTAGCTGACAATTTTGATGGTAATGATGAGTGGTCTGGATCCGAAATATTGGATGAAGAGCTTAATCGGGTTTCAATCGGAATTTTGGGTGTTTTTAGTGGGTGGGGTGATTCTGAATTCAGGAATTGCTCATCGATGCTTCGATTACCAGAAGATTGCTCACTAAGTAATTCTACACCGGAAGTTGTTGTAGCATTAGGGGAAATGCGATGACAATCCTTACAATTGAATAACGTAGGATCTAGTGGTTTTGTTCGGTCCAAAATTGGTTCCGTTTTAGGATCTGTATCCTGGTCTGAAATGGGTCGAATCGAACCTGAGTTGTGCTTCGAAGGCTGATTTCTGGAATCTAAGCCGTGATCACCATCACCGCCAGCGTGGCTGGGGGATCCAGTTGACTTGGAATTGGATGATTTTAGTGCCCGACATACAGTTTCCAGAGCAGGAGTTTCTGGAGTTTTTACTTGCACCAGTCGGCTGCGAGGCGGTACAGTCCCTTTGCGAGCCCTCGCTTCTATGGCTCTTCTCATCATCTCGCAAAGCTCCTTTGTTGGCACATATGACTTATTCTTGCTGTACCAACGTACCCTAAACCTGCACTACGGAGTCGTTTATTTGGTTGCATTTTGAATTCATATCCGTTTGACTTACGATCTTTAAGCAGGTTCCAGCACCGAGGAGGACCCTCATTTTAACATCCAAACAAGGACAAATTTGGATGGGTTCTGGCCAAAATTGAACTCCCTATAAATCCAAATATTTTCTTATATTCCCATAGTTGTGATGGAATTTGTGACAGAAATGAGAGAGGTAATATAAAAATAAATGTTAAAATAAAAATCGTATTACCAACGCGGTGTAGATGGTAGTGATGAATATAGGATTCCGCTTTTAAATAAAACTTTTCTTCAAATTTAAAATAGTCTGCATTACAATACATTCAAAAAATGTAAGAAAAGTGTAAGGGGCGGAGGGAGAACATTACATTGGGGAAGGCCAGCGTGCAAATATTAACAAAACCAACACCTACCTCGCAGGCCTCGACTTGATTGCTTTGCCAAGTGAAGTAGCCATATTATGACTATTGCGAACTCGTCAACTCTCCGCCTGTGACGCAAACAAAACTGAGCCCACAGACTGAGAAGTATATGTACATATATGAAAAGTAAAAAATGCAATAATTGCATATTGACCCATTTTCTTAACAATGCGTTGCGAAGGGCGCAGAAGCCGAGGGAGGGGCACACTGTTTGCAGGTTACGCATGCGTGAGCGTCGCCTTCATTTAATTAGTCGGCGACACCTGCGCGGGGCAAGACTTGGGCCTGTTGATGGAGTCGGAGGCGAAGATGGAGACGAAACTAAAACTGAAACTTCGGAGGGAGACGACGTCGAAGTCGCGGTAGTCTCAATTGCAGACGTCGCCATCAATCAGCGAATCAGCAAACGAGGCAACAAGGAGGCCAGTGAGGCGTGAAAACTGCCAACAAAAATACCTCCAAAAGAAAAACAGCACTAAGTCGCAACGTTGAATACCCTTTGAAAAAACATAGTTTTAATTTAATCATTAACATTTTGTGCAAACAGGCCTTAGTCGAACGTTGAAGAAATCTCTAAAAATGAATGCTGAAACAATGCTAAATAAAATAAGAATGAGGCAGCACGTAGTTAATAATGCTGCGAAAATGGCCGCGAAAAGCTGGTGAGGAACTGTGGCAAGGGGCATGGTCGGGCTAAATGGGGGAAAATCAGGGCCGCGGGGTCGAGGGGCTTGTTTGCACTCATTTGACAATGGAGTGCTTTAAGCCTGACGGCTGCGTTTGGGCGCGTTTTTATTATTTGCCTGCCCCACTTTTCCTACAGCGGCGATAATTGACGCCACGGTGGCTGCAACTGCAGCAGGAAACCATCGTACCACCAGCGCTTAAAACAACAAAACCAAAAACTCCGGTGCCTGGTGGACCTCAATTTGGACTGCACTTTGTTAAAAGTGGCTCATCGGAATAACCAAACCAGGCAGCCATTCAATCCCTCGGACCCCCAATCCAAAGTGCGTCGCGTGTTTGCGTGAGTGCTTTTCACTTGAGGCCATAATCAGCTCGGCTCACGGATGCATTATACCTGAATTGCATTTCTTGTGAGGTGTTGCATAACCCAGGTAATAGTAAGGTCAAATGGCGTCCCAGCATCGTCATAAATTAGTCAAATGATGGATCTGATTTGGCTTAACGAGAATCTGTTTGGAAAATGAATAAGCCCATCTCTGGTTTATCAATTAGCTATATTATGATAAAAGTAAGTAGCATTTTGAATAAATAATATTTATATTTTCATTATCCAATATTCTCGGAAAATAATTATAAGCTTTAGAATCAAAAGTAAGCCATTTACAACCTTGGTTTTTTATTAATCAGACGTTAAAAATTCTATTTACTCTTATATCTGTTTACTCTTTTAACACTAACCCTTCTTAAACGAAATTAGTATCCGTCTAATATAGTCAAGTAACTATAGAGTCGTTCATGCTCTGTTATAATTATTAAATTCCACTTCGAAAAACCTCGCTGCAGAGAAAAGATACATAGAAAGACCTACGATTGTGAGTTGGTTTCAAAACCTTGACCCAGCTGCCATCAATTCTCAATCTAGAGCGTCTATATTCCACTGTTAATTTTTGAAGGAAAATTCTAATGTTAAATAAAATGCTTTGTGGGGTTGTTGTCTCTTCCCTAGCACCGAGTGAATGCGAATTTCCTGTGCATTGTGTAGAGCTGTTGACCACATGATCTGCTGCTGCCCCTCTACCCCATTCCTGGCCATAAAATCCACCTGATGACCTCAGCAGTTCCAGAGTTGCAATTAGTAGAAAAGTAATTTTCGTTTGGCTTCTTTATTGTTGTTTTGCGGTTGCTGGTTATTTCGTTCTCTCTCAAATCTCTGCTCAACGATGCTGAAACAAAAAGTATTCTAACACTCTTTGTTCGTTTAGCTTTTTCAAATATCCATATATATTCAAGACTTTGTTGTGTGGTCTCTGAGTGCATGATTAATGTACGTATTGAGTCATGTCCGAAGAGCGTGGAACCATTTCAGAGCCGAACCAAAGCCAATTGAACTGTGAGCCGTAAACTGAAAACACAGTACAGTACAAACTATATACCCGTAAATATATAGTACGAATGAGCTTTGTTCAGGTTTCGTTGATAACCAGCCCAACTCATTGGGAAATGGACAGCGCGTGTAAGCTGAGACGTGGATTATAAAAATAACCAGGAACCACCTCGTAAGCTGAACGAGCTAATTTTTATCGCCCTTTGTGACACACAGAATTCGAAGCTAGAGCCCCTCGAAAACCACAAGAACCAATTCGAACAACACACGTAACTCGAAGAGCCGAGCCCCGAATGCCCCGGTTGGGCTGTTCTATCCGACTGGATGTCGACTTTAGAGAAAGTGTCCTCCTCTGCACATTTCCCGCCAGGCACGTACATGAGTCTCACCTATTCAGATATGTGGTGGGTGACGCTTTTCTTACCTACATAATATTTGTATAACTTTCAGATAATTATAAAAATATACCTTATGGAAGAGCAAGCTTTTTAGCCAAAAAATAGTAATGGAATAAATAAAACATAAAATTATGGGTTACTTAAAAATTACATTATTTTTTCATAAGCTATATGAAAATAATGAACAATTCTTTTGATTTTTTCGGGGGCATTGAATAGAAAATTTATTCAACTGATAAGCAGCATTCCAATTCATTTCAATTTACTCTTACCGATGGACAGAAAAAGAAAATCTTTCGAATGGTAGGGGAGATTTAGGCAATCGATAGCCCCTCTGTCATTATGGGACTTAAGAGCTGAAATACAGCTCATGAAAATTGGTTCTTGGGGATGGGGCGACCACCCCACCGCACCAAAACAATAAGAATAAAAACTAGGGTGACATAATAAATAAATTTAATCAGTTGGCTGCGTAAGAGCTTTCGTTGTTGTCTCTGGTGATTTGAAAGTAAAGCCGACCCCAAATCCAAATCCAAATTCAATTTATACACATTAGTTTTTGGCTGAAATCTTAAAGTTAGATTCTGTGGTGTCACTCTTTGATATGAATGCTGTCTAAGCACCAGCCGACAGCTCATTTTTCCACAGTTGTTACTGGCTCTTTTATTTCAATGCTATTTTGCCCTTTTTACGACCTCCTCCATCTTAGCCTCTAAAGCTTATCTTGCCTGCTGAGTAACTGACTCTTGATGCTCTTTCTATGTTGTGACACTTCTCTTAAGCAGTGACAATCGCTGTTTGTGCCTCGCTGCATATGTTGAACCGTAAGTCAGAGGACAACATCTGTGAGCAAGAAGTGTCTCAAAATCATTTTTAGCTTCTTAAGCTGATAAACCAAGTTTTTGGTTCAGTTGTAAAAGTTGTTCGACTTCATTTATTGACCCAATTCCATAGTTGAGAGTTCCAAATTGGGACAACCAATCGATGATTCTAGTTGGTTGCCATAATTAACTTTTACTTTTCGCCGCACCGGGTCTTCGATTCATTTCATTTCAACTCACTTTTCGCTTTTACTAACGATTTTATTTTCATTACTTCAGTTGTATGGCAAACAAGTCCATTAAACATTCTCGCGATTAATGCAAATGAAATGATGCTTAAATGAATTCAAATTCAAAGCAAAATCGCAAAGTGTTTACTATGAAACTCGTCGCCGCGGCACTTGACTAATTAGCATATTTATGCGATTTATGCGAAGCGCCTCTTCATTTAAATATCTTGAATTCAAGTCGAACCGGAGAAACTTCCCTGGATAGATTTCTTCCGATGTAATGTGCTAATTGGCGCTCACCTATAGAGGTGCAGCTGCCGTGGTCACTTCATGGGCTCTTCAAGGACTGTTTGTAAATTAAATTTATAGAATTCGCTTCCGCTTTGGGGTCTCTTTCTTGTAACACTTTGTTAGCTATGTGTAAGCGTATTCGAAACCAGTTAGGCGGCAACCTGTTGGACAGAGTTCCTAGTATCTATAAATTACATTTAGCACTCGATAATAATGATGATTGGGTGGTGAAAAAAGCCGCCTCCTATTTTATTACAAGGCCAATTCACTTAGCTATCAGTGGAATTTTCATTTAAACTGATGCTTCTGATGAAAAATTCTTTCAAGGCATGATTTCTTCTAATAAAAATTAATTTTATTTACACATTTTTCTCACTGTCATTCCCACTGTGTTATTCATATTAACGATTGTTCTGCCAATATTTGGCTCCAAAATTTGGAAAAGAAAATCTCCAAGATCTGGATGTTAGTATAAGGATATTTTAAAGCTCAAATCTTAATATTATAGGATCGGATAAGAATACCTCTATCTATGGACAAAAGGTATAATCCGATGTATAAATAGCTTTGGTGGACAGTGCCTTTCATTCACTTGACAACTGCGGTAGACGCAACAAACTGAGAAAAAACGGCGCCACTTGCTATAATACAATAAAAAAAAATCACAATCCGACGTGGGAAATACATTGAAATTAAAAGTATATTTCAAAGAACAATACGCAAATTAATCACCACCCACGCGGGACTCGTGCATGCGATCTGCCATTCGTTATCCGTTTTGTCCACAAAAATGCGACAGTCTGAAGCATTTTGCATTAACATAAATTTTATTGCGTATACGCAGCGTTGTAATGGTGGCATGGCTCATTACAAACAGATGGTAGACAATACGCTGGGGCGAAAACGATTTTCATATTTATTATTTGGCTGGCAATGACTTTGTTCGGTGGTGGACACTTTTTGGCCCTCTGGGTGGCAGTGAGGGCGGTGCGTCCCCGGAGTCACTTTCAGTTTTCACGGCTCCTGGCACAATGACAAATTGCGAGTCGAAAGTTGACTGACCTTTGGCGCGCCAGTTTCAAAGAGCTCTGTGAATTGTGTCATTCAAAAAGTAGCGAGGTATAATTCAATTTGTTATTTGGTGGCGTTTCCATTAAAATCATATTAAATAGTTGATTAATGGATATTTCTTCTATTATTATAAAAGTAGTTTTCATTACTTATTATTATTGATTATTGATTCATTTAATTGTGATTTGTATTTTTGGTAAGCTTTAAAGTGTATCTTCTATTCGTATTGGTCCCCTTCAGAACTATGTGTAGGGTTCATTATCAAAGTTTTTGGTTTTTATTTTTCATACAAAAAACAAATTTTGCTTTACTTTAACTTTGACCAACCAGACTACCATTCATTTTAATTTTTTTCACAGCTTTCCACTTGTTTGTTAATGTTTTGTAGTTTAGCCGCTTGTGTGTGAAATATTTGTTTGGAGGTAAAGGAAATGACTCTTCGTTTTTCCCCTTTTGGGGGTAACCATTTGTTTGACGGAATGCTTGACTCGGATTTGTTGTTCGGCACTCCACTCTTTCTCTTCAGTCTGGGGTATGTCCCAAATGCCTACCAAGAATAGCATTAAATGTGTAAATTTACGTTCATCGACATGCCGATAAGGTTGGATTCTATAGATGCTATGGCTTTGGGAACAGAAATATTTTTACAGCGTTGAATATATCTTAATGGGTAGGCCCCCAAATTATGCTTTCAACAAGTTTGAATTATTCTTTGGTAATTATGGGTATTGTTAGTGAAAATTAAAGATTACCCCGTTTTCAATTCAGACAAGTTTCTGGATGGCCAAGAATACACTTGTAAAAAAAAAAAACCCCAACACTAGGGGCGAGTGTAACAGAGACAATATAATTATTCTTCGTTCTCAAAGCTGCTTGCACTGATTCTCTAATGCTGCTGCTGCATTCAAGAAAATCCCCCAATGAATAGCAAGTCACAAGTTGCATTTGAATTGCAAAACTAAACCCAAAATCCCAGCCTCCCCAACCAGACACTACCCACATTAGTTCAGCATGTACACATATGTATGTATGTGACTGTATGTATGTTTCAGAAGCCAGTATGTCTAAACGGGAGAATAGGTATGTGTGACTATTCCCTAGAATCCTCGGATTTTGCTCCACTTTAGGCTGCCTAAACTTTCGCTTATTTTCAATGCTTCTTCTTGCTTGTTTTTGTTTATAGCTGACAGCACTTCCTGTCCTATCGCTAATCCACACTTCAGAGAGAGACATCTTTCGGATCGGAATTCTAGTTTCGGGCTGCTTCTACGGAATCAAAAAAATAAATATAAAAGATTGAGTCCAAAAGCAACAACGGTACGGTCCCAGTCCGGGGGTTCAAGAAATGTACGCAGCTCGAAATCAAATTTATTGAAATGGCAAAAGGAAGACCTTGATCTTTAGATTATCACATCAATAAATGGTTTTGGTTTTTTATTTCTTTGTCGCCGACGCTTAGCGGCATCTTCAGCTTCATCTTCTTGTTCTTTTGACGGAAAAGAAGCGAAAACGAAACTGAAATTAAAATCCAAATGAAACGAAAACTGGTAGAACCAGTTGAACGGCCACGAAGAGTGAGTTCAAAAAAGAACAAGCCCACTGAACTGGCCAAACCAAAAGGAACTTCTTCGGCTAATTAAGAGCTTTGGTTAGCGCCAGCTTCCAATAAAGTTTTGTATTTTTAAATATGCACACATTTGCTAATGCATTTGCTTAAAGAAAAATTATAGATCACGGACCATTAAAATACTGCAGTTCTATTAGAAATGTCTTTCTGGATAAATTCTGAGTCTTAACTGGGGCATAAGTGTACAGATATGTACATGTGAATTTAGGTTCCCAAAATGACGCTTACGTGATTACATAAAGATTCATAAAATTGATTTGAACTTGAAATAGCTAAATGCGTCATGCAATTGAAACAACAGCAGTACCAACGAAACGGCTCTGCGTTAAAAAAAAGACTACAGAAAATCACTGAAATCTGTGGAAATAAAAACGTACTAACCATAAAATTGTGACAATGACAACGACAGGCAGTGGCTACAACAACAAATACTACACAAACACCATCCACGTAGTTTGTTGGTAGATTCGATTGAATAACAGCTTTAACTACAACAGCGGCTATATAGCAAGAATATTAACAAAACCAAGTAAAGTCTAATAGAGCGCATCAATTAGGCTTATATGCAAGTACTTAGTATCTACAGAGATCTATCATTCCATATAGTTCATTTATTCATATATAGGTATATAAATGCAGATATCCAGACTACTTATATTATATTATATATAGTAATTACTATTGGCACTGCAATTTCTCTTAAAGCCCTTTGTTGAATTTAAAAATTCTAATGTCGTATCAGAAGTTACAGTTTTCGTTGGGGCTGTTGTCTGTTGCGGGTATACATAACAGTAACGCTAGCTGGTGCGCTATTTTTCTGCGATTTACGCCAGTTTAATGTTTTGGGAGATTAAAAAAAAATGATTTACAACGAATTTGGTTAAAGATTATTTCATTGTAAAGGTTAGTTCAATTAAAACAGCCTTTAATTAAAAAATAATGTTCAAAAACTCGATTATAGCTGTCCCTACTTTTTTGTGAATGATTCACTGTTAAGACTTTTTTTTATTAATATACATAGTTTTTATAATCTTTCTATAATAATAAACAGAAATTAGTGAGTGGTCACCCAAGAACTTCTGGGATACAAAGTTTGTTTGCAGGATATAAGATAATGGTGAGTCCCTTTATCTCTATGCTTAAAGAACACCTTAGGCAACATTTCTAAGTTACTTAAGACGTTTTATAAGGAATTAAAAATTCGCAAAATAGGTCCACCCAGTCATTCGGCGAAAGCTAGATCTGAATGCAAACACTTATTCAATTTTGAAAATTGGATTGTCTTGGCATTTTCGTCTGCGCCCAATAATTCTGTAGCCGGAAGCGAGTTTCTCATGTCCTGCAGACCCAAAATTCGCCTGGCAATTATCTCAGCCTAGAGACTATTATTCTGCAGCCCATCAACAACGCCCATACAGACCGGGGAAACGCCCAAACAATAAGGGATAATTGTGAGTTACGCATACGCCAAGTGAGCCCAGTATGAGTTTGATTTTATTGCTCCCCCCTGGGTCCCAAAGCCATGTTAATTTGTGACTGGCCCAAGCAATTGGGTATTCAGAAGCCAAATAAGCCAACAAATAAAAATGAGAAGATGAAAAGGGACAAAGAGGCGACACAATTTTGGGGCCATAGAAGTTTCCAAGTGTCCATTTTCTTCATTTTTTGTGGAATCTCCAGGAATCCCCTTCTTGGTAAATTGAATTAAATCGCTGACGTGGCCAAGACCTTAAACTACAAGCTATAAGTTCTTCATATGTACATAAAAGGACTTTATTTTCTAAGATCTACTGGCCTTTGCCCAATTATAAAAAAATATAATATTTTTGTAACTATTTGTGTCAATATATTTTTATTATCTTAAACTGGTGTAGTAGTATTATTTGTAGTGTATTTTGGGATTCTGGAACTAGGACATGGGCGCTTGCAAATTGGGTTCCTAGAAAGGTCCGAGTCCAATCTGCCGATTGAAACAGGCGCTCGTAATTGATTTTGATTCGAGTTGCCTGCGCTAATTAAACTATACGATTTCCTCTCCGTCACTTGGCAGATCCTTCACATATTGATTATATTTCAATAATGAGCAATAGTTATGCAGTAGTTATTTCGTGCTGTCATCGCCACCATTAGAGACGTAAATGATCCAAAACTACATTTATGGGAGAGCTAAATCGCCCTGGTCTTGGCTTTATCTGGAAGTTCAGCTGGTACCATTCGAAGCAAAATGCTTCGGCTTTAAGAAACTCGAGCTTGCCAGTTGGGAATGCAATAGATTCCAGGTAAAAAAGAGCCTTATTCAAGTTGTCTACCAAGGGCGTTCGAGTGCGGGTAAGAATGCGCAATTTGACTGAAAATAATTTAATAAAAATATGCATAATTATAATTATTTTAATACTATTAAACTTACTATCATACAGCTCGGTCAAGTCATTGTAGTTACAGCCATATGTGATAGTTACGTGGTCGTAGTCTGTGTACAATATATTAGTAGTGAAGAACTTACGATTATCCTTCACATTGTAGGACGCACACCGTCGTTGGTAAACCGGCAAGTGCAAGGGAGTTGTGGCATAAGCAAACCAATAACCCAACAGCTAAACACGGAAGAAACACGTATTTAACCAGAAAGTTGGACTTGTAAGTGGACTTACTTTGTTTTTATCAACATTCTTTAAGGGTTTAACTTTCGGACATTTTTTCACCTCTAATTGATCGAATAGAGGCTTTCGCATGGTTCCGCGAAATAATTTTTGTTTATTAATTTTTTTGGCGGTATTCTTCTCTTTGGTGAAGACCATCAGGGAAGATAATAAAAGCAAAAGGCTGAAAATATTGCAGTAATATTTATTTTTAAATGTGTTCCAAAATTATTATTTCTCTCACCAAATATTCCTAAACATGTTTAAATTCTTCAGACGTTGGGTTTGGTATGATTTTCAGAATTTTTGTAGAGAAGCACTGCCGGCGAAATGAATTCGATGTGGGTTTTAAACTGTCAACTTTAATTTTTTCCATTGCTGTCAAAGCTTACGTGCCGGATTCTGTCCAGATTGCTGGTGCTATTTAAGCGCTGATGGTATTTGATTTATCGCGTATTATTGAACATTGTTGTGTGCCAGAAACTGTATAACTCCATAATGTTGTTTTTACGTCCGTGTCCATACATGCTCTTCATTACGGATACGCCGGGCAACGGAATCAACACAGGAATCGGAAACGGGAACGGACATTTGCAATTACACTCGACTGTTGTCCGTTGCAGTTGATATGTTGGCTCTCCTCCCTTTGTAAATGAATTTTCTGTTCCAGTGATTTACATCTGCCTCGATGCGATTATGTCATCTACATTTGATTCACTGATTCGACAAGGTCCCAAGCACAATCACGGTGACTTCGACTTAACCCGAGATGTACGGGAGTATAACTGTTTTAGTGATTTTTAGTGAATACTACACCACAATGACTACTAGTCACCACCAAATACCGTTGGTATTTTGGGTACTATTACTGCTCCTGATAAACTCATTATTTATCAGCGTTAGGTCACGATGCTGTTCATGCCCCGCTCCACGCTGCAGCATACCCCAATGGCCCTGCTGCAACAAGAAAACCAAGTGGTGGCACAACATTTTGGGCTAAAAGGTTTCGATGAAAGGTACCTTGAACGTTAAATTAAATTTATGATTAGGAAAAGCTTTTTTTTCTAAAATCAAATGTTTAAGAACAAGTTAGACCCAATATAAATTGATGTGATTTAGAATATAAATGGTATGTTTTTTATTCCACTTTAAGATCTAGTAATTCACATTTGATAAGCTTTAAAAGTAATAGACAACAGTCTCCAGAAATCTTATTAACTTTAAAGGTGGCAAAATTTGTTCTTCTAAGCATGGTTTTTAAGAGCTTAAAATGCAATAATTTATTTATTATCGTTAAAATCTCTTCACAGTCTCACCGCCTCCTACTTGTTATTTTTGCAAATGAAGGGAGCTCTGGGGAGGGATCTTTTATTCCAGATCAACTTTGCGAAACAATTGTGTAAGCTCACGACCTTCGGCCCATCCCCACCCCGAGCTACATTTTTCCCTGTGCCCACCCAACATGACTTGATGGTGGTGCCCGACAACGCCAAATGATTTATTCAATTTGTTCTATGAAGCGTAAACTTTTTGTTGGCTATTTTGAACGCCGCTGTCTGCGGAAGTTCGCTGTGTGAATCAATCGCCGGGGTGAAGGGTACAAGGTTCTTTCGACGGACCAGGACCAATTTGAACAGTTTTCCACATGACAATTGACGAGCTATTTTGGGTGGGCTTAAAGCTTAGGTTGATTAAACGCATAAGTCAATGCAATGCAGCCAAATGCAGATACACGATATTTCCATCTTTTCAGATTTCAACATATGGCTGTTTTGCTAGACAATTATAGTTACATCGGTTTCGGGTTGTTCTGTTCAGTGAGATAAAATGTTCAACATTATTGCACTTTCCAGCTTCATTACGACTGGTTTTCGCCATCACCTCGCCCATCAGCTTCCTTTGAAATCTTTTATTTTACGACACTTGGGGCAAAAAAGTTTTCTTTTTACAGCAATATTAAGTTAATTACTTTTGCTGTTGTGCGGAACTTTGTCGGTTGTTTATGGAATGCCATTGCCAGTGGTGCGCCTGCAGACTCATAATTACTAAGCATTTAGTTGGACACACCTCGAGCAGCCCGAGCTCTTCAATGATGTTGTCAAAAAGCGTGAGCTGTTAAAACATGTATTTCATATTTGATTTTTACGATGCATTTCGCACGCCCCTCAATTGAAGGGCGAACGTGCCGCGCCACTCGATGATTTCACCTTTAGACTTTCGATAGAGGCGTAAAAGAGAACGATTAAGGACCTTGGCTATATAAATTCGTATAAAAAGTGAAACCATAATTTTTAGGAAGCGTGGAATTATCTGGGAAAATTGGTCATATTGCGATTGGACGCTTTAGTTTCATGATAAGATAAGATGGAAAGCTGATTAAAAGATGGAGATAAAAAACATGATTTGGCTCATATTTTTGAGATAAAGATGAACACTTCAAGAAATATTTGACTGTTTTAAAGAGATACCTATATTATTGAGAGTCATAGCCACAGGTCAAGGTTATAAATTATATTCCTATTTTCGTTTTCACCCAAAAATTAGTTGTTTCCTTCCAAAATATGTTGCCAATATGTTTGTACGAAAAAAAGATACCTTTTTTGCAAATGGCAGAGCTGACAGGCAGGGGCATGTTAAAGTATCGCAAAATGTGTTGCTCGCATAAATTTTATTTATGCCAGTTTAATTAATTACTGTCAACACATGCGAGCCGGCAGCAGAGGCAGCAGCCAAACAAGAAAAACTGCAACTACCGAAATGAGGAACCACAGTAAAAACGATTGCCAATCAGCCGCAGAAACTAAAGCAGGCCAAGCGTCCAACCGAAAGTCTAAAAGCAACAGCACCATCGAGAGGACTGCGAGAGTCGTCTAAAGTCTGCCGCCTGCAGTCTCGGATCGCGATTGTCGTGGCCCGGGAGTCGGAGCGTCAAGCGTGTTGCAAACATAAACACAAAGTAATAAAGTTTTTTTTTATACGAAAAAATTTAATTTTATTGCATTTTTGGGCAGCAGCCAGAGCCCAGGCACACCCCACAGACCCCGTATAACGCTAGCACCCCAACCCTAGCACCGTACGGTGGCGTGAACATCTAGTGGCTGCTAATGGGCGGGTGGTGTTGGGAGCACTCCGGTGGGCGAACATGGTGGCTGGCCAGGCCAAATTAATTTGAGGCAAATCGAGCAAAACTGCAGAGGAAACAAAAAAAAGCAAAATCTAAAAAATTTGGTTTATATTTATAACTGAAAAAAAGAATGAATTGGAAAAATGGTGAAAAAACGTAATGGAGATGCGAAGCAGTCACGCCGGGCTTAGTCTTAAACCTAAGTAAATTTAATAAAAAGTAAAATAAAAATGCACAAGTAGTTTGTTTTTATTTTCTTGGGTATTTTTTCTTTTGGTAATTTTATTTTATTTTTGCCGTTTTTACATATGTATATACTTGCTCTCAAATGTAATGGCTGTTTGGGGTGGATGCTGACGTCAGAAACATTTGTGGCACTCTTGCTCAAAAGACAACACAATGTCGAAACGCATCTGCAATTTGTTTAGAAAACTTCTTGTCTCGGGATTCGCAGCTGGAACGGGAAGCCAAAAATAAAATTTGCGAGCACTATTGAGAAAATGTGGGGACAATGCTTTGATTTTTCAAAAATAATTATTTGGGACCTTTCTTCTGTTTGTGTCTGGTTTTCACATTACAAATTTTGGCACGACCCTATTCCTTTCATAAGTAATGACAAGTTGTTATAATTATTTACTTCATACTTATGTAATTATAATACTTAATGTTCATCAACAAGTGTGAAGTGAAATCGGTTCGGATTTGCTCACTCGAACCGCAAGGGTGTTTTAAATGGTAGTACTGCCACCGCCAACGCCACCACTGATTTTCAACGCGAGGCCTTCAGGCTGATGGGAATCATCGATATGGGGTCGATTTTGATGTTACAGATTGGCGAAGGTTACATAGTGCCTTTTGGTTAGGACTTACTTATTGGGTTTGAAACTTTAATCAGAATTAAAAAACTTTTGGAAACATTGCGAATTGTATGTAATAAATTTACTGACCTTTAATTTTGTCCATTTAAATGTGTTTTCAAAATTTTTTTTTGTATCACCACCATATGTCCTTCAGTAGAACAAATCCGCCAAAAAGACGTATTTTGTCTTACCAAGCCATTTACATATGGCGAGGTCTCTGCATAGACAAAAGCTCTTTCCCTAACCAATACCCCGAAGCTTTCCTGATTTCCTTTTTTTGCAGTGGCCCTAAACATAGCAACTTTCGTTGGACGTGTAGTGATGGGACCCATAAAAACATCCGGGGCATGGTTCGCGACCTGTGGCCCCGGCTGACAGGCATCTTCCGCAGGCCGGGAACGAAGGGTCTCCAAGGCCTCAGGGTCTGACATCCCGTGGCATATGTCTGCGATGCTCATTAAGGACGCACAGCGTGGCGTGGCTAATGTGACAACAAGGGATGGCGGGGAGCAAGTCAGTCCCTAAGGATTTCATTTGACTTTGCAGTTAGTGATGGCTACAGTTTATTTTTTACCCCTACAGAGGGTCTTCTAATTTTATATATGAGTTTGCAACGCAGGTACTCCTATATCTCTAATTCTTGAGAAATATGGGATCATTTTCTGTTTGTTTCTTTCTATGAATATGGTACAGCTTATCACTTTTACGTTCTCTCATTCTTTAACTTCTTTCTTTTGTAATACCTATTTCTTGTTTTGTGGCAAACTTAAATAAAGAAAAATAATTTATTAATTAATTTTAATAATTTTTATTTATTCAAGAACTCTTCTGCAACATATTTTAAACTATTCAATAGACTTTTACCATATACTTGCGGCACAGAATTACCGGGTATCTTGCGGCACAGAAAGCCTTTATGTTTCCGGGTCTTCTTTTTTTAGCCTGTCTTCCAACGAGCCAAGTTATTTGTTTTGAAACAGAGATGTCGTTTCGGCCAAGGGGTGGATAAGATAGCCAGGAGTTGGGGTGGACGAGGAGAAGAGAAACAGAAGGCGGGATGGTCCCGGTTAGGCCACTTTTATTCCTTTTCCCGTCGTCTTTATTGTTTTGTTTTCACTGCGGTAGTCACTGCTGCTGTTGTTGTTGCTGTCCACTGCTGCTGTTTTGGGTAATTCAATTTACTGCCACAATTTTCATTTGTGCAAATTTCAAATGACTCGAGGATACACAAAGGTTACATAAATATACACGTTTGTATGTCTCGTCCAGTCAGTTTTCGGGTCTTTCTGTGCCTTTCATGCACAATTTGGCCTTTTACATTTAGTCTGCGGCATTGTTAGGAACTCGCATCGCCAATGCCTGTTTAGTTTGTTTCGGCCACTCTCTGAAAATGAATTGATTTGGACTTTTAGGTTGAGCCAATTTGGCGTTCTCGAAAGATAATTGTTCATCTATTTCCAAAATTTAAAAATTTTTAAATTGGACTTCCATATGCTTTTAAACAACTTGGAAAATAAGACTACATTCGACTAGAGTCTCATCAGTAATGCCAATATTTTTTCGAAAAAAAGGACAACAAGTTTGTCTACAGTAATTTTATTTTTTATTATTAAGATACTAGTTTTAGGGCATCTTCGATTATTTTTCCTTCGTCATTTTTTTGCTGTCCTCATAGGTGTCAATTAATTGGATATACTTTTCATCAAGTTATAATTATGACAACATAATTTATGGCGACTCAATCCGAATCTGAAGAAAGATTTCATGGCCAAAATGGCATTTAATGTATCTACATACCTCTAAACGGTTCCTAATTTTGGTTTTCACCGAGTTAACTTGGCTAAAAACTGTCTCTACCTTAGCATTTGACCATGGCAATGAAAGCAGGCAGAGAACAAACTTCACTAGGTCCTCATAGGGGTTGTTGCCTGCCAACTCCCGATACCCCTTCTCTTCTGACCAAAATTTAAAATTTTTTAAATTAAAATTTAAAAACTTGTCCGGAAAAAGGACAAATTGGCATCACTGCACTGGACTAGACACTTCTAGTGTCTGTCATCTTCTAGTGCTAATATGAAAATGTAAAACACCAAAGAGAGCTGCAGAAAAGCTGTCACTGTTACAGAGAAGTTTATCGTAAAATTCTCTTTTGTTGAAGTATTCTCTTGATTCCCATTTAACATTTAAGTGAAGCTGCAGTTTCATAAACATCTGTTAAGTTTGGGGACTCTGTTAATATCTTACAGTAGCACGTTACTCAATTCCACCATTTTAATAATATGAAGGTAATGAAATGACCTGGAATATTTATACCCGGTATATTCAGTACTCGTAGAATAAAAGGGTATATTTTAGTCGCGTGAATGTGTGTAAGATAAAGAAGTAATCATCTCCGACCCTATAAAGTATATATTAGCATCAACAGCCGAGTCGATATGGCGATGTCCGTCATACCATCCGTCTGTATGAGCGTGGATCTTAGAACTTCTATTTCTATAGTTAATATATATCTGAAAAACAAAGGGGGGCTGAAGTTGTTATTTTGTTATGCAACAACAATTTTTTGCTGAGAATCCATAACTTTAACTCTTGAACTTTAAAAGTTAGGTAAATTGTGCGTGAAGGAGATGAGTACCGGGTCGGGATAGTCGGGAATACAATATATAAAATATAGGAATTTTTAAGCCCAAAAAACTACCGAAAAATGTTTTTTTCTAAATAAATCAAGATCTTGAGGGTGTTAAAAATATTTCAAACGCGGTTTTATGCTATATTCGACCTGATAAATAATTCCTACTATGTCATTTTAAAAGATCCTAAGCAGTGTTGCACTGTGAAATTATTAGAGACTATTGATGAAAAGCAAGTTATAATAAATCGTTACTAAATATTAAGACTCTTAGGAAATTTAGATTTTGTTGAGTTTCTAACAAAAATAATATTTAAATTTTTAACCATTTACTATATCCGTTAAAACTTCGAACCCGAACCAGTTATTATTGGACATTATTGGGTTATTGGACACCGTAGGCTACACAACATGTCCTTCTCATCCTAGCAGTTCAACAGTTCCGATAAATGGTGCAGAAATTTTTAATGCTTCTCAGAGCAATCATGACAGCTAACTGGGTATCTCCTTTAAATTGGCTGTTAATCATTTGATAGAGATAGCCTTTTGTTAGCTGCAACCTTGTGGCCTGTAAATAGGTCTTTGATTAATGGTCGAATAAACAGGCCAAGGGCTGGAGTTGCTCCAAAAAGTTTCCAAATTAACTATAATTAATAGTCGAAAAGAGCGTTGCATTGCTTCTTATTTGCTGGACGCAATTCTTAAATGGAGTTGTCAATCTTTCTCATTTTCTCCCCAAATATACAAAACGCTTCTTGAAAGTTTTGCATATTTTATTTTGAAAATTCGACCCAAATTTTAAATTCCTCTTTCATTTTGATGGCTCCTTTTTCAATTAACCACTGAATATGCTGGCGCTCAGCACATCACTATTTATGATTTCCTCTTAGCAAGGCCATTTTTCTTGCCTCTATCATTGGGTCCCCTGGCCAGACCCTGGGGCTATTTCCTCGTTTACAGTTAAGCTATCACAAAAACATACCAACAAAAATGCGCACACATTGACATGCAACAATTGCCCCCATCAAAAGCCAACGGTCAAAAAAATAGGAGGAACCTCGACAGAAACATCAACCAAGCCTTATTGATTTTCGACTTGAATGCGGCTTATACATTTTTTTTCCACCCACCACCCAGCTCCATAGACAATGGCTGCAGGGAGGCTGGATGGAGAACGATCACACAGCAGGGAGTAGTGCATGCAAGCCCTTTTAAGTAGGACATTTTCATACATACGTGTACAAAGTACTCCCATCGGTATGCGTGATTGCCGTTACAAAACGGCCTGGAAAATAAGTTAGAGTGGCAGACACAATTTAGTTAGAGTTTTGAGCCGGAGAGCCAACTTTGGCACAGCTTTAGGGGGAAAACTGCTTAAAAGGCATATTAACAATCGACACTCAGTGCGAGGGGACCGACCAGGGGAGGGGGCCTAAAGTGTTAAAGCAAAGATGAAATGCACAATTTACCAGCGGCTGCTGTCTGGTAGGATAAAAACGAATTGGGTAGGATTAAGGAGGAGTACGCGGTGAGTAGTAAGCAAATGAAAGAAGGTGGGAGGATGGGGCACCAACAAAAGGGTACTAACAAGCAGCGGACAACAAGCATGATAAAGTAAAACAAAATGAACACCACTTGACGCTGACAGCCGGGAAATAAAAGAACTGGAAAAGTTACCTTAAGTTTCGTTTGTTTGATTATGTTGGGGCACGGCTGAGTCTTTAAGTATTTAATTACCAATCGATAGTAACGAATATAGATAAGAGAGCCGTACATATCTTATTGTAATTATATACAAACAAAAAAATGTATTTGATGTTCCCCGGTCGCATATTTTTTAAAAGCCAGTTAAAATATTATAATTTTTGTTCCTTCCTTCTCAGTTTTAATCAACCCATAGTACCCACTAAGTACCTAGTACCTCTATTTTCCAAGTCAAATGTAGGCGCCATCCTTTAGCCCTAATTCTTTAAGTGTGTGTGGTTTTTTGTAAGAGTATATGTGCGCGATGGGGAGTGCTTCTGTCTGTTTGCGTTAATGACAAGTGTTTTCATGTCGTAAATTTTTCTCCTTTTTTGGAATGCGTCGCGGTATGACAAGGAGGATGTCGATGAGTATAATGACAACATCAATGCTGATGATGATGGTCATGAGGACGAGGGTAAGGATGCGAGGAAGTGGAACGGCGAATTCGAATATGAGCAGTATGCTACGGCAGTATGCTTTTTGGATGCTCTCGGTTTTTCAGATCATTTCTATATTGGATGATTACCAAATTGTTTCTTATTTTGTTTCATTTGATACTTTATAATACAATAGGTTTATCTTTTATTTAATTTATAGCTTGATATTAAATAAACTTTATTGAAAAGGAAAACACATTTTAATATTTTTTTTTTTACATAAATACTGTTTAGCGGTAGGCTTCTATTTATATAACTACCAAGTACCTGGTATTCGCCACACTTTTCAAAATAGCTTGTTACCACTTGTTCTATTTTGCTACCCTATTGGTGGCAACAACGTATAGGACGACGTCGATGGGGCTGTCAATGCGGAATTGAGCTGCGACATAAACACGTTGTCAAATCGAACGCGTGAGTGCTCACGTGCTCGCTGAGCGGAGCGGCAACTACGCCCCCTTGCCATTTCAAACCTTTTCCCATTTGTACAGTGGAGAGTGTTCGGCGGGGCTAGCACGTTCTGTTCAGGTTCCTTGTCAATAGATTGCCATTCAATCCACTTCCAGCTTACGCCGACCTGCCTGATGAAAATCTGTCATTAATGTGATTTATGACAGATTTCTGCACTTCCACTCGTAATTTATATTTATTACCCGTCTTATTTTGGTTCTTTTATTCGGCTGGACCGCCCGGAGGTCCTTCAAATCTCCGACTGTCACACACATCTAAGACAAATTGATCCCAGGGCTCATTTCCTTTGGTGAAACATTTTCTTCAGTCGATTGGCAGAGTCGATTAGGGGCTTTGTTGGTTTGGAAGATGACCGAATACCCAACTATTTAAAGAACTGGTCATAGGTATAACCTTTTATTTCACAAATCTTTAAAAAAGCTAAGTTTTAAAAATTATCATACTCGCTGAGTTTCAGCAAAAGTAACCGCAATTTCCTAGCCTCCAGACCAATGGTCAGTGGGTTTTCCGGCACCTGTTCAGTGGCAGGAAATATATTAGCCGGTGTCAGGAGGCCGTAGGCCTCGCAAAAGCGCAAAAAGCTGAGCACCTCCTGCACGATGGCATAGGGAAGGATAATGTTCTGCTTGGCCATGCCCGTTAACAACCCCAGGATACATCGCTTCACATGCAGCCAGGTGTCCGCGTACAGCCTGTTTCCCGACCCACCCTCCAGTGCGTGGGCGATGCGGGAGAGGCCGAACTCATAGTTTGATTTGGCGCAGTACAGAGTGCCCACCACCAGATTGACAATGCACAAATGGTGGTACTGCTTTCCCATATTGCCCTTTAGCTCCTCGGCTTTTTCCACTTTGCGCATTAGTTCCTCGGCCTCCTCGTTCTGCAGGGTCATGATGTAGGACACGCACAGGTTGGCCAGTACTGCAGCCGAAACGGACATGATCTGGTTAATGGCAAATGAGTTGGTAGTTAGAAGTTTAAAAAGCTGAATTTTTATAGCCGGTCTAACCAGCTATAGTCTTACTATGTTCATTAACTAAGATGATAATATCTATTAAGAAATAAATAAACATAAACATAATAAAATGTTGAAATGCTGTGTTTGTTTTAAGACTAAAATTAGCCAAATTAGCAAAAATTTTTTGGCTAATTCAATAAATACGTCATTAGTTTTGATGAAGGTATGTACATACATACATATATACAACCCTTCGAGTACTGGGTACTGGAAAATTAACAATAGCTGAAGCGGCGGTTAACTGCTAAAACTCACGTCATCAGAGTGCTGACGGACGATGGGCTCGTAAAAGGCAGTTGCCTCTTGGTATTTATCGCCCTGCATGAAGAGGACATGTCCCGCATTTAGTCTCCAAATTGAGTTTTCTGAACAAAATTCTGCACTCGAGTGGAACTCTCTTTCAGCTCCCACAAAATCATCATCTCGCCAGGAAATCCAGGCTCGAGCCATTACCACTGGCAGATAACTGATGGAAAAACAATCTTTAGTTTGAAAACCATTCAGATATTTAAAATTTAGAAGCTTACAGTTCCAGGGCCTGTTCGTAGTCCTTGAGGGCATCCCTGAGTGCCTGTTGCTCATTGGTGGCCCTCACCTCTTGAACTTTGGCTGCCAAGCTGCGTAACTTTCCGGCCAGACTAGACGCCAAGGTACCCAGTTTCTTTTCGGCCAACTCTCCACTTGTTTGTGCGCTTATCAGAGCGTCCAAGAGTTCGTAAAGATACTGTGATAAATACTTGTAGGTGAGGCCCGTGTGCTCGGCAAGGATATCCGCAGCTGTTTCGTAGAGTTCGTGCCGGCAACAGATCAGCAGAATGTTGGCAAAAGTCTCCTTCGGGCAGGATGGGTCGCCCAACTGGAGCAGAAAGGCCAGTTTCCTGAGCCCCGCGACTGGGCCCTGGGGATCCGTTATGGCCATGTTGTGTAACGTGACCGGGTCCAATTCACTTTCAGCACGTGGCGGTAGGTCTATGAGTGCTTCCCTAGCAGCTTCTTCATTGCCATCCTAAAAAATTAAATCATTATTTTTCCCCCCAGTTCTGGCACATCTTCTGACAAAATTTGGTTACAAAGAGGGATTTGTCCACAAAATATACCATAGTTATTGTTTTGCAATCTGAACTTAACCTGGTATTCCAAAGCTGCTTTTAAGTTTAGGGCCTGCGTTATTCCTGACATGGCCATGGTGATGGGATTTCCCACACTCCTGGCGCTGCCATCTGTGTCCACTTGGGCGCCGATCCCCAACTCTGGATGATTTCGCATGCCTCGCTCCACTATTTCCGAGGTGTAATCGAGAGCCTGGGCCCGCTGCTTCCTTTGAAAATGAGCCAGGGCCACATTGTACGCCACCAAGGGGTTAAAGCCACCCACTTGGAGTGCAGCCTGGAATCTCTGCACCGCCGCCTCATGCTGCTCTGCTTGGAAGAGCAGGCACCCCTCATCATTGAGAGTTTCAGCAGTGCCACCAGCCCGCTGATTTAGGAGACTCTGTGCGGCGGCATAGTCCTCACTGGAGTACAAAATGGCACTCTGCAGTTGAAGGCAAAGCTCTTGGAGTTCGTCCTCCTGGTCACCGATTTGTTTAAGGACCCGTAGAGCCTCCCCAAAAAGCCCAGCCTGATAGAGGGATTGGGCATAATAGAATCTAAATGGGAAGGGTTTTTAATTTTAATTGCAAATGTCTTTATTTGGTTCTTCTCACCTGTACTTGGCTTCATTGGGTGCAAAGTGGCAAATTTGCTCATAGCAAGTGGCGGCTTCCTCGTACTTCTGGGCGTGGTAATAACAATGCCCCAGGGTGGACAGGCCTGCTCTTGTGCTGGCTGCCTCCCCGAAGTTGGTTATGCATTCGATTACATCCTCATAACGCTTGTCTTTGATCTGTCACATTTTGTTAATTTAGAGTTAAAATTTAATTATAGTTTTTTTTAACAATTACCAAGTTGTAAATTGTCCTGGTCACTTGTCCTTCACGCAAAATGATTCCCTGATGAAGCATACTGTGTTTGCGCTTCGTTGGAAAATGAAATAATTTCGCTTGAACACTTCTGTTTTGTTTGCTTTCCGGGGGGTTTCTATGGGAACCAGCGCTTGGTGCTAGTCCATTGCCATGACAACTAACCTTACGAATTGAAAACAACTGCTCGACTATTTGACAAGGGTTGTTACTAATATAATTCAGTAGTTTGATTTAAATTTTAAATAAATAAAGTAAACCTAACTTCGGGCCGAGCCGAAGTTGATTTACTCTTGCAGTTAAAACCAGATATATATCGCAATCAACGATCCTTATAAGATCATAAAAAAAAAACCAATTTATTACAGTACAAAATTTAAAAAATGTCGCAAGCTTCTATCTTTAAACATACCAAACTTGGTACTTTTACCGAACACGAAATACCACTAACGATCGTTCAGTTATACGGCAGCTATAGGATATAGTCGGACGATCCTTTTGAAATTTGGTATGTCGTATCTTGCCAAAAATAGGATTCATACAAACTCTCTAACTTTAAAAACACCAAATAATAACATTTCCGATCAATCAGTTATATGACAGCTATAGGATATAATCGGCCGACCCAGGCCATTCCGACTTCCGACTTACTTCGTGCAAAAGAAAGAAAACTTTAAAACTGAGAGACTAGTTTGCGTAGAAACACACAGACGGACATGCTTATATCAACTCAAGAGGTGATCCTGATCAAGAACATATATACTTTATAGGGTCGGAGATCACCTCGTTGCACACTTTTGACCAAAATATAATACCCTCTGCAAGGGTATAAAAATATATATTAATATTAAAAGCAAGTAGTTGAATACATTAAAATTAAAATAAATTAAATTAAATATTTATCAGCTCGACATATCTTAAATATCACTCGGGTGGCCAAATATTCTGACATTAAATTCAATTAAGATAAAGTCAAGTGAAATAACGAACCCAACGAGTACATTTGAAATGTAAATAAGAACATTTTTTAATTGAAAACTTTTACATCTTGACGGCAAAATCCTCCAGCTGAACCAACTCCTTGACAGGCTGATGAAGTCTTATCTGGAAGTCAACATCTTAAGGCATTAATCCATGCTGAATCCATTTAGGCTGAAAGTTGAAGGAGTACTTTTAATTAGGTTGCTTCTGGAGCAACAGTTTCCCATTCTTGGCTGTATTTTTCCACTTTTCGTTTTAAGACAGTGGAAATCTCACACTGTGGACAAGTTAATGGGCGAACGTGCGGAAATGCTAATTAAGTTCTGCCACGTCTGCCTGAAGTTCGAGCCAATTGGGAATTTTGTAAATGCCCTAAGCTGGCAGCCGGCTCGAGCCGGGCTCACAGATAGAAGTAGAACCGGGTCAAGGTTGGCTTCAAAATGTTGCACAACGGGTTTTAGCCTCCTGTTCCCCTTATCTGGGTGCTATATCTCTTGGCAAAATGGTTCAAAAACGCGACCATGAAATTCGCAGCCAGCTGCGTCCCGTTTCATGGTAAACTAGAAATCTTACACTCGACAAAGGCAGCAGAAATAAAATAGCAAAAGCGAAAAAAGAGAGAAAAAAACTTCACAAGTGCATTTGATGCGGGCTCAGCGTCATCTCGTCGAAACTAGCATCTTTAGTTGGCAGCATCAAGTGCAACAGCATTTTCTTACAATGTCACCCGGCGAGCATTAGTTTTTCTCGATATCTGGCCTTAGGCAAGCGGCATGAGTAATGCCATCGAAGCTCGCAATTACCAGATATCAAATAGGCACAAAGACAACCCCAAGGTGCCGTCCGGCTGAAGTTCAAGTTTGTTAAATTATTGCAACCCTAATTGCCTCTGGGAGGAACAAAAATTAAATTATTTAGATAATTCCAGAGGCATTTTGTAAGGTGAATGTGGATTCCCTTTCAAAATCCTTTATATAATTAGATCTTTATATTAATTGTTTTAATGTTTACAATTTTGTTTTTTTTGTTTACAAATTTTACAGTTTTGTGTTTGTTTGTTTGTTGGCGAGTATTAAATCATATATTGGAATTTTAATGTTTGGAACGAATTATTTGACAGAGTATTGGTATCGTCGTTGCAAACATTTTGTTTTTTATGGGTTTTATCACATTCCCCGTCATTCTGGGATCTCTCCCGAGTGGTTTATGGTTCGTATTTTGCATTCGCTTGTCTCGAATTAATCTCTTAATTTTTGCTGTTCTTTTTTTACGGGTTGCACTGTATGGAGCTGGAGGGCAACACTTTAGGGCTTTTAGTGTTGCGGGTTCAAAAAGCGCTTCGGTTGATGTGGCCACAAATTAACACTTATTGTTGGTACACTTTGGAAGTGTGATGTTTAAAAATATATTGTGAGGCTAGACTGTGAAGTCGACAGTGTTTGAGCTATTGAAGCCCCAGTGATTAGGGTGAACATGCCTTCAGACCAGAACAGGGAATACAAAATAGTTATATATGTATATGGTTATACCAGTTAAGTTATACCAAGTGTATTTCCTAAGTTAAATTCAATTTTATATCAGGTTTCATTTACGTTATTTGAATAAAAAAAATGAAAAATATTAAATTTACCAGAAATTATTGCATTGTTTTAGTTATTAATAACCAGAAAGTAAAAAAAAGCCCTTATGTTACATGTTTATTTGGTCTTTTCAAATAATCGATTAGTATCTATATTAAACAGATTATCTTCAGATAAACATCCATAGATATTTTCATATTAATCATACGCACCGTGCCACTCGGAAATTCCATGGCAGCAAAAAATTATAAAGCAGCAGAAAAACAATGGTTTGTTTCTGGATGTGTATGTTACCACTTATTTATGGGCTCCCAAAGATCTCAGCGGTTGCAGTCCCTCTAATATCGCAGGCCGGCTGCCCCAACTACTAAACTGGCAGCCACTAATGTGCAAAACAATTTCAAGGCCATTGACACAGTTCAACAGAAAATTATGACAAAGGGGTTTAGAGGGTTTGGGTCTGTGCCTAAGGGCGTGTGTACTATGGGATGTCTGCTTCCTCTTCTTTAAAGTTCGCCTCTCTGTTTGGTTAAACTGACTACCCCTATAACTTGGTTTTTACCAAGTGTGCAAAGTGTAAATAATATTGATTGCTGGCATTGCATTGCAGACAAGTGCTTTGTTATATCGGCACAGTTACTTTCTCAGCTAATAACAAAATAATTTACATATACATATGTATGTACATGCACCCATACGTACTTCAGAGGAAGAGATTTTTATTTTTAATTTTTACCTTTCAAGCAAGGAAATTTTTTTTCAATTAATACTTGATTAAGGACTGGAACAGCATCATTGCTTGCTGCACGTTCAATAAATAATTAATTAATTTATCAATTGTTACAGCCGCTGTTTTTGCCGCTTTGGGCAGCGGTGCAAAGTTGATTAAACTTAAAGTACATGAAGCTCATTTAAAATGTGTAAACACAAGCCGCAACAGCACCATCAAAAGCAGAAACGCGTACCAGCCCAGACTTGTATGTACCAACAATACATAAACAATTTATCAGAAATAAATTGGTTAACAGGTAAAATAAATAAATTAAGTAAATAAATGTTGGAATCGGGTTATTTGTGGTTGATACTTTAAGGGAGATGTGTATGTGAATGAGTTTGTGGTAACTGGCACCTTCATAATTTATGAATTGTCTTATAATTTATAAGATTTATTTTTATTATGAGATTTTATTTACTATAATATGCAGTTTATTACATTTCTAAGGAAGTTTCAGATATATCCTATACGCTCACAATATAAACCGCCATTTTACTGAATGGTTTAGTTTATATTCGTGTGGAAAGATTCTTTCTTGTTTATTTCGAATTTGATTGTCCACTTTAAGCAACTTTTAAAATGTATTTTCGAATTAATCGACATTTTTCATACTTGTATCCTAAATAAAATTCATGGGAAAGCTGTATCAGAGCCATTCTTTTTAATTTTCGAGTCTGTATTAACACGCTAAAAATTTACTTGAAATATCGTTGAGATATCAGAGCGGAAGGTGGGTTCAGTTACAGGTAATCCCCTGATGGCTTAATACATACGAAGGTATGAAGGTATTGGTATATTTTCGTTTTTGCAAATTTGAGTCAAGCAGCCGAAAGTCGCAGATCTCCTTCGGATCAGTCCCCTGCCATCTGCCCACAGCCTGAGCTTTGCCTTTACCATTCTGTTTGCAATTTATTGAAACGAAGTTGACCTTGAATTTGGTTAAAAGTCTTTTAACTTTATTTCACTCTCTGCGCTGACTTTTTATATGGATATATATGACGGTATGCATGTATTTTTCGGTTTGGTTAATGCCTTGTCGCCGTCTGCCGCGTCTGATGATTCTTGTCGTTACTGCTGATTACTTTAACGATGATGTCCATAAAATGTATCTCAAGCCCCAAACCTTGCTTGCTCGTACTTTTTTCGCCAAGTCTGCGGCGCAGCAGGTTTAAAAAATTGCCAAAATAAAAAGTGAAAAACGAAACTCAGGTGAATCCAATTAATTTAAGCCTTAAGTTCAATATCAAAGGTTATGGTAGCTGAAAAAATGTGGTGTGAGTAATCTATTAAATTAATGGCAATTAAGTATTTTTTTCTTCTGTAAGAAATGCAAAGAATACCCTTCTTAAAGGTTTAAAAAATATTCTAAAGATTTATAAGTGATGTGCTACTCGCGTTGACTACAATTGCCTTTAAAAGATTTTATCAAAACATTTTTTCTCAATGTTCTCGTTTGTTCAATCATTTTTTTGTTTCGAATCAAATAATTTTGTTTTGTTTCCATTTCTTTTAATGCACATTTCTATTTCGATTTCGATCGGTGACGTTGTCTCAAAACGTTTTTTTACCGCACCCTGGGTGTTTTGATACTTCCGTGCAGTGAACTTGTTTTTATTTCATTATCGTTCATTCGAAATGTTCTAGGCACATATTTGTTTATTCTCATATGTATATATTTTATTTATTTTAGGTCTCTACACTTTCTGATGCTCTCAGTCTGTCTCCCATTTCTCTCGTATGGGGTTTGAACATTCGCGGGGTTTGAAAGTGTTTGCTCATTTACTCGGCAGATCTATTTATCTGTTTAGGATAGGAGGTCATTGTCACGAAATTTGTTTATTTTCATTCGAAGCTGTATGCGTTTCTCTGCTTAGAATGTTCAAAGAATTTCTACTACCTGAGTATCCACACACTCCCAGTCGAACGTGTGCAGTTCTCAAAACGGAAAGTAATATTTTAATTGAAAACAGTTTGCTTGAATTGGAGGAACTAACTATCAACTACCGATTTTATAATGTGGAATAGAGGCTCAGAATACGTCCTCTTAGCACTTAACCTTATAGGTTCACTCAACCTATTCTGGAAAAGTCACAAAGGAAAGGAAACGCGGAAACAAAATTGAAAAAAAAAAAATCTTGTGGGTGGGTGTAGAAAATTTTCTAAGTGACATTGAATGAGCTTTAACGGTGGCAATGCGCTTTCGCTCTTCTCGGTTGTCACCTTCTCTTCCTGTCATCATCCCTCAATCTGCGGTATTGTGAACGATCTTTTTTGCTTAATTATAGAACGCTCAATGTTAAATATCAAACAGTAAGGGTGCATTCAAATTAATAAACAATGCTTCCACTCAGAAGCCCGCAAAATTTATCTGACAGATACAATCCAGTTCGTGCATACATATATCGTCGTATAAGTATGTGTTCTTTATGCTACCTCTCGATGTCAATGCCGTCGCAGTCATCACTGCATCGTCAAAGTCTTTAATGATTAATTTTCGTATTGTTCTTTGAAATGCGGGCGCATCTGTTGCGCCAACGATCGACCCCGCAAACAGCCAGCTCCGTCCGAACAGCAAAACAGATGGATGGATGAGTATCCACGTTGACCAGCTGGAGACACCGACAACAGGCTGGCGAAAACCACCCACCCGAAAGACCGCAATAAGCCTCAATTAAATGAAAATTGTGCGCCAACGGCGTGTAAACGTAATTTTCTTGAAATTTATTGTAGGCCTTCCCAATGTCCATATGAACATATAGATCATTTATGTATGTGTTCGAATATTAATGTAAGTATGTATTTATTGATTTAATACCCTTAGAAAGTTAATTAAAAAGGGATGACAAAAGATCCTAAACATTCCTGAAAAATTCAAATTTAAAAAAAAACTTGAAAAATGAAGAGTTTAAATGAAGTTATAAATTGAAAGTATATACATATATATATAGGGTATTTCAATTTGGACTAAACTTTTTAAAAGTATATTCTGCATTTTCGAATCTACTTGGGTCTGTCTGCCAGTTTAATGCATTTTTATGTGCAATTATTTCACTTAAAATTTACGTTGACAAGGCAATGCGTGGCCCGTAAAATAATTTTCCATATGACGACGCTCCCCAGAGGCCATCATAGCAAGGGTGGGTGGTGGCAGGAGCGAAAAGGTGGCAGCTTCCTTGGCTGAAACACAATTTATGTAGCTTGCCAACCACTTGACAGAGAGGCCGCCTTCCTTTCGGGCCCTTGCCATTTAGATTTGACCCACATTGATTTACATATTTGCTCACACAAACAGGATAAATGGGCGGGGAGGGATTAGGTGGGGAAATGTTTGCTTTGGCCAAACGCACATAACCAGTAAATATTTGGCATTCTTTAAGCTGATATGTTGAAACCCAACCGAAACCCAAAGAAAAATCGAAAATATGTTGGTAAGTCGAGCTATACATATAGACGGGTAAAAGTATCTTTATACCCTTGCAGAGGGTATTATAATTTTGTCCAAAAGTGTGCAACGCAGTGAAGGAGACATCTCCGACCCTATAAAGTATATATATTCTTGATCAGGATCACCTCTTGAGTTGATATGAGCATGTCCGTCTGTCCGTCTGTCCGTCTGTCTGTCCGTCTGTCTGTCTGTCCGTTTCTACGCGAACTAGTCTCTCAGTTTTAAAGCTATCGTCTTGAAACTTTGCACACACCCTTCTTTCCTTTGCACGCAGTATATAAGTCGGAACGGCCGGGATCGGCCGACTATATCCTATAGCTGCCATATAACTGATTGATCGGAAATGGTATAACTTTGGTGTTTTTAGAGTTACAGAGTTCAGATTTTGTACGAATGCTACTTTTGGCAAAATAATACGACCTACCAAGTTTCATAATCGGCCGACTATATCTTATAGCTGCCATATAACTGATTTATCGGAAATGCTATAACTTCGGTGTTTTTAAAGCTAGAAAATTTGGATTCGGTACGAATGCTATTTTTGTTTATTGTAATAAATTGGTTATATTATGATATTCTCATAAGGATCGGCCAATTCAATCCGATTTTTGTGATATACATATATCTAGTTTTAACTGCAAGGGTATATCAACTTCGGCTCCGTCCGAAGTTAGCTTTCCTTTCTTGTTAAATTAAATTTTGATGATTGGGCGGGAGGAAAATGATGTGCCTGAGATTCCATTGCCATTGCCCTTGGCTGGTGGATTTGAAAACCGGTTATGAGAACACGACAAATATTTCTCTCACAATCTCATTCACTCGCGTATCTAATAGCAAGTTCAAGGTTGCAATTCCCACCAACCAGACCCAGAAACGGGTCTAACCGCCGATGCACTAATAAAAACGCTAAATAAATCAAGACATTGACTGGCGAAGGGAGTGATGTGGGAAAAGGGTGTGGTGAACTACTGCTGAACATCTGTAATTATAAATTATAAAATAAAACAACAATGGCAGATTGCATTTCAAACCTAATGCTTCTCACAAATGCACAGCAACGAACTTTACGTACGCGCAGATTGGTTACCAAGCCCAGCAGCAGAACGAAATTTGTCTGGTGACTAATCCAAATGTGTTTTTGTTTAGAAGTTGGTAATTGGAAGCTGCGCAGATTCTGGGGCCAACAAGGTACATGAGTCAGATCGCACTCATTTTCCAGCGAAGTCTTCCAAAGAAATGTTCACCAGCATATGTTTCACATTACTCATACGCACCATGGCATCGAGTGATTTTTATAGTTTCCAACTAAAACCAATTGCCACTGCAAATGCAATTCCATCGAACTATGAAATCAAAAGCTTTACTGTAGAGATTATTTAAAAATAAATAAGGGTTTCGAATTTTTGTGCCTTCTATATTTGGTGTGAGTTATGGTCTAAATTTTGACTTCTTAGTATGGCTTAATATGTCTTATTAAAGTGAACATGTTGATTTTTTAAAACTACACCATTAATATTAATATGTTTATGACTAGACTATTAATATGTTTATGTAGATGTAATAAAGATGCAATAAAAAGTTACCTCGCTGTGGAAACCGTTTGAGTTACACAAATAATTTTTATTAGATTCCTTATCATTTGTGTCTTTTTCTGCTACCACAAACTCTTATATGGGGTGTTCTTTTCTTTTGGGAACAGTGCAAGTAGACTCACACACTTGTGTCGAGATGGTTTTGCGCTAGTATAGGTGACCATGAGCTGTTCATGCTGTTAACGCTGCTTGTTAATGGGTGCTACACGGAAAAAAACGATAGGAAATAATTCAATCAAAATGTTTACTCTTTCTACTCTGTTAATTGATATATTTTGGTTTTTTCTATTTTATATTAAATAAATTATAATTTGTAGCGAGTTTCTAAGATGTTTTTATAGTTTATCCGTAGCTGGGGCGCAGATGACGCTTCATTACGACGTTATGTAATCACTTGTAAAGTTCCAAGCGACGAAGGCTGGTTCTGCCGCTGCCGCTCGCGATCATTCCTTCGCTCCACGAGCCTCCCTTATGTGTTTTTGCGCGAGAGATAATTTGCTAGCTTGGTCTCTTTCATGCAGCGAGTGCATGTGAGATCATCGAGCAGAGCTGAAACGAAATTCTATATTCTGTATACGCCCCGTGGCATAGCAGCAGCTCATCAACAGAAAAGCCAGCACAATCATTACTTTGGTGCGGTGCAATAATTGATTTTTGGTTGGCGGCCAAGAGCAAGCTGCCATTATATACAGAACACTTCTTTAACAGTTTCCGTAAATAGGAAACGCCACACTTTCATAAACTTATAAGTTATAAGTACAGTGCACATAACACAAAAGTTAAGCCATGCTATCAATTATTATTGTGGCCTCTTAAATTCAGCCGCAATCCTTCAGGCCAAAGTTGCGTATACGCAACCAACAAACTTCTGGAAACTTGTCGCCAAAAAGCAAGAAATCAGAGCTCGCAATGATTTTGGAGTTTGCCAGCATCATAAACATTAGACCACATGTTCTTGATTGGGCAGGCAAACAAGAAATTTACATAAATAAATATGTGGTTCCTTGGTCGCGAGGAGAACCAAAGTATCTGCACTTGTTTAATTTACGAGTCCAAAATCTGTTCTCCAACCCGTGTTGTCATCGCCAATGTTTCGGTTGGCCTTGATCGTGCTTATTTCGGCAGCTATAAGACCCACTAAATAAATAAATAAATTCTACCGACACAAGAATTTTTCACTTTCGGTTTTTTTTTTGTTTTGTGGTCTTTTGGCTTGGCCAGCTCCATAAAAGGCCCATTCAGCCTTAAAAGATGACGATGGTTCAGCTGATCTGTTATATGGTGTGGTTTGCGGTTGGCTCAGTTCTTTTGAGTTGATTGGTTTTAAACTATTCGAAACAGCCTAAGATGAAAAGTTTAATGCAAAATCAAAATTTTGTGTCTTCACAAGAACTAAGCTTTAGTCTATCGAACCTTGAACCTTAATCTCTTTCTAATCAGCTCAGCGACGTAACAATTTCCCGGTTTGATTAGTTCACAAAACGATCAGAATTCTAAAAAAATAAAATCAACTATATTTCTAGGGAATGATAAGGAAAGGGTTTCAAGAAAAATATAATTATTTGGAAAGAAAGCTGACAATTTTGTAAGTAAATACTAAATATTTAAAATATGAATAATACGTAATAAATATTAAACAATACTTTTTGAACCCTTTTTGAAAAAAAAATCAACATATTTTTTTGTACCATTTCCCCAAAAAAATTCTTTCTTAAACGCATTATTTTACAATTCAATTGTGGTTTCACTTTGATGCTCTTGAAATCTGATTATAAATTTATAAACATCGACCAACTCGTCGAAATCTTAAGGAATAAATGTTTATATTATCATTTTATCAAGCCACATCAAAAGTAAACGCACTTTGAAATTTTCGTTCCTGTCTCACTAAATCTCTTTCTTTGCTGTCTTATTTTTGTATGTTTCATTTATTGCACTCGATTCGAGCTTTGGGTTAAAGTATTTTATGGCTACATATTTTAACATTTTACGGCTGCAAATAAGTGGTGGAGCCGAAGTTGATATACCCTTCCAGTTAAAATTGCATATATGTACATACATAAAAAAAAGCATATAGTTGGCCAACAAATAAGATCTTTTTATTATAATATAACATAATACAAAAAAAAAAGGCCCATGCTTCTATCTCATAAAATACCAAAGTTGGTATTTTACCCAAGTAACATATCCGATAGTTAAATTATAAGTCAGAAAAAGGAAATAATCGACCGATTCTGATGAAAATTGGTAGCTTGAATCAATTGGCCAAAAAAAAAAGGATCTGTATACAGTTTTAACCTTCTATCTTTAAAAACACGAAAGTTGGGATTAATTAGTTATTTGGCAGCTGTAGGATATAGTTGGCCGATCCCGGCTTTAAAACTGAGAGAAAATATTCGCGTAGAAAAAGACAGACGGACATGCTCATATCAACTCAAGAGGTGACCCTCATCAAGAATATATATACTAAGTATATTATACTTTATGGGGTCGAATTTACTGCACACCTTTGACCAAAAATTGAATACTCTCTGCAAGGGAATAAAAAAAGCCTCACAAGAAATTCGGCTTGCTTTAGGTTTCGTCTTTGCTTTTATTTTCAATTCGATCGATTGACAGATGCGTTTGGCCCAAGTGGTTCTCTCAATGTGGCAGCATTTTACTTGTTTGGCTTTTTTCTTTGGCTTGGTTTTTCTGTTTCTTGGACGATTTGATATAGCATTTCATTTACCAGTTTTGGGGCTTTCAAGTACAAACCACAAGACGAATTTGGTCATTTAAAATTGCGGCAAAGTCTGATGCCTAGATGGATGTCTGCTGGTTGCTGAATGAATGTTTGCTCTGTCGCTTACTATTGTTGTCATTGTCAGCGTGCTGGCTTGTTTTGTCTCTTCTGCGGGGCGTTTACCAACAGCAGCAGCAAAAACAACAACCGCAGTTTTTTCTTCGACCCATTTAACGGACCAGTGCACATGGTAGCCCTACCATTGGGTATTTGATAGGGATCTTGAGAGATCTTACCTAGGCCAACATAATAGCACTTCAAAAAATTTTTACACATGTTCGGAATTAAAGTCTTTAATCTACATAAGCGTTGAATATATTATTGTAACACATATTTTTAAAATTTTTTAGCATTTCAAAGGGAAATATTTTATCAGGAAAATTTGCTGACCCATCGAATCATCAACAGATTTTATCAAAATCTTTGTAATATTTAACTATTAAACAACATTCCTTTTAATAAGTATTTTATGTCCATATGTTCTTCCCGTTTTGGTTGATTAGAAGTTGGTGCTACAATCTCAGACAATCTGTATTGGCTTTTATATATGCAAATGTTCAAATAAAGTGTGAATTGCTTAGCCGTAGATGTCAGTCGAAGTCTATCTTTGTCTACCAACGGCCATTAAGAATATCAATTAGGCACGTTTTAGAGCTTCGCGGCATAGTTCAAAATATAATTACAAAACCAAGCCAAACAAAACAAACAAAGAGTTCGCTCGTCGTCATTCCCCTTCTCGGAGTCAATTTTCCACTTGGCTTGACTCCACTTTGACTTTGGTCATTAGGCTGCTAGAATTTATGATTTCAATTGCAGCAAATACAAAAAATACTTTGCAGAACTCAATGTTAATAGATCTTCAAGACTATCTACGGCAGCCATTTGTTCTTATTTATAGCAATAATTTGTTTATAGTTTGTATTAGCATTATTCTGAATTGAAACCCGATTGCAGTGACCTTAGCCATTACCTGTGGTTACCTGTGAAAAATATTTGTCAGTATATATTTTAAAATTAAGAAATTTTATAAGTGGATACAAAAGAATTATCCTCGCAACAATTTAAAGTATATATTGAAAAAACTGACTAACTTACAAATTTGTAATCGATTGCGCAGCAGTGGTAGTTAATCTAGCAGTTGGCTCAATTGATCCCCATGGCATCTCATTAACGTTTTTGAGATATACACTTGCCTCACAAAACACTAAATCCATTACTCAAACCGACCTTCAATCAAATCTGATCGAATCAATTATGCAAACGGCAGAGAGTGAAAAATCCCTTGCCCTTGTCCAACATTGTGATGAAACTTGTTCTCTGTGTGTCTACTAATACACAGTATTTAGAAAATGGGAGACTGGATCGGCCCGAATGAGTGAGTATTTGTGCCGGAAAGGGCAAATACAATTTGCACGATTTTTTCTGTAATTCGAGCGCGGCCTGCCGACACCGAGATTTTTATCTGTATCTGGGTATTTGCTGCTATATCTAGTATGTGGTTTATCTGTAGCTACTCACACACTCACCCTAGATACAAATGTATCCGCTGGCCATGATGGCCATGCTTGGTGACTCACTGTGCCCAGTTGAGAGCCTCTAAAGCTGTTTGCCTTTTTGTGTTTGCTATGATAATTTAAGTATGCACTTGAAATTGCAATGGAATGTGTGATACTTCTCTGCACCCTGCCTAAGAAATAGTATTTAAAAAGTGGTATAAAAGTGGCAGCAAGACAACTCTCTTCTGTTGCTCTTCTGGAAAAGCTAAGCTTCGGTTTCTGCAAATAATCGTGTAAAATATTTTATTTTTTCCAGCGCTTATATTTTATTTTTAATGTTATACATTAAAATCGTTTATACATCTCTGATTTTCGGATTTGAAAGATATATTTGAAAACATATAAATTTGTGGCTTATATGAACATGAAACACTAGTAGCTAATTTGTATGTCAAATCCACCCACCTGTCCACCTCCTAAGGTTAATTTTTTTTCTCAGTTGGTTTTTAGCTTTTGCGTGCAATTCTAAAACAAAAAATAAAATAAAATGAAAACTCAATGTGACATGCGATTTTAATCGTGCGGTTGTGGGTAACGAATTGAAGCTTTCAATGGCAACCTTGCGTAAATTGCTGGCTTTGGACCAAACGATTTTCCCAGGCCCAGCTGTAGGCGAGGCGGATAAAAAATAGTTTTCGGATTAGAATTCCTTACAAAATTTTCAGCAGCTTTTGATGTGGGCTCTGTAGGAGATTAAAGAAGCCTGAAAATGAAAGGCAAAATTTCTGCCCAAGCCGCAGGCTGAGCCAGCTTGGAATCTCCTGTAGTTGACCTTCAGTTAGTTATTAAATTTTCCATCGAAGGCGTAGGCATATAAAATAAAAACAACTGTTCCAGTTTTTGGCCATGCCAATTCCTCTTGGCACTTGTTGACCTTCGATCGGACATCTGCAACAGAAATACGGAGTCTGAGAAGAACAGGCGGCATAAAATTAAACACTTGCATAGCCATGGCGACAATAATGAACAATGATGAACTCGATTAAAAGAAGAAGCTACCCTCAAACCAGTTAACCTGGCCAAAAACCAGGTAAGGCAGTAGAAACAGACGAGCAGAATAGGGACGGAACGGAACGAAACCAAGCGATACCTACAAGATACAAGATACTTGATGTGAATGTTGCCACATTGGATGGCGGCGACTTCCCAAAAGTCGTTCCCTACTGCAACATTCTCGTTTTGCCACTTTAGGATTAAGCCTAAAATATGCATTTATAATAAGCTAAAGAAGCCGTCGGACCCGACCTTTTTGTCAACTTGATTTCTCGGGATTATTGCAAGTTCTCTAGCTCTAGCCTAAGCTGGCCAATTTCATTTCCCAAGGTCAGTCACTCTTATGGTTTTGCATTTCATTCAATACATTTCCGTGAGGGTTGACGATGCCCGGTATAGTAACTAATGGCAACGATTTAGGTTCCATCAGTCATATCTTTCCCAGGCGACCAAATAAATCTAATCAATTAAATGCTGTTCGCATGAAAAAAACAGTGTTGACACGAACGTTAGAAGTTACAAGGCATAAGGATGCAGAGAGGCTTACTGTATTGACTGAAGCTAACTGAAGCTAAATTGAAATTAATTGGAAATCTTTAAAGATAAAGATAGGTTGGTTGAATCAACTGACCAAAAATAGAATCTGTACTAAGTTTCAGCTTTCTATCTTCGAAAACACGAAAGTTGGGTCATTTGCAGCATTTGCAGTTATATGGCAGCTATAGGATATAGTCGGCCGATCCTTACGAGATTAAGCATGTCGTATTAATTTGCCAAAAATTTGAACTCTCTAACTTTAAAAACACCGAAGTTATAGCATTTCCGATCAATCAGTTATATTCTTATTGGTATTGGCAGCTATAGGATATAGTCGGGCAATCCCGGTCGTTCCGACTTTTATACTGTGTGCAAAGGAAAGAAGGGTTTGTGCAAAGTTTCTTTAAAACTGAGAGACTAGTTTGCTAGAAACAGACAGACGGACAGACGCACATTCTTATATCAACTCAGGAGGTGATCCTGATCAAGAATATATATACTTTATAGGGTCGGAGATGTCTCCTTCACGGCGCTGCACACTTTTGAAAAAAAATTCCCTCTGCAAGGGTATATAAAGTACGTAAAATTTGAATACCGTTAAATATATGTATATATATTTATAGGTATGTATAACTGTCCTATAATAAAACCTTTTTGGAAAAATCAGTCAATTCAGAAAAGAGATTCAATTAACTTGTTTCATGTAACCTTCAATGTTCCCAGAATTCATTAATAAGCAGAGAGTCTTTCAACATATTAGTTCCCCCTCGCTAAGGTAATTCCCATTTTAATTTCCATTTTGAGAGCTTGAGAACCTTAACCCCACTTTGAAACTTGTTTGAAAAACCCCTTTCCCCTGAAATGCGACTTGAAATTATCACGGCGGCAAAAACTCAACAAAACTGCATTGTTCTGAGCTTTGCTTAATAACCAAAAATTCTCGCATAAAAAAATATACAATTTTGAAGTCCATTTAAGAAACAACAAGCGTTTCTGTGAAGGCAGAAAAAAATCACATGATTTAGTTGCCTTCCAGCTTTGCTTGCCTTCCTGTTGTCCCGCTCTCAGAACCCATCTCTTTCGCACTTGCAAATTTGTTAGCCCCGACTCTAAAGCAAAAGTACAGAAAAATTTCCGCAGAACAATTGCAACAAAAAGTCATTGCAAGCCCTAAACAGCAACAGTTTGCATTGATGTTAGGGTTGCATTGATTTTCACGATATTCTTATTTTTAATTTTTTATTGGCACATTTTCTTTAGATATTTAAACAAATAATTAGAAACTGTTTTAAATGATTTAATAGTCTATCATCCAAATATAATAATTTTACCGCTCTTTATTTCATCTTGTAATTAGTATACTTAATATTTTGGGTACTTATACTTACAATCTAATCCTTTTATAAAAGGATCCTTATTAGATTTAATTATTATTTTATATAAGATAAAAATATCGATTTGATAAATTACCACTTAAAAATATATAACAGGAAAAAAATGTTGAATAAAAAAGAATATAAAAAAGAATAAAGAATAAAATTAATTTTAAATAATATATTTATTATTAGTTTTATAAAATGTGTTTAAATTTTGTCTAAAAACATGTTATAGAGTGTCCACTTTACGGAAATCCTATACACTAGAAGCACCAACGGCGGCGACCATGGAAAATAAATCGTTACTGCGCCATAAGACGATGACGACGCCGGCGTTGCTGTAATGGAGAATCCGCCGCAGCCGCAGCTTATCTCGCCGGCCACCACACTCCATCTTACTCTCTCTGTCGAATACTGGCTGTCTCTTTTCCGCCCGCTTTTCTAATGAAGATGATAATGAAATGTGTGCCGTGCCAAGTACAAACCTACATACATATAACCATAAGCCTTTACCAGCATCATCCACGACCTGCAATCTGAACATTTTGCGAATTTCTCAGCTGCAGCTACTTCAGAATGTGTCTTTGGATATTGTTTTGAGATCATTTGAAATGGTTTAGTAGGGCAATTAGTATACACTTGGCTTTATTAATAGATTCATGAAATAGCAGCTCGACGACTGATGTTTAAAAAATAAAAAATTACGTGTGCATCATAATCCTTACGTAAAAAGATCTAAGATATCCCTTCCCATCTCTTCTTGAAATAATAAACATATGCATAGGAAAAAAATAGAATCATTCAAAAATGTTTAAAATTGTTTAAAAATCGATTTTATTTCGGTGATATGCTTTTATTCCTTCATCCGAAATTTGTGTTTGTTAAGTATTTAGCACATGTTGTGTATTATTTTTTACATTATTGCTGGTTCTGCTTTTGTTGCTTTCCATCCGATAGTCGATTTGTTTTGCTCGTTTCGGTTCTAAGTTAGCGTGTATTATTTTTTTCCCATTTGGTTATTCCAGGGTGATTTAGCAATTTGTTGTTGTTTCCCAACAGTCTCAGAAGCAGCAGCTAGCAGCATTTCAAGGTCTTTGCACTATTTGTTTTTGCCAAGTTTTGCACACATCCCATCATCCCATATAGTTTGTATAGAATATGGCTGTGTTTGTTGGGTGTTAGTTTTCTGCCCCATCTCGAGAAGTTTTTTTGTTTTTGCGAAAATTTCTTTGCTGGCGCGCTCGTGTTGCAATTTTTGCTCTTTTCCACTTGACTGACAATTTGATTGGCAGCTTAGCTTTTTCATTTGCCATTGTAGTTGTACTTTTAGTTATAGTAGCTTCCATCAAGCTCTCTATTCTATCGTCTACCTCCAGCAATTATATTTAATTTTATTATTGAAGATTGCAGCAAGATTTTCGCCCCAAGGTCAGACGTGTAAATCTTCACTGGTGCTGTGGTCACGTAAGCGAAATTTTTTTACTCGGCCCGCTTCCTGTCTCTATTTCTCCGCCAGGCTTCCCATCTCTTTCTCCCTCAATGTCGCGCCTTATTTAATGGGCCTAACCATAGCGACTGTTTTTTGTTTTGCTTTCTGAGTTGCTGGAACAATTTTAGTTTTCTGTTTGGCATTTCCTATTAGAAATTCTTGACATTAATGCAGTTGACCGGTTGCACTTGTTGTTTCATCGCTTCTGTTGTGCTCGTGGCTTCTGTAGTTGATTTCGCTATCGTCAATTTCCTTTGCACTTATCCCAGGCGGAAGATCGCCAAGGAATATTGGCGATACATATGGCGTATGCGCAATATGGGATATGTGATTACGCATACGCAGTGTTGGCTATGAAACTGCATAAAATAGTTTGTAAGCATTTAACAAACAAGAAAATTAAAAAAGTTGATTAGAAAAGTTTTATGTTGATAGCGCATCACCTCAATTCATGCTTTGAGGTTGAAATCATAGTCAATTTTCGGCAGTTCTCCAAACTCATGAAATGGCGTTTATGCACACACGAATCGGCTGAAATCGTCAGTTTGGCATCACATAAACACAGTAAATGTTATTGTACTAACGAATCTAAAACCTTAATATTGAAACATCGTGAATATACTTGTATAAAACATTGCTCTTTTATAAAAAATTAGATGCTAGTCTAATCTAAATTTTCCACACTGACCGAAAGACCTCGAAGAACTCTGTGATGGCAATCCACAATCATTTCAATCGATTACGAGTTTTCTATGTACTCAGCACTCAAGAAACTAATTGCACAGCATGGCCATAGAAAGAGATGGAGGAAGTGCGACTGCGACAGGGAATGAAGGAGAGGCGGGAAGGCTAAGCAGAACTCTTAACTAGCCATAATTGTTATATTTTTCAAGCACATTGTAGTCATATGCGTGTCGTTAGTTTGCCGATTCTGCAACAGTCGGAACATCGTCATAGTCATCAGACTCGCGCTCGCTGGGAGAGGAATATATTTCTCAAGGTTACGCATACGCCATGAATGCCACACTGTGCCAGGCAATGCAATTCCATACGCTGTGAGCACAAGTCTAGTCTAAACAAATAGACTACAAACGAGCGAGGCAATGCAAATAGTGAGAGATACTGAGACGCGGCATGGACACTTGTGCATTCCGCTGATAGAAGCAGAGCTCACATGTCGTCGCATTTATATTATGCGGTATTTTGGGAATTGGGAGGAATTTAAAGAGCGGGAGGGGCTCTAAGCAACTGTTATTCAGCGAACAATTCGTCGAAAGTGTCAAAAGGCCAATATCGATCGAAGTTTTGGATTAGAGCAGCTTTCCTGCCACACACAGATGTCAGTTTTGTTTCTTAATCGACTACGGCTTTGCACTTTGCTTCACTACTACCTTCTCACCATCAAACCAGCACTAAGAGCTGCGCTCAGCTTAGTGAAACATTTTCCCAAGAACTAATAAATGCAATTGGGAAGCACCCAGCATGCATTAGCACCACCCACATGGCATCCGTAAAGACAACAATTTATTATTTATGTGTTTCATAAGTAATTTTAGAAAAATACTACCATGTTGGGTTTTGCACATATTTGGGATACATATACATATTTGTTCGTATATTTGAACTACTTAAGCTTGTTACTACTTAAAAAACTTTTATTATACCCTTGCAGAGGGTATTATAATTTTGTCCAAAAGTGTGCAACGCAGTGAAGGAGACATCTCCGACCCTATAAAGTATATAAGTATATTCTTGATCAGGATCACCTCCTGAGTTGATATGAGCATGTCCGTCTGTCCGTCTGTCTGTCTGTCTGTTTCTACGCGAACTAGTCTCTCAGTTTTAAAGCTAACGTCTTGAAACTTTGCACACACGCTTCTTTCCTTTGTACGCAGTATATAAGTCGGATTGGTACGAATGCTATTTTTGGCAAAATAATACAACATACCAAATTTCATAAGGATCAGCCGACTATATCCTATAGCTGCCATATAACTGAACAATCGGAAATTACCCAACTTTGGTGTTTTTGAAGATAAAAAGCTGGAACTAAGTACAGATTCTATTTTTGGTCAGGTTATACAACCTACCAACTTGCATAACGATCGGCCGACTATATCTTATAGCTGCCATATAACTGAACGATCGGAAATGGTATTTGGTAAAAATACCAACTTTGGTATTTTGGAAGATGGAAGCTTGGTACTTTGTTTTAGATTTTTTATTGTAATAAATTGGTTATATTATGATATTCTCATAAGGATCGGCCAATTTAATCCGATGTTTGCGATATATATCCGGTTTTAACTGCAAGGGTATATCAACTTCGGCTCCGCCCGAAGTTAGCTTTCCTTTCTTGTTTATTTTGAAGTCAGTAACTAGTAACTTTTTAAGGGGGGACATCTGAGTAGAATTTTGAAAAAATTGAAATTTTTTTTTTTCGCTTAAAAAATTCTTTAGGGTCTTAAAAATTACATATCAAAAGATAGAGTCCGGCAAAAGTGTCTAAGTGTCGAAATTTTTCATTCTGCGGCGACGCCTCACAGGTATATCCAACAGTACTTAAAACTTTAAACGCGTTTTTCTCGAAACCGCTTTTTTTGAGTTGGCCGAACACATAACTCGAACAACTCTTAACCTATCGATCTAAAAATTTGACAGTATAATCAGAATACCTATGTCTATCGACACACGTAGGATTTTTTTTTTCTTTTGCTTACTTTTTTTTTTATCAACAATTTTGTGACGTTTTTTGTTCGTGAAAATTGAAATTTTTTATTTAATCACTCACTATTTTTCAAAAAATCAATATATCGAAAAAATCCTACGTGTGTCGATAGCCGTTGAGATACAGAAACTAACAAATTTTGAATTTTTGTTCTAGATCAAAAATTAAGGACGTTAGGTGTTCGGCCATGGACCCCCTTTAAAAAAATAGGGCCTACGAATAAGGGCTGCAGGGCCGCCATTTTGTTTTCGATTTATTAAAAAAAAATTTTATTGTGTACTTTAAATATAATATAATAAAACCTCATTTACAAATTTTCGATAAGCTGTTTTGATTTGGCAAAAAAAAAATTCCAGAAAATCCGCTTTTTTTTGGCCTGTTACTCAGATGTCCCCCCTTAAGTTTAGTTATACGAATACAATTTTTTGAATAATTAGTATCTCAAGCGATAATTTATAAAAAGATTTTTAATACTGTTTTTTTTCCCCCTTACAAGTACCTCAACCTCTCTCTAGAGGTACCTCTCTCTAGAGCAAGGACAATCTTTTAAGCACAAATAACTTTTAAAATTTTATTCCCTCAAGAGTTGAGGTACCTTTTAAGAATTTTAAGTAAACCTAATGGTGCAAGATGGAATAATTAGGGTCGGGTAAAAAAAAAGGAGAGAAATATTGGTAATATTATCAATAGTTTATATAAGCAACATAAAGAGAGATGGGAGACTAATTTCAAAGATCAAATCTAATATTTTTTATTAGATAAGACGAAGGATCCATCTTCTGCCGCTTAAATGGACTCCAAAAATGGCTGAATATCATAACCCATATGGTCAAAGAATTGTTTTCATCCATGAGGGGGACATCAATGAGGGCATAGGAGTCCTCTCCATTCGGTTGTTCGATGAGTGAATTTAAAATTACTATGCAAATTTTCTACCGCTGCTGGATCGGATGGAGTCTTCCTGGAGTGAAGCAGAAGGTTGATGGCGAGAACAAAAGCGCCAGGGAAACGCAATAATTCAAGTAGCCGCAGCGATTTCATGCCTGATTTCAATTATCAATATGCGCCATCGACAGCAGGCGACAGGAAAGCCTCCGGCAACCCAGACCAAATCGATTTGGAGCCCAGACCAGAAACCCAACAGAAGTAACAAAGCCCGAGGCAGTAGATGCGGCAGAGGAGTGCAGGAGTACGCGAGGAGCAAAGAAGCTTGAGCCGACACGTCCAACAATTGAACAATGGGCACAAATCATTTCATATGCCAATCGTGTGGTCGATGATTGCCCGGCTGCATCACTTTTTAAAGTAAAAAAAAGATATGTTTGATTTAACGTCTCCCAAATGACATTACTCTTTCAAAAAAAATATAAAGTAATAACTAAAATTATGAGTGAATAATATTCTCAAATTCTTTTTCATATTAATATTCTTGTATTATTGAAACAATCATATTTTAATTATACACACATTATAAATTCAAAGTGTTACTTATTAATTTTTCCAAAATATCAATACCCCCACAAAGGGTACCCAAAAGACAAAACTCACTTCATCATTCTGTATACATTCTGAAGTCTTGTCTTCTCTTTGCCATATTTTATTTTAGATCAGACTTTGTCACATTTTTGGACAGTAATTTGTTTGCCGCTGCCGTTGTTAGGCGGCGATTTGTTTTGTCAACTGTCGGTGCTGACGAATTTAATAAATTTAAAGCGCAAAGTCAGTCAGCAATCATCGTCATCATCGTCGATAATATCATTATCATCTGAGGCATCGTTGTTGTTGGCATCTTCGACAGCAATGACTTCAGCATGTTGTACATGACACAAAAGCTGCAGTTTATCGATGGCTCTTGAATATAAAAATCCATGAAAATAACCCAAAATCGATTCGACGGAGCCATTTTTGGGGTGGTCAGACGTTAAGAGAGGGTCGTTGGCGTAGTCGATCCCTCCATTGAAGTGTGGGCGTGGCTGACGGCGGATGCAGAATGCATTGAATTTTAAGTCGGTATAAAAACGATTTGGATCCACAAATTCGGCGTCGAGTAAAGCGCCAACAATGGAACAGATCAAATAAAATAAATTTTGTGTCAATTGAAATTGTTTGGTCTTGTCATGTCATAAATAATATTTCCGAGATTTTTGGTTAAATGAAATAATTAAATATTTATCATTCAAGCTCGAGTCCATTAATCATTGAAGAAGGGGCGAGTCATTCTTTCTGGTATTGAATAGCAGGAAAAAATAGATATATCAAACTCAGGTACATACCATTACTTGGCTTCTATTTTACTTCGCTAAAAATAAATAGATTGTAAAGTATATACATAAATACTTAAGAATTTCATAAAAAAATTGCGGTTTGGTTTCATTGAAAAGTATTTTATAATGCCACATACATACATTTATACATATGTATGTATGTATGTACGTATGTATTTATTTAATACTAGAAGTTAAAACTGCCTGGCGTCCCATATTACACATTTCAAGTTAACATCCACCCCAATTGGGCACATAATTCATGGCTCTTTCTTTGAGAGACCATAAATAATTCCATTGCCGGCACAAAGAAGCTTAACGATAAGCTCGATTTGAAAGCTTTAATGCTCATCAAAATGCATTTTTGTTGCTAAAATGAGTCGCTCAACCCAAAAACACGACCTTTCTTTTCAAGCCGTGCAAGGAAACATTCATCAATTTTAAAGCCAGGAAAAGGGAGCGAAATGGAGCGGGATATGTGTGTGTGATTATATGAAAATCCATTGGAGAATTAAATTGGAGACCGAAAAGAAAATAAAATAAATCTAAAAATTCTTAAAGCTAAGGTAGAAAGGGAATCTTACATACTTTACGAGTTACTGTTAAGATTTCGCTGACATTTCGCACATATGCACAAAATTTCCTCCTGCTTTTATTCAGTTTTTGTTATATAACATAGACGTGAATGAGGCTAAGGGGCTAACGAATTTCTTAAGGGCGGTGGAGAAAGACAGAAGTAATTCTTATGATTATCATAATTTATATGGCCTTCGGGCTAGCTGAGTTTTATGTGGACTCAAAGCATATTTACGTAAATATGTCTGTGGGCTCTATATAATATACATACATATGTACATAAAATATTGTATGAATGTACATACATACATACATATGTAAATCTTAAATCTAAGCTTTAGATTCCAAAGCGAAAGAAAGAAGAGTTCTGTTTGCTTGCCAGTTTGAGAGCTGATGGTGACGTACGTCTTCCGTGCCGCTTCGTGACTCCCAAAAGTGCACAAAAAAGTGCCAGCACAGAGCCATCTAACTAATGCTAAATACTTTGACCTTGGCTGGGAGTTGGCTGGCGTTCGGTTTCAGGGTCTTGAAAATTATATGCCACACAGGTCTAGGTACACACGTACATATGCTGCGCACCTAACAAAACGATGTACAAAAACAATTTCCACTCAATGAATAGAAAAATTGCCAACAATTGTTTGTTGGTCAGACCTCCTATCTCATAACGATGTTAACTAAATAATTAGCTGACATAATTCCGCTTGGCTAAGAGCTGTAAAAGACTGGCCCATTAGGCACGAGCCCGAATACCCGACCGAGTCGCCAAGTCACCGAAAAGTTGAAAAGTCGAGTCAAATGTGTCAAATTAAATGCGCATTAGTCCCCTCATTACAAAGAAGCAACAGAAATAACCGCAGAAGCCACTCATCTAGCCAGTAAGACGAGCACCAACACGTTCTCTCTCTTTCTTCAAATAAACTTATAGCATATACATACATATGTATATATGTATGGGTATTAAACAATTAAATGGACAGCAAAATTTAATTGCATAATTAATAAACATTAAAAGCACTTAGCTATGGCAACAATGTCTCTTAAATGCTATACAATTTGCAGTTGCCGTTTCTTCTGTTCATTTTCTGTTACCCGTCTGTCTCAGCTTCTGCTTCCATTTGGTTTCTGCATTTTTTCTGTTTTGTGAGTTTGCTTTAAAAGACACGCACCGTACCACGTGTCGTATTCGTAATTTTTGAGAAAATAACATGGCAGCATGGTAAACAAAATTTGATTTCACTAGCCAATAAATTACATAATTATATAAAACATTACAAAATTAGGCGACATTAAGAAACAAAATCAAAATAATCAAACGTAAAACACCAAACAAAATCTCATTTCGAGACAAGAAAAATTCCAAAAACCAAAAGCCGCTGCTGCTGTGTAAGAATACCAATCAAAATTATCATAACAAAACACAAATATATACATAGAACAGGGAGTTGACCTTCACCTACAACTCAGACGAGGCCAGTCCCACCTTCGCAGCGTCGTCCGCCTTCGTTGCCCTTCTGCCTCTCTCATTCCCTCTTTCTCCGTATCTGTCGGATTCTATCTTGCTATTTTTGTCTGTCTTTCACAGAGACTTTAGTTGGTCATGCGGTCCAGCGCCTACGCAATTAGCAGGCTCCACTGGAAAATGGTACACCTAAAACATATTATAGGTGATATATTTATTTTACCTATTAAAAAAAATTTAGAATTTTAGGGACCAATATACATACTTTTACAAAATGATTGAATTTTAAGTATTATTTTTATAAATTGTTTTTTAAATCAATTAGTTATTTATATGTCCAACGTTATCTAACAATAAATTTTTTTGAGTGGGCCACAAATACCACTCATTCCAAACCAAAACCTGACTTTTGTAGATACATTTAAGATTCATAGAAAGTGAATTTTCTTGGCATTTATGTAAGTCTTGACTGCTAACACACAGAGCGAATTTAAAAATGTATTTTGGTCTAGTTCTTTTTGTGCCTTTTACGGTAACAAATTCTTTAGATTTTCGCTCTTCCATCTACATATTTTGTTTATTGAGTTTGACTTTTTCTCACGTACAACGTTTGACCTGAGCTTTGAATTAATTCGTTCAATAATTTACATTTTCGTACCTTGCCGCGTATTCTTGGGTATTTCTATTCTGTTGTTTTTATTTTCTTTAGTTATTTATTTATTTAAAAGTCGAGGGGACTGCAGGCTCTTTTTTTTCCTTTATTTTGACTCGCGAGTTGTTTGGTTCTATGTACGTGAGCGACTTAAACATGTATTTTTCTGGTTTTTGTTGTTTGGGTTAGGTTCCAAGAAATGGGTGCCAGTTATGGAGTTAGTGACCAAGAACACATTGGTCTCATCTATATCGAGCCCGACATAGTGGTAAACACTTCTCGGAAGTGACTTTGAAACCAATTTAAGCGTTTTGTAGTTCCCGTTTATGTGCTTTGCATGTTCAGATTTTATATTGGCGTCAGTTATCAATGCGGAATTAACGCCGATGAATCAGATTGGGGATTTACAACTAATAAAATTATTCCCGTATTTAAATTGCTCTCTTTGGGACTCTTTTTAAAACGATCCTTTGCAATGTCTGATAGCTTAATTTTTAAACAAAAAAGTCATTGTGTTTCTTGAGACTCATATTGCAGTATTGAATTTTGTATTTATAAGTATTTAGTAAAGTCTAGTCATTTTTGTCGTTCTACTTTTCATTTGAGTAGATTCACTCAGAATACCCCATTTTATCATAAAATATGTTTCAATTACAAAAGCAATGACTATTTCTTGTTGAAATCATCATATGATTTGTCTTACAAGATACAACAAATTTTTGACTACTAACAGAGGAGTGCAAATTATTACGAACAGCCTTCAATAGCTTTATTTCTTCGAATAAAAATTTGTTCAAATTAATTTACTAATTAAACCAGAACGTAGAGCATTATTTTGAGTTTAAGATATATGTAAATGTTTTTATAAATTTATACATATGTACATACATATGTGTAATTTGTTGTTTTTTTCCGAACAGTAGCTGTAATAGCGGCAGGGGAATGAAACAAAAGCTCCTGGCATACACTCTTTATACTTTGGTGGCTTTGTTTGCATATTGACACAGGTGAAACTAATTAGGCCACAAAACCCAGTTCATTTCTGTTTTATTTGTTGGCAAACAATGCAAAAAAGTAAAAAAAAAAGGGAATTCAACCGAGCCATACAATTAAAATATGCGAACGGACTTATTTCTTTTATTCTCTAGAAAAAACTAAAGAAGCTCTTGCCGCTTCTTCAGCTTTTGTTTAAACAAGGTGGTGTCATTGAACCGCAGCCCATAGTCTCCTTAAAGTCGGTAAAAAACAACACTTGCGCTTGGAAACTTTTCGAGTACATAGATGCTCCCAACTCCATACGAAAAAAGGCAACTAAAATTGACCCAAATTTTAGGGCCATCCGTCGACCAACTGAGCGTATGCGTAATAACATTTTAGTTTCGCTAGTTTTCGCTTTCATGCGAGCAAATCTGCTTAAAGTGCTCACCAGATGTGAGAGAGCCCATGAAACCGCAGACGGGCCCAGCGGAGGGGCGCGAAGAACGTGCCGCTGCAAAATGAGTTTCATTTGCAAAAGCGCGCGTGAAAAATTCATTAAAAGTCATCATAGTCCGAGCCGCCAGCTGCGTTTGCTATTGCTGCCAGCTAGCCCCTTTCATAATAAGCCTTTACACTACCTTTTACTTGATTTAGAAAAGTGTGTGATTACAATAACAATTTTTTTGCAAGAGATCCCGCTTTGAGAATTATTGAGGGAAGGAGGGAATAAGGATAATTATTTTGCAGAATATTACTGAACAACCTTTTATAAATTTTTTGTAAGAATATTTATATTAGTTTATAGAATAGGTATTTTTAGAATTAAAATATTTTTAGAAACAAAAAATAATACATACAACATATATGAAAGTGTGTAATATATCAAACTTTCCTTTCAGTAGAGTATTCAACTTGCAGATTCTTTCACAGTTTTACTTCCTGTTTTTTTATACAAACATTTGGTTGAGGAGGGAAACCCATAATTGCAGCATTTTTCACTTTGTTTCTTTGGAATGTGCGCACAAAAAAGTTGCTTATTAAAATTGAGCGAGATTTAATAAGCAACATTTTATGCAGGCCGACTGAGAGAATAAAAGCGCGGCGAAAAGTATGTGGGGAAGAATTTCCCCAAGAGTTTTCATAGCAGCCACCCTTGAGGTGGCCTTTGGGTTGTGCGGAGGTGGCTGTCGGATAGCGGTTTGTGCCACTTTGTTGAGCATTTTCAAATGCTGTCCGCAAAATGGCCGCCGTAATAGTCGTCGACACTTGTATGTGGATGTGTTGATTATGAAACCGCTAAAGTGGGTCTTACACAAGTGTGTCTGCTTCAACGGAGGGAGGGGTCAACCAAGGGTGGCGACGGTGGTGAGATCCACCCGCTAGCGGCGAAAAAATGCAGGCAAAGTCACGTTTTGTGAGAGCCACACTAGTTACCAAATGTGTATCCAAATGTTCGCTATAAAAACATTTTTTGTACCTAACATTTACTTTGGGAAAATACGTTTCTTATTTGTAGTTGGATGAAAGGGTTTCCTTAGCCTCAAACAATAATTTCTTCAAAGTTTACATTATATTTCACTTCCAACGACTAAGTTTGGCAACAACGCAAGTCACAACGTTATTTTTATAAACTCACTTTCCACTTTGGATGATTTTGCTCCATCACCATTGCCATTTCTTGTTGATTTTGTTGGATGGCAAAAAAAATTTTAATTTCAACTAGACACCTGGCCTGCCAGAATATGAAAACTCTACTTGGGAATTTACATTTCAATTAGGCCTGTGCAACACTCCATCCAGCCTCCACCCGCCTACACATTTTATACATACTGTGCACAGGATACTCAAGATGGGAGTCGTCAGTCGAGCAAAAATGAATCATAGGTGTGCAGGGACCACGAGGAACGGGAATCCGCCGTCAGACTTAAGCTCAGACAAGCCTACACCAGTAAGCCGCTCAGGGTAGATACGACTCCCAGGACCAAAAATCCAACGGAAACGTCTGGCAGACGCAGGCCTTGTGTTAGCATTTTCATAACCTTGTCACCTTGATATGCGCATAAATTTGAACCAAACATTGTTTATTTAAATGAGTCGCATACAGTTCACCTTTTAAGAGAAACCCAACCCCCCACTTCAGTGCCAAAAATGAAAGCCCTCCAACCTTCAAGGGATAGAATGGAAGGCATGAAGTTAGGAAGACCTCAACTTGCCAACATTTTCAGCTATATTGCTTAATCATGTGAGCTTGTTGTAAAATAGTTATAATATTATAAATAAGTCCTTAACAAAGAATAATTAGCATTGTAGCATTCTGAAAATTCTGAAAATCTTAATCTCAGATTTTTCTGGTTTTTGAAAGCTAAGGAGTATATTTTCGCATATAATCAGATTAAAACCGGGTCTGTGCCTTTGCTATTTGTCTACTTTGACCTATGTATTGTGGAAATCTAGAAGAATAAATTACAGAAGAACAACTTAAAAGTGAATGTCCGGCAAACAACGTTAACCAAATGCTAACGAAATGCAGGAAACAGAAACGTATGAGTAGAAAGCATTCGGTGAGTAGACACTATTCTACAAGAAGGAGAAGGCAAACTGAATGAAAGTAAAAGTTGGAAAAAAATAAATGGTTGCTTTTTGGTGACTTCTTATTTTCGGGGTATCTGCATTTGTATACATACATACATATATTTTACATCTGTCTGATGTGTCGTCTGGGCGCAGCACGCGTTCAATGATTTTATCAATGTCAGCACCAGTCGCCGACTGCCGCCTACTTGACTGCCGTTTCAAAACTGCCGCAGGGCAGCGACAGCAGATTCAGATACTGATATGTACATACATGTACGAACATACTGAACATGTATCTTAATATACATACATATGTAATCTTAACTACTCGGTTGGGAGTAAAAATGAGAAAGGGGCTTCGCCGACACGGGTAGATGAGGTATGCAGTCAATGGGCACAAAGGTGAAATAAAAGACCACCACATAAATGAAAGATTCTCAAAAGAACTCGATTGAGGTGCTCATTTAAAAAATTAAAACATAAGCTTATTTTATTTTTCAGCTAACTATATAATATAACTTTATAATTATGAATAAATCAAAGTTAATAAAACCTTAAAAGTAACCTAAACCTAAAGACGTCTTTCATAGACACAGATTACATTAGATGGGTACTAGAGAATAGCCAGTAATGAAATATATTGACATGGGGTCAATTTCAAATGTTATTTTTAAAAATATTTTGTGACTTGCATTAATGGAATTCATATTTAAATCCCATATCCCATTGATGGAACAAACCGAAAATAATCCAAAAGCAATGCCAATTGGGAGTTTTCCTCAAAAACGTACGCAGGATGCGTCGGAGCGAAGGTGACGACAGCAGCGACGATGATTCCAAAGATAATCAGCCAAGATGAGGCTGATGATGTAAAGAAGCGTGACAATTCAACAAATATTTAACTTGGGTCCCGCTACGACAACTCCCTCCCCTTAAATCCACAGCGAAATCCCTCAGGGCCAAAGAATTTGCGCAACTTTCTACGGCGAACAAGGCAGGGCCTCCTCATGATTTTCACTTTTCATTTATGAGTTATTATTGCTGGCGGCGCTGGTTGCTGCTGTGACATCATCGCCTGGTTAGGTAGGGGCATGGCAAAGAAAGGGCGGAGGTGCGGAAAGGGAGCAGTCAACTGACTTCGGACCCTGGCCAAGTCAAGTCAAGTGTCAGAAAAGTGAAAACTCCCTGTGCGTGTATTTGGGCTTATTTCTCATTTTTGGTGCTGCCTTTTCGACTTTGTTTGTATGCGGACTTACGGCTGCCGTCTGAGACGTACATATTTATTTTTTTGGCGATCCAATTTCAAGTGGCCCGCTGTTTATTTATTGTTGGACTGCAACAGCCACCACAGCCCCAGCACCCAGCAGCAGCTGTTGCCATAACAAAAAGCCCCACGACCACTCGTAAAAATACACTTTACACACACAATAATTGTTAACAATTGTGCCGATTTCCAGACGCAATGAAGAATTTGCCAAAACCAACAATTTTTCATTGCCAAATGGTTTTGTGTAACTCATAATCTCATAAGGAATGAGATATTCTTATTGATTTCAAGGTGGTAACCCGATTTGGGGCATATTAAAAATCAATTTAATTTTCAATATTATTTTTTTATTATACAATATTATATTTTTATATATAGTATATTAAATTATAGTATATAACATATATATTACGTACATTGTATATATAGTAATATACTTATGTATATTACATTATAGTATATTACAGTTTACATACCTCTACCGCTCACTTTGGAATTTCACCCACAAGCCAAGTAGACCCACAGCTAAGCGATCCAGCAGAAGTCACTTCAAATTTCATAAATTCTTCTTTATGATTCTTTATATACATATGTAGTATATTCCACCGCCACCCTTTTCTCGCCTTTCGAACAGCTGCCACCACAGAAATCGGCTCTGTTAGCACAGAAACTTGAGCGGATGCAATTCTTGACACAAAAGTCAGTAATTCTTACCACAAACTGACCACTTTTATGCCGTAACCACAGTTGCGTTCAACAACTGGCCCATTGCTAATTTTCAGGCCTCATTGCTCGTTTCCTAAAAACTTCTGCCAATTGTCTGTCACCAAGTAGAGGAGTAGAGAAGTAAACAAAAAAGTTTTTGAAAATTGGGACACATTTTTTCTTTCCGGCATTAATTCTCAAGGAACGATGCGAAGCAGCGCGATCGAAAATTATGTTAAATTTTTATATTTAACTTTAAACAATGTATGAAATATGTGCATTGTACTTTCTATTAAAAAACTTATATTTGATGGCCAAAAAGACTTAATAGTCTGATCCAAAAACTTTTATAGGCATCGAGTTTCTTCATTTTTTAGCTGTATAACTAAGCACTCGGAATGAACGTAACATTCGAGTTTCTGAAGACAATGGACTGAAACTTTATTCGAATCAATTTCATAAGAGAGTATTGCGATACGGAAGTTATGTACATATGTATGTATGTATATCTCCTTTATAAGAGACGATACATACATGCTATGGACTTTTCGCACATCTATAGCTTGATGAATCAGTTGGTAGAGAGTTGGTAATTTTTAATTCTCCAAAATTAGTAATTCTTAGAGTATCTATCTATAGCGTATCCACAGATTCCACCTTCAAAGAATTTTTTTTATTTTCCATGTTTGGTCAGGACACCACAACGCCTATGAGGGTGGCGGCACAACACAGTGTGTAATCGTCAAGGAGCTTTGTTGTTTGCTTTGGGCAAGCAAGGCGATGTCCCCGGGACTACTCCAAACCTCCCACAAGTTTCTTACCCCCGCCACAATAAAAAACAACAACTTCTCAGTGTGTGCAGATTTGATAAACTGCTTTTCGACTTTATTGCTGCTTTGGAACAAAATACGATTCTTTATATTTTTAGCAATTCCTGCCAAAATGTGAGCATTTCTTCCCTATCACTTCCCATCGCCCTCATCTTCCGAATTGTCCATTTATTGTTCGTTACATATTTTGTGGTATTTATTGTTCTTGTTGTTTTTATTTCGGTTTTATTTACTTTTATGTGTTTATTATTTGGTCTCCTTTCGGAGCTTCGTCGAGCGCAAAATTGAGACATTTATGGGGGAGCGGATGGATTTGATAGGCTTTGTAAGCGTTGTCCACTTGGTTATAGTATTAAAAATTCTTGGGAAATTTTATTTGGGGAATTGCTTTTTAATTTGGTTTTTTATTATTGTTTTTATCTTTTCCCTTAATAATTGTTTTCCAATAGCTGTTGTGGGAATTTTAGAAAAAGGTTAATAAGAGTTTAAACTTTGGAGTCACTTCTTGAATAAGAAAAAATACGAAGATGATATTCTGTTCAAGTTATAAGCGACTATAGTTGTTATTAGATAGATGGTAGAGATAGTTCGTGTCGAGAAAAACCTTAATTTGTTGCCATTTTCGAACATGGTGCGAAAGGATGTGGCAAGTGATGGAATAAAGAATATAAAATCATATACTTTACATGGCAAAAAAGACCCTTTTTGAAGTAAGATAATTAAAATAAAGTCGCAGTTCACTGCGGTTATAGTTATCATTCCGGTTTCCTTTGGGCAACTTTTCGGATTATTCATTTTGAATGTTTGAAATTTTAGAAGAATATAATTTTTGCCCTAACCCGAAAATCCTTTTGACATCAAATTGTCTGAAACTAAGGCTGTCTCATATAAAAGTTTTTGCCACTTAACCCCAGACTTTGCCTCACCCCTAATTTACATGCACACATTTCTGCAGACTCGACCCCTCTGTGCACGCTGCTGCATCTAATTATGCGAATTAATTTAAGCGCACAATTTTGTAATTTTTTTTCTGAAAAATTGGGTCAGATTTAACATATTCATTAGAACTTGAGCAGCTGCAGCTTCACCGAGAGGGGAAAAGGGATAAACAGATGCGGGGGATGCTGCAAAGTCGATTACATAAGGGACGTGTTGGCAGCTGCAACTGAAAGGAAGCGAGTTGATACTTTGAAGCGCTGTCATTGGTAATTACAAGTGCTCACATACACACAGATACCAGTAAAGAAAAAAAAACTATAATAAAAAACAAATTATTAGAAAATTACAATCTACAGCAAAAAACCGAAACCAAATACAGACTGGTTTTTTTTCCTTTTCCCTTAGAAATAATATTCGTTAGAAGAACAGTAAAAAATGATTGAAGGACCAAAAATGGGCGAAAGGCGTGAAAATCAGAGCAATGTACATACATACATACATACATGGTATTTGGCCCTAAAGCCATGTAGGAGAAATCTAATACCCTGAGTTCAATAAACCCTCTATCCGAATTGAAAAGATAGTTCACTAAAAGATAGTTTAAAGATTTATTCTCATGGTTTGCATTTTTGAGTCTAATTATTTTTCAAATTAAATGGTTTTAGATGACAGAGGGTATCGCTTTGTTCAATGCATCCCCATTACGGTCTTCCCCTTATACTTCAAGGAATTTCAAACTGATAGCAGTGAGCCCCAACGAGCAGCAGCAGCAACGTCGTCAGCAAGAAAGACGTCGCCATCGTCTCCGCCGACGATGGCGTCAAATGTCTCAATGTGATGGGAAAGACTCAACACTCGAGCACGCATATGTACATTTAATGGGGCGTGGTTCAGCCACTGAGCTGCTCTTTTTTCTGCCGATTTCTGAGCCCCCGATTCAGTTTCAGGCACTAAGGCTGCTGTCAAATACGCCTCTATCTGCCACAGGCCTCTGTCCCCGTCTCTAAAACCAGGTCTTCTGATGCTTTACATTACGTATGTGTGTATGTACATACATACATACATACATATGTTGATTTTATATGCTTTTAACGATGCCCTACTTATAAAGTGAAATGCCCCTATGCAATAGAGGTCTGCATGATTGCACTCAAAATTTTCGGTTATTTGAGTACAATAAGTTGAAGTCTCAATTGAGCGTGCCAAACCGGTTTCAACAAAGTGAGTAACGGATTGGTAAGGGTTGTTTTCGTTGTATGCGAAATGAGTGAAATTCAAACCAATGTGGAATGGATAGAATGAGTGAATGCAGAGTAAATACTTTGAGTACTCGGATAAAATTTTGGCATTCTTCTCATTCATTGCAGTTAGAGCAGAAGCTAAAAGTAGTTGCACAATTTTTTGTATACCTGCAAGCAGCTCGGCAAGCAGGTAGCAAGCAGCTACCTGCAAAGAGCCTTTGCAGATGCTAGAAATTTAACTTCTGAAAAGCGATGTATTATTGCTAACAATGCAGATACAATAAAAAAAATTATGTTTTTGCATTCTGTTATGAAAAATTAAATAAATGACATACATACATATGTATATATAATAATTAATCCATGCCTTTCTATTTTTCTATTTCTTGTATTGAAAAACAACACAAAAACAAAAAATAAATTTGACGTCACAAATGCGACGCACAACTAACCGAGTACTCGGTTTAATAACTCATTTGGTTATTGCGTCGCCGTTCGGATAGAGTAAATTTTTTACTCATGCCTTTACCACATTTGCCAAATCCGTTTTACTCAATGTCTCACTCAGTCAGTCAGAACTTAGAGTGAGAGTGCCAAATGCTGCTTTGACTGTATTCATGCAGACCTCTACTATGCAATAACTCTAAAGTCAATTTGTGAAAATATTTCAAATTTGCAACTTTTTTTAATTTTTGGCATATTTTTAGAGAAGGTATACAACTCACCGAAAATAATAGTTGGAATTAGATACATAGTTCAATTATAACTTTTTAAATTTAATAACTTTGGTAAAAGATTTTCAAAATATTCTCAAATATTTGATTTAAATAGAAGCTGCACTGTAGTCTTCCCCTCTGCCAAAGTCGAAGCTTTTACTGCTTAGGTCTGTTGTGTCGCCGCTTCCACTTCCATCTGTACGAGTTCGAGCACTTCAATTACAAAAGCACGCAAGTCGCCATCATTTAATGGAATTAGTACAATGACAATTGTGGCCAAAGACCAAGGAGATGTTAAAGAAGACGACTTAGCTCGGCACGAAGCTTGACATGACAAAACCGCACGATATGAGTGCGCCAGAGAGCAATAGAAATAAATTGAATAAATGGGAAGGCAGCCGCAGCAGCAGCTGAAGAACCGAACCAAAGAAAAGATGAGACGAGGTCACTCAGTTGCTCACTGATAATTTTTGGAAGATAGGCCGTTCGGCATGCTTTAGAGTGGAGATTATCAGCTTTAAAGCCTTCAACAACAGCAGGAGCCCGCCGAAAAAAGGAAATTCGCTCTAATCAGTAATACATATGTACATAAACAGAGAATACATGAATAGTATTTCTATTTTAAAAATTCCCTATCTCTTGAAAAAAATCTTACACGAAAAAAAATTTTGGGAGCGTCTTCATCTTTATAAATTAATAAGCAAAAAAAAAATATTTTGTTAATAGTTTTAAATTTTTTTTGAAATTATTTGTCCCATTTTTTCGTTGTGTATGTGGAGTAAAAGCAACGCCGGCCAATCCTCTATTTCCATCCATTCATTTTAGTCAGATGAGGAACAACAAAGACCCGTGTCGATGACAATTAGCGATTGGATGGGATGGCTTCGAACACATAGCATGGAATGGTTGAATGTTTCCGTCTATGACCCAAACATTCTGTGTGCCCCATCGCAGTGCAGCGGTGGGGTGACACACCTTTAACCAACCAAATGGTAGCCGGAATATGTAGAGCATGGAGCGTTTGTGTTGCGCCATAAATTAAATTTAACACCCAGTTACTGTCACAAAGACAGAAAGCCCGGAGCAAGATCGGTTACTAGCGATAGATTCCGATCCCCCAAAAACTCAATTCTAATGGCAAGTGAAACAATGCAAAAAAAAACTACACGCTTCAATGGGTTGTCAAACATTTTATCAAGCTCCTGGGTTCCATTTGTCAAGCCTTAAATTGAAAGCAAGCTGAATATCAATTACAATTACTTAACAACCTATACTTTAAAAATTGCAATTTTTAGGAGTCGAAAACTTTGGCAATGCCAAGGAAATCATATCAAAAGTGGTCCCTTGAGCGTTGTTTCATTTGCAAACGATAACGTTTAGCGCCAAACCAAAAGCAATAATTTCGTTGTAGTTATCCCAGCCGAATTTTAAATACACTTAAGTTTAAAAATTTATATAGTTGCTATAAATATATTATTGGTTATACGTATATATGTATTATATGATTATTTTAATATCTTTTATTTGTATAACATCAAACACTAATTTCGCTTTCGTAGGGCACACAAATACCCCAATATGGTAGCTAAGCACTCTCATCGCAGTTGTGGTCAGCAAGCAATCGTCATCAACATCAGTAACGTATCGCTTCGTGGTTTGAATGACGCGTATCATGGGCAATTAAATTAAAAAACACAAACCATAAATACGTAGAAAGAAAAAAGTACAAACGTATCAAACTGAAAGCAAGAGTCAGCCCTGACAAACATTTAGCCAAACACTCATACATACATGCAAACAATTTGTGTATGGCAATGTTAATCGCTTCCCAGATAAAAACGTATCCCCGAATCTATGTGTGTACGTACGACAGCATGTATGTACATATCTGATTGCAGTTGCTAGAGATTTTTTGCAGTGACATTTTAATTGCTGTTATGTTTTATTGATATACAAAAACTACTAAAGCTAATTGTTTTATTGTTAAATGCGCTTTATTTGCTCTCTGACTGGCAGCTTAATAATCAACTTTAAATATCATACAATTAGCGCTATTATGGGAAGTTTATATATTTCTGTGCTTCCCCGCCCCTTTGATTTCTCGCCTTTGCTCAAGTATTTCTTCATTCTGGTCGCATTGAATCTTTCGATTTGATGGATTGCAGCCAAGTCCCAAGTTGACATTGCGAATTTGTTATGATGCTAATTGTGTTGAGGGAAGTGAATTATTTGAAAACTTTTTTATTCCAGATAGCTCGGAAGTCTGACATAAAAATGTTCAGGGTTCAGATAATTCTTGTTTTTACACAGCTTTCCTAATAATTGCACCAAAAACTAAAATGTAGGAATCGTATTTTTGGTCACCGAGGATCTATTTGATTTGGCTAAATTACGTTTCTGAGCTTGCAGTTTACTTTCTTGTCAATACTATTACGTAATATGATGTAATTACTCTTCGAACTCGTAAAAATTTTGCTTGTGGTGGCCTGTGGTTTTAAGTTTATTGTTCTAATTCTGGAAAAACACTTGAGTCGCTAACTGGTGACTGTATTCCTCTTAATTTTTTATTTATTGTTTATTGTATTTTTTTCCGGCTACTGGCTGAAAAAAAAATTATTGAAAGTTCGTGTGTGTAATGGAACGTTGCAATGGAACTTAGAACGAAGGAACGTACACAACGATAGTTCGCATATGGATGTTGTTCATCATCGTCATTATTATTATCATAATCTTTATCGTCATCGGCTCCAACGGCTCAAATGACATTTCCGCACCTGACCGCCCCTTAAGCCACCCGGTTGTCATCCCCTAGATATCTACCGGCGCAGTCATTCATTAGCAGACTAAGTACTTAAATATCATTGGGTGCTCTTTAGGAAGCAGGGTAAGTGAATTTTCCATTCCAATCCTCATTCGAGGTAATCAGATACTTTAAAAACGTTTCGAAATAACCTAATTAATGTCGATTCGATGTATAAATAATTGATAATGAATATCTCAATTGATTTATATTTGAAGACTAGATAAATCCATAACAAGAGTGTGCGAAATTCCCATATTATGAAATACTGCCTCTTCTTGGATTGTTGCCGGCCTTATGCCAGTTCGTTCGTCTCTGCCTTGCGTCTGAAGTGCGTACTTGAATCTTTCCTGGGCCTTCCATCCTCCTCTTGTCTTCTGGCTCGCATTCTTGTAGTTCTTTTGCCATTGCTTTTTTGGTATCTACGTTTGCGTTGCGTTCTTTTTATTTAGCTCTTGTGCAATCCGCACGAACACTCATACAGAGGCACACAATCGCCATTTCTATGGCACTTGTCCATGCCGCCACTTGTCTTCCACTTAATGTGGTCGCCGCTGGCGGTAACTAACCGAACCGCACCAGAGCCCCAGAACCACGGAGCGACGGAACCACCGGTGCCCTTCCCCGCCATCCTCCTTCATCAACGCCCCGAAATAAAGTATAAAAAAATTCAGAGACAGACACTTCAATTGATTATTGGCACTGGCTGTTTTTTCTGCTTCTGGTTTGTTTTTTGCTTCTTTTGCGGCAAATGATTTACATTTTGGCACAGTACCCTATAACACTGGATTCTTTGAGGCATACATAGTTATAACAAAAAGTACAAAAGGTTAGTGTAGCTAAAACAAAATCATAAAAACATGAAGCATAATTAAATAGAATTTAAAAGGAAGTATGGACTAAATATAACTAAAGGCTTTGAAATTCACCCTTTAACAATTGTTCAAATAATCTTCAACTTCAACAAACTTCAGTTGTTTCAACAAAAAGATTTCAGTTCAAAAACCAGACGAAAGTGTCTTTGCCAATGAGAACTTGTAAAAACAGTTCTTTTAAAAATTTATAAAGTCAGAAATGATTTCACAAGCATAAGATTATCACATTTAAGCTCTTTTTCTAGAAATTATAGCTCTGTGCTGTACACATGTACACGCTACCATTGGGTTCAAAAACTTAGAACATTAAGTATTCGCTAGTCGGGTAATTATATAAAACCCTTATTGTATTTTTGCAATATGCTAAATACTAATCAATAAGTACCATTCAGTGACGTCTTCCAAAAGTCTGTGTCTTGTGTTTGAGACCCTGGTGTTGGTCCTCATTAACCGTACTGCTTCCAAGTCCCTTCCCACCCTCCCCCATTCTTCTTTTTCCAATTGTATGAATCAGGCTTATAAACCTGAATCCCGTCTTTTGTTGTCATTTGCACTTTTGATTTCATTTGAAGTCCGAGAACGAATACAAATTCAAATACAAATCTGAGATACTCGCAGACATTTCGCTGTCTCTTGTTCCTTTGTTAAGAGCTCAGCTTTTTGTTTGACTTGTCGCTTCTTTCGTTTCGTTATGGCTCGCTTTGTTTTGCTTCGTTTTGGCTTGGTCTCGTTTATTATAAATTTTTTGGCATAGAAATTAAGTTGCAGTCTTCTGGTTGTCTCGTCTCTTTCAGCATTTTTGAAAATTATATTTTTTGTGCGATGTTGTTTTGTCACAAGTTAAGAAGAAGGTGGCACATCTAATAAGCGTCCCAGTCTCAGTACCGTTTGTAGTAAGTCCACACAGACACGATGATGATGATGACTGGAGATGTTGATTTTAATGGTAATGCTGATGATGATCAACGAGCCATAATCGCTGGGACTATTCAAAGCACGTCAAAACCGCAGATAGATTAATTACGGAACGGACTTGAACGACGACGGCGGAGGTTTTCATGTTGAATTTTTTGCTTTTTGCCATGAAGTGCATTTCATTTATTCTATAAATTATCGCCACGAATTGTTCATGTGAAACGCGCGTCGAGTTTTCCAGCAGCAGCCATCATCCCCAGCCCCTTGCTCCCGCCACGCCCCCTCCCAGCACAAGCCGCCCACAATTTAAGCAGAGGTTCGCCATCTTTTCGCTTCCGTTGTTTGCCTCGTGCATCTTAATTACTAGTTTTTTTCTCCCTCTCCCTCGCAGCTGAAAATTTCCACATCGAAACGAAATTCAATGAAAAATACTTATTCAAATAGCAGCCAACTATTGAGGCTGTACAGCCAACAGTAGCAGATACTTTTTGTACTATCTGTATTTGTATCTCTGTTTTGGTTTTGGTGTGTGTGCGAGTCTTTGGGAGTGTTGGTGTTTGGTTTTGTCGAACGCTTCACTGGCTGCTTTGCACTTGAGATTCTTATCGCCTGTTGGGGCCACACCGCTGATTTTCAGATCTTTACAATGCACATTCTCACTGCCTTACTGACCCCCTGCCTCTGGCTCCTAAGCTATCGAAGACCCGCCTGAGAAGTGCTTTATTTCTTGGGTAATTTAGCTGTCTGTCCGCTCGTGTGTCTGCTTTGTTTCTGTTGAAATTTCCTACGGGGTAGATGCATCGACACACCCACAGGAATTTTGGATACATGAACTGTCTTTACGTGACATTTCCTCGGCCTATTTCATTGAAAAAGAACACCACAAAAATATTAATACTTAGTATATACTCAAAAATAGTTATTAAAACTTTAGTCACGTGTACTAATATTTATATCCGGAACTAGTTAGCAAAATAAGCCATAAAATTAAAATCTTAGCAACCTTTTGAGAATGGTGTTCCTTGAAAGGACGGAACAACAGACTCGTTGCGAAAAATGTCCAACTTAGTTGGCCCGTGAAGTGTTCTGTGCTCATGTCTCATTAGAGATACTTTGCGGGAATCATCGTAGCTTGCTGCCGCTGCTTCTGCTTCTGCTTCTTCTCTGTGGTGTCTTCTGTGGGTTGACCTCGCTCTGGCTTGGCTTTATAAAAAGACAGATTAGTATTGCTCTCGAGTGTGTGCGTGTAAGTGGCAGCACAAAGTGTCAGCCTTAGAGGCTGATTTAAGCTTAAGAAAGCTCAACGTAAAGAGGGAAAATGAAAGAAAAACCAACGTTAAATTAGCGGCAATTGTGCGCGACATGTGGAGGGTAGTCATCCCATCCACACCCCCTCGGACGTCCCGGAATTCCTATCTCTTATTACGTTCTCTTTCATACCCTCTGCACTCGTAACTATTTATTTATTTGACTTTCGCAGCTGTGTGTGTGTCTTTGTCGGTGACTGTGGAATGCTGAGGGCGAAATGGGCAGCGATTTGTCGTGGGCTAGAACATAGCTTCCTAAGCAACTCTACCAGAAGACGTCACAGATTTGGGAACTCAATAAATGGGTTGTCTGACTGTCATTGATGAAGAGACTTCTGCTGGGCAAGCTGAGGTAATAAATTGGAGAGTTTAAGAAACGCCTCTGATAGATGTATTATGAAATTCCAATACCTTAAAAAATCTATCCTTGAAAGAGAAACCGTCCAATTCGAGTCCCTTTTAAAACAACATCCACCCCCCATAATTACACATTTTCTTTTCCAAAATATTTACACTGCAGCCTTGAACCGGACCCCCTCGCTACCGTCCACCGATCGTACTTATGTATATACATTCGTACATACATACATAGATGTTCTCGCTCGTTTTTCTTCTGTCTGTGTATTCTGAATGTATTTCCATTTCATCTTTATTAGTTTGGCCTCCTTTTGGTGCGGTCTTTAAACAAGAACTTTGGCACAAATTGCACACGCAGACCGAGCACTACGATTTGCCCGCCTCGAGATCTTCAGAAAATGAAAACTGAAATTTATGCAGTTCGTCTGCTGGTGACGGACAGCGCTGGCCACAGAAATAGAAGCAACACAAAAAGGGGGCGGAGGCGTCTAACGTGCTGGGGCAGGGTTGGTCACTTCAAGGCGCTGACTGACTCAGCTCGACTGCTGACAGAACAATGTTTGTTTTGTATATCTGCCTTGGGATTTTCCTTTATGTTTTGTCTGCTTTTTGGGTCGCTTCAGTTTTGGCGAACAGAAATGAAACAAAAAATGTACAAATTATTCATACATTTTAGCCACATTCCCAGACCAGGCCACTCATCAGACCACACAAAGTAAAAAGAGGACCAGAACTGGCTCGTAAAATTTCAAGTCTCCGTGCGAGGGGTTATTATTTACCCAGTGTTTCTTTCTGCTGGCGACGAGCGGTGGCGATAAGCGAAATTAGCAGAAAATCCCGTCCATCAAATAAATGGTAAGATACATAGCTCGCGGAGAAGATTTCCACAAGAAGCCGATGTCAGAAGAAGAAGGGCTGACCATAAATCTAATGCTATCACGAGTGGTAGGAGTGAAATGATAAGCTAAAAAAAGAGCAGGCCAATCAACCCTAGACAGGCGTTGTGTGCATATGGTTCATTAAAATTAAGATTGGTTAAGCCAACCTTATCTAGTTCCTTAATTTGAAAACTAAATTAAATGAGTTTTCGCCCAGTAGAGAGTAAGATTACGAATAAAAAGTCATGGATTTACATGGATTTGTATATGATCCTTTCGATGTTCTTCTGAAAGCCCTATTTCGAAAAAAGTCTACTCATAGTCTTTAATAATCCTGCTCTTTGAACTGGCTTTCAACTGGGCTTCATCTAAGCTGGATAAACAGTTTAAGTCGCGCGAATTAAAGCCTGGGAAAATCCTCTTTAAAACGTGGGCACCCAGCAACAACATGTTGCACGGAAAATACCCATTCCCTGTTAGTTACCCCCTCGGGCACAAACCATTTTGTCACGAGTCTTGCGGCAAATCCCCACTAAAGAGGGGCAGGCTGCCACTTCCAGGTTCTGCCGCCCGCAAATAAAAACATTAAATGCTTTGTTGCCCATATTTCCACCCAAGTCACCCGCTCCTGGCTCAGGCCCACCTCTTTTCCACCCACCGCGTACCAACGTGTTGGCCATTCATTCAGTCATTAAGTGGCAGCTGACTCCGCAGGGGGTGGCCAACAGGCTGGCGGACGGATTTGCAGCCACAACTTGCGGCCAGATAAATAATTTTTATTACAGTTTGGTTTTAGGACTGAATTCGGCCTAAGTACATTTATTATTTATTTTTATTTCTATGCGTGTTTCCATTGTTTTCCAAATGAAAATTCACTAATAATTAATTCGGACACAGATGATCTACAAATAAAATACCATCTAACACTGCAGCGAAACTCTGAAATAGCCTTCACTCTGAAATAGAAGCCTGCTTGCAAAGAAAGATGTTTTTCCAAAGGAAATCTTTTTGTTCAACTGCCATTAACAAACTTTGCACTTTACCTCGATTAGCCCTTCTGGAGTAGATAGGAGACAGGAGATAAGATAAGCTAATCCTAATGATGTGGAACTACCCAAATAATTGAACTTTGCAATTGGTCTCACCTCTCACTCTTACGCACTCCACCAATCACCCCCACCGCCCAGTTCATCGATTCAATCTGTGTAAAGTTTGGCACTTCTTCAAAGTAATTTTAAGGCGGCCAAGTCAAATTAACCTTGAAATGCGAATAACATTTCGTCGGAGACTCGCATCGCATTTTAATTGAATTTAATTAACATTTTACTACGCTCAATACTTTGGATATGGGAAAGCACCGACAAAATCGAAAAAAACAGTCGGATAAAAAGCACACGGACGAAAAAATCGACGTGCGGACGGACAACAATTGGCGGACAAGACAAAAAACCAAGTTGACAATGAAGCTAGCGACGCATGCGCGCAGACTAATTGTCGGATAGACTATGAAGGTGGGAGTAGGGGGCGTGGATCGAGGGGCGACCCTGAAGGCAACCATTAAAAACGCACAGCTACTTTGGTAATGTGACCCAGACAACAACAAATACTACTGTGGGAAACACTTGTAGCGGGTGGAACTGACCGTGCACTTGAAACTCAAGACAAGGAATAAAGTTTAGTGACGGAAATAGATTCGCTTAGTAAAGACTAGATTGAAAAATAATAAGAAAGCTGGGCCATTTTAAGAATCAGGAAATTATATTTCATTTTCGCAGTATAGATTAAGTTAATAGAAATCTTTTAATACCATATTTTTGGATCGCCATTTTTTGGATCTTTGTGTTTAAGCCAGGGGTCGGCACCCCAATACATTAATATGATTTTAACGCATTAGTATTAGTAACGAATAGCAGAAAGTAGGCTGTGAGCATGACGTTTCACACATTTATACTGTGTGTGTGTGGCAGAGCTCGGGCAGAGAAATTTCCTTTGCCCCCGAGATAGGGCCGTGCCGACCACTGGTTTAAGCTCTTTCCACCGTTTAAATCCACCGTAATTCAATGCTCTGTCTGCCGTCGTCTGCCAAATACAAAAAAAAAGTGTTGCAGCATAAAATTACAGTCATATTCAGAAACACAAACACAGATTCAAGCAGCGAAAGATTTAAATTTAAGCTCTAGAAAAGGTATCGTGTGTTTGCCGTCTCTATTTGAGTCGCGATGGCTCGTATTTTATGCTGAGCAGAGTTCATTTTAAAGCCACCCTCCTTCAAAAGTCATAAACAAACTCAAATCAATGTTTGAAAATGCTTCTCAGCTGTCAACAGGGATCCAGAACAGACTCATACGTGTGCAGTAAATGTCTATAACCATAACTTAATTCATGTGGACTTTCATCGGATTTTGGTCGGTCTGGTTTTGTGTGTCTTTGGTTTGTCTTTCACATTGTCATTGTTTGCCTTTGAAACAAAGGTCAGCTTACGCCCCCTTCTCTGAAATTCTTAGATGTGGAGGAAGGGCTCTGACCAGCGGTATCGGAGCTCTGAAATTGAATAGGTCCGACTACTGTAAAAATATTTACTTAACTGCAGCCCTTGCAGGCAGACGGATGGCAGTGGTGGGGCATTCAGGGCAGGGCACCATAAATCAAAATGATTGTTGGACTTGGTCAGATGCTCAATATTGGTTTAGGTTGTCGGGGAAACAGTTTAAGCTAATTGTCAGCCAGCAAAGTCAATCTCTTAGCTAGTACTTAGGGATCTCAAAGTTTTTCAACTTAAAACGCTTAAATATCTTCGGTATGTTTTAAAGACACAATAATTCAAATAATATTTCTTATTTTTTTAAATATCCACCAATTTCTAATTCTTCCTGTTTCATTGTCGTTTCGGTGGTGTCTATCCTCTTTTATGCTTTTACCATAAAATTGATGTACGTAACACATCTAGGTACTTTAATTTCATCATCCTTATAAATTTTACCTCTCAGGTCCACCAGGTACATATATGCTAATAAAATGTATCTCAAACCGAAATTCTTTGGGGATTTTGCCTTCATCTATCTATCTTTCATAAACTATCTTTCAGACCAATAAAATCGAGACCACTTAGGACAAATAAAAAACGAAATACCACAGGTGACTGACGCATGCTACACACACACTCGTATTGCCGCAGAAAAAATTTACATATTTTTTACCAAAAGAAAAATGGAAATAAGAAGGAGAAAAAGCTTGTGGAAAAAAGATGAGCAACCCAAAAGTAAACAGAAGTTTTTTTCGAAAGAGTGGGGTAGCAGAAGCAACTTTTTGTTCGGCCATGAGGGTTGTTGAAATTGAAAACCGCGTTCATTATAATGTCAATACTTATAAAAACAACAGTAATAAAAAAACAAAACATTACCAAAAAATGAATAACTAAGCTCGCGACGCTCAAAAAGAAGTACAAAAAGGTTGGATATGGCTTCTCCGTTTCTACCGATGGGTGCGGTCCCAAACATTTGACTCGATATACCTCTTTTATTGCTTTTAAACATTTTAATATACCCTTGCAGAGGGTATTAAAATTTTGGTCAAAAGTGCGCATCGCATTGAAGGAGACATCTGCGACCCTATAAATCTATATATTCTTGATCAGGATCACCTCCTCAGTGGCTATACTGTAAGCATGTCCGTCTGTTTGTTTCTACGCAAAACTAGTCGGTCAGTTTTAAAGCTAATCGACTTGAAACATTGCACACACCCTTCTTTCCTTTGCACGCATTATATAAGCCGGAACGGATGGGATCGGCCGACTATATCCTATAGCCATATAACTAAACGATCGGAAATTACCCAACTTTCGTGTTTTTAAAGATAGAAAATGGGAACTTCTTAAAGATTCTATTTTTAATCAGTTGATCTGAACTACCAAATTTTATAACAATCTTCTTCTGAATATATCGTATAGCGGCCATATAACTGAACGACTGAAAATGGAATTTGGTGAAAATACCAACTTTAGTATTTTTATAAATAGAAGCTAGTGACTTTTGTTTTTTATATTTTTTTATTGTAATAAATTGGTTTTATTATAATATTTATTATGTATATCTCAATTTTTCCGATATATATCCGGTTTTAACTGCAAGAGTATATAAATTTCGTCACCGCCCTAAGTTAGCTTTTCTTTCCTTTTTTTTGGGGGTTGGATATTTTTTGTTACTTTTCTTAAATTTCTTTAATTGATTAAAATTTTATTTTTAATATTACATAAACATATTAAATTATTTAGGTTCCATTGATTGTTAACCTACTGTTTGAATATTTAAACATTGTTTTTTTTGTATTCTTTATATCAAATATATCTTTATAAATATATCTTTATATTTTTCTCAGAATTTTATTAAAGGGTATTTTGAACTTTGGGTAATTTAATCGAACCTCAACACAATTATAACGTTGATGTTGTTGATGCTTTGTCCTTTAGCTACCTGCCTGATCTGCTGTTCAACTTTCCCCACCTGCATCCCCTTGTCCACCTCTCCGATGTCACCTTCAACTTTAATGCGCTTTGGCATGCTTTTAGGCAATAATTCATGGATTAACGCCATTTGGCTTAAGCTCATTTCTTTAGCTGCTTTTAGCGCAGACTTTTTGATATTTGAAGGAGCCTCGCCCTCACCTTTTTGTGGCATCGCCACTTGGGGACCTGGGATTCACATTCCTCGGACGTGACTAATAAACTTATGTCCCATTCTCCAATCACCATTCTCGTGGCTCTAATGATCTTGCTCATTTTTGGGCAAAAAGCGAAGAGTACACAAAGTTTCGTTTGTAGCGATTTGTTGACCACAACAAATTGCATTCGGCCCCAGTCCCATAAATAACGTTTGCAAATGTCTCGGGAGTCCTCGCCGGCGACTCGAACTCATATGTATATGTCCTTGTACCTGACTGAGTGACTGACTCTCCAGACGGACTGTGAGCACGTGCTAAGTGGCGGGGCGCTCATTTATCAATCTGTCGGAGCGGGGTGCCGAGGGCTGTTGGATTCCTCTTGATTTATGCTGAGGAATATTATTTTTGATTTTTCAGAATTTAGGCGTCTTCCATATATTTCCCTTCGACTCTTGCCCAATTTTAAAGGCCGTCTGGTATCCTTTATGCTTTTCTCTGATTCTGCAGGAACTTTAAACTAAATTCAATCGGCCGGAGTGACTTCGTCTTCTGTATCCTTATTTTACTTAAATTTCCTGCCTCTGGTGGTGTTTTTTCTATTTCTTCTCCTGGCGGCAAAAGATTTTGTGCTTGCTTTGTTTCTGCCAGGGCATGGACAATTTTCGACTGGTGGTAGGAGTGGAATCTGATGGAATCGAGGCTAAACAGGATTTGGGAATTCAGCAGAAGGGTGCAGCGAAGAAAGGAAATGTACGTTTGGGGCCAAAAATAAGGAGGGCAAGCTCCGGGGATGCCAATACTGCAATGTGCTTGGATAATTCTATTTTCGTAGAGATTTATAGCTTATGATTAATACATTTTCAGAAACCCATCAAAATTTTGTTAATCATAAAGATAGTTGTATAAGTTTATTTGCAAATATTTTAACTAAAATTATCTTTATAAATATTAAATAGCTCACCCAAGGAATAGTTTAAAGCTATTTAAAATATGTACGAAAAGAAAGGAAGTATGTCTGGAGAGAAGTCCTCAATTTGAGTAGCATCTGGCCAACATTGTTCGGTGAAAACGCTGGGGTACGTCTTGTGGGTGACTGACATCCCCAAGTGGCATTGGCAGCATCGTCGTACTTCTTCGCACAGCACAGCCCCGCACCCGTGTGCAGCATAACTTCTTCTTCCTCTTTCTAGAAACTTCCGCTGCGTGAATTTCCGGCCATGGCATTTCCATTGTTTTTGAAGCTACTCCATCTTCTGCGTTCTCGGTTGCCACTTTTCATTTAGCTGAAAGTTGATTCGCATTCAGGGCATTTAATAAGCGCTTATTGTGCTTAGTCTTCATTGTTTTCCGAGCCTGGGCGTTTGGCTTGTTCCGTTAATACTTTCAGCAACTTTAATGATCAGAAAAGCGCAATTAAATGGTAAACTTTTTGGAAACTGATAAGACCACAAATAGGATTTGGTATTGAAAAAAAACGGACAGCTTAATTTGTTTAATTTGACGAGTAAATAAATTAAAAAACATACTAACACATTTGAAAGGTTTACCATTTAATTACTATTAGTTTCACTTTTAATTATTACTCATTTTTCGTAACGGGTAAATATTAAATATTTAAACTATGAATTTTGTTTGAAAAGTGAATGTATTGGGAAAGGCCTCCGCCGCAACCCAGAAATTGTTGATAAGAAAGTATGATTTGTAAATGATTCGTACTTACAAGTGAATAACTGTAATGGATAAATATACAAATTTATTTAAAGAGCAAAGATCATACAAAAAAAGCAAAATTCGAATCCTTGATAAATAAAGGGGCGAAGAAAGGGGTAAGTGACGACATTTTGCGGCTTCTTTGGACAATTAAATTGGGCATTTAGCCATGAAATTTTCAAACATATGGCTTCATCGAACAAAAACGGAAAGAAAAACAACGTCATGCTTACAGTGCCCACTGTTGAATGCCCAACAGAGCGATGGCCGGCTCGGTTAACAGTGGTCTGTTAATGGTCCAAATGCAGTGACCTGGCTTTGGTGGCTCTCTTGTACTTCGGCTGCTCGTAATCACACCCGAAGCTTCGGTTACAGGCATTGGCTTCGGTTCGGGTTGGTGGATTGTTGTTGTTGCCGCAGCTGCTTCTGGTTGCTGTTGCTTCTGCTGTAGGTTTAGTTCAGTTGAGTTAAGTTCTTCACCGCGGATGTTATAGCACATAGCGTATACGCCTCGTTATTTCTCCGCCTCTAGTCCCGAGCTCCACTCTTCGCTCGCGTGACTCGGCTCTTGCTCTCTGTTCTTGCCCGGCTGCTGCTGCGGTGGCTGCTGTTTCTGTTTCTGTTGCTGCTGCGACGGGTTTGATTTTTGTCGTTTTTGACCGCCGACGACGCTCTGCATCTGCGTTCGTGCGCTTTTTGAAAGCTCAAAATAGTTACAAGATGTTCATCGAAGTGAGTAGAACGCCGCAGCGGGTACTTGATCAGCTTCTTTTCACACGCTGACGCCAGCGGAACGTTGAATCGCAATCGCAATCGCACTCGCAAATACCGACGCGGAATATTCCAACTCGCAGCAGCCGACGACGTCTCCGAAATCGAAGCACAAAAAGATATTAAACTGAAACAGGCCGCCAGCACGAACGCAATGTAATATTCCAAGCAGTCAATCGCAGAAACTCGCAGCATCAAATCAAAAGAATAAGAAAAAACCCAACAAATTTTTTATACACCAATCGTCTAAAACCAAAATACCAAACCTACTCTCAGTGAAACAAGAAGTGCATGTGGAGCCATTGTTATTTTTAAATTGCTGACCGCAGAATATTTTCGGTTAAAAATAGACAGCCCGAAAACAAGCCGCCGAGTTTTCCGAAACAGAAATAAACCAAAAACCCAAAGGGTAAAACTCAAAAGTGCCAAAAAAAATAAAAGAAACACAAAAGGAGAATTCCTATTGGAATGTATACAAAGTAAAAAAGTGCGTGCTCCAAAAATAAACATCAAAACCTCAAAAGTAGCAAAAACTATTTTTTTGCCGCTTCATTTTTACAAAAAAACTGGATTTTGGTAGACTTAAAAATCTACCAAGAAAAAGCCAATCAAGTGTCAAAGTTTAAAGTGCAAGAAAACAAACAAAAGCTTACCCAAAAAAAACAGATAAACGAGACAGAGGAATAATTGTTAAATTGTGTGCATTTTATACAGAGTTTCGTCTTTTGGAATATTATTTAATATAAACAGAAAGCGGTACCATAAATATAGAAAATGAATACATAAGTTTCGCATTAAAGTGTTCACATAAATTAAGTCTTCAATTCTTGGTGAACTTTGCATTTTGGATTTCTGCAGCAGCACTTTGGATACTCGTGCCAGTGAATCGTACTTATTCTCATCGATCCAGAAGCAACTTGAAAATAATTCCACAAAGGTTGGTAAACAACTTATGTTTGTGATCATTCGTGTTGAGTAATAGATATCAGCTTGTATAAAGAAATCCATTCATGAACGACGCAAAATATTTGCATTATATACACTTCATTAAGCATACGACAGGTTGGCCCATGTAAGGGCTTGTTTGTTCACCAAAGACAGTCAAGAAGAGTGTGCAGAGGAAAAACATTTTTTACTTACGGCTAAATTAATTTGTACTAAAATAAAAAACATGTTACTTAAAAAAGTGAAAATAATAGCACAAAGCAATAAAATGTAGTGCAAAAGTTTTACTCTAACGACAAACATAAAGAACAAGTTCCATCGTATATTATTTTCCAACTTTGATTGGATCATTAAAAGAACCGATCCTACTTTCTATAGAATTTCACCAAATTAATTAAAAGTCAAAGCATATAAATGGAGAATGGGGGATGGGGCGGCTATTTCAAGAGGGTCGAGTGCATATATTTTCCAGAACAAGGATAATATCCACAACATGAAAATTTCTTCATCATCAATAGAAAATTATTCTTTTTTTCTTGTATATCTTGTAGAAAGAAATATAATGATTCCCAAAGTATGTAATTTTAAATAAAAGAAACCTCAGTATTCTGTATCCCTGTTTTTGTGTTTCGTCACATCTATGGATATGACCACTTTTAGCTGGTTTCGACACTCTGATCCCAGTTTTAGGTTTCTCCTCTGACAGGAATCAGCGTCATTCATAAAACCAAAATATGAAAAAGTAAATGCACGACGGTAGATGTGGAAAAAGCAAATGAAAATGCTGACAATTTTTTACATCTGTCATAAATTTCCTGGCACTCGGTCATAAATCTATTTTCTGCATTTTATTTGTTTATTTAAAAATTCTTCTGCACAAAGAATATAACAAAAAAGGCAAGAGCCATAATTTGCAACCTGATTGATGTGACAATTCTTTAATTAATTTTTGTTGGAAATGCGCCTTATATGCGACTGCCACTTAATTAGCAAATCTGTTTTTGGGAAGGTAATACATCAGAGTAAACGATGTGATGCGAGTGCAGCAGAAGAATGAGTTTATTCACATTGGCGCCTTTCACGAGAGTCTACTATCAAGCACATTTACCTTCCTCTGAGGCCAGGTAACTGAACCCTATACATGTCCTGCCGTTCTCTTCCTACTTAGATATAAATGTACATGACTTGTGCTGTCACCTTTTCCCACGATTTGTCAATCAACTCTGCAACCATTTTTGACTAACCAGACATTTTGGCAATTATTTAGAGGCCCCTAAAACCAAAATAAAATAAATTAAACAGCACATACAGATGATAAGACCTGGGTGGTGGTGTACGCTTCTTAGGGGATCGAGTTCAGTGACTTGTCTTTATCGCTGCATTCTGTGTCACTGTTTGTTGAAACTTTTGGCTCAACATTCTTCGTATTCTTTGCTGAGCTCCAATGGCTCCGGCGTCTTGGGGCTTCTGGTTTCGGGTGTGCAGATAAGGTTGAAGCTGAAACGAAACTGTAACCGAAGCCGAGGAAGATCGGAATGCACTGTTGAGCCCGATCAGAATGCTCTTTGTTAAATTTTGAGATTAGGTTTCTGGAGCTGAACACATGTAACTTTGGGACATGTTAAAGAATATTTAATATATTATTATGAAATATTTTATTCCAATCCTCCAAATTTCACCACAGTATGCTATAAACCATTGCTGTAATAAATATAATTAAATGGCAAACTTGACGGATGAATTGACAGATAAATTACCATTCTGTTGCATTCTCAGACCATTGGCGACAACTAGAGATTATGGAGTCCCGTCACTCCAAATATTTCCCAGCCATAAATAATGTTAAAAATGCACAATGCATAATATTTGCCTCTGCGGACACCACCCCCCGCCAACTCGCCGCCCACCAATTAGCCTCTTCTGCTTGTGCAGTAAATAAGCCTCAAAACTAATAATATACAAGATGCAGAAAAAGGAAGGGGTGGTAGGCAGCACAAGAAATAGAAGAAAATATTTGCTGCGCCATATTTTGCAGCCAACGCACATAAATAAGCTCTAGACCAAGAAGTCGAAAAGGCAACAGAATGGGCATAACAAAAGTTGGTCGCATTGTTGTTGCCACTGTGTTCTGTTACGGTTGGCACGAGGCCAAAAAGACATGGCCAAATGTGCGCCAGTTTTCGCTGCTGCCGTTCTGCTAGCCATCATCCAAATAGTCAGCCTCCTCCCAACGTCTGCTCTCGGCCAATTTCTGGCGTTGGCCTGCTAATAAATAATTTTAATTGTATTGCTTTTATTTTTTTATTCGGGTGTTCTACTTATTTGGTAATAAAAAATTTCCATTTTCCCTAGTCAGCTTGCGGAAAATGAAAAAAAAACGTGATCAATAGAAAATTGGCTTCCATTTGGTAACATGGCCAATTTGCACAGGGTGAGTGTCCTTGTGTGTGTGTCTTATCGGTCTACGACGACAGCATTGAGGTTGGCCAGGTTTACATTTTTTGCACTCTTACTGTATCGTCTGCTGGGGGCTGGCTGCCTCCTCCAATCTTTGGTCGACAAATATGTCGAGTACTTGACTTGGGCAAACTTTGTCACTGATAAGACTGCTCAACGCTCTTCTTTGAAATTCTTGCTCCTGCCAATCCAGGGCCCTTCAATTTTGTTGTGACACCCACTGGGAAAAATATTAGCGTAGTATCAAATTAGGGTCGAAATTGAAAATTGTTTTGGAAACATATAGACCAACTTCTCAGAAGGGCGTACAATTTTTAAAGTATCAATTTGTCTTTAATACATAGTTTTATTTTTCAACTGCATCGAAAAGAGCCGTATTAAGCATACGCCACGTTGCACTGAAACTGAAGTGAAATGAAACGAAAATTGTCTCCGTCGGTTCTCTTGTTTTGGCGACTTGGTCACGTCTTGAATGCACTTTTAGGCAGGTGGCAGGGTGGGGAGCGTGTTGTCGAAGGGGCGTGAGCAGTGGGCGCCGACATTTATTGTTGCTTGTTATTGGCGGTGGCTCTGCAGCAGCAGTTGGTCCCTGCTCGAGTATCTATAGCCAATATATCTCGTACACTGAGACCAGCACACCCACCCACATACACATATGCTCTCCCATAAACAAAGCGGCCGAAGAAAGAGGGAAAGAGAAGGAGTGTTCTTTATAGGCGGTTTCAATACTGGGCCAAGGTAGATTTTATCTTTTTACTTTGCCATTTCATTATTGGTGTGCTGGCTGTTGTTTTTGTTGTGTCTGGCAGCTTTAGCTGATTTTCTTTTGTTGCTTTTGTAATTTCAATCCTTGAACAGCTTTTTCTCTTATTGCTCACCCCTTCTCGCTGCGCCTGCTGTATCTCTGCGTTTGATTACTCACCTGCTTGATTGTATTTATTTATGTCGAATCTTTAAGGCTAAACAATAAAATAAGTACGGCCTTATATATAATTGACAACCCACTTCCAGATAGCCGCTTATCAATATCTCAATAAATTCCTTAAAGAATTGTAAGTGTAAAATATTCACGAACCGGTATTCCTCTTTCTTGATTTTGATTTCACTTTTTTAGTTTTCCGACTCTTTTCCTTGCCTCTCCAATGACGTCTGCTAGAAATTTTCCATGGCATCGAGACAATTGGCAGCCAAGTCGAGTCAAATGAATGCAATTGGCACACATAGACAGACCCCTCCGCCTAATTTCGCCTCGCCCCTTGAGCTTGTATCTCGGATTCTATCAACCTTCGTTTCTTGGCCCGACTCTTTTAGTTCGTTTTTCAAACAATTCCAAACTGTCAATGCTATTGATTTGAGTGTGCGACTTATGTTTTCCATGTGAACGCTGTTGCCTCCGCCCCTTCCATATATTTTCCATCCCACTAGTATTCCACCTCCACCCCGTCTCCTGGGGCGGCAGAGAATCCTTTTTTGTCTGCGTTCTGCAATCAATGTGTTTTCCTTGGCAAGCGCTTTTTTGTGCGCTATTGTGCTCATACCTCGACTTTCCACATATCCTGATCCTTTCCCTCTTCGTACTGCATCGCCAGAAGAAAGTGCAGAGCCTGAAAAGGGGAAAGCTCTCAAACAACAGCAAAAATTTCCTTCTCCCAAAGTTTGTTGCCAAGCTTGTTTTACCTAAATTGTATTTGTACAAGGCTTCAGCAGAACCAGCAATATTTCTTCTCCTTTCTCCATTTTTCGGGACAAACGAAAAAGTGCCAACTTGAAGTTTCCCAGTTAGTTAGTATCAACTTTTGACTGTTGCGCTGGAATAATTAAAAAAAAATATACATGATACATATGTACATGTAGGATTTCAGTCCAAGCTATAAACAAAAATGGTCTGCCATAAGGGAAAATGGAATATTTAGCTTTCTAGCCATTGCATTCATGGAAATAGTCCATGGTACGTAGTGTGTAGGCCCACTCCTTTGGGCAATGTCCTTGCTATCCTCCTATATCATTCTACTTGGCCCCAGCGGCCTTTTGTTTAGATTTATTGCTTTTTCAGTTTACTCAGCAGTAGCAGAAGCAGCATCAGCCGGAGCTCTAGTTCTGTTGGTTGATAATTGATGAACATTGTGACTGCACAAAAGGACACCCATATATACGGGCATGCATTCATTCGCTTGACAAAGCTGACCAGAGATTATCTCTGAGCAGACACACATTGGGGCCATTCTGTTCCATTCGATGCCAATACATGTATGCAGAAGAGACATGCCAATCACACTGATTCAATTAAGTGAAGTGCAAGCAAAACAGCAAACAAAATAAATGTGCCTCCAAACACACAGACCGATCTCTGAATACATTCACACTCGTCCGTGGCTAGTCCAGGCCGACCTCAAAACAATTGTTTGCCCTTGTACTTCAACGGCGCCGTAGGCAAGGGCTTGAGAATCCCTTGGATTTGGTTGGAAACGCCAAATGAATAAGTTATAAAAAAAAGAGTAAATAGATCAGGCTTTTGGGCGATTGAAACTTCTACATCTCTTACTTTTCCCCATTAGGCATACTAAACAACAGGAAAATTACTCATTTATTCCATATAAACATCATAAGTAACAATACACTTCCTCTTCTCGCTCTTGCCATTTATCCATAACCGACTCGGCTGTCAACAAAGCCATTGCAGGTGTTAGGGCGTGAACACGCACACACGAAAGTATTTATCGGCAGAGGAGACTTTGGGGGAAATGAACGTTAAGAACGTCTTCTAACTGCTTGCAGAACATAAAATGGCGTCGCCCGTGTGCCAAATGCCTTCGAGCGGCGACGACTAAGAGTCATAAACAGCAGGAAAGCAGCAAAGCAACAAAAGCAGCCACAACTATGATGACGGAAAAGAACAAGCGGGCTCAAGCGGGCCAAAGAAGAAAAACTCAAAGTATTTCCTTCCCATGCCCCTTTCGAACAAGTCATATGCAGTTCATTGTTACATTTGGTTCCATACGCGTGTCTGGGTGTGTTCCCATGTTGAATGATTGCCGACGCCTGTTACTGACAAGTGTTGCGTGTTTTGAATATGGCCTACCGTACGTCTATACGCATAAGTATGTCCTTTCGACTTGTCGCCTAATGACAAAGCGAGCGAGTTTCGAGTCTTTCAAGTGCTTTGTTTGTCGGCTCAAAGCAATGTTGATTGGCGCACTTGAGGGGTTGGTATTTTGTGTACTGAGAGTGTCCTTTGGGGAGAACATACGCTTGATCTGCATGTAAAAGGAACTAAGCCCCATTGAATGGCCCATTGAGCGTAAATGGGCCCGGCTGATTAGTGACTCTTTGGGAAAATTCTCCTGTTAAGAGGAATATAGTTAAATTGAAATGGTGAATTAAACTAATTGCCCAAACAAGAAAATCATAACCCCTTCAAAAGCCTTTCCAAATTAATAAACTTTCAATTATGTGAACTTTTCTAAGCCTTCATAAGTCTATTTAGAATTAAACTTACTCCTCCAGCCACTGGCAGCGTAATATTTCACTGCAGTAACTGGCTTAAGCCCTTTTGTTGATTGACCCACCTTGAACGTTGCAACTTTGCCTTTGGCTGACCTAAAAGTTTGTTAATGCCGTTCCCCGAATGGCGAGAGAATCCTGGCTATGAAAACTACTCGAGCTTCTGCTTAGCTTCATTTCAATTTTTAGCTGTAGCCAGGAAAATAAAAAAAATCGAATACAACTTTTCCGTCGGGGCTTTAGTGTCACTTTTTATGCTGCATTGCAAATTTTTTCAATGTTGCTCTTGCTGGAAAAAAGCGAAAAAAACGGCCGGAGAGGCAAAAACTTTTTAACACTCTTTTCCTTCAAAGTTTGACAGCCTGGAACAAAGTCTGGGTCGTGGACAGCTCTTGGCACGGCCAGGGCAGAGCTGGGACTCAGAAGTTGGATTGCTCATCAATCATGCCACGCCCTCTAATCAAAACCTGAAGTGTCGAACGGAGCGTTCGGCTATGTTAGCCATATGTTTCTTGCTATTACCTCGTTTTCGCTTGGTTGGTCCCCTAAAAGGCTGCAGCAATTTTCTTGATTAGGCCTGGGTCTGCGAACGCCACCCACCGAACAGCGCCCACATCTGTTTGATATGGCTGAACATAAAACTAAACAGACGACGTGTAATTGATACGGAATGGCAAAGAGGCAGACAGAAAGATCCGAATAAAGATATATTATATTTATGTACGACTCTGCAGCTTTTACCTTTGAAGGGGGTGTCCTTCAGGTTTAATGTACAATTTTACCATAAAAAAGACTACACTTTTTATGTCAAATATTCCTACCTGAATATTAAAATATGTATTATTAATTGAATGTCAAAAATTATTTAGTATTTAAATTTAGAGAATATGAATGAACCGATTGTATTTCTTAAAACTTTTTTTACGGAATTTTAGGGCGCAGTTTATTTCAACTTTTAGCTTCTTTTCTCCACCATCTCTTCTTGTTATCCCCATCTAATTTTTGTATGTGTGACGCATGGTTTTTATTACGGGCTGGTTTCTCTCAAGGTAACAGGCGATGCACGAATGTGTGTTTTCACACCAAACCCCCACTACCAACAGGCCCGCACAACCCACAAATCCCAGACCTAAACCAGGCCATACCTCAGCCATTCCTCAGCTGGCAGCTTAACACCGAACGCAGTTTTATTTTGGCTTCGCTTTATTCCCATTTCCATTCCATGGCCCTTTGGTACAGGTGTACGTTGATATGAGTTGGGGCCACGGAGGGTGCAAAGAGGCCAAAGTCGTTTAGGCTTATGTCTGCGCTGATATACATGGCCACGTGGCCACAATGCTTACATACCATATCCTGAAACCACCCCCTTTTATCTGCCACTCGTTTATTCGGCATGAGCCACATTTGAGTTTCTAATCAAGGTAATTTTATGTTTGCCGAGCTTGCCTAATGCCAAAATTACATTTTTAGTTGCTCTGCGGCTGCCGTTTCTGGTATTGGCCATTTTGGCATCATCTCCACTTTCTGGCTCGTTCCAAACAAAGTGTTTTTTGTGTGTGTGATAAATGCAAGGCAACATTTGGCTTATCCCTAATGTCCATGTGGAGGTGTATGTGTATCTGCGATGGTGTGTTTGTGAATAAAACAGTGGGAAATGGCGGGCATTTTACGTAAGCTGCTAATTAGGCCAACACTGTGGAAGAGCCACTAACACAACGGAGCCACGACAGCCAATTGTATGCCAAGACAGGCCATTGAAGTTAGTGGAAAGGATGTGGGCAGCGCCGAAGGGCCAAAACAAAAGATCAGATTTGTTTTCTTGGCTTGGGTGCCAAAAGTACTTGGCAGAAATGGAAAATATTTTGCACTAAAAAGAAACAAACAGCATCTTAAAAAAATAAATATGTCTCTCTTCATAATAGCTTCTTTGGTACTGAATTATCGTTATCTTCTGAAAAAGGTATACATTCTAGAATCCTGGTCAGCTAACGATGTGTCGATGAGCGAATGCACGACTTGGCAACTCAATCCCAATTCGAATGGATGCATCCAATCAACCGTTTCACCGCGCCATCCGACAGTCAATCAATCAAGCGATCAATTGCGCCTGCGTTTAGGGTCAAAGGAGAGGCGCTTGTCATCGCTGAAAGCTCCCATAACAGGATGTATAAAATTGTAATGTGTGTGTGATATAGACGGCGGATTGTTTGGTGTGGGTGGGGGTGGGGAAATACGGATAGTTGGCTGTTCGGTGTGAAGTGCATCACTTAATGCATCAAAGAGCAAACGATATCTGGGCCACTAGAGCAGAGTGTTTTGAAGTCCAGGCATTGACGTCGGTTGTATAAATTCATCATTGGGAAACAAATATGTTGAAGAACTAATAAGAAACTCAATTGACAATTTATTTAAGCTTGACTAAAAGATAGAACTAGGTCTTATATATAGATTCTAAAGCGTATAGTTAATCTTAACCAGCTATTTTATTTCTTTGCAGTTGACATGTTTGATGCCAGCAACGTTTGCTCTACTTTACATACCGGTAAGGTTACATTTCCATCTTTAAATTTTATTTCAAATATCTGTTTATTTTATACGACATAATACTCATGTTATGGAAACACTATCAGTCAAACACTTTTAAAAGTTTTTGCTTGGAATATTTGACAAAAGTCAAACAAGTGGCAGGCTCAACCTTCTAGGGTCCTTTTTGGGGCTGGGCCCAGTCGCATTAATCATATGCCATGTTGCGACACGCTCACACACATCGGATTATTGTGGTCCGGGAAAAATAGAACACATTTGGACCGACAGATGAAAATTTCATTAAATTTTAAGCTTGTTATTGTGAGTCTGGACTCCGGGCCTTAACTGTGGCTTGGGCTGCGTTGTTTTTGTTTTGGTTGTTGCTCCGTCGGCAAACACCCCAAAAGCTGTCATTAGTTGAAATCACATGTCATTGGCATGGCGAAAGTGACCCGAATTTGGCCATCGCAGAAGCAGAAAGAAAGGCGTAGAGCGCAAGGGGTTAAGGGATTACCAGATGGAAAATTTATATTCAAGCAGAAAGTTGAATAACAGCTTAGCTAATGGCAAGTTTTCTATATTTTTGAAAAATATATAGTTTACATGCATATATCCCCTTGTAATGGACACATCCAATAGTACGCCTATGAAGTTTCAACTTGGTGTCTAGCCTGTGTTTGTCATTCGGGTGGGTTAACCAGTATTTGTAGTTGCTGGGAGCCCAAATGTTTGCCCAAGTGTCAGTCTTGTCACTCGCAGTTGCCGTCTCCCTTGTACAGGATGCTGCTTTTATGACAGTTCATTGATATTCATTTGGGTGCGTGAGCATGTGTGTGAGTCGTCTTTAAACGCATATTAGGAAACGGTTTTTAGTGCTGGCCATCATAAATTCTATTAGGGGTAAGAATGAAATTATAAAGTGGTCCGGAAACACAGTTCTCGGCGGCTTATGGCAGCAGGATCCAAAAAGGAAACGAAGAAACTCAATCAAGAGTGAAGTTTGATTTTCTGCGACGACGTCCCTGTATTTGGTTTTCTATGGAAAATGTGTACTAGAAATGCCATTAATTTCCAGAGACTCCTCTTTCGCTCCTTCAATCAATAGGGCTTAGGCCGACTCTTTGTAAATTTTTTCCCATTTATCCCTCTAACATGAATATGAATGAATGCCTTCTTGAATGGATGTGCATTTGAACGAGGGAATCTATAATAGCTTGAAAAAATTTCCCCATAGCAGCTTATTTTCTTCTCTCTTTGGTATCCATTTTAGCAAATCTTTTTCCCGCCAGCCTTTTCTCTGTTTTACTTTTTCCTTCGCCGTTTGCACTATCTATAAAAATGTTCTTCTCATGGCTTACTGTTGGGCACCGGAAATGCCTTCCTCACCAAATCCTCTTCGCCGACATCGGAATGGAAAAGTTCAAGTGTCGACAAACTTCAACTTCAAAACCAAAGCAAAGGAAATCTCATCAATTTTTCAAATGCTCACCTTGAGACAAACAGCAGAGATGAAACCCAAAACAACGCCGCACAGCAGGAAAATTAGACAAGAATGGCCAAAGATTGGAACAAAGCGGAAATGTCAAGGGGTTAAAGGGCAAAGGAACTTCCCTGCGCCCCTTCCTATCTGGATAAATCTATTTCTTGTAGACCCAAGGCAAACACTGAGACACTTAATCCGCAAGTTTACACCTGAACGCATATAACAGACACTCAACTTGAAAAGTGGAAGGCGGGGTGAGTTCTGGGGCATCGCGCTGCCTTCGACTTTGAATTCTCCCTAAATTGCTGTATTCTACTTAATAATTAACTTGGCGCCAGTCTGGAGCTTATGATAAGTTTGAGGCTCGTTCAGGTGGGTGGAAAGTAAGAATAAATATACGCTTTAAAAAACATGTATCTAACGCCTTTAAGTCTTAATTACTCTCAAATGAATTATTAATTGAATGATTGGCTTCGCTTAAACTTTCAAACCCTGCATAAAAAGCTCCTTCCACGAATGCAGGTGCACAATTTTCCACAACTGAACTTTTCAAATTCCTAGAAACACCCGGAACTATCTTGAAGATTTTCTCTGCTTCGATATTTATTTTCTTAAGGGTTTTCTTTTTTTGCGACCCTCAGCAATAAAAAAGGTGAAAAAGTTGATGATTTCAAGACAAAATGCGGCGTCGGTTTAATTGCACTTAAACCCTCAACCCCATAACCTTTCGACCTCAAGCAAGCTTCCACTGGCAGCCAGTTCAAGTTAATTTGCTCTGCGCCTGGCTCGACGATGTTCCACTTGCTCATTAATTACAGCTTAGTCTGACCCACAGTTGGAGCCTGAATGATTTACCTTCAGATGCTGTCGGTGTTCTTACAGATCCATACCGCTGTTGTTGGTGGTTATACACTTGAATAATACGAAGATTTTGACAACTGGGGAACATTTTTTAAAATGTAAAGACTTATGGAACAAATACCCATAAGCCTTAATATTATTTAATCCCTTCTTAATTTTGGGAGAAAAATGAATATATTTATTAAAGTTCTTTTTTTTAATAATTCATTGTAAGGAAATATCCTTTTACATTTGTTCTTGCTGCCCTCCTGCTACCCCTTTTTTTTATTATTTTTAGCTTTGCTGTCTATCTAATGACCGCCGTCCACTCCCTCTTCTATTGCGCATTTAATTAAGCAAATAGCAGAAAAAGTTATCCCTTTTTCTTCCGTCTTTTCTTTTTGGCCTTTTAAGGGTGTTTTGATGTATAACTTGTTGCTCACTTTGTGGGCGCTTTTCGGTTTTGGTGTCTGTAGCGATGGCTTTGATCAAATAATTTTATAAGTTGGTTTTTCGCAGGACACATCATGTACAAAATATACATTCGTGATGAATAATTCCTCTATTTCTCTGAAGTCATTGCCCATGAAATCGTAACTATTTGATTCCTTAAGGAAAAATTCAGCTCCGAGGGTTCTTGGATTTCCAGAAAATTTCCCTCTTTGTCATCTTTACTTAATAGCTTTAGAAACTCGAAACTACATTTTCTCTTCTGCCAACGACATTGCAGTTTACTTTCTCACGTTTGCTGTCAGGAATTTAATAAGAAAACATTCTGCCACCGACGTGACGGAAATGGGAAGAAGAAAGTGCGTCGGGTATTAAACGGAAAATCAGAGAGTGAGGAATCCTTAGGCAAATACCATGAATTAGAACCGCAAATGCAGTTTAATTTTAATCAAATTCTGGAGCAATTAGCCAGCAAGGTGGAGTCGCTAGAGGGCAACGAAATGGAGCAATTAATAATGAATATCCCGCAGTGGAAAGAGAACCGTGGCGAAGGGAATCCGTTCCAAGCCAAAATGTCAAGACTGAAACTGCTGTTACAAACAAGGTTGCCTTGGAAAAAGACAACTTAATTAACCTCGACCTTCTCCTTACAACAACTAAAGCCACGACAACAAATGCACTAGCAGCGATGACAACGGATGACGTCAGGCCACGCTCTTCCCTCCCCATCCACGAGCACGTAGCTACAGACGTACCTCTCTCACTTGCTTGCCTCGCAGCATTTTCGCATTTTCAATGTCGAGTGGTGGACATCGTGGGCAAGTCCCCGCTTCAGCTTCGATTTCAGTCGACCATCGCCAATTTCCATATTAAGAAATCAACAAGAGAAATCATATAAAAGTGCACTGAAGAGTGGTACTAAAACATCCACATTATGTCATCTTAGAACTATATTTCTTTTGTATTTATTTTTGTATTAAGTTTATGATCAATTTTTTCACTGTGTATATAAATAGTTAGGCTTAAATGCGTGTTGACACATTGCGAATTCTGGGCACATGTGCACAGGTCCAAAACCGAAAAACCAAAGCCCGCCTAGCAGCGCCACAGTCCCCTGCGATCGTCACGCTGCCTTTGCCGGCTAAAAGCCAAAACCTGTTTGTCAGCCTCTCTCAATGTTGCACAAGTGTAGTTTCTGCTGCAGTGGCTGCTGCTGCCGCTGCTGTTGCTATTGCAGTTTCAAGAACCGGGTCAAGGTTGCTGCAGTGCCTAGCCGATCGCGGCCGGCGGCATCGTCGCTGGCAACTCAGCTTTTGCCTTGTACGCTTTTGTATTGAAAGTCAAGTTCGCGCCTCACATGTGTTTGATTGACATTGGACAACAGCAGCAATACTATCAGTGGTTGCCGATAGTTGATCGCATTGCGAATTTTATAATGATGGCCAGGCTAAAATTTGGACTGGATATAAGCTTAAAGAAAGCAAAAATGTGGGCTTACCAACACACTTTTTCCGAAAACATGATTTTGCGTCAGAAAATTTTAATTTTAAGGAAATTGGCGAGTCGAGTGCAGAAAATAAGAGTAAAAAAATCATATTAAAAATTTCAAGAAAATAAAGAATACAGCACGCAGCTAAGGAGGTAGCAGGAGGGTGCTTCACATCAGCTGCAGGCAGCAATTTAATTTGTTTGTGGCAACATTCCTTTTCTGATTAATGGGTAGCAACGCACAGGAGGCTACCCGTTCGCCCCAGCCCCTCCACTCGCTCTTAAGGCCATTCAATCTGGTCCTGGCTGGGAAAACTCGAACACAAGTTGAGTGAAAATGCTATTAATTTTCATAAGTAAATGAAAATTGATGTACAGAGGCCTCACCGTCTCTGCTTTTGCCCACTAATTAATCTTACGTATAAAGTGGCTTTTTATGCGTTTGCCTGTATGGTGCATTTGTGAGAACCTTGGCCAGTCAGGCTTCACTCTCTCACTATCGATTTATCAAGAATAGCGCACTGCACTTGAGGCGCCAGGGAATTCTGCTCAAGTGTTCGACCACTCCATTCTGCTTAGATCAGAGGGCCTGGCATGAAGTAATTGTAGCGATATAGCTTCCATAATCTATATAGGTTCCATTGTCAACAAGACCGCTGTGCCCGTCACCAGCAGGCAGTTTTCAAAGTCACCGGCTGCCAGACCACAGCACACTAAAACAGAATTTATTTATACTGCGTTGTAGGCACTGTTTATTTAGATGCACCAGAGACCCTGAAAATTGCAGCAAGCTGAGATAGCAAGAGACAGATAGAGAAAGACGGGCGCAGCGAGCAAGGAGACTGCGGAGCGTGAGCATTGAGCAACTGGCAGCCTCGATAGCGCACTCATCGGTAGTTGTTGCTTTGCTGGTGTTTTTCTGTGCTCACCAGCAACCGCAATGCCAAGCTGCGACTTGAGTGACTGAAGGAGTCGATAGTGATAATACCAAAAACAGCCTTGTAAAATATTCAGATTTACTTAAAAACGAATTACAGCTATCACGATGGGTTTCATTTTAAAGTCCTAGATTTCCAAAGTCCACTTGTAATGTGACAAACCATGACTCACATTTTATTTACTCATTCTTTGTTCTTCATGCCATCATTAATGATATTGTTATTTTGCAAAGCCTACAGGCCTCAAAAGCATAGAATAAATTATGAGTCAGGCTCTACCACAAAAGTAGATACCAAAGTGGTTTACTCTTTGTGGCTGCGAAAATCAATTGTCACAAGGCCAGACTTTGGAACACTCCCCGCCACCGCACTCCTCTGCCTTGCCCGGCACGCAGTGCAGCAAAGCCAAAACGCTTTGCTGCTGATCTTGAACCAATTGCAAATCGCTAAAACGCAGCCACAGCTACAAAAACAACAGCAGTCGCTGTCATGGCCAATTACATATACAAAAGCAGAAAATCGTTTGAGTTACATTTATAGCACGCCATGGCATTGACTAGCATCAATAAATTAGAATTGTTCCCATCTCTGTCTTCGTAGCGAGGGGCGAGCGCCGTCGCTTCCCTGCGCTCGGTAGTTCCCTCCAGTGCGGCTCACGGGACGTATGCGTAATAAACTTGAACTTGTACTGCTCACTCTAAATCGGTGTGAACAATTTGGCATTATTCAATTTCCATTCGGCATTTTCATGCCGTGCATTTCGATTTGTATTCGACCATATTTGCACATTGCGCATACGCAGCGTTGGCCTCGGCGCGGACAATGCAACTAATTAGCGATTGGAGGCAGATAAACAGACGTGTCTGTGTGCGCTAGAGTGTTTGATTATCAATTAGTTTTGTACAAACCCAAGTGTCTGACCTTAGGTGGCGGCGGAAAGCTTAGACCCTCTCTTTCTCCAGTTCTTCCTCTGTCTTTGTCTACCCCTCTCTGGCGAACAGAATCGAATGAACGCCCATGTCTCATCGTTTAAAATGTGTCATCAGTTTAGTGTGCCATCATACGATATCCTTCTTATTTCGCTTTTAAAAAAAAAAGTTTTTCATTTGCGGTCTAAAGTGAACTCTTTATAAAAACAAAATATGAACGACCTTTTTAACAAAATAAAACGAGAAAAGAAAAAAAAAAAATAAAATACCTAGAAGCTTGCAAAATAAGAAAAATTGAATCCTTCCTTCTGCCTGTGTATAATTGAAAATCGAGCCATAAATTTAGTCGGCCCCAAAAAGTTGCATGCATATCATATCATCGTTCATTTTTTTCGAAATTGCAATTTATGAGAGTTTTGTGGCCTATCGACGCGTGGCATCGGCGTCGGCGGCGATGGCGGCGGCTCTCCATAAATTTGAACAACACTTGACTTGTCTGGCTCTAAGAATATTTAATAAACAAAACTTGCGCTAATCGTTAAATTATGATTAATGTGCCGACAACAAACAATAAACTTGGCCATCAGAGAACACCGAAAACGTGCTAATAGAGGGCGGGACGGAACAAGGCGGGGGCGACAAAATCGGACGTGCCTAACCGAGTTCCAGACAAAAGAACAAAAGAGCAAGAATGGAACGAAGAAAATCACCAAAGTATCCTTGAAGTCGTGTTGTATGTGTTAATATATGCGCTGGCATGAACTCAACACTCCGACCAACATGAGAACTTGGCAGGCGCAACGTGATAATATGTGAAGAAGTGAATAATTAGAGATGCGTTAAATAGTACGGTGCCCAAGTTGGCGATTAAAGTCTTTCTTAGTGGAAATTTCCAGTCAAGTTTATTTCAATTAAATATTTAGTAAAGAGTGTTAAAAACTAAGCACTACCTTTCTTAAACAAAATGTAAGTAGTTTATTTGATAATAATCCTTATTCGAACAAAAATTTAAACATAATATTCTGACCTTAGTCTGGTTTTACCTCAATGCTGTGGGGGCGGTGTCTCCGTCTGGGCGAGTTTGTCGCTGCCGTTACCTTCGCCATGCCTCTTTTGCATAATTGAAACCGCTTTTCCACCTTCTGCTACTTCTTTTTAGAACCAATAGCGCCATTTAGCTTAGCTCAGCTTCTTGGCTCGGAAGCACTGAACTTACCTACATAGGTTAGCTTATTAAATATTAAAGCTCCGGCTGGGACCGCCAAATCCTGCGGCTGCCAAGGTGCTGGACAAACACAGCTGCAAAGTCTGTCACACATTCTGCCAGTTGCGCAAAGAAAGCGTGGCGAGATAGTTGAGTTGCCTGGCTGCCACTTGCCGTCAGCCACCTGCAACCGAATTCAATTTCTGGTCCTCCGCTTAATGCCTCAAACTAGCAACTCAGTTCAGACTAGCAAAAAAAATTCTTCTGCAAAAACCATGTCGAAGAATTGTAAAGCAGTGGGGGAACTGCACTTGGGGATGGTATTATTACCGTAGCTTGCACGTGGAGGTGGTTTACTTTGTCACGGATATGTTTTCTTTAGACATACCACATCACACTCCCCCAAGCCCACTTTCCCTACACGCATATAGATACATACATATGTACATTTTCCACAATATGTGTGCACTGTAAAATGCCGGAAGTTAAATAGGAAATTTTATATGCTTTTATAACTGTGCACGTGCTTACAAGTGGCAAGCTCCGAGTTGCTGGTTGCAAGCAAAGCGAAGAGCTCTTTTCTATATGGTTATACACATGCGAATGAGGGAAGTGGGTCCCCCACCTTGCGGCGAGTTGTTCGTTTGATGAAGTACCACTCCCGGTTGCGGCTGAGGCTTTGACTGAAAGTTGCAGCAACTTTGAGGCAAGTGCATGCGTCCTGCTTCCTTTACCCTTGCCCCAGCAACAACATATACTTTCAGTGGCGCACATTTTTTTCACCTTAACCAAATCCAATTCACCTGTGGCTTGATGTAAAATCACGAAACGCAATACCCAATTCCAGAAAAGTAGGCTACAATACATGTGTTAGATATTGAGTTTTAGGCTACGGTAAGATATCCGAACATTCAGTAGAAAAGTACGGGGAAAAATATGATGTCTTCAAAATGTATTAAAAATAGTTAACTAATACAGATAATATAATGGATTTCCTCATTATAAGAATTATTAAAATAATTCACCGACTAAGCAGATTTCCATTCATTTCGTTCTCTCTTTAACCCTTCATTGATATTCAGGGAAGGTCCTGGCCCTTTCCAGCAGCTTTGTAATTCGTGTTTAATTTTGCCCATGTCAGCCCAGGGATCAAGCAAACTAACTGCAACAAATTATTTTTCTTTTTTCTCCTTTTTTAATTTCCTGAAAAGAGCAGAACAATGTTGTGTGCATTTGTGCGGCTTCATTACACCTCCTTTTCAGGATTTTCAGCCTCCGCCTCCGTGCAGTCAACGGACCAAACAACACACATCGAGTTTTCCGAGCCACATTGAGTTGGCAGGACTCGATGCTGTGGGTTATATCTGTGTGCCCAGAAGGTTGTAGTTGGTGAAGCATGGAGCTCCCACATGTTGCACCGGACGAAATGTTCCCTATTCTCTTGTTCACTCTCGGCCTAGTGGCGAAATTGAGCTGCTTTATTTTAGTTGAGAAAGCTCGAGGGAATCAGTGTCCTAGTAGGAGCACCGGATACAAGAGTAGCATCAAGGCAAACAAACACGTCTAGTTTTTGGCTCGGAAGAAGCATGGAGTAGCAAACCCAACTGCACACACATAGATTCACATCTCATCCCACATATCCAAAACACACTTTTCAGCTCAGCCCTCCTTGGACAAGTGTTTGATTAGAAAAGTTTAACGAAATGTTACTCAAAAGGCTTGCCAGCACTTCAGGACTTCATCCTAATTCTTTGCCGCTGGCTCCCTGGCATTCTTGTCTCTTGTGCAGGACACGTGCATGATCTGGTCATAATTGCAGGAACTGTCTGGGAAATTAACTTAAGGTAGCATGGAAAAACGTCAACCGTGTACCATGACCCCATGAGAGAGGGGATATGCCCAGTGGTTAACAGAAGGATGCATTGCCCGTTTCAATGGCAGTCTCGGATGTCAAGTGTCCGGGTTTGATGCTGGGCATAGCCCTTCCTGTCCTTCTGGTCCCACATATTTTTCTAATCCCCATGTCTGCCTCAAATGCAGAGAGAAAATATTTTGAATTTTTGCAAATAAAATGTTAAGCATTATTATTATAAACAAATGTAAAGGGTTTCAAGTTTTTCTTCCTGAAATCCATTTTTAATATTGCTATATTCAATTTTAAGTCTTGTTGTTGCAAATATTTTATTTTCCCCAGTGGTCAATAAAAAAATTCATGACCACAGGACATTCCTCGACTGAAAACTCATCCTTTTTCTCGAAAGTGTTAAAATGTTGATTGTCCTTTTTGTTGGCGCCTCATGTGCCTGTGTGTGCGTCGGATATGCCTGTCTGTGTGTTAAGTGTTTGTGCTTTGCAACGCCTTTATTTCGGCTCCCCTCGGCCCTTTCGTTGCCTCCTTTTCTGGTCTCGCCTTTACTGCGTCTCGTGCGAATCACAAATAAATTTATAAGTGGCATTTGTGTTGATTGCCTTGAAAAAGGACACGGGAAAGGTCCCACAACCAAGAGCCGAAACCAAACCTCCCGAAAAAGTAGCGGAGCCCGAGCCTAAACCCACAACTCGTCTCATTTTACGGTTTCAGCTTATCCTCTCGACAACTGCCGCCAGTTTGAAGTGCGCTTGATTTCCACATTATTTTCCCCTGAGGGCTTTTCTTCTGCTGTTCTCCGCCATACTTTTTAAGTAGATCTCGTTCTTCTGGCTGGTTAACAATTAAGTGTGGCTACAAATTCAATTTATGTACTCTTGAATTTTAATATATGCTAACGTGCATATTAGGTTCAATTTGAAGCCAAATAACTTTGGCGATGGATATTTTAATTTGAAGTGTTTTAGATAGCTCTGGATTACTAAATGTATTTATAGACTTCTTTGATAGTACATTATTCCTACACAAAATAATTTTCTTTAAAATATATAGATCTCCTTTAAAAAAGGTTAACGTTTTTTAAGTTTGACTAATTTAACATGAGCAGCTGTTACATGTATATTTTTATAAGTTAACATTGGAAGAGATATAGACCTTAAAGTCTCTGTTAACTCTCTTGAATCACAAAAAATCGCTCTTTCATATGGAAAATAAGAGAAAAAATCTTTTCTTGGCAACTAAAAGAATTCACATTTTAAAGAAATTTAAAACTTGATAATATATCAACATCAGTTCGATATATATAACTTTTATAGGGTATAAGAAATTTTATTCAAAGGTATATTATTTATACTATAAATAATATTTATAGATATATAAATATTATAGATATACATACATATGTACATATATACAAAAATATGCAAATAAGGATAATTCGGTCTTCCATAAAGACTATTTTAGTCTCTACTAAATTAACAGAAAAAGAAGGTTTAATTGAAGGATTTTTAAAATTAGTTTGAATAATTAATTACGACGACAATGGTGCTTTTCGTACTAGAGCTTCGAACTAGATCTTCTTTATACTTATGGGCCTACCGCAGCATCCTAAATAGTCTGTTAAACATCCTTTGAACCTTCTGCAGAAAAAGAGAAGCCAACTAGTGAACAGCAGGACCAACAGCTGAAGAAGAGCAAGCTCCTTAACAGCAGCAGCAGCTTCCTTTTCATGGCATATCCAACCACGCCAGTTACTTCTTCAGTTTTTGTTGGACCGCAAAAGCGTTGCGTTGTGTGACGGCTGAAAAGTATTTCGAAAAAATTATTCCAAGGGCAGAAAAGTAGGCAAGAGAACATTGGCAGAGAGAAAATAAAAGCCGAGTGGTCGGAAAGCAACATTGTCGTCGTTTTTTTTCATTTCGGTTTGGTTTGTTGGTTCGGCAAAACAAAAGGATATCTTGGGCGCTGTTAAAACCGACGAAACAAGAATCAAGTGAGTGCTGCTGTGGTATGCGTTGGTTAATGTATGAGTTTGTGATGATGCTTGTGCATGTGTGGGTCCAGACAATGCAAACGCGGCGCATTAGCAACGTTGTCCTATCCCCATCCCGACTTTCCTCCCTGCTCCCCCGCCATCGGCGCATGTTAATTTTCATGTGCATGGGTTCATGAAAATCTCCCCCTGCCTTTACCCGTTTACAAGACCCATCAGTGGCTTTTATTCGCACCCATACTCTTATTTTTCAGATTTTCACTATTTAAGTTACTAGCAAAATCACTTTCTAATGGACTTAGATACGCATACGTGTGTATAAGGGTTCTGCAAGTGTGTACATACATATATCCATATGTATGAGGCAAAGCCACTATAGGAAATTTGACCACTTTTTCTGGCCAAAAACCATTTTTTGAAAGTTAAAGAATATAAATAATTTTAACTGCATATCATTCACAATAGATTAATTTTTAATGTTGCGTACCAGAAATTTCCATAGATGGCGCCACTGCGAAAAAATCATCTGTTTAAAACAGCTGTTGATGTTAACATTTGCATGAGCTTAGAATTTAAGATTTTTTGGTGCGATTTTAAAAACGCAAATACTGAAAATTTTATGGACAAAATCAAAAGTTTTGAAATGAATACTTTTCAATGTGGCTTGTATTATGTGTTTGTGTATGTGAAGTGTCCAAAAAACTTGTGTTGTCTTTTTAATAAAGTGAAAATGAAAGCAGTCTAGCAAAATAAATTTTTAAAATTAAATCACATTTTTAAAAAGAGATTTAAACTAATTCTGGCCGAGTCGGACAATGAAATTTAGTCCATGTTGTAGATTGTTTAATTTTCTTCAAATGAGTGAAATATGAATATGCACTTTTTTGCACTTTCGAAGAAATTCATAATTTTAGGAGGCAACCTCAACACCTTGAATGTGAATCTGTTAGCTGTGAGACTAGTGCAAAACCGAACAGTTAGCATGTTATTTTTAAATAGGGGGCGGTGCCACGCCCACAATTTTTTCATTTCTGAGTTCTTTTGACCATATAAACTCAAATCAAAAATCGAAATCTAAATATCTTGCATAGTTTTTGAGTTAGAATGTGTTTCTTAAAAAGTAGGCGGTGCCACGCCCACATTTTTTTAAAATCTTAAATCTATCGACCATGTAAACTTAAATCAAAAATCAGAACTTAAATATCTTGTTTTGTTCTTGAGATATTATTTTTGGCCAGAAAAAGTGGTCATATTTCCTATAGTGCAAAGGCGCCGACAACTTCACGTCATGTTTATGTATGGGAGTTGGGAACTTCGAGGCGAGAAACGGCGATACGTGTATGACTCAGTGTTCACGCATTCATGGCCAGCAGGCACAGCAGGTGACAACATATGCCAGCATATGCTTACACCAGCACCCCATAATAAATACCAAATGAGGAAAAACGTTAACGCAAAACTCAGGATAGAATTAAGGGGGAAATTTAGTACAAAGTTTTATTAAAATTTAGCTTAGATCGCCCACTGATACACCCCTCTCGACTCAACTCTCAAAAAACGGTCGTGAAAACTGGCAACTTCAGGGCGACTTTTAGAGACCAAAGCAAAAATAAAAAAGTTATATTGTATTTCGTTTAATTCTTATGAACTTTTCTGGTTGCTGCAAGAAGGGTGTTGAAAAATTTCAAACTCCAAAATCGCAGTGGATAGAACAGAAAGTGTAGAAGGAAAAACAGTTTTATTTTAGGCCGTCTTATACTTTTACGCTGTCTCATCATGTGCGTATGTGTCTGTGTTGTTAAAAGATTTATCCTTGTATTGGTGTTGGAAGTGGCGCGTCATCAAGCCAATGGATTTCTTCGTGACAAATCCTTATTTAATTTCAAAAATGCGAAGTAAAGTTTGAGGTCTGCTGAGATTTATGTGAAGGCAATATAAATGGCTTGCCCTCTAGATGATCTTAAAGGATGTTGGAAATTTGGAACTTTGCGAGAGAAGCAAGATTCTTTGTTTTGCCCGCCTTGTGAAAAGTTTTGACTGCCTTGGCGTTTTAGTTGGCATTTAGCAACTGAGTCTTTAAGTAATAAGGCCAGACCCAGACCCAGACCAAACTAGCAAAAACTTTTAGGCCAACTTTTTAGTAAAAGTTTTCTATTTTATTTTTGTTTCAGTAACATGAATAGGGAAGTGGCGAAATGCGGCAAAAATATTTGCTGAGAACCTGAAATAAAATGATAAAGAAACAAATAATGCATAAAAGAGCCATTTAGGGAAATCTTAATTATCGATTTTTCTTTTACACAGACACTTTCCCATTTTATGAGCTATGTTATCATCTTTTATCCCCAATTATCATGCTCATAAACCAGGCCATAACTTCCCTCTGAAAGGATCATGAAATTAAAATGGAATGGCAGAGCACGAAGCGCAGCGAAAGTGTTAGTTGATAACAAATAAACAAATTGATGAATGAAATTTTCGCCGACCATTTTCTGTAAACCCTTTCCTCATATCTCATTTTTCCGTTCGCGTTTGCTTCAAGATTCTTTCTTGTTTACTTTTCTGCAGTTTGCAATTAATTTATACTAATTTCGTTCGATGGCCCTTTTACTGACTCTTTACTTCTTATACTTCCTTATTCTACTATCAACTGGCAGGCATCCAAATGACCAAACAAGGGAATTGGCTGCCAGGATGTACATATGTATCTTCTTCCGCCCAACTTTAGTAATTGCAATGCCAAACGAGGTGAAATCTTACCACAAACTTTTTCAGTCTCATTGAAAGACAAAATTTTAATAAAACATACACACATACCCTATATTAACACATTTAATAATTTACTTAAACACAAAAAAATTCTCAAAAATAAATTAAAATGACCAAAAGCTAAAAACGCAAGAGCGTAGCGTTAAGACCAAACACCATCTATCACAACAGCCGATGCTCAACAGTTATATGACTGAAAAGGACAAAAAAAGGCGTTTCATTGTCCCCCTTATATTCGAAAACAGGACATAAACAGAACAGAGAAAAGAAGTCTTACAACGTCAAAATGATGGGTTAAGGAATAGAAAAAACGCGAAGAAACAACCGTCTGGAGATTGCAGGGCAACGGGCTAAGCCCTGAGAAAGATTAATTAAGTCCGCGTAGGCTGCTCCGAAAGCAAGAACAACAAAAACACCAACCAAACAAAGGCCCCAAGTGCGAACCACACACCCAAAAATGATACTCGCCACCTCGTTTCCAGATCCCGTCCTTATCCTTTGTAGCATACTTTTTAGCGTCGCGTGAGAAATTAAAATTTCAAAGCGAAACGTGGTGCCGCATTGCCAGTTTGTGTTTGTATGTGCATGTGTGTGTGGGTAAATTTTTACTGAACCAAGAACAACAAAAGCAACAACTGTAAACTGAAAAAAACACGAAACATAACAAAAACCAAACATAATTCTTGAAAAATCAACAGGAAGCAGCTCGTCGCGTTGTCCCGGCTATTTATCCTACCCTTTGCTTTCTCCTCGTCCTTTCTGTACTCTGTTGTATGTCCTTTTCCTCTAGCTCATCTTTTCTTTTTCGCGTAATAAGCGCGATGTCAACAATGGATTACGAGGGCTACCAAAGCTTATAACCAGTCATTTCACGCACTGGGACACCAAAGATATACTTTGGTACTGAATTACTGAAAATGGTTAATTAATTTAAATTTAAATTCATAATTTTGTCTTAAAAGGTAGTTTCCAAGCGCAAATCAATAAAAACGAAGAAACAAACAAGGCAATTAAAAATATTCTGACCATAACAATGATATGTGACTTCTTCAGCATACATACGTCCATGTAAGGGCCATCCAACCCTGTCTTGACTGACCCATCTATGTCCATAAACACACTCCCACGCAGGCCAAGTCACCCCGTACGTCTACGCACAGGCACTCACTCGCTCACATTCAAGCCCTAGGACGCCTCTGTTAATGAGTTCCGCCTTGATGCTGATGAGGATGTTGTTTCTTGCTGGGATGCTGAGAGGATGATGTGCTTGTTGCTTTGCAACAATAAACGTGTTGAATGTCAAGAGTATACATGAGCGAGTGTGTGCTTGTGCGACTTTAATGTATTCCTGCTGCTATCTCTTTTTATAATTAAATATGTTACTTAAATGATGACACAAGAGAGATGCTCCATCAAATCGTTTTTTGTTTTTGTTTTTGCGGCACATACGCATGTTTTGTCTAAGCCACAACACAATTCCGGTTTTTGGGCCACCCACATACACAGTACACACACTGTGTGGATGCTGCGAGTGGGCAATAAAAAACGCTTAAAAAGTAAAATTACTGCATTTGATAAAAACGACTCCCCAAGGATTAGCCTCTAGACCGGGAAATACGCACTTTCTCTTCCCGTTCCAAATCCGACTCCGGTTGTCCTGTGCACTCAAGCAGACGAAAAAGGTTAACCTCCAACGGGTCCTGGCCTTTTATTTATGTTTGGGTATTTGCGAGCATTGAAATTTTCCAGCTTCCTAACTCGAACTTTCCCTTTTCAACTTGGCCAACTCCAATTAGCCCTAAAATGGATTCGTGTTACGCACAAGCTACAATACATTTACCTCAGAGATTTGTGGCGTCCCTCGAGCCTCCTTTTCCTGTTCCTCATTTGCCTTCGCCCGTGAAAAGTTGAATGATTTCCCATTTCCATTTTCATTTGGCCGTTTCCATTGACTTTTTGTTGATTTTAAAGTATTTATTCGCCATTTAACGGACAGACAAAATATTTCCATTTAATATCGAAAGGAAAGGGGGTATTCTTTGGGGTTGAATGAGGGTGGGTGGGTACTCGCGCAGAAAACACTGAATTATTTATGAAATTGAAGAACACATATGTACATATAAGAGTTAAGTGTTTGCTTGTGGGTTAATATCTGCGTAATGAGTCGGGGAAGTGTTGAAATCTGCATTTACGCAGCCTTTGGGTAGCATTTGGGGAGTAATGTTGTTAGTCTGGCTGTTCTTTCAATAGCCCTGGAAAATTTGTATAATTTAAAATGTTTCACTCTCTTTCTCTTGTCCTGAAGGCGAAATAATTTTCTTTAGCTGGATGCTTCTTTATGGGGCATGACAAATTGTTCTAATAACTAAAACGAATTAAATGACCATGAGACGAAATGAGATTATCAATAAAAGTCGTTCTTTAGATTGGCCAGAATGATCTGGATTGCCTTGAAAATTAATTAAATCGTTTTTCGTTTTAAAGCTATTAATTGATTATATATTACCCTTAGATTACCAACTAATAAGTGTTTGGTGCTTTTTCAGGTAACTTCTAGCTAGGCGCTTCGTTGAACACAGCGGCAGGAGTAGAGGCTGCCACAGAAGCACTCGGAAAGATGGATCTGCCGTCGATGGTGCAGCGATCGGGTGACACGCTCATCGTGCGCAGCGTGGTCAGCGGCAATCAGCTGTATGCCGAGCAGGGCGGTGCCCACAATCCGGAGACCCACAACACCAACAACAGTGGTAGCTCTGCTAAACCAAACGGCAACCCCAGCTCCGCAAACACACTGGCGAGCTCGTCGCTCCTAGAGCGCTTCCGCTTGCAGCAACTTCTCCAGCAGCAGCAACAAGCTGCGGCAGCAGCTGCAGCAGTGGTCAACAGCGTACAACAACAACAGCAACAGCAGCAACACCAGGCCACCATAAGCCTGGACGCCAAGGAAGAGGGCCTGCCGCAGTGCAAGATCAAGCGGAACTACAGCTGCAATCATTGTGCCTACTTCACGCAGAACCCACGCTACCACTTGACGCACCTGCGCGACGTGCACGGCGAGAAAATCGTGATCAACAAATGCAAGCTCTGCCTGTACGCGTCGCGACACTTTCAGAAGCTGGTGCGCCACATGAAGATGGTGCACGGCTGCACCGACGGCATACCCAGTGGTCATGGTCAGGCCCGAGGCAAAAGAGGGATGAGTCGGGAGGCCCGCAAGCGTCGGCTCGAGGAAAGTGTGGGTGTGATGGGCGGTCAGTCCCCTTCGGTAGCAGTGCCCGATGTACCCACCCTGGAGCAGGTGAAACGCGAGCTGCAGCGGCAAGAGGAGAAGCTCCAGCGCGACATAGAGGCCTACAAGCAGCGCCAGCGCGAAGAGGAGCAGCAACAACGCGAACTTGAGCTGGCCAACAGTGCGTATGAGCGACAGATGCAGGTTTTACGCGAGTTTGAGCGACAGTCGCCCGCCGAACCCCCCACGCCTTCGCCAACTAGCGGCTCGGCCACGCCGCCCTCGAACGGTGAGGAGCCTCAAAACCGTCTTCTTAAGTGCAGCGCCTGCGAATTCACCACGCTGTACCGCACACAGTTGCGAGCCCACGAGCTGGCCGAGCACGGCAAGACCAAGTTCTTCCGCTGCGAAAAGTGCAGTTATGTGACCCACATTAAAGCCCGATTCAGCAAGCATGTCAAGTATCACTCCATGCCGATGATCAAGTGTGTGACCTGTGACTTCCGCACCCCCTACAAGTGGAATCTCGATCGGCACATGAAGAATCATGGCGGTGCCGGTGCTTTTAAGTGCGCCGCGTGCGATTTCACCGCCGATATTAAACAATCCTTGACGGTGCACGAGATGAACCACCATGTGCCGCCTGTTGGCAACGCCGGGTCCATTTGGCCCAGGAGACAAAACAAGGTGGGTGCCAGCGAGATGTGTGATGATTTCCTAAGCGACTCCGCTGAACTAGAGGACCAATACAACAATAACAATGTTGATGACGATCTGGATGGCGGGGAGGATCCCGAGGAGGCCATGAGCGGTGGCGAGGACCAGCATTTACATCACTATGGGAAGCGGAGCAAGTACGACGACGAGGAGGAGCCCACGGACCTTTCGCAAAAAGGGGGTTGCTCCTCGGACACCTCCAGCGTGGGCACATCAACGCCACGTGCCCAGCGACCGATGCCCAATCTCATTCCGATCAATAAAGGACCCAAGGAGTAAGTAAACTTAATTAAGGGTCACTAAAATTCCTTCTAAGCCGTTCAACTAACTTCAAAATGATATTTTTTCAGCGTCCTGAACCTCTCAAAGGAGACCAATGCTTCGCGCAGCTCTCTGACCGAAATCGCATCAATGTTCTTCAACGAAAAGCAAATCTCAGAAATGCTGGATAAGTCTGATGTTCCCCAGCTATCACCTGCGACAACAGTGGCCTCCCAAAGCTCCAGTCGCAGTCTCCTGACCAAGAAATCCAGCTCCAGCTTTCTGGACAAGCTACGGACGGGGGCTCAGCACGAGAACCTGGTGTGCCAGTGCGGTCATGTGGCCAAATGCCTTTCGGAGTCGATTATCCATGGAAAGAGCTGCCACGCATCCGCGGTTATCATCGATGATGACGACGCTGCCCTGCACGAGGACGATGCCGACGACCGTTTGGAGATCGACGAGGACGATGAGGATCACCACTCGCACTCTGCTTTAAATCTTAGCGTGACTGGTTCTACGCGCTGCCAACATTGTCGCCACCGCTGCAAGTCGTCCACAGATCTGCTTCACCATCTGACGCAGTGCATTGAGGCAATCCGATGTGCCAATGAGATGTACGATTCGAATTCGGGAGAGAGCGCCGACCGGCGACCAGATCCCCAGGCACTTCAGCAGCAGGCCGCCGTTCAGCAGCAACGCGTCTGCATTTGGAACAAGACAGCCAAGGAAATAGCCGCCGCCACCGCAGCCGCTGCAGTGAATCAGGAGGCTGGAAGCAAGAGCATGGTCAAGTCCCCAGCCGGAAGCCAGACCGCCAGCAACGAGGAAAACAGCTATTACGGCGTGGAGACGGCACCCGGCTATGGCGAGGTAAGTCCGGAGTTCAATACGCACTGATTCCAATTTGGTTTCTTCCCCCTTCTTTGATTTCTTTTTCAAAGATTCTTTTTTGATATTTGAGCTTAGTTTTTAAAATAAATACGTAATTGGAATACAGATAATTCTGCCCTTAAGAAGTTTAATAGATTTTTCAACTAGATAGTAGACCTTTCTTTTGAAACCCTCTCTTGATCCCTGCACGATCTACTGCCACGTCAAAATGAAATTTGACTCTTTCACGCACTGCAGGTAACCAAAAAGATGACGCCCGAAGAGGAGGCCGCCAATTCCTCGCTGAAGAAGGTGTACAAGTGTCCGCACTGCAGCTTCTGGGCCTCCACGGCTTCCCGATTCCATGTCCACATCGTCGGCCATCTGAACAAGAAGCCGTTTGAGTGCTCCCTCTGCTCGTACCGCTCCAACTGGCGCTGGGACATCACCAAGCACATCCGTTTGAAGACTATTCGCGATCCCTCCCATAAAACAGCAAAGGTTCTGATGAACGACGAGACAGGACGCCGCAACTACACCAAGTACAACAAGTACATCACCTTGATGAAGGTCACCGAGGAAGATGGCGATCCTAAGCTGATGAAGTCCGGCGAGATGACCCCGAATCAGGTGGCCTCGCTGGCCTTCCTAAAGGACTACGCCAAGGTAGGAGCCGTCCCCAGTCAGGACATTACATTTGAGCCGGTGCTACCGAGCAAGCCGAGTGCCTTGGACGATGCCCATCTGACAGACAACCTAATACGCATCCCTCTGCTGGCAACCATGATGAATGCGGCGATGGCCCAGCAACAGCACCAACAGCAACAGCAGCAGAAGGATCACCAGTCTGCCATGATCACGCCTTCGGTGACCATATCACCCGTGAAAAGGCAGGGACCAAGTCTCCCAATGAGCGGAAAACCCAGCGACGATCTCATTACCGAGGTGCACCAGGAAGGTAATGAAAAGAGGACCGTCTACCGCTGTCGCAAATGCAACTTCGGGTGAGTTTTATGGCAAATAAAAGACATAGATATATATTTAATTCCATAAATTGCAGTCACCAAAATCGTGACGCTGTGCTGGCTCACGTCAAAATCCATTACCAAGATTCTAGCTATCCAAAGTCGAGCCCCTTGGCCAGTACCTCGCCGCTGCAGGTTTCCGTTGGTGGAAACCAACAATTTCTGATTAACAAGGTATTTGCCGCCTTGTGTCTCACACAGCCGCAATCGCCAAATTCCAGTTCCGCTGGTACCAGTCCGGCTGGGATCTCAGCTGGACTGCTTCAGCGGGCAATCCAGGAGGCCCAACACTCGCCAACGCCCAACTCCAGCGCTCTGAGCGGACTAGCCTTGGCGTTGGCGGGCGGAAAGAATCCGCCGGGGGCCAATTCCAATACGACGAAAGCCAGTGCCGCCTCCATTTTAGAGCACGGTGAGCAGAAAGCGAGTCAAAACGAGGCAAGTGCCGACAGTCTGACGTCGCCGAACACCACCACCGCCACAAATACCGTCACTACCACTACCAAAGCTATTATAACTAGCACCACCAAAGACACCGCTAAATCGCTGCAGGATCTGCTAACCTCACCACGCAGCGCTAGAAATGGAACTCATCATACCTCTTATGCTAACAGTAACTTGGTTTCGGTTGTGGGAAACGGATTCCGGCCGGACGCTTCCGTCTACGTCGCCTCATCTACCAACAACAACACCACACCACCACCACCACCACCAACTACCACCTCCACAACCAAGATCAATGCATCGCCTTTGCCAGTAACTACCACTCCTACTCCTATTTCTACTGCCACACCAACTCAGTCACTGGGTTCGGATAATCACCACCATCACAGGTCATCCACTTCATTCCACCATAATGACTCCCATCATTTGCACATTGCCGGTGATGGCTACCTGGCAGCGGGATTAACTCACAGCTCACACTCCACACCCACTAACCCAAAGGATAAAACAAACTCCCAAACGTTTCCCTCGTCATCCTCCTCCTCGTCGTCGTCTTCGTCTTCGTCGGCGTCAGCATCATCGATAGCGTCCAACTCATCGGCTGCCGGTTCTGTATCCGCATCATCCTGTACTGCATCATCTCCTCCTCCACCGCCAGCTAAAACGCCACAGCAACAACAGGTGCCTGGTCAAATGCCGCCGACGAGATTCCATAGCCATAGTCCATTTAGTCCGGGTTCAGGTGCAGGCGCCGGCATCCTGAGCATGACCGAGGGCGAACGCCGCGACCCGTCGCCTTACCGATGCGGCCACTGCCACCAGGTCTCAAATTGGAAGCATGTCATCCAGGTATGGTCGAGTGCACTTAAATGGTTTTGTGTTTTGTCCCATTGAAAAACCGCAACGAACCGAACCGGGCGGAGACTCCAGTCCACAAAGTTTTTCGAGATTAGATCCGCCAAGTTAGGTATTGCCTTGTAGTGGGGTCCTTACTGAAAAAGTAAAATCAAAATGAGAGTATGTAGTTCTATACATATTCCAATTATATTTCGCTTCTGAAATTCTCTTCATAATAAGAAAAAAAACTTAAAATTTTATATTAAAGTCCAGTGTGTAGTACATTAATTTCGAGAACGCCGTGAAAGAGGACTTAATAGATAAAGTTCCTTTGTTAGTTTAGCTCTTAATTTAGAAAATTTACAGTCCCAGATCCGTCACCTTCTGTCACCCATCTCACCACTCCATCTGTGTCCGTAGTCCCTGCGCTGCGCTGGTAAATATATGCAAAGTCAATTTTGTTGCCCTTTTTTTTATTCCCGAGTTTCGTTTAAATGTGTGGTGTCTGGTCTTGCTTTTGTTTGTATTTTATAAGATAAACGATTAACTTTAAGAAATCATTGGTGAAAGTCTTGCTTGCTCTCTCTTACCTTTCTCGAACTAAATGTAATTCATACAACCAAATTTCATAAAAAACAAACCCATGACCCATAAAAATTATATAAAATTAGAGCTAACCATTAAAGGATTCCCATTACGGTGCGAGGGTTTTCGATTGGGCTAAACTCATGGTTTTATTAATTTTCCCCACAAATGGAAAATGAGGTAAAGAAGTAGAGATGTTTTCTTTTGAAACAGAATGAAATACTAACTCATCAGTTATTTATAAATTTTAACTTTCGAAAATCGAAAGCATTGCTGTTCTTCACCTTTGAGAAATATACATTAAACACATCACACAAACATAATAATTACAAAACAACACTCGAGACAATGTGCCACTTTGAGGTTTAATAATTGAAGCCTTTTCTTTTTAATTTTCCCCAACAGCGGCATTGTCGCTTAAAGCATTCCGGGGATATTCGGATCGAGACCCTTGAGCGCGGAGTCAGTGGCGCAGCGAATGCCCCACCCGTCTACAGACCTCTGGGGGCAGGTGCCAGCAACGAATCTCAGAGCCACATTCCCTCTACTCCCAGTCTAAAAGCCGGAGGCATAAACAATGCCGCCAATAATCACAACGCCCAACTTGTTATGACCAACAAACAGCTAGAACAGCTCCTCCACTCACCGCTCTCCGCCAGTGCCGCCGCGGTGGTGAATGCCGCAAATACCCAGCAGGATCTTCAGGCAGCGGCCGCCTACTGGGCAGCCGCTTGCAAGGCAATGGTCACCAATGGCAGTGCCGAGGAAATGCTGCAACTGCAGCAGAACGACCAGATCGAGATCACTCGGTTACCCTTGGACCATTCCGCCGTCAACAACAACAACAATATGAAGAGCAAGCAGCAGAAGTGCCCAGTGTGTCCCTACATCTCGGAAAGCAAGTCCCAGATGAACTACCACGTATCCCTGCACAAGCCTACCCAGTACGAATGCAGACTGTGCACATTCGTCTGCGCCAAGAAGCAGCACCTGAGCAGCCACATGCGCAGTGTCCACCAACAGCAAATGGCCTCTGGAGCAGCTGGTGCTGGAGTAACAAACACTGGTGCTACTGTCATCACATCTGGAGGTCCTCCTTTGGGTCTCGAATTTAGTGTGGCTCTGCAGTTGGCCGCTGCAGCGAAGCAAGTGCAACAACTGCCTGCTTCCACACCGCTCTCGATTGATCTTTCCCAGCTCCAGCTAGATGCTGCTTCGGATGCGGAGCTGAATCCACAACAACTACCACCAGAATATCAGTACAAGCTGATCAGTTACTGTCCTCGATGCCCAGCTCGCTTCGCCCAAAAACATAACGACGAACGCAATGCCAAGCAAGAGCTGAAGCAGCATCTTCTGGCTCATAGCTGCTCCTCTGGCGACCTGGATGCAGAGGATCAGGGCTATGTGTGCACGTACTGCGAATATCGCACAACGGAGGAGACCTTGCTGCAGCTTCACAGGGCGGTGCACATGTCCCACTACCAGGAGAAGTGCCAGCAATTGTATAAAAACTGCAAGGAGGATTTAGCATACCCGGCGCCCAAGTTGCTTCAGTTAACTGGTCCAGAAACCATCTGGGTGGTGGATAATGAACTGAGCCTGCAGCTTCTTCTACAGTCCAACGATAGTGGCACAGTTAGCTCCTCAACCGGTGGCTTCGACAACCAAAACTCGCTTCTTAAGAAGCAACTGGAATCTGGATGCGCAGGAGGTCAGGTGGCTTCACTAACAAAAACACCCGAGGAAGCCCACGACGAGGACGAGGAGCGGCACAGCACCTCTACCCCTTCAACCAGTGCCTCTGTGGCAACCAGTGACCTAGCAGCAGATGCAAGTAGTGATGCCGGATCCATCGATGTACCCCAATCTACTCCGACGCCAGAACGCTGTCTCCATTGTCCATTTGAAACGCTTGATCATGGGGAACTGCAGCAGCACCTCCAAAAACACACCTGCGAGAATCCTCCGCCTTCAAACTATCACCAGTGTGCCCATTGTGATTACAACGCAAAGGAGGAGTCAGAAATTGAGGAACACACCCCAGTGCATTTCAATGCGATCGAGAAACTGAAGTCCGTGGAGTTTTTCACCTGCTATGACCAGTTAGAGATAAGTGTGGAGCAGGAACCGGAAGGAGAGCAGGTGAAGCAGCTTACCGAGGATAACAACAATCAGGACAACGTCATTAACGCTAATGTTCAACAGGAGAATGAAAATCCAGTAGAGGCACCGGAAGAAGATGAAGAAGTGTTGGAGCACCCGAAAGCCAAGAAGCCAAGTACCAAGCTGATCCTCTACAAGAACGACGGTAGCTTGATTCTGAAGCCCTCCCATGAGACCGAATGCTCTTTGGTGGATCCGCAGAAGAGCGAGAATATCAGTGATCGCCTGCGTCGCAGAATCTTGCGAGGCACCTCCACCAATCAGCCGGAGGACTCTCCATCCCAGGAGCGTTCTAGTACACCGGAGAAAATGATATTGGTTAACGCCAAGACGGGCAAAGTCATTTCCAGAAAGTAGGCCCACCAAAGCCAAATCCCCTTTTTAACTTTAATCATACAGTTTTTTTATATTTGAAACATTTCTTGGTTATGTTAATATTTTGTTGTTGTGTTATTTTATATATTTTTTTCCTATTAGTGGAGATCGGCATTTGATTTGTTATAGGCACCTTTTCGGGGTTTATTTTTCTCTTACACATCCGACCAGAAACACACAAACACACCTAGTTGGAACAAGTTCCTGCACTTATAACTTGTTTAAGTCCTAAGTTAATCTTACCTATTCATAATTTACCAATAACCGAATATTCGAATATTTCTGTATATGGGGATATTATCTGCTGGATTGCGGCAATTTTTAAATTTATTTTATTGTAAACTATCAAAGAAAAAACTGTAATCAAAAAATTATTGATTACCAATTATATTTAATATGTTTAAATGGGTAAACAGCCCACAAAGAGCAAAATCCAAAAGCGTTTCAAAGAAATCAAACTTTGTATAAAAGAAGACAAAACTGTTAAAAGATAAAATTCAAAATTAAGTCTTGCTTACATTTATTTGATTAATTTTTGTCTGAATGGGAACTGTGATTATTGATAATTGTAAATGAAATAAACAAAAAAAAACAAATGATAATGAAACGCATATATCATACAATGAATATGGTACTATATACATACTATATAATTCTATAATAATAATATACATATATACATATATATATATATTTACACAGCTGCTGCAGAAACCCACACAATTTAAACGCAATTCAAGTATCACGAGAGAATTGGGAAATGTTGCAATATTTGCAATATAAGTTGCACAAGTACAGCACAGTTAAAATTAGTAATTTAGTTTATAGTATAGTTTTTCCTTGAAATAATTTTATTTAATTTTATTTCAACGATTGTTTTTATAAAAAGCAACGTTTTTCTAGCACACTGTAAGCGTAAGAACACTACAAACAAGAAAAATTGTTATCATAAACTCTAAGCAAACAAAAAGAACACATGTGGAATAGCGGGGCCATATTTAAATAGTTAAAAGCAAATTTAAAACCTAAACCAAGCAAATCAAAACCAGAAGGTTACGTAAGCAAGCGTAATAAGTAACGTATACAGAAATTTACTTGAATATAACTGCGAACCGCCTTTGATATGCATATATACATCTTATACCGATACCAATATATCTATACACCCATACATATATATTATATTGAAATAGTCCTTAACATTAAAATTAAAGATCTAGTGTAAATAACTTTGTTTTTGTTTTTGACGCACACAAACACAAACATACGGATCACCTTGAAACACAAACACACAGATTTATGGCATTGAATTACAAACAAAAAAATGTACAAAAAACAATTGTTAATAAAGAATTCAAATAAAAATACAAAATTTGCATTTAAATAAGATCTCTCTGTCATTATTTCAACGTCACTTTTTTTTATAACGAAGTGGCATGGAAATTCGGATTTTGCAAGCAGCTATAGGATGTACAAACTTTGTACTTTGTACAAACATGAAAGAGACATGTCCGAGAATCACCTGCTGAGTCCATATAAGCATCGGCTATAAGCATCTGTTAAGTCGATATAAGAATACTATATCCAAGAATTGCAATAAATATCCGATCTAAACTGCAGGAGTATATCAACTTCGAATATTTACCAATAATTGTATGACAAAAGTAACTTTCGTTCCTAACTTGATCTGCGCGGATACCATACGACTCCAAGATCCAAATCAGGAAGCTCAATCTCTTATAGTTTTCGAGATCCACGCTTTCAAAATTTTAGCCCGTTTTTACGGGTAATTGTATAGCTGGGTATATCTCCTCTAAAAATCCGTTTTTACGGATTTGTAGGGGTAATTGTATATACGGGGGGACTAACAAAAGTTTGTTACAAAGTTAAAAATAAGCGCAATAAAGTCACTTGTTCTTTCAGCAGTGTGCGCTGGCGCATTGTCATGATGCAAAAAGTATCGGCCAAGTTCCTTCACCATCATTGCACTTTCTGCAAAAACCTCTGTGTATCTCTCCAGCGCGTATTCTCTGACTTTTTCGAATGGGTGGGACAATGCATTGGGGGGCTACTCCACAGGTCCGAGGAGGAGGCCTTCGAAAAGTTCAGGCAGTTCCAGGACATCAATGTGGCCGTTTCCCTTGTGACTGCCCTTTCGACAGTCATTATCCAGAAGAAGCACGGGGAATTACAAAAAATGTAAGTGGTTAACAAGTTTAAATTTTTTTACATTAATTAATCAGGACCCTTCTTCTAGATACACTTCATTTGCGGCTCTAAAGTGGCGCCTTTACCCAGACCCAGATCGAGGAGAAAAGAAGGCTACTGCTGCTGGACCGGCATATCTATGGAAAAAAAAAAATAATAATAAATAATATAATGAATAATATACGAAACAAATTTCAAATTGAGATTTTGCTACAATTACATTAAAAATATAATTGTATTCATTGTGCTTTACATCCTATTTGTTTATATTTTCAAGCCCATGGGTTTTACTGTTTTTTTGAAAAAAATGAAATGAAGAGAGACTGGCTCCTTTAAAAAACCTAGTGGCACGCGAAACATAAAGTCTGGTCGCACTGGTTCTTTGGTATTTAAAATAGCACTATCGATTTTTTTATATCGATGTTTGGCGATAACCAAACAAAGAGTGAGAAAATACCAAAAAGAAGCTAATATTTTAGTTTACTTTGATGACCAAAACTTGGATTTACCCCCTATTTACCCACAATTGGACTATAGCACAATTTAGACCAAGAATAATTAGAACCGAAGCACCCCGACCAGGTACCACATGGATATGGATACCAAGTCCAACGACGACTCAGCAGGAAGCGATTCGCTGGACAAATCTATGCAAATCAATTGTGTAATGGTGGAAACCACTAGTTCCGCCATTGTGGAGGCAGGTGCCTCCTACAGCTCCTCCGAGGAGCTGGACAGCTGCAGTAGGGACTCGGCTGCGGAGGAGGTAAATGTGGGAAAGGCACTCAGTTCTGGGAAGCAGGCGGAGCAAAAGACTGAACCTGGGCCAGATGATAGTCCGAACAGAGAAACTGCGGCCTGCAACTCGTCCACAACCTCCACATCCTGCACTGCCTTCGAGACAAAAGTCAAGCTTATCTCACAGAACCTCAAGGAAACCACTCTTGCTGAGACCTCGGCGTCTGCATCAGCTTCCTGTTCGGCGTCTGCCTCCTGCAGCAGCAGGCTGCCCGAGCCACAAAGTCACAACAACTCTTCCTCCTCCACAGAAGACTCAGCGTCGCGCGGAAAAAAGGTGCGATTCCATCCGGATGCCAAGGAGAACGATGGTGGAAACTGGGTAAAGAAAAAAAGACGCTCAGCGCAAACGAAGCGAGCATCCTCGCCCAGCGGCATGAAACTCTACGGTTTTTTGGACCAACAGGCAGAGGAATACGACGAAGACGAGGTTGAGGAGGAAGAAGAGCCGGATGAGATGTTTGACTTTGCTAAAACAATTGCCGATGCGAAAGACTACCTCAAAGAGCATCCGCTGACGTTCGTGAATCGCTTAGATCAGAACGGGGAACAGACACGGTATGATTTCGATACCGTCAATAGTGGTCTGACCGTTGATCAGATCAAAGAAATGTTAGACGTATTAGAGATGTTCAGGAACGGAGAAAGCTTTATGGAGGATGGTCAGAACAACGATGAAGATTTTTACAAGCGTATCAAGCCGGAGAACGGAATAGAGCGCGTGCTGGGGAAGGAGACCAAGGCGGGAAAGGCAAGTATTTTTATATTATTATTTAAAAAAGCTGTAACATACATTGATATAAAAACAAACACGAACTTTTGATTAATAATTCTTATTCATTTTACAGGTACAATTTCTTTTGCGCTACGAGAACCAAGGTGGCCTTTTCTGGGAGTCTGAAGATTTCATTAAACGCATGTGTCCCACACTTCTTAAGGCCTACGAAAAAAATCGCGAGCGAAGACAGCAGCTTTTGGTTAGTAAATTAGGTTTTTTTAAAAAAAAATTAAAATTTGTAACACAAATTTATTTGCAGATGCATCACGTTGCCAAGCGGCAGAGTTTGAGACAGCGGTACACGGATTTCTAGTAGCACGCCGCTTAGGCTTAGATTTATAATTAGGTTCCATTACTTATAACATTTTTGTAAAATGAAGTAAAATATGTCTTTTGTTGAACAAAATGAGCACAATGATGTTATTTGGGGTCACTAAAAAACGTCTGACCATTGCATGGTTTTATCATTTTTTTTTATCATTGGTTATATTTTTGGTTTTATTTTTTTTTTTTAGTACTTATTACTAACAATGAAATTAAATGAAGGGACTTTTTAATAGATTCATTTTTAATGAATCTATCACAGATTTTTAATAGATTTTTTAGGTAACCGTGGTTGCTCTAAAGTCTAGAGTCGCTGGTTCTAGTCCATCATTAAACACTTAGGCTTTTAGGCTTTTTTTTTAAATAGATGGATTTGTCTTTTATATGTATTTCCAGCAAAGACGTCTGATGGTCCAACCGCTCTGGCTCATCCTTCGAGGCGAGCTACAATTTAATTCTGGTCCTCTCCTCCTTTTCACCCTGGGTTCAAAGGAAAGTAGAAAGTGGCTATCGTAAACAATATTATCTGCTTTAAGCCCAATAACAGAATATTAGCCCAATAAGCAATAACAAAAAAATCGTTAAATTCTTCCTCAAATGGGGGCCCGATTAAAAATGCGAGATCTCTCCAGATGATCTCTTTAGATGAGATGATGTTCTCTCCTCATCGTGAAATTCCTCGTGGTGCCTCCTAAGTTTTTCCTTCCTTCCTGTTAACGGTCATTCTGACGTATTTAGCGGCTTGGGATCATCGGGGTTACCCAAAGAACGATCATAAAATCTCTCTCATACAATACCAAACTCGTTCGATACGGCAAATGCACTTAAAATTAGTGCAACCATAGTATATAGCCATTCCTAGTAGTACAAATTATTTTAAATCCCCTTGCCTGACCAGTTACAGCTTTTCAATTACTAATAAAATTTTTTTTGCGGGCACTAAAAAACGTGGTGCTTGGTGCTCGTTATTTTATAAAAATTTTGAAACTTTTTTAACAAGAGGATTGTTGGCTTTATATACATAATATGTATTACATATCTAGTTTGGAAAAAAAAAACTATTGGTTTTCATTAATAAAAAGAAATTAAATTATCGTATTGTGATTTTTTATTTATAAGTTTTAATTCTATTGTTTAAGGCATTTTTGATAGGAGAATGAATTAATATAATTTTTATTTCGTCTATCATGCTTTGGAATAACTTTCTTATAACATTCATTCTCAAAAATTTGTCAGTTCAGTTCAATCAGTTGCCTCCCGTATTACAAAAAAAAAACTTGAATATAAACTTTTCAACAATTTATAAAAAAAATATTAACAAATTTTAAATAAGTGAGTGCAAGTACTTTTCGACAAGTGTTGCCATACAAAATAATGCTCGTCTTTTTGGTATTTTATTTTTCTTTATTTCCAGCTGACTTGACGATTTTCATCTTTTTCGGTATTTTCGATATTTCCGATATGGTACGTCGGACGCGAAAACAAAAATTAAAATTAAAAAATTGAAAAAGATAGGCGGACGTGTACATATTCAGTGTGTTGTAAGAAAACCTAAAAGCCGATATCTTCACTTGATCAAAGAAGAAGCATATAGTGTGCAAGCAGTCCGATAACCTGCCCTAGTATTTAAACAAAAGAGAAATTTTTTGCGTGGTCACCAGTCATTGCTATTGGCGTTGCAGTCTTCTGTTTGGGAAGTTGTTGCGCTCCTTAGAGTGTCCGGACTGAGATCGAAGCTGACGGCGTTACGTCTGGAAAGGGGACAAACAAGGACAGCAGGTGTAACTCTGCTTTGCGAGGCTAAGGTAAGTTAATGTGCCTCGCCTGTTTCCCCCGATTTCATTTTTCCTGCCGCTAGCTCGGCCCATCACCCTTGTGATTATATATCTTACAAATGCGCAGATAACTCTAATGGGGTTGGGGAATCGCTATACTTCAGATAGATTTTAATTATATAAGGTTTCCGCGTTAAATTCAAAGAAAATTTTCGAGATATTGTTTACTGCACTCGTGCTCAGAGCTCCAATCCCCTGCCATCTTTTGAATTCCGCACCCTTAGCTGATTGCTAAAAATAGTTGCAGCAGTGCATTTTCTGTCATTTTCGTGAGATCTACACCCGTTTCGCATTTGCGGCAGGTCAGTTGTCCTGATCTTAAAAATTCCGCATCCTGGTGGTGCGTTTTCGCCAACAAAGGGGCTCTCCGTTCGGGGCCATGTAGATCAGACGGAAACGGCATTGTCTTGTCTTGAACTTGACGTTGACCGCTGGACTTTGTTGTTTATTGGCTGTCTGCTGCGCGTGGCACTCTTTTTTTTTTCTTATACACTTGTAGAATATGTATGAATATTACAAATCTATGGAGCATTCCACGGCAGTTTACTCACTTGTTTAGCTAAGTTTTAAATTCGTCTCAAAATATACATTCACTTTTATTTGTTGGAAGAGTATGCAATTATCGGCAAGAAGCTGGCCTTTCTTTCTTGTTTTGTCTTTTTGTTTGGTTCATTAACCCACATCGACGCCAGTTTTTCAGCTGAAGGGGCAAAGGAAAAACTACGCAACAAACAAACAAAAACAGCGGAAAACCCAAACTGCGCATTGCGTCAAGACGGATCGGAGAAATGCCGGAAGAAGAGCCTCCGCAGAAGCCCATGGAAGAAGGGGAGGATGAGGAACAAGAGCAGGATCAGGACCAGGACCCGGAGCATGACCCTGAGCCAGAGCAGGCTGAGCTTCAGCAGCAGCAACAACAACAAGAGGACCAGCATCAACTGGGAAAACCTGGTGAAGATCAATCGCAAATGCCGGTGGCGGAGACAGTTGTCGCAGAATTAACTGCCGAAGAGGTTAGTATTGTAGTAAATTATTTAAAACGATATATTTTCATACGAATCATTTAGATCCGAGAACGCCGTCTTCGCACCCTGGCCGCTCGAAGTGGCCTGCAGACCACCCCAAATACGCAGAGCTCAGTCAGTCCCAGCCCGGAGAAGGCTCCCCGTACACAGGCAAACGTTTCTGGAGAGTCTCGTTTGGTTCGCGATGCCACCCCAAGCATCAAAAACATACCCAGCCTTTCGACAAATTCAGTTCCCAGTTCTGCTTGGCAAAACCTAGACGGCAAGCAAGACATGGATGTAGAAATGAAGTCGGTGGCGTCGACTCCACAGCAGGACGTGGAAATGGCGGCCGCTCCAGTTCCAAAGGACGAGATGCAAAGCTGTACGATCAAATCTAGATCCCAGGTGCCCATGGCATCGGCTAGCAGTCCGGTTAAAAGTGTGGATGAGCGAAACGAACAGATGTTGTCCAGTCTATTAAACGCTACTTGGAACGAGTTTGGCAGCGGATCCATTATATGCGCCCAGAGCGCGAGCTTTCTGGAGCAGCAGCCAGATCGCAGATTCGATTTCGAGTGCATTGTTTCCAACGTACTTATGGAAGCAGCTTTAAAAATCTACAACGATGAGCTGAACGAAGGCGAAGGCGGCGACGGCATGGAGTTCTCCTCCGCCAAAAAAATTAAGTCTGATGACACTGAAGTGCAAGAAATTTTGGCCAATGCGGTGGCCTCTGGTGGAGCATCCATCTCCGAAGAAGGTGCGGCAGCAGTGGTCAGCCGAGCAGATGGACAAACAGATGGGACGACCAATGATGGCGGAACTGCTTGCTCGGCGCCCTCTGTACTTAGCATTGTGACCACCACAAAACATCATGTACTGCTCTATTTACAACGCTGTTACAAAAACTACCAGGCGGAGTGTTCCCGGAAAACTGCCAACACCCAATCAGCCTTGCAATTGGCATTCGAGAGTGTGATGCGAATGGCAGTGCTTGTGCTCACCGACCGCATTTACCAGAATCTCAATAGCCACATGGATCAATCGGCGCTTTTAGAGCTTATGTACACGGACAAAATAAGTGAGTCCTTCCTGATCGATCTTGTGGCCCACACCTACCAGGATCGTGATGTCTTTGACGCGATTTTCGGTCAGGTGCTGCGGAGTCTCTTTGCGGGAATGCAGCGCAACATTTGCACTTCCAAAATAAACGTACATCAAATTGACTGGCTGGCCAAACTGGTGGTTATTAAAGTGGGAAACATTAGGCCCATTGCTGATCTTGTGTCCCGGCAGCCCAACTTCCTGCCGCCCATCTGCACCAAAATCTCTGGCAGAGAGATCGTCAAGTGCAGTTTCCTGGGTCCCTTCCTTTCCGTTTCGCTGTTTGCAGAGGAGAACGTGAAGTTTGCAGAGTTTTGTTCCAAGAACAAAGTGGAGGACGCGGCCAGCTCGCGGCTCCGTTGGGTATGTTAGTTATGGACATATTTTTCAAATTAATTTATACTTTCTTTCCCACAGGAACTGCACTCTATGCGCACTCAAATGCATGTAGTTTTCCACTCCCTATGTGTTAATGCCACCAGCCGTCCGAGGACGCTAGAGTACATCTCAAAGATTCTGCGCCTTAACGACCGTCGCGTCCAGTTTGCCAGTGATGAGAAGCTGCTCGCCAGAGATGGTTTTGTGATCAATATGATGAGCGTACTGCAGCAGCTGGCAGTAAAGATCAAGCTAGACCGTGTTGATCCGAACTTCCACTACTACTCAAACTCGCTTATCAACGTGGAGCACGACACTAAAATTCGTTACAACGACGAGGAGTACCGCAATTTCCTGGCCCGCGACTTTGCCCAGCCAGTTCCGCTGGAAAATGCAAACTTCCAAACACAATGCTGGTTTCTCACGTTGCAAGCCCATCACCTGGGCTACCTACCCGCCATCCAGCGATATCGCCAGAAGGTGCGCGCCATCAAGGAGCTTCAGAAGCTTATCGACGAGTTGGACCGTAGTAAGCCCCACTGGGTCAACTCCCGATATGCTAGCCGCAATAATCAATTCAAGGAACGCTGGGAGAAGCAACTGCGAAAATTAACTCGGTGAGAGATTCTTTTTATTTATATTTTGTTTACTTTAGAAAAAAACCGTGAAAACAATTAACAAACCATTGTTTGTTCCATTTCAGCTCCAAGACATGCAGCGAAATAACGCTTCTTGATCCAGCTTTGCTGCAGCACTGCACGGAATTCTACTCCACTGTCTGCGAATTTATGTTGTACCAGTTCGAGGGGCGTCCGATAGAGGGTCCGTTCATCTCAAAAATCCCCGTGCAACAACTGAAGCCAACAGATGCATTTTCTGCACTGCCCGAGTGGTACATAGACGACATAGCCGAGTTTATCCTGTTCACCATGCAACATGCCAACGTTGACATACGCCAGGGCATTGACCACTCTATTATCACCTGGCTGCTTACCTGCGTCTGCGCTTCGCACCTCATTAAAAATCCCTATGTGACTGCCAAGCTGGTTGAGGTGATGTTCGTCTTTTCGTTAAAGCCCGCCAACTCTGTGAACACAGCAGTAAGTTTGAGGTTTATAGAAATGTATGCCCTCTTTCAAGCATTACCGTTCTTTTAAATAGATGTGGAACCACGAACTAGCCCAAAACGCCCTGGTCAGCGCTCTAATGAGATTCTACGTCGATGTAGAAACAACAGGCCAAAGCACTGAGTTTTATGATAAGTTTACAATAAGGTAAACCAAAATACACTTATCCACTCGAGCATAATAGTAACCACTTTATTTATTCCAGATACCACATAAGCCATCTGTTCAAATCTATGTGGGAGAATCCCATTCACCGGCAAGCCGTCATCTGCGAATCAAGAGTGGGCAACCAGTTTGTCAAATTCGTGAACATGCTGATGAACGACACTACCTTTCTGTTAGACGAATGCTTGGAGAATCTCAAACGCATTCACCAGACCCAGCAGCTGCTCGCGGACAAAGCAAACCTGAGCAAAATGAGTGCCGAGCAGCAACAGAGCCGGCTCACCCAGTTGGCGACGGATGAGCGTCAGTGTCGTTCTTACTTGACGCTGGCGCGCGAGACGGTCGATCTGTTTCACTATCTGACGGTGAGTACTTATTTAATTTATTATTTATTTTTTACATATACATATATACATATAATTTTTTTTGTTGTTTTTATTTTATAGAGCGACATTAAGGAACCATTTATGCGCGCAGAGCTAGTAGATAGACTAAGTTCTATGCTAAACTTCAACCTGAAACAGTTAGCCGGGCCGAAGTGCAACGATTTGAAAGTGAAAAATCCAGCAAAGTACGGTTGGGAGCCGCGCAGCCTTCTGGCCCAGATCTTCGACATATATCTCCACCTTGACTGTGATAGATTCGCTCAAGCCTTGGCCGCCGATGAGCGCTCCTTCGATGTGCAAATTTGCAATGAGGCCGCCTCGCGGATACAGCGCTTGGCCCTGCGCTCGGCAGTTGAGGTGGAGCGCTTCAGGGCGCTCACTCAGCGAGCCCATGAAATTTATGGTACGGTAATGGTATGGTGGGGTAGTACGTTCCATTTTTTAATTGTTTTTATTGTCTTTTGTAGTTGCCAACCAACAGACTGAGGATGAGTGCGCGGATGCCCCGGACGAATTCAAGGATCCGCTTATGGACACCTTAATGTCGGATCCAGTGGTGCTACCCTCTGGCACTGTGATGGACCGAGCGATCATCACGCGGCATCTGCTCAATAGCTGCACAGATCCGTTCAACCGCCAGCCACTCACGGAGGATATGCTGGTGCCAAACATCGAGCTGAAGCAGCGCATAGATGCTTGGCGGAAGGAGCAGAGCGGCAAGCGCAACAACTGCTAAGCCCTGAGAACCCTCCCCGCAACCAAGTGTACGTGTACGCCTGGGACTAGTTTAATGTGCAGTTTTAGTGTATTACCTATCTTCTCCATATATTTATATATAAACACATAAATATTGTGCAGAATTAGTTTGCCGGTTATGTTTTTCTGCAGGTGTCTGTAATCCATAATTGATCACAGCTCCACTCCACTTGATCACAGTTTCAAGAAATTTTGAGAATTTGGAAATGTTTCGTTATTTTTTCTTTTGCTACAACTAAAATTTCTGTCGAAATAATCCAAATAAACTCTAGGTGTTTGGAAGTCTGTGGTTAAAAAAAGGTTTTAATTAAATTGCAATTCGATTAAAAATTAAACAGTAAACTAAGATATTTAAAAGTACCGCTCGAAGGCGGAATATTAAGAGAAACCGCATTTGTTGGTTTTTATAAAATTGGAATTTATATTTTGGATTTACAACTGGATTCACAAATAAAGTGTGTTAAAGCGTACTTCTAACATAAATTATAAAATATTTTATACTTACAAGCTACCGAGCATTCGTCTCGACGAGTGCATCAAATTCAGCTAGTAACACTGGATCGCAGGAACACTGCTCGCTTACCAGAAGGGACACCAGCCGATGTAGCACTGGCAGAGGTTCTCATTGTTGGTCGCCTGCTGAATGAGAAGCTCCACCTGTTGCTGCTCGTTGACGCTCTTTTGCGTTTGAAAGTCGGTGCCAGTTAGCTTGCACTTGACCCGCTTGATCACCTGGCTGGCCTTGCTGTTTGTCTCGTCCGCCTGCTGCAGGTGCAGGTGCGCCTCGTACGGCTTTGACTTAGCCATGGGCAGAGACTCCTCCATCGAGTCGCTTAGGGAATCCTGGATTCCGGAGCCGCCCCTTTCACCACCGGCTCCGCCGTTCCCAGCCGCCGCATCATTGCCCTTCTTGTCTACATCCAGGAGACGCCAGTTTAGTAACGGATCATATACAAAGGCCTCCAGGACGGCCATTAGGGAGTCCTTGTTCCGGCGGAGCACCAGCATCACGCTTTCGCAAGTGCGTCGGTAAGTGCCTTCGATGCCGGTGACTTCCATTGCCTTAATCAACATCCGAGTCAGCCTGAAGGGGATCTTCTCAGGGAACTTTTCTCGTGTCATGGCCACCTCGAAGCAGTCTCCAAAGTCAATGTGCAATATCTTGCCGCTCATCCGGTCCAGCATTAGATTTGAAGGATGCCGGTCGCCCAAGCCCAAAATGTAGCCGACCATGGACATGACAGCCAGTGAGCGAGTGTAATTGTTCCGGCGCTCGAACCACAGTTCTGAAGACGGCGACTTCAGCCACAGCAGTTTGGCCAGGTCATCGCCCTGCGTTTGCCCAAGAGCATATTCAAACACCTCCACCTTTTGCATCAGGGTCAGATGATCGTAGTCGGGTGCAAAATTTAGCATGGTGCGGTGCTCCTGATTGAGGGGCACCTTCTTTTTGTCCCGATAGTCACGGATCAGCGTGTGCAGTGTGTCGCAATGGGGCACCCAGCCTATCAGGCCAGAGTTGGTGCTCAGAGGGATGACTGCGTATCGCTGGATGGTTAAATTTCGCCGGAACGTGTCCGGATCGTCAAGCAGAAGAGTGTTTACCAGGGAAAATAGCTGCATCACCCGCTCATCCTGCCGCAGATCTTCGTGTCCTTTCAACAGATACATATAGTCCTTTCCATTCGACCCGGAGATGCACAACTTGCGTGGCCGCTGTTTTGAGGTTATTACCTAAATAGAAAGAATAGGATCAGACCATAGGATAGTAAGGTGAAGGCTATTTTGTGATTTCTACCTGTAGGTTCGTCTTTATGTGACTAATCCGTATTAGTTCCTGTCCGGGATTGTACGAACCAGGCACTGCAAGTTCGAGATCCTTGCAGGTCATTAACTTGGGCGAAACATATGGCAGCTCCAACGACGTGAGCTGCGGCAGTTGACGCGAGATCTTTTGGAAGACATGGTAGTATATATCCCAGGCACGGTCGAGATCCATCACAACGGCAGAGGTCTTGTAACGCTGTGACCATTCGTATGCCTCCGTTAGCTCACGTCCGTAGGCCTGGGAGAAGGACGTCTCTTTCAGAGTTTGTGGTCCTCTGCCCAACATGGCGTGGAGTGGTTCCAGGATCTCGAACATGCCCTTTACATTGCGATCTCCGAAGTACAGCCGCGAGGCCTCCTCTAAGCCTTCGTGCCACTGCTCGTGCCACAGGATGGCCACACGGATGAGTTCCTCACTGCACATTACAGCTTGTTCCACCAACGTCGGTGAATGCTTACGCATGGAGTCCAGGATCTTAAAGGCCGCATTTCTGCGAGCCAGCGAGGCGGATTTAGAGGCCACCGTCAGAGGATAAACCAAAGCTTGCGGATGATTTTTTCCAATATCCATTAGCAACTGGTGAATCAACTGACCCACCAGCTGACGGTGAGTGTCGATGCGTGCAATGAGCTGTGGGATAACCTGCAACCAAGTGTTGATCTCAATCAGCTTCATGCCGGAAAGCAGTGCCTCGTAAACTTCAGCGTGGTTGCCATAGTCGAACCAAAGGGTCAGAAGCCGTAACGTGTCCTGCAGGGAGTTGCCCTTGATCAGACTGATGGAGCGGAAGAAACCCTGCACTGCTGGCACTGCGTACTGCTGGATGATGAGCAGATCATTGTCCAAGCCGAGACTCATACCCATGCTTAATCCCTGCTGTTGTTGCTGCTGCTGTTTGTCCAGGGCGGACTTCTGAGCCTGAACCACCTTGAAGTTCATATAGGCCCACAAGTGCCAGGCCTTGTACCAATTGGGATCGTAACTCGTGGCCTTCTCAAAGCATTCCAACGCGCCCGGTATCGCGTCTGGTCCGATACTGTCCTGCAGTTTGTTCTGCCAAGTGGCCAATCGAAGGTAGCAGCGCGCCATTAGCCGTTGGTCTTGCTGCTTGAGTGCCTCCGGTGGAAGGCAGCTTAGCTCCTGGCTGTAGGTGTTAACAAAGTGCCTTAGCTGGTCGTAGGCCTCCTGTAATTGGTTGTTTTCCGCCATGTACTTTGTGTAGGCGTAGGTAACTTGGGGTTGATTGCACGGAAGGGGTTGCTGGGGATTCAGCTTTGGATCACAGCCCAGCAACATTACTAGAGTCTTGTGAGAAAGGTGCAGCGATCCGCTTTTCCGACATAGACTGGCGTACTTCAGCCAGGTGTGAATGTCGTCGTGTGGCTTTACTACCAGTGAGTGCACTTGGATGATTCGCCGCCAGTCCTCAACCGACCGCTGTCCGCCCTGAAGCCTCTTCCACCACATCGCTTTCAGGGGTTCTCTTCTTTCGGGTATCAGCTTGTACTGGATTACTTCCTCCAGCTCCGCCAGCATTTGCACACAGACCATGGCACCATAAGCTCGTTCGTACGATTCGCCCGCCATCGAGGTGAGCTCAGTGTCAAGAAGATCTCTTGTCTCGTCAATTAGTCGTTGGGCAGTCTCAAAGTCATCGTGGTGCACGGCCAACACGGCTCGGTAGAAGCTTCCATCCTGGGTGTCTTCAGGTATGCACCTGACATACTCTCGCATGGCCTCCCAATCCTGGAGACCCCATGCAGCTACAGCAGCTAAGGGACTTGCTCTTGCCTTGGATTCCGTATTGAAGTTTTCCCACTCGTGCTTGGTCACATTGCTTAACTCTGACCAGTCACCAAGTGCCTCCAAGCAGCGCATGTGTCCCAGACGCGCCTCCACGTCCGACGAGTCCGCATGGAGGTTCCGTTCATAGTGCTCTAAGGCCTGATCCCAATTGTGCAGCTTCTCGTACCATCTTCCCTGCACGTTCAGCTCGTTGGCTGCGTTCCGATAGGTGGTGAGAAGACCTTCAGCAGCCTCCCGTTGCTGTAGCTTGTTATTGATGAGGATCAGCGACTCAAATACCTGCGGATCCTCTCTCAGCAGGAATTCTTCTTCCTTGTAGCGTAGGGCTTTCGCATAAGCTCTGCATGCCATAGCTCGTGTGCCCAGTAGTTTCGTTTCAATGGGTATGGGATCCCTATCGCAGTGTTCCATGAATTCGGCCAGGTTAAGGATAGTTTGTGTGATCTCCGGCATGTCAGTTACTTGCAGAGCCTGGATCAGGGATTGCGTCAGCTCAGTTTTCAGATCCGGCGGCAGCTCCGTCCAACATGAAATAAAGGCCGCATTAAATAGGTCTCGAAGCAGAGTTTCGTACTCCTGGGCCAACATTAGACATGCTCGCAGGGCGTGAGATGGGGAATCCTTTAGCAGGCCAATAGACAGCCTTTTCAACCATTCCACCCAGTCGTCCTTGGATACGCGTCGAGTAACCTGCCATACCGTACGCAGCTCGTAGGTGGTGGCCTAAGAAACAAATAACGTTACAACAAATTCAAAACTAAAAGCTAATAATAAAGGTAACTACCTGCGTAATCTTATTGTTGCTATTGCTGTCATTCACAAAGGGTTCGTTATTTTTTATCTTAGCAGGTCGAAGCTCTCCTGCGCCACTTGCATCTGCCAGAGTGCTATTCGACTGGATGCCGCTGAGTAGCTGCTCATATTCGGGATCTACAATGCGGTGCTTGACCAGGGTGCGCTGCACCATGGGCACAAACACCAGATATTTCTTTCCCAGCTGTTTCACCAACGAGCGAAGTGTGATCATCGCCTGGTCTCGCAACTCAGGTTCTGCCTCCAGAACTCGCACTAACGGATGGATTATGCGGGATGAGAAGTCAGTGAAGTCCAACTGGCAGGCCAGGTTGTTAATTGTTTCCAAAGCCACCAGAGAAACCTGCTGGGGCACATAAGGCGAATCAAACAGCTTTACGATCGGCGGCACAATCAGGGGCAAATAGTACCCCAATGTACTGCCAAACTTTTGGAGAGCTTGAAGTAGTCTTCTAGTGACCATCCTGTCCTTCGAGTTGTCATGCTGCAAAAAACGCAAGATTTGGGGTATCAGTTCCGCCAAGTAGTCCCGGAAATCGCAACCCAAAGCCACCGCAATCTGCTCTATAAGATTGATTAACGTGTTTTGCATTGGCAGTGCCGTATTGAGGGTCCAGAACTCCTTGATCAGTTTGAAGATGTCGCCCATGTAGCTGATAATGTGGAGCTTTACAAAGGCCACTAGAATAGCCAACTGTTGAAACAGAAAATCCCGCAGATTGTTATCTGCAGTGCGCACATTGTCCAGCAGATTAGGCAGCACCTGGGCCAAATAGGGCACGCACTTTATTCCAAGACTCTGGAAAATGTAGGTCACCGCCTGCACAACCGTAGTGTGCCGAGTGCTCAGCGTGGGATCACGCAGGATTCGCATCAGAGCAGCTATAGCCACCGCCGGGTAGTACTCGTCCAGGGCATTTCCCATGTTTACCAACAGCTCCGCCGTCGAGATGTCCTGGTTTTCGTCTACTTTGCCATCGGAGTAGGCTATCAAAACGTTGTCCTTTTGGCTATCAATTAAGCCTTTGTTCATCTTGTGCTTGTAGGGATCCATCGCGCCTAGTAAACCCAGCACACGGATGGTCTCCCTGCGGATCGATCTGCGCTGCTCTGTTTTTAGGAAGTTAATTAGAATATCTATCAGTACAGGGTACTTGTGATACGGTGTCACGACTCTTCCTGTGGCACTAATCAGTTGCCCCAATGTCCACAGGGCTACTCCTCGCTTGTCCGGACTGCCTGCATCTCCGAGCATCTCTAGTAGAATAGAGAGCAAGTCATCGGCCCACAGCTCCATCTCATTAGAGCCGCCATTTACCTCGGCCAAGTCGCCAATGGTGCGGAGTACGTTCAGTATAACCCCTGGATTGGACTCCGGCTCATGTAGCTTGGGCACCAGCGCCTTTAGGATTGGATTCATGTACGAAGAAATGAGCCTGGGGGTACTAATAACCAAGTGATCCAACATTCTGGCACTTTGTTCCTTGTTTCTGTTCATTCCCGAATACTTTAGATCGGTTAGTAGCTCGATCATGGTGGTTCTCAACTTGGGCATAACATAAGCTGGGTTCATAGAAGAGAGCCGGCCAATGGTCACCATTGCCAGTTCCCGAATCTCAAAGATCTCGTCATGCAAAGTTATAAACAGTGAATTCAGTGACTCTGGTTGCGCTAGTTTGGCGTCGAACGTCTCATCGAGGGAGCGCAGGATTTGGATTCGCACGTTACAATCCAAGTCCGTAATAGCCACCATTAGCAGTCGTTCAATTACGTAGGAAACAGTGTCACTGAGGGTTTTAGAGTTGTCCATGTTTTCCGATGACTGAACTGCTAGCTTGAGAAGTCTCGTGCAAGTTTGCACGGCTTCCAGGCGAATCTCCTGTTGTTCGTGGATAATAAAGTAGTCTGCGCACCTGAAGAAAGACAAAGGCATTTAGAGGTAGGTTTATATTAAACAAGGAAGGACGGCTAAAGTCGAGTTTCCTGACTATATTATACTCGGTACTCATCTCTTACACCCAGAATCTAACTAACCCTTAAACCTTAGTTTTATATCTTACAGTTCAAAATTTTAGCCCGTTTGTATGGGAAATTGTATATATATGGGTACATCTCGTCTAAAAATCGGTCGATTAGGATGAAATTCAGATATGAAATACTCGCTATTTTTGACTTGAACTGCATGGGATTTGTAGGAGTCTCCATACCAAATCGTATAGCTGTATCTCTTTAGTCTCTGAGATCCACGTATTTATACGGACAGCCGGACATGGCTATATCGACTCGGCGACTCTTGATGCTGATCAAGAACATATATACCTTATGGGGTCGGAGATGATTCTTTCTCTATGTTAAATACATTCACACTACTACAGTATACCTTTGTACCCTACGAGTACCGTGTATGAAAATGTATAAGCATACCGCTGTACAAAGTCCAACATGTTTTGTTCTTCAAAGTTGAATGTACCCAATGTCTTAAGAGCCAGGACCTTGGTGGCAGTATCCACATTTTGCATCAATGAGGGATCAATGGCGATCGGAGGAATGGCAGCATACGGAATAGTAGCCGGTTTATTCATCAGAACTTGGGACAGCACTCCGATTAGTCCATCTGTGATGGCCGATTTCAGCTGCGGCACATTTTCGGACAGCTCCCGCAGACACACAGTTAGGGATGGCGACAGGCCGGTATAGAACATCTGCTCCAGAATATCCCGCACATCATCTGCAATTTCTGACTTGACGGCGTGCGCCAATAACGTAATACACGCAAAAATTGCAGGATCAACTGGAACCTTTCTCTTGCTGGCTAAATCCTTGGCTGGTAGCGAAACCTTAACACTGCTCATGATCGCCGAGAGGTGAGGCTCAATCGCACTTTCCACAGCTACTGCCATGTATCCGATCGTGATAAACGCCACTGTGCGATCCTTTTCCTTTCCGCGCAGAATCAGCATCAAATAGGCTACGCACGACTTCAGATATTTCTCTACAAATACATCGCGGTTGAAGGCGGCCAGACGGGGCAGGATCTGTAACAGGGCTTGCTGTGCATACGGTGACTTGGAAAATCGCTGCTCTAGGACGTTGTCGCAAATGGTGGTGTAATGCTCTTGGAGGATCTCATGGGCATATGCCGATTCCAAAACATTATGCTGTAAGATAAATCGTTTATTTAACAAGTATTTAAAATAATAAACGTATTATAAATAGAACCCAAAAAAAACTAAGGGCAGAGAAAGGACATAAGCAATACATTACTTTGAAAAATAAATCGTAACAAAAGAATAAATACGTCCATTAATAATGAATAAAAATGATCGTTAGACTCACGCCGGTGAATTTTGCCACCCCGCTATGGTCACTAGTCTCGGCTAGACTCGATTGGGTTCCGCCAAGCCTTTCGATGAATGGCATCTTCAGTCGCGGTACAAAAGTGTTAAACTGAGAACCCACGCCCGTGGAGACACCGGCCTCAAGGCTTTTATGCGAAGACCTTGGAAATAGTGTTTTCAGCGACGTATAACGACGTTCCCAGGTGGCATTTGCACAGCGGAACAGCTCGTTCACGACAATAAGACCTCCATGGATACGATCATCTCGCGTCACACCTTTTTGATCCTTTCCAGCTACCAGGTCCGCGCCAAAGCTTCCATTGGCTTTGTCATAGCAAATCCGGTACCACTGCGGCTCACTGGACTGCTTTGTGCACTCCCGCTGGGCGGTGACGATCAGGGCAGCTCTCAGGGCTTCTCCAGCGGACTCTCGAATGGCTGGCTTCGGGTCGAAAATTGCATTGAAGATCACCTCGAAAAATGTTATTATGTGCTGGTAGAAGTATGTGGGAAGGGCGATGGCCACCTCGCGGAGAATAAACACGGCGGCATGCCGGCGATACTGAAAAATATATTATTAGATATGAGATTTTAAATTTTGGTAAGTTCTTCACCACACCAACCTCTTGCCGTTCGCTGCCGAGCACCTCAAAGGCCTTCTTGATGTCAAAATCAAAAGACACAGCACCTTTGGAAGTGGGCATATTCGCCAGCTTCACCATGGACCGGGCGGCTATCTCCATAACGGACACGTCATTTATCAGGAGCAGATCCCTAAGACGGTTCAGGTAGGGCGCAATACCTTTCCGAGCTGTGAGACTGCCCTCACAGTTGATGAGGCACTCTAGAAACAGAACGAATTACGCATTTTGCAAAATCTCAGAAACCGTGGGACTCACTCATTGCAAGGGCTCCTCCCTTTTTTTCATTTATGTCCGTCGCATTCACCATGTTAAAAATGTGGTGATCGAACTCGTCGAAGAACTGCGTCAGCTCCTCCTGGGACATCTCACGCAGCTCCGTCTTCACATAGAACATCAGGTCCTGGTGGGCCTTGTTCTGGACATTTCTGTTGCGGGACTTTAGTCCGTTCACGAACTGCTGCACCACCGACGACGTAGACATGGTTCTGCAGTCTCTTATCACTCGGCACTTTTAATGGGGCGCTTTTTTCCGGAGCAGGTGCATCTGCCTGCGGAGTCTGCACTTTGGAGGTTAGACAAATGGTTTTTCAATTGCCCCGCTTAGGTTCTGTTGTTTGGTCACAGCGAAGCCACATAATGGTACGCGATTGTAGTTTGTAAATAACAAATCCGGTAGATTTGCCGGTGGAAAGTTTCGGAAAATAACTTTTTACGGCGATTGCAGCCGCAGCCGTGAAAGAGAGTACAGTGTTGCATACCACATTCAATTAGCGTGTCTTGCAGCACTGCCCATTGAGTACTTTTCAACACTTTTTTAGCCAGAACCTGGCAGCCGTGCCGATAACAATAACCGATAGATCAATACCAGGGGAAAATCAAAAGCAAGGAGAATTTTCATAAGAGGCTGCTGAAAGAAATGTGAGCATATTTAATTTTAGCCAAGTCAAAAAAGCGCAGTTAGTGAAAAATCCAACAATTGCACAGCAAACATTTTGTAAAACCCAGTGACAGTGTTTAATCCGTGGTTTTAAAGCATCAAATAAAGAAAATTCATACCAGAGTCTATGGCATGCGTAAAAATTGTATTGGAAAATCGATGCTCTTGCGGGGGGCGGTTTCAGGAAGCTTTTCACTTACCTTCTGCTGCGGGTGTCTCTTCACATCAGCGCCACCTAAGATTTTTCGCGGAAAACTCAATAACTGGGGGAAAATGTGTTTTTGTTTATAATGATTTTTTTTATTTTAAAATGAGAAGTTTTAAATAATCGACGTTAAGAAACCGTTTGTTTTTTAAAAATTCAGTTGGATCATATAAATATATGCATTGTGTATTATATATGATGATATAGGCGTCCCATATATGCCATATATTTAAAAATTTAATTTTCTAATGTTTCATTTTCCGTATAACTGACATTTTTTAGCAACTGACCGTTAGCGAAGTAGAAGAAGAAGAGCAACGCGACCATGTCCAACTTGAGAAAATTCAAAGACGAGGAGCGCGAGTCGGAATATGGACGCGTCTATGCGGTGTCTGGTCCAGGTGAGCAGTTTCACAAAAGTACTTGAATTTAAATATAATGTTAATATCATCATTCCTCTACCTTATCCAGTCGTCACTGCCGAGGCCATGTCTGGATCGGCTATGTACGAGTTGGTGCGCGTGGGCTACTACGAGCTGGTGGGCGAAATCATTCGTCTGGAGGGTGACATGGCCACCATTCAGGTGTACGAGGAAACCTCCGGTGTAACTGTCGGAGATCCTGTCCTCCGCACGGGTAAACCCCTCTCGGTGGAACTGGGTCCTGGCATCATGGGCAGCATTTTTGACGGTATCCAGCGTCCACTTAAGGATATCGGTGTAATGACCAGTTCCATCTATATACCCAAGGGCGTGAACACCCCGGCATTGTCTCGTTCCGAGATGTGGGAGTTTAATCCCTTGAATGTGCGCGTCGGTTCTCACATAACGGGAGGAGATCTTTATGGAGTTGTGCACGAAAACACGCTGGTCAAACAACGCATGATTGTAGCGCCACGGGCCAAGGGCACGGTGAGATACATTGCCCCCGCTGGTAATTACAATTTAGAGGACATTGTTCTGGAAACGGAATTTGACGGCGACATCACCAAACACACCATGCTGCAGGTGTGGCCTGTAAGACAACCACGTCCCGTCACGGAGAAGCTGCCGGCCAACCATCCTCTTTTCACGGGCCAACGCGTCCTCGACTCGCTCTTCCCATGTGTACAGGGCGGCACCACCGCCATCCCCGGAGCTTTTGGCTGCGGCAAGACTGTAATCTCCCAGGTAAGGTCTAACATACTCATCAAATTACACATTTAGACCAACGTTCAAGTAACACGAAACTTCTCCCCTACAGGCTCTCTCCAAGTACTCCAACTCTGATGTGATCATCTACGTTGGTTGCGGTGAGCGTGGTAATGAAATGTCCGAGGTGCTTCGCGATTTTCCCGAGCTGACCTGCGAAATCGATGGTGTCACCGAATCCATCATGAAGCGTACCGCCCTGGTGGCCAACACCTCCAACATGCCCGTGGCTGCTCGTGAAGCCTCCATCTACACCGGTATCACTCTGTCCGAGTACTTCCGTGATATGGGATACAATGTGGCTATGATGGCTGATTCCACCTCTCGATGGGCCGAGGCTCTTCGTGAAATCTCAGGTCGTCTAGCTGAGATGCCGGCAGATTCCGGCTACCCAGCCTACTTGGGTGCTCGCTTAGCCACTTTCTACGAGCGTGCTGGTCGCGTCAAGTGTTTGGGTAACCCTGAGCGCGAGGGATCCGTGTCCATTGTCGGAGCTGTGTCACCACCTGGTGGTGATTTCTCCGATCCCGTCACCTCTGCCACCCTGGGTATTGTCCAGGTGTTCTGGGGTCTCGACAAGAAGCTGGCCCAGCGCAAGCACTTCCCCTCGATCAACTGGCTGATTTCCTACTCAAAGTATATGCGGGCTTTGGATGAGTACTATGACAAGAACTTCCCAGAGTTTGTGCCACTGCGTACCAAGGTGAAGGAGATCCTTCAGGAGGAGGAGGATCTGTCCGAGATTGTCCAGCTGGTGGGCAAGGCCTCGCTGGCCGAGACCGATAAGGTCACCCTTGAGGTGGCCAAGTTATTAAAGGACGACTTCCTGCAACAGAACTCTTACTCGCCATACGATCGTGTGTGCCCATTCTACAAGACCGTGGGCATGCTAAGGAACATTCTGGCCTTTTACGAGACCGCAAGACATGCCGTAGAGTCGACAGCCCAATCGGATAATAAGATTACTTGGAACACTATTAGGGAGTCGATGGGAGGTATTATGTATCAACTGTCTTCGATGAAGTTCAAGGTAAGTTTTGATATTTAATGTTACAAAATTGTCTGAAAATGCACGGATTCCTAATTAAATCAATTCATTAACCACCAATTATTTTTCAAGGACCCAGTGAAGGACGGCGAGCAAAAGATTAAGGCGGACTACGACCAGCTGTACGAGGATCTCCAACAGGCCTTCCGAAATCTTGAGGATTAAGCGGAGCCGGAGCCAACCGAAAATTGCGGGATACCCATGCATAAGGAGGAAAGCAGACGAATCAAGAAACCAAAATTAGGTTACTGTTCGAATTCCTCAATTCAATCTACAATTCTAGTCATATTTACATAATGCATAATAAGATATTTGAATCCAAGTTAATTTATAAGTTAAACAGTTTGGCCCGATTCAGGTCTAGTCAGAGGGAAACCCGAAAATGAGAACTATAACGACGAGTTACAAGATGCGAACAATAATTAGTCGGTAGCGCAAGTGAAGTACAGACACACGGACTTTATTTGTCCAGTTTAAACCAGCCATATATTTACATAATACAACATGCGTATGCATAAACATCTATGTTGATATATAATTATAATTCAAACTATTTATTGTTAGTAAATTTTCATAAAGTTATCGATTGTGTTCGTTCCCCAATTCGTGTGAAACTTAACCCAAATTTAAACGAATCTAAAGAGAGTTGAAAACTTTACGAAACTACAATATTATATATTTCTACATATTATAGACCTTTAAAGAACGCAATAACAATGTAGCCCAAATTCGATGCATGTACCTCTACTACCAAAGAATAGTTATGTCAGTAATTTGTGTGTGTTGCAAATGGAGCTATGCAAATAAAATGTATTATGAATGTTACAAAAACAAGGGACGCACTTTATTAGTTTTTGGACGATTGTTTTCCATCTTTCAAATATTTTATAGAAGACCGCCAATAATATGCGAGTACAAGCCATTTTCCAGCACTGTCAGCTGTGGAACTATCGTTGATATCGATAACAAAAAACGCTGGGTCGTGACGTGTATCACTTTGTTGTTAAATTTAGGAAACTTTATTCGCAAATTTAGCTTAAATTAAATTGAGGATGGCTCAATTTGGCGGTCCAAACGATTTCTACAGCTCCGGTCCATCGACCGATGCCAGCTACAACTTTGATATGCCAGAGTTTGGACAGGAACTGTGAGTAAATTTCAGAAGTCTCTCAGTTTACAATTCACTACTCTAATTGATTGCAGGAATTTCCAAACCTTTGACAACACACAGCCCTCGGTGCCCCCTAACTATGATAACTATGCTCAGCCTCCGGCTCAGGGATTGGGCGGCTTCTATGATCCTACGGCGTATTCAGACACAAGCTATGGTCAGGACAAAAGTGCGAAACAAGGCGGAGGAGGAGCAGCCGGCACAGATTTCGACGATGAACCACCTCTCTTGGAGGGTAAGATACTAAAAACAATATTTTTTTAAGGAATAGTCTCGGTTATATCTGTTACCTGTGTCCGTGGTATCGTACATTCAATGTATGAGCAAGAAGGAAATAAAAAATGAATATACACTTTTGATCATCAGACACGTTTAAGACGACTTACATATGGATGTATTTACCGTCTCTATTCAAAGACTATGATCTGGAATTCCCATATACTTAAAACATTTGTAGTTTAAAATCAAAGCTTGGACACCTTATTGGCTTTTATGTCTAGAAGTCAAAATCCAGACAGATCTGACAAATTTAAAAAAATTTAAAAAACGTTAAAAAACGTAAAAAAGTTTTTATTTTGTTTAATATTGGCTCTTAAAAAATGGTTAGCAATATATTTTCACACTTAGTAAGGGATCAGATTTATTCAATTCTATAAATTGGACAATATTTGGCACATGAACAATAATATGAAACATTGGTTTGTTATTAAAATTTCAGAATTGGTTACTGTGTTGAAAAATGTTATCATCTTGGTTTATTCGTTCTTTTGACTGCAGTAGTACCAATGCTGCGACAGTCTGTTCAAGTGGCTTAGTTCAAAGGGAGTTTTCATTTAAAATGCTTGATATTTACTTACATTAAAAAGAATTTAATTCCGAGTTTCAATATAAGACGGCAAAAAATACGAAGCTAGTGAAAAAATTTATTTATTTTATGTTAAATTTATATGTCATTTATAGAGATGAAACGGATAGCAGTTTGGCCGGATACCGGATACCGGATATTCGGCCGACCATTTGGCCGGATAGCCGGATATCCGGCCGCCGAATGTTTGCAAAACTTAGCCGTTTGCGTAGGCTTCGAGGAAAGAATTCCCGACTTATCACTTATGCGAGCATCGTTAAAAGCTGAGTTAGAAACTCGTTTTACCTCCATAACTCAAGACTCAAACTACTTAATTGCAACTTACCTAGACCCTAGATTCAAAGCAAACTACTTGGGGGTGATTGAAGCAGCAAAAGCTCGACAGGAGATCCTATTAGAATATTTAAAAATGTCTTGTGAAGAGTCTTCAAGTAGCAGTTCATCTTCAACACCGGCTAAAAAGAGTAGAAGAGAGGAGACAGAGGCAGCTGTATCTTGCAAAGCTCATGAGACGTTTTGGGACTGCTTTGATGAAGTAGCAAATGAAAACAACACTGACCAGGTGCAACGTGGAGAAAAAATGCAATAACCTGTGAGCTGGACTATTATCTTAAGTCAGTGCGAATTGATCGCACATGTGACCCTTATTCTTGGTGGGCAGCTAATGCCAAACAATACCCAAATTTAGCAAAGTTTGCAAAAATCTATCTTTCTGCTCCTTGTAGTAGTGTGTATAGCGAAAGACTTTTTTCGGAAGCTGGCCTTGTTTATGAAGAAAAACGCAACCGCCTGCTACCTCTCAATGCAGAGAAATTAGTATTTATTCATCATAATTTGCCCTTAGTGCAGTATGAGTACTAAATGTACTAATTCCTTTTCCTTATATCACATTTACTTAATATTGTGTAATTTAATACTTAAGATTAACTAAATAAAGAAAATAATGAACAAAAATATGTTTATTTTATATAGCTTTTTTTTTTTTAAATCGGCCGGATATCTATCCGGCCAAATCGTAGCTATCCGGTATTCGGCCGGATAGTATCATGGAGGCCGGATAGGCCGGATACCGGATAGTTGCCGGATATCCGTTTCATCTCTAGTCATTTATTAAATGTAATTCGACTTTTATGTGTTATCAATTTTTTATGTAAGTATTCCTAAAAATAATTTTTTTTTTAATATGACCAATAAACCAATCCGTATTACTAAATCCGACATTTAAAATAAAACATCAAAGAAATAAATTCCTTATAATTTTTTATATTTTCCCTAATGAATTATAATATATATCACAAGTAGCCAAGTAAATTAAACATAAATGATCTCAAAAAACTAATGTTGTTTTCTGCTCTTTTCAGAACTAGGCATAAATCCAAATCATATATTCCAGAAGGTAAGAAAAACTTTACCCACTCCATGTTAATCACAAACCCTAACTGTAAAAGAATACACAATTCTTGAAAGAATAGAGAATTCTGCACTGCACTTGAACGCATTTTTAACTGGAGCAGACGTCTTGAAGCAAAAAGAAAGTCGAGCAATTGCATATTTTAGAAAGCACAAAGAAATTCCTAGGCCGTCTGCAAAATCCTTAGCTTCCCTTTACGCATTTCACTTGATTTTTTCCGGTACCTTCTAATTTTTTCTAATTTGCAACCCAGAGCAGGGGGCTTTTCTTTTCGACGGGCACTTTAGGCCGCGGCAAAACTCCCTTTTAATTGAAATTTAAATGTTTTTGCCTTTGTGTTTATTGCGGGGTACCTTTTCTGCAGCAATAACTCTATGGTTTGCTCGTTGGCGTTGTTGGTGCACTTGCCGGCTTGTGTCGTTAATGAAGACATATTTTTTCATTGCACTCGCTGCCTACCAGCACATAGTTGTTTTTAAATAAATAAAGCTACTTTTGTGTTTTTAATTAAAGTTTTTCTGACTCATTTTTTTCATCTCACCAATTTCCATTTCATTCCGTTCAGTTGAGTTTGCAGTGCTGTGTGTAACTTTCTGCATTTTTGTCCATTTCGTTGAAAAAAAATGGCGGACGCCTGATTCTCATTTCTTTCGCTCGGGCACGGAATTTATTACGTTTGTGTTAATTGAAAAATGAAAATGTTAATGAGTCCGTGCGCCATCACAAAACTGAAATGAAATGCTAATTAAATTGTACATCAGCTAGCGGGGGAATTATGGTTAGATTTGCGTTTGACTCTTACTTCTGTTTGGTGATGAAATGAATCCCAGGCAGGGCATGTTGGAGGCTAAAAAGGACACAAAGAAATAAATATTTTTTTTGGAAATATCTCTTTGATAATATTTGGAAATTTAGGATTTACCCTAGACTATATTATTTTTCATTCGTGATTATTTTTTAACTATGAGTTATTTATAGTTTGGTTTCGATCCCATCAAACCAACCAGCTTTCAATCTCAATTAAAGCTGGTAAATTTAGTAGAGAGATGTTAAAAGCGTGGTGGAATTTCAATGACAAATTTCGGAGAGCCCTTGCTGGTGTAATATCAAATTTCATGGCTTTTGCAGTGCCCCATATTCTCATGCGTCAAATGCGTTGACAGCTTTTGGTCCAGTTCCCAGCTCCCGGCTCACCGTCACCCGATCCCTACTTCCTGCTTGGCCGTTCACTTGCTGGCAGCCTGGCTGGTCAGCAATATCATTTATCATCAATTTCCATTTTTCAAATTTCTCTGCCACTGCACACAATACAAGAAACGGGGGGAAAACCAAAACGCATAGCGAACAAATGTTTGGAAAACGAAACGGGGGAACTTGGGCTTCGTTTTATGACCGCTGTGCGGACAAATGAATTGTGTTGTGTTGTGTTGTGTCCCTTGTCCTGTTGCAGGCTCCGTGAGTGATGATGGCCCGCTGTCGGCGGGGTCACCCCCTAAACCTTTAGCCTCCTCCTTCTGAGCAATCCTTCTAGCTCTCATTTTAATCGCACCACTCTCTAATTTATTTCAGACTCTGGCTGTGCTGAATCCGCTACGCGGCACCGAACAGCAGATTCTGCAGGACACTGACATGGCTGGCCCGCTTGTATTTTGTCTTACACTCGGAGGCTTCCTGTTACTGGTTTGTGTTTAGCTTTAAATCGTTAGAAGCCAATTAAACGTCTTGAGTAGCCATCCAAAATATGTTCAATAATTGGAACAACAATAAATTATTCACTATGAATTGAAACAATAAGTTCAATTATTCAATTAGTAATACAATTCTTTTTATTTTTCGTTAGCACATTTAAATTGGTTTGGTTTAGATTTGAACTTTATTTTACCATAAAATTAAATCATAAACTTTTTTAATTTCCTCTATTCTTTAGCAAGGAAAAATGACTTTCTCGTACATCTACGGAATTGGCGTAATGGGATGCATCTTCTTCTACTGCCTGCTTTCATTGATGGTCACCCGGTCGCAGGTTACTTTCGGGGCGGTGGCCTCCGTGCTCGGGTATTGTCTGCTGCCTATGGTCGTACTCTCAGGCATCAACGTTTTAATCACCATTCAGTAAGTAATTGTTGACACAAGTCGGTGGCTTTTCATCTCTCCGCCATTTTAATTCATTGTGTGCTTCCCATTCAATCCCCAATCCACCCCCTCCATCATTCATTTCTATCTTTATATTTATGTTTTTAATTGAAAAGTTGCCAATGCATTGGCGTTCGGTCCTCATTGTTTGTGGCCTGTAATTACAAACTTTTGCCTAAGCTCGTCCAGCTGCGACTGCAGCACGTTTTCGTTCTGCCCTCCGCCGCAGAAATTTGTTCAACTGATGCCATGGTTCTGCCTTCGCCAATTCAAGTTGATCACTTTTGGTTGTTATTGTTATTTGGGCTAGGCTTGTTGTTTGATTTGAAAGTGATGCTTCTGTTGCAGAAGCATGGATATGTATCCAAGTAATGAAATAGTTTCCCATTTTCAATAGAACGGTCTATGCGTGTCTGTAAGATAAATTTGTTTAAGAATTGTTTAAAGTTTTCTCTCTTCATGAAGCTAATAATACAAATTTCTTAAATTAATTTTTTACTTTGGTAATCTTGTGGGACCCTTGATTCTGGTACTATAGCTCCTGTTTTTTTTTAGTCATCAGGAACTCCCCGTAGCCAAGCATTTATTTTTTGCATCCTGTGTTCCGAGCTGGTTGATATCTTTCTGGCACTTTTCGCACAATTTAGGTTTTTAATTTTGTTGCAGTTTTGGGCAACATTGCATACACATAGAGTCATATAAAAAGACTAGCCAACTTAATTTGCTCTTTTAGTGTACTCCAGGGCCACAACTGCCAAACTACAGACTATGGACCGAGGACGGACGACCGAGGAGGCGGGACAATAGGGGACTACGGACTCCATTGAAGCCAAGGCAAGGATGGCAAGGAAAGACCGGCAAAAAACGGAGTAAAATAACGCCAACTATGCGCCGTTTAATTTTCGCGCTAAAAACAGTGGCCTCGGAGTTTTGTGGAGTGGGCGAGTTGGTGTGGCTGGATGGGTGGTTGGTTTCGATACGGTCCCGGCTGCCCCGGTGTCCATCTGTCTAACGTTCCGTGCCCTGTTTTGCCACCCGTTGAGTTTCGTTCACGTAGTTCCCTTTTCAAATATGTGTCCAGCACTTGCCGCCCTGGATCCTCCCATTACCCACTTTTTCTCCAGCGTTCTTCTTTGCATTTTTATTTTTATTTTTTTGTGTGATGGTTCCACTTGCCACGCTTTTTACTAGGGACATGCGAGGAGCAACACGCAAATGCTGCGTGAGTTGTTAGCAATTCCGCTGGTGGTGCCCCACCGCTGCTCCTCGCCTCCGCTCCCTCGGCACGTCATAATTTCAGAGCAGCGAGGGGAAACTAAGTGGTGCAGTGGGTGTGAGTGGTTCTCGGTGAAAAAAAGGTGAACGTTTTGTAAAAAAACGGAGTCTACCAATGCTTGGGCTTGCTCGACACCCAACGCGTTTGCCCACCACTCCCGCCCCGATCCTCTCGCCGTGGGCAAACTGTCCAACTGCCCAGTGCAATTGCTATTTTGGTTGCCTGTTTGCCTGCATTTTTTATTTGTTGGCTTTAAGCGCCTGCAATTTGTGTAGCTGTGGGTGTGTGGCTTTGATGTTCATGCAGTCCATAGGAAAGCCAGAAAAGTTTACAGTAAATATTTTTGCGATTCCCTACACTCTTTCTGGCCCTTTTACTTTATTTTTTTCGTTGGACGGACTTTTTAATTGAGTTTGTTTGGTGATGCAAAAGTGCGCAAAAATTACACAGACAGTCGAGTTATCCGGCGGTCGAAGAGTAGTGTTTTGATTCGTTTTAGGCTAGTGCCGGACCATTTAGGCGATCCAGGGTCGGGCCAAAAAATCACTTGGCAGCTTGCTTTTCGCAGGGAACCAGGGAAAAGCAACACCAACGACAAAGTCCATCGGAAGAAAGGGCAAAGGGCAACCGAAAACTGGGAAAAAATAGAAAGAGGTGACAGCTGAGCCGCCGAGACCACAGAAAGGCAATCCATTAAAAGCGTGCGTGTAGCTGGAAATTGGAACTTTGGAATAAAGGGATTTATGTTTTGGTTTCGCAAATTGATTTCTGTGTCGGTTTTTATTTGGCGAGGATCTATAAATTCTTCTCGTTCAGATTTACAAGTCACATCCATTTATATTCTGTTCGAGACTATTAATGTATCAGCTCTTTAGAAACATTGAATCATCAGTCTATAGGTTTTTTAACTCACAGGGTTTACTCTTTTGCCCCTTCATCATATGCAATTATGTTGCAGGTGCGGCATGGCTCCCGTCCCACTTTTATATTAATTTTTCATATTCCTGGCTCTATTGAGTGTGGGTTATTATATGGGGCTTTGTAGTTGGACCGTGTTTGCACATCCTTGCCGGCATTGCGCCTGATGTCTTTGTTTGCCGTGCCAATTCATTCGTACACACGCAGACTCAAACCCAAACATTTCTACTCGTCCTCACTCCCTCACTGTTTCTTTTTATTCGATGCTCTAGTGGGTGGAATATCCTTTGGTAAACTTTAAAAAATATGGTTCAATTTATCCAAATTATTATTAATGTAGAAACAAGAGGCTTACGGTTTGTAAAATCAATTAAAATATCATTTTCTGCGACTAATAATTCACACAGTTTTTAAAATTTAAATCATCGCTTTTATATGTTCTTATTGTATATCTTTAAGGGTAGTTTAATTTATATTATAATGTTTTCTAAAATTCAACATTTTCTTGTATTCTTTTGCAAACAGCCTGTTTCCACTGTAAACTACTGTGCCTCATGCATATGCATTGTTTATTGATTTTACCGCCGTCTATATCTATCCCGACCGAGTTCTCATATCTCGCTTCACTCTTGCAGGGGCACACTCGGCCTAATTGTGAGCGGCATCTCCATATTCTGGTGCGCCATATCGGCCTCGAAACTGTTCGCTACCGCCTTCTCCATGGACCATCAACAGCTGCTGATTGCCTATCCGTGTGCGGTGCTCTACGGAGGATTTGCGTTGATTACCATTTACTAGGGCTACGGGCTGCCGATGGCGATGGCGATTCAACGTGCAGATACAGGACAGATCCCTAACCCCTCCCGTCTACTGTTATTGTGTTTGCATGGTTTTAATTGTCCTGCAAATACACTCACACACAACGTTTGCAACACAACAAATTCGCACCCGACAAAATAGAGAAAAGAAGAACATGGAGCTAGGAGGAGCCGGAGCCACTTGCAAACAGGAGTATAAATATTTTGAAGAAAATTAGCGCCGATTGGAAATTGTTTTATGTGTTCCACTCGGCTCAGCTGTGTAATAAATTTGATTGGGAATAAAAAAACGGTTAACAAATTGAAATTGGTTTTTTGCATGGGCTCACACACATTCATATTTGTGTATAGTGACTGGTAGTGTAAGCAGCATATTGAAGTTTCACGCTCTCGTTTCCGTTTCCGAAGAACTGCACTCTTTTTTGGGCATGCACAATTATCGAGGCTCAGAGTCCTTTTTTTATGCTTCTCCTGCCATTATTGATTTTCTCTTAGTAACTTTGTTGTTTTATAATGGAAGTTTACAGGGATATGATTCTGTTGAATACGAAGGGGATTTAATAGCCATTACTGGAAAAGAAAGCGATTTCAAATGCTTCAAAAGCAGTCTGAAAGTGAACTCTTACATAGAGATTATGTGTGTTTTTTTATTGAATATTGCTTAAATGTCTTATACATTTCAATATAAGCCTAATCGATTTAACAGCCGTAACCATTTTTCTATATTACTCAAATAGTTTTAAGCCATTCTTGGGTAAACATATAAAAGAAGGACAAACTTGCAATATGATTTTTCAGAACTAAAATTCTTAAAGAAACATTTTACCCCTGTAGGTGAAAATCTTCTGCAGTGATTTATGCTTTCATTGAATTTCCAGCACATTTGCTTTTCTTTTCTGGTTTCTGCAGCAGTGAATCGAACCGAATTTTCCAGCTTCGAGTCTGATTCACCCAATCGGTTTATTGTCTGCCGTCAGGTTGGTGCACTTTGGCTTGTTGCACTAATCGACAACAATTGATGAAAACCTAAAACTTCCAAAGGTTTCCAGTTTTCCGCAGCACAATGTGAGTTTATTCAATTGTAAATTTGTTGGTCTAATTGAAATTTCAACTGCAGCTTGTTTTGGTTTTTAGTTTCCCACAGCTGTGGTACAAAAAATTCCAAAATTCTTCTCCGCATACAGAGTGTTAATTGAATTTTTTAATAATCTTAGAAACTAAAAAGAAAGCAAAAGAAGCCAAAAGTAAAAGGAATCACAATAAAAAAGGGTCCGCTTCATACCGCTGCTTACCATATGTAAATAATTCAGCGGTGTCCTCGCATTTTCATATTACATAATTAACGTTTTCTTTTGGAGCTTTTTTTGTTTAGAGTTTCCGGCATGTCCTTTCCCGGGCCCGCCTCAGCAGCCCGAGTAAATTGCAAAATGCGTAGCATACTTTGTTGGCCCGGCTCAGTTGCTTTGCGCTTTTTGATTTCCGTTCTGGACACTCGCTCCTTTCTTGCCCATTTCCTCCTCCTCTCCGTGTGCCCGCTCTTATGCAAATTGTTGTAATTACTACAATTCGGTTGAGCATTTTTATGGCTGGTGGTCAAAAAAAAGGAAGGACCAAAAAATACTATATATAGAGCGAAATGTATGCGGAAATATTTGTGCGCTAATTGCGTGGCAAAAAGGGGTGGGGAGGCGGATGGTGGTCCTTTGTCGGCAAGGAGCCTGGCCAGGATCTGTGTGCTTAAGCATTTTACGCTCATCAAAGACGTCGCTTGCCATTAGCGCCATTAATAAACACTCGTTAGCTGTTAGCTGGCAGACAGGACCTGGCTGGCTGCGGCACCAGCTTTCGACCTGGCGCCTCCCGAATGTGTTGCTGATAATTAGAATGAGCTCACAATTAGCAGAACCCGTTTCGGATGGGAGGACGGGTGGCAGCTCCTCCAGGATGCAATGCCGCGCCTGGGCATAAGCTTATTAGTTAGTGCTTATTTTTATAATTTTTTTTTTTCGCCATTATAAGCAGCTTGGTCTTTAAATATCCTTGCATACACAACGAGTGTTTGTAAGTTGGAGAAAAATATCTTATTAAGAATTTATTTGACAAAGGCACTAAAAAGTTTACTTCGCGAAACGCAAAACACGCATTTCGTTGTTGCATTTTAAGCTGAAACATTTTGCGAGCCCTTCACAAGGGCCTGATCCTTTATTTTATCAGTGTATCCTCTGCATCCTATCGCTTTCTATCGAGCGTAAAGCGTGAGCCAACACAATGGCAAACACCTGCGGACAAAAGCTGCTTACGGAAATGCACAGCCAAGAAAAAGGATGTGGCTAAAGGGAAAAGGGTACAAGGCGGGGTACAAGAGTTATTACATTCTAGCGCTTCCTCTGCTCGTTCGCCTTGAGTTGTGCTTTCATCTTCTTCGGCTGGTGGTGGTGCTGCTGCTGAAGCTCTTGCGGCTGAAACTTTTGCTGCATTTTAATAAATATGCAATCTAAAAACGTTTCCCACACAGACAAAGCCGCAACAACCGCAGAGGTTCCGGGGTGTGTGCGCCGGAGAGGTTCTTCTGGGTTTCCCCCTAGGTTTTCCCAGGACTCTGCCAATGCCAAGAATAAAGGCGTTAATTATGCTTTCCCAGCAACGCAAAATGCTCAAGTGCGGCCAATAGAAAGCGAGACGACAGCCACATTATGTGAGATTCGCTCGGGCCAGACCTTGCCCTAATGGCAAAAAAGCGAACGGAAAACATAGGGGAGACTGAGGAAAGCGGAAATGGAGAGCGCCGGGCCCTGTTCCCTGAAAGGTTGGGGTCTGCATTGGTTGCAGTTGCCACATTTTTAATTAGCGCTTTTAAAAGCTCATTGAATGGTCAAAAAAGAAAAGCCAAGTAGAGGAGGAACGAAACAAGTTACGTGGATGTCAGTCGGCGGGCTTGCATTATAGCTTTTAAATGTGTGCGTGGAAAATGGCCATATAATGCATATTCAGTCAAAGGTCAAAACACATAGAAAAAGATGCTGTACGTACTTCTTACATATTCATCCCACGTCGGTTGCGCTCTAAGAGAATGTCCATACCCAACTGGGCACCAACAAGTGGAAGATTCAAATAGACCACATATCCGGCCAAAGGGATAGACGTTACGGGAGGCGTAATGTTACCAGGCGGCTTAGGGCGTTGGGCAGGCGGGGTGCACCTGATTTGCGGCACTGAAATGCATAGAGAATTAGCCGGAGATGAGCGGTTGGCTAAAGGATGCAGCACGGGCGAGGCACGTGTAAAAAGGTGGCCAGATTTTGCATGGTTACCAGCTCTCAGCCCCTTTCTTGCCGCATCGCTGACTCGTTTCCAAAGCCAAACCAAATTGCTGGTAAGCCTTATCCTCAAACCAGTTCTCCCTCCCGGAAGCTACACCCCTTCGTCGACGCCCACGCACACTGATGCAACCAACAGCCACACATCGTTAGGTTGCAGCTTAAAAGCGAAATGCAACATTTATGGTTAAGCGCCACCAAAATGGCTGGCAGAACCGGCCACCTCCTTACCTCACACAGACGAGCTTGCCGCGTTGATTGCTGCGGCCACACTTCCGGAGCCCAGGGACAGAGATGGTTCAGGTGGGGTGGATGAGCAGATGATGGATGGTTGAAGCACCTGGCAAATATTCTAGGACACTTGACCACTGCACAACCAATTAACTGGAGAGGGCTGGAAATAACTTGGTGCCGACAGGGGGGTCTTACCCCTTTTCCCAAAATAGGTCTCTTGTTATGATACATCTTTGTTAGGAAATTTATTGTTTGGAATACTTAAACTTGAAAGAGAAGGTAAGGTAAGCCATACAAGGTATGTATAAAAAGAAAGGCTATAGTCGTGTTTCCTAATTTTTCGATACCCGGCAGTCCTCTCGTCTGCACTGAGCGTCTTTTCTCAATAAATATAACTTCATAAGTTAAACAAACCAGGGAAAAATGATTTGTTTTCCCATCGTCTTGAAAATTTATATTTGTTTTAAAAGATCTAGTAGAACCACTCCTCAATTCGACAGAAGATGCAAACAGAAACCAACAAAAAATTCCTTCAGGTTCACATCTAATATATATGTAAAGGCGTTTAAAATATAATATATGTATTACTTAATCTTATAAATTATCAACTTCCTATGGTTTATCCCCCATACCATAACACCTGAAAAACAAGAAAAGGCAACTCAAAGATGTTTATTGTTTTGAGCTTTTGTGCACTTGAATGAACACTGAATTGGAATATCCGTGTGATTTCAGGCCGCTGAGAAGGAACAGTTGATTTCCACTGAACTCTAGATAATCCCCCAACAACAGCAGTTAACAGGCAACGATTACTTGGCAACAAGTCAATTACGACTATGCCGTTGCTCGATGCCAACTAAGAATGGTTCCTAAATCCACTTTCCCCTCCTATTTCTTCCTCTTTTTGATATCTACTAAGGCAGTCTGGTTGCAGCGATAACCGACTTGGACTTGGGAACCCAATAAATTCCTTGCCCGAGCGGCTACTCGTATAGCTTTAGAATCCTCTTTAATGCGCTAACTAATTGAGCCCGGCCATACGGGCAGTTAAGAGGCGATGGAGGATAAGAGCAAGGGGTCTTGGATACCTAGGTTGGCGGGGCTATCACCAAGTGGCAATCGGTTGTAATCTCTAGCAAAGCCGCTATAGCTAGGGATGGATAAAAGGGTATGCACTTTGAGGAGGCATTTCAGCTTGTAAGTATTTTTATATAAATTAAATTCTTTTTTTTTTAACCTTAATAATTTAATTTTTTTTTTATATAAATTAAATGTTTTTATAAATTTTAAATGAATAAGAATTTTATATAAATAAACTATGCGCATTTTCAATAAATAAATTATAATTATATTAATTAATAACCTAATATAATAAAATATGTATATTTTAATAGGTATGTGATGCGTCCATCACTTTCTAAATCAAATGACGTTCTTCTTAGTTCAAATTACTTTTGGCGAAATTTTTACAACACTTTTATTGCCTGTCGAATGGGTGAGAGAAATGCAGGATGGAGAAGGTCCTTCTTTGTGTGGCTTTGCGATTTCAGTTATGCGGTTTCAAAATTCAATTAAAAGCCGAACATCACATTTCTCTTGTCGTCTTAAGCAATTTTTTTCGGTTTTCTTTCACTTTTCTTAAACTCCTAAGAGCTGCACTAACCAAGATAAGGAGGAAATCCTGAAAGCCAAAGGGGAAGGGCGAACGTGTGAATAAGTTTCCACAGGATGTGGAGGCGATGATTCCCTTGCCATGATTTAGGTTGCTACATCGGCATGAGTTGGTTTGAAATTTATAAATTTAATAAATAAGTTTTTAGTTATTTAATTCAGTTTTTCCAGAGTCACGGGCTGGAAATTTTGCTACGAATGATTGAAGCGGCAATAAGTACACAGAAAAACCCGAGAGGTTGGCAATAATGGAGTTCCTCGACTATACGATACCGGAAACTTCTGTCTTCCATATATTATCTTCTTGTCTTTTATTTCAATAAAACATTAATATAACCATTTTTAAAAATAGATACTAACAGCTTTCCGATTTAACTTGCCATTGATCTTGCCGATTTAACGCGTTTTGATATGCGTGGGTACACTTTATGCGATGAATCTTATAACTTTTTTTCTTCAAGCCTCCGAGATTCAAGCGTTCTTATATATAAATTAATGCAGGATATTATATAGAAGCAATCAATAATATATAACTACGTTAGGGGGTCGAAATGATTCCTTCTTCCTCTTGCATAGATCTGCAGCAATACAATCTGCCCTTATATTCTAGGAGTACCGGGCATAACATTGCGGCATTTACTGAGTTGAGGAATATGGCTTGTGCGGAAAAAGGGCTAAGGAAGGTGAAATGGTCACTCGCTGAGTTGAACTTGCATATATGTATATGTACATATGTATATATGTAGGTACATATGTATGTAGTACATATTTTGTTGCCAATTGTTCTTGCTAATAGGAAAATGCGGCATACAGACAAGTGCGCTACAAATAGATGGGCTATTTGAAAAAAATTTAAAAGATTAAAGAGCTCAAATACAGAAACAAATAATAATACAGTTTTAAAATTTTTCAAAATATTTTGAAGAAATAAAAAAACAGTCTTTTATATGCAAGCTTCTTGAATTGGTATAACTTTTATAAAATATAAAGACATCTAAATCCTTATGACAAGAAATAAAGATATTGAAAAATGGATACAAGAGTGTTATTTATAAAAGTGTAAGTGTGGTAAGTGTGATATAAAGGAATAGAAGCAATGCTGGGCCACGTGGTGGAAGAAATCTGGTCTTCGAGTGTGCGTGTCGGCACGTGTTTGTTTTGCATGTCTAGTGCACTTTGAAGTCCTTGCTGCAGCAGGAAAATATGTACATATGTGAAATGCTTAATCAGCCGCACTCACACTTGCACTTCAGCTTACACAATCCAATAGTATAGTCAAACAAGTGTAAAAAGCAAAGCAAAACAAAACAAACGGACTAAGCGAAATGTGCATAAATATTTCAATAGCATACTTTTCGGATACGTGATCCAGTCCAATTCCCCACGAATGTACATATGTGCAGATCTAAGACAGTATAATGTGACAGGCTCCTAGTAAACTAAATTTTGCTTTTAAGGGTAAAACTAACAGTAAGAATTTTTATAAATATATATGTACAATATTAAAATTACTTATTAAATAGTTAATTAATTATTTGGGTTATGGTTAATAGGTTATGGTTATGGGTGTTAGGTTAATTATTATTGACCCGTTCGATTTTCATTTATATATTCAAAATATAGAATGACTAAAAAGCTAACATCCTTTAGTAAGTTTATTTTGATTAGTGCCAATGGTTTAAGGTAAAAACCATTCTTACTAGATTTATAATAAGAACTTTTTATACCCTTGCAGAGGGTATTATAATTTTGTCCAAAAGTGTGCAACGCAGTGAAGGAGACATCTCCGACCCTATAAAGTATATATATTCTTGATCAGGATCACCTCCTGAGTTGATATGAGCATGTCCGTCTGTCCGTCTGTCTGTCCGTTTCTACGCGAACTAGTCTCTCAGTTTTAAAGCTATCGTCTTGAAACTTTGCACACACCCTTCTTTTCTTTGCACGCAGTATATAAGTCGGAACGGCCGGGATCGGCCGACTATATCCTATAGCTGCCATATAACTGATTGATCGGAAATGGTATAACTTTGGTGTTTTTAGAGTTACAGCGTTCAGATTTTGTACGAATGCTACTTTTGGCAAAATAATACGACCTACCAAGTTTCAGATCGGCCGACTATATCTTATAGCTGCCATATAACTGATTGATCGGAAATGCTATAACTTCGGTATTTTTTAAGCTAGAAAATTCGGATTCGGTACGAATGCTATTCTTGGCAAAATAATACAACATGCCGAATTTCATAAGGATCAGCCGACTATATCCTATAGCTGCCATATAACTGAACAATCGCAAATTACCCAACTGTGGTGTTTTTGAAGATAAAAAGCTGGAACTAAGTACAGATTCTATTTTTGGTTAGTTAATACAACCTACCAAATTGCATAACGATCGGCCGACGATCGGAAATGGTATTTGGTAAAAATACCAACTTTGGTATTTTCGAAGATGGAAGCTTGGTACTTTGTTTTAGATTTTTTATTGTAATAAATTGGTTATATTATGATATTCTCATAAGGATCGGCCAATTTAATCCGATGTTTGCGATATATATCCGGTTTTAACTGCAAGGGTATATCAACTTCGGCTCCGCCCGAAGTTAGCTTTCCTTTCTTGTTATTAATACAATGATAAAAATATACTAAAAAAATATGACTTCAACTATGTGACAAATAAATAATAGTATTAATTATCAGAATTTCAATCCAAAGGTATTAAGTTGCGATTTGTTTTGTAGCATGTTTTTATACCCGGTACTCGTAGAGTACAAGATTATATTGTAGTCGTGTGAATGTATGTAACATAGAGGAGGAGTCATATCCGACCCCATAAAGTATATATATTCTTGATCAGAATCATCCGTCTGTCCGTATAAATGCGTGGATCTCAGAGACTATAAGAGATAGAGAGACTAACATATAGCTATAGGATTTTGCATGGATACTTCTAAAATAAAAATAATATGTTTCAAAATTTTGCCACGCCCTCTCCCACCTCCAAAAATAGCGCAAGTACTGTTAGATAGTGCCAGTTGTAAATGTTTTTGGAAAAGGTTTTTTTAATGCCAAACTGTTATAATTGCAAATCTACAACTACAAATCGAAAAGCAGACAAATCGGATAAATTTTGGCGGAGGATCCAAAGTTTAAACTTTAAAGGTTGGTTGAATTGTGGGTGGAAGAGATGAGTACCGATACAGTCCTTTCTTGTTTTCTCCTGTATTCTATTTATTTAATATCTTCGCCGAATTTAATTATCCGAAATTTAGGCTCTTCCAGCCACTGGTAAAAGTTATACAATCAGTTTAAGTCTCACTAAATCTTATGGAAGATTTCGTCGTGATTCGATTACTTAAACAGTCTGGGAAATCTATTGCCAGGACAAACAATTAAATCGCTCTACCAGCATGACAGCACCGGGAAGGAGTGGGCTGGGAGCAATCCTCCCACACATTCTCTTCAAAAATAGCTTAAAAAATGCTAAGAAATTGTTGTATTCCGGGTATTTTTGGAGGTTGTGTGCGTGGCGGAGACAAAGTTTCGGTCTCAAAGTATTTGGAAACTCATTTTGCTTAGCACCAATTGTTGTTGATGTTGTTGTGTGCTTTGCCTTGGCTTGGCTTTTGGTGTAATTTCGTTGTCATTAAGTTGGCATTATAACAAAATGCCTTTTCAATCACTTTTGACTAAATGCAGTGACTACAAGGGAAAACGGAGCTTCGCTCGGCTTCCATTCCTCGGTTCATTCATACTACAGTCCTCCGCCACTTTTGAGGGGCGTTCCAAGCGCCATCCCTCTCACCCCCCCTTGTCTCATGAAGAATCACTCCACCAAGTTTTTGGCAATTTTTCGACAAGGATAAGTAAGCACAACAATGCTGGCGAGCAAAATCAGAAGCGAGAAGAGAGACTGGACCAAAACAAGGACCAGGAAACCGCAAAGATAAACAAATTCAGCACTGGAAAAAATCTATAAGAGAAGTTTCGATAACTTTGTAAATTTTCTTATATTTGTAAGTCAACTATTTACACTTTTATGAAACATATAAATTCTAATAGAAGTACTAAAAATGTCATTTTTCCGAGTGTCTTGTTCAAAGTACCACGCGGAGTGAGGTGGATGAGAGGGCGCTTTGCAGTAAATTTCCAGCGTTTCATCAATGTCACTGCAAAAGGACTCTTTGGCCTGGCCCACGCATATCCTTTTGTATTTAAAATGTTTGCCTGCCTTTGCCTGATGAACACCGAGCGGCGCTGTCAAAAGTTTCTTTTTTCTCCTCGGTCGCAACAATTTCATTATCTGGGCCGGAATGGGGCAGGATGGGCGGAGGGGCTGTGAGTGATAGGGCAGTTGTTGTGTGACAGGAGACACGCCACAGCAAGTGGCAAGGAACTCACTTCTCGTCCCCAGTACCCTCCTCGCAAGTACCCTCCTCGCAAGTCTCGCAATGCTGCAGGATGTGAGCAGATTTTTATGGAATAAACTTTTTCAGGGCATTTTTCAGATCATATATTAAGGAGCTGTTTCATGTGTTAACAGCACACAACTTGCTAAATGAGACAATGCTTAAATTTGTCTTGATGAAACGAAACAAGAAGCAAAATATGTTCTGTTATTGATAGATATTTAAATATCTGATATGTTAAAAAAAAGTGGTTCCAACCTCTAAAGGAGGGCGTTGCTTTATCAGTAATGCGTCTTTAATGTGCAAAGCAGTGGGAGGAGCCATATTTGGGAAAAAATCCAAAAGCAGCAGCCTGGTAAAGAAAAGCATCCTGCGGCGCATTTGCATAGGCTTAATTTAAATTCTCTTAAACATCAGCCCGACATGTTTCCTGAGCGTTTGCGGGTGTGTGGAGAGGTCCAAAAAGGACAATGATCGGTGGACCTTTTTTCCACCGAAAACGAAAAGTTGACGAAGCCGAAACCGAAGAACAAGCTAAAGTGGAAAATCAGAGAAAACACGGAAAAAGGGTGTACGCTTAAGTTTGGCAAATAACTGCAGGCAAGCTAGGAGCCTCACACTCACACAACCCACAAGGAAAATAAGAATGTACAAGGGATCACGGGACTCTGGAGACCTTTAAGCAGCAACATAACAAAATCAAAAGGATTTTGCGTATAAGTTGCAAATTAAGTTGCTCCCCTCCCTGGTTCTCAGCACAGAACTCCGTGCCTTCATTCGTTTGTGTCCTTGTTAGCCCGCTTTTCTGGCATCCGGCATTTTCCATGCGTTTCCAACTTCGTCATCTTATGTGCTTATGATATCCCTTTGGCCCTGCGGCCAAAGAACAACAACCACGAAAAAACAATAACAAACTGTGGAGGCATGTCCTTGGCCTCGGCACACGCTTCCTATTCGGGTAAAACTTGTCAACAGATTCTGGTAGTCGGGGCTGAGGATTGGGTGCTGAGACTTTAAATTAACAGATAGCCATCTTTAAAAGTGGCACTCCTTTTGCCATAGCCGGGTTATTATTTTGTTCGCGGGAAAGAGGTTAAAGCAGGCCGAAAGAAGGCGAAAAAATGTTGCGGCCGTTAGCCTCTGCCCCGAAAAGAAACCCTTAATTGAGTGCACACTCAAGCTAAGCAGCAGACGGCAAAAAAGAGCAGAAGGGAACGCTGGAGACTCCCTCACATACTCACAGATACACATCCACGCCAAAAGTCCTGCCGGCAGACTGCTGTCTTTTTATGCTCTTTTAGCGCCATTATCCTTTTACGATTATCGCCGCTAAAGCGAATTGACTGTTTGACGTTCAATTGAAATTTTGCATTAAAGCTCAATGGCTTAACCCCTTGAAATTATGCAATAAGTCCCATCACTACACTCCCAATCCCGCATCCCCATCACATCCCTTCGCGATCCTGCAAAACTTCACATCGGCAACGCAATCCAAAGCTGAGCCCAAGCTGCTTTTAGCCCGAAACTCGCAAATGGCAAATGGTTCTGGGACTTTAGCGGTAAGAGTTGGGACACGGGGTACAAGGGGGAACGGAGATGCAAATGGGTGGTGGGAGGATGGGGGCCGGGATGCTCTGCTGCTGAGATCCAAAGCGATGCCAACGAACAGAACGAAACGAAACGGAACGGAACGGAGAAAGCATCGAATGGCAGCCAATTAGCGCGCATTGCTCATACGCCACGTTTGTCATGGCAGCCAGACTCACACGACCTCCTACTCCCCACACACAGATGCCCACATGTGCAGAAGTTTCCCGCCCATATGCACTCGAACAAATATTTATAAAATATATAAAGTACTACATATTTATTATTATACTACTATAAAGGAAAAATATTTTAAAAACCAATACATAATTTTTGTATCTCAAAACTTCTTATTTAAAAATTTATGGTATGTGGGTTTAGTATCATGATTAAAACAATTTCCCAAAATATTTGTCTAAGTGGTCCAGCGCTTCTTTTCAGTGTAGCCCCCTCTCATAGCGGAAACGGAAGTTGTAAGGGGATTTTCAATTTGCAATTGAACTGATTCTGATTTTTTGGCTTGCTTCTTTTGCTCGGCGCTCATTTTATGGCTGACTTGGTTTCCAATAGTGGCTGGGGTTTGGGGTACCGGAGTGCGGAAATGTAATCATCGCAATCCGCCAAGCCAGCGAAAAGGGGCGGGCTGTCAGTGGCTGTAGGGCGAGGTGGCGACTTATACATACATATATACTTACATTTAATTTCCACTAATTGAATCGAAATCGATCTCTCGCTCCCTAGCTGCTGAAAAAAGCTTTGCAGCGGGCCTTGACGTTTGGTTTTTGGTCGGCACTGGGTGGGGGTGTTCAGGTGTGAGCCGAGAAGTTCCCTTTTTCGATCCCGGGGCTTTAATAAACTTTTCCAATAAATCAACGAAATTTTGTTCGTGGCTCTCGCCATCATTTGAAAACTGAAAAAATGATTTTCCGAGATGGGAATACCTACATATGCAAAAGGAAGTCTAAGGAAGTGCAATACCAAAAAGGAGGCAACGCCGATTCTGCTAATGAGTTAAGCGCATAACTGGGAATAGGACTTTGGCTCTATAATTATTACGCAATGATGGAAGACATATAAGTTACAATAGCACGCAAAAATTTTGTTTACCATTTCACGACAGAAATGTTTTGAAATACATATTTGATTGGTGTTACCTTTACAAAACATGAATTACGTTCCATGTTTGTTTTTGTAAAAGGCTTTCAACAATAAATTTGGACTTTTTAAAGGACCGTTTTTTGGACCGTTTCATTATTAAAAATCTCCGGCGGTTTCCTCGATGTCTCTGAACGTCTTTATAATGGAGTCGTGCAGCTTGTCCATCGCAGCCACAACGGTTGCTTCGCCTAAAGTCGGATCCTGGAACTTCATCATGGAAATATCGTAGATGACTTTGCTGGCCCTTGTTCGGATCAGACCCCATGTGACCTTGGCGTCGTCTTGTGCCGTATTCTGGACGGCCTGCATCGCCGCGTCGTAGAAAGTCATCATGTTTTTAAGCATGGCCTGGGTCTTGAAGAAGGGACAATAGGCGTCGTATGTGCTATAGGAATTCTGCTGCAGGAAGTCGTCCTTGAGCATTTTGGCCACCTCCAGTTTTATCTTGTCGCCCTCGTTCAGCGACGCTTTTCCCACCAACTGAACGATTTCAGCCAAGTCGTCCTCCTCCTGCAGCACCTGCTTGGCTTTCGCCCGCAAGAAGGTGAATTCCGGATTCTTGTCTTCGTAGTAGTTGTCCACCGTACGCATGTACTTGGAGTACGAGTGGAGCCAATTTACTGAGGGGAAATGCTTTCGCTGCGCCAATTTTTTATCCAGGCCCCAAAAAACCTGAACGATGCTCAGAGTGGCTGAGGTCACCGGATCGGAGAAATCACCTCCGGGCGGAGAGACAGCTCCCACAATGGAAACAGACCCAAAGCGGTCCGGACTGCCGAGACACTTAACGAGGCCAGCTCTTTCGTAGAAGGAAGCCAGTCGGGCTCCCAAGTAGGCCGGGTACCCGGCATCTGCTGGCATTTCAGCCAGACGTCCAGAAATCTCACGCAGCGCCTCGGCCCATCGGGAGGTGGAGTCCGCCATCATAGACACATGGTAGCCCATGTCGCGGAAATATTCAGACAAAGTAATCCCCGTGTAGATGGAAGCTTCTCGAGCAGCGACAGGCATATTGGAAGTGTTGGCTACGAGGGCAGTACGCTTCATGATGGACTCCATTGTCCCGTTTACTAAAACTTCCAACTGGGGGAAATCGCGCAGCACCTCAGACATCTCGTTACCTCGTTCGCCGCACCCCACATAAATGATGCAATCGGAGTTGGAGTACTTGGAGAGGGACTAAGGTTTAAAAAAAAATTAACACCAATGTAAACTACACTAAAATTATTCAATGTTCATAGAAATAACCCTACATTTTTTGATTTTAAATAAGAGCTACATATTCTATGTTTTAATTATTACTTACTTTATCTATAAAGTAAGTGAGAGGCTGCCAAGGGAAGCAAACATTTAAAACTCTTAGGAAACTCATCCACTTGTTCAACTACTTTGAATTTACAGTGAAAGTTAATATTCTCACCTGAGATATCACTGTCTTTCCGCAACCGAAGGCTCCCGGAATGGCTGTGGTTCCGCCCTGGACACACGGAAAGAAGGCGTCCAAAACCCGTTGACCAGTCAGCAACGGAGTGTTGCTAGGCAGCTTGTCCTCCGCGGGTCGAGGCCGCCTCACAGGCCACACCTGTAGCATGGAGTGCTTGGTAACCTCGTCATTTAATTCTGTCTCCACTACTATCTCATCTACGCAATAGTTTCCGGGGGGAGCAACCCACTTGATGCGGCCTTGGCAGCGAGGTGGCAGCATCAAGTGGTGCAGCATCAATGTGTTCTCTACCACGTTACCGTAGATGGTACCGCCTGTGACTAGATCCCCCTGTCTTAGCTTACCCGGGGTGAATAAATACTCCACATCTCGGGACAAGCTGGGCACGTCGATGCCTTTGGGGACGTAAATGGAGTTCGTCAACTCATTAATTTTGCGCAGAGGTCGCTGGATTCCGTCAAAAATACTGCCCATGATGCCAGGGCCCAGTTCCACTGACAGAGGCTTGCCTGTTTGGAAGACGGGATCGCCGACACTGACCCCGGAAGTGTCCTCGTACACTTGTACGGTGGCCATGTCGCCTTCCAACCGAATGATTTCACCCACCAGCTGGCAATGACCCACGCGCACCAGCTCGTACATAGCAGCTCCGGCCATCTCTTCGGCATTTACTACCGGCCCGGAGACCCCAAAGATACGTCCCTTATGCGGACCCTCGTCAACGGCCTCCAAGGTATAGTGTTGTGAGTCCACCACCCGTTCGAATTTTTCCTCCGAGTCCGGCACGCGCTGGGGCTTGTTTCTTAATGGTTCCACTGTTATGTGCGAGCTCTTGCGAGCGTTCCGACTCTGATCATCGTCGCTGACACCTACTATAGCGCGTTGCCGCGCGGCAGAAAATTGTTCTGATTGAATCATTTCCTCGGAAGCAGCGATGGAACCCGACTCTTGGGCATCTACAGCTGGGGAAGGTGGCACCACTTCTGGAAAAGCATGCGGCCTGCGACAGGTGCATTTCTTCGGCAAGTTGGGGCTAGGAGCAGATCTAGGACTCTGGTCACTGCTGGGGGAGGGTCCGGGGGTGTCAATGCTGCTCGTCATGGAAGTCAGCGGTGCAACCCAAGATTCCTTTTACATTGATGATCGTTTGTGGTAATAAACATAAAACAATATATGAACGGAAAAATGTTTAAAATATAATATTGCAATTCACATCATACCGCAGTATTGGGACACCTGCATCCCTCTTTATTATCCTTGTCCATGGTTAATAAAACCGAAGAATAATTTTGTGTAAAGACCTGATTTTGTTACTTGTGTGGGGTATAACAACGTGTAACAGATTTTTGAAAGAAAGAGGTGATCAAGTTTTGCAAGCAGTCATTGATTACAAACTTTTAGAAACATTGTTATTCCACCTTCATATTAAAAACAGTTGCCGTTAAATCGGAACCAGAGTAAAGGCACTTTCTTTACATTAAATGTATTTGTTGTTGCACTTTATTCGTACATTTAATATTTCATACTTTTAATATTTACATAAATTTAACAAACAAACAGGAGAAAACATGACTTTTCACAAATAAACAAGAATTTCCATTCATTAAACAATAATACTATTTATGCATGCATTTGTATTTGTGTCTTTTATGTATATGCGTGTGTGTGTGTTTGTGTGCGTGTCCGGGGTCCGGTCCGTGTACTTTTAATCACGAGTGTTCTGTGTCTTTTGTTGTTGCTTTTGTAAATGGAAGTACATAGAAGGACGTTGTAGTTGCTGTAGCCTTGAGGGCCCTTTGTGGGCGGAAGGGTCTGGTTAAAAGAAGTATCAACCGCAGGCCGGAATGTTTACATCTCTCAGAGGCTCCAAAGAGTTTTGGAATTTGTTGCAATTGGGGGGTTTTCTTCGAATGCAGCACGGAATCGTTGGTGTTGGTTCTTCGCAATTTTGATTGGTATTTTCTTAGATGGTTTTTGACTGCTTTCATTTTTAAAAGTTAACTATATAACAAATATAAGATTAGAGTGTAAAAGTAGGGCCATTGCGGTCTCTAGTCCTCCAGATTCCTGAAGGCCTGCTGCAGGTCCTCGTGCAGTTGCTCGAAGTCGGCCTTGATCTTGGCCTCACCATCCTTCACGGGGTCCTGCAATCATTGAGAAACATAATTTAATAATTTGTTACATAATAGCTATTTGTTTGAAGACGCACCTTGAATTTCATGGACGAAAGCTGGTACATGATGTTGCCCATGGCCTCGCGGATAACGTTCCAGGTGATCTTGTTTTCGGACTGAGCTGTCGACTCCACGGAGTGGCGGGCCAGGTCGTAGAAATCGATGATGTTCTTCAGCATACCCACGGTCTTGTAGAAGGGGCAGAAACGATCGTACGAGGAGTACGAGTTCTGCTGCAGGAAATCGTCCTTCAGGAGCTTGGCCACCTCGAGGGTGATCTTATCGGTTTCAGCCAGCGAAGCCTTGCCGACCAGCTGCACGATTTCGGACAAGTCTTCTTCCTCCTGCAGGATCTCCTTGACCTTGGTACGCAGGGGCACAAACTCGGGGAAGTTCTTGTCATAGAAGTCATCCAGAGCACGCATGTACTTGGAGTAGGAAATCAGCCAGTTGATCGATGGGAAGTGCTTGCGCTGGGCCAGCTTCTTGTCGAGACCCCAGAACACCTGGACAATACCCAGGGTGGCAGAGGTGACGGGATCGGAGAAATCACCACCAGGAGGTGACACAGCTCCGACGATGGACACGGATCCCTCGCGCTCGGGGTTACCCAAACACTTGACGCGACCAGCACGCTCGTAGAAGGAGGCGAGACGGGCGCCCAGGTAAGCTGGGTAACCGGAATCGGCAGGCATCTCAGCCAGACGACCCGAGATTTCACGAAGAGCCTCAGCCCATCGAGAAGTAGAATCAGCCATCATGGACACGTTGTAACCCATATCACGGAAGTACTCAGACAGGGTGATACCGGTGTAGATGGATGCTTCACGAGCAGCCACAGGCATGTTGGAGGTGTTGGCCACCAAGGCGGTACGCTTCATGATGGACTCGGTGACACCATCGATCTCCACGGACAGTTCAGGGAAGTCACGCAGTACCTCAGACATCTCGTTACCACGCTCACCGCAACCGACGTAGATGATCACATCGGAGTTGGAGTACTTGGAGAGGGCCTAGAAAATAAACAAAAAAACATTAAAAAACGTTAATACAAATTAGTACCCTACATTAAGTAAAGGCATATGTTTTAGGACAGAAAACATTTTTGGGAAGTGTGAAAAAGATGTTACGTAAACAAAAACACATTCTCACCTGCGAGATCACAGTCTTGCCGCAACCGAAAGCTCCGGGAATGGCGGTGGTACCGCCCTGGACGCAGGGGAAGAGCGAGTCGAGGACGCGCTGTCCGGTGAGCAGAGGGTGGTTAGCGGGCAGCTTCTCGGTAACGGGACGGGGCTGACGCACGGGCCACACCTGCAACATGGTGTGCTTGGTGATCTCGCCGTCGAACTCGGTCTCAAGGACCACATCGTCGACCTTGTAGTTTCCTGAGGGGGCGATGTAGCGGACTGTTCCCTTGGCACGGGGGTTCACGATCATCTTGTGCTTCACCAGGGTGTTCTCGTGGACCAGACCGTAGAGGTCACCTCCGGTGATGTGGGAGCCGACTTTAACGTTCAGGGGGTTAAACTCCCAGCTGGCCACTCGCGACAAGCTAGGCACGTTAACACCCTTGGGAATGTAGATGGAGCTGGTGAGCTCGTTGATGTCCTTCAGGGGACGCTGGATACCGTCAAAGATGCTGCCCATGATACCGGGTCCAAGCTCTACGGAGAGGGGCTTGCCAGTTCGCAGGACGGGATCGCCGACAGTTACACCGGAGGTTTCCTCGTACACCTGAATGGTGGCCATGTCACCCTCCAGACGGATGATCTCACCCACCAGCTCGTAGTATCCCACACGCACCAACTCGTACATAGCAGACCCAGACATGGCCTCGGCAGTAACGACTGGAAAATTGAAAGTTCGAATTGGTTACATGTTGTTTTGCGTCCAAACTATCAGTTTCGCGAAATAAATCTGCTTATCACTGATCCATTTATTAATTTCTGATTTGCACTATTAGTTGTTCTCTCAGATTTTTGTTAAAACCGAGAAATTAGTTTACTTACCAGGACCAGAGACAGCGAAAACGCGTCCATATTTGGACTCACGCTCCTCATCATCGAAACGCTTGAGGTTGGACATCTTGCTTTGTTCTGGTTCTACAACTTGAAGAAAAGACAAAAAAAGGTTATAAAATGGAAAATCTAGTGGAAAACGATAAAGGTGAAAAATTTCTTATCACTAATTTCTAGTTGCGCCTCTGTCAGCTGACGACACGCGAGAGTAGGACAGGTGCACAGACCCCAGCTCTATCGCTCCTCTATTCGCCCGTAACATTCGTAACATTTTTCGGCATTTACCTGTTCTGGTTTAAGGTTATACCTGTGATCTACTGCTGGGCGCTTATTTCTATCTGATTTCTGTATTATTTTCTCATATCAACTCCCACTATTTAATTCGCTGGGAGAAACTTTAAAAAGCAGAGCTTTCAGTTCACGTGACAGAGCTTTGCGCAAGTTCGAAAACTAATTCATTTAACTAATTCTTAAATAAATAAAATATTGGTAGCTCCCACGGATCGATTATCGAATCGAGAAGAGAAATTAAAGTGCATGTTCCACTAATAAATCAGAAATATCCGGGTTATATTTTATCAAAACGAAAAAAAAACAAGAAATTGTGGGAGAGTTACTCTCATTTGAGTGATATTCTCTTCTATCCGCTCTCCCACTCTTCATTCGAATTCGAATATTTGACGTTGATCACAAGACCACTGTCAGCTGACAAGTGGAAAAAAGGGGGTAAGCGAAAATGTTGGAACTCCGGGCTGCACACCAGCCCGCACACATTTTGCACACCATGTAATCGGCACTGGCCTCCATATTGGATTTTTCGCATCGGGAGAATATAAATATCGGTACTCCCTGCAACTTTTTGGGGAGCAGAAGAGCTGCGACGATCACAAGACCTGGAGTGCGAGCAGGACGGAGCTAACACGCGAAGGAGAGGGAGGGGTCAGCTGACAAGACAAAATATTCTCCAAAAGAAAAATGTTCAACACTCGAAAAGCACTTTTTGTTTTCATCATGTTTCTTTAAAATTGTAGATTTTTTCGGTTATTTTACAGCGTTTTTATGCATTTATTATCTAACACACATGTATTTTCTTTGCACGACTGGCCGTTTTCTTCTCTTTTTATTTTTTATATGGTACTCACCCTGGCACTGCTCGAAAGTAACTAAAATATAAAGTAGGTGCTGAGGTGGTAATGGTAAGCGCGACTGTTGGTTTGATAATGATCCCGATCAGTGTTGCCAACTCTCGTTGATACTAGAGGTGGGTTCAATTCTTCAAAAAGATCGATTCATTCACTTTACGTTATTTATGCAAATACGGCTCGATATTTTATAATTCGAATTCCGTAGTAATAAGCGTCTTTGAAAAAAGGAGCTTTGTCGGCTTGGAACATAAAAATTTCCATTTTTGTCGAAATAGCTTTACTTTGAAATGAAACGTTGGTTTTTTGCTGAAAATTATAATAGTGTCGAAAAAAAGTAATACATTTTGTAAAATAAATTCATTTGTTCATTACCCAAAAAATATATCCAAAAAGATTCTGTACAAATTTTAGACCGATCAGGTTTTCCGTTTTTAAGAAATCGAGATCGAGATAACCGACTTTAGAAAATTAAGGGACATGTAGATATATAAATACGTAGAATAGAATAAACTAACTAAAAAATTTCGATTTTTGGAAAATCCTAACTGCGTATTACCTCATAATGAGAAAAATAAAAATGCAGAAAATTTTAATTTGGTTAAAAGCGCCATCTTTATTTGAAATTACAGATTGGACTATTTGCGTTGAGTTTGCTCTTTTATATTCACCACGATCCTATCCGTTAGCTCTTTATCCGGGTATCTGAGAGCTGTTTTTCCCCTCTACCAAACTATCTTATCTGGCTTAGGTTATCCGATACCCGGTTCCGATATGCTTTCCTGGTGGAACCTTGGGAATATTATTTGACATCACTAACGCTTAATATAATTCCCCACGATCAAAAGAGAAAAATGTGAGAGAGCTTTTTTAAATTGGTGCTTAAAAGCGGAGCTTTTGTTTAAAGTTTAAAGAAATTAATATCAGCGGGAAACACCGAAACCTTGTGCTCTCCCTTCGTGGGTTGATCGTAAAATGTTTGATAAGCAAACTTTCTTACATCCCTGGATGTTAAAATAAAACTTATTGCATATTTAGGAATATATATTTAAGAACATGGCTTGTTTGTTAGATTAAATATATTTTAATTTTTTGTTTAATTTATAGCCGAACAAATGTTATACATACTAAATATATAAAATATTTCTATTTTAAATTATTTTAATCAGTTTGAAGGTTCCTATACGTATCATTTACAAAAGAATAATGCTTAATGCATACACAAATATTCTCATGAAAAGTGCACAACGTTAAATGACCCAAATAAAAATTCCAATTAATTAATTATGCAAGCTATTAGGTTGCCTTTTAAATGCACTGAACAGTAATTTTTAATTAATCAATTCACGATAATTGTTTGGTACGAGGGTCGTCCCATAAGCTTTGTCTACGTCAATCGATACGGCTGTGACCGGAGAGCCACAAATACTTTTTGCTTTGTTCTTCGTTTTTTCTTGTTACTTTTCCCCATAACGAACGAGGCTGAGTGGGGCTGTGTGAGGAAAAAAATTGATTAAAATTCGTATTGTAAAAAGGTTGTATTTACCAACAGTTTGTAGTTTTTTGTTTGCTCCACTCCTTCTGGATACCATTACGTTTTTTCCAAGTTCGTTATTATACGGTAGCAATCAATGTTTTTAAATTCCAGCCGAATCTCCCAAGTTTCATCAAATTCTTGTACTTTAATTATAAAATTGTATATTACTATTGGAATATTGTTTACTTCTTTTGTGGAAATTAAAAATATTATTATTTTAAAAACAGGTTTTCAAATGCAATTTTGTACGTCTTAAATGTATAAACCATCTTGAATGTAATAGGATGAACGGATAAAAAAATTTTGGGATTACAGTCTGCAGAAGTGGCAACTACAACAGTAAACCCATGCTTACAAAGTCAAAGAGACGTCCTGCGATTGTCGATGGTTCTGATGCGAAAAATAAGGAAGGTTTGTTGGGCAGGACGTGGGGTGGGATGCTGGATCTCGCTTTTTGCATAACTTATAAATCGATGACGTTGGCAGGCGAGAGCGCATCTCGAGGCTCTTCAGCAGTTGGGACATTTGCATAATAAGGCAGCCAGCGAATGCAGCATCAAAAGTTGTCTGCAACTCTGTGGAAAATGGGAAATTGGAAATGGGAAATCAGGTATTTCCCCAGAATGCAGATGTGGGTGTGTATGTTTCGGATTTTGTGTCAAAATTGCGCAGAAAAAGTGTTTGAGTGGGTTCAACTGCAGATGAGCTGCAGAGTAGAATGAATTTGTCACATTGAAGCTAAGATACATATGTGATATCTTAATGTGTGTGTATTTTGTTTCGGGGTTGTCTGTTTATTTTCAGAAAAAAACTATATACATGAGATTATCAATATGCAGCTGATGTAGAATGATGATGAGAACTAGAAAGTTAAAAAAAATAGGAGTCAAGAGTATATTTAAAATCAAAGTTTAAGAATCGTTATTTAGTTACAAAAATACATATATGTATATATAGAACAGAATTAAAAAGGGCAGAATATTTCTACCTTTACCAAACGTATTACACTCTCAGCAATGTATAAGAATTGAAATTATTAAATGAAAATATTAATGTTAAAGGAATTAGGAAAAATAGGAACATACTTTAAATTTGTTAATTCGATGTAACTTGTAAAGCATTATTTCAATTAAAAGATTCATAAATATCTTTCCAATTCACGCGGAAAATACAAGGCAGAGTATAAAGTTTTAAAGTACCAAAAGTATATATCACATACTTAAAAGTGACCGATATCGGTTATAGACAAGAATTACAAGTTTTAGTAAACGAAGATTTTTTGGCTTTCGAGCATGTGTAACTGTGTCCATTAAGTCATAACTTCATTTGGTTGCCATGGGCATTCATTTAATTTATGTTTGTGCAATCCGCCTGCCCCCACCATTCTGGCTCCAATATCTTTCTCTATCTCAATAAATTCATTTGGGGCTAGTTAGAGGATGTCTGGTCGAAGGTTGGGAGCTGGGAGACGCCAGCACCACCCAAACCTCCACTGGCTAATCTTGTTGCGCATTGCCATAATTTTCAATTTACATGCACCCAGTGAGTTCTGCCCAACCATTTTCCGCCCACCGTCCGCTTCGGTAGTAGCTTCTAGCTACCCGACGAGCCAGTCCGGGGTTATATTGGTCACAATAAATTGACTGCAATGGGCATCCATGTGTGTGAGCTGGCCGTTTGGGTGGCTTGTGGACTGCACAAAATTGAGAGTATCATAATTATAGTTGCAACAGATGCATGGTCGCACCTTCTACATATTGATATCCATTGACAAAGAAACCATTCGAGAACAAAAAAATCGTAACACTCCTCTACTTTAAAAGCTTGCATTTGCAGTGTACCTGTATATTGTGCTTCACATCTATATGACCTGCAGCTGCCGCGCCCACTACTGCTGTGACCCATTACCATCCCCTCTCTCAGCCACTTCCTGCCCATTAAACTGCAGTTGCATTAGGCGCTGATGTTGGCGACGCTCAGCCGTCGAGTGCAACATTTCGACTTGCGCCCAATGTCGCGGTTTCATCGGGGGTCCTTTTTCCCTTAGGTCGCCGTGACTAATCATTGACACATTAATTGATGCTTCCGAGCGCATTCCGGCGTATTTGCCAGCTGACCTGACCTGCCTCCACACTAACCTTGTTGGATAAATTAAGGCGATTGCTACAGCTCATGTCCAATTGGTACACACTTGTTTATTACCCGAATTAAAAAAAAACTTGTTAGGAAATGGAAGTACATTGGCAATGCTGTTCGCACCCGGAAAACTGTCAACAGAAATCAACAAGAACGTCTTCAATGCTTGGAAATCTTCAAAGGAAAAATAAGAAGGTAAACTTTTACAATTTTAATCAAGTTTTACTTTAAAGATTCCATTGTTCTTAATTAAGCTAGGGATTTGAAAGTGTTTTTTATCCTTTAATACATTTTTATATAATAAATAAATAAAACGTGCTTCTATGATCACACAATAACTTAAGAACCATACCGAATTCATAGTTTCCTTAATCCAAGCGCAAACCGAAAGCACACTTCGAAATAAATTTAAAAACTAAAGTCATAACCCCAACTTGGAGAGCTTCTTGCCATCTTTTTCACCCACGAATTACTCCCAAGCGTTGTACTTAACCCTCTGATTTCTCTCCCACTGACTCTACCTCCTATGCGTTCCACAGCAAACTTCATCAACGGCCACGTCCCCGGCCCCAGTGAAAACTGTGAAACTAGTGTGCTGTGCATTTCACTTAACTGAATTATTAGCCGACTTATGTGAATTATGATCTCTGAGTGCTGATACACCAGGCCACACTGCAGTGCTACCCGGGCATCCTTTGACTCCCCGCCCGTCCTGATACCGCCCGTTCCCCCCCGGTATCCTGTAGTGGCCGATGCTGTTGCACTCCCAGCCACTTTCGTTAATGCATTTGCCCAGTGGCCATGTGGGATTCCTGTTGTTTCTGCTTCTGCCTTATTTGTTGTTGTGGCTTGTTGTTCCTCCTGGTACTCCAAGAACAATAATAGGAAAAACTAAAATGCACAGAAAAAATAAGGTTACATTCTACTTTTTCTAAAAAAAATTAAAATTTGTTTGGCGTTAATTTTTTTAATTTTATTTGGTAGATATGACTTCCAATTAGGGATTAACCTTTACCTTCGGTGGAATGAAGGTCTTTGGAATATTCACTTATCTGATTCCGTCCTATTTGGCAGTTTTTCTGCATTGCAGGATCCTTGAGATCCCCAAGGATTTGGAAAAGAGGCTTGTATTGGACAAAGGACAGGGCACCCGATAGCTATAGAGCTTAAAATTAATCTGAATGGAAAATACAGAATGGTGTCTATGATAGAACATATAAATTTTTTATCTTCACACGTTCTTGCCGTTTTAAAGGCAATAATTTTAATCACGTTTGTACAAACAATTTATTCGCAACCACTCTCTGAATATTTGCCAGGACTCTCCTCCTTTTTTGCGAGAAAATCGACAAGGGCTTTTAGGCTCAGACGAACTTTGCTTAACCCCCGGCCTCGATTGTCGTAGAGAGCAGACCCTGCTCGGGCCATCGCCCTGTTCTGCAGCAGGGAGAAAATGATTTATGAGCCTGGCCTGAAGGATTAGCATATGAAACCAAACAGAGCTGGTTGTCCCTGTCCAATGCCGACCTCCCTGCACCCGCGTCCTCTCCTGGCGCTTCCCCATAACTAAGCCAGTTTCCGTTTGTTTGCTTAGGCTGGAAAATGGACGAGATTTTGGCCAAAATCGAACCGGAAATGGCTTAAGTAAACAAACATACACGCATGTGCATATATGGTCCCTAAAGTGTGCAAATCTGTGTGATGGTGTACATGTGTCTGTGCTTTCCGAAAGGACGACCTGCAGCATGCGTAATTAACCTTTGACACGACAGGGTGTGTCTGCTCATCTTTACCCAGCACCCTGCTTCTCTTTGGCCTATTCATATTTCACTTACCGCTTTGAAATTAGTAAATTGCTCGTGTACAGGTGGGTGTCACAAGGACCGGTTAACCTCGCCAATTGAGCTTTGAACCCTGGGCCAAGGATTTCCCTACCAAGTGTGTTTTCCTTAATCCGATGGATGTACATGCCGCCAATCTTACTAGATGTAATCTTGTATTCACCTAAAACATTTATGTTGGGAATGTTCTGGAGGTAACAATTGTAAAGTAAGTCCCCACAGGATATTGTGAAAATCAAAGACTTTGATGGTCTGACTTTGGGTCTGAATAGTCTTTTTTTAATGCCTAAGTACGAAAACATGAGATGTCTGAGATGCTGAGATGTCAGTGGTGTCCATGATCGTGTTTGCTGCTCTTCTTCTGCGACTTGTGCCATTTCTTCTTTTTCTCCTCGCCGCCCTTCTTGCCGTGGTCCTTTTTGTGGCCCCACTTCTTGGACTCCTCGTGCTTCTTTTTGTGCCCCTTGTGGCCCTTCTTCTTGTGACCCTTTTTGCTATGACCCTTTTTGCCATAGTGCTCCTCATGGTCACCCTTCTTGTGGTCGCCTTTCTTGAAGCTGTTGCCCTTCTTGTGCTTCTTTCCCTCCTCGAACCCGCCGTGCTTCTCCTCGCCGCCCTCCACGTGATCCTCGTCGTAGAACTTCTTCTCCTTTTTGTTTTCGTCCAGCTTGTGAACGTGATGCTTGCCCTTGATAGAGTGTCCCTTCTTGTAGGTGCCATGGTCTTCGAACTCGCTACCTTTTTCGCCCTTGGAGCCCTTTTTCTTCTTCTTGTGGTGGGATTCTGAGTGCTTGTGCTTCTTCTCGTGCCCCTCCTCCTCGGCGTGCTCCCCCTTTTTGCCCTCCTTGTCGTGGTGGCCTTTGGCGCCCTTCTCCGAGTGCTCGCCGCTCTTGTGACCCTTCTTGCTCTTGCCCCCGTGCTTGTGGAAGTGTTCACTGTGGTGCTCCTCCCCCGATTCTTCCTCGCCGCCCTCCGAATGTTCCGAGTGCTTTGATGCAGCCACTTCCTGATCCGACTCCTAGATAATAAAAATACATTTTTTGTTTATTACTTTTTATGAATATTTTTGAACTAATTAAAATTAGTATGTAATAACAAAATATTTTTCAAGAACCTAAAAGTTTGTTCATCTGAAGAGACAATCCCGTAGCAGTCTCACCTGTACTCGCTTCCTTCCGAAATACTCCTGCAAGTCCCCTAAGTCCTGGCCAACCAGCGGGGAGCTTATGGCCATGGCTCTGTCCGGAGTTGCATGGAGCTGGCCCAAAGCCGCAGCCAAAAGCCCCAGGAACAGCGTTATCACTTGACAAGCAAGCCACATGGCTGATAGTACTGCTCTGTTTGTTATCCTGGCTTGCGCCTTTGATGCTTTGGTCCTGTGCGCTTTCTCTCCTTCTGTGTTTGGGTATCTCCATGTACATGAGTATCCCTCTTTCTCAAGTGCAGCTACCACACCCTCTTATTACCGTCTACTGGCCGGGTCTCAAGCTACCGGAGCTTTTTATCCACGGTTTTGCAGTTTTCCAGTTACCGACTGATTTGCCAACTTGGGTACTCTGTTTTTTTTGGTTCTCTATTTCGTCTCGGTATATTGCTTTGCGTCTATTAAGAGGTATTTATAAAAATGGGGCATACTCACTCCATCGATTGAAAACATAGCCACACTTATGGCGAAGCTATTCATTTTCATCAACTAACTAAATCTTTTTATTAGAATAAGCATTTAAACTATAGTTCATATCTTTTATTTATATTTGAAATTTAAAGTGTAAGAAAAATAGAAATTACAATATTAGTGCCTTAGAGGGCATGATTTATTCGGTATGCTAATCAATGCTCTATTCCCTCAAGCCTTCGTTCTTCATTTGGTTTTTGATTATTTGTTTTTCAATGTTTCCTTTACCGCTAAGTGCATAACGCTGTTCCCGACACAAAAAACCCTTCAAGCTGGCCAACTTCTTGCGGTTTGGGGCTTTTTCTAGCCAGTGTTGCTTTGCTTTTTGGCCAAAACCAAGCGGCTTTTGTTATGCTGCACATTGCAAAACCGAATCAATACATTCGCCCGGGCCACGAAATTCAAACAGAATTCCCAAGTGGTACAGTGGGTGGCGTTGACTTTTGTGGGGCTAAATTAAACGAGATGGAATGATGAATTTGGTTTGAGCTTGACCCTTGACCCCCCATCTAGTCCTATCAATCAAATTGCCGTCTGCTTGTCTGATTTTCAGCTTAATTAATAATTTATTGTCCACTTGTGAGTGTCTTGTATGTGGTTGTTCGATAGCAAACAAGGGTTTAATAAGGATTTAACCATAAGTTGACCCGAAAACACAAACCGGTTAGGGAAGTCGGCTCTCGAAATAATTTCTATAAATAATTTTTTTCAGTTCGTAGTAGTGTAGTGTATTATCAAGGCTTTTGTAATTAACTTATTTATCTGGAATTAATTTTTACCTTTCTTGGCTAACCCTATTCACTTTACAATTTATTTTCATTGCGCAAAATCATCACCTTAAGGGTTCCTACCCAAAACCCTCATCATTGTTCTTGTTTGCCTTTGGAAAAAGTTTGGTCTTGATTTGAAAAAGGGTACTGGTACTTAAAGTGTCAAAATCTTTGCTTAATACCTTTTTGGGTTGGGATATTCAGCTTATTTTCCAATTCAAATTAAGGTATAATTATAAAGCTAGAGAAGATGTTTTCTTTAAAACTATCTGCTCAAGGAGGAGTCTCTTAATTTTTGTATTTTCATTGACCCACTTATTTAGGCTGTTAAGTTTATTTTTCAGTTGCATATTTCTCGACTCTTTAAGTCACGTCGACGCCTTTTGAAATTTATGCGTCCGCAGCGTCGCCATAAAGTTTTCGAGGTGCATTATAAATACACGTCTTGGAGATATTTTCGCCGCCCACTCTGTTTATCCATTCGGCTTCCGGCTATTTTTCTTGCCCTTCCGGCAGCATCTTGGGGCCGAACCTGGTCACAGGAAATGCATTTTAAATGTTGGCGACGGCATAAATAACCCGTTAATGTTAACATTCGAGCGGGCAGCGTCAGGGTAGTCCGAGAGTGGAACGGATACAGCAACTAGCAATGCGTTTCCTTAATTTATGAGCCGCGGCGGCGGCAACACGGACAAACTGAAATTCCATTCGATTTCGCATTTCGATTCCACTCGATTCGATTTTAGCGAAATGTCCTCTTCTCTCTCCGGCATGCTGGCAAAAGTTTGACAGCCACTTGGCACCTTTAGAACTTTTTGGTAGCCACCCCTTAGCTACTGTGCCTCGCACGCCCCCCTCCAGCCCACTTATGTGCTGCTCCAAACTGTCCCCAGTTCCCCTACTGCTTTCGCATTCACACAAAGTTCAGTAGTTGGCCAAAAGTCACTTGGCATGCATATAAATTGTCAGCCATTAAATTTGCATTGACATTTTGGCCGTGTTTTTTAACCCGGCGCCAGCTCAGGCATCCTTTGGAGCTGGCCTGCTGCCCCCCAGCCACCCAGCCCCTGGGCCCTTGTCGATTTTCCACCCCTTTAACCACCTCCTGCGGATTTAGCTGGGTGATTTATCTATGCACTCTTTGATTGCATGGAGCAGCGAGCATTGAGGGCGAATTCTCGACGACTCGACGAGTTTTGTTTGCCATGTTTTGGTGCTTGTTTTTATTGAATATCCTGAATTAATTTGCGAACATCTAGATGCGCATGTAAAAAAACCTATTCACTAAAAGTGATTAATGGAAGAAGCTGATGGAAAACTCTCTTACGGGCTTATTGCTTATTTTTGCTTATAAAACTTCATTAGTTTGGATTCTACAAGAAATACAGATTTGAAATTTTCTCCAAAATAGTTCCAGAACAAAATTGAGTAATACTACCGGACCAATGACTTACTATACTTTTACTAAGAGTATCCAAAAACTAAAGATTTCAAGAGGAAAAAGCCAAGAGGCGGAAAAAAATGGTTTGGGACGTTGATTAAACTTGGCTCTCGATTGCCAGGATGGGACAAGTTGCTTCCACTCTTAGATTCCAATCTGGTAGCGGATATCTTTTCATTTCGTCCAGCAATTAGCCTAATACCCAAAACCTGGTGGCATCCTCGATTGGCTTTTACCATTATTGAGTTCGTCATCAGTGGTCCTGTCTCATGTGCTCATACCATATTGAAAAAAGGTTGAGTTCACGTTGAAGGAAAAAAGACTATTTTTCTTTGGGTTTTATGTAATCACATCGGTGGGGAAAAAGTGGGAAAAGGGAATCGACCAAAGGCTTAATTGTGTTTGCCATGAAAAGAAATCTCGAGATCTTTTTGAGGTAATCATTTTGTGTGTGGGGACATTCCCTGGCAACTCGTTTATTCCTTGCACAGCGCAAAACTTGTCTCTTTAATTTAAAAGTTGTTTTTTGTGGGGGGCTTTTTATTACAAATGGAAAATCAAACGACAAGGCAAACAACAATTGCAATACCAGCTATAAACACAAATATTCATTTATTTTTGATATATGCTTTTCGGCTTAAAGCTATATAATAATTTGAGTTATTACCCAGGACAGGTGCCGAAAGTCGTCCTTCCAAAGGCTTAAGCATTTCAGTTTAATGCCAGTCACCTGAAATCGCTTTCAAGAGCAAAGCACCATTCCTTGTCCCTTTTCTTTCAGCTTTATTTATTGCAGAGTTTTTGACAAGCTTTTAAATATCCAGACTTGGCTTTGATCGTACCGGTGATGCGGAAAATCTGCGACCGCCGAATCCAAAACAGTCAAAACAATAAAGGTAGGGTTCATAAGGGAACCCACCTTTTAAAGTCAACCTTTTTGGGTGCAATCCAAAGTACCTAAGTAATGGCATCCCTAAATTAAATGATTATTTTTAAAGAGTATCTGAGTTTCTTCTGGGAAATATTTTTAGCGTGCACCCATGCTCCTCGGCACGTGCTCGTCTTGGCTTAGTACGCTCCTCACGGGTTATACCTGGCTAAGGTATTCTCTTGGCGAGTGTTCCTGCTCCTCTTCGCGGAGCAAATGCAGCGTGACAGCCGCGGCTTTTACACTTTTCGCACACCCACACCCTGTATGTGTGCTGTACCGGCATTGATATGTGGACGTCGGGGACTGAAGGGGAGGAAGCCGCTGGAAAGGAACTTCGCCACAGCGCAACATTTCAAAATTCAATAAAAAATCTTTTGTTTTCGGTACGCGCGCATTGAAAACTTTGAGGCAAGGTTTGTTGGCTTTCCATGAGGCAACATGACTTACTGCGCAACACAGCCAGCCACGCCTCTTTTACCGCCCCTACCGCCTTCCACCCGCAGTCATTGCTTGCGGTACATTTTGCACGTACGCTGCATTTTTACGCTTCGCATTTTTAGCAACAATTTCAGCTCCAGTCTCTGCCATTGATGCTTCTTCTTAAGTTTGTGTGGCCTGGGTGTGTGTGTGTAGACAGGGCAGCTGGTGGGCGTGGCGTGTGTCTGTAAACTGATTTGTGTGGGTGTGTGAGCTCGGTTGTGAGTTTTCATTAATGCTGAAGACTAAAGGCAGAGCCTTCACCCAGGAGGATACAGGACTTTTTGCAGCTTTAAAATTCAGGGGAACCCCTACAGAGCTCCGCCCCTCCATAAAAATCGATAAGTAAAGCTGAGAGTAGCGAAACTTGTAGAATAAAGCTAATTAATTCGCTTCAGCTCGAGGGGAAGCGAGACAGAGAAGCGAGGGCCAACGTGGCGTATAAGCAATCTACCTGTCCGTCTGTCTCGCGGCTGCCACGGTGTCCTTGTTGGCATCTACCTGTTGTTATTGTAACCGTTCCCGTATACCCGGAATTACAATGTTATTTTACTGCTGGGGGAAAGGTTCATCCAGCACATTAAAGGGATTTTCGTGTTTTGCTTTTTCGGTTAAAAAGTTTTCAAAAAGTTTCGCAGAAGCTCAGTGCGAATGTATATGTATGTGCCAATGTTTCTTGAAATATTTTCAAACAGCATAGACCAGTATTGGTATTTTTGGTGTAACATAGGTTCGGTATAGTATTGTTAAATAATGTATATGGGACCCATATGTATTCCCCAATTTCTTCAAATCGAACGGAAGTAATATTTTTCATGCATAAGCCAAGTTTATGACACTCACCTGACGTAAGGAAATATAACTCACTTTGTTTCGACACCTGAGGTGGATTCCCGAATTGAATGCAGAATTTGAGAGTTCAGAATCAGCAGAAGTCGTATACATTGGGCGGTCGACGTATGTATACAGTCGACGGAGCTAAAATATGCGATGCACACTCTATGGAGTGCAGCTCATATTCCCTCCCCCAGGTTTTACTCCACCTGCTGGTGTGGGGCTAGGTGGTTCCGTAGCTTTTATTCTTTATGTGTATTGATTTGAAATGAATCTCCGAATAAGCGAGGCCAAGCTGAGAATCCGCATCTGAATTGGAATCAGCTGCAGAATTTTCGCTTAAGACCCCAACTCCCACTCCATAAATTTGCGCAACAAATTGCACTGGCTTGGGTTTTAAAGGTACACACGACAAACCTGAAAGAAGCATTCGATTTTTGAATTAGTTATGGCTTTGGGTCAAGCTACAGTATTTTCTACTCATCGGATGGAAATCATAAATCGAAAGATTATGGATATCTCACTAATCAATATTATGAACTTTTTATAATAAAAAGAGTAACTTTAATTCGCTTTTGATTGGAATTTAGTTGGGTTCTTCCCAAATTTATTACTATCAGGTTCAGTGGGTGTTCCAAAAATGGGTGGGTGTTTTTCTGCTTCTTTTTCTGGCACTGTTGCGATTTCCGATTCGGTTCCCGTTATGGCTTTCTCTTATAACTGTAATATTTTCATACGGCCAGGGAACCCCTCGCCGCTGTTATCTTCGCTATTATTTAGCCTGACTTCCTATTGAATGCTTCTTTCGTATTAAAAGTTTCATTCTTTTTAGCATTTTTTCTTTTTGTTCTTCAGGGATCTATGTTTCGTGGAGTTTAGAGGGGGGAAGAGCTCTTCTGGTTTTTGTTAACTTTGTTATTTTTGTTTGTTGGCGTTGCTGGTGGCTGATTCTGCTGCTGTTGCTTGCCGCTATTCAATTTTCAATAAAATATGTAAATTTATACCACATTCTGTTGTCCTCCTTCTGCTAACTCATCTTTTCCTTCGCCTTTGTCGCCTTTTAGCTTTGGCCCCATCTTTTGACCCAGACTGGAGTCTCAAAGCCCAGCACGTGAAAAAATGTCAAGTGCCTTGGAATAAATATTAAATTGAAATATATAATTAATTTTATTTAAACACGGAGATTATTAAATATTGTTAAGACTAGCATTATTTGTTTTATACTCTATTGAAGTTGTGTAACATTTTTTAGAGTGCAGTACTTATCTTGGCCATTTCTTATCGGCAACATTTGATAGCTACAAGTTATGGTCAGGGCAGCATCTTCACTCTTCTTCTTTATCTGCGTGTCTTCCCTCTCTCTCTATCTTTGGCGTAGCCGAGCACAGGCAGTGTCCCTGTCAGGAACTCAGCAGTGAAGTATGTTATTAATTTGTAATTTGTTTATGGTTATTTGTGCACAAATCAAAGGCCAGATATTGTAACTTTGAAGTAGTCTTTGGAAAAAGCCAACCCAGAGGAAAACTTTATGTTGATACTTTGTCGATGGTTGGAACATAACCCAGATGGAAGGCGACTGAATCAAAAGCGTTTTGAATATCTAAGGGAAATGTTCTTATATATGATAGACTCCCAAAAGCTGAGCAGAAAATTGACTTGGAAAGTCTTTTGGAAATGTGTGTAATTATTTTCCTAAATTCTAAAAAGATTGAATTTCAAAGTGCATCAGTTTCGATAATTCGCTTTGTTCACTCTCAGTAAAAATAGCAATAGATAATCACCGTGATTTTAATAAAAGACCAAAACCAAGAAATACATAATAAATAAATAAACTGAATAAATAAAGCTAAAAAATAAAAGTTTATTATAAAATGTGAATATTTTATATATCCTTTCATACCCTATAAACACATTTTTTCATATATTGTTTTGTTTCTTTTTCCTTAAAATAATTAATGGTGCTAGAGTTATTTATTATACCCTTGCAGAGGGTATTATAATTTTGGTCAAAAGTGTGCAACGCAGTGAAGGAGACATCTCCGACCCTATAAAGTATATATATTCTTGATCAGGATCACCTCCTGAGTTGATATAAGCATGTCCGTCTGTCCGTCTGTCTGTCTGTTTCTACGCGAACTAGTCTCTCAGTTTTAAAGCTATCGTCTTGAAACTTTGCACACACCCTTCTTTCCTTTGCACGCAGTATATAAGTCGGAACGGCCGGGATCGGCCGACTATATCCCATAGCTGCCATATAACTGATTGATCGGAAATGGTATAACTTTGGTGTTTTTAGAGTTACAAAGTTCAGATTTTATACGAATGCAAAATAATACGACCTACAAAATTTCATAAGGATCGGCCGACTATATCTTATAGCTGCCATATAACTGATTGATCGGAAATGCTATAACTTCGGTGTTTTTAAAGCTAGAGAATTGGGATTTGGTACGATTGCTATTTTTGGCAAAATAATACAATATGCCAAATTTTATAAGGATCAGCCGACTATATCCTATATCTGCCATATAACTGATTGATCGGAAATGGCATAACTTCAGTGTTTTTCGAGCTAGAAAGTTTGGATTTTCTATGAATTCTATTTTTCGAAAAATAATACGACTTATCAAGTTTCATATGGATCGGCCGACTATATCTTATAGCTGCCATATAACTGAACGATCGGAAATGGTATTTGGTAAAAATAACAACTTTGGGGTTCTTCAAGATAGAAGTTTGGGATTTTTTTTAGATTTTGTCTTGTAATTTATTGGTTATAATATGATATTCCCATAAGAATCGGTCAACTATATCCGATTTTAGCGATATATATCCTGTTTTATCTGCAAGGGTATATCAACTTCGGCTCCGCCCGAAGTTAGCTTTCCTTTCTTGTTTTTTTTTAAATTTTATACCCTTGCAGAGGGTATTATAATTTTGTCCAAAAGTGTGCAACGCAGTGAAGGAGACATCTCCGACCCTATAAAGTATATATATTCTTGATCAGGATCACCTCCTTAGTTGATATGAGCATGTCCGTCTGTCCGACTGTCTGTTTCTACGCACACTAGTCTCTCAGTTTTAATGCTGTCGACTTGAAACTTTGCACACACCCTTCTTTCCTTTGCACGCAGTATATAAGTCGGAACGGCCGGGATCGGCCGACTATATCCTATAGCTGCCATATAACTGATTGATCAGAAATGGTATAACTTTGGAATTTTTAGAGTTACAGAGTTACAGTACGAATGCTATTTTTGGCAAAATAATACGACCTACCAAATTTCATATCGATCGGTCGACTATATCTTATAGCTGCCATATAACTGAACAATCGGAAATGGTATTTGGTAGAAATACCAACTTTGGGATTTTGGATAGAAGCTTGAGAATTTTTTTGAGATATTTTATTTTATTAATTTGGTTTTAATATGATATTCTCATAAGGATCGGCCAACTATATCCGATGTTTGCGATATATGTATATCCGGTTTTAACGGCAAGGGTATATCAACTTCGGCTCCGCCCGAAGTTAGCTTTTCTTTCTTGTTTTTGTTTAAAGTTTGTTTGTGGCCTAACACTAACTTGAGTGACATTTAGTTGTGATTTGCGTCATGTGGACGTCAAGAGTCGCAAAAACAGCAAAATAATCAATCATTAAACTTCAATAGTCTCGCTCCTTGGCGAAATTCCTCTCGGGTAAGCAAATCAAACCAAATGAAATGAAACGTCAGCCACGTGCTGGGTAGGGCTGGGTTTTGTTTGGCTTTTGCATTTTTCATAAAAATCAGCAACAATATGAACAGCAACAACTCACTCATTCGTATTCATTGTGATTTGTTGAATCTTTCTGTTCGCCATTTCCACAATGTGTGAGCAGTGCGTGTGTATTTATTCATGCATTTGTTTGCTTTCTGACTCTTGTTTCCCAAAAATAATGTGCAAACAAAGTTGAATTAAAACAAAAGGCCAAAATAAAAATCACACAAAGGCGAATAAAATTGTCAAATAAGCGCAAAGACAAACAAAAGCGAAACACAACGAAAGAGGGGCCAAATAAATGGGAGAACAAAAAATGAAAAGCAAAATATAAAAATTAGTATGGAAGGAGAAAATGTTCCAAAAACAATAAACACGAACACACACACACAAAACGAATTTAATTGCCTGTCTCGGCCAAGAACAAAGATTCGCTGTTGCTTTGTCAATGTGAATTTTACTGCACGGGGCACCAGTTCATAAATAAGTATACGCCCCGTAGTCTTTCTTGAACTCGCTAGATACAAGACCGTTTCACTTCTTTTCTTGCTGTGACTGGCAAAAGGCAAGCGCCATTGCTCCACTCCACTCAAGTTTGCTAAAACAAAAGTTAATTAGAATGTTCCTTCATCATAATGCTTAGTCCTTACCTCCTCCCACTCCACCACATCCCAGCCCCCCTCGACTAAAAGCAGGAGCCCGCAAAAATAAAGCCAAAAAACAGAGCAGAAGCTGAGCAGACAAAGTTGCAGGCGGTAAATTAGATTAACAACAGCAGCAGCAGAACAACAACAACAAACGTTGACAAAGCAAACGCAACAAGCAATTAAAAATGTAAAATTTTGTGCTCTCAGCATTCGAGTTGCTTTAAAATCGTTTTGAAAATTTTATGGCCAAGTTAAATGAAGCATTGCATTTGCGTGTGCCTACAGTTGGCCTTGTTTAGATTATTAAATACTGAATGGGAAGTAGCATTATTAGAAGAAAAGGAAATGCTCACAGTCCCAATAAAACGGTCACTTTTGGGGGCGCCATCAAATCTTAGATAAATACAAAGTTGCCCAAAATCTGTAATCATTTCCTAGCAAGATTTCCGTCAAAAATTCAAAAGTCCACTGTTAATTAGGCGATGGCGCTAGCTGCTTCTGGAGCATGTTTTTCTTTGGGCTATGTCAACTTTTAACTAACCATAATTGATGATGCTCCATGGCTGAAAGTTTTCGTGGGAAGGGGGACATGTCTTAAGCTATTTTTAAATGGGGCTGGACAGAAACTTTTACACAGGCAAACAAACAAAATTATTGGAGAGTTTTTAGGCCACCCGCCTTTTTCAAGGACTGTTGAAAACTGTAAAACCGTAACCGTTGACAGATCCTCCTAATGGTAAACGAAACTTGCAAGAGGCAATGAGTTTTTAATGAAGCCTCGGCATGTCCTTCCAATATCCTGCGAGCTGCCACTTGAAGAAATAAATGAAAGTTTAAAACCTACATTTTTTAAAACTAATTTCTAACAATCATAAGGGAAGCGAAATAATAATCAATTTGCAGAATGAATTATTTTAATTTTTATTTCAACTGGAACCATTGAAGTTTTTGTTGATGTTAGTTTCAAACAGAAGATCGCTACAGCTTCAGATGCTACTTTATGTGTTTAGTTGTTGGTTCCATTTGCAACTCAAACAAAATACGCTTTAAGCTAGTTGAGTGGGCCGAGTGTGTTTGGTCATATTTTCAACATGGCTAGCAAATAAATAACAGGACAAACTTTTCAATAAATAAAATTAAAAACTTTGTCCCTACATTCGCCTGGGTCAAAAGTTCGTCGCCAGGCGGCTCACACAAACAAATCTCCTTGGGTTTTCTTGTTTTTTTGACTCTTTTTTCGTTTCGTCGAATCAAATTCGAGTTGGACAAACAAACAGAGAAAAGGAGAACAAACCGTCGAATTGAGGCATCAGGGGTTTAAAGTAGGACTGGGCGGAATGGGAATAGCCAGGGATCCGGGCAGACAAACGGCAATTGACCATAAAAATGTATATGTATATGCCAGTTAAGCTGAACGCCTACGAACGGCTGCCCAGACTTTTCGAAAAGAGGATCCTGCAGAGGTCAGAAGGGCTTAGAGAGCCCTGTTGTAAACTTGGCCCTCTAAGTAAACCAAGTGAAGCGCTTGAGGTTTGAAAACAATCACCTTGAAGGCCGAATTTCATTTCGAACATCCTTAGATTCCACTGGCGCCAAACAGTGGGTTAAAAAAGTGTTTCCAAATGTTTTCAATTTTTTTTTAATAACTAAGACATATCTAACATTTTATCTAACAAATTGTATTATTTAACTTTCGTTTTAATTTAAAACTTTAAAAAACTATATTTATCTTAGATTTAATTATAAATACAGATATATAGAATCAAATGTTTGATTCAATGAAAGCAATATTCTAAAAATGTATATATTTTTTGGGTCGGGCCACTGATTGGCCCTACCAATCAGAATATTGTTTGCACTCAGTGTAAGCAATCAGTTGAACAGAGCAAGCGAGTCGAGTTCGCGTCGCGGGGCAGCTAAATCAACTAAAAGTTGGTGCGAAGAAAAAACAAAATCAAATTTCGGAGAGCTAGGGGAGGCAGAAGGAGGCGAGCCGAGGGGGGAAAAAATGATTTGGTCAAGTGGAAAAATTGGCAGTGCTCTGCGAAAAAGTCAAAGGGGCCGAGCATCGCGGGGCGGGCGAAAAAAGTATTGAAATACATTTAATGAAAAAGTTGGACAAAGTCGCATGGGAAGGCGAAAAATCGGAAAGCGCTGAAAGCAACTTGCTCTCGGTTGCGGATGTCTATGGCACGGGCTATGGCATCCACCCACCCATCTGCCCACTTACATACAACGGATTTGATGTGATTTTGGTGTAAGCAAGAGTAACAAGTACGAAAATAAGAATCGAGCATGCTAAACACTGATTGCGTTTTAATGCCAGTTATCCATGAATGGAACGAGATCCAGGAAAAGCAAAGGGATTCTGACGAAAACAGCACAAATGGGCCCCGTGGGTCTTTGAAAAAGTTCGATTTTAAAATGGTTTGCTTAAATTAGAAGAGTTTTTGATAGTAGGGAGAGCAAAATAAAGAAGAAATCAATAGATATTGGTTTTATTTTTCTTGGCAACAAGGCATTTTAATTTGTCCCCCTTACTATCGCAACCGTAATTAAAAACCAATTACAACATAGACTTCAAAGACTTTTCCATTTAAATTTCGAATTATTCCCTCTAATCTATCTTGCTGTCCCGGCACCACATCGTCAATCATCTTAAAATTTGTCTCTCTGCCAGACCCCAAGATCAGGCTAACTGATGATTTCTGACCATGGTCCCTGACTTGGCTGCAGATAACAAATTGGGATGCCTCAGTGCTTCATCTTGTTCCGCATCCCAAATTCCATTCCATTTGGGCTCCTTAGTCCTGTTGCGCTCCTGCATAGGTCCACTTGGACCTTCCTTTTGGATGCGTTTGTGCCCGAGCTCATCAGCTTCCCTGCCTTGATACCGCCCCAACCTCCTTACAGATATCCTCATTTTTAACGGCTTGGCATTTGCAAACTGCAGCGTCATTTAAACTTTTCTCATTTGATGGCAGCGGCGGTAGCAGCATCGACGCCAGCGCAAAACTTATTCCAGCCACCGCTGCTGATTTTCCTCCTGCTGCTGCCATCAAGGACTTGATGAGGGAGAGTCAGCGCGGGAAGGAAAAGGAGAGAGGTGCAGGACTTCTGGATAAGCAGTACACTCAAGAAAATAAATTTGAAACTTGTAAAAGTTGTTGCCCAACATATATTAAAATTTAAAAATGGGGTTTTACTGAAAAGAGGTTTCTTAAGCTATATTTAGAATAGGTAACTTTCGGACATTTGTTTATTAAATTAAAAATAATTACTCTTTTTTTTGCTATTGAAGGGTAAAATTTGTAATCATGGTGCATTGGACTTTAAAAACGTTTTGGAGTCGGTTTCCCTGAAGGATTGTCGTTGTTTGGCCAAATCATTTTTAATATGCAACTAATTTGCAGGAGACGACGGCGACGCAATGCGGCATAGTTTAGGGCCAAGATGAACGTTGCCTGTGCAGAGGCAGGTGCAACGTGGTTGTGTCCCATGACGGCCATTGTTTGAATTCAATTCCCGCCTTTGTCGCCTCAACTACTTTGGCCAAAGTTTCGCACGCTAAGCATTCCACACCCGCCACGCCCGGTCTGCTCCGAGCTCCTTCGGCTGCTGTTTGACTTTCAGTCTCGAATGATTTACCTTACAAGATAAACAGACCGACGCAGGCTTTGTCTGATCAGGCAAGTTTGACTTTTGTTTTCTGTTCTTTGAAAGCATCTGGAATTTTGCAGGAGCTCCCCAAAAGCCAGGATGTCTGCATAATGGGTTAGGCGTATTGTCCTTTATTAAGGTAAATCACTATTTTATGATTAGAATTGTGTGAAGGCAAAAAAGGCCAACTAAATCAATAAAATAAATAAATCTTTCATTTAATTTTAGATTAATCGAAGTGGTTATATTTATCAGGTTGATTATCAGGTTGTTTTTATTAATATTGTAGAGTTGTTTTAATATATAAAAGTATTTAATGCTTCTCAAGAGTACAAAATTATTCGGATTCGAATGCTGTACCATTGTGTCTGCTAAAAACTCTCGAGCTGCGTTCTTTGACGCCGCTTTCTCTGCTCTTTTGGATAGTTTTTGGATAATGCGCTGGAAATTGTTGCTAAAAAGACCCTTTTTCTTCCTCAGCTTTTCCTTCTTTCTCGCTGGCTTCGCAATGGGCCTGAGCAATGCAATTTCAACTCTTTGGTAACTCGACTAAAGTGCAGTTGGCTGACAACGATATGGCCCCATAGCACCCCTGCACCCCTCCAGACACTGTCTTATCAGCGAAAAGAAAGTAAGACACATGAAAATGCAATAGCCAAAGTTTGATATGAAAACGCACAGAAGGAAGAAGAAGGAGCTCTACTTTCACCTCCTTTTCCCGCACCCTCGTATTGCAAAAGTTTTCAATTGTATTTTTTTCAGCTGAGCCTCCCACTTTTCGCGATTTTCGTAGTTTTTTTAGTCAGCCCTGATTCTGGTTCCTGCCTTTGATCTTTGTTGTCTGTGTGATAGCGTTTAATTTTGAATGTTGCCGCCAAGCTGATAAATTGCCCCGGCATTTGCATTTCCCACTAACCACCTTTCAGCTAAAAAAGTACCAGAAATTTATATTACGCAACTTTCTCAACAGATGAGTTGTCAGCTAAGCAAATGGAACTTTAAATGGAGGTAAACACTTGGCGGGATGGTTCAGGAAAGGATTTAGACCAAGTTTAAGAAAATTTTTTGTTTAAAATTTTTTTTGAATTTGGATAGTTTATTTGTTGATAAATTGTTGTTAATTAAACTGCTTTAAAATGCATTATATGTTATAGCTAAGGTATTAAACCTAAACTAAAAAAAGTATTGCTTACTTAAGTAGAAGATACTTTTAAAAACATAACCAGCATCCCGTGTCAAATTATTATCTAATTTCACTTCGGTAGGGGTTGTGCTTTGCCGTGGTTTCTATCTTTTGGAGTATCCAATATCAACAAATTTGATTAATTCTTGAAAAAAAGGTTTATAAAAAATCCAATTTCCATTCCATTCCAATAAAATTGTCAAAAAAAAAAATACCTTTTTGAACATAAATTTCCTTACTCATAACTTGTGTCATATACCTAAGAAGGTTTTAGACCGATCAGCTTACTCCTTTATTGACTGTTTTCGAAAATTTTTTCAACTGGTTTCTTCTTGTGATATATTTCGATAAACTAAAAGACATGCCTTCCACACATTCCATTGGCAAATCTGTTTGTCAACACGTCGCATTGGCCCATTACCTTCCCCCAATATTTTGGCATACGCAACCATGCCCTTCTCAAGTTAAGGAAAAGTGGGGTACAAATGTAGGAACTGAGGGAAAAACGCATTTTTCTTTCAAAATATGTCACGTGCTAAAATGCCCGAGTGCCAATAAGTGACGGAACTAAAAGAACCGGGCTGATTTCGGGATGTAGAAAAAAAAACAAGAATACAGACATTTAGTTTTGAAAAGCGGACATCGGACACATGTTTCTGTTACTTGAGAGCTGTCCTCGTCCGCTCAAAACTTGTCACTTTTTACGCGCAGCTGCAGTTTATTTTGAGATTGGCCGGGTGGTGCCACTCCTACTTATCCTTAGCCTTCCCCCCAACTCAACCCCCCTAACCTGCCACTGAGTTGGCTTATTTCGAAGGCATCGTTGGCGCTTTCTGCTTACTTTCCGTTGGTCGAAACTTTTCCACTCTCGTCACACTTTTCCGTTCTGCTACTCCCCGTTCACTCTCCGGAACACTTGTCGCTACTTTTTAGCTATTTTGATTTTTAAGAAACAAAAAAAGGTGAATGAGCCAGAGAAGGAGGGAAGAAATTCGGTAAGAGAACACTGGACTTCTTAATACTCTTTTTAAAAATTAAAAACCAAAAGATTCAGGCTTAATTTTATTAATATTTGATGGTAAAATTTAGAAAAATTTATTTTTTTAAGAAATCTTTTCATTGGACAGTGTAACTAAGTGCGGCCCAGAAAAATAAACTTTTGTTGCTGATTTCTTTCGCAATTTTCGGCAGCTGCCCTACCCCGCCCATCCGGCGTCATGTGCGAAATAAGTTTCACACTTAACGACATAACAAGTTTTCGCCAAGCGATGTCCGCGTCTTCTGACCACCCTCGCCCTGCTACCGCTTGCCGCGACAATGTCCAGGGTTGTCGGGGTTGTCAGCGACAACGCGTTGATTTTTGAGTGCAGGTCATTTCATAAAGGAGAAGAGAAGTGGCTCGCTTTCAGAGCAAAGCGCATTGTTAGTCCCGAATGGGACGATCTTCAAGTGCTGTGGAAGCTTAAGGAGCATAATTCGGGTGGAGAGAAACAGTTATATATGCAATGGAAGCTGTGAAGGACTTTAAATTTGATGCTAGCTTTCAAAGGATGTGAAATGCAATGTTACAGTTACAGAACTTTTCATCAGAAAATATATAAAACAATCAAATATGTCAATATTCAGTTCCATGGAAAAGTGTTATTATTGGAAATTGAAAAATTAGTATGCGTTGATTTAAATAAACTTCGACTGCCGATGGAATTCACTGAACACCCAGACAGACACTGTCTCCCTTGATATGTCCTTTAATTTCATGCATTGCCTAGCTAATGCGCTTTGGCGCTTAAAAGTATGCTATAAGTAACGAAAATACGCAAATGTGCTTACCCAAAAACAAAAATAAAGTTTAAAAAAAGTTTGGCCGTCCCTCCATGCGGGTGGCGGGGGTATCCTCTTGTGAATGGGAGTGAAGGAGGGAAATTGGGGATGAGGCTGCTTTTCAGTTTCAGTTGGTAGTGTCAGAGGCAGCGGCCTGGAAACAATGCGCGACATTCAGGCGACATTGTTGCCAAAGCTTTTTACAACTCGCATGAGTTTCGCCTCAACCACCCGTCGCCCAACCGCCTCATTTTGTCGCCGCTCCCGCTTCCCTCTTCCGCTCCCTCCACGTTGTCATTTGCGCCACAGCAGTTGTAGCATATTATCTAAATGTGTTGCTCTACATATGCGAGTATGGTTGTTTGTATGCGCGCGCGTTTGTTTTGTTTGCTCTATGATTTGTTGTTGTAATGTGCTTTAATGTGAAAAGTTTTTAATGCTTAAGCTGTGCCAGTGCTCCTTCATTACCCCCTCGCCATTTGAAGAGCTCAGCGTGAGTCAGTCACTGTTACAGTCACTCCACTCAGTCAGAGCCAGGCAAACACAGTGAGAAAATAAATAAACTGGTAGTCTGTGTCACATATGATCCTCTAGAGTTCGAAGGTAGATTTGATGGGGGATATATTGGCATGACTTGTATTTTTAAGGATTGCAGGCCTCTAGACCAAAAAGACCGCTAGGTCAGTAGAACAAAAATTATTATTACCCAGTGAGCCAAATGACGATAGTTAAACGAAACTGTCGTATAATATTCGTAAATGTACTTATTATATAAATCAGCGAAAAATAACAAAAATCTCGCAAAAGAAGTTTTTGTCCCTTTTTTTAATTCAATTTTTGTATGGTAAATATTTTTACTCCAAGTAAGACCATAAAAAGAATTCGCCCCGAACCTTTTACGATATTTTTTACTGGGCAGCTTTAACATAAAACACAATTTAAAAAATTTTAAATTATAATCATTTTTAATATTAATCTCAAAATTGTTTCGCTTAAGATATCATAAAAGTCTCCCAAACGATCAGTTTTCGAGCCATCGAATAGGAAACAGTCACTGCCACAAACTGAGCGACTGGAGATTACTTTTATTATCGTTTTCGGATCAAAAGTATCACTTGTTACACGATTTTGTTTCGCCGAACCCTCGTTTTCGATATCTTTTACGAAGTCTTGGTCCATTGGGTTATTTAAACTTTTCATTGTTTTAGTCTTAATTTCACACTTTAATTTTTTCAGTGCACCGCCATGCACAATTGTGATTCTATTTTCTTTGGGCATTCTTCTGATTCCGATTCTGATGCTGGTGCTTACATTGCTTTTCTTCTGGTTGGTGTTGCGTTAGTTTGCAACTTTTATTTGTGGTTTTTTTATGTAAATGCGCCCAAGTGATAAGGCAACTTTTCGACTACTGCAGGCAACGAAAGAGATAGAGACAAGCAAACAAACAGTGACGGGAATAGAGGGGCAGAGAGCTGTCCCTGTCATGTAGCCAACAGCAGCAGCAAGAACATGTTGCCAAGTGCTCGCTCGCACTCCGGCGACTCTTTCTTATTTTGTTGTTCCTGCTGATGTCTGGAAATTAAATTTCAGTGACTTTGTTGTTAATTTGACAGGGAAAGGGTTGCCGGGAGTGGAGAAATAGGTCTTGTTGAGGAAAGAGCATAATGACTTGAGCAAAGGATTCGTCAATGGTGGTAGTTGGAGCCCTCTTAAGTTTCATATGTAATTATATTTAAATGAATCAACTTAAAACCCATTATATTACCTATACCTACGCACATAAAAAAGGTCCAGTCCGCCATTTTTTCATAACATTACGTAACAAATTATTGCATACTTTAGGGTTTCTTAATTTTTTAATTTTAGCTTGGTTGCTAAAAGTAAAAATAATAAAAAGGCCTATGACTTTTCTTTTTTAAGTTTAATACCTATTCCATAATAGGACTATCACTAAAATATTTTGGTATTAAAAGATGCTAAATAAAAGAGCAATAATATTTTAAGGAACAAAACTTCGAATTTAGATCGAAGATATTAAAATAAATATATGTTAGTATGTATTAGTATATATTAGTATGTATGTTACAAAGCTTGATACATTTTTAAGAAGATAAACCTTCTTTCCTAAAAGTATACAAAGTTCGTCGAAAGAGGTACTTCCAAGATGGTCGTCTCTTTTGGGTATTGTGTCAGTATTTTTTTTACGCCTGTGTTAGGAAGTTTTCTTTGTTCGTGCGTTCCAGGATGTGTGTCTGTGAGTGTGTGTGTGTGTGTTTATTATTATTTTTAGTGGCAGTCGCTCAGCAGAGTCACGAAGACTCGTAACAGGAGTCCATTGTGCGAGGCTGAGAAGGAGGCTCGACTGACGACTGCCCCGCCCCCAAATCCGCCCCTTGGGGATATCCCGGGTATATTTATGTTTTCAGCATGTGCTCGGAGTAGTTTCACTTGGTTTGCTTATGCCGCTCATGTGTGGCAGCAGATAACATGCAACTGCCACTGCCCTTTCCCGGAAGACCGCCCGCAGAGGGTGCGATAGAGGAAGACTGTGGGACCATGAGGTTGGAGGGATGCCTTTTGAATATAAAATGAAAATGCAACTTGGTCCTGGTGATGATAATAATTATGGGCCCTGCAGGCGATAATTGCCCACTAAGCGAGCCATAATCTCGGGCGACTTGGGATAGAACGAGACCGAGAGAGGAAGTGAATGGAGCATTCGACACAGGGACATCCGACTCAGAGAGTTCTGAAGGGCGTTTGTGGGCCGAAAATAAGAGAGGGGTAGCGGAAGCCCCAAAGGTTAACAAAACCGCACCGCAGTCAGAAACAACTTTTTAGTGTCCACTCATATCCTCTCAGCATACACACTGCCCTCGCCCTTACGCCTTCTGGCTTTACCAATGCGGTTGCTTTGTCTTTGTGTAAGCTGGCGTTATATCCTTGCTCTCCACCTTCCTTATTCTTAAGCTCTTTGGTCAGCAGTAGGAAATTATTCATGGCATCTTCAACTCGAACTCCCTGTGGTTTTCGGGGGGGGTGTTGTTAAAACTCTGTGTTTTATTGCTGTTGTCAAAATATTTAAAGCCATAAGAGGCGACCGAGTCACTTAAGGTATTTTCACATTTCCAGGCAAAGTAAAAAAAAGTTCAACTGAAGGAAAATGTGTCCTCGATTATATAAGTTATTATGTCGGCAAATAGCTTCTAAATGAAACTTCTATAAATGCTATGTTTTGACCTTCTCTAATGCCAGTTCATTCAATGTTCTAGTTGTTTTTACATTTATACTTTTTAATAATTGAGTACTGAAAGAAAGCTTTCATTTCCCAATTCCACAAGTAGGAATTAAATAAAATTTTAGTCTTCCTTATTTCAAGCATCCTCTGGCCCATTTTATACCTCCAAGCCCCTGCCATTTCCAGCTGCTATCATTTTGTCGGCCAAGCTCTTCTTGACTGCTTTTCTCATTTTTGTCATTTTGAAAAAGGCACACATTATTGGCTTGCTGAGATAAGCTCCGACTGAAAACTATTTTTCTTGCATTTACGTGACGTTCTCGTCCACACTTCTCTTCCCTCAATTGTTCCGCAAGTGGTCCTTCTTTTATATTCTGGATCTCTGTTTTTAACCGCAAAATGCGAAAAAAATTATGCTTTATCCATTTTAATAGTCAATCATTTCCACATTTTGCTACTGCCGCCTGCCTGCTAGAGTCGGAGAAAAATTAATTTTATTTTAATGCCCCTTGCGGGGATTTTGAAATTGGTTTGCCGAGCTAGTGGTTGTTGTTGTTCGGATGAATAAGCTTTTCAAGGATTTTCCTTATCAATGATCCGGGATCGCTTTGCTCCGCCAGAGCCCTTCCTGCTGCCGTTCTGCCAGGTGCTTTTTCTAACTTTTTCCAGCGTGTTTCTCTGGTTTTATTTATGGCGATTTAAGTGAGTTGTCAAGCAGGGATGAGGAGAACACCATAGCAAGTGGTACAGGGGCTAAAAAGAGAAGAGTTCCCTTGGCAACAATGAAGGTAATGGGTCTGGGTTTGCATGTGGTTTTTAATGTGATTTTAATTGTAAAAATGGAATCTGTTGAATATGCGAATATGCAGCTAAAGGAAGTTAGAATCTGGTTAACTTAAAGGCACTTATACATAGTAATTTTTTTTAAAATGTTGGCAAGTTTGAGTGTGACTGTTGGAAAGGCCCGAAAAGATGACTAAAAATAGTTTTACATACTTTATAAATTCTTTTAACAACATCTCTCCTATCATATGGTGGAGTAGCCGAGAAAGTGTTAAGAAAAGAACGCACTTAATGAACTACCTTAAATAATTTTCGAAATGAAAATTATTTCCATTTACTAAACTTTGCCGTCGCTGGCTCGGATGGTTCTGTCGTCCTGGTAGACTTTGAGGACCCAAAGGCCGTCGATTTTCTGGCAAGCCTTAACTCTTATTCAATGGCAACTTTAGCATCGTTAACAATTTGGCAAGATTTAAAATGGGCAGGAATTAAGGGAGCGAGGAGCTGCAAAGTGAAAGAATCGAATCAGAAACTAGGAAGAGGCGCAGGGGGTAACTAGGACTCTGAATGAAAATATCACTTTACTGTGTCGCTCGACATTGTTGAAATCGCTGCCAAGGACGGGGTAATTTATCAAGACAAAAACCAGGCGGAAGACGAGCCAAAGAGAAGAAAATTTAAGAATTCACAGAAAATAATTTCGCTTCAATAAAAGAACCAGTCACGTTTAGTTCGATCGTGCCAACACTGCGTATGCGTAAAAAAAGTATATAAGCAGTCTGTTTAGAGATGGCTTTTTGTTTCATGGTTAAAATTATATATAAATAAAATCAGAAATCTTAAACTATTTATCTCAGTGTAAAGATGGCAGCAGGAGATAAGGCGCCGACACCAGTTTAAGAAATGGAAGGAGCGCAGAAGCTCTGAGTCTTTGGTTACTTTCTTAATTTCATTTACGCAATAGCAGCGACGCCGACTGAAGCGTCAAGGGGGACAGACCAACTTTACAGTTTCTCTGGACTGTTTTGTTTTTCAATTTGGCGCGGGCGATGGAAACTTTACCAAATACAACTCAAAAGCAGCAGCTTTAGCATCCATAGAGTAGAGACTACAGCAACAACACTGTCAGCATCAGCAACACCAACAGCAACCAAACCCCAACAACAGTTAGAAAAGACGTGCAAAGTTTCTATTAAAACGGATTTAATTATGTAATGGAATCATGATAAATTTCGCGCAACGTGAAAAGTGTTTGGCCAACTCCCCACCCCGTCCGCAGTGTCTAATACTGTAGCTTTCTTAGCTGCTCAAGTTGGGGCACACAAAGGCCAAGAAAAGGAGGAAAAGGAAAACTTGTGTTAACCGAGGAGGCTTTAACAGAAGCGGCCAGATAACAAATAGCCAGATAGATAGATGTATGTATAGAGATAATGGGGGCGCGTCCGAATTTCGCCGCTTGAGGTAAGCCCCTTCTTTTCGAGTATCCTATAATTTATATGGAGTAGTTTAATTAACGATGCTCATAACTAGTGGTTCAAAGTTTCCGGTTCTACGGCGCTTTTTCCATTGTTTTCGCGGTGATGCTCAGCTCATCGACCGTTCTGACTTGAAGCGTTTTTCAAAAACTTTATCAAATTATCTAAAAGTTAAAAAAAAGTTGCATTTGTATACAGAGGTATAAAAAAATAAAACTTAATTTGCTGAAAACAACATAAATCTAAACTTTTTTGTGTCTAAATTTACTTGTACTTAAAATCTTGCAGAGGGTATGAAAATATTCTTCTTCAGTCAATTTATTTGATCGTTTGAGTGTCCATCTTTTTGTTTCTAAGTTAAATAGACTTGGGCGACTTTATTCTATATCTTTTATAACACTAAACAATCGTCGTAGAAAAGTCATACTAAAATGCCTTTAGGGACTATATTTAAAATTTTCTTGGGATTTTTTTTTAATGTAAGGCTTACATTTGTTTGTGGTCTAAACAAGGATATATCAAGGGAAATACATACATACATATGTATGTTATATCTGTACATGTGCTTGAGTGCATTATTCTGGGTTGTTCAAGTCCCAATTCCATTTTTGCATGTGTATGAGCTCGGTTGTTTATAGCTGTTAGTTTCCACTTGCAAGGACTCTTTGTTCCCTTGGCAGTACAAATAATTAACATTTGTGAAGTTTTTGTTTCTCTTGCAGTGTTTAAGAATGGAATTCTTTCCATATGCACTGCGATCGTAATTAAAATTTTTAAACCAGAAAAACAAGGACAACAGCAGCTGTAATTTGGGGTTTATTTGTAATAAGGTTCATTATAAATAAGGTTCATTTGCAAATGGGGTTCATTTGCAGTTTAAAATAATTTAAGAAAAACTGTTTTGGTTTTAATTTAAAGAAGTTTATTTTGAATAATAAAGCTTAGGCTGTGCATTTCGTTTTAAACTCAAAGTTCTCAGTTGTAATTTTTTAAATTATATTATTTATTCACGGTGTATTTTTCAGTTTACATTTGGACATTTACTGCATATGCATCCATCTATTCAGCCTACACATCTATTAATAGTGCTGCTTTTCTCCACCCAGCCTTGACCACAAATTTACGAGAACTTTTTACCGCATTCTCATTATTCGCTACTTGTTTTATTTAAACTTTTTGCAGCTTTTCGACCTTTCATTGTATCTGTTTTGTGGCTCGCAGAATCCCTCTTTGGTTATACCCCTATCCTTGCATAATTTCTATTTTTTCATCACTGGTGCTTAATAACATTTTAATTGTTGTTCTCGGCTTTGACCGTGGAAAAATCCCACGCAGATCTACCACAGCTACGCCTTTTTGCCTCCACCGCTCAGAATTTTTATTATCATAATGAGCATTCGGTTAGGGGTAAGTGGGGAGTGTGGCAACAAAGGTTTATACATAGCCGGTGTGTGTGCTGAAAGGAATGTTGCATAATGTGGCCGCCTCGACGCCGAAAAACCATTTCAAATTATGCATTCCGCGGTATTATTTTTATCCTTTGTTTCCCTCTGGCATGGCGGCTATTTTTTTTAACTTAAAGTTTTTTTGCGCTCAGGAGGAGACTAGAAAGAGGCAAAATAAATTCAAGTTCCTCTGGTGAGTCTATTTAGATTTTCAAAACAGCTTCACGGCTCGGCGAGTTTATTACCATGGGCCCGAGAAAAAGTTTAAAGAGACTCCTGCCTGTCTGCTTATCAAGTCGCCATTAAATCTTTCGGTTAAAGCACCGCCCTTCCCCTGCCACGCCTCGCTGATAAGAAAAATTTCCGCGAAAATTTATTTGATGTGTTTTATTGTGTTGTTAAATTTTGCGTAGCCGAACAAAACAGCGAAGCAAATAAAACAATCTGAGACGGCTCCTGAAAAAATTCTCCTCCGTCGGATTCAGGTTGCTTAGCTCTATCAGTCGAGCCGTATATCATTCACAGCAGCTCTACCTTCCGAAGCGAACCAGCTGCTTAAGCTGTAGTTGCACCTGGTCTGTTTTCACCTCGGCCTGTCACCAAAAGCTCATTAAATGCGCCATGAATTTAAAGAGCCAACTGAAAATGGGGCTCCCAATTATCAATTTCGCACATAAACTCGTACAGCGTAAAGTCATTGGAAATTGTTTTTTTATTGGCTTGAGTTTCAAGTACTTTGAGCTTCATACTAAATATTAAATAATTTTATCTTGACTTAAAATAATGCTTAAGTTCGCTTTAACAAAATTCCAGTACCAAAGTGTCAAGTGCCATTTCTCAAAAGCTGATTTAAATTTGCTTCTTTTTCCTAAATTTCCTTACGCCCTCTAAGCAATGGCAAGCTATTCCGATATTAGCCCTCATTCCTTTACCGATCCCCCTTGACTTGGCCCTAGACCATAAACAAGCCATTATCCGGGGACCGAACAAAAGTCGAGCGCAAAAATGCAGTTGGCTTCGTTTGGATTATCGTTTATTGCATTATTTTTATGCGATGAACGCGCGTCGATTAGAAAACTAAAAATGTGTTTCGCATTTCGCGAGCTGCATTCGCCTGCCACTGCTTCTGGTGCTGGTACTGCTGAGTAGCGAACGGCGAATGAAATGCAATAAAAATGAAACTGAAATGAGAACTCCTGACAGGGATCTGGAGAGCCGGGCCACTGGAGGGGTGGGAACAAAACGAGCTGCGGAGCAAATGGCTATCGTATTTGGCGCATTGCACATTGCAACAAGCTAGGCAACCGCCACAGTAGCGAAATTCTGCAACTACAGTCGCACAAGCAGCAGGGGCAACTATCAGCAGTTTAGAACAATATTGGCACATCCAGTTGGCTCGGCTAGCTGTGAAATTGTGGACTATAAAACGTGTATATTGGTATAGATTAAAATTCGGAAAAATCATAAAACAATTACATACTCCTAGATCAGGAGTAATCGGCTAAAAATATTTTCCAATCATATAAACATATCTAAAAAAAATACAGATTTCTTTGATGGACATTAAATAAAAAAACACTCCTTCTCTGTTTATCCTTCTCTTTCGGAGTGTGGGTAAAAAATCTTTCTAAAAAAATGAAAATCCACACGACCTTTCGTAAGTATATCAGGTATAACCCCAAGACGAAGCACAACCCGGCCAATGCACAGCAGACAAAAATATTGGCCGGCCATGTGGCGTATACGTGTTAATTTAGCGCAACGATTAGACAGAGTGCGCTCTGTTTAACCCTCTCCCCTCGAGCTCTTGGCAGAGACTTCCCTATGTCTGTTACCGGCAATTGCAGCTTGGTAAATTGCCCGTTTGCTTAGCACAATAAATTTCAGCACTGGCTCCTGTCGGTCAATGGCCAGAAGGGTTCGGGAGGGTATCTCGCCCGTGCACTTTAGCCAAAGCGTTTTCAATTTGGCCGAATTCCGTCTATTTTTGGGCTAAGCTCGACACAAAACACTATGTTTTGCCGGACTATAAGTAATGATGTGACGATTTGGCAGCGACCGAATGGGCGACCGAATAAGGATGGGTTCTTATTTGGGATCCTTTCGGGCGCCAAGACGGAATCCGCGTGGGTGTTCTTGCTGCAGTTCATTGGCCGCGGGAAATGTTTTTCTCTTCTGTTTTGTATGTTTATGGCACGGTTCAAGGCTCAGGCTTTATAGGTTGTTGAACGAGTTACGGGTAAATACAACTTTGGAAATGGTTGGCTAAAAATTATGTTTTTTATTCCCGCCTTAAAAATCAGGGAGCGTAAAAATCTAAAATTATTATTGAAAAAATTCAACAGAAAAATTATTTTGTAATTTTTCTTTTAAATAATAAATAAAAACAAAGCTGGCGAAAGCTACTGCATAAATACGCCAATTTATATATTCGGCAGAAAAATACCTTTCGTTTGGTGTGTAATATCTATAAAATTACTGCATATGGTCTTCGCAAAGAAATAAAAAATCATATTTATATTTTATTATTCATATTTTACTTATTTATGCCAATCCGGGAGATAATTGTATCTATGAAAGTGGGGACACAAAAGTAAGTGCAGACATTTACAATAACATTTTTTTGAAAAAATGTCAATAATAATAAGCTACAAAAATATTGAGAACAAATATACTGGTGAAAATATAAACAAGGTGGTACTGCCAGTTAAGATACGTAGTATGCTTTTCATTCACATTAATTAGCTTATAACGATGCGTCGCAAGCGCAAAATAAAAATCGACAAAAGTTTTTTTTTCTAATTTTTTTAAAACCATTATTATTTGCAGTCCCTGAAATTTATATGTTGAAATCTTAATAAGAAAACGTTGTTTATATGAACAACCCAACTATGAAATATATGTAGATATTTTTTATCAAACGTCCAATTTAAAAAAGGGATCACAAAATTTAAATATAGTTATGACAATGTTTTGCTGAAAAAAGGGTAATTCCTTATTCCCCAATAACTTTTCATGAATTTGGACTACTTTGTTTGTTTGCTGCTGCCGTTAAATAAAATTTACTTTATCATGCACTTTGGGCATACATTTCAGACTGCGGCTGGCTTGTTTTCGTGTTTCTTCTCTCAATTTTTTCACTTCCTCCGGAGCCCAGAGGAGTGAAGCAACCCGGCTTGGGTCGTTTGCCCAGTCTGATAAATTGTTTCCGTAGAGAGAACGCTGCACGTAATTGCCGGGCGGATCGATGAAAAGTAGCTTAAGGATGCCAGACGGGAATAAGTTGTTGTTCCTGTTGCAGTTATGTTGCTGTTGCTGATGTTGCAGTTTGCCAGTGACAAGGCCAACTAATTTGTACACTTCGCAGAGAAACCAAACGACAGTTGGCATAAAAATAAGACAATGTTCAGGAGTCCAGCCAACACATTGCACCCAACACCCGGCAGCTTGTTTCTTCGTGTGAAATGTAATGCAATTTCATGTCAAAAACTAACACAGACGACAGGACTCGCAAACTTTAAAGAGATATTTTTGCTACTGCTAGTGCAGCACACCTGTATTTCGCTACCATCTAGCTGCTACCTGCTGCCTGCTGCCAGCTTCGTGTTTCGTGCAGTTGTCTTTTCTTGGTTTTTTCTGTCACTGCAGCAGAAACAGCAACGACGAAGGCAACAGAACTGATATGGTGGCAGCAGATCCAGCAGACAGAAGTGCCAGTCACGAGGCCACAAGAAAACAAACTTCTGCCTGCTTCCTGTCTCCCACCCTTTTCTCTCCCCTCCCACTTCACGTCAGCTTGCTCCACTTCTCTCGCTCCACTCATCCTCAACCGCATCCAACGACGCTTACTTCCGCTTTTGAGTGTTAAGCAACGCACACAAACGGAAACGCCTCTTGCGTACACTGAAAAAAAAGCAGAGTTCAGTGTTCAACTTGAAATCGTATTGGGTAATTATTAATAAAGTAATGAAATACATGATAGACAGTGAATAATACTGGCAATTACTACTAACCTCATCGCGACTAAGAACCATTTCCATTTGCTTAACTGGGTTGAACATATTTCGATTAGTATTAGGTCTTGATTAGCAAATTTTAAATAATATTAAATGAATCAGATCATTTCCCGATTCATATTTTGCAGTGAGAATCCGCATTCGAAGACTCCGTTGTCCTTTGACATGCATGTCTTGGTCTTTGGCTGTTCAACCTGTCTGCTGTTGCTTCTCCGTGTGCAGTTTTTGTCATTTTAGGTTCCTTCGCTGTTTGCTGCCTGCCGGCTCTGGAAGTTATGACAGCACCTGCCCCGCCCGACCTGTCTTTCACCTTTTCAAGCTTTATATAGAAAGCGGCCGAGCAGTGGCAGGTGCTGGGCAGAGGGGAAAACACCGAAAAGTGCATAAGAAAGCGTTAAAGGTGATTCACTTGTTTGTAGCTTGTTTGTTTGCAATTTGTTGTCACAATCTGGTGTTGTTGCCGAAGGTTCCGCGTTCCTGGATTAGATTTCCGCCAAAGGAGCTTCGTTTGGAGTAAACGTGGAAATTGTTATGGCCATTTTAAAATAAAGCCAGGATAACAAATTCTGATGGCCACGGGAATGTAATAGATGTGGAGTATGAACCTAAAAAATAAATCGATCTGAAGGAATTTCTGCAGGGACGAATGATTACTTTGTTTTATTTTTTCTGGTTCATTATTTATGCAGCTCATATGTGGATTTTTTTTTTATTTATCTGTTCCTGTTTTTTACTACTTTCCTTGTGGCATCCACCATTTCGGTGGCCATATCAATTTCGACATCGCTTGCTTTTTGGCCACATTATCGTTAAAATTGTATTGGATTGGCCCAGGATGCTTTTGCTGACCAACTGGATAACCGAATGGCTATTGTGGCCCCGAGTCAGCGCCAGATTGAGCTTGCTTGTATCCTTTTTCCATAGTCTGCATTCGGTCGCTTTCTGCTACACGTGTGGTCCACATGTGTGTGCACATTTTATATAAATGTTTTGTACCTCTGCCTGTGTGTGTGCTTATAGATTTTCCGTTATAGCCAAACGAACTTCTTCTTAAAATGCAATTTTCAAGATTTTTCGTTTCCTTTTCAGCTCGTTGGCTGGCGCCATTTTAGTCCTTGGCCGTTGGTTTTAAGCCATCCGCTACCTCCAACCGCCCCCTTTTACCAGCTGGCCAACACTTTTGGCCGGCGCCACGCCCCCATTCGCCCCTGCTTGCATGTGTCAAAAGGTATTTTTTTATGTTCGGTTTCGTGTTCTCCAGCATTTTTCCAACGTTTTATTTCTCGCCCCGACCCGGTTCACAGGACTACAGAATCTCCTGAGGCAGGGAACTGAGCCGAGTGGAGTGGAGTGGAGTTGAGGCGAGTCGAGTCCCATCTTGTGTGCAGGTAATGTGGCACTTGGCTAAAATGGTGTGTGAAATTTTATGCGAAACGGCTTAAGATTTTGTTCTTGCTGTGGCCATGCTTGTTGTGCTGATATTTCTGGAACGGAACACAATCATTCTGCTATGTTGCACATAAAAAGTTACGTTGAGTGGCACTGTTTCCATATACACATACGTAGATACACCTACATAATAGAGGAAAGGAGGGAATGAAGAAAGAAGGAACGAAGTTTTCGTGCTGATGATGACATTTTCGTTTTGGTCGCTGGGATTGGCAGCCAACTACAAACACGCATCCCGAGACTGGACCGTATTCACGGAAAGGGAAAATAAATCCGTAAAAAAAGATTAGTTAGCTGGAAAGTTCTGGAATTCGTTTTTTCGCATTTCAGAACGGACTTGAGTGAATTTTGCTACTTTAGATTTTGGGAATGCCAAATAGCCTAAGAATGAAACTCGATTTCGACAGCATTTTTACTTATTTTTTTGTATTTTGCGGGTTTTAACTTTTTGTCATGAAAACATTTTTCCTAATGTTGCACAATTCGATAGAAAGCAACTGGGGAATGGAATTCGGATTTATTTGCAGTGTTACTGCAGCTCTGCTTGGTTTTGTATCTGATTTGTAGCCAAACAGAGGCCAAAATCAACTAAAAAATAGAATTGGAATTACTATCAATTATCTAAAAATGTAATTAGAACTAATGGATGTTTTGAAAGCTCCACAACCACTCCTTTAAAAATTTCTACCAAATTTTCTCAATTTAAACGAGCGTTCAATTCAACTGAACATTTTAACTCTTTTCAGTTCCCTTGAATAGTTTTTTATTTACCATTCAATCCTTAATTAATAGGAAAACAACTATCCTCTGTCTGTTGAATAATGACGACTCGAATATGATTCACTCGGTCCAATGCCCACGTACAGCAATTAAACCACCAGATGGGCTTTCAAAATGAGAGGTTTTGAATACTCTAGATGTATTTTAAAATCCGGATTTATTTAAAAACTATAATTATTTTGAATATCAAAGTCTATTCTATTTATTTATATAGTATGTGGCACTTACATATCTACATCGGATCTTTGACCTATCAATGTGTATGTATATGTTAAATTTTCTATTGATTGTAAATTTGATATATTAGGTAGGGATAGGATACCTTTTTTAGATAAAGTAGAAGCCAACATACACAATCGTAAACATAGGTGGATTAAATCCATATGAAAGAGTGTAGAAGCTTTTACTTCAGGAAGACAAACTGCATTTTTTTATTTTGAAAAAATGCATTTGGATCTGTACGTTTTGCATATCAAAGGAATGGTAAAAAGTGTCAGTTCTGAGTAAAAAAGCTGAAACAAAAAGGGGCGTGGCCCTTTTACGAGATACGAGAATAAAACAAGCAGTCCTGGGGCTTTCATCGAAAAAGTACTTTTGTCTTGCGTGTATTTTTCAGATATTTTTGTTTTCTCAAAAAGACACCAATTACAGGACACATTGACTGGCATCATCGGTCAGCTTTCAGGTCTGTCAGCACCAACATAATTGCCGATTATTATAAAAAATCCGAGGAGGTTATTTCTTCAAATAGTTTAATTAATTAAATACAAAACGGCTGTCTTTATTGTTATATGCTGGAGTAGTCTTTGTACTTTGGGTTGTTAGAAAAGCTAATCGTGTCGCCTCCTAACTCGTTTGGTATATCAACAGCATCGTAGGGCAAATACGACAAAATCGTACTGCGTTGTTCATGACTGGGCTTTCGTCTCTGCGGTTTCACAGTAAAATCATATTCCTTGCTGATGTCCACCATATAGGTTGGGATTTTGCCGCGGCCCTTAACATAGGTTAGGCCCCGATAGTTACATTTAATGCCGAATTCCTCCAGGATTAAAGCTGATTCTTCAGTCACTTGTATAGTATCCGCTAGGCCGGTGGACTGCATCCTCGACGCCATGTTGACGGCGTTGCCCCAAATATCGTAGTGCGGCTGGGAAGCGCCTACAATTCCAGCCATCACCTCTCCGCTCGAGATACCGATGCTAATTGCTCCAATTGAGTGGCTCCGCATGGCCGCGACCGACTTGTAAGTGGTTTTGAAGCCTTCCAAGGTCCTCATCATGTCGAGAGCAAAACTGGCTAGGACGAATACCACCTCCTCTAGATCTTTATGATTTCCTCCAAATGATCCTCTAAATTCTGGTAAATAATTTAATTTCGCTTATGCTTATTAGTTTTATGATTGTCACTTGCCTTCCGATTCCCGTTTTACAGGCTTACTTATGCTATCGGCAAAGCTCACGTCCAATCCACAAGCTGCCATGTAGGTGCAGCCCACAACCTTTATTTTTTCTACCACAAAATATTCCTTATAGTAAAGTAACTGTGGAGAGTTAAAAAATCAACTTGGTTTTATGAAAATTGGCTTACCAATATGTCGAATTCCGTAATAATTTCGTTCAGTATTCGTAGGTTCTCTAGGTCCATTTGAAAATGCATTAACATGGCGAACATAACAGAGACCATTTGATAATTTTCATAGTAGAGCTCATGCTTAGCCAATGAATTAAGATACATTTCCACTGAGGAAATATGAATGAGTTTTACAATCTACTTGTAAAAAATAATTCCAGGACAACTTACCAACATGACTGGGTAGAATGTTGTTGAGCAGAACCACAATCGATTGATTGGTTAGATGGGCATCACGCTCCTTGCCTTCCAACTCTTTTTGCCAGCTGAGGAACTGCTTTTAGCGTAAATTAACAACTTTAATGGGCGGAGACTCACCTGAAATTCACCTTATTGGCAAACTCGATTTGGCGCTCCTTCAGATAGGCAGTAACCGCCGTTATTAAAATTAGCAGACAATGAGCGTACTCTGCGGCCAGAAAGGGATTAGAACTGACGCTGTGGCGATAGTTAAAGTCGTAGACTGTGAAAACCAATAATAGGTATGTCACTGTCTGTACAACGACGACCAAAGTCTTGACCAGAAAAGGAATACGAGTGAACGTAATGGCCATGCTGATCATAATAGCCGCAACATTGGTCACAAGCCAAGGCTGAAAGCACATCGAACTCTTCTCTTCGTAGCGAAAAAGCTTGCTCTCGATTTTTCCAAGAATATAAGCAGAACGATCGCAATTAAACTAAATGCAAATATTAATGTGCAATAAAAATATACCAAAAGAAATTAAAATTCCCTGGATTATCACTGGGACTTACCAATATTATTGCAACTACCAGGCAGTTCGAAAAAGTCACAAATAGATAAATGCATATGCGGATAAGAAGACTTCTTTGGATGCTCTCGTAGACATAGAATATAAAGCAGCTAAAGCGATTATAAACGTGACCTGGGTTGCGTCTCCCTGTTCTCCACCAGCACACCTTCTTATACCACGAAATAAAGGTAAATAGGAACAGACTAAAAATAACAAAGACATCCAGGGAAGCGCAGAGTAAGCATAAACCTTCGCCGTACGTAATTTGGACAAATAGAAGGGAAAGTCCAATCATCCAGACCAGAAGAATATTGTACTTGAACATAAAATCCGTTTGTCTTAAATAGTCTTTCTCCAAATCCATATCCCGAAAAGTTAGAAAAAAAGTCACTTTCTCGTGTAGCTTGGACTGTTCATTTTTCCCAATGTTTCCATAGAAATCTTTTATGCTGAAGAACCGAAAATACACTTCATCAGATGCACATCTACTAAATAAAAAAAACGTCATTGTTAAGAGAAACTCACTTATACGGACTGACAGGCATCTTCCGGAATTCCTCATTAAGCTCTGCGTTGAAAACGGCATCAAGGCTCGCATCTTCGTGTCTGGTGTGGTGAAATGGTCTTGAAGTAATACTTATAACAGATAAAGTTCTGCCATAATCGAAAGAGTCACTGCTTTCTGTACTTGAAGGACCAGATTCGACTATATACGTCTTTATTTTGTATTTCTTTAAGAGGGGATGGTTAACAGCTCTTTCGGGACCATCAATGATTACATAGTCAGACAAGTCCAAATTGCTTAAAGTAGCGCCACTAATATGAACGAAGCCTGGCACGCCAGTAGATTCCAACACGTTGGCAATGGTAACATCCAGTCCTGGAGGAGAGGGTTTATAAATGGAGTCTGTCTGAGATCCTCAGCTCACCCCAAACATCATATTGAAGCTTAGCCTGACCGATGATGCCCGCAAAGAGATTACCCGAATGTACTCCAATGCGCATGTTGATATCCAGATTTTGAATATCCCTGTATTTTGTAAGGAAAAAATTATTCACATACTTTCCCTTCTCTTGATACTTACCGTAAATCTTGGATCTCGGCGATCATGCACAAACCTAGAGCCACACAGTTGTCAGCATGATCCGGATCCGGTTCTACCAAGCCGGCTACGCAATAGTAGCAATCACCAAGGAACTTGATCCGTTGCACCTGGTAACGGGAGGCAGCCACGTCGAATCGCCTGAAGAGATCGTGCAGTATGGTCACAAGCTGCTCCACAGTTAGCGTTGTGGTCAGGTGAGTGTAGTTCACCACATCCGCGTACAGGATGCTGACATCCGGGTGCACCTGTATGGTCATGCTTCGGTCCAATACGCTAAAGTGACGCATTCCCTTCTTGGCCAGGCTAATCCTGTTCTGGATTTCTCTCTGCAAGTGCTGCGATATGGCCTTCGGGAGGATGCTGTCCAGCAGAAGTTTCTCTTGGATCCGGGCATTCCGCAGCCAAAGCTCCTCTTTAACGTACTGATGGCGGTCAAGGAAGGAGGATCGTACCACAATGCCGTTCATCACACGGAAGAAGAGTCCGACCATGTTAAGGCACAAGTAGTGGAGTATGTCCACCCACAGTCCGGTAAAATGGAAAATATCGGAAAAGATTAAGGTGAATCTTAGGCCCTCAAAGATCAAAAAGTATACTATGTAGATGCCTGAAATCAAGAGGCCAAGGGCCACTGCACCAAAAATGAAGTGGATTGGCAGAAACATGTATATCATAAAGATAATATACGTATCGTAGAATGATCCAAGAGTCCAGTTGGTAAACGTCTTATGGTAAAATGTCTGAAATAGGTCTAAATCATTTTTTTAATCAAGGGGTGGTACATAAAGAATTTTTAAGAGACTCGCCTGTCAAAACCAGAGTAAGGGCGGCGAGCATTGAGCTAAGGAACATCATCCATGTGTGATTCGCAATGAAGGTATCGCAAAAATTGATGCTTAGAATCGATAAGATGATCACAGCGCTGCCAATGAAAAGTCCCACGTCGAAGTATATTATTTCAACGTGCTAAAGTCATTTCATCAAAACAAGGTGCTTAATCTACAGTTCATTTACTTACAGCGCTTGTCGTTAGCAAAAGGGTGCAATGGCTTACAGTAACTAAGATGTGCAAAAAATAGAAAACGCTCAGATAACTTTTCCACAATCGGATCTGATACAACTGGAATTGGTCCTCCAAGCCCAACTCCTTGCACTTGCCCTACCGATCGTAAGATTTTTCAATTCCTACCTAATAAAAAGCTATTACCACACTTCTTACTTTAAGGTAGCCGGGCTCCCACATCTTCTCCTTGGAGTAATTGATGAAACATCCTCTTCTATATGATATTGGCGGCATTCTTTATTCTCCTTGAATTCAATGTTTCTTATAGTTTGATTATAAAATCATTGAGCTTTCTTTTCGCAAGTAAGGAAACGGAATAGACTACTTTGGTTAACAAATAAAAATAAACTATTTGTTTGCACCCAAAAATGATCAGATTTTTAACAAATATTTACATTTATTTAGAAAGGTGAATGTGATAGTATTGTAAATGATTCGAGCTACGTCTCCTCCTCTTCCTCTGCGGACCTTGAATCAGCAAGGAATGGGTCTAGAGTTGAACCGCGCCTGTTTAATTGAGGTCCAGGGATGAAAATAAATTGATAGCCGTTGCTGATGTCCACAAAATACGTCGGAATTTCGCCAACTCCCTTAACAAAGGTCATGCCCCGAAAAGTACTGCTAATGCCGTAATCAGACAAAATGTTCGCCGATTCCTCGGTCACTTGTATGTGACCGGCCAAGCCTGTCGACTGCATCCGGGAAGCCAAGTTTACAGGATTTCCCCAGATGTCGTAGTGCGGCTGGGAGGCCCCGACCACTCCGGCCATTATCTCCCCGCTGGAGATGCCGATGCATATTTCTCCGCTGCTCAGGTCTCGGTCAGTTGGTAAGCCCGCATAGGTTTCGTTGCAAACTGAGAGAGTTCGCATCAGGTCCAGGGCGAAGGTTGCCATAACTAGCACAACCTCGTCGTGGTATACCTCGCTTCGTACAGAACCCGAAAGCGTTACGCTGCGTGACAATCGCTCAGCTAGAAGTGGATTTCACAATTCAATGTAGGTAAATGAAGTGTTTTAGTAAAACTAGGTACTAACATATATTTCCAACGGTTTTTTCGACCAGGTTAAAATCTAATCCGCAAGCAGCCATGTAAGTGCATCCAACGACCTTGATTTTTTCAACCACAAAGTATTCCTTGTAGACGGTAAGCTGCGATCAAACAGAAATGATTTTTTTTAAGATTTAGCGTTCGAGATTTTCAGCTAACCAATTTATCAAACTCGGTGACTATGTTATTTAATACTCGAAGACTAGGCAAATCCATTTGAAAATTGATTAACGAGGCGAACATGACCGAGACCATGTCGTAGTTTTCGTAATAGAGCTGGTGCTTTGCTATGTTTGTTAGGTACACTGCGACTGTAAATTAAAGCATTGTTATATTTGATAAAATATATGTATATATTTAGGAATGTGCAGAAATGATTAATATTGTAAGCTTACCAACGTGGGAGGGAAGAAGGTTGTTGAGCAGGATGAGAATCGACTGGTTGGTTATATCAGCTGCCTGTTGCTTGTTTTTCAGATCTATATTAAGTCTAATGATTTTACATAATCACAAATTCTTAAGCACAAATAGTAACTATTAAGGTAACTCACTTGAAATTTGTCTTTGTGTTGAACTCGACCTGCCGTTCTTTTAGATAGAACGTTACAAATGTGACAAATATTCGCGTAGAGTGAGCTACTTCCGCGATCAAATAGGGAGACGTAGTCACACTATGGTGGAATACATATGTAAACTGTAAGAACAGAAACATAAAATACACGACGACCTCCACCAGGCTTATTATCATTTTCAGCGAAAAAGAAATCCTGGTGAACGTGTAGCTCATTCCAAGGATAAGAGCCATCATGTTGGTGAAGGCCCAGGGATGGAAGCACACGTCCCGATTTACTTCATACCTGTACAATTTTGACTCAATGAAGTTTAACTGGAACACACCAGCATCACAATTAATCTGAAAATAATTCAAGTAAAGATTTTTTGATTTCAATCATAAAATACCTACCACTATCAAAACTATCACTGAAAAATATATGGCTATTATAGACAAGTAAATTAAAAGGCGTCTAGACATGCTTTGCTGAATCCCCTCAAAGAATTTGAAAATAATGCAGCTAAGCCGGCCGTACCGCCTTTCCTCATCGTTTCTATACATCCAGTGGCAGTATTTTTTATACCACGAAATGCAAACGAGAGTGGTTAAATAAAAAAATGCGAATATATCCACCACAATGCAGGTATGGCAATTCCTCTGGTTAGTCACGATCTGGATGAATACTAAGCAGTTTCCGATAAGCCAGGCCATAACTATGGAGTATTTAAGCATATAGTCAGGTCTACGCAGGAAATCCCATTCTAGTCTTGAATCCCTGAATGCGGCACAAAACACCCCAAGATCTTTTCTGTTTTGATCCCTATTATCCTTCCTAGACAAGCAACTGAAGCTGAAAAGACAGGAAGGAAATAGAAAAACAAGGGAGAACGGATATAGTCGAGTTTTCCGACTATATTATATCCGGTACTCATCTCCTCCACACACAATTTAACTAACCTTTAAATGTTAAACTTTAACGGTATGGGTTCTTAGCAACAAATTTTTGTATTCTACAAGTACCGGGTATAATAAGTGGCATTTTATGTAATTACAAATGTACACTCACTCAAATCCTCCAACTGGCATATTTCGAAACTCCTGCTGTAACTCATCCGTGGTCGACATTTGCTTTGAGCTTCTGCTATGATACTTTGGTCGGGTTTGAATGTCCAGCATAGAAGCTAGATGTGATTGTCTGGTACGTCTGCACGAGTCGCTTGGTGCTGCTCCGGTTATAAGGTAGGTACTCATCGGGTGTTTCTGCAGCACGGGATCTCTTTGGGCCTTGTCAGTGCCCGGAATAACTATATAGTCATCAGCATTCAAGCTGGCCAATGTCCTGCCACTGACATGTACAAAGCCTGGTTCTCCGGTGGACTCCAGATGATTGGCAATGTCCACGTCGGGTCCTTAAAATAGCAGAGTTAATATTTGAATCCTTTATATCCTTTAAAGGATAAAAATTTAGTACATATTTTTCAAAATTTTGGTAAGACTGGAAGTTTTTTGGCTTACCCCAAATGTCAAGCTGCAACTTTGCAACCCCTATAACTCCTGCAAATAGATTTCCCGAGTGAACTCCTATTCGCATGTCAATGTTTAATTCTTGTTTTTTCCTGTGGATCGAAATGTTTTAAGGTTTATACTTAATCTTTGGGTAAATTTATTAGTAGACGAATGTCAAAAATAATAGTAGAACTCTGGTATTGATGTTTTTGTAGAGCTTTCAAAATTGTGGGACTATAATTCGCAAATTGACGCCAAAATTAAAGAATACTGTTAGAACATCATAATGGATCTAAGCTATAAAAGCCAAATAAATCAACGACCATTTCCGATACGAAAGAAATAAATAAATTAGCGACGCTGAAAGATGTGATTTCAAGCAGACGAACACAGCTGGACAAAATATTATAAATATTATGCACACAATATTAAAGTTGTTGGGTCGAAAACCTGGTTTTCGAATATGCGTTTCCATAAGAATGGATTGTTCACATCCTATACAAAATGACTATAAAGAGCGTCCCTTGCTTGCCATTTTACTTTCATACAGTCATATATAGTATAATACCTAACTTCTTGGATATTTGCAATCATAGCTATTCCCAGAGACACAGCACAGAGGGCATGATCAGGATCCGGCTCACTTAGACCCGCCACACAATAGTAACAGTCACCCAAAAACTTTATGCGCTGGACTTTGTACATAGAGGCCGCCATGTCGAATCTGGCGTAGAGATCATGTAGAACCTGCACTAGTTTTTCCACTGTGAGAGTCGTTGTAAGATAGGTGTAGTTAACCACATCCGCGTACAAGATACTGACGTCCGGGTGTATCTGGATAGCCATGAGACTGGAGAAGTGCACCCGGGATCGCTGAAACATGAGACCGTTATCGGTGTCTATGATCCGTTCCTTGATGGACTTCTGAAGGGACTTGGCTATCTGTGGCGGCAGAATGCTGTTCAGCAGCATCGACTCCTGTCGGCGGGCGTTCCGGAGCCAGAGCTCCTCCATCATGAACTGGTGGCGGTCTAGGAAGGAGGAGCGTACAAGTGCGTCGTTCATCATGCGGAAGAACATGCCCAGCATATTGAAGCAAAGGTAGTGGAAGACGTCTACGGTCGCAAGGCCGAAGTCTTTATCTCCGCTGTAAAAGCGCATATATGCCATGCAGTATAGGAAATACAGAATGTAAGCCAGGCTCACTAACGAGCCCAGAGACACGGCCAGAACGAATGAGGTTATTGGCAGAAACATGTATATCATGCACAGATTATAGGTATCGAACGTGTTATTCAACGTCCAATTGTAATGGAAAGCGCACTTACCAATATCTAGAAGTGACTTAATTATGACATGATTCTGTCTTAGTTGTTTCGACTTACCTGCGGACACTGAAATAATGGTAGCTGCAATCGAGCTTGCCGTCATAACCCACCTGTGTCGCAGAACAAACTGCTCAAAGAAATTTATACTTAAACAAAGAAGAATTGCAGCAGAGGGCACTAAGAAGAATGGTAAGTCGACAATAAGCGAATGCTTGTACTGGAAAAAAAATAAAAGTTAGAGCGCAATCTCAGGGTATCAACATAGAGTGCTAACATTGGTGAAAACTATGATTACAAAGCAATGAAGGGCGGTGACTATTATATTCAAAACAAAGAACACGCGCAGGTAACTGATCATAAGTCGGATCTGGTACCTCAAGTATTCCTCCTCCAGACCCAACTCCTTGCATTTCGCCTGGAAAGTATGTTTCAGTTAGTTGTAGAGCAGGGCTAGTTGGGCGCGCTCAGTTACCTTTAGATAGGACGGCTCCCACAACCTCTCACTCGAGAAGCGCAGCTTGCAGGACTTACGGCGCTTCCACTTCCCCGTGTGATAAAAGCTACCTTCCCTATACATGGGTTCTTTCGTGTTTTTGATTTGACGTATATAAGAACTATGTTTGAGATGTGTACATATGTAAAGGTTGATGCGGTATATGTTAATGATGCATGACTAAATGAGCTAAGGTTACTTTGGTCCTAGCATCTTTGCTTAGTACAGATTCCATCAACTGAACTCCATGCACTAAATCGGTAAATTTAAATATAATTTTATACGTAGTTGGGTATAGTTGCTTTATATTGACGTAGTTTCATAAAAAACGTTTTCTCGTTAAAGTATGTATATTTTGCCAAATGTATAAAAATTATGTAGTCTCTCCGTTAGTGCTTGAAACCATTTTAGAATCGCTATCGGTGGACTCTAACTGGAAGAGGGTCATTCTTCGTTCGACTGTAGTGTTATCTAATTCAACAAAGTTATAATTGGAGTCTATGTCCACGAAGTACGTGGGGATTTCATTAACTCCCTTTACATAGGTCATGCCACGAAATGAGCAGCTGATCCCGAAATCGCGCAAAATGAAGGCTGATTCTTCGGTAACCTGGATCTGTCCCGCTAAACCAGTGGACTGCATTCGGGAAGCCATATTGACGGGATTTCCCCAGATGTCGTAGTGGGGTTGGGAGGCGCCCACGATTCCGGCCATTACTTTTCCACTGGAGATTCCGATGCAGATCCCGGTGGCCGACAGACTACGGTCAAAGGGCTTGCTAGCGTAGACCCTGTTACACTCGAAAAGGGTTCGCATCAGGTCCAGGGCGAAGTAGGCCATCACCAAGACAACTTGGTCAAAACTTTCTTCATGTGTGCTTTCTTGATGCGATAGGCTGGCTGGTCGATCTGGAATGTGTATGTATGTATGTACATATATTAAATATATCTAAAATGTAATAATAAAAATTACAGTTCAATTTTGCCTTGCTTTCTTGTAGATGTAATGAGGCCAGGTTAAAATCTAGCCCACAGGCAGCCATGTAGGTGCAGCCCACAACCTTGATCTTCTCAACCACGTAGTATTCCCTGTAGACGTTCAACTGCAATTCAAGATATAAATTTGAGTTAAACCGAATAAAACAATCAAATTTGGCATACCAATTTGTCAAACTCTGTTATAAGGTCGTTTAATACTCGTAGGGTTTTTAAATTTACTTCAAAATTGATTAACGAGGCGAACATCACCGAGACCATCGAGTAGTTTTCATAATAGAGCTCGTGCTTCTCCAATTGTGTCAGGTATGATTCAACTGCGGATGGAGAAGGCCCAAGTCACCATACACAACTGGGATTTGCATAAGGAGTCACTTACCGACGTGCGAAGGAAGAATATTATTGAGGAGGATCACTAGAGATTGGTTGGTTAAGTCGGCATCTTTTTGCTTGTTTTTTAGGTCATTATTTAATCTGTAAACTCAGCTATTTAAAAAAATGATTCGCTTTCCAAAATATGATACCTACTTGAAGTTCGTCTTAGCGTTAAACTCGACCTCACGTTCCTTGATATAAAATGTGAAAAAGGTAAACAGGACGCGCATGCAGTGGGCGGCTTCCGAGGGAAGAAATGCGAACGACGTTTTGCTGTGATGGAATATAAAAGGGTACTCCAAATATATTAGTACCAAGTAGACTAAGACCTCCAGAGTCGCGATAGCAGTTTTCAGTGAGAAGGGAATGTGAGCGAATGTAAACGTCATGCCAATGATTAGAGCCATTAGGTTTGTGAATACCCATGGTCGAAAGCACATCGCATCATCCCTTACGTAGTCGTAAAGGTTGTTCTCTATGAAAGCTAACTCAAACATATTGAGGTCACAATTCACCTGAAAATAGTGCGAAAATAATTATGCATACAATTATTCATTTTCAGGTGTCATTACTAACCACCGAGAGAGACAAATAAGTGAAGTATATGCTCAAAATAAATAGGTACACCGCGATGCGTCGCGCTGAACTGCGTTGGACCTTCTCCCAAAGTGAAAAAATCCTGCAGCTCAAGTTGTTATATTCCTTTTCCACATGGTATTTCCAAAAGCAAAATTTTTTGTACCAAGCAATGCAAAGCAGTACGGTCAGCAATAAAAACAATATAACATCAACATAAATGCACGCTATGCAAATGGTCCTGTTGGCTGTAGCCTGGTTAAAGACCAAGACTACTCCAATTATATAGGATACGCAAATAGAGTACTTGAGAACATAGTCCGTCCTGTTGATATAGCTCCATTCAAGATGAGAATCATGGAAAACCGGAAGAGCCCCACAGCACCATTCGACGTCATGATTGGAATGTTTTCTTTTTCGTTCAACTTCAACGCGGCGACAACATCTAAGACTGAGAAAAACGGCAAAATGTGATAACAAATATAACGTTAATAACCAATTTGGGAATTTCCAGGATCGCAAAACATTAAAAGGATGAAAAAATAGCTGCCAAATTTTTTATTTATCTATCAATTTTTTTTGACACGATACCATTTTATTTTTCTATTACTTTTTTACAATTGATTTGTAGAAAACAATGCATCACAAACAATGTGGTCTTGTTTGACATTAGCTCGTAAAATTTTATTTATTAGAGCTTTTATTTATTTATTTAAAGCTTTTTTTCAGTTTGTAACCATACATCGCGAATGGTAAAAGATTTCCATGAAAATAATTTAGGTTAATTATCGGTTTTCTAAGCTAAACAACTTTTTTATACCCTTGCAGAGGGTATTATAATTTTGGTCAAAAGTGTGCAACGCAGTGAAGGAGACATCTCCGACCCTATAAAGTATATATATTCTTGATCAGGATCACCTCCTGAGTTGATATAAGCATGTCCGTCTGTCCGTCTGTCTGTCTGTTTCTACGCGAACTAGTCTCTCAGTTTTAAAGCTATCGTCTTGAAACTTTGCACACACCCTTCTTTCCTTTGCACGCAGTATATAAGTCGGAACGGCCGGGATCGGCCGACTATATCCCATAGCTGCCATATAACTGATTGATCGGAAATGGTATAACTTTGGTGTTTTTAAAGCTAGAGAATTTGGGATTTGGTACGATTGCTATTTTTGGCAAAATAATACAATATGCCAAATTTTATAAGGATCAGCCGACTATATCCTATATCTGCCATATAACTGATTGATCGGAAATGGCATAACTTCAGTGTTTTTCGAGCTAGAAAGTTTGGATTTTCTATGAATTCTATTTTTCGAAAAATAATACGACTTATCAAGTTTCATATGGATCGGCCGACTATATCTTATAGCTGCCATATAACTGAACGATCGGAAATGGTATTTGGTAAAAATAACAACTTTGGGGTTCTTAAAGATAGAAGTTTGGGATTTTTTTTTAGATTTTGTCTTGTAATTTATTGGTTATAATATGATATTCCCATAAGAATCGGTCAACTATATCCGATTTTAGCGATATATATCCTGTTTTAGCTGCAAGGGTATATCAACTTCGGCTCCGCCCGAAGTTAGCTTTCCTTTCTTGTTTTTTTTTAAATTTTATACCCTTGCAGAGGGTATTATAATTTTGTCCAAAAGTGTGCAACGCAGTGAAGGAGACATCTCCGACCCTATAAAGTATATATATTCTTGATCAGGATCACCACCTGAGTTGATATGAGCATGTCCGCGGTCCGTCTGTCTGTCTGTCTGTTTCTACGCGAACTAGTCTCTATTAAAGCTATCGTCTTGAAACTTTGCACACACCCTTCTTTCCTTTGCACGCAGTATATAAGTCGGAACGGCCGGGATCGGCCGACTATATCCTATAGCTGCCATATAACTGATTGATCGGAAATGATATAACTTTGGTGTTTTTAGAGTTACAGAGTTCAGATTTTGTACGAATGCTACTTTTGGCAAAATAATACGACTTATCAAGTTTCATAAGGATCGGCCGACTATATCTTATAGCTGCCATATAACTGATTGATCGGAAATGGTATAACTTTGGTGTTTTTAAAGCTAGAGATTTCGAATTTGGTGCGAATGCTATTTTTGGCAAAATAATATAACATGCCAAATTTCATAATGATCAGCCGACTATATCCTATAGCTGCCATATAACTGAACAATCGGAAATTACCCAACTTTGGTGTTTTTGAAGATAAAAAGCTGGAACTTCGTACAGATTCTATTTTTGGTCAGTTAATACAACCTACCAAATTGCATAACGATCGGCCGACTATATCTTATAGCTGCCAATAACTGAACGATCGGAAATGGTATTTGGTAAAAATACCAACTTTGGTATTTTTGAAGATGGAAGCTTGGTACTTTGTTTTAGATTTTTTATTGTAATAAATTGGTTATATTATGATATTCTTATAAGGATCGGCCAATTTAATCTGATGTTTGCGATATATAGCCGGTTTTAACTGCAAGGGTATATCAACTTAGGCTCCGCCCGAAGTTAGCTTTCCTTTCTTGTTTTAAACTACTATTGAGCCAATCAATACTTTTATGGAAAAAACTGATATGCATTATGTAAGTTTCCAATATTTCTCTATAATAGACAAACGAATTCGCCGATATTCAATAATTTATTTTTCAGTGCTGGTTGACCTTTGGAAATGCCCTTAGACTTAAGTGAATAAAAAAGACTCATATATAATACTCACTCTAGACCGGCGGTTTGCATCTTTTTAAATTCCTCAGACAATTCTTCCGACAACTTTACATCCCTTTCTTTTAAGGGTTCCTCAATACGAGATCTTAATTTGAACCCCAAGATTGTAACAGATTCGGACCGTCTAACGGAGTCCCTTTGGGGTACACCGGTAAGAAGATATGTGCGCATAGGATAGCTTTGAATCACGGGATCCTGTTGGGCTTTCTCAGGACCCGGGCGAACAATATACTCGTTTAGGTCCAAGTTGCTCAAAGTAATGCTACTGACGTGGACGTAACCCGGTTCGCCGGTAGCTTCCAAGTGATTGGCAATGTTCACGTCGACTCCTATTTGTATATTATATTTTATAATATCATATCATAATATATTATTTATATTTTTTAAGGGTTTTGGGGAAGGTATACTTTGGACTATATGATAAATATAAAATACCTTAATGGTAAATATTGATTTTTAAAGAATTTTTTTGTTGAATTGATTTATGCTTACCCCATACATCGAGCTGTAGCTTAGCCTGCCCTATAACTCCTGCGAATAGGTTGCCCGAGTGGACCCCTATTCTCATATCGATGTCCAGCTGTCGTTCCTCGCTGTGAGCTAATTTATGAATTACATTGTAAGATGGATATTGATGTACATACCGTACTTCTTTAATATTGGCAATCATTGAAATACCCAAGGAGACAGCAAATTTCGCGTGCTGAGGATCCGGTTGTTGTAGACCCGCTACACAGTAATAGCAGTCACCCAAGAACTTAATGCGAATGACATTGAAGATCGAGGCCGCCATATCGAACCTGCCGTAGAGGTCGTGCAGCACCTTTACCAGGTCCTGCACAGGAAGCGTTGTTGTCAGGTGGGTGTAGTTGACCAAATCTGCGTAAAGGATGCTGACATCAGGGTGTTGCTGGATCGCCATAATATTGGAGGTCTTGAGGCTGGCTAGTTGACCCCGAATGAATTTTTCTTCGGCAATGATTCGCTCCTTGATGGAGCGATATATAGACTTGGCTATCTGCGTTGGGAAAATGGTGTTAAGCAGGGCTGCCTCCTGTCGCCGTGCGTTCCGCAGCCAAAACTCTTCTATCATGTACTGCTGGCGGTCGAGGAAGGAGGATCGTACCAGTATATCGTTCATCATTCGATAGAACACACCCAGCAGGTTAAAGCAAAAAAAGTGCGTGACGTCAACAGCCCTATTGTAATTTTCCGTCTCTATATTTACTCCCATGTTGTAGTAGTAATACGCAATGTACAGGAAACTCACAATGGCGCCCAGTGACAGGCAAAGTTTAATTGAAATTATTGGCAGGAACATGTAGATCATGCACAGAATGTAAGTGTCGTAACAGTTGTATAGGTTCCATTCGTAAAAGGACTTAAACCAAAGGCATTGCCCCAAATCTACGGAATACGAATTGCAATAAACAAAAAAATCTTACGCTGAATGACATACCAAAGAATGTCGCTATTAATGTTGCCACAATCGAGGAGGCTGCCATATACCAATGATGGCGCGAAGCAATGCGTTCGTTGAAATTAACACTCAGACATCCTATGACAAGGAGAGACGACACTACTTGGAAGACGATATCCATATTGACATGAGTACGTTGCTGTGGTAGATAAGATTTAGTCTTCGACTTAAAAAAAAAAATCATGCAATCTAACATTGGAAAAAGAAACGATAAGAATGCAGACGATAAGGGTGACGAAAATGTGCAAAATACAGAACACCCCCAAATAACTAAGCATCAAGCGAACTTGGTAGAGACGGTATGATTTTTCCAAGTTCATCTCCTTGCATTTTTTCTGAAAGCAAATGTTATCAAAACCGGTCTTCTGTTCTTAATCTTTTGGTTAGCTTACTTTTAAGTAATCGTATTCCCAATAACGCTCGCGATCATAGAACAGCTTGCATTGTCTATTCTTCCGCGGAAAGTATGTGTTCCGTATCTTGTACATTGTGTTCCTTTGTTTGTTCATTTTGATTCGCTTGTATTAAAAAATTTGGGATGTCTTCTAATCTTAGTCTATGTTCTGTGTATCTGTGTACAAGCATGTAAAAATGATATATAAATGTAATTTTAAAAAGGCTCGACCTACTATGTTGATCAAGAATTATAGTAGGAGACGGTCTAGTTGAGTTTTCTAAGTTAGAAAAACCATTTGATAGCTGGTACTATTTTCTGCTGCTTTCAACGCCATGCCAGGCATCAGCATTTGTAAATGGCCTATGGCTGGCCTTTCGTTATGCGCCGTACTAACTTCGGGCGGAGCCGAGGTTGATATAGCCTTGCACTTTAAATCGAATAATTATCGCAGACATAGGATATAGTTGGCCGATCCTTATGAGACTACCATAAAAAACCAATTTATTACAATACAAAGTCTACAGATCTCAAGAGGTCCCAAGCTTCAAACTTCAAAAATACCAAAGTTGGTATTTTTACGGAATATTATTTCCGAAAACACGAAAGTCGCGTCATTTCCGGTTGTTCAATTATACGGCAGCTATGGGATATATAGTCGGCGGATCCTTATGAAAATTGGTTTGTCGTATAATAATAAATTTTTTTTTTTTTTTTTTGTTACCGGTCTTTCAGAATTTGGAAATGGCTTGTGCATCAATAAGAGCATCAGCAAGCATTCCTGTATTCATCATAAAGCTTAGAGGCCCAGACGACCGAGGGGCGCTCAAGAAACGAATTGTTAGAATATTTGAAGCTATTTGTAATTTATTAAGCTAGGAGGAGTTAGTAAGAAAATTTAAAATTCTATATTTTAAATTTGAGGAACAGGAAAGTGATGTTATAGAGTAGATACCATTGTAGTTCGAACATAATACCCTAAAAGGGTCATGCAGTGCATATGTCGAACTGCAACGGCTAAGGAACAGAGGACTAAAGTTTCGAGTCCTTCTATTAGGAATGTTAAATTTTAAGGCTATTAATACCGAGCATTAATAACGTTATGCAGAAAGACTACACCGAGCATTGTCCTACGATTTGTTAAGCTAGGTAAGTTTATAAGTAAGAGTCTACTATTATAAGATGGAAGGTGAAGATTTACATTCCAGTTTAGACCACTAAGTGAAAAAGTTAGGAAATTCTTTTGTACGGATTCTATGCGGTCCTGATGTACTCCATATTGGGGACTCCAGACACATGAACCGTACTCCAGTATAGGACGGACCAAAGAAATGAATAATGTTTTGGTTATATAGGGGTCATTAAATTCTTTTGACCACCTTTTAATAAAACCAAGGACTCCTTTAGCCTTATTAACCATTAAGAAAATATGGTCGGAAAATTAAGTTTGATGTCTAATAGGATGCCGAGATCATTAACCTGGGTTAATTTTTCTAAGGCAATCCCATTAATAGAATACGTAGCTTCCAGAGGGCAAGAACGATAAAAAGACATATGCTTGTATTTGATCCAAAGATAACATTCTTATTCTAAAAACACCAAAGTTATAACATTTCCGATCAAGAAATTTGATCAAGCCGAACCCGCCCGTTCCGACCTACATATATACTAGACATCTGCATGATTACATTCATAACATACGTCTCAAGGAATACTTTCGAAACGAAAAGTGAAATTAAAGATTTGGTAATGCCTTGTATACTTGAATCATTCGAGTTGTTTCATAGGATTTCGATACATTTCTTATTTGACAACTCCAGAACAAATACGAAAATATGGATAACCAAATAAAAAAAAAAGAAACCTACTACTTTATGTTACAAGTAGAATTATAATTTTTTTTTTTTCAAGGTGTCAATATATAGACAAAAATAGAGGCCATTTTGAAGGATTTTGGATGTGACCTTGACCATTTTTGACCGCTATTGCACAAAACAAGCTGCAAAATATTTTGCATTTCAGCGAGCAGCGACATTTTACGTATATTTTCAAACGCAAGAAATTTAATTACATAAAAGCGTAGTCAAATAGCCACTAATTTGGAGTTGTAAGTTATTGTTAATTTAGAAATAAATTAAATAAAAAACCATATAAAGCCTTTTCGGACTCGAGAAAATTCACTGCATTTAATCTGTTTTTATCTTTTATTTCCTCTGTTTTCTATATACTGCAAAAGAAAAGAAGTGTGTTTGTCAATAGCTCTAGACGATAGAGACTAGACGGACGTGCTTATATCAACTCAGGAGGTGATCCTGATCAAGAATATATACACTTTATAGGGTCGGAGAAGTCTCCTTAACTGCGTTTCACACTTTTGACCAAAATTATAATAACCTCTGCAAGGGTATAAAAACCAACAGATTGAAGTAAAGCAGTTTGTGTCTCATTCCCAAAAAAATGTCACAAGGCTTAATAAAATATATTTAATAATGTAAAAATAAAGTCATAAAATATATTGCAATCTATGGGAGATCGACGTAAGAGCTGGCATCATAATGTACGTTATGCGATACTGTCGAGCGTAACGACTTTACCGATTGACGTTGTTCAAAGGCCTCTTCCTCCTCTAGGAGGACAAAATTGTATTCATCGTCAATGTCCAGAAAGTAAGTGGGAATTTCGCCAACACCTTTTACGTAGGTCATTCCGCGGTAAGTGCTGCTGATGCCATATTCGATCAGAATTAGGGCAGATTCTTCCGTTACGTGGATGCGATCGGCCATGCCCGTAGACTGCATCCGGGACGCCATGTTTACAGGGCTGCCCCAGATGTCGTAGTGCGGCTGGGAGGCCCCGACCACTCCGGCCATTATCTCTCCGCTGGAAATGCCTATGCAGATCTCGCCTAACTTCAGGGTTCGTTCAAAGGGTTTCTTTTGGTAGGCCTGATTGCACATAAAAAGAGTCCTCATCAGGTCTAATGCGAAGCTAGCCATCACAAAGACAACCTCTTCCTGGTCGTTGAGCTCGCCATAATCGATGTTTCCAGCAGTCATGAGCGACTGACGGAAACGCGATGCTCGTTCCGCTAAAAAGTATAAGGTTACGTTTTAAATCAACAAATTTGAGCGCTTCTTTAAAGAGTATCCGACTACCTTCTATTACAAGTGCATTTTTTTGGCTTCTTCCGATTTTTGCGGCTTGAGTATAATCCAACCCACAGGCGGCCATGTAAGTTCCTCCAACCACTTTAATCTTCTCAACTACATAGTACTCCTTGTAAACGTTCAACTGTTAATAAAAAAATCTCAAAAAAATCTTTATTCTTAAGACCTAATTGGTAACCTTACCAATCTATCAAATTCTGTAATAATATCATTCAATACTCTGAGGCCGGACAAATCTATTTGAAAATTGATTAACATGGCGAACATAACAGAGACCAAATCATAATTTTCATAATAGAGTTCGTGATTGGCTAAATTGGTGAGATACACTTCAACTGCGAAAACACAAAGACCGCTTCCTCGAATTACTTAAAATAAAATATGGCTTTTTGTTACTTACCGACATGAGCGGGAAGAATATTATTGAGTAGAATTTTGATCGACGCGTTGGTTAGGTCAGCGGATTCTTGTTTTTTTTTCATGTCCATATTAATTCTGAGAGGATTTATGGAGGAAAATTTCAAAAATAATAAACTAGTCCACTCACTTGAAGTTCATCTTGGTGTTAAACTCGACCCGACGCTCCTTAAAATAGAAAGTAAGCAGGATCACTATGATTCGCTTACAATGGGCGGCTTCTGCAGGCATGTACGGTACAGTAGTCTTACTATGATGGAAGATAAAATCGTATTGAAGGAGTACCACCACCATAAAGTATATTCCTTCTAACAAACAAACGCCCATTTTCAGGGAAAAGGGGATCCGGGCGAACGTATAGCTCATTCCAATGAGCAAGGACATCATGTTGGTAAATGCCCAGGGACGAAAGCAAATGTCGGCATCCATTTGATACATGAAAAGCCTTGCATCTATAAACTTTATCTGGAACAAGTCATATTCGCAATTATACTGCAAGGAATACAATGAAACACCATTAACATTTTTAAATTAATTATACAGGCCAGTACAGAAAATGTTTTTTTTATCCAACTGAAGACTTGTTTACAATAGATTCTAGGTTCACCGTGTCAGATTGATACGTTATAGGGTATGGATATTTGGCGATTATTTAGGGAATTCAACTACATATGTGGGACAAGTCTATAATTGAAAAAGGAAATTTTGCGTTGGCCAGCACTGTAATATACTAACCAATATTTGGGAAATCATGATTAAATATAGAAATACTACTGTTAAGTAGAGAACAATGCGCTTTGATATACTTTGCTGAATTTTTTCAAATAAATTGAAGATTCTGCAGCTGAATCGGGAATAGATTTTGTTCTCGTCTCCTACACTTTTCCAAAAGCAGTATTTCTTGTACCAACAAATGGCTAGCACAGCGGTCAAAAACAGAAAAACAAGAATGTCCGTCGCAATGCATAATAAGCACAACGATTCGATGGTCACAAGCTGTAAGTAAATCAAGCAGCATCCCATAATCCACACCAACAGCGCTGTGTACTTAATAATGTAGTCCGGTCGACGCAGATAGTTCCACTCCAGGCTCGAATCGTTGAAGGCAACAAAAACATGTCCTACTTCTGCATTTATGTACTCTTCTCTATTTTTATCTCTTATCCAACATATGGGTCTGTGATTAAAATAATGGTTAAGGTATGCCGGTATTAAACGTATTTGTTAGTCAACATTTTTTAAACAGCTTTAATAGCTATATTTTGTAATATGCCTGAAACTCTTTAATATACCGGGTTCGATAAAAATGAGATATACGGTGTTATAAACATGATACATTAACTATAAGTTAGTCTAATAGGTAACTATACTATATTTATTATAAGGTAACTATACGGCACTGGTTGTGAGTAAAACATCGTTGAATAACAAGTGTGTTACTTATACTTATCAACACTTATAGAGGAGGATATACTTGTATGTATATATACCATTTCCCATACAAAAAATTTTGAACTCGTGGATCTCGAAGAATATATTGTAAGAGGTTGAACTATCCGATTTGGAACTTGGACACATATGGTATCTGCGTAGGTCAAGCTTGTGTCAAAACTTTGCCACGATCACAAGCACTCAGAAATCTTGTTGTAGCAGCAGTTCATTATTGTTTTTGAAAAATGTTTTGATGCTTAACTATTTTACACCTACAAAATAAAATTCAGACAAATCAGACCATTTTTAAAGAAGTTATAGATTTTTTAGTCTGCTTCCTTACTAAACCGGTACTAAACCTACTAACCGAAAGTTTAAACTTTAAAGGTTAGCTAAAGTGTGGATGGAAGAGATTAGTACCGGGTATAATATAGCCGGAAAACTTGACTATATCCGTTCTTTCTTGTTTTTATTATAAACTATAGTAAATCAAAGTGTTCAGACATTCATCTTAAAATTAATTTTTGTCACACAAACTTTTTGTTTGTCAAAACAAAGCAAAAATGTAAAATTCTTTTTTTCACAGTAAAGGTGAAATATTTGTTAAAATGTGTATATTAAATCAAACGAACCTTTATAGTTAATGTATTTTGATTATCACTTAGTCTAGCCTCAAGGGCTTTAAAAGAAATGTTTCTTTAATTATTTTTAACACAATAATATAATTATTATTTAATTATATCTTTTTATCGTTTAAAATCTCTTTAAAATACTTTGCGATATATAGCTGAGGGCCATATTGTGTCCAAAAATCCAAACTTTAAATATGGAATGGCAACCAAAAAGCCAGAAAGGACGGAGCTGAAGTTGATACACCCTTGCAGTTAAGATCTAAAGGATATAGGTTGCCGATCCGTATGAGAATTTCATTATAAAACCAATTTATTATTATAAAAATTTTAACAAGGAAGGACGGCTATACCATACCCGATATTCATCTTTTCCACCCTCAGTTTAACCCCCAGTACTTACGCTACAGAATTTCGCTATTTGTGGGGGCGGTAGGGAGCGTGGCAGAAACAACCTTGAACCTTTTCAATACTTGGTCTCTGAGATCCACGCGTTCATACGGACAGACGGATCATGGATATATATTCTTTATGGTTTCTTCTTTATATTAAATACATTCACACGAGTACAATATAAACTTTTACTTTACGAGTACCGGGTATAAAAAAAGTCAGAAGCTTCTATCTTCAAAAAAACCAATTTAATATTTTATGGCAGTCAGAATATAGACGGCCGGTGCAAATGTAATTCGGTATGTAGTATTATTTTGCCAAAAATAGTTATGGCATTTTATGACAGATGAACAGCCCGACATGCTTATATAAACATAGCAGATAATCCTGATCAAGAATATATATACCATACACTCGGAGATGTCTCCTTAAGTGCGTTGTACAATTTGGGCCATAATTATAATACCCTCTGAAGGACATAGAAATGTACTACAACTTTTGGTTAAAAATCAAGTGGAAAGATACATGGATTTCTTAAATGTACTCACTCAATTCCACCAACGGGTATTTTTTTAAACTCATCCTCTAATTCTTCAGTCGTAGGGTCTACATAAGACGACAAGTAGTGGATAGGCCCGTGGTATACTTTGGCATCAAAACCAAAGAGACCGGAGTAGTCTAGGGTGCGCCTGACTGAAGGTCTTGGCGGTACCCCAGTAATTAGGTATGTTTTCATTGTGTCATTAGTTCCAGGTTTTACAATGAGTCCTTCAACGTTTAGCATTTGCATGGTAGTACTACTGATATGTACGTATCCCGGTTCGCCAGTGGACTCTAAATGATTGGCAAAGTCCACAGCTGGCCCTAAAAATGAAAAAGACGCTTGATGGCTGCCAGGTTTAAATCTTATGTCTTACCCCAAATGTCGAACTGAAGCTTGGCCTCGCCAATAACACCTGCAATTATGTCTCCCGAATGAACTCCTATGCGCATATCGATATTCAAATTCCATTCTTCTCTGCAGATGTTCAAACATATTGCAAGTTGTACAAAAAAAAAAACAAAAAAGAGCAAGACTAACCATAATTAAAAAATATACGCTTACCGCACTTCCTGGATGTTGGCAATCATGGAAATTCCCAAAGACACCGCAGTCTGGGCGTGGTCGGGACTTGGCGAGGTCAGACCAGCCACGCAGTAGTAACAGTCACCTAGGAACTTGATTCGTTGCACATTGAAGTGCGAGGCCGCTACGTCGAATCTGGCGTATAGATCGTGCAGTACAAGGATTAAATCTTCCACCGGCAACGTGGTGGTCAAATGTGTGTAGTTGACTACATCCGCATACAAGATACTAACATCGGGGTGTATCTGAATAGCCATGCCAACCGTCGACTTGTGGCGATGACGGTCATAGCTCAGCCCAGTTTCGGTTTGCAATATTCTCTCTTTGATGCTGCTTTGAATGTAATTGGCTATGTGAGAAGGTAGAATAGCGTTCAGCAGCCGCGACTCCTGAGGACGGGCGTTCCTAAGCCAGATCTCCTCCACGATAAACTGGTGGCGATCGAGGAAGGAGGAACGCGTAAGCATGTCACTCATCATGCGGTAGTATATGCCCATTACATTGAAGCAAATGTAATGGAGCAAGTCCATTATTATATAAAAGTAATTATAACTCAGCTGGTTAACCTTAATAAAATTAAGACAATAAATGTAGTAGCTTATGTAGATAAGGCTGACCCCAGTGCCCATAATAATCGCCACGGTATGCGAGATTATCGGAAGAAACATATATACCATGCACAGGTAGTAGGTATAGTGAATAATTTCCAATTTCCACTTGATCTCATGTTCTGAATAGATAACCAGTCCTATGTCTGTAATATAATTACAATGTTACTAATTAATTGAATTAACTATGCTATTATCAAGAATATTCTAAATGGTGTTAATAAAGTAAAGCAAAATTTTAATCTGTAGACCTACATCTTAAAAGTCGACTTACCAGAAACAACGGCAACGACGGTGGCAATGGTTGCACTCAAAGTCATAATCCATGGGTGGTTGGTCACAAAATTTACAAAGAAATTAATACTTAGAACTAACAGTAAAACAGCAGCCGAAACGAAACTAAACAAGAGGTCAACGTGAACATAAATGTGGTTCTAAAGAGGAAATCAAAAATTAGATGATACTTTCAATAGTACGATAACCTGTCTAACACTTGTCAAAAATACCGCAGCTAGGCAATGGAGCACGGTCAGAAAAATATGCAACAAAAAAAAGGCTCCCAGGTAGCTGACCATCAATCGAATCTGATACCGGTTATACTGCTCCTCCAAGCCCAACTCCAAACATCTTCCCTGTAAATAATTTTCAGGTATTTTTTTATGAGAAAGGACACAGTTGGAAGTGAAGATACCTTTAGATAGTCTGGTTCCCAGTGGCGCTCTATGGAATAATAAAGGTGACAAACTCTGCCGCTTCGCGGCGTATAGCTATCGTTCTTAAATTCTAGAACGCGACGTCGGTGCATTTCTTAATTTCTAGCTTAAGCTTTTCGTTGCTTTCGTTCTATTTTTTTTAAGAAAATCTTCGATCTTAACGTGTAACTATAAAACGATTGGGATCAGTTACCTGGATAGCTTTTTGGATAAAATAATAGTTCTTTTCAATTAGCCGGCTTAGTGAGCATTAAAGTTAGGCATGTTTTAAAGAATTTTTAAATATTTTCGGATTATATTAACGTATTTTGAATATTGACATTTAAAGTATACTAAGCAGATTTATATTTCAATCCCCACAAAGTGTCAAAAGCAACCAAAAGGTAAAAGTAAGGTAGTCTGGAGTAATCTACTGGATGAAGCTTAAAGTAAATTCAGGACTCGAAAATTTCAATATAGTTCCAAATATAGCTCCTTAGCACTGTCTTTATGCTGTGTTGTGTTTTGCGGTTTTATTGGCTTGGCTTTAACATTCCATTTGGGAAATGATTGGAATTTATGCGTCCAGATTAGAAGGCAGGTCGAACCCCTAACTGCCTCTTTCACCACCCGGCCACCCGGCTGCGGTTTCTTTTCGGCTGAGGGTCCCTATTGTTGTCATGTAACGGACTTTTTCCATGACGGTCGCTGCATTGGCAGCCTCCTTCGTAGGCTTTGGAATCGTTGCACCAATTCGGATATCGGCAAAAATGTTTCATTTTCGGATTCGATGTTTGGCCCCGTACAGATTGCCGTTGGCATTGGTATCCGGACGTTGGTCAAAGTTTGCGTGCCCGGCAACCGCTTTGGCCCAACTCCGATCCATGTCATCGCATGAGGTGGCCCGTAATGAAATGCTGAACTGCAAAATCGCCAGGAACAGCGAGCTGATGGCTGGAAGTCGAACTCTGAAATTCCGAGAGCCTTCATGTCAAAGCCGTCGCCCATTTTCCTTCGGGTGGGCAAATTAAATAATAGCCGCCAGTGAATAAAAAAAGAGAGCTGAACGAACTTTATTTCACTAAAAGCCCAGCGACACACGGCCAGGTTGAAATTGTGGCCATTCTACTGGCAAGGCCTCGGCCGCTTTTGCTTTTCGGTCGGCAAACACGCTCACCAAGTCGAATAAACAAAACCTCTCCACACATTTGAAGTCGCAGTTTATACTGCGACCTTATTCGGGAAAGTAATCGGCAGTTTTATTTCATAAATATGATTTAAAATAGGGCCTTACATTAGCAGGATAGGATCCATTATCAGCAGTATAGAATCGAAATTATAGATATAGATGTATATTTTAAGTTTTTCAAACAATCCATTTATTTAATTATATACATTTACATTTTTGTATCTTATTCAAGGCCTTTGGGTAGTTAACTTAAAAGACTTAAGTAGTTAACAAAAAACTTTTATAGAGATTTTCGTTTCCCATATAAACGCATTTTATTTGTTACAATGTTTTCAGTTTGTGGATCGCTCTGGCATAAGTTTACATATTTTTTAAGCCAATTTTTCAGGCCACTGCTTAACAAGGACATTAATTGGTTGCTGCTGCCGTCCAGGTTCTGGCTTTGGCTTTGGCCCTGGCTCTCACACTGCATCGGCTGCCGCTTCTGTGTGCCCCGCCCACTCGACGCGACATGGCCAAAAGAGTAGTTAGCTGTATGCACTTCGTTTCCGTTTGCTTTTCTCGGCTTTCCAACCCATACACATGCTGTCAAAATAATAGAGTCGAAAACAATTATTACATTTTGTTATCCAAGTTAATTATAAAGGGTTAATAGTTAACTTTGACGAGTTTAATTACATATATACATATATGTATTAAGACGACTTAATACATATATTGTATTTAAAAAACTAAAAATGACTTCTTGTGCTTGTAAGCATGTGACTTAATCCAGATCTTTTGTTATGGGTTTTATTTACTCCAATATTTGCTTAACCCTTTTTCGTGACGTCACTTCTTTCGGATTCTTCTACTGCTGCCTGTCGATTGAGCCTTCAGCCTTTGGCAACATGGAAAATGGAGAGCTGAAAGCAAGGGCCATTCCGTGTTGTTTTTGCTCTTATGATTAAACATGCCTTTCGCTTTTGTTTAAGCTCGGCCGGCCAACTTGGTTTAAATATTGCATGAGAGTGTGCTCCGCGGTAGAGGAGGCGGCCGGGCCGGGGGCAGGTCGCAGGTTGCTGGTCCTTCTCGGGTGAAAATGTTAGTCTGTACCTGGCGACCAGTTAATTAGCTGGCACTGCCGACTTTTGCCGCTTGACGACATATTTCGTTTAAGGTTCAAGTGTTTTAGCCAAGTTCGAAGTTCCGAGTCGTGGCTCCTTTTGCCCTTCTCCACCTCCACTACCCGTCACTTCTTTGCACTTTCCACCTTTCCAGCCTTCCCTCACACCGGTACTGGCATGTAAAAGTGCGATTATAGTCGCATAATTATCACGCTGACATGCCCACACACAGAGGATTGCAAAGCGGAGGGGTGGATGGGGTGAACCCATACAGAGGAAAGCCAAAATGTAATTACCTGGCAAACAAACCGCAATTTCTCGGTACACACTAACCGAGGCAACCCCCAAAACACACACATACAAGAATGCCCCTGGAAACTAAGTGAAAGTGGACACGCAACAAGCCAGACTCAGGGAACTCTTTGCATTTGCTGTCAAAATAGTGGTGTGAACGTTAGTTAACTAAAAATTTAAATCCAACTCCGAAAAAAGTAAAAGTGTTTATAGATTGTCTCATCGATTATTGCAACAGAAGGTAATTAAACAATTTGAAATAATTTTCATTAACAATTGATGCTGCGTGGGGCTGCCCCAGCTATACTAGTATCACGGTGCCATCGCTATAGTGTAAAGGCCACCTGCTTTACCTGACAAAGTTTTTGGGGGGACTGTCATTGGAGGGACCTGCGTGTTTGTTGTGCCATTGCCCGGACGGAATGCTTCGGGGTGTTTTTGCTTTCGGCGGGCACCTGGGCTGAGTGGGGTTTTTGGGTCCGAAGTCCGGAGTCCGCAGTCCGGGGCTGGGCACCAAATTGGGCTTGGGTTTGAGTCGGCACTTTGAAGGCGATATTGTTAATGTTGCCGTTGATTGTGTCCAAATGGGCCAACACTCAGCAGCCATTCGCAGCAGGAAAACTGTTTGGCAAGAACCCTTAGTGAGCCGTTGTCGACGGCGATTTCTTTTTGTACCGCAGCTTGTTCTTGGGGTCGGTCGCAAGTTTTGTAACTTATTTGCCAATTGGCATTCCGTTTTGGCGTGTCAATGCAACGCTTTAAGGCTTTAAATTATGAATAACACCAACAGCATAACTCTCGGATATAAAAATACCAGCTGCCGCCATCGGCCAGGATAATGTGAAAAATAGCAGCAGCTGCTGACCACCAGTGACAACAGCAGGCCGCCAAGATCTCGGTTAGAGTGGGGATATATGGGAAAACGGTCAGACGGTACTGGTTGGAAACCCCAGCAATTTTTGGGTATAATAATGATGTGATAATGCGGGAAGTGCCTTATATGGTAATTACCTGTCGGTAATGCATGCAAATTCCGTAGGGAGTAAGTAGGAAATTCAGAATACGCTTGGATGGAAGTTTGAAATTCTAAGCGAAACTCTGGGCAAAGCTTAGTTGTTATAGTTTTTTTTTATTAAAATTTAAAACTTAATGGGCTGCGGATGTTTGAAATAACTTGGCCATTGCATTTTTAATTTAATTGTATTTACTAAGAATTTCTAATTGTTTTTTCCAATGTGTACATTGTCCAGTTTCCCATGTGGAAATACAAAAATAATTTTAAATGAATGAAAAACTGTCATTCCTGTCATTTTAAATCATGGAAGTTAAATCATGGCGGTAGCCCTGAAAAAGTAAATATTCCAAATGCGCGAATAAAAAATCCTTTATGGTATTTCGGACCCCAGGGTATATAAAAATTCTGTTTTAAAGGCCCCTGCACTTTTTGCCCATGCCAGATGGTAAGTTGGCAGCTGTTTTATTTTCGCGCATTTTCCGTGCCGCCTATTTTGGAGTGGGTCGTTGGTTTTAATGGCCCGGTTGGTGGACTACAGCCTTTCCACTCTCGCACTCGTTGCTGTCTGGCTGCTATTTATATAGTTACCAAACCGGCTGAAACTGAAACTGAGGCTGCACCAGCGCGCTGGTTGGTGGCTGGGGATTGGGGGTCGGCAGCATCATTTGGTTAACACAATTGTGTGGTGCATGGTCATTGCCGTTGACGTTTATGATGTGCTGTGTCGGCTCTTCGGCTCGTTGTCTGCGGTATGAGACTGCGAGCTGCCTTTTTTCGCTACCTCCCAGTCGGCTCCAACGACCCTTCCCCAGTGATGGCGAGTGCTATCATTAAGTGTTGAAAATTTCATCAAACACTTCAAAGCGGACCACGTGTCTGGGTATGTGAGTGGGTCCTCCTTCCTCCTTCCCGGTTCGTTTCAGTTTATGATTCTATTATTTTCACAGCAAATAAAAGAGAAAACTGCGTATCATGGCCGAGTGCTAAATGGGCGCAAGGGAAAATTGCAAAATTTCGGCGCTGGCTTTCCTAGACTCTTAATTTTTTTACGTTTTCTGAGCTGATTTTTGTATTTTTTCGGCTACTGCTGCTTCACTTCTTCTTTCTAACTTTAAGTCTGGAGGAGGGGGCGTGGCAGCTGAGCACGTAAAAAGCGTTGAACCGAAACGTTGTGGGCAACAGCTGCAAAGAAGTGTTTGTGCGGGTGTGTGTGCGTAAGGAGAAGCGAAATTTTCCAGCGCACACGGAAAGTTTACGCCATGAATCAAAGTTTAGTGTAGCATACTTTTTAGGTGCGATTTATATATTTCAGAATAAAATAAATGAAGGGCGAAAGAGGGAGCACTCGATGGGAGCTAAAAGCCCAAAAGACAAAAGCTTCCGCGAGGGTGCGGTGCACTGGGATTTTCGACAGACTTCGATGGCTGGCGGGTTACTGGTAGGGGGTGGGGAGCGAGCCAAATTCAAATTCTCTGTTTTATTTCACCGCGTAAGGAAATGCAAAATTTACACTTGGTTAGCTGATTGATGAATGCATAAATGAAGCGTACACATCCGCTTCTCATGGAGGAGGGGTGGAGGATGGTGCTCGGAGGTGGATGGGGTAGATTGAACTGAATTTTTAGGGCGTCGATGGGTGGCGGGGACTTCTATGTCAGGGTTTTGCCTTAATTTTCCTTCATGTGTGCTGTAGCTGCAGGTTCGTAGCAATTTGGCAAAGTCGAAAAGACGTTTCACAGGGACATCTCAGAAAAGGTAGAATAATACAACAGTCGAACTATAGTTTGGTATTCGTCCTAAATCTTATTAAAATCTGAAAAATATTGAACACTTTATTTTTTATACACTTTGTTACACCGCTTTATTGTAATCTTTAACTTTCTATATTTTAAAAAATTTTAATGATTAGAATTAATAAATAATGTACGTTTTTACTTTTATTTCCACCTAAAAACATTGTTAGAAATATTCCGAATATCCACAAGGTGAAAATGTATAATTTAAGAAATTTCGAATCCCAAACGATTTTTCCACGTGTATCATTTGGCGTCACATGTATGTGTGATGGTGGTGACGCACACCAATCTCGATGACGTCACAAGCCATTGCTCCTCTGATTGTTATGCAGAAAATATGCAAATGTGATTTTTAACTTAAAGCGTAGCTCGAAATTTGATTTGATTTCCATTTGGCTTCCCGTTTGGTGCCGTTCCCAATTTTTCAATTTGGGTAAAAAAAACCAGCGTCTGTGGCAGCGATTTAACAAATTATTGTAATTTATTTTTACAATGATGCGGGCAAAGCTGGCTAATGTGGCGTATGAGTAATGTTTGAGCTTTGACCTTGCTGGGCTTTAATTAGATAAGCGAAAAAGGGGGAACATGACTGCGGCTGGAGGAGATTTGTATGATTTGTAAACACAATTTGGTAAGCGAGGCATGAACATAAAGTCAAATTTATTGCGGCGCAGATTTCGGTTAATATTTGTGTGCCGGGAAACAAAACCAAACCAAAGCCAAAACAAACCAAACGATGAGACGACAAGGTCCATTTAAATGCTGAGTAATCGGTTTGAGCCGCAGTGTCCTAGCATCTAGATGCCAGACAACGAAATATGCCAAAAATGAGCTGAAATTACTTTTAATATGCATGAACTATGGACCTTGGCAGGCGAAACGGGACGGGATACTGGGATACTCTGACAGTCAAAGATAAGTGAAATGCATGGCGTACTCGGCACAAGGACGAGCAGCGAAAGGCTTTGTCAAGGATACGATTGTCCTGCCACCACACCCAGTTGCTCCGATCCTCCAGGCAGTTAGATGAATACATATGTATGTATTAACTACAGGGGTGGGGATGCGGGCTGAAGATAGAGCTCGTTAGGCGCCAGACGACAACATAATTTCGTAATTAATTTGCCAAAACACGAATGTAATTTAATAAAATTGCGCATACGACGCGTTGCTGCTACAGAGGCAGTTGCCAACGGAAGTGAGGCCGAAAAAGGGATAAGGGCTCGGGGTCCAAGGGAAAATAAACATTTAAGTAATTTATGCAAGATACCCCTTACACAATTTGCGGCGCCTCCGCCTTCTCCGGCCGGGTGGCTATCCTTTAGGAAAGCAACGATTATTTATGATCTATTTTTGAGAAAAGCAGCAATTACGTCCCAACATTTTACTCGGAGCCCTGGCAACGCGTTTCAATTACACAACGGAAATAAATCAGGTCAGACTGAATGCTGTCGGCTTGGAGCTACGAAATTGCAAGAGTCGCTGAGAATTCCCAGAAGTAGATGGAAGGCTCAACGATATTTAGGCCTTTTACTTACAACTTCTTAGGTAGTAATTAAATAATTAAATATTTCAATTAATTGTCATCTGATTTGCATGGTGGGTGCGTCCAATGTCTTTGTGTTTTAGATAGAATTTTCATTATTTTATTGGTTTGGTGAGTGACATTAGGTAAATTAATAATGTTCCTGTTATTATTTAATACTTTGTTATTATTTAATTGAAAATTTGCCACAGGGGAGCATTATCTAAATTGGAAAATTTCTGACTGCTTCAGACCCAATTCTAACTGGCTCCCACGGTGGTTGCCATTTTCCCCCTACCAGACAATCTGTAAATTCTATTAAGCTTATACTCCCCTACGAAAATGCAAACTATCCATCTGAAACTTGAGATCCCGGCTTTGATGCCGCAACTTGAATCGCGATTCGGCCCCTTTCCTAGTACTATTCCGTCACGTAAGCCCGCCGGCAGTTAAATCAATTGCCGCAATTTGATAATATTTCACCAGGGAATGATTACGAGTGGCCGAGGGATGGAGCAGGGATTTATGCGAGTGTGGGTGGGAAAGCGTTTTGCTGTTTTGTTGACATTTCCGTAGCGGCCGTTTGCCACTTCCGCTTACGGTTTGTTTTCCCTGGCCGTCGGCTCTCGGCCGGCAAACAAAAACAAAAATGTACGAAACTTGCAACCCATTTCTCATTCCGCCCCTCTTCCCCTGATATTTCCATTTCCAGCTCAACTCCTGTCTTGTCCTTGGGCCTGGGGATTCACGTAGAAAGGATTTCGGGGCAAAACGCATTTCGCATGCCTAAATGGCTAAAGACGTCGCATAAACATGACATGCCACGCCCCCTGCTCAGGCAGCGCCCATGTCTTTGAATCAAATTCCAGCCGCCACAAAAACCGCGCAGGACAGCAAAAAACGGGGAAAACGGCAAGAGCGGAGCCGAGCGGATGAAGAAAAAAATAATACATTTTCTTTTATTTTTCGCCTGCTCTCGCCGCACTTCGGGTTGTGTGCGCATTTGGCGGTTTTTATGAAAAATTACCATTTTTCCGTCGCACTTATTCGCAGCGGTCCGGTCCCCTTCTCCGCTCCTTGCTACTCCTTTTGTCGCCCTCTGGGCCAGGAACACGCCCCCAATCTGACAATCTGGCCTTCACTTGGTCCCAGCACTTGCCGCCCGCCGTATAAGAATATATACCATTTTCTTGCCCCTTATGGCTTTGTTGGTGCTTGGCAATTTTGGTGTTTGACTTTTTTGCGTCAGGCACTTGAGACGGATGTGGGAAATAGGGGAGGAGACTGTGGGTGGTGCTGCCGTGGGAGCCAACGCTGCCTGTGGGTGGCTGCCGACATACTTCTTCTAATGATGCCACTTATGTCGTGACGAAATTATTTTCATATACAATTTTTTCCTTTTTCATACCCTTTAGATATTTTCAGATCTTGGGAAAGTTTTATTGCCGTGTTAAAATTAAATATTTATTTATCTGTACTTTTTATACTTCTCTAACTTTTTCTTAAAAATATTAATTAAACATATAATATTAAAATAATATTAATGGAGTCTTATACTCTCATGATAGCTAATAATTAGGTTCTTATAATTTGTGTTAAGTGTTTTGATAATTTTATTAATTTTATTTGATAATTTTAGTTGCTAATTTTATTTTAGAGCACCAGTCCGGGTCGACTATTCAAATCCTAGTAACTCCAACACGGTTTCCTGACTTTCCTTCCTCTGCTTGTGCCCATTATGTCATGTATGGGGGTGCCTAGGAAAAATAACCTAAGCCCCTGCAACCGAGCCCAACTTCCTTGAGTGATGTTTTCGCTTTGATTTTTGTGATTTCTCCAAAGGACTAGAGAAGAATTGCGTGCAGGAGTTGTGGCCTGCTAATTGGCAGCACATAATTTAGGTGCTTATGCCAATTTTATTTTTTCGTGTTTATACCCTTATCCCACTTTCAGCTGCAGTTCCTTCCTATTTTTGGCCGGATCCCTCTTCGCCCGGAGCAGGGGCATGTGTGGGAAAGGTAAATGCAATTACACTGACCCTTTGGAGGGCCGTTCGCAGATTTGATTAACTGCTTCCGTGCGTCATCAAATTCCATTTTTAGCTAGAGGAGTGTCGCTGACTTTGCCTGACTCAGGAGCCTTCGGGTCACCCATTCACTGGTACTCAATAAAACTCATTAGTGGCGTTTTTGTCGACGCCCGACACCATGGGACCACTCTAGCACCTCGGGCTCAGTTCCTGTCCCCCTTGGACCTGGCAATTATCACAGTCTTGCCACCGTTGACTTTGGCAATTGATTGCAGCCGTTGTCGATGCTACGCCGATGCCCAAGTCCTTGTCGCCACGAGGAAATTCTCCACATCGGCCCTATCGAGGAGAGTGGGTACTGAAAGCTGCCAGCAACAGCATCAGAAGTGCCGATAAAAATTTATAGCAAACTGATTTGAAAGTCAATTATCCTTTGCCACCTAGGACCAGAAGGACTCGCCATCTCGCCGCGATTCCCCTGCCCCAGACCCAGCCTCGCTCTCCTGGCAGCTAGTCAACTATTCCGGCCCAGTCGCCATTGAAGTCAACGGCGTGCAAATGGCTTTTCTATGCAAACGACCCAAGCCAGTTTGTCCAGTTTTTCTCCCTACTTTATGCTTTAAGGTCTCAGTCGTACCCTGGCATGACATTTCATAGTTTGGGCGAATAGTGAGCATGTGCGTAATATATTAGCCGTAGTCAACAGCCATATTCGTCAATTTCAAATTATTCGGTATGTATAGGGCCTGTTTTAAACTTTCCATAAAGAATATGTGTACTGTAATTTTTGTTCTAAATCATCATAACAACAAATCAAATATAAACTAAATAAATATCATTATAAATCGATATTAATTGCTTGTTTGATATATTTTTCAAAAAATTATTCACTGATGAGTTTTATGACTATTAATCTGATGTGCCATAAATAAAACTTAACAGTTTATTAATAATTTATTTCTTAAATAATAATTTAATTTGGATGTACAGGGAATCGAACACGCCTTATCAATATCAAAGCTCACCTTGGTCTTCTTTGTCACTTCGTTCCTTTGGGATGTTTATTCAAATTACCTAAGCGGAAGCCTTTCGGCTCAGGACAAAGAAAACCCGGGAAAAATAATAAGAAATCAAAAACGAATGCAAACACTTAGCCAGATCCCAAGCTCCTTCTCCGAGCCTGGGTCTAATGAAGACAGTTCTTCAATTTGTCGATCGATGGTCATTAAAGGTGGGTGTTTGTTGCCGCGAGCCCCCCAGGGGTATGTGTTGTTTTAGATGGGCTACCGGGCTATCGGCATCTCCCCAAAGTGATGTCCTGCAGCATCCTGTTCGGCGCTCTTCTGTTCTGCTCCGTTCCCTCCCGACATCTGTGTGCAGTTAATGAGTTTAATGGCGGGCATTGAATTTGAATTGCTAATGCAAATCCGGTTGGAAATGGAAAATGCAGCTGGAAATTAAGTTTATGAATGTTTTGTATGTCTCCTGGCTATCCCAGTTGCCGTCGTTGGTGATATTTTTATTGCGTCTATATTCTATATTCTAAAAACGTCTATTGCGTTTTTGTAATTAGTGATTTCGTCCCGAATGTGGCATTGTGTCTGCGTGGGGGCGTGCGATTTGGCAATTGAATTTTCTGCTGCCTGGTTATTTGATTTTAATGAGTTCGTTTAAACCACCTGCAAAACAATTATGGTGAGGACCGAATGCGGATTTAAAATCGGGTTGATTGATACACATATAAATATGAAACGCGTTTTTGTTTCCCAGTTATTTGACTAAGAGGAAAAAGTGTGGAATTGATTTGATGTGGACGTTTTAATAGCAAACTTAAAGGGGTTTTCCGTAAGCTACAATAGGCGTGATATCAAGTAGTTTTCAAAGAATAACGGTCACTTACTATTGCTAACCATTTACAGTATTAAATTAAATTAATTTATTGGAGATGCTTTCAATTTTCGGAGACAAGCAGACCATAAAGAAACTTGCAGCTTTTTTATTTCCGGCTCAACTAATTGTTGGCCGCCGACCGACAATCCTCTATGCCGACAATGGCGCTGCTTTAATATTAGGGAATATTAGACACCGTTACCCTGTCCCCGAACTATAACCGGCCTGCTTATCTGAAAAGCGATCCGGACAACGTGGCCTATTGTTGGTGGGTTTACAGACGCTATTGTTGACCTAAGCTTCTCATTTCGGACCCACATGCTCACCTTATTGTTATAGATGCTCTGGATAAATGGCTAGATGTACTACACTAAAAGAAACCTTGGTAATAATTTTAAAAGCATATTAAAGATTTTTGTAAAAATATGAAAATAATTGTAAGAGATTCCCTAATATAAAAATACTCTCTAGCATTTTAAGAAAAGCAATAATTTGATATTTCCATTTTTATGTTTCAAACATTTCTTGCCAAGTGTAGGATTGCTAATGCACGCGACATTACAGGTTATCTTAGCTAGATACTCATCGCGGCAATTGTTTGCCCCAATGGAGGTGGAGGCAATAATTTAAATTAAATTTGAAGTAATGTTATTGTTAACATTGCTTTTACTGTTACCGTTACCGTTATTGTTATTGTTATCTTTTCTTTCCCATTTGGGGTATGTTCCTGAGTGTTTGTGTGGGTGCTTGTGCTTCGATGTCTCTGACGTTTTTTGCGAATTGTTTTTCCATTTTCATGTTGGCCTCTCCTGGAGCTATTGTCTTCGAGGAGCTGGGAATTTTTACTGCCTGGCCTTGGGGCTTTGTAATTTATGTTCTTGATTTATGATGTGTTGCATAGTTTTAGGCTCAATTGATACACTGTCAGGGCATCCATCAGTCGCGCTTTTCCCTCTTCGGCGCCACCACACAGTGCCATCCACGACAGTCTTTTGGGGCGCCAAAAAATTAAATTAAGCAAACAAATTATTTTCATTTTAATTTTCATTAAATTTTTATGGCTCTGAATTGTTCAGTCGCTACCAAAGTGCTTCTTTTTCCGTGTATTTTTGTTGGCTTGTTTTGTCTCGCCGCAATTACGACGGACAAATAAACAAAAAAGTAAATAAAAATAAAAACCGATACAGAAACAACAATGAGAATGTCACAGGTAGAAATGTCAGAGTCGTTGGGAACAATAAAATTTATGGCTCTCGGCGGGCAGAGTCGTGCTGAGCCCAAAATGCAAAAAGAGAACAAAAATAAAATAATTTTACAAAAAAATTAAACGATTTGTGTAATTTGCATGTTGCTACAAATGGTCCAACATATGTTCGAGGCTGCCTATAACAATAAAAACAATAATAATTTTAATAATGCCGGAAATAATGTATGGAATCGTTTTTTGTAATTGCCTTAAAATCGGCTTTAAGGATTGTGTTGCACTGAGTCGGGTGAATAATTAAAATGTATTCCGGAGCCTTCCAATCCGCAGAAAATCTGGACTTGTTGACTCGGATTGATTTGGACCAGAGATGAAAGCGTGACTTTTTAAAAATCATCTTTTTTAAACTTCGTTAATTGACAGTTTTACATAAGGGAAAACTCACTCCCTCACCATTTAAATTTCCAAAAATCATTTGACTGCGATTGGCGAACACTAAATTATTATTTAAATGTTATTTGAGTGCGAAACCTAGTTTTTTTAATTAATAAAGTACAAATTTTACAAATTCGTGACACTAAGTTGGTTTTCCTTTTCACGAACCCATTACAATTGGTCTGACCGCAAACACTACAAACTCCCGATCCGGAATGGGGCTCCCGTGCATTATATTTATGCGCAATTATTGCTGCTTAATTAAGCCAATATCAGGGTGCTTATGTCCATTGGCCATTCAATATATAAACACATAACGATGCACACCTACACGTTAAAGCGTACAAGGATGTTCGTGTATGTATAGTCCCGACCATAATCGTTGTACCAATTGTCCTCTTCTCTGCGGCTGTCCCTGCGTCCGTCTGTACGTCCAGCCATCCGCTCGGACTTCTGCGGGTTTTCGGTGTCATGTCGAGCATTATTGCATTTTGTTTATGGTTCTTGCCTGGTGTTGCACTGCCTCCTGGTGATTTTGTCGGGCTGGTTGTTGTTGGCGCACTTAACTGCCTGGCAAATTGAGAACCCACAGAGTCCACCCTCATGGGGCTGCCGCTTCCTCCGTCTGCATCCAACTCGTTTGCTGTGGCTAAGTGCTTGGCGTAATTAACGTATTTACTCCCTAAAATTCGGAAAATTCCGCAAGGAGCAGACAACTGCTGAGGTTGTCAAAATGGTCGAAAATTATGATTGACAAGCCAGGGTTATGTCTTAAATTCCACTTTGATTTGTGGCTTAGATAAACTCAAAATTAATATTATGGGGAGGAGCTGAATTCATTTAATTATTCCATAGCCTCTAGACAGAACTTAAGTCAACTTGGCAGCCTTTTGAGATATCTAGCTGCTTGAAGGTCGTTCATGGCTTGCGGCCAAGTTTAACTTAAAGTTTTATATGGCCCTTAAAAATAAATAACACAATTGTCTAGAATCAATCAAAGTATCTCTCTCGCAAGTAAAAGCGGAAATGGCCTTATCTACTCCCGATTCAATTAGCCAAATCCTGGAGCTCAAGGCTCCCAGGCTCATTTATAATTCAAGCTGCCATGGGGGATTGCAAGTTGCTCGGCAGGCTGCACCAAATTGCCAAATGCCTTTTCATAAAGTTAAGAATTCCGCCCCGAAAATAAATGCGGAAATGGCATCAAAAATTAACACACACACATGCCCACCACGAAAAGTGCATTTTCATGTGCATCCCTGTGTGTGGGAGTCGGTATGTGTGGACCATGAAGTGGCAGAAAATTTGCACTGGCACTTAAGTTATACAACATTCAAAGATGTTCTTTGTCCGCGACAGACAACGGCCATAAATTTCTGCGACCTAGTGCCAAGTCTCTCTTTAGGTATGTGTGCACTATACCTACACAGATATATATAGAAAAGCGGAATGCCATGAGCGACACGAGTCCAGAGGCGGGAGGCAGGGCCCTAACACAGCCTAGCGCCGCCGTCTTCTGCAATATTTTTTTTGGCACATGCTCAACTCAATAATTTGCCGAGCGCCAGCTCCGAGTAGCGGGAACTTTTTATGCCCTTCATCTTTCGAGGTCTGCCTTGGCCCCTGCAATGCTTGGCATGGGCATATTAACTTGCTATAAATCTGGGCCACAATGGAACTGAGATCTACGGTGAATTTAAGACAGGGAATTATTGATAAAAAAAACCAAGTCGTCTATAAAATCTAGATTTTTTTTTAAGTTTATAGTATTTAATGCACTTTGTATTTAGGGATGCGTTTTTTATTCAATTGTCTTTAAAAACACAGACTTTTGTGTTTTGGCGAATGCCCTGGCTTGTATTTCCTCTGTATCATCGAAATTGAATATGCCAATACAGTCATTGCTCATTTCAACATCGCCTCCCTCACAGAGTCCTTTCATTTTGCTGGCCCTGTTTGCTTCCAAGGGTGGCTCTTCCCGCCTACTTTCAGGGGCCAACTGTCTATTGGCATCTGTTTTGGCGTTGCCGGCAACAATTGCATATTGGTTGGTTAGTGGCTCCCTCCGTGGGCGCTGCACCCCGCCGCAATCCCCTCGGTCTCATCGGGCCTGAGAAGCCGCAAAACATTTCACTTGCAAATTTAAAAAAGGCTAAACGACAATGCCACCGGAGGTGCTCCCTGCAGATTGGCGTTGTTGGTTCGCTTGTTTCGTTTGCTGCACTACAGAATCAATGAAAGCGGAGACAAAAAACCAAAAAGACCGGAACGATACCAAGCCCCCAAAAATAAAAACACCTTTGAAAGACAGAGGAAAGAAATAATAAAAGTGCCATGGGGGAAAGAAAACTCCGAGCCACCTAAGATTTATGGGCAGTTTTTCACGTCCCTCATGTGTGAAAATCATTTGGCGGCGAAGCCCTAAAATTTCCTCGCACAAGGCAAAAAAGGGGTCGAGACCTGTTTTCGTAGAGTTTATTTGAAAATAATGCCGCATTATTTATGGCCCGCCTCGGTTCAGTTCCAGACCCTGCTTGCAGACTCTTGCAGACACCGCAAGAAGATGTATTTTCAATTTCTGTTTCCCCAGAAAATGTTCACAGTTTTGCAGTTTTGCAACCGCAGGAAAACAATCAACTCGGCTCGGCTCGTATCCTTTTGGCCCGCCTCGCAGTGTTGCATGCAAATGCTCTACCAACAAGTCGGGCGGGCCTGCGTGCATTTCCATTCCAAATTGTGTCGGGATGGCCGATCGGGCGGCAGGATGGAGTCTTTTTGTGGCCTCTAATGAACACATTCCGTCTGGATTGCAGGGATACTTTGTACATACTGCAGCAGGTTAATGGGAGGACTCAAGCTTTTGATTGGGATGATTTAATCTTAAAGCCTACTGGATAGAATAAAAATTATACATGTAATTTTATTCTTGAATCTTATAATGCGTCCATCCTATTTGGGGAAACCTGGCTAATTGTAGAATTCGAATGCAAAACAAAGAGCACGGGACCACATGGCGTATGAGTTACATTTTCCACTATTTCCTCCTCCGATTTTCCGTGTGGTGTGGCGATTTATAAACAAACGCGCAACACATGCCGACATATTTTCTTGTCCTTGTTCCTACCATGTGTGTGTGTGCGTGTTAGTATATTTTGCCCGATTTCTCCGACGGTCGGGCTTATTAATGTCCTCACCCACAGCCAATAGACAAAAGGACACCAACAGCTGGCTGCGTCTGAATGGGAATTGTGAAATTGTTGTTGGCCTCAGCTTAGCTGCGATTTCATTTCCGCCTACAGATCGCCGGAGTGTGCGTGAGTGCGCGTGTATGTATGGGTATGCATACGCTAGTCTGTGTGGCCAGGACAGGCAGCAGGTGTTTATGTTTGTGCCTTTTAATTAAAAGCAATTTACAATTTTCTTTCATTTGCCGGAGTACAAAACAGCAGAGCACAAATCGAGCGGAGAGTCCTTCGGGCCTAATAAACCAATTGCCAGATGGCGTTGAAGGCGGGCCGGCGGCGAAAGGGGGTAATGAGGAGCGATGGGGTCGGCCCATAGAGGGACGCTCTATCATTTTGTGTGCTAAATGTCTGTCTACTTGCCGCTGATGAATGCGTTGCAATTAGTGGTCCGAGATTGCACATTTGGCATGCTAAATTGTTGATTGGTCGCCCATAACTTACTTGGAAGATATGGCAAACGCATTGTGTGGTTGCTGCCGTGTAGTGGCCCCTTTTAGGGCAACTTGGGGTTGCTGGCTGTTAGCAAACTTGTGGTTAATGATGGACTGTTACCAATAATGCGGAAATGAAGTGCGTTCCATCCTGCTGATAAAATCGTTGGAGATTGAAAAGTGTGGTTTGATGGTCGAGCGGTAGCAGAAGCTATTCAAAACTGTGCAGAATCAAGTGCAATATCTATTTTGTAGTTTAAGAGTAGTTTATGTTCAAGAAACTCTTAAATAATTCTTGAATAATAAATGAATAAATAATAATGAATAAATAAATAATAATAAATAAATAATGAATAATTAAATGATTTGAAATTGTTTTTCGTGGAACTTTCTTTTGATTTTCAACTTATCGACCCTAATCTGAAGGTGATAAAGCTTGAGATGAATTGTATCCCTTGACCTCGTGGTGTTATCCTGGCAATGTCGAGTCAAGGATACCCAACCGCTCTTTGCGTGTTTTTCTTCTGTTGACTGCTTCTCGTTCACCTTTCTCGGAATCTCTCGCTTGGCTGTGATTTTATGTTCTGTTTTCGGTTTCGGTATCCGCAAATTTATTTGCCTGCAGTGCAGAAGAGTAGTAAACTTTTCTCACCAGCTAACCCAACTCTATCCCCTCGCCACACCGCTCCGCTCTGCAGCGCACCCCTCTTCTTTTTGCTCGTTTAGCCCTCACACACACTCGCACAACATTTATGCGACGTGCAACAAATTTTAATGCGTTTTCTCGCCAAAACGTTAAAAAATGTGGGCACAACTTGGAATGCCACCAACAAAAGTAACTGCCATTTGCAATGTGTGTGTGCGATGTCTAACTGCGAAGCGGTGTGTGTGCGAGGGTTACGGGCATTAGGGTATATACTGGGGGTAAAGGCTCTACCCATTCGAGTTCAACTGGCAACTGTTGCCCGAAGAAAGATCCAACAAAAGCGTCACGTAGTTGGCAAATCGCACATTTTCTATAACTTCTCCCAGCGTGTGTGTGCCTGGTATGGTCGTGTCAAAAATATAACTCATATGGCATCCGACGCTTTTCCCGTAATACACCACCCCGCGATTTCCGCCCGGCAAGCTGTTACCTCTTTTTGGGCTTTTCTTCTCCTCCGATGATAACAGCATTTACAGCCCAAAAATTTGATTACAAATGTCAACACTTTTTTCTGGTTTCTGGTCGCTGGGTTGTGTATTTTCCGCTTCCAGCTGTTTTTTCCACTTTGCTGTCCGATGAGAGTGTGAGTGGGAAGAGGAAACTTTGGATTCCCACTCCCTGATGTACATCAGTGACACTTGTCGGACTGCCAATGGAAAGCAGTTTTCAGTTCTATTCTGTAGGATTCCATAATATTGTAATATTTTAATTTTTTAACAATATAAAATTTATGTGACAAAAACATTTTAGTTTTTTCAACTGAACTGCTACAGATGACTTTCAATTAGAGAGGTTCTGCTGATCAAGAGTATTCTTTTTAGGGTTGGAAGTGAGCTGTACACCACCACACTGTTGGAAAAAATTATAATATCCTCTGCAAGGGTACCATACTACAAAGATACATACCAGGATACATATTACACACACCCATGCCATAAAGACTGCGAGCCGGAGATGACGATTCTACAAACTCTCCGACTACAATTGCATAACAAACAGTTGGTAGTTGTAACGACAAATATGCGACGCATGCAAATGACTGACTTGCTGCCGGTAAGGGACGGCGTCTGGGTAGAGAGTTGCAAGTGAGTGAGATGGGATATCAGGCTGAAATTATGCTGGTCAATATATTTTATTTTTTGAATCCAAATCACTTTTTAAGTATACTTTTATATAGTCCTGTTTCGTTTAGAATGGTACCTAATTAAAAGCTTTTTTACTTTACTTAATTTTTAATTTTTGAGCAACATTTTGATGAATTTTAATACCAATAGTTTTTTCGTATAAACCGCCTTCTGTGGAAGCAGAAGCAGCTTCAACAAGGAGAATTACGTTGCCCTCCATTTGGCGTCGTCGCATTCCGATAAAATGCAAATCCGGGATTACTTTGTCGTTTTGCTTTCGAGAGCAGAATGTCGTTCATCGCCCTTCGGCACACCGCACCCGGGGGGATACTACTATTCCCCAGTCGCTAGCACGCGGCACTGACATCGCATTCGTATGCAATTCGTTTTGCCACAATTGATCCTTTTCATGTCGCTAGGATATAAGTACATATGCGAAATTGCATATCTTTGTCGTCGTTGCTCCTTTCGGCTCCCTCTGTATTTCAGTTACTCCACTGCTCTGCTTTTCAGCTTCTGTGCTTCGACACACTGCGAGAAAGTATTGTTACTATTTAGGAATTTCAGCTTAGACCACCATTGATGGCATATTTTTTAGGCAAAGTTCCCAATTGTCTTATAAATATTTATGGTTTGATTTTTTGAGTATCGTGTTCGTTTTCGTCGTGTTAGTCTGTTGCTTCTGGAGCCACAGCGACTGCTGTTGTTATTATAAAAATGCGAACATGTCTCTACTAGCTCTGCCGCTACTGCTCCAAGGACTCCTCCAGGGATCGCGTGTGCAACGTGGTTGGGCAACGTATTTGCCTTGCTTTCTCTGTTTTTCATTTCTTATTTTGACCGGGTTTGGTTTGCCTCTCGTTTGCATTGTTTGGCCCAAATATTAAAATGCTTGACTTACAAATTTAATGGAGCAATAATGGCTCTGCATGCCGCCTCCAGCGCCACGCCCATGCATGTGCGATGTGCTTGCGATATGTGAGAGTGTGCCTGGGTGTGCACAACCAAGCAGACGAGGTCATAGCCCAGGGATATGAAAGGATGGAGGATTGCACATGGGAATGAATAGGGTGCAGCGCTCTCATGACACGACCGCAACCAAAGTTGATTTTAAATTTAATAAAGCGACTGCGCTGTCTTGTGAAGTGCCAAGTCAAGCACCAATGACCAAGCCCACGATATAAGTTAATTTAACCTCCATGGTTGGGGGCATGGCTGCCAAACTGAGCATAAGCGTGACACGTCTTTCAAAAAATATTGATAATTTACGAAATAAATTTTAAATGAAACCAGACTTCTCGACAAATACATCTTTAAACTATCAACCAACATTTATAAAACTTCTTAAAAAGATAGAATGCTTCGTTTTCTTTAAAAATGTTTTGTTAGGCTACTTTATATTACTATTTTCCAACCATATCCAAAATATAAAGACACCTTGTTTAGGGACATCAAAATGGCACACATTTTGCTTTATGAGGTATTAATTTAACATATTTTTCATATAAGCAAAGGGAGCGTATGGATCATTTATAAATCGAATGTCCTGCTGTGCTTTTGCTGCCACTAGACCTTTTTGCAGACTTAACCAGGCTGGCTGGGCCCATTCACATGGCCATTTGCCACTGCCCTTAGTCATAAATTTTCCAACTGCTTATGGCTCTGAGCCCCGCGTCCAGGCTACAGGCCCTTCTTCGGGCAGGGCGATTATTGTCATTAGTCTGCCATTATGTGTTGGCCATCAACTTCAGATGCCGTCAATGATGAGGACGATGGACTCTGGTTTAGAAGTATAAAGCCCGAGCCCCATTGATTGCGGTGCTATTGTTCGATACTTCTGGCAAAAAGTCAATGCCAATGGAAACAGCATTGGGAAGGCTAAGAATAAAAGTTACACACAGTGATTTAGTTTTTTTTTCAAGAATTTTGAAATACTTTATTTAGCAATGGGCTTAAATTGTTTGTTTTAGATTTCAGTTGTTAGGGGCTTAGTTTATCACACACTACTTAAAAAAAATGATTAATGCATTATAAATATTTTAGCTTTCTGCTTATAGTTACTGCTTCCTATAAACTCGACTATAGCTAAACATATACATATATTTGTAAATGTAACTATAAACAATAACTAACTAACTATAACTATACTTACATTATATTATGTATATTATTATTGCCAAATCATTTTGTAAAACTTTGCTAAAAATTTTTTTATTTTTCTAAATACCATATATATATTTATTAACATAATTTTGTTAAAAAATACGCTAATATGTATTTAAATGCATAAATATAGAAAAAAGGAAGAGCACCATAAGAAATGTGTTCCTGGTAATACCACATAAGCCTTACGATAATATGCCAATTCCGTTTACCGCTTCTCTGCCACCTGCCAGCAACACTAATTCTTCCATAAATGATGAACCTACTCCCTTTTAATCCAACCGTGAAAGTCTTCTGCAAGTAATTGGGCTTTAATGTGGCTCAGTTGCCAGTTTTTATAATCAATTATCCCCGACTTCGGATCCAACCAGAACGGTGAATCCGGGTCTGGAAGACATTTGAAAAAATTAGCATATGTCAATATTTGTTAAATTGAATTAACGCCAAATGTGTGTCTCTCTTTATATCCGAGTGTGGAGTACTTTGGAGGAGTGGGTGTGGTTGCTGCTTAAAGCTCTCGGGGCAGGGGCATTCCACGCGTTGAGGGAATTCATTGGCGTCGTCGGCTGCTCCTGTTTCTGCTCCTGCGCCCCAATTTGTTATCATTAATTAAACGACAACGCATTGAAATTTATTACACGCGTAGTTGACTTTCCCACCTCCCACTTCCCTTTCCCCTTTTTAGGGCAGAAGTTGTACATTCGAGATGGGAAACTTTTGCGACATAAATTGAGGCAATTGTTAAAACTGAAATTCTCGCACAAAATGTACGAAAATTTTGAGTCACGACTTGAGTTGAGAATTGTTTTTACCACAAAAAAATAAAATAGTTTTTAAGAGAGAGGGAAAACCTTAAGAAATGTGTGTGTCGGTGAGAGTGTGCGTACTCATGCGTGATTCCCACAATCAAAAACTTAACTATCTCACCATAATTGCGTGCACTTGTCAGTTGTTGGTGTATTTAATGAAATTTTATTAGAAGCACTCGCCTCCGAGAGTCCCAATCTCAGCTGCTGTGGTTGGGTTACCCCGTCCACGTTCTATTACCCACTACCTCCTAGGCCACATTCAACCAACCGACGAACTCTCCTCGAGCAATTCCCAGAGCAACTTTTGTGTGCACACGCACATGGGGATTTCCATACGTTGTTGCCATGACTTCAACGGCGGTCCTGACTCCGGTTCCCTGATTTGCCGAACTCAGTTTCCTGTTGCCGGTGCCACCTTGCCGCAGGAGATGCAGGATGCGGAAACAGGAATCAAAACACGGGAAGAAAAGCAGTGACGCCTTTCCGGCTTTCCTCTTCTTTTTTCTCTCTTCTATAGTTTTATTCTAAATTGTTTGTAGGTTTCTTGAATAGGTTCTTGAATTTAATTGCTGTTTAAAATTTAAATTAATATTCGTTACAATACTCGTCGAAAACATTTTTTTCGCAGTGCGAATTGGTGTCAAGGATAAGGTTGTGAAAGAGGATGTTAAACTTTCTGCAGCTCAATTAATAAAATAAGTCGAGAGGAAGCTGCTAATTGTATACGCACTCATTTTCATACTCGTACATGTATGCACAACTGTTAAGGAAACAATTTAGTACCGAAAATAATTCCAACTTTTCGACCCACTACTATAAAAGCAAAGTCGACCATCTGCTTCGAGTGCAGGCCGAAACAGTTTATCGCGTTTACTGCCAAATAATGAAATTGCTTTCGCTGATTTATTTTGTTGACAAGGCAGCTGTTGCCTTTTATTTTCAATTTTGATTGCCACATGACACATCCCTAAACGAGACGACAACAGGCTACATATATCCCTTCGTCCACTTTGGCTATCCGTATCCGAATCTATTCGTCTAGCTACTTGGCCACATCCCACAAACAATGCGATAACAACAAATCAATTCAACGCAAGCTGCCTCAACTAATAAAAAGCGATTCACTTTTGGGATAGAGTGGAATACTGTGAGGGATAACGCCCGTATCACAGAAATATTTTTCTAAGTTGCCTAGAATTACGCAAAAAAACAGCAAAAACATACATACTTCAATAAACTCTTGACCGGCTAGTACAATACCCTTAAAGTTTTTATTACTAATACATTTACATGTATGAAGCGGTTTGTATTTAATATTTTTCCAAAGAGAATAATCAATTAAAGTATTGTAATTTCCTTTCTTCCTAATACAAAGAAAATTATACTTTCTTAGTTTAGAAAATGACTAACCTTTTTTGTTTTGTGTTTAAAAGACAGCCAGCTAGACGATGTAGGAAACATGCTCCACTAACAAGTACAATGCGAAAAGAGACATTTTATTCTTACAAAAATATTGCCATTGAAAACAAAGTTCTGGACGATTTCATAAAAGGCGTCCGTAGGGCGACCAGTAGGCAACCAAAACCATTGGTCATGTGGGCGTGGCCCTGGGTAGAGGGAAGATTCAGTCACAACAAGAGTAAAACTCTTGCCAAGTATTTTATAGTCCACATTGCCAGGCATTTGATTTGATTCCGATTTATGGCCGTCTCATCTCGTTCACGTCCTTGTTGTTCTACTTCTTCTTTGGGACGTGATGGGCGATTTACTCTCTCTGGGCCAAGAAGGGTCGGGTGGAAACCGAAAACGGGCTGGAATATAGGGCCGTCAAATGCAAAGCATTACAGGGAGTAACCGGGTCGACGAATGCAATTAACGCTTTGTAAACTAATAAACTGACCGCCTCCGTTGTCTATCAATTTTAATTATGTTCAGGATAATGAATTTTATTGCATTCCCGTACAGAGGAAGAGTCATTATTTTCTGTTTAATTATGGCGACTTTTTCTACAAATTTAATTGCCTTGCAATCACATTTTTTAGAACCTTCGAAAAAGGAAGAAGTTTATGGTTGGGTTTTATTAATTAATTCTTTATAACTTTTTTTTTCTCTACATTTACATTTAAAATCATTTATATTTTAAATTTTTCCCTCAAACTCATAAGAAGGTATCCTTGAAGGTCTTCAACCAAAGGATTTTCTTGGAAAATTACAAAGCCCGGCAAATAATATTGCTGAACGATTGTTGGCGAATTGCGTAAATGTTATTAAAACCCGAAGATTTCTTCACGTAGATAATTTCGAATATAAATTTGCATTTAAATGCGTATTAAATCGCACAGAAAATGCCATGAGGGAGGGAGATGGGCGATGGCAGCGAGTGCAACGGAGACGGAGATAGATGGCTACGTAATGCGTACGTGTGTTGGGTAAAAGATTAAACGCATGCTTTGGTCTGCATAATTGTTGCATAATGAACTGGAGGATATGAAGGATATGCTGGCCATGCACAACCGGATGTGCGCACACACACACGGCTGTCTGAGTGGATATTTATATGCTTTTCGAAGCTGACCGGAAGGGAGGAGCAGGAGCAGGAGCATGGGAATGAATCAGAAGCTGGAGCATAATTCCGGAGGCACGAGTGGATCAGTGGCAAAAGGGCAGTAAACAAAAATCTCCCAGCGACGTTAATTAAATTGCATTGCATATGCAAGTTGGCTACATTTTAATTGGATCGGATTTAAGAATAATGCCCAAAGTCATCAGGATGTGTTCGTGCTATCCTCCTCATCCCTTTGGGGATCTGGCACGCATTATGCATCGCCATCCATGCTTTCGCTGCCCCACTTCCTTGAGCTGCCACGTACCATCCCTCACCTCTGGCATTAAGTTCATGAGCAAAGTTTTCCATTGAAGCCGGAGACAATGGTTGGGCAATGCGTTGGAATGGTAAAAGTTACTCTGCCTTGGCGGAGGCAAAAAATTCTATACGTACATAGTTTAATGCAGTAGCATGGCAGGACTACCGATACCTCTTTTTGATACTTTTTCTTTTATAAATCTTATAATTGCTTTAATGTTCATATGAATTGATGTTAGTATTCCATTCAGCCGTACATATTCTCCAGAATACTTATATATCTTTCACTATTTACAAGTATGTCCTTTATATTAAGGCTTGGGGAAATATGTAGGTCCTTGAGAGTTCGAAAGATAACTATCTTCCTCGAGAGAGTCGGCGAGAGGAAAACTTTTTGGTTAGCTTGATCATTGCGCCGTCGAGAGTTTACCATTGGGATCTTTGGATCAGCAACTCGCACTAACAAACCAATAATAATTTCCGGCATCCAGAGCACCTCCAGCAGCAGGAAGAGCAGCAGCAATAGGAAGAGCAGAAGCTGGGAATGCAACTTGGGAATAGTGGAGGATGTAGCCAGTCGAGGTGGAGGGCAAAGGAAGCGATGGCGCCAGCGGATGCTCTTCTGATAGTGAGACAAACAAATTGAATTGGCCGGACAGCTTTGACTTTGCTCTCAGAGCACTCCGGTTGCCTTTGGCCTAATGTGGTTATATAAGCAGCCAGCAGAAATCTGGCTGGCTCTGGAAATTGCCAATGTAAATATTGGGGGACTAGAGATAACCGCATTCGGGGTGGGCGAAAAATCGATGCTCCAATCGCATGCTTTGTCGGCAGATGCAACTTCAGAAGCAACCATTATTATTTATTTATTACTGTGCATTCATATCTATAGAAGCGATTGTTATGCGCACACACTGTTTGCTTTAGATATACAGCACACTTATTTATTCAATAGTTATATTTCCAGCTGTAATTGATGAAATATACTATGTTTATGCGATGACAAACACGAATTTTTAAAAGCGTGAAATAGAACTAACCCCTGTTTATGGGACACATATTATTTCGTGATTTGATTTTAGTAGAGATGTCAGCCGTCTAAAATAACGTATTTAGGTCTGGTCAGACTTACACAAAATTAATGTCAAAAGTCGCCAAATTAATGTGTTCAATTTTAACTTTTATGCACGGCGTTGCCACCTGATTTTTACCACCAATTCATAAAATGAGGCTAAAATCATAGTCAAATTTTTGTTTCTGTTTTGCCCAAAAAGGAAAAGTATACAATCTTGATACTATCGTAATGATACCCATCAAAACGACCAACGACAGCCTCAACACTACTGCCCTATTGACTTCCAATAAAATGTACTTCCTGGACAGTGATGCCGATCTAAGTACTGTGATCATCGAGGAGGCGGAGAGCGAGGATAGCCGCAAGTCGGTCGCCTCCGATCCATTCTCACAGCAACAGGAGTCGCAGCTGGAGAAGAAGCCGCTGAACCCAGAGGCGGAACCGAAGCCGGACGAGCCTTTGGAACTCACCCAACTTAGCAATTCGAATTCGGCTACCGCTACCCCTGGCCAGCTGACCGGCCCTGAAGCCGAACTGGACATTGTCATCAACAATGTGGTGTGCTCCTTCAGTGTGCGATGCCACCTGAAGCTGCGCGAGATTGCCCTGCGTGGCGCCAATGTGGAGTATCGTCGGGAGAACGGAATGGTGACCATGAAGCTGCGTCATCCCTATACGACAGCCTCGATCTGGTCCTCGGGAAGGATCACCTGTACCGGTGCCACATCAGAGCCAATGGTAGGATGAGCTATTATGCCACCAATTCGATTCCAACTTTATTGAAATGTCTTGTGATTTTAGGCCAAAGTTGCAGCACGTCGGTATGCCAGGTACTTGGGAAAACTGGGCTTTCCCACACGCTTCCAGAACTTCCGGATTGTGAACGTCCTGGGCACCTGTAGCATGCCGTGGGCCATCAAAATTGTGAACTTCTCGGAACGGCATCGTGAGAATGCCAGCTATGAGCCGGAATTGCATCCGGGTGTTACCTACAAAATGCGCGAACCCAAGGCCACCTTAAAGATCTTCTCCACCGGCAGCATCACGGTGACAGGTAAGTGGATTTTCTAAAGAATATAGACATGATATTAATGTGATGATTCTATAGCGGCTAGTGTCAATGATGTGGAGGCGGCTATCCAGCATATTTATCCGATCGTTTTCGAGTTCCGAAAACAACGTTCGGCCGAGGAATTGCTACATCTCCGCTCGAAACAACGGCATTTCGTTGGTGCCGACCCCTCGGAACTCGAGGAGCTGATCATGAATGAGAACAAGGTGTCGGGCGATAACAATATCTTTGTGAACACCCAGCCGGCCCACGGAAAGTCTGAAACGGCGGCAAGTTCCACGGCACTGTCCACCTCCTCGATCAACAGTGCCCAGCGCTTAAAACAGTTCGAGAGCTATGTCCACGTGGTCAACCAGACGCAGGACGGGCGTCGCCACATACCCTTCCATGGTGACTCATCCGCCAAGTCGACCCCAACGGCGGCGGCGACAGCCTCGTCATCCTCTACCGGGGACAATATTTGTGCCAATGCCCGTCGTCGCGCCACCGATTTTTGGGCCTGCAAGCTGCAGAACAAGCGGACGCGCAACAACAACATAGCCACTCCGGAGCCGGCGACATCGTCCTCCGGCATTACCGTTGTACGCAATCCTCTCGAGGCCGCCGCTGGGGCGAACGCCATGCCGCGCAACGATACTGGCACCAGCGGCAAGATTCCAGTGAGTCAGGTCCTCAATCAGAGCAGCTCCCGGGCGGGGAACGCCCAGTTGCAGCAGCAGCCACAACAACAGCAGCTGGAACTGCAGCAGCAGCTAGTCCAGTGTCCGAAGGTGCGGTCCTCACCCGCCTTCGAGCCCACCGACTTTGAGATCGATGACCTGATCGAGGAGGAGGAGAACAATGAGTTCGGCCTGCCCTACTAACGGGGGACGATAAGATAAGGATGACGATGAGGATCGAAGACCTGTGTTGCCTACGCCAAAAAATAATTAAGCGAGTAGTCAGTCGGAAGCTAGATTAGCAGAAACGGAAGATAAAGAGAAAGAAAACCAAAAACCACACACAGCCACGCCCAAAAACTACAAAAACCTTAACACAAAAAAAAGTGAATTTTTTACTTTGGTTTATTCTCTTTTTTTTGTTCTTGTTCCGATACATTTTTTTCGATTCTTGTATTCGTTGCATTTAAAAAACGAATCGGAAGACACGAAAAAAAACACTAAAACAACACTAATTCAACCCAAGCAATATGCAACAATCAACAAACAAACAAGCGAAGCATCAAAAAATAACACGAACCAAATATTTAATATTTAAGGTAAGGCACAGACTAAGCATAGGGTTAATTTTAGGAGAAATGTATTTAATAACAAGCTACAAATAATTTAAAATAATTGCTTTTATTTTTTAAATATTGATATAATATTTAAAATATATTTATAGTATAATATTTATTTCTTTTATATTATATCTATACATCTTTCAATAATTTTCTTTATTCCGTAGTTACTTACTTGACTTCAATGATACATATATATGCGTCTGGTACATGATCGTTGGGAAGCGGATTAACGCTACACTTAAATTGCAGTCAATTCAACGCCCGAAGCATAGGCAGCAAATTTGCATTTTCAACTTGTAAACAAATCGAAAAGCAATTAAATTATTTAAATAAAAACAACAGCCACCACAACGGGACGCACAATAAACGTGTCGAGCTGCGAGCCTAATGAAAATTCTGAATTAATAATTGCACATACGCCGAGCCAAACAATAGCGTGTGTGGATGGCTGTTATGGCCGAGGAGGGGCTGTGGGCTGTGAATGTGGGAAGGATGAGGTTCTGAGGTCAGCAGCTTGCCAGCTGCATTATATATGCTAATTTGTGGCTAAGCCAATAACCACATAGCGGCACAGGAACTCCGGGGTCCGAAGTCCGGACACACACGTCAATAACACTCATACGCCCCGTTAGCCAAACCGATGATGAGTGACAGGGCGAGAGTTGGAAGGATATTAAGAAATCCGGGCACGCACATGCCCGAACAGTAGCACCACCACACAGTTGGCCATCCATAATCCTTATCAATTGTATTACTTCCGGTCAATACTAACCACTGACATATCCTATTAATTTCATAAGCAATTGAGTGCAAAACTGTAAAGCGGATGCTCTGGCTGCCGTAGCTGCCATTTGTACGTGACTCTTTTAGATACGAATGAGCACACTTACAGGACGCAAGGACCAGGAGCTGCTTCTCCGTCTCGGCACTCGCCTCCGCCCGGCCTCCTTGTCCAACTTTTCCAATCGAAAATACTCACATTGTTCACGTGCCAGATTCTGCTGGTCCAGGATTCTGGCTGGCCCTACTGCCACAATCGGATTGTACATTTCGCGAGATTACGGCAAACTCTCATTATTAGAAAAGCGGAAGCCCGGAAATGAAGTGCCGCAGTGTCGTCTCTTCCCTTTCTTTCTAGGGCATCTCGCTTCCTCCGTTTCTGTTCTGTTCATATCAATAACTAAGCAAATTGTTTGCTCAGATCTTCCAGCCAGGCCACATGCTTTAAATTCCACTCTTTTCTGGCCCCTAAATCCCTCCTCTCCTCACCCAATCATTCCCTGACCATTTACTCGCATTCGCCATGCTGCTAATGTTATTTTAGGAGAACTTTTTTAATCTGCCCCTGCTGGTCCAGCCACCGTGACTGCTGCTGACAGAACCAATTAAGCGCAACCAGATACACTGAGGAAAACTCTTAGTCCATGATAATCCGTTGGCTCATCGAATAATTGATATAACTTGTATATGTTTTATAAAAAAATAATACATTTTGGAGTATAATGTATACACCTTATTTTGTTTGGGAAACTAGTTTAGATTTTACCGGTGTTGTAATTGGAATTATTATTTATTGAATTCTTAAAAAAAAAAAACAAATCTAAGAGTTATAGGTTCAACCTGTAGGTTTACTTCATGCAAATCAAAAAATGTGTTACTTTATTTTATTTTAATTTTCAGTAAAATAATGTATATTTATTGGTAAGTGTATTGAATATACGAAACAAGGTTGAAAAATTTCAACAATTTCCAAAAGGTTTGCCTCGAAAATAAGGGGCAGGAGCAGGAGGCAGCGAAGAATGGAAAAGGAGTGGAAAAGGTGGTACTGGGGGAGAAGTAGAGTCCCTGCTCTGTCCTGTCCGCCGCAATCAACGACTCAACGAAACCCTCTCCCTGCTCATGGGCGAGGGTGTGAGTGCGGGCCGGCAGGAGTGCGTATGTGTGTTGGCCATGTTGTGAAACGTCAAAAGCGTTAAACGTAATTGAGCTGCGCGCACAAATACAAATAAATAAATGCTACTGCCGAATGACAAGGGGGTGGAGGGGGGGCAAGCGAAGCAGAATTTTGTCTGCTGACGATGGCGAGTGCTGAAAAGTTGAAATGTTATTTGAAATGTTGCAACCAGTCGGGAGAGGTACAGTGGCTGGAACAACAAAGGGCCATCGCCATGTACCAGAAATTGGTATTTAATTTTCAACAAACCCAACTTGCAGTCCGCTGGGAAAAGCGCTGTTCGCTCCCGGTACTTCTTCCACTTTTCTCCTTTCCCTACTATTTCTGTTGTTTTCACGTTCCTCTGGCCAGAGCAATTTGCCGCATTCCAAACACACACACAAACACTCGCTAGCCCAGTGCGCCATCCATAAACGATCCAATGGACAAAAAAAAAAAGCCGAACAAAACCAAAAAATACCAAATTTCGGACTGGAAACTTTTAGCGAATTTCATGTTTCAGTCCAGCTTTATTTTTACACCGCGGCGTAACGGCGCGCCGTTTTCATCTTCATTTGACAGGATCCATAGAAATGGGCTAATATATCTATGTATAATCCCTGCTTTCGGGCTTGTCAGGTGAACAAATAACTAATATTTTGGATTATCTGGAATCAAATCAGATTCATAACCAAGGTTGTTTTTTTTATTAAAATAAAATAATTTATTTCAATAAATAATTGAACTGACGCGTGAGGCTAAAAGGATACTTTTTTAAATTATGACAACACAAAGAATATAAAAGGATATCAATAATAATTGTAGCAGCTTACGTCTTTTAAAGCTTTAAAATCGTACATAAATTCATTTTTTTCTCAAAGTAAGCTTAAAAAAGTTTTATCAATTTGAAAGTAACTTTAGGACTCACACACATTAATTTTATTTTATATATGTAAATAAGAGCTCTTATTTTACAAACTCCCAAACTCTTACGAACATCCTTCAGACAGTTAAGGATAATTAATCATTACGTTAAAGCAACTCCGACTCCTTTCCCGCTCATTTTACTGGAAACACATGGCGTATACGTAATGTCAAATAAATTACTATTTCTAATGCAAGGTGTTTAAGATACAGATGCTCCCCGACAGTCCTGAACAAAAAATGTAAACGCCTCGACCCAGTGAACATACTCCTTTTTTTGGTGAGACGGTGCTTAACAGCTTCTTATTTATTGTGCTTCGGTTTCAGCTCATACTTATTCATTATTTATGGTGCATAATCAATAAATATGCTTCTTGATTTGATTATTTCTTTATTTTCATTTCGCTGGCCATAATTGTTGACGTCCTCGAACTCTGGTCTGGTCCTGGTCGCGTCCTTGTTTCTGTTGCCGTCGACGTCGCCCCTTTTCCGAATTGAGAGCCCGGCTCTCGCTGCTGTAATTCGCGTTAGACGCTCCAGCAATTTATATCAATACAAATCCAATCGTAGTGCGTCCTTCACCCCCGCTTACACTGCGTGAGTGTGTGTGTGTGTGCTGATTTGATGTTTCTTTTCTCGTTTTGCTTTTTATCTTTGATTGAGCTTGTTATGCGCTATCTACACAGCCAGCCCCAAACCCCCATTGTATTTGTCTATTCTAACTGTAGCTTTTGCCATCAGTCATGGTCGCACCACGCCCCAATTCGGCCAGCACCTCCTCTCCCACGCCACTTCCACCGCCACCATCATCATCATCATCATCGCCATCTTCATTGAAGTCGCTTCAATGATTTTTCCATATAAATTTCTGCGTATCGAGGGCATTTCGCTACTGATTTGTTTTTCCCTCGAACCAAAGCTACCTATTCACCACGCCACACAACTGCCCGGTGCCACTCAACCGCCGCACCACTGAAACCCACTCCATATGTCTAGGAGCTACATAAAAAATTTAAATGTCACGTGCCTTTCATCAAGCATCGCGATAATATTGTTTAGAGTTTCCGCTGACGCAGAGGAGTGGAGGGCCGTCCTGTCGCCCTTCAGAGCAGCCCTGACCTCAACATTCGGCCCAGTCAATATTTGGTATTGATTTTACCATAATAACACTCCCAGAGCGTCGATAAATTTTCAAACAACGTATTTTACCTTCCGGCGTCGGCCAAACGGAATCTCAAATGTGCACCTCCCAACCTGAGACAACATAACGGAGTTGGTTGCCCTCGGGACGTGATGTCAGAGGGGTATAGTCCCGCCATTAAGACGGAAAGTCAACAATTGCAAGTGCACATTAGTGATATAATTATTGCACTTATTTTAATGGCTGCTTGCAAAGTTTCAGAAAACAAAAAGGGGTGGGTTAAGAGTGCGAAAGTTGAGGTAAAATGTGTGGGAGTTTTTTTTTTTAAGAAATTTGACTTGATTGTGATGAAGCTGATTTAATTTGAACAATTAATTTCCAGGGAAATGAAATCCGATGATGGAGTGAAAAGATTCAAATATTTCAATACACAAGTTTCAAATTTCAATGCCCTTGGGAAAAACAACAACAACAAACCTAAACCCATACTACCGATTTAGTAGGGAAGGAGACTAAAAAGTCTATAGCTTCTTTAAAAATTATCAGATTCGGCTGCTTTTTGATTTGAAGGTGTAGATTTGTATTTTCCAACACTTTCCAAAAACATTAACGAACTGGCGCTAACACTAGACTTCTGTTTCGGGGGCGTTTGACACAAACTGGATCTGCGCGGATACCATACGAGTCCAACTTCCAAATCGGAGTTCCAAGTTTGAATAGTTCTATCTCTTATAGTCTTCGAGATCCACGCGTTCAAATTTTAGCCTGTTTTTATGGGAAATTATATATTATATAGTTATAATAATAAAACAGAAACGACCCTAGCGAAAATCCCACACAGAGAGAAAAATGTGGGATTTGGTGAGGGCTAATGTGATGCGACTCGGTGCGATGGGTTGTAACGGAGCTGTCGTGGCAACTTCTAATCGGATCTGTGTCACACACTTGTTCATCGGCGACGGCAAATCCCAGCCTCCGATGACTGTATCCAGAAAATTTGCATACGGGCATCAGTCACGAGCCCAGAGCCTTGGAGGACTTCGCCGGAAGGAAGCAGGACTTGTCTGCACCAGCACGTGTGTGTCTGGGAATCTCCCTGGATTTCGATCTGCTCCTGTGCACATTCGTCTTGTAAACATGAAATTAAGCGCCATTACCTTACCACCCCTTCTCCATCCCGCCCGTAAGAATTTCAGGCATTTGCATTGCGTTAAAATCACTTTGGCCGTCGTACTAGTGTCTACTTCTCATCTGTACTTCGCGTACATTTTCCTTTGGCACGTTCGCTGCAAATATTTTACCGACGAACAATTTTTTCATTTGATTTCAGCTTTTTACGAGCCTTGCAGGCGAATCCTTAAGTGATTTTCATGTTCAGCTTACGCACTTGCCACCTATCCCCATGTCAGCGCCACACCACCGCTTACCCCAATTTCCATTCCTGTATCGTTTGATTTACGCAACGCCAGGGAACTTTTAATTTGATTCACTGTGACGCGATTGTGTCGCTCTTATAAAATAATTACAATGCACGGCGTATGCGTAATAACATTTCTCCATTAGCCGGATCTAGGAAAAGTAAAAAGCAAACCCTCCTAGCTAAAATTTATAAAATAACAAGGATATTCGACTTTAAGGAGCAACATCATTTAGCAGCTACGACAATTTTGTAAAATAAAGTAGTAAATTGGCATGAAATCTTGTACATAAATATTTTATGTCTTCCCAAGGTGGATCATATTGCCTCCCAGAAATTGGTTTTCCTGGTAGAGCAAAAATAACATACTCGTATCTGCCGCAAAACGTGTAGTGGCATGCGTATGGGACAACCCGAGGTGGATAACAAGGATAAACTGGGGGAGTGGCTGGCGAGTACCTGGCCTGTGGAAGGATGTCTCAAGAGGCTGACCAATGTTGATCCCTATTAGAGGCACAAACAATTTGAGGCAAAACTCGAACAGCCCTCCCGTCCGGCACAAAGTCCCGGGGATATGTGCAGATGCTATCTGCCGGCCCTTTGAGACGGGAATGCAACCAGTTGCCAGACTTTTCGCAGTTTGTACGATTGTGTGTGGATCCTTGGCATTGGCCATTCGGCTTAACCACAAATCCTTTTTAACATATAAAAAGTTACGCTCCTCGTAGACGTAGCTCCGACTGTCTACGCGTCCTCCGCACCTCCCCCGTCCTTATGCGTCCGTGTGCTGGAATTCCCATAGTTGTTGTCAACACCGTTTTATCCTTGGCACACTGCGTCGGGCCATGTGCAGGGTCCTGTGTTGCGTTCAATTGAATCTGCGATATGTGAATATTTAACCACTGCGCTGGGACCCTCGGCCGGGATCGCCTGTATCTACATAACTATCATTGCTTTTGTACTCCCCGGCAGTGGAAAGTGTGTGATTGAATTTTTATTGCAAGATAAAGGCGGGCGCCAGGTGAAGGAGATCCCAAGGAGGCGTCAACCCGACTGCAAACATTGTAAACATTGTAAAATATTTGTATTGAAGATTTCATCCAACCGCTGGCCAAGTTTATTGATTTCCTCCCCACATGCCTCGGAAGTCTGATGTCCTGTCGGACACTTTAGCTGACAACATTTGCTAAATGGCACACGGAAAATAGTTGGTTCGGCAAGATGGCGACTGAAGATGGAGTGTTGGACAGTTGTTCTAGGTTTTGTGTTCTTCCACATGGAGTGGACCTCATGGAATCTTGACCACAGCTTGTAAAATAAAATAAATAAATAAAAGTCATATGTAAATATGTTAGAGAGTATTCCATAATTATAAAATATTGTACTTGAGTCACTCATGATGATAATTTAATTACCTATATGTTTAAATTAGTCGAATGACTATACATATGTTTAAATTAGACGAAATAATACAGTAATTTAAGTGAATGCCTTGTGTATAGTAAATCATCATTTGTTAAGTTTGTTGGTAAAAAGGGTATCATAAATTCGAATTTAAACGCAAAAGTCCTACGTTTCACTTGTAATTTATTGACCTCGAAACTTTTTTCTATTTCTTTTCCGCTTTGCTCTTTTGGATAACAACCGAAGTCAATTTCGGCGAAAACTTTTAAGAAAATTGAAGAGAATTTACAGCGCATCGACAACCGCTGTCGGGGGATTGACGAATGAAATAATCTGAGTATAGGACGGGGGCCATTGAAGGATATGGGACAAAGTGAACTACCCGCATGACCAGAAAGGACCCTCGCACAGTGCCTCTCTTCTGTTTATGTTATGTTTACGTTTATGCTTATATGCGAGTGTGCGAGGGTGCGATTGTGCGTGTGTGCGGTGTCCTAGAGCTGAACGTGTTTCAATGTCCTGGGTGCGTGTGCTTGTTTGTGTATTGAGGTTTTACTGTCTGTGATTTGATGTTTACAATAGCAAAGGATGCGACTGATATGGCCCCAGACGCCAGCCAGAGCATTTAAGACCGCCCAGAGTCTCAGAAGCAGAAGCAAGTGATTTCAATAAATTTGATGGTTTTCCATTTGCAACCCAAACTCAATCGTCTATTCGCTGTAAAAAAATTCGAATTACGTAGGACTGACGGGGGCGGATGGATGCTGGAAAGCTGGATGAGTAAAATTGGGAAAGCGTTCAAATGTCTAATACAAGCCAAGTTATTGACATGGCAGCAGCTTTACCCCAAAGAGGGTAACATTCTCTCCAAAAATGTTCCCTCCAAACGCGACAAATTACACATGAAACAATTTTCATTAAATAAATAAATAGTAATTTTCAAGAAATGGAAAATTCTTTAATTTAGGTTTTAGAAGTGGCTAATTGTTTTAAAAAAAAGCATACATTTGTAAAGCATTATGTAAATCCATCTCTTTTCTATGTGCACTCGCTTACAAAAATACCATATAAATACTCAGATATATAAAGAATCCTCTAAAAAGAAGCAGAGTGTGAAGGAGGCCGGGAAGAGAACAAGTTTCGGGGCTGCGTATAACTTCAAAATGACTGCTTTATGTAAATCCCATGGATAACGTTTTGCAAATTGAATTTTTAGCATTCTATTTTATTTATTTTTCGCCTTTTTGGCTCGGAAACGAATAGGGGACCGCAGGGGTGTGTGGATGATGGGGAATGTGCTGTCACCAGAAGGACAAGCCCAGTATAGAGTCCTTCGTCGGTCGCAAAAAACTCGAACGACGCTCCCGCAGCCGCATCCGGATCCGGTTCCATCGGCCCACCCCAAACTCATAGATACTTTGCGTTCCAGCCTGTAGTTGCATGACAGTTAAGCCGTCAGGATAAGCAGCAGCAAGGCTGGAGGACGGAGGCGAAAAGGACCACAGCTCTAACCCCAAATCGAAACCAACTGTCAGACATATTAGCATGTAGGCATAGACATGGCTCTACGTCGACGTAGTGGCGCAGTCTCACAACCTATCGCATCGCCAGGAATTTCGGTGGCAAGATGCGGAGATGGAAGTCCTGGAATAAAGCGATTCCCTGCCAGCTGCCCCATCTCTGTCAGGGCGGATCAGACTATATACAGTGTGCCACCAAATATACCCCAAGCCCAGAAAAGGGATTCTTTGTATTTAAGACTAAATTTTACCCAACCGATAGTTCCATGACACCTTTAATGATTAGACTCGTTAACAAGCACAGCACAATATTACCTTCTATAAATTGTAAAATAAGTTTGTGGCGCATTTAAGGTTCCCTTTCAATGGCACCCAATTTTTTTAATGATCTGTTATTGTTGACCCAACCTATCAATTAGGCTCTGTTGTTTTTTCACTTTTTCCGAATGCGATTATTTGTAATTACTGTCCTTCACGTTGTTTATGTTCGCATTGATGATTGTGTTGCTATAGTGGCTTTTCGTGTCAAATACACTTTTTGTCAATTTGTTGCTGTTATTGTTGAGTCTATGTCGTCTGGTATTCGGCCTAATGAGTTTTGTGATTTTTCATTTATTCATTCCATTTTTTAATTAGTCAATGCAATTATTTTCCTTTTTTCCTTGCTCCAATTTGCGCGTCCCTGTTGTTTTTATTGTTTAATGTTGGCCGGAACAAATGTTGTAATTGAAAAATAAATGAGGCAATCAACTTGCTGATCTGTCAGCGTAGTACCGAAATATTTGGTCAGCTATTGACCCACAAAGCTGAAAACAGTATACTTTAATCCTAAATGCTGATTTATCAATACTCTTTCTTTTGTAGAGTAAAAATGTTATCAATTTAAAATCTTTAATATACATAGATATGTGTTTCATTTAATAATGTATGATTTCGTTAAAAATTAGGCACGCGCAAATGTGTAATAATTTTCAGTCAGCTTTAGTCCAATGCCTTTAATATTTAGAGTTGACCAGAATTTTAAATGTTAATTTTTTATCAATAAAAACAAAGTATTCTACAAGACGTACATTTTATTTGAAAGACATGCCAATTATATACCCTTACTTGCCTTTGTGAGAATGTGTTGTCCACAACACATCAAAAATTACAGTTAGGGGCGACACTCGCTGACTGGACTGCCCACATTGGCATTCTTCTCTCCGCCACGCCCCCGTTGGGGGTGTGGGCGAAAAAGGTAATTATGGCCTTGGTGCGCCCCGGCTGGTTGACTGCTCTATTCCGGAATTTTTGTGCTCAGCCATTTTTGATTGTAATTGTTGTCGATTGTCATTACAGTTTCTGTTCGCTGTTGGATTTTGTTTCCCTGATTTTTACTCTATCCCCCCCCGGGTGTCCCGCCACTGGCCGGCCATTATTGCGACAGTTTTGCTCCGAGGTTTGTAGCGCGGTTTGTTTGTTGGCAGCGTCGCATTGCCGCGCCTGTCAACACAATTTTTGCACTTGCTGCTGTTGTTGTCGGTCTTCTTATTATGGCTGTTTTTGTTGCTGTTGCTTTTGGCCACAACCACAGCCAGCAGCCAGGAGAGTTGTATATCAGAAATTTTGTCGATGCCGTTCCCTGCCTTTTTCCGAAATTAACGCGAATTGAGTTGTAAGCCCGGCCAAGTTTCTGGCAATTGGACAGGTGCAGATTTATAGGGCCAATAGAATTTCAACCAACATCCAATGGCTTTTGCAGTTTTATTGTGCCTGCCGTTGAGGTTTGTTGTATTTCGTCTGACCGAGCTCCAAAACCAAAAGACCGCAATTGGCATCAGCGTCAATCTGCTTTGGCCAAATACTTCGAATAATTCACAAGGTTTAGGCCCTTAATTTAGCGTTTTGAAGCTTAAAGTGAACTTTTTTTTAGGTATGTATGTTTTTAGATATGCGATAATGAATAAAATCTTCATTACCTATCGTTAATCTAGTCGTTTTAAAAAAATCTTAATCTAATAAATTTAAAAAAGTATGTATCTAAAATCTATTAAATTATTTATTTTATAGGATAATGCCATATAGTATAGTAAATAGAGTATAATATCATTTTTAAATTAAAGGTACTCTGAAATTAGAGTTAAATGTCACCTTCAGCTTATTCTGATTGGATTTCTATTATTTTTGCTCATTCTTTCAAAGCTTCTCTTTCAAAGGATTTGAAGCAGTTATTTTTTCCTTCACCTTGCCATTTTGTGTACGTACAGCAGCCGGGCACAGCACCTTCGACTCTGGCTACCAAGTTTCGGTCGGTTTTGGAAAAGATTTTGAGAATTTTGGGCACGTTCGCGACGTTCAAAAGAGATTAAAAGCGTATAATTGTCGCCTTAGCAGCAGAAGTGGGATGGGCTCCAAGTGGAGGAGGACTGGGGGAAGTTACGCGAAGTTTAGGGGGAGGCGTGGCAGTTGCCCACCCAACCAAGCCCACGGCCCCGGGTGGCCATGGCCCGGGATGTCGGGCATGATTTAGGCAAAGTGCTCGGAGGCCTTCACTTCACTTGTGCCTGCGGCGGCGCCTGAGCGAGCAAATTTAATTTCCGTGACAGAAATAAGTTTTGCGCTTAAATGCACAAGGCCTCTCAGCCTGCCTCCGTGCGTGGCCAGTTTTTCTTGGGATTTTTCCACGCTTTTCTGTTTGGGGAGGTGGGATTGCTGGTGCCAACCCGCCCGCCTGCTTTCTTGCCGGCTTGACTTTTATTAAAAGCTCATTAGGCGCCGGCAAAAGTTTTGCACCCGCCGCTTTAGTTGATCAATCTGTGCCGTCGCTGATGGGAGATAAGTTGGGTAACGTCACCCGCAAATAAATCCATCCCATCTCTAGACGTGGCTCCAATCTCCAGCTCAACCTGGAGAGCTCATCATCATGGGGGGTGACGTTTTAGCTGATAGTGACATCATCATTATGGCGTTAGTCAACTATTTCGGCTAGGTGTAGACGGTGGCTACAATATTTCTTAAGCTAAACAGTGATAAAAAAAATTCAATTGCATTATTTTCAGTAACATATAGATAACAAAAACGTGGTGTTGCATATCTCGAAACTGTGGGAATATAATTTCCAGGGCGGGTATTTACTCAAGGAGCTCACAGCGTTTTATTTTGTTTATTAAATAATGCAAATAATATTTATATTTAATAAAAAAATATATGCAATTGTAACAAATTAGTTATTGTTACAAATTCAGTTATTGTTGAAACTGCAGTTTACTGCACTTTAAATTTCAAAGAAACATTCATTTTATAACTCATCTTTGCTTAGCTTATCTTGTATTTAAAGTGGTAACCTTTCCGAAACCATTTCAATCATGGAACGTTACACCTTTTAATAAAATTTTCGAATAGTTCCAAGTGTATCCCCGTATCCCAAGTTGAGGCACCGTAGCTCTGACGTGACGTGACGACGAAAGAACCAAAAGACTCAGCCAACGGCAGCCAATTTTTCAAACGTGGCGCCGAGGCAAATCTAGCGAAGAAGTAAGAAAAATTCTGCGGTCCAAGCAAAAAAATGCCGGGCGCAAAAAAAAATGGCTGCGTGTCATGGAGCTCGGCAGGATCAGAAAGGAGTCGGCCAAGGTCCTTGGCTGGCCCTTTGTTAGTTACCTTTTTGCGTCTTTTGCGCCAAATCAAAATGGCAGCAGCTCAACGCGTTTCGTAGCTGTCCGCTCTCAAGTGATTTAGTTTGAAGGCGACTGACGACAAGGACGACTCCTTTAGTCGCCTTACTTGGCATTCATGACCAGAAACTCGACACCCCCCATGCCCCGGCAAGAGACGCCACCCCTGGCAGTGACGCCTTTACAAATTGGATATTTCAGCGGGTCCACTTGAAAGCTTCGTTTGCTTCGCTCGTGCGCAAAAATTTGCAGTCTTTTAGCCTTCGCCGAAAAGAACCTTTCCTCCTGCAATCCTGCCCACATGTGGCTCAAGTGGCAAGTAGCAAGTGGCGTGTGGCCACAAATTAACTGGGAAAAAAGTGTGGAAGGAAGGAAAATCATAATATAGACATGGTCAGCAAAAAAAATGAGCCAAAGAAACAGAATGAAGTCCTCAGCTCCGTCTCTATTATCGGTAAGGTCCTTGGAGAACGGCATTTGAGTAACCTTTTTTTTCATTACAGTGTCCTTTACGAGGGAACTCAAGGGGAAGTCCCATCAAAAGTTCCCATGAATGTATATGATGATTTATGTACAATTAGATTATGTAAATTAGTATGTATTAGTAAACTAAAATCCTCCTTCACTCCAGCCATGAATATATTATTTTAAATTAAAGGAAATAAAAACAAAGTACCAAAAAATAAAACAGGGTATTTAAGGCTGTCATACATTAAATGCGTAACCCCTAAAACCATTTTATTTTGCCTTATTTTTGAATTCCATTTAAAGTTTGTAAAGGCGAAACATCAATCTTGGCCTCTGAATGACAGACAGAAGCTGTTATATATGGCTGCCTTTGCATCTGGGGGGAAATCATGGAGAACCGGGCGGAGAAAGTGAGTTGAGGAACTTTCCCCGGCCCGAGTCGGTGTGGGGGCGCGCCCTGGCGGAAGGAAGTGTCAGGCAGTTGAAGAAACAAGATTGTGACTCATTAAATTACATTGCAAATGTCATTGTAAAGTAAGTCAAATGGATGCGGGCGGAGCGTCATCAGAGGGCTAAGGCAGAGAGCCTTCAGCTTCAGTAGCAGGCTCTGAGCTGACTCTGTTTTGTGTCCTTGTTGTGCGTATAAGCAACATCCATTTATTTATAAATTACTTTTCCGTCCACCCGCTCGATCCACGCCTGGCCTGACCCAGCCCTCTTCTGGCAGCAATTTAAAATGATAATTTACACAAATGCGTTTAAATAAATAAAACGCACCAAAAGCAAACGCTTTGCGATGCTACTACCCCCAACAGCACCCACGCCCACAACCCCGCCCGTCCCCTTTGGCTGTGAGGTGTGGTGCCTACGACTGTCCTTAAATCACGCGTAATGAAGTTGTCCTTGTTGTGGTGCCCTTAAATTATTGTTACTGTAGAGATCTGGTAGATCTTCCTGCCTTCTTGCCGTGGCTCTTTTAGTGCCGTTTTTGTATTCAGTACTGAGCTACGTTGTTGGTTTCCGTTGCTTGCCGGATTGCCGTATTGTTTTTGCATTTTATCGCAGCGCATTTATTTTTGCATTTCAAAGTTGCTTTTGAAGCAATTGGAGCAAGTCATTAAAAACAGACATCAGGCTTTCTACTATCTGGCACGAACAGCGGAATGGGAACCGGCCTGGACTGGATTAAAGTAGGCAGGGAACCGACAAGGTGTCAGGTCTTTCAAGCCACTTTTGCATTAAACAAATGAGACCACTAGAGGATAAATTAAAATATACTTTGCACCATACATAATTAATGTGCAAAGTGGGTTTTTTATTGCCATTTTTCTGTGACAAAATGTTACCAATTATTCCACGACGAAGCTGTCCCAGCAACAAGGGCTCTGGCTAGAGCGAAATTGAAATGTACATCCTAAAAATGGCAAATGGTACAGCCAGCTCAAGTCAAAGAGAATTCCACGACATTTGACATTCGGATTTGAACTTGCTCGGTTGCAAATGGAAACTTTTTGCTTCTTTTACTGCAGTGCAGCAGTTTTAGCCAATTCCGAGTTAAACGCTTGCCATTTGTCATTTGCTCACCTGGATGACCCCAGGAATTCCCAGTTCCGAATTCCTTCGCTCCTTCCCTCATCATCGGGCAAACAAATGTCCAAAGTTCAGTCTCCCGGTGCTGCTTTCTTCTGCCATTTCCCCCTTTGCACCTGGCTGCCGCGCTGAACCCCCACACGAAGTGGCTTTGTTGCCTCAGATTTCTTCCGACGCGTGTGCACTGTCCCAGGTCCCAATGCTGGCAGCCCCCGCACTCGACGCCGGGGAAAAGTACATGTTTACAGCGCGCAAAGCCAACGGTAAACGTAAACAGACATTAACTTTGGTGGCATACTATATTTTTTACTCAAGGTTCTGCCGTACTGCGCCCCAAAATCCGCACCGCGGAGCCACCCTGCTGTAGTGGGTCATGACTTGACCTACCAAGTGGAATGAATACGAAAAATCACCGCAGAATTAAAATAGCTCTTTAAAAATATCATTCCTAAAAAATATCGTATTGTAAAAATGCTAAAGCATCTGTTATTTGAAGCCACTATATCGCATCCACTACTTTTTCTTTCTTTTAAGCCTTGAATAATTCTTTCAGTTTATTTTAGGAAGAAAATTGGAAATCTTGCCTTTCCATGTTGCCATTTTACTCCTTTTTTTGTTGCTCATCGAAACACATGCTTCCCCGGCAACTAAACAATAATATGCAACTGCACCAGCACTGACAACAATTTTCCATTTATTTGCACCGTCAACATGTCTCAGATAAGTATAGAAAAGTATATTTTTAAATAGAAAACGAATGGATTAATTCTCTTTTGATTGTAAAAACATAAGTCTTAATTTTTAGGCTTATTATTAAAATGTCTATTAAAATAATTTTTTTATTTAAGATTATACAAACTAAATATCAACTACCATACCCGTAAAATAGAGTGTAACCCGGAATAAAGCGTAAGGAAAGCAAATCCTGCTTGTAGTTGACAAAATATGAAACATGCCGGTTTCCTTGCTTTCTTCCTTCGACTTTCCTTCTTGGATCCCCGCTCCGGGTTATTGCAACAAAATGTCAACCAAGGGCCATAAATTGCGTCAGTCTGGCAAATTTTCACAACACTTTTTTCCGCCATGGCTTTTTCGATGTTGTCTCACCGACGTCGTCATTGTTGACATATTTGAACAACTATCCAAAGGTGAACCGGCATAACTTTGATTTCGCAGCCATAGAGCGGGCTGGGCGAAAAAAGCAAACAACACGTGTACATAGTTTAAGTGCCCTGAGCCGTCAGTTTATCCCCCGATCCATCAACCCCTCGCTCCCGGCTAATACCAATCCCAATTCCAGGCCCTGAACTCATCTCGATTGCTTTTCGCGCTACGTCTGTCGCATATTTTAAATCCCCAGTTGAGTGGCAATCAAACCGGAGTCGCAGCCAGAACCAGAACCCGGGCCCGAACCAGAGTCAGTGGCAGTAACAGTAACAGTCCTACAACCAGGAGTCAACCACCCGCCAGCAGTGCCACCCCAGTGACCTCGGTAAGTTTCTTCCTGTTTTCCCAGCTCCCCACCCCAGCTATTCCCCACTCAGCACCCACTACCATTCAGCAGCTCAACTGCTTCGGATGCTGCTTCTGGCTTAATTAAACAAGCGCAGCGTCACCTCAGCAACGGGCCGCCAGATGGGAAAATGACGATGGGGATGGCTAAGAAGGGGGCTAGCCACAGCCGGACGAGTTCGCCAACTTTTAAAAATGATAATAATTTGCTTTTACCCGGAGAGAGTTTTCCGTCGCAATGGAGCAAACCACTGCGAGAAAATATTTTAAGTTAGCTTTTCTGCGCGAATAGAATCTTGAAAGTGGTGCTCAAATTACCGTATTCAATAATGATTCGAACAAAAATAGGACCTTCGTTTTTATTTGTGTATTCCCCAGCTCTATTTGCAGTTCATCCCCCTGTAGCGGAATGTTAGTGACACTTGCTCTGCGGCTGTTTTGCGTTCATCCTCGCACCTCACTGGCCCTGGATTCTCTTTGTGGCATTGTGGTTCTCCTTGGCCAACAATGTCTCCATCTTGTTAAGTCCATAATTATATTTGGCTATCGTTAGGCCGGGTCATTGAGGGCCGCGCTCAGTCTGGCATTGACGATGGACAACAGACGTGGCTAATCCAGGTGGTCATCGCCCTTGGTGGTGTTTAATTTTTGTTGTTTGGCATGCCGGCCGTTAATTGCAATTTTGAAAGACGTCCAGGGAGCTAAAGTATCCTTTGAATCGCCTTTTTTCGACAATTCGCAGAAGAGAAATTCCCGTTTGTTAGACGCCTTTTGACACTTAGCTCTCGAGCGGCATATCATTGGGACCCTTGATTCTGGCACTCTAGAGCCTTCGAACAATAGAAGCTGCAGTTTATTATTTGTATAACCTTAGAGCAAACACCTTCACCTCATCCACCTCATGCACCTCGTTGAGCAAAGCTTAATACAATTTCGAATTTCCATCGTAACCCTGTCAGGGTATGCCCCATTGTTGTCGTCGATGCAGGACTCGTTGCATGGCCAATTGCATGCTCAAGTGGCGAAGCTGCGTCAAAAGCCGGGTCTATGAAAGGTCTATGGAAATCAGACGACTTTACAGCCCTTTGTCGCCAATCGGGACATGCTGGAAATGACTGCGCCATATTAGCACCTGGTACGGTCCACAGCATCTTTTCTCCTGCCCGTAACCAGGCAACGCCTTTACTCGTAGCTTGGGGAGCCTCACGTCTGGTTTGGCCTGGGAATCGGCTTTTGCCCTAACACTTTTCTGTCTAAACGGCATCAGAGGAATAAGAATTAATTGGGGGTGAGTGGCTGGTTTCAGGAATTTCATTTGCAAGACAGTTCACAAGACCTGTCATTTATCTTTATTGAAAATGATGCCTAAATAAATTCTTTCGCTTATAAGATCTGGTGGAACTACCAGACCGGCATTTAAACTCTTTACAGTTTAATCACCGAGTTTTAAAATCTTCTCATCATCTTATTAGAATTTATCTTAGGATTAGTTGAACTGCTTATATGCTTTGCTTTCTCTTGAAACAAGATTCAGGTAAAACAGTTCCAAAAGCAAGTCATCAGAGATTCTATCCAAAACAAATGCCCACTGCTTATATTATTTCCAGCTCTGCTAGTTGTTGAGCTTTCATTACTGGCTAAGTGAATTGCCTAATGGATTCCTCAGACGCCTCGACGCTCGTCATCGTCGTGTCGGGCTGTGCGAGGGTATAAATTAAAATCCAAATGCAGGCAGCGTGAAAATTTTTGTTGAAAACGGCAAAATTAAATACAGATGCACTCACATGTTAGCCAGACAATTTGCCATGGGTAGAACCAGAGAAGCGGAGTGCAGATTTTGCTGCTGTTTCTTTCTTACTTTTTTTCGGTCCTTCCCTCTACAAACAAATTTAATTTATTCGTGCAACTTTTTCATGCCGAATTTACGAGCAAGTGGAGAAGCTGCTGCAGAAGCGCAGCTCAGTCGAAGCTCGGCTCGGTTTGCCGCGGATGATTGTGTCCTTGCGCATCCTGCAAACCCAGAAACTGAATATCCACTGCCTTTGTCCTTCCCCTGCCATTTCCCCTCGTCCAGCACGGGTCCTGGCCAACCCGTCTGAACCGTGTAAGCGTCATAGCCACGTCAATTTATTTATTTCTGGATTTCAGTTTTTGGTTTGCCGTACGTTTTTCCACAGAATATTTCCACTGTGGGTCGCGTTCTTGGCTGGCAAACCGTGGCTGCTAAAAAATAACCTTTGGTAGCTTAATCCAAGTAGACGAACTTGAAATGCCCTGTGATCTGGTTTAGTTCCCCTTAGTGTCTAAAAAAATTATTTCTTTGCCTAAGACCAAATATTAGCCAGTTATGGATAATATACTGATGGAGATTATACTGAATTATTGTCGTTAGAGTAACAACCCTTTTCACAAAGTTTAGACTATGATATGAGTGTCCACATACCCCCTGTAACAGCAATAACTGAAAAAAGGGAAAGAAATCACTTGATATGTTGAAATTACGGGTTTCAGACCAGACCCCACCAGTCCAGAGGAGATCCGACTAGTCCCGGCCAGGGGTGAGTTGAGTTAAGCTGAACCGAACTGAGTCGCTGGCTGCTGGCTGCGCTGGGCGCGTTAAAATTTCGTTATTATGTTGACAGCATTTTTGCTATTTTTACTTGAAAGCTTAAACCAAGCACTCGCACACAAACATATACGTACAAGTGTATACACATGGGGTCCCCTGGTGTTATTTCGGTGGTTCCCTGAGCTTGTTTTTTGGTTGGCTGGCCGTAGTCCCCCTGTCATTCCCCCCATTTCCCATTTCTCCTGGCCATTTCCTGATCCGTCGTCGCTTGTCAGTGATATATGTAAAATATTTGCTGTGGCGGTAGCAACGACAGAAGTCGGCAGCAGCAGCACCAGCGGTTACTGCCACGAACTGAGCTATTTTGTGGCAATAAGCATGAAATTTAAATGAGTCCTGTCCCAGGCTACGTTCGGTTCCCGTTACCCATTTCCCAATTTCCATCCCCCTGCTCTTAGCCCTTCGCGCACTGGCTTTTCCGCTTTCCCCCATGCTTTCACTTAATCCCCATTGGAACGGTCTTCATTTGAGTACCATTGGGTTATTATTTCATCTCTCCGCGTAGCTTTTTCTTTTTTTCCTCTGCACGCACCGCTTGCAATTAGTGAGTTCGTGTGGTGTGGCAGTGCACCGCCCCCTGCCGCCCTTGTTGGACAGAGATAGATAGCTGGGACATGTGATAGATTGTATTATGTGCTACTTCCCCAGATATTCATACGAATGTCATGAAACTTTTTGTGTCCTTTTTTGATCCCATTCAATTCAATAAGTGCAACCGTGGCAATGCAAAAAGTGTAAACTAAACAAAATTGTTACCAAAGTGAAAAATGGAAAATGTAATTTAATGAAGAGTTTTGAAAATGCAACAGCCCATCAGAAATACAAACGTTTTATAAGATAATTGTAATGTAAGTAACTCTGATTTGTGCTTATCCTTCTTTATCCCTTATTTTTGATACTTCACTTTCAAGCCAACTTTACATTTAATGGGTAAAAAAATGTTTAATATATGGAGGGTATATCATCGGGACAAGTAGATGAAAAAGTTCAGAATCCAATGCACTGCAATGGCCAAGGGCAGCCCAAAATTCAAAGTTCATTAGGCCCAATTGAAAATTGTTGTGTTGGTAGTGCTTTTCCTTGTTTAAGATCCAGTTTTTGTTTTCATAGATTCGGTTTTAAGAAGACTAAAGAAGAGAGCAAATGCAGAGCATTTATTTATACATGTGTACGTGAGTTTATTTTTATTTCTTATTATTTATTTATAACATTTAGACAAGGTTAGTTTACTGCCTTGGGTGGGGGAAACTTGCGAATCCTGACAGCTGCGTCCGTTCATCTAATGGCTGTGTATGTGGTCGTGGGGTCTACGAGGAGTGCAAGCTAAGTCCGCCCAGGGTTCACTAGCATTCCCCACCCACCGCACACTACAATATACAGAGCGCTGTGCGTTAAGACTGCGCTTACACAAATTTCTGGTATTATGTTGCATACTTTTTGGGGTAATTTATGATTTCCAAGCACATGCCTTGCGGGGCGGGTGAATCTTAGGGACTGGGGCTCCCCGAAAGAAAGTTACCCACGGACAGCAAAAAGCAATACAAATGATGTGTAGTGACGTGCAAGTTTTTGTCCGTGTCCGTTTGTGTGAGCTTAAAATGAAACCACATTCGATTGTCTAGAGGGAGAAATGGGATAACAGGATAAGATAAATAGAAACAAAAAGTTGAGAAAATATAAGCAGAGGGGATGTCAGTGGGCTTGGGATACGGGTTAGATAGTTAAAACTCACCGAAAGGTTTTCCAGGCCTTTGCCTTCGGCTTTCGACGGAAATCGAGTCAGCCCAGTTCAGATGCATTGAACTCTTAAGCCGAAAGGCCGAGACCAGTCTGCACCAGTGCGAAATCCTTTTCGGTTTCCATTTCAATCAGAGCTGAAATCGTTATAAAGCGTGAGCGGGGAAGCCTCCTTGTGAAGACCCGTTAGGGCTTCTCGTCATTAGCTCTGAACTTGGCACTGCCGAAGCAGCAAAGCAAAGATCAGAACAATTAATGCGACTTCTTGTGGCTTCCTTTGGGAGGGACTTTACAAAAACACTTGAAGAAATCAAATAAGAAGTTTTTGACTTCCAGTACCGTTTTGGAGGTTATACATATTTGTTTATTTAATAAAAAAAATTAATATATTATTTTTTTTTAAATAATTTTGTATAATTTCTCCTAGGGTCTATATGTTTTCAGTCGTTCTGCTGTAATAGGAATAGCTATCCGGCAGGGTAGAGGGGAGCTTGCTTTGGGAGAAGTTCATTAAAAAATCTTATCAAAAGCAAATGCCACTTTCTGCCATTCGGTTTCTACGGCACTGCTGCTCGGTTGTCCTTGCATATTTATGATGACTGACAAATCAAAAATGCAAATAAATTTCAATTTCTAACTTGCAGACGGCATGCACTCACACACACGCAGACATTTGGACAGATGGTGAGAAAGTTATGGGGGGAGGCTGGGAATGGCGGGGAAAGGACACACGCACAACATGACATTTACAATTACAGTTGGAAAATGGGACATCAGGCAGCAGTCGGAAAATACCACAAATCATGTCGAGACTGAGAACGAGAAGCCGACATCAGCTCATCTCTCTCCCGCTCCGCTCAGGGTCTTTTGCATATTTATGAATAGTGCAGTCAAGTCCTGCTAAGCCATGGGGAATGAGTGGATGCTGCATTGTTATCAAATAATCATTTTGTTGTAATAAATTTCAATTTGATTTTATGCCAAATAAGTGACAACTTAATTTGCAAATGCGCCACTCTCTTCCACTTGGAGCGTCTCCCAGGGCCGCCTTTAATATTTAGGCATCACATGAATCAGTTTAGTTTTACAAAACTTTCAGTGTACAGTGTGTACTAACAAAAACAGAAAAACGGTGTATGTAAAACTATTTGTCAAGCAATAGGGGGAATTACAGAGCCAACCGAATGAAATTGTAATTAAGTTTGCATGGTAAATGAGTCAAGTGGCTAACAAAAAGTACAAAATTCCTGCCCTTTTAAATATTGATGCAGCAATATTTTGACATTTTCTCAAAGCAGCAAAGTGTTTTTGTTTTTTGTGCAAAAAGTATATTTTTCCATGGATAAAACTTAAATGAAACGTAAAGTGGACTTTCAAATGTGGGCTTGAGTAGAATAGGTACAGAGGGGAAACCATTTCTGTCGAATCAGAAAAAACCAAACACTAGAAAATAATGCGAATATGGAGCTTGGCCAAATAGTATGGACTTGGAAACGGCACAAGGATTTTGCATCCCCATGCCAGCACAACTAGCCGGCTGAACCTGAATACGGGAACGTCCTGCCAGCTGAATTCTGATTGAAATGTTCGGACGACACATTCTGACATGTTCTGCAGTCATCCCAGATAGCCAGTTCAAGTAAGGCATTTCACGGGGAGGCGGAGATAGAGTTTAGGGTCCCAAACTTTTTTCATGCCTCTGGTTTTTTCCTTTGCATTCTGGCATCCTGTGTCCGTGTCAGCAACACCTGTCGATTGACGGAAGCACAGGAATTCTCCAGCAAAAAAATGTTGTTTGGAAAAGGAGAACCTCTTTCCCCCTAAAACCATCTCACATTCTTGCTAATTTTTACTTAATGATAGCTTTCTAGCTCGTTTTCCAGGAATCGATTATTACGATGGCTAATTACTTCTCAATAATTTGGGATAATTTTAGCACACCGCCTACACATCTAATCATAAAGTGTGTATTAGCAGTTACAAGCCTAATAAGCAAATTGCTCGTCTGACTTTTGAATGAGAATATTTCTGCGATTTTATTTGTGCGGCAAGGCGTGAATCCATTGTGCGATTGAAAGATTAGGCTTTTATCGATTTTAGGAAATATTACCTTACTGAAAGCAGGGAAAAGATTTTCAATTAGGATTCCCAGACATTTGCAGCTTCCATTTGCAGAAAACCAACAAGAAATTCCGATCACCTAACACCCAAGCACAAGTATGTGACACCAGGAACCTGTTGAAATTTTGACAGCAAGAGAAGGTGAAGATGAAATCGATTTCCAACACATTTTGAGTTTGTGCCAATACACATATTCACATACTTTCCCCTCAATTTTCGCCAGAGATAAATTCATTTAGCTTGTGTATCCTTCCGATACGCTTACATTAAAAATCCGCATTAGGCTGGGGGTGTTTCTGTCGCATTCAATCGCATTAAACAGAGTAAACACAATTATTTTTATGTGCAAAATGTGGCGAATGGCAGCCGGCAATTTTTTAACTGCTGCGGCAACACGTCGCATTTTTCCACTTCCCTTTTATACGGTCAGCCACTCGCTTCCCAGCCGCAAAGTATGCTACTCACAAATGTCCCCTTATCACAGTCGCATCCATTGAAACAAAAACAAAATTTTTTACCTTTCTGTTTGTTTTTCTGCCGAAAATTTTTCATTACACCCTTGCCAGGAGGTTTCTTTCGGATTCACCTTCCAAGCCAATATAGACATGTTCACCTGACTATCTGTACCTTCTGTTTCAAGTCCTATCAGTTATAAAACATTTAAAAAAAGGTTTTTATATCGGAATATCAAGGATCCACAGTTATTATATTATTTATCTTATGTACTTCTTTTATATTTTAATTATATTCATAAATTGAAAATAACAACACAATATAGGATAGGAAGCTTCCTACATAGGAAGCTGACATAAACTGAAGAATTAAATTGGAATACCTTTCGGGAAAATACAAAAACTTCGCAGTTCGATCTACTTTCTCCTCTATAATCCGTATGATCCATGATCCACCAACATGCCCAAAATTTTTTCGAGGCTTAAGATTTAGTAGGTTAGTGGTAGTACACTTGTTAGAGGTACTCTTAAGGGCATTCGAGCTTCGTCTGTGACTTCCATTTTTGTGACCTTTCTTTATTTTGCGCCTCGTCTCCTGTTAACGAGATGCGCAACACAACTGAAACATACATATATAAATAAAAAATAAAATAAATCAGAGGGAGACCCAAAATGCTAAAGAAGGCGGGATCGGGTCGGACGCGGGTGGGCGTGCTCGAGGCTGAGGGCTGTGGACTGTTAAAAATTATGCAAATGATTGAGCAAATTATGTCAGAGCAGCGTTTATAAACGCGTACGTTGCTACAGCTGTCTGTATATTTGCTGCTGACCTTTGAGCCACTTCACGTTGACTCACTTCATGTCCATGGCAGCAAATGCCGTCAATTGAAAAGTTGGTAAACAAAAAACGAATGGCAGAAAAACAAACGCACAGAAATCATTTGAAGAAAATATTTTGGAAAAATATTTCCCTTCGCTGGCAGTGACATTAATTTATTTGTGAATGAAATTATGTATGAAAACGAAGGTCGGGGTCATTCTGTTTTGGGTTTCGTCCATCTGCCGACTAAGGCTCAGCTAATTGCGGAAGGCGAGGGAAAGAAGCATTTAATTAGCAAAACTTTGGATTTTTCAGTTTGGGCAAAAAAAGCATTCGAACGTTGAAATTTGTAATAAAACTCACTGCATATCCCACCTTTTTTGTGGAAATGAAGCTTCTTTGAATATTTGATTAATAAAGCTGTCATGAGCACGACTAGCAAAAATTAAGCCAGTAGTAATACAAAATTATACATGTAAATAAAAACGGTTTTCAACACGAAACTAATTGAAATTAGTTGTTTTTTCTCTCATACAAGCATCAACATACATACATCGCCATATGCACAATTTTGTAGTAATCCTCGAATTATGAGCGAATAAAAATTAACAACTCCAAACCCTAAAAAACTATTACAAGTAAAACACCAGGAAAAACGGGATAGAACTGCGTGTTCTGCATATTTCAATTTGTACGGGTATTATGCGATGCGGAACTTTTGTTGCAAATTAATTTGCCACGAAAGTTGACTGCAAAAATATGGCCAAGCCAAATTCAGAGCAGAGGCAACAAACAGTGTCAACAGTGCTGGTAGTTCGCAAAAAATAGCTAATTGACTAATATTATTTCATTTAAATGACTAGAAAAAAAGAAACCTTTTTGTTTCAAAATACTATGTGCGGGATCAAATAAAAAATAATTGCATTAACTGACAAAAGATTGAATGCATAACTTTTATTAATCGAGGCTTTTGTGGCAAGATAAAATAATTGGATTTCGCGTATTTTTTAGTGATAAGCCGTATATAACCTTTGGAACTTTAGAAGCATATCCCGCATTGTTTTGATGGCTTTGGTTTTATTTTCAGATAACTTAAAAAACGCCATGGTACATTGGCACCACCTAGACATCATCTCTGTCTGCGGCTGCTTTCCTTCCCTGCGAAACCCCCAGCTCGCACCTCTCATTTGTAATAACCGCAACTTAGTTAACTAAACAAGCTGACAGCAGGCAGAAGGCGTGGCACCCCGCCTCGGCTTGTAGCACTTTTTCACATCCCACCCCTTCGCAGCCGCTCCTTCTTGGGCTCCAAAATGTGCGCTGAAGGAAATTGCAAACAAAATTGCAACTTCCTGTCAGCGACAAAAACTTTTGCTTGTGGCGCCAATGTTGCCACTTCCGTTTAGACACCAACACACATCTAAATACACACCATACACTCGGCTTTTACCGCAAATTTGTATCTGTGTGGGTCCTAAGTGCAATCGGTTATTCATATGCAAACGCCACACTGCCGTTTTGCCATGTTTGGCAATCAAAATATTTCACTAAATTGCTCCGACTGCAGCACCCCCAGAACTAAAATATTAAATAACGCTTTTGCGCCAGGCCGAATTATTTGACAAAACGTGACCAAGAGCAAGAAAGATATTCTGCTTCTTCCGAATCCAAAAATTCAAATAAAGAATCGCAAAAATATAAAAGCTTTTCCTGATCCTGAAGGCGAGAAAGTGTAAAATGAAATAACAAAAATAAGCAAACTGACCGCAGGGCCAGCTCTCCTCATCTTTGGGTGTCCCTCTTTTCCCACGGTTTACGACTTTTTTATTTGCCCGCAACATTTTTTATGATTTTTCCGGAGCTGCTTTCTGGGAGTCGCCTCAAAGTGTGCCGCATTTTGTTGTCTGTTCGATTGGACCTGAGATAGCACCCAAAAGCACCTCTAGGCTCAGTTAGCCACTTCAAAGTTTCTTTCCCTCTCTCAACAAACAACCTGCCTTGGCAAATATTAAAAATAATTTCATAAAAACTTAATAGTTTACTTTTTTCGGTGAATTTTTTAACAGTGCTTGCCCCAAATTAACAAATATGCACTAAATTATAAAATATCGAAACTTTAGTCCTCTGTTCCTTAGCCGTTGTAGTTCGACATATGCACTGCATGACCCTTTTAGGGTATTATGTTCAAACTACAATGGTCTCTACGCCATAACATCTCTTTCCTGTCCCTCAAACTTAAAATATAGAATTTTAAATTTCCTTACTAACTCCTCCTAGCTTAATAATAAAAAAAATAGCTTAATTATTCTAACAAATCGTTTATTGAGCGCCCCTCGGTCGTCTGGGCCTCTAAGCTTTATGATGAATACAGGAATGCTAGCTGATGCTCTTATTGATGCACAAGCCATTTCCAAATTCTGAAAGACCGGTAAAATAATATTTTTATTTTAAGACATTGTTATTTTAAACAAATTTTGAATAAAATAGTATAAGAATAGAAAAAAATGTAAGTAATAAAAAGAAATATTTGACAATTAAAGCCATTTCACTTATTTCTAGCCTATCCTCAACCATCCTATTTATAGGTGCAGCGTCGAAGCAAGTTCTATTTCAAGGATCTTCGACGTCTTCCGAAGTGTCAGTCGACTTATTTTTAATAAACGTAAGCTCGACGGTGACACAGAAATCTTGACACCTTTCGTTTCAACACGTGCGACTCCTACAATATTTATCAATGACGAAAGCGGCGGCAATAAAATGGAAGCCAAAAGTCAAACCATTCAATGAAGCCAAAATCCACGCATTATTTTTTTTTTATTAAATATTTAATAATGCGTGCCAGGAGGAAGCACCTTTCGGCCGAGAATTCGAGGGCCCGGAGGTCGTCCCGTGTCCTCGCATGCTAAAGTCTATGTACATATGTGTGTGCGTATTAGTGGCCAAATTATGATGAAACGTACTTGACGTAGAGCTTGAAATTGTGGTGCAGGGTCCACCCTGTACTTGTGTTCAGCAGGACATGCGTCGATGTTCTCTACCTTCGTATCCTGTGTATAGCAGGAGAAAAATCCGCTGAAAAGAGAGAGCGCCCCAACGAGCGAGAGCGGCCAAAAAGCATCAGCTGAAGAGAGGAACCGGCTAAATGTTTCCAGCAACATTTCGTGTTGCCAAGGCCAAGAGATAAGAGAACGAAAAAATTACGATTTTTAGCTGCTGCTCCTTTGGGGCCACGCTCGCCAATTGCTTTGGGCTCGGAGGGGAATCTCTTTTCGATTCGAAGGGATATACAAATCTTTGATTAATTGTTTGCCATCTAACATGACATACCATTTACAATGGCCACGTGCTCTTTAAATATTTATGTGGATATTTCAAATGCGAATCCAAACTGACTCCTGCTACATCCCTTCAGGCCAAGTCGGGACGAAACTGTGCAGACAGGCATAAATCATTTGCTCAAACAATCTGGGTGCCCCAAACAAAAAAAATCAACACCAAAGGAACCAATTACAGAGAAACAACGAACAAGTAAGTCCCAAGTAGTTAATCTTCTTTAGCTTCCAATTCCGAGTATCTGGATAACATTATAAAGTTTCTTATGCTATATATTGCAAAACAAAAAAAGCGCATCAGCTTATTCAAAAAGGATTAAAATGTTAATAAACAACAAAATTAAAAACAAGCATTGTCATATGTTTGATATTTTCTATATCTATCTTAACCCTTTTATTACTTCTATAGCCAGATCTACTTAATGCTGCCTGATTCCCTGAAACCTTTCATTTTCATTTCTCTTGGCTGCCGCTGTCCATTTTTGACAGCTCCTGCATCTGTTTTCATTTTAGCTTTCGATTTCGTTTCCTACCACCTACCACCTACCACCTACCACCCACCAACCACCATTTACTTTTCTCCCCCTGTCTCTCTCGTCTCGCTTCCCATCACTCTGCCTCCCTTCTGACCCGACTGTTTGTATCAATCTCCTGGCATGCCATCTCTGTCCGTCTGATGGAAATACCCATTAAATTTGATTTGGTCACGTTTTCAAGCTTTGTTCCACTTATGGCTCATTTTGATACATCCCAAGCGATCCGTGCAATCTCAGCCCCCTTTCTCCGGCGTCTCTCTGGTTTGTATCTAGCTCTATGCTGATGATAATAGAAGCATAGCCATCATAAAATAATTGACGCCCCAAATGAATGCGGTTGCGGATGCTAAACAAGTCTTACCTCCTTCAATTTACCGCCAAAGACGCTAATACCATTGAGGACGTTCCATCTAATCGCTTTTGAAGTATAAAAATGTATCTGACATCCGATTGGACTTACATTTTGAAACGGCTTTCGCAGTCGAACCCCTTAGCTTAAATTTCTATATAAAACTAGTAGTACCCTGCCACGTTTCGCTGTGGCATATTGTGGTTGCACGCATAAGAAATAAGTCAAACAAAAAAGAATAATTTTCAAATTAATTAAATTCTGTAATACTTGTGGGTATATAATATTCTCTGTTTCTCCCTTCTCCGCGTAAATGTAAAAATTATTTGGTTTTCCGACACGGGAACACGCAACATATAATTGTCCGTGTGAAAAACAATCTGCATTTGGATCCAAACCACACAACTCCAGAGATTGACCTTGAGCTTTATTTATGGTGAAGCTTATGTAATAAAGAGATCTGGCCGGCCGTAATGACGAACATATGTCATTGCATCTTGTGCATATTCATGCATATGACGTGGGCTACCAATGTACGTCGCCGGCAGAATAGTTAATCGACCAATATTAGCTGCATTTCCTTCAGTACTAACTGCATCGCGTAAATGGATGTACTCCTCAGAACGCAGTTTGGCTTGGTTCAACCTAATAAATGTTAAACGTTCCGTTTCTATTTTTACATACATGTCAACGCAATACTGCTGAAACAATCGACGAAACCGCAGCAAATAGTTGTCAGCATTTTGACGAATCATCAAACGATATGCATAATAATTCATTGAGCTAACTTTCTTTGTAGTTTCTTCACCTGAAATTAAAAATTTGATAATTAACCATTTCAAAGGCAAATAATACAGTTTACTTTACCATTCAATGGATTTATCATTTTAATATTAAAATAATATCCATCTTCTCCTTTCCAAAACATCAGTGGGTATTGCAATGCGTCATATGATCGATGAGTTTCCGATATTTGTTGCAGTTGCCCAGTATCGCGACGTGTAAGCACAATATCGCGTTTTTCAAATTGTTCACCAACAATCAGGATGGCAACTTCGTCTACTGTTGGAGCATTAAATGTGCGTTCGTGTGTTCCAGATGGTCGTTTATCTGCTTTGATGACAACTTTATAGTCATCATTTGGCATGCGCTCTAAAGCACTCTTAAACAACCTGACCAACGCATGATGTTCATGAAGCAGACACTGCAAGTCTTGAAGAATTGCTCGCTTCATTCCTGCATTAATCCCTAGGCGTCGATCAAGTTGTTCTTCCATGTTGCCCATGTATTTGCCAATATATTTGTAAAAATTTATTCTGTGTATCTTCGAAAGGTAGTAATGATCCAATTCGATGGTGAATCTGTCCTTGTATCTACAAAATAAAAACCAGATTCTTTAACTACATTCTATGTAAGTACAAAAATAAATACCTTAAATGTCGGATTAAAACCTCCTTCTTCGATAATGTCTGCCCCAAATGACGTCATTTGGAAACAACTATTGTATTTTCGAGTATTTGCAAGAAAGTGGCGTGATTCTTGTGTTTCGCCGCAAAGCAATGAATACAATGGCTCTTGTGGCGGAGTCAACACTGGCAATTTCACTTTACCATTAACGCAGCATAATCCAGGCGTTTCTCCGGAAAACTTTAATGCACCACAATACTCGCAAACAACGTCCATTTGCCCAATGCAAACGCTAGGATGCAAGCTGTAATCATTGCTGCAATCGTATCGAAACGCAGCTTGATTCAAATCAGCTAAATATCTGCGTCGCAAATTGAAATCTATTTGAGAAGCACGAAGTCGAGCCATACTATTGCGGCGCTGTTCACGTGCAATTTCTCGTTCTTCTTCAGTCCTTTCATATGCAATATTTTGTATTCTTCTTGCATTACGGCTTTGTCGGGAAAGATTCGACCGTCTTGGTCGCGGCATTATTAATTAAACTTCACTTCACTTCAATCCACTTGTTAATTATTTATTTAATAGAAATAGTTTTAATATTGATTTCAGCGCAACACAATCTTTTTGGTTCGTTGTTAAATTTGAGAGCCTGACTATGAATTTGACTTCGTTTGTAACTGACATTTTGACATTTGACATTTTCTTCTTAGCTGTCTGCCTAAATAAAAAAGTATGGGCCAGGGAGGAACGCTGTCGAACGGGACAAAAAGTATCCTATGTCCTTCTCCTGGCTCTAAGCTACCTCCCTACCAATTTTCACTCAAATCTGTTCTTCCGTTCTTGATTTATAAGTGGTGTAACATAAAACACGATGTTCTTTTATATATATAGACTACGAGCTTTGTTTATAAAGATATTTAATAAAATGTTTATAATGAAAAGTTTAAATTATAAGCCCATTGTAAATTAAAACAAAACTTAGTTAATATATTATTAATATAATATTATTTCAGCGAGACTAGTTTGTGTAAAACGAGATTCTCCCCCAATGAGTTACTCTTTTTTGACCAACATTATAAAATTGTTTCAAAGGGTATAATAATACCAAGCAGCTTCAAGCTACAAGCCTCTCAGCAGTAAAGAAAAAACCTGAAAACCAGTTAAGGGTCCGCCGCGAAACTGGATGCATTCCTGCATATCAATTAAACTCCAGTGTAGTTGGACCGCTTTCAAGCATTCGACTGCAGTCGAAGGAAAAACGATCGCCAAGTCAAAGATCCATCCGATCGAAAGATTAAAGATGCTGAATTGACAGCAGCAGCTGCGCAAACAAAAGAATTTATAAGCAGTTCCAGTTTATCGATCCGGATTGAGACAATGTCTTCAGGCGGAACCTGACTTAATAGCCAGCTTTGGGTCCTTAGGGGCCGGGCGAGAGAGTGAAATAAGTTCTGTCGGATATTGTCAAAGGATACCGCTGCCTCGCAGTTCTCTGCACCGTTTTGATGACATTTTCGATCCAGAAACACGTCGAGTTTGCCGAGGAAAAGCCTTTAAAGGAGTGGGTTGGTATTAACACATCAACGACAGCGGCATCTGAAAGTTTCCCCTGATGTTGCTCACTATTTTTCAATTTCCGTTTTGTGCATATGGAAACAGAATTGAATTTTAATTCCTTCGGCATGCCTAGCCGGCGTTGCAATTGACACATGACAAGGATGCCGACTGCTCCCGAAGAGGGATGGGGTGTTTAAATTTCGAATTGAAATGTACGGACGAAAAATAAATGACGTGGCAGAAGAATACCAATTGATCAAATTCAAAATACGGCAAGCACGAACATTTCCGTAACAACATCATAATAAAAAGCGGTTTTACATCTACTATCTCACAACTAACACGGAAAAAGGATAGATAGGAATAAGGCCCAGGTCCCAGGAGTAGTTGTCGGACTCGTCGGTTTGGGGAATTCCCCACACACCGACACACTGTGTGTATATGCATCGATGTGACTCCGGGCGAACCGAGGCGAGCAATTTATGCGATGTATGCCAATGGATGAAACACAGCCAAACCAACAGACAGACGGACTCTCAGGCCGGAAAAATACGGAGTGAAGAGGATAGAGACTAAAATCTGCAAATCAAATTACAAAAATCATAGCGCACAATTTTCGCACGGCAAGTACACAGGGGAATTGTCACCCATCCTTTCGTTTCACTTCCCCCTCTCGGAGCAACTAAAACGAGTCCAATCCAGCCCCAGACCATGGAGTGACCAACCGGCCGGCAAATAGTCACCCGTCAAATGATGTAATGAAATCAAACAGAAACTGAGGCAGAAGCTGGAGCTGAAGCAGCAGCAGAATCAGTAGCTGGGAGAGCCAGCCAACAGGGCCCCAAAGCATTTCAGCTGGCCATGTAAATAGATTTCGCAGACAGCTTTGCTCGCAAAAATGTACCAAAAGTTTTAGAATATATACGAGAATTTTAACAAAAATTAAACTATTTTCCCAAAAATGCTTATTGTTTGTGGTGAAAAAAAAGGCTTCTGAACTAAAAAAAATCTAAATTCAATTTAACTAAATAAGGGTATATACCAATTATACCATTACCTCAAAAATGTTCAGTTTAAAATTTAAATAAAATGTTTGAAAATTAAAAAAAAAAAGTTTACAATCTTTGCTCCTATTCCTCCCTCAGAAGGCCTGACTGTACCAACATTTCCGGCCAATTTTGATGAACGACTAACTACTGATGCCGTATTTTTTATTCCTGTCCCTGATCCTCTACTCTTCCTCCACTGGCACGTCCATGGCCACTCGCCAGTCTCCAGAGAACTCAACTCAACTCGGCCAATCTGCAAAAATTTGAATTTGAAATTTTTATTTATTTACTCTCCGATAGGAAAGCGACAGAGACGACAGGACCAGAAAAAGTGTAAAATGTGTATTGCCCAGTGAATGGTGTGTGGCTTAGAAAGGGGTTTCATGAGAGGGTGGTGTATTGTGACAACCCCAAAAAAAAAGGAAAATTAAAAAAGTAATGCTTAAACAAATGAATAGCGACATTTGAAATTGTTCGCAGGGTGCGCCAGTTGTCGGATAAATCGAATGTGCATTTTTATTTGCCACCAAGGCTTCAGTGGCCATCCTAAATGGAATATATGCAAAATTTATATGCCGAATGTATTGGGTCAAATAAAATTGAATTGTTTAATATTTGAAATAAATGTACTTTCTGTGTACATTTCTGTGTTTTAATTGTTGTTTGATTTGGTTTTATTTTTGTTCAACGAATTAGTTCCAGCGAGTGCGAATTTAATTTCCCAAATCCGCACAAAGAAAACGGTTACACAGATCCGACTGTATTAAAATGGGTTTGAATAATTTTACATTGTCATCAAGAATTCGTTGTTTCTAAAACTGTTTTATTTAAATGGTTTTGAGTGATGGTTTATTTAAAGGGTTTTGTATTTTTAACATGAATCTTTTCTATCATATTAATGGAATATTTTATCCTGAAGGTACATTGGCCAAGTAAATAACTTCCAGATACGAAATCCTCTTTGCATTGCTGACTCCTGATCCCTGGAGACTTGAGACTGGAGCACGTTCCTCCACCGCAAACAAGCACTCATTTCATATTGATAAGTAAAATTAATATTATCTTGCATTCAATTGCACCTGCTTCGCACACTCCACATTCAGGATTCCACTTCCCGAAAACACAACCCTACACGGATCAGACCGCCAACGATGTGACGTCATGCCGGGTAACTTGCGCTAATTAAAATTTCCATTTAATTGGCATTGGCTGTGTTTGTCTTCGACTCGATTGCAGCCGGAGTCGGAGAAAGAGGGTGTTTAATTTTTTGCCACGCTCCGCGCTCTTTGGCATAGTCAACTGCGGCTGGATATTTATTCAATTAAAATACGCATGGGGCAATGCCGGCCCAAGGACTTGCGTGAGTTTTTGGCGAGGAGCCGGGAAACCTGTCAGGCTCATTGATGCCATCCCGAAATCAATTTCATCGCATACAGTCAAAGCCCACCGACCACTAACGAACATATCTAGGTACATACACAATATGTCCAGGGTACACAAATAAAAAATGGTGCCACATTTTGTGATTATTTTGATGAAATAAAAATTGTTTTTATTTAAACTACTGAGAGAACCTTATTATGAGAATATAGGGTTTTCTTATTATACCAATTGAAGACAAAATTAAAAAAGTCTAATTATTAATTGTAGTGTAAATTGTACATGTGCCTTTAATTGACATGGACACCAACACTTTGACACTTTATTAACTGACCGAGCTCGAAATATTCTTGACAGGCCACACACGCAGCCAATTGAGGGGGCGGAGAAGCAGGCTTGGAGGAGATTTCTGGGTTTCAGTATGGCCCATTAAATGGGCTCATTAATTAGTTGGCATTGAATTGCATTGGCCAGCGTCGGCAGCTTTTCCCTGGGGTAATTTTCAGGCTGACCAGGGAAGACAAGCGGCAACGATCACAACTGCAGCAACGAGGAAACTTTTTCCGCAGACAAGGCCACCCAGCAGTACTGCAGCTAAAGTTCCTAGAGAAACAGTGGTAATTGACTAAGGATGACTGGTGCGGAGAAGAAAAAATCAATTAAATATGCTCTAGCGCACAATGGTCATTGTTTCGGTTGGGAAGCGTTATCTAGGGTGGGTGGTACCGTAGCAAAAGGATTTAAAAAGTTTCCATTACTGAACAGGACCTAGTTCTAGGCTGTAACGTTTCGCATTCAAATATTTGCTCTAAAAATTATTTATATATATGAATAATTTAAATAGTTAATTTTAGGACACATATTCAGCCAACCACCCGATAAGCAAGTCGTGCAAATCGATTTAAGCCACCTGGTTTGAAAAGCTTGTCATCGACCCTGTGTCTGGGCTCAACACGCGCCGCTCGCCTCACTGACTTTGATGCGAAAAACAAATCGCATTTAATTTACTGGAAATCAACAGAAGAAGACGAAGGATGAAATCTGCATATAACATAAAAGTAAATGAGAAATAGAAAGAAAGCGATGTGGGTGGTGGTCGGGGCTCACAAAAAACATTGTCGATCACACCTGTTGTTCCCAAAAGCAGAAAAAGCCGTCAAGTGACTGCAATTCAAACCCTTGAAAAAATGCTGAAAAAAAGGGAAGCTGGTGGGGTGTTGGTGGCTGCAAACAGGTGCTAATCGAAATATAATGTTTCTGGCGGCGGTCGCCCATAAAAAGTGATACGCCAATAAAATTTAATAATTTAAAAATGAAACAACAGCCGGGGAGGGAAAATTTAGGCACCGGAAGAAGGGTGGGTGGCAAAACGTAATAAAAAATTCATGAGCGGAAAGAAGCTTAAACAACAACAAAGCAAAAAACAAAAAACAATGAAATGAACAAAAAAAAAACACGTGGAAATAATGAATGACGGACAAGGAAGGGACACTGTGTCCTTAGGGACAACGTGCAGGGGGCGAGGCAGGCAGGAGGACGCCAGAGGTGTAAAGTGAGCGATGACAGCGAAATGACATAAAAATGAATCGTTTAGCCTACTTAAAGGCGCATAACAAACCAATTTCGCTCCGCGCCTTAAAGCCATCAAGTATGCAATGATATGGCCATTTTTGAGCTGGGGGCTGGCTGGTTGGCCGGAGTCTTTCGATAAAGGACCCAGGTAACTGGGCATATTGATTTGCTTGGCTGGCCTTACAAAGCACTTAAGCCAAACAGCAAATAGTGTCGCAATGATAATTACAATGCCAACATTGGGAGTCAGCATGTGAGTCGAGCAATATTGTAATATACCCACACACACGCACCTGTCCATGTCTCATTGTATTTACACATTTTGTGTTTACCTTTCCATGACCAGTCCGTCACTTTGACAATCATAATGAGGCAGCGACGCAGCCAAGGAAGGAAGGATACCACGACAGCAACAACAACACCAGTAAATATGGGGTAAAATAGCTGACGGAGGCAAAGCTGAGTGCAGGACACTGACACCTTAACCTAGCTAGAGATGGCCCCCAGGTGTGTCGGGTTTGTAGATGTTGCATCTAATAGGCTTGTGCTTATTTTTTATTTATTTATATAAATATGTACATATACAAGTGCCTTACATTTAATTTCAAATATTAAATGCTTGCTCAGCTAATCTATGTAGCCCCACTTTGTTTACAGGTTCCGTGGTCATGCCATTCTAGCTTCAAGCTCTAATCTAGCTTTAAAGCTTCAATTATTTTTCAAAAATTGTATAAGTCAGAATTAATATTTTTTAAAACTGTCACTAAAAAGCAGTATTGCTAATTACATTTTTTAGTGCTTCTGCGTGACTCACGTAACTCTCTCCTTCAGGACGAATAACAAAAACATTGCCGCTTGTTGGCCGGGCAAAGTGTCCTTTGGCGCGTGCGAGTGTGTTGGAGAGACTCTACGGGTCCTGCGGAGCGTTATAACGATGATGGCTTACATGCTGCCTCAAATTGTTGCCTCATATTGCTGTTCTTGCGCCTTAACCATGCCTTATTGTTGTTATGTTTGTAGGGGCCGGTGTCATTGCTTGTTGTTGCTGTGGTGGTTGTTGGTATTTGTTGTTCAGTTGACCAAAGCAAAGGCAAGTAAAGCTGGCAAGCAAATCTATGATCCTTGTTGACTTTTGCTTTTATTTAATTTTGTGGCAAGGTGACTATAAATACACATTTACTGCCGCTTGTGCGGGTGTGTGCGCCTCCATGTATGTGTGCGCTCTATGTGGAAGCAAATAAACTTTAATTGTTGCAACCACAGCGTGTCCTGGCACCTGTTCATACAGACGCACACACATACATGTGTAGCTCCCTCGGAAAATGTAATGCTTAAGTTAATGCGCTGTTATCCTTTAACTGCTTGGGCGACTCTCTGCCACAAACACAGACATACGTCCAGGGAGGAAGACCCTCGCACACACAGCTGCAGTCATACATATTCATGTTAATGTCAGCGCATAAATCTTACAAGTCTTCTAACACCTGTCAGCCATTTTACAAGGTGTTTCCACTTAATACATCGCACCAGCACCCACACCTAGTCCATGGAAGTCCAGGAAGGATATGGAAGTGTTTCTCTGTGTGAGTCCTGGTCTGTCTCTGCCTTTGTACGCCGTGTGTCAATGTGTCGCTCATGTGTCCAGCCCTGCGTGTGATATTGACAGTTGCACGGGCGCCTTTGAATTGCTTTGAATCGGAACAATTCAACGCGAAAGAAGAATGATTAAGGACCGCTCTAAGACCCTTTAGCCACCAAATGTCCAATTCATACACGCGAAAAAACTGTGTCAAATTCATTAAAAAAGCAATTTTGGTTATGTTATAAAAATAGGTGCCTACATAAAATTACCAAACTTCCATTTATTTTGGAATTATACACAATGAAGTTAAGTCTATCCCAACCAACTTTCCCTGGTCGTGGCAATCCGAATATCAGAAAGTATGGAAGAGAAATCGTCAGCAGGCAGCGTGCAATTATGGTAGGCAAATGAGAAAAAATCGTTGGCTCTCATTGTAGACCAAAGAACCAAGAAGTGTTCCATGGTGACAGCTGGCCGGAAATCTGGAGAAATGAAGCAACAGGATCGAGCAGGTGGACGAACAATGACGCTGACATTGATTGAACGTTGTCCGCAACGATTCACAAGTAAACACAGCATCCCAGCCACCCACTTCCATGCACGGACATCACCGATTAAAGGGCAGACTCGCAGGGAACAGGAAATAAAAGGGTAAAATGGCCAGTTGTTAGTCACACGGCGTTGATTGTTCATACTCTAAACCATCATTAAGGTATCATTGACTGAATTAAATTATAGGTAGGATTAGACTGAGAAAAGTAACTTACCTATAAACACCCAAAAATCGACATATATTTTATGATATAATTTATATATGTTTTACACAAGAAAATGTCTAAAAGGCATACGTAATTAATCATTGATTAGTAAACATGATATGTTCTATACAATAAATAGAAACATTTATATCACATGTCGCAGTCCATGAAAAATGTAGTCCTGGTATTGGACAGCAGTAAGAACACACAATCTTGTGTTGGAACTGAAGCACAAAATTCCATTATAATCCAAAACCAGTCCGGCTTATTCTAACCATCTCCTGGAAGCCCCTGGATAGAGAATAGTTCATAAATAGTGCATACAAATGTCGACTTTCCGGTTGCAGAATAAGCTCCGATTTACCCATTGTTCTCGGGGTTCAGATCTGGCGTTGGTTTATTTTAATTGCCTGGACTCCTTAATTGTTGAAATATTTAAATTAGTTTGGAGAGAGCTGGCCTCCGGTCGTTGGATTTGAGTGAGCAGGTGCCCATGGATGTCCCCTCGCCCGGTCCCTCTCGGATTCCGCTCCTTTGAGGTTGAGGGCTTAACTTGCCGACTTATTTTATCTGGTGTTTGTTATGTGTGTGTGTAGGTTGTCCATTAAATTACATCGAACCGCACCCAGGACATTCAAACGCCCAGACCCACGCACACACCAGGAACACAAAGGTGCACGCTGGGGACACTTTGTAGCGAAGGCAAAAAGGACGTTGCTTCAAGTTTTTGTATTTAAGACGAAATAAATTGGATTAGAAACCGCAAAAATCCAATTGTCTATTGTGGTGCCACTGTTGAGAAAAGCTAAGGAGCAGCCGAGAAAGGAGAACAGAGAATGTGAGTCGGGTAGAGCGGGAAAGGAAAAAAGAGGATGCTTAGGTCCAAACTCAAAGCGGGACCAAAATCAAAGCCAAAATACAAATTCGTTTGGCTCACATTCGGGGAATGGTCTTGAAATATTTAGCAAGAAATTCTGCGAATGTTTTGTGTGTTACTTTCTCTTTATTTGAATCTACATTTGTCCTTCAGGATGGGCTTTCTTCGATTTTTATATTATTGGAGGGTGCTATGTGGTTATAAGGTTCTTACGAGAAAACCTACCAGCCAACGTGATTCAAAAAAATACCAATATGAGTTATTTTAGGAGCACTATTACAACTAATAGACCCTAAGAAGGACATAACAAAAGACATATATTTTTGCATTTAATATTTAATGTGGATTTCTGCCAATGGGTATTAAATAGTCGCTACTCTGAATCCGCCAAATTGGTTTGCTTTTGGAGCGTTGTATGTTTGTATGCAAATCAAAGACTTATTGGATTTTTAAGCTCAAACTGTCAATGCTTGGACCGAATTCAACTTTACATATTACAGGGAAAGGGCCTGTAGCTCGCTCCAAGTCCTATGTATGTCGATCCGCCCGTCTGGCTGTCTGACTGTCTCACTGTGTTTGTGCACCTAACTAGAAAGATATGGGCAGGGGCGGCGGAATGCGGAAGGCGGAAGGCAGGTGGAGTAGTAAGCAAAAACCGTTGACAAAGGCAAACGTTACGTTCCAACGAGGCAAACCGTTTGTATATACTACGGATTTATGTTTTTAGGTAAACGATTTAAGCTGCCAAAGCAAACAATTCCTCATGCAGCTACAAAGCGTTCATTGAACTGGCAGGGTGGCACCAGGGCGGTGCTTGGCGCCACTGCCGGCGGCAAATGATAGTGGGCAAATTCCAGACTAATTTGATTCTATTTAAATCTCATTGCTGATATGGGGCCAGCTGGTTTAAGCGCCAAAAGATGCCTGATTTTACCCAGCCCTGTGTCTGCGCCCCAACCACTGCTGTGCTCGCCCACATCCAATGGGAGTCCTTGCGGTTCCCGGGCCCGCATCATACGCACTCATCACGTAACAGTTTTTCTGCCCGCCCAACTACTCTCGGCCGGGCCCTCTCCTCTTGTTCGAACGAGGTCCTTGAGTATCTTTTCTATTTGCGTAAACGCAGCTGCCAGTCCTGCTTCCCACCAACACTACCCATCCAACCACCCACCTGCCACCACCCGCAATTGTCAGCAGAACAATGTCCTTGCCAAGCAGCGCCCAGCACATGGGCACTCGGAGCAGGACACAGGCATGATATGGACTTGGACACGAGCACATCGAGCAGATATAACAAACACTTGAGTTGCGCTAGAAAACATAGGGGATTGTATCGTGCTACTCCTTCTAGGACCTGTGGTGATTACCAGAATACTATTTAATCTCAAAGCCATTTTTTAATATTTTTCGCTTCTATTAATTTATCAATCTATGACGTAATTTACTTAATGAAGTATATACTTTATCAAATGAAGTTGAAATATTTGAAATTTTCCATATAATTGCACATAAATCTATACCAGAAGTAAGTATGCTGCTTCTCCATATCGTATACAATAAAAAATAGCTACTATTGTGATTATGATACTTTTCCTACGTTATCCCACATCGTTTCCAAACTTTAAACAAATTTAAAAATTCAAAATCTGCAAGGCATTTCCCGTGGAAATTCCTTTGATCAACCTGCTCTGCAGGGTACTTCCAACTGCGACTTTGGCAACACCTTTCCTGCGGCTTCTGCCATCTGCTATAGCGCCTATTGCCGTTCCGAAAAAATCGTCAAGTGTGTGACAGTGACACACTTGGTAGGCACCACACGCTGCAGTAGCAGCAACACCAACAACTACAACAACAACCTGCGTGGCATGCCACCCTCGAACTGGCTATTTTCGGCTGGGGCCAAAGTCAAAGCCGCACAAGGACATGTGTGACACTTCTACATGAGATGGGGGGGACGCTAAACACTAGGAAGCCCATTTTATGGTCCTCGAATTGTGGCAGGGGGTGGATTACAGAATGGCAGAGGGAGGGACGGGATTTCGGAGCAATAAGGACGTAAATAACACAATGGACACCAGAGACCCCACAGCTTTAACGATTTAAGGGGCATTCATCATTTGGTTCTGGACCCAGGTCCTTCTGCACACACATTTTGTCAATATAAATGGTGTAGGCAGTCTATTAATTACACATGTTGCGTCAAAAACTTGAAATCACTTGCCATTTGTTTTTATGATATTTGTCAAGTCCCGCATTTGTTTTCGACTTCGGCTTGGAAATATAATGCTTGCCAATAATTTTGACAATACTTTGAACCTGCAAACATCAAGGACTGGTCAGATTTATTTAAATTTTAAAACCTATACATGATTAATATTTTGTATATATTTGACTTATTACCAATACTTATTATAAAATAATAAGTACATTTAATCGCAACAGAAGAAGATATACCCCTAAACCTAAAGCTATCATAGAAAAATGTCGAAAAGAAATTGAAAAATATTTGAAACCCCGTCGCCTCGAAAGTGAAAACAAGTCGTCTAATAAGTTGAGCGACAGTTGGCGCTGAAATATGACTGGGCTCCGGGCGAAAGTGCCACATGTTGGCCCAAAACTTTGCCGACAACGGTCACCCGTCACAATAGCCCCATTTTGGGTCGATCACGTGCCGGACGTCAGTTGGCTTCGGGCCTGGCGATGAGATAGGATCTGACCAGCTAATTGTGTGAAATTTCATTCACCGACTTGCAGGTAGTTTGCCTGAAATGCAAGCCGCAAAATTAAGTTTTAGTAACCGAACGAATTATTAACGCTCGACTGAGCCCCACACCGCAGCAGCAAAACACATTTCTGCTTTCCGCCTTCTGTCGATTTTGGCAGGAAATTAAATTCGATGTATCGCCCAAGGTGGGTAAGTAAGGAAAGCCGGGGAGATGGGACCCAGCTTGACTGGGTCTTTTTTGTTTTTTATTTTTTTGCCTCCTGCCAACGGAGCAGAGCCTTTTGCCAACTGAAAATTCATGTGGCTTCAGTTATTTATGCACTCTCTTTGAGGGGGCGTTTTACTTCACTGGCAAGTATACTTACCAAGTATTTATTTTCAAGGAAAAGATTGGAAAGTAAAGATATTACAAGGATTAATAACTTTTTATTACAAACTACTGGAGAAAAAGGAATCATTTGTGTAAAATTCCGCCTAATATGGAAGCAAGAGTATCTGCTCGTTCGACTCGAACTCTACTCAAGCATACCCTGACTGGCCTTTTTGTTTTTTGTTGATTCCCTTAGTCTCATCTTCGTTCTCTGGTTTATTTTCTGCTAGCCAGTAAATAAACCGGAGATGACTTTGTGGTTTTCATTGTGAGCTCAACTGGCTGGCTCTATCTGTGCGAAATAGAAGCAACTGAAATGGAGACTAACCCTTCTCAGTTTCGGTTTCGGCTCTCCGGCTCTGGGATGCCTGGAAGTTCGGCTTGGTTATTATAATTACTCCTCCCTGGGATACACTTAAGTGACGCAGAAGCGCCATGAATAAACTCGCGGCAGGATGTGCATTTTGGCCTCTCACAGGAAGTGCTTGAATGTTTCCAAAAAACAACTAAAATGCAGATTGAGCCGAGGCCGGAGCCCGAGCGACCTTCGCTTGACTTTCAGCTGCAACTGCAGCCCCGAATCTCGCATTCAAGCTGAGTGAAATAAATTAATTTAAAACTGGACAGGGCTCTGCCCCACACACATGCACAGAAATAAAAAGTTACCTAATAAGCCAAAAGGCCTAATAAAAATGTAACAAAAACCCGACTTAGAATACACTTAAGATCAATGAAGGGCTTCTTTGTTTTAAACCTTACGGTTTTGTTTCAATTCCACTTCGACAGTTTATTAATTCCTGTGTACATATGTATCTCCAGACCAAGAAGAGCTGAGTCCACGTCAGACAAGAAAGGCCACTTTAGCCAAAGAATTGCCAATGAACTGGAGATGAGCTCTGGCTCTCAAGACTGAGCGGGGTCGAGGGCTGGGCTCTGGCTGTTGGCGTTGGGCTTTGAGTCCCTTTTCCTCCTTTTGGGCTGGCGACAATAAGTCATTGTCAAGGTGCTGAAAACAACAACGACAGACGGAGCCAGATGTCCGGGCTTTTGCATGTGGGCAGGACCGAGATGCAAGCAAGCAGGTTCGCCCACCTACCTGGCCTCCACTGACTGACTGAATGAAGGCTTTCCTGCCTGCATTTCGGCCTTCTGCCCTGTCCCTCTGTGTCGCCTGACATGGCAATCCAATGAAGTTAATTAAATAAAAATAAAGCGACAGCAAACGGAATTGCAATGGAGCAACAGCGAAGACAGCACTCAACCTCAAGTCGTGGCAGGCTTCAGAGGATGCAACAAAGGTGCGGCCGAGTGGTGGCAGGAATCCGAAAGCAAAGCAACACAAATTCAGTTTTTATTTCAATGGAAGGATACCCTCTGCGGGTAGATAATCATATTATTTTGGCTTATCAGGATCTCACACTCCCGAAGTCTCATATAGCGGCTATATGAGAAAGGCTATAAAATTTACTTTTTATTTTAATTCGTTTAGTTTTGATATTCATTCATTCATATAGGGTAAAACTGAAAAAGCATATTTTTTTGGTCAAGGCTATTCTAGCCAACAGAATGCCTAACTTCGCCCACATTGTGCTGAGTCCCAGGCAATGTCAGCTGCTTAAAATCTTGCCAAGTAGATCACATGGACGAGGAATGCCGGCAGACGCCCACTATAACAAGGCTAGCAAGACGAGTTGGATAGTAAGCTGGAAATCTGGGAGAAGCCAGGAAAGACTTAGATCAGAAACACCCACTTAATTATGAGCTTGATGCTAGATTCCCTATGTAGATTTAAATTCCAAAGCCTATGTAGAAATGATTTTGATCTTTTCAGAAAGTTATTAAAACTGGTTAGCCTCCCTTTATATTAGCTCACAATCTTGGCGTTTTATGATTTTATTGCTATTGTTATGAAAATAAAATCCACTTTAGTACGCTTAACGATGCCAACTGTTTGACTTTTCTGCAAGTAAGCGACACCTCAAGTGCCCATTAATGTCAACTCAATCAATAAGAATGGGACGTACCGAGAGATGCTCACAACAATGAGACGATTAAAAAATGGAATCCGCGGCATATATATAAACGCGGAGAGATGGGGAAAAGGTTGGAAGCTAAACTTTTTTTGACAACGGTGGCAATGACAGAAAACGGGACCTCGGTGCCTGGGACCTAGACAGCTGAAAGGCAACCCTAATCAGCGCTCGACGCACTTGTGTTCGACGTTAGACGTCAATTAAGTGGCCATGTAGCCATCGACAGGCCCCCAGCCAAAAGATCAGGGGAAGCGAAGCGAAATTTGCATCAATAAACGCCAAAACCATACGCAGATGCCAATGTAATAAGTGCCAAACGAGTATGCTTCATCAGGCGGACGAGTGCATACTGGGACAGGTACTGTTGAAAAACTATCAAGAAAAATGTTGGAGTAATTTTTACGAATATTATTAGATTATACAAGATATATACTGAAAAGGTGTTTTGCGTTAAACATATACTGCTTAATAATATTTTGAAATCTTTTTGTGAGATTCTGATCTTTTTTGAAATCTGAAAGTTTTTTGAAATCATACTATATTTGTATTTGAATATGTTCCTAATTCTTTTGGAAATATCTTTTAATCATAAGAAGTGATTCCATAAATATCATCCACGTGTTTAGAGTTTGAAAAATTGAATAAAGTACAAGGGTATATTGTAGTCGTGAGAATGTATGTAACATAGAATCACATAGAACATAACATAGAAAGGAATCATCTCCGATCCATAAAGTATATACATATATTCTTATTCGGCTTTAACAGCCGAGTCGATAAATCCATGTCCGTCTGTCCGTCCGTCCGTCTGTCCGTATGAACGGAGAAAGAGATGAGTACCGGGGGTAATACGAGTATAATACTACTCGGGGAACTCCACTATAGCCCTCCTTCCTTGTTGAATTTAGAAATATACTCCAAAAGCGTATATTTCGAATCACAGTACAATGGACCCAAAGAAAGAAATTTGGAAGGAGTGAACCCTGCACCAACACGGATTCTGGCTTTTCGAAGTACCTTTTTGCATTTACATGTCAAGCCCAGATGCCAACAATTAAAGCCTCCGGCTTGACTGAAAGTCGGTAGCAGAGCAGCTATAGCGACGGCGATTTGGATCGAAATTGAGAGTGGAGTAGGGTTTTGGGAAGTGACCCAAAACCATGCCCATCTCCCTGTACGAGAGCCCATTGAAACAGCTTTTTGACAAAGTGGCTGCTTAATTTTACAATTGAACGAGTCGGGGCGGTGCTGGTTCGGAGGCAAAAGGAGCGAGTGCAGACCGCGTCAAGTGCCAACTGCTACCACAAAATGCTGTCATCCGACCGGCAATATGTGAGTGGGTGTGGCTAAGAGCGGAGTGGACCGAAAGTGTGTGCACTTGACTCATTTCAGAGACAAACAGAAAAAGTGTTCACACACAAACTGCACCCTTGATGTTGTCATAAACAGTAGAGGGACTCGTGCGGTCGAGTGGGAAAATGAGAAATCAAATGGACTTTTTTCATAATTTAAACACAAACATGAAAATATTAAGCCCTTTCTAGTCCTAGTTAGAAGTTCTTATTCCTTTCTAACTTTTCGACAATTACAAATGCCTATTTGCCCAATAGAAATTTATTTTTACCATAAAGAGATCGTAAACCTGATAGTACACCGCAGAAGTTACCCTCTTTCGGAACAAAGCCACCCACACTGGAGCATTTTTCCAGCCTTTATCGCAATTTCCGCATCATTTCATGCCTATCAGACAACCAGACGACTATCCTATAACCAATTTCAAAAGTGCTCACTGAAAAAGTAAAATAATGAACAGAAAGCAGAACCCGAAGAAAGGCCAAATAATTGTAGTTGAATAGCAGTAACAAGTTTATAACAGTCCGGGTGTGCAACTGGGCTCCATCTCGGAGCTCATTATGGTAATCTATGCAGGGAAAAGGGCAAATCGGGAAAAGCTGGAATGCTCGGGATGAGGGTGGCTGGATAACTAAGGTAGCTGGATAACCGCGCAGGGAAACGAGAGTTGGAGCCACTCTCGCTTTCGCTGCCGACAATCGCCGCACGCTGATCAAATTAAGCGCATTTTAAAGTGACTTGTATATGGGCAAAAGTTTTTCGATTAGAGTTTAAGTGTCCATTTCGTTCACGAGGTGCCGACGAGGCCCCATAAGTCCAACCCTGCCCCATTGCTCCTGCCGCCTCCACACTGCCATCAACAATGCTTCTCCGCCGTTGAACTTGTAAAAAGTTGATTTTTGCATTTGGCCGCACAATTAACTTGAATGACTTGGTGGGTGTCCCATAACAGCTGCCCAACTTCCCACCAAATCAGCAACAGAACCGGAAAAAAAATGTATCGCGAAAAAAATGTGGATCCCGAACTCGTTTGCCTTTGGATGCACTTGAATATATCTTATATCATGAAGGGATATACTTTATACAAGGGATCAGTCTTTGATGCGTTTCTATTTAAATCGAACTAACTCTTTGGTGTTTAGTGTTTTAGAATCTTGCTTTTGATCTTAAAAAAGCTTTATTTTAAAAATTAACGATCCTATCCCACAGAACCCAACTTTAAAATTGCTTTACTATGAAGCTTCTGGAACACATCTCAAAGAATTATACAAAGCACCTTATTTTTTCCGAGTGTTTTCGCTGAGGCTGGGTTACGTTTAGTATTTTTTGGATGGTGAGCTGCTGTCGTTGCTCATAGTTTTGCTTATCTTTGCATAACTTTTGCATAATAAACCAGCCAGGAACAGAAACAGGAAAAGGGAGCAGCCATGGGCGAGGTGTGGGGAGATTCTGGCGGTAAGCCGGTGGTAGCGGGTATCTGATGGTTCACATGAGGAGAAATGCGTTCTTTTGTCATTGTTATGCCTGTGTGTTGGACGCTGGTGGTGTTCTTCTGGTTGTTGCTGCCATTGTTTATGTATGCGCCAACACATATGCACACCCAGCAAATGCAAAAAGGGTGTACCCCGGAGGTGGGTGTCGGGGATCGGGGTATATTCTATATGGGATTCGAGCTTGGGATCCGGGAGATGTACATTCATATGCGTTGCCGAGTCAACATCACGAAAATTCCGCAAGTGAATGCACGAAAATCCAAACAAAACAGCTGAAAAAAGGGAAACCTAAAAAACGCAGTCGCAAAATAAAGAAAAGCCACAAAAAATGTTCATTGTACAAAATAGCGACTACGAAATACCTACTTAAATATTCCTCACAATATTATAAATATGAGGAAGAATCTTCTTTTAGAATTTTTAAATATAATTATTCAAGTTTAGCTTAACTTCTATTATTTTTAGGGTTTTTACCAGAAATGCTTTTGTATGAAACTTCAACCCAGAGAATGCATAAAGATTACTTATAGAAAAGCGGGCTGCAAGTGTTTGGTTTTTTGCTTTTGGCTGGGGTCTGGTTGAGGGATTTGCCTGCATGGGTTTTTGGCTTTAATTTGGCATCCTCTTTTGTCGCCAGGAGCAGTGTTAGTGGTCTCGCGGGAGGGGGCGCGATGAGCTTTCCTCGCAGTTGCAGTCTGTGGTCGCTGCTTATGTAAATTATTCAGCGCAGGCGAGGTCTGGGAAAATTAGGAGAGTTGGGGGTAATTCCAGAGCCGGAGTCAAGAGCAGACTGATGATTTAATGCGAACCGCAGACTTTTGTCGAGCTAAGCATTTAATTGTTTCGAGGAGCTGCCTTCGTAGAGGGAGCAATGAAGTTCAAGAGGTTCAATGGTTGAGAGCTAGATAGAGTTTTGGGTTTGGGATTTGGCAAGTATTCTTAATTAAAGAACTCAAAGACCAAATATAAAATTCTTATAGCTTTGGTAAAAATAAGACCAAATAAGCTTGTTTTTATTTTTCTTCTATGTCCCATATACATATCCTAGATATTTTATGACTTTTCAACCATATCCAGCTTAATTAAACACGTCCGTCCCTTATATGCATTACTTGATTCACATTTGTGGCCCAAAGTTTGGGCTTGTCATTGAGGGCTTATCATAATTTTTCACAAAATCATTTCAAGCAATCTCGGCCACCCTTGGCATTTCCTTAAAGCGCCGCTAACTAGCCTATTTCTCAGCCTAACCCTTTGCGCCCTGGCTCATTCATCTGCCACTTCCCCCGCCCACACCCGGGCAGACACAAAAGCAAATGTGAGTTTATTTTGTGCTGATCATGGGAACGGTCAAAGTAACATCAAACAAACTATTCATCATCACTTTTTGACGCGGCACAGCAAACATCAGAGAGCAGCATATGCTCTTGCAGCTCACAGTCCTGCCCTTTTCGTCCTTCAGGACTTGATGTGCTTTTAAGTATGAGAGCGTATCCGTGTGTGTGTATAGAGTGTTTGTGGGGGCTTCCTCACGCATGGAAGCTGTGAGGACTAATGGAAAATTGGCATGAAAGACGAGCTACTATGGAAATTTAATCACATTCACATATCACACAATACATCATCATCATTGAGAGTGAGTGTGTGGGTGTGGGGCACTTAAGACTCTCACACGCATGTCCCTTGATGTGCGAATCCCGGCCGAGGGGGTGGAGGGGAGGCTTGTGTTTCCGCAAGTTTGTTAACTGCATTAGTACGAGAGCCTTCTGTGTTTGATTATGGCCGGAGGGTAGACGCACTCCATACCCTGCACACTCGCACAGCCAACCGCAACCAGGCACACACTCCCACACACGAATTTCCATGAATGGGGAAAAGTTTTTAGGTTCTGATTGCTTGATTGTATCTGTCAACAATGGTTGACATACTGACGATGAGACACACACTGCCACTCATGACCACCTTATGACCCAAACAGATTTTGTGTTTTATTGGGCGAGGAGGTTTTAAAGTTCTCAATACCCTAACAGCTACAAGGTTGCGATAGTTTGCAACAAAAGTTTGCGTATTTGCAGAGTTTGATATTTATATTGCAAGCAATTAGTTTCCTACTTTCAGATATGTACATATGTATGTACATCTAAGACTGTTCCCCTTCAAAGTGTTGCAAGGACATTAAATTTTAAATATTTTACAGGGTTTTGCAAAACTGATTTAATTTGAAATTTATCTTGCAAGCTCATTGGAGGAATTAAAGGAGTTTGATGTACTACTTATTATAATAAAAAAAAGAAAGGACGGCCATAGTCGATTTTTCTAAAAAGTCTATAAGTCCTCTAAAAATTATCCGATTTTGCTTTTTTGTAGGTGTAGATTTGCAACCGTTTGGTATCAAAACAGTTTCCAAAAATTTTAACGAACCAGACTTCTGTCTTAGGTGCGGGAGTGGGCGTGGAAAAAAATTAAAAAAAAAAACATATACACTCACTCTACCAAAACTGAAAATATATCAAATAATAGATAAAAACATGATTTTTATATATAGGAAGAAAAATCAAGCCTTTGTCACCGTTAAAGGGTTTATAGCACATCGGTTAGTTAACACTGTTTCCCTCACAATCTGTCATTTTGTTAACGGTCTACATTTGTCGACGAGACTTTCTATTGTTATTATTACCCTATAGTTATCAAACATCCTCACTTTTGGCATGGCTGCCCTTAGTTTTCATTTCTTCATTACATGAGGCTATAAATTAGTCCCCATACCCCACTTTCATCGATATGGTCTTATCAACACTTTCGGTTTATTTGTTTGCCTTTTCTCATTTGCAACAAAAGGGATTTTGGGCATCGGGTTGGCATCAACATCGTTGGGCCTTTGCTGAGGGTTCGGCTTCAGTTGCTCCCCGGCTGGCCTTATAATTATGTTGTATCAGCTTACGGGGAACGAAGCCCAATGCTTTATGTAAGCAGAGACCCAATGACAACAACAACTGCAACGACAGCGACAATTTCTCAGTGAAACAGAGCGAAGAAACGATCGAAAAAACGGCAAGAAGAAAGCGAGGCCACACTGAAAAAAATAGGAACCGTACATAGATTTTGGCTGATTTCTGAGACCAACAGAGTGTAATCACAGTTATTGTGACAATCGCAATCAAAGCCACCAAAACGAGAAGACGACACAACAAAGACGAAGCAAAATTTCACGCTGAATTAGCCGTGTGCAATGCACTTGGCCTCCCCGACTCCGCCACCCACACATGCACTCCCCCCACCCAACTGCCCCCATCCCCTGGGTCATGCTTGACAACTCCGCTTTAATTTCCAGCGACGCGCCTTGAATTAAACATGTTAGATAACCACGCTAACAGTACTAACAACTTTTGCAACAGCCTCCCAATTGCCGTTGGCCTTCAAAGAGGCGGACAAAAAAACACGGAAGAACTGGCAAAAAGCTACAGAAACTGCGGCAACTGCAACTATTCGAGAAACTAAGCGACGCCAAAAAGAGCGGGGGACTTAAAGGGGAGCCTGCTGGGGGTAGGGCGCCAAGCAGCGGTAAATGGAAGTTACAGAGCGGCTAGCGTGAAAACGTCGCCTTTATTCTAATGCCACTTCATGCTCTGCAGAAGACGAGAATCAACAATAGATATAAAGAGATACAAAGTTGTTTCAATTCGTAGCCGGGAATACTCTTACAAAATATACAAAAGTAGGACTGCAAGAACTAGCTCAGAATTGAAAAACAATATATCATTGTCTTGTACAGTCATTTGTGAAATTAAATTAAATACTACGTTGAGGAAATACTATTTAAGGCACCCAAATTATCCCTTTATAAATAGCTAAATATTTAAAAAGAAAAATGTAGTTTCGTCATTTATTTTTAGGAATATTATTTGAACTTTCACTTAAGCCAATCTGAAACATCCAAAGCCATTTAAAGTCCCAAATATATTATTTCAAGGGTATAGCTAGACGTAAAACGAAGATAAAAGAATAGAAGCAGGATGAGCCGTCCCGGATAAAAACCGCTAAAATAGTCGTCGCTTTCCGGGAGGGTCCCCACGCTTCTACTCCATGCCAACTTTTAAATCCTCACTTTCTGCTTCCTATTTCGGGTCAGACTTTAACCCGTAAGAGCCGCCTGCTGTGTCCCAAAGGAAAGGCTTAAAAATACGGGGGGTGTTCCAGTGGTAGAGAGTGAAAGTTGTAGCAGAGTCCACTGCGACTTGTGCAATTTTTAGTGCAACTAATTCTTTCTGAAGTATCTTATTGTTGGGCCACAAAAAACCGCAATTTAGTGCGGCGTATGCGGGCCTTGCCACTCTGCATCCTGCCATTTGCTCTGCGGGATGGCCCGCCCACCGAATCCCAGCCAGCTTGGAGGGAAGTCTTCGCAGTTGGAAGCCTAAGCCTACTTCATGTTCTCTGTTTTTGTTGTCCGGTTTTTGCCGCAGGAAGTCAAAAGTATCGCGGCAGCTTAAACACAGAGAAAGCAAGAGAGGGGAAGTGCGAGTGCAGGAGAAGGATAGAAGGAGTGGGATAGCCACAGATAGTCCCTCTTGTCCTGGAGGGACTCTTGTTATCCTTGCCCGGCGGAGTTTATTTCCCTCTTGTTGATTGTCACAGTTATCCAGAGGAAAATTCTCACCCGCTCTGTGTTATGTGGGTGTTGCCTGTTATGCACTCGAGTACAAATGGCCATAATATGTTGGCCATATTGTTGTAGAGTTGAAAGTCACTGCCAGTTTGTGTGGCTGTAGAGGGTAGGGCTGGGGAGTGTTTAAAATGCGTGAAGCAGACAAGGACCTTAATCTTGTTATCAGGCTTGGAACACCAAATCAGTTTTTGCCGTTTTAGAAGCTATTGAAATGTACAACTCTTTTAGAGCTATTAATGAAACATATATGGATAAATAGAACCAGAACTGATGCAATATAATTTCTAAGCCGTTTTGTTTCGTCATATAGCATATGGCCCGCCCTTCAACTCCATTGAGGAACTTTTGAAAAAAATCCATTGCGTTACGCTTGACTCGGATTTTGGGTCTCGACTCTAGACGGTAGACGCTGCACGCTAGACCTTTCCAATTAGAGCCGAATGGCAATCCGACTATTTGTTATTTTTCGCCCCAAAAACGGAAAGTAAAATAATATTCGCTGCGAACGGAAATGAGCAATTGGAGCGTGAAAAAGTGTAATTACCACTAATTCTCCAAGATCTGGCCGAGCGAACAGTATTTATGGAAATGGCCGCGAAGAGCGAGAACATCAGGGAAGAAGAGGTGGATGTGAAACTGAAGCCGAGCTAATGAGGGGCGATGTTTAATTAAAACTTCTCGCAATTGTTTCTAATGAGTGTCGTTAAAGCATAAAAGAACGGTGTATAAATCACACACGACGATGCCTGGCCCCCAAGCTTACTAAAGCTTACTAAAATGTACATGTTTAGTATCACATATATATATTCCTATATATCCCTCTATTCTGGCCACTTCCGTTTGCCAAACACGTAGCCATAAAGACAGGGGGCAGAAGGGAGCAGCAAACGACACACGCGGCGAGAAAAACTTATGCGCTCAAGCAGTTAGCAGTCACAGATAAGACTGCTGGAAAATGCGGAGAGAAAACCTTATCAACTCAAGCCCCAAGATTTACCAGCCAGACACGTGGAACTGTGTGGCAAGCTCAACTACTTTTGCTGGCCTCCTCCTACGGTAATATATCTCTGCCCCTGCCGTCTATTGCCTCTTAATGCTAATGAAAAATATTTCCAACTGTGCAGCCGGGATTAGGGGAGGTTACCCGTTTATTACTCGACAAGCCTTCAAAATCTCGAGCACACAATACACCCACCCCGACGAACAATAAGTGGCACAAAACTGAAGCCACGACCTCTTATTATGTTGATGGGGCTGGGTGGGAGACATCGTTTAATATTTAGTTGAAGATTTAATGCAGCCACTAAATGTTCTAGGGCAAGGTAGATCTTGGGGATGGAAGCGTGTCACGGGAATTGAAATACTTGAGGGGAAACTTTTTAAAACCATAAATTTCCTATTTTATTTGTTTATAATTTATTTATCATCATTTTCTTTATTTATTTACCAACTATTTTTTGTCTATTTAGTTAATAAGATAAATTTGTGCTAATAAATTAATTTATTGAAAATTAATTTAATTTTCTTGATCATAAAAGTGGAATAATCGTAAAATCTCATCACTTGCATTTACAAGCATTCTGATAAGCCCAAGAATGTGCTCCCTGAATTACATAATGAGTCTGGGGTTTAAGGTTTCATCTTTGCCGTTCGGCCGTCCTGCTGCGGGCACTTTGGACTCCTCGGAAATTATTTCCAGCTCCTAGACAGCCACAGGACGTACGGACACGTAGTTATAGAATTTAACTTGCGGCTGTACATTTTAATTAAGGGGAAAAGAAATGGCCCACCCGAACCCCCGGAGAGCTACAGTCCTTTCTCTTCCTGTGGCCAGAATCTCTCAATAAGTTCTATAAATAAAATTATGCCCGGCATTCCTTGGGATGCCTTGGGAGACCCCACCTGAAACGCAAGGTATATTTTTGGGAATTGAAATTTAAATGAAACTATGTGAGTGCGCCTCCCGCAGGGACCCTCAAAAGGCCTCTCCCAAATGCCAAGTGGGACAGAAAGCAGTTTCAGACGCACTCGGGCCAACGAGCAGAAGTCGCACAACTCATTCATGCAGAAGTCCATTGACATTTAATAGCCGACTGAGCCGACTCCGGATTTTCAGTCCCAGTCCTGCTCTCGAACTCAGTTTTGAACTAAGGCGTCGAAGTCACGGTCCCAATTTCAAAGCTGGACGAGGCAGAGCTTACCGAACTCTCAGGTGTTTCAACCCAAGGGGATCTGTACTCGGACTCGACTATTCCCCTGCTGCGTTTCCACTGCAAAGGTACCTCCGTGTGGAGGGGCTTCTAGTTAAACCTGAAATTCGGTAGCACCATCTAAGAGGGTATATGCGATTGGTAGTCGACAAAGGGATATGTTTCTTATAGAACTAAATGTTCAATGAACTTTTCTGGACCCTACTTAAAAAAAACCCTAATTGGATCATAACTATTTTAATAATAACTATTTTTAGTAATGTGAGATTCAAATAAAGGATATTGTTTTATCGAATCTAACTTTTGTAAATATACTCTCGTGTGTTTCTGATTCTGCTTTATTTTCTTTATTTTTGTTCGAGTTTATTTGCTGCTGCCTTCGCACAGGATGTGGCCGGCTCAGGTGCACATGTCTCCCATTTTGCGGCACTCGCCGGTGGAAGGGACGCCACTTAAATGGGCAGCAGGTTCGACTCGAAGGTAAATTACGCATAAATCATAGAAAATTAAAAGGCCCGAATGAATGAGGCAGCAAATGAATGAATGAGAGCGTGAACAGAGCGAACCGAACGGATGGAATGTGACTTCCGTTCAAGTAATTAATGATGACACATAGAGGTATGAGATTTCGCCGCAGACATATAAATTCTGATTGCCTAAAGGGATAACCTGGACATCGATTAAGGGATTTTCTGCAGAACTGACAGTCATCGAAATGTGTGAAAACTGTCAATAGAAATGGGATTCTAATTGGTTTTAAACTCTTTTCAACGGATAATGGTCAGCCCTGATAACGGATGAAAATTTATGGGCTCGGACTGCGATTGCAGGAGGGTTCAACGTTAAAATTAATTCACTGATGAATGTGGAAATCATTGTATGTTGTAGGCAAATTAATACCGCGAGACTGTTATGACGAAATACATAGTTTTAATTAAGTTGGACTGCTTTATCAATAAATCATATTAAAGAAAAGCACTGGAATATTGAAAGCCCCTCTGCGCAGCGACCTTAACCAGATGAACATACAAATTTTTCCGCGAATCACTTAACCCTTCATAAATTTACAACTGATTTCCAATTAGGGACTGACAGATTTGGGCTCCCGACTCGAGCGAACCCATAAATTGCCTCCCCAAAATCAATTTCATCTTTCGCTGAGATTACCAAAAAAGCTGAAAGCTGCTTACCAGCTATGCCACAAATGGCCATCGATTTCGGGCCACGTATTCTCCGGGCCTCTGGGTCCGCAGCCGCAAGTTCAACGGTCGAAGCTGTCGCCGCCGTCGCATCCAATGAACTGATTAGACAAACAATTAATTCCTGCCAATTATGGTTGCTGCTTGCCGTCACTGCGCTTCTGGCCGAGTCCGAAAACTGAACTGGAAACCACTTAAACGCGTTTTGATTGAAAAGCTTAAAGGAGCATCCCGCCCCGCAGAGCTGCCCAGCAGCCATTTGTGTCGCGCCACCGATACTTTTGACCCCACGGCCAGCCCAACCTCCTGACTTTCCTCGCTTTTCCTGCTTCCCCCGTTGATTTGCGTTGCTCAAGGTCCCCGAACAATTTGACATAAATCTAAACAAAACAAGTAAAGTAGCCGGGGCAGACGCAAGTCCGCACTCGCAGTCGGAAAGTGTAGTCTTGTGTAGCTGGTCCTATACCCTGCAATTGAAGTTTGTATCTGGTGTTGTTCCATTTTAGAAGTTAAGGTGTTATAGGCACATTTCGATAAATTTTTTTTAATTTGTATGAAAGTGTGAACAAGCTTAGCAGCTAAGCATTGTAATTAAAGTAAAAAGTACCATATTAAAACTGTCATGATAGTATCATCTAATGTTAGTTTTCTTTTTTATAAAATAAGATAGTAGCTTGTGGATATAATAGTATCTGATAGTAGTTTGGTTTTATATATTTAATTTTTTTTTAATTTGTACATTGGATGGATTTGTTCAAAACAAAATTTAAACCTTTTTTTACAATTTTGAAACATAAACCCATTTTAGAATTTAAGGATTATAAGACCTATATTTAAGGTCTTTTACGAAATTCCAACACCCAGCACTATATGCATACACCCTGTTTGGTGTCGGACTGCTCTAAGAAGTGGCCGCACGATGACTCCATTAATCAAGGCCGCAAACAAGCGTGGCACCCGCCGGAGAGGACGCCCGGAACAGGGGGATGGAATTGCATTGGTGGGTGGTGGGTGCTGAGTAGTAACTAAGGACAGAGGTTAACTGCTGGATACACACACATACACACATATAAACATAAATAATTGGAATGATTCTTTAAAGGCAATTACCTAATTTGGAACGCTTTGAATAATTGCCCAGGACTTAAAAGTCTGCGCAACCAAATCTGTGAAAACGCAACAGTGGCAGGGGCAGAAAGGGACAGACAGACGGGCGAGAGAGATAGCAAAAGGACAGCGTCGCACTAAGCGGCTTAATGCCCCAAAATGAAGATAAAGTGATTTCAGCGCCGATTCTGTTTTTGCAAGTGCAACACGCCCGAGAGACGTTTAAATCCAAAACAGTTCGAAAATAATTAGAGCGTTTAGTGACCCCATCTACGCTCGGAAGGCAGTGGCCGCCCACAATATCTCCGGTTTCCCATTGCCCCTCCGGGAACGCGCTGAAATGTTGAGAGCCATGTTGCACGACGACGCCAACGGACGGAGAAAGAAGACAGCGACATAACTAGATGAACACTAAATACTCAGTAATTGCGAAAATGCAGTAATTGTGTAGGAGTAATTATTTTTTCAAGCTTTTGTTTTTCTTTGCTTCTTGCTGTATTCATTATTAATTGTGAAGCTTCACAAATGTATTTGTATTTAATGAAAGCTTCCAATAAAATCGAATAACTAGGTGGGTAATCCAATTGCACTGCGTCGCCATGCAACTGGTTTAAAACTTAAACACCGTAAAAATGCAATTAGTGATTAGGTACAGCGACACCAGACAAACGAAAATATATTAATGATGCTCGCATTTAGCCATTTGAACTTTTTTTCAGCGTTTATCGCATTAATCGTTACTGAAATCATGACAAATTGCGAATACCTTTGAAGCACTTTGTTTCGGAGATGATACCAGTGGGAATGGAGGGCAGCCAAGTGGACAGCGGACGTCCGAATCGGAGAAACCAGGACCGGCCACGTCCCAAGTGACCCAAAAGGACACGCAGCGAACCCTTGACTCTGGGAATGATAAACGGATAGGGGGCGGGGAGCTGCGGCCGGAGTCTGGCACAGTTTGAAGTTAAATAAATTAAGGGCAATTAGGCGCAGCATTACAAGCACAAAGGTCACTCGAAACTGGCCTCCGCCTCCCACAGGCCCATAGGCCAGGTGATTTCTGAAGTTATGAACGAAATGTTTATTTGCGGACTTCTCAGCGGGAGACAACTGGCATTCGAGGAGCGGTCTCCGGCCCAACTCCATCGCTGCTGATGCGATTTATAATTGCGCACTCCACACTGTACATTTACCGTTTCCCTCTCCGACACAAGGCGGAAGTTGTTCAGCGCGAAGATTAGCGGCGAGTCGGTTCGAGGCCCAGACGAGACCAGAAAGCGTAACGCAAATAGAAAAACAGCAATCAGAAAGCAGCACTTTTGGCCAATTAGCTGCGGCTAATTGTTGCCGGCCTGGTGCAGAGGTGGAAGAAAGTGCTCGTACGCGAAACCCGAAACATGAAGCCAGCCCACAGTCGGGGGAGGAGAAATCGCTGAACAATTTATTGCAAACCACATTAGTCTGTTTCGAAAGGTGCCAAGTCACAAGTGGCTGATCCCCTGGCTGCGATCAGCACTTTTTCCGCCAACTTCCGCTGCTCCCAGAAAATATTTGCATAGTGGCCGAGTTCTACTTTTGCCAGCTAAGCAAAAGATGATCAAAGACGGTCAAGCGGATAATGAATGGAAAATATGCAAATCTAAGTGGGAGGAAATATATAAAAAAAATGTTTTTTTTATTACATTTTACTACTTAGGTAGAATACTATAAGCCAGTTGCACGCACTCTTATTACTTATTTAAAATTTCATTACTAATTTCGACTATAAAAGTCGAACTCGTATGCCCTACGTCGGCATTAAAAATTTAAAAATAAACTCAAGACTGTACTTAATTCAACGGCCAGACCTTTGACATCCATAAAAGCCAGAAACATGCAAAACATATTTTCCACTTAATAATTCAAGCGAATAAAGCTCCAACTTTCAACCCAATCTACTTAGTTCTCGGTACCTGAAGGCATCGAGTGAACTCGAGATACTCATGCTTGGCTGCCCAAAAATACGAAACTAAAAGAAAAATTCAAACACGCAAGAGAAGATTTCACTTTTTGAAGCCCAGGCAACAACTGAGGCAAAGAAAAATACCAGAAAACAATACACAATCATAACTGACCTTAATCAATGTCTACGGAGTTGGGTTTTCTGTCTATCTGCGTGCCCGAGTGTGGGTGGCTGGGAAACTGGAGAGCCATCTGCGTTGGCCAAACACGAAGTGTATCTTCGAATGTAACAAGCATATGCAATCGCGTTTTTTTCGCTCTAAAGGAGGACAAAAACAATGGCAACATGGGCGCTGGGCCGCCCATCTCCATCGGCGAACTACGAGTGCACCACTACCGCTGTTTTCTCTGCCTGTGAACGAGTTTTCTGCGAAAACTTCTCAGGCAATCTAAATCTGGACGGAGCTGGGAGATGCCACTTCTCCAAGTCGCCAGAGCCAGCGATGCTATTTCATTGATATGCAACGAAGGCCGGCCAGAGGGGGTCAAGAAGCCCAGAGGAAACAGGTAACACAGAGAGCGTTTCCTGTCTGGCCGAGAAACAAGACGCGAGAGGTATCATGTACCTGCCCGGAGTGTCCCGAGGTGAAGTAACTTATACGCTATTTCAGCCTCCTCTTCAACTGCCTAACTTCTGGCCTGGGGGTAATTAGTTTAGAGACTTTTTATACCCGTTCTTGTTCTTATTCCAGTTCCCAGTCTCGGGCATCATCATTAAATGAGAGATACAATATCCATATCTGCGGAGTAGCTCTTCCACTGCCGTATGTAAACCGACAGGTCGTAAAATCATCACATTGTGAAATATCTGCACACGATGCAATGAATTCATTCACTTGGCCCGGCGAATTCATTCAGTTAGTTGCGCTCTGCCGCTGGCCTGCGAGTACGAGTAAGTATCTTGTATCTGGCGGATGTGACTCATTCGGTCAAGTCTGAAATTGCGCCGCAAAGCAAAGCGAAGCCAAGCAAACCGAAGCGAAGCCAAGCTATCTTTTTCATTTGCCACTTACTCGTCTGTGCCGACTGCAAGCTAAGCAATTCTCAGAGTTTCTGATGTTTTTCTCCCATCTGTGTTTCTTGGGTCTTTTTTGGGCTTGTTTCCGTCGCTGTTTTCTGCTCGAGTAGCTTGATCGCTGATTGACTGTAGGTACACACAGTACATGCATAGATGAGTGGGAACTATGTACAAAGCCTCTCTTAGGAATATTAAATATATTTTTTACCATTTATGGTATGTACACAATAAGCAGGTAGGCCTTTAAGGTCTTTAAAGTTAATATTGGAACTGCAGCGTAACTGGTCACAAAACAATGCTATTTCATAAATGCAGAAGAAATCGGGGGACCATCAAATTCGTCGTTCATAAAAAGGTTTATGACCTAACCTCTACTTAATAAAAAAATCTGTTCTTAATTTTTGTGCAATTTTTTTAAACAATGCCTGGGTGCCTACAGGTTCTCACCGAAATTTCAACTATACTAATATTTATTGTTGAAATTGCATCGTAACCATCCTACTACTAACAATACGAAATACCATTTCATAAAAGATAAAAATTGATTTTATAAACATTTATGTCCTAAACCTGTACATGGGTACGTTATAAAAGGAATTACCCTTTATTTTAAATCGTTAAATGACTAACAAAAAATGTAAATATAATTATTTTTTATCAGCCTCACTCACAAAAGTTGTAGTTTGTAGCAAGAAAGTGTAGAAAAAGAGTACTGGGTATCAGTATATCAGTATCAGACTGGGTATTGTCGGGAACCTCGACTACAGCCGTTTTTTAAAGAGATAAGAGGTCAGGTGTAATAGGTCAGGTGTAATTACCTATAATAGATTCGAATTTTTGTATATTTTTAATAATTATGTATTTTATAAAATTTCTGAGAAGCAAGAAAGTGGCTTTTTTCAGAGAAAATCAGTGCTTTTCACAGGGTGTTGATGACTCAAATTTTATAGATTAGGATTTCAATCACATATTCAAGTAAAATTTAAAATTTATAAAAAAAAACAGAATACAATAAACATGTTTTATTGTATAAAATCGAACTGATATTCTTATAAACATCACAAACAAATGTTTAAGGAGAAAAATCGAATTTATATTGTCAAGCTCGTCGCATTTATAATCCTTTTTATGTTGTCAGGCTGCCACTCCGCTGAAACGACCGCGCAGTTTATTTATAACGCATCAGACTTTATTTATAAAGCGCCAGGATAATTCGGAATCTTTACAACGACGGCGTGTGCAGTATAATCCTTGTCGCCGTTCTGGTGGGCCTGGCCCACATGTTGCTTGGCATCATGTTGCTGGCCAGCGAATCGGGTAGAGCAACATGGACTCGGGCTTTCGCATCTGTGCTTTCTCCACGCCGCTGAATATGAGCGCACCACGAAGAGAGCCCGAAGTAGCTTCGGGTTGAGCCGAGCTGGGGCTCTGATTTGAGACCGTGGAGCCCCGCATGGCACTCAGTTCCAATTTTTGAGCCCGAACGAGCGGTTGCGTCAGTCCGCTGCGTCGCCATCGCTGTGAGTGCGTGTGCCTGTGTGTGTGCGAGTGATCCAGTGATTGAAGAAGCCCCGTGACTCGGTTTCGGGCAAGGTGCAGTGGAACCGTTGCAGGCCAGCTGCAAGTGCAAATCAATGCCCAACTGCCAGAAGCGGCCCTCGCGGAAAGCCAGCTAGCTCCCCTCGCGACTGGCTCGGGCCCCCAAGTCTCGAATGGGACCGAGCGTGCCGCTCGTAGCGAAAACGAAACCGAAAGCGACGAAAAAAACACGACGAGCATGAACGCGATGCGAATTAAAGCCTTGCGTGGCAAAAAACGCTAACGGAATCCTGCAAAAAACGGGAAAAAATAAATAAATAATAATAGCAGCAAACTAAAGAAAATTGTGCTGGAAAAGGTTGCGTAGCAGAAATAATAATAGAAAACGGCAGAGAGGAAATACGAATTTCGGTGGCCGAAAAGTAAAACCGATTATCATTCGCAGGAGTGAGAGTGAAAGTGGGTTGTGTGTGCGATATAAATAAATATAAATAACATTGGGTCTGGCCAGCGCTAATTACGGCGAAACATGAAAATCTTTGCGAAAAGCGCCGCGCAGAATACACAAACAACAAGTGAGGCCAAGGCGTCAATTAATCAATTTTCCGCTTGACCCACAAGGAAGTTTCCATATCATAATTAAAAAGTATACCAAGGCATACCAAGGGAATGAATGAAATAAAAGTAAACCCTAACATATCCATGAAACACAAATAAAAGCAATACAGCCTCTGAGAAGACTTCATATCAGAACAAACTCCAAGCTCATATAATTAAGCTAAACTGACACAGTTCTAAACTTTTTGTGAAAAATAAAAAATAAAACCCTAAAAAGATAAAACCAAAGAATTAAATCCACCATATCGCCAATAAAACGAGAATCCATGGCTGCAGCCTAGAAGACTCCACCACAGGACTCACAATCTACAAAAGCGAGGAAAATGCATATCAGAGCTTTGGCGATCCTGGTCCTTAGCCTGCTGCCCGGGGTCATCCAGGGCAATCGCTACAACCAGCGCCTCTATGCCAGCGGAGGCGGCTCCCCGTCCGCCTCCTCGCCAGGAAGCTACCGAAGCTCCTCGCCGTCTTCCCAGAACGAGGTGTACTCCGTGGCGGACAGCCAGCCCATGACCGAGGACGGCTACATCCCGCCCAGCCAGCACTTCAACCCCGCCCACACCTCAGACCTGGACCCCCCCGCCCAGCAGCTGAGCACCTGCCAGACGGTGTGCGCCTGCAAGTGGAAGGGCGGCAAGCAGACGGTGGAGTGCATCGATCGGCACCTGATACAGATCCCCGAGCACATCGACCCCAACACCCAGGTGCTGGACATGTCCGGAAACAAGCTGCAAACCCTCTCCAACGAGCAATTTATCAGGGCCAACCTCCTGAACCTGCAGAAGCTGTATCTGAGGAACTGCAAGATCGGCGAGATAGAGAGGGAGACCTTTAAGGGCCTCACCAACCTCGTGGAGCTGGACTTGTCGCACAACCTGCTGGTGAAGGTGCCCAGCCTGGCCCTGGGACACATATCCTCGCTGAGGGAGCTCACCCTGGCCTCCAACCACATCCACAAAATAGAAGCCCAGGCCTTCGCGAACACCCCATCTCTGCACAAGCTGGATCTTTCCCACTGCGACATCCAGACGATCTCCCCCCAGGCCTTCAGTGGCCTGCAGGGCCTGACCCTGCTTCGACTGAACGGAAACAAGCTGAGCGAACTGCTGCCAAAGACCATAGAGACGTTGAGCCGCCTGCACGGAATCGAGCTGCACGACAATCCCTGGCTATGCGACTGCCGGCTGAGGGACACCAAGTTGTGGCTGATGCAGCGGAACATCCCGTATCCGGTCTCCCCAATCTGCTCAGGAGGCCCCGAGCGGATCATCGATCGCACCTTCGCCGATCTTCACGTGGACGAGTTCGCGTGTCGCCCGGAAATGCTGCCCATATCGCACTACGTGGAGACGGCCATGGGCGAGAACGCCTCCATCAACTGCCGAGCGAGGGCCATTCCCGCGGCTAACATCAACTGGTACTGGAACGGGCGGCTCCTGGCGAACAACTCCGCCTTCACCGCCTACCAGAGGATACACATGTTGGAGCAGGTCGAGGGCGGATTCGAGAAGCGGTCCAAGCTGGTGCTGACCAACGCCCAGGAGACGGACTCGAGCGAGTTCTACTGCGTGGCCGAGAACCGGGCTGGCATGGCCGAGGCGAACTTCACCCTCCACGTGAGCATGAGGGCAGCAGGCATGGCCTCGCTCGGAAGCGGACAGATTGTGGGCTTGAGTGCGGCCCTGGTGGCCCTCATTGTCTTCGCCCTCGGCGTGGCCATGTGCCTCCTCCTGAGGGTCAAGCGCCAGCCCTACGCGGACAGTAAGACACCCAATCACATGGAAGTAATCACGTCGGTCAACCATCAGAACTCCATAACGAACAAAACGCAGCCGGTGGTGGGAAACGGCACCGTAGGAGGAGTAGTGATTGCCAACGGAGCGGTGGCCAACATCATAGACGCGGGAGTGATCCAGGGCGGCACTCTGGAGCGGAAGAGCAGCAGTCGGGGAGCTGGGGCTCACGGAGGGCTGGACCAGCGTCATGCCAACCCCGTCCAGAAGCCGCCGAGGCTCACCGATCTGCCTTACTCCACACAGGGATACGACAACAACGGCAGTGTCCTCTCGACGGCGTCCTGCTTCATTTCTCCCACCGGCTCCCCTGGAAACGGCGGAAATAATCCGGACCTAATCAACGACACAAAGCGCTTTGGCAGCGACGAGTTTACGGACCTGAAGATACCACCGATTGGCGGTGTAGGAGCGGGCGGCAGTGGGGAGTACAGCCGGGCCAATGGCTGCGACTCCCTGTACCCCTCCGGGCTTTGGGAGCACGGGGGCCCCATGGGGGCTACATCGGCGGACGATCTGTTCATGAAGCGCTACACGGACAAGACGCCAATTATTGACTCGACGCAGCTCTATGACTTGCACGAGCGCTCGACGGCCACGGATTACTTCAGCAAGACCTTCCCCAGGTCCCACCTGCAGCAGGGGGTGGCGAGCGGAGGAGGCGCCTCGACCGCATCAACCGTCACCACCAATCTTTCGGGCGGCTCCTCTGCGGGCGGGGGCTATCCCAACGACTACGGACTGCCCTTGGTCCCCGGTGCGGAGCACCAGCACAACCACCAGCTGCAGATGCACCCCCTGCAGCAGCTCCAGCAGCAGCTATCCTCCACGCTGAACCACCAGAAGCAGGAGGGCAGCTCCAACGGGAGCAGTCCACACTTCAGCAGTCGCACGCTGCCGCGATTGCACGAGAGTGGCAGTGGCAGCCCCCGCTCCTCGCCGACTCCGGCCGGGGTCAACTCCCTGGCGCCGGGGCCAGCCCTCGCTCCCGCTAGCTCATCCAGTTCCTGTTCCATTCTGCCCAACGGACAGCCCGTCAACGCCAAGACGATACGCGTGTGGCAGAAGGGGGGTGTGCCCGTGCTGCCCCCAGTGACGGCCCTGAAGCGGGCGCTCATCAGCAGCAGCCGCAACTCGCCGGACGAGGGCTACCAGGAGGGCTGCGGCACGGACGTGTAAGCGCCGCTACCCGGGAGGGAGGAAACCAAACCAAGAACTGACTAAACTTAACACAAAGCATAATTATAATAAAACAGGCATGTAGGAGGAAAAGAGAGAGACCTCTTCTAGGTGTAATTCGTAGATAACGTAGCGCTGAGGTCCTAGGTGCAAGCGAACCGTTTGTGATAGTGTCTAACAAAAGATAATGCGAATGAAGATAATAATTGCCCGAGCAAGGAGAGGGCTAAAACGAATCACTGCACTTCACTAACGTATACTCTCCTCGACTAGGCAAGCAACTCGACTACTAAAACAACTCTAAACTAATGTTAACTTGAACGTAAACTAAGCCCCAGCTAAGCATTGTACAGTCAACTTTATTTCTATACCAATGGCAACTCTCAAGTCCCCGCATTACGTAAAAATAACCCAAGATGTAAGCAAAAGGATTGATAAATGTTAATAATTCTTTAAATATATAACTGATGTATGCATATATGTATTTGTGTATGTGTGTGTATGTGTGCGTGAAATATCTAGGATCTTCGAGTAGAAGGATGAGAACCCGAAACCAATAAACCTTTCCTCCAAGACTTGTAATCATAAATCAGAAAACAAACCGAAGTGAAAGCTCAACATTTGTAACTAACAATCCCATATATTGTACTCGTAGGAGGTAAATGAATCATCGTTATTGTAAATACTAGATAACCAATAGAGAAGAAGCCCAATTTTTCATTCGACTATTGTTCAAACTCTCCCTGTAACGTTAGAAGCTGTGAAATTATGCAAACCCAAAACAGGCTCCCGGGGACGGCAGTAAATCTATCTAAGCTGCACACAATGAGCGGTGGTAGTTCTTATATTTGAATATCTTTAATTGCAAAATAAATATTTTAAAACTATTCCATAAATTCCAATTCGATCGAACGTATTTCAAATTCAACTATGTAGTGGATATTTGCTTCATTTTAATATTTCCCCAACTTCTGCAGGCCATCCGCGTAAATAATTGAAATTCCAAAAAATAAATGTAGTCGACCAACTGGCCGAATCGTTTTCCTAATCAAGTTACACCAATTATCCGTCGATTCCATAGAAATACCTGCAAAAAAGCATGATTTACTGCCGTCCAATCAGTGTTAGCAAAGAATATATATAAATTACATTTTGTGAATTTCCAAAAAAAAAAAAAACGAAAAATATTACAAATCGAACTCGAGAGGAGTCGAACTCAAATACACTAGGATAATTGAAATCTGTTGGCAGCCGAAAAGCAGAAAACAAACATCAAACGACGAAGATGAAAAGTAAAGAACGAGGAAGAAAAATATTCATCAAATTCATACGTAAATAAGCATATGTAAATTGTTTTCGAAAAACACTCACAAACACTCATGCAGACATTCGCAAACACATCACAAACAAGCACAGACACGTACGCAGACATACACGGACATGTATGAGCATTCAGGTGTAGGCCAGTTGTCCTTGTAACGGTTTAAAGCGTATCCACAAGATATTAATTGCCCGTATGTGCTAAGAATTAAAATTTAAGAAAACAAAAACCAAACAACAAAACAACAAAAAAAGGCAAACACAAAATAATATTTTTAAGGTAAACCAAAGACTTTTTTCTTTGCATCTAAATGAGCGCAGGAGTCTTCAAAGGACTCTCACATATACATACACACACAGATACAGGACACACGTTCTCGCACTCGTGCAGCCCAAAGGAAGCCGAGCGCCGATTCGAGCAAGAAGAAACCGTAGCATTTAAGTCGAACCTATGTATTATGTATTGTATAATATATACCTACGTATAGTATATAGTCTATAGATGTGTACACTTATCAACAGAGCGGCGTGGCTAAAAAGTAAGCTGAGGTAGGCTGAAGAACGACAGTTGTAGAGACGGGACGGGAGCAGGAGGCCCGCAGACAAAAGGCGAGCACTGAATGCATGAAAGAAACTGAATGAACAACAAAGCAAAACGGAAATATATATAACATTATATATATCTATATATGAACGAAAACATAAACCATTGTCATTATTTTTTACCCACAAGGCTACAAGGCTACCCGGCCAAAGGTAGGTAAGGTACGATCCCCAGCGCCTCGGGGGAGGTGGTCAGGGCTCGGAGTGGCTGACGTGACCCAATTAGCTGCCCATTCGAATTCCGTCCGAAGCTGGGGCTAAAGCCAAAGCTGATTCTACTGCCGGGGCTGCTGTTGCTGCAACGCTTTGCCATATTAGGGCCAATCGTCTAATCGCCAATTATGCATTTTGCCCCCTCGCAGTCACACTAGCCCACTTCCCACTCCCCACAACCACATCCAACCCCACCTATACCCGCAACCTCACCAGTCACCTCATCTCACCTGAAACACACACCACCAACACACACGGGAACAAACAGAAAATGTGGCTCAAATCGATAGGTCTATTCATTTTAGGCCAAAAATATGCCCATGGACGGGGAATATGGAATACACTAAGGAGAAGATGTCGAGAGAAAAGGTTGAAAGTTCATGGGCTTAGTTTTTAGGTAAAAAATTGTCCAATTTCTGTTTATTAAAATCTCTATAATTTCAAGAAAATATTGATTTGTTTAATATTGAAATTTAGTCAAGCTTTACCTTTCTTTATTCCAACCTTTTATATTTTATTATCTTTCTCATCTCAAGAACAAGCGGTAGCCATGGAGACCACTCAATCTATAATCTTTGAGCTTTCAGAACCAGAACATTGGTCAGACATTTTCCATTGCAAATTGGAGATATCTTTTTTGGGAAAATCTGCCAACGACCTCGACTCCGTCCGTATGCACCCTACGACCCCAGGTCTCTGTATGTCTGATTGGACGTGGGTGGTTAGGTGGTACGGACACCGCCTGGGTGTTTTCGGGGGAGGAAGTTGTTAGGCAGCGCACAATAAATACGGCAGCCCAGTACCAGATTATATCATGGCATGCGGCTATGTCTGGGCTTACCCAGGGCGCCGCCCACCACCCAGCCACTATAAACGCCTCGCTCATCCACGGCTTTGGCCACCAAGCCTTATTGACGACGCGCAAAGTTTGCCAACTAAACAAGTTTTGTGCCTCAAATGAAATTTAGGTTGCAACCGAAGCCCAACAAAAGCCAAACAAAACACCGGCCAGCAACAACAAGCAGCGAATGGAAATGAGGAGCGGGGAGTGCCGGGCAAGGAGGGTCTGAGAAAAAATTAGAACTTTTCTGCGCTGAAGGAAAGTGAATTTTATTTGTTCAACTTTATTACGTATACGTGCCGTTGTGCTGCCTGTGCAAATAACCAAAAATGCAAAACGGGGGACGCTCCCACTTCTGCCCCCCCACCTCGCTTCGCCCTTCACCTTCTAATGCCACCCCTCCCAGCTCCCGCCCCCAGCCGGTGATCTCTAATGAAACCGCCGCCATTGCTGCCCGACAGGTGCTCGTCTCACATTTATGTTGCATACATTGCCGCGCTTTCAGGCGTTTTCTGTTTAACGACTTTGGCTAACACATACCTGCACTCGAAAAAAACAGCATCTTGCAAATTATTCGATGGTTTCAGATAAAATAATTGAAATTTTTCATTTTTAACAATAATGATAATTTAAAATAAATAAAGTGTTATAGGCCTTCAGAGCAGTGGAATTTGGAGCACGCCTTTGGCCAGTTAGCAGTAGGAAAGCATGTCTCGAGTGTAAATTGGAGGCATGCGAAATTTATAAGCAAAACAAGTGCCGAAAAAAATAAGGTAAGCCGCACACACGCAGCCAAACACGGCACACTCGTCCTCACTCATATACTCGCACACTTGCCTAAGCTAACAGACAGCGGGCCGTAAATATTGTTGAAAACGGCAGTTTATTTTTGGGGAGCCGAGGAAACATTATTCAATCGAGGGGCTTCTGGCTAAGCCACACCGAGTTGGCCCGGAGAAGTCGAGCAGGAGGCACGGACAATCGGCAACCGCTGATGGATGTGAGCAGAAGCAACAAAGAGACAGCTGCTTGAAGGTGCACCGGCATAATGTTGGACGTTATTTTTGTACCGTTTTGTTCTCCTTGGCGTGTGGTGCTGGCCGTATGGGGGACCGAGCGACCGCAAGTTAAAAAGGAATCAGCAGAGCAGGAAACCAAGTCGCAGCTTCATGAGAGAAGAAAAATGCTCTAACTTTAAAGGCTTTAATGGGAGTATAATGGTAGGTATGGTAGGACAAAGTATTCTACTTTAAATAATTTATTACAAAACAAAAAAAAAAATAATTTAAGCCTGAAAGACTTTAGTATTTTTAGGTTTTTTTTTTAACAAAAAGAACTAAACAGTCAGGCTCTAGGTAGAGTATTAGTGCTGCACACAAACCGGCTCACGACCAGCACACGCGCACACTATAAGCCCACATTCACACGCACACCCCCTACAGGCCGGGAGTCGTAAACAGAGACTCAACAAAGAGTTGTCCTTTGACTGTCAAACACACACACATCCTCGCTCCTACCGCGCTCCGTTCATATGCATGTGTCTCTTAAGCGTCTCTTAAGCACGGGGGAGTTGCCGGCGACGGGAAATCACTTTCTGACTGACTCGACTCGACGCGACTACATTAATTTACATAAGCTTAATTGTTTTATTTAATCAATAAAAATAATTAAATGCCATGTGCGTAAGTAATTAAAACAAATCGTTTTTATTGCGTGGCCGAAATTGGAATTGCATAAACATAAGCCGAAAGGGGGCACAGCAGGCGAACAACGGACTATCTAGTCGCGGAAAAATTTGCATGCAACATGCTGCATGTGGCTCGTAAGCGTAAGCGTGTGTGTGTCTATTTAATTACTGCACATCAAACATTAATCACCAACCAGCCAAATGCAAATACGCATGGGGGGGCCCGAAAACGAAAACGAATTTTTGGCCAAATGATAATTTAGTTTTGATCAGCAAACAGAATTTGACGCCTCAGTCGCGAGGGCGGGGGGCTTTTGCGGAAAGTCAAATCCATAAACCAAATTACTTTGTGCTTTGGTTTCGGCCAAATCTATGCCCACACATATGCATCTAAATGTATCGCTCCTACATATATTTTTTTTGATTTTTGGCAATTTTTCAGCAAAATTTATGGCGCACAAAGCGTAAAAACCAAAATAACCCCAGCAAATCAGTACGAGAAATTATGCAAAAATATTTTTCACTCGCGGTCAGCGGGTGTGTGTCGTGGTTGTGTGTTGGGTGTTGTATGTTTTAGGCGTAGGAAAACGATTTAATCCGAAACACAAACAGGCATACGGACTGGAAACACAGCTACAAATTAAGCTAATGCCCAGATAGATACATTTATATTGATCAGCAATTTAATGTAAATTATATTGTGTATTATGTGGGCAGACTGGGAGCGGAGGGGACGGACGGTGTGCGTGAGCCACATTATGCAAATCAGAGTTTTGTATTTGAATCTCTCAGTCTGTTGCTTTTTATCGATATTTGTTTTATGGCGCACCCACAACCCGCACGCAGAGATAACGAGGAAAGCCCTTTGAGCATATGCCCGGGTAAGTAGGCTACAAAGCGTTGGCAGCGCAGAATTATGGTAAACTTTGTGGCCATCGAAAACGTAAAATAAAGATTTACCGTATGCCGTGTATGGGGCATATCACGCAAGGTATTAAAAATTCATTTTGGGATTATTGTGCATTTTTTTTTAAAGTTCCCACGCGGTGAGCTTAATGGGCTACTGACAATATTTTGGGTAATGTGGGCCGCAATGACAAAAAAAAATAGTTACATTTTTAGCTATGGTTGGTTTCGAGGAATCAGGCGACACACCGCAATTATCTAAAAGCAGGTATGCTTTCATTCGGCTTGACATTTTTGATTTCCTTGAAAAATCATCCCAAGTCGTCTATTTTCCCGCTCACCTTACATTGCTATTTTTTTTTTATCAAGGGACAGGCGTGGCATTCATAGGATTTTCAGCCAGGAGCCGGAGCAATAACACAGCCACAACGTTGTCGAGACGGGGCCGGGGGAATATCAAGATCCCGCTCCAAATAAGCCTCCTGCTTCAGTTTTTTTGTATCGTTTTTGGCCATTCTTGCCGCTGTACTCATTAAAAATTCAATAGAAAATACATTGTGGATGTATTCTTGTTGTTCTCCTGCCACGCTCTCTATTTTTTTCCAGCTTTCAACAACAACAATTACATTTCCATGCAAATCAAATTGGGAAAGATACCGTCTACCCAGAAGACGGGCCAGAGAAGGAAAAAGTGTACAAGAAAAAATTATAAAAACAATTTGCACTTTGACTTTAATCTTGGCTTGGCATTTAAGGCGATATTGGGAATCGCTTCGCTCAGATAGGTAATTGGGCACGTGTGTCACCTGAGATAATATTCACCGACCTGGCTCCATTCAAATCCAATCGAATCGGTGCCAATCAAATCGATTCCCGTTCTCGCTCCTCTTATTGATTCATTGAGTGTCGTGGCAGCCGGCTAGTTAAGTTAAGTTCATTGCCACCTTCGACGCCCAGGTTGTCAGCGTGATTAAATAATAATCAGCCGAGGCATCGGCACCACTCTGCTCCACGCTCCACGCCCCCACACCACCCGTATCCCATTACCCACTCGATTTTATCCTCTTCGGCGGGTGGTTTTTGCGTGTCTGATTCGCTGGCAGAGACATTTATGACTTATCGATTGTTATTCATTTTCCCAGCGCCAGCGCAAATATTTAGTCAATTTGTCAAAAAGCACGGCAGCGAATCGGCAGCGAAAGGTAGGCTGGATGGCACATAAGGGGTTAATAATTCATGTTGTGCAATGCAATGGTGGCGGCCGAAAAACTTTCCCTCCTGGCCCCGCCATCTGTCACACCTCATCAAGTGATTGTGTGCGTGAGCCGCCAGCGAAGCCCGTCACTACCTCCGATTTCTGACAATATCGTCAATAATTATCCCCATGTATCACGAAAAATGTTCGCCGCTTTGACAAATACGTGTTAATGAACACCGAGTGCGCCTCCACTGCTACTGCACCTCGGCCATTTTGGGGAAATTCGAGCCGACCAGCGGAAAGTTCAACTGGCAGCAATCATCGCAAATAAGTTATAATGTGGGAAATTGAATGGTAATCACGCGTCAAAGTGCGAATTGCGGAGAGGCCAATTAGTGGATGGAAATGCCATTTAATTCTGATATTTTACGTCGTCATATTTGAATCTTTTTAAGAAACGACTCTTTTAACTTTAACTTTCCCCTACAGACTTACAGCTTTATTTAAATTTTACAGTTTGGAAGAAGCCTGCTGACTTAAAGCAGGAACATTCATACCACTATTTATTCACAACTGAAGCATAAATCAGAAGTAAAAGAAACGCAATTCCAAACAGAAATCAATTCAAAAGCATTGCGTATACGCCCGGTTGACACGCATGAAAGAACACCACAAACTGAGAAGTCATGCGAGCCGCCAGAAGGACCTGATTGAAGAGGCTTATAAAGTCGTAACTATTATTCCAATACGTCATAAACTTGAAACTCCTCGCACCGTACGCTCCAGTAAGTGCTTAGGGGCTACACAACCTCCGCCATGGAAACCAGAGCACTTACAAGTCATTCGGGACTGGGCAGCCTTTAAGGCGCTTGATTGCAGCAGTACCTGGCCTCTGCCATCCCCCATTCATCATTATTAAGGCTCTTAATTTATGATGCCCCTAGTCCGTCGACGGTTACGATGTGTTTTCTTTTCTTTTTATGTTTTATGTTCTGTGTTTTACATTGACTATAAACTCGTGCAATATGCCGCCAGCCTGCGAGACGGGAAACCTCGACTCGACTCGATTCGAGTTCAAAGCACAGGTAAAAGGCCTCCCCTTCTGCTCCACCCCATGTTTTTTTCGTGTGCGCACAAAAATCGATAAATCTTAAAAATTCAATAACAGCCCACACACGCGACTCCCCCACGCGCTGCCCCTCAGATGACTCTGCGGCAAGGCCGAGCGTGGCAGGAGCGAACCCTTTAGCATTCCATTGGGTGCTTGTGTCAGTTCCCTTTCAGGGTCAATGACAAACGGCTCGTGTCAGCTCGGCTACCTTTTCCGGAGAGGTAATTAAAGATTTACCAATCGAACTCGAATGAATTACCTAATAAGGTATGCAAGGCGTGTCAGTAGTCCATGATCGGCGCCCTAAAAAGAGCCCTTATTTAAATTTAAAGCTTTTCCTTTCCTTTCACCTCGAACTTTAATTTATTAAACGAAAGTACCTTTGAGTCATTTAATGTTCAGCTTAAAGATTAGATCCTTATCCATTATAATCGGAGGCAAGGCGTATCAGAGAATCAGTGCGAGGCCAGAAAGCCACCCCTTCGAGTCAGATTTTTTCATTGGTGTTCATCTGAGATTGACGGAAACTTTTAATTGGCAACTTTAAGGCGTAATCTACACCGCGCGCTCAGACACAAACAATTTCCGCGGGCCGGGGGGCCAGAACGGGGAAGGCAGGCCGGAACTTGTTATAAGCCTTCGTCAATGCCTTGAAAGTAGAGCGTCTCAACAAGTTTCCAGGAATCGTTCGGCAAACTTTTGCTTTCATCGTTGGGACGCCAAGCTTAAAGAGAAATTCCATTATTGGCTCCGCTTAAAGCCCAAGACGGAGCAGGAGCCCGCCAAACGTCAGATGAGTGGAAAAACTATTAATTATATACCGAAAATAAAGCTCCTGACCAAGAGCAAGCACCAAGGCAACAGAAACATCGATGTCGAGCCCCGAAAAAAGAAAAAAGGATTTTCAGCAGAGCCCCGAGCCAAGGAGTAAAGCATTCGAATTATTTATTGCAAGCGTACGTAAAATATGTATGAGTGTATTTATTTTTGCCATATTTCAGATATTTTTGGACACAGTATTCGCCGATCTGAAATTCGGCGTCCCCTGCTGTGTTAAGCGGCTCAAATATTTGGTTCATTCAAGGGTTTCCATGTACCCAAAAAAAGGTTTAAGAACTGGGAGTGCATTTCCGACGATAAGGTACTTTGGCAACTCAATTAAGGAATAAAAGAGAGCCAGTAAATGGGGAGATGGCCCTTTTAAAACACTCAAAGACTTTAAGGATTACCTTGCCAAGAAAAACACGAAGGAAAAGCATATTCCATGACATGAGTGTGTTGGTTCAGTTTCAAAAACGCTTTTGATCAATGCCCATTCTTTTACGTCCATATCTGAAAAGTAATCTAATTTTTCTGCACCATTCAATTAATACATTGTAATTATATTTATTAAACAAATTATTTATTCTTTCTTTCAGAGGCGTGTTAAATGTATAGATCAACTTAAGACTCAGCTTCAAACTTTTTACATCGTATATATTGATAACAATAGAAATTTGGGCCTAGATCTAGGGATAACATTATAATAATCCTCTCTGTGAAAGGATGTATTTGAACTTTATGAGAACACAATTCTTAAAAGCTTCCATGGTGTATAAGTGACAGATGTAGCTAGGATTTTGAACTGAACCTTAAATAAGACTTTATTTGTTTCTTAGACCTTGAAGCTTGTAAATCGACGCTAAAAGGGCTTAAGTTATACAAAGCTCCACCTAATTTACACAAATTTTAAAAATGTCAAATAGAGAAGTGTGAATGGTTAACTAGACCAAAGTTTAGCTAAACTATTACGAATTTAGCCACGAGTTAAATAGCGCAAAAATAATCACAAAATGAATAATTTATTTCAAAAATGGGCATAGAGCCAATGATAGAATTATTATTATTAATTATTTTATCAAATATTTATGGCATTAAATGTTAAAAAAGTTTCCTCCCAGCACACACACATTGTACAATGGGGTGTATATATGTACATATGTATGTTGGTGAAAAAAGCTGCTCCCCGAGGATTGCATGTCTGGGCCTTGACATGCCATCCCTTGAACCTTGACTGCAGTTGAGGTGACAGCTGGGAACTCCCTCCATCGGGAAAACTTAAACTTTATCTAGACATACTATATAACTTTATCTTTTGTTTGGTTGCTTGGAACGAGGAAGTAAAAGTCACAATTTTATTGGCAATACTTTTGCTGTTGCTGGGTGCCTAGCAATTAAACCATTTACAGTTTATAACCATGGCATGCCATTAAATAGAATTAAGACATGCCCCGCTCCCGCTCCCAGTCCTGGTCGATGTTTTCGCCACACTTTCCTGCCCATGCGGAGCGATTCACCCTCTTCACCCCCACTCGAGTCCAAGTCGACTCTGCGGCAGTCAGTCAAGCGCAATGCCAAAAACTGAAGTACCAATTCAAGAGAGCTCCGCCATAAATCGCTTATCACGCGACATTAAAACAACAGGAGCAGCAAAAACAACATGACAACACAACAATGTTGCCGAGTGACTTTGGTCGTTGTTTGGTTGCTTACTGCCCGCAGCAAATGCCAAAAATTACCGCAAACAAAAACAATACAACAGAATCGGAAGCAGCAGCACAGCAGCAGGAGCAACAGCAGCAAAAGCACAAAAAAATAAAGATTGAAATTGTAACGGCCACAGAGAGTTTTAATGTACTGCCAGTTGGCGGGCAAAAAGTGGGTGGCCAGAAAGGGGTGTGGTCGTGGAAAGCCTTGAAAAATGGCAACAGAAGATTAAGCGTATAAAAATGGAACTCTAGCCGAGAGCCAAAAGAGGGTAGAACAGAACCCGAAACCGAAACAAAAAAACCAAAACCGAATGGAGCAAGGGATGCTGGGTAAATTGGATTTCGGGTCCAAGTCCGGGAGCTACAGCAGCCGAAATAAAAATTAAGACGTCATCAAAATGCAATTAAAAAGTAGGTAAAAATGAAAATAGCCGCAGATTTATTTAAGCCCAAGTCTCAGCGCCCCTCCATTCCCCCCCTTCCAGCTCCCCCCGCCAAAAGCCATTAAACAGAATGAACCGGATCCGGGCGAAAGTCCGGGCAGATGTTTGGCTCTTGTCTAGGAACAATAACAGCAAATAGATTTATTGTTGATGGCATTATTAAATTTTCTTCCCTTTTTTTGCTCACTTGCTCGCTGTCATAATAAAAAGAACAAGCGGCGACCAGAACGGACGGCGGCGAGAACGAAGAGCCCTGGGTGCCATGGCATATTGGACACTAAGGTGGCTAACGATGAGCGGCGCGCGCGGTGGTAACAACCATCGCGATGTCAAGCCCCACGACGACACAGCGCCCCAGGGCAAGCCACTCAACTTAGTTCCAGGACTCAAGAATCTACAATAACAACAAATAAAAAAAAACAAAAAGTCGGAAGAGTGGAAAAAATATGAACATGGAAAATGAGCGCATGAAATTGGGGCCTTGATGGAGGTCGGGTGGAAAATTCTTCTGGCCTTGAATATTGTTACCGGAGGGCCAACAACACAGATTTTACTTTTCAGGAGTACCTGCTTTTCGGTATACTTTAAATCAGCCGAAAACAGCCAATTACTAAGCTGTAATTAACATAAACAAAATCAGATATATTATTCATTGACCGTACCGTACATGCATACCGTACATTTTGTTTTCATTGTTTGTTCTAAAGAACCTACAGTTTTAGTGGGTAATATGTGTTGTGGCCGAAAATCCCCCAGGCACAACTGTTTTAAAGTGTCACCATCAGTGGCTTTCACTTTAAACTTTCTGTAACTTTGGTTTACTTTCACAGCATTAGTTTTGGCAGAAAAATTAGAAAATCTTTTTAAATATAAAAAGTTGGAATATTTGTCCAATAATTTTTGATATATATTAATATATAAATATCGATGATTTGATATTTTCTATGTATTTTCCCAATCATAAAATTGATTGGATCATAGGAGGTAGAAGTGAAATGAATAAAAAGTATGATGATTTCAACTTTAATATTTAAAATATTGCCAAGGAGAAATACACATTAATTGCAAACAATTTACGAACAAATGACTGCAGGTGCAGTATCCTTTCATCTGCAGACCAAATGTTTGACAATTTATTGTGAGGTATGTATGTATGTACCTTTATAAGAAATTCCCCATAGGCCATCCACGTCATTCCCATGAAACAGCAATCACGGAGAAAAAATGACTAAAGTCCTGGCTTGTCATTATCAAAAAGCACATAACAGACAAGATAGAAGCCAAGAGGGACGACAGCCGACAGGAGCACTAGAAGCACTGACAATCCCAAAGCCCGATAAGGACTCTCCCACACACGAGCAACCACAATGAGACGCACCAAATCCTGAGAAAATCCCAACGAGAATCTGTTGCAATCGCGTCGACCCGACGAATAAATAAAAATAGATGCTTCGAGCTGGTATACTCGAATGTATACATAGTAAGTATCTTAAGTTTGTAAAACGTTTACTAAGCTGATGCCTCAGCTGGAATAAATCCTTATCTGTATTACTATCGAATTAAAGCAAAAAAGTAATATTGAAAAGGGGAAAAATAAATGCTGTACTCATTTGATCAGAAAGAAGCGCGTCCCGTCTGTCGTACTTTCTATTACCCCAGAGACATAACTGTAATTACAAGAGTACACAACTGTTCACCCTGCAGCCCACTCTGTGATTGGGAGTGTGTGTGGGTGTGTTCCGTCGCTCCAGCCATATTCTTGCGTCTGGCACAACGGAAGCGCCGCGAGCGGTGAGAGAATCCGAACAAGGGGAGAAAGCCAGAGGGAAAATCATGGAAATAAAAATAAATTAAAAAACGAAGCATGAAATAAGGAAATTTATCAGCGGCGCAGCGCAGCGCCAAAGCCAAAAGCCAGACGCAGCAGAAATGCACTCGGAGAAGGGATGGGGGGTAGCTCGAAGGCGGCTTAGAGCTTAGGGGGCGTGGTAGCCGGGCCAAGCTGTCAGGTGAGCACAATTTAATTTCTCAAGTTGTTCTCAGTCTGTTTCGCGTCCTCTCGTTCCCTCTAATCAAAAGGATTTTTATCGTCCTGGCTACGACGCGTATTCAAACCTCACTTCCACACTCCGTCGAAATCCGAGTCCTCCTCTTTACAAGCCTCCAGCTGCCACCCCTCCGCCCGTCCTTTGACAGGCTCGGCTTTTTATGCAGTCCCTGATAAAGAGAAGAAACAAAATCCAACTAAGACTGACGCGAATGAGAATGATTGACTACGAAATACCCCGAAAAATTTTAAGTTCAACCTTAAGAGCATAGAGCCCACAGATTCGAATGCGTGGTGCGAGTGCTGATGATGAACCTCAGCGCAGTGCCAGCGACTGTGCCCGTCAATCTGTCAACGGCTGTCTGACTTGTTAACTTCTCTCGCTTTCAATTACCCCATTTAACGACAGTCAGCGAATGTTAAATACCTGATTCGGGAGACCAAAAGGTGTCTTTTGAAATTTGCATTGGCATTATTTCAAAGACTTCTGACACTAATTAATTTCATAGTTCTTTGTAATTGAACAGGTACACAGTTCATACGTTTTTCGTTTGTGTCATTAAGTTCTTTTTGTAGTTACATTTCGTTTGAATTGAAAATATAATATATACTATATGTATATTTAATATGGGTATTCTTTACAAGAACTTTCAACTTTTATATGATTTTCCAAGTATATAAGTTTAACTTTTTAGTTTATTTAGATTAAATTGATTAGCTTAAGATAGTATATACCCCTGAATGCCCAAGTCTGTACGGTATCTGCCACGTTGACAGCGACAAAAGCCTCTCTGACAAGGACACGGCAGCTGCCTACCTAGGCAGGGTCTGGACTTGGACGCGCTTGCCCTGCAACTTGCATGTGGCACGCCAAAAAAGCAAAACGCAGAATAACAAAAATGCAAAATTGGAATATAGAAGCCGGGGGAGGTAAAGGTGTTTCTTCGGCGGTGGCAAAACCACGACAAAACAATACCGAATGGTCTGGCCTGTGCTGGCACCTCAACTGCCTGAAGACTGAAGACGGCAGACTGAAGTGTGTGTCACAAACATGACAAGCAATGTCGACGTCAAACTGCCAGCTGCCAACTGCTGCCAGCAGCTGCCAGGATCCGCAGCCAGGTTCCATTACAAGGACAAACCTCATCCACATCCTCATCCTCGACCAGATCCATATTCTGTAGCGCCAGCAGGCCAACTCAGTAAATCATTGGGCCAAGCCATGCGTAAGAAGACGCTTCCTAATTTTCAGCTTGTACACTTTTCCAGGGTAGACATTCATTTTCTGAAAGGCTTTATTTAATATTAGAGTTAAAATTTATTCCTAGCAGTAAAAGTTTCACGAGAAACTCTCAAACAACGTATGTACATTTTTCTGCTTGTTGAGCTAGCCAGTTTGAAATCACTTTTTATTATTATTAGTCTGTAAAAATAAACCCAAGCAGTTTTCTTAATTAAATCCAAATTTAGAATTTCATCCAAACATTTATCTACCAGCTCGAGTTAAAAAGTTTTTTATTGAAAGTTTCAATATTTTATTTCAATATTAATTACTATTCTTATTTATAACTTGCTAGTTAATTAATGGCTCCAGCTCCCACAGCTCGCTTTTCCGCCGCAGTCAAGACAACTAATTAAATTAGGAATCCTTTCCAATCTGGAAGGAGATTTGCGGTGAAGAAAGGGTGCAAGGGTGGGCAGAAAACATAAATAATCTGAGCCAAGTCAATGGCCCACGCTCCGTGTTTTGACTTCCGCTTTCGTGCCGGAAACCATTTTGGCGTAAACCCACCTCCTCCCTGTCACCACCCCCTCTAACTTTGCAGCTTCCTCCTTTTCTCATTTGCAGCGCTTTTCGTTTGAATTTTGCATTAGCCCAACCCCGCAGCCGACCCCGAGCGGCACGCTAAGTGCAGGCTCGTTTGAAATAAATATGCCGCAAAAGCAAACAAACAATCAGAAGGAGCAGGGGCTTCGCTGGATCCAGGGGAGTGGCAGGACTTACCATAGACGCAGCGGCAATCGCAGTCGGAGTCTGAATCAGACTCGGAGTACGGGAGAACCGGGAATCCGGGCGGAGGAGCTACAAGGCAAACAACGCGTTGGGCGAACCGCAGGCCAAACACAGTCAGTTGTAGACTGAGAAAAAATTTAAGTTTGGCTTTCACTTGGAGTTTCATTATTAAAAAAATTATAATGTTACTATATAGAATATATATAGGGTCTGCGGACTGGAGGCCCAAATTTCATGCGTTTTTTAGATGCTTAAAAATTAAGCGTTTTTGTTTTAACTAACTATTGCCATGCATAGAAATTTAATTTTGGCAGGTATTCTTGAACATATAAAAGTTTAGATGACTTATAATTATGAAACAAGAAAGGAAAGATATCTTTGGACGGAGCCGAAGTTAATATACCCTTGCAGTTAAGATCGGATACAAATCACAAATATCAAACATATGTAGTTGGACGATCCTTTTGAAAATGGTATTATAAAACAAATTTTTTAGAAATTGGAATAGAAAATTCCAACTCTAAAATCACCAAAGTTACGGTGTTCCAACTTATATACTGTGGCAATGGAAAGAAGGGTTTGTGCAAAGTTTTAAGTCAATATCTTTAAGACTAAGATACAAGTTCGTGTAAAAACAGACAGACCGACGGACAGACGGACATGCTTATATCAACTCAGGAGGTGATCCTGATCCAGATTATATATAATTTATAGGGTCGGAGATGTTCCCTTCACTGCATTGCACACTTTTGACCAAACATTATAATACCCTCTGCAATGGTTTCAATTTTCAAAAAATTTCTAGACTAGAAGACCATCTTAGACATACATATGAAAAGTCTTAATATAGAGACATAGATACATAAAGAAACATAGATACATAGATACATAAATACAAGGTTAACAATTCTTGGTCCTTAATAATGACTCCTTATACAAAAATCCTTATTTGGTTTCCTTGCACATTTTTGAAATAATTTATCTAATTTTTTATAATAATAATTTATAATTTTTTTAACTCTATATACCACATTAAACTACATGACACATTGTCAAAATAAAAGTCCATTCCTAAAACATCCTTAAACACAAACTCTTATTACACTCAAATTTAATAAATTTTTTATTCAAATAATTTTTTTATTCAAATTTAAAGTCAAATTTATTTCAGTGCATACATCTGGAATCATGAGTCGCCTCCAGTAAGCCATTCAATGGTTGCCTCTGATGGCTTCGCTTCCGCCCTCGTCCACTCCCTCGCCACGCCCCGCCCACTTTCTCTGCGCCTCCATCTCATTGTCGTTGGCTAACATTTGCAATTCAATTGGTAAGCGCCACCTTTTGGCCCGCGCCGGAAATCGCTTACTATGGCGGCGAGAGCAAGAAAGGTTTGCCAATACCACAGAACCCATTCAACATTCAGCCTTCCGCCTTCAGCCTTAACCCCTTGACCCCCCGCCCTTTGGTGTCTCGCAGTGTCGCGAGCTCCTCGCAATTGCACAATAAAATGGCAACATTGTGGCCAAACGACGAGAACTAATATCGTCCTTAACTATGTCTGTATGTATGTATATACGTGGGTATTTTCTTAGTGCCAGGGATGGGGTTATGCGGGGGGATTATGCACTTAGCGGACATCATCAGGCTGTCAGTGGAGATGGCCTAGATGCGATTGCCGAGATTAATAAAGAGTACCTAGCATTATTATAAAAATATTAAGCCATGTTATGGGCAATGGCAACACAAAATATAAATCCTATATGTCCGAAAAATTAAACCGAATGGCAAAAATTAACTGAAAAATATTTCAATTTACAATTTTATTCCAATGTAACCTTTACATATACTTATTTCAATAACAATTCTATACATTTATTGTGCATTTTCTGAATATATCTTTTAAATACAGACATAAGACTCCTTTCAAACCCATACATTTAGTTACGCCCCACTAAGAGTGCAGGTGAGTTAAGCTTAAAATATCAAAAAATACTTAAGAACTGTATACAGTCTCGGTCACGCACTCATCGCTAATGGGCCATCATTAGGGCAATCCGCTGGTGGAAAAATGCAAGTCAATTAAGTATCAAATGGTTCGGTCTCCTTCGCCTTCTCTCTAGGGGCTGGAGGCCATCAGTGCAAACAATCGCATTTCGAGCATCTTCTGCATAAATCGAAAGCAAATTGAGCCAATTTCTGTATAAATACTACGCACTAACGAGATGAAAGGCGGCGGTGGAGGAGATACAAATGGGGAGCCCTCCTCGGTTTGGCAACGATGAGAGGCGGCGCATTACCGGCCAGAGTGCCATAAAAATGTGTATTAAAATGAGTAAAAACATTTATTTGCATAAAGTCAAACGGCCGCGGCCGTACTGGCTCGGGAAGTGAGACAGCAATTGAAAAGGAGTGCGAGTGAGCGATGAAAGTGGGTTGCGGAAAACTATTCCAAGTGGCAAAAGTTTTAGTTGCGTACACTTTTAGCCCGGCTCTGAGGCTCTGAGCCCGCGAGTGTGCACTTGAGTCACGCATAAGTTGCAGCAAGCAGGTCGAAGGAAACGCCAACAAATGATAGTGGCAGGGAGGGGCTTAGGCAAAGCAAGGCTCAGATTCTAGCCGCGCTGAATAAATTGCAAGTAAAGCCAAAAGGACACGCACACACAGAGGAAAAAATACTCGTATGCACCGCAAAAACAAACATCCTTGTAGGAGTTCCTGTTTGGGGGTGCAGAAAGTGAGATTTTTAATCAGGGCTCGCAATAATTGACATTAATACACCCCCACTCCAAGGTATTGTGGTTTAACTTTAAAGTAGGTGGAAAAATATGGATTTAGAAAACACACATTGAACAAATCATGTATTAGTCAAAAACTTAGTATAGTATTATACAATATCACGCATTTCAAAAAATTGTATAAGAATTTCTTCTCATGCTAAGTTTATTCTTTTTGGTAATAAATAATACATTGGTATAGTAAAGTGAAGTACAGCAAAAAATAGTAGAGTTTATTACACTATACTATATACTAAATAACATAGTTTAAGGTTTAGTAAACTATACTATAATTTAATTTTAATAGAAATATTTAATAGTATTAATAGAAGTATTAGTTATAATTAGTAATAAAGCCATTAGTGATTTAATTTTTAAGTAAGCTTTAGGTTCAGAAATCTTAACCCAAGATTTTTTATTGCAATTTTTTGTCTTCGACAAATAATTAGAAATAAGCTGCGTTTCTTATTCTTCGGTTTTAGCGTAAAAAGCTGAGAGTCAAATGCCAGACCAGAGCTTGGCAAACTATCCATCTGGCAAGCCGAAAATGAAATGGCATTGCGGCAATGCCAGCAAAATGAAAATACACGCAATCAATTCTGTTTACCCCCGAAGCTCGTTCGATACGTGTGGATCGTTCGATGTGTGGGAGAACTGAGAAGTTGGGTAGAAGAAAAGTGTTTTTAATACGCACTCTGAAAAAAATTAAATTGTTGAATTAGCTTAAATTTTTAATAATAAATTATATTAAAATAATTGATTGTTCAATGGATTTATAAAAAATAAAACAAACAGAAACTATACATAATTAAAAAGTTTTTATATTTATATAAAAGCAAACAACAAATATATACAATTGTGCAATATTGAATAAATAAACTATTTACATTTTATACAAGTGCCTATTAATTGTTTTTTAAGTGTAGGGCTGGGACTTTGTCGACAGAGTCCATGAGGTGGTTGTCGAAGGCCAACGGCGATTAACTCAAGTCAAACAGTGAGTGATTGTTTTGCAGGGCCAAGTCTGTTTCTGATTACGCCATTGCATTTGTTATCACAGACACGCAGCCTGATGAACGGAGGGAAGATTGAGTGGAGGGGTGGGGTCCTCGGATGGGGATAAAGAATCCTTGGCTGCGGTAGCATCATCTGGGGACGGAGTGGGATCTACCCACGCAGAAACGCGTCAACATCGTTGAAAGGATTTCCGCGGCAGTCGTACGGATAAAAATAAATTCAGAAATTGCTACCGATTCGCTACCATCGGCAAGGACAACTTTTCCTCAAGTGTCGATACTCAAAGATGTTACCATCGGTTTACCAACAGCACTTCCCGCCTTCTGTTTCCCGCGGGCCCACCAACTTAATACCCAACTGCCATTCGATTTGCGTCGCTTTAGCTTCACTCTCAATTTGAGATTCCGCTCCTTATTTTTAGCCATACGGCAGATCCGGGCAGCCAAATTGCTTTTGAAAAGCATTTACCCGAGCTAATCCAGTCTATAAAAAGGCTTTAAGCTCGTCCTTACTGCTTTGGAAGCGAAAGCCGCATCCTGAACACACAGCCAGAGTAGGCCATCCATCAAGTCATCATCCTAAAGCAAAACTAAAAACGAATAATTAACATCAATTAGTTGCCAGGCAAAATGCCGTGTCAATCAAGCAAAAATCTAGTACGAGTCTAATAGCTCACTTTTGACACTCACGAAAAAGATGGTAAAATAAAGTCAATACCCTTGAAATTTGTGATGTTTGTTGGTCCAAAGACACCCGTGAACTGTTACTACCCTTTGCTCACAAAAGTCCAATAGAGTAAAACAAATGAAAATTTGTTGGGTTCTCCATTAGCGCTTGGACTTTTGTAGTTATAAGCTGTGTGTGTGCCAGGATGCTCGACGGAAGCCAAAGTTTGCCAATGATCTCAGAGCTGAAACGAGAGTTCTATGATAAATCGACCGAGGCGAGGCCATGCCATAATGGAGGTCGCATTTCGAGTGTACCTTTTACATTAATCATAGCATACTTATGAGCGTCAAGTGTAATTGAAAGACATTGGAAACTTGCTACCGCTCGGCTCATGCTAGAGCTGATGCACTATAGGAAATTTGACCACTTTTTCTGGCCAAAAACCATTTTTTGAAAGTTAAAGAATATAAATAATTTTAACTGCATATCATTCACAATAGATTAATTTTTAATGTTGCGTACCAGAAATTTCCATAGATGGCGCCACTGCGAAAAAATCAGCTGTTAAAAACAGCTGTTGATGTTAACATTTACATGAGCTTAGAATTTAAGATTTTTTGGTGCGATTTTAAAAACGCAAATACTGAAAATTTTATGAACAAAATCAAAAGTTTTGAAATGAATACTTTTCAATGTGGTTTGTATTATGTGTTTGTGTATCTGAAGTGTCCAAAAAACTTGTGTTGTCTTTTTAATAAAGTGAAAATGTAAGCAGTCTAGCAAAGGAAATTTTTAGAATTAAATCACATTTTTAAAAAGAGATTTTAACTAATTCTGGCCGAGTCGGACAATGTAATTTAGTCCATTTTGTAGATTGTTTAATTTTCTTCAAATGAGTGAAATATGAATATGCACTTTTATGCACTTTTGAAGAAATTCATAATTTAAGGAGGCAACCTCAACACCTTGAATGTGAATCTGTTAGCTGTGAGACTAGTGCAAAACCGAACAGTTAGCATGTTATTTTTAAATAGGGGGCGGTGCCACGCCCACAATTTTTTCATTTCTGAGTTCTTTTGACCATATAAACTCAAATCAAAAATCAAAATCTAAATATCTTGCATAGTTTTTGAGTTAGAATGTGTTTCTTAAAAAGTAGGCGGTGCCACGCCCACATTTTTTTAAAATCTTAAATCTATCGACCATGTAAACTTAAATCAAAAATCAGAACTTAAATATCTTGTTTCGTTCTTGAGATATTATTTTTGTCCAAAAAAAGTGGTCATATTTCCTATAGTGTGATGGCGCTACATTTCTGCCAGGGATTTATGACAGGGCCCACCATATTTTTTCTCCATGAATCGAATTTTCATTTGTTGCGCCATCGGTTAGAGGCTTGAGTGTTCAATTACTTGGGCGTGAGAAGTGACAGATGAAGAAAACATAATTAGGGTCCAAATGGGTTTTCAAGGCGCCTCATTGCGGCCATGTCGTGGACTTGAGGGTGACATAATAATTAGTAAGCAGTTTAACAAGTAAAAATTAGAGGATCTAACTTATTGGAAAATTAATTTAAATATATTTCAAGGAACATCGTTGCTGTCGTACCATTCCATCTTCTCTATCAGCTTGAGACAACTTGGTTACCGAATACTGGCTCAAATTAGGTACGTCAAAGCCTAATTATGACTCATTAGGCCCGCTACTAGGCCTAACGAAAGCAAGCCACATAGTTAAACAAAAAAGCACAGAGAAGTAGGATTTAGTTTCGTGTTGTTCGGTCTTTGCCCGCCTTTGATCTGTATTAGTAGTGCCAATTAAAATAAACACCACATTGCCATTAAATTTGCTTCCTGGAAACTGTAATCGCGAGTGTATGTGCATGTGGTAGTGCGGCTTCTGCGGCCATGAGCTTTGATTGATGAAAAACCAGTTGCATAATTGCTCGGATTACTAGGCGAACAGGCCGAATACATTTATTTGGAGGAAGTATTTTAAAGTGAGCGGACAGTGACGATCCAAACCGGGCGCATATTCATGGCTTTTTAAGTTCAAATGGCTGAAAAAAATACGGCAAAATGGAAACTTTTTCAAATTGCAAATAACGCACTTAGTTAATAAAAGTTAATGCGTAGCATTGGTCTATAAACCTGCCCTCAACTTCTGAAATAATGAAATTTTTCTGCTATCCGCCGTCAACTGACAGAATAGGCTCCCTAAAAAGAACAAATATATGTAGGTACAAATAATATATATATAACAAATATAAAAAATATAACAAATATATAACAAATAGGTACATACCTAATAAGTATTAAAAATGAAGTTTACACAACATTTTATTTCCCCAATCATAACGTATATTTTCACGTTCATCCTAATGAGTCCTTACTGAGCTATACATTTACATACAAATACGTACATATTTGTGTGCCATTTCCAACATAATTTGCCAAAGCTTGTGCTACTTTTCCCCAGCTTTCTCCTGATTTTTTTCAGCTGTTTCTGGCCCGCGCTGCTTTTGTTGAAGGTTTGCCGTCGTCTGTTTAGCATAAAGGACAAAAGCCAACAACAAAGGGAGCGGCAAGCTGTGAACAAGTCTAATATCTTTTTAAATCATAAGTTAGCTTATATACTCTCCATTGCCAGCCAGGTCTAAAGCCAAAGCCAAAGCAAGACCGACGAACGAAGAGACCCAATAAACTTCTTCGTCGCTCGTCCGTTTTTGGCGTTTGAATAATTGTTTGACATTTTGAATAATTTAATTCGGCGACTGTTTTTAAGTGTTGCTCAAGTGGAAATGAAATTGAAAACGAGATTTAGTTAAAAACCATTCTGAGCCAACTGAAGGCGAGCTCCCATCCGCGCTTAAGCCATCTCATTTCGAGTGCTACCCCGAAGAGAAGCCCCAAAGTTCAAGATTACAGCTCTGGGAATTCCGGGGGCGAGATGATGACTCCGGCGGAAGTGGAGGGCGGACACGATGACGCGCTTTTCATTTCTCTGCAGTCGGAAAAGTGATGACAGACGGTGGATGTGGATGGAAGTTGTACTTTGGAGGAGGGAACGGCTTCGTGAATGTGGGTGTGGGCGTGGCATGACTGGGCCAAACAAAATGCTCGCTAATCGAGCAATTAAACACGTCCCGTAATTGGCACTTTAGTCAAACGCCCTGTAGGAAGCAGGTGCCAATTCAGGGCAAGACTTAAAAGATGAAGGTATTTGTCAAAAGCTGAAGTTTTGAAAGGCGAAAAAGCACAGTCATCTCGCTCCCGTGGCAGATGTAATTAAAATTCACACTCTGCTCAAAATCGTGCCAAAACAACTGTCGGATAACCTTAAAATTCAGCCAATGGAACAAATGATAGAGTAAAAAGAGTACTCCCCAAGCAATGATATACTTGTAGATCCATTCTAATATAATATTTTACATTAATAAAAAAAATCTTTTTCTTAAATCCAAAAAGGAAAAAATTCCAAAAAAAATTAAACAAAAAACTTGGATCACTTTGACCCAAAACTTGAAAGGAATCTATTTGGAATCGCCTTTGAGCAAGCACATTAGTCTGGGCCAAGCCATCGCCCGCCCCCCAATTAGCCACCGGTCCAATGGCACCTGCAACTGGATTCCGACATGGAAAAACAAAGAAGGGAAAAACTAAAACAGTTTAAGTGGCACTTTTATGGCATTGGCCCAGCTGAATAGAGCGGTGATAATTGCCCAGTACGAGGAGGTCGGGCTGTCGGCGCCCGTCAACCCAATCTAACAATTTTAATATTAATATAAATAAAGGAGCATGGGGCTTACAGTCAAATGCTAGCCAATTAAGCAACCAAGACAGAGGCTAAGGGCTTATTAATTCGCTGCTGTTTTCAGCACTTTAATTTCTTAATTTGGAGTCCACCTTGGGCAGTAACAAAGGCAAAACAAAGGCAAAGAAAACAACATATTTAGCCAGGCCAATTGTGTGTGAGCCTTAAATGGATATCCTGCCCCTGTCCCAAGGACCCACAGCCCTCCAAGACCTAACCTCTCCGTCCTTCAGTCCCCTAAGAACGTAGTCTTCCCTCAATGTTTCTGGCTTCGCCATTTTCCGACTGTCGCACATTTGACTAATGCACAACAAAAGTGGAGTGTTACAGGATATGCATAATACATCGGGTACACTTGTAAGTGAGACAATACTAGAAAGAAAAAGCGCCTCCTTGCACACACACACTCGCCCGAACAGAAAGCACTGGAAACGAAGACAGAGCTGGAAAAAAAGGAAGGCATAGAGGAAAAAACTGCAAAAAGGATGACAATACAAACGGGCGCCACTTGCCTTGCACGCAGACGCTAGGCCAACATTTTTTTAGAAGGACGACGACTGGGACGACACTGACAGTATGTCGCACGTCTCCTTCCTGGGATGAAAAAGACACAGGAACAAAAAGAACACTGAAAAGTACGTTCTACTCTTATCTTTTGTTAAGTAGGATATCTGTGGATATCTGGTATTGGAAATAAATTAACCCACTACACCTATTTGGACCTTTAATTTGAATCCTTGTAACTTTTCCTCAGTGCAGGAAAGCCGCCCAAGTCTGAAACGGGAAAGAACAAAGGCGAATCCGTGGCAGCTTAAAGCCTGGACAGACCTAACCTGACCTGGCTTTATATCTGGCTTTCAAATTATGGTCTGCATCTCATCCACGGCACGCACATCATTTTTTATGCAAAAGATACAAGAGGCTGAAATCAGAAAGAGATGGCTTGCCACACAGAAACAAACCCCGATAGAAACAGAGAGACTGTGAAACGTTGACCCATATCCGCAGGATCCACACTCTTTAACAAGCTGCACATTGACCTTAGACAACCTGCAAAGCTAATTAAAGCTGCTTCTGTCGTTGCATGCGTCACAAATGAATTTTTCAATGTTTTGAGTGCTATGTTCCTAAGAATACGTTCGAGTTTATGGAATAATAATAATCTACATATTTTACTTTATTTTAAGTCTAATCTATTTAATTATAAAATTTATGTTCTGAGATATAAATGGGAAATTATTTATGACTAAAGATGAAATAAGGATAAAAGTCTTTTTCAGGCTAAATAACTAACTTCCCTTTTAATAAATATTGTTTTAAATAATTATAGGGAAGCACTACAATATTATCCAAATTATCTCCGGGTCAATCAGGTGCAGATATCAAATTTATACCCCGGACTTAACATTATGTATAAGCCAATTTTCATCTGCTTGAATATAAATTGGCAAATAAATAGTTAAAACAACGGCCCTCTCAGAGCCACTCAATTCATTATTTCGCATTTGATTGTTTCACGGTTTTCACAAATGGATTCTATCCAACGAATAATAACCGATGACATTTGGTCAGAAGTACATTTCTGCACTACTGTTAAAATGAAATAAATGTCAGCTCCACATACCATTCGAAATTTCCATAATTGTCTCTGACAGAACAGATGACGCACAGATTAGTGCTGGGACAGAAATAAACTGAATTAAATTTGCAAACCAACATATTTGACGTTAACCTGATTAAGGTATTACAAAAATGTAGAGTAAACGCCTTTTATATTAAAAAGGGGGAACATATTTAAGGGGGTTAGAATATTTGGAACTCAATCCTATACATATTTAAGGAGCTATACAATTATTTTCTTGTCCATTTCAGAGTGCCACAAAGGAAGCCGGGTTAATCGCGTTTTCTCGAACTCGTGGTTTTAATGTCGGTGATCTCGATTTCTCGAATAAATAAACTTATCTGAATCCCTCTTTCTTAACCTTCATTTCTATATTCTTTAAAAATATCAATCAAATTAATTGATTTTGGATGTTCCAAACCAACAATAACGAGCCTTACGGGGAAAGCACCTTTTTCCGACCATGTTTCTTACAACGTACACATAAGTGAATAAAGTAAATATTTCTAATATATTTCTAAAGTAAAATTCTAAAGTAGGCATCGCAACCGCATATAACTCCTCAAAAAACACTGAAAATAATTTTTCTTTCAAAGGAAATATTTAAAATATTCAGAAACACTACTATTTCAATTTTAAAAGCAATTTCCTGACAGTGTTTGGTCACAAGTAATTTTTCAATGCAATTTGTCTCAGGGAATACTTCAATTTCGGTCCTAGATTATTTGCATAATATCGGGCTTATTGGTATCTGCGCTGCCGATCACATTAAGGGGAGTGCGAAAGGCACGTAATTCGATCATTGTTACAAAACACAATAAAGCGCAGTCTGTGTGACTGTGTCCTTTTACAGCCGCCTTTGCTTCTTTTCCGGAATCACAATACCCAGTTAGTCGAGAGTTGCGGCTTTTCAGGCCTAGCCCCAAAGCAACCCGAATGTCTGTCTCCGGCAAAGAAGGAGCAATGCCAAAGGTACGCCAAAGTTATGTGACTGCCACTCCACCCCGTCCACAATTCTTTGCCTAAACTCCCATATCCACTCCGTGGAGCACCAGGCACCGCTCACTTGTCAGGCAGGTAGACCAGGCAAAATGCAAATATTTGTAAAATATATGCGTGTAAAAATTGTTGTGCTCCATTATCCTTTTAACTGGATATGCTGGGGACTGCACAAAAATACACAAACACATATCCAATAAAGAAAGCAAGTCCCTGTGAGGATATGGGGGTATAATAAACTGAAAGATACATCTTAGATATACATCTATGAAATGTATATAATATGTGTATCCTTATTGAATTAAATTTAAGAAACTAATTTAATTTTTACTCAAGCGACTAGTGTACTTAAATTATAGTGACTAGTCCTATACGTTTCAAAAAGTAATGAGTACTCACAGGTTCAACCAAGAAGGCAAATGCCAAGAGCAAAACAGGAGCCATAGCTAAACAGGCAGATAACAACCGAAGGGGTTTCTGCCACTGCCACTACCACCTAACCACCACCCCCACTCTTGGCATTCGTTTTTTCCTTTTTTGTTGTCGATGCGTGTGCAATTTTCTTGTCAAAAAGGGGAGAGGAGGTGGCCAGGCAGGACTCAGGTTTGTTGCCTTCATCTAGTTAAAGTGGCTTGTCAAAGCAAAACATCACAACAACGAATAATAATAAAACGGAGCTTCAAGGAGGACCGACGTGGTACGATGAGGCAGTCAAATTATGGGCCATCAAGCGACTGAAGACACTTTAAACGTTTTACTGCCAACCAGACTTGGCATTCAACTCTGATTTCGGTTTTCTTAAATATATTACAATATTATGCGTTCTGCGACGTCTCCCCGAGGTGGGCCACTAGATTACCACCGGGCGCGTAATCAATTGAAGTTATTGCCAACCGTCGGTATTTGATGGAGTACGACAGCCATTCCGATTTGATTTAATACACCCCCACACCCAAGAGCCCTCTTCGATGGGCGGCGAAAGGACAGTTATCCGCATGGACGCATAATGTGTCACATTCCATTTGTTACGCTCCGGCGACTGTAATACGACAATGCACCTTGGGTCCGAACCAGAGAGACGATTCGGGGAATATTTTATTAATTAATAAATGAACTTGTTTCAATTAACATTTCGTTGTTAATCCGATTGCGTTTGGGGCAATTTTCTGAAATAAGGTAGTAGAACGATGAATTCCATTCATTCAGTCAAATTAATTATTTTATCCACATAAGTTGGTAGGTTTTTACAATTTCTATTGTTGCTGTGTGACTGTGCCTATTGCTGACATTCTGTGCATCTGTGCAGGCTTTGACAGAATGAATACAAGCCGAGCCAAACTGAACAGGACTCGTCCAATCGATGCCAGAACAACAGTTCAAAGTTGGCACGAGTAGAGGCCACTGCAGCTGGAATCAGATGTGTATACATTTATATCGATATATACCCATATAGACAGGCTAAGGAGGCAAAGCAGGATAGTACATCATCATCAGTACGAGAGGAGGAACTACTACATAAAGTGGTCCCATTCCTGGAAATATATACACTAGTACGAGTACATGCAGATACCTTCTTTATTGAAGCTGTATCCGTGCAGTATTTTCATATATTCGTTTGTTTGAGGCGTCCCCGTCCCCGGCGCTCCATGTGTCCACTTGACAGTAGTCAATCAGATGCTGCGATTGCCAGTCGTCATCGTAGTCGACATCGATGTCGCGAATGATTTATGAGCTGCTTGCTTCTGCTGGATTTTACTCCCGTCCATGCTCCTTTTCCTGCGCGCTGCCAAATGCCAAATGCCTCCTGCCTGCCTTTGTTGTTGATAAAATGGAACTGTCACACACTTGGACCCATTGGTGTAGGGAAATCCATGTAATTTCTTTCAATGTCACTTCTTGAGATCTATGGTGAGCCACGAGGGTTATTGCTACATATATGGCTGGAAATAGTTTGTTAAATAGGCTAAGGGTGCTTCTATGAAAAATATTTTCATGCATCGTTGGGAAGCTTTAACTAAGATCCTGGATCTGCTGTCTGGACCTTTAAGCAAACCACCTCCTCATTCCAAATGTCAAAAGCGCGTGCACTCGTCATATTAGCCATTCATGAAGTGCGTTTATGGAGCTCTTTTGTGGGTCATCCACAGTCTCCCCCTCTAGGCCCATACACAATGAGCTCACATACACATATCTGGCGGAAAAAAAGAACCTTTGCATTCAAAGGAAAGGTCCTTTGGCAGATTTACTGATTGATAGCCATTAATTTATTTGTCCAGTTGCCTTTCCCAATGGCAGCCAAACAAAATGGGGCTTTCGGCTTCCCGAATTAATAAAGATTTAGATATTGTGAGTCTGAACACATTGTGTGGCCTCCCCAGGGCCACCGCCAATGAATATGATTTCCATTGAATTCGCCCACAATGGCGTATGTGAAACAGCAGAGATCTGTAATGGCATATCATAAGGAATAGCCGTAATTTATGTTCGCCACACTTAGCCGAGGCTATTGGATACTTCCGTCCTGCCAATAATACAGTTCGATGATGGGGAGATTGCAACCCATATGCTTTTTTCAAGTCGAACAAATGAAATAATAAGTATTGAAAATGAAATCCAAATGCAAAGGCCCAGCCCAATGTAAAATTAATTAAATTAAACTGTCGAAATATATTGTGCAAAATTTAACGCTTATCACTGCAGCCAGTTGATAATAGTTAATTAATGTAATTAGTGTAAGGAGAATCCAATCGAACTACCTAATCTGGCAAGACACTTCGTAATACTCCTCAGACCGTAAAATAATACCCTTTGACTGGGTTAAAGCCACTTTCCCTTAAAGCCCAGTGATGCCATCAGCTCGGCGAAGGCGAACTCTGGCTAATTACAGCTTGGCATGTGGCTTATGACATTCAAATATATATGTAGAGGGGGCGTTCTCACCGCGCCCACTCGCCCAGAGCCCACTCCTTCACTAGTTCGAGGTTTGAAACTAAAAGTTAAAATTATTAAATTCAAGTGAAGTTTCACAGTAAATTGTTCCTTCTGGGAAGATTGATGCTCTTTTCCGTTGGAAGGCCTGCTAATAAGGGTTTCTGTTGATCCCGGACACGGAAAAAATAAACCAAGTTCATGAATTTGGGAACTGATCAGAGGAATCAATTTAAGACGGGCGTAGGAGGGAAGGAAAAGTGCTGTCGGCAGTTCCAGGACCCATCGTGACTTACTTTGAGGCGTGTTTCCCGCTTTGTGTGGACCTGTCGCCCCCGTCTTGAAACGGGTTCACATATAACCAGGAAAGTGTGCGAGTGTACAGTCATAGATAATCAAATTTGGCACTAATTCACAGCAGACACGCAAAGCATAAATAAACTTGCAATAGTCTGTCTCCATCATGGCTTTGTCGATTTTTCCGTTCGTTTTTTCTGAGTTGTTTTCCAACCGCAAGCCAAAAATCAACAACAGCAACAAATGGTGACACTTTTCTATGGTCTGACATTTGAATACTCTAATTGAGGAATACAGTTTTTCTGCTATTTATTTTTCACCCATTGATGGATTTGGGAAACTGGAATTGGCATACATATATAATCGATTAATTCAGCCACAAATAATTTTAACAACTTGATACAAGTTTTACAAGAAGCTTGTATAAATTTATAAAATGTATAAATTAAATTAATTAAACGTGAATGATTTTGGCTTTTGTTTCACTTCAATATATCCACAACGTATGTAACAATTTACGAAATTTATATAAATATTTAAAAGAATCGAGGTATCCTGCTTGTGACATTATTCTGGAAAGAAATCCTGCGATTTCTTAATAACGTAACCTCTCCCTAGTCTTATGCACTATTCAAAAGATCCTTTTATCCCCATCCTGCACAGCCACGTCGAGCAACTTTAGTGATTCCCCTCACTTTTTTATGCCAAAAAAAAACAAAAACATTGGCTAAAAAATTGTGAAAAGCCCGGCGACAGCCAACTTCAACAGCACACTATCCACTGGCCCCAATCCACCCCAATCTCCCCAAAACCACCCGAAACCATGGCCAAAACAAATTGAAAATGGGCGAACACAGCGAGGCAAATATGAGTTTGGGCAAAGTGGAATAAACAGAATTCTGAGGGGTCTGGGGGCAACAAAAAATGGGTGCCTTGTCTATGGCTATGGCTCATTTAAAAGTGCATGCTAAAGTTGCCACAGCTCGTGGCAAGGCTGGCAACGTGGCGTATGAGTAACATACTCCAAATAGAGAACGGAAAACTGCAGAATTATGCGCAAAAGCCAAAATCATAACAATAATTTTCCCGCCACGCAAAAAATAACGAACATAACTGCAGTGAGTGCGGGGGCAATGGTTGTCGTTGTGACTCACCACCTTGTTGACCCTTTCCAGCGGCCCCAACCTGACATTTTGGTTTATTGACTGTACCGAATAGTTGTCGGCTCAGGTAATAACATCAATGCAGTTGCCATTTTTTTACAGGTTCGAATCGACCCTTAACCCTCTTCCTATGCGACTACGCGGTAATTTGCGACTACCCTCTCCCACTTCTTTCCAGGGTGCCCTGTCGATGGGCATTGCATTTTATTAGCAACTATTACACGTCCCCAGAGAAGAGCCTCGGGGCGAAAGGCAAAAAATAAAAGGAAACCAGACCAGGCGACTGGCCACCACGGACCACATAAAGCCAAGAATTATTATAATGTGATTATTATTATGATTATGCGATCATTATCGTAAATAATTTTCAATGCTTCGCATGTGCTTCGACTACAATTTCCCTCCTTCCTTCGCCATTTCCGCCTTCTTATGGAAATCCGCTTCGGCATTCCCGTTTTTTCCTGCGCTTTCCGCCAAAACCTTCTGAGCGCCAGATTCTCCAGCTACCTCCTTTGTCGCAGTCCTTTGTCCTAGCGGTCGCCTTTATGACAAAAACATGAAAATGTAACCATCGGCCAGCAGAATTATCACATACTAAGTCAGCTACTTAGAGCACTTTGTTCTATGCAGCAGTTCATAAAGCAGAATGCAAAATGAGCCAGAAAACTTATCATTTTGGCCGCGGACTTAAAATGCAAAGCACTGGGGAAGTAAATGATGGCCGATAGAGGAAGCCCAGTATGCAAACGCAGATAAAATGGAAATGAAACAATAAAATGGGGTTGGACAAGTAGAAAAAGTTTTCAAGTTACGAGCCCGATTCGATTGGATATACATATAGAGGGATTATATTTAAGGGAAAAACATGCGCTCCAAATTATAATTTAATTGTATCAACTCGCTGACAGCGACAATGTCAAAAATGGTTGCACAAATGCCACAAAATCGTTGGCCGAAATTTGTCAGCGTACTCTAATTGGAGTTGGCCGAATTGATATTTCGGGTTTTGGCCTAATTAGTGGCCGTCACTGGCAACTAAAATGAACTATTAACTGGGGCTAATAATCAATAAGTGAGTTTTCAACTACTAGATTCATTACTCGCAAAATAACTTTGGATGCAGTGATTCCACTAATTATTGGAGAGCACAGAGTTGATTAACTGAAACTTCGTTACTGAATATTACTGATTACTAATGCCGATTTAAGAAGTTATTAAGATTTAAGTTGGTAATTACTATACCTTGTATTCATCATACGAGAAAATCCTCATTAACTCATTGTAATTTAAAAGACTAATATCTGCCAAAAGGGGCAAGTATGAATATTGTTATTCTGCTTCCATGAAGGCTTGCTATATTCTCTTATTTGTTTAATTTGTGTAGCTATGAAACCGCCTAAATCTCATTGCACTCTTAATTTTCCCCGCTCTTAAGGTGAACTGCTTTTCATGCATTTTTTTTAATCTGCACTTTGGTCCTGCAATCTCCGAAAACTTACTTGGTGGCAATGCTGTGTGATTATTTCATTATTTTATTTCAGGACCACATGAAGCGTTATATTTGCCGAGACGCACAAATGGGGGTTTGAAGATAGCCAAGAACGAAGGAGTTGGGGCTCCAAAGTAGAAGGACACAAGCAAGGAGAGCCAACGGAGCAGCACCAACTAATCGCCTAATGGTCACTTTGCAGATAATTACCAAGGCTTATAGTTGCTTGTAGGATTAGAGGCACTGCGAAAAGGAAAGCGGCGGAGAGGATGAGATTGAAGCGCTCCTGGCAGGCAGAATCAGCTGCGGATAAAGCAGCGAGCTTGGTGGACAACGGTAAAATAGGAGTAAATATTGCGAAAAAGATTTGGGGATGGGCGTAAGCTGCATGCAACAAGCTCCACAGACATCCACACATCGAAAAAGGTCATAACTACAAAGAAAGGGGAAGGGAGTGCACAGCAAATATTTCCTTTTTTATTATAAGAGTTTAATATTTTATATATTTTCTCGATTTTGCAATTATTTTTCATATTTTATAAGGAGTTCGGTAGGAGTTTGGTTTTTAAGGGGAGGGTAAGGTCAAATCATGCGAAAAAAGCCATGTTTTTGTGATTTTTTTCCTGACGACACAGTTAAAATTTATTTATTCAACCAACGGTATATTAAAGTATGATATTAGAAGAATGTTTTATCCAATTTTTACAAAAAAATATTTAAACATATGGCAATGGTAGCAATTTTCCGGACGTGTCGCCAAAAAAAGTTGAATTGCGGTGCCCCTCATAACTCGGTGCTGGATCATTTGTAATCAAAAAATTAAAGTTCATTCGTTAGATAATAGTTCGCCCCAGGTAACGCTGTGAAGGTTTTTTGAAAATTGCAATTTTTTAATTTTTTCGAAGACTTTGAAGTGAAAAACTCAATTTTTTGGGAAAAAATCGGTTAATTTGTCATTGCAAAATCAAAATTATGAACAAAAAAAAAAAAAACTCGACAGCGTTACCTCGTAAAATATGTACAGAAATAGTGTACAGAAAATTTCAAAAGGATCGGTGCAGTAGTTTTGAAGTTATGAGGGGCATCGACTTTGAAAACGTGAGTTGTGGGAAAAACGCTTTAAAGTTTTAAACACAACAAAATCCAGTGTAAAACGTTTATAAGCAACTTCGTCAATAACTAATAACTTCGTCAATTTTGCTTTAATTGACTTGAAATTTTGACACAATATTCTTCAAATATTATGCATTCAATTTAAAAAATAAAAAAAAAATGACAAAAAAAAAATTTAATACCTTACCCTCCCCTTAACCGATAAGTATGACAAGCCTGGTCAAACAATTAAACATACCGCTTCAACAAACTTCCACAATTTCAAATAAGGCACTTTGACTCTTAAATACTTAAGAATATTTTATAAAATGCCTTTTTTATTAAAAAGCATAAGGCATTATGTTTGCTACTGTGGATTATTATCTACAAATGAATAATACTATGGTGAAAACACCAACATTTATAAACTTTGTATTTATATTTTGTAACTACCCTTCTAAACTATACAAACCATTGCTAAAAACTGTGCGAACTATTTTGTTTCAGTGTAATAGAACCCCAAAGGAATACCACGAAAAAACGCTAGGAAAATAAGAAGGGCGGAGCATGAGCACAAAGTAGTATTAGTGCCCGGAATAAGTGAAAATTCGCAAGGAGTAGTCCTGCAAAGTGCGAACAAAGTCTTTAGGCTCGTGACTCTTCTCGCCTTTCGCATCCGCACGCCACTTCCTCGTTGGATGTCCCTCTCCGGGGACATCTGCCAATCTGTAACGAACTAAACCCAATTAGGTCACATTAGGATTGGCGTGGTTTAATTAACTCAAATTGGTTGCACGGACTGCAAATACGCCCGAAACGGAATGTGCCTTGTCTTGGGTATTGGCCGAAATCTATTTTCATTTCCTCGAACCATAAGGACAGCCCAGGCAATCGGGTTATCTTTCAAAGGGATCGGGGCCAGCTGGCATCGTATTTGCCAATCTATTAGCCCTGTCATAAAGTGGTCTGATGATACTTCGATACATACGAGTTATATTTTAAAAGAAATAGGCAAAAATACACGATTTAGGGAAATATTTAAGAAGCTGTGGCCCACTGAAGCACTTTTGCACTATTATTGTCGAAAATATGTAAAATTTAAGGTTTCCTTTTAAATTTCCGATACACTTTGGCCTTCGACGTTTCTTAACAGTTTTGGCCTACAATAAAGGAGTTTCCGTTCGCAACTTCCTCGGATTGCACGTGTGAGGAGGTGAAGTGGTGGGCATGCGTATGGTGTGGGACATCAACAGTAACAAAGGCACCAAGCCACCGAAAAACTACTTGAGAAACAACCGGGCAAAGTGGACTTGAAAAAGTTCGAGCACTTGAGCGTCGTCAGCATGTGTAATAAAGGTTATTTATGTATATTTTAACGCCCACCCCCCATGAAAAGCCGTTTCCACCCACTCGAGCCTCGAGATTGGCCAGGGTTGAGAACTTGTTTGAGTAGTTCTGGCCGTGGTCAGGATTTATTTCGACCATCTAGCCATTAGATGGCAATTCTGGCAGTTAGTTCTGGCAATTAGACGAATGAAAAGTTGCTCATATAAATGCTAATTCCCGAACGGAGGACTGGAAAAGTTTCTTTCGAAATTGCAATTGCAATTTGTGCTTCCCCTGGCTTGGCCAGCTCATTACGCGAAAGGAGAGAAATAAATTAAAATTCAAAAGGTGACACGGCATTAAGCTCAAGGACCAGACCACCGAGATCCAACGAGCACCTTGTGCCACGCCAAAGTGTCGAAACGGAAGTAATAAGTGATAAAACGGAAACACATAGACAAGGCGAAGACAAAGGTGAAGACGAGGACGGGGGACGAGGTGACACGCCCAAACCGGATGCGCATGCAGTGCCAGGAACTATTGCCCAAGCTAATCACAAAAAAAGAAAAGTAGAAGTGGAAGCGGGAGTGGGAGTGGTAGCGGGGCGAAACTTGGTGGGACGAGTTGAAGAGGTGGCAAATTGACATGCAGCAATCGACCTTTATTAAAAACTTTTTTTCCACCAACCGCCAAAGCAGCCAGCATACACAAAAACACAAAAATAAAAAGGGAAAAGAAAGCGGCCCCCAAGACGCAATATATGTGGAAAAACTTCCACTTACTTTTCTGCTCGCCCCTCCCCACACCGGAAAACACATCTGGGGGTGACCCCTCCGGGAGTCTCTGCTCTGCTGGCAAACCAATAGAAAAATGTTTGCTTGCGGCAGCAGCAGGAGCAAGTCGGAGCAGCAGTTGGTGCCATTGTCCTCCTCGAAAGTCCGGGAAACAGAACCAGGACCCCGAACGATGACAATAGCTTATTGACAGATTATTCAACTGTTGGCACATATTGCCGCCATAGTTTGGCACCATCGGGCACTGGCAACAACCACCGCATCGCAAAAGGGACAAGGCAACAGCAAGGACAACAGATCAACTGGCAGCCACGAATAAATCGACAAGCGTTTCAAGCAAATAATTAAAAAAGTTTCCAATATTAAAACCTAGCCAGAGCGGAAAACCGACTCCAAAGGAAAAATTTCTACGGATATAGATGGGTTTTGGAAGAGATTTTTGGACTGGTTCGAAAATCTCCCAAGATTTCTGTTAAAAAATATACATAAAAGTAGTAGATTATTTTTTTTTTTTTTTATCGAAATTTAATTATAATAGTAAATATTATTACAATTAACAATCTTATTTTTATTAGAAAAAATTACTTCGGATATGGATGGGATTTTGGATTCTCCCCTATCATTTGGGAGAAACACTTTGAATTAATTTTATAAGGTTGATGTTTTATAAAAAAATTACACAAAATATAAGTAGATTATTTATTCTTAGCGATTAATTAATAAATAGTTTCTCGCGAACTCTTTGAGAAACTTTAGTAGACTAAAGTGAGTAGAGTTTAATTTGTTAAAAATAGTTTAAAAAAAGGTAGTTTAAAATATTATTACACTCGACAATGCATTTTCAAGCTACTTTTAGCTCTTATACGACCCAAGTTCATTGGTATTCTGTCCGAAAATTTGTATTGGTACCATAATCGGTCAATCCCTGATATCCAAGACATGAGTGTAAACCTTCTGCTGAGATGGCCTCGAGCAAAGTGTCTGTTTATTGAAACCACAATCCCACTTTTTTCATCCCAAACTCCGTGTTTATACACGACGACGCTGCATTCAACTACTTTATTACTTTTCAGAAATGAAGTTTGTTTTCAAAAAAACAATATATTATATTTATATATATGTATATACAAACATAATACGAAAAAATAGTCGAGGCTGGGGCCAATGACTCTCAAGGGAGGAAAATGGCTTGGAAAAAATGGAAAATTTACATTTCTAAGAGTCGGTTATTTTTTTATGGCAAGTAGGACCCATCATTTTTTGACAAAAAACTGTTCCAGTTTAGGATGATTTACAAATATAGGTGAGATGTGAGCCTTTCACTTCCGATAGGCTTAGCATATTGTGCAACATACTTGTGCGGCCTAGAAAGAAAGGCACTTTCGATGACTTCATCTTGCAAAACACTCGGCGTATACTTGAAACGAAACTGCAACCGAAAATGCAACTTGAACAGCACCACAGAACACACCAAAGCCCATGGGTAGTCTAGAGGTAAACATGCACAAGGCCTGTTCCATTTCGGTTCCCACTCCTGGCAGTCACTTTGCAATCGGGTTGATTCATGAGCCAAATCTAATAAGCATTAGGCCAGAGTATAATTCTGTTTCAGCTCTCCCCGGCGTCTTCTCCGTCCCGCCTTCATGGCCGTCATCTTCAGAATCTGTTCGGGCATGGGTTCATGAACCACAAAAGCCCAAAGAGCAAATGCATAAAACCAAAAACCAATGGAAGACAACAACAAGTAAAAATATGGAGAAAAAGCAGAATGAACGAAGGAAATTCAAACAGTTTTCCGAGAGTTGCAAAAACCGTTTTCTTCTGACCAGCACATATACATACATACACTCACAGAAAAAATGGACGGAATTCGAAAGTGGGCGGGAGGGTAGTAGGAGATAGAGGAAGGAGTGGAACGAGTGAACCAGTGAAAAACAAATCAAGTTGAAGTTTTCTCATTTCCATAACTAATGCAAAAATCCAATTTCTTATGCAAACATAAAATTTTCCACTCGCAATGGGCTGGCCAGAAACGGTGGCGTGGCCCGATGGCTAGTGGGTGGGACGGGGTCCTCCGGTGGCGGCGGTGGAGGGGATCGGTGGTTCCATGCATGCATACTATAAAATTCAGGTCAAGCAAACCATAAAATCATTCATCATTTTCGTGTAAGTGTTGGGCCACACGTACAAACAAACCGCACACACACCCAGCCTTAGAATCCTTGCCTTCGGTGTTGTGTGTGGGTGAGTGTGCTTGGGGGCGAGTGGCTGGCTTCCCGTGGCGTTGTGGTGGCTTTAAAAAACGGCCGACGTTCGCATTTCCACAATAAAAATCAAGAAGCGAAAATACCTTCCACGAAGACTCAGCCCACTCGGTCGGATATAAAACAAAATAAAAATAATAATAATAATAATAATGAAGGCTATCCGAGACTGTGCAAGGGAGAGAGGTGACAAGGGCCTAGACACACTCACACACGCACACAGTTGCATGCACTCGAAAATAAAACGAATCCCTTTTCCATTTAATGGAAAATTGGTTACTCCCCATAGATCTATTGGAGTTTCATAAAATAATATATTTTTTTATTGAATAGAGTATTATTTTTTAATAATCAAGAGAGTTATAAGAGTTTTATTCGAGTGCTGTGTAAGCCCTGGCGGGGCAGGAGATAAGTGTCAAAAGAATTTGGCAATGCGTCGGTTTCCTTCTCATTTTGGCCGGGCCCTCGGTGGTATGCCCATTTTTTATGCATCGTGAATTGTTGTTTCTTTTAATGGTAAATAGGCTTCGTACTCCCACCCCCCCAACTCGCCAGGCCTTTGTGCTTTGTCCCTGCCTGCGTAGGCAATTTAGGCTTTGCTGAGTTCGCCACCAAGGAACTTTTCATCGCTGTCCCTCTGATTTTATTTTTTACTTTCCGAAACGGCCCACTTACACATTTATTTATAAGAATTTATTGTTCTCTACCTCAGAGCACAGATAAAAAAGCAGCCGAGCAGCATGGTGCTAAAAATAAAACCCCAAACGAGAGCATAATAAAAGTTCAATTTAAATTCGTTTAGATTTTCCTTTTGCACATTTTTGCTATCTTAATTGCTGTCAATATTGCCTACAAATCAAATGAATCGTACTCGATCTGAGGCCTCCTTTTTGTGCCACAAAATTCAAAATGGTCTTTTTCGAATAAGTGAATCTGCAGCCATTATTCCCAAACAAGTGTAACGAAGCATATTTATTTATTTTTCCAGAGGGAGCAGTGGAATTTTTTCATTCCAGGAGGAGGTACATTCCAAAGTGCCACCAACTAATTATGAAACAAGAACAAAAAATAAGAAGAATAATTCTATAACATTTGGAGCCAAGCAACAATCTCATCAACTCTTTAGAAATGTTTCTCAAACTTCTAATTGTATAACACAATGAGCCAATGTGGGTTAGGGTCTTCTGTATCTCTGCCACCAGTCACGTCCCGAAAGTTGATAACTTAATTTTTTTACCATCGACACATGAGGAAAATATCCGATGGAGCGATAGACACTCTTTTCACACTCCATGCAGCCACTAATTTGGACCATATCCTATTATTTTGCATCGCTTCCATGGCAAGCAGCCGAGTCTGACGATGCCCAGCTAATCAAGGCCAAAAGTCATACAATAATTTATTATAGTTCCCCTAACCGCTAACCACCAAGCCAGATACACGACATTGTACAGCCCTCCGCCTCCTAGCTGAATGGAGCATGTTCGGGCAAAAATTAATTGAATTTTTGTACCACAAATTCTTGAGAATTTTCTCGGCCCGGCATTTTGTATTTAATTGCTGCCATCAGCGTAGCGGTTAGCTTTTAGAACCGAAACGATAGAGCGAGCGAGGGTGCTGCGTGTGGGAGTGAGTGGGCTGGAGTATAGCTTGGCAACCGAAAACCTTTCTAAGGCTGTTGTCCTTTCTGGCTCACTAGAACGATTTTTAAATTTGAAACGCTTTCCCCTATCAATCGGCCTTGCCGCCATCGCCGTCCTAGAACCTTTCATCCATATCATAGTTGCGGTTTTTGGTCGGTGGAGGGATACGGCCTTGGCGTGCTGGAAAAGCTGGAGGAGAGAGGGTGGCGCCCACTTGCCTTGCGGTTAGTGCCGCCAGTAATCAAAGCAATTGCTTCTGCTAGGCCCTTTTTGTCTAATATAATAATTGAATTGCGGCCATGTGGTAATATCCCTCCACTTCAAAGCCAATGAGCCAAATGCAATTAACCAGCAAGCCTCAGCAAAATGAGTCGAAGTAGATGCATTATATTCAATTAATATAGGAATTGGCCAGCTAGTCGAAAGGAATTTTTATGTTGTATCTATAACTGACACGTTTTCGGAATGAAAATTAATTTTTAAAAAAGTTATAATTTCAATTTTCATATCAATATTAAATTTTTCGGTATTCAATGGGTATGGTCCCGCCAATATCTTGCATCTCGTCAGTTCGTTAACTAGCAAAGCACGGTCGCTCTGTGAGGCAAACCCCTTAGCTCCTTTTAAGCACTACAAATTGGTAAGGAGTGGGCTATCCGCCTAGCTGCAACAAAGTGTTTGCTACCAACGTCGCTGATGCTCCACTTTACGCATATGCAAAATATTTAAGTGCAGACGGCAAAGAGCAAAGCAAAGCCTCAAAACACACTCGACAGGAATCCACCAGCGGCGCACCTACGCCGCCACCGACATGAAAGCCAGAGCGGAAGCCGCCCTTTTTCTGCCCACATCCAACCATCTCCGAGGCAGGCCCGATTCCGACCGCACTCTCAAAAATGTTAACCGTCTTATTTTTGCCACGCTGATGGCGACGTCCTTTTACCCCTACCCGTTCCAGTTCTCGCTCCAAAAGCCGATCCTGCTACTCCTTAGCCCCCATCCCATTGGCACCTCCTTCCATGCTGCTGCACTGCGTCTGCAGCACACATTTCTAGTGCTGCACAAACATTTGCACAGTGAAACGAAGCAAGCTGATGAAAATAAGGAGTCGGGCGAGGAAAAGCGACGCCTAAATGTATGCAGCATATAATTATTGATGGAGTGTGTCAGAGAGAGGGAGCAGGCAGGCCTGAAAATGATGACTACGCTTACGGGTGGTGGGAAGGGGGCAGGGAAGTCCTTGCTATTTAATGTTGTTAGCAGGTGCTCGAGACATTTGCATATGTTTGTGGTTCATTGCAAGTGCGAATCCATTAACATCAACTGAAGCATTAGACACAGTGCACTTGGAAAAAAGGTTTAATTACTTGTTTGGGTAAATGTTTGCCCGAAACTCTTAATATTACCAGATAAATCTCATCTTTGCATAATTTGTGATCATGAATTCTTGTTTTTAACAAAAATGAACGATGCTCTCGACTATATGATGACAGGTACATTCCTGCTTTTCTCAACGCCCTTTCTTTCTACAAAAGTTATTTTTGATGTCCTGTATTGAAATATCTTTTAATAGACTTTTAAAACAGATTTTATGAATTATTTTGGGAAAATCATAGCAAACTTAAACACTAACTTGATCATTGATCAACTTGATTACCCTTATACTTGATGAGTAGCGAATAAAATATTTAAAATAAGACATCTATTGGAGGAAACAAAATCATAGTTTAAGGGGGAAAATGTCTGCACAGGGAACTCTTCGCGTTGAAGCATTTCAAAAGGCGTTGAATCCTGTATCCTTGGATCCTTGTTAGCCCCAATACGATGCCTTCTATCGCGCAAGCAAAAACACATTTGGAAAGCCCAAATTTCTTTAGAATTTCTTCAGTCCATAGAAACTTTCAATAAAAAATAAAAAAATACTATATTTCGAACTAACTAATTCAATAAAACCGTTATTAGGAAAAAAATGTGTCAAGTGTAAAGCAATCTCTTTGTTTGGCTACGAGAAAACATGGTTTGGCTAGGAACTTTAAGATGAAGAGCTTTTCAGTGTGGCTGGAGACTCTTAAGTACCCCGAGCCTGGTTATAATTTTCTCATTAGTCAGCCAAAGAATTTCTATATACCACAGAGGCAATAAATCCAAAGAATTCCAAAAAAAGCAAAGGAAAAGAAATATTCCTGAGAAATTCTACAAAAGGCAACGGAAATTGGGGATAGCTTAGAGCCCTGTGGAGGGAGTGTGGAGCCAGGGGAGAAAAAAGTCAATATAAGGAAATTAATTTCCAAAGTCCTGACCGGGCTGGTCTGGTGGAGGGGGAGCCGTAAGAGGGAAGACAATCTTAAGGATTGGCGACCAACACATAAAATTCAATTAACCCGCAAACACACACACGTCTGGGGTCGGGAGGGTGTTGAAGAAAGTACACCCCTAACACTTGTCAGCTGGCTCGAAGGAGTTACTTCGCCTTGTTCCGAACATACACTGGCACCACATATCCAGGCCCCCAGCTCACACTCCACAAAATAAAAGGAATTGAAAGAACATGCGAAAAACAATAAAAAGAAATTAAGGTGAAGTAGCCAGTGAACGGTGGCCCGAACGGGGGGCGAAACGGGTAAAAAGGGAATCATTGAATCATTTAATTAGCGTTTAGATTACACACACACATGCAGCTTATATAATATGTAAGCGTGCGGGCGGTGACGAGGGGAAACCGCTGGGAAAAGAACCATTTTCAATTAGTTTGCCAGCCAATTTATGCGGCTACAACAAGAAACGAGCCAAAATAATGAAGGAAATAGGATAACATGGCAATGAGTCTACTTACACAAGTATCCTTCTGCAGCCTGTGTGTCTGAGTGTGTGTGTTGAATACAGCCAATGCTTTCGTCACATTTTCAGTTAAGGCTAGAACCTTACCAGCCGAAAAAGACCAGACCAAACTGAAAAGGCCAAGCCAGGACATTCTCTTTACAGCCTGAAAAGGATGAAAACCACAAAAACCGTTACCAACAACATATAGGCCCGCCGGGCTTGAGTTGCACTGATAAAAAGCCAAGTATAATAAATTATTTTTGCATACTTTTTCGAGCAACAACCATTCATTACAGCGATATTACGAACCACTACGATAATTTCCACTGTTGAGGTTGAAAGCAAGCATTTTGAATTATTAAATATTTTTTTAACTGCATTGTTGACCAACTGGCATCATGGATCCGAATCCTCAGCTTCGACTTCGTTCGCAACCAAAACCACAACAAGCCAAATAAAATGTGCTCGCCTTACTTTGGCTGGGCTCTCTTTATATGCATGCTACATTATAAAAAGAATACACATTAAATACCTACATTTTCTTTTTGTTCATTCAACGGCATAGCAGGGCAGGAGCTGGAGGACCAAGAACGGAGCACAGAGACAAACACAAAGTAGCCGCGGGCGTTTTACAAAAGAGTTAAATTATTGATTTTTTTGCCATGGTTTCATTATCCTCCCACTGCTGCACCACTGGCGAGATCATTTTTTCATATGTATTGTATATGGTAATAAAAAATACAATAAGCAGGCCAGCGACAGACACGGCAGCGAACAGAACCCAGACATCCTTTGACAATTATTATTCAATTTTTACAGACAAATACACCATTGATAATCAATGGCGGGGAAAATTTATGTGTAATTTGTCGGAAAATTTGTGAAAAAATTAACTGGATTTTTGAGTTTAAGATATTTGATTAGGGCTTGCAAATGGCATAATCAGATCTGCGCTAGGAATGAATTATTTACCAAATTCCCCTACCATATCTAGGATAATTCTTTTTAAGGTTGTAAAGTTTGAATTAATTGAGCCATAGGAACTTGAATTACTCCCAAAAGAGCTCCCAAACCAGTGGATAAATAAAGCAAAACAAATAAATCGAAATTCGCGATTGATTTATGTCCAATATAAAATGTGCAAAAGTAATGATGTTTGTACCAAGTGCACATATAGTTTCATGTACCGGGTTGTACTGGATATATGTGGAAAAGGAGAAAAAAGAACCAATCATATGCAACGGCTACATAATAAATAATGTCAACACTTACGTCCTGGAGCCCCGGAAAGTTGATGGGCGGCAAATCATATATACACACTATTATATATGCATTGCCCGGTCAATTGAAATGGAATTGGATTCTGTCAAGGCACATATCCATAGTGCCAGGCATGAATCGCACTGGGATAAGAGCCAGCGAGTGGACAAACTCTCATTTCGATTCATCGTTGTCATCGCCGATGAATGACACAAATTTTTATTGCCTTTTCAACGTCCGACGGACACTGGGCGGCAGCATATTAATAAATATAGCATTCGAGTGCCTTAACCAATCTGAGGTTGACCGACAAGTGTATCGGGTCAAAGGACTCGTCCGCTGAAAAGGAATGTACTCGGGTATGTGCGGTTGCGTGTGCACCAGACCCAACCGCAGACAATAATGATTAATAATTATATAATAGAGCTATTACCTGAAGACAAAATTGCCTTCGTCAAAGCGGCTGAGACGCCCGACAAACCTTCTACCACAATTCCCTTATCGAAATTCGAAAAAAAATGCTTTGATGGGGTTTTCGATACGAATTATGGTCCGGAGATGCGGTAGGCCGAAATGCATCACCCCAAGCTGAAAAAAGGGCAAGAAAAAAGAGCTACGCAGAGTTCAAGCCAAAAACTGTCACAGCAAATATTCTTCGACATCCCGTCCAAAATGTGCCGGAATCAGTCAGACGTGGCTTAAGAGCCTCCCGCCCCCACACACACGGAAAGGTCGAAATAAAGGAGCTGGGGCGAAGAGGGCTTGTGACGGGACGTGGCCAGATGAAGGCAAAAGACCGCACTAAAGCTATTTTAACAAGGAAAGGGACTGGAAACAACAACACCCAAAGAAAAGGGGAAAAACTCCATTTACGCTTGCTTAGTTCCTTTTAGAATAAGGTTTAAGCTTAACCCAGCATAAAATCAACTGGTAAATTTTTTATAACCCCCAATACCCGACCCTTCAGCCATCAAGGAGATTAAAGAGTTAAATTTTGCAGCCGATCCGAGCTCTGACAGCGAATCAAGCCTAAAACTATATACTCCCATACATTTATTCGCATGGAATATGATTATAGGGGTTCATTCAAGCAATCTCTTTCACTTTTCCCTTTTTTTTACCAACCACTCTGTGTGCAACTGTATGGCATCGTAAGCCTGTTATGATAGAAACGACATGTGATCTAATCAATTGGCTTACAATATATTTGTCGATTGGGCCACGCCCTAGTTTAGGAGTACATAGTGGCACGGCTAGAAATAAGTTATTCAAGAAAAGAAGAATCTAAAAAAAGGAAGAAACAAATTAAAGACAATCCTCCTTTGCTCAGTCAAGCTTTTCCTTCTATGCTGATTAAAACAAAAAACCTACTTACCTACTTAATAATTTCTGGCAGTGCATGCGTCACCAGGATTTATCCAGAACCAGATCCGGCTTCAGGTCCTGGTCCAGGTACGCCCGGAAACACGTCTGCCGGCCATTTTGTTTGGAATCTGAAATCAAACCGGAAATGTTAAAATATGCAGTGTGCCTCGGACTCTTGGACTCAGCCACGGCCGTGCCACCCACTTTCCCCTCATTTGTTCATTTGCATTGTGTTGGATGATTGTTGACGTTGGTTGGTGTCGACAGCCAAGCTGGAGGACAAATTTAATGTCATCTGCAAGCTGCCAGGTCCTTTTACTGGAGGATTTAAATAAAAATACACAGTTCAAGCTCGTTCTGGCTCGTCCGTTAAAGACCTCTTCCGAGACGCACTCGGCTTTGAGCTAGAACTGTGCAAGTATTAGTTTTAACACCAAAATCAAATTAAATTCTTGTCTCATCAACTTGAAACGATTTCTCGGACAATTAGAAATCGTCATTTAAAATGGAAGTGGCTTTCATTAAATACGAGTAATTGAATAGGCTTTATTGTCGGTCGATTAAGTCAGACACTTGGAATAAATTGGACATATATTTTTGATTAATATAATTAGTTTTAATTAAAAATAAAAATTCATATCAGAGTGATGGATTTTTTTTATTTAAATATTAATGAGTCTCATACTCAAATTATTTGATTTTTGTGACTTAGTTCTGATTGAACTTTCGCGGTTTGGTCTCCTTTCAAATAACACATATAACAGAATATCAGCTCCTATTCCACATATGGGTATTACATCCTTTCAGAAAAAAGACCTTGATCTGCCGTGCGTCAAAAGTTAAACCTGACTTAAATGTAGTTCACTCCTTTTATTCCCATTTTTCCTCTTTGCCATTAGAAACTGATTTATTGGTGAAGTGCAGCCAGTCCTGGAGAGCTGGAGCGGGATATCGACAAAGGATAGAAAGGACTCAGTTCCGAGGCCAAGGTAGACAAAGTAAATTAGATTTGGCACGGCACTGCCTTGATGATGATGCATGCGACAAGTGAGTTAAATTTCCAGACCAGGCGAGGAAGTGGGTGTCAGACAAAATTGGGTAAGTGGAAGGGCCGTCGTAGTGTAAAGTGGGGCTGAGCCAGTCAGGTGCAGCAGGCAGAAACAATAAGAGCAACAGACGGACAGGGCATAGGCAACTTTAAGCCGATATCAAATCTTTCAATAATTAATATGGCACACAGCCGCACGCAGAGAAAGGACCAGAGTCGAGCTGGTTGTGCAAACAAACGCCGGCTCATAAATAAACAGAACGTTTCAGCTGGTAAAGTTTTCCGTTCCGCGCACATACACTGAAAACAAAGGTGGCATAATAGAAGAAACATGAATTCTTAATAAAGAAATTTAAAACTAAGACCAGTTACAGTAAAGTATATTTTTACTTTAACAAAAGTAAGTGATAAATCATCCTAAATCATTTCATAGACTCTTTCCATTCCAAATATACTTTATTGTAGCTTTTTCTTTAAGTGGCTGGCACACATCAGCACGTGTTCATTTCCGGCTACAGCATTTACCGTGCATATCCTGCGCCAAGGATCCTTGGCCTTCTCTTCCAGCCCTGCCCCGGTCTGACCCGGCCAGGCTTTACTGGATTGGTCTGGCCTGTTGTGTTTTGTTGCAAAGGTGGCTGCCTAAGCCGTGCTCCATCGTCGATACAGCAAGCTTTCAGATTTAATTTTAATTAGGTGCTATTGAATTTTTCAGCTCCTGTCGCCGGGCTTCGCCCTTCACTCCCACACCGCACACGTAAAACTTTCAAAGCCGCTGCCAAAAGTTTCCGGCCGGCTGCCTGCTGCCAGCTGCTACGGGGCAAGGGGAATCCAGCTGCCTGTTGCCTGACACTAATAACAATAATCACAAATTGTATTTTCATGAATTTTCAACTCGTAATTACTAATATTTCAATATACACACAAATTCATAATCTATACCTACACCCCAGCTTCAACTGGCGCCTCAACAGAAGCCGAAAGTGGCGCATAATTAAAATTTGTTGTCCGCGAACTCGTTAAAAGGGATGGTTGGCCGGTCGCTGGGCTGGTGTTTGGGAGATTTACCTTTTACAATGAATAACAATGAACAATGTACATTAATTTTCCGTATTAATTGTTTATTTGCGCAGGCTGCATATTAAAATTTCTGCTAATCAATATTAAGCCCCATTCGAAACAGATTACTTTTCGGCTGGCTTTTTGCATTGTTGCTGTTGGCCTATAGGGAAAACGGCCTTAATTGGGTTTTGGAGTCTATTTTGAGATCTGAAATAAAACAAGGTTAATTCAATTATACATTAAATTTTACCTTCAATTCAAATAAAGAAAATTAATTATAGTAATAATATTTTAGTTACAATATATTTACTTTGTTTCAAATACAACTTAGTCGGCACTTACAATTCGTTTAAGTCGCTAAAATTTCTTTTTTATATACATATCAGTTATCAATCCGTACACATCCATCTTTCCTTCCATTCGAGTGCTTTTGAGACCAAGCTTGTCTGAGAAAAAATGCACAGGCTCTTGGTTGTGGGGCTTGCAGTGAATATCCTTATCCTCGAGCTGACTGCCAGTTCCTTGTACGATGAGCAGCACTTTGATTGGGATGTTCAGAACATTCGAAGGCTGGTAAAGTGCCGGGACAAGCATTACAAATCCACCAAGGAATTCTACTACAACTACTGGGTCCTGAAAAACTACATTAAGGCCGAGCACGGCCCGCTGTCCTGCTATAGCAATGTTACCTACACCACGCACGCGGACTACAGGTATCTGGACAACTTGGTGCCCCTCCTGGAGCGGTGGCGCTCTCCGCTAAGTCTGGCTTTATATGCTCCCGGTGACGATTTCCAGCCTACGCTAGACAGTATCCTGTGGCTGCGGCAGTGCCACCCAAGCAGCCACCTAGTGCGCGAACTGACCAGCGTCCACTTCTACTTCAATGTGGAGCACCTGCCGCAAGTGGTGCCCATGGCCAAAGTGGCTCTCCAGAGGCAACTCAACTGCAGCGCACCGTCGCCATATGAGAATGTGAAAAAGGAGCAGTTGTACAGGACGCAGGAAAAACTCGATTATCCTGTCAACATTGGACGCAATCTGGCGCGTGCAGCCTCCTTGACGCACTTTGTTCTGGCCTCCGACATAGAACTGTATCCCTCGCCAGGATTGGTGCCTAACTTTTTACATTTTTTCAGCAGAAAGGTATAATATATTTTTATTTAAATATGTTATGTTACTTTTACGAATTCCTTAGGTCGTTGGAAGGCATGTTAACATTCCCCTCTCTCCTACGGTACACGTTCTGCGAATCTTCGAAGTGCGGGCTAATGAGTCCATGCCCAAAACCAAGCCGGAACTGCAGAAAATGTATAGAAGCGGAAGGGCTGTGCTATTTCATGAAAATATCTGCGCAGAGTGCCACCGGGGACCCATGCTGGACGAATGGATTAATGAGCCAGTAGCCTCGCAGGATCTAAACGTGTTTAATGTGGGCTACCGCTTGACGCCACATGAATTGTGGGAACCGATCTTTATCGGCACTGTCGATGATCCTCCGTACGACGAACGTCTCAGCTGGGAAGGAAGAAGGGACAAAATGACGCAGGCCTACGCCATGTGTGTCCTTGGCTACGAATTCCACATCCTCGACAACGCCTTTTTGGTCCACAAGCCAGGAATCAAGGAGGCTTTTTTACCCATAGGGCGCGTGATCCAAGCCCACCGTACCGATAGTTTGATCAGTCGGGAAATATTTCGAGAGCTGCGTTTTATGTATGGATCGCGTAAAGGATGTATTATTTAGAAAAAAAAAGGAAAAGGATAGAAAAAAGGCCATTTAAATTTTATGTTTTGTTTATTTTTTTCAACATTTGGCAATGTAAATTAAATTATTGGCCAACAATCTGGTTTACTTATTTCGCACAAATCATCAATGTACTAACAAATCTGCTTAAATAACTGTAGTCCTTTTAGTCCAAATATTAAAAATGAAAAAATATAGTTTAGGAAAAAAAACTACTTTCATTAATTTTCTTCATGATCAGTTCGTTAGCAAAAGCTAAAAAATACAATTAAAAAAAAAATTTGTGTAACATTTGAGAGTTTTATTTAAAATCTGCCATTGACCTTGTCAAAAGGAATTTGAGAAATACATGTTTTGATTCTAAAAAAAATTTAATTGGTATATCCAGTGGATGCTTCCTCTTAAGTCTTCTGGCATACGTGTGGAGATGTCGTTCCAGCCGGTTCTTGTATTTAGTGGCGAATCTTTTAACAGCGGCGCTGACCATAGTATATTTTATTTATGTATAAAAAATACATAAATGTCATGAAATTGTTAAAACTTCCAATTTAAAGCTTTTTGTGCAGAGCACTCTCTATTCGGTGCGCCCCAGGGCAGAAACGCTCCTCGCTTCCGTCAATGTTTGCTTAACTTTTTCTGTTGGGCAGTTTACAGAAAAATAACAACGCATGCAGCATAATCAATAGTATAAAATATGAACTGCAAACCTGAATAAATATTTATTGTTTGCTCCATCCTAGTTGGAGTGTGTGTGAGTGGCTCGGCTTATGCACCAGATCGATGTAGTAAAAAGGAATTTTAGCTTAATTGAATATCAATTCATTTTAAAATGCGCGCAATAAAATGGTTGCTGAGGGCGAGAGAAGGCGAATGTTAGACTGCATAAAGAACTGGAAAACTAGATATGAGGCTTTTATGATTTCGCTAGCGTGTGTCGGAATTGGAAAGATGTGTGTTTGCTGGGCCTGCCCGGAGGTGGCAACGAAAATGTTATGGAATATTTATTGCGCAAATTATTAGCATTCAAAATGCAATTGATGCCCTCCAGTGATTAATTAAAATGTTTCCGAGCGCATATAAATTCATATTGTTTATTGCGGTTCATGAACAGACACAATGCTCGCGTACGAGTGCTCGTTTCGGCGAGGTCAGTCGCCATTTTTGTGGTTCACTGCACACTTTTGCGGATAATTCGAGAGTAGCAGGCCTGAAACGGAAGCAATATGTTTTCGCATATGCGGTTTCATAATTTTCGGCTAAATAATTCAGAGCTAATTGAAAATTTGAAGTCAAGAATATTCTATTTAAAGGCTTGAAAAGTTTTTCATTCTTCAGGTACTTAATTTCAGGTAAAATTTATACATATATACATAAAATCGAATAAAACCAAAAAGGGAAAGCTATCTTCGGGCGGAGCCGAAGTTGATATACCCTTGCAGTTAAGGTCGGATACAAATCACAAATTAATTAAAATACCCTCTGCAAGGGTATAAAATTACTTTCCATTCGGGGTAATTATATAAAAATATATATACATATATGTACATACATATAAATAATATATAAAATAAAATAAAAATGTACTCAATAACATACGAATATTTTTTATTTTTTTTAAAACATAAAAAAAAAAATTATGCTCAAGCTTATGGCCGAGAATGATTTAAAAAGCCAGAGCTTCAAGACTCGCCTCATCACTTAACATATTTCTTCTCAATCTTTCAGAAGAAAGTTCCGTTGAATCACAAAATTACAAGATGATACTCCCATTGGGTCTCCTTTCTGCGTGCTTTTTCATTTCTCCATCTTTGGGATCGAAGAAAGTAATTTCAATTTTGAGTGATAATATAAACAATAAAACAGAATCGAATACAGAAGCCAAAGGTAAGTCGGCAGAACCCAATGGTTTGCAGAATAAAACATCGAATTCATCAGCTTTTCCAGATTCTTATCCACAAAGCCAAAATGAAGACAGTCTTCTTGTTAAAATCCAAGTACCCGGATCAGATACTTTCGAAGTGATATGTTACTCGGATGTGGCGATTGGAGCTGGTTGGATGATGGTGTATCAGAGAGAAACTCATACGTCATCCGTCATACAGTTTTAATGAGGAATATACAAATGTGTTCAGAGGTGACGTAATTGATTGAAGTGCGTTCGTCGGACTCGAAAATTTGCACCGTTTCACGAACGGAAAGCCGGAAAGAACGGTTTAAAATGTGACAATTTTGGGTTGGCAATCGGAGCCAAGGATATATGATACAAGAAACTGGCGAGTGCAATGGAAGCTCACTGCTGGGCCTCAGGAAGGGCACCAAATTTTCGACCTTTGATCATGATGAGGATGGGCCTCCTATTAACATGGCGAAGAAAATTGGCTATGGCTGGTGGTTCGATTCTAGGTATGACTTTTACTTTTTATACTAACTTTTTTGTACTCGTGTGAATGTATATAAGGATTCATATCCGTCCCCATAAAGTATACATATATGTATATTGATCAGCATCAATAGTCAAGTCGATATAGCCAAGTCCGGCTTTCCGTCCGTATGAACGCTTGGAGACTCCTATAATGCCCTCGAAATTCAAATTTTGAAATTCTGCAGCGCAAGTACTGCAAGGTTTTTTGAAAAACTTTTGATGCCAAATTGTTTTTATAAGTAACATATACAAAAAAAATCATCCAAATCGAAAAAATGTATATAGGAGATATATTCATAATTTCCTAAACAAACGGGCTAAAATTTTGAACGCGTGGATCTCGAAGACTATAAAAGATAGAGCTAACCCGATTTGTGATCTCAATCTTGAGGTCAAGTTTGTATCAAAATGTTGACCATTTGTTTTTTAGAATCTAAATTTTTAAAGTTTAAAGTTTAAACTTAAAGGTAAAGTCGGGAAACTTTACGTCCTTTCTGGTTTTCTATCTGTGGTGTCATCTTTAACACTATACTTCTATAATAGCTGAAATCAAATTTTATTTATTTTTAAATTTTTTTCAATTGCAGTATCGATCCCAACTGGGTGGAGAGTAATGTAGTAATGTTGATTCAAAGAAAAAACTAAAGGAAACGAACAGCGATTCTTAATGGCCTTTGGATTATGAAACATTGTTAATATTTTAATCAATAACTGTAATTATAATAAATGCAATTATTTCATTTTAAATGATGAATCTTTGATTCAAATCCATTTATACATTTTTAGTACGATATAAACTCAATAAAGAATTTTTGTTTAGTTAATTTTTGGCAATTAGGAAACACAAGTTTGAGTTTGAGGATTAGCATCAAAAGTGTCTTTTCAGCCGAAAGAAATGATCAGCTGACTTCTGGTTGTTTGTGGAAAAAGTCTAGAAAATTCCCAGCAGCTGACTCTGCATATAGTAGAGGAGATACATAGATACTTACCACATAATCATGTTAATCATCATCTTCATAAATATTTTCACGTTTAATGATAAGTATTTTTGCAATTATATATCTTCTGAAGCTATTCGTATGCATTTTATGTATTTGCTTGTTTATTATTAATATATGTAAGAAAATTTAAATGTAAGTTATTGAATATATGTACATATTTTGTTTACATCTATGAATATATTACTTATACATATTAATTCAATATGTTAAGTTTTCAAATAAATAACCAAGTGCACATATTTGAAGCTTGACAATTATTTATTAGAGATAAAACAAGAAAGGAAAGCTAACTTCGGGCGGAGCCGAAGTTGATATACCCTTGCAGCTAAAACCGGATATATATCGCAAACATTGGATTAAATTGGCCGATCCTTATGAGAATATCATTATATAACCAATTTATTACAATAAAAAAATCTAAAACAAAGTACCAAGCTTCCATCTTCAAAAATACCAAAGTTGGTATTTTTACCAAATACCATTTTCGATCGTTCAGTTATATGGCAGCTATAAGATATTGTCGGCCGATCGTTATGAAATTTGGTAGGTTGTATAAACTGACCAAAAATAGAATCTGTACTTAGATCTAGCTTTTTATCTTCAAAAACACGAAAGTTGGGTAATTTCAGAGTTCAGTTATATGGCAGCTATAGGATATAGTCGGCTGATCCTTATAAAATTCGGCATGTTGTATTATTTTGCCAAAAATAGCATTCGTACCGAATCCGAATTTTCTAGCTTTAAAAACACCGAAATTATAGCATTTCCGATCAATCAGTTATATGGCAGCTAAAAGATATAGTCGGCCGATCCTTATGAAATTTGGTATTTTGCCAAAAGTAGCATTCGTACAAAATCTGAACTCTGTAACTCTAAAAACACCAAAGTTATACCATTTCCGATCAATCAGTTATATGACAGCTATAGGATATAGTCGGCCGATCCCGGCCGTTCTTATATACTGCGTGCAAAGGAAAGAAGGGTGTGTGCAAAGTTTCAAGACGATAGCTTTAAAACTGAGAGACTAGTTCGCGTAGAAACGGACAGACAGACGGACAGACGGACAGACGGACATGCTTATATCAACTCAGGAGGTGATCCTGATCAAGAATATATATACTTTATAGGGTCGGAGATGTCTCCTTCACTGCGTTGCACACTTTTGGACAAAATTATAATACCCTCTGCAAGGGTATAATGACTATAATGTCATCGAAATCTTTTAAAATTTTTTTTTTATTTCTAATAAAATAACTTCCTGAAAAAAATCTCTAAATATGTATGTTTGTTTACGAAAAACAAAAATATATGTACATATGTATGTAGATATACACAAAAACTTGGTTTTGTTATTTTTTTAAATTATTACTTTTCGTCTTTTTTTAATTTTATTTTTTAATTCTAAATCTTTATACTCCAATGAACACCATAAACAAATAAATAGGGCGCGACAGTAAACATCAAGTGTAATTTCGACATTGCACAGTGGTTAAAGTGTCGCATTGTTGAAGGTAAATGGCTCAGGTTCCACTCATATCATTCATTCAGATCGGACGCACACAGAAAATATTTAATTCTTTAAAGCATGGGATTCGCCACCTTGTGTACTGCCATCCAAAGTGATGTAAATACATACATATATCAAAAGTGCGTAAAACTGAGCCTTATGGCTATTCGGAACTCCATAACGATAAAAACAGCCACAAGAACCCCCGGCCAGAACATAAATATAAACAGAAAAAACCAGCACTGACCAAATCCTGGACTTGGGTTGCAAGGAATGAGGAGCACGGAAGTATATGTCTGTCCCATTCCCGTCACAATGACATGGCAACTTGGCGAAACAAAGTAAGACGAAAAGTTTCCCAAAAAGACAAATGACCCTTAAAGTTGAAACTAACAGTGACTAAATAGAGACAAGAGCGAAAAATTTGTGTGTGCTCAGGGCTGGAGTAAAAAAAGAACAAGATGGTGGCCAGCACGCTGGAGAATCAGGAGGTCCTGGAGGCAGATCCAAGGGCAGGGGCCCTCTAAAGGATTGGATAGATGAAGGAGTACGGAAAAAGAATCAGCTGAAGCAACTGAAGCAGCATGAAAATCTTTTAATTACTGCCACCAGTAGCCAAGCCAGCAAGAGCTTTCCATTTGTCTTCCAGCCAACTGCTGACGTTGTTGGATTTACCAAATGCAGAACGAGACGGCCAATGCGATTAAGTTGGCCAAGTGCGACTGAGATGGCCGGGCCGAGAGGTGAACAGAAGGAAAAGGAACAAAGCCTGAGGCCGCGTGAAATTGCAAAACTGTTTCACCTGAATGCATGAGGCAATGTTCCAGCTGCCCACCTTCTGAGGTCTGAACACGTCTAAGACATCGGAACAATAAGTTGACAATGGCCAAAACTGGTTCAAGAAAAACGACTGTATCGTAACGACCTCACATGCACGTAATAGGGGTTTTCTATAAAATCCGCAGCTAGGCCATAAATCAAAAACTATTCAGGTGGTGCAAAAAAATGCATAATTGTCAGATTAACTATTAAAAAATTCATATATTTAAATAAATGGGCAATTCACTTTTTATAGTCAGCCTGAGGATTCGATGTTTTTATTCAAAAACTGAATTTTATTCATTTAAAACAATGCACATTTTTAATCATTCTCTCCATAATTCGTGAGTGGCCGGAAATGTGTTTTTCTATCCATGCAAAATACGCTTAATTGAATTACCAACAAACTTAAACGCCCCCAATCGCCTGGCACGCCAACATTTACCTTCAAACACTTTATAGTTCAAGAAAACTCGAAAAGGCTACTCGACCCAAGATCCCCCATCGACAGCCTTTAGCATTGACCACAATAGGGGCCAGGCGGAGAACCTTTCAATAAGTCCTTTACCCCCAATTTCCCAAGCTCCCTCCATTGTTACACAGAATGAAAAACTAGAAAACCGACAAGAGAAATAAACAAAACTGGAAAATACAAAAGTAGCAAAGGGAATACTACAAAGAGGAGCAGCGGCGAATGCAAACTTCAAACAATAGGTAGCCGTCAAAGTGAGCGATTGTTGCAACGTGTCTGGGCATCCATAGAAACTCCAAGTGGAAACCAAAACGGGGGATAATTTCTCAAATGCCTAGCCAGTACCAAGACAAAATAATACGACCCACCAAATTTCATAAGGATCGGCCGACTATATCCTATAGCGGCCATATCCTACCATATAACTGCCATATAACTAAAAAATCGAAAATGACGCAACTTTCGTGTGTTTGAAGACAGAAAGTTTGAACTATTTTGTATTGTTTGGGAACATTGTTGTATTACTTCGGGAACTTCGCACTTTAGAGTTTTTCTTGACGTTGTTGGATGCAGATCAGAAAATCTTCTGCCCTCAGATATTCTAGCGAACCTTACAGCATTAATTTTAAATGTTTCTATGTAAAGAAGGGATTCTTTCATGGCTGGGAAATTGTTATTTATAAATGAGCGGGTACTTTCTTAAGGCGTTGCTGCTTCAATAGCGAGCCTGCGTAGACATTATCAAATGAATGGGCCCTCCTTCGTACATATGCCGGAAAGCCCTACAAAAAAGTGAAAAAAGCGTCTTAAGAAAATTGTAATTTTGATGCCAAACAGCGATTAAAAGCAACGAGATTACCTGCTGCATATTGCATGAATGCATTTATTGTGTTTGCCCAGAGTGTGTTTGTCCTCCCTTTCCTTATGGATCGGTCTTGTCTTTCGCCCTGATTCTAAATACCTCGAGGGAAGACAAAAGAGGGGTTGGGGAAGGGAACCGAGAACAGACAGCAAATGCAGACATCGTTGAGCTCATTTGCACTTTGACGCATCCTCAGCTCAGAATTCCATGACACGGCATCCTTTGCCAGGACGAAACTGCAGCGTCAGAGCGGTGCAGGTGCACATGACAGTTATGGCGATGTTAACGAGTCCACAAAACCATCCGAGCCCATCCGAAACCCTCTCTGGCACCACCTTGTTTCCATCCACCCAAGGGCTGGGACCTTCCACTTAACACCGCAAATCGATGCAAATAAGTAAAGGCGTCGCTATTGCCCAGTTTGGAAGTGAAGTCCTCTTTATCGGCTCAGGAATTCAAAGGGTATTAGGGCTTTTGGTAAAACCTGGCTACTATAAAAGCTAAGTTCAGATTTGATTTAGAACAACTTTTATTTATTTTTTAAAGGTATTTCTCGTTTGTTTATAAAATAAATTCAGTTTTATTTGTGAGACTTAAAACTATGAAAACCAGTAATCTCTTTAAATGAGTATATTTAAAACATATACCCTTTGTTTATCTAAAATTAAAGTTTGTTCAAGTTGCGATTTCTACTTTTTTCAGCTCGTGTTGTCGGTTATTGAAAAGTTCAACCGCAATGTTCAAAATAGCAGCGGAACAGTAGGGGAAAATCTGTTAAAATTTCAGCAGTGAAATTGCCAACCGCGATGGCTATAGGCGCTTAAAAAAAGCTAATGGAACATACGGCTACATAGAGCAGGGCCAAACGGATCTTGGCCCCACTCCTCTTATCCACCAACAAAAATAAAGGAGCTTACATCCAGCCCCTCCAAGCTCTTGAAATATTCTGTGCACTGGAACAACCTTTTCAAGTTCAATAGCCAAAAAAAACAAATTTATCAAAAGCTAACTTTACTAAGTACCTAATACTATATAAATACTATAAAGTACTATATAGTTTTTTGGTATAATTTTTTAGCTTAGCTTCCTCTATTATTATAGAATAACTTTATAGACGCAGTATCTTTCTCTCCTCAAATATTACGCATACGCACTGGTGTCAGATATATTAAGATAAGTTACTATATACAATTTAGTACTCATTACTTTCAAATTTCCAATACTTTTAAATATTACTTATACGCACTGTTTTCAGATTTTCGACCAAAACAACGATTTTCTTTCTGTGCTGACCCTTCACGTACAATTTCCGACTGAACACATTTTGTGGTCGGGTGCAAATGCATTTATATTTGAGCAGAAGCAGCAGCGGCACAACCAACAAAAACAGCACTGAGAAAAATCCGAGGATGGGGGCCAGAAGTAAAGCAATCAATGGGGGAATCGAGGGGTAAAAAAAGAGTAAAGCCACCATTGGCGACGTTTTGGAAAGCTTAAGCCATTTCATTTTTGGTTCGTTGGCGTTTCCTATTTTGCACTATTTTTATGACTCACTGCGGGGGCAGCTATGCGGAGGCTGGGAACTTCGAGCAGACGCTCGGCCATCCACAGGGCACTCATATTTCTTCAAACACGAGCAAACACTCACAAAAACTAATGGAGGAGGCAGCCGAGAATCGAGAAGTTGAATAATCATGGCAAAGCCCAGAGAATAAATACAAAAACTCAATCAATAATGTATGGCTATATGGGAAATGCTTTAGATGGAAAATGATTCTTAATTACAACAACCGAGGGTATTCCGTTTGCCAGCTCCTACTACTTTTCACGAAGCGTAAATAAATTATGAGCATATAAAGCATAATTGCATTTTATTCAGCATTTCCAAAGGTTTTCAATTTTCCCCACTCTTTCGAGCCACAATTCCTAAAGACCAGAAGGGCTAGGACAGCCTTGTTTCCTCCTCTGCAGTAAACCTGAACCACATTTGAATTCCATATTTTTTCTATCTAGTATTTTGCTCTTGATTGTTCGGAGACCAGAGAATTCCCGCAGCCATCGTACCATACAGAGACAAAGAATCGAATGCAAATGCCTTAGTACAATGGCTAATCATGGAACAATCTACTACGGAGAGGGCTGGTAAGACGGAGCCACTAGGTCCAAGTTCATTTAGCAATTTATTAAACGCAGCTATAAACAAATCGAAAGCGAAATGCTCACCATGGCACCCCAATGACCGCATTTATGTCGATTTAAGCCGTATCGGCTGGACCGAAGCCATAAAGGAAATCAGGGCCATCCAGGGAAGTGTGAGGCCACTGCTCAGATGGATATATAAAGATGGTACTAAGTCAGCCGGGTGAACTACACCCGCAGTCTCTCCGTCCGCCCGGCAATGGACTTGTGGCACGGCGTATTTTGTGGACTGCAGACACGCACTGGCCTATGGAACATGCATGAGGTCTGATGGCAGGGGGCGCAGATTGCACATAAATAGCTGGCAGAAGTCAGCCGGAGTGCACTGAGAATAAAACTAGACTAATTTCAAAGGATCCAGCTTAGTTATCTAAATAGGCTTTTATAAAATTAATTTTGCTAATATTATTGGGAAATAGAATAGAAACTAAGATAGGCTCTATTAAATAGGTGTACCTAATATACCTAATTGACCTCTATACCTAATAGAACATCTATTTTGTAGTGTGCCTTCACAGGACTAAGCTAATTTACTTTCATATGAACCCAACCAAACAGTACCGGACCCGATGTTGGAAGGGGCAAGGACTAAAGCAGAAATCTGCGGGTTGTGGGGAAGAGTCCGGAAGCGAAGCGGGCTGGATGCAATGAGCATCTACATAACGCCCAGGAGTGATTTTCTGTGTCATTTGGTTGTAATCGTGTCTGTTGTTTGTTACTTATTAGTATGTGGGCCTGTGCTCTGGTGTGTGAGAGTGTGTGGCATATTGCATGTCCTATGCCATATTGCGGCATTTACCAGGATCAGTGTGTGTGGGCGAGTGCATTCGTGTGCGTATGCAGTTTGACTTGTCTTAATGGTCATGTTAAACAAATGTTTATCAGGCCATGCAGCTGCTGTTGCTGGTGTTTTAGCTGCTGCTGCTGCTGTTCCTGGTGCTGGTGCTGCCACCGCCGTTTCCATCCTTTGTCCTGCCACGCCCCCACCACTTAGCCCACTTAATCCCACCTCCAGTCAAGGCCATTACTCAATTCGATAGTTGTTGGTGCATTTGTTGTATTCCAGTACATTAGCCAGGCGATACAGCTGCAACAGCAGCAGGAACAACTAAAGCCCCAGAAGTTCTAAGGTTAAGGTTACTTAAGAGTTCCTCCCAAATGAGTAAAAGGCCAAATGCCGAGCCGACAAATTTCATATGCAAACATTTAATAGATTGCCAGATAACAAGTTCTCAGTTGGGTCGACTTATGGAAACAGTGTGGAAACAAGCTGCAGCTGGTCGGACTGGGGTGAATTATTTAAATGTATCCTTCCGGAATCCGGAGCACTCTATCTGTATAATTGGGTTGCCACAAATGTGATTAATACAAGTCCCTCATTTTGAAGATTTTATTTTTAAATGTCTATCTAAGGGTTCTTTTTGTTATTCAGTTAATTCTCCCATTTGCCAGACTGTGGTTGCTCTTTATTCGAATACCAGGTACCAATTAAAGAGCTACTCTTGATCTGTAGCTCCCAGCTATTTTTAGTAGCTCAAAGCAAGCTTACTATTGCATGTGCTGATATTTAAATACAGATATTTATTCACGCTTTTGCAGCTCTGCGCCCCACATCAACAATGCCCGAAGGCCCCCTGGTGGGTCATACTGGAGGTCATTTCACGTATATTCTGGATATTATTCTTTTTTAGTGCATTTTTTTCATGATATAACGTTTAATGTAAATATGAATGTTTTTGCTAAAATAGCAAAATAATCTATGTGACTGAACTGGCATTATGCGCCAAAAGTTGGCGAATAAACTGACTCGCGTAGAAAATGGCGGGTAGGAGAATCCAACAGGTGGAAAATGACTTTCTATTTTTCCATTCCATTTCCTCCTTTTCGCATACTTAAGAGCAGAAATCAAACTCAATGCGCTTGTCAAATAAATATTAAACACACACACTCTTGCACAATGGCCGCCATTCGCTCACAGGCTCAGACGCACACATTTGTACCCACACACATATGCAGAAGCGGAAGCTAAATGCTATAAAAGCGCACTGCCACTTCCTGTTCCTCGGTCGCCCCAGCCCGACCTGCGCTCGACCGTTTTCCTCTTTTTCTCTGTTTGCGCTACGTTTTCAGTTGAAAGGCAAAATTAACAATATGCAAAATTCATGTTAAAATATCGGAAAAATATATATTTCTTTCCTGCGCGCAAGCAAGCAATCCCTTTTTCCTTTCGCCCCTCCTCCTTTCGCTTTTCCGTTTTTTTCTGCAGCCCTTGCGCTCTTTTCGTTCGGGTTGGCAGCAGAAATAAAACCGAAACAACAACAAAAAGGATACCCACGAAGGGCCGCCAGGATAATGTGCAAGATCGAATTTGAAATGTACTCTTGATAAATAATTCTTGCAAAAATATTTTTTGCCCAATGGGTTTATTTTAATCGGTTTTTTTAGCAATTTAAGACACAATTTAAACGGGGAGATGTTGAAAGAGTACATATTTTGTTAAATTCAAATTAAAATCTTTCGAAACTGAACTATAAAATCACAAAAAGTAAAGCAATAAAAGGAAAGTGTATGGCCCACAACATGTACCAAGAAAATGGAATGTATTTGTCCAAATGTAATATTTAGCTTGTGTATTCCGATCCTTCGAAAGTGTATTGAGCAGGAAAAAGCATTAAAGGGTTGTGGGTGTGTTTTTCTGATAGCAGGAATGAGTACGTTCGAGCGGCTTTCATATGCTCCATGCCAAGCAATAAAAATGTAACTCCTGTTCTCGTTGGTCATGTGGAGGCTGTGCTTTTGGTGTTCTGGCTGTGGCTGTTGCTGCTGCCATTGAACGAATGAATGAATGAATGAGTAAAGGCGTCGACCCATCGACGACTCAGCTCCACGAGATGCCAAATCGAATCGAATCTCGAACCTCTCGACTCTGTCCCAGCAAAGTGAGCTCCAGTTTGTGTGTGTTTGTGATGGGAGTTTCGTGTGCATATAAAAATACTTTTATCTGCTCTATTTGCGCATTTATAAATATTTGTTTGCTTTTGTTCTCGACATGCACATTAAACCAAAGAAAGCGAGCCTCCTCGGGCATCTCAATCTTCCACTTTCCTCCCGAGTCTGAGCTATTGAATTGGACTTAAGTCGGAAGCGGGTTGCCGACCTTTCGGCCCCTGTTACCAATCTCATCCAGGCGAACTCCCAATCCATTCTGCCGCTGACATCCAAAAGAAACGGATAAAGTCCCTCCGCAACCTTTCGCACTGCTCTTTTGTTTGGCCTCGGTCTTTATTTGAATTGTTTGGGCATAAGTATGTCAAATTTCAAACCATTAACTGGCTCCGGCCAGTGCATAAAACGTTGTAAAAAGACTGTGTACCAGGAGATGATGGTTTAAAGCATCTTTTGGGCCTTTGTGGGGCCAAGGTCAGAGGCATTACCATACCAGCCAGCAGCCAAAATTAAATAAATATTATATTTATAAAAAGAGTATGTGGCGGAGTGGGATATTGTAATAAAATGGTTGTAATTTAAATATTTAAAGGGTCGGTCACCCCACTTCACATATGCTGTTGCAGTCGTTATGAGGAATTTAAATTACATATTTAGTAATAGCATTTAATTCTCACTAATGCGAAGAGGTAGTTAATCTTCATAATTATAAATACATTTTATACAAATGGAAATATTTTTCTAAATATTTAATAAACAAAAATAGTTAGTATCCTTACTATAGTTACTTAGTGGTAACCTTAGTGGCTTAAAGTTCCCTCCCTTGGGTTCCCTGATTCCTGATCCTCCGGAGAAAAATTTTCTAAATAATGGGAAAAATTCCGGATAGTGCAGTCAAAACTTATTGGAAAAAATCAAATTAACTCACTCTGCATATACATAGTACACGAAATGTTATAAAAGTTGAAAAACTATCTGCCACCCCACTCCCTCAAGGTCATTTGGCAATATAGCTTTACGGCAACGCAATGGAAGAAAGGGACTAAAAAAACTGAAAAACGAAACAAAAAAATTGAAGAAAATTTCATTTTCAAATTGCACCCTAGTGACACATTTAGCCGAACTCCTAACCTTTCACTTGCGCTCCCAGTCTCCCCCGGTCTAGAAGGCCAGTGAGACAGTCCCAAGACAATCGAAAAACTTTCAGCTGGGTTTCCGCTCCTCGTTCCTCCCATTGCAGGAGTTTTCATTGTTTTTCTTACGACTCATTTCACGTTTTAATTTCTACGCGCTGCGCCGACTTTCTGCGTCATTTGACACCGACGACAAGAAATTTGTCGAACAGTTGGACAGGCTGAGTGGATGAGAGCACTGCGAGCAAAAGGCATGTACTTTGGTAATAATTCTTAGGGATTTATTGGCGACTACGAAGGAGGAATTATAAAACTTCTGAGAGCCATCTATACACATTATGAAGTAATATTCAGGACACTATAGTCCTAACACTACATACACATTCATACCCTTTATGAAGCAAAATACAGGATAATATAGTCTCACTACTTCCACACTTTGTTCTCAGTGTAAGGACGGATTTTAAATATTTGTCATTGCTGGTATTTGCACTAAAAATTCAAATTGCTTGGCTCACTAAGAGTTCAATTACGAGCTCGTGGAAGATAATGATGCAGTGGGATGATGATGATGGCCCAGATGATGGCCCACATTGATAGCAGCTGCGATTGATGAGTGGGCGATAGGGAGGATGAGGGGAGGCCAGAAATGATCCAAGAGGTCTAGGTCCTGAGTCCAGAAATTGGTTTAAATTTTATTTATGAGCTACCATCAAATCAGCATAAGTAGGTTAAACGCAAATGTCAATCGTAAATTCGCTGACTTCCAGCCACGCCCACCACTCAGATCCGACCCACGGGGCCACCCCGCCACAGACCAGCACCAGCATCGGTACCCGTAAAGCGGCCAAATAAATTAAATTGTCGCCATGTCGCCGCAGCTGAGCTGAAATGCTAACCAAAGTACGTGCCACCATCGATGTGCAGCATCTCCATCAGTTGGGGAGCGTGCCCCGCGCACAGCCTTCTTCCGGCTCTCCTTCCATCCGCCGCGAGGAGGGCGGAAAAAAGTGTTTGCAATATTTCATAAAGTGGCCGAGGACGGACTGAGAGGCCCGTGCAGCTTTATAGAATTAGCTAATGCTGACACAGATACCCAGGAATGGAACCTAATCCCGGCCATCGTTTGTTTAGCCTAAATAGGGCAAGACACAGGGGTGGGGACTCGAAATAAGAATACGCTCGCAGGGCACGTAAGTGGGGATAAGTGTCTTTCGAGTCCAGCTGAACCCGCTAATTGACACTTTGTTTTAAATTGTATTATTTAAACATTTTCTGGATCACGTTTGATACCAGTGTCTTGTAGCTGTATCTGTTAGTTTTTCCTTTTTAAAGTTATGTCCCACACGTTTAGCTATTTGTATGTTTAAAGACCCAAACATGTTATCATATACCATCATTCTGGGGGAAATTCCAACCCGCACAAATAACTCTAATCCAAAGAGTACTCATCCCAACCAGCAAACTTCACTTGAGAACCGGTCTTCTCGAAAACAATAGCAAAGGCATATCAGATGAGCTAAGCATAGCAAAGGGATATCAGATGTGCTAAACATTTTGTTACAATGTTGTTCACATTAAAGTCAATCCTTCCAGTACGCTCCCCGTTTAGCAGAATCTCAGCCATAGGATCTCCCTGGCAACCAGGGGCGTTCGGAAAGGGAACCGTCCAGCGCACAAGGTAATCAGGCAGCCAGGCGCACTAGTTTAAATAGTTCAAAGTTTAATGAAATTGACAAACTACAGTGTTTTTTAAAATACGCTAACTATGCATAGTACTTGAAGCTAAAAAACTCCCTTTCATTTTGGACAATTATGGACAACCATGAATCCCCACACACACATTTATGTCGAGAAGGACACGTGTTCAGCCAAGTCTTTCAGTTAAAACTCAAGCATTTCTCACTAATGATGAGGGTGCCCCATCATCATCCACACCACACACAGTTCTCAGTTTTCTACCAGCTCTACTCCCATCCCTTTCGGAGCACTGTCTCCACACTTGTCCTTAGCCTGGTTAAACCTGTTAACGTTAACTTTTGCTTCACCACCAAAACCCCCGCCCCATGGACACACTGGGGACAAATTGATGGAGCCTCTTTGGGGCCCGGCTTCCTCGGCTCAGTCGTGCGCACTTGACCACACATTGGCGCATTGTCACGCGCCGGGCTCTCTGCCAGCCGCCAGCCGCCACCAGCCACCCGCCATCCCCAAACTTTCCTATCACATATGAGTGACCCACCAGCATATTCATCAATAGAGTAGCAAATGCTTCCATCAGACCCGGCGACCCCTACTTCGCTTTCCGTTCTCGCCTTTTCGGTTAACAAAAAATCTGTTAAAATAAATCACAACAATTTGTACATTTTCGCCTCGTTGGAGACTCCACAACTCTGGCGGGGATTGCGGGCGAGGGAGGCGCGAGGGTTAGTTTCCCACAACGGTGAAGATGATGGCATAAGGCGACACATGGCAGCCAGCAGGAATCCTTGAGTTCGAAGAGGACAATGTCTTCGCTTGGCTTCATTTTTTGGGCGATTAAGCTGTCATTTGGCTGCGGGTTTCTTACCCAAAGGCGTCACGAGAAGGACAAATATGAAGTACACCTTAATATATTTGAATAGAACCAGAAATACGAAAAACATATCTTGAAATGTTATATCATTTTGTTATATTTTTAATCTTATCAACTTTGTTTAGCTTAACAAATAATCTGGCCTTGTTGCTATTTCAAACCCCCCGTCATGGAATCTCCACCCCTGAACACCGGATACGTGACCTCAGTTGTCATTCCTGTGTCCAGGTCCGCCTGGGCGTTGGCCTGCTCGGCTTATGACAGCTTTGATTGCATTCAATTTATTAGCAGCTTGGCGCCGAAAAAGAAATCTGTTTGCCAAAGGTGAGGCCTGCGCTTGTGGTGTGATTACGTGTGTTGTACAAATGTCAGTCATAATTGCTTAATCCCCTTTTTTTAATTAGCCGCCACCTGTGGCCGCCGCAATGATAGCAAACAGAGCAAAACAAACCAAAACCCGAACATTTCAAGCGCGCGCGCGGTCTAAAAAATTAAACATTTCACACCAAAAAAAGCTGTGAATGTTTGCCGTGATATGCTTAAAACCCTATTACCATGGTAATCCTTTTGACAAATGAATTTTAGCATGCCCACACACATACGCACACTGACAGCACACCTCGACGGTTGACTGTCACATGCCATCTACGGAAGTACTGAATAGACAGACACCGACACCGGCACCGGCACCGAAAAGGGCAGGAGGCGCGAAAGTTTGCTACAAAATCCGTATGCTCCCATTCGCCTCCTAATGCGGGAATCTGTGTGTGTTTGCCCGTGTCGTTAATGGATGTAAGTCCAGCATCCATATGTCTTGCATCGTTGCCGCCAAACGGCAGTCGTATTTCAAATGAAACCATTTGGAGGATAGAGCCTGATTCATTTTTTCGACAATACGCGGTTTCCTTATGGTCAATCAGAATTTGGTGGCGCTTTTTGGGATGGACTTTGCAAAGGAAATCAATTCGGTTCTTTTATGTGACATAAACGATTGTGACAAAAGATTATTTAGCAAACTAAAAGTAGAGGTAATGAGAGGACCTATTGAAAATGATCTGGGAAATGTTTTCATTCCAACAGCCTTTTCAAATATTCTCCAGAAGGGTCACTTGCCCACCCTCGGCTGCTGAATTTTTAAATATATAAAATCTCATATCCATCGTATATTTTGGGACACAATATTATGCTGCAGGAATCTGGAGAGCAATAGAAATGAAAGCACCCCATGACATCCACGATGGAGCACTCGGTACATCCGAAATGGCTCCTTTGATGCGTGTGCTAAGCATTCATGGCAAGGACCTGCCCCCCAGGAGTAGGAGCCGGATTAGGAGCGGAGTCAACGAAACATATTTATGTTCGGCTGCTGCACGCACAATCCCAAAGCGGCCATAGAAGGAGCCTTCGGGTGCGACGGCAGCAGTTCCTGCCACTCTCTTCCAATACTATACACAGTGGATTACCTATTCAAAGAATTCGGGAATTGATTAAATCATTTCATTTTCTATATGTTTTATAGTAAAGAAATTGCAAATAAAGTATCAAGAGCATCGAAATAGCTTTATTCTAAGTAGACCAAGGTTTTTAATCACCAAATAAAATAAAAAAAATATTAAAAAAAATTGAATAACTTATTCCAGCTTTCATCCCACAGTGCTGGGGAAACCAGGAAGGAGCTCCTTTCCTGGTGCACGGCGGGTGGCCAATTTTTGGGTAGCAACTTGCCATACATCAAAAATCTTTCACTCACTTTCGCCTGCCGCTGATGCGCGGGCAATAAAATATTCATTTGGCCCCTTTTCGGGGAGCCAGCGATGCAACTTTCAAAGGAGTTGTGGGCGGGCGGCCATGGGCCACGCCTTCGCATTCATGACTCGGGAGACGGGGTTGACACTCGGTCTACCAGGAGCCGCGTCGAGCGGACACCCCCCATAAAAATGTAATTTTCAAACAGCAGAACAGAAGTATATATATTTGCGTATTGACTGGGGTGATGCCGCGACGCAGGAAAACAAAAAACATTTGAAAATTTCAAATTGAATTTGCCGCACGCTTGAAGTTTTGGGCTCTCACACCCTCCACACCAGCCCGCCGAATGTATGCAAAAGGCGTTGCCAAGATTACCAAGTGAAATGCCAAGTGAGAGACCAGCCGGCTCGCATAAAAGCCGCTGAAGGGGCGGTGGTGGCGGTGGTGGCCAAGTGAAGGGGCTTTCAAACATGGGCGAAAGTGTAAGTGACATGAAAGAGAGCACACAAACCTCACACAAAACGTTTAATATCGTTACGATTTTTGTTTTTAAGTGCGCTCAAAACGACGGCCTTGCAACTTCCACTTTGAAGTTTCCTTGGGTTCAATTCTCGTTATTTCTGTAAACTCTCCCAGTAAAAGCTAAACTAAAGCCTCGACAAGGACTCTGTTTTTTAATAAATTTTAGCAACAGCCTCCGACCACCTCTCAGACCATTCAATGCGTAATTTATTGCCTGTTTATTGTCAATAAATGCAGCCTCCAAGCAACCATTTGTGAGCGCGCCTAAATAAAGACAAATGGAATGCTCATTTTCGGTGGGTGGCGCCAAGCCCCCGCCGCCTAACGCCCGGCTCCCGGCAAATATCTAAAATAAATACTTCATATAGCATATCTGTAGGTGGATGGGTAATAAGTTGCCCAAAATTGTCTCCAAACTGTTTGGACTGCTTTTCAGAGGCTTATAAATATAATTTATGGCCTGTTTTCACAGTCAGCCCGAGTTTTGAGAATTAAGCTTAAAGCTGTCAAATGCAAGCATCTGAAGTTCGAAGGATTTCTCAGATGACAACACTATAATTGCTGTTTAATTCTTAATATTCACTTTCTCTAAACGATATTCATCACTTTGAATATTTATTTGCAATTATTTGTAGGACATTAAAATAAAGGAATCAGAAAGGTGTTAACTCAAAACTCTTAATTAAGATCAGATATATTTATAGTTTCATCTATCTTTATATATTTGGGCAGGCATAGTAAAGGAGATAAATTAAAAAAAAAAAAAAAAAATAATAGGTTTCATCGAATGCGGCAATTTTTTCAACAATCTGTTTGAAGTTTTGAAGCTGCATTAAAAAATTATATGAACACAAACCTTCTAGAGCTTTATAAGGGACAAATAAGTTAAAATTAAAGCTTTCAAATAAAAGTACCTTCTACCAAAAAGGTACATTTTACAAACAAGAAGCTTTTAAGGTACCAGTTTTATAATATGTCCTACTTATATTATACTTTATTATGCTATATACTTCGATGAATAAAAAACTAAGATCACAAACTGGTTGTAGTAGAGCAATATCACAGTAGACAGTTCCTCCCAGTTCCTACAGTAGTATCTGTAGGAAGAAAAGAGTCTAGGAGGACTCTTCATAACATTAATAAATATTTTCAAAATGTTTTTTTTATTAAATCACTTTATTTAAGTATACATTTTACAAAAGTTTCAATATATTGATTTAACTACGTTGACCATTTATCTTACTGATCATATCAGTTGAAGGCAAAAAATTCTTGAGTGAGTTTTGTTTTCATTCTAATTGTTCTTTCTATTCAGTTTTGTTTGTTTTGTTATTTTAAGTACATAATTATGTAACATACTTAAGAGTGTTATTCCTTATATCTGTTAATTTTTTAAGTTTTTATTTTGTTTGTTTTTGAAAACTAAGTACAGTAGACAATACACTCAGTTATGTAAATTCATATACATATCAAAAAAGGAAAATACATTAACCGAAAAGTAGCGAATGGCTTTAAAAATTGTTCTTAGCCTAGTGAACATTCCGTTGGTATTTTCTAACTTCTTAATTTTGTTTCTTGTTATTGTTTCCTTTGTTTTCTGCTTTTTTAACCGGAGGTAGGGCATGGCTTAAAGCTTACGTTCAAACATTTAATTTCATACAGCTACATTCCTATTTTGTTTAAGACGGGACACACACACTTGCATTTGAGTTTCGTAGAGTTTTAGATTGACATTTAAGGATCTTAAACTAGGTTGGCGTCCTTGGCCATGCTGTAGAATGCTGATTTCGGGTTGTCCAGCAGCTCCGTCGGCGACGCGAACTCCGTAATCTGACCCTTGTCCAGCACAATGACCTTGTCAGAGTCCAAAATAGTGTTCAAACGATGGGCAATCGTCAGAACAGTGCATTCCTTGAACTCTGTACGGATGGTTTTCTGGTGGCGGAAAAAAATGTTCGTTAGTAGGTCAGAGAGAAACAGGTGGGAGTAGGTATTTACCTGAATCAGATCATCTGTTTCCAAGTCCACAGCAGCAGTGGCTTCGTCAAGAACCAGGACCTTAGTCTTGCGCAGCAGGGCGCGAGCCAAGCACACCAGCTGCCTTTGACCCACCGAAAGATTTTCCCCACCCTCGGCGATTTCGTGGTTCAGACCCGCTGCCAAGCTCTTGACAAACGACTTCAAGTGGGACAGCTCCAGAGCCTTCCAAATCTCATCGTCGGTCTTAACCTCGAAGGGATCCAAATTGATTCGCAGCGAGCCGGAGAAGAGCACGGGATCCTGTGGAATGATCGTCAGGCGTGAACGGAGCATGTGAAGACCCATGGTGGCAATGTCCACTCCATCGATAGCGATGCGTCCGCCGGCCGATTCAATAATTCTAAAAGATAAATTAAAAAATATGGAAAATAATATCATCAATTAAATTTAAAATGCGGCTTGCTTACCTGAACAGTGCCAGGGTAAGACTGGACTTTCCAGCTCCCGTGCGACCAACAATGCCGACCTTCTCGCCACCCTTGATATTGAAGCTAACGCCACGGAGCACCAGGTCCAGGCCCTCGCGGTAGCGCACCTGGAAGTTTTGGAACTCGACACGTCCTTCTTCCGGCCAGTTCTTGGGTTTGCTCTTATCAGCCTCCAGCTCCCAAGGAGCTTCCTGCTTTGTCTCTCCGTACTCCTTGATACGTTCCACAGACACGATATTCGTCTCGATGTCGGAGGTCATGCGCACCAGCCAGTTGAGCGTTTGGGTCACCTGCAAGGCGTAACTCACCGAGAGACCCACCAGTCCAGGATTGGTTTGGCCTCCCAGGACGGCGAAGAGGGAGGCAAACAGGATAATCAAGTTACCCACCATCTCCAGACGGATGGCCAACCAACGGTTGGCTATCACCGAAGGATACTTGCACACTTGGTTCTTGTCCACCTTGGCGTCGGATTCCTCAATGAAACTAAAAATTTGGAGAGTATAGGATTAAGTACTCCTTAGTTTTCATAAACTATATAGAAACATACCGATCTCCCACGTTGTAAGCACGAATTGTCGAAGCTCCAGTGACTGTTTCACCAAAGTGAGAGTAGATTGGAGATCGGGACACGGATTCCAGACGCATCAGTTGTCGGGAGGTGGCTACATAGAAGCGCTGGGCAAAATAGTACAGAAAGGCGATCGGAACAATCACGGCCAGGAAAATGGGTGTGGACAAGCTAATAACCACAATTGTAGCCAAAACCTAACCAATAATAATAATCAAATATTAATTAAAATTCCTTGAAAGAGCATCAGAAAGTGTGAAAGGGATGCAGGGTTAATAGGAAAAGGATGAACTGAAATAGGTGAAAGGCAAGGCCCTTCTTTCTGGAGAAAACGCTTTTACTGATGAAGGAAAATGTTTGGGGAAGGAGTTATTGAGCGCCGCCATGGATGTGGTTATTGTTCATGGAAAATAAAAATGGGGTTACTTTCAAAAGGTGGGTACACGTTTTGTAGCAATTTAAAGACAGTTCGTAGTGCCTAGTCGGATGTTGAAAAATTACCTCATAAGCACACCAGAGGCAATCACTAATGACTTGCGGCATTTTTTGGTCGACCGACTCAACATCTTTCGAGAATCGGGACAAGATTCGACCCACCGGGGTTGTGTCGAACATGGTCATGGGCGATTTTAGCACGTTATCGAGTAGCAGCGAGTGGAGCACTCGGGCGGCATGCAAAGTGCCTAGTGCCGGGGCCAAGTCCGAAAAGAATGACGTGAAACCTGCGATTGGTCAATTCAGTAGGTGTGGTGCATTAGAATTTGGCATAGGTTCGAATTGGTATAGCCACAGTCCGGCTCCAGATTGGTGCTCGAGAGGAGTTCTTCGAGTGGGAAATCGAACGAAAGAAGCCCAGCCAAATCCCTAAGTGAGAACGGGAATGGCTAGAGTCCATAATAAATTATCTCATCTGAATTTTCATTAAAAAAAACTTTCTTAACAAATCAGATATTAAAATATATTTCTTTTTGCGTTTTCTTTAAATATTTTTTATATATTTATAATTTGAAATAATCGATGATAAAATTCAGTCGATAACTATATTTCTGGAGTGTTAAGGCTCTGTAGATTCGATCACCGGGAAAGGGCACAACCACAGGAAAATGAATTTGAGAGATTAGAATTGAACGAGAATACAACATGCGCCCGCCCCGTCAATCCAACTATCCCACTATTTTTGTATAAGCTACGCTCTAGGAGTAAGTAATCAATCAAGCCTCAAATTGCTACGAGCTGAGTTTTTTTACAATGGGTGATAACACTAGTTAGTCGGGATTAGTAAAGCCTTGTTGGGTTTGGTTAGTGACATGGAACGTACCCGGAACACTTGGGAGTTAAAGACGCGTATTAGTTCGGGCAAAACTAAATCCAATTTATAAATATCGTTGGCCAGCCGATCAAGGATTCGTGCGCGGGGCTTTATATCGAAAAACGACTGCGGGGCGCGCATGATGCGACTCAAAAGGAAGACAAACATTTTTCGGGCCCCGATCAAGGCTCCCAGGTAAACGATAACCACACTGCCTATATAGCTAAGGACTGGGAATTTCGAGAGGATTGATTTCATATAGTTCTGGACGAAACACTTTAAATATTTTAAAAGTATTTGGGACTAAATAAAAACGAGTTTGGAAGACAAACAACAAGAGGGTTATAATGTTAGTATAACACATCGTATAGAGCTGTACATGTTTTTGAAAATAAATAGTACTATGTATCTCTACCAAAAAAATAAAGACTCGACAAACTGAAATGGTTTTCGTAAACATTCCAAAACTAATAACTTACTATTCTTTTAAAGAAACAAAAGAACATAACTTTCGAACTATCTCAAGATTACCTGAAACGCCGTGTTTAGGACCATTCGAATATTGATTGGCAATACCAAGTCCAAGCAGTTTATATCGTTGGAACAGCGATCCAATAACCGGCCTTTGGGCGTCGTATCAAAGAACTCAGAGGGACAGTGCAAAATGTTGTTAAAAAGTCGATGGAAAACTCTGGATGAGGCGTGTAGGGTGGCTGTGAAAAGGGTGATGGCGGCGCCGTAATTGCATACAACTGCCCGGTTGTATCCGGATCAGTGGATTATAGAGAAAGAGAGAGAGTTTAAATGAGAGAAAGAGAGATAAATAGTGTATATGAATGCAAATTTGGAGAAGACCTTTTCAACTCAAAGGCTTTTCCCGTACAAACCATAAATCTTTACAGCCTACAATTCAAAATTATCAAGATAATCGAAACAAAATATTTGGAAATAAATCGTTACTGAAAATATAAGGGGGAATTCAAATATGCAAATACCATCCAAATAAAGGTCATAAAGGAGTCCAGGGTAGCGGGCAACTCTTCGTCGATAACGTCCATATCGCCGCTGAAACTGTTCAAGAGTCGCCCGATCGGGGTTACGTCGAAAAATCGGCATACGGATCCTCGAATAATGACTCTGAGGAGATCGTTGTGGATGACCTTGGCAGCCCTGAAGCCGCCCAGGTAGACGATCACCACCGCGAAGTAGGCGAGCACACCTGGTACCAGAGAGGGAGGATGAGCGGAATAGATGCGCCCAGGGGCACTTGGTAAATATTTTGCAAGTGACTTTGAATTCGATGGCTGACTGAGGTGATGACTGAGGAATGAGGTGATACCCTACGGAATGTTCTACGCCGTAAAGATTATTCGAAGCTTGATGGAAACCGGCCACTTATAAAGAACTCTTAATAATAGGGGCTCTGGGACCAGTAGTTATCCAGATTGTGTTTACCATTATGCCACAGCCTCAGATTAAAGAAAAAAATATTACTTGCACGCACATCTCGCACATCATGTTCTTAAATGGAGGGCTAGGCTACTAATGAGTCTCATAGTATCAAGTAAAAGCGTTTTCAAACCAAAAATAAAGGCTCAGCTAATTTAATTTAGTAGCTAAAAGAGGTTGTTAATTAGATAAACATGAAACTGGTAGATTTGATTCTTGGAAAATGATTTTTCGCTTTGGCAAAAAAAGTTAAGGTGGGAAAGTTGCAAAATCTAGTTGTTAAGGAAGAGGTTAGGAAAATCAGTTGTTTTGTTAGTAGAAAATGTAGCTTTGGTTAGATCTCAGGACTTGGGCATCTACATTAGACCGCAGAGAGTCGGCAAAGGTTATGAGTGAATCTTTACCCCGAAACAGGTGTTCAGTAACTGAACAGTTATCATTGGCAAGACGGCATCAACCGTGTCGATATCCTTGGAGTAGCGACTCAGAATGCGACCTAGGGGCGTCGTATCGAACAGTTCCATCGGCCACTTCAGGCCCGTGCTCAGCAGCTTGGTGAACACATCCATGGAGCAGTGCAGCCCTCCGATCGCCAAAGCTAGGCCCGCCAAATATTTTGACACCACTGCATATAACGTAAATCGGTTTAGAATGTTAGGACTTAAATGCAGTAATTGTTTCTACAGCAAACTAAAGATTGCCCAGCTGATCATGCTGCTAGTGGTTGTTGTCGCGTCGGATTAGTGCCAGGGTAATTACCGAAAGGTTAGTGATAGTTTTTACAAATATTTACACAACAAATAGTTAGTGCCAAATAAAAATTCTACGTACTTAGTTTGCTTGGACAACGTGCAGCGTAAAAGGGAGTCTATTTAACAATGAAGCTATTGTCAAGTATAAATTGTGTGTAGGAAGGGTTCTTTGCAGAAAAGCCGGATAAATAATTTTAACAAAGGCCTCTAATGGAATAAAATGAAATCCCCACAAATCCATGCTTTACTGAAGAACTACCGGGGCATGGGAAGGACATGGTCGATAGTGTCGACATCCTTGGAGAAGTTTTGGAAGAAAATAACCGTCCCATTCGGTCATTCAAAAATTCATTGAGGAGATTCTGGTAGATGTATCACATATCCCAAAAACAAGAAGTAGTCTGAGCATTTCCTAAAGGTGATCGCAAGTAATGGTCGAGTGCCGCACGAGGCCCTGTCCACCGATGATAAATTTTGTGCCCTGCTCTTATTTTCACATAAACTACAAATAAGACTTAAAAACTTGAAATATATGTGCATAAATAAGAGCATCTTTTGTTCTCATTAGTATTGGATCCTGGTTAGATGATACGATGATAATTCCCAGTTTTGATTTTTTAGTGCCGTGCTTGGGTTAGATAGCTTTTTAATGTGACATTAATTGCCAGCGAATCGATTGCAGTCAATTACCATGAAAGCCTGCAGCAAAACGATACGGATGTTCAATGGCAAGGTGTTGTCAACGGTATCGATATCTTTCGAAAACCGATTGACGACGCGTCCCAGTGGCGTGGTATCGAAGAGTTCCATTGGCCAGCGAAGGTTGAAGTAGAGTAGGGTTTGATGCAACACCCGGGAACACTCGAGGCAACCCAATGAAATGGCAAGGGATGACAAGAAGTTCGTCACGACTAAAATTTGCGAATGTGGGTTTCGGATTTAAGCGATTATTTTTAAATAATATAATTTGTGTATTATAATTTTAAGGGGTTATCGTTGGTAAGGCAGCATATTTACACAGACGCATACAAAGGAAAACTGTTAGTTGATAGTTAGTTGGCTTAGTTAGGATATTAAAAGAAAATATTAAAAATATACTTTGCAAGAAAATAAGCCAGCCGCAATGATAATATAAGTCCATTTGGGTTAAATATACAAAGCGTGCAGCATAAATGCTTTGTGTGTTTTTTTTCACTTTTGTGAGTTACGTGCCTTGTGTTTGTTGGGTAAAGTGGAATGCTAGTCGCTTTAACAAAATCTACACTAAGGCTCTATAGTACACTGTACATACATATAGGGCCTAATACTAAGCTGAGAAGAAACCGGCTAAATAAAATGAATAAAGATCTCTAATGGAATAAAATAAAGTCCCTACAAATTAATGCTTTACTGGACAATTACCGCAAAGGCCTGACTGATGACTACCCGCCACAGCATGGGCAGGACATTGTCGATAGTGTCGACATCCTTGGCGAAGCGGTTAACGATTCGGCCCAGGGGCGTGGTGTCGAACATTTCCATGGGCCAACGAAATACGTTGAAGAGCAGCACCTCCTGCAGCTCCTTGGAGCAGTAAATGCAACCAAGGGCCAGGGTGAGTGAGCAGACAAAGTATGAGGAAACTGGAAGTAGAATTAGCTTTTTGTTTTTATTTTATTCAAGAGTGGAACAAGGAAATGGTTAAGCAGGGACGAAACAGGCTGGACAACATTGCTAACCTTTAGAGAAAAACTGACCTTCTGAAACGTATGAACAATCCTCTTGGGAATATGAATCCTATTTTCTATACATGTTCCTGTCAATAAGGTGTATTGTATTAATAATTGCCATTTACCGCAAAGGCCTGACTGATGACCATTCGCCACAGCATGGGCAGGACATTGTCGATAGTGTCAATATCCTTAGAGAATCGGTTGACGATTCGGCCAAGGGGCGTTGTGTCAAACATCTCCATGGGCCAACGGAAAACATTGTATAGGAGCGACTCTTGCAGCGCCTTGGAGCAGTAAATGCACCCAAGAGCGAGGGTAAGTGAGCAAACAAAGTATGAGGAAACTGCAAAACAAAATATAGTAATAAACCACGAACCATGAAGGAGATTCAGGTAAGATGCATCCCATCACATTTCTAAAAGGTGACCGCGATTAATGATCGAACGCCGCACAAAGCCCTGTCCACCGATGATAAATTTTGTGCCCCCTCTTATTTTCACAAAAACTACAATTCTCTAAAAACTAAAATGAAATTTCTCCTTTAAAATCAAACCTAAAAACTTGCAGTATATAAGCATAAATAGGAGCATCTATGATTCTCATTAGGTGCTCATGATTAGATGAGTTCAAGCCGAAAGGTGTATATTTATATGCATATGCGTATGATCCATTCCCAGTTTTGATTTTTTAGTGCTGTGCTTGGATTAAGGTGACTTTTTTGTCACCGAACCGATTGCTGTAAATTACCATGAAGGCCTGTCCCAAAACGACACGGATGTTGAATGGCAGGACGTTGTCAACGGTATCGATATCTTTCGCAAACCGATTGACAACGCGTCCCAATGGCGTCGTATCGAAGAGTTCCATTGGCCATCGAAGGTTGAAGTAGAGAAGGGTTTGATGCAACACCCGGGAACACTCGAGGCAACCCAATGAAATGGCAAGGGATGAGAAGAAGTTCGTCGCGACTAAAATTTTCGAATTTATGTTTCCGATTTAACCGATTATTTTTCGATAATTTCAATTTTTGAAGAAATTAAAAAGGGTTATCGTCGTTAAGGCAGCACATTAACACACACACACACGCACAAAAAGATAACTGTTAGTTGATAGTTAGTTAGCTTAGTTACGATATCTGAAGGAAAGATTTAAAATATTATTTGCAAGCGAGTAAGCCGGCAGCAATAATACTAATAGTGTTCAACAATAAAGTCCATTTGGCTTAAATATACTAAGCATGCGGCATAAGTGCTTTGTGTGTTATTTTCACTTGTGTGAGTTAAGTGGCTTGTGTGTTAATTGGTTAAGAAGAGCGCTAGTCGCTTTAAGAAAATCTACGCTAAGGCTCTATAATATAGTGCATGGATTGTCTATTGGTTAGCTGAGCAGCATGTGTTCTCTGGGCCCCAAAGTTAGCAGCAACACAAATAAGCGAAACAAAGTGATATTCCCAAAACAAAAAACGAGTTAATTTAAGGATTAAAACACTCGAATAAAAATGAAGATGCCATAAGATGAATTTAATAATCGGAAAAGCTTTAAACTTGAACGCTTTGGAATAAAATGTGCACCAATTTTTCATCTTTATAGTCATCTTAACTTATAGTCATATAACTAACACCAAATAAAATAACAAAGCAGTAGTTCATAAGATATAAGCGATAGCACCCAACACAAAGCATGCAACATAAAATTAGAAAAGAACTTAAGCTAAGGCAACAAAATGGACGTAACGAACATGAAACAAGGATATTCAAAACAATAGCCAACAAATCGAATCACAATGAACTCACCTTGACCAAAACCAAACGCGCCGTAAACACCCAGATACATGTCCCTGAGGCTAGTGTCGTTTGAAACATTTTCGTCGTTGGCCCACTTGGTAAGCCAGAGATTCGAGCCGATTTGGAATGCTTGGAAAACAAAGTTCAGCACCAGGGTGGCCACAGACAGAAAGATGCCGACGCTCTTGATGTAGTGCTTATAGACGGCGAAATCCACGCCACCAGTTTGGGATTTTTCAGTCTCGATCAGCTTGCCCTCGACCTCCTGCTTTTTCTTTAACGAAGCTGCCGAGGCAACGGAATCGTGGGAGTCCTGGCGTTTGGTGCGACGCCGGAGGCTGTTACCTCTTCCCATCAAACTATCCGCAGAAGTAACAGAGCTAGGACATAGGAGTATTTTATTAGCGTTGACTTTCTTTTGCTATTAACTATTTAACTTGTTTTCTTATTGAGAAATTACCCTATTAAATGCTCCTCGCGGTTGCTAAAATGTGTACGAAATATATTTAGTTTTTACTTGAATTCTATTATTTTAACGAAATGTAAAAAAAAGAAGGCTAAGCACAATTAAATATAACAAAACTGAAGCTAATCGTCGTAAAAATTGTCAATTTATGTAAAATAATTGAAGCAATATCAAATAAAGTATTTATAACTGCTAATGTATAGTTTGATAAGTTTAAAACTCATATTTAAGAAATGAATATCAGTGTTGCGAGATATTCATAATTTTTGTATTCTAACATAAAGGTGTTTTTATAAATTTTTGATAGAAAAATAAAATAAAAAGTAATCCTTATAATATAGCATTGCACTTACATAGAATCCGACAGGCTCTCCGTTCGGGCCAACTTGATGGCCTTTTCGACACTGCCAATCAACTCAGGGTCATCTGCGGTGCTAGAGATCTGGCGTTTGATCTGGTTAAGCTCCTCCTCTTCCTCATTGCCATCCTGCAGGTGCTGGATGATGAAGTCGGCGAACGCGCCCTTGTTCTTCACCAGCTGATCGAATGTGCCGCTCTCGCTAATCTCACCGGACTTCATCACATAGATGCTGTCCACCTGGGGCAGGAAGGTAACGCCATGGGTGACGAGAACTCGGGACTTGCGGGCCAGCATGCCCTTGGGTCCGATCACCTCCTCGAAAATGTGCTTGCCCACGTGGGCATCGACGGCGCTGAGAGGATCGTCCAGCAGATACAGATCGGCATCGCTGTACACGGCGCGGGCTAAGGAGATACGCTGCTTTTGGCCACCTGAGAGATTAATACCCTTTTCACCTATTTCCGTGAGATCCCCAGCTGACAGGATGTCAATGTCGGCGCGCAGGGCACAGGCGTCAATGACTTTGTTGTAGCGCTTCCGGTCGTAGCTTTGCCCAAAGAGAATATTGTCCCTCACAGTAGCATTCTGGATCCACGCCTGCTGCGGCACATAGGCCAGCTTGCCCACCGTGTTGACAACGCCCGCAAGCTTCTCCATTTCGCCGAGGAAGGCCTGTACCACGGACGACTTGCCAGAGCCCACAGTGCCCACCAACGCAACCAAGCTGCTCTTGCGCACCTCGATGTTGATGTTGCGGAGAGTGATTTCGTCGCCCCAGGAGAACTCACCATTTTCAATGCTCATGGGATGGGCTGAAAGGAACATCGATTTGTTAATTATAAAGCGAAATGATTAAACTGTTTAAAACCTACGCTTGGAAGGATCGTGGAGAACGCTGTTGGGATCCAGTTCCTCACTGTTCAGGAACTTGTTTATACGGTTTACGGAAACTTGCGTCTATGGTTCGCACATGAAACACGTTGGAATCAATTAATAAATATTCGTCACATACTTTTATACACAGAATGGGTTAGTAAGAGCATTTTCGAGGAGGTAAGATGGGGGAGATGCATTCCATGAATAGTATCCTCGGGGTCTGCCGAGGTATTTGTATACCTCTGCAGACGACAAGAGCTTTGAAGAAAATATAATGAAATAAATCTTAAAAAAGGGATGTTCCTTCAAAAGAATATTCGGACCAGTCAAAACAGACAATAAATTTAAATTAAAATCACAAGTCAAGCAACCTTGAATGCCCTCTGCAACGACATATTTCAAGAAACCCAAACCAGTGGTTGCTATCGCAACTCGTTAAAGGAAATCCCACGCCCTGACAGATGACTATTTGGAACTGAACTGATTCGGATAACTTTTAAGCCCAAATTAATCCGATGAATAGGATGGGAGGGAGTAGGAACAATGGTTAGGTGTTTTAAATCTGGATGGTATTGTTTTTTGGCTAAAAAAGAATATAAATTGAGTAAATAAACATAAATCACAATCACAAAACGCCACAAAACGTCAATGACAGTGTTGCTTGGGATATTTGGTAATTTTAGGTTTAAAGACATCCCCTAGCCACACTGTCATTGAAGGGAGTAGTGGAAATTGGTATTGCAATCGAGTATAACTTACTTGCACCAGGTTGGTGATCAGCATGGGCAACATTGTTAACGGAAAACGAAGAATGTTGAATAATGATAATGATACAAAGGTTTTGGTGGCGTCAAGCACGTTATTTTCGTCGATTAGAACGTAAGTGGCAAATGTAACTAATGATACCTAAAAGATAATACACAATATCGTTTAAAGATTTGAAAAAATGGTTGATTGGTCTTGATCCGATTCGCTTGTTTAGTCGAGTTTGGGTATGGATGGGTGAAGGCAGTGATGCACCATAGCCGAAGAGGTGGAGACTCCTTCCAAGTCCGTGAATAGACTGTACCTCGGCTATGTCAACACTCAGCATAGGCAAGACGGTCAGCGGGATTTTCATAATGTCAAAGAGGGCGAGTGAGACGAACACCTTCTCGACGCTCAGCTGATTCGCCTCGCTGGTTAGCACGTAAGTCGCAAACGTGACCAAGGAAACCTTTAGATTTGTTCGAACACGAAGCACACATATTTGCCAAATTAGACCCAAAGCTCAAAAACGTCGATCGTCCAACTCATGGAGCCTGAAAAGAGATCGCAGAGGACTCGGAGCCCTGGTGGGCTGGCGTTTCTTACCAGGAAGGGAGCGCAGGACCACAGGAAGGATGTACTGGCGTTCAGATAGGCAGTCGACCGCAGGGTGGCGATTTCCTTGTCACGGATGTCCAGAACTTGCTTCTCGAAGCTCGGCTCCCAGGCGTACAGTTTGAGAACCTGCGTGGCATACACACGTGAGTTTTATTATAAATTTTAAAAAAGGCAGGCTCACCTTGATACCACTCAGAACCTCATTCATCAGCTTGACGCGCTCGTCCTTGTACTTCATTTGTCGGATCTGATAGGTCTTGATGCGGCTGGCAATCACTCCGTTCACGGGGATGAGGATGATCATCACGGCAAGGCCGGCCAACACAGACGGTCCCAGCTGTTGCCAGAGGAAGAACAGGGCTAGACCAATCTGTAGGGGAGCCGACCAGATCATGTTCAGATATGTGGTCAACTCCATGAAGCGCTGTGCGTCGACAGCCATTAGATTGACAATTTCGCCAACTGTGGACTCCTTCTTTGTGGAGTTGGAAATGCGCAGGGCTTTGCGGTATATGGCATTAATGAGAGCAGTCCTAATTCTCAAGCCCACTATGAACATCCGGTGGAAGTACTGGCCCAGAATGAATGTCTGAGCAGCGGCCAAAACGAAGAGCAGAACGGAGTACATAATGCCCTTCCATTCCGGTTGTTTGTCTTTTTCTTGATCCTCTACAAAACTAATGATTAGACTCAAGACCTGGGGCTGCGCAAAAGTCAAGCAGTCCGTGAACAACTTCATCAAAGCACCAAACATAAAGACGCCTCCGAACGACTTGTAGATGGGCGGCATGATACTGGCCACTCCCTTCTTGCGGCCGTTCTTCTCGCCGTGGGGGTTCTCGAAGGTGACATTGCCATTGCTGAACTGGGCCTTGGGCTCCACGCGAGCTCTTCCCTTGTAGTTCTTGCGCACATTTTGATTCCAGTGGTAGGCGAAAACAGGCATTACCTCGGAGCAGCTGTCTTGCGGACGCAGATCCCACAGATCCTTCTCCTCGAGTGGGTTTCGGTAGCCCTTGAGTGCCATTTTGTCGAACCATTGGTAAGTGATCCTAGAGAGGAAACTGGCCGAAAGCTCGGGAATCTCATTCTCCCCTCGCTGGTACTTGGTTTGCCTCGGCAACCCATCAGCAAAACAGTTGAGTATCAGCATAAGGCAGCTGAAGGTGAAGAAGACGAAGAAACTGGCGTACTGGTACTTCTCCCAGGAGAAATCCAAATCGCCCGACTGCTGTTGACGCAAGTTGTCCGCGCGGACTTCGGTTCTGCAGCGCGGTATCGAAAGAACAGTAAGCAGGAACCAGAACAAAAACTGGCAGCCTGTTGTCTGCACGCCATACTTTCGATTCAGTGGGATGAATAAGAAGATAAGTAGGAAGGTGGCGAACTTGATGATGGGTCCCCACACGTCTAGCTTATACAGCGGCGGCTGGTCTTCGCCGCCCTTCTTGATGAGGGCCATAATTAAGTCCAGGGCAGTAAGAACCAGCAGACCTACATTTACCAGGGCCTTGCTCACGTTCAACTTGTTCCAGGGTATGTTCCGGTCTAAGCTGGCCTTCAAGTAGTAGAAATCGAAGACGACGAAAAGCCAGTAGAAGGCGCAAGGCGTCCATACTAGCACGGTTTGTTCAAAGCAGGGAGTAAAGTCTGGATCGTTGGTCCACCATGTTTCCGTTGAGTTCTGGTTTGGGAATTCAATTAAAGGGTCATTAAATTCATCAAACAGCCCAATTCAATCGAATAGCTCGAGGCTCCATCTAACAATACACACCCAGAATGTGGAACCGCAGAACTCGTCCATCGGCGAACTTGGGTTCACCTCCATGGTCGTCCGTCTTCTTTGGAGCCTTCTCCCGCACGTGTACTGGCCTCCCTTTTTGGGTTAAATATTTTGGCGTAACTGTAAGTGTAAAACCAATGGATCTATATTTTTCTGGTCAACAGCTGTTCCTTTCCCAAGCGGCAACAATAATAACAATTCTAATGTAATAACGGCTCTCGTAGTGGTATTATTTTATAGTATATTTGTCGGTATTCCGTAGGGCACAATGGGCTGCATCCGCGTAACGATCGTAAATAATTCTGGGCCAGAATTGATAAATTTAATGGGGAAAGGAGTTTTCTTTTACTGTCTAGACTTTGTTTATTTTAAAATGCATTTAATATTTCGCCTCATTTTAATTATAAGAAAGTAGTGGAACTGTTTCCGTTTTCTACTGTCATCTGTATGGATTTTTTACTATATTTATTTTTTCATGCATTTTTTTGCATGATAATTTACCTGATTTCAGTTATTTATTTTCTAATAATATGCTTAAATATAAACATGTATCCTTTTAACAATGTAAAAATCCTAATGTATATTATGAAAACTACTGTATTGTCCCAATATTTACATACAATTTTTTGGTATTTAAAATGTTATTGTCATATTTGGATTTTCAACAAAGGGTCACACTTTAAATGATTTTCCCCAAACGAGTTGGCAGTCCTTTGCTTTATTCTGTCAATTAAATTTTTTTATGAAACTTGCGGCGTAAAAAGCAAGCGAAATTGTTACCTTTTCACTTTGTTCTTATCGAGCTTCATCTCCCAATACAAAGTTCGAGAAAATGGCTCGCCGCTCGAACTTTATCGAGAGCAACGACAATTTTCGTGAGCAGAATTTGCGGTTTGTGAGGGTAAGCGGCCGAAAAGAAGAAGAATTGAAAAGGCAGAAGAAAAATAATTCCTATTTTCTAAATGGCAGAACGAGTTTGAGGACAATGTCAACCAGTTCTTCGAAGGGGCCAATCCGGGTGGTGGAAACCAGCAGGGTCCTCCTCGACGGGACTCGCTAATTGTGCAGCCAACCCCAGGTGAGTAGAATCTGCCAAAAATTTCCAGTTTTTTTTAGCATGGCTACGAAAGGTGCGAACTAATGCGGAACCGGCGAAGAGAAGAATCTCCGCTATTCTTGCTGGTTCTGCATGACACTATCTTTTAAATATCAATAGCAGCCACTTGTCCACCTGGCTTATCTCCACGAGTGCACAATCATGACTCCAAACAAAGTAAGATTGCGGGTGGGATACAGGGACGCCGCGATAAGCAGCACTGAAACGTAACAGTGATAACTACAATCGGCTGCTACGGGAGACACTTGGGGAAAACTAAGCTGTGGTTGCATGCGGGAAATGCGAAGAAATGTGCAACAAAATGTGACCAAAAGTACCCACAAGAGTGGAGGATATATATTAAGGATATATATATATTAGTGATATATATATCACTATTAAGTGAATGCTCCATGGATTGGAACTATGACTTAATATAGAAAGAATGGTGCTAATGTAAATGGAAGTCTTTTTATAGAAAATGGAAATCCCTCCAGTGCTCGGATTGGGAATCCCAACAAGACTTGGAGTATGTTAGCGAGCGAAAAGTTCTTAACCTCGTAGGGCAGCTCCACTAACTCAGAACGCCTATCTGAATAGCAGATTAGTAGCGCAGATAAGTGTGTGTGCCTGGGGCCACGTCTTGGAAGGTTTCCTCGCACCCACTTCAAACAATATATTGGCTCTTAACAATTCGCTGTCAATGACAAATATGCAACAAAACTAGTTTTTCAGCTCCGAGGAAGAACACACATAAATGACAAGTTGGAGCTAATCTTGACCGGAGCGGCCAAATTTCTGTAGAGGCGTTGGGCTAGTCACATTTTATGGGCGCTAGAAACTTGTTTGATAATTTGCGTGTGTTTTAAGCTAGCAGCGGCTTTAGATAAAATTCTAGTACAGCACAAACGGGTATTTGATTTTGATATAATTGACGCGAAACCTGTTTCCACATCTATTATATAAGCACAACAAAAGAAATCCCACGCGGGAAACACAAAAAAAACTGAAAGCCAATGTCAACTCTCAATTGAAGACGAATTTAACATTTCGCCAGTGAAAGAAATTTCTCTTTCAATCAAATGTGCTGCGTCACGATGAGATGCTATCCAAAAAGATAAAAACAAAAAAGCTCAGAGAGAAGGAAAACGTGGCCGGCCCGACTCTGTTCCATGTAATATTTTCTTTTCTCCTAACTGACTCATATATAACACATAATACGCCTTGAATTTGACGAGCCGGCAAAAATTGTTTACACTTCGCTGCAGAGACAAACAAACGGCTCCACGCAAAGTGACTTATTTGGAGGGTATACCTTTACGACACTTGACAGCTGCTGACTCTATTAAAAATGACCGATACGGGGCGCAGTCTCTTGGTTTTCAACTGCAAAAGGCTCTTCCCTGAGGCCCGGCACCGAGTTTGGGCCACAAGCAGCTCCTTATCGGCGCGCTCGGTCATGAAATCGGATCGCCTTATCGGCACTACCAAAATACTAGATGCTTCCACATATATGGTAGTGTTTGCCGTTACTCTAGTTCTGAATTGCAGTTTATAATCCTTTATTGTTGCTTATCGCGCACTTGTTTGCTCCAATTGTTGCCCCATGAAGGCTCGCTGTTGTTCCGAGCTAATTATCGTGACAGTGGTTGCCACCAGAGCCAGCAGAAGCTGTCGAAGCTATAGATACGCTCTTTCAAGGCCCCATGACGTCACGTCGGGTTAGAGAAGAGCTACAAAGCTAGTTCATCGAACAATTAGTGGCTGTAGCCATGTAATTTCGTTTGAATGTGTGCACCAACGTGCCTGCCTATATGTACGCCTGCCGGGAGACCTTGCGCCATCAAATTACTTTTTTTTATCAATTAAATAATCGCGCTACAAGCATGACAAAACACTAATTGTTGCTATCAAACGTACAGATAGTGATTCATAGAAAATTTAAGGTTTTTCAAGAATGTTTGCGCGGGCTTCTCCACTTTTCCATCGGTGCGTGGGGCATTGATTTGGAAATTTCACAATTTTCGCCAAGAGCAGCAATACATGTTGAGATAATAGCTTCTCACACAGATACACACCGCACTCACACTGGGGCCCGGACACGCTGGCTACGCTTTGGCGGGCAACTATAACGATGGCCGATGGTGTCGATGCGACTGAAATGTCACTTATAATTACCTCGACGTAGGACAAACAAATCTCTCCGATTCGAACGGATCCGAGTGAATAGAATGGTTGAATCGACTGGGATGGGGTCGGATCGGTCTGAACGGAGCGGAGCCAATGGGGACGCAGCTGGGCACTGAAATGGACGGACAACCGGCTCGTTGCGAGCTAAAAAGGCAACTGAATGCGAGCGGGCGGCGAACAAACCTATTTGTTTTGACTTTCAATCAAGATTGCGGCTCGCAAAACAACGCTCTAAACAAAAGTGAGATAATGGCCAAGTCTGAGAGACTGAGAAACAATGTGGAACCACTGGAAGAGAACATTCCATCTACTATGGGTATGCAGTGTGTTAACCTGTGTGCGTATATCTGGCCAACTCTTCGAAACGGACAAGATCTTATTTAATCGACAAAAGTGCGTCCGATCAAGTCGAAAGATACAACCTCTCTCTTTCGCCGAACAAGAGCTTTCTAAGCATGTGGATTTGGGACTTTCCGGCTCTGATGAAATTAGCCAACTGGCCCGCAAAGAGAAGAGCGCTCTTAGTCATTTGTTTATATAAGAGTACCGCCAATCGCAGTGATAGTGATACAGAATATATCACGGCTGGAAGCAGTCAAGGCTCCCCACAATCGGAAGCACTTTATTGGTTTTCGCAGGGGCTTCCACACGCGTGTCCATTATATTTATAACTATCTGTAGTTATGGGCACGATCGAGAGTGTCATGGCAGCTAATAAATTTGTAATCATTTATGTTTTTTTTAATTGTTCGCTTACATACATTGGTCGTACAGACATACTTGGAAATTATAAATATACCAGGTACTCGGAATCAAAGGAAGAAACATCTCCGACCTCATAAAGTATATATATTTTGATCAGCAACAAAAGCCGTCTATCCGTATAAACGCGTTGATCCAAAAACTATAAGAAATATGGCTATAGGATTATGCACGAAGACTCCTATCTTAGAAGCGCAGGTAATGTTTATTTCAAATTCTGTTGCGCCATTACAGAAAGGTTTTTTGGAAAAAGTTTTGATGCCGAACAATTTCAAAACCAAATTCAGACAAATCGGCCGATTTTTAAAGAAGATATAGACATTTATATACCGATTCCCTTACAAATGTGCTAAAATTTTGAACGTGTGGATCTCAAAGACTATGAGAGATACCACTAACTGATTTGGAACTTTGACTCTTATGGTATCCACTCAGATTAAGGTTGTTTCAAAATTTTTCAACGCCCACTCCCACTTATTTGATGGCAAACTATTCCTTTGCATAAGCCTCAAAATTCAGCCCAATCGGACCTAATTTTGGAGGAGTTAAAGACTTAATTCTGTTTTCCAACTGAATTCCTTCAGTTATTATTTCCCAATCACAAGAGTATGGAACCAAAATCATTTGGATGAGAATCCACACCTTTAAACTTCAGAGTTAGTTAAAATGTGGGGAGAAGAGACGGGTACCGGGTATAATATAGTCGGGAAACTCGACTATAGGCTTCCTTTGATGTAAAGGTCCCCTTTCTTATAAATATATTGATAATGTTTGGGGAAAGAATAATGATTTTGTTTCAGTTTGCTATATCCAAGCGATCAAAATCTAACCGTAAAAGTAGAAGCCTAGTCGCCGAAAGGATGTAGTAGATACATCGTTACTTAGCTCTAATCCCACTTGCATGTCTGCATTCTTTTCTCCATTTATAATTTCATGTGATTCCATGAAATTCAACGGATCAGTTGGTCAAACGGAAGCGTTCCGCAGCAGCAATCTGGACGCGCGGAGAAAGTTTCTCCTGGAGCTTGGTGCTAATCGCCAGGTAGCCCACAGCCTGGCAGTGCGCTCTCTCAAAGTCCCTGACTTCAATCTGCGCGACTTTCAGCGACAGAGGTTCCGGCTCAGTGTCGAGCTGGGCGACAGCCGGCAGGGTGTGGTGGACACGGAAGTGCTGCGCTCTATCGGCGAGTCTGTAGAGGAGTATGAGCAGGATCTCATCAGACCACGCACTCCTCCACCGCCGAGGAACATAGATTGGCACAAGCACTCCCGTGAGGAATCGCCAGAAATGGACCAGCGATCTCGTCCACGAGAACGCCGAGAGGACGGAAACTTTCAGGGAGGGCCAAGTGGATTTACGGCACAAGGCGAACCGGGTAGCGAGCCTTATCCCCGTCATCAAGGGGCTTCGAATGGAACATTCAACAACCAAAACAGGCGTCAAAATGCGAATCAGGCTCAAGGGAGGGAACCAAATCGTAAACATCCAAATGCCAGAAATAATTCCATCGCAATGCAACAAAATCAGCAACGCAGAAACCAACATGAATTCGATCAAGACACCCGAAACCCAAACAATCGCAATCCTAATCAACCAGGTGCGAGTCGAATCGTTAATCAGGTGGAGTTCCACCGAAATACCCAAAACGCTGGGCCCATCCATCATAATCCGAATAATCGCAACGCTCGCAACCTGGATCCCCAGGAAATGAATCGTAACAACGGGCCACCAAACCGCAATTTCAATAAACAACCATTGGTTCGCAATTTCCCTGAGGTCTTCCAGGCCAGGGCCCAAAACGTGGACCCCGTACCGATGAATCGGAATCAAAATCGCAAACGGAACCATCCGAACGCAAACAGCCATTTCGACGGAAACCAACAAGAATACAATCGCAACAATCGGACTGGTCATCCCAATGATATTAGATTCCAGCAAAACCGTTATGGAAACCCTGATGAGCTCAACCACGGGGACTTCAATCCAAACCACCCACCTCAAAATCGTCAGGGTCCGAACCGCAACAGCCGAAACCAGAACTTCGATATTCGGGGTCAGCTACCGAACTTTAGAGGCGGACCACAGAACGACGGTGACTTTCACGATAATTGGGGGCCTAATCCCAATGATGCCCAAGGATGTGAGGATCCTTTGATGGATGAAGAAGGAGACATGGGTTTTGGTAACCCACAACCAAACCAGGAACAACCTGTACGCCCCATAATCGGACGCAACTATCAACGCATAGTTCACGACAACCAAATAACTATCTGTCGCACCGATTTGCTAGATCGGCAGGAAAGAGGATTCGCGGGCGACCACGGCCTTAACGAGTCCTTTGAAGAAGAGGATCAAAGATTCCCCATTGGAATAAATGTTCATCATGACCGCTTCCGCGGACACCAGCGGCAGGACAACTTCGATAGACCAGGTTTCCGACCCAGGGATGGGACAAACGAACGGTTCTTCAATCGTAATGAAAGCAGCTTTGAGGACCATCAAATGGAAGAAGAAGCCTTCAATGATCACAACTCTTACGGACGCGGTCACAATGATCGCTACTTGGATGACGGCGAGCATCGGGATCAGGTACGACTACTTGGACATCATCGCCACTTTGGTAACGAAGGCGAAAGAGAACGCCGCGACTTCTCTGACCACTTCGATCGGTCGGACAATGTGCGTGGTGGTGACAGCCCCCGCAGTTCGCCACGAAAGCATGGTGTATACCGGGAGTCAAATAACCCCAACCTTCCACGGAATCAGTATCAGGGAGATCGCGGATCGGGTCCGGTGGCCGGAGCAGCAAATCGCCGTCGCAATAATAGTGTGGACAACGCTAGGAACGGACCAATAGACCGGAACGCACGTAGAACCAGCCCAGACCGAAACATGGGGAGAAATACCAACCCGGGAGGTCCAAAATCAAATAGTCAAGACGCAAACCGTCGTGCTCCAAGAAATGACAGCTCAGGGAGCCGGGTTCCAAGCAAACCCCAAGGAGGAAACCCACACGTTCGTGGTCCAAACCAAAACAGATCTAACTCGCCGACGGGTCTAGGCCGAAACTCCAATTCCGGTGCTCATCCGCCAAGTCATTTGGCCAAAAGAAACGAAAACCCACGAGCTGGTAAGGACTGAGCTGATCTTTGAAAACCAAAACTAAAATTATTAAAAAAAATTGGAACCATAGTTAGTTGCTTAAAGTTAAATAAACCTCTAAACACTGTTTTCATAGAATTTTATTTTGTATAAATGGTTCCTCCTTTTTTGTTTGGATCCGACTTGAGACAGTGAGTTGGAGGTGCAAGCATTATGACCCAATATGTCAGAATGGCTCGCATTCCACCCTCGTCGCCAGTTGCCTTTAAATAACTAAAGCCCTATCCCATTTTGCAGGCCAAAAGAGGGCTGTCGAGACCTCTGGTCGGGAGTCTCAAAAGCGCCGAAGGGCTTCTAAGAGTCGGACCTTTGTTATCGGCGGCTACAGCCTGCCGTACATCAAAACCAATCTCAGGAGCCTGCCTCAGCCCGAGGGAGAGTCCTATGCCGTCACCTTCTTCGAGCAGCAACCGAACTACAACACCAACATATACGCCAACGAGAATGGTGCTATCGACAACCACGAGGAGTCGGAATCGGACACGGAGTCTGTAGACTCGAGCCGATCTGGGATCGGTAAGGGGGGCGGCAAGAACACGGGACGCGCCAACAAAAAGATTCGCATGCGCTTGCGCAAAATGTGGACGAAGATGTATAGGGAGCGGAACTACAAGGACTGGAAGGACTGGTGGAAGGACTTCAAGTGGTGCGGCGCCGAAATCAACAAAAAACTCGAGAAGTTCGGAAACATCAACTTGCAGCATCGGTTTAGCACAACTTACAGGAAAGACACGGCGGAGCAAATCGTCAACAGGGTTTTAAAGGCGGCCCACATGGGTCTGGAGAAGAATACCAACAAGGTGTACCACAACATGCGTTCGATATTCCTGCTCATGAGCGAGTCTTTTCTGAACAATCTATCGGTGGAGCATATGGCACAGGTGCAGGACCTCATCCGCGGAATTCCAAACCATTTGTGGTTGTACAAAATCCGCAGCATGATCTTCCTCTGGAAGATGATTCACGATAGTCTCAAGACCCGCACCACAACATTCGTTCAGTCTGTTGGCGAACTGAAAGCCGTTTCTCGCAATTGGGAGAATCCCCTGTTCCACTGGCTGGCCAAGCAGGCATTTGATGAGCTCAAGGTAGGGTCAAAACTTTTAGATTTTCTGATGGATCCAGTACTTAAGAAGCATATCTTTCCTTTGCAGGCGATCAGCGAGATAGCCTGGCCGGAGCACAACAAAATCTATCCAAAGCTGGGAGAATAAATAACTAATCATTACGACTAGCTTTAGATTTACTAAATTAGTTTCAAAGAACTATGCGTATAATTTGTAAACGGAATAATGAAACAGCAACAATAAAGGAACGATTTAGATACGATCGCGTCACATTTTAACGAATCCATCATATTTAGAACATAAATACCAAAAGATAGGTTTAAGTCCTCCAAATTAATCCCTTTTCCCCGTCTCCCATTTTCCCTCTCCCGCAGGAATCTGCGTGAAGAGCTTTAAGGTGAACACCAACGAGAAGTTCTTCATTAACGTGTGCCAGGCTCGGGAGGTCCCCCCTCCAGAAGATGTCACAGAGGAGGAGCTGATCGCCATCCTGGAGTCTACCACTCCCGGCTCGTTCCGGGTGCCAATGAGCATCTCGGAGCCGAGGCTCACCAAGGATCGTTCCGACAAACCCGTTGACGTCTGCGACATCGCTATCCATCCGCAGTTCCTGGTCAAGATTCTGAAGTCACAGCTTTTCAAAAATTTCTTTATGCAAATAGTGGCCGAGGCAATGAGCGAAAAGTTCAATATTCAAATTTCCATGGAAAAAACTATAATTCTGAATAATCGAAAATTCATCGGCACCCTTGTATCGCATCGGGTACGCAACGATGATGTGAAGAAAGCTCAGCCGGGATCTGGTGCTCAAGCAGCCCCAGGCGGCAACGAGCGCCTCGCATCTGCCGAGAACACTGGAAAACTTGTCCAAGAGATCAACGAAAAGGACGCAGCAGTCATTAAGAGCAGCCGAGGATCGACTGGCGCCGCTCAGGACTTGCAGTACAAAATTCGAGCTCGGGTCCGTGACGAGTCAGTTGACGAAATTCGCGCCGAGATCTACCTACCCAACTGCGTATGTTAAGGTCTAATAATTTTAATTAACAAATAATTGTTTAATGGTCTATCTTGCAGGTATCCTCGCAAGAGGTTAGCTTGGACATTGGCGAAGATCGCATCCTCGTGGAGTCCTCGAAACACGGCTATGTGTTTGACAAATTCGTTAACTACCGCCTCCAGCAGGATCGCGCTCAGGCTCTTTTTGATAAAACCAGCAAGGTGATTGCCGTCATATGAATGGGAAGATCGAACTATTCTAAAATCTTTTGTTTATTGCCTTCCAGATGCTGCAGATTCGCGTTCCGGTTCTTAGTAATTAAGTACCATCTTATGTATATTATTAATAAATGCAAAATTTAAATGTTATTTTTGTGCCTTTTTTTTATGAATTTATGAAAATGAAAAATATATAATACTTGATCTGAATTTATTATTGAAGGCTATTTAATGTGGTACTTTTTGTTTGATTTTAACCAGGAATAGGCACCCAATACATTGATATGTTTTAATGAACTAGTATTAGTAACAAATAGCAGAAGAAATTTCCTTTGCTCCTGGAATGGGGCACTGTTGACCACTGCACTATGGTCCAAAAGCCCAAATATTTGTTTGTGAAATAATTTAATTTTTGGGTAACTTTAATACTGAAATAATATACAAAAATTTGGGAACGATTTTTCCGGAATACCTTTAGTTTTCCGCGGGCTTTTAAAGTCAGCTGTTCAGTGTCGTTTTAAGCCCAAAAACGCGGGAAAATGGTCACAACTTGCAGCTAGTAAGTCAATTAAAGCGAACATCAAAAGCTAAAAGTGTCTTTATACAAAATGTAGGTTAAGGTATTTTAATTTATAATTTAAAACGTTTTTTTATATTTATATATGTTTCTGTTGTTTTGTCCAATGTGTTGCAAGTGTATTGTAGGTTTTTCTAATAAAAGTACATGTTTTCTGTTAAGGTTTTCTTTAAAGTGCCTCCAAGTGCCCTAAAGGTAAAAATGTAATGTTTTTAACAATTTACTATAAATTAAATTTTTAGTAATGGTTTTTGCCTCTTTTGGAAAAAACAATGCATGTTGCAGGTGTTTACGAGGTCTCTCATGCAGCGCTCCTCGAAGTTTGGAAGGAGAGCAACGGAAAGAGGACGCTGTTACAGGCTTAACCCTTTACATGGTGGTGATGCAGATCTGCATCATACCGTTTAAATTCAATTATTTATCAAACTGCGTTACAAAACTGTATAAAAACTTTTTGATGCAGTTCAGAAAATTTCGTTTTTTATATAAAAAGTGTTGATCACTCAGAATTCTGTCCAATACTCAACAGGTGATTACTTTTCCCGCCAATTTGGTGAATGTGGTAATCTGAATTGGTTGTGCAGTTTCTCATCCAAAATATAAAAAATCAAAAAAAATTGTATAATTGATTCAATTAATGTTTAAAAATAGGTAAAAATTATATTTAGTTGTATATTTTTGAGTTTTTGTGTTTGTTGCATTATAATACAATTAAATCATTAATATCGCTTAATTTAAAAAATTCGCTTTTTTTTGCTTTTTGTAAAAAAATTAAGAAAAACCAATCTTAAAAAAAAATAAAAAGAAGTGTATTTTTTATTTTCACTTATCTACCGAACAAAAAAAAATCAAGAAAATCGGAGTTATTGCCATGTAAAGGGTTAAATTAAATTTAATATCTAAACATGGAAAAATGGCCCACTCTTTTTTTAAAAACGAGTTTTAAAAAATTTTAAAAACAAGAAAATTGGAAACTCCACAAAAATATTTTAAGCATATGTATGTAAAATTTGAGCCCAGTATCTCCAAAGTTCGAGCTTATGACAAGAAAACGGCGTTTCCGCCCCATATGTACTGATATAAAATAAAAAATGTAAAAATAGTTTTATACATAATTTTTATATAATTAAAAAATCAGTAAACGGAAAAGATAAATGGCAATAGAAGTAAGCCTGACTGCCAAAGTTCGGGTTTCTTTCTTAAATTTTTAAGGTACTGGAAGGAGCATTCGCTTCTATTTAAAAAAAAAAAAAAGGTAAAACAGGTAGAAATTTTCTGAGGATCCAACAGGACTTATTTACAAACCAAATCTACGAAACTGTAACATTTATGTATTCATATGTATTTAACATAAAACAGGTACTATTAATTACTATTAATTATTATTAATTACTATTTTTAGGTCAACTGATCATACGTACAAATTTTAACCATTTATACCGCATGGGTTCGATGGGTGTGCGTGGCCAGTTAAATTTAAACACAAAAACTAGTTTCCCTTTTACTACACGTGAAATATTGGAATCTATCTGCTCGAATTGGACACAGTTGGTCTTATAGCGGTTAAAGGTACAGTTTATTCAAAGAAGTCCAAATAAAATGCAGTTTTCGAACCAACTTAGTTTTTTCATTAAGAAGCAACATTTTCAGATTGCAGACACCTCCGAATTTGCAATAAGTTAAAAAGACCGGAAATGGTATTAATTTAGTTGATGGTCTGATTTAATTAATTAAATTATTTTCTCATACGGCTATTAATAGATTTATCCACCATGTGCCCGAAAGTAAATAGTTAATGCACAAGTAATAAAATAAATATCATTTGATTTAATAAAAAATTTTGATTTTACCAAATTTGTACCTTTAAGTTACAAAGCAGATAATTAAAAAACTAAAAAAAAACTATAAATGTTTTTTAACATTTTACATTTTTATTATGTCAATTTGTAAAATTAAAATTGCATTTTAAAAAAATTCCCCTAAAATGCAAACATTACTTCATACCTCGCACAAAAAGAAAAAAAATTGTATTATGTTGATAAATATTTTTAAATAACATAAAAACACTTTTATGAACTAATCGATAACATTCATAAAATTTAAGTGACAATCGATAGTCATAGTTGGCAACACTGGTTGTATTGTAAAAAAGCCGTATATATAGCCGGTTTTTCATTCGTCTTGCAACCCTGACTGCCAAACTGCGAAAATTTCGGGAAACATTTTCAGACTCGAAGAAAATTTGTGTCGAAAACTACAGAAATCTATTATAGTTCGAGGCATTTTTAAATCGGCGCAGCTAGGGTAAAACTCAGGCTAAGCAGCAGATACCTGAGATCCCAAACGCAATGGACTTTCGTCAAATGAGTAGAGACGCTTACGGAGTCGGGCAGCGGCGTGGAATGGGAACTTCCTCTGGCGGTGGTGGCTTGGGGGTTCAGTCTAGTTCGTTTGGAAGTTCTTCTGGATTCGGTAATTATGGAGGAGGCGGCGGCGGCGGCGGCGGATACGGGAACAACCGTAACCAGAGTCCGGACGGCGGAAACTTCAACCGCGGCGGCTTTAATAACCAAGGCAGTAGCAGCAACCGCGACTTTAATGGGCCTGCCTCCAACAACAATTGGCGCTCTTTTGATGACCGCGGTGGTTTTAATTCGAATAACCAGCGCTTCGAGAGCTCCAACAATGCCGACATGCGCCGCGGAGACTTCCAGGACAACTACCGCTCGCAGGGCCAGCAGTCTAATGTGGGACGACCAATGGACCAGGAGCCCCAACGCAACTCCGGTAATTTTAACCAGGATAATTTTAATCGCGGCAACCAGCAGTCGCAGTCAAGATTTTTTGATGATGAGTACAGGAATCGGGGTTCTTTTGGACAAAACGATGGTCCCTCCTTTGGAGGCAATTCTCGTTCCTTTGGTGGAAACTGTAATTTAAACGACAATCTGCGCGAGCAGTCATCGCCCAACTACGGGGCTCAGCGTCCTGGTTTTAATGACAATTTCGGACGCAACGAAGGTGGCGGTAATTTCGCCCAGAACTTTGGGTCCTCTCGATCCAACATACAGGAGGACAATCGCGATTTTGACAACTTTAACAACCGCGGATCGGGGGGATTTATTAATAACTCTGGGGCATCTGGAGGCTACAACAATTCTGGAGGATCTGGGGGCTTCAATAATTCAAGTGGCTCCGGAGGCTTCAATAATTCTGGAGCATCAGGAGGTTACAACAATTCTGGAGGATCGGGAGGTTACAACAATGCGGGAAGGTCTGGAGGTTACAACAATTCCGGAGGACCAGGAGGCTTCAACAACTCAGCCGGCTTTAACAACACAGGAGGATCAGGCTTTAGCAACAACATTAGCCGCAGCTTCCAGGAAGCCAACTCTCGCAACTGGAACAATTCACAGTCCAACTCATTCCAGAGTTCCGGGTATCAATCCGCCAGCGGAGGTGGTGGAGGTGGCGCTCTGTCTGGTTGGGAAGCCAGCCAGCGCGCTTTTAACTCGAAGCGCAACCAGCTTCAAAAGGTTAACCTTAACAACGGAGGAGCTGTTCGCAAGCCAGCACAACAGCCAGCTGCGAAGGCCGTGCAGAATATTCGTAACAATCCGAAGACTGCAGCCGTAGTCCGCAACAGCATTTCCAACAATGGAAATAAAACATTGGCGAAGCCTGTGGGCGTTCAGAACAAGACTCCGATCGTCACACCTAACAAGTTGAAGCCGACCAAGGCAGTTCCCAATGCCGGCAATGCCAGTACCGTGGCAAAGAAAGTTCCCGTTTCTGGACAGCAAACAGGAAAACCCGGAGCTGCGGGAAAAGGAGAAAATAGCGCTTCTAAGACTGGACCAGTCGCAGGTAGAGCTGGAAACGTTGCTAGAGCTGGAAACGCTGGAAAGAGTGGACCTCAGGTCATTAGAGGTAGCCAAGGACCGGCAAAGACTGCAGCTCAAGGTGCAAAATCTGGCGCCCAAATTTCGAAAAATATTCCATATACTAATATTCTAGATCCGGAAATAGGTGAGAACCGTTACACAATTTAACTCTTGCATTATTTAATACTATTTTTCTTTCAGGACAAAAGCGCGTCGCTCCACCACCACCACAGTCAAACGAGCCTGTATCTAAGGCCGAGAAGAAGTGGCGTCGCGTGGCTCGTAAGCGGGGCTTCCTCATGGGCGGCTTTAAGATTGCTTATCTGAACGATCAGCCGAGGAAGATACCCCAACCGGAGGCCGACTCATACGCAGTGGCCTTTTTTGAGCAGCAATTCAATTACAGTACAAACCAGGACGCCGATGACGAGGACTATTCGTCGGCTGCCGTAGTGCTGAACGAGGATTCGGATGATGAAGGCGCGGACGATGGAAAATCATCCCGTAAGGTCAGCAAGCGTAGCCGAAAACGTATACGAAGCGAATGGGAACCGCTTTACGTGTCAAAGAAGTACAACGAATGGGCCAACTGGTGGAAGGACTACAAGAACGTCGGAAATGAAATTAATAAGCAGCTCAAGGACTGCGGTGACCTTAACTTGGAGCACTGCTTCCTACCCAATTTACCAAAGCTCACCACCGAGCAGGTAGTCTTTGCTATTATCAAGTCAGCCCACTACGGACTGGGCAAGAACGCCGATGTGCCGTTCGACACTATGAAAACTATCTTCACCCTAATGAATCGGACTTTCTTGGAGAATCTAACCGAGGTGAACATGCAGGAAATCCAGGATATCATTCGCGGAATACCGAACGACCTCTGGGTATACAAGATGAAGAGTATGGTCTACTTGTGGCTCAAGTACAAGGAAATCGCCAACTCCACTTCCAAGAACGAAGACGCCGTCCGCGATCAGCAGGCTACGGCTCGAGAGTGGAAGAGCCCATGCTTCCACTGGCTGGCCAAGCAGGCCTTTGATGAACTATTTGTGAGTTTGATTCGCGAGTATTACGTGGTGACGAGTTGACCCCTAATGTATACATTATATTTCTAGGCAATTAGCGCTACCGAGTGGGAGAAACACGTCGAGATATTTCCGGCCGCAGACGAGGAGTAACTGAAATTTGGAAACGAACATGCATCTCCATTTACTCAAAGTTCGACCGTATTGCAGAACACACATCCGATGCATTGTAGATCGTCTTCAGGATTATTATATGGAACATAATGTTACGCAACTAGATTTATTAAAGACCTTTATATGCATTAACTGAAAAAAAAACATCTGTCTACGGCAAGTAGTATATTTAAATAAAGAGACGCGCGAAGAAAACAGATCAACAGAAAAGTAATTATGCTCCAATAATACGAATAGTGTTTTAAAATTTACGAAACAAAAAGATCAATTTTTGGATGATTGTAAGACCTTAGATGAATCCTACTTATAAATTAGTTTTGTAATTGGAATAATCACAAATAAATAGCCTGCGAGCAAACATTTACATGTTCTTATTGAACACTGCGATCCATCTTGCAGTTTCGGTTGATATTTTAAGCCATTTAATGATAAGGGAGTATCAATATTAATATTAATGATAAAAGTAGACAGTTTGTCCCAAATCTTTAACAATTTTATTGCCCGTTTCATCAAGGGTTACAAAGTCTTTTATGACATTCTTTAATAATACATTTGCAGTTTTTGAATCCAATTCGTGGTGCAATTATATAACTATGCTGCTCAGGGAATCACACAAGGTTTGACCATTAAGCTCCCAACTGCTTATAGAGAATGGGTACATAATCATCGTACTCTGCCTGATACAGATTGCCGGCAATGGGATTGCCGAGGTCGTACTTCTTGGCGAAGTTTGCAATCTTAAAGCCTCCACGTCCATCGCCGCTGTTGTTCGGCAGCCGCTTCTCATCGAAGGTGAGCTTGCATTTCTGCTCATAAATGAGAAAGACGTATCGGTGAAGACCAGTGTCCGGCGGAGGACCTGAACCCACGTAGGCAGAAAGCACCTCCCCTTTGGAGACATCGCAGCCAGGAATGTTGCCAACCAGCCAGTGGTGCCACTCGCGGAACTTGGGATCCTTGCGACTGGGGGCATCCGGATCGGTCATGCAGAGGGTGTAAAGCTTAGAGCTATCCGCCTCCCACTTAACGCAGGGCTCATCCTTCACCTGGGTGGGTGTCAGCACCTGGCCCGGCTTTACGCTGATATCACATGGATAATCCACAGTGGCAGTGGCCTTCGGAGCCTTTTCAATAACGTCGGGTACCACGCAGTGTTCCTCCATTTTCTTTGCAACAGATTTGCTCGCGTAATGGCGTTTTGGTTCAGCAAAAACGAATTTCTTGGTTAGAATGGGATATTTAATTCCTGCGGCAAGAGTGTTCAGCGTTCTAATGGCGGCCGGGTTACTGATCTGGTTGCTGTTTTTGCCGGCAGTCACAGCGGTGCTGCGAAGGGTGAAATTATTCCAGACGCAACTAAAAGGGCTACGTTGCAGATTACGCAACGACCGCAGACGCACCAGACTCATATTTAAGGATATAACTACGAGAAATGTTATGAAAATTGCGGTTTATTGTCAATTTAATTTTTTTTCGCTTCGTTGGCAACCCTGCCATTCACAGAGAAATACCGATACTTTCGAGGTGGATTGTTATCAGTAAGAAACGTTAACTTTGAATTTCGATTTGTTAAGATTTTCTTAAAGTTAAATAAAAGAGTACTTGATGGTTGTACTTTGAAACTTTGAAAAAGGTTTACCAAGGACCGTCAGTAATATTGTGTATTTAAAAGTGTTCTCCATGTAATATTATTCATTATATATGAAATAGTGCTCCTGAGACAAAAACTTACAAAAAGAGCCAATATAAAGAATTCGATTAGAATTAATGTAAATACAAATTTGATATTTTTTATTTTATGCTTTACAATCTTAGATATATTTTCATGGATTTTGGTTAATAGAGCCGAAATGCAACTTAAAATTTACAATTTGTTCCTTTCGTTCTTCATTTTGATACGATACCACATATATTTTAGATACATACGACTACAGTTTGCAAAAAGTATTCGAAAAAATAATTGTCTACTTGGTGTAACCAAGCCTAAAACTTTTCGTTGAGGCTTGGCCAAATTAGTCATAAAGGTATGATTCCACCAATCTCTATCGGAAAAGAAATACTTCCTTCGAGCCCCAATCGTTAGTTTCTCTAGAGAAAAAATAAAATCTTTTAGGCCGAAGAGGCCAAGAATATTTATCAACTTGAAATTTAGATCTTGAAAGTGGAGTGTTGGAAGAAAACATAGATTATAGAATGCTAGAACAACTATCTGGGGCCCTAGGCAGTCGAAAATCTGTCCCGTAATCCTTGTACACATTTGATGTAGATTCAGCAGGGATGTAATTTTTCGTGTCAATCTCCTAACGTCCCGTATTTTATTTTGCTGGATAGCTTGGGGTATCTTCTCTTCGATAGAATAAATTTTATTAGTAACCCACTCGGTATATCCGACAAGAAGGGAAATAGCTATGCTAGTAAGGTGACAAACTACGGAAATTACCCAAAACATTATAATTCTTGGCAGGACGAACAAAAGTTCTATAAAGTTGGACTCGACAAGGAACTCGAAAAAAATACTCACATATATTATTTTTAAAAAGAGTGCAATTAGAATAGACCAGCCCCATAAAATTTTAACTTTACAATGCTGATTAAGTTTTGATGAAATCCTTAAAAAATTATTGATTAGCCGTACTTGTTTTTTAATAACAGTACGCGGAGTAATAAGTGAAAAGAAAATGAATACGACTATTCCGATATCGTCCTCAAAGCCTAGGCCATCGCAAAGGACCTTTGTTTGATAAAAAATTAAGAACACTAAAATTATTTTTGATGTCTTGATACTATTGCTTGTCAATTGAACCTCATTGCGAGATTGGCTGTATTGGAGACGCATCCATCCGAGGTGATATAAATTCGCCATGTAAAAGCGTAGCAACAGGACCTGGCCACCGCTACAAATTTTCCGGATTTTAAAACTCCAAAGAGCCATTGAGGCCTTGAATTTTACCAACTTATTGTGCTCCATTGTTTGGACTTCAATGGCTTAAAAGTATATATGTACACTTGGAATGGTAATTTTCCATAATGTACTGCAGTTTACCAATAATGCCTACCAATTAAGTTTCCTTTTAATGTCAATTACAAATAATATGTAGGATTATCGTTTGGGAGGTGGTTTCTAAAAACTACTCAGTAATATAGAACACCAGAAAGAAAAGCTAATTGTGGACGGATCCAATGTTCATATAAAATAAAAAAAAACCTTATTTTGGTGACTATTACAAGTCATTATGTGTAGTGTAGTCATATGTAAGTTATAATACAAGTCATTTGAATGTGTAATTCAAAAATATTATTATTTGTCAGAATAAAAACAGAATTTGAAATGCTCCCCAATTAAAACCACCAATATTTTTAAAGATTATTGTCTTTTACGAACTGTGTCATTTTTCGCTAGTTATAAAAAAAGTTTCAAGTTTCCTATTATTATTTATATGACTTCGAATTTTCACAAAATGTTTTGATAAGATTTGGAAGTATTAGAAAAATGTTATTGAGATAAGAACTTTGTTGAAAACCAGGTGTTTAGTTGATGCAGGTCATCCATTACAGGCAGTTTATTCCCATGTCGGTATCACTATAAATAAGGTTTCACTTGCCAGTTAGCGGCAGTCGCAGTTTATAAAGTGATTATTAAAGACGTCGTCGATCGGCTGAAAAAATGGAGGCATTTCCCACGACTTACGATGTCCGCGACAGGATATGGAGCGGATCAAAACGCTCCTCAATTTATAAAGAGGATACGTCCTTGGGAAAGATTATCTGCAATACAATGAGAACCTTTCCAAAAAACGTGTTCCAGGTGAGTCACTATTTAAAGTGAAGAGTCAGCGTTTTTTTTTAATCAGGAACTTCTTTTAGATCAACGATATTGATGGCGTGTCAGTGAACTTTGAGCAAGGTATTTTGTGGGCCATTCGGATGGCGCAGATTTTTAAGAAACGAGGGCTCAAGCACTCAGATGTCATTGGCATTGCAGCCAGGAACTCCACTTACGTAATGCCCCTAGGAATCGCTTGTCTCCTTAATACGACACCCTTTCACGCAGTAAATCCAACTATCGATGAGGGTTTGTATTTACTTTCCTTTAAAGATAATTTTCCAAATAACCAACTGATATTGTTTACAGCTACTACCAACCATATATTCTCCATAACCAAACCAAGCCTGATATTCTGCGATGGCCAAGACTATCAAAAGGTCCAGGCAGCAACCATTGCGTGGAAACCGGAGATCTACACAATCACCGAACCCCTTCAAGGAGTACCGCACATTGAGAGCTTGCTGGATCCCACTCCAACCGAGATCTTTTATCAGTAAGTTGGTATATGAAAGCTCTGTTAGACGAGGGATTAACATGATTACTTTAAGGCCGGAACCCCTGAAGGAAGGTGGTGACCAAACGGTGGCTATTTTGTGCTCTTCGGGGACCACTGGCTTACCCAAAGCTGTTTGTATTTCTAATCGGACCTTACTGCAAGAGCTCATGTAAGTCTTAAAGGTAAAAAAATGTCTCCAAAGAATCTCTTCACTTTAATATATTGTTTTAGAATGATGAATAGCGAAATGGTAACATACTCCGCCAGTGGTTTGGATTGGTACAGTGGCCTGACCTCCTTCATCATGTCTACCACAATCGGCTGTACCCGCGTCATTACCAACAGACCCTTTTCTGCCGAATATTTTGTCCAACTGGTGGAGAAGTACAAGATTAGCAATGCCATCTTTCCGCCAAGACATTTGTCCGCTTTGGTGAACTGCCCGGCGGCCACTAAGGAGTCTTTGGCCTCTTTAAAAACTATATTTTACGGTGGAGGCGTCACATCCATAGAAACATTGAATCTTCTCCAGGAACTCGTACCTAATTGTGTTCTGACATCCGGATATGGATTTACTGAAGCCGGTGGCGTAACCGCCGTCATGGGATTGAAGAGCGGGAACTCGGCAGGCAAACCTTTACCTGGAGTAAAAATTCGAATTGTAGATGACGACGGAAAGTACTTGACCTACAATGAAGTGGGTGAGATCTACGTGAAAACTGGCCTACCCTGGAATGGATACTATGGCAATCCTCTCGAGTCACGACGCATGCAGGGCTTTGATGGATGGTACCACACCGGCGATCTGGGCTACTTCAACGAAGAGAATCTTCTGTTCATCGTGGACCGTAAAAAGGAGATCCTCAAGTTCCAGGGAAATCACTACTGGCCATCCGAAATTGAGGCTGCCATATCGGAGCTGCCTCAGGTCCAGGAGGTAAGCGTGGTGGGCATTTACGACGAGAAGAATGGAGACTCCGCTGGTGCCTTAGTTGTTAAGAAGAAGGGTGCCTCCATCACTGAGCAGGAAATCATCGACCATGTGGCCAAGCGACTGCCTGCCGTTTATAAACACCTTCATGCCGGGGTTGAGTTTACGGAGCATCTTCCGGCAAATCCAAATGGAAAGACAGTCAAGCGGGCGGCACGCGAAGAGTTTCTGGCTAAAAAGTCTGCTGCAACTTAAGCTCGAAACTTGAGGGGAAACTTGGAGTCTCAGCCAAAACATTTTTCTTGAACAACATTCTAGTTTAGAATATGCGTCGATTGACTCTTCGATCCGTTAATTAAGATATTCGATTTTTCGCCTTCTTCTCAGCTGAGAATAGATAAACAGAAAAAAATATGAACGACTATGAATATGAAACTGAAAAAATATAAAAATATTCAATATCATTTTTAAGAAGTCTTTTGATCTACAATAATAATGACATTTTTACTAACCGTTAAAAAAAATTTAAAAAAAAAAACCAAATTCACAAATATTCTGAAACGTATGTACATATGTATAACCTAAGAACCAGTGAGGCTACCAAAACATACTTTATATATCTTCTCTTTCTTAAAGACCAAACATATAAATAGTAAGAGAAAAAAATACACAATTTTCTTTTTAAATTGGCTCTAACGATTTGAATAATTTTACTTTTTGGAGATAGCCCCTGAGAGGATGAAACTTTCGATATATCGCTTATAGTTATATAAATGTACATATTAAACACTATTCTTATTCGGCACGTGCAAGAAAAACTAAAAAAACACACACGTACCGCGTGCGAACATTTTTTAATAGTTTTAAAAAGCTGTATTGATTTTTTTTGTCACAAAAAGGATATCCACCGTTATTTTACCTCGTCAAGAAGTTTTTTTTATTTTATCAATTCAATAACACCACAGTTTATTTCATTAACGCCTATAAAGAATCTTAAACTCTTCAATATCTTTAATATTGTGGGGGAAAATATGTATGTATGTTATAACTCCTTGATTATATTGAGGTTATGCAGAGAAATAATAATAATAATAAAAATATTTAAGCTTATCAAAAACGGTTAGTTTGCATAAAAAACACTAAAGAATTTGCTGATTCAGCATGAGTTGCTTAAAACTGATAAAATATGCATGATAAGTAATTGTGATAATATTTATTATCACATATATTTATATATTATTATTATCATAAATTATAATATGGATAAAGTAATTATTTTTAGCTTTTTAGCTACCTATACTTTTATGAATGAAATTTCTTATCAGTAGAATATTATTAATAAAAAAAAAATTGTAATTTCTGATTGAAGTACAATCTAGTTGTGACGCATAGATTAGCGATTATCACTGTGGAACTGTAGACGAACCTTTATTATGCACACAAAGACACTTGAATATAGCCGAAAAATTAGACAAATTTTTTTTAGCGTTTGATCTGAAGGAAAGATTTACCAATCGAAAGGTATTGATAGCTTAACTAATAAACTAAGAAAATTTAATTATTTATTTATTTAACAATCCCCTTTAATTAGATGTTTGTTAAAACATTTCCTTAAAGTCTATCAGTATGGGACAAATTGGCATAAAAGTAAATGTTTCACTGTACCTCTCGATGTTATTATTCAAACATCAATGTTTTTGGGCAAAGAAAATATACGATAAAATTAAAATTTTTTTTAAAATAAAATTGTAGTTATTTTTTTGCAGTAATAGAACATACATATACTCTTTTCCAACAGAAGGAAAAGCAAAGGAAAGATACATAAACAAGAAAGGAATGCTATCTTCTGGCGGAACCGAAGTTGATATACCATTGCAGTCAAAACCGGATATATATACATACATACATACATACATCGCAAACATTGGATATAGTTGATCCATCCTTACGAGAATCTCATAATAAAACCAATTTATTACAATACAAAATCTAAAAAAAGTCGCAAGCTACTATCTTCAAAAATACCTAAGTTGGTATTTTTACAGGATATAGTCGGCCGAACCTTATGAAAATTGATATGTCGTATTATTTTGCCAAAAATAGCATTCATGGCACCTATAGGATATGGTCGGCCAATCCCGGTTATGTTGAATTATATACTGTGTGCTAAGAAAGAATGGTGTGTGCAAAGTTTCAAGTCGATATCTTAAAAACTGAGACACACCGACATGCTCGTATAAACCAGGAGATGATCCAGATCACGAACATATGTATATACTTTATAGAGTCGGAGATCCTTTAGCCCGGACATGGCAATAAACTAATGTTAATCAATGTAAATCAGAATTTTTTTTTAATAATTTTTAAGATATTTATATAATAGAATATATATAATATTTGTTAATATACTTTTATTGAATCACATAGTAAAAAGATATATTATAATTTAATCAAGTATTCAAAGCGAACTTTCTTAGTGCTATTTGTTCTTTCCGGCATTTAGAGCCGCCAGTCCCCACATCAATTTCAAATAGGTAATTGTGCCATAAGTGAAGACGGTATAGAAGAGGAATCGTTCATTGGGAGCGAACAAGCCAAGAACCAGCAGACGTGGCTTTAGCAAATGATGCATCGAGTCCTGGGTAGTATGATCTGACCAGTCCTCGGTCCTCCAAGTAGAGAAAGTCTTCTGCACCCAGTTGTGATTGGAACTAAATTCGTCGTATATGGGCGTAACTTGGAAATCCACGATATGCGATGAGGAGTACATCGTTGCCAACCTCCCGAGAGAAATTAGAAAAGAATGGAGAGCCACTCCGCAGGAAACATTTATAGCGACAGTTCTATCCCCGTCGAATTTCATCGATGCTAGAAAGTTAATATTAAAGTACGTCAAGAAAAGCAACTGGATACCCAGGCATTCGAAAATCATTTTGATGATTTGTGAACACACTACATTCAGGGTTCGCATGTAGGCCAATCGCCGCTTCATCCTTCTTACCGCACGGTGTTCCATGCGCAGGACCGCGAGCGGTAGTCTCTTTCCAATAGCCGTAATTTCTTCATTTACAAATGTCGTGTATTTAAATATTAATAAAGTGGCGGAGCTCACGAGCATACAAGTTATGTTAATGATGCTAGTCGCAATATTATGCGGCATAAGCTGACCCGCGACAAGAATAAGAATGGGACTACCTTGAGTTAAATAATTATCAATAAAGGAGAATTTAATCATCAAACTCAAGGGAAGGGTAGTGTTAAGTTGGAATGTTCGTTTGTAACGCAGATATAAATGCGAAGAAATCCTAAGAAAATCGTTGATTAGCCTGATCCGTTTTTCAAATACCGAACGGGGTTGCACCAGCAAAAATACAATAAATCCCAACTGCATTCCGTTTATAGGCCACATTCTAATCAGTTGAAACGCCCAAAAGAGACCCACCATATTAGCAACGGTGACACTATAGTAGGTCAATTTCACAGTGTTTTGTGATCGGTCGTATTGGGTTCGCATTAAGCCGAGGTAATGGAAAAAACATCGATAGAAGCGCCATAGCAGGATTTCCAACTGGATAATAAGTTGGTTTGCGTAACTTATAGCGTGGTTAACCATGGCAAACTGAAGGTTCGGATCTGAGTTCCACATTCTAATGTTCTTGGTGCTATAGACGCTGTGGTGATTGGGCTATAATAATTTTTTTATGGCTGTTCCATTAAGGAGAATGTCTCTAATTAAACGTAGTACGGCCGAAATACATACATATATTAACAGCATATATTTACGCTGATGTTCCAAAATTATCTCTAGAAGTAAATTTTCTTTCATATCAAAGTATTAGAATTAAAGGAGTCTACGTGTAAAAATGTGCTCCACCCGTTCATACAAAAAGTTTATAGGCGCGGATAGCTACACTATGCTGGTGATGCTGACCAAGAATACATGATTAACGAGGTCGGAGATTTGCCCGAAAATAAAAATCTCTTCGAGTACTTGGTTTAAGAAAAACTTGCATTTAAAACACTTTTAAAATAAGTCGTTTATATATATATATATGGTCGATCCTAAAATTACTGTCTTATACTAGCGAATGTATGGATAACAAGATGGAAGGAACAATAAATGGCAAATAAGATGTATGGGATGATATTTGAATGTGATATGCACAGATATTTGGACCGATGCTTCGCCTAGGGCGCCTTTATGCCGCCCACTGCAAGGGATGCAACTACACCTGATAGCGCTGTTTGTGTCAGGCTTTCCTGAACATGTCTCCGGAACCGTAGGAGAGGCGTCGCTCCTTGGTGTTGTTCGTTACAAGCACCTCCTCGTCGAACTGCGACACCCGTTGCATTTTCGGACGCATGAGACCACGCACATCGCTTAACGATATATCTATATCCTTAAAGGCATTTAGTAGGAAGACCGCGGTAATAACAATAAGAAAGCCGCACACGTCTCCGAGGATGTCTTCAAACTTCATGTGGGTAAACTCCTTGAAAAGAATGGCGGATGCGACTATTACCAATGTGGTGAACATCACATAGTAAACAGGAGTCACTATGCTTGTGTTGAATATGTCCAGAGCCTTGTTGAGATAGTTCATTTGTATGGCTATGAATGTGACAGTTACAAGGATAAGGAACCAGGGCATCCAGGTCAAGAACACGTTGCCTCCATTGTTAAGTGTCTGCCGGATTGCCAGTCCCAGGGCCTTGCAAGACATCACCGTTAGGGACCCGATTCCGGAGCACATAAATATGTAGACTGCCACATTTGTGTGGCCGTGGCGAGGAGCGATGAAGAAGGCAACGAACACTGTTGAACCAACTATACAGATCACGTACAGAATGAAGACTGGATCCTGCAGCATGTCGAAAAGCAACTGCAGATCCTCGACCTCTTTTTCCTTGGGCGAGTGAATCACTATTATCGTAGATCCCAATATGCACAGAAAGCATCCAATCTTGCCCAGCAGGTTCAACTTCTCGTTAAGGAATCTGGAGGCCATCACGGCGGAGATGATCACACTCAGAGCACCCAAAGGGGTCACCAAGGAAGCCGGAGCGAAAGCATACGCCGCAAAATTGGCTGCCTCTCCCAATCCCACTGAAAAAACAAAAAAAATGTAAAGAACGATGAGTCAACTTGGTTAGTGCGATAAGAAAAAATGTTTGTCTGTTTTGAAGGGAAACCTTCAGTGTCGTTGAGAAATAAACTGTTCTTACAAAGAAGTTTGAGTTTGGAATATTTAAATTTCATGAGCAACATAATCAACATTATCTAAAAAATCTAATACGTAAAGTTTACTCTTTAAGTTTTTAACTTACTTGTTAGAAGCCCAGCCCACCAGATCCACTCCCGTAGGTATCCAAAGCCACCGGCCGATGCCCGAACTTCGCTATATCTGCTTAGTCGTATAAGAGCCTTCTTCTTGATGATGAAGCTGGATCCTATGAAGAAGCAGGAGGAGATCGCCAGACCAACGCCAATGTAGAAGTCCGTGTTGGAGATGGCGGCTGCGATGGCAGCGGGTGTGGCTGCGGGATTTTGGCCGGCTTCTCCCACCGCCTGCGGAGAGGATGCCAAGGGCATCTGCAGTGATGAGGCTTCACTATTCATGTCTAATTCTTTCGGCTTCAACTGTTTATCTCCTGCTTTTTGCAGCCCGTTTCGCGTGAGTCACAATAGTACTAGGGTTGTGGCATGTAGCAATATATCGATACTACTTGTAAAAAAAACGATATATATTTTTTCATGAATCATGAATCGATTTTACTTAAATATCGATAAGAACAGTTTTGGTTTTTTTTAAATATTTTGCTAAATTTTTTGCAACAATATTTCTCAAATTTTTCTATTTTTTCCACTATTTTCTTGTTTTTTTTTTTAAGTCTATTAAAATAGAATATATCTTTTATATCTAGAGATATAAAGAATATCTATTATTCTATATATTTATTATTTATTATTCCACGAAATTGGACATAACAAATATTGGCCTTTTTTTTTAATTTGTTGGGGACAATTAATATATAAATAAACTACAGGCAATAAGGCAATTAACCATGTACAATTTTATACAGGTAATTTCTCATAAGGGTTCCTCAGTAATATTTCGAATAAAACTATTTATTTCAAAAAGGTTAGCAGCACCGCGGGACAACATAAAAACAAAACGTGCAACCGGTGAAAGAAATGCCGCCCAAATCAAATAGTAAGAAAAATCAGGCCAGTTGGTTTCACTGCGAAGTTTGCGGAGTGCACATTCCCTCCAAGGCGAGGGACAATCATGAGGAAATATGCCATACACTTAGACAGGACAAGATTGACCCAAATTCCACGGCCGAATTTGTGCAAAATGGGGTGATCTATACCACTAGCCTCCAGCAGAGAAACTTTGAAGTGGAGTCGCTAAAGGATCTCCCTCTTAAGTACATTAACATGTTAATCTTCATCTCCGAGGGAGCTATGCAACTGGCAAAGTTACATATTGGTCAGCACGTCGTCATTCAGGCTTTATCTACGGAAGAGCCCCCGTTGGTAAGGATCGTATGGCCTGTTTCGGAGCAATTCCTAACAACGATGTTTGTGAACGATGCGGGTAAGATTCATTATTATTGTATTTAACCCACTAATCACTAGAAACTCTTCTAGAATTTAAGTTCCATTGGACCTCACTACGGGGAAAACTCTTGAAGATATTCGCCCTGGACACGAGTAGACTCATAGCGGCTTCCAGCATTTCTCTTCGTCACATTAATAGCCAAGATTCACCCTTGCGAGCAGATCAGCTCCAGGATGCCACATACTTAGTGAAACAGGACATTGTGAATCGTATCTATTGCGTGGGAAATCGAATTAGTACAAACTTCTTTAACAAATCGCTGACTTTGGCTTTTGAGAATTGGCAAAGTTCTGTTGAGGAAACTTTGGCGAATCTTAGTCTGGAGTCCAAACCTCTCACATTTGTACAGGTCACTAATGCCACGAAACTCCAACTGGTATCAGGACTTGAAGAGCATCCGCAGGAGAAGCAGACGAGCAGTCGCATCACGAAGTCCCAAATAGGTGGCTTAGACAGACAGCTACAGCTGGTTGAGGAAAGCATGGAGTATGCCTTGGGTTTCAGGAAATTACCGACAGGTTAGTTATTGTTTAGTCAAATTATTTTAAAAATACCAATAACCTTTTGTTTAGGCCTTAAAGTTTCTCGTGGAATGCTGCTCTACGGGGCTACCGGCTGCGGAAAGTCCATGATCTTGGAGGCCATGACCTCGGTGGCCGAAGAACGCAGCCACGGACAGATCCAGCTGATACCCATCAATAGCTGCGAAGTATATAGCAAATTTCTCGGCGAAACGGAAAAGAGACTGGCTGAAATTTTTGAATTGGCCTACAATCACTATCCCCATCCAACTCTCGTGCTGATTGAGGATATTCATAACCTGTGTCCCAAGCAAGAAGCCACCGATTTGGTCAAGCGCGTCTCGCTTTCCTTTCTCTCCCTTTTGGATCAGCTAAATAGTCCTCGGAATCTAAAGGGAAGTAAGACCTTTGTGTTGGCAACAAGCTCACAGATTGAAGCACTGCATCCGAGCATCCGCAGAGCTGGTCGATTGGACAGCGAACTGGAGTTAGGAGCCCCTAGTCCCACAGCAAGAAAGGAAATCATCAAGTGTCTTACGCTTTCAGTGGGAAACACATTGAGTGAAGACGATCTGCAGCATATGGCGTCCATAACTCACGGCTACGTGGGCGCGGATTTGGCGAATGTGGTTTACGCTGGTATGCTTAATGCCCACCCAAATCCCCTCCAGCTGCAGCATCTTCAGGCAGCTTTAACACGCATCAAACCCTCGGCCATGCGAGAGGTGCTCATTGAGTGTCCCAATGTTCAGTGGTCGGATATTGGTGGTCAGTCCGAGCTCCGTTTGGCTATGCAGCAGGCCATTGAGTGGCCGTTGCTCCACGCAGACAAGTTCAAGCGATTGGGCATCAAGCCACCGAGAGGAATCCTTATGTTTGGGCCCCCTGGCTGCTCGAAAACCATGATAGCCAAAGCTCTGGCCACCGAGAGTAAACTAAACTTCCTGTCAATCAAAGGGCCGGAGCTCTTTTCGATGTGGGTGGGTGAATCCGAGAGGGCGGTGCGTGAAGTGTTTCGGAAAGCACGTCAGGTTGCACCAGCAATAGTCTTCTTTGATGAAATTGACGCTATAGGCGGTGAGAGAGCGGACGGTGATTCAGGCTCGGCCTCGGTGAAGGAACGCGTTCTCACGCAGCTGCTCACCGAAATGGATGGCGTAGAGGCTCTTCAGAACGTAACCATTGTGGCGGCCACCAACCGACCAGATATGATTGACAAGGCTCTACTCCGTCCAGGAAGAATCGATCGCATTCTCTACGTCGGACTGCCAAAGTCCGAAGCGCGCCGGGAAATCCTAAAGATCAAACTGCGAGCAATGCCGTTGGCCGATGGTGTAGACATTGAGAAGTTGGTGGAACTAACGGATGGGTATTCTGGGGCGGAGATTCAGGCCGTGTGCCATGAAGCAGCGCTGAGGGCTCTGGAGCAGAGCTTTGATGCGGAGCAGGTTCAATGGGCAGACTTTGAGCATGCCCTAAAGTCGGTGCAACCAAGGACCAGTCCTGAACTTTTGAAACTCTATGAAGCTTATCTGAAAAGGTAAATGGTTTTTATATCAACATTTTCCAAAGAAGTAATCTTTTACTTAAAAAAAAGTTAGTCACTATTAATTATAATTTTGTAATTATTCGATAAGGCGCAAAATACTTTTTGTAATAGGAATATTTTGATACTCGACTTTAAAAGTTGTAAAAATCACGTTTCTTCTGATTCATAATCAAGTAAAGTGAGGCAATATTAAGATATATAGACTGCGCAGTTGGTTAGAACATCCCAGGCTATAATTTAGTGTCCAGAGATTAGGCTGCAATGATAAGAAACCCCATGCCAGTAATCGGGCAACAGCTTGGGGGATTTTCATCCATATTTTACTCTTCTCGAAAATAATAACGAAATCAAATTTCGAATTGGAATTCGTTTATTTATCATGTCCCAGATCAATGTGTTCTCAAAAATGTGATGCGTCAGTTAATTGGCCTTATATTAATATGGGGCAACTGAAATTTCTCAACTTTTCAGTGGGGTCTTTATTTATAAAGGGGTTGCCTCTAATAACTTTTATTGTCTGGCAAATCAACAAGCGAGGCGCAAAACTTAACATTCATAAGTGGAGGGTGTTGAATATTTTAATCAATTTTTTTACTCAAAAAATTACTCTCAAAGGTCTCAAATCTGAGAGCCGATATAGAATTCAATTTTAAGAAAATTGTTTCACGGTCCACTAAGGTCAAACAGTGTTGACAAAAATATAACATTTGGGTGGACAACAAAATTCTTTTTTTTTTTTCAAAAATAATATTTAATTTTCCTTAGTAAGTCACTTTATTATTATTGTGACCAAAAAAATATTCCCGTTCTGGTAAATTATAAACTTTTATAATTTGAGGAATTTTTTAACTTTTAATTTTTTTCTTTTGGAAATCTGAGATGAGAAATAAATGTGGAAACTTCATATCAGCGCATGTGATAAGATCTTTTCCCGATTGTTTTGAATGAATACTTTTGCCACCCACTGTGTATGACTGCCCGAATCGAAAAAGAGCGAAAAAGCTGAAAAAGAGACCTATGCTCCAAGTGGCTCTCGATCACGGCGGTCAGTTGCCGGTTGGCGTTCGCCGCGTGTTACGACACCTTCTAGCGGGCGCAACACCTGTTGCCGGAGCGCAGCGAAGTACGATTCGTGTCCACTTAAACTCATAACAGGCCCGGCGTCATGGATAACTGGCTCAAGATCTCGTTGCTGTTGTGCACGTTCGGCTTTCTGCGGGAACTCCGGCCCTCGGAGCCGTACGTCACAGAATACCTTTCTGGGGATTTTCGCAACTTGACCAGCGAGCAGGTCTATCAGGATGTTTATCCATTTGGCACCTACGCGGTGCTGGCCCAGCTGGTGATCGTGTTCCTCATTACGGATTTGGTGCGGTACAAGCCAGTGATCGTGCTTTCTGCACTGGCGGGCATCGTTCTGTTCTCCCTCCTCATCTGGTCGCGGACCTTGAGAATGCTGCAGGTGGCGCAGGTCTTCTTTGGCACATTTACCGCCGCCGAGGTGGCGTACTACACATACATCTATGCCAAGGTGGACAAGAAGCGGTATCAGATCGTTACCGGGCACACCAGAGCGGCTATCTTGACTGGGAAGTTCTTAGGCGGGTTGTTGGCCCAGGTTCTGGTCTCCACCGACACCATGGACTTCCGGGAGCTGCACTATATTTCTCTCGCGACTCAGGCCATCTCGTTGGGAGTATCCCTCCTTCTCCCAAGCGTTCCCAGGAGTCTTTACTTTTATGCAACTGAAGATAAGGGTCCAGAACCCGGTGGAGAAGTGGAGCAGCCGAAGTTCTCATTGGCCAATGCGGGACGTCTGTTGGGCTTCCACCTTGTCTCGTCCTACACCAATCCCATAGTGCTAGTCTGGAGCTTGTGGTGGTCTCTGGCCACCTGTGGACAAATACAGGTGCTATTCATATGTGTCTTTTAATTTTCTTCTTATTTCGTAAGTTACTTTCAAAGAAATATTATATTTATAATTTTATTTTACAGGTAATTTCCTACATACAGTTTCTATGGAAAGAAGTCGCTCCAGATCATCAAAGTGTGTATAATGGTGGTGTCGAAGCCCTGGCTACTCTGCTCGGAGCCATTGGAGCCATATTGGCCGGCTTCCTGAAGTCCAACAATCACCGTCGATCCTACATGCTAGGCATTTCCATTTGTGCCGCCACTCTGGGTGGCCTGCTCATCTTTGCCGCCAAAACCCAAGTCATATGGGTGGCGTACGTCAACTATGTCCTTTTTTGTGCCTTGTTCTTCTTCATTATCACCGTGGCCGGAGCTGTGGTGGCCGAGAATCTATTCGACGACAGCTTTGGACTGATTTTCGGGATCAACACTTTAGTAGGCTTGTTGCTGCAAACGATTCTCACCGTGGTGGTAGTGGAACCAGTGGGATTCGGTCTGGAACCGAGAGACCAATATGTGGTCTACGGCAGCTACTTTTTAGTCTTGGCTGGGATCTACGTGGTTGGGATAATAATGATGAAGTTGTGCCGAAAACCAATAAAAAACACAGCGGCTACATGAATATTTGAATCGAAATGTTGAGCTTGATTCCAATTATTATAGATTATATTTTTTTTAGAAAATCCATGTCTTATGTTTAACTTTACTCCCTAAAATGAAAATTTTAGGGATTTTCCCTAAAATGAAACATTTTTTCTGAGTGGTATGCTGTGACAAAGCTATTTAAAAGATTGATTTGCCACTTTCTACCTGATTAAATAGTTTCATTAAAACTAAACCCAAAATCCGCACTACCCAAACAGATAACATGATATTGTAAATCATCAACTGATAATTTCTTCGATTAGAACAATACTGATTTAATTTACGTCTGATTATTTTTTTAAACTGGAGCCAATATTCCATTCCATAAATCGGAAATAATTTGCTACCTGAAAGGAGAGGCTTATATAGTACAGGTATTTGTAGTATAGAGCGAAAATTTATGAAAATTGATATAACTAAGTCAATTATTTCTACAATTAAGGGATGAAAATGAAGTTCAATTTTTGTTAAGCAATATTTGTAGAACCTGCTACCCAAAAAATATATTATTCTGTGTTCCCTGAAATAAATAAGCTGGTGGTTTATTCGTAAAATAGACCAGGATGCACACAATAAATCATTTTCTTAATGTAAAAATAGGAAGTAAGATGAGGAAAGGAAAAAGCCTCGAAAAATTGTGAAAAATTACCGATAAGCTTTTTTCCTTCGTCTTGGGTGCAAAGTTTAAGTTTATTTTAACTTTATAGTAGTTTCAAGATGCGCCAACTCAAGACTAATAGCCCTGAATAAGAAATCTTATTGCTCTTATGGCTCGGACCAAGATAATGGTTTTTGGGAAAAAACTGACAAAACGGATACAGAAACTCAACTGACTATTCTTAGACAACCCGTTCCAGTGAAAGTTTTCGCGAATTTCGCCCATTGGAACCGTATGAAAGAATTTTTGTCTGGGATTCTCCGAGTTTGACTATCAATCAGGTCTACCAGGTGGTGTTTCCATTAGAATCCTACTTGGTAATCCTAACCCACCAGGTATGTAATTGTGTTTCTCATCACGGATTGGGAAAGATACAAGCCGGTGATTTTTCTATCGGCCATAGATGCTCATTTGGACTAGAACTAGAACTACTCTACATTTCTCGGAGTCTTATTTCTCTACGAACTCGGAGTTCCTCGGAGTCTCTATTTACATGCCACGACGGAAAAGAATGTTGCATCTGAAGAGCAAGGACAACCGCCTAAGCGCTCTCTAGCCAATGCCGTATGTCTGTAGTGGTTTCATCCTAAAAATTCCCGTCTTACTTTCCTGAAGTTTATGGTGGGCACTGGCATCTTATGGCTAGACTCAAGTTTGATAATTTCCCCTCCGGAGATAACGGAGATAATTTTCTCCGTTTTTTAACGCTTTTTATCCGAGTCATCTGGAAAAAGGTTTTTGGCAGCCATTGCAGCCATTTTGGACGGTCTTCTGAAGTCCAACCAGCAACGGGTCTTCTGGGAGGACGCCGCATCGCCACCAAGACACATATAATATGGGTGGACTACATTAATTATGTGATCTTATGCGATGCTTTATACTTCATGATCATTGTGGCCGAATCTGGGGTAGCAGAAAACGTAGTAGAAGATAGTTATGGATTGATTTTTGGAATAAACACTACAGTGCCCCTGCTACTGCATGCAGACCATTCCCTTCATTGGGAAGGGATACATTCCAGATGTGTGGCTGCTACTTCCTTGTCCTTTTCCGTAGTGAAATGCGCAAAGAAACCTTATCCAGAACCAAACTGAAATACTGACATTTTATTTATTTTATTTTAAATGCGCAAGCTTAACTGTAACTAAGTGTATAAGAACCTTAACACCTTTCAGCGCATACTAAAAATTTGTACTATAAAAATTCACTGCAGAAGCAAATCCATCTCCTCGGCATTCGAAGACATCAAATCCCGCTCCAGGCTGGTTTTGGCCGTGGTGGCCTGGTTCAGAAACATGTCAAAGTCGTAGGCATCCTTCTGGGCTGCTATGGAGTCCTTTTGATTGCTGATCGTCTGCGGGTTGGAAAGCAGGTCCACGTCGTATAGGCCGAGTTCCCGGAGCATGCTGTCGTTGTCGTTGTTGGTTTGGCCAGAGGAAGACTCAGTGGACTCTTTGATATCCACGTTTATGATGGCCGCCGGCTGCTCCACCGCCTCGTATCCACACTCAACCGAGGCGGTGCCAGTGGTTCGTGGAATGTTGTTGGCTTCGAACTCATCGTCATCCAGCTCCTGCGGCTTTAGAGTGCTCGACTTGTATTGAAAGTCGGTTTCCTTGAAGTCCACCTCGATGGGGAAAAGAGGGGGCAGGGCGTCTAACCGCTCCACAAGGCTCCTGTGCAGCTCCGCCAAACTCTCGAGGAGGCTTCTCAGTTGCTTGTTCAAGTCCATGGCATGCTTGCACTCCAAAAGTTCCATCTTTTCCAGGACGTCCGTGCGGAGCTTGGCAAATTTGGTCCTTGCGTCTTGCCGGCATCGCAGAATCAGTCTATACTCGTAGTTTCCCGTCTCCACCCGATACAAAGGCTCTTGGAGTGCAGCAAACCCATGTTCCTCGTCGTCCATTTCCTTGACTTTTAAGCAGTACGAAAGGTAGGTGAATTTGGCATCTGCGTATCGTCGTACCGTGAGCTTAGTATCTGGAATGGCTTTGTTAAGATATGTTCCCAGATCGGCCAGCACAGGCTTAATCTGCTTAATGATCCCCAAGCCATCCTTCTCGAGGGTGCGGTGGAATTCTCCGAAGGTGCGGAATGCCTCCGATGCCCGTTGCTGCGGCTCATGAACCGAAATTTGAGTGAAGCAGTCACCGAATGATTTGTAGGTCAGCAGGAGGTCGTAGTAGGCTTTCAGCATTCTTCTGGCGTGTTCCACCAAACCCTTGTACATCAGTTCAGTTCCCTCCAGTTCCTCGAGTCTCTTGACCAAAGAGTCATTGCACAATATGGCCCTGGAAAGTCCCAAGGTGTCCGCCGTGTTACTGGACATGTTGTCGACAATCCGATGTTTAAGCTTTTTCAGGATTATGTCTAGTGTCTTGCCCTGCTCCGGATCGGCGTGCAGTTTGTTGTAGTGAATTACCACTTCGTCAGTGGCCGTTTGAATCATCTTGGCCACCTCCACTTTGGTTTTGCCTTTCACGCTGACAGAGTTCACAGCCAACAGTTCGTCTCCAGATTGCAGGGATCCTTCGCGGGCAGCCGGGGTTCCGTCAAAGATCTGGATTTAGGAAACAATTTTAGTTGTTTACACTATTGTGCTGAAAATATTTTGTTACTATATCTATAACTCATTTACTAAATAAAATTAATAAATAATGTTTAAACCGAAACAACAAATATTAAAATAAATGGATCGATGGAAGGAGTATCTCGAGGCAATGTAAACTTTTGTATTTATTATGTTGTCCGGCAGCAATCTTTTGAAACACGTTCAAAATTTGAGTGAAACAGTATTCCAAACTTAAAAATCAAAATTAGGCCGACGAAATTATGACCATCACCAGCTGGTATAAGTGGAATGGGACGAACTTTAGCAACGATATTCAAAATATACGGCCCAAGGTGATACAGGGCTTCGATCGTTTGGATGGACGCCTTCGGGCCGTAATTCAGGAGCAGGATTTTGTGAAAGACTCAATGAAGCGAAAACAGGCTGGCCAGACCGCTAAACGCAAGAAGGCGAAGCGACCAAAGAGTCCTGGAAAGGCGCGAGCTCCGCGTGTCTTTAGCTTTCAGGAAATCTATGCCGAAAATCAACTGGAACTCCAGCGCCAAGAGAACAGGCGGCAGAGAAGTGGCTCTACAATTCAGAGTCGTCCAATTCCCGATTTTCAAAAGTTCCACAAGCGCCTGGAAAAGCGTCGGGCTTATTTAAATTCTTTGCAGAAGGTAACGAAACTGCAAACTCCCCGAACTCTTAGTGCTTCCCTATCGGTCAAGAAGCGGAAAAAAAAGGTGAAGACCCAAGAGCAGAATAGCTTCATACCTCGGATTAATAAAAAATCTTTAAACTATTTGAGTCGCGCGCCGTTCGTGCCGCGGATCGAGTCAACCTTCATCCAACCACAGCCCTTCAAGCTTCACTCTGAGGTGCGGGCAGAGCACCGTCGGAAGTTCGACGAGTGGAGTCGTCTGCGGATGATGCAAAACTGGAGGCAGAAAGCCTACGACTGGTTCGACCGGGAGCGTCGGGAGTTTCTCAAGCTGCGTCGCCTGACAAATTTCAAGGCAAGCCCAAGCCCCTGGAAGAAAGTTTAAATTGCCGATTGGAATCAGTTGGACAGATATCCTTCAACTTATGTCAGTTACAATTCCAACAAAAAAAAAAATAAAAATATATCTATCGTATTTTAAAAATGAACAATGGAATTTACTGAAGTGCTATAGTCATTAACCATAAGATTCTCGTGACTAGATTTAAAGCTGTGTACTACATCACATTATAATTGTACATATATGTATATGTACATACAAATGTATAAAAGTCACTAATGAATAGTGTATTTTGATATATGTATGTATTTTCAATATGTGTTTGAAAACACATATGTGTTTTCATATTGAACACATGGTCTGTGTATATGTGTTTCAATTAAACTTCAATTAAGAAATTTGGGGGGAATCCGTAATTTTTTTTAAAAATAATAATATATGAATTTTGACGCCAAAAAAATTAATTTTTTCTTATTGACTTTTAATCTGCCTAGACTCTAGGCCCTAGAGGCTTGTTTTACTGGCTTGTTCCGAATTCCCAAAAGAAAACAGTTTAAAAGAATTATTTTTATACCCTTGCAGAGGGTATTAAATTTTGGTCAAAAGTGTGGTCAAAAGAGACATCTCCTTTAAAGTATATACATATATTCTTGATGAGGAACACCTCCTCAGTTGATTTAAGCAAGCAAGTCTGTTTCAATGTGTCTCAGCGTATAAGTGGAAACGGCCGGGTCCGGCCGCCTATATTTTATAGCTGCCCTATTACTGATTGATCGGATAGGCGAGTTGGGATTTTGCATGGATGCTTTTTTGACGACTGTATCCCATAGAAGATAGTGTTTCTGATTCTATTCTTGGCTGAAAGATCGGGGATGACCCAACTTTAGTATTTTTAAAGATAGGATCTTGGGATGTTTTTTGAAATTTTGTATTCTAACAAATGGGTTTTATTATGAAATAATCATAAGGATCAGCCAACTATAATACATCTGATATTTGCGATACATATCCGATCTTAACGGAGGAGCATATCCTTTTCCTTGCAAAGGGAAACAAGGCTTGCCTATCTAGTTTTAAATACAATTATTTTTTAATTTTCAAAATGGAAATTCCAGCGCTGCCGGCACACTGACAACGTGAAATTGGGTTCTCAAAAATTGGGTTGGAACAGTTTTCTCCATAGAAAATATAGATAGGGAAGCGTAGAGTTCCATTTGTTTAATAACTGTTGCTAGAAAAGCAAATTTTTAGCATGTATGCGTCTTATCCCTCACTGCTTTAGAATCTATAACTACTATTTTCAGTCCAAAACTAGGTATGTTAATTTACCCACTTAATTCAATTTAGTTAGCAGTCACAAATCATCATTTATTAAAATACCACTAAGCTCTATTGACTCAAGTTGCAATCAAAAATGAGAAAAAACCACAACCTTGAGATAGCTTTCTATAAAAAACTGACGCAGGATAAGAATTCATCATATTTACATACATTTAAGAAGTATAAATTCTCTCCAATCCATTCTAGTGTTGAGCTCCAAAGGCTAAGGAACGTTTGTCGTCAGTAATAAATTACATTTTTATTATTTTCATCGAATTAACAAAATTTTAAAAAATGTCCAAGGAGCTGAGTTGTTTTTTGAAATTTATGAAGGCGCTGATCATATTATATTGCATTTTAACTGCAGTAAGTATTAAAGAAATATGGAATAAAAATATATAAGAAAAATCGTTTTTTTTTTGTAGATTGCTGGCGTCTTGCTATACTATAATTATGAAATTATTCATAGCCTCAACCCAAATATAGATGTTGACATTTGGAAGATAGCTTTGATTTTTTCAATAACTATTATTGGTATTTTTGGAGTCGTTCGCGACAATGTAATTTTTATTTTTCTTGTAAGTTCAATTATATACCAAAATTTCTTTGTACTAAAATAATATTCTATTTTTCAGTTTGGACTATCCTTTCTCCTTCTCTTTTTATATTGTTTGTATTTAGTAGCCGCAGAGACTGATCCAGAAAATCAGAAAACTTTTAACATAATTGTTATATTTGTGACGCTGTTGGGAGGCTGTATCCCTTCATTTATTTTTTCGTTTAAACTACATATGTCGACGGAATAAGGGTTTATATGCGGAGAAGTATAATATGGATTATGTTATAATATCATAACAGGAATTTCGTACAGAAACTTGGAATAGCAATATAGAACTTCGATAGAAACTTGGAACTTCGTACAGATTCGATTTTTGATCATTTGACCTACCAAATTTCATAACGATCGGCCGACTATATCTAATAGCTGCCATATAACTGAAATATCGGAAATGCCCAAAATACCAAACTTTCGTTATTTTGATGATAGACAGTTGAAACTTCACACAGATTCTACCAAATTCATAACGATCGGCGGAATATAACTTATAGCGGTCATTTACTGTAGGATTCGAAATGGTATTTGGTAAAAGCTTGGGACTTTTTTTTAGATTTTGTATTGTAATAAATTGGTTTTATTAAAATATTTATTATGTATAACGCAATGTTTGCGATACATATCCGGTTTTAACTGCAAGGGTATATCAACTTCGGCACCGCCCGAAGCTAGCTTTCCCTTTTTTTTAAATATGGTAGTTATAAAATTGTATTAAAAATAACATTTAATCAACTCACCTGGACAATGTATAAACATGGACACATGGGTGCTCCGCCGCCAATGCTTATTCCTATTAGATTACTCTGATCCTTGGTAATGACCACTGAATTAGTGGTAACCGTCATACCCCTAAATAAAGTTCAATATTAATATTTCAAAAAACACATAAATAAATTTGAAGCATGGGCTACGCGTGCTATATATGAGTTGGGTATATGGGTTTGTATATGTGAGTGATTTTAATATAATTTTTTCATAATTACTCACAACGATTTGTGCGGTGTTTTAAATAGCCATTTTACCAGTTCTAGTAAGGTAATTTGACTGCTACTAATAGTATATGGTACCTACAGCTCTTAGAGAATACTGTTGATCAAAACAGTTTGGGCCAAGAACACTTTTTAAGTTAATGGCACTATCTAGCCTAGCTATTAATTAGTTTTTAGTATAAGAAGCTAAACAACTACACACAAGCTGTTAAAATATTAAAAAGAAAAATATTTAGACCTCTAGGTTATTGGTACAGAACACAATACGGATATAGTGGTCTAAGTTTTTGGAGTAATTAATAATATAAAAAAAAAAATTTTTAATCCGCAAAAAGGATTTAAAATAATATTCAAAATATTTGTAAATAGAAAAAACTAAACTTGTTAAATTAAATTAAGCAAAACATCTTATTTATTAAGTATTAAATAAAAAATTAAATGACAACAAAAAATAAAAATTAATAAAAAAATTTATAAATGTAAGAACTTATTTTAAACTAGAAATGTTAACAAGCGACCACGGGTAGAATATATGTATATATATTTTTACTCTTCGGCTCAAACGGAGTTGACTTACAAACGGTCTAACTCATATTTCTCCCTAGCGGCAAATTCGCTGCCAAATCTGTTGTTAGAGCCGGAGGACTCATACCCAGAAGCGAAGCTCGCTGGGGAGCAAAGCATAACGGTGGCCTCGCCGACGGAAGCAGAAACGGCGGAGGAGGTTGGCAGTACTTCGGAGGGACTCTCTGCCTTTTGGCGGAGGTCCTGGCTCGGTCGGATATCCGCCGAACTATCGCCATCCAACTGGATAAGCTGTGCCTCTGACCTGGGTCCAACAATATATGTTTGACATGTTTTAAAATTATTGATTTGTCACAGAAGCTTTGGCACATTTTAACATATTGTTGTCGTAAAACAAAGCTATGCGAATAGTTTTTATCAAATTTCGGGCTACTTTCTTTTCTTACATTTTATCCTCCTCGAAAAAGAAATCATCCTCCGTGTCCGTCAGCATCCTTGCTTATTTTTAATAAAAATATATTTGTTTATTTTTGGCAACTTTAAATCCTTCAGTATTATCGAGGGCTGGAGAAGCAGTGTGGCTGTTATCGAAACATGGCCATCTTGATATTCCCTCGGAGTTTGCCATTCACCGTGAAGCGTAACCATGACCACTTGTTGCCTTGGAAACGCTGAGGAAAAACATAAACAAAAAATGATGGACTGGGCCGAAGAACTCAAGATGACTATACGGAAGGTGAAATTTAATACATAGTTTGATGTATAGTGCATTTTAGTTTCATTAAATTTCATAGACAACGGCCCGAAAAGGCCGGCGCTCTAAGAGTCGGGACGTGCTAAAGGAGGAGGCCTCGCAGGGTGCAGGTTCTAAGGACATATCCATCGACATCACCCTAAATGTGCAGGCTCAGGGCGGAACCCCTCCCACAACATCGGATGGCGGAACTTCATCCAGCTACAACAATGAATTTGATTCGCATCGTCCGCCCATCAGGCGAATTTCTGGAGGATGGGCCGACTCTGGACTCAAAGGATTGAAGTAGGTTTGCTTCATACACCCGAAAGAATCTTCATTGATTCCTTATTGATTTTCCCTTTTACAGGTCCAAAAAAAATTCTTTTGATGAGTAAGTCTAACAAATTTAGAATTTTGTATCAGATATTCTAATTAGAATTTCTAATCCTTACAAAGTGAGCGCTTTAGACAAACGAAATCGGCTACCAACTCCATACCAACGGACGACATTCCCGTCATTCCGGATATGGATGACATCAAAGATGAAATAATGCTCAATGAGATAGTGGAACCTCCTATGTAAGGAAGAAAATCACTCCATGTATTCAAATAACCAACATTTATTTTAATTAACAGAATGGGCACAACTCGGTCCGCAGTTTTGAAGGAGGCTAACTCGGATTTGCTTTCCCAATACGCCTTTTCAGCAGTAGATGGATTTGATCTCTCCATCCTAACAGATTGCTTGGTTCCCCAAGAGAGCCTAAATGAAAAAGACGATCTATGGCAATGGGATCAGCTTTTCACAGAAGTAACCGCTGAAATTCATTCGGATAAAGGGCCTAACATTGGCATTAAGATCGGACCCGATGTGGTGCCGCCCACTCAGTACACTTAGGATTACCTCTATTTCTGCAAGATTAGTGCAATAGTCAATTCCTAGTTCCACTAAGAGAAGGTAACATTTTTCATCGAATGCGTCTTTAATAATAACATACTCATTCTGTTCACGAAGACATACCCAATTAAATTAAAAATTTAAAATATAAACAGACTTTTGGTTATCTATTGAATGGCCCGTCCTACGCCGTCAAAGGCCTTTTCCTTGTGATCAGCGGCATTTGCGCGGGATTCATAATTGCAGATGGTTACGCCATGGTAATGAGCTTCAGTGAATTCTCCGCGAAGCCCTGAAATCTTGTTTTAAGATAATACCCATAAAGGACATTCAATTACCCACCTATATAGTAAATTCGTGTGGTTTCGTCACCAAAGTTGCTAGGAAAGTAGAGTGACAAATGATGCACGGAGGAAAAGGTAACAACTTTGGGGGAGTATTCGATTTCCCCTCGACAGTCACGGGTGAGCTCGAACTCTTGATCCGGTTTGGCCTTGGCGTCATCGAAGGTCATCTTGGGGCGGTTTTTGAAACTAAAAAAAATAGCAAAGAAATATTAACAACTCTTAGAAGCTTAAAGAAAGCCGGCTTACATTTTTACCCTGTTGGGATGCGAGTCATCATTAGCGCCGCTAACAATGATTCCCTTAAGCTTCACATTGCCGGTAAACGGTATATTGAAGAGAAGCTCCTCGTCGGCATCGCTCTGGACAAATTTAGAGAGGTCCAGGCGCCTTTCGTACGGCTTGAATACGGTTTTTCCCTGGCCATCCGTCTCCTCGTTTAGGCACTCCGTGTTATCCAAATCGATTTTAGTGTACAGACTATACTCAATGCCCATTTCCAAGGCATGATCGACGTCTGTGGCTTCGTGGCTGCAGCCGCCATGATCGTGGGAGTGTCCGTGTCCGTGCGGCATTATTCCGGCAACAATTTACAAAAAAAAACAAATAATTCAGCTAAGTCACCCAGAATACTGCAGTCACACTAAAAGGCGTTCACACAAAATATGCACTATCGGTAACTATCGTAAACATTGAGTGACCGTTGACATGAATTGTTGAAAATACCACATCTTTTAGTGCTTGTGGGAACGCACGTCCGAATTAGACGACATAAAGTAATTTCAATTTTTTAATCTGAGCTAATCGGACTGAAATTCTTCGGGAATAATTGTGATTTACTCGAAACCCTAAAGTTAACACTCCAATGGCGCCCAAGGCTAAATCGGTTAGCATCAAGCCCCAGGCCAAAGCCTTCAAAGACAAGTCCAAACCCACGGATGTGCGTCTGTCCAACATCCAGGCGGCTAAGGGTGAGCAAAAAATATTTTATTAAATAAAATTATCAGTTAAAAACTATGTGCCTATGTTATTTAAGCTGTTTATGAGCTGTTTGGCTAATTTTTGAGACGTGTTATGCGCAATTTACATTCCAAATGGCTTAAGAAAATATCAGTTGCAGTGCCGGCTGTCTGGAAATTTCTTACGTGAAGAAGAAGAGAGAGCATTACTCATGTGATGAGCGGAATTCAATTTTTTAGGTTTCTTAACACCCTATCGTAGGGCATTTCAAAATAAGGGATTTGTTTAGGGTAAATGGTTTATTTTTCGAAAGCGAGTCATGTTTTGAACAGATTTACAAGAAAATTGCATACCTACTTAGTGTGTATTTAGTACATATACACATATGTTTTAAAAACACCCATTTTATTTTTATTACAGCTGTTTCCGATGCCATCCGTACTAGTCTGGGACCCCGTGGCATGGACAAGATGATTCAGGCTGGCAACGGAGAGGTTTCCATCACCAATGACGGTGCCACTATCCTGAAGCAGATGAACGTCCTGCACCCAGCCGCCAAGATGCTGGTGGAGCTCTCCCGCGCTCAGGATGTGGAAGCTGGTGACGGAACGACCTCCGTGGTGGTCATCGCCGGTGCCCTGCTGGAAGCCTGCGAGAAGCTGCTGCAGAAGGGCTTGCATCCCACAGCCATTTCGGACTCGTTCCAGCGCTGCTCCAACAAGGCCGTCGAGATCCTCACGCAGATGTCAACCCCCATTGAGCTCAATGATCGCGAGACCCTGATCAAGAGCGCCTCCACATCGCTGAACTCGAAGGTGGTCTCCCAACAGAGCAGCTTGTTGGCTCCCATTGCAGTTGATGCTGTGCTTAAGGTAACTGAGCCCGGAAAGGAGACCTCTGTGGACCTCAAAAACATTAAGGTCATCTCCAGTCTGGGTGGTACTGTGGAGGACACTGAATTGGTCGATGGTCTGGTCTTCACCAGTCGCTCCGCGGGAACCAATGCGCCTAAGCGCATCGAGAAAGCCAAGATTGGTTTGATTCAGTTCTGCATCTCAGCTCCCAAAACGGATGTAAGTAGTCCGTCAGTTTAAATCTTTGTATCTTTTTTTGATCTTTATTTCGTTTTTTAGATGGATCACAATGTGATTGTCTCAGATTATGCCGCCATGGATCGTGTGCTTAAGGAGGAGCGTTCCTACATCCTCAATATTGTCAAGCAGATCAAGAAGGCAGGCTGCAATGTCCTCTTGGTCCAGAAGTCTATCCTGCGGTAAATAAAACATCTATGTTTTTCCGAATTTCCATCTTTAAAATATTAATTTCCGTTTTCTAGAGATGCCGTCTCAGATCTGGCTCAGCACTTCCTGGACAAAATCAAGTGTCTGGTGGTGAAGGACGTGGAGCGCGAGGACATTGAGTTTGTGTGCAAGACCCTGCACTGCCGCCCCATTGCCTCGCTGGATCACTTCACTGCTGAAAACCTGTCCAGCGCCGAGCTGGTTGAAGAGGTCGCTAGCGGCACCAACAAGTTCGTCAAGATCACTGGTATCCAGAACATGGGACGCACAATTTCGATCATCTGTCGCGGTTCCAACAAACTGGTGTTGGAGGAAGCCGCCCGCTCGTTGCATGATGCGCTTTGCGTGGTTCGTTGCTTGGTCAAGAAGCGAGCCCAGATTGTCGGCGGTGGTGCCCCTGAAATCGAGATGGCTTTGCAGCTGGCCGCCGTTGCCCAGACGGTAGAGGGAGTGGATGCGTATTGCTTCCGGGCCTTCGCCGATGCCCTGGAGGTCATTCCCTCAACGCTGGCTGAGAACGCCGGCCTTAATCCTATTGCGACGGTTACAGAGCTGCGCAATCGTCATGCCCAAGGTGAGAAGACAGCCGGCATCAATGTTCGCAAGGGCGCCATCACAGACATCCTTGCCGAGAATGTTGTGCAGCCACTCTTGGTCAGTATTTCGGCCATCACCTTGGCCACGGAGACAATTCGCTCGATCTTGAAGATCGATGATATTGTAAGTTTAAAGCAAAGTTTTAATTTTTTATAGTTATTTACTGGTCTCACTTTCTTTGCAGGTCAACACCTTCAGTTAAGCATTTTGACCCAGCTCGTTTCACTTTTCTGTCTCCGAAAGATCAAACTTACGGCATTTTCATCTAACCCCTCACATATTTTACACTTGCGCCTGCGCATCTAATTTGAATAAAATTCATACTATACACTACGCCTTACAAGCTTATGTATTTAAAAAAACACAAAAAGATCTTAAACATAAAACAATTCGCTAACACCATAAGAAAATATGTGTTTATTGTATTTGCCCTGAATAGTGGGATTTTAAAATCGAAATCGAAGTACATGTTATATTCATATACATATTTTTGATTAGTGTATGAACGAGATTTCACACTGAAACTTCTAAAACACCACTAATATAAAGCTCAACAAGAAAGAATTGATAACTTTGGGTGCAGCCGAAGTTGACATGCCCTTCCAGTTAAAATCGGGTATATATCGCAAATATCGGATATAGTTGGCCGATCCTTATGAGAATTTCATAATAAAACTATTTATTAGAATATAAAACTAAATAAAAATTTTATATAAGACATTGTTTTATATAAGACATTGACTTATATAGTGCGTGAAAAGGAAAGAAGTAAAAGTGCAAAGCTTGAAAACGAAAGCTTTAAAACTGAGAGTCTGGTTTGCTTAGAAACAGACAGACGGATATGCTTGTCTCTCATGGGGTTATCCCATATATTAAGAATATATATAATTTATAGGGTCGGGGATGTCTCCTTCAATGCGTTTCACACGTTTGACCAATATTATAATACCCTCTGTAAGGGTATAAAAACTGCGACTTTCTGTAGAACCAATTCTAAAAGCTTATTTGAAAAGTTAAAAGATTTTGTAGCCAAATTTTTCGAAATGGCTACATGTATCTCGAAATAAAATAAACCTAATCGGGAGATTTTTAGTAAAGTTTTCGTAAAGTTATAAAAAGAGAAATTATGAATTATAAAAGTTATTTTTTGAAATTTTTGTTAATTCGAAAATAGATCTTGAAGTCCTGTCCTTTTCTTCCCGTGATTTTTTATCACAGGTTCAACCTGAAATTGCAAAACTTTAAAAATACTTTTTAAACAAAGTTTAATCAAAAAAATTTCTTAAATTTTTTGATTTTTTTTTGTATAGCCATTCGTTTTTGAGTTGCTTATGTCTTTCTCTTAGTTCATAGTTATCTTTTTCTTTATAGATTTTCATAAATTAATTTCTGGTTATTAAGACGTAAATTAAAATAAACTTTTAATAATAAAACTAAAGAATAAATAACATTAATATTAGTGTACCGTCCAAAGATAAATCACTACCCCTTACCCCGCCAACTTTAAGACTATCAACTAAAGCTATCTAATGGGCAAGCCCATTTTCCCCACTTTCGGCCCCACATAGGGTTTCAAAGGGTTTTCATCCCCGTGACACCACTGAGAGCCACACCCACTCCTGTTTTTGGGAATTCTTTCCCTCTTTTTTTGTCCTGGGTGTGTAAATAAAAATCACTTGATGCGATTTTTATGATGTGCGTTAAATGATTAAACCACTTGAACTGGTTTCAAATTGTCAAAAAAGGGAGGCGTCGGCCAAGGGTCTTTATCCTTTTGTTTTCCTAGCCCCAATTTTGGGAATTTCGTTCGGGTTTCGTTTACGCTGGGGTGTGATTACTTGGGATGGGTGCCGGGGACTATCTCTCGTGGCCGGAAACTTTCGGCGCGTGTAAGTTAATTAAATGTGTAAACATGTCAAAGGGATCACTTTTCCGGCCTTCTATCTCTCGCTGCCCATCAGAGATGGTGTTGATTTCGGATCAAGCCCTCGATTGGCTTTGATTTTTGAGCCTTAAAAAAGCTTTCCTCTAATTGGCTAAGGTTGTGTCATGAAGAGGGTGTTTTATGCCTCCCGGGGAACGAACGCATGCAAATTTTCCATTTTAAAGTTTTCACCAGCGGCCATTGTTATGCGCTGGAGTTTCCATGTTTGTTTTCCGAGGGTGGAAAATTTGGAAATTTTCCTTTTACTTTTTTGTACATTTGCATTAAAAAATTAAAGTTTAATTTTTAAAATTTAAAGGGAGAAGTTTTTAAATAAATAACTTCATTGAATCAAAGTCTTAAATTAAATTTTAGACTTCTTTATAAATATACATGGTCCATCATTTTGTTAAAATCTTGGCAAATATAGAAAATTAAATAAATAAATTTTTGCAAGAAAAAGGTTTAAAAGTATTTGAACTTTTATTTTATCTTTAAAGGATATGCCATTCCCTGATTTATATGGGTTTCTTTTTACATATTTGTTCTATTTTTGCAACTTTTTGTTGGATGTTTACTCGCCTGTCTTGGGGCATTGTCGTCCTCATTCTCGTCCCCATCCTCGGTCCAAATTTTTTCTTGTTCAAATATTGAATCTGCGCTTTTTTCCCGAGCTATTTGCCAAGCTAGTGCCCCACACTTTTCAAACTTTTCATTTCGGGGGATTTTCCTTTGTTTCGCCTGTTTGCTTAATTCGTGTATGCGATTTTTTCATATACTTTTTGCTCATTTCATATTTTTTTGTAATTCAATTGTGTTTTCTCTCGATGTTGTTGTTTTTAGAGAAATGTTTGAACATGTCTTATGTTCTCTCCAGTTCAGACGAAAAGGGTGGTTTCTCCTCCCAACTCCACGGTGATTGTCCTTGGCTTGTGTCTGTTTTTTGGACCAAAGGAATTTAAATTCAGAGCACCGAATTGTCAACCAGTCACGCAGAAATGTAACATACATATGTATGTTGGTCATATAATCTGCGAAATTTCTAACGTATGCTACTTTTTAATTTATTTTAAGATCGTGTGTAAAAAATAGTACCATATTAACTAGAAATATATCATAAAATTAAATTTATTAAAGCGTAGCACTTTTTATTAATGCTATCCAACTCAAAGAAACAAACAGAAAAAAATAGCAAAAGCACAAAAGAAACTTAATTTTCGTTACTGCTGCCAAGTGAAGAGTGATTAATGACATGGAGGTCGGGACAATATTATGAAAACGCATTCGAAAATTTCATTAAATTGTTATAAATGAAGCAGGCAAAAATAGAACTAAATGTTTCAGTCAAAGAAATTCAATTTGCAAATTTTGTAAATGTTTGCCTGGTCAAAAAATGGAATCTATCATCAAATGAAGCCTGAATGAAATCTCGGCCCGAGATCTCCTTTTGAATGGGCCACGGGCAGCTTATCGGCCTGAGTTGGCCAGTTCAGGCTCGGGGCACTTTGAATATGGTCAATGCAACTGAAGCGGGTTGAACCCCGAAATAGCTGAAAGCCATTTTCGTTCCTTTTTTGCTTCAGGTTGATATTCTCTTTTTTGACATACGTCGTCTGCAAGGGACTGATAACATTCAAAGGTCCCCCAAGCCGGGATTCGAGTGCTCGCCAATTATGGGTGAGTGCTGGCATCGATGGGCTTTCGATTTGGCCTCCGTTTGATGTTTGTTCGAGTGTGCTGGCGAATGGCCTGCAAATTAAATAGGGTAGTAAGCATGCGACTCGAAGTCTAACTTTGGGAAAATTAAAAATTTATTCACAGCGCTGGACTACTGCCAGAAGTAAAAAAACCTCAATTTTTAAACAAATATTCCAACGAGTGGAATCAGGGAAAAGGATTGTATTTTTTTTTGGCAATTGAATGTATTATACTTTATTTAAAATAAAAGAGATTAAATTACTATACCTAATGTTTTTCCTATGAAAAAATCTCTTATGCAGATACGAGCTTTTTGAACACATCGTAGATTGTTATGACAAAAAAAAAACCAATAAATGCATGTTTTAAAAATTTCTAAAAGTCTGTGTGCCTTAAATATCTACACATTCTTATATGGCCATTTATTTAAGTACACATCCACGTCATAGCTGGTAAATATTCACAGCCTTAAATTATTTTTATACACGTTACTCTTAGAGTTTTTTCTAAGAGTAGAGAAGAAATCATCTCCGACCCCGATGCCAAACTATTTCTATAGTTAATATACACCTGAAAAACTAATTACATCGAAGTCGGCGGAGAGGAGGCGACATACCCATATATGTATAAACCTTTTCCCATACAAACGGGCTAATAATTTGAACGCTTACAGCCAAGTCCAATAATTTTAAGAGAAGTTATAGTATTTTTAGTCAGCTTCGCTACTGAATCGGTAATATTGGTACCCACTCGCAAAAGTATGCAACAAAAATTTGTTGCTGATAATCCTTACCTTTCAAGTTTAAACTATAAACTTTATAGTATAAAGGTTAGTTAATTGTAGGTGAAAGATATGAGTACCAGGTATAATAAAGTGAGGAAACTCGACTATAGCCGTCCTTTCTTGTTTTTTTTTTATGTAACTTACAACTTGTCGCATTGCGCATTATTCTTACCAAATACAAAATTGTACGTCCATACGATTTTTATACCCAGGGTGTTATAATTTTAGTAACGGAGTAAAGAAGACATCTCGGACCCTGTAAAGAATATATTCTTGATAAGAATCACCTCCTTAGTTCATATAACCATGTCCTCCTGTTTGTCTATTTCTAAGCGAACTAGGTCTCAGTTTGAAAGCTATTGGCTTGGAACTTTGGACACCCCCTTCATTCATTTCCACTCAGTATATATATCGGATCTGCCGACTATATCCCATATCTGCCATATAACTAAATGATAGGAAATTACCCATCTTTGGTGTTTTTGAAGATAAACCTTGGAACTTTTTTAAATTTTGTGTTTTGAGAAATATGTTTCATAATGAAATTCTCATTAGGATCGGCCAACTATATCTGAGATTTGCAATATGTATTAGATTTTCATTGTAAGGGTGTATAAACCTTATATACCCTTAACTTCGCACCAAGTTAGCTATTTTTGCTTGTAATTTTTCTTTTTAGAGATTGTCACATACGACCAATTTCATTCAATGGATAAAACCGTAAGGATTTTTTAAAATAATATTTAAATTGGAAATTGATTACGAATTCTTGAACAGTGTTGGCGTCTTTTACTATGTTTATGCTATGGCATTCACGAATTCTTAAAAGCATAAAATAGAAATAGCCCCGGTTTATGCGACACACATCATTTCGTGATTTGTTTTTAGTAAAGATGACAGCAGTATGAAATGATTATGATGAAGCCGTATAATGATGCAAAAAACCTTCCTTTTAATTTTTAAAGTAATCATACAACACATATAATATTAAACAAAAAAGGAAAGCTAACTTCGGGCGGAGCCGAAGTTGATATACCCTTGCAGCTAAAACAAGATATATATCTCTAAAATCGGATATAGTTGACCGATTCTTATGGGAATATAATAATATAATCAATAAATTACAAGACAAAATCTAAAAAAAAATCCCAAACTTCTATCTTGAAGAACCCCAAATTGGTATTTTTACCAAATACCATTTCCGATCGTTCAGTTATATGGCAGCTATAAGATATAGTCGGCCGATCCATATGAAACTTGATAAGTCGTATTATTTTTCGAAAAATAGAATTCATAGAAAATCCCAACTTTCTAGCTTGAAAAACACTGAAGTTATGCCATTTCCGATAAATCAGTTATATTGCAGATATAGGATATAGTCGGCTGATCCTTATAAAATTTGGTATGTTGTATTATTTTGCCAAAAATAGCAATCGTACCAAATCCGAATTCTCTAGCTTTCAAAACACCGAAGTTATATCATTTCCGATCAATCAGTTATATGGCAGCTATAAGATATAGTCGGCCGATCCTTATAAAATTTGGTAGGTCGTATTATTTTGCCAAAAATAGCATTCGTACAAAATCTGAACTCTGTAACTCTAAAAACACCAAAGTTATACCATTTCCGATCAATCAGTTATATGGCAGCTATAAGATATAGTCGGCCGATCCCGGCCGTTCCGACTTATATACTGCGTGCAAAGGAAAGAAGGGTGTGTGCAAAGTTTTAAGACGATAGCTTTAAAACTGAGAGACTAGTTCGCGTAGAAACAGACAGACAGACAGACAGACGGACAGACGGACCGACGGACAGACGGACATGCTCATATCAACTCAGGAGGTGATCCTGATCAAGAATATATATACTTTATAGGGTCGGAGATGTCTCCTTCACTGCGTTGCACACTTTTGACCAAAATTATAATACCCTCTGCAAGGGTATAAAAATGAAAAATATTTTTAACGTGTATAATATACACTGTATATTTCATATTCATAATATTATTTTTTTTTTTATAAAAGTATACAATTCTAGCCGATCTTTTAGTTTCCCCTTCTCAATTTCAACTAATTTATCTATATTGTCTCAAGATATCTCCATCTAAAGCTTGACTCGCCTAAGTGATGTCAAAAGGATACCACTGAGGAAACATAGAACCTTTCCATGTTTACAAAACACAATCAACCACCGAAACGAGGACCATATGACATAACTATGTGTAAATTGAAGGCATAAACCCCTTCCTCGCCCCATCTCTTACCCATTTTTTAGAGGTCCTTCCTAAACGAATCAGAGCACGGCAAAGTTTGGCTGAGTAAAGGGACGCTCGGGACGATCGGGGCTGGGGGTTGCTCAAAAGGATTTACACGCTTGCTTCGATATACAAATAAGGGTTTCTGTCTGGGCTGCCATATTGACTGTCGCCGAGCCCAAAAAGATGAAGTGATTTCTTATCCAACAAATCCACACTCGACAAGCACCAAAAAACGAGAAAAGGGGTTGCTGGTGTGGACCCTTGGCATCCTTTTCCCTGGCCCGCGTTTGCCAGGAAGTTTATTAAAAAATGGCCTTGTTTGCTTTTGTCGCGTGGCTGGCAAATGCTATAGAAGCGGGCCAAGGAAATGAGTTACCTAAACATATTTATTTTTGTAGCTGTTAATGAGATTCGAGTGGGATGCGAATGGCGCGTGGCTGGAAAGGTTCTTCAACCCAAGGCTAATTGAATAAAAAGATATAAAACTATGATTATTAAAAAAAAAATAATATTTATTGCACCTAATGTCTTAATTCCAAATGTGGGTCTTCCACTATATGAAATTTATAATTAAGTTATTATATATCCATTTAATATTCTGTCCTTTATCCACCAAATATAGTACTTACCAAAGCATACACCCAAAAAACCAATCATTTAAACAAATTCAATTTTTTTATAAATAAATTTATCGGATTAAGTTTTATTGAAATTTTTGGATGCTTAGATCTAAGTGTGTTAAAGATCAATTTACATTTGGACATCGTATAACAACATCGGTTCACATACACATCTAGGACAATACTTGTTAGATACATATAGTAGAATAATTTGTGGCTCAGAGGATATAGTGGGCACAACAGATACATACATACACATATGGCATTGGGGACATAAATGTCTAGTTAGAACTAGGAACTCTACTGGCATACAGATACGAATGCGTATGCAGAGCTATATGTACTCATAAATTCGTAATGGGGTTTTTTCTGATACGACTGACTATCACCTAGGATCCATAAATACATCCATGACGTTGTGTTGCATTGATATGGAGAGACGTGTGGAATGTTGTGGAAGAGTTTGGAGAACAAGCTATGTACAGAATTGTGTTACTATCTTTCCCATCTAGTGAGGGTGGATGCCCCTTACTCTCCGGAGCTGATGGAGCTGCCGCAGAGGGAACCGGATCCTGCCTCCATGTGGGACATGTTCAGAGCCTGGGGCGGATAACCAAAGCCGTGGCTGCTCAAGGGTGTGCCCGTGGGACTGTCCAGATCTAGGGAGGGGTTGATGCGCTTCTCCTTTTGCCGGCGATTGCAAAACCACACCCTCACCACTTCCTTGTCCATGTTGAGGCGCTCCGAGAGCTGGTTTATCTCCTCCGACGTGGGCTTGCAGTTCATGAGGAAGGCCTTCTCCAAGGTGGTCCGCACTGTAGTCTCGATGGAGGTGCGCTTCTTGCGTCTACGCCCCAGTATGCTTTCCGGGGTGCTGCTCAAGCTGCTGGTCATGGTATTAATGTTAAAGACTCCTCCCCCGGACTTGGCCACCGTGGTGTCCGCATCCTCCAGCCACTTTTGAAGCAGTGGCTTCAACTTGCACATGTTCTTGAAGCTCAGATTCAGAGCCTCGAAGCGGGAGATTGTGGTTTGCGAGAAGTCGTTGCCATACAGCTTGCCCATGGCCAGACCTACGTCGCCCTGGGTGAAGCCCAGCTTGATTCGCCGCTGCTTGAAGGTCTTGGCAAACTGCTCCAGTTCTTCCAGGTCCGTGGTCTCCTCCGGCGACTGCTCCAGCTTGGCCATGGCGGAGGCCACAGTGAGTCCAGCCTGGGGCTTGGGGGTGCTCTGCTGTTGCTGTTGCGGCAGCTGCTGCATGCTGGGAGTGTTGGGAGTCATGACGGCGCTACTTAGGCCCAGACTGTTGGCACTCATGGAATTCGGAGGCGTTCGCTGCTGCTGCGACTTGCTAAGCCGTGGAACGGGACTTAAGGACGGACTTCTCAGCGGAGATTTGGCCACGGGGGTGGAATAAGTGGACAACTGGGGCTCCTCTCGTTGCTGCTGCTTCATCTGCTGGAGAGCCTGAAACTGGGCCAAGGCCTGCAGCGAGTTCTGCAATAGGAACTGGGTGGCCAGGTTCGGATTGGGAAAAGCCTCTGGTGCCAACTGGCGTACCATCTCAATGTAGCTGTGCAACTGCAGCTGCAACGCCTGGTGCATGTCCTCCGGAGCGAAGCCCATGGGCAGTGCTGGAGTGGGTATATTTTCGGGTTCCTCTTCTATTTTCATCTCCGGCTTGGCTTCCGCTAGTCGCTTAGGCGGTGGTGCCAAGTCAAGTACCTCGTTCTCCAGCTCCGGATCGAGCTCTCGGGCCTGGCGCTTGCTGCTTAGATTCTGTGGCATGTCGCAGTTGTCGGCCAAGTCGAGTTCCTCCTCCTCGAAACTCTTGCCGCAGTCTGTAAGAAGAGCAGAGAAGATATTTTATGTAGTAGATGATTACGGGTAGTTTGCTTTTCAATTTTCCAACCCAATGAAGTTGAAGTAGCCATGCTGGCCAGAGCACGCGGCGCATAATTTGATTTTAACCAAAAGACTGTGTAAGTTTTTCAATAATTCTTCAGCTATTTTGTAGGGTATTCTAAGGCGTTGCAGAATAGGGATGGAAATAAGACATAGAGGTGAAATTTATTATCTTATGATTTTTGTATGAAAAGTATGAAAAGTAATACCTGTAAACTGTAATGTTAAACTAACTGGACCAGTCTGATCAACAATGTATAGCGTTTATTTTGTTACGAAGGGTATTACTCAGCAGAGTGTCTTGAGGTAAATTCTTTATAGACTTTCAAGGCAAATTTTATTCAATCTTCCAATTGAATGCCCATCCTTTTTCGCTGTCCTGTCCAACGTCTGGGTCCTGCGGTTAGCTTCGATAAACGCTCAAGCGGAAGGGTTTGCCTTTGTGGCTTTCAAGACCTTCTTTTTGAATTTCCCCGGCCAGCCACCCCCACTACAGTTGTTCAAAATTCAATCATGCATAATAATTGAAAAATAGCCATACATCAGAGGCCAAACAGGAAGCTTCCTCGTCCTTTGTCTTTGATAAATGCGCAGCAACGCGAGGCACGGGCTCAGATTTCATAATTTTCTAAAGAAAATGATTGCTTCGAAGGCAGTACAATTATGAGATGGAAACTTCCGACACTAGAAATTTGATATAAAGTTTGGAAGGTCTCGAGTTTAAAGTTCTCCCTGATAATACAACTACACGATCAAAATAGTGTAACGGTCTAAACCGATTAAAAAGGGATATTATAGCTTTAAGCGGATTCCATTCCGTGTTGTGTTTGATTGCAGACGAGGTCGATGCGGGCGTTAGAGCTGCACCCAAATTGCATGTGGGCAGCTGTTTTTATGACTTCCATTATGTAGAACGGAAAAGTTGAATGCGGCGCAATAAAATTAGCCATTGCGAAGCGACTGGGAACCAGTCAAAAATTAAAATTGGCCAAGGGTTAGGCGTAGTTAAAATTTGTCACCCTTTTGAAAACTGTTTTGCAACCCTCGTGGCAGTTTTGAATTTGAAAATCGTTACAATTCGGAATGCACGAGTCGCGGATTAGGAGCGACTGTAACTTGCCATTGGGTGGGGAATCAGGCGAGCCAAAAAAGGGTTACAAGCTGCATTGTTATCCTGCAAAAAGAAGGCAAGTCAAGAAGCCTCCGAGCAAGTACAACCCAAACAAGAACCGAGATCCATTGTGCAGGGAATGCGCCTGCAGCGAGCGATCCACGATCCAGGATCCTCGCTCCTTGAGCCTACATTTTCGAAACCTAAAACCAGGTGATGCCGCTTCGTCTGTCCTCGGGGCAGATGTGTTGTCCTGCTGACAAGGACGATGCTGAATGCAAGTTTCTCGTCGTGCCACAAAGGCAATGTGTGAATGTTTCCACTGACAAATGAAGTGTTGCCTTTATTCGTAAAATTCTATATACTATACTCCTTTATTTGGATGCACTTTTTAGGGGTTGGTTTGCGCCCCGGCCGTACTGGCAGGGAGTGTAAAGTGCGTTTCCATTTATGGGAAAGATACAATCGGCAATAGAGAGAGAGAGTCCTCTGATGGGGAGATTTATCGCGATAGAGAGTGTTAGTCCCAAAATCCAATTATCCTTGCATATTCCATGAATTTTATGGACTATAAGCTTATTGCATAGCATTTTCACAAGTATAAGGGGACCCAAAGAAATTTATAATAAATTAAATATTTTGGGTATTTGAGATGTCTAGTTTGTAGTAAAGTTTTATGTTCTATGTGAAGATTACTTGAGCTTTTCCTCTTAATAAATGAATGTCTTCAACAAATGTATTTCGTGTTATATTCAATATAATGGCCTTTTCAAAAGCACTTATGTACAGGAGAACTTGTTGTAGGATATACGAAACGCCCCTCAAAACGCCTTCGAAGGCACAAAAAAAGGAGCACCCAATCAAAACGGCCGCTTATAATATATCCTATTCTCGCTTCCTTTTTAAATTACCCTTCAATTAACTTCACGCAACCAAATCCTTTCAATTTGAATAACCGGACCGAACGAGGGGAGATCGCTCAACAAGTGGTGCTTAAAAAATGAGGTGGCGAAGGGTAACCCTTCTTTAGAGGGCTTCACACCTCGACGCTATTCAAATGATATGTTAAACAGGGTTGAGCCGGATCAACAGTTTGTCCTTTTTTGTGGGCAATGCTAATATGACGGCACTCGAGTTTTTTGGCGGAGGAAGTCAACCCTTTTTATTGGTAGGGAAGGGTTCCCTCGGGATGTTTTGACAGCATTTGAATATGCATAACAAAGTGGAGAGGTGGGCTCGAAGGTTAGGCACCCTTGCCACGATCGACTCACCTAATTTGTGTAAACCAATAAAAATGTTTGTTTAATTGTCAACTGCTATCCCCGGCCTCGGCCGCCCTGCTACGGCCTCACATTTGTTTATATTCAAATGGGGTGGCTTGCCTGCATGTTTTTGCATAGATTAGTCGCAGCCTGTTAGGGGTTGTCCTCTGGGTCTGCGTCCTTGCGTAATTGCCAGGGCCATCATTTAAATGCGGCGTTGCAGAAATTTACATTTTGACAAATTGTTATTTCTGTTTGTTTGCGAACAGAAGAGGGTCGTGTTAGGGGTCAGGCAGATAACTGAGGGGGGAGGTCAAAAGAGCATAGGGTCTTGCAAGGATCATCTCCCGCTTAAGCTTGTTTTCGGCTGGGGGTTGTTTTCGGGGGTGAGTGTGGGTGGGTTGTACTCCATGGTTCAACGGAAATTAAAATTGATAAATAGCAATGGAACAATGGAATATATTAAGCAGTTTACAGAGAAAATGGAATAGATTTTACTAAAGATTTATAAAATAATAATAATAGATATAAATAAAATAACTTTTAAAAGGACATAATTGTCCACAAATTGAATTCTTAAGTCACCAAACATATACGAATATTCTTCCTAGCTTAGTCACACTTCAGTCACGTGCTCAACAGCACCTATAAATATTAGAGTAGACCCTAACCCAATGCTTCATGACCAACATCAGACCCAACTCGAGTCCTTAGCCACACTTCTGAGTTACTACCTATGCCGAACCCAAAAATAAACCCAATGAGGCTATGAAGCGGAGAAAGAATGGTTGCGGGGCTGTTAGGGGATGCAGCGTAGCCGATTGCATATTGCAAAAAGTAAAAAAAAAAAAAAAGGATAAACTGGAAACTATAAAAGTAGTCTATTCGCCAATGCAGCTCGTGTGAGTAATCAATTTAGCCACAAAGTAGCCACGTTCCGACACGAGTCGGGAGCAGGATGAAAAGGACATGCCAGCTGAATGCTGCCCCAGGATTAGCTATGTTTTGGTATATTTACCTGACAGAGAGCGCAGCGGCGAGGGTGGTGTGGGGGAATTGGACATGTGTCGCATAACTGCAAATAGAAAATAATAATTTTTGAATTTTCAATAATGTTCAAACACAGAAGAAGGAAACTAAAATGCAAATGACACGTACAGAGTCCCAGCCAAACAAATGGACGGGGCAAGTAGGTCTGTGAAGGGCCGTGGTGGTGTGGGCAGAGCGTCAGGGTGTTTTCTTTTCATGTCTGGGCCGTAAAATGTCCATTAGGACATGCGGACATAACATTCGGACTTATGGCGCATATAACATGCAAAAATTTCGTTCAATTCTGAGCGCTGAGTGCTGGCGCTGTATAGTTTTGTAAGGACCCATTCCCTGGGCCCATAATTCGTAAAGTAGTTTTAGCGCTTTGTATTGTATCTGCACTGACAAAATCTCTAATATTTATAATTTTTAAAGTTAAAAGTCCCTTTTTGGTTTTCTATTTGTTTCCAGTTGTACTTCAAAATAAATCCCAAATCGCACCAATGTTTGAGGGAAAATCTTAGCTACCATTCATCCCTTTCCTACTACTGTCCAGTCGAGTCCTTTTTTGTGCCATTTGGTTTTTTGTTTTGCAAAGTAGATATTAAATTTATAGCTCCCCGGGGGCGTAAGCAAAGTAGAGTCCTTGCACGGTCGAGCAGGAAAAAGTAACATATTTTTACGACAATATATTGCTGAGAGAACCTCTGGCTCGGACTTGGGGAATCCTTGTGCATAATGCCGAGTGCAGGACAATATAAATATACAGATTACGCATTGCCCATTGGCCATTGGGCTGGCGTTGTCCTTGTGGTTGGGTAATGGCTGCCCCCTTGGGAGTGGGGAGCTTATGTGGAGTTGGGGCCGTTCGCGCACTTGTTGGCACGATGGCAAGTGGCATTAGTCAAAGGATCATTGGGATTTTCGGTGTTTAGATGATCTGCATGTATGAAAATGTATGGCTCTTTTTTCACCCTCATATTTGGCTTAAAACTAATTAAACAAATGTACCTTTTGTGGCTAATTTGGTTTATTTTTGGTAAAACTATTTTCCACGCCACAAGCGTTTTTTCGTCTAAAAAAAGAAACGGCAGGGCTGTAGAGAAAAAACGAATCTTTTTTCTTTGTTTTCGTGCAAATACCCCCGAAAAAAGACAACGTCTTGGGCAGGGACAGGTAAAAAGGACACAGTCAGGATGCAAATGAAAACAAAAAATCTCCGATCACACGTCCCACTGTGAGGACGCTTCAAGGACAGCTGCTGCCCAAAAACGACACCATCAGCAACAGGACATCGCATCAAATCTATTGCAAAACGCCATGAAATCGTCCATCTGATAGGGAAATTGTGTATGCGCCTTTTTTGAATACTCTGCCTTGCATCCGATCTGGACCCTCTGACTGGGATAATGTGTGGGCGTGTAATCATCATCGGTGCCCTTTGTCCATGCTCGACTGGTTCTGTTCTCTTAGTCCTTTTCGGGAAATTTATTGCTCGAGAAAGTGAAAAGTTTTTCGAACAGGTATTGGGACCATGCCCATAAAGTGTGGTTGCTTTTTTTAAGAATTTAAATCATTCCGAAGTGGTTGAACAAAACTTTCAGATGATTAGTGGGAGTCAAGAATCATTTTAATATCCTTAATGTATTTTGAAATACACTTCTGGAAAGGCTCACTACTTTGTAGAGGTCTGAAGGCCTCATCCTCGAAAAACTCACATGTGTTGGCTGCTTGCGCGTTTTCCTTGCAATCTTTTGTTGCCGAGCTTTCCACATTTGGCGATTGTTGCGGGGATGTAGTTGTTTTTGTTGATGTTGCATCCCACAGATGCTGTTGTTGTTGCTGTAGCACCATCATTTTTAGTTAAGTTTTTATTTATTAACTTAGTTTTTGTATACACTTAAAAAATGTTCACGGATGCAGTCACGTTCTTTTCGGGCACTTTGTTCTTTGGATCGTTTGTAGTTTTTTTTCTACACTCTTAGTTTTTTTTCGAGAGCACTACCGTCTTCCTCGGCCTTCGATAACCGAATGCAGCTCAGAACCACGATAAACATTTACGTTCGCTGCAATCGCTGTGGGACCCGTTAACTGCATGCTGTTTCTTTCTCACTTCCTCCTTTCTGGCCTTTTTGTTTTCCCTGCGCCTCTCACTCGGTGCGAGTGTGTGAGTGATATGCTTTATGATTTGCAGCGGCAGTTTCCTCATTTCACTCCGGCGCACTCCGCACTCCGCTCTCCACTCAAACGACCCACTCACAGTCGAACTCGGTGCGCTCAATCTCGCTCGCCATCAACCCTCAAGGTTCAGGGTGTGTGGAACGTATTCTTTGTCGCCTGCATTCTGATCGGAATTTCCCTGCACTCCATTGTTGCGCTTCCCCTGCACACTTTCCTGCATTAGCATAGGCTACAATCTGACTTTTCTCCTCCGAAATGGGTGTGGCCTATGTATTATGCATTTCGCGCTTTTCTTATTCTGATTTTCCAATTTTCTGCGCAGCATGCATATTTTTTTTACAAAAAATAATTCTATTTTTTTGGAAGTTTGAGGTTCTTCTGAAACTGAGCTTTCTTTCGGGGATACGCGTTAATTACCTATTATTATAGGGTTTATTTTATACAAATTATGTCGTGTTAGAATTCGAATTAAAGAGTTTATAAAATTTGAAAAACCAGACAAAACACAATAATTATTTTTCATTTTTTTTCTTTCCTCAGTGTCTGGAAGTCCTTCGGTGGCCTTTCCTAAGTCCCTCAATTCTGCCCTCCAGTCAGCCCAACATCTAGAGAATTCGGACGTGATTATATAAACACAGAAACTCCCTCATATAAGCATCAGCACAGCCATCGTCCTGAGACTCGGACTAGTAATTACAACAAGTGTGACGTTTTTTCTTTATTTCCTGTCTCTCTCTCCACCCACTCACCCATACACACACATGAGCTGCAGTTTTCCTCGTTTATTTTTCAAAGAGAAAACCAAATCGGAAAAGCGCTTTTGCAGCCCTGGTGACATTGCATACTTTTTATGATTATGACTGCGAGTGAACTTTCTTCTTTCTCCCCAAGATTGTGGGAGCTTCCGCCAGATATGTGTGGGAAATTCTTTCTCTTCTCACTTTGGCAGGTCCCATTTCCCGTTGCTTCTGAACGTTTTAATTAAAATTGCAAAATTAATGTTTTTCCTTTAGGAATGGACTTCCTTTGCCCTTTAAATTGTGAACTTATTAAATAGTACTTATGCCTAATATTTCAATAACTTTATAAAACTTGAATAGTAAATATTTGTGTATTAACTCAGAAAATAGTAACAAAAAAAACTTAACATTAAAGTGCTAAAATGATTGAAGAACCGGAAGAAGTGACCAGAAAATCAATAACTAGTCTTCGATTCTCCCCCAAACTAATTTTAACAGTTATCCTTTTCGGGCCGGGTCCTGCTGCTGTTGCTCCTGATTAAACTTGTCACTGGGAGACAAAAGATAAACAGTTCCTCACTTTGGATAGTTTTCCCTGTCTGTTATTTTGTGTTCCTGGGCGGTGTCTAGGCAATTTGATTATTTGCCAGGAGCAGACAGCCCTGGACAGCGCAGGACACAGCAGAAGACGGACGCACACTGGCCGGAAAATAATGGGGGAGGCCCATAGCCCATACACAGTCGCACATGGCAACGGAGAAGTTTCAGGCATTGAAATTAATCAAGAAAATAAACGCTTGGCAGCATCGCATCGCCGGGAAGTCGCGTGGGCTGGTGGGAGGGGGCGGTAACCACACACACTTTGCATGACGAAAACAGACGGGGCAAGGACAAGGACATCGGCAGGATGCGAAACACTAACCCGGAACCCCATACAATTCTGGGTGGTTGTGAAAACTCCAACATTTCCCTGTCGTCCTGCGTAGTCCTTTTGTTGTTCTTGCAACGCATTAAAATGACATACCAATTTGCGTTAAGCAAATAAGACGAGACTAGCATTTGGTCTTCAGTAAGATCTATTTTTTTGTCTGGGCAGGGGCGAGGCTGAGTGGTTGGGGAATGACAGTTTTATTTGGGGTTCACAGTTCTTTACTGCCGGTTCTTATTTAGATTGAAATGAGGGAAGTACGTCCGAGTTAAAGATATTTAAAATAGAGAAACAGGAATGTTTAACTAGATATACCACTATTAAGAGATATAATTAAAATTATTCATAAGTCAAAAAATACCCACACGATTACAGAAAATATCAATAAAAATAACGATTTTCTAAAACTGTTTTAAGAATGTAGTCAGTAGGAGTAGCTATAATTTGAAAGTAGTCATAAAGCAGGGCTATGTATGTATCTATAAAATTAGATACTATTGAAGAAAAAATCTCTAAACTACGGTTTTTTATATACTACATCTACTATTTAATTTCTATACATACCCTCAAAATGGGTTAAGAAACCGGGACATAAATCAACCTCATTTCACTCAAAAACTTGTGAGAAAATTTTTCCAAAATTCCGTTAGATTTCTAATCATGATACTATAGGTAAAGAAAAAAATAAATAAAAAAAGGAACCGCAACCCTCGTTTTCTCACCCAACTCTAATGAAAAAAATCGCACAAAAAATCACCCAAATATACGGCTATTGTTCAACTTGAATTTCTTTCAATTTCAAGATATTTTTACCTTAAAAAATTACGCATTATTGGGGTATATTCAACCTTAGGTAGGCGCAACCAAGGGGTTGCTACTCTTCAGAGCATGCATGTGTATGCCTCAGAGCTAAGCTGCGGAAGATCTTGGGTAATCCTCGACAGTGATCCTCAATTTTTACCCTTGAGTCCTATTTTTTCCTGTTTTCTGTCCCAAAAAACGGTGCGCAATTTTCTTCGCCATTGTGACTGGAAAAAATCGGAAGAAAATGCATGATTTTTTTCGGGATTTTGTCTCTGGGTGCTCAGCGAAGGGTTGCAGTGGCTGATGACTGAGATTTTCTGTGGCAGATTGCCGCTGGGCAAGTCGAAATCAATAAACGTTAATAAATAATCCAAGAAGGGAAGATGCTGCTCCACGAATGCGGAAGTAAAGGGACATTTGGAGGCTGCTTTTGTCCTTTTCCTCTATTGATTTCCGTTACTGAGGTTTCCTCATCGATTTGCACTCGCTTTAACCGGGAACCTTTTTTATTTCGTATTTTGGCGCGATGTTTCTGAGATCTTTTGTCCTTAAAACGATTCTTAGGTCAGCAGATGGATGGAAGGAGTTAGTCTGTTTTGGAGGGAAGAGTGTGCCTTTTGTGATTTCCAACAGTTGCCGGTGAATAAAGCTTCTAAAAAACAAAGCACTACTACTATGTACTTTCCAGCATATGTCCTATAATGCTCTATATGGTTGGCCTTCCATAACTCCAGTGTAACATAAATCTATGCAAATCTAACCTTTATGCTTCGCAGCAACCATTTTAAAAAAATCCCAACTTCAAGTTGCATTTAAATGAGGGTGGTGGTTAAAAAACAAAAATGGATTTATGATCTTTGCTTTACAGCTTGTAAAGCGTTTTTATTGGATTTGCCGCCACCCTTGCCGGAATTTACTCCCCGAGGCGGAGCTCAATTGGCCATAAGCTGCTCAGGGAACCGGGTCACAGTTGGTAGTGACACCAGTTTGAGTCAGAGCTTTCCTGTCCATTTTTCCTCTGCTTTTCCCTTGCCAGGGTGAGTTTTTTTACTTTTTTTGTTCCTGTCAAAGGTTACCTCATGCAATTGTGGTTCCGTTTTTTGTTCGCCGCAAGCAACCTTTCCGGACAACCCGACTACCACCCACCGAATGACCCCAGCAATGAGCCACCCACAAGCCCAGCAACCCACTGGTCGCACAAAGTGGTTTTAAATTCCATTAAATAAAGTTGTAAAGGTTCCCCTGCTGTACTTGAGAATTTTCACGCATATTATGTTCGCACTTTTGTAAAATTTATTAATATTTTAGTGATTTTCAATGGATTTTGTATGTTGGAAATTCTAAAGTGGTTTGGAGGGCTTACTACCCAAGGTTTTTGTTGGGGTTACTGGTTTTGGGGTGGGTGATAGTATGAAATGTGTTGTATTATGTTGAGAGCTAGTAATTGAGTTGAGTTTTCATTTTTGAAAGCTCTTGTGCTTGACTTTGCTTTGGAATAGGAAGGGACTTTTGTTGGGTTAAGATAATCAATATTATTATGAATAATATTATATTTATTAGAGAAACAGAGGTGTATAAAGTTCAAGGAGCTACGAAACATTTATTTAGTTTCTAAAGTAAATATTTTGTGCGGAAAACTACGGACAGTATTTTGAGTATTTGACACTTCCCCGCAATATTCCACTCGATCCCTAATATAAATAAATTTTTTCTTTCTCAAACAATTAATTCGATGATAAAACTTACCTTTGCTGGGGGGGAGACACAGTCGACCATTTGGCGACTGCTCGTAAATGCTGAGGTCCTTCGGCGGCTCTACACTCGTCGGACAGGATGTCAGGCCAAAGCTCGACGGCAGCGCTGGCCTGGTGGGTGGCAAGGATGTGGGAGCCACTTCGTGCAGTTTCTTGGCTTGGCCATTTCCATCGCAAACGACCCCATGCCAATGATGGTTATGTTCCAACTTAGAGAGCGCTTCTTGGGGCTTCTCCTGCTCCTGCTCCTCCGCCGATTCCTGCTTCTGCAGAACTTCCTCCTCGTCACGCAACTGCTGCTGCTTCAGTTGGTGTTCCCGAATGAGACGATCCCGTTCGTGAAAGTGCCGGACGAACAAGTGCTCACCGTTGTGGTGGTACGGCTGTGGCTTCGGTGGGGTTAACGACTTGAATGTCTCTGTTTTCTGCGGAACGAACCCTACCAAGCCGGGTGGCAGACTATTAATTAATGTGCCCATTGTCCTTTGCTGGTAATGGTGTTGTTGCTGTTGCTGTTGGAACATAATTTCGTGCAGAGGTATTAGAAAGTCTGGCAGGGATTTCTGTCTCGTTGGCTGGTGCTGCTGCTGGGGCTGGTTCTGATGGCGTTGCTGTAGTTGTTGCTGGAGTTGTTGGTGTTTGATGGATGCCAGCGTTTCCATGCCAAAATACGAGGCCGGCAGACATGTCTGGGCATCCTCCATCGGGTAGAGAAATGCGGAAGTCATCTGCGGGGCAACATCTTTCGCCAGCTCCCCGCTGCCATTGTTGCTGCCATTGTAATTATGATATCCCAGGCCCTTGGCTGGCCTTAGATACCAGGGGCTTAATACTGTTTTTCCACGACAGCTTGTAGCCTGTGCTATAAATCAAAGAGTGGTTGGCGAAAGAAAAGGGTTAGCAATTGAATTTTTATAGACTATCCAGAATGAAGTGAGAATTTGTTGCTTTTCTGCCCCAAAAAGAGCTGATAAAAATGGAAAAAAAGGGTTGGAAAAAGGATATCATTATCAGCACTTGCCGGATTTTCACCCCTCCGCCGTAAACACACCCCTCGATCAGCAGCGCCTCCACCACCCCTTTCCGAATAGCATATTGCCAATGGAAACCGTTTATGTCACTATCAATTACTCATCATTATGCGACTTTGATACGCCCTTCCACCTTGTGCTGCCTGCATCACGGCGGAACGCCTCCACCTCCTGCCCCATTTGGTTACGCTTGTTTTTTGTACCGGGGGGTTGTATGGGCGCCATTCTGGCCAATCGTTTTTGTTCTTGGCAATCTTTTCATTTATGACTTTGATCGATTATGAAATCTGAACATCATTTGGATTTTATAGATTTTAGATAAGTGGCGGGGAACTAAAAATTGAACATTTGTTCAAGCTTATCGCTGAGACACGCCTCTGCCGGGTGATGGGGTGACTCCATTAGCCTCTATTTGTTACTGAAAGAGATTCATTCAAATGGAACTCTCTTTGGTATGTTTTAATTAAAACATACAGAATACTTTCATAAAATTATCGCACATCATCTATGAATCCTTGATGTCTACTTTTCAAATCTTCAGATTTAACAGATTTCCCAACTCATTTTCAGGCGAATGGTCTTTCTGTGTGGTCCTACTTCTCAATTAAAAATATTTCCAAAGAAAAATCATAAAAAAACGTCTATATATTCCGCAAAATTCAATCGTCTCTATTGCGTAATTGAAAAATCCTGAAAGGATCGACGGGTACAAGCCAACTGCTCCCGTCACTAGTGCGGGGTTGCCCCTTTTCTTTCCCCTAGTTTCACTTTTTTTGTGCCCAATGTGCTCGCCAGCCGGTGCATGCAACAAAGGAGCACAAAGGATAAAGGATATTGCCGCAATGTGAAATCAAATCACATAGGAAAGTAATAACGAGCAGGGGCACCGGGTAGCAGGGCAGGATGCGTGCTAATCGCCATGTTGCAGGTAAATATAATCGCACAAAGTAACAATGCAAACGCAACGGATCCCTTGGAGCGCCCTTGGAGCGATTCGGTTGAAACAGCTTGCCAGGCTTAGGAGCCCGGCGAAAGGATGCACGGCTCCTGATGTAGCAAATTGAGCCTGAAAAAAGGATTTAATGTTCAGTTTTTTAACAATTGCGGCTTGTGCGGCTGAAGGAGCAGCTGCTCCTCGCAACTGCAACTGTGCAAGCAGAGACTCCACCTTCTTCTTTTTCTTTTTCTCATTTGATTGAAACTTTCACCTTTAGATCTTCATCTTTCAGCGAGAGTTCCTCCTCCTGCCCCTGGGACAGATTGAAGGGACCTTGACTGGCACGGGTATTCAGGCGGTTTGACAGGAGCAGTTCCAGAACCATTCATCTATAGGAAACAGGAAGCATTCCCAATAATTGAAAGTCAGCTTTCGGCTCACCCACCCTCATTTCATTTTCATTATCCCCGGCACACTCCGCACCCGATGTTTCTCCTCGATTCCAGGCGACAACCCTTTCTGCATCTTCAAGATGTCGCGTGGCCAGCACAAGCCGAAGGGTGTCAGAGGGTTAAGCGTTGACTAATATCCTCTGAATGGTTATGCTAAAGAATTGGACCTGGCGGATAATGCGACTTTCTGCGGCTTTGATGGCTTGGGTCTACCTGATACCCTCGCCATAAATCAAATTAATACCATAAGAGCGGCTCTGGTCCCGACGGACAGCAAACTGCTCAATCACAATTAAATATCTTCGACTTCTCTCATTATGCCGTCGATTTTTGGCGCTCTAATGAACATTTTGCGGTTGCCTTGGCTGGATTGGGCGCTTTTTATATTCGTGGATCATTAGGCATAGGTCAGAGTTTCATTCATAAAGTGTTCTGTGTTGTGTTTTTATGACCCGCAATGAAGTGATCATAAAAGCCATACAGTAGCCGTTGCCGGTGAGGGAATTAATTATTTTGGGTGGAAAAAGAAAATCGGGCAATGAAAGAGTACGGGGTATCATACACTTGAGATAGCCGACTATTCATATACTTTTGAAACAAATTTGTATTCTGTACCGCTCTCAAGATCATCCAGAAATAGTTAGTAAAAGCTAAAATCATTTTTTCTAAAAATGTTATATTTTATTCGACCGTTTCTAATAACGAAACGCCAATTGATTCTCCGGCGATCTAATTGAAATGAAGAGCTATTTTTAAACTCATATTATGTTGGTAGAAATAATTGGCTTTTTTTAAATAATAATTCTGGTACTATTCCAATTCCAACAGCCCCCACCTGGCATTTCTCTCGCACAACTGGCTGATGTAACGAGTCTATTCCCAGCCATGTACGTAACAAACTAAGCCAAAAAAATAAAACACATATTAAAATAAACCGAGCCGGCAGATGAGAGAGTTAAAAACCATTTAGAAGTGTGTGCATTATAATTGCGGCGATTATTTCGGATCGGGGTCATTAACATGTGACATTCGCAGACACAAACACACAACATTTAAATAAAACCAGCAAACAAAGTTCCAAATAGTGGCGGCGGAGAGGCAGAGAATTCTGGGAGATCTCCTCAGATCGGATCAGTTCGGGGCAATCAGAACTTTCTTCCCGCCTCCAAAAAGCCTGGCTTTGGAGAATTGCGGTTAATTGCAGAACGCAGAGATTGGGGCGGAAGATTCGGGCTGAGTCGGTTCTAAGCAAGGGCCATAAATTTGTTGTTTGTGGTTCCACTAATGTGATTTCTGTGGTGAGCTGGATCCGAGTGAACGAGAGTGTTGTATTAGCCAAGCCACTGAAGCGTGTGGATGACCCCTCGCCGCCTCCCGACCAACAAAAATAAGCCAAAACGATAAAGTTGACTGTATAAATTGCCAAAGCGCGTTGCCAAAAAAGTTTAGAACTTTTCTGTCCGCTGCCGGGCGCGCAACTCCAATTTAATTACTGCTCTCGCAACGCTCTTTGTTTTATTGCCATGGTCAGCCGGCATTGGACCACGTTAGTATCGCTTGTTCTAGTCGGTCGCCTTTTGGCCAGCGATCTGTTCTCCCTGCCACCGGCCACGAACCACAGCGAGGAGCTGTTGGAGGACTATGGCCAGTTCCTACTGTCAACCATGAACCGGAGCATCGATCCGTGCGAAAACTTTTACGAGTTCAGCTGCGGCGGCTGGAAGAAGGCGGATGTGGTGCCGGCAGAGGCCAGGAACACGAGCTTCCTCCACGCCATACAGCACAAGATCGACGAGCAGATCCTGGGCTTCCTGCAGAACGCCACCAAGCGAGAGCTGGAGGATCTAGGTGTCAACGGAACCAAGTCTGCGGAAACCAAGGCCAAGCAATTCTATGGAAGTTGCATCGAGGTAAAGGCCAACCTGTCGCTGGCCTACCAGTATGTTCAAGGACTTGATGAGGACCGCCTCAAGGACTCCAACGCGACTTTCGACTGGATGTACATAAACTTCATGTCAAAGTATGACATCTATCCTCTGGTGCCCCTGAAAGTCCACTACAACACCGCCACTAGGAAGTTCGACGTACTCCTGTCGCCGCCCACGAAAGTCCTATCCGGCTTCAGTGAAGAGCAAATAAAAAACATGACCAGGGAGTTTGGCTTGGACGCCAGTGCGGACAAGGCCAAGCAGTTCATTGAGAACTTCAACAACCTCACAAGATTCGAAAGAAACCTGACTTCCATGACCAAAATGCGAAACGAAACGGAGCGCCTCAGCTTAAGGGACTTCCTGGCCAAGCACAAGCAGGATCGCTTGAACTGGACGCGCTTTTTCGAGCTGGCTTTTAACGGTAGTCAGGATCTTCAATGGCCAGTTCTCAATCAGCTGGACAATGTCAATGACTTGGTTTACTTTGTAGAGCAGTCCAATCTGGACACACTGAAGAGTTACGTCCAACTGCGTGAGCTCCTCAAGTTCTACGGCCTGTGGAAGACACAGAATAGGAGCGGGGGAGTTTCAAGTGAATGCCGCTCCCTGGCGGAAACCTACTTCAACTACGCCCTTTTGCCTTGGTTCATAGGAAAGGTCTTCGACAAGGACCGACGGGCCGATATACTGAGCATCGCCAAGGACATCAAGGACACGTTCTACGACCTCCTCGATCACTACAGCTGGTTGGATGACGAGACGCGGTCGCAGGCGAAAACCAAACTGGCTTCTATGGACGTTTTGGTCGGCTACACAGATGACTTGCAGCATCGGGAGGTGATAGATCAGGTGTATGCGGACATTAATATGACCAGCAATTGGTTCGAGAACCTGTGCATCCTGGAGGGCAGTCGAGCTAGGATACGGTTGCGCTCGGTGGACAAGGCCCTCATCCCGCTGCTGATGCCTACGAGGACCGTCAACGCCTACTATGCGGATTTCCTTAACCTGGCATTCATCACCATTGGCATGGCCCAGTGGCCCTTCTACCACCTAGACTTCCCCGATGTGCTCAAATACGCCGGAGTGGGAAACATTATAGGCCACGAGATGGCCCATGGCTTCGACTCTTACTGCTATCAGTACAACTACGACGGCAAGAAGATCAACTGGTGGTCGTCGGCTTCCCTGAGGAACTTCAAGGAGCGCTATCGCTGCCTGGAGTCCCAGTACAACAAGTTCATCCTGATGGGCGTCCAAACCAACGGCACTCTCACCTCCGGCGACAACATAGCCGACAACGTGGGCACTCGGATGGCGTACTACGCCTACAAGCGGAAGAGCGGGGACAAGGCTTGGTCGGAGAAACCTCTGCGGGGTGTCAACTTCACGAACAAGCAACTGTTCTTTGTAAAATTCGCTCAGACTTGGTGCAACGGCAAGGACAGTGGCGAGAAGCTCCGGAGGCTCAAGACGGATGTCCATGCCTATGACGAGTTTCGGGTACAGGGCACTCTCAGTAACATGCCTGAATTCAGCGAGGCCTTCAACTGCAAGCTGGGCACCGAAATGAATCCCCTCAAAAAGTGTGAAGTGTGGTAAAATAAACGTTTATTTTATGTAAATAGTCAGAGAAGGTTTATTTATCTGATGGGTGAATGGGGGTTATTTTACTTTAACAGCTTAAAAACAATGTAGATTGGTAGTCCTCCTAACTCAATTGGTAGAATTGAAACCTTTTAACAAGTATCAATATGGCTTAAAAATCATATATACATATATGTATATCAATGTATATCATGGTTCCCTATACAATATTCATTTGATAGCTTTCTAATTTTATTTTGGATGGCTTCATCTTGTGCTCTTACTAGGTTTTTCTTCCTTAGACTTATTACCGATTTCTTGGTCCTTCTGTCCGAACAAAATTTATGCTCTTTGGACCAAACTAACGCCCCCCACTTGGAACAGCTGATGGCCATCGAATAGAATAGAAATACTAATTGATTTGATGCAGAACCTGACTGGGTAAACTCCCTCTCCGAAACGTTCTCGAACAGTGGGCGGATCCCGGCAATATTTGTCTTTTGACTTTGCAGCGATGACACCTTTCTCATTACGAATTAATGGTATTTCGGCCTGGCCAACAAAAGGTGCAAAAAAGAAAGCAAGAAGACAAGAGGAAAGTCACTGGGTAGCCGAAAAGGTGAAGAAAGTGAGGCTTTGGCTGAAAAATAGCTGGCATGTTCTTCTGTTTTTCCCAAAAAGAAAAACAGTTTCTACTATCATTAGTCGTCACTTGAGAGTCAGATACGAGTACAATGGAAAAACGCTGGAAAAGTGCCGGGCAAAAAGTCAAAAGGAAGCAAACCGTTGCACCGAAGGATGCAGCCTGCATACGAATTAGGATATGTTGGTATTTGCTTAAGGATCTTCGGGCTTATCTCGGGCGTCCGAGCGGCGGCCTAACGGATTTTCGTGCATTTGTTATGGATTTTCGGCGCCAGGTCTCTTATTAGCTGGACAGTCAGTCGAACACGGGCAGGTAACTGATCCTGGCAACTAGCAGCCCCTACACTCACGCAGCAGGGAAGCATTCTGCACCCTGACTCCTGACTCCTGGCAGGTCGTAAAAACGCATTGCAGATAGATCATTAATTTAATGGCTTTTGTGCAGTTGGAAATGCAAAGTGCAGCCCGGGACAGTACCTACATCACACAACTGATCGCGGAGGTGGTCTTCGGGGCAAATCAAATTGCGAAATCTCCTCCCGGCCGGGAAACCCTAGACAGCACTCCGTAACCTCTCCATCTCATAATTGCGTTTGCCTTGCACAATGGCCCAGTCAAATTAGCCTTCATTTGTAATCTCCTAGCACAGGTTGCCGGGCTCCGCCCGCTCCTGGACGGCCTCCTACGATCCCTATTCGATCGCATTAATTCCATTTATGTAAACCATCGCGGCCAGGGCTTGTCCTCGGTAATTCGAAAGGCGTAGACGGTGTAATAAAAAATCAACTTGCCGGGAGAGTTCAGGATGGGTGGGTGCTGGAGCTATGGCGGGTAATCCAGTTAAGATAGGGTTGTCAGGCATTGTTTTAATAAAAAACTACAATACCGAATAATACATAGGTTGGAACCAATATCATTGAAATAATTAAGATTGCACATTATCATAGTAGCTTTGTTATTAATGTTAAGTTTTAAATTAAATTAAAGGTCTGCCTGGCAACTCTCTTTCTTCACTTACTGTGCAAACAACTTGCCAAAACCATGTTTCCATAATTACATGCAGAATGCCTTTTATGCCACGGCAACCTGCTTCCGCCGCTTGGCCAATAATGCCTCACCGCAGCCCCAGCCTCAGTCCCAGCGTCAACCTCAACCTTCGCCCACCCCATGCCGAATTTCTGACCCACCATCCTCATCATCTTCATCTGGCTCCACCATCGCAGCATAAATTGAACGAAAGGGGCGTCGTCGCAGGCCAAGTTAAGAGTTCGGCTTAGCCAACAGCCGGCCCAGGTCCGAACTACCAAATCAGTTGCACTTGTCTTCCGACGGGTGAAAGCTGCAGGGGATGGGGCAGGGCAGGGGATGGCGATTTGGATCGGGAGAATCCATCGGAGCTCCCGCTGCCGAGTCGGGTGTTCACGGTGAATTATGAAAATCGTTGCGAAATTAAGTTAAGAACGTTTTTTAAGCTTAGCAGGAAGTAAATGGCTGCAGTCGTGAAAATAAGAAAATGGTATGGCACCGTGAGATACGCGTGAGCTTGAAATTAAATTAAATGAGTAAATCTTGTACTTTAATGGTTGTTAAATGGTTTCAAAATTTAAATATTCAGTCTTTACATATATTGGTAAAAATTTTTGTACTCATCTTGTACTCATGTAATAAAAATACAAAAGTGGCATTTTTTCCATTTAAAGGCCAATATTATGATGAAAACAGCTGAGATATATTACAAAACCATTGTAGTATGAACATTTGCATATTTGAATCTTAATATTCTTAAATATAAAATATTTTTATGTTTATGTTTTTAAGCCTTAGGTTTATTTTTGTTTCTGGTATAATTTTTGGTATTTAAGGCTTTCAAGTTAAGTTCCCCATCTCTAACTCTCAGCCAGCCCATGGAGCTCTTTCTTTATTAAATGGAGATGATCAATTTAAATATTTTGCAATTGTTGTTCCTAGTGGTGCATGAGCGCTCTGACCCTCTACTTCCATGGTGATGTCGGCCACTGGGAGCCACGGCAGCTGATCCAGCAGCAACATCATTGGAGCGGGGCAAATGCATTCCCATCTTGATGCAACCTGCCGCTGATGCTGTTGCTGCCCTGGCTGCTGCTTTTTCCAAGCTTGCCGCCTCCTCTCGATTTGTTTAAAAAATTTGCTTCATTTTATTTCGGCCGCGACCCGCGTCCGCCTTTGTATTCCTGGACGGGTAAACGCCCCGGCTCTGAAGCTCCCAGTCCCCACTCCCCAACCAATCGCCATCCAACCAAAAATACAGTCAAACCACAAATAAGTGTTCAGGATTGTTTCGCTCAAGAGTATAAATAATAATTTAAAAAAAGATAATATTAAAATAAGAATAGTTTTAGAAATAAATGGTAGCACAATTAAACATAAAAAAGGTACCAAGTTAAGAAAATTATTTGTTTTTTTTTCAGTGCTGAGATTCTGACTTTGGCTTCTGCTATATTTTCTGTATTTTTTTCGCCAACGATTATCTAAATTGCATACGAAATTATTTTAATTAAAAATCTAATTTTCTTAGCGGCCTTACAAGGCTAAAAAAAGAAGAGTTTTTTTTTATTTTTCAGTTGCCGAACTTCTTTTGGAAAAATTGTTGTTTACCATATTGATCTGAAGACTATGGGAATTTTTCGGGTAGTTGCCTTGTTTGTTCATTGAACCTTTAATTTGATGCGATTAAAACGATATTAGTGGATCACTTTGGGGCAGCACACCACATCTGTTGCAGTTGCAGTTATCTTCGGTTCGTTCAGGGTTTCCCCCGAACCTTTCTAGAAGAAGGTGTGAAGATGTGACGGCGTCAGCTGGGTCGCATCTTAACATACGTGACCGTTTATTGATTAATGATGCATAATTCGGCAAAGCATACATATTAGTATGGTCGGCTTAATTGACGTCTTTCCGGTACGGTTTTGAAGGAAAAGGGTTTTGAAGGAATCGAGTTTGACATGACTGCACCACAACATTTTTGCACAAATGTGTGTGTAATAATAATCAAATATAGGAGTAATGGAATCCTAATTGCCTTTCAAGGTATGAAAGTTCCCATCGCCAACCATCCCCACTGAGCCCATCTTCGGTAGCTGGAAAGAATTACACTTGAATGCAATTCAATCAACCACCAGCCGATGCATAAAATTTAAATAAATGTTTGATTTGAATTTAATTGCTGCGGCGCACAGAACCTGTCTAGGCCCCGCCAGAGAACCTCAATTGAATATAAATCAAATGCAACCGACAGCAGCGCATCAGCGTGGATCAAAGGGACGCGCTAATCACACGCTGGGCCAAATAGGATCTAATTTCCACACACGAAAGAAGACCATTTTTTATATAAACATATTCGGAGGTGAACAAAAGACTGGCTGCACCGGTGTATGGAGATGTGTTTATAGAGAGATCAGGTGCAGTCGTTGAGCATTCAAATTTCGCGCATCTCGGATGATAAATGATTGCAGCAGGTAAGACAGGTAGAGCGTACAGCGTAGAGCTGCGAGCTGGCAGGTAATCCGACCATTTCAATTTGAATTTCGACAATAATTAAGCGCAACAATGGATTTATTGGGTTTTCCTAGGCATCCACAATCTTTATATTCCTTCTGCGGTTCCCCTTGCCATAGAGCCTGCAATTAGTTGGGAAGACCCTATCCCTTCCTATCCCATCTCGTGGCAGTTGCAATTATAATAATTATTTTCATTCATGCCGCGTTGCATTGAGCGTCTCCAACCGACAGCTCGCCACTTCTCTCCTAGAGATTCGATTGGCGAGATAAATCAGAAATGGTCTGAGTTCCTAACGCCGTTTCCCTTTTGTAATCCCGGCCTGCTGTTCTCACAGAAAATGCCAGTAGCATGGGTTACCGGTTGCCAATGAAATGGAAAGAGGATGCATTCAAATCGTATGTTTTTCTTTGCATTTCCGGCACTAGCTTCCAGACATTTCACTTGATTTTGAATATGTACCCTTTTTAAGGTAGTGTGGGTAGTGTATTTATTTTCTCAGACCTTTATCAAAATGAACAAAAAATAGGAATTTCTCTATTATTTATTTTTAGCTAAAATTTATATTTTAGATTAGGGGATTGAAATGAAAAATGAAAAATGAATAATAAATAATTGTTTTGATTTTAAAAAGTATTTAAATAACTAATAATTAATAATTTGATTTAAAATAAGTTTTTAAATAGTAAGAAATATAAAAATATACCACATAAAAACAACCTTTTAGTGATATTAGTTTTAGTAGTAGCTAGTAGTTATTATTAGTTAGTAATATTCTAAATAAAAATTCAAAGATCTTCAAGTACCTGTGTGTATCTGTGGACGGTTGCAACTACCAGGTCGCTTCACCATTTCTTATGATACTTTCATAGTAGTTGTGCTATTGTGGAGCGGTGGCTCGTTCAAGGCAAATTATTGTTTAAATCGTAATGAGAAGCTCGCTTCAGATCTCGTTGATGGATATTTGGGATCTAACGATATGGAGGCCGACCAAAAATCACGAATATATAACAGAAAATCTAATCAGAGAAACCAGCCTCGGTGAGTTACATTTGCTTAAATTGGCTTTAATTTCCGGTCGCGTGTTGGACTATATACCTAGTTTAGTTTTGGGCCCTCTCCGACTTTGTTTTAGATTAAGTTTTTGATAATTGCGGCACTTACGGAGATTTGATTTTTTCGTTGAGGTTTTGCATGTCACGGGGGCATTTCCGAGCTGGATCAGAGGAAATGGATTTACATATGAAGATGAATGGGGTGCTCGGGCTGATCGCTAATGATTCCCATTTAAATTTTATTCAACCTTTGCCCTTCGCGTTGGCTACCTTTTGAACAGAATTGAGGTCACCGAAAGTGTTTCAAGTCCCCAGGGCGAGATCATCAAAATGGCAAAATAGCAATTTCAATAATCGAAAGAAAACAAGATGTTCCACCCTCCTTGCTTTTTCGGGTTGGGTTCGGCAGGAGCAACAGGATGTGCGCGTCTAACGCCCTTTACCCTTTGTGGCCCCTTGTGGGTATTCTTGTCCTTTCGCCTGAAGATGGATGAAGTGTTTGGCAACCCTTTCAATCTTCATAAATGTTCGCACTCGTGCCACAGGGCGTTCGTTGTGAGGCGAGTCCTCATTCGCAATATTAGCCCGGGTCCCTTGTGTCGCATCCTTTTTTTTTTATCAAGATGACGGCGACCCTTCGCCAATAAAAAATGAAATCTGTTTCGATGCATAAAAAATTGGAAATCTCATAAGCATGCGTTTGGCACGAGTGTTCTTGGCCCTGGCCCTGTTCACCCCTTTTTATGGGCCGGGGCTTGTTTTTGGGGTTAAGACGGCCGTGAAAAATGGCAAGGTTGTAGTTAACACATTGTAAATACCTCATTTTTCACTTAACGGGTTTTTAAATACACATATGCAATTGAGTGGGCGGTGGGGGCATTAAAGAAAGGGGAGCTTTGAAAATAAATATTAATCAGACGATTATATATTGAAACTTAAATATTAAACAAAACTTTAATTATTTTAATTGTAAGAATTTGTATTATAATTTTTAGTTTACTATATTATAAATATAATCAATATTTATATCATATCTACCATTTTTTCATAAATGCCTCACTTAAAAACTTTGCGAAATAAATGAAAGATTTATTTTAAACTCACCTGATGTGGCTGCTGCCTCCTGGTGGCTTATGGAATTGCAGATGGTGGCTCTCTCCGGTGGCGACTCCATGAATTCCTGCTTGACTTGAATCTGCGGCGGGCGCAAGAGTCCCTCAAAGTCCTCCTTGGTGGGTGGAACTGGTGGGCAGATGTCTTTAGGAGAGAAGCCATTCAAATGGCCAACGTTAGCGGCATAATTAGCCGCTGATTTGGCCGCTGCTGGTGCTGTGGCTGGGAGTTGCAGTTGATCGTTGACTAGAGTTGTTGCAACGCCTCTGCCGGTAATTTGAACATTAACACCTGCTGTTGTTGTTGCTGCAGATGCTGGTTGTATTAGTGATGCAGTGGCAAGGCAGTGAGTGGCTGCTGTTGCTGATGGCGACGCCAGCAACATCGTTGCTGCTGCGGTCGCTGCTGCTGCTGCAGTTGATGCTGTGGAGCTCAAGTGTTGGTGATGGGAATTGTTGCAGAGTGTTGTGGCCAGCAGTAATGGCATAGTTGTTGCTTCTCTCCCCGCTTTTTGCCTTGTTTTTTGCCTTTTGCCTTTGCAGTTCGTCAGCAGCAAATTGCGTCGCTTTGATTTATGGGACCGTCGACTGCTCCTTGCTGCCTCTGGCGACTTGTTTGCTGCTCCGGTTGGTGTCTCAGATTATGATATTGACCCATGGACCGCTGGAGATATATATTCTGGCATCCCCTGCTGCTCGCCTGAAAGCCAGAGGATAATTAAAAACGTCTTCTTCTGTTGAAAGCTTAATTTGGTGTAAAGTGCTTTTTAAAATGCTGTTATTAAAAAACGAGTACAGGGCCAGTCTATCTATCGGGTTTATTGGGCGATAGCGGAAACTACTGGTGTTGGTCGTATAACTGACCAGTACTATGCACATATTTCACGTGACACTCCCGCCTCACGTTGTAGGTTGCGAGAACAATGGATTGCTTTTAATTTTTCTGGAACTCCACAGCGGATGTTAGCATATAACTTTATGGAGGGGCTTCTAAGAGATTATTCGGTTTTGCGTAAAAACTGGGTTATCACTTAGTTGGGGCAGTGGAATAATGATCAGCGAGGGGTAGGTCTGGAATTCATGTCTCAGAACTACAACTAACTTTTAAGAATTTGACTTCTCTAGATCTTCACATATACTTGAAATTCAACGAATTTTGAAAAGTTCCCATGACTCTTGCCCTGTTAAATCAGCTCCCACTACTTTCAAATGGCAGCTATATAATTTTACAACAGTAGACGCCATAAAGAGCACTTGAAAAATAAACTTTATATTGTTATGCAAGCAGAAAACGGGAATGGAAAAAGGTGAGTTCGTCAGGGCGGCCTGAAACGAAATTGTTGTAAATTGAAAACAAATTGAAGTCAAATGATAACAGAGCCGAAGACGAACTTGGCAGGGTGGACTGGGTGGGTGTCTAAGTGTCACCGCTATGGGCGATGAAATCAAAGGAAATGGAAAATTAAACTACATTGACAGAAAACAGAATTGGAATAAAACAAGAACAAGCCGCCCGAGGAACGATCAAATGCCCCGAACAACAAGTCACCTTCCCAGATAAGATACGGCGCTGAAAAGTGCATCGAGTTTATGGAAATGGGGAGGAAGGGGCTCCAACATTTACATACATAACCATATAGACATAGCGGATAGTTAGGCGGGGCTAGCGGGTGGTAACTAACATTAATGGCACTTGTAAACAAATCAATTGAGTTGTCAGTATCGACGGCAAATTGGCCCGTTGCCAAAGTGCCACACGAAGATTGTTTATCAATTTTGCCGGTCGGTAAATTATGTTCTTTGCATGTCAGCAACCAATTGCCAAGAATCGTTATGCCTGCCGGCCACATCAAAGCACCGGCACCGGCCAAATGCAGTCAGCCGCTTTGTTTTACCCAGCCCATGGCTCTTTTGGCTTTTTTCAATAATACCCCAATCGGGCTGGTAATTTCTTATTGCCTCAATATCGGACGCTTTTCTATTTTCGTTTGGCTTTATCTTGTTTTAAAATTAAGCACAATTGCTTACTCTAGTTGGGATCGTATCGCTTATCGTGTAAAGCCCAACACAGTGTGTCTTCAATTTGGAATTTGTGTTTTCATAATTTCGGTTTGGTTGTAAAGATACGGGAGGCAAACATCACTCAGTTCGATGATGTGATTTCATTTCCTTAACTGTTACTGTGATAAAATACTGTGCTGATTTGGTAATCCTTGTTGCAATTGGAGTATTTGAGCTTTTGAACTTTTAAATAATTAGTTGGGATATCAAAGGAAATAATCGATGCTTTTAAAATGGTTTATTTTTTAGTAAACATCATAGTACTTATTAATTTAGAAAAAAAGAAAAGTTTATTTAAGAGATAAAACTATAGCACATTCAATGTAAGTCATGAATATGGGAATATGAAAAATCCTTCATATTTGGGTTCGATTTTCAAAATGTCGTTCAAAATATATTAATTTTTATGGGCCCAGTGACACCAAACAAAGCCACATATTGTGACACTTGTTGGCCGTCAAACGCACATCACCAATTAAGGACTCGTTTACAGAATTCCTGAGGCACCCATGAACTAGTTCATTAACACAAGTGAGGATATGTCAGGAAACGTTGGGACTGTGACCGTGTCTTCATGGCTTTCATGGCTGGATATATCTGATCCGTCGATCGTGCCTGGGTAGTGTGTGGGCGAAACATGGGATACAAGTTCCCGGAGAAAAACTTACAGAAACACTCACTTGGATGATGGCGCACCTCCTTTCTAGTCTTTTGCAGTTTGCTGTTTTTGATTTTGGTCTCTACCACAAGAGGCACACGAGCCAATTATAATTTAATTGTTTACTGTGCCACACTTTTGTTTATAAATTGAAATGGCGCCGAGAGCCGCGACAGCTTCACGGCCTCTGTAACCTTATTGGAGGGACAGAGGGTGGTGATCTTTTGGGACAGTTCTCCGAGACACGCTTTTTGATTGACTTCCGACAAACGACTGACTTAAAAAAACGCGCAAGGAGATATGAGCAAAAAGTATAAAAAACCAAAGTAAAGAAAAGAGAAAGAGCAAAAGAAGTTCGCGACGACTGCCGACGACGTCCGACGTATCCACAAAATGTCAAGCGAACACAAAAAAAAACATACTTTTTTTTATAGAAGACGTTGGAGAGAGTGGGTGGGGGCTCGTGCCCTGTGTGCTTGTGAGTGTGTGTGGGCTATAAAACCCCCCGACCAGCAGGTGGAGTGGGATGTTGGGTGGCTGAGTTTTGGGGCGTTTGACTTCGTTTTTCATCGTTTTTCACTCCCCTCGGTTTTTTTTGCACGTTTTCCTGCACGATGTTTTAAAATCAAAAGCGTCTATTGTGTGGGTGGAAAGTACGTACAAACATATAGAGTATATATGTACGCGTGTTTGTTTGCCATTTCTATACTTGTGTGTGTGGGAGTGCGGGTGGCTGGGTGGCCTTTATCGCATTTGGAATTATGTATGTATTGCCTGCCGCTGCTTCTGTGCGCTTCGAGAGGAAGGTTCGCTTTGGAATGGGTGCTCCTAACTTGATTTGTAGTTTTTCAGCGGCATAGAAATGGACTTTTGCATTGGACGGAGAGCAGGAGCTCTGTGTGAAAAGGAGAGGGAATCTAGTGACTAGATTAATATAATTGATTCAATTCTTGAAAGAATGAAAAGAAACTTTAAAGTTATTTTAAAGCATTCAAATATAGTATATGTACATATATATTTATGATTGAGAACTAAAATGTATTCAAAAGGTTTCCCCAATTTATTTCTCTACACTTTTTATTTTAAGGTAAAACACTAAATTATAATAGTTTTGATCAGCCTTGATAAATAAAGCCGATTTTAAAAGGCTCTATAGTTTCCATTTCTTTTAATGCCGTCGGCATTGCACTGAGCTCGTATTACGTATACGCCCCAATGGCTTCTTGAAAGCAGGCAGAATCTTGAATCCAAACTTGAATTACAATAATGGCGAACCTTTAAACTTCTCGCTCTTCTGTCTTAAAAAAAACTATACTACTATACTATGTAACCTAAAGAAACCGATGAAGCGGCAGCAGTCAAAACGCGATAAACGCATAAATTAAAATAATTTCGAAGGGAGTCTGTAATTTTTTCACGCACACACTGATAGAGAAAAACAAAAATGAAAGGAGCGGCGAGGACGACAAACGGACAACGGCGTTGCAACTGAGAAGCTTCAATTGAATGCAACTTGACCAGGCCAAGTCTACAAGAAGAAGAGTAGAACTAGTCGAAGGAGAAGCACCACCAACCAGAGACCTTGCACTCTAGAAAAATTTCCCACTTATATTATGAAATAAAGGATTTATCGTTCATACTAAAGAAATTAAATGTATTTATAGAAAAAATTAAAAATCACAATCAGTATTAAAATCAGTGACACTTAATGTTAAAAAGTTTAAAAAAATTTTATTTTATACACCTACGTTTCTAAAACTATATTAATATTTAAAACAATAATAAAACCCTAAATTTTTGCCTTAAAGAACTATTTTTCAAGTTTAGTGCAGTTTTTTCTCACTCGACAACTTGGGATCCACAGCGGTGCAACAAAGATGTTGTTCCTGCTGTTGATTTTATTCAAAATGGTTTGTTTATGCCGAACTAGTGGGAGAGTGGGCGATAAGGAGGGGAATACAAATCTTGAAAGGGGAAATGTTCCCATTCACTCTCTTTCTCTCTCTCTCTCTCTTCCACTTACACACAGAAAAGGTGGGCGATAGCCAATCGTTTTGGAGCTTTGGCGCTCTCACTGGCGCATGCCCGCTCTTTCGCTCTTCTGCTCCAAGTATTCGAATTCGCCGTCTCCTATTCAGTGTGGGTTTTTGTTTCTGTGCGAATTCGCCGCTAGATGCTGCACGAGGGCTTTTACCTTTTGACTGCTAATTTCCGTTCATTAAAGTTGGCAGCGTCTCGCTCACTACTTACCCCACTCGCCCTCACCCGCACTACTGCCCTTCCCACCACTAACTTTTCTGGTAAGTTCTTAAAGCCTTGGCCGCAACTTTAATTTCATTGATTAGTGCTTGGAAAAGCCCTCGCCCTTTCCGCTCCTTCCCTCAAGGATGCTCCTTTTGCCCCATTGTTGTTTGGTCCTTTTATTTTTGGTTTGTCACTTCTATTCACTTGTCTGCTTGTGTTTTGGTTTGTTGTATCTTTCGCTATTTGCCCTCGACTGTATTTTTTGTTTCCCTAAGCATTTAAGATTGGGATGCTTAAATCCGACTAATCGATGGGTAGGGGCTACAACTGGGATAGTTTGCGTTCGCTGGGGGTGGGAGGTCGAGAGGGTAGGTTCTGGCAAGTCCTGACTTACTATTTATGCGATAACTGTTGGGTAATCTAAAGATAGTTATGGTTAGTTACATGCTAGTGTCTTACGGGTTGCGTTGAAATTAGTAGAGGTTGATATTGTTTGCTAAAATGGTTGATATTAATACACAATATTGGGAAATTTTGTCAATTATAATGATATGAATATCATTTACAATAAACGATCTTAAAAATAAAGAATGAGGTAGAAAAATTGAAGCCTATCTACATAGCTTTTTTGTTATTTGTTTCGACGCTCTTTTTTAATGGTGGCACTCTTTCCTTAAAAGTGCTGCCAAAATTTCCACTTTTCGTATTCGTATTTCGTATACGCCCCATAAAACTTGAAAATTTCGTCAGCTGCCTTCCTCCATTCCCCCTCCAATCTTTTGTGAACTCTCCTCATTTTTCATATTGAAGGGCGAGCACCTAAGGACCAACCAACAAAGCTAAGCTGACGGCTCCCTGAGTTATGTTTTCTGCCACAGAACCCCCTTCTCCCACCAAGGAAACTTTTTGAATTCTGCACTTTCCTTTTTTTTCCAATGCCAATTCAGATTGCCAACATTTCCTGTCTCTTTTTATTTACATTACCCCCGAAGGACGAGGCGACATAAAAGTTGAAAGTTTCCTACAGTGTCTATGTACGAGTTTTCATAAAGATTGTGTGTCGGTGTGGGCACAATGGCAGGAATATATTGTACATAAGTGGAGGAAGAATTTGCTCCTAACTGAGGCTGTATTTCGACGCTATTCTCATCCTATTTTCCGTTTCGCATTTGTGACTTTTCATTTTTCATATGTTGGCTGCCTCTGCCTCACCAGCACACCAACACCCGCATACACACATAGCTCATACCTCTCTCTCTTTCTTCGGTCGCTTTCTTTTCCATCTCCTTTGGCTTTCCCTGGTTGCCAAGTAAATGGATTTTGCATTGTAAAATGTTGCATACATTTTCCTCTACTTTGCCTTTGGTACATACCTATACATATGTGAGTACATATATAAAAATTGTGTGCCATATACCGTTCTACACAAGGAGCAGAAGGAGCAGGACAAAGGAAGCACACATGCTCTGGCTCTTTCTGCCTTGCCAACGGTATATTTTAAAATTTATGAAAAATAATATTTTTCCATCTCTCCATGCTCACAACCTCACCTACATACGTGTATGTAGAAGCCCTGAAGGAGTCCCGGGCCGTAAGGCGCACAATCAGAATACAATGGCTGCCTGGGGCTTCAAAAGGGGCCAGTGGGTGGGTGGTTGGCTGAGTGGTGCAATACATACATTTGTATGTGAGGGGCTGAGACTGGTCAGGGGAAGCCAACTGTGCGGCGACGCTCGCATTTACGTACAAAGATGCATGATAGAGCTGCTACAAACAGGGTTGTCGAGATTGTTTTATTTTTTTCATCAAATTATTGTTTGAGATAATATTAATGTTGTTTTTGATATAAAAAGAGTAAAAAAACGGTTCGACTTTATATTATTTTGATTAAATAAGAAGAAATTATAATTATTAAGCTGTTTCAATAATTATTTAACACCTAACTGTTAAAATAACTAAATACTAGAAACAAAATATTTTCAATTGTTTTAGTTCTTTGTAACTTGCATCTCCTTGGCAACTCTGGTCACTCAAGTCAAAAGCATTTCCATTATGATAATGTAAGTGCACAATTTTCCAAACTTGAATGCGGGCACAGATGCCCCATCTCTCTCTGCCTCTCGTTCCTAATTTTTCCTCTCTCTCGCACTCGCACACAGGACTCGTTCATTGCGCTTGGAAAATTTTCATATCCTGGCCAGTGCACATGAGAGCTAGGAACATGAAAAACTGCAAAAATGTGCAGAAAATGTTGCAAACTACATGACCCGAGGAAACTGAGGAGGATGTGCATAGCCACCCAAAAAGAAAATAAAATAAAAGGGAAGAAAAGGAGAGCACGGAGCAGGACAACGGAGCACTCGCACATAAAATACGATAACTGTGGAGCAAAGTGCTACATATGAAAGGTATTTCTCCGTTCACCGCTCCTTTCTAGCCACTCTACATACATACATACGTTTTGGACATGCATGTGTGCAAGTTTTAGAATATAAAAGGCGTTTCCCTTGGCCCGAAGCAGGAGGTCGTATGTAATTACGCTTACCTTAGAGAACCCGAGTACATACGGAACTCTAAAATATGATGGCTGCTTACATAAGCCAAATATCTTGCCTCTCCTTTCACTCCTCCCTCCCGCGTAGTTGCCTATATAAACTTTGGCATTTATGCCATAAAATTAAGTATGAAATTGAAAAATGGCTCTCAGCCCTCGCAAGCCCCAACATATTGTGAAATTAATTTTTAAATATTTATGAGCCCGTATACGAAAACTGTACCAAAGGCAGCTATTCGGGCCAAACTTTTCTCATATTTGTTTACGATGGCAGGGGGCGCAAAAGCAGCAGGGGCGTGGGGCTGAAGGCGATTGGCCGTTTTCAATTTTGATAAATTTCTTCTTGGGTTTTATATTGAATTTTCAAGTATTATAAGTGCTGGTCGAGTTCCTTTTCTAGTTGCTGCTTACACGAAATATGAAAAAGAAATTTCATTTCGATGCATAGAAGGCCACCACAGGGCGTATGAGTAATGTGCTTTTCGTGTTTTGTGTTGCCAGGAACTTGAAATAAATGTGAGCTACTGGGGAGAATACGTGGAGTTAAATTTTGTATGAGTTGAGTTTTTTTGAATTAAATATTATCCCTAGAAGGGACACCACTCAAGGCAAAGGTGTAAGAAATATTGTTTTGAAGACAATAATAAAATAGGGTATATTAATCTGTATTGTCATCATGTCCCTGAGAACTAGTTTTTAACTTATATAATTTATTTCTTAATCATAGCAGTTATTATTGCAGTTATTAAAACCAATTATTTATGTTTTTGTTTAATTTTTAAAGTTTGTCACCAGATTTTTTGGACATAGAAGAGTAAAAAAAACATAACCTTTTTGAAAGTTTGTTTCCGTAATGTCTTTAACTTTAATACTTTTATCATATATTATTGTTTAAATGCGGAATTACTTTTTTAAAATTCAAGGATCAAGAATTTATATTTTTTCTTTCAATGATCTTTTACTTGTTTATTATCTTTTGTGAAAATCGCTTTCGTGTGATACTTTGATAGCGATAATGATACTGCGTCTCAGAGAGCAACTCCGCCTTGCCAAACTGATTATGATAATAATGCGTGATCGGTTAAGCCCAGAAATTGCTACCTTTTTGTAAGCCATTCTCTTGAATCTTTTTTTCTGCTTTGCTTAATAAGACCCCTTAAGAGGTCCACAAGCCAAAAGTCGGGCAGACAATGTAGGAGACCTCGTTGTTTTTTTCTTTGGTTTTTTTTTATGTGAGCTGGAGGCACAAGTGCTTAACAAGCTGTTTTGCATGGAGTCAAATCTCCCAGCTGCCCTACGAGCCATCGGACCACATTCAAGCCCGGTAGCCCCGAAACAATGCACTTAATGTGGGAAAAACGTCAAGAATTTGCACGCCAGACCAGGAGACCACAACAGAACTGGCCAGCTTCTCCTGGTCCCTGGTACAGTCCGTCTCTGCCTTTGGGTTCAGTCATATGCAAAAAGCCTGCACAGAGGTGGCTTTTACTTCTACCCTTTCTGTCAATACTCTGCGATTTAGCTGGAAAAGCTTTTTAAGAAATCTTATAACAAGTAATCTTATTGGTACTCTTGTAACAATAATCTAGGAAATTAATTCCTACAAAAGTAACAATATTTGATTATGCATTAGTTTTATTTGAAAATCAAACACCTAAAGTAATATATATCAAAACATTCAGGGATTACAAAATGTTTTCGAGTATTCGATTTGTTTTTTAAGCCCCTATTTGAATATAAAATTTTCTAATGTTGGTAGAATTTCAAGTAACCACGCTGGTTGAAGAGTATGCAAATGCTTGGTCTTAAGAGATACTTCCCTCGTTTTTAAGCCGTGCCTTCTACTTATCTGGCCAACTTCGCTCTGGGCACGAAACAATTCACACTTGGCTGAGGATTCAGAGGAAGGACGGCGAGGGGTCGGGCTGCCTTGTTGCGTGTCGGCAGCTTGCTCTGTACCAGCTACTGATCATTTGCTTAAATAGCCCAAAGGGGACAACGGCCGATCCGATTCATTGCGGAATATGGGTGGCTTGCCTCAAATCTCCTTTGGTTATAAAAAAGGAACAGAAGCCCATAAAGGTGTTGAGCGTACGGAGTGGATTTTGCGTGTTTATCGCGATGCACCAGCTAAGGAAAATTATTACAGTTTTCTTGAATGCCACAATGCGATTTAAGAATGCATGTTTACTGAAATTTTATTTGGACATACTCTCAACAAAAAATAAGAATATATGGCTAAGAGTTCCTCCCAAGCTACGACTTGAACTTTCTCTGCCATAGCAGTAGACTGGCAAGAATCCGTCCTTGATTTTGTTCCACAGATATCAAAATTTTACTAACAATGATCACCATCTGGAAGCTGAAATGAGTATGAGAAAGGAACTGGCAGGATGACACTTTACCAGGCTTAACTGCCACCCACATGGCGTTGGTTCTGTTGGCACTGCAGGCTTTCCTGTTTTTCTGTCTCACCGAAGACTAATAGACATTTTGCCTATTTTAATAAGTGGCAAAAAGGCGTGAAATAGTGACTGCCTTCGGGGTATTTGGGAAATACCTTGGTTCGACTGGCTTGGCAGCCTATCAATGGACCAGGAGCTGTTGCCTAGGCCACCTTGGGTAATGCTGAGGGAAACTGAAGCTGTTGCCTTGCTCGACTGCTAAATATGATTTTTTCTGCAGCTGGTTTTTGTCTCTTCCTTTCGCTATGCCTGACTGCAAGTCTGCCAATAGTACTTACACTTTAAAATACAAAATTTTTTAATTTAAAAAAAAATTTCAATATAGCGTAAATCCAAGCAAGAAATGTAGGTTCATAATGATTATTTTGGATCTTTTTTCATAGAATTGGGGTGTATTGCAGGTTTTTTGGAGTGCACTTCCTCGAAATGGAAGTCGCAGTTTCAGCTTAGCTTCAGCCCAGGCTTGAGCGCAACTCCAATTCGAGCTGCAGTCGAAACGGACCACAAGGTGAGAAATGAGATTTTAATCGGACGTGTCTGATTTCAAATGAGCCTTAATGGGGAAGCCATTTAGCCCGGCACTTACCTCTAGCCATGGTGTGGCAGCCACCTCCGCCGCGGCCCAGGGAGATCCCTACCCCCACTCCCAGCTAACCTTATCTGCCCTCGCCACGAGGTCTTTCCTTTCAGTTCAGTTTAGTTCAGTTCACTTTAGTTTATTTATTTTTATATTTATTCCTTTTTTTGTTTGCTTGTTATGGTTTTTTGTTTTGCTACTTTGGCCGCATATGTGGCAAGTCGCATTGGTTCAAAACAATTAAAGCACAACTATAAAGGATACTCCCAGTAAAGGAATGATTGGCTTTTCACTTTATATTGTTTATAAAAAATAAAAATAAAACAAAGTAAGCTGGGAAACCTACTACTTTTTTTATTAAAATTTTTTTATTTTTGGCAAAAAGGAACAGCATGGACCGCAAGGAAAAGAACAGTAAAAAACATATTATATATTTCCCATTCATATTTATAATTTCTATATGTTTGAGCTAAATATATGTTACAACTTTTAACTATTAACCTTTAAAATGATGTCCTGGCTATTACAGCTCTTCCTGAAAATGCTCTCTTTCATTGATTTCCTTAGTAAGCTTTTTTATCGCTACTTCTTATCCATCGAACACGCAAAACCAAATGTGAGAGCCAACAAAAATTTTCCGCAATTAACTTTTTTGCGATTTTTAAATATTATGGAACACGCACAGAGCGAGATAGCCGAGGTGGGCAGAAATGAGGGAGTAAGGGGGAGACACACGTGTAAGTGGTTTCGGAGCAGCTCCCACACACTGAGGAGCCCGCACTGGCCTCCCCCGGTTCGGGAGCACTTGCCAGCACATCTGGAGTGGTGTTTCGGTTGCAGGCAGCAGCCCAGCGATCTGATAAGACCTAAAAACCAAACCAAGTCCAGCAATTGCGAAGGCCGAGGATGCTGGAGATGATCCTAAATTTGGAAGCTGTGCGGTCCGATCTTCTGTGGCTTCCGCTTGGCGGGTGCAGTCTTCTTTGGGCATTAGTACTGAAATTTGCACTGAAATTTTTTCTGGATCAATTTTGGTTTTTGCCAAAGGTATCAATGGTACCGTGTTTTTTTTTTTTAAAAAAAAAAAAATGTTTTTTTATTATTCCTACTTAATTTTGGTATATTTAAAAAAAATTAATACAAAATCATTCAAAAAAATTAAATATTGTTTTTTGTGTTCAGTTAAATGCGATCTCCTCTAGTGGTTATGGCTACAATTTTATTTACGAGTCATGCGCTCGATAGTCGCCTATAAGACGCAAAAACGTTGGCCTCCTCCGCCAAAAAACGAGGAATACCTCCATCCTTGCGTGAGTACAGCCTCGATTTTTAAGCTTCTTTACTCATTCATTCATAGACCTGCTCTAAGTTGGACACGCACCTAATAATTTTTGATAAGCATTGCCTTTGATTGAGTTTGGATGGGGGAGGGATAATTAAAATTTGGAAAATGAAATTGGAAAAGGATAACAAGAATAAAGATGAAAAATAAAGAAAGCATCGTAAATAATGATTTAACTGACGTCATAAAAAAATGTAATAGAATATAATCAACCTAAATGAAAATCGTAAAAGACTGCTAAACTAAAGACTCTGGTTTTGTTAAAAAATGTTAAGATGCCGTCGGCAAATAGCTGTTGGCTAACCCACCAAAGCCATCAAGCAAGCTTAATGAAAACTTTAACTATTGACCTGTCTTAAAGTTTCCCCGTCTGCCCGCGACATATGTATTTATTTCACATTCGCCGCCTCTAAACTTGATTATTTTTTCGCGCGAATTTTTTCACTTGCAGTCGTTTTCTATTGACCTTCGCTGCCCAAGTTTTCTCTCGCTCTCCCAGCGAGTCTGACTCACGCCTGTAGGATTTGTGGCATGTCCTTGACTCCTGCGTCTTGGCCGCCGACTGGGTCCAATTGTATTGTGTTTCCTTCTTCGCAGCCAGTTTTCACTTTTTCCAGTGGCTCATAAAACTGCAAGTACGAGTATTTAGCAGTTCTCTCACTCGCCACATGTAGTATCTGTATCTGTATCGTTGTATCTGTTTCTGGGCGTCCGTTCCGCGGGGTTCATTGACTGCACTCGATTTGCCAAATGTCCTGGGTTATGTAAACCGTCTGGTTCCATTTCATTTAGCCCGCCGCGTTTTGAGTTACACTTAAACGTCGCCCAGATTCGGGGTCAGCCTGGGTCAAGCGCAAATTTTGTTTCACAGAAAGACATGTTAAACGGTTGACACATTTCGTAATCGGTCTTAGCCAAATGAAATCAATAGCTTCGCCAATTGTCCTAGGTGTGATGCCATTGGCTATATGTATCAATTGTTTTTTTCTAAGATCTGGGGATGCTGTTGCCAAGCTGGTAATTTATTTGAACTTTTCCAAATATCTGGGGTATGATATTTATAAAATAAGAAAAAAGCTTTATGAACCTAGATTTTTGAAATGATGTTAGTATATGGTATAGTAGTATCTTACTACACTATTGTAATAGTAGTCTTATATTATTAAGACAGATAAGACTTTAAATATTGTTCATATATTGGTACATTTCTCTTAGCATTCATTTCTCAATTCTCAACCTAAGAATTCTTTGGTCGGTAGCTATTTCAATAACTATTCGAAACTTTTTGGAATGGAATCAAAGCAACACCTTTCCTGAATAGGAAATGGAGGCGTTACCGAAAATAAACTGAGCCCAATAGTGTACATACAGAGCATGGGGTTTCTTCGGCCAAAGCGGACTTCTTCAGGGGATTGAAGAAGATAGAAGAAAAGGTTTCTCCGTCCTCCGACTCCAGCCTCGATCAACGCCTCTCATTGTTCTGAGCTGTCTACTTTGATATGCATCCAATCACTGTGCGCCATTTGCCCCGATGTCCTTCTTATGTCCCCGGAATCTGAGCTGGGCCCTGTCAAAGCCTGTGCCTGTCGTCGTCGTGGTCGTCATCGGCATCTTGCTGAAAAGTCCTCCGGTGTCCAATGTTCTGGCGTCCACTTATATAGAGTTTTATGCGTCCATAACAATTGTACTTTTTCACATACTCAGGCGTTCCCAGCCAGATTCCACCATCTTCTTATTTTCAGCGTCTCTGTATTTCTGTCTTTCCTGCTTCGGATCTGCTTTCCTGCTTTTTGCCAGCTTGTGTTGTTTGTACATTTTTATTGCATTTTTCAAGCAATTACTTTGAATATCACCAGTCGGCCGAGGGATAGAGAGAGACGATCCAAGTCCGAGTCAGCTCTGGATGTCAACGTCGATGGATGTCACGAGTTTGGTTAGTGAGGAGTCCGTGACTAAAGTACAGACCTTGAAAAAAATAAACTTATTTTTAAAACATAATTTACATCTTTTAAGAATTGAATACAAGCTTTTACAATTTATAAAAAAATGTATAAAATATTATGAATGGCTAGAAAAACTATTGGTCGAATATGTATATGAAATCAGTTAAAATTTTCTCATTTATCTCATTTATTGACTGAACTCTCAGTATCAAAGTCATATTTAAACATTTTTATAAATAACTAAAAGTATTATTTTTTTCAAGACTTTTGCCTTTAATTTTACATTAATCTAGAACAGTATTGTTCTATTTATAAATATTAATCGATATCAAAATGACTTGTGCCAGGAGGTCTGTCTCAATCACGAATCCATTCCTATCAGGTGACTGAGCAAAAAGCAGTCGTAAGTCTGATTTAAATCTTCTCCTCTGGCCCATCTTCGGGTCCATCTCCATCTTCATCCCGGCAACTGCTGCCACTCCAGCTCCAACTTCAAGTCGTACTCATGGTAATTGCCTCTGGAGCAGGCTCGGCTCCTCTTTGCATTATGGCTGCCTTCGATGCCGCCTTGAACTTGAAAGTGGCACCGACTTTTCCTCCGTCTTCTTCTGGCGTCAGTTGGTGGCGACATCGACATGTCCTCGGACCTTCCGCTTCGGACCTATTCCCTCGCTCCTGGGCAATGGCTTTCTGGCAATTAATGGATGAATACTTTAAGTGAGTGATGGAATGACACTTTTGTGTACTTGTAAAGCATTTTTATACCCGTAGCTTGTCTGCGCCTTCGCTCTTTTTGGTTCTGGTTCTCGCAAGCATCCTTAATGCCGACCTGTATTAATTGGCCATGGATGGGAAGGGGCGCCCGATGGGAGCGGGGGACAGCGCCAATTAGTTGTCAGCTCGAAATGCTAGAGAATCGCCATAGAATTTATGAAAATAATCAGAGATACGCAGTGAATTATTTTGATAATTAACTACGAGTTATTTTCATTAGCTCTTCTTTTAGGGACGACTGTAATAGCCCTACTTTGGAGTTAGTTTTTAAGAGTTTGGTTTGGTTTGTTCCCAACATAAGAATATAAACCTTAAAATGTAAGAACCCCCTTCCTTTAAAGCTACTGATCAGCCCGATTCTCAAATATATGCTCCCTCACAGCTGCCGCATTCCCTGGTGGACTTTTTACGCCCAACCACAAAAACACAATGAGCGAATCATAATCATAATGAGTGCACGATGGTGAAAAAGCCTCCTTCGGGGTCTAAGCCATTTGACAGCTCGTGCACGCGTTTCGCGTACTCCCCGAGATAGCGATCTCCACAAGGATGAGCTCACTGGAAGTGGCCCCAAAGAAACCAAACTCTGCTGCCAGATGGAGCTGCTCATAGGACTCCGTCTGCTCTGCATAGACGGCAAGTGTAGTTCAGTTTTGAGTGCTTACCATATCGAGGTGGCCCATCGCGGATCGGAGCAGCAGCATCTGCTGCCACTCCAACTCTTCCGACTCCGAGTCATACTCCCACTCCCGGCCAGATCTTGTATCTCTGCTATCTCTGGCCTCATTACGGGCCGGGATTCGCCTGTTAATGGCCTAGACCATCGCGAAAAGATGCAGGCGATAAATATGCGGTGATCACGTATCGGAAATGAATTTTTTGTGGCTCTGTTTACATTTTTGTGTACGTTCCCCACGCCTCTGATTAGCCAGAATTAACATGCGTAAGACGCCTTTAACAAATTAACCGAATTCCAGTTGCCTTGGTAATCATTCCATTAACTGATAATTCCCAGCCATAGGTTCTAAAAACACAATATCTGGCTCCTCCGCTTTAATGAATTTATGTACTTTTCAAATTGGTCTGATTGCTGGTAATATTTACCAATCTCTTGCCTACAGACTTACCCATTCTAATTTTCACAAAAATCAAATCACTTCCCAATAATGTTATTGGACATAATTCAATTATTATTTCAGAGTCAAGAAGTAATTATATCAGAGTGTTATCATTCTTAGCTTATCTATTGATTTGAAGAGCTAGCGAAGTAGGCGGCAGCGTGATGCTAAAAGAGGTAGTTTTGTTCATAGGAAATGGGTTACTAAAGTTTTTATTTTTATAAGAGTATTAAAATATGTTTCCAATTTATAAATTTGTGTAATGTGTGAATAGCAACATAGACCCCACCTAGATATTCTGATTCCAACTTGGCTGACATTAATTTTTTCATTTTCTCGTTTAGTTCTCTTTTCGGCGACTGACAACAATATCACTGGGCAGCTTTGGTCTATTTTGGTTGGCATTTAATACGCTCTTAGATATTGTACGCATTATTGTAAATTTAATGACTTCACCGCCCAGCAGACCCATGGGAAGGGGGCATATACATACAAACATACGCAGACACTTAAGATACAATGAAATCGCTTCTGTTATTAAATTTTGTGTCATGTTGTGTGGCCGTGTTACGGTTTTGGCTCATTGCCACTATAGGTGGATGGGGGTGGGCCCCGGGGAGGCGGTTGTCATTGCTGACACAGTTGCGCCGATCGTAAATACATTAGTAATACATAGCATCAAGTGCATATATGCTTAATTGTCGTGGACCCACCGACTCACTGACCAACCGGGCGAGCTCGGTTCGGAAATAACGAATTAATAACGAAAACATTTACGATTTGACTTTAGCTTTCATTGTCACTGCGGATTAATTAATTTATGCGTAATGTCGTCATTAAAATGATTCCTTAATTGCCATTCGTATTGCATTGGATTTCACATGAGGTGCACATGTTTCTAGGTCTGTATAATGATTATACTATAATCGGATGTCAAATATTTATTTTTATACCCTTGCAGAGGGTATTATAATTTTGGTCAAAAGTGGGCAACACAGTGAAGGAGACATCTCCGACCCTATAAAGTATATATATTCTTGATCAGGATCACCTCCTGAGTTGATATAAGCATGTCCGTCTGTCCGTCCGTCCGTCTGTCCTTCTGTCTGTCCGTCTGTCTGTCGGAACGGCCGGGATCGGCCGACTATATCTTATAGCTGCCATATAACTGATTGATCGGAAATGGTATAACTTTGGTGTTTTTAGAGTTACAGAGTTCAGATTTTATACGAATGCTATTTTTGGCAAAATAATACGACCTGCATCATTTTATAAGGATCGGCCGACTATATCTTATAGCTGCCATATAACTGATTGAACGGAAATGCTATAACTTCGGTGTTTTTAAAGCTAGAGATTTGGTACGATTGCTATTTTTGGCAAAATAATACAACATGCCAAATTTTATAAGGATCAGCCGACTATATCCTATATCTTACTTCAGTGTTTTTCGAGCTAGAAAGTTGGGATTTTCTATGAATTCTATTTTTGGAAAAATAATACGACTTATCAAGTTTCATATGGATTGGCCGACTATATCTTATAGCTGCCATATAACTGAACGATCGGAAATGGTATTTGGTAAAAATACCAACTTTGAGGTTCTTCAAGATAGAAGTTTGGGATTTTATTTTTTAATTTTGTCTTGTAATTTATTGGTTATATCATGATATTCCCATAAGAATCGGTCAACTATATCCGATTTTAGCGATATATATCCTGTTTTAGCTGCAAGGGTATATCAACTTCGGCTCCGTCCGAAGTTAGCTTTCCTTTCTTGTTTTATATCAACTTAATTAATTTTTTTAATATTTCACATTTGTAGCTTTCAAAAGCGAACAAAGTGTTTGGCCTAACGGTACTAATAAAAAGAAGGGACAGACATTCTCGACTAAATGATGCCCGCTACTTATCTACTTCACCGACACATTTACTAACTTTTCAAAGTAAAGATTTCAAAAAAGAAATTTTTTAACTTACTTTTGTCTTTTCTGCTCATGAATTATATACTTTATGGAGAGAGATAATGCCTTCTCCATGTTACATACAACCTCGTATATGTGTACCTAGTACATTACGGGTACCGGACGAAGGAGTGTGAAAATAAACTCGGAAGGTTGATGTGATCCTATGAATATCCTTCACAAATTCAAAAAAAATAGAGCCCTCGTTCAATTGTAAAACTTTTCCCATAAAACTTGATGAAAATTTAATTAGTGGCAACTCCAGTTTAACAATTTAATTTTCTGCTTGGTTTTAATCAAATTTAAATTCTGTGTCTTTTGCGTGGGCGGCACTCATAGACGATGAAAGAGCAGCCGTCATTGGAGCGCCGCGCAGTGTAGTAGCTTAAGCGATTCACGCACAAGTTTAATATTTTTAAATGTAAAAAATAGAACCAAAAAAATGTGCACATTAAAATATCAAAATAATAAAATTATAAAATTAAATATATTGTTTTGTTATATTTTAAAAATTGCCCCATTGCGGGAATTTGTTTAAACTACGTCTCTGTCTGGACTTTTCCCCTTCAAGCTCTCGACATCACCAATTAAACCTTAAATGAATTTGTTTGACTTTCGTGGGAGCCCGAGGCTTGTGTTCCGCACTCCAGCTCCTTCCCAAAGCTCTTTCCCCGAACAGCTCTTGCTTCATTCCATCTGCGATCTTTCAATTCGATTATATTGAAATAAATTAAACGTTCTTCAATTGAATAATTAGCAAAACAACAGCCGAGTTGTTCCGTATCGATTTCGAGTGAGCTTGTTCCCCCGTCCGGAAAGTGTCACTGGATCTCCTTCGTCCGCGCCTTTTGCTCACATCTGGGCGTCAGTTACAATTAACCATTTCGGCTTCCCTGAGAACTATGTTGAGCAACGTACAGCGAGGAGGGTTCGCCTTGTTCCTATTGATTTGCTTTGACAAATTTCGATGACAACGACGACTTCTCAGGGGCCATAAATTCTCATTGCATTTAGTTTATGTAAAAAAACCATTGAACGCAACTGCTCAGACTGCGTGGGCTGATCAGCAGCTTAATTAATTAATTGGCTGCGGATAGCCAATTGAATGCATAATTGTTATGAGGGTCCTTTAAATAAACTTGTGTACAAACAAATGACAGAAAATAGTTGACTAACACGGCCCAGTTAAAAACTGGCTCGGAATATCTTTTAGTGCTGACTCAATGATGAAAGGAACCCTAATAATTGGCGATAAGTATTCCCAAAATATTGAAAAACCCAGTTCGATAAGCAAAGTAGAGTTTAATAATTCTCTATGACTTTTTCCATAACCGATCAAAGTCAACAAATCGTCTGGTTATGACTGTATGGAATATCTTATCTCGAACGACTGGCAACTTCATGAATTTAAATTTCAAACACAGAAAGATACATGTGGAGAGGGGTATGGTGCAATAAATACAAAAAGAAATGACCGATTATTTGGGGAAATTATAGGAGTATTTCGACCAATAAACCGGGTTCATGATTTCATTAAAGAGTCTTCGGGTATATGGGTGGAAAACCTGTCATGCCCTAAATAAATACTCCAGGTATCAGGTGAACTGATAATGCACACAATAATCGGGTGCGTAATTCAATTCAAATTGTATTGGAGGGGGAAGCGGGGGAACAAGCAATTAATACATTTCCGGAACCGAGCAAGACGGACTGATTGTAATTGCTATCGGTGTATAAACAAATTTTGGAACGGCTTGGCTTGTTGTTGCACTTATTTGGTTCCTATTTGTTTATGATATTTACGCTGAGCACCTTTTCACAGGTGACGATGTTGCAGCCGCTTATCTCACCCTTCTCCCCCTGGAACCCTTTTCCGTCTGACTGATATAAATAACAAATATTGAAATTCCTAGAATCACAGCGAACGTTTCTCGAACAAAATTAAAAATCAATAGACATATAGTATTACATGGGCCAGAGACAAAGTCAAAGTCTAAGTGCTTTTGGATTCAAGCTGAGTGCGGAAATTCCACCGGTTCCCGGAAAGTCCCCCCTGCTTATATGATTATTTAGTCAGCCATTTTATATTATTCCCCAAGATTTTGCATTCTCTTTTTTGTCGCCCTCAGAGATCGTCCCCAGCCTCCATCTGTCGCCGTTGGCAGGCCAATCAATCAAGTTTTTTGCTCCGTTGCCCTTTGCATGCACCGACAAGATACAAGATGGAGTCGGAGGAGGCTGAGTCTCGGGTTAGGGCCTCCTCCATCCATCAGTGGCCGCCTCGGATCGGCGAAGACATAAATATGCAAGGCTTGGGGTGCCGGAAAAAACGAACTCGACTTTCAAGCACCCTCCGGAGGGGAAAATTTACATTGCAGGTGTGGAGGCTGGAACAATGCTAATTTCAAATGCTCTTAAAAAAGAAATACAATTTATAATAAAAAATATTTCTTACTATTAAATTTTATAACTTGGAAATGTCCAAGCTTGTGAAGTTTATGTAAATATTAAAAAATTAAGGCACATGTAAAAACATAACAGTATTAATAATATAATGTTATCCCATTTGCTATTAAACCAAAAAACGTGATAGGAGATTTTTCAGATACATCCTTAAGATACATACCATTTTTCTCATTCTAAAAAATTTTAAAAAAAATCTGGGTAACAATTTCTTCGTAAAGTTTTTTAAAAAAATATCTCGTTATTCAAAAAATTTTAAATTAATATAGGGATTTATTTCACCATTTTTGTGCCAATAATATGTTTATAGATCGCTTATTAGTCTTAAGTTATGACACATCTGTGTGATTTGATCTCTGGTTTCTATATGTTTCTATATAACCCATGTACTCCTATCCAATAAAATTAAATCAACAGCATGTAGAGGCAGATACAATGACAAACTGCACTCTGGGCGCAGTCATCCAATAGTTCTTCACCGGCAGAGTGGCCAGATGCAGGAATTGGAGGCGACGCATCAACCTCCGAGATGGACATCTTGTCGGAGTGGATGGGCAGTGGTTTCTGTATCTGGTGTATCTGCATTCTACATTCTGAGTTTTTGCTACCTTTTAGTCTGGCTGGAGACTGGTCCAATCTTAATTTATGCGTTTCGAGCTCTCGATATGCAATTTTGTTTCCACTGCGATGGCTTCTAATGACGACTTGGGTCTGGTGGTTTGCCTTTGCGGTTCTGTGAGAATTCCTGTTTGGTCCTTGGTTGCTTGTTTGCTGGCTGCTTGTTGCCGTTTATCTTGTAAAGCTTGATGAACATACTCAATAAAAAAAACAAATAATTAAACAGAGTGCATTTAAAGTGAAATAACTATATGTATAATACAAGCATATGGAAGTTAATTATTAATAATCATGATAGCAAAGACAAGAAGTTACTTAAAATGTAATTTCTCGAAAAAGACTGACTTTATGGCAAGCCTGACAAAGGACTTATTTTTCTCATAAAATTAATTAGACATAATAATAATAATAAGTACACATGAGACTCATAAAAAATAGCCAAAAACGATTTGCATTTTGAACGCCTACAAATAAATTCCCATGAGAATGCATCAAATCATGTTCTGCAAATTCTCAATCCCAGAACTTTCATTCAAAATGCTAATTTAATATTTTACTGTTTCAGGGATGTCCTCCCATCAAGCTCACGCTAAATCCACCCCGGTTGGGTGTCCTATCAAAACCAGAGACGAGCGAGGGAATAAAGGGTGGCAAGTCGCTAAACAATATAATAAAACAAAATCCACACGAGAATCATTGAATCCTTATTACTGTCATTATCGATGCGTTCTTGTGGTCGTCGTGCGGTTACTTTTTGTCCCTTGCTTTCTACTGGTAGTCCGCGCCCTTCTCCCACCGCGTTTAGTTTCATTTTTTATCTGTTTTTTATCAGTGCCCAGGAGGGGGTGGAGTCGCATCATTTACCAACTAATTTCAGTTTAGTTGCGCAAACGAGCGCGACGCGTGTCCTGTGGCAATTTTCGGCCTGCTAGGCGCACTGCTTTCCCCTTTCCCGACTTCATTTATGTTGCCGGAATATATTCCCGCTCGGCCGGTGAGAACTGGTGTCCTTGTCCGTGGTCGTTCCTCCGAGCGGCGCTTCGTCCATCGTTTAGCGTATTAATTGTCACAAAGTATCGCATGGCCAGGACCTGCTGGTAAAAAAATAATCAACAGGGGTGTGGTTTTCTTTTCTTTATTCCACCTTTGATTGCAACGTTTATCGCATTCCAATTTATTGGTATTCGAGTTGTATTCGCCGGGTATATCCATTTATTTGCTTCGCTCATCATATTGAATTTCAATTTCAGATCTCCCACACCTATGTGGGCTCTCGTTTGCTTTTTAGTTAATTTGCTAAGTAAATATGTGGGTAAGAATGCATAGGTTGTATAACTCGAAGGTGATTCGATATGTGTCATCTGGGAGTGTTCGGTTTGATGATGGAATGACATGGCACCCTAGAGAACGCTTAGTTTTACAAGATATTCATTTAAAGGCTGAACAAAAAAACTTTGAACATACTCATATTTTATGATCTTCTAAATTGTTACACCCTTGCAGATCATTTTTGTGTTTTTGAAGGATGCCAGTTGGAACTTCGTACAGATTCTATTTTTGGTCAGTTGATCCGACCTACCAATTAACGATCGGCTAGCGCTCTATATCTTATGATGACTATATCTTATAGCTGCCATATAACTGAACAATCGGAAATGGTGTTTGGCATTTTGTTAAAATACCTACTTGTTATTTTTGAAGATAAGACCTAAGCCTTTTTTCAGAGGTTGTATTTGAATAAATTGGTTATATAATAATATTATCCAAATATATCCGATGTTTGCGATATATATCCGGTTTTAACTGCATTAACTTTCTTTCTAGTACCCTAATTAGACATACTTTCCATTTCACACTATTCAAATTAGTCGAGTTACAAAAAGCATGTAATGAGCCCTACTTACTTCTAATGTAATCAAATCAAATATAATATATTGTTGTGCATATTGTATCATATTCAAATCACATGGTCTTTGAGGAAAGTCATCCAGTTGTGAGCCTCGTTAGACATGGACAGTTGACTTTGCATTCTCCTCCGCCGAAAAAAGAAAAGAAAACCCACTCCAGCATGACTCTCCACTATTTTCACGACTCCCATCAAACATGCAATTAATCAAATGGAAGTTTTTCAAGGAAACATTTAAATGCTGAAATTCGGAATTCAATTGACCATTTAATGGCAGATAATGCTGTACCTTTGGGAAGTATGGGAAATGATTTGCATTTTCGGATTTGGATAAGGGAAAACTAGATCCTTGGGGGAAAAAATGCCTTGGGTGTGGAATTTGGAAATCATTGCCGAAATAAGTCGACGGAATGTCTGTTCCAATGTTTACCTAAATAAATGGTGAAATTTTCACAAAAACTCCTCTCACACGACTAAATTATTCACTAATCGTTAACGGTTCCAAAGAAACCATTTTTAACAAATTTTCACAGTACTTTGCGTGACTCTACGTCCGCCGATGGGGGGAAATACAGGAAGGACAATAGTAAGTTTTCCATTACGACCACCCCAAACCGCGACAGCTGGTGGTTTTTTGTTTCGATTCATTGGAACAATATGAATAATTGGGCATGCCCAATAAGACTGCGAGTTACCGAAACACCCGAAATTGATTGACAGCTGGCTATGTATCGGTGGCTGTTGTCATTTCAAACGTCAACACGTCCGCGTATTGACCAGCCAAGGCCCATTGAATAGAACGCCAGACGGAGCTTGGGCGGCGAATTAATTTCTTTCGAGTGGAAATATGTTTATGAATTATTACTCAATTGCGGCAGGAGTTCTACACCTGATCGATTACGTCTGTTAGGGGACTGCCGATCGAAAACAATAAACATTATGACATATTGCATGTTTGTACATAATTTCTGTGGTTACCAGAAGGGAGAACTGAAACCATTGAATGTTTAATCCATGCCTGTTACAATGGGGTCTTGATTGATAAAATGCAGCTTAAGTAAGCTAAGTCAAGCCTTTAAACCTTCTTGAATTCAAACTATAACGAATAAATATTCTGACTCTGACCCTCTTGACCACAGAGGGTTAATGAAAGCCTGTTGTTACCAGAGGATAACCAAATGCCCATTGGTAATTCGAAAACCAGTTCGGGGCGCCACTTTATCCAATTGAAATGCCAAATCGCGGTCACGCCCCCAGTCCTCTGAATGGTATCCAACCCGGCCAGCACCACCCCCAAGGGTTATCCTCCCATCCGCAATACGAAATTAATTCTTTGCATATTGGCATGCCATTGTATAAATTAAATTTGCATTTGCACACGCCCATTGCATGTTGTTTAGCATATGCCACGCCCCCGGGTTGGAGCTCGGAGCTCTTCGCGTCCTTTTCCGACGCTTAATTATAGCTTATCACATTTCCATAGCCGCGGATCGAGCTCGTTTTTCATCTTTGTCATTCTGGGGATTTCGTAATTGTGGGTCTCCGATATTTTCACAGTCGCATAAATCAAATCGAGAATCAGGTAACAGACTTGGTCTTTTCGAAGTCTTTGTTGCCACAACCCCCTTTTCCAGCTGACCTTGACATCGAAAATGTACGTTTGGGGATATGTAGAGCCTCTGCAGGTTAAATATTTTGCGTTACCGTTAGGCACAAAAACTAATTGCAAAACAAAAGCATTCACCCGAAAATTCCTCAACAACAAACGGACAAAAACAAATCCAGAACAAGGAGAAAACTTTGGTGGCGAGGCGGAGGACAAAAAATGTTGCAGACATACGGGAATGCAGCCGTTTTTTCCTCCCCGCGTCCATTGTTTGCTATTTAAATTTTGATGGCATTGTGAACACCAACAACGATCGGTTCAAAGAGCTACCGAAACCCCCATTCCATTCGGGGCTCGAACCCCGAAATCCGGTGCGGAATACAGTAGCGGTGCATTAGCATCGATCTTTCCTTTGGGCTTTTGGGCATTTCGTCATTTTGTTGAGGAGTAGCAGCTACTAGCGGTAGTTGCCAGAGTTTCCAGGTCGAATCAAAAAATTTTTTAAACAATATTTTCCAAAGTGTAGTTTCAATAACACGTCATGAGTAATTGGAAGATAGATATGATTCGTTTTTTCGAAAATTTTTTAACTATTTCACCTTTTTGAATAAGGAAGATATAGCTTTTATAAAAATAATGTATATTTTTTTTAAACAATTAAAGCCCTGGAAATATTGACAACCCTGGGTTTTGAAATTGTTTTCCCTTGGCAGACAGAATGTTGGGATTTAAATTTTTGAGGCACGGCCAGAAACGGCTGCAACTGCCATTCAAAGCGGAACAATCGGCTACAATCAACTACCAATTCAAACTATAAGCCGAAAATCGAAAGCCGAAGAGCCGAAAATATTTATGCATTTTTATGCGGCAAAATGAATGATTCGGCTTTGACGAAAAGATGTCAATGCCATGAAGAGCAGTCGCGCACACAAAAACGCGAGACCGGGGCTGGAATGCTTTGGGGACAAGGACTGGCTGCTTGGCTTTTGGTGGATATTAGTGCAAAACGCTTGGATCCTGCCGACAATTTAAATGCGCGGCCCCAAGCCGCTGAAGAAGAAGCAGTCGAAGCGGTAGAACCTGATCCGGTCCACAGTGGCAACAATAATCAGAACATGGCCTCAGCTCCGTTCTTTTCCTTTGTGGCAAATGCTGTTGCCGCTTGATGAAAGCGTCAGAAATTGATGGATGTGAATGCTGGCCGGCTTGCTGGCTGACTGACTGGATGTTTCAGCATGGGACTCTTTGGCTTTGGCCGCAACGCAAATCTGTTGGGCTACTGTTGGGATGTTGTTGGTGCCACTGTCCCTGGTCACAGCCACCGGCTTGACTCTTTGATGTCGTTCGTCGCGGTAGCAATTTGTGGTTTAATTTGAGTTTAAGAACTATGCGAAAGTTGGCTAGAAGGAGTGGGTCTATAAGTATGCTGATTCAGGCGCAACAATGATTTTTTTCTTTGTAGCTTAATAGTTTATTTTTAATTAGCTAATTTTTAAATAGTTACTTGTTAAAAAAAAAAGAGTTTTTTGTTACAGTGAAACTATTATCTGGTTTTGTTGAAGTAAACCCATCTGGATGCATCCTATATCCCATCCTATATTCATGCCCATCCCAAAGAGAAAACAGGAAAACACCATAAAAACGCTGAACCCAAGGCAGACATTTAAATTTGTTGTAATAAATTGTGGCAGCAACCAGCAGCCATCGCAGGAGCAACAACAACAAAGCGTGACCGCAACTGACAGCGCAGCGACTGGAGCGACAGAGATGGAGAAGACGCAAGCGAGACGGAGACTGCAGCGATGTCAGTTCATAAGCTCGAGTTGGCCTGATGCTAAATATATGCGTGTAATGGCTTCCTTAAGGCCAAAACCAAGCAAAAGCAACTGCAGGAGAGCAGGGCAATGCCGAATGATCAAAAATCATTCGGCCGACAGCGCAAGCGGTCAAGAAAGGAAAAAGCCGCTCTCAGATGGCCAACATCATCAACCACGATGATGAGGTTGTCAACGTGACCATAAACGAGGATGCCCTGTGTCCGCTGGAGCTCAGTATCGTGGCTGTGGAGGACTTGAATGGACCATAAGGATTTCCTAAAATTTTCCTTACATTTTCATAAATGATGAAAAACCAATTAACCCTTTCCTAACTTAGTCTTCAAGTGTAAAGTATTTGTATGTATTTGGCAGTGGGGCGGAGTAAGCCCTCGCAGGAGCAACTTAATCCGCTGCGCTGCCCTGAAAATTCCATCTTCTGTAATAATTTCCCAGAAGCCGGCGGACTACACCCTTCACGAGCATCTTTCGGCATCGAGTGTTTTTAACTGCCAAGACCTGAGCTGCCTCGCAAATTGTTTTGTCACTTGGAGAAGCCAACTTTTTCTTAGACTATCATTAAAATGATGAAATGCTTTGGCTTACTCTTAGGCATAGCCAAGTAGGAACAAGCGGCGCGGGGAATAGTAACTGAGACAAACAAAGTAATCCAATAATTTTTAATTAAAACTCAACACTCGAGGCAAACAATTTTTTCCAGATAAACTGTCATTATGCGCCGTCAATTAATTTTTGCCCCCTCCTCCCCAGGCCCCTTCCACCGCTTAATGATCATCATCAGCAGCAGCAACAGCAAGAAAAGAAACAACAAACGAACAAGTTGACGACGACACTAAATGAATATTGATAAATGGGGCGGTGCTCCAGAAAAGTGGGCGTCGGTGTGTGAGGAAGTCAAAAACGGAGGAGAAGACACCTAGGAAACGAAGTGGAGAAGTTGGCAAGTGAAAAGCAATTTCGAGTAAGACAACTCACTTGCCTTTGGCTTAAAGGTTTCTTTGACAATTAATAATTTTGTTGCCCATGGGAAGATCTCCTAGAAAGATACACAGACCAATGGAGTTGAAGGTGTGAACAAAGTGGCGATCGGCTACAAATTTAGTAAGAAGTAAAGATCGCCAGATCAGTAGTGATTTCACCAAAACTTTACAAGGCTTGAAGAAAGGAAGATTATATTTTTTGTGGCGGGCTCCTTTGTTGAGATTTTTAGTAAATTTAGGATATACATATATTTACTTACAAAGGTCGGCGATCCTTATGAATTCTTTTTTGATAATCAAAAATTTATATGGCCAAGATGCATATGTATGTATATTTCATTAACCAATATTTCATTAACCTACGACAATAGATCTAGAAAACTGAATACCCTACAATCAAGAACCCCAATACTTAAATCGATCTTACGCCACCACATGGTTACACTTCAGAGCCCCTCGGCTTTAAAACCTTTCAACACGCGCCAAATGTCATAATAAATTTCCATGAATAAAGCGAAGGGATACCAGAGGTATAACCAGAAGAAAGATACGTAATCGAGGGGCCCAAAACACCCTCGCATTTTGAGTAGCCCTTCGTGGATCTCCTCTCTCTCGCGGGAATGACAAAGCACTTTCTCGATGGCTGTTACACAATAAACAATAAAGGCAATCGCGATAAGGATCGGAGGGAGTCAAGGTTAATGCCACGCCACTCGAGAAATTAAGGGCAGTCTAAACGGAGCGTTTAGTCGGGATTATTGGAGTGGAGTGGGTGTAGGAGAGTAGGATGGAAGGATGGTAGGGTAGGTAACAAAAGGACTTCTGGGTAGGGTTAGTGATGATAATGGTATAGGGGCTGCTGGGAAGCGTGCCAAAAGTGCGTTGGTCAAACAGGATGCATTGTGGCCCAGAAATGGGGGATGATTCTGGAGTTATAGTTACAGATGCATACCAGAATGACCACAGATCGGGATGATGGGTCCAGGTTCTTGGTCCAGTTCGTCGAGTGTTATTTGGACGCCTACACAACGTTGGGCAGTTGGCTTTGGACCTAGTTTTTCCCGAGAACGCAAGAGAAGGAGAGTGCGAGACAAAAACTCATCATAAATCACATGACATCGGGTATTTGCACCTGGAACCGTTTTGTGGGCGACCCACACAGCACACAGGGCAGGTCAGAGTTCATCTGGCAGTTCGACTAAATTACTCAACAGTCGCTGCTGGCCACGCTGCTGTTCTTTGATTTGCTCGCTTTTCCTGCACGCTTCAGCTCCACAATACGGTTTTGTTTCGAGCTGAATGAAACAATTTCGAAAAATTGTAAATAGTCTTGATGACTTTATTTTATTTTTATTGCATTCAGCAATGCCGTTTTCAGAGCCCTTTGTTCGTTTTCGAGTATTGTCCGGTTGCAACGGTTAAACAAAATCTTTTGATTTTGGAAGCTGCTCGAACGCCTGCAATTTTGAAGGGCCTGGAAGAGATGGGGCAGACAGTGTATAGAGCCCATCTGACCGTGCTGATCGTGATTTTAACGGCGGTTAACTGCAAGAGAACACTCATATTCAAAAGGCATTGGAAGATGATCTTAGTAAAATTGTCCAAAAAGAATCGAAGTAGAAGGATACGCTATAAATACAGTATACCAGAAGCAGGAAACTAATATCCCCCACTCAGCGTTTACTTCCTCAGTTATCCAAGTAAGAGTTACACTTATGTCCAACCGGCTCAACTGCACTTGGCAATTAAAAACGCAAATTTTGCCATTGTCTTAATTTAAATAAATTAAATTTTATGACACTTGCAGTGGCAAGTGCAGTTTTTTCTCGACTTAATTGGCTTTATGTCGGCCGACACACGAGACGCGAACGATCGCCCCTTCTGCTAAAAATTTGAGTGAACCAAGGGGGGCTTCTGTGGGAGAATCCCCAGATCGTTTTAAGTTGACAGGCAAAATACCAACAAAAGGCTATTTGCATGGCCCTGGCTTGCGGTACAGGAAAGTACAATTACCATTGTGCTTAATGTGAAATTAATGAGGAATTAAAATTCTGTCCATCTGGCTTGCGTGCATTGCTAGATTGTAGATTGCAGATTGGAGGTGGACTCTTATGTCTCTGCATGGCATGGCTCTCTATATCTAATGCACTCCATTCTGGGGCAATGATATTTTACTAATTAGTTATATGTATTATAATTTTTCATCTAAACCACTGACCATGTCTCTGTTGATTATCGCAATCATAAAATGTATATTTGTTCGCTTTGATGATGTTTTCTATTAACGCGGTATACGATCCACAGTCCTCGGGGCTCAAGAGATTGCATTTTACATTGTTATTTAATAAGATTTTGATAGATCTTGGCATAATGCACCGCCCCGATTTGTAGCTGGACTGTGGGCAGAAAACAGAAACATTTAAAAAGTCTTAAGATATGTAATTTTGTAATATTTTTTCGCCAATATTAAATCATCTCATCATTGATAAAATAATACAAAATATATGTAACGAGAAGACCTGACCATTGTAAAATGGTTGCGCTATAAAATATTGTCAGCCCACTGTAAATTTATGAAGAATGCCTCAAAGAGGCATGAAATCATACTGCATTGTATTGTTGCAACCTGTAATGAAGAAAGTGTTGTTTCTACATGAAGCTCATATTTTTTCCTGGACGGACATTAACATACCCAGTCAAGAGAGTCGAATGCCTCCGCTCTCCGTCCGAACCTACAATTTCAACTACCACTATACCATTCGGTTCCCGGTTCCCTTGGCAATCACATGCTGGCCATCAGAGACATTCTATGGCCACTGGGCTTAATGAGGTTCGAGCCGTAAATTAAATTCAGAAATTATATTAGTCGGTCTGGTTTGTTGCCAATCCCAGCCCTCTCCCGCCCACTCGGTCCTCCCACTGCGGGCAGTGGAATTTCATGATCGCATGCAAAGTGCCGGGAAGTTAACCATTTGCCCCCAAATGAAATTGTAGGGGCGGGAGGAGTGGCGAAGAGTGGCCAAGGCGCCACTTTTGCGCTTCGCAACCCACAGACACTTCGTTATAAAACAATTTAATTTTCAAAGGAATTAGTGGCAAGAAGTATACGACTCGACCTGGAACCGAATCGCGCAAAAAGGCGAGCAAAATATTTACAAAACTAATTTTTAATTAATGAGCAAGGCAATGGGGGAAGAGGTCCGGGAAGTGGTTACTTGCATGCTCGACCTTTTCCATATTATTTACAAATTGGCTCTGGGCTGAATTTCCTTCCCCTGCATGGCCAGAATGCTAATTCTGTTTCTTTGTTATGAAATATATTTTTCTGTTTTTTCGAAGGTAAATTTAAGTTGCATAATTGGATAGGAGAACACCTGCGCTCGTGGCTATCAAACTGTGGGTTTTAGCATTCGATTGCCTTTTGTGGTCTGCACTTGCATTCATTAAGTACACGCAAGTGCAATAATATGAAGTACCTTTTGCTGTTTTAAGGTCATGTTTGGTAGTTCCAAATCAGCTCTGTCAATAGCTTATTGAATTTTGTAGTAACTTTCCGATTCTTTATCATGGTCTAAGTCTAAGTCTTTATAGTCTAAGAGAATTTTCTTTTATTCGTATCTATCTTAATCTTTATTTAAGATAAATTCATGCAAGTAAATCAAATTCTCAAATTGGAGTACAAATTATAAAAACCATGGAATGTTATGTATACTTATTTTTTAATATTATATTCAACGTAATCATTGAATTTCCATCTGAGAAGATTTATATATAGAAATTTACAAAATTAAGTACTGAAGGAACCACTTGTTATCTGAATAATGTAAAAACATGCATACGTATTTTTTTGTAACTTATAATATATTTTAATTGATATCAATAAACAGAGAGTTAAAGTAAGTACAAAAATTTCATGCACTTTTGCTGGGGCCTCTTTTTTCTGGAATCGAATTCAAAGTAAATAATATTAATATTTAATTACCAACTCGTTAAGAGGCGTTTACCCATGTACTCTATGAAAAAATACTTGTATTGGAAGGCCTTAAAAAACGGGGTAAATCTATAAATGCAGCAATGAGCAATGAAATAAAATGTCTAACTAAAGTATGTGGCAGAGTCAAGCTCCTCCATGCATATTCATGGACTCCGTGCCTCGCCGGCCTCCTCCTGGTCCGTTCCCCAGCTACGTTTTCCGGACTGGAAATGCCAACGGTGTGCTGAACTGATAAATTAAGCAATTCCAACTAAAATGCAATGCATTGCAAATTTCTTTCCTACATCTCTCAGCTAGAAAGTTGGGGAGCAAATAAACCAAGAGGCAGGTGAAATTATGCCTCATTCAGGTTAGTTTTGATGTCTTTGATGCCACTGCATGACAAGCAGACAGCCAGTCATACTCCGGCAAGAGGTGTTAGGTGTTGGAACCACCATATCGGGGATTTAAATGGAATTAAAACGGGCACCGGGAAGTGCAATGGCTCTCCGACGACCCATCACCTCAAAACTATAATTCCGCACCTCCTTGGTCGGACGGGTAATTAAATGTGCTTTAATTCGTATAATTCAGTTGATTTAAGCGTGTAGAACTTTCGGGCCGTAGAACCCGAATGAATATTCACAATTTCGCGGAGCTTAGAAAGTTAGCCTGGGAAATGCCAATTGGGGGTCTCGATCTCAGACCCTGTTCCAGCCCGGAGACCAACTCTCCCTCGAGGGGCCAAAAAGATTTATCGCAATCCATCTACAATGTACCAGCAGTACGCGTTAATGGAGTTTACGAGCTCCAATTTTCTTATATGCAAATTTCCCCAGCGTGCATCGGCTTCATATCTTTCGAGAGGAGGAATTGCGGGAGGAGCACTGGGCTGGGATAGAATTCCTGTGAAATCGTCGTCGCTTGTCTCGTAATTACTGGCAATTTTCCGTGAATTTATTAAAATTAGAGGCGCACTGAAGACAAAAGCTCGGCTTAAGTGCCCGGAGGGCCAACATCCACCCCATTCCACGCCCAACACCACAGCCGAACGCAACCCATTCCATTTGATTCCATATGACTACAAACAAACAGACCATAAATAGTATAAATTTCCACATGACACGCGATGATTATGCGCTTTTCATGCAAACAAGTGTCTGACAAGGGGGGCGCACTGTGGCTCGGAGGTCGCTGGGAGGGCATCTGCATCTGCTGCCAACATCATTTGCGTATGGGTCGAGCCAGTACGTTGCTGGATAAGTACAGTGGATACTGCCATCAACTACTACTAGTGCAATGTATCTTGTACTTATCTTTGTACTTATCTCAAGTTATCTCAAGATGTCTATAAAAATGATACCTTTTTCCATCTTAGCCAATTTCTCCTGTGCCTTTCACTTGCCAACTCACACGTCTAGCACACAATTTTTAATTGCTCAAAGCCCGAGCGACAATGACAGCCAAAGTGGAGGCTGCCCTCCTCCCCAAAATCCCAGTGAATTCATTTTGTTTTGTCGGCTTCCCATTGATAGTGCGAATACCCCGTATCTGGCGGGCTGGAGTGACCCAGGCTCGCCCCCGAGAACCTCCCGGGCCGGACCCTCGGTGAAGCTTCATGCCAGTTGGCTCATCTGCATGCGGATATCTGGTCATGGGATCGAATCGGTCCAGTTGTCGTACTGCGGGTGTCTGGTTCTTATTAGCTTTGCACGCGCTTCCCTCGCAGCTGAATTCCGTGAATTAATTTCAGTTTTGCATGTTGTTATTTATTAAAATTTCAGTTGCCTCTACTTGCGATCCTCTGTGAGTGCCCTTTCATATGCGCCGCTGAGCTAATTTCACAAGCGAAGGCAGAGCCCCACTGATTAATATCTTTGAGATACTTTTGCGACTAAGATATACTTTGGCATCTCATCCCCAATTGAAAGACATATATTCGTTTTATTTTATATTTATTTTTTTCTTCGTTTTATTGTTTTTTTCTGTTATCTTTTCAAAGTTATACATTTAAAAGTTTCATTTGCCACACGATACAGTATTTGTTTATAAATTCAATTGATTTTTACACATAAATAAGATAGTTTTAAATTTATAATTATTTTTCTCGTTTTGTGTTAGTTAACTTAGCAATTAGTTACTTTTATACGCTTCTTGTTTTTATTAAAAATAAAATCATTCAAATTGATTATCACAGTATTCATGCGAAATAAATATACTTAGGAGTAGACTGCTTGATGGTTTATCTTTCATTGTGTAAAGTTTAAAACAATTATACGATTATTTCTATATTAGGATTTGCTAGGAATTCAATCTGTTGACTTTGAAACTGTGCAAAGACACCTTACAACTAACACTGCGCCATACACCCACAGGAAAATGGAATTTGTTGGGAAATAATTATTGGCAAGCAATTCCACTTCCCTGTGACCTCAAAAATGCGGGTTATCAAGTAAAACTATTAACTCTACTTGATAAGCTACCTTTTTGGCGTTTACTTTATTTAAAAATACCATACAATAAATACGATAGTAGCCATAAGCAAACCCCATTTAAAAACGTCTGCCACTTTCAGAATTGTATGCCTTCGTTTTGAATTATTCTAGTATTTGATGTGTTTGCGACTTTGAACCTAAAATGACACAAGCAAAAAAAATGTCGGTTTAAAAAAATGAATAAAAAATCACTAACATGGTTAGCCATTTATTAGGATATTCACAAACAAATTACGCTTTAAAAAATAAACTTTTACACACCTGCTCATAGTGTTGCTAAGCTTCCTTTGATTTGTAATCACTGCCTGTATCTCGCACATTGCACCGTGTTTGTCCCTAAAGTGAGAACACTCTCAAGCTCCCACCACCACTTAGTGCATCATGTAGGGCGACTCATCCTCATCGGCACCCGTCGGGCTGTCCAGGGAGGGGTTGATGCGCTTCTCCTTCTGCCGGCGGTTGCAGAACCAGACGCGGACCACCTCCTTCTCCATGCCGAGGCGATCGGCCAGCTGGCTGATCTCCTCCGAGGTGGGTTTCTGGTTGGCCATGAACGCCTTCTCGAGGGCTCCCCGGATGGTGGTCTCGATAGAGGTGCGCTTCTTGCGCCGACGGCCAATGATCTCCGGAGTGCTGACCGTCGCCTGCAGTGCAGCAGGGTCGAATACTCCCCCGGTGGCCTGAATCGTGCGGTCGGCGTCGTCCAGCCACTTCTGCAGCAAAGGCTTTAGCTTGCACATGTTCTTGAAGCTCAGATTCAAAGCCTCGAACCGCGAGATGGTGGTCTGGGAGAAATCGTTCCCGTACAGCTTTCCCATTGCCAGGCCCACGTCGCCCTGGGTGAAGCCCAGCTTGATGCGGCGCTGCTTGAAGGTCTTAGCGAACTGCTCCAGCTCTTCCAAGTCGGTGGTCTCTTCGGGGGAGGGTTCACCCGCCGCCCGGGCAGCCGCTGCACTGGCCACCGTCTTGGGCTGGGGGGTGGTGGTGCCGCCACAACCGCCCTGCATCTGGGTGCCGCTGGTGGGGGTGCTGGGAGTGAGCATTCCGCTCAGCTTCAAGCTGGCTGCCGAGTTCGGGGGTGTTATCTGCAGCGGTAGGTGGTGGTGGTGCGAGTGGTGCGCGTGGTGCAATTGCTGGGGCGAGCTCGCAGGGCTGCGCACCGGAATGGGACTACGCACTACCGAGTGCGGCGTAGAGCTTCGCGGCTGCTGCAGTGGTGTTACTTTAGAATGGTTCAAAGGCAGTGGCTCCAGTTGTTCGAGCTCCTGCTGGCGCTGCTGCTGCTTCTGCAGGGCTTGCAACTGCTGAGTGGCCTGGCTCAGTGCCTGGATCTGGCTCTGCATTAGGAACTGTGCGGCCGCCACCTGGGTGGTCAGAGCCGGGTCATCCGGCGACAAGCCCAGGGAGCCGTTCCTGAGCAGCTCCATGTAGCTGTTGAACTGCTGCTGCAAGGCCACTTGCCTCTGCTGCAGAAGCTGCTGGAACTGGGCAAAGTCCTGCGGGGACAGGGATCCAGCTAGTAGGGGATTGTTCAGACCAAGGCCTGCAGCCGCCATCTGAGCCTGTGGCGAGGACAAGCCGGGAATGGCCAGCAGCGGAGATATGCCACTAGCCACCGTGGTTGCCACTGCCGCAGCTGCTGCAGCCGCTGCTGCCATGGAAGTAGGCGTAGTGGCTCCACCCCCGGCACTACCGCCTGATGGGGGCATCACTGGTGAGATCATAGACGCCACTGGCGAGGGGAGAGCCACCGGAACCGGGGAGGCAATTGCCGACTTTACGGAGTTCGCTGGGCTTTGAGTGCTGTGGCGGCTGTTGTCGCTCGTGAGGTTTAAGGCTCCCCCATTGGCATCCTCGTAGTCGTCCTGTTCCTGCTTGTACTGGCTAATGTGGTTCAGGTGGTGCGGGTTGTGGTGGTGGTGGGCCGGGTGGGGCTGCATGGCCAGCAGCTGCCGCTTGGCCTGTTGGTGGGTCAGGGATAGAGCAGGACTCAGGGGAGATCGGCAGCGGTCGCTGGAGGTGCCCACACTCGAATTGTTGTCATCGCAGTCGGATGCTGAAATTGAAAAACAAAGAAAATATTTTTTGGTTAGGAAACAAAGCAAGTAAAGTATATGCTTTAAAATGGTTAAGATGCATTGCTTTTATTAAAGTAATTTATGATTTCAAGCCTCAAACTCAATAATCAATAAGCCCACAAAAATATTTATATTTTCCCCTCGGAACCCCCTCCGATCTATGCAAAAATGAGTTACCCGTTCCGAGGACTTCAATTTGAACATCCCTCCTCCACACAGTCCCAGCCTCACGACGACGTTTTTGTATAATTTTCCTTCAATTTCATAGTCCGTTGGGTTTCGGGTTTCGAGTGAAAGCCTTTCACGTGACCACCCAGAGTACAGGGGGCTGATTATGCGAAAATGTCTGCAGCCTCTCCGCCACTCCCACCCCTCGCCAGACCCCTTTGAGGCTAGGCCATAGTTTACATAGTTCTACCTTGACATCAAATGGAATTCTCATGTTTTCTTTTCATTTTGGCTGACGCTTTTAGCCGCTTTTAAGTGGCATTTTAGCATTTCAAATCATTTGGCCAGCCGATTTGTATAAATTTTCTATTTGTATGCATTTTATTTACACAACAGAGCTCTTCCAGGGGGGAGGGGCTCTTTGGGCCGGGCCCAATTGATTTGCAATAATATTTAAATACAAGAGAGTTCATTTTCGAGCTAGAAACCCAAATGTCCTCCCTCAACCGAGTCCTGGCTAAATGGCAATCAGAGAGGCCTGAACCCTTTGAAGTGGCCTCTGGTCCGGGGGTTCGAACTCAGTCCTCTGCCCCAGTCCATTCCCAGGCTCGTCCCAACCAATTTCCACATCCTGTCCACTGCAGCCACTTTTTGCATATGTTTGTTCTGGCTACTTTATGACTTGTGCTCCTCGCCTCCTGATGCCGATACGCCTGGTGGTTGGATGCTACGTGAATTTGATGACTTATTCGCCCAAGTGGGCGACCGACCAACCATCCATCCACCATCGACCATCTCCAGGCTAACCGACCGACCGACCACATGGTCATCCTTTTTACATATGCGACCGGGCCGGGCCAGGAATGATTTCTCCCTCCTTCCCCCATGGACGGGCTACGTGCGTCCATTTGGTATTCAGATGATGTGCAAATTCGATTTGTATGTGTTGTGTGAATGGCTTTCGCCAGAGGTGGGGTCTAGAGCGATAGAGGGGGGTTTGTCCAACAAGACACCTGAGATAGAGTTGTGGTTCTAATGTGGGATGCCTTGACTTTGAAGAAGCCACTATCATGCTGCATGAAAACCCCTTTAGATACCTCCTTTCTCTACGCCACTGGCCCATTTGGCAAAACCAATAAAAAAAAGGCCAAATGGTCAGTTTGACTGCACATCCAGCTACCCCAAAGCGCTCCCACATACGGCCAGCATAACGGAATAATTTTTGCATAAAATATATGTAAATATATATGTTCATGTTCGTGAAAGAAATCACAGCAACTGTGTCCAGTCCCACACAGGCACACACAGAATGCCTCCCTCACACATATTTGAATTCAAATCAAGCGAAATGCTGTCAATAATGTGCCACAAAAAATACTCGGCAAGGGAGTAGGAAAAGGTTGAGGCCACTTTTTGTTCGGACCGAGACTAACGAAGTCCATGAAATTTGAAAAGTGTGAATTGCAAATTTAACGCAGCCTCCCATCGAAACGAGTTATGAATAATAATCGAAGGTTTACGAATCTATCAAAAATTTATAATGCACCCGAAAACTACCAACCACTCTCGGCTAACAAAGTGAACCAAAGGGGGAATGACTGGAGTGAGTTGACATGCCCAATTGTCACCTCAGAAACTACTTAAGAAGCTGTTAAGTCGCAACACCCATTTAATAAGACATCAAATTCAACTTAAGAACCTCCCTGCTTTCCCTTTCGCTTAAATCACAGCCGAGCCGACAACAGTTTTGACAGGCCATTGTGCGAGGGCAACCCTCCTGGAACCTAAAAAAAACGAAATCACCAACCCCGACCCAGATACAGTCCCCTATCTTTATCCTAGCGCGTGACTGTCGCAGGCAAGGGTTGATATTCCATTTGGGTTATTGTCATTCTGCTGAACCGAAAACATGGTAGTGATTTACTGAAACTGAAACCGAGACGCATGCCCCTGCCCCTCCCTGCCCATGCCCCTGCCCCAAGCAGATGTTCCCCCAGACCCGAAATGAAATTTCAGATACATATACCCATCTATATAGTCCTGAAGTGGACAGATCTCGTAAATCGTTTTCGGACAACAGCTGATGCTTCAAATGAGAGAAGCACAGAGTAACTTACCATTCGATTGCAGTGGCGACGGCGAGCGCGACAAGCGGCTGATATCTGGAAAAGGGGAAACAAAATTTTAGATCGGATAATGGAGAGACCACTTAAAGCTAGGACATACTATACAAAGTACACCACGACACACGTCGCGGGCATAAAACGGAGAATTTCAAACGAAAAAGCAAGAACATATTCACCAAGAGGTGAAGCGCTCAAGTTTACGATACATGCACCCAAAATCGATACCATCCATACACATTTTAGCCAAAAACTGACCAAATGGCCAGAGTCCGCCGCAGCGCAGTCCAGACATCGACACCGTTGCCTATAAAAGGATATTTTTATGTCCATCGCCCGGGGACCGAGTGGCGAGTGGCGAGTTCAAGGAGCACCTGGTCTGTGTCCGATTTGAATTTTGGAGTTGGGTTAGGAGTGCAGACAGCATTTGGGCTGCCTGCATTTTTATGGCTCCAGAAATTGAATTTTGTTCCTAGCTGGGCTTGGTTCTGGTCTTCTCCTGGCTGGCTAATTTACGAGTAAACCAAAAGCTTAGGGTTTGGGATGGATTTTGGATTAAGACTCTTTAGTAGGTTCTTCATCCCATTCATCCATTTGGCTTGGAAGCCTCTACCTAACCGCTAGAGTCTAGACCCTTTGCAAGGACCCTGTTTCCGCATTGTCCCCTTTCCTGCCACAATCTCTTCTCACTTCTGGCACACTTCTGTCGCCCCGTCGAGCCACGCCTATGGGCGCTAATTAAGCAACAACTGCAGCCCGTTCAAGTGGTGTCGCATATGTGCGGATCCTGGATGTGTAGGCCGGCTAGCGTTCCAGTTCGTTTTTAGGTAAATGAAAATTTTACAAAAACCCGGCCGGCGTTAAAATGTCACATAAATTATGTAACGACTCCAGAAAGGAGAGTATCGGAAAATGCAACACCCTCGCGCGTGGCCAGCACGGGCGAAGTGAGCATTAGAGTCCCAGGGTGGGGGTGGCCGATCGTTTCGAGAATTTTAGAATTTTGGCAGAGGAATTGCAAAAACCACAGGCAAGCACCCCCAAAAGGCGGCTGGGAAATGGAGGAAATAAAATAAAAATTTAGAGAATCGCGCAGCGGGGGTGGCGGTTTATGATGGCCGATTTTCGCTTGGAAGCGGATTCGGAGCCGGAGTCAGATTCAATCGGTGTGTGGCGCACACAATTAGTCAATGACCTCGCCAGTGCCTGGCTGGGGGGTGGCTAACAAGCACACACACACAGTCCTAAATGTGTGTGTGTAGTTGGCTATCAACGACGGTCATCACGTGCGCAGACTGAGACTCGCTATCGATTGAGTCGTCGATGTCGGCGGCGGCTGCGGCGGAAGCTGTGTGTCTTGAACTCTTGACCCCTCGGTTTTGGCATGGGAGCCCCGCTTGGACCTCCGAGGAGTAGCCGAAAAATCCCATAAATAAATAAAATAAAACAAAATGAGGAAAGCTGTGAAAAGCCAAGAGGAGCAGACGCACGAATGGTGTGTGTTTTGGTCTTTGTCTTCGCCTGTACATTCGTAGCAAAACAAAACCAGTAAAACGACAGGGACCAGAGAGAGAGAGCTTAAAGTGCGGCGAAATGAAAGCTTGATTAGTAGACCTAAGCAAGAGAGTTGCCAAATAATTAGGAAGAGAAGGTCCTTAGGCTCAGCAGATGAGAGAACAGTACAAAAATGCCCTCAATCATATGAATAACGGGACTATCTGGTTGCAACGGAGGTCGGGCGCCACTTTTTACAATCTTATGCAAACAAAATAAGCCCTTCAGGCCAACTGGAGGCGCAATTCGGTATTAATTACATATGCAACTATCATTTGCAAACAAAGTAAGGCCCTTGTTGAGTGAATTCTACGTTTTAACCGGTTAGTAAGCCCTCTTAAGACGTCGTTACCAAAGACTGTTGGCTGCACTTTCTATCAATTTCCGCTTTTGTTGCTTTTTGTAAATCCTAATCGATTGCCGAACACTTCCTTTGGATGCCGAGAATTACCCATAAAAGCATTGAGCCAGCGGACACACGCCCTCTTTCTTGATCGGCTTTTATGGCGACTATAGCGGTGATAAGGTGGCAGAATGTTTGAAAAAGGCTGGCATGAGCTCATGGACAATGACTAAAAATAATGTTATTATTCAGGTTGGACATTGTCGTCAATTGGCCGGGCTCTAATCGCCCAAATATATTAATTTAAAACTGATTGGCGAACCAGTTTTTTTTCAGTCGCCTCTGAATTATTTATTAAAATCGCCCAAAATGACGAAACTTGTTTATTCTTCGGCGGGACTCGAGAGTTCGCCTTCTTGGAATCATCGGGAATCGTGCAGGTGCGCGAAACGTTACCGCGGCGATAAGCAGGAGTGATAAGCAAATCGCATTGTACAAGCCAAATTCTTATATGAATATCATGAGACATATTTTAGCTATCGCTAGTTTCGGAGATTAGACGAATCACTTGCGTCACGTGATCTCGGAAAGAGGTAAGGAAAAGTGCGGTAGAACTTGTAGTAGGTATTTCTTCTTCGGAAAAATCCCACTTTTAGTCAGACCAGTTCTATCTCATTTTAATTTCCTTATCGCGGGAGTAAACCCACAAAAATTACTCATTTTCCATTCGTCATTCGTTTTACATAATCAATCATCATGAGCTCTAGTCGAGGGTCTCAATTCCACTTTGGGCCACTTGAGCCACCAGGTACCCTATGGCAAGTGTGGCTCATCGGAATTACTACGCACATCTCCGTATTCCAGTGCGACGATTTTTACAATATTTGTCATAGAAATGCGCTTTTTATTGCCCCGTATTTGTTGCGCTTCAAAAACGATAATTGATAAGGCAACAAATTAAAAGTATTGTTTACAATGGCCGAGCGGTTCCACTGAGTGCCCATCGCCACCAGGCCCAGGCCCAGTCCCAGGCCCTCTATTTACATGGTCATATTGGTCGGTTGTGCAAGAAATGCGTCTTTAATAAATATTTTTATGGTCCCCCGGCATTGGTAATACACATTTGTTGCTAGTTTGTAGCTCGTACTTCTCGCCTGGCACCGCCTGGGTCTTGAGACTCGACTTTAAGTGGGTCGCTGGGAGTTAATATTTATGGCAGAGACACCTGTGCCGGGCTATTTTCCAAAGCAGATTGCACTTTTCTTTGTTCTATGTATTGAGTGTTTAGTTTTTTGATTTTGTGTCTACGGAGCACCTGACTTTTAGTCATGGTAATTTCTTGGTGGGTTTTCTAACTTGGTAACTTGATATTTTAAGGTAGGGTGACACAAAAATGGGAGCTTTTTCTTTGGGTTTCATTTATAGGAAAATAGATTACGAGGAGGAATAGGAAATATATTAGGATTTTAATTCAAGGGGTATTTAATCTAAAATATAACAGTTTTTAAACTGAACAAGTCACCTATTTTTCACATCAAAGTAACATAGACTTATAGTGGAAAACACTGATTGACCTTTGGGATATAGCTTTTCTTAAACTCGAACTTACATCGATTCTGCATTATGTGGACGGCCGCCTCTCGGGCGCTGGTCGGTGTGGACTTGAGCAAGTCGCGCTTCAAGGAATTGTTATTATCCTCGGGACTAGCGGTGTGCCAACGTAGCTCCGACATAACCATTTTCACAACTCAGTATTGCAATGTTCGAGGACTGTTTATAATGGCGATATGTGTCCAATGTTCAATGGTGCACTATTCGAATTCACTAGCACTCTGTTCTACTGTTTTTGGTGTTATTATCTTGGCTGGATGTTCAATAAATATATTTGGTTGGTGTTTAGTGTTTGGCTTTGGGAGGTTTGGTGTGTCGAAGCGTCGCTCGTGTGGACGCGTCCGTGTCTCGTGTGAAACTGACAACAGAGAAGCGTTCGCAGCGGTCAGGACACCTCTCGGTAGCGGATGGTCGTGATATCTTAGGCCTGAATGTTTGGGTTTTCGTTCTGTTTTCTTCTTTGGGCCTTTCTGTTTTCCGTTTTCCGATGATGATGATGGTTCTGATGATGACGGGATGCTTCTTCTCTTTCCCTCTTCTGCCCTGGAGAGCACTCCTCTGCCTTTCTCTCTCGCTCCTGCCCTGCTCTGCTCTGCGGTGTCTCACTCGGAGACTCTCCCCTTGCCGGTACTCGAGCAGTTTTGAGTTAAAAATTATTGTGTGTTCGTTGCACCCCTAAAAAAGCGCTAAGGGTTGATTTTGCCTTTTTTTACAGAACACACACACACTGGCACATAAAAAACCGCCAGGGGAAACGTTGCGTATACGTGATAAAAAACGCGTTACTTTGCGATTGTGCGATGCGCTCCACACGTTTAACTGGTTCCACTTCTGCGCGTCGAGTGGTGCACTTCAGCCAGAATTCGAAGCAGCCGCTCGAGAGAGCCTGGCAAAGCTTATAGCAGCTCTCGCTCTCTTTCTCCATTGCTTAGCGTTCGGCCGTTTGAAATCTCGTTAGAAATGCGTTCCACACACTCATGCAGTCCAATTGGAGTGGAGGGGAGAAGCTGAGCGCTCTCCCACACCCTCTCGGCTGCTCATGCTCACTCGCTCTCTCAATTGAGCGGCAAATTTGCATGAGTGTGAGTGAATTGTAAACTACACACACGTTTTATGCGCTTTAAAATTGTCGATTGAGTGGATGGCGGGGGCCAGCCGTCGGGGGGTGTTTGGGGTTCTCGACTGTGGTTCGCTCGTTTCGTTCGTGGGCTCCATTGTTGCACGTGTGTGTTTGTGTGTGCGAGATGCGTGCGCTTGTTTGGGGTGTGGCTTAAAATTTAAATTTTGCCTCCAAATGGGAATGGTTTTTTACGGGTGCCACTTTTATATGCGCCCCATTCGATGTGTGTGTATGCATATTATTTTATGATTGGCGAGTCAAAAATGTTCCGGCATGATTGCGAATGGGAGTGTGTGTGAGCTATGTAAAAATATTTTAAAGCTGCGTCGACGTCGACTGTGCAGCACGAAGCTCTCCTCCCACCCCTCGACCCCCTAAATCCTCGCACTCCCCTCTCGCCTTCGCCCTCCACCCACTCACCATCGTCGCTCTGGCAGCATTGTCGTCGGATTTCGCTCTTTGTTCTGCCCTTGGCTCCCGTTTCCTCTCGACTTTCGCATTTTATTTGCCATTCATGTATGCACACATGTGCGCCCCTCCCACCCGACGCCTCCTCTAAAAGTTGGAGTCTCCTTCTTTAGAACTTGCCACCCACCTTGAGAGTTTTCTTGGGTTTTCCTTCGGTCCTGCTTCTCAAAAAAGGACGACTTCAGATGTCATGATTTTTATGATTTGTTTTAGGATATTGGTTTGTATTTACCAAGAGCATAAGGGACATTTATGGCGACAAATATCTCATTAGCGAACTGGCCAAATAATTCAGAGACAAACCTTGAAACGCTTTATAATTTATATATTTTTTAAATAAAAATAGAACATGGCCTACACCTCATATGACCGTTTGTGATATAATTCCATCCAAAGAACAACTATATTCTCTGAATTTTACTTTTTATGAATATAAAAAGGAAAACGTTTTATATTCTCAAGAACTTCAAAGACAAACGAATTATAATGAAAAAGTCAAATTTCGAAGGTGACCAACAAAATCTCTCCCATAAATAAAAAACTAGCCCAACTACCTGGCCAATGCACAATATTTTTTATATGTACATCTCATTGTTATGGAAAAAAATCATAAAAAATTGTTACAAAGTCATAAAAAGTCAAAAATTACAAACAGGTAAGCCGGTGGAAGAAGACTACTCAGGACTGGGTCCTGTAAGCGTTTAACGCTTCCATCAATGATAGCCACCTAGGGTCCGGTTTAGTTCTGAAGGCACTCCGAAGGATTTCGCGCTCTTTGGCAGCCTCTGTTTTTTACGACGCGCTTCGGTGCTGTAAACTAGCTCGATTTCCACGTAAATCATAAAAAATCATTCGATACGATTTGTATCTCAGGAGGCCGGAGTCAAAGAATCCGTCAGGGATTCGGTTTCTTGCCAGCATCCTGTGAGCCTACATGTTAATTAGTTCATAAGGTATTGGACTGCTGACTACCGGTCATTCGCTCTCACACGTTCGCAAGATGTTGTTAAAAGGAAACCTCGAATTGGTCAGCCCACACTACAGGGTATTATTAGGACATGCGATTTTATAAAAAAAATACGAACAGGGAAATATAAAAATATAACAAATATACAATATATAACATTATGTATATTTACACAAATTTAGATTAAATCTAGAAAAATATTTTACGTTAGTTCCCACAACAATCTTAATACAGGGTAAACACTATTCGAATCTCTCTATTTTTCTTCACTGTTGACTTGCTGACCATTTGACTTTTTTATTTACGTGAGCTCGAACTTGGCCAACGCGGCCTACTGTGCGTGTCCATAAAAAATATCAAAACTACTTGTCGGCTTGTCCTCTATCGGCCTCTTTCTGCCGACTTCTCCTACAATTTCGGCCCATACTGCGAGGCGTCCTTGTCGAAAATCGTAAAAGAAAAGTCTTGGCGAGAATTACTTAAGTCAATGTAGGCAAAGATCATAAAAAAGGGCAAAAAGTCTAGAAGAGTTGAGCCTGGCAAACAACATTTTTATTGGGGCAGCCGGAAAATATTAAAAAAAGGAAAGGGCATCTTTTTTAGCCATTTTCGAGGGTACTTGGTAAATTGTTTGAGAAAATAATGAAAAGTGAAATGTCTAATGAAGTCGTAAAATGTTTTGGACCTTCAAACATGTTGGCATGTGTGGGCATTCCGGTGAGATCTTTCCTTTTGGGGTATGTTCTTGTGGGTTTTCTTATTTTTGGTTTTAGAGCATTGAATAATGGCAAAAGGAAACTGAATTTGGGGTTAAAAAAGAAAGTTTTTGCTTGGCCTGGAGATTTTATTAGATTAGTTTTGGCCAAGAACACACATGAATTAGTTATCTTTTACAACGCGTCGAGGAAAGTTACAATTTAATTAAAAGAAAAAAATAAATAAAAAATCATACTTTTTTTTTTTATAAAAATCACATTTTTAAAGTCATTCTGCGCATTATTTCCCCGCCAAGTCATCCTCCCGTCAAATCTCCTGGTTCCCTTTCAGGATTAGGAAGTCTCCCTGACAACGTTAATTAAATTGGTTCCTCATTCTAATCAGCTGATAAAAATCTATGAAAATCCGGAAAAAAATTTCGAAAATTTGGCAGAAAAACTTTTGACAGAAAAAACTCCGCAATGGAACCACGGAGGGTAGCTGCTAGAAACAAGGCGGGAGAAAAGCTGTTGCAGCCTGTCTTTGACTTGGAATTACTCGTGATCCTTGGAATCGTTTTTCCTCTATAATTTTTTGTAAAAATCTCCAATGTCAACTTGGATTCTGAGACTGCCTTTGTTTGGAGTAACATGATAAAGCGCCGAATCATCGATTTCGAGGATGACATTCAATGACATTCTTTGATTTTTATTTATGTCCTTACCCAAATTCTCGGGTGGGTTTTTTGGATAAAAAAGAACAGAAATCAATTGCGTTGTCTGCCTATGTCGATAAGGAAGTATTCCTTAAAAAATAACACAAAAGAATTAGGGAAGAAAACACACACAAAAATAGGAAAAATTCATGCTACGGTACTTTGCCGGCATTTGACACCCTAAATAAGCCCAAACAGGACACTCAGGTAGGACCGAGTCCTGCGATATGCATATATGCGAAGCGTTACCTACCCCCAACTGCATTTTTTCCGCTTTTTTATGCAATTTTTAGCATGAAAATGAGGTTTTCTTTCCGTTTGTTTAGGGGTTGTTAGGGAACTTTCTCTGCGATTTAGTTTTCTCGGCTGTTTTATAGCGCGTTTCCTTAATTGCGTTCTTTCTTTTCTTTACCATTTACCTTTACCTAGATTTTCGATTGCTGTTGGTAACGGTTTTTGATTTTTTTTCGCATTTTTTCTCAAAAAACCTCTGTGGAGGTACTCTCTGCCCCTAAATTATTTGCGGTACTCCTTGTACGGAAGTTTCCCACGAGTTTTAAGGTAAAAAATTGAACCTTTTTGCATTTTAAAGACAGTTGCTTGTTTAGGGTAATCGGATAAGCAGGCAAGGAATTAAGGGAAATATTTCTACTTAATGTTAATAAAATATTATTGATCTTTGAAAGGCTTCAGACTTTTTCCTTTTTTTTAAGAAAACGTTTCCCCTTTAATTTCCATGGCATCCCATTTTCTCACTCACCACTTGGATCCTGTAATTTCAGGCACTGCTCTAAATCTCTCACATCCTGGCTGGTATTGTTCAAGGGCCCATGGAGAGCAACTGCTGCTCCGGCCAGTGCCAGGTCATCCGGCTCCCCCTCTTGCTCCGCACTTGGCTGCTCGTCCTGCTCCTTTTTCCACTGCAGAGGCGATGAAGCATTGTTGCTGGCAATCTGAGCTCTGCCTTTATCCTTTGGCTCCTCAACATATTCATCACACGATTGCTGCTCCAATTCGAGCGTTAGCTTCTTGTCTGCTATCGCATCGCCCGGTTCCGAGATGTCTGGGGACTGGCAGGGCGAGGGCAGCCGAAAGGATGGACTGGATGAGCCCGATGAGCCAAAGGAGCTGCTGTGATTTGCGCTGACATCGCGCATATTTGTGTCAACAGCAGTCAAAGTTTCATCTTTGTCCTCAGCTGGGCACCTTAAATTTGCCTCGTTCAAGGCAGCATCTAGGACATCTCGTTGACTTGGCTCGAATTTTAAGTTTTTTACTGAAAGAAATGAGAGGCTGGCTTATTTTCGTGTCATCGATTTAGGGGCTAGAAGGACAAGCTTAGAAGTTACTGTCTTATCTACTATATTTCTATTTAAACTATCACTTCGGCTATGCATTCCATCAGATAGACTCCATTTTGTAGGCTTACATATTTAAATCGAAGCCCAAGAACCAATCACAGGCCGAAATCAAAATTTGTATCTCCGAAAGGGTTGACTCTGCCATTTACATAAGCCGTTTTTTATGCCACGGAATCTCAGCAACCCTTTTTTATGGCCCGCCGCAACCCCCATCGCCATTTGAATAAGCTTCTCAATCCCGTCCTCGGTGGGCGATAAAAAGGGGTTGATTTACATAAAAAAGCAAGGCAGACTCGCAGGCATTCGAGCCTTCATTTTAATATTTCCCCCTAGGGGTTGATGGCCCACTACGCACACTCCCAAAAATATGCTGATAACGTCATATTTTTTGAGCGAGCGGATAATCTGGAGGGGGGACTCTTAAAAAAGCAACCAACCGGGTACATTTCATTGGTTGAAGTGCCTGGACTCGGCATGTGGGCCAAAACGGGGAAACGAAAAATATTTTCATGCCGAGGCGTTGAAATGTCTCCGGGAAACTGATCCTTGAAATAACGGCAGGATATCGTCATCATGTGCTCATAAGCAGGAGCTGTTGTTGGGTTATTTCTGTGCCAAGGAATGCTGCTAAAAAATGAGGCATATGGATGGCATTCAAGTGCGAAAGTTTTAAGGGTTCGAGAAAAAAAATAAAGAGGGGCAATGCCCATTTAAAAGGTTTAAAATATAAAGAACATGTAACCATTTTCTCAAGGATGCAGTTAGTTGCTTATTTAAATTACCAATCACTATCCTAATAGTTACAAACTTTAAATAGAATTTCAAGATAAAATTATCCCTTTATCTTCTAGCCATCAGGATTACTTATTGTTTCTTTTCCTAGAAATTCTCCCATTTAGCTGAATATTGCAAGGTATTTAGGATCTGCGATTTATCAGGATTTCAATTTCTCGCTTCGCCAAACAAATCCCAGCCTGTTGCGCAACAAGACTTCTGAAGGAAGGCCGCAAAGTGTGGGATAAGGATAACTGCGTCTGAAACTAAAAACGAATTGCAGCATTCTCCTACGTTGAGAACAATTGATGCTGAAATTATTAGATTTTTTACCGTTTGACAGCGCATTTCAATTGCACAATTACAAGGAAGCTGCCGCACCGAGGAGCGGATCCACCTACAGTCATAAATATGTGTCAGTCGGGGTTTAATTAAGTACAATCAAAGTAGATCCCAGGAACCTGCCCGAATAGATCGATCTTCGTCCATCCATTTCCTTCTCTCTCGGACCTCTCTTTCTCCGCCATGGACCAGGTGTAAGCCGGAATCAAAGGAGGTGTTTCTGGGGTCCACAAGACACACAGGAGCTGCCGTACCGACGCATCGTGGGAACTGCACATTGCGCAAAGGACAATGGATGTCCTGAGCTAACCAAGTGCAATTTGGCTTTGTCCCTTCTAACTGCACTGCACCCGCTGCGGCGCATTCGGCAATAGTGTAACTGTAACACTGGCCAGCTAGAAGAAGAACAGGCCGATCCGAAGGCCTAGGGCCAAGACAATAGCGAATCTGGTGAATCGGGGTATGATGATCATCGCCAAGCCATTGTGATCACTTGGCTACGCACCAGAAAAAAGCGAAACAAAACGGCACCACAATATAAAAAGTGATTATTGTTGCGACTTTTGGTCTTTTGTGCGAAGATCGAGAATTTATTGCTTCTTTTTTGGTAACTTTTCGTACTTTTTCTTGCCGATTTCATAGAATGACTCGAAACGTCGCTGCAGGACCTATGAATCTGCTTGACATTTGAAATATTTTTGGAAATTTTAACTATTTACGATCTGAATAAATTACATATGTATATATTAGTTTTTATTAATCGTTTTTAATATATTTAAAATGCATACTAAAAAAGTATTTTCGATCAAGAGAGAGACTATTATATCCCAATATATATCTAGAAAAAAATCTAGCAAAATATTTAGGACAATTTTTAGAGGAGTTGTAGAGGAGTACACAATAAAATTAGATACTTTTAATAGCTTGTTCTGAAGAACTCAAAAATATGCAACAAAATGTTGTCTCGAAAATTTTGTAGTGAAACAGCAGAGTTACGGGTATAGTCGAAAAACTCAACCATATCTGTTTTTACTTTCTTATGAATTTTTTATGTTGAATGTTCCATAAAATGTTCCCTTTTTTCCCGATCCAGCCCAATTCATGACTCTGCTTTTTTATTCAAATAACGGTGGGGCGCTTAAAGGTACATATTTATTTTTATATAGATATGTACAAGCATATATGCTTATGTATGTGGAGATTCTCCACCAGATCCCTCGATATCTCGGCCAGCTAAATGAGCTTTTGGCACGCAACACGGTGATCTCTTTGCATACACTGAGCACAATTAGCGCTTTTAATTCGGCCTGCGTTTGCCGGCAGTGATCCACTCCCCGCCCTGCCAGCTGCAGCCCCTCCTCCGCCCAACGGCTTGACGCCCCCGCTTTTTACACGCCTTTCTACACTTCGCTGCTTGTTTGCATAAATTTCGTGCCAGGCACCTGTCCCCGTCTCGCTCGCTCCCTCCTGGCTTGCTCCGTCCCTGTCGTACTTTGCATGTGCATCCGCTCGAGACGCCGCCTTTCTTCTTCATGTGGCAGCCCCCACACCTCCTTTTGGTGTTTTTGCGTTTTGTAATTGCATGTTTTTGGCCCAAGTGGCGCATTATAAAAGCAAACAGCCAGCGCCGCAAATAAATGCCTATAAGTTGCGTAAATTCATAGTAAATACATATATTTAGTTTAATTTTTATTTTTATTGCATTTAAATGCGCCAACCGGGCCGCAAATGAAGTGAAAATGGGCTGCCAGCCAGTAATTATAGAGGATATTTTTATTCAATTACTGTCTGTTGAAATTATAGTCTCAGGTGTATGTAGTTTGCAAAATTATTCATTTTTGATTGATGGATAGGAATAATTGAGAATAATAATAATTTGAAAGTTTTTTAAATTTGCAGAGTTTAGAAAAGAAAAACTATTTTCCCATATTTTTCGTGTGAAAATTTCCCAAAACTATAGTTGTTTTTTGTTTATTTCGAACTTTCTACCCATTCTCACCCTTTCCCCTAAGCCCGCAAAAAGTCTCCTTTTTTAATGGCATTTTCTTTACTTTATCCCGAATTTAAAACCCATTCAGAGTTCACAAGAAAACACTCGATTTAATGCAGGCGGCAATAATATCCTTTTGTATTTCCACCCAAAAATACGTTACAAAATTTGGCAAAAATAGGGAATACAAAAAATAATTTCAAGAGGTTAAAATGTCACTTAGGCGCATTTTCTCACCCTAAGATTTTTTTGGGCAATTACTTGCCCAAAACATTTTTGGCAGATTTTTTAGCAAGTTCGAGCGGGCAGAGTAGAAATTTTTGATGGCAGCTGCTCGCAGCAACTCGCAAAAAGGGGTGGAAACGGGGCGATTGCAAAATGTGGGCATGGCTTGAAAAAAAATTTAAAAACTATATGTACATGATTTTTCAACCCTATTTTGCATGGAACTTGCGGGTAAAACAAATGATAAGCAAAAACATAGTTTCGATACTCCCGAAGACCAATAAAAAATGGTCAGGAGGGGGCAGAGGCACACAGGCACACAAAGGCCTGTATCAGAGCAGATATCATTGTGATCATCACGCAGTGGGAAGATGAAAAAAGAGATCGAAAGCAGCGCGTGCTGGAAAAAGGATGCGCCTTGGTCGTCGAAAGACCTGGGCCCCAGAGCGTGCTGGGCATGCGCGCCCTGTGCGCTGTTCGTCCTGTTTATCCTGTTGTGTAACCCAATCCCCGAATCTCTGCAAGGGTTTAAAATTGTTTCGAGTGAGTCGCTGATTTCCAAAAACAGAATGTCGCTAAATGTGGCGGAACTTCCAGGGGCAGCTTCCAATGGCCTCGCATTTATCATCATTAAAGGCGGAGCGGCGCGGGTTCCTGGCACACGAATATCCTGCTCGACTATCCTTTCACTTTTGTGCCAAAGGCTTGTGGCCACTGCGGGTCGCAGCTGCTGCTCTCCCTTTATTTGTATAGAAATTAAATTTGACATGCAAACATTGCAAGGATCCCCTTTCTCCTCCAGCGGCTCCTGCGAAAGGATTTCGTTTTCGATTGATTTGAGAGGATTTCAATTCAAATTTTAGCTGTCGCTGACTTCCTTGTAATCCGATACGACGGAGTGAAAGTAATTTGCGACAAATTTTCACGTTTTCCATTTTCATTCGAGTCCCGAAAATATCCACACACAAAAGTGAAAGCCATGCAAATGCCAATAACAGATGTTTTTCGTATTTTCAGATGGAAATTTTTCAGCTGAGTGGAAGACTCTGACGAAAATTTGTTGGCTGAAAATGTTAACAAGCAAAATTAATGAGCCCTGAAACATGAACACAACACCATCCAAGAAAATATAATTCAAGTTTTCCAGCAATTCTGCTTTTTCAGAGCAAAAAGTTATTAATTTAGATTCCCGGCTCAGATATGTGATAAGTGAATAATTATGGGCTTGCTGAGAGGGGGAGGAGCTTGGACTGCCATGAAGTGGGTGAATGGGAACTTTATTAGCAATCATGTTTATTAGTATTAAATAAGAATGGGCACCTGCTTTCTATTCCTGTACTTGATATTCAATAATACCCTAACAATCAACCTGATGGCATGAAATCGCACTTTCCTGCTCAGGATGTAATCCCCTGCAGGATGAGAATGGCCCCTGAGCGTGTTCCCATCCGCACAAACACTTTCCCATGCAAATTCACCTTAAGGTGATTTTGCATAAGATTGAACTGGAAAACAACCCTAAGAAACCTGGGAACATGGCTGGATGAGGCAACCTCACCTGCGATGCCTTCCAATGCTGCAATTGATGTAGGCGAGCCAGGCAGTCCAGGTAGGATGTAGAGGACAACTTTCACTGGATTGCCTTCCACTTGAATGGAGTCGAGTCTAAGGAGAGCACACACCGAAAGGATCCGAAACTCATTTCGCATTATCCTATTGATGGACCCTCATTATTATTTATTATTTCTCCTCTTTGAATATGCAGCAAGGTGCGTCCTGGGACGTGGGAATGTAAACAAGTCGCCCGTCTTAGGGGAGTTTCTTTCCATTTTGTATTATTTTTTGCAAACAATCTCTGGGCACTTGCTGGGCCATCCATAAATTAAACGAAATCTAATTGTATTTCGGGCAAAATAAAGACTCGGAATGGGAACTGAGCTACTATACCCTTCCTCAAAAAATGATTCACATTTTCTGCTGTTTTTTCAATTCTATTTTCCAAACCGGATATTGAGGCAATGATTTTATTTGATTGTCTTGGGGCCAGTGCAGCACTTCCAGGAGGGAAAAGGAAATAAATCAAACTCATTCAGGAGGATTTGAGGAAGGGCAGGTGTTCACAATGCACTACAAAGACTAAATAAATTTATTGATTTCGGAAATGTGTTAATTGATTTCCCTATGAATTTCGAGATATTTTGTTTACAAACATATCTGCAATGTGCAACTATCTTAGTCCCAGCTCTGCGAGGGTACTCGTATTATTCATAAACATTTTGCCCCACATTAGTCATGGTAATTGCCATCAATAATTGCAATAACAATTAGTACAATTATTGCAATTTACGTGGCTTGTGTTTGTGTTTTTCATACGTGCGTTCGCGGCCATCTATGAGTTGCTGTAATTTTCAATTTACAAACAAACTCATTATTATTTGCACACTTTTTTGCACAAACCCGAAATAAAAGCCTGTGAGCTGCCAGTTTTCGAATTTCATTACAAAGCTAACCAAAACTCCTTCCACTAAATGTAAATAAATTTCAAGTATTTCCATTTCGCTTTGTTAGTCGGCTGCGTTTTTCGCACTTTTTTCTGCACATGGCACGCAATAATTTGTGGCTCTTTTCCATTGTCAAAATTTCCATATCTTTATGCAAAAAGATACAACAAAAAAGAAACTCGTTGCACATCATAAATTTTTTAACTGGCCGCGGCAGCATAACCCCCTAATTAGCTTTACAGGCTTACTGGGGCAATGCGTGCCACAGGCAGACAGAACATACAATACAATAAACTGGAAACAAAAAGGCAGAAACAAAGCGAAAAATCATTGAAAAATGCTTTCAACTCGCCGCTGCTGAAATGTGGCAGCCAAAGATCAAAGTCAAGGATCAAAAATCTCGTCTCTGTTCTTGTCTTGTTATGATGATTTCTCCTGCTGTCTTCCCATCGTCCGATCCAGCCAATCCATCCATCCATCCATCCAGCCGGCCAATCCATTCATAATAATGCGAAAATCGGCAACAAAAGTTAAGAAAATCAAAAGCTGCCGAGGATAAGGGAATGGGGAGAAGACTTGGGAGGGGATTAGGGTAAAAAAAGATTTTCTGAGCTTGAAACAAAAGCCGCTAAGCAAGTCCGTTCTGATGGCCCTCTCCTTGGCCTCCTCTGTGATCTGCTGACAGCGTTAAACGAGCTACAACAAAAACATTCTGGGCCAGCAGTTGACATTCATCTTGGAACTTGGAGTCTCGTCTTCAAGCCAAGTCCCAGGCTGTCTCTAAGCTTCTCCTGCAAAACAAATTGACATTGAAATTTGTTCGAAATGACAAAGCTAATGGCTGTTTTTTTAAGGATTAATATTAAACTGCAAAATATTTAATAATCTAAGAAACTAGAATGTACTTTACTCTTCATTCTAAATTTCAAACAATACCTCTCACTAATATATTTATTAGTAGCAGTATTATAGGCTATATTTACACTAAGGTAGCTTTTACCGATGAAAGCAGCCAGAAAATAATCTTTTTAAAAGGCTGCAATAATCAGACACGATATGTACGCAAATAAGCCAAAGTTGTAATTTTTCAACTGAATGAACAACTGCAACAGCAATTGTAACTCAACTGCAATCTCTATTTTTTTGTTTCTGTTGCAAAATGCACGCATATTCGTAGTCAGGGTTATATCTTAAAAGCCAACAGCCGCTGGACTGTTCGGGGTGTGCGGTGGGTAATTAGCATGCATTGCGATTAACATATAATTAATTGTAGCTAGAACAGCAAAAACCGACTTCAAAAGCAACAAATTGTGTTTCCCTGCGCACAGTGCAAATGAAAATTGCTGCAAAAACAGCGCAAACAACAACAAATAATTATCAGCGACGTCATCTGAGTGGCGATCGCATGCAAAATACATTCCCGGTTGCAATATCATACAAAGAACACGAAAAGAGCAGCCGGAGGTGAATGAGGATCAGCGAATAGCTAAATACCCTTTAGACGTATTGACAATATCATAAAAAGTTCTTTTCGAAAATTACTTAAAAAGGTGATAAAATAAAGCTTTAAAAATGTATTTCTGGCATTTTAAATACAAACCAATAGTCATTAAATGCAGTTTACTAGAAATGAAAACTAGATTTATGGATGAAGGTTGCAAGGTCGACAATTATTTTTAACATATTTGCATAAACACAAATTCTACACCAAATGTAACTAAGTGGGTCAAGCAGTTTAGCTAAACATTTATTTATTTCAGCAAAAATATTTGTTAAACAAAATATACCCATCTAGGTACAGTGTATTTCAGATAGCAACAAGTGCATTGCATTTCGCACTAATTAGTTGCACAACAGACCGAAAAAACAACAAAAGATACGCAAATATTTCGTTGTTGTTGCTGTTTCTGTGGCTTTCATAACTGAAAACCGAACTAAGCTCAACACTAAACCGAACGCCGCGTGCTGTGTAATTGAGACTTCGGCGGAAAGCGGCAGCGATGTCGATGCCGGCATTTGTCTGCAGGCGCATAACAGTTTGTCTCGGCAAAAGTTCAATTAACGCATATTCATAGAGTGCTACTTGGAGGAATATATGTATTTCTGTAGTCATACGTAGACGGGGTGCGGAGCCAGGGACAAGCCACTTAAATGCTCAAACAGGCCAGAACGTCTGCGAATCGAAAGACTCAGGCAACGAACTCTCCTGGCATCTTTATAGCAAATGGAAAGCGCAAAAATCCGTGAAGGGGTGTCCGAGGGGTATATAGAGTAATTGCAACTGAAGCAAGCTATTGCTTTGCAACAGCTTGGCATATGCAAATTTCCCTATAAATCAGCTTCGATCTATCGCGGCTGGGCCACTATAACTAGAAGTATCTCTCCAGCTGTGAACTCGAAATGAAGTTCTCAATGGCAATCGGGCCAAAATCGTTCAATTAGCTGACCCCGGGGGGTACACTATCAGCCAGGCCCAAATCCACTGAGAATACTTTTTGAAACCTCTGTTATGGTTCAATAATTAAATTTAAAATCCTAAAACTGACAAATATTATCATATTTTTTATAAATTATTTTCAAGTCCATACACTTTATGCAACTTATAAATTAAAAACAATTGTGTAATTGTATATATTTTTAGTGCACTTACATTCTTCTAGAGTCTAGATTCATGTTTGTTTTGTTTTTATATCTTTTTTATAAGCGGCCTGCAGTTTGCATTCATATTTCACTTGATGGCTGTTTTTAGGCGAGTCCCCCCCTGATGCACCTTGTCTAGGGGCCGCACTTCACGTGGGGTAATTAGCAAATGTTTAATTATAGTTCACAATTCGCTTGTTGCTCCTTCTGTTCAGCCCCGGCTCTCTGGGTTCTTTTGGCTTAACTAATTGCTCTTGGTGACTTGACTTGACTTTTCTTAACTGAGCAAGCTGTAGTTGTGGGTCCACTGCCGGCGTACTGACACAATTGCCTGTCAATTGTAATTAGTTTTGCTTTTTGAACATGGTAGGAGGTGAAGAGGTGGGTATGGTGCAGTTACTGATATACAGGTTGGGGCTTTTTTTTAAAGAAAATTAGGAATAACTGTTTATATTTAAGCCAAATCAGTTCCTTTTGCAAAAAGCCACCTAGCGTTCGGTAGGAGAACACATATATAGGTGAGTTGGTTGTGCCAATTGGAGGGTTCATTGGTAGTATTTTTAGTCGAATTAGAGTCTCCAGAGGGTATCATGCCAAGACCACGTGTGCTGTCACATAGACTAAAAATATACAACTCTTCAAAGGCGAATCAAAGCCATTTAACATATTTTTATAATTTTTCCCATTCTCTGCTTAATTATACCGTTTTAAGAAACTTTCTTCCATTATCATACGCTTGCCAAAGCCGGCGAATTCTTCTTTTCAAAACTATTTTTAACTTGTTTGGCTTCTTTCCCGAGTTGTCTGCGGCTTGTCTACAGCTGCAATTGAGGTGCCAAAAAAAACGCGAAACAGTTAATAACTTTTTATAGCCCCCACAAAGGCGGCAGCCGTGAATCGGACAGGTTTGTCCGCCACCAGGTCTCAGCCAATAGCAGACACAATAGAGCGATTTGTTGTCAGACAGTTGCAGCGACATCTTGCGTTAAATAACCATTACTTAGTATTAGTTTTTATGAAGACGTGGATGCTTGTTGTCATTGTAGGAAGCTTGCGACTGCACCTCGGACATCCCAAAAAAAGGTAATTAGTTCGGGAGGGAGGCTTCGTTCGAAAGGGATCGACGAGGGAGCCGACGAAGGGCTTACCAAAACTAATTTCAGATATGCATCGGCGGCTGTTGCTGCTCGGCTGCTGCAACACGCCCTCCATTGTGGCCAAGAGGTCGCTTCTGTTGGACGATCTTAGTTTTTTTTCTTTGTTCAACTGAAAGAGGAGCCTGGACCTGCTCACCGATCGCCGCTCTTTCGGTTTGAATTAAAACCAATCACAGCAACATGCAAAAGAATCTGCAACGGCAACATGATGCTCGTGTGCATGAGATACATATTGCATATTCCCGTGCCCGTACCCGCACACGGATAGTGGGAAAGAGAGGTTCGACCCGGCTTTGGCTCAGCGTAAAAGTTATATACAAAAGTAATATTCGTCATAATCATAATGATAGGCTTTCAGAGCTGCAGCAGCAGCAGCCGCCATGGCAGTTGATTATGATGATGACTCGCGTCCTTCTTTCTCAGCAGCAGCCACTACAACAACCATTCGTAGCCGCAAAGTAGCCGCACACCGGCAGGGTGGTGGGGGAAGTGTGCTGGGGGGAGGAGTGGCCGGGAAGGCACTCTGGCAATTCCAAGTCGTCAGTCTTACGTACGACGTCCGCACGATCCATGCAAATTAAATGAAACGTACGAAAGGCGCAAGCTGCAAAAAAGTTCCCATGACTTTGGCAATGGATGATCGGTTCCAGAAGACAGAGGGGGCCGTGGGGGCTTGGTAGGTGGTTTGGGGAGGGGTAGTGACTGGGGCAACTTCCAGGCCGGGCTGCAGTCGGGCACAGGTCCAACCTGCGGCCTCCTTGTACATTGTACGCTTCTTTATGCTGCGCCTCATTTTCCCATTCATCCCATTCAATTCACTGGTGTTGTTGAAATACCCAGAGAAAAATATGTGCCGCTGATAGACATGAATTAAAAGACCAAAATTATTATCAGGTCAGGCATTTTGACTTCATTGAAAATGACCCTTCAGAGACATCCCTGCCTCTTCAGGCTAGTAGTATGTTTGGGGAACCAAAACTAATAATAGGAATTCATTTCGGTGCTTTGCGGTTTCTAGTTTACTGCCCGCGTACAAGTGTCATAAATCGTGGCAGCTTAATACTATGCTCCTCACTCGAAAGTCCATTCCACGACATGTAGCACAGTCGTCATCAATAATGGTGACTATTTGGCGAAAAAAGTGCGAAACAGTCCAAAACTATTGGGTTTAAATACGATCTAAATACGAACTCAGCAGGGCTCTGGGGAAAAAACTTATTTTAGTTAATGTGTGGCAGTTGATTTTTTTTTAAAGAGATTAGTTTCCAAGAATCCTACAAGTGCTGCCTGATATTTTGTCTCATTTCCTATTCGATAAGGTTTCCCTGGAACTCTGTCTACAACAAAATAATTAAATGACTTGGCTAATAGAGAGTTTATAATTGTTAAGCGCTTGGCGAATTCGAATACTTGGTAGCTGGTAAAGAGTGGTGACCCATGGCGCCCCCTCGAGAGTACCGATACAAAGTTTGGTCAAAACAAAGGGCCTGGCTCTTGAACGTCAACTCGAAAATGTGTTGAAAAGTAATAAAAACGTTGGCACAATTTTATAGCCCAGAGAGCGTCGGATGAGCACAACTTTTGCACCAGGACGACTGGCACGGCATGGGGGACGAGGTGACGGGCCTGGCGTTAAACTGCCGGGCTCATAAATGTCGGCGTCATGGGGAGAATGAATAGTGTAGAGACGTCTGCAGCAGAAGACTCCTCTGCGGCGCCTCCTCTGAAAGTCTGAAGAAACTGAAGGTCAGCCGGCCAAGAGCAGAGTGTGATTTGAAAAGAATTTGCCGCCAAGGCGGTTTTCGGCTCCCTGAATGAAATTTCCTGAATTATGAATTCAAAATTAATACTGGGAACTGTCTAAGCAATCGCTACCGAAGCTTCTCCTCCCAAACTTCTTGTGCGACCATTTATCTCTTCTGAAGCTGGCAAATTGTTTTGTGTTTCGTTCTGGGCCGGGAACCACAGGTAGATCCTGTGCTGGGTCTCGATCCTGCGGGCCCAGAAACTCAATTTGCCAGATAACAGTAAAATAGGTTGCCTTCTAAAGCCTCTTGGCCGAGAGGAACTGGTTAATTGTGTTCCCAGGAAACTCTGTTATTCCGCTGTCTGCGCCATCGAAGCCTCGAAAACACAAAAGCTAATTTGCCTACAAAACTTTGTCGGGAGACCCTCGGACGAAGTCAATTAATTTCAGCCTGAACATTAGCTTGCGCCTGTAAATCTACAAGTCAGAAAGGGACAGTGGCTCTGGTTTTTTTTCAAGATTCCCCAATTCTTAATTTATAAATAAATATTCTCTGGTGTTTGATGTACAAACATGTGTGATACAATTTAAGAAACAAATTATTGTTCTTGTAAGATAATTGCAAATGGCCCCAATCATAATCCCCCCAACACTGCGGCCGTCCAATAATTTGACCCGAAACTCTCTCATACTCCAAGGATAATTTGAGCAAATTTTCAAGAGCAACATATCCGCTGACCCGAGGATCCGCAACTCCCTTTAATGGCTGAGCAATTTTCATATGACAAGCCAAGCGGGATTCTGTTCGAGCAATTTGAATCCGCAGCTCCTCGCCGGAGACCCGAAGACTTTAAATTATGATTAAGTATGATCATCTGGTGGTACTCTCTCACATGGCTTATGGCTTATGCTCGGGCAATAATAAAAAGCGGAAATGCTAATGATAGGGTTTCGCTGTTCGAACACACAGCTCCCCCACTCTCCGGTATATGTATATCCTTGCCATCCTGTAGAACGCTTCCCCAAAACCTCACGTTCCACACTCAAAACTCGAAAATGAAACAAATTTATAGTTCTTATTCCTTTGTCTCTGCGTCTGGCTCTTTGAAATTATTATTTATGCATATAATTTTGACCAGCTGCCTTTTCGGGTTTCCTTGGAAAGAGTCGTCGAGGGATTTTTATGAGAAGGAGCTGTGAGCTCCGAGGAGGTAGGCAAATTTCCTCATCGCCGCCAAGCAACAAAATAAAATATCACGACTCAGCTTTATTATGGCTAATTGGAGGCGAAGTCGGCTCGGGCTCAGGTCTGCGGTGCAAATTAAATCGCAAACAGCGCTGGGCCCACGAGGCGTATGAGTTACGACTCGCTCAGTTCATCGGAAATTTTGCGGCATGCGTTCTGAAAGCGAAGGCGCCAGGATCCGGTGCAGGCATCCCAGGCTCAGACCCACCAGCACCATACAAAAGGCTGCATTGCTCAATTCAAACAGAACGTAGCTCAAATTTTCAATTTTTTATGGTAAACATATTTTTAAGAGGCTCGTTCTCCGCTCTCAGGTCATGTTTGGATCGCGTCCTCCAGCTTCTGCCCATTGGCCGGCAATCAAACCGAGTTAACTGCCCAAACGTGTCCGAATGGCTTTCAGTTTGGACTGAATCGAATGCAATTCCTTTTGCACTTTTTATTATAATTTTTAAATGGCAGGAATAAAGTAATTATTAGTGGTGCAAAAAGGAGATATATATTTTGGTAAGCTAAACGTACGACTATACAAAAAAGATGATCATAATGCAGCTTAGGGCGCAATTTTACTTTTCATAAATAATTATGCCTGACACTTGAAAAATAATATTGATCAGGTGTTAACCTGTAATTAAAATATTTGTACGCAGCCACTACTTTACATAACGAGGTCGAGCTCGTCGAAGTCCGCTCCCACATAAATTTTGCAGTGCAAAAATTATTTTCGCCCCCCAAAAAATATTTGTTTAAGTTCGGCCCAAAACGACGCACAAAAATAAGAAGCCCAAACCAAAATCGATGTTAACCCGAAAGACAAAAGGGGCTTTCCCACAAAAAACAAATTCCCATGGCCCTATGCCTAAGCATGCATAATTTTAATTTATTTGTAGCAGCCACAGCAATACCTATACCGAGCAATACCAACAACCACAAACTGGCCAACTAATAAAAGGAAAAAGCCAAACCTGCAAAGGCAGAAAAGCAGCTCCGAGTGAGGAGACCCAGGAATATTTATGGAAATACCTTCGGGGCGGAGCTCCCGAATTGCGAAAACGTTGATCAAATTTTGCCAGATAAGCGGCGACGACGAAGACGAGCGTGGATGATGATGATGGTTATGGCAGTGGTCCAAAGCCCCATGTTTTTGGGATGTGAGCGTGACTTGGGCATATTGAAATGGTTTCAGCTTCTTCGCAGGTGCGAAAGTCAATTTCAACTAATCAGAAGAATATGGTAGTAAATTCATGAAGAACATTCAAAATGATTACGATCGAACTAGACATAATAGAGAATAGAGTGTTTTCATTTTAAGAAATTTTGTAATTGAATATTTGGGGTACATTCTACACTGCAGAATAAACATCTTAAGTGAGTGTATATTTTAAAATTGTGTATTTAAAAAAAAAGTTTAATAAAATTCTACCTACTATTAAGTTTTATTTTTGGAGTGAAAATATGAAAGCAAGTCACTTTTTATGAGTCTTACCTAAAATCAATAAATAAATAATTCATAACACAGCCACACAAAAAAAAAAGTGTCCGGGTTGGGAGATCAGAGTACCCTATCCCCATGTATTTTGGACCGCTGAACACGAATCTGAAGTCCGTTTTGGTCCTGCACGTGTACGTTTCTTCCTAACCTCAAAAAAAGTTTTACATTTTTGGAGGTATGGGACTTTATTTTTAATTTATTGGATTTTCATGAAACTGGGTACTTAGGGGTTTTTGGGGTCGCTGATTACGAATCTAAAGTCAGATTTCCCAAATTCAATATGGCGGATTCAATATGGCGGACGAATTTTCAAAAATGAAAATCCACGAATTTTTTGAAAATTCGTCCGCCATATTGAATTTTGAAAATCTGACGAATTTTCAAAAATGAAAATCCACGAATTTTTTGAAAATTCGTCCGCCATATTGAATTTTGAAAATCTGACTTCAAATTCGTAATCAGCGACCCCAAAAACCCCTGGGTACCCAGTTTCATGAAAATCCAATAAATTAAAAATAAAGTCCCATACCTCCAAAAATGTAAAACTTTTTTTGAGGTTAGGAAGAAACGTACACGTGCAGGACCAAAACGGACTTCAGATTCGTGTTCAGCGGTCCAAAATACATGGGGATAGGGTACTCTGATCTCCCAACCCGGACACTTTTTTTTTTTTGTGTGGCTGTGTAATTAACACTTTTATAAATTAAATTCGTTAATGTATATTGTTTAAGCCCCATCTGATTTTAAATACTTCTAAATCCCTTGAATATCCCTTATAAACAATATTTCCCATCCAAAGCTTGTGAGTCACGCTCCCATCTTTAAAGCACCCAGCTCATATGCATGTCGAGGTCCCAGAGTCATCAGCCAAAGGAGCTGGAGTGGGCGGTGGCAGGGTTGGTGGAGGAAGATGTAGAGAAAGAGTCTGGGGTGGAGACTGCGGCAGCTTCAACTCTGCGGCTGCCTTACAACGTCATCAGTTTTTGAAGGCGTTTCCAAAGAGCAACCGCCGAACGGGCGAACCGGCGACTGTGGGAACTCATGTTGCATGCTGCACACATACAACTCACTGCTTTCCCTGCTGGCCCCTTGCCCCGGAAAGCGGCCACCGCATCTGCATCCGAATCCGAATCCATACCGAACCGAGTCGATATCGTGCCTCTGAAATCTGCATTTGGCCGAAGCCCAGCTCCATCTTCAGCCCCGACTCCCGACTCCGGCTTCGGTTTCGGTTTGAGAGCCTTCCGAGCCCAACTAGTTTGCATTTCTTTCCGCCGAGCTCTCGACAGATTGGCTGGCGTAATCTGTTTTAAAGTTGGCCCAAACCGACTCCAGCCACTTTCCACTTGATGGCTGCTGACGGTAGTCGTGCTTTGGTTATAAAAATTGAAGCCGCCATTAAATTCTGACAGTTGTCAGCTCAAGGAGGTCTCGCTGAGGCCTGCTGCTGGCCGCGAAAGTTTGGCTAAGTAGTGAGGTAACTCGGATCGACTTAATGGATACTGTACTTGGGTAAAAGGCTGATGATCATCTGTGGCCGTGGATTTGGTTACATGAGAAGGAGAATGCCAGAACGGGGTGGCAGGCTATTTGCAACTTCGGAGCCTATCTGGGCATTTAGCCGGTAATGGCTCTGCAGACTAATGGCCTAATGGGTTAACGAATCCAACTTTAATGTCTCGCCTATCAAAAATTGTGCAAAAATCATTCATAATTTATATTTGATCGATGATTCGGCGATAACCGAGTCTATTTTAATAACATTAAAAAATTACCAGTGCTAGAAGTACTCAATGATAACCGATCGGTGGTATTGATAACAAAATGTTAACTTTCAATTAAAGTGTGGGTATATTATTCTAAGCTTGGACGAAATTTAACATTTAAATTATTTACTTTAAAATAAGCTAAAAGCCCTGCAATTATTTATATTATTTAATTAATTGATGGTCAAGGCATACTATAAGCTCAGACCACACTTAAATTTGTTTATAAGCAGATTATTTTTATTTTTTTAAATGTCTTATCTAAATTAGTTCAGATAATTTAGTTATGCATATAATTATGAATAATATAATAGTGGTATTGCAAAGTAACCAGAATACCAAACTCTATAGCTTTACAATACCTTCCTTAGGAAAACACCTTTTGTAAGCTTTTCAGGTAGCAATCAGAGCTATCAGTCACCTGGCATCCGTTCTTGATGAGTTCAAATTGCTACTGCACTCTCCGCAGACAGGGGAACCCATCTTCATTTATCATTTTCAATAATAATCAAAAGCCTTCAAAAGCGATGAATGAAACCGAAAAGGCGTCCGCGTCTCCCAGACAAAAGCTGACAGACTGCAATCAAGGTGGAGCCGAACAAAAGATTCTGGCGGAGAATTCCCGACCGGCGGGGTTATTAAAAAAGAATTTGCATAAAAGACAAGCCGGGGCACGGGCAAAACCACAAGGATTAAGCAATAAATAACTGGGTGGCGGGGAAAGGGCTGAGAATGCCAAGTGTTTAATTTTCTATGAAATTATATTCAAATTAGTTTGATGTTGCCGGCAGATGCTCAAAACTTTGCTGTGCAAATGGCATAATTATGGGATAGACACAAAGCACTTCGGATCACTGCGAGGGCACTTGAAATTATGCTAAAATGCCAAACGGCGAAGAGGTGTGACCAAGCTGGTGGCACAAAGCGGGGCTTGACTGTGGCTCCGCTCATCAATTATCCACGTGCTTACAGGGGCCAGCAATTTGTTAGATGTCGGTGGGGCTGGTGCGGCCTGTGGGTTGGCCCAGAAGCTCTGGGGAGAGGCGATTCGCTTTTGACACCTCTGACGTGATTATAGCACTTTTATGCTTGACTATTAATGATTCTTCTACCCAATAGATGCACTAGAGGCAAAAAAAAGCAACATGTAGCACGGGGCCTTTAATCTACTGGTTTAAAATAAAATGTTTCTCTTAATTAAGAGGGGGGAAACTGAGTAGAGTTTTGAAAAATCGGAAATTTTTTTTCTGCTTAAAAAATTCTTTAAGGTCTAAAAAATAACATATCAAAAGATAGAGTCCTGCAAAAGTGTCAAGTGTCGAAATTTTCCATTCTGCGGCGATGCCTCACAGGTATATCCCACAGTTCTTAAAACTTCAAACACGTTTTTCTCGAAACCGCTTTTTTTGAGTTGGCCGAACACATAACTCGAACAACTCTTAACCTATCGATCTAAAATTTTGGCAGTATACTCAAAATACCGATGTCTATCGACACACGTAGGATATTTTTTTATATTGGTTACTTTTTTTTTAATCAACAATTTTGTGACGTTTTTTGTTCGTGAAAAATAAAAATTTTTCAATCACTCACCATTTTGCAAAAAATCAATATATCGAAAAAATCCTACGTGTGTCGATAGCCGTTGATGTACAGAAACTAACCAAACTTGATTTTTTGTTCTAGATCAAAAATTAAGGACGTTAGGTGTTCGGCCATGGACCCCCTTTAAGAAAATAGGGTCTTCCAGTAAAGGCTGCAGAGCCGCCATTTTGTTTTCGATTTATAAAAAAAATAATTTATTTTGTACTTTAAATATAATATAATAAAACCTCATTTACAAATTTTCGATTGGCTTTTTCATTTGGCCAACAAAAATTCCAGAAAATCCACTTTTGTTGCGCCTGTTACTCAGATGTCCCCCCTTAAAGACAAAATTCTTTTTTAAATGTATTTAACAAGTAAATACAAAAAATATTTAAAAGTGTTAGGACACGCTTTTACTATGCTTCCTTAGTAAAAATATAAATATTTCCAATACTTTTTTAAATGTATGCCCTCGAAACTCAATCGTATCTTTTCTAAGCAATTTGTTTCTGCATTATCTGACTAGCTCGGTCAGTTTCTCTGGCACACCTCTGATATAAAACTATTTAGGTTCACTCTATAAATGTCTGATATTTGCAAAAATATAGAAAAAAAGTTACCAAACCTTAATTTTAGTTTATTTAATATATTATATTATTATACTTTGTAAATTTTTATATCCATTTATTAATTAAAACCTAGTTTACCACCAAAACTTGTCTTTAAGCTTTAATTCTGATTTCCATAATGCCCGGCAAAAACAAAATTTAATTGCTCTACATGCGATTTTGTTTCCTGAGCCACAGGGCCATGTTAATTTTCTCAGACCGAGTCACTTATGAGCGGGCAAATATTCAAAACTCGGCCATAGAACTCTTTCGGGCCGGCTGCCGCAAAGGGCACATCAAATGTAGCACAGAAATACTATAAATATTGCGTGCAGACACCAGACAATTTTGTGAAAAGCAAACTAAGAGATACAAAAAATAAATAAAAAGCGAACAGAAGTCGGGCAGGGAGACGACCACTGACGATTGGCTGATGAGAGGGCGCTACTATGATGGTAATGTTGCGCCTGATGATGATGTTTAGGTCCGGTCTTTGGTCTTTGGGAGTGAAGTGCAGTGCAGCATGCAGCAACGTGTCTGCTGATGAGGCTAATGATATGAAAATGAGTCCGAGCCCCAGATGACACGAAAGTGTAAGGAGCGAGCAGAACAAAGTTCGACTCGGGGAGCAGAGGGCGAAGTTGGGGCTATAGCGTATTCCATACAGCATAATCATTTCATTTTATGAATGGAGCAGAGACCGCATAATAAATCAAAAGACACACACGTTGCCAAAACGAACAAAGACGAGCCAAGCTCGAAAACCGAGCGTGATCGGGGCAGGAAATGGAAATGAGCTTGCATTATCAAAACGGCGAGGTGTGGATAAAGAGCGATCCTAAGGAAAACAAAGTTCCATATATTAATAGTATTTGTAATGAGTTATAATAGCGTCGGTATATGGAATTCCTATACCAGAAATATTAGTTAGAAACTTAATATCGAGGTATAAACAAAAAAGAAATCACAGTTTTTTTTTAAGATTTAACGAAGAAAACATATTAGGAAGCTTTACAGATAATATTGTTTTAAAGCTCTAACTTACAATTATATTTAATAATGTAAATACATTTTGTTTTTAATACTAAGCCAACTCCTTCAAATTGAGGAGTTTTCCTCAGAATTTTCTCCTTCTTAGAAAATCAATAAGTATCATGTAACAGTATCAATGAAGTTATTAAATGTATGTAACTATATCTGTACCTATAAGAAATAGAACTTTATTTAACCTTAGTTACACCCACACCCAAAACATTACAATCCCCCCTCGCTTGTGGCTGCAGCTGCCAAAATAATCATAAAACATCAAACTCACCGACTGCACTTTGCATGTTGCTGCCGTCATCATCGTCCTCGTCATTTTCGTCATGAATTGTTGCTGCTGCTGTCGCAACGTGTGTTGCTTTTGAAGGCGCCTGCAATGTTGCGGATATCGTTGCTGCCGCAGTTGTCGCTGGTGTCGGGAGTGTTGCTGCTGCCATTGTGGCCTCGGGCAGAGCATCATTTTGCTGTAATGCGACTAATGAGGCGGCAAAATTGACGTGTTGCTGCGGCGTAAAGTTAAAGACCGATGTTGCAGCAGCCGCTGATTGAGTTGTTGGCTCGTTTTTAATTGTTGCCGCCGTATGCTGTTGTTGTTGTTGCTGCTGCTGCCAGTACTCGGCGGCTATCAAATGCTGAAGACTTTGGGTAGGCAAATGCTGGCCAAACAGATTGCTCAGGTGTTGCAGCGGCGAGCTGCTAGCAACATGTTGCTGCAAGAATTGCTGCTGCAGCAGCAACTGCTGATGATGATGATGCTGCTGCTGGTGCTGGGGCTGCTGCTGCTGATGCGGATGATGATGGGAATGATGATGATTGTGGTGCGGATGATGGTAGAGCAGTGTGGATGCTGCCACGCTTTCGGTGGCCTCGCCATTGATTTTGTATTTCGAAGTTGTTGTTGGCGTTGACATTGTTAGTGCTTCCGCTGCGAACAGCTGTCGCTCGTTGCTGTTGTCGCTATAGTTGTCGTTGTTGTTGCTGATACTGCTGCTGGTGTTGCTGGCCCGATTTGTGGTATTGCAGTGGCTTTTGTATTCAAGTAACATGCCGTTTCTGCTAGCAGCCCGCTGGCGATGTTGTTGTAGTTGCTGCTGATAGTAGTTTGCTAGCAACAATGGCATAATCAATGTTTACGGCTAACTGTTCCAACAGCAGCAACATACATGGGCGGTAATCACTTCGCGCGTTCAGGCAGCCGATAGCAGATCCAAAATGGTTCTCCCTTGCTGCGACGAGCAAGCACCAATTCTCTGATTAGCCAGCTGATAGCCGCTAAGTTGGTCAAGTGGTCAAGCGACCTAAAGGCTGGTCTCTGCAATTAGGCAAAGAAGATTAATTAGCCGTGAAGTAAGGGTGTGTCGCGGTGGGGGAAGCACAACCAAGAGAGCCATAAATTATCGCAGACGAATTTATTGTCATGGTAATTGTAAAAATCAAATCCCTGTCCGGAAAGAAAATTCTAGCAAAGCCAAAGTCGCAACAATTAGAAATTCAAAGACTCAAATCGCATTTTCAGCTTACCCTTTAGCCTACAGCCCAGGGAAGGAAATTTATGCAAACTCATCACCTCGCACGCAAAGTATGATGGACATGTGAACCTGTTTATCTGCAGGTTGAAAGCCGAGCTTCTTCATTTTTCGTTTCTTTCTCTTTTTTTGTCATTTTAATTAGTTCAATTTCAGCTTATGTTATTTTGGTTAAATCTAGCCTCGTTGCGTTAAAATTTCACTCGGCACAGGCGACAAGAAATAACATGACAGAGCTGGAAATTAAAGCCCAAAAGTGACAACTCATGATTACCTTGGTTTTGCTTATCAGACAGCTGAGAAGTAGGAGGCAGAAGGGGTGGTGATCGAGTGGAGTAACCCCACCTAGGCGGGTAACGTCAGGTGAAAAGTGGTTGGAAAATCTAACTAAATATTCATATGCTGTCAAAAAGATCAAATAAAAGGATACTGGACCTCAAATTAAATATATATAACCTAATTAGGATATTTATGTGATTTTTATTTAATTTTTATTTACAGACAGTTTTGTATTTCAGTGTAGCAATCAAAACTGCCTTCTCCACATTCTTGGAGCATTAAACTCCACTCGGCAGTCAAACTCGGCATCAAAACGAGCACATTAATACAACAGACTCCGATCTGCGGCCATCTCATAATTACAAGTCATCTACCTGATGTTTTTGACCATTTAAGCCACAAACGAAGAAGCTGCCCGGCTTCAATAGACGAAACAGTAGCCCGGCTACGGGGGCGGGGGCAATCATATAAAAATAAAATAATAATCCGACAATAAACACCGACAGAAACAAATTTCCATTCATATGTAGTGGAGCCTAAACACGCATAATTGCTAATGCCATTTAAATGTGCGTACAGTTCTCCGGAGATCCAATAACAAAAACTGATGTTTCGCCCAAGTCATGTTCCTTTATTAAAGATCCAGATCTAGATCCGACTGCAGCGGAAATGCCGAAAGTGACGCGGCCGATTTCTCCCGTACCATTGTTGAATATTTTCAAAAAAGTTACCCTTTAAGCGTATTACGAAATGCGTTCTGGTAGGAAAATGAGAACAAGCCGGCCATACCAAGTATTTACAGTTTAAGAACCACACAACTATGTCAGTTATTTTGGGGAGTTTTAGCGCAAAATCATGAATGTCTGCCATTTAGTGGCCATGAATTAAACGTGATTGTGAAATTATGCAAGCACATGATTACCTGACTGTAGTGGTCTGTTTAAATAGTTCGTCATATATTTGAATGAAAATAACTTAAAATGCATTCAGTATTTGCCTTGCAGGTTGCAAATATTTTGGTTTCAGGCGATTTATACTTCTGTGTAAACACTGATAAGATGCCCGGGACAGGTCTGCCCCTACAGGTCTGGAATATGACCTTTAGCCGAGTCGTTGGCTTACAATGCCTCGGCACTCATAGAAGGAGTGACAGCTCAACCTCCGCAAATAATATTTCTTGGAAACTTTTTGCCTTACTTGCTAATCAGTTTTTGGAAGGGCTTTAGGTAGTCAGATGTGTGTAGATAAACATAAATAAAAAATTGTCAATTAATAGAAGTATATTTTCAGCTGGAGGACTTAAAATGCTAATAGAAGTTTATTTCTCCAGATCCGCGTACTAGCGGAAATTCAAAATTAATTACATTTAATGCATAACCAAATAAAAAAGGTGTCCCATCGATTTCTGTCAGCTCCGTATCATCGAAGTGGGTCTAAATTTTGTTCCCATTTATGAATAATGGGCGCCATTCGTAAAGTGCCAACTGGAGATTTCCTGGCTCAAGACGATTTATTGGAAAGAACCGGAAAATTAAGCCCAGAATGTTGAAGACTGAATAAAACAATTTGCGACTTAACAACTAAGACAAATTAAACCCAAATGCAGCTTAATTATAATAAATATGTTACCGATTGGCCTGTCGCCGAGTTCCTAATTCATAATTCTAAGCAAACTGTTTGCCTTTCTATCTAGACATCATTGGTGGGCATGTTTTTACACTTTGGCACTCGGCTCTGGCTTGACTCATTCTCATTTCCATTTAATGGTATCACCCGGTACTATCTTGATAACCGTCGTGTTTATCGTCAGCCAGGTCTTAGTGTAATTGACTAATGAATGCCATTCATTGTTGCCTGTTTTTCCAAACTTGTGACAAATTTTATTTATTGTTACATATGTACGTATTGTTTTTCTTACAATTGCCATGAACATGCAATTATCAAGTGGAAGGCACTGATCGATTTATAAAAGAACCATACCAGTTAGTCCAACAAAGGGGAAAAACAGAACTCAAAACAAGTCAAGATCTATAAAAATGGGAATAGTTCTCGGAACTGCTATATTGGCAATAGACTAATTTTTAGATAACGAAATGCACATTGTAAAGTATATATTAGTTTTGCTTTTAATTTATGACTTTAGTATATACAGTTAAATACAAATATTGATAGGAAGTAAAGGATTAGAAGGGAGACCTACAACACCGGATACCTTACACTTTAATAGATAATACCTGTAACTGCTTCTGAAGCTAATGCAGTTTGGGATTGAAATATAGTCGATTACGTGGTCGGGGCTTCTCGAAATCTTTCACCCTTAACAACTGATTAACACTTGAGCCTAAGTACTAACACCCTAAGTACTATCGTACTGGACCTAACCTAACCCAAAATCAACGCCTCGAGGCGAGTAACCGGATCGAACCGATTCCCAAGATTGCAAAAAGTGAAACGTGTTAAACGCGAAACAAGCCCCCCCTGAACTTTGTCCAGGCCCAAAATCAGCCCATACTCCTACATGGACACATAGATTCCATTGTTTGTTCTTGTAGAAAGAATCGTCGAAAGAATTCCTAGAACTGTGGCACTTACCTCACCGCCAAGCGCTCAAGTGACCACTGAAGTGAGCTCAAGTGGAGGGCACAATAAACGAAATCAGGTGAATTTAATAAACTCTAATCACAGGCCTTCAACTTATTTGTTAATTTTGCAAATTATATTTTATTGAGTCGTTCCTATCGCTCATCCGATTATACGGAGTAATTTACGAAGCAGGCATTTGTGGTGGGGGTGGCAGTATAAGGACTCCTTCGAGAAGCTCTGTATATCTCCGTCGATGAAATCAATATTCTTATCGACTGCTGACTCGTACTTTTGCAAAGTCAAATTTTGAGACTATATAACGATAGTGATTCATATACCATATGGCATATGTAAATTAAATACATATGGATAAGGAATAAATAGAAGTCTAGATAAGATTTCAAGTAAATAATTGTTTAGGTAAAACAATGAGTTGCATCATAAACATATAGATTTTCTAGAAAGAGTTTTTTGATTTTACAATTTTTTTATAGATTATAGATGGACATTGCCCTTCTGAGAACTATTCGCTCGATAACATAGATGCATTATTTTATTAAGCTATTAAAACTTGATCAAGATATCTTAAAATAAGAAGGGCATCAAGGTGACACCAAGATTCGAACTGATACCCATCCAATTGATTAGTTTCTTGTGGGCCCTGGGCAAACGGCATTGTCACACACGTCAGCGATGATATGCAAAGTGCTGAATTTGGTTGAAGTGCCAGGTGTGGACTTTATCTCACCAGACCATTACCTTTGGCTCACTTGCCTGACGGTCTGACGGCCTGCCAGAGTGACAGCCTGCCAAGCAGCCAAAGTGTCTGTATTTGTGCCGAGTGTCTTATCAGGACAGAACAAACAAATTGAACTCATTTTTCTTTCTCGAACAACAGCTTCGACGCAATTGTCGACACGAGTCTACATAGATACTCCAATAAGACCCGAGTTGTCTCGACTTGGCCTGGCTTAATCAGCGCGGTTCGGTTTGGAGAGCACCTTCCGAATATGGTAAATGGGAAAATGCAGTCAAGATAATGCTCCGCCGAGAAGGAAGCAGAAGAACGAGAAGCAGCAGCAGTCGGGTTCCATTCCATTTTTATCTAATTAGGCTAAGCAGGCACAACGCCACATCGCCACATACGAACAAATATTTATTATTGTACTGTAAAAATAATCAATCACTTGATCGTTACAGCAAATGGTAATGGTATCTGTATAGCTGTATCTCTGTACCTCTATCTGTATCGGTGTAGTCGCCAGCCAGATAACGGCATTTAAATAAGAAAAGGGGAATGGAAGAACAAAAAGGAAATGCAGCTCCAACTTGTCCATAAGAGACACTTAAACTCGGAACGCTCCACAAGTGTTATGCTAATAAAACACATCGCAGCGATCGCCTCCTTATCAGTAGGGCAACAAAATATACGAGTGTATACAGATAAGGATATACACAATAAACAAATCGAGAGGCGACGATATTTAGGTATAAATCGATCGGTTCGCCTTACATTTGTTTAATGTATTTATTTCAATTTCAATATTATTTATCGCTCGTCGGTTCACCCCGGCGACATTGCGAAAGGTATACTGGTATTATCTTGAGCCGTGTGGCAGGGGGAGACGGGCACCACTTCAACTTGTAAAGTAAACTTTGATGCAGGTTCTGTTTACCCCCGGGCTTAAAATCAAGGAAACCCTTAACTCATGGAGTGAGGCGCCTCTTGCCCTGTTTATTAATAAGAAAAAGACTAAACATCATATCCACTTGGGAAGTGATACGGATTTGTATTTTCTCTAGAGCCTTGCAATTTTTTCAATCGTTGTTTTTGACGGAAAAATGTTGATTAACAAAATCAGGTGGCATTTCAGGTGGCGGGAAACCCCTCGGCCCATCTACTAAATTCAAGAATGTTTCATTTATTAAAGCTTGTTACAGATTTAAGATTAGGATTGTGAAATACAAGCAGGTTTCTACTAATTAAGTGATTCACGATTAGGGGCCCAGGAGACCCGGGGCGATCCTATTAAAAGAGCTTGTTTTGACAATTGACTAACAACATTTGGGCTGATTAGATTAATAAAATATTATACTACTTCAGTAAATTTATGTTCTTTTTTTGCATTTCAAAAAGTTCAAGTTGGACTTTTTAAATTTAATAGTACGGATTTGGCTTTCTCCCTAACCATACCTCTTCTAAACTTCACTATTCTTGCATAAATTTAATATTTTCTATTCCGTAAACTAAATAAATTCTATATCCCAATGGCCCTCTTGTGAAGCTAATAAAGCATTTCAAGGAATATATTTTGGTACCACGCTATTTATTTTTAATAAAATATGTATACATATATCGCTTTTTGAAGGCTAATAAAAAAAATTTCTTCAGTGTGCCTTTCAGATTCAGATTTTTAAAATTATTTTTTATTTGTAATGAAAATTCTGTACCTTTTCAAATTCTCATTCTTGAAAAATAATTAATAATATTTATTCAGCAAGATAAATTAATTTATACCCTATTAACCCTCTCAATTGTAGGTGCCGGAGAATTACAGTTCCTTACCTTGCGCTTTTATTTTTCAAAACTCGTCTAAAAAGTTAAAAAAAAAGGTTGATAAACTGGCCATAAATTTTCACTTTTGTGCTGCACAAATAAAAAGTAACTTTTTCCAAAAAATTTATATATTCCTAATTCAATATGTTATAATCATGCTGCTTCCGAAATTTACGGATCTTGAACGCTCCTCCAAACTCACAAATGCCGTCGTTAAAACGCAAACTGCCGCACAACAATATCGCGACAAAATCGCGTCGCGAACGCCAAGAGGGTAGGTTTCTTCTCAAGTCAAGCGGAGGGGGCAAGGGCGGGGGCAACGGTGTCGTGCGGATCGTATCGTATCATTATATAAGGTAACAAAGATTGCGGAGGATAGCCCCTGGCCAAAACTGCAAAAAGTCCGAGCACGCGCACTTGAGCTACAACCACTGAACGCTAAACTAAACTGAGGCGAGCTCGCCAAAAGTATCTTAAAGATGCGCGGCAGATCGAGCGAGCTGCAACAAGTTTTTTCGCCAAATCCATAAAAAAAAAAGGCAAATAAACAAACGGCAGCCAGTGCACGCAAACAAATGCAATTTGCGGATGTGTATCTGCATCTGTGTGTTTGCGTATCTGATGCAGCTCCCCGTACCCACACACAAATGCGAATTGGGAGCAATGTGTGGGAGCTTGCAACATTGCACCTGGGCAGAGAGAGAAAAGCAAAGCAGAGCGAACTCCACTGATAACGCTTCTCTCGTGGCGACATTCGCGACTCTCTCTCTCTCTCTTTCCCCACGCACCCACACCACTGTAAAAAGCTACGATCGCTCTCTTACGATCCACAAAAAGCTGTTCACATAGGGTGGAAAGAGATAGCTGCTTGACTGGTTTATTTAAATTTATGATTATCGGTGTTTAGGTGTGTGCGTGATAGCTGTGTGTTTGCTTAATCCAATTGGAGGTGGAGCTGGTAGTGCTGCTGCTGTGCTCCTCTATCCAGTTGGGGGATACGCGCATAGATTCTCATTCCGACTGCATTAAACTCGCCAACTGTTACTCAGAAGTTGGAGATTTATTTTGGGCTCGGTTCCCTATCCAATTGGATTTGTGATTTCCAAACTGGTTTCCCTTGCGACTCTTATTGGCAGGGCTATTTTTGGGCCTCTTTTGGCTATCAGCTACATTTTTGACGTTCTTAAAAAAGAATTTCAGTACTAACCACTAAAGCTATCTTTTATGAAAATATCTTAAAGAAAATATTTAAGATATAAATATTATTGTATACCTATGTAAATCTTAGTTTTTCGATTCATAAATTTGATTTGTTTTTAACCCAAAATGTCTTTCAAAAGAAAACCATAATTAATTACAATGGTTATTTCTGTATTTTTATTATATTATTCAGCTTTTTAATATACAAATATTTATATTAAATTATTATGGTTAAGTCCTAAACAAAAATTTGGGTTATCACTGAGCAGCGATAGCCCATCAGTCGTTTTTTAAAAGGTTCATTATATTTTTATAATCATTGAATCTTGAAGAAATATAAATTAAATTTAATAATTCCCTAAGCTATCCAACAAAGAAAATATAAATTCATTAGACACTTCAAAGTCCCTTTGCCTTAGGTTGCTAAACCTCAATAAAAGGTTATTGTTACTTATTTTTTAGGCGCCGCTGCTTCTGCCTCTGTACTACATATCGCATACGCACGATCTGCTGACACAATTCCGAGAGCAATTAAGTTGATACACCTCCTCGGGCCGGGCTTCGCTCCAAGCGCAATGTGCCGGCGTTTAAGAAAGCTGTCAAGCTGGGCATTTCAGCAGCAGCATACCCTCCGATCCGGGCGCCTGATTCCGGCCAACTGGAGCTTGGCCAATTGTTTACCATATGCAGTCCGGCCAGGCATTCCAAACTGTCCACTCGGGCTTATTAGCCTGTCGTTTGCATTTCAGCGGCATTTCCACTTTGTTGAAGGCGCCGGCCCCCCGCTCTCGGGGCTCAATTTGAATGCAAATTCCAGGCATTGCGAGCTTTTGGCCATTCAAATGTTGCCGCTCCCCAGTGGCCACGAAGATTTACATTTTGGGCCGATGCTGAGGATACTCTACATGGGCATAAAAATGAAATTGATTAGTCATTGGGAGTATATGTAAATATTAAAAATAAAAAAGTAGTATGACTGATTAATAATCATTTCATTATTTTTTTATTATGGTCATTATTTTTAAATACATATGTACTTACATACATATGTATGGATGTACTCCCATTTTTTGGCTAAATCTCATATGAAGGGGTTTCTCAAAACTTGTTTTCGCTTAAATGTTATAAGATATACAAGTGTTAAGGTAAATCTTTTGAAAAGATTCTTTTCGCCTTTTTATATTAATTAATATTTTTAAATATTAACAATTCAGCAGAATTTAAAGATACTTTTTTTTTTATAACCTCCCAGAGGGTATTATACTTTTGGACAAAAGTGTGAAACTCTGTGTAGGAGACAGATGTCTCCTATATATACATAAAGTATATAGTGTATATTCTTGATCAGGATCACCTGATCAGTAAATTTTTCAGACATCCTTCTTTCGTTTGCACGCAGTGTTTAATTCAGAACGGCCAAGATCGGCCGACCATATCCTATAGCTCTCATATAACTAGATTGATCGGAAATGCTATAACTTTGGTTTTAGAGTTAGAGAGTTGTGTTTTGCCATGGATTCTAAATTTAGCAAAACAATACGACCCACCTAATTTCATAAAGATCGGCCGACTATATCCTATATCCTATAGACTACATCTTATAGCTGTCATACAGCTGAACGATCACAAATGGTATTTTTGAATAGAAAATTGAAAGTTTTTTAAACTGATGTTTTCTAAATAATTGGTTTTATAAGAAAATTCTGATAACGATTTATATCCCATCATAACTGCAAGGGTATATCAACTTAGGCTCCGCCCTAAGTTTGATTTCCTTTCCTGTTATTGGTATTTGAATGAATTTATAAATTATTTTTCAAATTTCTTATAGGAATATAAAATATGTTTAAAGGTTATTCTTATGTAGCTTAACTTCTTACATTGCTTAGCTTACATTAGCTAGCTTAGCTTACATTGTATTTCTATTTTGTACATGTTTTATGTAACATTCTTTTTACAATATGTTTATTAGGTCATATTACTTGCTAAAATATTTTATTGATATCATTAATTCAAATTACTATATATCCATTTCAAACTAAGAATTACGATACACTTTTATGATAGATGCCAAAATAATTGCATAGTTGGCTAATATTTGTACATTTTTATGGACCAATACGATTACAAAATCGTGGGCTGTCCTGTGGCTTCATCTGAGCATGGTTGGTTTGGTTCCTGGAACTCCAATCCATGTTTAAATTACCATTTAAATGAAATTTTTTTGTTGAGGCTTACTCTCTAACCGTGGCATTTCATCACAATGTTACATTCACATTATCCAGGCAGCATAAAATTGCAAACACATATTATTGACACATCATTATCAATCAAAGTTATGCTCAGTTGAAAGTCCGCAATGCTTCCGCAAAAAGCCGAGGAGAGGCAGGTCTTTGTCGGATTCTTCTTCTGGTTCCTCAGCAGATTACAGCTAAGTTTTATGACCATGATTTATGGCAGAATTCTTCATAGGCGGCCGTTCTGGTTTGATGGTCCAGTGCACCATGAACAGAGCTAGAATCAGAATCAGAGGCCTCCTCACCGAAAGCCGAAAACGACACACTCGCTGACACGCACAGTCTAGATACTGCTACTGCTGGATGTAAACTACTGGAGTATCTGGCAGATACGGCTCGCACTCTAGCATGCTTTATGGTCTAATCCCAATGGTTAGTTTTGTTCAACATAAACTGCTCGATTTCATGTATTCCATTCAAATGTCATAGAAAGTTGTTGCAAATCAACTTCTTTGTTTTCGCCTCCTCCGCTTTACATCCATATTTATTTGCCATAATTTTTTTGGTTTACGAGATTCTGGCTCGGTTCTCTTGTACGCCAAATGCATTTGCCTTGTTTAATCTGAAGTTAATTCGCCAAATAGGAGCATAAAATCAGCCAAATGATTGTTATGCCAAAACTAATGGCGCGATTGCGGCTAATATATGGGGATTCAATTTGAAATATTTTTTTGGAAGTGCTACTGTTTCTACTTACTCCTACTTACGAATTATATTCTTTTATATCTTATATATTCGAATTATATTATATTGTTTATTATGTAACATTGGCCAATAAACTTCTTATTTATGTATGTTCATTCTACGTTAGATAAAGATACATTAAATGTGAGGCAGAACATAAATTTATAAACTGTTTCTCTTGAAAAAAATAACTTTGATTAAAAAAGAAGAATGACAACAACGCTTCAATGGAAACTATATTATACCCGGTACTTTTTTAATTGGTATATTTTGGGAATTTTTTTCTTAAAGTAATATTTTATTACTATTATTACTATTACTATTGGTTTTCAAACTTCAACATTTGTGAAATTATTGCGTTGTTAGTTAAATATTTTGTAGGGTTGTGGCATTCTTATTTTGTAACCAATTGTATAAAATTAACCCTAAAATCTCAATTTTGATAAAAAGTTACATTAAATACGAAAAAGTAACTAAGTCAAAAGGGCCTTCTTCTACAAGTACCGGGTAAGCTACAAGAATCAAACATTTGACCTAAATCAAAAAAGTAAAAATTAAACATATTACACCAAATAGATACATTCTGTCATTCTTTATATGGATTTTTATAAGGAAATACAATTTTTTAAGAGATGATATTTTTATTTCGTTGAGTGTACTCTCTAGTAGTGATCTCTCTGCCTTTTGGCATCACATCTCCCTAAGCCAGCTAATTTCTCTTCACACTTGTAAACACGCCAAGCGAGCACATTATTCTATTTAACGCATTAAAGCCGCAATGGTTAACCCTAAACTTTGCATTTAAATTAAAAATCCTAGCCAGAACAATCCAGGGAAAACAATTAAACGTGAAACGAAAAGGGTTGTCTCCGGCCGCCTTGTTGACAAATTGCCTGATTATGCAAAGGCTGTGGAAAAAACAGAAACCATGAGTTGTATTACTTTAATTGTCGCTTTACAACGCCCGCAACAGAAAACGCAAAGTGCAGACATCGCAAGGCCATGTAATTAGGGGCTACCGACCCCCAACCCTTCTGCGTTCTGCGAGATTCTCCTGGAGCATTACAAATGAGCCATTGGCGTGCAGTTGCCTTGATTATTTTAAATTTCCCTTAACGCTCTTGCTTATGTTTAATTGTTTTTTAAGCAAATTTCGCCCCGGGGCAAAGGCGTCTGGCTTTACTTTAATATTTATTTTTTAAGTACTCATAAAATCTTGCAAATATAAAACTTTATGGTGCATATATAAAAATTAAAGGGCTCTACAATTGCTACATAATTAATTTTGGGTTAATGTATTTTATAAGAATAAAACGAAAAATAAAGCCTTTATAGCCTGGGTTGTGGGCTATTAAATTTGGAAAATCTTGACTCTAACAATGATATTTATCTTGGGCATTTTTAATTCTCTTATTTGTATTTAATTATTTAAGGGCGAGTTTCAACAGCTTCACATGTTTTTGAGGCCTCTGGCGCCAAGTAATTGGTTGATTTGAAATCTATTTCGACAGTTGCCTAATTGGAGTGTTACGACCTAGTTGTGCTTGATTGTAGATGCACCTCCTAATTGAACTGCAGTTGATGTAACTTATCAAATAATGAAGGTAAGACCTCTGGCAGAGATGTCAGATAGGTCAAGTGGAAATAAGCCATTAAGTTTACAATTCATGAAATCTGATATGGAATAAATTAAATTTTAAAATCACAGACTCTGAGGCAAGAGCGTAGCCAGAATTTTGCACAGGGGGGGGAAAAAATTTTTATTTTTTTTATTAAAAAATAATATATATATAAAAATAGTCAACATTGTCTTGGTTGACGTAAAGTAATTCAACCTTTCAAATTTCCCACTTTCAAATATATTTTGATTCATTTTTATCGATTTTCATCAACTTCCTCGGTTGATCAGGGGGGGGCAAGTGCCCCCCTCTGCACCCCCCTGCCTACGCCCTTGCTCTGAGGCCCTTGAGAACTTTAATAAAATAGGCCTAACAATACAAAGAAGCCTATGAGGCTGGTAATTATCATAAAAAGGTAAAACTTAGACTGTTCCTTATATATAAATTATATATATTGGGGGCCTTCCCTATTTTAGACCTTAGGAATACCATGGAAAGCTCTATAAACTAACCAACCTCAAAAGTAGATGAAAATGCGGCATTAAGAGACGCAAAAATGCTGTACAACAAGCGCCAAGTCGAATCAAAGTCGATTGCCGTTCGCCGATCGTGTACCACTTTGGACATATATGGAAAAATTAGTGGGATGTTTGCGGATTGCATCCAGTGTTCAGGATCCCGGAGAAGGGGACTCTCAGTCAGAGGTGTCGTCGTCATTAGCAGGTTGTGGCTGAGGAGAAAGAGCGACAAATAAACGAAATTGTTGTTCGGGTTTTTGATTATGAAATTTGACGTACTCACACTCGAGGCGGCGTTGTGGTTTGTCCCCACGGACTCCGAGTGGCAACATTTCCTCACGCCAATAAACGCGCAATTATAATAAAAATAATCACAAGAGGCGGCTGTGTTCAGTTGCTGTTGATCCTCTCCATTTGGTCATAACCGACCGGGCCAAAACCGTTGATCAGCCAAAGACCAGTGCTCAAGATCCAGAGGCAGTTTTTTCTGTTTGATCGTCGCGATCCTCGTTGGATGTCTTCAGCGGGCCGGCGCGTCTGGGCCAGTTCCCGACTGGATTATCGCCTTGGCCAACAGCTTTTTCTGCCTTTGTTCTCGTTCTCATTGCGACGACAATTGGCGAGTAATTGCTGCTGCATAATAATTCCCCATCCATTGTTGGCATGGTCAAGTTTTTTCGCCCCTGCGTCTGCCTTTGACAGTAGGTTTTCTGTCTCCTCTCCAAGCCGCCATTTAGGCCGTTTTTGGTTGAGTGGGTTTTTTAAATATGAATCAAAACTCAATAGAGATAGTTTTTAAATATTCATTTTTTTGCCTAATCCAATAAAGAGCTGCAATTAAAAATGGCATGAAATAAATTAACGATTGGCAATTAAACATAAATTCCATTACAAGGTGAGATTGTTTTAAGAAAAGCTTTAAAAGGCTTGGACAACTAAAAAGTGGCAAAATGATTAATTTAAAACTGTTCAGGGTAATATTAGCATTACCAATAAGGTTGGCCAGACTTTTGTTGGCCAAAGAGGCCAACTTTGCTTTGAATAATTTATTTTGACTTTTGGATGGATCCAGTTCATGAGAAAGAAATGTCCCAAATCCATGATTAAATATTATTTTATACTTTAAGCTCTATTATCGTATTTGATTTACTTGATTGGACGATCCAAGACCCTCTAGCACCCCATCCATAATGAAAACATAATCAATCAATAACTGTCCATTAGGCGATCCAACAAAAAGAGACACATTTCCACGGTCATCAAATTAATATTCAAAAAGCCTCCACTTCCAAATTGGCAACAATCTGTCAGATACATTTCATAAAAATCAAACGATGGCTAAAAAACACTCTCCGGGCGAAAAAAGTCGAAAATTGCTTTATGAACACGTTTCAATTGCGTTTAGCCAGCTCGGCAACTTGCTTGTTCGATGTCATGTACTCCATTGCTTCAGTCGAGGGAGCGACAGAAGTGTCCGGACCTGATGAAATCGATCATTTTCCCACGATCGAATAGCCGGGCATCGGATCGGTTGTCAGCCCGGGCCCAAGTCTCAATGACTAACTCTACAGGTAACTGCACAACAAATGGCCAGTTGGCCGGGCTGAAACAAAAAACACAAAACTGGCCAATAGCAGGCATTACTTGATTTGTATGTGCTGCTATGTAAATGCTATAAAAGGATTTTGATTACGACCGAGTGCTGGACCCGCCGGCCCCGGGACAAGAGACTCACAAGGTGTTTGAATTCTACTGGGATAGCTTGTGTAGAAAGCCTGTGCATCCGGAAGAATGACCAGGCACCTTTGATTGTATTTATTCTTTCTAACTCATTTCTTTAGGTTATAAAATAAATATTTTATGATTTACATATAAAGAAATTTATAAGTTAAGATCAACTGAAAATATAAATTGAACTAGCTCCTCCTGACCTCATATTGTAGCACACTTTCTACCCATTCTATCCCCAACTACACAACATGAATTAACAATTTTCCAGCAGGGTCTTATTCTAATTAGCAACCTTTTCACCTTTCCCTGTCGACACCTTTTGCCCTCGTTTGACACTGGTCTTACGCACTTGCCATGACTTTGGAAAAAATGTTTGAGAGGCTTAATTGGGGCGGACAGTCCCAGCTCGATCGGCTCAATTTTTGACATGTTTTCTATTTGTCCAATTTGTCAGGTTTTGACCTGTCCGTTTTCGGCTTTAAAACGGAAATGATCCGGCAGAAACGCCGGGGCTTATGGATTTTGGAATTACCACCAATCCATTGACTTTTAAATTAATTTGAAAGCGTGGCCAGTTTGGGCTGGGCTTCGACATCCAAGTTATATTTAAATTGGGCTCGTGTTCAAACAATGCTTATTTTTCGTCTTGATTGGGGCAAGCGTGCTATTTAGTTTATTTATTTTTTTAGCGATACGTGTTGAAGCATATGTTCAGTAATCTATGTTGGATTTTCGGATGTTGAACATAAAAAGCAATAGAAAAGCTCATATGCCTAATTTTGTATTGAAAATTAGAAATGGTTTTTTATAGTAATTGGTTATAAAAATCGTTCTTAGAAATTGTTGTAAAAACATTAGGATATAATACTTTGAGTCACTTTTTAACTTGTTACTTCACTTTAACTTTTCAGTTTTGGTGTCTTCATAGGTTTTCTACAGATATACATACAGCAAAGATCCAAAAATATTATCAACATTTCTCTCCAATGAAGTGTTCCTGCTCTCCTCAAAAGTCAGATATAGACTGAAGAGTTCCCTTAAAAAATAATGTTTCTAACCACCCTGTCGATAAAAAACGAACATTTCAACCCTTTACTTACTTCCAATACCAAAACTTTGCATAAGGCCTGTGGCACTTCCATTTTTAGAACTCTTCCAACCCCTTCGATAAGAAAATTTTCAGTACCCGTTTCGGACGCCAGATGGCGCTGCCCATGGACCATTTCAGGTGCATTTCCAATGCGAGAAAACATTCATTAGGAGCTAGAAAAAAATTGTGAATAATTTATATAATTAATACCCCGCTACGTTGACCACGCACAGCTGGCATTTAGTCGCAACTTAAGGAGCGATCTCTCAGCTGCTGTTTAATAAAATATTTTAAATAATTCCGTAATCTAAATGCAGTCATCGTCAGAGCACAGAAACAGCCTCAGAAGCATCCGAGCAAAAGAACGCTGGCGACATTTTCAGGCAACAGAGGCAACAGGATGCTGCCACTCGATGTGGCACTGGGAAAGAAATTCTAAATACCAACGAGTCACAGCAGCATCCAGCACAAATCACAAATTGTCACGTTAATAGTGGCAGCCATCCCGGTCCGCCGCCCCCTGCCTATCCCCTCCCGCCTGTGCCCCACAGGGCCGTCTCATTTGAGCTTGTCTTGCATTTCGCATCCGTATAAATGCAATGTAAATTTTTTTTGTGTTGTGCGCGCCATTGCATATGTCAAGACAACAACAAAACGTTGACGGAGGAGCTGCCCGAACGGTGGAGTAGGGGGCTGTGAAGTGGAAAGCGTTCGAGATGGCACCGTGAGGACCCATCACATGGTTCAATTGTTAAAAGTTCGACATGGGCTTTATGCCCACTGATTGAGAGTAAAAAATAGTTTACATATCATTTGATTATTTTATTTTTGAAATATGTGGGTTATTATCAGATTGGTATATCAGGTAAGTTCGAAATTAGATTTATTTGTAATATATTTAAAAAAATGTCATTTTTTATGTCAACACTTTATGTGAAAATATTTTCAGGTTTAGAGAAAGTATGGAACATTATAAAGAAAAGTGGACTTTAAAGGAATAAGGAAGTGTCAATAAACATACATATGTACTCCCAAAAAATACATTAAAAAACCTGTTAATCAAAATATATCACACAGAGAAATTAATTTATTAAGACACTAGTAAATGCAAGACATATAAGTAATTGCTGATAAATAAGACTGATAAATAATACATAAAAAGAGAATCAATTTATAGGACACCAGTCCTACTGATAAATAAATATAGAATCCGAATGTATCCAGCCATTTTAGTATTTTAATATTACTCTAAACCTTAACCGATCATGCCTCACCTTTCACGGTTCTCTAATATTCATATCAAATGTTAATAAATAGTTCTGACAGTTCAAATAGAAAAGATATATATATGTATGTAATTTATGTTTTTATTTAGTTAAGACACAGAATATGAATGTGCAAGTGTGTTAAGTTTAAAAATGTTAATAAAATTCACTTCCATGTTTATAGTAAAATCAGTGTTTATGTCAGTATTAGTAGTAATATAATAAGTTAAGACTTGAAGAATGAGAAAAAAATAAAAATTAAGCCGCGATCATGCCAGCGTTCCATCTCCAATAGCGGAGGTCTGATGCATTCGCATTGGCAGCTACTTCTCTCCGTCTCTCGGCACGTTTCGCCTTGATAATTTATGAGACGCCTTATTAACATCAGTCAGCATCCGACTCCGACTGGAGGCTGCGTCTCAGACTGTGGTTCGCCTGCTCTTGGTCCGTGGCATCCAACTGGCTTTCTCGGAAAGGAATCTGCGCTTTTTGCCGGCTCTCTCATCGACTGCCACATTTTCACTCATTTTAATGTAATTTCTGCTGCTTAGTTTGTAAATTATTTTAATTTAACTTTTGTCATAATTTATTGCATGTTGCCCTTGAAACGGGGATCACATGTGTCCAGCATGTACACACTTTTTCCCTTGGCCGGAACAGGCTATATGAGCATGCAAATCAGGCCTCAAACGTCCTCGCCGAATCTCATTCTATGCAAATCGAATGGTCCCCATCGGTTCGAGTTCCTCCAGATGAGATGAGGAGCGTAGAGGTGACTCGTTAGGTGGTCAGCCGCTGGGATTTGCATAAGTATGTCGACTTTCAATTAAATGCCAATGCTTGATCAGTTGTTAAAGGCATTCCGAATGTTAATTCTCAAGTGCATTTGATCCGAAGCCCAGTTGCCGAATGAAAAAAATACTCTTACCTGGGATATAATATGGATAACCAAATACTCTTTAGGTGATAAATTGATAAATAATTTCAACATAAAGTAGATATAAAATCATTCACTATATTTGTCTTATAGTAATCCCAAACATTTTAAACTTGTTTCATTATTTTTCCAAAAATTTCAAAAAGTGTTTCCATAGCCAGTGTGCACTTGGCCAAAGTTTAATAAACTACATTTACGTTTAAAAGGAATAACAATCAGCTCAATGACAAGCAGAGCAAATACGTAAGCTTGAGTCGAGACGATTGAGGGCAAAAGAAAATGTTTGCATAAATTTAAAAAAGCAGCCTGACCCCGTAATTGTGCTCAAAACAATTATCAAATGTGCATAAACAAAGCTTCAGTAATGGCCCAGAAAAACACCTAAAAGGATTTTAGTCAAGGAAAATTGGTTGGATGATTTTTCATAATTTTACACAAAATTGGCTGCTCCTGGGTGAAGGGATAGGGATCGAGGGACCATGACGAATCGCTGATAAATTGGCACTCTACCAGCGGCCAGCACAGGTCCATCTTCGTTTCGGTCAAATTACAGTATTTAAAAATCTTTAATAAGCGCAAAATCTGGAATGGAATACTCAGCGACCCACTTTAGATGCACTTCGGACGGGCTAGGGGCGTGTCCGCGATCTTGAAAAGCGCCGACACCTCAACACATCATCAGCTGTAGATCGACTTGTATGCACCGAAGCTGGAACAGTAGCCCTCAGATGCCAACATTCTTCTGGACGGCTACTGAGGTGATATTTAAATGATTCAGGCTGACTCACTCTCTGCCAAAAAGCGAATGTTTTCAATTGTTTAGAATGGAAATTTAAGATCGTCTCAACAATGAACAATTTGGTTGACTATAGAGATTGCCTCCCAATTAAGGTTTTGAAGCGTGAATAATATTCCAGATTATTCCATTATGGTTTACGTCGACCGGAAATATTTTAGGAGCCAATTGGATTAATCTTTCATAAGGTAAGGAATACATGCATGAAATACTTAGTAAAATTGAAGCTTGGACATTCCTTTCGACTGGGTTTATGGTAATGGAGATCAATCATCGGCCGATTAACTGACTAACTAGCCTCGTGATCTCTAAATAATTATGCAAATTTTTGAATTGCAATTGCAATTACTGGCACGTTAATAAGCAGAAATCGGCAGCTGAAAAACCTCGACAATTATTCAAACGAAAAATTGTTTTCCAACAGCTGCAAGATCGAACTAAAATCTGACACACCGTTTCAGATGGAGGAACAGAGAGGTACTCGCATGCTGGCGACCAGGCGACATTGCTGTTGAAGTGTTGTTGCCAGTTGCAACTGAGTGTTGCTGCGGCTGCCGTCCTGTCCTCGAAGCTGGCTGGCTTGCAGGCAGGCAGCTGTCAGTCAGTTTGACGTTTTTGACCAAATCGTGTAAAAACCGTTGAAAACGACAAACGACACATCGCCAACAGCTGAAGTCTCGAACAGATGCAAGCTTTTCAATTGCAACTTTTTGAGATGTCAGCGTGAAAAGGTAGTTCTTTGCCAAAATTTCCAAGTTTAATTGTTTGCATCAAGAGAATTAAATAATAATAATTTATTGTCAATAGATTTAAATTTATAATTAATTTTCAAAGAAACTTGAAACTTCCTTATAAACTCCAATTTAGACAAAAAAAATATAAAAATTAATTTAGGGAATATATGGTAAAATTAAGTCGTATCATTCTCCAAAAGTACCACCTCTAATACCTCCATCCCTTCCCGATAAAGGCAAACTGATTTTTTAATTTTTACGCTTTTTGTCAGCCTGGTTGATGGATTGCCTCGCGCGTCCCCCCGGACCGATTAATTGTTGGAAATCGCAAGCGCGCACCTCTCCTCAAATGTTGGTTTTGCGGCTTGGAAAATGTAAATGATGCTTTGTAGCTTTTTCCTCGCCCCTCGAGTTGCTTTTAATGAGGTACAACTATTTGCATTTTGATTGACAGCGCTGGAGATTGTCGAAATTGGACATGCGCACGGATGCATATTTGGCAAATGTGATAATGACGCTGGCGAAACAAGAAAATTCCTCAATAAAAAAATACTAAAGGTGGCTTCAAAATTGTATTTTAGATTGTTGTCGGTGGTAACTTTTTTTATAAAATTTTTTGCTGCCTCCAAAAAAGGTTTATGAAACATTCTTGAAAAGGGGTTACATTTTTCTCATGGTCACACTGAAAAATTGATCTAAAAATAAAGGTCACACTTAAAGGGGTTGTGGTGTTTTGTTTTTTGGAAAGAAGGGATTCGCTTTTTACCAAAGGGTTGAAAGGTTTGATTTCGCATTGCCGGCAATCCTTTCCATTGACTCCCTAGAGACGTTCATTCCAGCGGGTGGTGCGTTTCCCGTTTTTTATTAGAGTCGTTCACATTTCAGTGCGCATATTCAAATTTTGTTTAAACTGGAAATCTTTCCAAGGCAGAAATTTGTATAAAAGGGCAGACAGGCACAAAGAACACGCAGTCACTCCGAAACCGACAACTCTCGCGAACGGTTCCCGGACATAGGATTGTTCTTGGATACTATTTGGACTCTACTTCGAGGAAAATGTGGATTACACTGAAACGGATTACAAATTAAACATTTTTTTAATGAATTTTATTTTAAATTTGTATCCGCACATATTGTCTCTTCTAATTCCCCGTAATTAGCAATGATTTTCAGTTTCTGCCTCGTTAAAGGCCTTAAGCAAGTACTGCGGCAATGCCTTTGGATCAAAATCTGCTCCATCAACAATTTGCGTGCCAAACTGTGAACAGAGAAGCCAGCCGCCTTTGCAGAGGAGGCAACTGTTTATGCATTTTGTGCAGCGAGTGCAACAAATTTAATTGTACCAATAGACATGCATTGGCAGTAAAAACCAAAACTAATAACACTCGCAAAAATAGTAAAAACCTTGGCTAAGTGGCAATAAAAATGCACAACACCAAAATTTCAGCCCAGCGACCATGCAATGATATCATTTCGCCTCCATACACATACCATCCTGCGTGTTGTTAATTAAGCTCATTAATTTCCGCTGCTGTCGCTTGCCAACAATGGCAAACACAACGGCGATGGTTCTTTACCTGGCTAAAAGCAAGCACCAACGAAAACGAGGAAATGAAGACGTTAACCGACTGCAAAGGCAATGCAAAGATACTCGGATACGCAAAACTGCACCCCAACACACATATTTCATTTCCCCTGATAATTTATTTAGTATTTCTTTATTTAATTTTCTATTTTATTATATTTTCGCTGCCCGGCGGTTTGTTGCCTTTGTCTATAGCCCCTAATGTGTAACTGTGCAGCGAAAAAATGAAATTAATTTTGAAAAATAACAATAATATCTTAGGCTTCATTCGGCATAATTTTGCCATTTTTTACGAGGTAGCCCGAGTGCGTTCGCTCCTTGAGTCTTTTGTTAAAGTCTAAATGTGATTTATTCGCTGCAAGCATAAAATGCCATTACAGCTCTTGATTTTGTTTTTTGGAAATTAATTAACATCCAAGTGGTAATGCGAAAAAGAAACTCAAACAACAAACAAGCATGGCAGATGAAAATTGCCTTTGGTCATGGAAAGCCAAAAAAATTGCTTGTTACAGTTACACTTTTCAGGGCTAACAACAGAAGTCCATATAAATTCCTTGGCTGCTGAACAATTTCGCAAATTTATAAGCCAAATTGTGGAACCTCCACTAAATATATATTCAATTGCATAGACTATGTTTCTGAAACTCAAAGTAAATAGCCGCCGTCATGCAATCTCGTCAAGTTCACACAAAAATTATTTTTGTACATTGGGTATGCATAGATAATTTGTGAAAAAATAGTGCACCACCAGCCAGGCCAGTGGCAAGCCAGATCAGGTCAGAACCAACCCGTCATTATACCGCCCAAGATGGGCTATCTCCATCTGTCCATACACTCGAGTAAGACATAAAATTATGCTAACTACGAAAATTGACGACTGCCACTGATGGAATGGAAATTGATAATGTCTCGTCGGAGGGGCCAGAGGTAGGGTTTTCCTAGGGGGAGGCCCCGATTAGCATTTAATTCTAATGCGGCTTAAACATGCAAATGATAAATTCACGTGGGGGCCTCTCGCGGGCTATTTATGTGGAAACTCTGGTGAATTTTTCAAATTTGCACTCCAGACTGGGCCACGCCCTGAGGAACCCATCGAGGCGAAGTTTTATGTGATTCAGGCATGCAAATCCACACATGGCTAATCCATGTGCCGTACTAATAAACACATTAAATTGTAATTTGTTTTTAATCCATATTACTGAAAAATAAATAAGAAGCAACAGGCTCTGGACTGGCACTCTGCAAGGCATCCAACCATTAGTTGGTAGCTCACAACCCATTATTAAGCAACATAATAACATGTCTGTGGGAATAATTTAATAAATGTAGTCCAATCCAGTTAGGCTGCACTTTTCGCTTTGCGTGAGATTTTAGCCGGAGATTTGCCCACAAACTGGTGCCGTATTAGCCATAGTTTGCCTAATCTCTTCTACAGATTTAGATATGTTTGGGCGTGTCTGAATCCGTTGAATGCGAAGCCATCATCTGGGGCTTATTTCCGAATTTACATACCTCCGGAACTTATTATAGTGCAAGTTGGATTAAGTTTAAAGGCAAGTAATTAAATATATAAGAATAGGTATCAACCCCACTAAGATTTGTTGTACCATATTCGTATTGTTTATAATAATACTTAAGACTACTATGAACCGAGGTTTAAGGAGGCTTTATGAGATTAATTTTATTTAGGCTTACACTTTTAATTTATTTAAAATTTTTATTTAGAATATATTATTTTCTTTATGAGCATCAATCTTGATTTCCTAAAATATATGCGCATTAAATCGCCATACACACATACGCCTAATCCAAGCCTAAGCCTTTAGCAAGACTTTACTGTAGAAATCTGCGTTAGATTGTGCTCTAGCACATGAATATGCGTGAAGTAAAAATTATAATTCACCTCCAAGTATATGGCAGGAACAATATGGAAATGTGTAATCTCCAGGCCCGGCTCAAAATCTAATTAAAATCGCAAGCCGATCGCGATCGGTCAGTAAGAGCTGTTCGTGTGGCACGTTGCATCATGCAAATTTACTAAAGTGTGAAATATTGCAAATTCATGCAGACACCGGGAGGCGGCCAGGAGGGCCCACCGCACCGCAGGTGGCCACTGAAAACGCTATTACTGGACCTCTAGACCAATAAATTAACACTCTATTTTCATACAATACTTTTCCAGATCGCATGCAAACTGACTAAAGCAGAAAATGCTCGAAAAGAGTTTTCCTTCAGCAACAATTAGCTATGCATATGAAAATGTATTTCACTTCTGTTCCAATTTATATAGTTTCCTTTTAATGCCAGCTTATGCCAGGGCACGCTATGGTATTGAGGAGTTTAATGGAAAAACTTCATTATTAAACCAAAAGATTATTCAAGTTGGTAAGAAACCTTAAGGGTATAATAAGAAATTTAGATTCCTTCTGCTGATAAAAATATACTACTATTAAAATTTAGGTTGAACCAAGGCAATATTTTATAACTAGAATCCTCCTATATGGTATATGGATGAAGACTCCTATATGGTATAACAAACGTAGTTGTGTACATATTGTGTTATATATATACGCAGCAAATGTATATAACAAATATGGAATATTTCTAAAAATGTCAATTTTTTGGGAAAGTTCTTACGCCAAACTATTCCGATGCCAAACTTTTATCTGAAAACCCAAATTCAGCCACATTCAGCCACAATTTTAGGATATTATAGACTTTATATTCTTTTCTAAAATTAGTTTAGTTTTTGGTTCAATTACAAAATGTGATCAACATTTTTTTTGGCGAAATTAACCTTTTTTGGGAATATTGTTATATTAAAAATTATTTTTAGAAAGAAAGGTGTGGGTGGGAGACGAAGAGTACAGGGTACCATAAGGTGGATAGTCCAGTATAGCTATCCTTTGTTCTTGATCTTTAATTAAACTATTTACCCAAAAGATTTCAAATGTAGTTCCATTACTTATTTCTAAATAAATATGTTGTGTCAAAAAATGATGGACAACAGCCAGATAAAATATCTTAAACACAAATTAATAAAAAGTTGTAGTCACTGAACATACATGAAAGCAGTTTAAAAAGAAAAAAACTTTTTTTTTAAATAACTGAGTTGCCAGTTAATAAGTATTTCTGCTCAAAGATTTTATTTTTCCGGACATTTTTTCCTGAAAAAAAAGTGAAACTGAAATTAGTGAAGCTTATCGGGTGACTCCAGGCTGTCAGTCCGGTACTTCCGCGACTCTTCGTCAGCCCTTCCTGTTGACAATGCCCCAATGTCCAGCCAACAACTGCAACATGAAGGAGCAACAATGAGCATTAGACATATGTCTGTTCTATCCAGCGATTTCATTTCCAATCCCCCACGAGCCACAGGACGATACAAGAAAAACCTACCGTAAATAATAAAAGAAATCGTCTTAGGCACGCATCCTGGACGGCTGATGGACATTTTCGCACACAGACGTATAAAAACAGGACATCGGGACAACGGACCTGACAATGCCCCACAGGACATCACTTTGAATATAAAGCAAGCGAATAAAACACAAGGAACGAATGAAAGGAGGACGTGTGGCATAAAAAACACTTCTGAGACGGAAGAGAGGAATAGGAATAAAAAAGAATTTCTTATTACAGATATTTTGCTTATCTGCAGCAAAACATTCGTTCACACTTCCCACAGGACCTCCAGTTGGGTGGGGACTCATGATTCCCTTTCATGTTGGCCAAGGGTGAATCCACTCTTCCACCCCTTGAGCACACAAGCCTCGTCGACTCTCCCTCCCGACAGAAACTTGGATGGACACAAATCCGCTTTTATATTTTCAACTGTCAATCGTAGTCGCAGCTTCCCCGCCACCCGCCCTTGTCGGCTTCTCCCTGGGTAGGTGTCGGAATTATAATCAAAGTCCAGTCCTTCCCCCAAATGAACCCATTCCAGCTCCAGGTCGCATTCCTTGCATTATCTCTGCCGCACACACACATGAACTTCCTTGATTTCCCTTCGTTTTTTTTGGCCCTCAAATTGTAAAGTGAAAATTCCGACAAAAATCGCATTTAATGCCCTTTTTTCACTTGACTGACAGTGGCTGGCTCTCTTCTTTTCTCTCAATTTTTTTCCTTCGGCCGAGCCTTTTAGTTTTCCTTTTTTTAACTTTCTAATTCTTGTATTTTTTTTACTTTTGGTGTCCAATTTGTTGCATACTTTTCAAGACACATTTGTTAAATTAGTTTTATTTGGGGGAGACTGCAACCTAGGCATGAGGCATGGCCCTGGCTAACAAAATATTGCAGACAATGGGTACAAACATTTCCAAATTGAATTTTTTGTTACCTAATACTTGCTGTATACTATAGAAAGATGGTGAACTTTGTCTGGGGAGTCTAAAATCTCGGAAGCCCACAATCTTCCCCAAGAATGCCCTCATTTGGGCTATCGACTTATTCAAATGGCTGCATATTTAGGTTTATGACAACGCAGCACATAAATCTACCGACTTCGCTCTAAGGGCCGTTCGATGCTAATGAGCCGCGTCCTGCGGCTCTCACCTTTTGTGGCGCAGAAAGTTTTGGCCAAAAGCCCGACAATGAATCACAAACAAACACAGTATATGGGCACCCCCACCTTGGGAGCAGCAGCCTCCAGTGAAGCGTTAGAACTGCCAAGTTTGCACAAAATCCTTGGACGAGGATGGGAAATGGTTTACGTATCTCAGCTTTCCCTGCATGCATAATAATAACAACATAAAAACTATGGACGGGAGAGGACGAAACCAAATTATGCATACAATAATCATTGTTCATGGCTTCCTTTTTGCCAAAGTTTGTACGGCATTTGAATTTATGACTAATCAAATGTATATAATTTTTACTACGCGAAGATTTATGTGTCCTGATTTGGCGGCCTTTTTGGTCTGGATGGGGGGAAGGGTACAGCCACAGCCACCCTTGCGAGAGTGGATTCTACCCCTAAAATAAATGCAAATGAAGCCCTCGTAGTGTGGGGTTACCAACGGGTTCTAGCTTCCTAGGGTGCTTCCTTTTTTTAAAGGCATTTTGAATAAATTAAAAATGGCTGCAGCTAAAAATGGTTATGAAAATCAGGCTATTTCTTTTTCTCTTTAGAAAAGGATTTGAAAATCAAAGATCCGCCATATTTGAAATTAAACTTTTGAAAGAAATTAATTTTTTTTTTTTGGTATGGGTAAAACTTATTGAAACTAAAATGTTTCTATAAAAATAAATACTTTATATGTTTATAAATTTGTATGTCTGTTGTATAGGAAATTTAGGAGTTTACGAAAGACGGGTTCGTAAAAACAATAGTCATTAGACCCTTATCATGAAAACATGGTAAAGCTATTATAATGTATTTTATTATTTAAAAAATTAATGAAATCATTTAATTATTTATTTTATAACTTTGGAGGTCCTGCCTCTATCTCCCTTTAAATATAAAAACTAAAAATATAATGCAGACTAAACCACCTTTTATATTCACTATGCACACTGTCTGCTGCAAGTATTCATTTCAAGTGTATATGCTTACAAATATATACAAATAATACATTTACGTATCTAGACAGAGAAAATAAAATCGATTTTGTGTCACTTGCCACGGTGGCTTTTCCTGTGTGAGTCTGCAGCTGGACGAAATGGAGGAAAACTAACAAGGAAACTCTCTTTGCTCCCCCTTTCGAAGGTAAAACTTTCCTCGGGGATCGAAGGATGCTTTGCATGTGTACATGGTACGGGATGACTCTCCATAGTTTCTTGTGCCTCCAAGGGAAAATCTGAAGCAGCAGCCAGCCAGACTGTGCGTGTCCGATAAGAACTTGGAAAAGGGGCGTCTGGGCCAGAGTTTCCTGTTGCAAGAATGTGATTGGAAGTGAACTGTCTGCCTTGCAGCAGGATATCCGGTTTCCAATGAAGTAAGACAGACAGTCGAGGGCTGGGGCTTTGCTGCTGCACTTAGAAGGATGTTGGTCACGAAAGTTGAACATTAAAATAGATATAAATTACGTGGCATTAGCCTGACAAATTGAAATAAATTTTATGAATAAATAATGATGTAAAATTTATTCTTGTAGAAGCAATATACATTTATTGGCAACCACATAGTCCCATTAGTTATTCTTGATTTGGCGATGTAAATTCTATGGTTATGGCCGAATCCCGCATTCTCAAAAAATTGTAAACAAGAACATTAAAGAAGCTAAAAACGATAACTTATGTGGCATGCTTTTAGGCGAAACTATCAATTTGCGAATAAGCTTATTAGAGTCGGTCCGATTGGTCATTTTCCATTGAGTTTAATGCGAAAAGTAGCTAAGAATTACACGAAAAATTACCGACTGATGACAAGCTTTTAGTGATAATGCCTCAAATGTTCACTGCTGACCGAAGCAAATCCAGAAAAAATAGAACCCACTCAGCTAAGAGGGCAAAAAACAGGACATAAAATCTAGAGCTGCATAAAACCCCCCTTCAATTAACATAAAATTAGCATTTCAATTCAATTTATTTTTATATACGGCCGCCTGCCCTTCCGGACAAATGGGTTGAGGTTATTTACGCGATTTTCGTCTAACGCCGAGCGGGCCAAGGGCCTGGGGTAGAGCAGCATTTACATTCCCACATGCGGCTAAAAAAGCAAGGGAGGCCAGAAATTCATGTGCTCGCCAGTGGGTGGGTGCCGGAAAATGTAAGTGGTCATAATAATAAAAATAATGATGCCCGCAATAAAGCTGATTCAAGTCCTCCGCCGGAACCAGGAGCGAACTGGTTATTGGCTCGATAGCCCTGGACATTTGGCGCGTCGAGTGCGGCGACGATTTGCGTAAAAAATGGCTGGGTTCTTGCGCAGATAAAAAAGCAAACACCAGCAAACGCAGAAACGAGCCAAAGGCTGGAAAGCAGCGGCGCAGAAAAACGAGGGAAGATGGTCAGAAGGCCCGAATATTTTCCTGCGAATCAGCGTATTTTTCATGCTGCAGCGATTATTCACCACGGCTTTGGGAAGAGAGCACACTGTTAAAAATAACACAATATTTATATATGTTAACTTATAATATAAGTCTTATATTGATGATTAAATAATTCTAATAAATCAATTCTTTTATTTTAAATTGACCTGATAAAAAGGCACATATGTAGACTAAAAAATCTCTAAATTGTTGTCTTAAAGTCGGTCGGATAAAGTAAAAAAAAACCAATATCTACCAATATCTCCATTGAGCTTAAACTCAAAAACTTCTTAAAAGTCGGTTGACACGAGTTCTCGAAAACTACCCAACCAATCTTCACGAAATTTAAAACAGGTCTTCGAGATACAAATGTATAGGCAATTTCGATTAGGAAAGTTTAAGAATTTTATAAATTTCATAAAATAAATAAATTAGTTATAATTTTTATATTTTTTAATGTGGAAAACTTTTAATATTTATACATTACATACAACAACCTTTTCATTGTGTTTTAAAAAACTGGCTTTTCAGTGTGTTGTGGTCCTTTGGAAAAATACCTATTCACCCACCCAATCCGGAAAACCACCCAAAACTCCTCTCCCATTCTCGACCAGTCCCCCCTAAGATCGCCGTACATCTCGGCCAAAGTGTCATAAATTCATAATAACGCAAATAAGCAGCGGCACTAGCGGGCCGTGGGCCAGAAGCAAAACTTATCGGAAGCATCTAAATCGGGCGAACCGCGTGTGGTACCAGCAACGGACTCGGCCAAAGCCGGACCATGGGCTGCCTGCCAATAGCGGCGCCCCCTCCTGTGTTTGTATATAGCGGCAAATACGTTTTTTACGACTTTATGCTAAGCACTTTTTATGCATAAAAAGCAAAAACAGCAAAAACCAACAGCACCAAAATCGCCACCAACAAAAAAACAACCACCAATGGACCAGAGATGATGGCGAACCACCACGCAGCAGCCAACATAACCGTTATTTTCCTCTCGGACGGGTCCTTATTTATGCGTTTTTTAGTATGGAAAGCACACACACACAGGGACACAGACATCCTGCGATATCCTTTCAGCGTCGCGTATGTAAAAAGCAAATCCGAGAGGAGCGAGGCAAGTGCGCTTTGCCTTTTATGCCTCGGGTAATATATTGAAAATAGCTGTCCAGTGTAATAAAATGTATCTTCACTTGAGTGTGTTTGCGTTGGGGAATGTGGCTGCCAGGACCTCCATCTACTTGGGTGTGTGTGTGTGTGGGTGTGCTTGTGTGTGCATGCCAATAAAACTGCCAAATGTGGAAAGCACGAGCAACAGCCACAAACAAAACTCAATTTGCTTACCAAGGCACAGTGGTTCCAAAGTTTAAAAAAGGAAATATAAATTATTTTCTGACAATTTTCTTTAAATATTTCAACGAATTTAATAAGCTGATACAGCTATTTAATGGTTTATTAAAACTTTATTACAAAATATTAGGGAAAAATAAATACCACTTTTACCAATAATATTCAATTTTCATCCATATCTTAAATATTCTACCTTATAAGGACTATCGCATGCAACCACTGTCCTCTGAAAGTGCGCTGACCACGCACTCTCCCCAATACACCCCATTTTTCTTTCCCATTGTCATCATCTTTGTCCATTTGGCATCCCTTGTCCGAGGCTATGTTTTTGAATTGCTCCTCAATGAAATTGCATCGATGATTATGTTGATTTTTCCTTCCATTTCCTTTTTTTCCCGATTGTGCTTGGCTCTTCAATTTTCGGTTTTTTGGCTGCAACAGTTTTGATATTCATAAATAAGAAATGGCCACAAGGACCCGCATAAAGCGAAGGATATTTGATGCTTTGAATAATTGATGGGATTGGACAATCAACCCAAACAAAGAGAAAAAGATGCGTCAAGCAATGCTACTGAAGCGTTTACTTAGATCCTAATGATTTGGCTTAGCAAATTAGATTTTTGCTAATTTTAGTAATAAAAGGGTTGCTATATTTTATTTTCCCAACAACTTCCACTTGACCTCTCCACACATTCATCATTTATATAAAAACCCCAGACACATATGGCTCGATCACGTTTCTAATTCAAAATAGATTTAAATTCCATTCCAGCAGCACTGGCACTTGGGTCACAGCAGGACCTGAAGTCAAAACCCCCAGGAGACTGAACATGGGCGTCGACATAAAAAACATTCACGGAATGCCATTGAAAAATTATACAATAATTTGAAACACTTTGGCTCAGAATATAAAAAAGGAAAATGTTTCAAATAAAAAAAATAAAGTGCCTGGACATCCTTATTTTTATTTATTTTACTTTCGAAATGTAAAGCGAATTGGCAATTCATCCTAAAAATATTTGGCTTGGCCATCCCTCCAAAGGAGTTTATTTTCTGGCCCGAAAAGGGAAATAATTCACAAACAAAATTCCAGACACACAAAAAGGGCAAGGGTCCATGAAGGTGGAAAGATTTCAAGCCGAAAAAAATAGTAAAAATTTCAAATGTCCGGCATCTGGGAGGGTGTCTGGCTGCAAATCCCACATGAAAGATTACCCAGAGCCCGACCTCAGCCAGAGACGCACTTGATGCCAAACACACTCGTACAACACCACATAGTGGCATAAGAGGGTTGCAAAAGATGAATAAAATGTAAAAAATAACCTAAAAAAATGTATAATTTTTTATGTGTGGCCACGGGCGGGCTTTCCATGTTCGCAGTGTTGTTTTTTCCGCCTTCTCGACCCCACAAGGGTGCCGAGAATGGGAACTTTGACATGTTATTATGCTGAAATAATTTTATAATTTATTTATTTTTTTTCCTGGGCTCATCTTCCCCCATGCTTGGTCCTCATGCACATATGTGGTCCTTTGTGTTGCTTCGCATTCGTTACGCCTGCCATGTTCCATGAGACCACTAGATGACATCTGAGTAAGCTTCTCCATTTGTGGAGCCCTTTATCCTTGCGCCACACACTCACACTGCGGCATCGGGCGAGTACTCTGAATGGCGAATGCTGATGGCAGCATCAGAGCGACATTTCAGTGTTTCCTGTTTTTCTTGTCTTCGAAGCACGCACAATTGTTAATAATATCTCGGAATATATACCAATGAGAGGTTGCTTGGAAAACATATCCAAAGGCATCTAAAGATTACCCTTAGAATACATTTATAATTATTTAAAAGGAATACTCATGATCATTAGGAGTTATCACTGACTAAGTGTGTTAACTGTGTTGCTAACCCTTAATCTGCTACTAGGGTTTAATTTCACCAAAATTAAGAGAAAAAACACTACGTTCTTATTAATAATTGTTCTCCAAAAGTTTATATTATTTAATTTGTAGTTAGTTTAAATTCGAAAACATTTTCAGGTTTTGTTTCTGTACAGAAAATTTATCTTCTGCAATATTTTAACTATAATCTGTCGTCTGTCAAAACCAGACTCATTTGCTTTGTTGCTCCACTTTCACGGAACAAAAATTATAAAAAGGCGCACACAGTAAGGGCTTAAATATATTTAGAAATTTGCAAATCAAATCCCTTTCGCTTTACACTAAACGGTCTTAAAATCGAACAAAATGTCAACGACGAAACCACCTTATAGTTATTAATTATATCATGTATATACTGTATAAAGTCCGATGGTTCTATTGTAAAACCAATTTTAACAAAATTCTCAGAAAAATATATATAATAAAAAATATTGCCCTTTATGAAGCACCGCAAAAATAAACTCGAAAAACTCGAAATTAGCTTGAACGATAGTAAACTCTGACCCCCCATTGATCTTTTGTTAAGCCCACACCCACGCCTCCAAGGCAAAGGCCTTTCAAATTCTGGACTCAAACATAACCTCACAAATCGAATCACCAATTTACTAACCAAACCAATTCCATACGCAACATTACGCAATTGAAAATCGAATTGTGCCTTCATTTTCCATTTTGAGGATTTTTTTACAACAAATTAGATTTTACAATTCCCGATATGTGGTAATAAAAAATTGCATTTATGGCTAAAGAAAGGAATCGAACCCCCGAGCCCGATAAAAATCAAGACAGATGAGCGGACAGGAGACAGGAGTCGGGAGACTGGAGCGAACTCTCCCTGATTGGATTGCCGGGGGAGACTGGAAGCGGCGAGTGGAGGAAAAGTTTGAGAGGCTTAAGTGGCTTGCCAGGAATTTACATAAAGTCGATCAATCATGCCCCAACGCCATTTTGCATGTGGGGCGCACCCAGACACTTGTGAGATTTCATTAATATCCTGTTGGGGCCAGGGGTGTGGCGTCCTGTCTTCAGATTAGCATTTCGTCGCTCATACGCCCCGTGGGCGCCGTGGCTCTGGCATGAGCTTGCATAATAAACGAGGACTCCGTCCGAATCCCGCGCCGAGGGGTGTCATGATGAATGACCGGGACTCTGCTGGACCATTGTCCGGCTGCTCTCCGGACCATCATTTTTCATACGTTTAAAAAAGGCAAAGTAGTGAGGGGAGGACACACAGGAATAGCCACAACAACAGAATAGCAACAAAACAGTTGCCACAGAACGTGGCCAGTAGCCGCTGGTCAGTGGCTGAAAAACTGTTCAAATTTGATTTACTCACTTGATTACCAACCCGCAGTGGTCCCCTGGCCGACTGCGATTTGGTCCTGTAGCTCCTTGTAGCCCCCGGGCTTTGTTTGCCCAATTGTCGAGTGGCGTGTAATTTGCGTAAAAATGTCATATTCATATTCGACTTGAGCGCTGAAGTTGATTGATGACCTGGAGCTCAAGTGGCAAGAGCCTCGAATTATTCCAGGATTGCTCAAGCACTCTATTTCTCAAATTATTCTAAGGATTGATTGGATACACTATTATGTATACTTCACTTGAAATAGATTCCTCTAGTCATGAAATTAATAATTATTTCAGTATAAAAATAAAAGATAGGCAGTTCCCTCAGCGTTAAAAATGAAAGTCCTCAACGAGGGTCCTTGGCAACTTGATGTATGGGTGTTTGTGTCAGGTTCAGACAACAACGAGAACTTTTGACCCCAAGAAGAACGCCAAAGCACACATGCCAAATGTAATTTAAAATTTAGAAAAGAAAAATGCCCCAGACTCGACTCCTGGAAAGGACGCCGGGCTGATTGGCACGCACTTGACACGTGAAGAACACACCACATATACACACACCAGGCCACATACAAACACACAATACAAAGTCAAATATTTGATTTCGAAGCATTTCTGTTTCAACTTTCTATTCGGCATTTCTTTGCCCCAAACATTTTCTTTATTTTTCATTTCAAAAAAATAAAAGAAAGAATCGAGCTCTCCTCCCAACAATGTAATGAAATTGACATATATATCCGTGTGTAAGTGTGTAAACTGTCTTATCTGGAGGCCAAATATCCTCGTGCTCATCCTTCCACTGCCAGTTCCCCGGGCACTCCCCCGGCACTCGTGTGTCTATTCAAGTCTGTGCTAATTTCTACGCAGTGCTCCTTCTCACATTTTTCCCTGACTTTTTGGCAGGCCCTGGCTGGGGGCCAAGCGGTGGCTGAAATATAAAAAATCCAAGTTGATTACTCAGGCATTCAAAAGGCATTTTGATTAGTCGAATAATGGCGCATGCCTGACAAGTGGATCTGATGCCATTTTACTTTTCGTTTCAGCTTTTGATTGGACGCAGAAGGCAGGAGCTAATACTTAAAAGCTTTTTAGACTTTAAACAAAATTAATTCTGAAACATGGTATTTGATTCCAAATTCTTGAAACCAGCTCCCTTATTTGAAATTTTTACCCTACATCGAAAGTTGAATGCATTTTCAAACTTAAAGTAAACGAAACCACAAAACTTTTCCGGCTCTGGTTCATCAGCATTGAAATTGAAATGTTTTCCTTATTTAGTTTCCTTCGGTCCTGTGTTTTATATGCAGGAGAGCATATATTGGCACAAGACAAATAATCACAGTCCCCACTCCAACTGTGTCCTGTGTGTAGTGCAAATAGAATGTTGCAAAATTTTGCCTCTGTTTTTTCTGTTTTTTATTTTGGAAAATTTTGTGTCGAACTTTGAGAGACTCCATCGGATTCTGGGATGCCTTCCGTGTTCTCCACGGTTCGTTGCACGTTGCTACTGATTGGACACATGTCGGCAGTGAAAAATCTGCGGGCAGGTGCCCAGCTAAGTCGGGAGGCGAGTACGGCACGTGTGGGGGCGGTGGGCGTGGCCGGCTGGCTGCCACATAATGAGACATTTATTTAAAAAGAACATTTGAACATTTTTGATGGGCTGTATCTTGGCATGTCAGGCTCGAGGCTGACATCCCAGTTGCCAATTTTTCCCCGTTTTTATGGGTGGAGTGGCTGAAGAGCCGAAAACGTGCCTTGTTTTCTAACAAGTTCCCGAAAATTATCCATTAAATTAGTTAATATTGATGGGTGAAGTCTTCTCTTAATATATACACCGAGATAATATACATTTTTGAGGAAACCAGTAGGGCCGGGCAAGTCATTCAATTTTTTATTAGAAATCTTTTGAAAATACAATTTTAAAAAGGTTATGCTAAAATATTATTTATTCCCATTCTCATCTATGGTGATACAGGCAATAACGTTTCTTTTATCATTGACTCTTTCCATAAGACCTACGAGAAATATTATTCCTTTTATTTTTAAACCGTTAAAGACCAATGTATTTAACAAGGGGAACGAATCAATCCGATCCCATTAATATTTATTATTGATCAGCGCTAAGACGATATGATATAGGCATGTCTGTCTGTCTGTCTGATCCGCATGGATTTCTATAACTATAAGAGATTTAGCTATCCAACCCATTAGATGTAGGTTTGATCCATTTTTCATTTTGGGTTATAGTACCTTCCGTCTCCAAAAAGAGCAGCTTTCCTTGAGTTGTGTTATAGATTGGTATTCTGCTTCCCTACTGGCTGCTTTCAGAACCGATTTCCAAAGAACCCAAAGCGATCTTTGGTTTCAGGAATCAAATTTTTGATAGATCAGGTAATCAATAACCTTGACAGAACTTTTGAGAAATAAAAAATCCCAGAATGCAAAAGAACAATACCGGTATCGTTCAGTACAGGACCTCAATTTTATTTTTCCTTTCATGCTATGGTAAGGTAAAGGATCTAAATTTTAATTATTCTTTCATGCTAATAATTATCAGGCAGGCTTCGGCGTTTACTTGAATTTCAATAGACATAATGCAGTGTGAATTCAGTAGAGTTTCAACCTTCTAACCTTATAACCTTTTTGTTATCGAGTTTAAAAAATTTTTCCTCGTTCCTGAGAAAATAACTAAAATTAAAACAGAAAAGTGTCCAACTATGCCATTTATTTTCTTAACCACTTGTTTTGAAGCCGAAAGAAGGCAAAAATTTAAAATTTTGAGATAAGGAAATTTATCGAAAAACCTATCAAATGCGAGGACAAACTCTCAAAATGAAAAGTAAACATGGGAGTGATTACTTTTTCAAATTTTTAAGTAAGGTGTGTTCAGAGGAAAATTCCAAAAGTACCAAAAGCTGGAAAATAACCAAAAGCTGAATAGGCAAACGACTGATACACATCTTTGGTTTAAGACAATACCTTAATTAGTAATATATTTATTTTAATTTTTATTAGATAAAAATGATAAAAATGTAAAGATGTCCATTTAGCAGTAAAAACCGTTTACTTTCACTTTCACATTTCACTTGAGCTGTCATTTTGAAAAGTAAAGCGGAAATGCGAAAATTGCAATTGATTGTGTTGCGGCGGGTGATTAATTACACACTGCGACACAAAAAAAAGGATGAACTTTTTAAAAGACCTATTAGGCATTGTTTATTAGGTCGAATATGGTACAAAACCGTGTTTGAAATATTTCTAACACCCTCAAAGTCTTGATTTATTTAGAAGAAACGGTTTTTTCGGGACTTTTTTGCTCTTAAAAATTCGTAAACGCGTAATTTTAAGCCGATTTTAAAATTTCCGACGTTTTTTAATAGTTAAATGTTGTAGCTTTTGAAAAAAATAGATCTTCAATTTAAATATACAAAAAGGATACAAATACACAAGAAACTAACATTTTTGAATCTGTCGTTTTGAAAAGTAAAGCGGAAATGCGAAAATTACCCGTTACTTTCACTTATTGCAGGAGAAAAGCAATTCACTTCATAAAGTAAACACCGGAGTCAGCCTGTATAATTTATTTATTTTATAAAAGGTTCTAGGACATTTTGAATAAAATAATTTCGATTTATAAAAACTTATAGAAATCATTCATACTATCAAAATGGACTAGGCTATCTCTGTTTTCGACACAGACTCCATACCCACCATTTAACCCCTTGAATCTCAACAAAGACCATAGTCATTGTGCCAAAACCAAATGGCTCATATCATATTTCATATTTCAGACAGCGCCTTGCTATTCTCCACTAGTAATATTCAAAGAAATTAATATGAAATCAATCAAGTATAATTTTTCGTTTACGTTTCGCCAATGCTGGATGGATGGATTCCTCGATTCGCTAAATCATGTCCTCCAGAAAAAACAGGATGTTAATGAAAAAGTTTTGTGCCGCCAAACAAAGGAGTTGAAAATTCCAATTTTTGTCATGCTCATCGGTGAAAGTTTGTGGTAATTTGAGCGGGAAACATTAACCCCTTATCGCCCCATGCAGTGCGAAGGCTAGCATTCATTAACTGCCCCCAAAGTGTAATTAATCTCTCCGCTTCGCTCCCGCAACTTTCTCCCATTCATAAACATTTGGCAGTGCCGCTTCCCTCTGCGGCGGGCAGAGCCACCCCCGCAGTGGCGGTTGCATGTTCCAAATTAGATTTTCGCCCGTCATGACAACCCTCGCATGCGAGGGTGGCTGCACCACTATCGACATAAGCATCAGCATCAGCCCCAGCAGCTCGTTTGAATGCAAAACTGTAGTTGGTCATTAACCTGTCTGAAGCACTTTGCAGCAGGACCGGCTTGGATGAGGACTCCCCATCGTACAGCAGAATGCTTCCAGGACTGGAACTTTTGCAACCCTAAAGTGCAGAGTTTCCACACTGTCACTCTGCTGATTCGACGCCATCTTTGGCTCGCAAACTTCTTAATGAACTTTAAGCAGACTGCGGAGGCAGTGCGGGTGGGGCGCAGGGAAATGACCACACAAAAGGGTTAAGCAAGTGTTAAGGCGGAGGTGGGGTCAGCCAGGACGGGGGGTGGGTCATCAATCATATTTGCCGCAGAGCTGAATCATTTACGTTCCATGGTTTGGATTACTTAATGGGTTTATACACCGATTGGGAAAAGCCAAAGGGGAATACTAATCTGCACTCGTTTAAAATTATTCTATTCTTACATATTGTATTTTTTTAAATATTTTCAAAAATATACCAAGGTGCCTGATATACCTCCTGAAATGTGCCACAAATCCCAAGATAGCCATTTTACTCAATTATCCAAAATTATTGCGCAGATATATTTAGGTAGGAATACTAATCCTGCCAGATATCCATTGGCTCAGTGTGCAAATAAATCTTCCGGCTCTAGGCGGCATTTGTAAATGCGAAACGTTTGTTTTTATGCGTTTGCAAGCCGATTCAGTGGCAAAATCAAATGGAAATAATGGAAAAGCAATTTCCATTCCACGGGGCGAGGGCCAATTCCCCAGCAGCGATTTGACCATTAAAATTATACCCACAGGACGAGTCGGCATAAAAAGCGGAGGCTGAGGTTGGGGACTGGAGTCTGAGGGGAGAGGGAAGCCGAAGGACTGTCTATATCTCCAACTTGAATATGAAATCGTTTGGAAATGACCAACGTCGAAATTGGTATCTGGAAAAGTGCACACAGGCAGAGGAGAATGTTTGAAAAGAGTTTTCTTTTTTTTTGGCTGGTCACATTTGTGTTCTCGTTAACTGGGGGGGAGGTTGGGGTGGCTTGGGCACACTGGGGTAGGTAACATCCTTACGTGTTGGTTGGTCATATTTTAGAAACTAATGTGACATTTCGATTATTCGATTGGATTTAATGTGTTTTATGAGTTTTACACGCTCCGAGTTTTTTCGCTTTTCCCACTTGCCAGGAGAAAGTGATGACAACTCTGGTGGATGTGGTGGGAGGGCCGGCCAAAAAGCGGAGGGGATACAAATGGTTAGGCCCTGTTATTGGCTCGATTCAGAGATAAATGTCATGGGCGTGGAAGACATTTTGATTCTGAAATTGTGCTCTTTAGATACTTCCTTTGTATTCTTTTATTTTTGGGTAAAAAACGTACTATTAGAAACTGAAACTGTCATACGTTACAAGACTGTCAGATTTAATTATTTAAATATTTGAAGAAAACCACTTAAAAGTAAAAGTAAAAACCACTAAAATGATTTCCCTGAAGTAGCGCCCACAAATATTCACTTAAACTCTCTCTATCATCGTTACGATCTGTAGAGAACATTCCCCAAAAAAGTAACCATTTTTCTGGACATCCCACTCCCAGGTCCTTCCTATGGCTGACCACCACCCACTCCCCGGCGCAGGCAAACTTTAACTCATTTGTATGCCAAACAGCAACATAACTAAAAGTTTTTTCATGTGCCTCCCCCACTTGGATTTATTTATTTTACTTTTTTCCCTCGGCCGGCACAACTCCGCACTTATTACTTATTACTGGACACACTCACAGGCAGAAGGAGGAAAAACCCTAGACATGCGAGACATGGAAATTCATCATCAAAAATGAATAATGTCTACACTTAATGCGGCCAAGGATGTGTGGCCCGGCGAACTCTCGGAACCCTTGGATCTTGGACACTGCGGATAAGTCGCATCGCACCCTGCTGAATCGCAATTCGCACCCCATCAAATGGCGGGCGTGAAGCCAAGCGAAGGCAATTCCAAGCCGAAAGCCCAATCCCAATCCCAAGTAGATCAGAGACGGGTCCGACAAAGGTCTTTGGGGGGAAACGGTTGCTTGAATATTAATTGTGGATATGTTGAGGGCAGAGGACCAAGACCCAGTACAAAAGGGAAACAAATGTGCAAACTTACAAATGCAGGCGACGTGCATGGGTCTGAGTTGGCTGTCCGGGATTGATGCAGTGTCCTCGAACGAGGGCGAGTGTGGCTGAGTCAGAATCTAATAGATTTCTGGCAAGTGTCGAGATAAAAACATAATGCCATGGCGGGGAGCTGTCAAAGGGAAATTACTTAAACAACTTGCCGGGACCAGCACGGATTTGACGAATAAGAAGCTGGCGGACAAACAATTTCCAGCTGTCACTGCATATCCTTTCCCTCAATACATTTTTTGACAATGGTTAGAGAAAAAAACGATTTTGGCAATTAGTTCGGCTAATCCAGCTTTTGGAGAAGGTTCTGTCAAATATTTGTAAGGTTTGTGCCAAAATTGTACTTAGATTCTCAGAAAAAAAGGAATTCTTTTACAAAATAATGCAACAAAGCTATATCTAACTAGATGTGGTATATCTAAAAAAAAAAAAAAGTTTTCACTAATAAATGTTCGTATATTAGCTTTGAAAGATGTCTTGTACAAGTATGTTTGTCCTTTCCATGATGAAACAAATATAAACTCATAGTTCCAAGAGCAATAACAAAATGTTAACTCTTACTCGGTGACTAGGGTTTCATTTCGAGAAACACACACGGTTCTCTATAATGGTTCTTCATATGTTTTCATGATTTACATTTTATTTATTTTAAATGGGAAAGTATTCGCTATTTTAGTTTTGGTACAATAAATGACACAGTGATAAAAAAAATTGATAGATCTTTTAAAGTGACATACATAGTAGGAATTGTTTGTCTGGTTGAATAAAACACAAAAACTTGTTTGAAACCCCAGAAATCTTAATTATTTAAATTTCATTTCGAAATTATGAAAATTTTTGAAGTCAACGCTTTTGCCGAAAAAACATTGTAAAAAACGTGGAGTATCATTGTGCCCTTTCATTGCGCTTATTCATTTTTTAAAACTCTGTTACTCCGGAGCGACCGGTTATACTATGAGTCAATAGTACCTTTTTTTACCTTTAGTATAAGTACACAGTAAAGATTAAATATATATTTACAATTTTTCTTTGTCAAACCTGAATACATTGCTGTAAGGGAGAATAAATAAATATAAAAATACCTTATAGTATGGTGATTACATTATGGAACATTGAAGAGTTTATTACTTCACTTCTCCCCCTCTTTTGACAGATCAACGGAAACAATGACGAGTGACAGTTCCTGTTCATTCATGCAGTCCGCAAAAAACATTGCAGGCCCGTTATTTCCGGCTAGACTTACCACTTGGTGACCTGATCCATAGGGTGAACTAAAAAATTGGAGTGCCGGCACTAAATGAGGTTTGAAATTGTTTTTCTGCACTCACGCCTAACTTGTCTCCGGAAAGTGAAAACGCAGCAGAATCGAATTGAAATCGAACTGAAGAAAGGAAGACTGGGCCACAAATCAGGAAAAGTTGTTCTAATGCCGGCCATAAATTATGGCCAATTAATATGTAACACGTTAGATCCGAATCCGATTCAGAGGCCTCTAATGGCGGAGTGCTCTGGCCATTTGTCAGCTAGGATGTGGCCATAAAAAAGCTGCCCTGCACCCACCGGTACGGCCTACTCCTTCACTTTCGCCTTCAGTCCGGTCCGGATAAATCACCATTAAAAAAAGCAACGCGTTTGCGATGGGGACATAAAATAAAATTAACTTAAAAAGCAAATTCTCGCAGCCATATTTTATGTGGCGATGTCCAGTTCGGCTTTGCCAGCTCATAACTCAATGCGCTAATCCTTTAAATAGGACATTCATGTTATCCTGCCTAGACGCTCACTGAGTTGCGGCCATTAAAATGAAATTTATCCCCAGCTGGCAAAAAGCAGCATCCGAGGAACTCTTTCCCTTGTCTCTCATATTGATATTTATGACATTTGCGAGGCATTATAATTCTTATTGGATTGTTATTATTGTTATATACGATTGTTTTGGGTCACATTGGATTACCACTGGACAGTTAAATATCACTGAATTCTTTATTCTAAAAAACTAAACACTTTTTCCAAGAAAAGCTAAAAATGAATTATTTATTTGTTTTTTTTTTAGGAAAACTCCTCCCGCTCCCTGCTGGCACAGTAATTCCATTTACAGTTCATTACTTTTCATAATTTCGCCTTTGACTGACCCCGAGTGGGTGGAAGCGCCGCCCCCGCAATGCTTATCGCGCACCCCGCCCAGAGGCAGCTGTTCTAAAATCCCACGCAGCAAAAAATTCAAAGACGGGGGTTGATTGGAAACTTTCTCGGCCCGGCCCAAACCTAATTGGACGCTTTCGCTTGGTCCACGTTTGACATTTTTGCCCTCTAAAGAAAATATTCTATTTAAATTGTTGAAATCCGCTTAGGTCCTGGCCAGGGTCCCGGGTCCTGGTCGCCATTTTGTGCCTCGGCTTCATGTTTCTTTTTTTCCACTCAAAACCGAATTGATCGGTTTAAGGTCCATTCTAAGCTACTTAAATGTCCTCAACTTTCTATAAATGTAAGATGAGCTTTAAGGACATTCTGGCCTTATCAGAGTGTGCGTATGTGGCCCACACACCATTACCCATTCCCATTACTCAGAGTGGGAGTGGGAGTGGGGGGGAGGGGGAAGAAAATCGATAATATGCAAATATTTTTTGCATCCCCTGCACACACACGAGCGTAAAACAAACATAAACGCGACGAGTCCTAAGCCCGCAAGTCCTTTCTTCCTCTTATCCTCCCACACACACACTCACACACATCCACAGGCTAAATAACTAAATACGCATTAGCATCCTGTCGGATTTTCCTTTATTATGGCGACCGTCGTCGCCGAAAAGAAAAGAAACGAGATGTGGGAGGCAGAGGAAGTTGCACGCGCTTGTCCTGCGGCACAGTGGGGCAAAATGCATCAAAACTTAAAATGACTAGTCTTCTTTTTTCGGTGTAAGAATGGCTTTGATACAGAATTTTTATTTAATAATTTTCATTTTTATTTTTCAAATATTTCCCAATCTCCATCGACTTGGTCCCACTGCTCCTCCCGCACAGGAATTCCTTCAGTCCGAATGGCAACAAATTCAAACGAACGTGTATGCAGAGTGTGACTGAAAGCATTATTAATAGAGAATGTTGGCAGCTAAGCCGCGCAGGACAGGCTCCCTCGCACACACTCTCGCTGCGGACACACACGCAGAAGGGATATAAAAGCAATAAGAACATTCATCTTCATAATTACGGGCCAGGAATGGGAGGGGAGAGCGGGCTCCACGGGAGCGGGAAGAAGGCGGAGGGAGGGAAGAAAGCGCAAGCGGAGAAATTCAAATGAAACGGCAAAGTTTTGCATATGCGGTGGGGTGTGTGGGTGTGTGTGGGTGGATATTTCGGGGGCTCAACGTCAGACATGGTCGGCTCCGTCTTCAGGTACACTGCAAGAAAACAAGTGAGAAACACACATATAAGTTATATTTTGGAAAATAAATATTTAGTTTTTATTAATACTAATAATATTAATAATAACAATATTATCTGTAGTTTTAAATTCAATAATATTGAATTTTTTGCCAGTGCAACTCGAACCTTATGGAAATGACAGTAACCCCGCCGACTTTGGTCACCCTAATGAATGCCCGGGAAAGCACTCCCCTCGCCCGGAATGCAATCAAATGGAAATTGTTAAGAAAAGCAGAAATGTTCCTCCTAGACGGGAGAGCACGCCTGGCTGCCTGCCAATTTAGCGAGGGTGCAGCGCATCGGTCTGCACTAATTACGCACAAAACATGTCCAGTGGAATCCTTCGAGTCCTTCGAGAGCGAAAGGGGGCGAGTTTCGCAGAGTGACCGGACCCCAGGCGTTGCTTTGTTTCTTGGTTTTTTTTCCTGACGGACTGCCAGGCTGGCTGCTGCAATTTAAATGAGACCGGATTCGAGGGTGTCGCCTGCAATCGGCGGGTGGAAGGACAGGGCGGGGCCATTGGAATTAATTCTAATCCCGAACACGTTCCATCGCAGACTGACCACTCCAGCGGCATGATATATGCGCATATTGCCAGAAGTCGTCTGGTCGAGGGTGTGTCGATCATTAGCGTGATTTCTTTTCGCTTTGACATCGAAGGGCCGCAGAAAAGTAGGCAAGGATTTCCAGACACCCCGGTGGACAAAAAGTCGCCTTTCGTTGATTGTTTTCCAAGCAACTTTCTGAGCGTAAAAGCTGATGTATTGTGGTGATAATTTTCCCAACAAAAACAAAGGTACTATTATATCGTTGGCCTGGTTTTATTCAGAAAGATGTCGAACTTATTCTCAAGTTCTAACATAGGGTACCAGGATATATTCTTGTATTCTATGAAGTTTATGGAGCAGGGAAAATGAACTTGTGGAACTCAGAAGCTATAAAAAAAGAGATTATAAACAATGGTTTTTAAAAAAAGTATGGGAATGTTTGTGAAAAGTTTGAGAATGTGATTTAAATAACAAAATAACCTTTATAAAAAAAGGGCTTGGAGAGAAACAGATAAGTACCGGATACCAATTCAATCAGGAAACGACTACAGCCTACAGCCTCCTTGGTTTTGACTTCAAGAACTTTAAATTTACATTTAAATTGCCTTATTTAGTAGATTCATTTAACAGGAAATAAATAAAACTAAGTATGTAACACAGTGCGACAAAAACCTTTAAAGTGACATGTAGGAATGGTTTATCAGGTGGCATGCAACACAAAACCGTGTTTGAAATATTTGTAACACCCTCAAAATCTTGATGTATTTAGAAAAAAACATTTTTAGGGGCTTTTTCCCTTTTTGTACATTTTGTGTTTTTTTTACTTTGACGCCATTTTTATACCCTTGCAGAGGGTATTATAATTTTGTCCAAAAGTGTGCAACGCAGTGAAGGAGACATCTCCGACCCTATAAAGTATATATATTCTTGATCAGGATCACCTTCATTCCTTTGCACGCAGTATATAAGTCGGAACGGCCGGGATCGGCCGACTATATCCTATATCTGCCATACAACTAAACGATCGGAAGTGACCCAACTTCCGTGTTTTTCAAGATAGAAAGCTGGTAGTTAGGAAGAGTTATATTTTTGGTTAATTAATCCGACCTACCAAATTTCATATCGATCGGTCGACTATATCTTATAGCTGCCATATAACTGAACGATCGGAAATGGTATTTGGTAGAAATACCAACTTTGGTATTTTGGATAGAAGAATGGGAATTTTTTTTAGGTAGTTTTTGTAATAATTTGGTTTTATTGTGATATTCTCATAAGGATCGGCCAACTATATCCGATGTTAGCTTTCCTTTCTTGTTTCGGTACAACTTACAAGAAAATGTGTCATTTTTGAAACATCAATATTGTTTCATTAATCCTGAATAAAACAAGTCCAATTTCATTACGAAATTCATTATTTCATTAAAATTATAATTTCCAGATTTCAGTTCTGGAAAGGCATTAAAATTTACTTCTCTCAAATCAGAGAAGAGAACAAAAGAGAGAGAGAGAACTTTTGTTTTGATTTTATTTTTATCAAATCAAATTTTCAAAACATAACCTTATTTGATTTGATTTTTAACCGTTTTTCAACACTGTCGAAGGGTCTCTTTCGCACAATTTTCCGTCTCTTTCGCACGGAAAATATCGTGTACAGTGGCGACACCTGGCACAAAAATCCATGAAACCGTGCTATCTTTCAAGAGCTGACAGCTGGAATTTTAGCACAGTTCAAATGTAACTAAAAAGTTGGCGCCACCTTACGTTACTTTTACGAAACTGCTGACCGCGCTTTTGAGCACTGCAACGCATGTTATGCAGCACTGCAAAAACCTTCGTTGACAAACACTTTTTGGCAGTGCTGTCAGCCGTTCCGTCAAAAGTGTTGCAAAAGGCCCGTCGCTGGCTGCCGTAAAAATTTCAAGGTGAAAAGAATTTTAGTTTTGTTATTGATAATAGCGACCAAACACCGCAAAGGGTGTCAGGCGCCTCCCAAACGCTGGGCAAACCGTTTGTGAAATCGCAGAACTCGCGGCGCGGAATCGAGGCAAGAAAAGCAAAAAAGCCAGAGGCCAGCGCAAAATCGAAGAAAAAACTGTGTATGTGCGTGCGTGTGGCTGTATGAGTGTGACGTGTGCGTTCGCTGTGTGTGTGAGTGACTTGGCGCTGCGAGAGTGTGAGTGCTCCGCTGCTGCTGCTGCTGGGCAGTGTGTGCGTGTAAATTGAATAAGAAAACGGAGCACAAAAAGCACTGATGGAAAATTTATATGCGCTGAAAATTTAATTTATTTGCAAAAAGCCAATGGCAGCGAATTGGTGCTAAAAGTAATGTGACAAGCGAAGAGAAGCGGAAAAAATTGTGTGGATTGCCGACTCTCGGGGAGCGAGAGCAGAAAAAAAGAGAGAGAGGCCAGTGTCTGTGTGTGTGTGTCCGTTTGTATGAGCCTCGGCTGCTAGGAAAACCAAAACTGAAAAAATAGCTCGCGAAAAGTTTTGCAAAAATTGTTAAATTCATTTGTTTGCTTTTCACGGCATTTCTCTACTTTATTTTTCGCGAAACTTTTTTCGCCAATCTTCTATGCACGCTTCTTCGTTTACTTAATACATCTCTTTCGTCCGCTCTCTATCTCTCGAGTTGGCCAAGTTCTCTCCCTCCGCCGTCCAACTCGTGGCGCTCTCCGGCTCTCGGGCTCTCTTCTCTCAGATTTTGCTTTTGCCAGCCAACTGTCAAAAAACTGTCATTTACCTTCCTTTTGTCCGATTAGTAAAACGCAACGAAAAACTAAAATCCAATCAAAATTTTAATTGTTGCCGTTCGGTTGTTGTTTATTGTGTGTTTACCGTTATTGTACTACGAAAGGAACAGTTAGTGCCATCTGCCGTCCGCGTAAGTGTTGCAGAAGAACAAGAACGACTAGTGCCGCGGAGGGAGACAAGAAGCAAACAGTGACCGCCGCCGAGGCACAGTGCTACAAATCGATCAGAAAATCGAGAAAAATTCAATGAAACATATCTGATTGAAGTGCAAAAATGTCGCGTAATTGTGTGTGTGTGTAGGTGTAGGTGTGTGCGTGTGCCCATCCTTTCTGCTCTGCAGTTCTTCCTCCTCTCTTCGCTCTGCCATCTCTTCACTTTCGCTGCGTTGTGCGATTGCACTTTGTACCTTAGACTTCCTTGCGCCCCCTGCCCCCCTACCCCCCTACCCCCTAGCTTCACCCCCTCCACCCCCTTCATTCTCAACTCCATATCTTGCTGGAAACTAAAAGCAAAACCAAAACGAAAACAGCTGGCCAAGCATTTGATTAACTCCAGTTTTTTTCGCCACTCGCTTTTGTTTATAATGTCAGCTGTTGGCGTTGTTTATTTCTGCTCTGTTCTGTGCTGTTTCGCCTTGATTGTTTGGTCAAGTGTTAGTTGCTTTTAGTGCCATTTTGCAATTTTCTGCTTATTTGCAATCCAATACCGATACGGGGTGCTGCGGTACCCCCTGATTTTCCCTGGAAATCGGTCCAAAGTGTACTTCTATGCCTCCCGTAACAAGTGTTTGGCGCTATTGGAAGGTATTGAGTAACGATCGCTGCCAGGGATAAGCTCCTGTGTTTACACAAGAGCTTGCACTGCCAGCTGCAATCTGGCAGCGGGGTTTAAGTTACCAAAAATAACGAGAACTCTAGTCGGGGCCAGCTCCAACATATGGTTGATGTTTAGGGCCAGTTAAGCTCAAGTTTCCGATTCAAAAACGCAGTTTTCTAGTGTGTTGCTTTAATTAATAATTCCACAAATTCCAAAAAATGCTAATTCCAACTTCGTATTGGAACCAGTTTCTTTTCCAAACTATCCATAAACTTGAGGAGCAGTCCACCCTCCTAATGAACAAGTCTGTTTTAATATCCGATTTCAAAAAAGTTCTGGCCGAGCCTCGTGGCAGATTTTAACGTTTTGTTTAGAAATCCGATACAAATTGGTCTGTCGACTGGTCTTCCAATAACAGACCCAAACATGCTCCTTAATATCTGAGGTTGCTGTTCTGGATTTCAGGGGTGGGGTGGCTTCGGAAGAACAGAAACTGCGTTCCATCAGGGGGATTAAAAGAAAGCCAGTGTGTGCAGGCAGTCACGTCACCCAAACGAGGTTTCATCCTATTTTCCAGTATTTTGATACTCCAGTTTTCCATTGGAAGTACTGTTGATTGATAATGCTATAGGAAGTATCTTTAAATTCCAATAATATGCTTAGAGTGTTTCTGTAAGGAAAACCTATATTTTTACATTAATGCTAATAATAGGGTATCCCCCTGTCGTTACAACCACTCCAATTTACATTCGCTGCTTAATTCCGTTTTATGGGCCTCCTATTCCACGCCTCGGTTCAATTGAAAATTTTTATTTGATTTGAAATTGTATCTGAGCGTATCTCGCCGTATCTCGTGGATGCACTGCCATTGTAATCTTGGCTGGTTGTTGCTTCTGCTCCTCCGCCTCCGTTCTGCTTTCCTTGCTGTCTCTTTTCTCGTTTGATAAACATTTTCATTGCCTTCTTCCAGCTCGCTCTCCGCCTTCCTGTTTCTGGTTGGGCTCCTTGCTTCCTCCTACAACGCCTTCAGTTTTCTTTTCCCCCACACCCTTCTGCATTGTGAATCACTTCCTTGTGGAAGCGAGAGGAAGCGAAGTGGAAGTCCCTCCGGTTGCGAGAGACAATGAGAGTGTTTTTTTTTTTTTATAATTTTAATGCCTAAATTCAATTAATATTGGTTATTTTTCCATTTTAAAAATAAAAAAGAGAGACTGTTTTTGGTTTCTTTTTTTAGTTCTATTTCAAAAGTGATTCATTTTTATATTTTATTTACTTTTATTTTAAAATGTTTTTGTGATGCAGAAAGTTCAGACCTTTCCTGTTTTTCTCTTTATCTTGGGCTGCTGCTGCTGCTGCGCTATCATCATCAATATTGATTACCGGCAGCTGTCCACGAGCGAGAGAGGCACGGGGGGAAAACGAGAGAGCAGACTGCGAGAGAGCAGCCGTCTCGAATTTGCACTTTTTCTGGTCCTCTTGCGGTTTGTTTGGTATGCGGCCCCCGCCCCGCCCACTTGTAGGCGCCCACGTTGGAAGGAAGAAGCAAAGGAGAGAATTGGCGACCTGCCTCTCTGGTGGGGCAGACGCGGCCTCTCGTGGGGAGCGAATTGATTGCAATTTTCTCTGCGCGCCGCGCACTCGCCTTTTCTCTCTCTCTCGGTCGCCGCTATCTATTGTTGTTGTTGTTGTTTTTCATTACATTTTTTGTATTTGTTATTGTTGGCCTGGCATCGATTTTATGCTTTGTCGTTGCAATTAGTTCTTTTTCTGTTGCTTGTTTCTTGTCTGCACTTGCTTCTCATTTTCCTTCAACTTCTCTTTCGACTTGTTTGTTGTTGGCTTGTTATTGAGGCAGGCGAGGAAGCCGATCTCTCTCTCGTTGCAATCCCCGCTTTCCTGCACTGATTATTGGATGACCCGAAGGGTTTAAGGGCGGACCAGACCTAGGAGTTGCTTTTATCCTTAAGATCCATCAGTTATGAAGTTGCGTAGAAAATACAAGTTACCACGGCCAACACCTGTGTGCCTCAAGAACAAGGCCAATAGACTCTTGAAGACAAACGAAAATTCGCAAAAAATCCACCTTGATAGAGTGCTACGACCAGTGTTGACCTATAACTGATTTTTTGTTTCTGTTTTTTGTTTTGGAGCTCTTCTGGCTTGTGATTTATCATCTACTTCCCCACCAATTCCTTTTCTAGCCACAAGTGATCAGATTCCGGCAGGGGGAGAACAAAGAGTAGCGCCAAGGTCCAACATTTGCCTTCTGGCAGGGCACACGCTCGACTTGAACCCACCTACCTACAGTAGGCACTCCCTAAGCGAAACAGAGTACTGTAGTGTTTGATAGATAATCTATTTTTCTGCCTACCTACCTGACCACGCAATTTATGAATGATCGTTGGAGCTTACGGTGATTAACCCACACAGGCACAGGCCCCACATACGCGCGTGTGCCCCAAAATGTTTGCAAACTTTTGGCAACTTTTTTCGCAATCCACTTTGTTGCTGGCTTTTATCTCTCTTTCTCCCCGGCTTCGGGCTGGCGTGCTCATTTCTGATTTCCGCAAACGAAATCGATTAAATAATGAGAAGAAAACGAAGAAATCAGCGCCGAAAGGAAGACAAATATTTAAATACTCAATTGCAAATGCAAAGATAAACAAGAGTGGGCTGTGGGCGAGAGGGAGGGGGAAAATGATATTTCTTTATTTTTGCAAAATGTTATTAAAGGCAAACAAGAGGTTCGGAGCGGAGGGTAAGCCCCCCTGTTTCAGGCCCAAGCCCTGTTCTTCTAACGTAGCACTTAACTAATTCAACAAAACTACGACGTACCACTGGACAGGGAAGGCACTGGCACTGCCAGACAACTCAATGAAATCAATAATAAAAAAAAACGCGAAACAAAAAATAATGAAAAACACACAAAAGCATCATCAAATCGTCATGATGATAATAAACGAATAATGAACTACGCAGTTATGAAACCTAACTAGATACTTGTAGAAAATGCTATAATACGCCTTGAATGAATGAATTGAATGCTTTTCGTGGCATTTTTGGATGAAACCACAGTTTCCAACCAAACTTTATCTTCCAAGGAACTGTTGGGCAGGTGTTCCTAGGAGGTGTCCCTAGGTAGTCCGCATATTACTTATACGTCGCGTTGTCTGTTGATATTAGTTGGTTCTCTATCGGGCCTTGGGCTTATAATTCAGTAAACAAACAGAAAATACCATTCATGTTTACTGGTTTTGAATTTCCAGCCTCGGCTTTGCTATAACCCGCTCTCCTCTGCTCTTATCTTTCACAGGAATTTCATTTCTACAATTTACTGCAATGTGCTAGTAAGCCGGACCGGAGAAATCGATTAATTCTGCGAAAGGGAAGCCAGAACTCCGCCAAAGCAACCGAACAGTGCGTACGTGTGACGAGAGAACAAAAGTGCAACCACAAGAACAGGTGTATCCAGCGGATCAACGTGCTCTAAAGTCAAATCCTCAGTTAAAAAATTCACTGAAATATTTTAGTAATTTTAAGAAATATTTTACGTGTGTCCTGAACATCCTGAACCGAGTCCTGATCGCATCCTCAAACAGCTGTGCTGTTCTACACACATGCCCGTGTGTGTGTGAGACGCGGTGTACATGCGTGAGTGTGTGTTTCGAGAGTGTTAGTGCTAGAAGGCGCTAGATGGCGCTGCTCCCCGAGCTGTCGCCTCCTACCAGTGTTTTTGTTATTGTTGTTGGTGGATGTGTCCCTCCTCCGCGCGCTGGAGCCAGAGGCCAGTTGTAGTCGTCCACGACCCACAATCCGCCTCCCACCACCCAGCACCTAGCAAGCCAGCTGGCAAGGGCAGGCAGATAAATTAATAAATTTCAATCTACGGAATCCCTTCCCCCCTCCGCCGCCAGGAAGGCAACAAATAACAGTTTCGCGTTACCCGCGTCGTCGCCGTCGTCGTCGGTTCATATTGCGTCGCGTCGTGTCAAGATCGGGATCGGAATCGGGACCGGGAACAGTGCAGTACGGATTAGATCGAATCAGTTGGCACCTGACATCGCAGCGTGAGCCCAACCGCTATTATGCATCGTCGTCGTCGGTCGGCCAGTGCAGAGATCGCATTCGAATTGGCGGTAGCCGGCGTGGTAGCCGACCAGCAGAAACTGACAGAAAACTAGCCCGCTAACTGAGAGCTAAACCAGACAAGAAACTAAACGAAAATTAAGCCAAAACCAAAAACACTAACGACCCACAGGGTACTCTTTTCTCGTGGCACAAATAATCCAAGAACCGTCAGCAATCCTGGATTATTTGCTGAAGACTTTGCGCACGCTGAAGTCCAATTCGATTATGGCCGAGAATCAAAGCGCGGTCAGCGAAGATTCCGGTCACCAACAGCAGCAGCAGCAGCACCAGCATCAGCACCAGCCACAACAGCAACCAGCCACCAGCACCACATCAGTCACCGCAGCCTCATCGGGCTCGATAGCTAATCAGTCGCCCACCAACTCGCAGGCCTCGTCGCCGGAAAACTCCCAGGAAGCCTTGCCCCTTGTGCGCCGCCAGCAATCAGCAGCAGTGGTTGTCGGCCCCTCCGCCGCCACGACCAGCAATCAGCCACAGCAGCAGCAGCCGCAGCAGCAGAGGAGCAGTCTCGGCAACATGTTCGATCGCACGGTCAACGCCAAGTTCAAGCCAGGGGCCGCCAACGCCGGTCCCGGCAACAACCCGGGCCGCCGGAACTCCATGATGACCCCGGCGAGGGGCGTCAGCGTGGGCGGCACCGCCGGCAACATCCGCAAGCTGACCAAGGTCAACTCGCTGACCAGCAACTACCATATTCCCATGACAGGGTTCTACTCGCCAGGCAACGCGTACCAGCCCAGCAGCAACACCAACAGCAACAGTGCCGGGAGCAACCCCGCCCTGCAGCGCACCACCAGCGAGAGCCTGAGGCTGAACTCCCTGAGTCGGGTGGCGGCGGCGGCGGCAGCCACGACTCCGGTCTCGGTCTCCAGGACCAGCAGCAACTCGAGCCTGGCCACGTCCACCTCCACCTCGCTGGCCCCCAAGTCCACCACCACCAACAGCAGCAGCAGCGGCCACAGCACCCCCCAGCAGCAGCCGAACCCGGGAAGCAACAGCAGCAGCAGCGGCAGCAGCACCTCCAACACCAACAGCAGTGCCACCAGCAACAGCAAGGCCAGCTCGCCCAACAACAACGGGGCCCGCTCAATGGGAGGCGCCGCAGTGGCTGTTCCAGCCCCAGTCCCTGGCCCCGGCCCAGGTCCAGCCCCCCCACCACCAACCACATCACCACCACCATCACCATCACCATCACCACCACCAGCATCACCAGCACCACCACCACCAGCAACCGCAGCAGACTAGCCACAGCCAGGGCCACGCCTCCTCGCTGACAGTGGGCGGGGGATCAGTCGGGGCCGGGGGCTCCGCGGCCGCCGGCGGTGGCGCCAATCGCAAACCAAAGACGACTTCCTCGTTCGAGATCACCTCGGTGACGGTGGGTCACCCCAAGCTGAACGCCGCCGGGGACACCGGGGACGAGTCGGCCGACGACCTGGACGAATCTCACACGGACGACAACAGCCGGATCACGGACCTGGAGAACGAGACGCCCTCGATGTCGGAGGACACGTTCTCCAAGGAGGAGGTATACTACGCGAACAACGCCCTCAGCACGAACGCGCCGGTGATACCGACCAGCTCGCAGTACGGGCTCGTGGTGGTGGACCCGATAGGGCCGTCGCTGGGGCAGACCATCCAGAACGTGCAGGTCAACGTGTCGGACAACATCATCAACGTGGTGAGCGCCGCGGTGACGCCCGGGGGCACCAAGAAAAAGGACGACATCAAGGAGACGCAGCACCGCAGCGAGCGGTTCAAGGTGGTCAAGATCGAGTCGACGGAGCCGTTCAAGCGCGGTCGCTGGATGTGCATGGACTACCTGGACCACTCGAGCGTCGGCAACGGGGGCAACAACAACGAAAAGACTGGCTCTTCTTCCGAGGCGCACGCTGCCACCGACGGCGGCGCGGCCGGGGGCGCGGAGGCGGTGCCCCAGAAGACCACCCAGAGCATGATCCTGCCGCCCACCCAGAAGCTCAACGAGAACCACCTGGAGGCCAACTCGACCGACGCCAACTGGAACTACGCCGAGCAGCAGCAGCAGCAGGCGGCCCAGGGTCAGCAGCAGGCCGCGCAGCAATCTCAGCAGCAGTCGTCGCAGCAGCCCCAGCTGAGCGCCACGCCCAGCGGCGTGATGACCGCCCCGGCCACGGTGGTCCACGGGATGCACCAGCTGCACATCGAGGCCCAGGCCCAGCAGCAGCAGCAGCTCTTCGACAGCGTCAACGCCAACGCCGGCTCCCCCGAACCCTCCGGGCGACCCCAACAACATGGACTACGCCCGCAACGCGGCCATGCAGCTGCAGCAGACTTTGCAGCAGCTGAAGCAGCGCGAGGAGGCCATGGACGTGCCTCCGGGCGGCTACTCTGGCTACCAGAACGGCGGCGACGTCCTGCCCGCCAGCGGCAGCAACAACAACAACGGTAGCAGCAGCGCCGCCGCCAACCCTGCCGGCGAGTCGCAGCTGAGCACCAGCTACGTGGAGCAGCAGCAGCCGCTGTCGCCGGCCCCGCAGACCCCCCAGGCGACGCCCACCTTCGCGGCCGTGGCTGCCGGGCAGGCGCCTAACTTCCAGCTGGAGCAGCAGACGCCGGCACAGGCCACGTCCCAGATCGACGGGATCGTCACCCAGCCGTTCAACTCCCAGCAGCAGCAGCAACAGACTCCGCAGCGAACGACGCCACACCAAGCCCCACCGGCAGCCGTGCCGGCAGCAGTGGCCAGTGTGGCAGGAGCCACTCCGGCGGCAGCGGCCGCCCCTCCACAGCAACAGACTTCGAACACTTCCAACACAGCAGTGACCACCCAGGGCCAGACCCTGCCGCTGCTGTCGCACATGACCAGCTACGAGCAGCAGCAGCAGACCCCGTCAGGAGTGGGCGCGCCGGCAGTATCAGCAGCAGTATCAGGAGCAGGGGCAGGGCCAGGAGCTGCCGCAACAGGAGCCACGATTCCCACGTTGCACCTGCAGAGTGCCCCGGCCACGATTGCCGATCCCCAGCAGTTGATGGTGCCACCACAGCAGCAGCAGCAGCAGCCATCGGAAGAGCAGCAGCAGCCACAGATTCCACCAACAAATATCGCGAGTGCCAGTGCCAATAACAGTAACATAAACCTATCCAATCCGAGTGTGGCGCCCGGCGCCGAGGGCAGCGCGCCCCTGACCGACGAACAAGCGGCCGCAGCCGCCGCAGCAGTTGCCACGGCCGGAGCTGCCAGTGCAACGGCCACTGGAGCCACTGCAGCGTCTACACAGCAACAGATCCAGCAGCTACAGCAGCAACCAAATGCAGAATCCGAGACTGAAAGGTGAGTGAGGAAGCTTTTTTAAGAGACTTTATGGTAGGCCATAAGTTGGATAAAAAGTTACTAATTGAAAGGATTACAATCCCAGGGAATTATATCCTAATAATGAGGTATAAGGATAAGTATAAGGATATAACATGTAGTACGAGGATTCTACTCTTGCTGTTTCTATTGAAGGGTATGTGGGAATATCCATGGAAAGCTCCTTTTGATGTCCCGTGCAAGGTGCTCCAATTTTTCCAAATATCTTGATAATTAAAAATTGTCCAAATTAAATCGTTGCACCAACGGAAGAGCTACTAAATATCTATTTCTAAACATAATATTATTTATTTATTCCTTTTAAATTATATTAATAATTCTATATTCCTTTTATTACTTTATACTAGTTGATACAATTGATTAAGTCGGAGCAACTGACACCTTCAGGCTAAATATGGATATGTTTACATTACTGTGTTGGTCCCTATGGAAATATTATTAGATAATATTATTATCAGACCAATTCCGTTTCGAATTTAAACAAAAAAGTCCCAAGCATCTATCTGAAGAAAGTTATTGCATTTCCGATCGCAAGTTCTACTATGATAGTATGATAGCTATAGGCCAGGTCGGCCCATTCTTACAAGATTGTGTAAACGGGATATCAAAAGTAAAATCTTTAGAAATTCTCAACCTCCCACTTTGAAAAAACACAGGTTGTAGCGTTTCGCACGAATCAGTTATATAAAAGCTTAATAGTCGAGTTCAGGACTTTCATTTCAAAAGAATTAAAAGAAAAGATAAACGTTTGAAAAGTTTAATCTTGATAGCTTTATAACTGAGAGACTAGCTTGTAAAGATCGCCCAAGAATATATGGTTCTGATGATGTACTTTACAGGGTCGGTAATGTATCCCTGACCAGAGCCTAGCCCTTTAAGCAAAACATTCAAAGTGTATATTATTATAATGGCCTCTGACATGGTAAAAAATAAACTCGACCCAAGTTGGATCAATGTTATTCTAGTATTATATTAATGAAGAATGTATATTAGTATCAAGTTACATATACTAGTTAAGATATAGAAGCTGGAGGATATATCATATGTATGCATGTAGCTGGCCAAAGATCGGGCTATGGCTAAGATCACGGTCAAGAAGGAACTTTTCTCCCTTCAGTGAGTCTCTCGAACTCCAAGTCCCTATTCATTTCCAGTAGACAGATCCCTGGTAGTCTTATAGGAAAATATCACTTGAGAATGTAGTCGCTGCGAAAGCCGCCTTATCTAATCACTTTCCGTTTACAAATCGGCCCTTTTCCATTTTTCATTCACAAAAACCCGCGACTCGGCCTTATCTGGGAGGCATATATTGGGGCGCTCAAATATTTACACAATTATAGAGGAGCGCAGCCGCTCTGTCTGCTTTCGAGCGGGACCCGATCAATTAGGCGAAGACGAACCCAAGCTATTTATGGACAAAGTTGGGGCTTCGTTTGCATTCGACTATTTTTAGAACGCATGAGCGCTGTTTGAACAAGTTTTGAGAATCGATGGCCTGATACAGGCACAGGCCACCCCTCCCAAGTAGCAGCGACTAGGGCTAGTTCAGGTTCAGCCCGACCCGCTAAAGTGCCAACACGCGCCGCCCCTCTTCGGCCTGGCCGGAGGGAGGTCTGTGCCGAACCCAAGAAGCGTTTCGCCACTCGAATAATTTTCAGCTTTTTGCGCTTTATTTGCTCGCGAATCCGCCAGCTGAGTGGAGAGAGTGGGGCAGAGACCTCCACTAGCCACTAGAGGGCAAACCTCATTACAATTTATTTAATAAAAATTCATCAATGAAATTAGCCGTGGAATTGGGCATGGAGCGGCGTGGATTTTCGCTTCGGGGGCGTTGGCTCAGCCAGCGTTGGAGCACCAGAGGCAACAACACGTGTGTGACACGAAAGGTCGCTTCAATTAAGTTCGTTTTAAAGCGTTCAAAAGTTGACTCAATTGTCGTGCACTGCGAGCGAAAAATGAGCATTTTGGGGCTATGAAAATGGGCTTGTTTACTATTAGAAAGACTAACTAACTTTTAATCATCCAAGCGCTTAAGTTTCACAGCCACCTCGTTGGGAAACTTGTTAGCCAATACTTGGCAGCGGTATGGGCAGGCGATGACTAATTTGTTTGCCGTAGAAGAGTTTATTGGATGAGTCACTTGTAGTGGCCGGCCATTGATTAAATTGGGCAACTGCATAGTGCTGAGGAGAGGCAAGACAAGTAACGAGTGGCCAAGAGCCAGATAGCCAGGGCCAGGACAGGGCAGATTGCACTTTTGCGTGTGACAGGGGCTCCTCCCCGAGTGCACCTGGAAAACTGGCATCAGCAGCACCCAGCACCCAGCAAATTACAATGAATTATGTGTCTTGGCATTAAAAATAGCCAGCGGTTGGCGGTGGAGCTATGCAGCCAAGGGGCGTGCAGGGCGACAGTGCCTGGTGTGAGTAATGCCCCTCCATGTGTGCTCGGGAGTGGTTTCTTCCGAAGACCTGCACTTGACAACTCTCCCCCCCGCTTTGCATTTGTTTTCCAGCTCGTTTTCTACTCGCTGCCGACTTCCAGACAAATTGTCCATGTTTTCTTTATTAGAGCGACTGATTGATGCACTAAGCCCAAGGGCGTCGGACGGGGCCCACTCCACCTCCCCTCCAGTGGCCCTCTCTGCCGGCCGTTTCAAGTAAATCAAGTCCACTTACGTCATGTGGCCAATTGGAGGTTGAAGAAGGGAAGCAGGGCTTGGGTGAAACTGGTTCCAGCCCTACTCACGAAAAGGAAAGTCTTCCCTCAATGGCACTTGATATGGTTTGTTGCAACAACTGTCTTTGAGGATCAATTGACGTTGTGCATCACAGATACATTGGACTTGTTTGAGAAATATTTGTACTGCTATTATGGTTCAACCATACTTTGTGAATCAAATATTGAAACAATACAAATTACTCCCGAAATCCATATGGAATGAAAACTTACTTTATGGCTTATTGGGCTTGGAATAAATGTAGAATTAAGTGCCTCACACTTCTTAAGCTGAAAGTGGCCCATGGTCAAATGCTGTCATCGGCCACGAGCTGAGCTCATAACTTCTTCTCCAGACATACCGACATGCTGGAATCCAATTAGCCTAGCCACTGTCCAGACCCTCAATTAATCGGACAGAGGCAATAAAAAGAAGGCTCTAGAACGTTGATTTTATGAGGAATGTCTGCTATAAGTTTTACATCAGAAGATATATATTTATTTTAAAAGATGGATTAATTTTAAAACAAAGACTTACAAGCTAGCTGCTGGGACCTTAAACTGAAATTAATATTTTAGATCATGGAAGAGACTTTGGTATAATTGTATAGATTTTTTAATATTAGAAGTTTATAGTTACCTTAAACCTTTACCTAATTTCGGCTAAGGCAACCCCATTTCGTGATTGCAACCATTTCGTGGTTTCACACTTTAAAGACTTCATTTCTTTAAAAGTAAAATCAAATGGAAGTGAAATGGAATTCAAATTCAATTATTAGCAATGTTCGACTAATTTTCCTTTCTCTTCACCATTTCTTCTCGATGTGTCACCAAAAGTGAGAAACCCTATAGAACAAAGGCAGTGACAACTTCGTCTTCTCTCCTAATCCACATCCACCCAGAAACACGAAACTACATGGCTTGTATCTGTATATACGCCCGATGGTCTCATGCGTTGCTTAAACCGCTTTCAAGGAAGGGCGCCCCAAGAAAGAAGCCTCTATGTGAGTGCTCCAATGTACTTTTTTCGGCGCGTGTCTAACATTGACCGACTTGGAACAATGCTTGGGGAGACACCCGAAACAGGAGCTGGGAATGCGGAAGGTCAGGTCGGTTCTTGGATTTCAATGACCTCCCGAGCGAACTTCCGTAATGGGATAGGAGGGAGACAAAGGCCGGGGCGAGGCGCCGCGAACAGCTCTCTGTCTCTGACCATTACTCATTCGCCTTCGATCAGAGTTGAATCATTTGTTTGCCACAGCGAGCCGGCAATAATAATAAAGTGTGAATAAAGTGGCCAGCAATGAGCAAGGGAGGAGGGCAACTCAACGCTGGGATTCCAATGTGGTTTGTCGGTTGGGGTACTCGAAGAACCCTAGATAGCCAGTTCTTATGAATGGTAGTGTAGCTATCAACTTCTAGAAGGACTAGAAATACTCTATTTTGTTCTCAAAGCGTAGATATATGACCTGCATGATACTCACCTTCTCAAATTAACACTTCCATTCTGAACCGAAATCAGAGCCGTACGATATGAGGCAGCGGAAACCGCGCAGACCTCCACAAAAATCGATGTCAAAGTCGCATAGAAAGGTGTATCCGCTTGGACACCTGCCTGAGGTTTCGAATCTCATATTACCCCTGACATCTTTTCGGGTCGTCCCTCAAGAGAGATGGACCATGTTTGTTATTTTTCACTTATAATTCCGCCATTTGCGTTTTAAAAGCTTCGACTTAAATTAATCAATCACTTTCCATGGCCAGCATCCCATTCTCGTTGTGGCGCTTCCAGTTCTTTGCTTTTGCCAAAAAATCTCTTTCAGGGGCATTCGAAAATATTGAAAACGCTTGTATTTATTTTCTGCCACAAGGTCAGAAACATTCCCGTCTCACATGTGCCAAATAGCATATATTTCGCTACTTTGCCTTGGCTGCTAGAATGGGTGCCTGTTTTGTTTTCGGTGCCTGTCGCCTCTTGACGTATCTGACCTACTGAGCAGAGAACTCCCCCTTCGAGCCATTTCAAGACCCTCTGACGCGTTTACAACTTCCGTTTGGGATTTTGTCTTATCGGCTCCACCCAAACCCACCCACTACACCTCACTTGAAGCTCCCCAGTGTCAAGTGTTTATCTAAATTATCTTCAGAACGTTTCTGTATTTGTGTTTTCTAATCCAAATTGAAAACAATTATATTCACAAATGCATAGCTATAGCTCCCTAGAAGAAGGAATTGGATTATGAATGGGGGGAGTACAGCTTATTTCGCATAAAAATCACATTTTCCACGGAACAACACTCGCAATCTATTCATTGGAACGAAATCCATATTATAAATATAGTATGACGTTTTATGGATATTGTGCACAGTTTTTATCGAGAATATAAAGGCAATATAAACAGATGCAGCACTGTCTGACATCATAATACAATGAGGGATTATAGAAAATTCCAAAATCAAGTCACATCGATAAATACTCGCTTTTGCCAAGTAATTCTTGGTGGATCTTATTTTTTCATTTTTTTTCAATTTTATGTATTTTATTCGTATTATAAAATTTAAAAAATACGAATAGTATAAATATCATATTTTATTCGTAATTTGAGCTACTAACCAATTTAGTAAGAGCTACCTCATTTCACTAATAACCCGATTAAGAGCTACCTGGTAAATTATATTAGAAATTGCGTTAAAAACTTTTTAAACAATGGCCGCAGTAGATAAGGAATTACGACTTTTTAAGCAACCTTTTTGGAAGCAAAAGAACACAGGTTCGAACTCTTAGTGGAAAGCCTTTCAAGCTGGTTTAAAAATATACCATTTTGTTCCTATTGACTTGACATCTAAACACAACATTCTTGAGATAATAAAAAATTAGTGAAAAAGTTTGAAATGAAACCCTTTAGTTAAATTAAATGGAATGGGATTTACCAAACTGCATTGAACAAAAATAAATAAGTCTTCACTTGTGAGTCATACGATCAGTACATGTGTAGAAATAAACTTTGTGAGAATTGTGAAGAAACGTGGTTAGTTGGCAACCGTGGCTGGTCATTCTAATCTACAGATAATGAAACTTCTTCTTTATCGGCGCAGTTGTTGGCTTTTTTGCGTCAAGATATTTACATTAGTAATTTCTGATTCTAAGAAAGCTAAAAAAAAAGAACTTCTTGTCTTAAAGGCGTTCTTGTCTTGGGAACAGTGCTGCTTCGATACTTTACGAAAATTACAGAGAACATATGACACACGTACACCCCCACTTCCTCCTAAGGCATTACATAGAGCCGTCGTACAAACATACACTTGCATATATTTTATTTTCGTCTCGCTTGCATCTGAAAGCACGCCATATCGGGGCCCATGTAGCCCCATCCCCCATCCCCCACCCCCCATCCCCATCCTCTAGTTTACATAAGAGCCACGCTTTACGCTAAAATGAGCTTCGCCTTATGCGCTGCGCACTTACATATTCGCGGCTGCCCAGGTCCCAGGTCTGTGGGGGAAAATGCGATGTAAAAAGTAACGAAATGTAGTAAAAACTGGAAATAATTCGTTCAACAACAAACAACAGAGCCAGAGCTCGGTAAACACGGTAGGAAAATATAATATGTGTGTATATATGTAGGAGCAGACCGAAAACGCAGCTTGACCTTCGCTCGGGAAATTCGATGCTCATACTTGGGACTGGCTGGGGAATAAGTCAGTCAGCGCCTAGGCGCCACACAACTTTCTATAATTGATGACGAAAACTGCACCGATTGCAGCTGCTTAGCTAATAATATTTGTAATTGCCATTATTACTTTGGCTGTTGAAATGGCTAATGGAATTCAAAGCGAATTAGTTGCCCAAAAGCCGTTACCAAAATATTGGAATAAAATCGATACAATAGGTTTTTGGTAAGAAGTGGTAAGTCGTAAGAAATATTAAAAAATAATAGGCCAATAATTGAATTTCTTAGTTGGAAAAAATACATTACATTGACAATAAAATAAAAGAAAGGAAATAAAAATTCGGGCGGTGTCGAAGCTTATATACCCTTTCAAAAAAGGGGCGTTTCTATTGCTAAAATATATTTTGCAATTATCCAATGTAATTAAATAAAACCTCTTATGGATTATATATAATAATATAATAATTAAATATACTTATGGGGAAAATAATTGTTTATCACTAAAACTAATGTAGCGATTGATTTGAAACTTCGAATATTACTTCTGTATTTTGTCAGGTAACGCTGGTAACGCAGGGGCCGACGATCTAACATAATCTAATATTCTCAGAAGGTCAGAAGACCTTCTGATCACCGAGGTTGATTACCACTGCAAGACTGTTCAGTTTTTTCAACGAATTAACCCTTACAAGTTAATCTTTTTTTAATCAAAATTAGAATACTTCCTTATCCCATTGGAATAAAAATAGACAAACATTGTTATCCAAAAACTAAGTGCGGTTTAACAATTAACATATTAAGAGGTTATCAAAAAAATATGAAAAAGCACCATAATAGTGTTACATTTAATGCCATGGTTACCGTGGTTATTACGAATTAAAAGAATTTTAGCTTGGAATATTAGACTCTTTGAAGAAGTTAGATAAACCAAGCTTAGTAATATTATTTAAATATTATACCCAAATAAATATAGATCCAACATACCCCATTTACCAAGTAAAGAGAGGTATTTAAAAATAAAAACAAAAAACCGCACGCCTGTTTGACGTCGCCCCGTCTGTCTGACGTCTCGTCCCCAAAAAATCCCCAACTCACCCACACATGGACAGCCCTCACACAGATACTGTTGGTGAGAGCTTTGGCACTGTGTTGAGGTTCGTTGTTCTTGCTGTTGTTTTGGTTTGTTGTTGCTGTTACTGCAGTGCGATCGTTGGCCGGCGCATTACAACAGCCGCTCTCTTACACTCTCCGGTTCGCCCACTCTCATTTTCTCTCGCCACACACCCCACACACACACTAATACAGGCACACGGTCATGCGTTCGTATCGCTTCATTTTGTGTCTAAAAATAGACACAAATATTGAAGTTGATTTTTATACGGCCATCGCCAGTCTTCCCGTCCGCCCTCCCCCTCCCCTGAAGCCGCCCCCTTCCACCGCCTTTCGCTATCAAGCATCGCCTATCAATGTGCGACTATTTCTTCTTGTTGTTGTTGCTGCTGCTGCCTTCATTATAATGCGTTGTTGTTGTTTAAAAATAAACTCTACTGCGCGTGGCATTTTTTCTTTATTTCAGCTCTCACGCTCTTCGGCGGAAAGAGAGGGGCAGACAGATAAAGAAAGACAGAGAGCGAAGAAAGGCCAGTCCTCTGTTCTTCTCGTCCGTTGATTAAACTCAATGAAATAAATTAGATTTAATTCATGTTTTGCTCGCTCTTTCCCGGCGACTCTTGTTTGAGAAGAAAGAAGAAAAAAAAAAGAATTTTATGTTTAGTTCAGTTTCTTCCAGATCAGAGAGTAACTATACGCGAATATTCTATTATATTCTTTCGCGCCAATCTTTTTAGCACCTTACATTTTTTGGCCAGCGCTGCTGTTTTTTGTTTGTTTTTCTTTTTAACGCCCCTAGCTTCTCAGAGAGGGAGGGCCCTGCATGGATGCAGTAATATTGCCTTATATTCATTCTATGAGGATTTGATAATCTTTGGGTAGTTTAGCGAGGAAGCGATGAATAAAGAGAAAATTAATTAGATAAATAATATAAAAAATAAGAGGCATTCGATTATTATCTTCTTACTGTTTTCTATCCTTAAAAAATTCTTAATTTTCTTCCAAATTCAAAAATATATTTTTATAGAAATAGTTTCTATTCAAATTCCACTTCCAACCCGAAATTCCTTGTGTTGCCAAGCAAGAATGTTAACGAGAGATCTCTCTATCCCTCTCCCTCCCTCTAATCATTATCACAAGCTAAAAAACCTCGCGGCTCGCAACCTGCCCCACTGTTGCGAACTGAAACGCCGAACAGGTGTTTCCAAGCGAGCACACGCTTTCAGCGGCAAAGGGAATACCTCCTATTACTTCTAGTTTTGCATTTTTTCCCATAATTGACACTTTTCCCGCTTGCTTTCGACATTCTTGCTATAATTTATAAAAAAAGGCAGAAGTCTGAAGATTGAAACCTTGACAGAGCGCGAAACGCCTTTTATTGATTTATGGGCGCCCCTTGTGCGCTGAATCGGCGGATTGATTGATTGACGAGTGGCTTTGACTTTGGCTATTGACTTTTCCATATTTGCAAGTCAAATGCAGAGCAGATACAGATAATTTTTTTTCGTAAAATAAAAGAAGATGAACCTGCGCTGTGGGCAGAGCCCAAAAGAAGCCGAAGGAATTTATTGATAGACGTCAGTTGGCTGCGATCCTACAGATAGAGGAAGTGCCAAAAGAAAGGCGTGGCGTGGCGGTGCGGGGCGGGGCGGGCCGGCAGGGACACAGCCAGCCGAGCACATGATTTAAATACTAAAAGCAAGAATAACAAAGAACCGAGAAGCGAGAAAGAAAGAACGGCCGGGCGGGCAGTATCAGCCATATTTATTTGCTCATAAATTTCTACAGTCTGCGAAAAATAGCAACCACTGCAGAGCAATGTCTCCATTTCGCCTCTTTTCCCCCCCGCCCTGACCAGGCCTGGTGAGACATCCCACAGTGGGTCAATAATCGCCGTCAATTGAATGAGTTTGTGTTCTGAATGCAAATGGCCATTTGTCGTGCGAAAGGCTCGCAGCGTTTTGTAAATTTATTTAAATTTCATCACTAAATAAAAGAATTAATTTATTTGTCAGATGAAGAGTACTATTATTAGTCAAACCAGACTGACATTTCAAACTAAAAACAGTTATCGTATCTGTAAGAGAGTCTGAGTCTATAGATAGGTCCTCTAATTACCTCTTTGCTTGTGGTCGTGGCAGTCCTATAACCATTCTTTGTGCATGACAAGCTTAGTTAGATACTCGGAAAGGGAAACCCCTCTTGAGAAATGTTTGTAGAGCTGGTAGTTGGGTGGAAATCGAATAAACAAACGAGTCCCCAGCCATGCTATTAAAAAGTTAACACCGTCCCCTTCTAATAACATCCTTTTCAGCTAGTCCTGAAAAGAAACCCAACTTCCAAACCTTAAGTCACTAAACAAAACCGCTAGAGGCAAACAGTACGCCTTTAAATAGGTGAGGAATACGGAAGTAAACTGTTGCCTGAGCCTAGAACTGGGAACGGGAACCGGAACCATTGGAAGCGGTACCACCCCGCCGAAGAACGACCTTGACTGCAAAAATGACAGCCATGCCGTTACTGCAAAAAATAAGCAAAATTATTATTATCGTGTGTGGCCCAACAACAAACAACAAATCGCAGAAAGTTGATTATGGATTTACATTTCGGGGGCAGGCTCGAGACTGAACCGAAACGCAATTTCCACTGGATGCCACTGCCAGTGCCAGTGGTGGAAAGTTAGTCGAACTGAGACTGAAAATCAATAACGAGTGCCTCGGAAAAGGGGGCCTGGGCCGGAAAACTGGCAAATGTCAAATGGTCTTGGGGGAAACTGAGCGGCGCTGAAGCTAAACGTGAAAGTTGCAGACGCAGGCAAGAAAGTGTAAAAAGGCGTCGTGTTTACATCTTTTTAGTTGCACCTTTCCTTCAATTAGCATCGTTCGCACCGACTCGACTGCGGGGGCGTCTACGGGTTGACTGACTGCCTGACTGGGAAAGGTCGTTAAAAAGTGCATTGCGAATGGGCGGTGGTTTGTTGTCCACTTTTAGTGACAGTCAGTCTGGGAGATATATAAACAAACGTATATTGTTTCCAGTATTCCTTTGAATCAGACTAGTTTACGCACCAATACAAAAAGTGCTTAATTTAAAATAAGTAACTACAAATGATCTAATTTATAGTGAGACCAGGTATTAAGAGAGGTGTCCCAACACACATAAGTTCTGTTCTCAGCACCAAAAATATATACAAATCTATACATTTTTAATATAATTAGTTTGTCTTTAAATATGAAATTACAGTGTTTATATCTAAAAATAAGAACGAGAAACGAATAATAATTTTCACGAAAGATCCTTTTGAAATGTTGTGATATGGTAGCATGAGGATATATGTTCGTTCCTTCTGATTTTGTAGTGTTATAAAATAATTTAATTAATTTAATTTGTAATTTGTTTAGAAATACTATCTCTATGAATACTATCATTACGAAATTCTGCCAAGCTTCTTTGGAATATTTTTCTTAAAATTGATAATGGATATATCACTCGAGGATATTTCACTAACTCGTGTATATTTTAAACAAAGTCTTATAAAAACGAATAGAAATAAGCATACCCTGAAACTGTCGTATCGATTACCCTTTAATCTGGCTTCTTTGATCAAAACCCCAGTTAGTTGACCCAAAATCCACAAGTGTGGCGAATAGAACAACAAACACAGAGTGCGTGTCAACAGCAAGAACATTCCTTCTTCCATAAAAACAACCTTTTCAAAACATGGAACCGGCGACGGACCTTCAAAGCAGTCCGAGAAATACGCGTGACCAAATGCATTTCCTTTATCAGGCCCTTTTTGACCCAATATGGTTAGGCATGGAGGAGGGGAGCGTTTTCGCACTCTATTTGATAATTCCATCGTTTGAAGTCAGACCAAGGTGGGGAATGGCGTTAGGTCGACGACCCCAGGAAATAATGATTAATTTTAGTTTCACTTTAATATAATTTTTCTTAATAACAAGGAATGACTAAAAATGGCTTTAGATTCTAAGACTTATAGTCATGAGAGCTACTAAGGCCTAAAACATGTAATGGGAATGAAATATGTGACATATATTTAATTTTATATATTCCATTATACATATATTCCATACATAAAGTTAGATATAAATATTTTCGTAGTTACGACAACATTTTTTCGAAACAAAGAAACGTATTATTTAATATTTTCTGATAATTATCATTATCTTAATAAGACTTCATAAATCTGTGATGTAATAATAGGTTTTTGATAAATATCTTATAAGTACATCTGTTTTTTTTTCGAATTTTCTTTAGTTGAGTAAGAAGTGAATGAGTCTGGGTGACTGTTCCACGCCCACGCAGATGCATAGGATATTCCCCTGAAAACATAGATATTTTTCAAAGATTTCAAATCAATGAAATATAAAAAAATAAAAATTTTAAAAAAGCCTTCTTCTGATACTTACACTCAAACTTAAAAAAAAAAGTTTTTCTTATTATTTTCCGCACATTGCTTAAAAAAAACTTCCATTTAGCAGCTTTTATATAATTTTTGTCTTAATGTTTTTAAATTTTGTGTATTTATTTTAAGCCGGTTTCTTCTTTGTCTGGTCGGTCTCCTCGTTTTGGCTATTTGGCCGGTTTAGGTTTAAGTGTGGAGTGTTTGTGGTGGAGCTTTGTTTGTTGTTGTTTGCCAGCCGATGGTGGGCCGTCTTTGTTGGCCGGGGATGTGAGTGTGAGTGCCGAGTGCTTATTAGTCATCGGCTGGTGGATATACACTCACCGCTCCAACACCACCCCTTGGCGCAAGTCTTTGTTGCCAATTCTCCCCCTCGGCAACAGCGGTGGATGCAAGGCAGCAGCTGTGTGGAGTCAGCGGCCAACAGCTGTTTCGTGGTGCTTCATATTTTGCGACAACGCCCACATGACGTCCACGTTTATGTTCCCTGGAAAAAGTCCTACACACCCACTGACATATTGTCAAGGAAGCTTATGATTGCCATTACTCATATCCAGAGGCAGTTTAAAGTGATCCATACTCGATTATGAACTTCCTGGTTCCCGAGCCCACACCTGCCCCCGGAAGGTGATCCTCCCGCCACGTGAAATAGTCACTTTCCTCTGATTCACATTTGTGTGGCGCTCCCCAAGAGCCAATTAATAAATTACTAATTAAAATGCAACCAAACACTTGCCACTGTTTGGGATGTGGATGTGGATATGGATATGGATACGGCTATGGCTATGGCTGGGCGATTCAAGCGGCAGACGCCTTGACGCTCCATTAATTTCGCATTAATTTTCCTCACACGGCACCATCCGAAATTAATTTATTTACTTTTCCTAATTATTTTGTAGCAGCGAGACAACAGCACCCACCCACACAAGCCCCCCTGCATTTCTCTGAAAAATGCAAAAGTCTGAAGCAGAGGCAGATGAATTAAAATTAAATAATACAACTCTTTGCACGAGCGGTGGCAATGCCACACACCCAATGAGATACAAATGATGAGCACTTCAGATCATAGGTTGTGTAGCTCGAATGCATGAGGATACAATTAGAAGCCAAATATTTGTCTTTAAATTTTAATTTTTTTTAATTTTGTTTATTTAAAACCATATACTAAACTATAAATTAAAATATTTTTCATAAAACGATCTACAGGGTAATCTTTAGTTTAAATATTTAATTTTGCTCGCTGTTTATTTTAAATTCAATGGTGCATTTGTATTTTCATTACCTTGTGATCGGCCACTTTGTCATTGCCAAAATTATTTCCGCAGAGTGAACTGCACGGCTGGCTGCAGGAGAACGGGCTATCCTAATATTTAAGCCATAAACATTTTCGAGAATAAACATAAATCAATAATCAACATTTTTGGTGTGAATTTTTAGGCAATGGTTCACCAAAGAAGACTGAGGGGTTACATGGGTATCGTAGCTTCAAAAAATGTTTTTTTTTCGTATTAATTTCTACGAACTGTTGAAAATTCTATATCTATCTATACCTCCATATTAATCAGAGTAAGACTTTCGAAAATACAGTCGAAGGAAGTCTAGCTCTATTTTCAAAAAAGCTTTGGGGCTTTCAAAAAAAGGCTTGTTTTTAAATTTAAGTACCAATGTTTTTTGAAAACTTCTTAACCTTAAACCTTCTTAAATCTTGGAAAGATCTTCAAAATACAAACTAGTAATTGTAGAAAAAATAATAAAATGTAATCTACTTTTTTAAACTAAAATTAAAATGGAATTTATAATTATATTTTTTTTTTTGGCCCCTGAAATGTATCCCCTTAATCACAGAAGCATTTTCTAAAGTGTGGTTTAGGGAGAATCTTCATATTCTGCCCTACAAGCCAAATACAAAATATTCAAATTTGTACTAATTGTTGTAATTTTATTTTTGCACTAAAATTTATTTTTAAAACTACACTCTTGGTACACGTTTCCTTTGATTATATTTTTGTTTTAATTTGTATAATTTTCTTTGAGGTAATATGTTTTTAAAAAATTTCTAGAGATACATTCTCACAATCGTTGCTTAATTAAATCATGTTGATAGTGCACCTCTTCATACTTATGGGTTCCCCAAAAAACCATATGTTTTTAGTAATCTTTCCGACTCGGCGGCTTCCCGGAAATATTGCCAAAAGTATGAAGTCATATTTTGGCGCATTTATCAATTTGGGAAATTAAAACTCGGGCCGTTGCAGCACGCGTACGCTTTCCGCCTTGCTTTCTTTCCTGGCTTTTTTTTTTAACACGATTTCTCTTATCAAGCTGGCAGGTGATAAGAGCCGGCCCCGAGCAGGCCATCGATTATGCTTGTCTTACGTGAATTCCACAGTGGAGCGACACACATCTACATACATACCGCCACTAAGTAGTGGAAGGCTTTAGGCAGAGTGCACTACACGGGCGCGGAATTGTGAAAAAATAGAAAATAATATATTTTTCGTTTGTCAGTTGGCGCCAAGGCGCTTAAACGAATTGTCATGTGGTAGATACATACATATGTATCTGCGAGATATCTAGAGGGGCGTGTGTTGTACTAAGAGTGGGTGGCGGAGGTGGAGGGGGTGTTCCATTTCGCCAATTCTCTTTTGGCGACAAAACTGTTTGCCTTTCCTTGGGGTTTAGTTTTTTAATTTCTGTTGCCGCTCCCGCCGCCGTGAGTGACAGCAACAACAAACTGAAACGGACAAAAAACAAAACGGGCGAAACAGTCAGAGGGAAAATGAATAAATTAAACAATTTTTCAAAACATTTAAAAATAGTGCGCAAATTGCTATTTTTATTATAAACGACGGAAGAGCAAAAAACAAACAATGCAAAAAACGAAAACAAAACAAATGCGACAAAGACTCACAAAGAGGGCGGCGATCTCACGTTTCTTATCTCTCGAAAGAATTCCTCGCTCTCTTACGCTCTTACATCGTTTTCGCTGACACACGTGCCTGCTCTCTCGCTCTCCTCTCTTTATTTACGTCTTCTAATTGCATTCTATCGTCGTCTGTTTTGTTTTGTTATTGTTTTCCGATTCTATCGCACTCTGTGCAGTTCTCCCGCTTCCCAGACGCCAGCCTTTATTTTGTTATTGATCGATCGCTTTTGGTCACTGCACATATTATCGCCTTGTTTGTATTTGTTGCTATTTTTCGCAACAACAAAATAATACAAAATCTGCGGTAGCTTGGAAGGCAAACACAGTACAGACGTCTATTGCGTTGTGCTCCTTTTTTTCAACTATTTGCGTTATGTGTCAATATTTTTTATATAATGCCTATATTTTATTGACTCAAATATTAAATTTGGCTTTTCTTTAGTCTGAATGTTTAAACTTTAAAGTGCTTTATTGTATATGGGGCTTATCCATTAGAAAAATTACTTAAGAATAAAAACACTATGAAGTTTTTATTAATTAATATTTTATTAAATTTTATTGAAGTCATTTAGTTATAGTTATAGTATATACTTTTCCATTTATTTACTTTGTTAGATTTTTTTTTGCTTAAGTTCTGTTAACTCTGGAGACACCTTGTTTTCTGTTATTGTAGTTATAACTGCGTAATATACAATGTATTTTACATAAATAATTTACTTTCCCATTTTGTCACTCTACCTGGGGGCGCTAGTTGATTTTCTACCGAAATGAAAAGTAGCTGACCCATTATCTACATGTAAACACACGATACTAGCACGGACTCCAACCTTTTCAGTCGTGACATACAAATTATTTTACTTGGGAATTTTACAAGAAATGTTGAAACCAGCAAAGCAGTGCTTGTACTAATACATCTTTTGTGAAAGCAGTTTAGACAGATTCGAACTGCATTCAAGCAGTTGTGTAGAGTGTAAACTACGTTTAATAGGAATTTTAAACTTTTTATTAAATTTACGTATATTATCTTTGTATATTATTAAGTATTATATTTTAATTTTAAAAATAAACTTTTGCAAATCAAATTTCTAATTCACGCATTTTTTTTATTTCCAGGTAAGCCACACGAAAATAATATGAAAACTACATCGTATCCCTCGTTCCTATGTGAGTACTTCGTTGTCCTTTTCCCTTCCAACCGCTTCATCAAATATTCATAACTATTCTTCTATCCTTTGTTTGTCCTCTGTCTCTCTCTCTCTCTATTTTTTTAAATCGCTGTCTATGATCATGTAGATATATAATTAATCACGCATCCCAAACTAGCTAACTTGTAAATAAACGTGTCCTTAAGTCAGTTCTCCATTTTAATAAAATCCCCATAAAAAATGATGTAAAAAAAATAACTGCATCTTCATGGTACTAGCGGATGTTGATAACGGTTATAGTTACTGTTTGTTGTCCTGTTGCGTAGCTCTGCCTAGACCTCCTCCACCTCTCACACTCGCTTGCGCAATCCTTTCTTCCGTCCTTACGAGCTAATTGTGCTGTCAGACTTCGCAAGCTGCCGAATTGCGAATGAGATCCGCAGAGATTGGGCATCGAATTACGTAAATAGAAGCCGACCAAACTTTGGCTCGGCGGGCAAAAGTGGCAAGCGATGGAAGTCTGGAGATAAATGCGAAAACAAAACTGTACAGCGATTAATTTACCCCCTTCCCCGGCCTTGTTTATTTTATTATTATTATTTTTTTGTGAAGCAGAAATGGGTATAAGTTTCTTTAATGATTTTCATACCCTTCGAAGGGGATATTCCACATTGGAAAGCCCTCATGGATATATTTAATCACAAGCACCAACCATGAGGTAGTTATCTTTCTCTTTGGAACTATCTTTCTTTTCTATATTACATACATATGTATCCACAGTACCCCATCTGATTTTTGATAGCCTTACCCCCAAATACCTGCATTTCTTAGGGTATCTAAGCTTCATCTTCGCTTAGCCTGAGCCTTCCCTGCTTGTCTCTGTTGTCTTATCTCCGATCAGCCATTTCGGAATTTTCCCTCTCGCCCCCTGGCTTGGCTGCACTTTTCTCCCAGCTCGGCAGCTCCGTTCACCTAATTTTCCCCAACAACAACGTTGCTTTTCTTTAACTTTTATTTCCTTGTTGGCTTTCGATTTTTTTTCGCTTTGGTTTTTGTTTTGGGGCGACATACTAAACAGCACAATGGTGGAATGGAAATGGAAATGGGAAGGGGAAGGGGGGCCCCCGAACGTAATGTGCATTTAATTTGTTGCTGCCCCAACAATGCAGTTTTCCACAGTTTTCCATTTAGTGGGCTACCCATTTTGTTTTGTTTGGTTCGTTTTATGCTAATTTTGCAACATTGCGGTTATGCAAGTGGCAAGGCAGATGAACAAACTAGCGGCGCATAATGACAACTCGGCTGTGCGGCCAAGAAAGGATGACCCTGTGTTTTTTGGAAGGATGGCTTTAACAAAGGAGGGAAAGTGCTTTTGGGATGGTACACAAATTGTTTCACTTGTTTTGGGTAGTCTAGCTATGGCTTTTGGTTAAAAATGTATATGTTGTATCAAATCTTTATTTATTATTCAATTTTAAGTCAATTTATTTGGCCAATATTCAAAGTGCATACCTCTACTGAATCTTAAATATTGTACTTGAAGTTTCATTCCATTAGGGGACTTTCATTCCTTAATTCCAAACTTTATTTCAATTTCTACAAGATCTCTAACAGATTGTCTAGGAAGTAGGTCCATAATAGTAGTCTCATGATGTGGATCCTATGGATACTATCCTAACAACGATTTTTTGTCCGTAATTTCAATAAAGCCTCCTTATAGGAGAGACTTTTCTGCAGTCCCAAGTAATCGAAAAACCGAAACCGCGAGGCCAAAGCAACACAAATAAACACTTCGCTCCTCAGAGGATAATTCGGCAAAATAAATGAGAAAGAAGAGGAATTTCGCTATTGTCGAGAGACTGCAGATGAACTCTTGTGGTTGTTTATACTTTAAACAGTCTAGTCTTTTATGGAGTGCGGTGCTTTTTCTCGCACTTGGTTTTTACCTTTTGTGTTTTGTGTACGGATGCGACATGACCTGGATTCGTGGAAGGGAAATAAACAACAAGTGAGGAAGACTATAATAGAGTTTCTCAACTATATGATACCCAGTACTCTTCCGTCCACTTCTATCCTTTAAAAAATGTTTGTTTTGTTAATTAACATTTAAAATGGATTTCTTTAAACAACTATGTGGAACAAGCACCTTAAAAAGTCAATACTCTTCATTAGAATTTTAGGACTAAACTTTCGACAGATTGAGGATGAGGACATTTTCAAAAAACTTTTATAAACTGGCTCTACAGCAAGATGCCCTATTTGTGGGCAAACTCTAGGGTAGTAGCACTACTACTAGGTTTTTGACTCGAAAGAAATAGTACAAGTAGATAAAAATATAAAGGAGACCCAAAATATTTGAAATATTGAAAAAATAATACCCACTACATTAAACAACACCCACTAATTAAACAATAAATTTGACAAATTGGTAGCTCTCTGCAGGTCGTTTGGTCTTGAGTTTCGTTACATTTATTTCCGTTTATGAATCGTGTGTAGCAAGCCGCATTCATCATGTGCACTTTGCAGTCGATGTTGCACCCTCGGTTGTTGGGAGTTGTTTGTGGAGGGAACTGGAGCGCATCGGCACGTTGCTGCCAATGTTGCATCAAGTCGGGCCTCTCTAGAGATGCAGAGGGCTTTGGGGACTCTGGGCGGCTTCATTTGATTTGCGATGAATGCATGCCACTTGCAGCGGAAGTTGCAACAAAGTACATCATCGAATGTGTTTATTAAACTACATCAAGGCACTCCAATTTGATTATCATTATATTAACAAGGCAACCTTGCAAAAAGCATACGAAAATGTTGCCAAACAGAACCCTCTTCACCAACCAAGTCACCTGATTGTTTGCCACAGATCACAGTCCAAAGCTCACTCTGGAAGTCACTCTCATTGAAGCAACACGAGTACACCCACGTTGCCCGGCATCAGCACAGAATCCTTCCCAAGATCTCCTCCCGAAATTGTCATAAAAACAAAATTTCAAACTTGAATTGGAAACCGAATCGAAACCCCATGAGAACTATTCAAGCCTTCCACTTCTTATGCCTATCAACTTTTTTCTTTTTACATTTTTTACTTCTTGTTTATTTGAACCGTGCGTCCTATGCGCTTGCCAAACCGAAACCCGCCCCCAGCACCGCTCCCGGGAATCGGAAGAGGGCCTTTAGCAATCCCCACATAGGAGGCCCCACCGACCCGAGCTTTATGCATCGCCTGAACCCCCAGCTGTACTACTACAACAGGTCCCAGTCGGGCAGGAGCTCCTTCTGCGTGGACGAGTCCTTATGGCCCAGCAACGCGCGGGCCAGCGACTCCAACCTGCACATGGGCTCCAGCACGGAGGAGGACTACGAGGAGGCCATCGACCAGTTCTCCCCCACGATGTACACGCGGACCTCGGCCAGCCGGGCCATTCCCATACCGAGCAGTGCCGGCAGTAGTCCCCAGCACCATCCGCACCCGCACCCACTCCCCCAGCCGCAGCACCACCACTCGCAGCCCAGGATGGCGGGGGGATTCGTGACCTCCACTGCGGCCGCCTTCAGTGCTAGTCCGTCTATCTACGCTTACCCCCACTCGCCGTTCTACGCCAGTTCGCCGGACACGTCGCTCTCCTCGCCAGTCCAGGCCTCCGGAGTCGGGGCCCACCCGTCCGCCCCGAGCTCGCGGATGTCCTTCAGCTACGACCCTGCCTTCCAGCGGCTGCAGGTGCCCTTCGCCGGCGATCGGAGGCCGCGATCGCCGCTGGAGTGCGCCACCGTCTTTGCCGCCGTGGCTGCGGCAGCCACATCCGGTGGTGCAGCAGAACGCGCCACCACCATCACTCTTAAAAGGTCGGTGTGGGTTGATGTCTCAATTTTCCGGTTGTGGACTGTCCTTCCTAATCTGTCTTCTGCTTGTTGCCTGCTTTTTCCCGTGTTACTCCCTGTGACGATTTCCAATTCCAATTTAGGTTAATAGTTCAATGTTGTAGTGTTTTTATACCCTTGCAGAGGGTATTATAATTTTGTCCAAAAGTGTGCAACGCAGTGAAGGAGACATCTCCGACCCTATAAAGTATATATATTCTTGATCAGGATCACCTCCTGAGTTGATATGAGCATGTCCGTCTGTCCGTCTGTCCGTCTGTCTGTTTCTACGCGAACTAGTCTCTCAGTTTTAAAGCTATCGTCTTGAAACTTTGCACACACTCTTCTTTCCTTTGCACGCAGTATATAAGTCGGAACGGGATAAATCGGCCGGGATCGGCCGACTATATCTTATAGCTGCCATATAACTGATTGATCGGAAATGCTATAACTTCGGTGTTTTTAAAGCTAGAGAATTCGGATTTGGTACGATTGCTATTTTTGGCAAAATAATACAACATGCCAAATTTTATAAGGATCAGCCGACTATATCCCATATCTGCCATATAACTGATTTATCGGAAATGGCATAACTTCAGTGATTTTCGAGCTAGAAAGTTGGGATTTTCTATGAATTCTTTTTTTGGAAAAATAATATGACTTATCAAGTTTCATATGGATCAGCCGACTATATCTTATAGCTGCCATATAACTGAACGATCGGAAATGGTATTTGGTAAAAATACCAACTTTGGGGTTCTTCAAGATAGAAGTCTGGAATTTTTTTTAGATTTTGTCTTGTAATTTATTGGTTATATCATGATATTCCCATAAGAATCGGTCAACTATATATATCGATTTTAGCGATATATATCCTGTTTTAGCTGCAAGGGTATATCAACTTCGGCTCCACCCGAAGTTAGCTTTCCTTTCTTGTTTAGGATAAAATTTGTATAGTAAACAAAATAATTGATCATGAATGAAGTAAAAACTTTAGTATCTATAGCAGTGGTCGGCAGAGCCCTATCCTAGGGCCATAGGAAATTTCTCTGTCCGAGCTCTTCCGCACACACACAGTATAAATGTATGAAACGTCATGCTCGCAGCCTTTTTTCTGCTATTCGTTTACTATTACTTATGCATTCATATTATATTAATGTATTGAGTGTCGACCAGTGATCTATAGAAACCATTAAAAGACTGGATTCTAAGTCTAGAACCTTAAACTGGGGAGCATTTTCCTCAAAATACTTGAAGATTTGTTAAAAATTTAATATAAAGAGTCCAACTAGTCTGGTTAGAGACAGATACAATAAAATTGGCAATATATTTACCTTAAAATGAAGAAAATATTTACAAGATGTACTTATACTTATTGTAGTATCTATAGAATATCTTCTCTGTATAAAGTATCTGCACCTAAGCATATAGTCTAACTTTATAATAGATACCATCTTTGCTATATCTATATCAAGTCTATGTTACAGTAAAGTAACTATAATATCCAAGGAAACAAACCTACAAGAGCTATAGGAGATAATTAACTTAAATTGGAATTGGACGCTGTATGTTTTGGTGTTTGCTCTAATGTTTTAAACTGGTGTATGTTGCACGTTGAATGTTGTATTTTTCTCAATTTGGATATTAAACTTGGGTTCTATAAGGTGGGGGACTAGACTTACCTTAATGCACGCTGTCCATGTCAGTTCTTCGTGTCAAAAAAATTTAATAATTGTGAAAATAAAAGTTAACATGATTTGTTATTCTATTTGTTAAGCGAATCTTTTTTAAAATTACTGTCTTTCACATTCTTTATGTCTGAAATTTCGCGAGAACCTTAATTTACTTTTCTGATTTAATTTATTAGTAAAATAATTTCTTTACAAATATTTTCAAAATTCCAATTACAGCACAACTAACAATAAAAGTATTCCATGTTTCACGTTGTTATTTGACCAACAAACGCAAAGAAATTTATTTATTAAATAGCCCAACATATCATAACATAATCATAACGCATTTTGCAGGCATTTTTGTATCAATACTTTAGGAATGCCTCTAAAAATCCTCATATTACGCCACTCTGCAGGTGATTCACGAGGCAATCAGAAAATGCATCCTTTCCGTGGACTGGAGCCATTTATAATCAAGTCACCGGGCCCTTGGGCTTCGTTTTATTCCCCCTTTTGGCTTAATTATAAAAGCCAATCTGGTCGGAGGACGGAAGTTCCTGGCCCCCCAACTCTCCACTTGCCACTTGCCACTCGCCACGCTCGTCCAACTATTCAATCAACATTCAACGCATTTAAAAATTGTGCGAATTTCTCCTTGGGATGGGTTCTGCGACGGAATGATGTCATTCCTAAACTTGGCTTCCCTTGTAATTCTGTTTCGTGTTTCGTGCATTTATTTTTCGATGATGATGATGGTGATGGCGACGGCGATGCGTTAGCATTTGTTGCCGCATAAGCAATAAAAAAGCAATTCCTTGGAGGTGGCCACAACGCAATTTCTCGCCAGCGAACTGCGCAAAAAGTGAAAAGGGTCTCCAACGACTCCCCATCTGCCCCGAAAATGACAAGCGAAGTCCCAGAAAGGCGGGGCTTTGTTGGGGAATGGCGCACTAAATTAGGTATCCAAGAGAGACAACTCCACTTTTTTTTTCCCTTTGTCACCTTATAAGCAACATTATGCCTTTAGGAACTCATTTCATGAAGTACGATTCAAACATCCACTTCACTCGCGAAACTATAGATATGTTTACTTTCTAAAATTCTGATCTAGTGCTGAGGTGACTCACATTTGTAAAGTTCAAAGCCAGCACTTTATGGAAAGCGTTGGATGATTAATCGGAAGCGACTTCAGTTATCTCATTGCCGATGGGTAGTTGTATTGGTTTTCCCCTCGCCAAAATAGGCTTCACTTTACGAATTCTTTGATTATCTGTTGCAGACACGACTCCCAATCTTAGTGGTTTTTACCATTTTAAAAAAGAGTGAATCATGTACATGAGTGAAGTACAGTCTGGGGTACATCCTACAGTATCTATACAATAGCCAAAATATCAGAATAAAATAATTAGTTTTTGCTTAAAATCCCATCTTTAGGGTTAAAAATGGCCCACTTCTTCTCAAAATCAAGTACAGTTGGATGCAAAACATTGACTTATCTCAACGTCTAAAACTCCTCTTCTATGTTTGATGTGGGCACACTATTTCAGTAAAATCTTCAGTAAATCTTAAAAAATAAAGACAATAAAAGTATTCCGTGTTTCACGTTGTTATTTGACCAACAAACGCAAAGGAATTTATTTATTCCTTTATCTGTATGTTTCATATTTGCTTTTCTAGTGTTTTTATTTAAAATATTTACATTTATTTACAATGTTTAGTGCTACAACGAAAAATCTTCTCTGCGCTTCAAACTCCCTCTTTTAGAGTTAATATGGGCACACTTATTCTAATTCCTATAACCCCTGTTCAAAATCTAGTACAGCTCTATCAAAAAAATTATCTAAGGCTGGCTTAAATTCCCCATTTAAAGGATTACTATGGGCACATTATATCTTTAATGTGTGTTCTCTCATTGATACGAAGTACAGTTGCATATAGTTTTCTCTTTTAGGTTCATATTTGTTTTCTTTTTTTTAAGTCTAGTACAGTTGTGGCAAAAACATTGCTTTATTGCATTGCCTTTACATGCTATATTTTTCGTTTAATATGGCCACACTACATCTGTAAACCGAAATCCCCGTACAGTAACCTCCATAACGCAGTCTAATTTCAAATAGTTACAAATTTTGGATTCAACTACAATCTTTCATTAAATAAGCTGAGGTAAAACCATGGTGGAAAGTATTCCCTCCTATAATCTCCTTTTCATATCAATATGGGCACTCTACTTCTGTGAGGTACAACCTCTGTTGAGGAATAGGTACAGTTGCATCTAAAACACTGACACATCATATCTCCCAAAATCAAAAGCTCTAGTATTGATTCTTTATCTCTAATTCTCTTGTTTTTATGTTAAATATGTGGGCACAAAAGTAGAGGTATACCCTTGGTTCCAGTTAAGTATTCCCTCTTATAAAAAATATCTTTTTTTGGTTCAATGTGGCAAACTTCTGAAAACCAAGTACAGTTGCATCCAAAACACCGCTCCCTCCCAGTGGCTCCCGAAAATGTATGATAATGCGCCAAACGATAATACAATTCTGCGCATTCTTGCATTCACTCAAGTTCAAGGCTAACGAGATCCGTTTCGGTGGCTCGTTCGGTTTATCTTGGGAGGGAGCACTGAGGACACGCCAGCTCCCCACCGAGACCAATTAGAATTTCAATTAGGCACCCTCCCGAAGATGAAGGCCTGGGCTTCATCTCACTCACACTCTCACTCAAGGGCCCAGTTTTGGTTGCGTACTCGGCTCTCCTCGTGGAGAGAGTATCCCAAATCCCCAGCACCACAAATCTTCCCTCGCCACAATCAAGCTCGATTGGCGATGTTTGTGCGGAGCGCGATGATGTCAGCGTTTATTTTTGGCACAAATGCTTGCAGCCACTCGAGCAAAACACAATGCCCAAAAAAAGCAGGCAAAAAAGCAAAACAAAGGCGAACATAAAGAAAAAACGAAGCAGAGCCATGCCAAAAAAGCCGCAAAACACGCCAAAAATAATATTCAAGCAGAGAAAATAAAAAAGTAAAAAATGGCAAACAAAAACAATTATCTTATGGAAATGTCTGGGGCCAGAGGCACGGTCTTCTGGGGCCAAATGTAATGAATAATGAAGGCTGGACAAGGCGAAGAAGAGCTCTGTTTTCGGGCAATTCTTCATGTTTACTTGGCTGTCTGGCCCGAAGATTTCTCTCGTATTCTTCTCCGCGATGGCGATAGCGATGGCGATGGCTTTGTTTGTCTTTCGGCCTCTCGAGGAGGAGGAATTCTACTGTGCCACACTTTCGTGCCTCAGCTGTCAAAGATCGCTCTTCGTCGCCCACTTTTGCGGAAAAAAACAAGCAGAGATCTATTTTTTCGTACAGCCTGCCTGTCTAATGATGTCTGCCATGTCATTTCGCATTATTGCCCATTCGAGCCTATTCGAGAGGTCCACTCAAGTACATATTTCTATTTATTTAATTTTTGTTTTTATTATTGTCTGAGATTCATGTCTATGCAATATTCGCAATCGATCTATTTTAAGACTAATACTCTTGTTTGAACAACCTTTGAAGTACTTATGAAATTTATTTATTTTTTTTCAGGTATGTACGTACATTTTATTGTTTGCAAGACCCCTTTTTGTAACTTGTATGGGTTGGTAAGTTGAAAAATATAATTAATATCAGAGTAGTCATCAACACGACAAGCTTCCAAGATCACTGGTGACTGGACTTGTCCGTGGCTAAGATAATCATGGCCATAGCTCCTGGGGAACCCTAGTTAGTATGCACTCGTCAACCTAATCGATGTAATTACCCTAGCATTATCCAGAGACATATACCACAAGCCATAGACAGCTCTGAAACTGAAACTTGACAACCAACCGAAGACAGCCACAATGAAAACGATGGCGACGCCACCATGTCTGGCACACTCGCCGCCCGCTCACTAGAAATCGTTAATTTTGCGCCCTACCTCAAGCCCCAGGCCTCCCACCACCCACCACCCACTGGCCCAAGACAATCCCTCGGATATGGATAGCACTCTTTCCCTTCCTCGCATTGCAATTTGCGGTAAATTACGTTTAAATGGCTGCCACTTAACATGTCGATTCAGAGGTGAAGGCGAAGGGAACTACAATGTGGACAGAGCGGTGACACCAACGACACGTGTTCGAACTTCCGAAAATTAAAATGAAATAAATACTTTGAAAATAGCACTCTATGTCTTAAAGAGCCCTAAACCCTCCTATAATTACTTCTATCCAACTCACCCATTCATATTGCAAGTTTGTTGATATCCAGTGTGGGAGTGTCGATTTGAAATCTTTATTGCCCTTCCTCTGGCCACTCTAGCATCGTTTGCTTGCCTCAGTTAAGGTTTTCAAAGTTTAATTACTTTAATTGGCATACGTTTTCCGAAGAATAATTCTCGCTGGGAAGCGGGTGCATAAATTCGAACCGAATAGAACAAAGGCAGTGCGCAATTAAAGGAATTACTGGGCATGGCCGCATCTTGATGGATTCCGATTGAACTTTAGAGCGACTTGACAATGCTACGACAGCTGCGACTTTGTATGCGAGGCGGTGCACGCCAAGTATTTGAGGCTGGCAGGTGTCGGTTCAGGTGCCGGGCAGAAACTGGCGCCCACTTTGAAGGGTGAGGCGGCTGTCATTGATGAAGAGTGGCAGATACCCTGTGATTAAGCTTTGATTATAAGAGTTAATAAATCATCGCTAGTCCAGATGATTGCCACGTGGCCAGCCCTGAACAGAAGCCAACAGTCACATGGAGGAGAGGCAGTTCGTCATTTAGCCGCTTTTATTTGGCCAAGCTAATGAGCCGATAATGGCTGGGAAGAGAAGAGGAAGGTGGGCATAAAGCAAACCAGAGTGCGGGCTGTTGGCACACGGCCCCTCGGTTCACTAGTTCCAACAAGCGAGACAAAGGAACTCGAGATGAGTGGGGAGGAACGGCCTTTCTAGAATGGCTAAGTTCATTATGGTTTTGGGTTACAAGCACAGGGCGACACCGAGACAGGGCTAATAGTGCGGCAGACACTCTGGCGGCGCAAACACAGCTCTGCTGGCCACAAACTGTTGACTTGGCCCGAAAGGCGGACAAGCACAAGTCTCTGCTTATGGCCATTTTGCATAATCCGGGGAAATTCTTACGAAACTTGGGCCACGCAATCGTGTGCCTGCAGTGGGGAATTAATGGAATAGCTCGGCGAAATTATGGTGTATCGACTATCGGCCATTATGCAAAAGCGAGAAACGCACGAAAAGCAGAAATAATTGCTTGGAAAAGCGAACCGTATATAGTTGGTTGGTCCTAAACTAATCTGCGAGAGTAGTCTCTAAAATAGCTAGCATGGGTGTTAAGAGAGGAAAGCTGTCCATCAACCATTAAGCACAAAAGCAGGTCACTAGTTGCCTCCAAGTCGTGCCCCAAGCTCCAAGAAAAGCGCTGCCGCCCCTTTTAAATAATTGCAGAGGCAAGCCCAAAACCAAAAACTGCAAGAATCAACAACGGAGGCCGGAGGAAAAAATGCAAACTTCAAAGCAACTTCAACCGCAATAGCTGCCCGAAATTATGATTAGTCGTAATTTGATTTTGGCCAGCCTTGCTGCGGTTGGCTTTTCCCTCCGCCACTTTGCATTTAATTATGTGCGAAATCTGTGATTTTATGGAGGCGATAAAAGCGGAGCTGTTGCTTGAATCCAAACAAAGCATGAAGCAGTTGTTGTACTCTAGTTGAGGATTACGAGGGTATATTGTATTTCAGGAAATGCTTCTAACAAGGAAAAGTTTATATATTCTGTGAATGGCATTGAAGGTAGAGTCCTTCCTCTGAGAAATATGATCATTACATGGTAATACCTCCATATACATGCATCTCTAGTCATATTTGAAGCAGTTCAGAAACGGTATACCCCGTATTATGAGTACAGGGTACCAAAGGCGAGCAATATCTAAGAACGTGCCGCAGTTTAGGGTTTGGGTTTGGCTCGTTCTCTCAACGCATACGATTTATTCGCGCCATTGCGGCTTTTGTTGCTGGGGAATTAGAGCAATGAACTGTGGCCAGCGGTGACTTGTCTCGGCCGGAACTACGAGTTCATAGTGCCCGTTGCGAGACTCCGAAATGCAAAATACTAAATGTAAAAGGCAAACACACACTCGCAGCACGGAAAAGTAAACATTCAAAATTTATAGCAATAACAATCCCGCTCACCCACCTCCAACTATGCCACTTCTAGCTGCAGTCCTGCTGACCCACAAAGGGTCTCGCGCCTCGTTCCCCGTTCCGGAGGTGATTGCACTGTGTGCCCACCTGGTTTACCCTTCCCAGCGCTACTGGAATTACCTGGGCCAACGAAAGCGGCACGCGATGGTGTCTCGGATGTCTCTGCAGTCCCATTTTCCGAGAATTGTTGCATTTTAATGAAAATTCAGTTCGCTTTCCGAGCATTCGTGCATAATCATACCTGAAGTTAGGGCCAGTCAAAGTTTGCCGAAAGGGAATCAGGCTAAAGTGACTCTGCCCACTCGTCAATGGGTCAATATTTGTGCGACTTCTCTCTTGGGTAAATAGCAGCGAGTTCCCAAGTCGATTGGTATAACTCTGATCTGGTTGGGCCACTACTGACCAAATAAGACTTTTGGGGAGTAGGTTCACTGACATTCCGCCAGAAACGAATTTGTTTTTTATCGCAACCTGACGAGAAATTAAGCCAAAATGTTAGATAAGAAAGGAGCTAAAAGCAGAGGTCTATGCCTTTCTGTTAATTAGACATCATTGTCGATGACTTTCTCAGAGTCTGAACTGAGTTATAGAGTCTCTCTTCAAGCCAAGTGATGACTCTGACGCACTAAATTGAATTAATAAGGCACTATTAACTGTTATGCAACTGTTTGCTTGGAGAGAGTTGTCTGGACTTTGGCCATGTTCTCAGGCCGATTAAAATCCCCTACTAATTTAATGACATGTCTCTGTAGATTGAATGGGAAACGACTCAAGTCATGTCCCAAATTAGCGGCCCTATCACAAATAGATATGAAAGCGCAGATAACCAGCCCGTATTTATATATCCCCAAGACACTTTTATTGATAGATTGCAGTGAGTTATGAGGCATGGAATTATTGGAATATATATTCAAAAATACGTGTCGAGGTATACGAGCAGTTGAGCGAATCAAGTCAGTTCCAGGGAAAACAGGTTTAGTAAGCTGGCTCTCTAATAGAGCTCATGCCTTGCCCTCCAAGTTCCAATTAAGTTTGTGGCTTTGCTTACGAGTTTATTTCAAAACATAAACCTACAAGTATATACGTATAAAAGGTACAAGTTCTTACATAATACGATCGGGGGAACTATATTTAAATCACATTGCACTTCTGGGTGGTCAACACAACAAAAAGTAACAAAAACAATCAGAGCACACTTTCGTAGGAATATGTCGGTTTGGGCACACTGCCAGCCTCCGGCCTGCCAGCCAGCCAGCCGATGTTGCAATTCGTGTGCCCATTGCTGGTTTGGGGCGGAATGGGCGGCACTCAGAGTACAGTCATGGCGATGAACATGAGCAGGACGAGGATGAGCCAGGGGCAGATGAACATCAGGCAGGCGACTTCAAACATGGTGCAGGCCTCTCGCGCCACTCCTATCTCCGATATCTGGACAACTGTTGAATGGAAATTCTCCGCTGGCTGCTGGGCTCTGCTTCAGTTTGTTTTGCCTTTTGTTGTGATTTGTATTTTGATTTTGGGCCATAACCCGCACTCGACAGTCGTGGCACACGTACGTACAACAGGTACGACAGTCTCTGTCGCACTGAGTGCGAGCCGTGCGCCACTCGGCGGACCTTTCCTCCTCGTGTGTTTGTCGTCGCGTTGTTGCTGATGTGTTCGTTCGTTTCCGTCGCCTCGGCTCTTTGTTTGCTGGCTGTGCCGCCGGTTTGGCTCCCTCGCTGGCCCGCTCTCCCGCTGCGATTATCTCTCTCCCGCGCTTGGCGATCAAAGCTTTTGTTTGGCGCGGGAGCTGGCTTACCTTTCGCGCTCCGAGCTCCCCAAAAGCTACTGACAATTGCATTTCCATTTCATTGACCCTTGTTTCTCATTCTACCTTTATTAGTCTCTTTAGTTTGTATTCCTGCTTTTATCTCCTTTTTTGGGGTTATCATCTATACATAGACCTACCTAGGTCTAGATCTATCTAGACCTACATTAGGTATGCCATGTTCCCACGACGGAGTATAGATCTTTCTTTGGCTCAGGAGTGGGTACCACGTGGCAGAGAGCTGTTCTAGGACACTTCCTACCTTAAAAGTCATTAAACTTGAATTTAATATTGGTTCTGTATTAATTACTGTGATATAATGAGCCTACAAAAATATTATTATCTTTATTATTAGGTATTGTTAGGTCGCAAATATTACTATGATAACAATAAAAAATAATCCAATTTTGGAACAAACTTTAGGAATAAATAGACAAGTCATCATACCTCCACATTAAAGAAGTAATTCTTTGAGACCCAAAGTGATCTGATCGTGACCATCGAAACGACCTTTCAGAGAACTGGTCTGGGGACTGCTGCACCCACAGACTTGTGGAAAATTACAGGCCGCCTACGGCCAACAAGTTTTGTTTACTCGAGCTCTTCGCAGCCCAGACGGCGGCCAGATTGCTCCACAAATTATTCTCCATATGTGAAGGAATACACAGCGACCCATTCAGTCTTGGCCGTCTAATCAGGGTTCGGCCCGTTCCTCCCCCAAAAAACCCAATCTTATCGAAAGTTGTTTACCAAAGAAGGGACTCTCGAAGCAGTCGATGAATCGGCATTAAGTTTCCCTCAATTGGCCAACTTGGCTGAAGATATCAGTGATGTGCTTGAGAGACAGTAACATCTATTGATTGCGATAATTTCTTTTAATTAAATGGTAGTAAATACTATTAATACTATTACAGATATTATTTATAGAAGTTATACCTATAAGTTCTGGGCTAGAACCTTATTTTAATTAAATATAAAACACGTTTCTAGAATCTCTTTGATAGGGAATAGAACTTATTAGGCAAACAAATAAAAAAATATTTCTATGTTAATTATAGTTAAATATCGGGAGGTATTCTATAAAAAATGTTCTCTAAAGTATGCTATACAAAATGCAGTAATGAAAATGCTACCCAACATGTGGTATGCGTGATATTGCAATATTACGTATACGCTCAGTGGTCGAGTGCTGTTGACGGTCCAGCCAATCGAGCTCAATAGGGCTTTGAAATCCGTACAGATGCCTGGCATTCCTTTAATACCAACAAAATAAATATCCTGCTTTTCGGCTCTGTACTCGAGTCCTGGAGACACGCACCAAATTGAATTGTTCTGCCAGGACTCTGCCGCTGTCCTGAACACATTCGCCCACTCGATGGTGGGCTTTGTTTATTCAGATATGTGGGTCATGCTCCACTTATAATCGGAGCGCAGAGCAGGACGGCACTACCGAAAAGCACCAGGCAGAATAGGAAGGGGCGCTCCCCACACATAGGCAATTAGTGTAAGGATGTCCTTAGAGTGTCCCCTGGGGGCGAACAGCCTTGCTACGAAGCCAGCTATTCAGTTTCAAATTCCTTGCCTGGAATTGATTTACCTTGTCATTGAAATTTCCGTCCTGGCGCTTCGGTCTATGGGCCTTCCTGGAAGCCTTGGCTAAGGTCCTTTCAAGCGGTCCTACTCCTTGATAATTTATAAATGGTGTAATTATTTTGGCCATCTAGCAGCAAAAAAAGCGAATTGGGGCAGCTGAGAGAGCCCCCTCACCCCTCGCTCTGGGTAGCTTTGCAGAGTTCATTCTGCATGCAGTCCCATCTCGCTCCCACCTCCTAGCGATGATAACGATGAATTTTGGCTCTTCTGCGATTCCTCCTCACATGTGTATGTGTATCTGGTGGGCCGCTCGAAGCCCACCGAGCACGTTTTTGTGGCACTTCCGCGCAGGCGTGGGGAGAGGCGCAGGTGTTATTTATGCTTCTTTCTATATTTATGTGTGTATACACTGGCAGAAGAGGGCGGCCAGGCGGCCAGGCGGTCAGGCGGCCAGACGGCCAGGCTGCCAGAGCGAGGCAGGAGCCGTTAATCAGAAAAGAAAACAGAGGGAGCCAGAGACCGAAAGAGAAGAGGAAAAGAAAAGCAGGAAAAGCCAGATACCACATTTTCCTCGGATACCCCAGAGAGCGTAAATTCATTTTTCCTCGCTCACGTGGCTGGCTCTCTCCCTCTGCCCGAAAATGAACTTGCGCTGGCTCTCCTGGCCGCTCTTTCTCGCTCTCTCTGGCGCTGGCTCTCTCATCTGCATGCTCGGCCGATGAACGCGCCACAAACCAAGCAACAAAAATCCTACCCTCAGTCAATCTACACTCTGGCTTCTCGCTAAATCACACAAGCCCAGCTAAAAATTAATCCACCAAGTCCACTATTTTTTAGCAAAATAATCAAAAATCCGCGCCACAACGCGCCCCATAGTGGTTGGGAAATCCGTATCGGCGAGTCCCGGGCCTTGGGCTTTGCAGAAAGCACCACTTTTCGTGGTGGCACTGTTGTTGTGGCAAACGCGGAAGTTCCCTGCTGTCGACAGTCAGTCAGTCAGTCGAACTCGAACATCAACGCGGAGCGCTCGTGTCTGTGTGTGTCTGCTGCTGCCTGCTGCCGTGTGTGTGTGTGAGTGCGAGTGCGTGCAACATAGTGTGGCAAGTCGAGGGAAAAAATGAAATCAAAAGCAAATTAAAGTGATTCGAAACTGATTATGTAAAGCCGAGCCAGAGAAAAAGAAGAAAATTTGCATCTCTCGGAAAGTGAAGGAAAAGCCAGCAGCGAAAAGAAAATCTTTCATTCACAACGCCTCGGTTACTGCGTCCGTGCGTCCGTGCGACTGTGTGGTGACTCGCCCTCACTCTTTCGCTCTTGCACCACACACCCTCGCTCTCGCTCTCTCGCTCCCCCCGCTGCCCATATAGTTTCTATAATTTCGCGCCCATTTGTTTTTCTGCCAGCGAGTTGATAACAAATCCCGAGATATATACCCACATCTATTAAATATTTCAGTAGTGAGCCACCAAAAAAAAAAAAGAATCATTCATGGAAAACAAAAACAATTTAGAAATTGCCTTTAATAACGGGAATATTTTTATTAAAAGGTAAAGTCTCCCCAAAACTATTTTCCGTCACCTGTGTTTGTGTTGTGTTGTTGGTTTGTTGCTTTCGTTTTATTATTTTGTTGCTTTGGAAAATTGTACATTCTACCCATACATTCTATATCCATTACATATAAGAGATCATGATCATATAAGGGTCAAGTGTTGAGAGTGTATACCATAAGCCATCTAAAAAGCAAGAGCATGGTTCGTGGCTTCGCATGAAAAATATGATAAAAAGTAGTTCAAGGTTAAGTTGGCGATAAGCGTTATCCAAGCTAGGCCAGAAACACTCCAAGCTGAGCCCAACAGCCCAAAACAGGAACCCCTAGCTCTGGAAAACTACCCCAAGATTCCTGCATGCGATACCCCGTTCCCACAACCCCGCGATAGAGGCAGTTGACTGGCACTCGCCTTCAATGTCACGGCGTCCTGCCTAACGGACCAATAAAAGTGTCCTTCTGGCCGCCGCTAAAGGCCAATTAATCAGAAATCAATAGCCGAGGGGAAATCGAACTGGGATTGTAACTGGAGGTTCGGCGGTGAATGTTTAATTGCGCAGACATGATGGAGGGCATTCCGAGTGACAGCGGTGTCATTGATTTTTCCCTCCCCACCGAGCTTCTTATGCTCGTTTGCCTTCTTGGCGAATCATTGTTGTCTTCTGTTTTCCACAAAAGCCACGCCGTAAGAGGTTGGCAGCTTATTTGGCTGGTAGTTCCCACGCACTGGGTAAACGTAAACCCATAGAAAAGTTGCCCACCACCACCCTTGATTACGCAACTTTTACTTGAAAGCTGATTTCCATTCATTTCCTTGACGCTTTTCGGCGGAACGCACACAGTCCCCTTGGGGTCTGGCTGGCAGCCACCATGGCGTCACTTCGGTGCGACGTATACGCAATATTTTGACTGGCGATGACCTCAGAAAGGGGAAGTGGTGGCCAAGAACCCACGCCCACTCCGAATCGGAATCAAGCACCGAATTCTACGCTGGATCCTCTTCGGTTGAATGCAACTCTGCCTCTGTCTTTGCCAATTTTGGGCTTTTCCACAAAGCGGAATTAGCAAACAAAACAATCTATCTGAGATCTGTTCGAGCTGATAATTGGATTGGAATTGCTTAATATCATCATCGGATATACATACAGAGTACATGTTTATATTTGTGAAAACGTGTACTGGTCGGAATACGGACGGAGAACATCTGGCGGGTTCACCCGTTCGGCGCTCGTCTATTAAGTGGATCGCTTTTGTGCACTCTTATCGATTTAAAGTAAACGAATCTTAATGAACTCATCTGGCTTAGAGCGGTTTGAGCCAGAAGCGCTTTGTTTCTTGATTAATGGGATGGGCTTTTCCTAGGGTTATTGATTTATGATTGAGGTATGAGGCAAGTGATTGCAAAAAGATACAATTTAAGACAAAAGAAATTTTTCTCATCTACCAACGTTCTCCTATATATAAATTAAAGATACAACTATTTCAGTGTAGACGGTGTACTTCTTCAAAATACTGGAGTAGTTATAATTTGATACTTTCCTATACCTCCTTAGATTCATCAAACCCCTCCCCAACCATAATATGACTCTCCGTTCAGGCCTTTGATATTTCAATCTCTAAATGAAATAGAGTCTATACTGACCCTATATAGTATATAGTCTATATGAGAATTTGCAGGATTGCGAAAGTTACACTCAAACAGTTTAAAATGAAAAAAATAGAACCATATATGGACATCTTTTGTTTGTGATTACTGTTTGTGAATACTGTTTGTGATTCTGGGCACTATTGTTTTGGGAATTTGGGACCTTACATATTATTTTGAAATACTTTGTAGAAAGCTACGCATCGCAAACGGTACCAAAATCAGAAGTCTTGTTTGACTTTAGCTCGTAAATTGCAAGATTCAGCAAATTGTGGCAAGTTGTTAAAAAGAAAAAATCGTAGGCTTCAATAAAAAAATGCAGTTTCCGATATATAGAAGGTTTTTTAATTAAAACTATTATTTTATTTATTTTAAATGTTTTTTTCCGATTTTTTGCGCGAATTGATCTCCAAGAGAAATCAAGATCTCCATGAACTTGTAGGTTAATTATGCGTTGTCTGAACAACTTCTTCGCTTATTTCAAAATTTTCTCCTCTTATTAGGAATCTTATAAAGTCATTTGGTTTTAAAACGGCAACAAAATCACATAAAATCACATGTTGACGTCCTTGACTGTGTTTGGCAGCAATTGTCAGTTGCAAGTTGCAACCCGAGATGCCACAAGAGTCGAGCCGAGCAGAGGAACCCTATAAAAAATCATGGAAATAAAAATAATAAGTGGTGGGGAACGACCCACATTCGCTGGCGACCCACTCGGCAACTGCAGCAACTATGCTGTATCTATGTATCTGCATCTGAGGCTGCCGTCCATTGTGCACTGTTGGCTGTTCGGGATACATACGTATCTCAGTATCTATGTATCTCTGAGTGTGCAAGGCATTGCAGCAAAGAATACCCAAACGAACTAAACTCAAATAACAACATGTTCACGTTTCGTGCTTTGCTGTTGGTTGGCCCATCCATTCACAGGGAGACGGCAATGGAGCGCTGGAGAGAGCGAGATGTGGCACTCCACTCCTTCCTCTCGCATGCTCCGCATGGCGCACTTTTCAGGTCAAGGTCAGGTGGTGCATCTGCGATTGTTTCTCTGTGTGTGTGTGTTTGCGAAACTGTTTTTTTCGTTCGTGGAACAAGTAATGCGCTTTCGGAAAGTTGGCTCCTCCGCGTTGAACTTTTTCCTCGGCGCTTATTGACGCGTGTGGCACACATCCAGGCACAGATACTTACCATAATTCGATTTCACCCTCACTGCCTGGATCTCGGGCTAAACCCATAAGCTTTCAACAAAATAGGGTAAGATGGGGCGGAGAAAGTAAAACGGCGACTCCTTGCTGACATTGTTCTATGATGTGCATAAATTTCGCGCTCGAATGGGTTCTTAAACGCTTCAGCGAGCTCGCTGTTTTTTATTTTTGGAAATATTCCGAATGGGGGAACCCTTTATGGCTTTAAAGAGTAGGTGATGCGACAAGAAACCTTGCCCGAGTTCATTGAAAAGCCGAGTCAGATGAACTGCCCAGCTCATCACAGCAATCTCTTAGTACACCCGCGCATTTCAATTCTGATGAAGCAGTTCTGAAAATCCCCGGCCAAAGGACGTGCTCGGTGAAATAGAAACAAGTCCTTGTGCAAACATCCATTGTGCTGGCCGCCTCGCAATGATGTCCCAACAATGGCGCTCGGGCATTAGACTTTCAGTTCATTTTCATACACAGATTTTCCTTGTTTTCGTGATGGGTTGTGTTGTGTTGTTTGGTGCTCCATTATGAAAACACTCTCAAGGCGAAATTGTTGTGTCTTGTTTCATGCTGGGTGCCGTGTGTGGGGTGGGACGAGGGCTGTTTGGATGTAAATGGGAATGTGAATGAGCTGGTTCTTTGGCACAGAGCAGCGGCTCAAGGTTCTCTGCCGGCGGCCGCCAACTCTTTGGACCGAGTACTTGGCATCCTCACCCTTCCGAGTGGTTAGAAGTGTGGGCCCTTGACGAAAAAAACACTTGCCCGCCTCTCTGGCGAACGTGACTCGCCTTCAGGTCGGCAGTAGGTACGGATTCAAAGTCAGGGTCGTGTAACATTCTCGTAAGGGGCTCCCACCTCACTACATACTGATACCTGCTACCAAGTACAAAAATAATTTGGGGCCTGGCAATTAAATATGCTAATTAATGTGGCCAGCACATCAATTTATCATTTTGTGCGGCTCTCGCAATGGTTCTCTGGAGAGACATCTCGTGCCCCCCACTTTTGGCTTGTCGCATCTCTAACAAGTGAGTCTCTATACACTGCCGCGTTCTGGAGCCTCCAGCCACAGCTGTCATATTTCTGGTCGGGCTGTCAACTAGCTGTCAGCCGGCGCCATTTGTTGCACTTACAATGCCCGGAGGAGGGAAGAAATACGCAATTCGACCTACTGCCTGACTGGCTCTATGCTGCGGATACTTATTACGAGGCTGGGCGACTTGACAGTTGCTGCCGCAGATTAAATCGCTCGAGAGTTGGGAGATACAGGCAGACTGTATATATAACTATTTCTAGTCTTTCTATAGCTCTCATGCACTAGTTTCTCGGAATAGCGGGTCCTATAACACCTGTAAGGGTGTATAAGATTCGGCTTTGCCTCAAGCTTACTTCATTTGTTACGCAAGATTTCATCTCAATTTTCGTCTATGATGCGAGGCTGTGACGGGCAGGCCGCAAAAATGCCCTGTGGCATGTCGGAGCTCTGCGAATGTTAATTAAATACTTTACTCCAAGCCGAAGCCCGGCCATCGGATGTCCCGCCCACTCGATCACGTACACACAAATGCCATCATGCCACCATGCCATCATGCCACCCACGACCCACAACACACTCTCACTGAAATTATTACAAATTACGAAAAATTGGCAAGAGCTGCAAGGAAATGACATCAAAATTGGCCAATTGCTTTTGAGTTGAGTTTTCTTTTGGAGTTGAAATGATTTTTTATTGAAAAACAAGGTGCAGAGAACTGGAAGATGTTAGATCATTCAAGTTAACTTTGTTCAGTCGCTGAAAATGAGTTTAAAAACGCTTTCCCAATAACAACGCTAACCCGATTGATAAACAACCGAAATAACCAAAAAAAAACTCTCCAGAATGGCGGCCACAGGAAGCCAACTGAGAGCAGCTATAAAATGGCTGCGCTAGCTAGCAAGATGGCGGCCAATATGGCGACCGGCAGCAGCGAGCCCCAGCTGCAGCAGCAACAGAAAATGCCACAACAGCCCCAAAACGCCAATGTAATGCCAGCTGCCATTATACAACCCGAGTACTTGCTTAACAATGATCGCGGTTTGTTTAAGGTTTATTGTTTTATCAAAGATTTCATCGGGTAAGTAAAAGGGAGTAGATTTACTGCAAAAATAGCTCTTCAATTGGATAAACAAGAAGATACTCTTTAAGAAAACTATGCATGCTACTTTGCCATTTTCCAAGAAGGGTTTCTTTCAGATATTCATGAGAACATGGAAACACCATAATTGTACACCAATTCACAGCATATCACATTCACACACTCCTCTCCCTTTCCTAATCGGTTCAAATTATATTTAACACCTTTATGGTTGGGCTTTTTTATTTTTGAAATTGTGACACCCTGTATGGCACATTTGTTGCTTTTCTTGTGGCCCGCGGCGCTTATCGTCTTTCATGATGCACACACAGTCTCACAGTTCCCACCGTTTGCCTCGGCGTGTTTGCGCCTTTATTTGTTCGTATAATTCATATTTAATCAACTGATAATATAAGAACCATTTCCATCGCGCCGACTGCCTGGCCCGCCGGCCTGCTCCAATTTCTGGGCTCCTGGTACAAAGGCTGGTATTATCACCTGCCCCGGCAGCCATTTGATAACCGTCGTTTGTTTGATAAAGAATGATTCACGGCAGGCCGGGAGCTTTGTTATTGCTTCAAATATTAGCTTCATCTCTTTATAGAGATGAGATATAACATGAAAGGAAAGCTAACTTCGGGCGGAGCCGAAGTTGATATACCCTTGCAGCTAAAACAGGATATATATCGCTAAAATCGGATATAGTTGACCGATACTTATGGGAATATCATAATATAACCAATAAATTACAAGACAAAATCTAAAAAAAAGCCCAAACTTCTATCTTGAAGAACCCCAAAGTTGGTAAAATACCATTTCCGATCGTTCAGTTATATGGCAGCTATAAGATATAGTCGGCCGATCCATATGAAACTTGATAAGTCGTATTATTTTTCTAAAAATAGAATTCATAGAAAATCCCAACTTTCTAGCTCGAAAAACACTGAAGTTATGCCATTTCCGATCAATCAGTTATATGGCAGATATAGGATATAGTCGGCTGATCCTTATAAAATTTGGCATGTTGAATTATTTTGCCAAAAATAGCAATCGTACCAAATCTGAATTCTCTAGCTTTAAAAATACCAAAGTTATAGCATTTCCGATCAATCAGTTATATGGCAGCTATAAGATATAGTCGGCCGATCCATATGAAACTTGATAAGTCGTATTATTTTTCTAAAAATAGAATTCATAGAAAATCCCAACTTTCTAGCTCGAAAAACACTGAAGTTATGCCATTTCCGATCAATCAGTTATATGGCAGATATAGGATATAGTCGGCTGATCCTTATAAAATTTGGCATGTTGAATTATTTTGCCAAAAATAGCAATCGTACCAAATCCGAATTCTCTAGCTTTAAAAATACCAAAGTTATAGCATTTCCGATCAATCAGTTATATGGCAGCTATAAGATATAGTCGGCCGATCCTTATGAAATTTGGTAGGTCGTATTATTTTGCCAAAAATAGCATTCGTACAAAATTCATAGAAAATCCCAACTTTCTAGCTCGAAAAACACTGAAGTTATGCCATTTCCGATCAATCAGTTATATGGCAGATATAGGATATAGTCGGCTGATCCTTGTAAAATTTGGCATGTTGAATTATTTTGCCAAAAATAGCAATCGTACCAAATCTGAACTCTGTAACTCGAAAAACCCCAAAGTTATACCATTTCCGATCAATCAGTTATATGGCAGCTATAAGATATAGTCGGCCGATCCCGGCCGTTCCGACTTATATACTGCGTGCAAAGGAAAGAAGGGTGTGTGCAAAGTTTCAAGACGATAGCTTTAAAACTGAGAGACTAGTTTGCGTAGAAACAGACAGACGGACAGACAGACGGACAGACGGACAGACGGACAGACGGACATGCTTATATCAACTCAGGAGGTGATCCTGATCAAGAATATATATACTTTATAGGGTCGGAGATGTCTCCTTCACTGCGTTGCACACTTTTGGACAAAATTATAATACCCTCTGCAAGGGTATAAAAAGCTTCAGGGAGGGGCCGGCTATTTATGGAGTTTAGATCAAAAATTTATATTCCAGATAGGTTATAAACAATTAAAATAATAAAATATTGTAGTTTCAAGAATCTATAACTGTAATGGATCTAAAATAGCTTGCTTTTATTGATTTGAGAAGCCATTGAGGTTGCAATGCCATAGTTTGTCAAAAAATGCCTAGAATTGCCTAGATAGTTAATAATGTAATAATTAAATGGTGGTTTCGTCCACAAAATCTAGTCCGTTAATAGGAGATTTTGAGAGAAACAGTGGTGATTAACAAGAGTGTTGTTAACCCTTAAACAGTGACTAGGATTTAGTTCTCCTCTCTTAATAAAACACACAATGTTCTCTATAATTTTTCTCCATTATTGAAACATAATTTATTTTTTAATTATATTGAATTCAAAAGTATTCTGTTTTTTTACAGATAATCTTAAATCGAAAATAAATTCTTATTTATTATTATTATTATAATTAATATTAGAAAATATTCTGAATTAATCTTCAAGAAAGAATTTCCTCCTTATTGTAGACTTGTCTATTGTACAAATATCTAATTTCAGAATAGGAAGGCACCACTTCCATCTAATGATTTTCTCTCTCTAGTTATGTCAAGGAAGGAATAGGTTATACCCCAAATCATATCTAGCTTAATACCTTCGAATTTATAGCTGCATTCTTTAGTGGAGAGATGCTTAGTTTTATTTATTTTTCCAAAGACTCTTTGAGAAAAAAGCATCACTTTTCGCTTACAACACTGGATAGTAAAGGACTGAAAATGAAAAGAAATTTTAATGACGACACTACATTATAGTTATTGGATCATGAATCAAACGCCTAGAATTACCCAGATCCTCTATTATAAGTATCTAGTAGTCTAGGAGTAATATAGCAACACTCGTCTGCTCGAAATATTAAAACAAAATAAAAAACACCATCACAGAAATCATTAGGCCACACTAGTCCCTAGAAACAAAAATTTATAATTTCGCAAAAACCTATTTCGGTCAAAAATGGAAGTGGAAGAGATCTCGGGAGACTATATCATAGTAGTCGGCGTTGTCCTGGCATTGATTGTGGGCCTCCTCTCCTACGTCTGCGCTTATGTTTTCGATTTCAAAAGTAAGAAAACCGAGCAGGTAGACTTGAAGAAGAATTTGGGACCCAGAGAGCTGCCTGCGCTGGGAACTATAAAGTTAACCCTGGACCAACTACTGGGGTTTGACGGGACTCGCAGCGACGGCAGGATCCTGGTGGGTCTCAAGGGGAAAATCTACGACGTGTCCAGCGACTTGCAGGAGTTCGGATTGGGCGGAACACTTAGCCACGTGGCTGGGAGGGACTTTACCAACTACCTCAACCACATAATGCGGAGCAACCAGACGGAGACCAACTATGTGGACCGCTGGGAGGCCATTCTAGAGACCAACTACTCGTGCGTGGGATTCATAATCGATGAGCGTGGAAAGCCATTAGTCGAAGGCACGAAAATAATGGATGATGAGGATCAAGACGCTGCAGTGGTTGAGTCGGCAATAGTTCCAGAAACCAACATAGTGCCGAACAAGGTGTTGGAGAATGAACCCCTGCAGGATGCTGAAGTGGCCCAGAAATCCCTGGAAAATCCTACGAATGAACTGGCAGTTGCAGCAGCGACCTCTGAAGCCTAGATTTCTAAAAGTTTCAATCCATTCCGATTTCAAATTTAAAATATTTTCCTACGCACTTTGCTACGCTCTCAGTTTTGTTTTTTCTAAAAATTATTAAACCTGAGAAAGGAACATATCTCTAAAATAATATCGCAAAATTGTATATGTAAATCTATATAGTATCCCACACTTCATGGTCAGCGTTAAACGTCAAATTAGGCAGTGTTTTCGATTTGACGCTGTGGGACATACCCATCCAATTTATGAAGCGATCTAGAGCCATCTGCCTGCCAACTGACTGACAAAAGAATCTTCGAAACCGAAAACATGGGAGGGTCCTAGCCCATTTGATGCCCGAATGCCCGAATTCTGGCCATCAACACCCACTCGCTTGGTGGCACAAATCACGGCCCGATGATTGCCAAAATTGGCTAACCACGAAGAATGCAATTTTCCTCTTAATTTTGTGGTGTGGCGGGGCTTTTGACCAACAAATGGCACTGTGTGACGTCTTTTGGCAGGGAGCTCTTGCAATTACTTGAATCTATTTCTACAGATAGCCGCACGCTTATTTTTTTGGTCTACCTGATTACGGCCATTAATTAAATCAGTTCGTGCCCCTTGGTCGGTTCTGTTTTCATCTTCATTGTCGCGCCATTTGCGTCGTTCTTAGAACTTATTTTTTTCCTAGACATAAGCACTTAAAATTGATTGGAATTAGATGACGATTAATTAACTGATGTTTATGTTTTGCATTTCTTTGCAGGTAAGCGTGTTTCCATTCCTCTAGAGCGTAAAAGACAGTAAGTTAAATGATGATATTGGTAGAATTAATAGTAAAGAAAGAAGGGTTAACGAGAATTTGAAAACAAGAAAGGAAAGCTAACTTCTGGCGGAGCCGAAGTTGATATACCCTTGCAGCTAAAACAGGATATATATCGCTAAAATCGGCTATAGTTGAACGATTCTTATGGGAATATCATAATATAACCAATAAATTACAAGACAAAATCTAAAAAAAATTCCAAACTTCTATCTTGAAGAACCCCAAAGTTGGTATTTTTACCAAATACCATTTCCGATCGTTCAGTTATATGGCAGCTATAAGATATAGTCGGCCGATCCATATGAAACTTGATAAGTCGTATTATTTTTCCAAAAATAGAATTCATAGAAAATCCCAACTTTCTAGCTCGAAAAACACTGAAGTTATGCCATTTCCGATCAATCAGTTATATGGCAGATATAGAATATAGTCGGCTGATCCTTATAAAATTTGGCATGTTGGATTATTTTCCCAAAAATAGCAATCGTACCAAATCCGAATTCTCTAGCTTTAAAAATACCGAAGTTATAGCATTTCCGATCAATCAGTTATATGGCAGCTATAAGATATAGTCGGCCGATCCCGGCCGTTCCGACTTATATACTGCGTGCAAAGGAAAGAAGGGTGGGTGCAAAGTTTCAAGACGATAGCTTTAAAACTGAGAGACTAGTTCGCGTAGAAACAGACAGACGGACAGACAGACGGACAGACGGACATGCTCATATCAACTCAGGAGGTGATCCTGATCAAGAATATATATACTTTATAGGGTCGGAGATGTCTCCTTCACTGCGTTGCACACTTTTGACCAAAATTATAATACCCTCTGCAAGGGTATAATAATACTAGTACTACCTTTTAGAAATGGCATGTTTAAAAGAAAGCAATTGTTGATCCAACCACTAGTCGTATTTTATTAAATCCCCTTGATAAATCCCCTGACAAGCTTGCAAGTCTGTGTTGGATCTGGCTGTTTGCACAACTTGAGACCGTGTTTCATAGCCACTCGGCAGTTTAATAATAACCGAGTCCGAGTCGGAGTTGTGCCTGGAATATTGACTGTTAATTAAAGCCGCCACTCAAATATTTGCCTTGTGCTGCTGTAAGTGCTTTAAAAACAAAGCCGATATCATCAGGCACACCTGGTAAACTGTAAAGGGAGTTATAGAATGCAATAAACACAAAGAAATGGTTCTCTCATTAGAAACATTGGCAACAAATTATGAAAGTTTCTATACTGTCTGATATGCGGAAGGATTTCCTGCCTTTGGTATCAGCCAACGATGACTAATGCTCTAAAAATATTCTCTGACTAAACAGCCCCAAATGGCCGGGCTTATCAGACACTTCCACTATAACCCCCTCATAAAGATTACGGCTGGCCAGATAAGACTAGGGTTCTTCGACAGCTGCCGTCTTCCAATGCCCTTCAGCCAATTGCAATTAAACGCCAATTAGACATTTAGACAAAAAAACCAACAACTATAACAGAGATATAGATCGTGTGCTGCACTGTAGAGGGAAAGCAGCGCTGCGAAATACGGCAAGCATAAATTTCAGCTTTAGCAGAAAACTATTTTTGCCGCCTCAACATTTGCTCAACTCTAATGAGCCAATAAATTCGCATTACGTATACGCGCAGGTGGCCAGCGTTTGTAATTTGCTTAAATCAGAAAGCAAAGCTGAAGCGTTGCATTTCCCGGCCGCCTTTCCGCCTCTGGCTTTTCTTTCACTGAGGCGCGCCGCGGCCGATCGTTGCTTATAAATTTCACGCTGCCTCGACGCTTGTCGCAATTTCTTCGCACCCCATTTTCTTAATTTTCATACTCTGAAAGGGTGTACCATCGTTTTGCTTATGAGCTTGTAAAGCTGCAGAGGCAAACATTTAATATTTACTTTAACTCAAACTATCACATTTTTACTTAAAATTTCCACTTTTAATTTTCAGAAATGGAGCAAATTTGTAGTAAAATTATTAAATTTTACATTGTTAGTAAATTATAATTTTTAAATTAAGAATTGTGGGTAAGGACCTGTAGGACCTGGATATTAGGAAATGTACGGTATTTTCATTCGTAATATTCTGTAAGATATTCCATACCTTCAACAAAATACATGTTGGTTATAAAACAGTAAGGATATTACCACTTCGACATAAGCCAAAGTAAAGTCTTCTGTTCCTGCTACTTTGTATTTCCTTGTACTTTGCATGTCCAAGCTTATGACATTTGTTTTCTTTCTTTCTCTGATCGTAATATTCCGATAAATTACTATTTGCTAAACGACAAAGTCAGATGATCAACATGGAACATTCGATAAGTCTGTGCGGTCCCAAAGTATTCGCAAAATATTGCTTTGTTTACTTTGATATTTTTTTTTGGATTTCCATATCGGCTTTTATTTGTCGAGTGGTTAATAATCAAAGTGTAAACACGCTTTCCTGTCATTCGGTTATTGTTTATTCCTGTGACGTCAAGTGATGAAAGGCCTATGAGAATCTGATCCTAGGTTATGTCTTATAGTTGTAAAGAATTACCTTCTTTGATATTGATATTAGCTCTCATTCTGACCCAAGTAGCTTGTTTCTAAGTTTGTTCCCAACGGGATCTTTCTATCAATATAATTTACATATAACTTACAATATAATTTCCCAGTCTAAAGCCTCAAATCCTTGCAGATTAGTGTGTTGGCCTGAAGACTTGATAAGAGCTTGATAATTTTGGAGGAATCTACCGCCGTATTTTAGTTACCAACTCAGTTTTGAATATCTGTGCGGCTTTTTGTAGATAATTGCAAGCCTTTTAAATAAAGCCCCACTCAGGGAAGAAATATGTATCGAAATAGATGGTCTCAAGTCGTCTCCTCCTTTAGACACCCACACGCCTGATACTCTCCCCTCTCCTCCCCGGCCACCTGAGCAACTCTATTTGCTTTCCCACTCCACCTATCACTCAAAGGTAATTATCGGGCCCCGATTAGATAGAGCTCCAGTGATAAGGCGCCCACTACGCCGCTTTCGATGTAATCTGCTGTTTTTCGCGTTTTGTCTAAAATGTATTTTTGCCTCCGTCCGTCGGCTGTCGGCTCTTTCTTGTTATCGTTCATAGCCTCGGTGTGTGCGGCCATCAAAATTTTGCTCCAGCGGCACAAAAAAAGAACACATTTAAATAAAAAAGCTTCGGCTCCGGTCGGGTGTGTAAATTTTGTTTCTCGCCTATTTATTCGGCGGTGTCGTTCCCAAACTAGAGAGAGGAGAAACGCAGAAAAATGTATTTTTGAAAATAATTTTATTGCTGCCGCCGCTGCGACGAGCAGTGCTGCTTCGTTTTTCGTTTTTGGATTTTGTGTAAAATCAGTTTTCAGTTTTTGGTTCGAACTCAGTAAACAAAAACTTGTCGCCGGCGTGAGACGCGAAACGGGAGCACATCTTCGCCTCAAGACATTACAAAGCCAACAGCCGCCAAAAGTAAAACTTGTGCTGGTGTTTAGTGATACGCTGGTGGTGTTTGCCTAAACAATTGGCTAGAGTTCGAGTTGAACGCTCGCCAAAGGTGTCTGCCTTTTTTTATCTTTCCGATACGCGTCGAGCGATGACGTGCTGCGCTATTGTGTCTCTACCCTGACCTTGTTACTGTCCGATTGTGAATTCTGCGCTTATTTATCTCAGAGTGAGCTCTCTGTGTACTGGCCAGATACGGATCTATCGCACGCACAATTTGTCTGAATCGAAGCCGTCCAAAAATAGCCGGCCAGCGAACACAAAATGGGGAAAACGCAAAACAACATTTCGAGCGACTTTCGGTGGTCCAAAGATTTCCTCTCGTTGGGATGTCTCGGAGGGAACTTTTCTTGCAAATTAGTTGTCGAACAAAGGCTGCCCAGCTGCCCAGCGGATACTTGCCAAGAATGTGTCGATCACTCCTCAATTTATTTATAATAAATGTCTTTCAAAATATTGCCAAAGGAATGTCGAGTTCGAATGAGCGACAACCCTCTTTGGACACGTTCTCCCATTATCTGTGAAATTCCTGTCGTGTCTAGAAGACCTTTCCATCGAGGGAAGCACTAGCCGCTCCTACAATGTATCTCCCAAGTGCGCAGAATGCTGTGCTGTGCGTATCTTAATAGATAAACTTAATTGGTGTATATTTATTTTTAGTCGGCTCTTGATTAATTGCCAAGTGAGGAGCTCCTCCAGCTGCTTCCTCGCATTAGTTTCTGCCTTTTGGCACGCGCAGCCCGCTCCAGGCCAGCCACCAGACAGCGCTTAACAATTTGTCAGACTCGGCCCGCACAGCCATAACCACATTGTATGCAAAATATATAATGAAATTATAAATACAATTGGCCAACGACGTATCGGGAGCTGGGTTCGTGGTGTTTTTGTCCAAGTTAAGTGCATGTTTCTCGCGGCTTCTCTCGGCCCGACTCGACTCTCTGCTGTCGCGGCGAGAAAAAATTAATGCAAAATTCGAAAATCCAAAGCAATTTTTGTATTTAGTTGTCGTTCGACCGGCTACAAAATTTGTTTGCGTTTCTCCTTTCTTCGCCCGGTTCCGATTCCGATTCCGATTGAATAACAATTAAATTGGAAATATTTCGCCTCTGTCTTTACATAATCTGCTCAGCTATCAGCCTAACAAAGGGTTATCCCGAAACTAATAAATAAAATTTAGAAATAAAAGTAAAAGCCAAAGAAACTAAAGTGTAAAGACTTTTAAAAAATGCTGAAATATCCGCGCACCACCTCCTCCACCTCCTCCGGCTACTTTGACGACGATGATGCCATGATGAATCCCTACCAGACTCCGCCGGCCTCGCCCCAATCCGTGCCCCAGTACCTGCAGCGCCACATGGTGCGAATGTTCAGCACCGAAGTTGATAAGTAAGTCGCCCTCCACTGCAAGCCCTGCACTCACCTTTGACAACCTTGGGAATGCAAATGTCTCTAACAAATAACAGTTTAAATTTTAAATGGAAATCACAGGCCTCATGCAATGGATATATGCCTAGGACACCTTGTTTTTCGCCTCCTCATAAATATGCATATGAGGGAGGTGGTTATGTAAGGAATGGATGTGTGTATGGAGGGATAAAACGGTTAAGATGGCATTAGAAACTCTAGTAGCCTTTCTAAGGTCTAACACAAGTTTTAGTAAAGGAATCTCGACAATAAACTAGAAATATCTTGAGCCGTTGAGTTTAAAATGCTAAAAGATAATGCAAAATCAGTTATAATTCATTGCATTGTATAGCTATGGACAGCCATAAGCTTGTAGTCGATAGACTTCTCCGCAGCTTCTATAAAACACCCACACACTATAGTATCAAGTCCATAGCACCGAGTCTATGCCCACTACCCACTGCTTGCAACCAGAGAGAAGGACACTTTTCCACTGATATCAGATACCTACTCGCGAAACCTGATTATGGCTGCCCGTTATTTTATTCTCCTATATTCGATTTGGTTTATTTATTCGTACGAGTGCGGGTGGGGCTTGCCGCCAGCGGGCTGTTGTTTATTTTAACAGCCACGCGCGCACATGTGCCCCCCCTAAATGCCATTTTTGCTGCCCTGTCGCTTGACCGTTTATCGCATCCATCGCTCACTGCATTTCTAATTGCATATTGCAAAATGCAGTACGTTTTATAGGGCCCTCTATAAACAGCCTAATCGCGTTTGTTCCCGGATGCGGCATCATCTTAATGGTTTCTACGGGAAGTAACGGGGTTAAGGGCTCCTCTAATGGCTAGATACTCGGTTAGCGGTTAGGATAAGTATTAATACTCCTCCCATTCCAAGTTCCACAAACACTTTGCAACAAAGTATGATAGTTTTAAAGATTAAAAATTCTATTTTTTGCTAATCAAAACCAATAATTATAGATGGTGACGTCTGGTTCTACTAGATGCGATCCTTCACTGATTATTAATATTTAACTACAGAATAGTGACTTCATTTCGGAGATCTCTAAAGCATGTGTTTACTAACTACGCCGCTCATATCGTGAGATGAGTTGTGAATACAGCAATAATGATATCTGGCATTACCCGGTCTGATCATGACGTCATGCTCGAAATAGTACTCACGCAATACCCTTCTGTCTGGAAATCATTCTCCTTCCAGTGCAGCCTTTCTTGGTTTATAATTCACGCCCAAAACGTAACAATGGGCGGCAATTAGGCGACTTTTCATGAATGAACTGGCTTGAACTCGGTGGCTTACATGGATATAGGCACGGAAGAGCTTGAAAAGCCCAGACTTGCACGGACTTCTATAGTAATAGCAAGGGGGATGGGGATGAAACCACGCCCCCTCCTAAAAACAACTGCGAAAAGTTTGTCTTTTTGTGTCAACGACTGAAAGGTAAATGCACCTGAAAGGTCGAGAGCGACCTTTGACCTTTTCGTGCCCAACAGAGGTTACAGCTATGAAGAGTGTGCCATGGTAGGTGTGCGGGAGAACCTCTCAAGTGGAAAAGCGCTCATGGTCTTCTAGAAATCCAAATAGAACTCGAGTATTCATGACATGAAACCAATATTGAGCCTCGTTCTCCTGTATCTGATGACACATGTGGGAAAGGATGAGTATTACTTCTATATTTGTTTATAAAAAGAAGCTTACTGCCAACAGCTGATGCTGCTTTAATCATCAACCTGCCTACAGAGTCGAGACGCAAATAGCGATAACACATTAACCTTGACATTAAGGCAATGTCGAGTCTTGACAAATGGAACGAAATTCGAAAACAAGAAGGCAATAATTAATCTTTTGCGATGGTTCCAGGTGGGGTATGAACACATAAAGTTCAATAAATTTTGGGTGAATGCGAACAGAATACGTACAAGTGGCAGGCATACACGAAAGGTAGATACTCGCAGCACCAAAATATAAACACCAGCGGGGGATAAATGTCCGATTCTGGGGGCTAGGGTGGAACCAAAGATGCTCGCTTAGAGGCGCCAGGGAAACTGCCTTCCGCTGGCCATCTATTAGACAGTCTAGGACCATAAAACTTACACATGTTGGCCGGAAAAGAGCAACTATCAAGGTCTAATATGTAATTTTTTAGAAATTTATTTTAAAGTTTGGCACGCACCGTTCTTGGTTTAGGTGCCTGACCGGAGCTGGGCGGGGGAATGTTATTCACAATACAAGCTCGTAGAGATCTCCCCCGGCCATATAGACACGCCAGTCTATATATATCGCTTATTTTTATACACTCGTGTGTGTTCAGTAACGCACATGCAAATTAGATTGGCCATGAAAAGTGTTTTCGCTCGGCCGCGTATTTTCTTCAGGTGTTCGGCGCTAAAAAGCTTCCAACCTGCTCACCTGTTTGTGTGAAATGGATGTTGTTTTCGCCAAAATGTTTCGTGCTTTGGAGGCATTAGGCAGAAAATAGTTTCTGAATTAACTGAGAGATTTCCACAAATGTGAATCAATTATTTTCACGAGGAATGCGAGTGTTTTTGGAGGTGCAGCAGCTGAAGTTGAAAATTCATTAACCAAACTGGCATTTAATTTTAGAATGTAATGTTTCTTGCACCTTGTGTGTTTGCGTCATTGGAAACCCTCTAGTGGCCTGTGAATGAATGCGTATTGGAAGCCAAGCCATTCAAATTAAGATGCCCATAAAAAGTAACAAAGGTTATCAACCCGGTGGGTGGTGTAATGGCTAACCAACCAGCTCCCAAGCTAACAAAGACACTTTGTTTGTGTCCCAGCAGAACGAGAAACTGAAATCGCCTCAAATTGATAATTCACAACCCGTCTATAGCCCGGCACTATCGCGGGTCGCAACTTAAGGTTGATTTGATTGCACAAACACGTTTCCATTTCCATATTTTCCTGGCCACTTACAAGATTAGCACGTGAAGCATGAATGATAGTCGGTATTCGAGCGATAGTGCTTTTAGATTCCCGGTGCGGGCATAGGAGGTAGACCCGGTTGTGGTTAACAGACCAGACCAGTCATAAATACTCGATAGCCCCAATAATATTCAAAAGTCTGGCCTCTTACTCATCGGAGGTATGGTTCGGCCTTGCCTGGAGTTTAAAGGGCAACTGTTAGCCATGGGGCTTTCACGTCTGCCTATCTAGCCGAATCCACCTCTCATCTCTGCCTCGGCTCTTTGTTGGCTTTATGACTCAATTAAAAGATAAATACGCAAAGTGCAAACATCTCAATGCTCAGTGAACGCCGCCGAGGAGGCACATGACGTCAGCCATCAGCAAACATATTGTCGAAAGATTTATGAACACTTTCGGTCTAATTTCGGACGCACTTTGAGAGATGAAAGCCAAAGAGTTTTCCTAATGGGACAGTCGCTGCCATGGAGTGCTATTGACGCCCAAGTGATTGAAGGATGATCTTTCTAAAACCTATATTTTTAGAGTCCTTATAGGCTTTACTGATTTATGATTTGAAATCCCGCTGTCGAAGGGTTCTTGCCACCTTAAAGTTGCACTGATTTCTCTCGCTGCTGGCTGGTTGTAATAATTATTTACCTTTTATGACTAAAGTATTTGTTTATCCTTGCGATTGACGCCTTGCGGACTCGCCGCCGACGTCAGTGGTGCGTGAGTGAAAGGCAGAAGACCGCATCCGAGTTAACCTTAAAGGGAGAGGTCTCTTCCACAAATTTGCATACAAATTTAATTAAAAGGCGTGATGGAATTTCAAAATGGGCATTTTCTGAAGGCAGTTCGGAGGCAGATTTAAGGGGTTAAGTTTAAAACATCTCCTCAAATAATCACTTATAATATTTATTAACGAACTGCGGCCGAACACAGCAGTTCGAATTAATGGGGGATTGACATGTCAAGTGGAAATTAGAGAGAAATTTCCTCAAATGGTTAATCAGTGCTTAGTTTTTTCTGTTTTTGTGGTAATATGGTAATATCCACCCGCGCTTGGCAAGCCGCAGGGAGCTGAGGTCAAAGGTTGGACTTGACGTGAGCTTTCCTTTCGCTTTTCAGCAACTTGTGGCAAGTTTGAGTCGGGTCAGAGGTGCAGGCACTGCCTTATGACTTGTAGCCTGGTATTATATGGCTGGCATTGCCTGGAAAACGCTGAAAATGAAAGTAAAAAAGGCCGCCGAGCGGGGCTCACGACTTGTGATAAAAGAAATAATATGAAATGGATGAGATACTCTATTTTTTAATATATTTTAAAGAACAGACCAAAGAAGCTATTAAAGAAGCGATCTTTCAAAGCTAAGCTCTTTTTCGAATTTTTCTATAAATTTATTTTAAATATATGTAATTACAAGATAGAGTACTTCAAGCTGGGGCTTTATTGGCTCACTACTTAACATCATTGTGGTCCGTCGCTGAGGTTGTTCGTGGCGCTGTCTTGGGTTTCATAACAACAAAAAACAATGCCTGGAAATAAGCATCTATCTTTCAGTCTCGGCCGCAGTGCAATGTTCACAGTTAGGCACAATGTTTAGAGTTACACAATTGTTGTTTTTTGACCGGGCCTAATCCGGCTGGAATCATGTTGCCAACTGGCAGGCAGAGATCCTCTTAGGCTGCGCTCCGCTAATTGTCGGGGAGTGGCGCGGCCCCCGATCCGCAGTGCTGTTGTGCGAAAAATCAACAGCCACACAGCTGTTGGCCGCCCAACGAGACCCCATACAGAAATAACACTCATTAACTGGCTGGTTTTCCAGTATTTATTGGTCCGGAGCTCGCTCGATTACATTTTATTTCGTATCTGTGTATTTTCGTACACTGCGATGGGCCATCGTGTTGGCACACGCTCTGTCCGCCAGATATGAATTCCAAATAAGCTTTTATTGACATTTATTTGCTCTTTTGGCTGGCATAAACAATTTGCGCGAATAATTTGCATATTTTCGTGATTTTTTACGCTCTTTTCGCAGCGAAACAGCAATAATGAGGTGAAGGAAATCAAGGTAAATGGAGATCGATTCAGGTCAGAGGAAGTGTTTTGGTTTTTTTTGGACAATAAGCTATCAAATGGCATGGGATATAATGCTACATATATAAGAACTTAATGGAATAAAAATTTATTTATTTCAATTTTAAGTTGGGGGTGTGGTTGCTTAACACAAAAATAGTGAATTATGAATAGAAAAATCTTTATATGGATGTATGTTTGTATATATGGAGGTTATTTTAGTCATTTATAACAAATTAGTTTAATTTATTCCTATACCAACAATTAATTAACCTATTTTTCCTATTTTTTCCAGGTGAGTTTGTCTAAACATTTACTAAAATGGTCAAGGGTAAGCTTTAAAAATTTGAAACGACGGGTAAGCAGGAAACACATAATAAACAAGGAATTATCAGTTAAAATCGGTAATATTTATTCAAAGGGGTTATGTAATACTCCTTGAAAACAGAAAGATTTCGATATCAAATCGAAAGGATAACAAAGTCATCCGACTGGAGCAAGATTATAAATAATAAGTCAAATATTTCACTTGAACAAAGCAACATTGTAAGAAAAAATAGTATGCTTGGAGAGCTAACTGGGCTTCCATTACAGATGGTGAATATGGTGGGTTGGTGGATTGGTGGATTGGTGGGCTGGTGGCTTGGTGGGTTACAAATAAACAGTTAGACCATGGGTTATTGAGCCCTCAACGTGGCAGCTTGTCATAGTCAAGTGGCATAGAGAGTCTCTTTGGCGTGAGATGCTGCTGCTGCTGCGTCGCTTGGATGGATTTCAAAAGTTCTTTTGCCGTTACACCACGCGGAGTGCCTCTGTGCCACGAGGCCCTCTCCCGTGCATTCTCAGTTGCTGACAAACCAGTGCTGCCTCAAATATCCACATAAAACAGCTAGATAGATGAACCATTGAAGATAATCGGCTCTGAAATCTTGTTTTTGTATCTTTAAATAAAAGTTTTTTTTTGCCAAAGTTAAGAGTCTATTTATTTTATAATATATAATTAACTTTTTATGAAAATATATTTTTTAGCCTAAAACAGAGATTTCCCCCATAGATACAAGATACTTTCACTTTGAAGGTGTAACAGCTGTAAAAGAGCTACAACCACAGTGCTGGCCATCCCACTTGTATGGATTCGTTCTCTCAGATACTCTCTGTATCTGGAATTCAGCTAAAAAGCTTTCAAAAGCAGCCATATTGCTTTTCGACTGCCTCAGTGTGTGTGCCAGAGAGCGGAGAGGAGTTGTCTCTCTCTGTCTTCCGTCTCTGCATCATAAATTAACTGATTCGTTTGTCTGCGGTGTTTTTCTGGTTTTATTTTTGTTTGTTTCCTTCGTGTTTTTTCTGTGTTTATATCTTGTTTGTTTATTTCCCATGCATTTGTTGTTTGCCTTTAACACGAGCCAACCAAAAACGTGGTCTGGCCCTGAAAATATTTCAGCTCTTGGGGCGCACACTATAGATATGTAACTGTAGATGAGCAGATCTTGTAATATTGTGATCGAAATATTCAAAAGAATTATTTTTTTAATCGTTTTATTGCTGTAATAATAAGTTCGACTTTTTTGGTCTCTATTTATGAAAACATAAGTTATCTATTAGTTTTCAAGCTTGTAAGGGCGATATTTGGTTGGAATTATACTAAACTGCATATGCCAGTTACTGTCTTAAAGGATTAAATAGTTTAGCTTCTAAGCTGCGACTTGCTGCATTTTTTGGCATCCCTACTACTGGCCGTGCAAAAACAACTTTCGGCTTCAGTCGAGCTTCTCTCTCTAACCAACTCTCTCACCCTGGCTTGGTGCTCCACGACTCTCCAACTTCAGCGGATAGCTTTTAACTTCAAAAGCCACCACTGAAAGCTGTTGTAACCTGGCTGGTTGTTGTTGTTGCTGTTCTTGCCGTGTTCAGCACTCTCTCGCAGCGACAAAGGCAGCCAGCCAGCCACTGCGACCATCCGCAGCGACGTCAACATTTTCAGTTATGCTGAGCAGTTCTGTCATTTCAAACACGAAAATCCCCCAAGAAGCATAGTCCATTTTACCGCTTTTGTCGCTTGTCGCTTTTGTTTTATTCCGTTGCTTGATTGTTCGTTGTGTGATTTAGCCCCAGGCTCTATGAAAATCGTGTTTTTTGGCGTGCAGTTATCGTTGTTCGACTCTCAAAAAGAAAGTCCTTTTAAAGTTGACGAGTATAAAGTACATCTGCACCCTGTTAGAGTTAAAAAAAACGTAAATTGTTCAAACAAAAAGGACAATATCAGCTCGAAAATCAAAGAAAAAACGTCTCGCGCGTTTTTTTACATTTTCACTCAGTGAGAGGACGCCAGAGAGCCAGAAAGTAGGCGAGAGAACTTGCTGAATTCAGCCGAGAGAGTGAGAGAACGGTGCAGTTGGCTCTCTCCGTGCGGAATTCAAAGAGCTCCCCAGTTCAGTGTTTTTTTTTATTGTTTATAAAAACATAAAAAATAAGTCCAAAAAGTACATGTGTATGTAATTGCAAGTGAAACTCTTCATAAGGGAGGCTAGATAAGAGAGTGAAGCACAACAGAACCCAATTAACTGTTTGCTCGCAGATTGCTCTTGTATTTGTGGCTCTCTTGCCAGTGTGTGTGTGTGTATCCAAAATCGAATAACCAGCTGAGGGGAAGAAAAAAACAAAAACACTTTTTTTTTAATAAAAAAATTAATAATACAAATAAATACTAAAACATATTGTATTGGAGAATTGCAATAAGCTAACTGTTAAAGAAATCAAGTTTCGTAACGGGAGGATATTCGGTAATAAACACAGTTATAGCGATAATGAAAACTGAGACCGGCAGCAATAGCATCAATAACAACAACAGCACCAGCAAAATGGACTTCGACATGTATCCTAGTATTTCGGGAAAGCAACAGGACCCCGTCCGCGAAGTTGTGATGAAATATATCGATTATTTTCTGCCAGAGTGAGTATGGATTCCTAAGCAGATTCCAAGCAGATAGCGAGCTTTGAGGAGGTCACTGGAAGATAAAGTCTATTTAGTTAGGGATTTCGGTCTGTTGGCAATACAGTAGCTCTGTAAGCTCTGTGGACTTGTTGACTCTAAGCCTTATCTGGGGGAGATAAAATTGTTTTTGAATTGGCCTACACCGGATGGTTGGGTTAGGTAAGCTATTGACTAAAGACTAAGGTGGTGCTTTATAATAATAATTTTTATGTGGGGTAATGTCTCAGGATTACTTTCAACTAGAGTAGTCTGTGGGAATCTGCCCATCTCTTGGAACATTTTGGATGGATGGGGTATTTTTAGATGGGAGCTTATAATAGAAAGATAATCTTGCGGGGCAGACAATCTAGCTTCTAGAAGTATTTCTCGCCCGATAATTGGGTGGTGACTAAGTTGTCGTTCTGTGAACTACAGCTGGAAGGAACTTCAATTGAGCAGGTGCCTATAAATAGACCACTTCCGACCTGGAGACGCTTCGGCAGCCAATTAGCAGCCGCCCAGACACCAAGCTGATCCACATATTGGCACAGCAGCTCGTGCCCGGCAACCCAGCTCCGAGGTGCCCCGAGGTGCTAAGTTGTGTACTGCCAGTGGCCAGTCCGGGGATGATTTCTTGTTCACACATAAATATTTGTCTGTTGGATAAGAGGGCGGCTCCGGGGGCTAATTGTATTGGCAAATTAAGTTCTGGTTGGATAAGGAAGCGCAAATTGGCTAGAAAAGTAGACAAAATTTGCTCAGTTTCATGCAAAAAAAGACGCTCACCACAAGATCTGGCTCTTTCCGATCCGAAATCAACGTGATATCTCACTGAAAGTACCTCTATAATCAAATTATGCACCGCCGACTGGTTTCGGCCCGCTTCCTGCCGGTGGGGCCTTACATCATCGGAAAACGGGCCAACGCATCGTTAGTCGAATAAAACACTATTTTCATTTTTTTGTCGGGCTGACCTCATTTCGTTTTTGTCCGTTATGTCCAGTTAGACAACTTGTTGCCCGAAAGGCAGTGGTGCGGCCGGAGGAAAAAGCCAGGAAAGGAATCGGAGTTGGAGGAGGAGCAGGCCGCCACGCGCCTTCATGCTGCGGCGAAGCCTGCAAAGTTGGCGACATTTCTTTGCCATTTTTGCTGCCTTTCGACCGACCGGCTCTTCGGACACTCTACGGCTTCCTACAATATAAGTCGTGGAGCGAACCGGTCTTGGACTTGGACCGCATCGGGACATTGGGTTTATCTGTTTTCGGATCTCACTTCAACGGTTTCTACTCGGCTGATTTTTTTCTTCCCTTCGTTTCTACAAAAAGGCGTTTATTTTGGTAATATTTATGAGTTTAATCGGGTTAGAGCCAAAGGATCTGTCCTTTTTAAGTCTGCAACTTAGTTTCATTAGTGGCAGGGTCTGTATATTTTTTCTACTTTAAGCTGTTTTCGTTGGCCAACTTCCTGGAGCTCTAAGAGTTCCAACACTTGAGATCTTAAACAAATAAATACTTCGCATAAAGGGAAACTCTTCCCGGACGTGGGAGATGGTTCCAGTTCTACGAGCTATGTTTTGGGAGATAGCTGAAGTCAGCAATTCAGCCAAGTTTGGCTTCTGTTGTTGTCCATTTTGTCAAGTCAGCGATGGGGATGGAGGGGAATTGGTGCAGAAAGTGCTAGAACAGCACATTGGAGAGAACCGCTCTGCTTCAACATCCGCAAGTTTTCAATTACGGAAGTTCCCAAAGCGTTTCGTTTTGTTTTGGCCCTTCAGATACCCCCTGATATTCGAAAATAGCTGAGGAAAATGCCAAAGAGCAGCGACACTCATCAACGGGTTAGCCTGGCACTTGGCCAGAGTCCGTCCCCTTCGCAGATAATGGCTATCGAACTGGCCCGATATCGATTCAAGACACTTGCATACGTCGTGCAATTTGGCAGTCAGATCGAGTGAAAAAAAGGTAGAGTTCAGGCACGTTTGTGTTGTCTGGCCACCTCAATGATTGGCGCCACCTGTTGAACGGCTGAATGAAACCGGAACATAATGAAGGATCTTTAAACAGCTACTTTAGCTTTTCGCCAATAATTGCTATGTTAAACATATAATACAAAGTATATATAAACTTTTAAGTAAATTATTTATGTATTCTTTATGCTCCGTCACCCTTTGCTTTCGATTTTTGCTTAGTCTGCATAAATTGTCGAGTTATTTGTTTTGTTTTCCATCGTCTGACACATTTGTGCCACATTGCAATGCGAATCTGGCCATCACGTGATGCGGTAAGCAATACCCGAGCACCCCATTAGCGGCCAAGAGGAAAACCTGCCAAATTATTATAATTTCGAACGCCGAATGAACTTTTTATAAATCACCGCAGAACACTGAGGGCGAGTAAGTAAATAAATAAGTGACATCACGCTTATTTTTAAAAGATTTCGACAGTGGCGTGCGTCTGGCGTGAACTTTAATAAACTTTGGAGGGCTGTGAGTGCCTTATCTTCGTTTGATTGTCTTTTCTTAAGACCCTAAAGCTGAAATCTTTCACTAGTTATCTTTCACTAAAACAAAAATCAGTTCTGTAATGATAGGGTGATGCCGGCAACTGTGTCTGATTGCGAAACTCTGTCGAGAACTGACGGCGAAAGTGTCTACCTGACATGCCATGATGCAACATACTTTTTCTTCTCCACCACTAGAGAGCTGATTTTGTTGCATAATTGTATCGTAATAGATACCCCCACGCTAGCTTGAGCTTGGCAGCCGTTTAAAGATTAAATTAAAGTTAATTTCCCAGCAAAAACATCAGAATCGGCGCCATTGACCGCTGGCCGCAGTGACATTGGCGAATAAGTTGCATTTCGCTTTATTTATTCCGAGCGGATCTCACTTTTGTTTTTCGCAAATAGCCCAAAGAAAGAGAACAAAAGTCACGACATGAGTCATTGCACCCAGGCGTCTGGATGCATGGGCACGACTTTTACTTTACTCTCGCCTCCTGTTGTTTTTGTTCAAGTCTCGGGGTTCGGGGTGAGCGAAATGATATAGAAAGTCGTAAACTCTGTCGAGGGTCTTGGTTTCCTTGACTCCTCCTCCTCGGGCAGGTCAAGAAACTCCCCGCGTTTCGTCCTTGCCGAGTGACTCAAGCGTAAATCCCACGTAGCTGCCTCTTCAAGCTTTTTATTGGAGAACCCCATTGAGAGACTAATTACTCCAGACAGTTAAAGTCACTAAACCGATTGGCTGATGTTCCATGTTCCCAATATTACGATTACCGGAAAAACAGACCGTCTGGGAAACACAAACTAGCAAAAATATTACAGAATTCAATTTCTGATGGTTTGTGGCTATTGTAAACTGATTTAAGAGTGTGCTAAATTAGTTATTTACTTCTGCTTTTTTACTCCAATAAAATTATATTTTTTATGGCTCCTAATGTCAAATAATCGATAATTATGCTTACTTGTATCTCTACAAAAGCATGCCTCTGTTAAGCTTTTCGAAAGTGAATCACTATCGCATAGTTACATTTTTCTCCATTCCCTCATTAAGTGACACATTTTCAACACATTTCATTTCTATAATTAGAAATTATTGCGTGAGGCTTGAGCTATGGAAGCCTCAAGAAGCCCGATAAAGTGACTGGTAGCGATAAACGTAATCGATAAACCAAGCCCCAAACATAAACTCTTAAAAGGGAGTTGCAGAGTTCATTGAGATTGCTCCAAGTATCTAAATGATGTGTTTGGAAGGGGCACTTAAATCTGTCCTTGATTGTTTCATTCCACTTTCCAAGCCAAATCGACAAAATCTTTGCTGAGCTTCAAGGCAAACACCAGAATACACCGACCTACCGCTCCCCTAGAACACCATGTATTACATTATGGGTTATGCCTTTTTCAGCCATTTATTGCTTGTTTTTTATGTAATCCGAATTAGAGTTGCAGAAATGCAGTGCTGGCTTTTGGGAGTCTCTCGCCTTTTCTAGTTTTCGCCGCTGTTGCATAATTGCAAGCCAGTCGATCGGGCGCACAATGCAGCCGTGTGCACTTTTGCCGCCACTCCGTAATTAAATAAGTATGTGTGCCAAACGGATTTGGTTCATGCACCACTCGGTTGCATAAATCCATTGTATCGTATTTAAATCGAATCGATGTGATTACAGACCGCTCGCACAATTCATCTTTCTCTTCGGTCTTATGACAGTTTAATTGCCGGCCTGGCATTGCAATTAGATGGGGAGATTCGGCTTTATTCGCCAAACTCAAGCGGAGGAAGTTTTATTGTCGTGTTGACCTCAATTCGGGGCTGTCATCGGCAAGGTCAGATTGCCAAAAATAGCTTCCGTTCGAAGGTCTTTGGTCTCACATGAGCGATGGTCTGAGGCGCACAAAATGGCAATTTAAATTTGCTTGATTTGTTTTTAATTGAGTCTTAAATGAAGACTCGGGCTGATAATGGGTCTATCTATCGGTGGGTATACCCTAGCAGAGGGTGTTTTCATTTTGTCTACATGGGTGCCGGGTAGGGGCACAGACAGCTCCGATCTATTCCGATCATAGAAGGTGTATAGTAGAGCTGGAAATAAATCGATTTATATCGATATTTTTTAAGAAATGTTACAAAAATATCGATTTAAATCAAAATTTGTTTTTGGCTTTAAATTTAAAAAGATGGTACACTTATGCATCAAATACTTTTCATTTTGATTTTCTTTTTATATTTTATAAATATAGAAAGTCTTCATTATAAAATTAAATGACAAAATAATATTCAATCCCGATCTCCTAAAAGAGTACAATTTATAATCTTTGTGTTTACACTTGCCACAAGTTTACGTAGGCACACGTATACGTATTTCGATTAAAAATCGATTAAAACCGATGTTTCGCATAATTGAAAAAAAATTCATAAATAAATTGTAGAATACATTTTATATCCATCTCTAGTATATAGGGTGTCTGGAGAGGCATTTCCTTATAAAAACCAGCTTTTAAAATACCAATATCTTAACAAATACCTTAACTATAAAACGAAATAATCCGTTCCATTATAATTAGAGAATACTTTAAAATACCTGTTTGAAACTCGGTTGAAAGTTCTCGTTTGAAATACCGATCCCATTCAACATAGTATTTTGAATAATGGTACATTTTTAAAAGAAATACTCCGCCTTCCTCCTCCCTAATTATTATTAGTCTTAGTACTCCCATGACTAGCTTAACTAATATCTTCTATTTATTGCAGTGCATCTGGAACAAGTGCAGTTGCGATTGACAACAAAATCGAGCAGGCAATGGTAAGTTTGAAAATATTTTATATCCAAAATTTAAAGATAAGTCCGAGCCTTGAAGAATGACCAGCGGGAAACTGATAAGAGGCCCAATAATACACTCTGTGCAATCTTTATAAATCGGCAATAAAACCATTCTTATCAAATGAAGCAGAAACACAAATGAAACAATAACAAGCGACGTCACGAACGAGGCCTGATCGCTTTTAAACTTTTGGCCCTGGAAGCAGTCGTTGTTTTTGAGACAAAAGTGCGTACTCTCGATGGGTCATTCTTAATCTCGATTAGACAAGGTCTTGAGTCTCGGCGGTCCACAAATAGAACTGGGGGGCCACTGAAGACACAGCGAAAAACGGAAAATGCCCATCGAGAAGATGCTTCATGCCCATGCCCCATGTCCACTATCCACCAAAGATACAATCCAATCAAGTGGCCCTCCTTCCAGTCTCGCCAGCGTTCAATGTACCAGCGCTTGTATGAAGTACGAATTTAGTTCAATTGAATTGAATTTGCTTTTGCTGGCAATGAGATGGCACGCCGTTCGATGGAGGGTTCTATATTTAGACCCAATTAAGAGCTAGAAAGAGACTCTCAAGCAGATGCCAGTTGTCGAACTGGAAGGCCTTATGAATGAAAAGGTATTCATATTCGTGGTTTATGGTTGTAGTCGATCCCGAGAACCAGTCGAAGTCAAGAGGGGAAATCTAATCAACCTGCAAAGGTGCTAGCTATCAGCCAAAATAAAAGCCTCAATGGTTGGCATGTGAAGTTGCTTGTTGCCAGCCTTAATACTTGTCTCTGAGGCAATCAGGCTCAAAGATAGCGACCCAAGCACTGGGAGTCGATTGAAAATTCCAAACGGAACTGCAGATGACACATTTGCGAGGCTCACACTCGGCGCTAAATGCTGTTTGATTTGTGCCTCATTTAAAGTCAATCAACTTTTCCTTTTCCACGAAATCCAATGGACAGAGGCTGCCTCTGTTGCAGCAGCTCAGCTGCAACTTGCCACCCATAATGGTCATTTGGGTCAATTCAATTGCTCTCCCCATCGCCATTCACACACTTTCTTTGGAGCTACGCATTTCATTTCATTTCAATTCAATTCTTTTCTTTCTCCCTCCAGAAGAAAAGTTTGCCGCTTTTCTCTCTCCGTGAAAGTACTTTTCTGGCCAAACACAGTCTGCCAGTTTCAAACACTCGGTCGTACTCTTTCAGAGCTCGAATCTGTTGTTGCTTCTGACCTTGAGGAGGCGAGAAATATACAATTTTTATACGAGACTTTGGGGCTGATATTTTTACGGTCTGGCCATTATCAGGCGCGGGCTTTGTGTTGTTTACAAAATGGGAGACTTTTTATTTTCTTGCCATTGTGTTTTGAGTGTGTGGAGGGAGCTTATCTCCCGCTCGGCCGGCTTCAAAAATGCCATAAATTATTCGCCAATTCACGGGCGAATAAGGCACCAAATGCCCACTCGAGATAACGAGTGCGGCGGCTCGATTGGGAATAGTTTTTCCATATTGGATGACTGGTGGGTGTACACTTCCCGCGAGGTGTAGTCCCGATCTCTCCAAGTTCTCTAACCCCAGCAGATGACACGTATCACTCATATTTGGGGACAGTTTGATGTCCATTCCGCTGGCAGTTCGGCTGTTCGGCTGTCACGTCGCGGACATGAGGGCACAGATTGCGGATAACGTACTGCGGATTTTGTGGATTCGCGGATGATGGGTTTTTAGTCATTTGCTGCCGTAGCCTACGCCCAACAAAGGCGCGTCGAATAAAATGTAATTTATTTCCCGCAGCCTCCGCAAGACAGTCTTTTCCTGTTTTATATGCAAAGTGCATAAAAATGAGAAATGAATCAAAACAAATAAGAAGTGAGCCACCCCACCCCACCCTCCAGCAGGCGGAAGTGCGGCGCAAAGTGTTTGCTTCCTTAAACAATTGTTTTCGTTTCAGTCGCACTCCTCGCCTTATAACACTTATCAATCAAGGCGAAGCCCACAATAACGTCACCGTATAATTACTGCCCTGCCACATATGGGCGAAATATTTCGGACGATAAGGCCTCCGGCAGGAGATCGGAGCGGAGTCTGCCATTGTTCTACACGCTCCACTTTCCATGCTAATCTCAGGTCTTTGTGTTCTCCAATCGATGAGGAAAACAAGTTCCAATCTTGGAAGAAATAGAAGACCCGGCGCCAATGATTAGGGCGGGGCTGATAAGGTTTATAGGTTATACTAACATTTAATAACTGATTCGAACTGGCACAAGCCAGGCAGTACTTATCAGTGGTGTAGCTAGTGAAGACTAAGTTTCAAAATATGTGATGGCCCAAGGTGAGAAGTAAGGGAGCCTTGGAGGGTTTCAAGATAATGGGTTCTATTCGATTTTAATTTAAATAAAAGAATAGCTCGTCCCCACAACAAAAGACATACTTTATTGCAATAATATACTATAGAAGTATATATTCGTTTCGCAACCAGCTGTGAAGAAAACAAGATAACAATCAGGAACCCTAAGTGTTAGGCCATTTAACGACTTGATGACATTTATGGAGCTTTATTTCGGTCTGCATCGGCCTTTGGTCGAGCCCCTCGCCTCTCCATTGGGCTGGGCTCGTTTTGTTCAGCTTTTGAGGAAAACAAAACTCAGAACTCATAAACAAGACCATAAACAGCATGATAGATAAGATAAAAATAAAACACTCTGGGCCGTGTGTTGGGTTTTTACCACTCGGGCGGTATGTTTGTGCAAGTGTGGGGAGTTTCTGGTCGAAAAGAGGCCTAGAGCTCTACAGCTCGTAGTTTCTCCATACAGATATTCCGATAAGAATGGCGGGGAAAACAACGATGGTTACATAACAAACACAATCCCAAAGTATCGCCTGGATGCGTAAACACAGAAGTATCGGCACTGGTCTGGCATAACCATGGTGTTTGCTTCTGGCACACAGCCGTGTACTGGCCACGTGCCGCTCGTACTTTTCCTCGATCTCTTACATGAAACCCATGGTTCTGGAATCACGGTTGTCCGAAACGATTCATTTGCGGCGCTTTCCGAGTATCGGTAACCAATGCTTAGGCAGCTACAGCTACAGCTACAAGTATCGTGCGCCATCTCGGACCGTATCATGATCTGTGGCCCGGCTTCTCTAATTGCATTGACAACGCAAGCCCCGCAATTTTCAAGCCATTGACGTCAGAATCGATATAGTCGGTCGGTCGGTCAGTCGGTGGCTTTGTCTATATCCTAAAGCCACACAGTTCGAGCCAGTCGAGTGCTAATTAGACTTGGCTGCGTGTCTATCAGTCGATCTGCTCCGATACGTCCCTACGTGGTTATTAGTCTAGGGATGGACTCGTGATGCCCAGGACCCAAATATCGAACAGTGATGGCCTGAAAGGGGCCTGAAAGATTAAAGGATATATTTATTATTTCAGTTAAAGGCTTCCAAACGCAGCCAGACTGGCCTATTTTATGAAAAACAATATCTGTTACACCATATCTAAGAGCAAGTGGACTTTGTAATAGCCCCCGTGCTGACGTCATTTATCTCTTAGCCTCCTGTTGCGTCACTAGCTGCCGTAACACAATGCCCAGATAATTGTCTCTTCGCCATTGTGACACTTTTCACACGAAATCCCACCAAGAAGATGCTTTCCCAGAAGCCGTGGAAATCTGATTCTGGTCTTTTGTTTTGCGATTCCCCTCCAGCGAGGTCGCCGACTTAGAGAGAGGTGGAAATGCAGTGAGCTAATATTTTCATTCTGCGGCGATGAGCTCACCCCCTGGGAGGTGCCCCCGCCAACCCAATTTTAATGACTCACTAATGCCACAGCTTTCCGGGAAAAGTGTACTGCAATTAGAGTTGTTTCGTTTTCGCTGGCATGCGAGCAAAGTTCCTCGAACTGAACTTTAATTTTCACTGCCTGAAGGTCAGGTCTGGGGGTGCAGTGCTGGGTGATTGATTTTTGGAGACTGAAACTAGTTTGCCAGCCCACTACGCGTGGGCCTAATCTAAGCAGTGATATACCCTCGGCCGGACTAGACATTCAACATTCGAAGCCAGACTACTCACGAGATAGCCTTTAGTTTAAGTTGCAATTGTTCGAGTCGTTCGAGTTGCTGGGGCTGTTGTTTTTTGTTTGTACGTGCATTGCGGCTCAAAAGTGGGTCAGTTTTATCGCCAATACATGGCTGTGGACTGCTACACACAGGCACTACACATGTAGACCCATTTGCAGTGCTTATTTATGCTGTTTGGTTGTTGCCAAGTGCACTCGATTTTCACGGTATTCAAATTCAGCAAAGTGCAATGCAGTTGATAGAAAACGCCAGTAAGAAAAGCTGGCCACAAGTAGCCTCTAGCTTTAAGAAGATGGAATCCGATGGGAGGAGATGGGATGAATGTTATCGTGGAAAGTCTTCAGGAGAGCCCCTCAGCAAGCCCTGCGAATGAGTATTGCTGTTGAATACTCATTATCTCTATCTAATATTCACTGTGCACTCATTAAAGCCCTTCAGACAACAACCAACTGGGAGTATTGATTTTCCGAATCCCAGGGGAACAGGCTTAGTCTGTGCCTCCTATCAGCAAATTTTAAAACTCCCAAGAGCCAAGAGGCATCGCTCTTATCGAGCCTGTGATTGCGAAATGCCTGAATATTGGGCTAATAAAGAGGGGTGTTGTGGCTCAATTAGATTACAAATTGTACTTTATGGGACCGACAGGGATAAGGAGCGTTTCCTCCGCCGCAAACCCATTCAAGACCAACACTAATTAGCCATCATCGGCGAATCGCGAGGCAATTAGTTTGCTATTCTGCGACTCTCGACAGACCACTTCCTGACTGCTCGGGCCGACCACAACGCGGAACAATAGCAGGGCCCGCTGTTGCCAAATAAACGTTTTCCAATTCACACAATTTGACTTTCGGCCACAAAACTGCGAACTGAGGTGGGCCTTTTCATTTCACTCGAGTCGATATTAAACGAGTTTCGAACGTCTCCAACCGGTTGGCTATGAAACTCTAAGCAGTAATGAAGTAAAATTAATAGCACTGTGAGCATTGTTTTCGGTTAATCCCCCACTCGGGCAGTGTGATAGATGGCGGCTTAGATGGCTGACCTTTGGGCTATATTCGATGAACCCCAGCCGATATCTTCCGTCTTTGTTCGCGACACGATCGCGCGAGAAAAATAATTAAAAGGAGCTTTTAAAAGGCAGGAAGCAAAGCTCAACGTATTCTTAATCGCTTTTGATTTCGCAAACGCGATAAATCAGACGGAGCGGGCCGAAAATAACCTTGCAGTTGAAATAAACTCCTGGCGGGGGTACAACCGCCGTCCTAGACCTTCTCCAGCCTTCCAGCGGCTCGGTGTTTGACCTTTGGAGCCGTCAGACCTCAAGCTTTGAGTCTGAAGTGCACGGGGGAGGTGTGTCCTAAAAAGGCGTGCTTGCCACTAAATTTCTCCCCTCGGGGGAACAATTATCTTTTGTTTTATTTCATTTTCTGTCCATGGTCTGTGTGCCACTTTGCACAGCGACTAAATATGTCAATCAGCTGTCCAGCTGTCACACACAACTGTACTCGACAACTAAAGTTTTTCCATTTTTTTTTTCCCCAATTTTTTCGATTTTAGCTATTTTTTCTGTCCAAAGCTTGTTGCCAAGCTGCCCAGTTCGAATTATTCGTTCAGCGGCAAGATTGTTTAAGCAAAAATATGAAAGATACGAAAATGAAAAGACAATTACCGAAAAGTGACAAAAACAGTTGCTGACCTAATTAACTTGTTCAGCGCAAAAAATGAAAAGCCTTCCTAAACATCAGCCGCATTTCGACAAAAAGTTCTATAAATAACCCGATTTTGTATTTCTGCTAAAGCTTTAATATCGTTCGGTTATGCAGGAATATCATAAACACAAATACACACATTTTAAGTAATTTATTTTTTGGCCAAATTGATGGCAGCAATTTGTCTGCGGCGGCACTTGCTTTCTAATTGGGTTAGTGACATCACAGCAGAGGCAAACCAGTTTAGCTTTAGAGGCTTAAAGTCGTTCAATTTCGGGCTTTATGCTGTGGGGGCTACCTGATGGACTTGCCAATGAATTCGGGCAGGGATATAAAGTGTCTCATCAGATAAGGAATGGGTTACTTGGTGTCAAGGATGGCCAAAGTAGCTGATCTTTCGAAACCTAGGTTAAAATACCAAAGTAATACCATATGCAGAGTATATATTATACATAGGGTGTCTTGTAAGATACGCTGTGGGCTCACTCGGTTTCAAGAATGCCTGATGAAGATACTCTCTTGGAAAATAAGGAGCTATATTTGCAATTTAAGCCATAATCTTTAAAATACTAAAATATACCAATTCTCGACATGTCTAAACATGTCAACAAGTCAGGTAGGAATTACCCTCATCTGGCAACGCCATCGTCCAATTTAAATACGTGCGTTAATCGATCAGACTGAGGTGTGACTTTTATTTCGGGGGACCTGTTCGACAACTGGCTCGGTCGCCATCGCCAGAGATCTAAACTGGACCCATCTGATCTCAGCCGAGTTCAGAAATCACAAAAAAGCTGCGTGTGCGTGGCACGGCGTGCGAGTTGGCAGTTGGCCGAGACACACCTACCTGCCTGGCCGGTCGGCCGGCCCGGCCAACACACAGAGTCGCATGATTTAAATTTGGCCATGATCGAACGCCAACGCGCTCTCTCCCGTCGTAAGGCTGAAATAAGATTTTGCAATTGGTGATTAATGTTGTTCGGCCGCCTGTTTGTTGGCTCGTTTGTTTATCGTCTGGCCTGCCTTTGTCTTGGTATTTATTTTTGGGACTTTGCATTAATTGACACCAATATGTCATTTGAAACACACAACGAGGAGGCGCAGGCTTTTCTATTTTATGATTAAATGGTGGAAGAAGCGGCCATAAATATTTCAAAGGGGCTAGACAACAAACGACTTCCGTACTATAACTCAAGTCAAGAGAAAATTAGTATTAGAGGGCCTTGAGAATAGCAATAGCAGCTAGGGATGTACTAGGTTAGCTCTCGAACCTCCCGACTCTCATGAATGGAAAGGTTTTATTCCACAACCTATGCATCACAGCCTACATATATTTGTCATAAATCTCCTCTAAACCTCCTAAAACAATTAAAAATAAATTATAGAAATATATATAAAAAAAATATATAGATATATATGTATATGTGCCACATATGTATATTCCTAGGAAAATAATTTCCCGCTGACAGTTTTATATATTTTGTCTAAGAAATAAGAAATATTCGACCATAATATTGTTTACTTATTTCTGACACCCCCTGTTCTGCTTCTTCTCTTTGCAGGTAAGCAAAATAAAAACAAAACCCGAAAGCGAAAACGAAAACACATTTAAGAAAATAGACAGCCAGGTTTGTTGTTCTGTGCTCGGTGCGGCGGCGTAAGTCAATTAGTTAACCCACATGCATGCCTAGAAGTCGCCTCGTCCCGGCTGCCTCTCAAATATTCCACTCACACACAAATTGTACAAATTCCAATCAAAACAAAGGGGAAAAAATTAAAGAAAAATTCCACCAACAATGAATCGAAATTATGTTGACAAATTGAATGGTTCTGGGGGACGGGGACCAGCAGTGTGTTCTGAAACTAATTGCCAAAAATAGATATACCGCGGACGGGGCACATTATTTGCGCTCCCCTTTCTTTGGCAGAAAAACAAAATAATTTAGCCTTTTCGCATTAATTTCTCACCCTCCCCGCCCCCGCGCCCACCCAAAGGAAATCATTCAAAATAGACGTGATAAAAAATAGACAACTTCTGAAACAAAGTCTGAAATCAGAAGTACCCTGGGCTGGACACACTGGCAAGAACATTAGGAAGTTGATACAGCCTATATAGGGTATGGCCATGCAGCACTATTCTGCAGAGAACCCTAGGGCTTAGAACACTAAATAGTAAACACACAAATCGAACGATATTCGCACACAGATACCCATACCCTCAGACATATATCAAATAGTGTTATTGTGACCGGCTCGATCGGCCTTGAATAATTCATGATTATGGCTGCTCACCATTTTGGGGGCTTTCGAGTTTTAATTTTTCGTAAATGGTTGTTTTTGTGGCTTTTCGCTCTGTTTTGTTTGTAGTTCTCGTTTTTTTTTGGCTATTCCGCTTTGTTCTGCTCATTTGTTTACCAACTTTTGGGGCCCTTTGGGCCGCGGTGGAACAGAACATTTGATTTGCGGGCCAATATTTGACCGAGGTTCTATATGGGACAGGCAGTTCCCCAAACATTGCCTTAAATTGTAATTAACTCTTGTCAGAATTCGACAGAATTTCTAAAGGTAATTGATATTTCGCGTGTCTGTCCTTAACCCAAAATTCGCGGGAGACATTTTTCAATTAAATTATAGTACAAAAAATGGTCACAAGGATGCGGGGCAACAAGCAATACTGAGAATTCAACGGGTTTTATTATTAAGCAAAAAACGATAAGAAGCAGCGCGAAACATCGGAAAATTCAGGTCAAGATGAAAGTCTATTCAACCGCCTCAGCTTCTTAAAAATAAAACACGCTCGCGATGCGTATATCTCGATGAATATTTTATTCGGAGGCGGTTCCAAGTAATGTTAGATACATATGTATATCCTTCGGTGGCCAAACCTTGAGATGTCTGCGGACTCTTGACATTTGGCCAGAAGTTAATTGGCCACACGTGCTGCGGTCGTATCTTTTCACCTCAGATCCCTGCGCATTTGAAAGCAATTAGCGACGGGCCCCTGCCTGGGCTGTCGGTGGCCATTTCCTCGTACCTGGGAGGAGTACCTGAGGATCGCCGCACCAGCCGGGCCGCCATAAAACGATTTAATGTCTCGCTGCCTCAGTCTGGCGATTAAAGTGCAATTTGCAATTGTATTTTTACTTTCCCTGCCCTGACTCTGACGCATTGTTTTATGACCTTTTTTTGTGTAAAAAGAATATTGTGTAGACAGCGTACTGGTTGCTTCTGTTTATTTCGCAAAAGTGGTCCCCAAAGCCACCACACCTGTCGATCGCCAAGCAGCTTCCCAGCCAAATCAAAGCAAAGGAAGTCGCTGACAGACAGCTGCTGGGATAGGATGACACCTCATAGTTGCCGTAAGATGAGCTCACCAAAGACAGCCCACACACAAGTACATGTAGAGGCCAGGGCCTGATAATCGCGAACAAAACTCGTTCTAAGCAGATTCGGCCCAGCAGCCGACTTCTTTGTTTGTTTTGATTTCTGCTCAATTTTATTGTGATACAGCTGCTGACGTCTTCCAGGCTGCTAAATGGCCGACAATTGAAATTCATTAAAAGCGAATCAAAAACAAAAATGCTCAGAATCTCAAATGCCATTCCGGCGGCTGCGATTCCCGCTCGAAAATTGACCCAAACTATGGAGGAGGCAGCTCTTATCAGCCTATCAGGCTCTCTTATCAGTGCTAGGCCTTATCAGCCTCTCATCCCACTCAACATTTGCGTGATTTGCGAGCCAAAGGCAAATAGAACAGACCCGATGCTCGAAACTATCTCTGGCCAGAAGACAAACGTTTGTTTACCTCGTCCACCTTATGAAGTCATGAGCCGAGCAGATAAACAAAGTGTGGGAGTGGGTGGCTGGCTCGTCTGATTTATTTAAACTATGCGGTACCTATTCCCAATACTAACTCTTTCCTGCCTCGGCGGTGACACGTGGACCCCTCATTGAAGCCTACTCTGAGCCGTCAGTCTTGTAATTGTATAATTGTATCTAGCAGATACTTCTGCCGCGAACAGGCCAGTTCCTCTCTTCTCCGGCACAAGGAAATCACTAATCAAAATATATTCCGTCGATTGGCCAAAGTAGAGGAATACAATTTCTAAACGAGCTCAATAAATTGTATTTGCTGGAATGCAATATTGAAATGAAATGAAAGGTACCCCACCCCCATGGGAGGGGCAACCTTGCTGGAAGGATTTCTCCGAAGCGCTGTTTAATGAGATGCCTTTACATAAACGCCGTTTACCCAATTATTTCAATACTCTCCTCACTCGGACTTGGAGCATCGCCTCTTGAGGCTCTCGAAACGCATCTGGTTATATGGAGCGTTACCTAAAATCTCAAATAATAAACAAAATTTTCCACTGGCCGCTGGCCACACTCTTGGCTGTCTGAATGGGAAAGCACTTGTAAGTTTCCACTGCACCCGAGACTGCCTGTCGCACCTTGGCCACCTCTGAGGCCCCCTCCGCCTTGCCCCGGCCTTGTAAAGGTGGCCCTCTGGCTGCCAATTCGGTTCTGGACGGAGTGCTCTATGTGGGAGACTGTGTGACGACCCAGTGGCCTTCCCCCTCCTCCTAATACACTTTATAGCTGATTTTTTAGGACTGTGGGTTAGACAAGCTGTCAGGCTGTGTTGCTGTAGGTTGCTCTACAGACCGATAACCTATCTTATCAACCAAGACTATGGGAACTCATTAGAAAAAGCCCCAAAGTCCAGCCTCAAACACGGCAATTAAAGCAACAAACTTTCCCACACGAAACCCCACTACTCCGCCCCCCCCCCTCCCACCGAAGACACGCGCGGACAGTGAATCAGAACTAATCGAGTTGCATGAGAGGAGCGCGTTTATCCACAGAAGCCAGCGCCAGACCGCACCCACTGGCGAGTGCACGTGTCGGGGGCGTGCAAAAATCACCCACAAACCGAAACAACAACTGAATCAAAACAGAATGTCGTAATTTTCCACACGCCTTCGCCTGCTTTCCCGCCCCTCCATCCCGGCTCTTTATTTATTTTATATTTCAGATTTTTCAAATATTTTATAACTTTTCCGCGTGTTACGAGTGCGGCCGACCAGGGAGCTGGGGAGGATGGGCTGTGCGAATGGTCAAGCCATTACAACACATCGGGGGCCTGCTCTGGCACTATCCCCCTCCTCCTCGCACACTGCACCCCCCTCGATTGCGTTTCAATTTTTATTGATTGCCAGACGCGGCGACGATTTCGAAATTTTCATTTGTTGATTCAAAGGCCCCACAAAACAGAAGCAAGCACCCAGACAAAGGATGTGCACTGTGTCTTGATTCTGTATGCAGTAGGGGGCTCTCTAATGAATATTGCTCACACGTAGTGCCCGGAGTCATCAACAGATGCACCCCAAATCTGTGTACTGAGCCGACACGAGCCAGCCGTATAGGAAAGTTTTCGGAATGATTAAGAGATTCCTATGGGAGCTAGTTTTGACGAGTTTTATGACGAGTATTTGTCAGCCTCTTAGCGAAGTCTTCTGGGGAGTAGGACCTACTGGTTATATGACTACCTTAGGCAACCAAAATGCATAAAACTCCTTAGTCTTGAGGGGCTTTGATTTACGATCAACTGGGCTTTAGTGCTCATTTTTGGGTTTATGTTCGGAAATGGAATTTTCTTTCATAAGGGCTTTCGGAGCTTTTCCACAACTGACACCCCACCCTAGAGAGAGTATCTATGCAGTTTGCGTAGCAATTAAGCTGAGATATCATTTTCAGGCTGGAATTGTTGTTAAATGTGCATTTAATTGCTGCTCTTCCTCGTTGCTGCTGATATATCGTTTTGAGGCGGTGGCTCTGTTTCATTTGTTTGTCTTTTGTAATTTTAACGCGGATGTTTGTTTCGAGAATGAAAGATTTGTTGTCGATGCGTCGGGCGCCGCATGCCGGCTTATTGTTCCTATATAGATCGGAATCTCCCCGGCGTGGGGTATGGTAGATTGACGGAAAAAGCTTCCTTCAACATGCGCGTGAAATCGATACGTTCCGTTCCCAGTTTTGTTGTTTGTTTTTATATATTTTTCCCTTCTTGTCTTATATTGTTTTGTTTTCGTTCGATTTGCCTTGCAAATTCTTCACTCCGAAGTTCATACTTCAAGCCCTTGAATTTCTGTCGAGTATTATATAATATCTTATGGTCAGGTTTGGATCTTTAGGGCCTTTTGGAGAGAAAAAAACAGAAATTCAAGTTCTGGAATTTTGTTTACTGTTTACTTCAGCTGATTTGGTAGGGATGCGAGGAAACGCAATGCGCAAAAGGTAGAAACCCACCCTTTTCCGAGGAATACAGCCAAGAAATCGAAAACCACCGCGTGGCAAGCCAAAAGTATCTACAAGAACGTCCCACCGAGAGAGCGCCGCAGCCGCAGCCGGACCCAGAGCCGGAGCGAGAGTGATAAACAAAAGTGTCGTAAAGTTTTTGCGTCGCAGCGCAAAATAATAAGTGACAGAAGAAAAACAGACCAGACCGATACATATGTATGTATGTACATATGTATATTTTGGTAAAAAAAAAACCGGCTGGCTGTTCGGAAATTTAGGCAAACATTTTGGAGAAGTCATATACATAATGCTGCTGATCAAACAGTCTTAATAAATTGACGAGAAAACAGTGGGAAAGAGTCGCGCGTCAAAACAAACAGAGAGTCGTATCTGATGAATGCTGATAGATGGACGGCAGATACAGATACGGATACACACGAATACGGGCGCACAGCTGACACACAGAGAGACCAGCGAGAGAGCCGACTCAGACTCTGGCTCTCTGCCGTTGCGCAGTTACACTCAAAGCGGCGCTCTCCTGCTCTGCCGTTTCATATAAAGTCTACGCTAATTGCACGCAGACGGCCAGTCGCCAGACGAACTCACTTCACAACACATCGCCAAAACACAAAGCTGGCACTCTGATTTTTTATAAAAAAAAAAAGAAAAAACAAAGCTAAAACAATTATTTTTTATACCACCTAAAAAGCCAACAAGAGACTCGCCGTTAGTGAATTATATTAATTCGAAGAGCAAGACAACGCAACGCAGTGTTTAAAACAGCCAATTACTTGGAGAAAAGCTCAATATCGAAATCGAAATCGAAAAGCTCTGCGCCGGTCTCGTAAATCACACAAAAAGCTGAACCGTGAATTCAGTTATTGCTGAACTTTTGCCATACAAGCAGCACAAGCCCCGAAAAAATCGGAAGAGAAAAAATAAAGAAGTGAAGTGCATACAGAAATAGAGAAATACAGAAAAACAGAAAATCTACATAAATTGTACCCAACTGTGATCCCAAAACGTTTTACTACCAAGTTTATTACAAAATCAAGCCCAACCAGTGCGAAAGTGGGAGAAGCGAATCTCCAACCAAACTACACTTTTTAACAAAAGTCCTGCCCAGTCCAGTCAGAATTAAAACAAAGCCAAATATGATGGGCACTATGTCGCTGCGTCAGCCCGAGAACTGGCTCTACGAGATCTGGCAGAAGGGCTGCGACAGCCCCTGCTACGTGATGGTGCCCAATGCAAAAGTATGTATATCTCGGTGACATATCCCCCTGAGGTGTACACTGTACACCTTACACCATCCCTGAACCCCTGAACCCCCGAGCCAGTTCACCTTGTCTCTAACCGAGACTAGATGCAGTTTTATCGATTTTTTCGTATTTTGGCTGGCCGTGTGAGGCTGCGCGCGTTTTCGTCGCGATTTCTGGCGACTTTTCAATGTCGAAAATGAGAACTGCCCAAAGGCAGCGAATAAAGAAGGGAAAATGTACATATTTTTTGTTTGCCAGGCTATCTTCGATGAGAAACGATGGCCAGTAATGTGCAAAAATAAGGGAGCCGAAGAACTCGCTTCGGGGGTCCTTTGTTCTTCTCAACAAAGGCACAGGTTCTGCGGCTCTACCTAAAGGACCCCCTGACAAGTGTACTCGAGACTCAAAAAAAGAAAAAAAACCAAAACCTCAATGTGGTGGCCGCCATGTTTGTTTGAGAAAATGCAGCCGAAAAATAAACCCAACCGAGAACAGAGAAGTGCATGAGATTTTGAGAGGAGAGACACCTCAGAGGCGCGTGACCTGACCCGTCAGCGAACCCAGCCCGCTGTTCTCCTCTTGCTCTTCCTCTCCTCTCCGGGTGTGTGTGTATGTGTCTCTCCTCTCAAGAGTCTACAATTAGCATTCCATTTTCCGAGATTTCTGTAATCCTCCACTTTCTTCACCTTCGATTTGAAAATAATGCCAAAAGCTGATAAAAAATATTTATTATTTTCGGCAGTGATCTACCCCCGGCCCTCCCCTAAATACCATGCCAGTCGTGTTCATTAATTTTTTGTGTGCTTTTGCACCTCATTGTTAACAACAAGTCGAGGCGGTTCAAACCGGTTTGCATTTGTTTGAAGCGGTTGCTACTCGGAGCTCGGAGCTGCCCAATTTTTGTCCACTCCGCGCTTTATTAAGTTTGATTTCGGGTGACTTCTAATTTTGGTAATTCGCTTTCTGCCGCCCGTTTTGCACTTATTGATCTGCCAAGCGAGGAGAGTCTAAAAATAGGGCTGGGTATTTTTAAAAAATTATTTATTGGCCGCCGCGGAACAAGCGAAAAACGTGCAAAATAAAATATTCTTATGATTCGCGGCTCTTTTTGGCGCTGGTGCCAGAACATGCCACTTTCCGATGGCCTCCCATGCCTACGCCTCATGCTCATGTCCTCCGCGCCTCTAGGCCCCTGCACCCCACAGCATTTGAACTATGACTAATGGGAGAGACGCGCCCCGGCACAGGCCCTCTCTGATTTTCATAATTTGTAGAATTTTATGCCGAAAGTGCTTCTGAATGACGACTGCAAGTTTCGGGATAAAAGTTTTGCGAGTGATTTCCCTTTTTCGATACTTTTGCGGCGCATAACTTTTATTTTTTATCCGGCCTGGGGAAAAAATTCAGGCCACAAGAAAATGTCGAAAGAAATTGTTGAAAGTAAAGACAACGACGACGACGAAAGCAACGCCGTCGCATCCAAGCGGCAGCGAAAGAAGAGACTGGCTATTTATAGAGATCGCATGTGGAAAGAGTCGAGAGTCGAGGAAAACTCTTTCGCAAAGCGGAACTGTCGAGTTGGCGAGATGGCGAGCTGGCGGGTGTCCCCATGCCAGTTTTCCTTTCCCATCCCACCGATTGGCGGTGGAGCTCTATTGACATTTCCCATTTAATGTGAACTCGCAATGTGAAAGAATCTGAGGAACACGTGCCACCAACTGTACGGTTGGGGCAAAGCGAAAGGGGGGGCGAGGCATGTCTGGGGCGATTATTCTGGCAAATGTTTAGGTTGGCTGGCGTGCACGCGTTTTCCTTTCGACTCTCTGCCTCTTTAATGGGTTTATTAAATTTTCACAAGGTACACACGGCCAGGTGAGCAGCCCCACAGCCCCTCAGCCGCATTTTGGCTTTGTTTCGGTTTTCGGCCGGCCTGGTGACGTGTTCTGGCTCTGCCACTGCCACTGCCACTGCGACGGCGACTGTGGCATTGACAATGACACGAACATATTTGGTTCTTGGGGGAAGCATTTACACGCCAAATAATGAATAACGCGAATATCCCAGCCGAACACGCCACCTTGGGAAAACAGCGCTGGCTGGTGATTTATGAATGGCCAGGTCTGTGTCTGAAATCCAGCAGACTCATCAGAGAATGAGTCAGCTGATAGGAGTTACTATGTTCTAGTCTGAAGACCTCCATCTAACCAATCCCTTTCTTTTATTCCAGGATCTGGTCAAGTCGCATCTCATGATCGCCGTGCGCGAGGAGGTGGAAGTCCTGAAGGAACGCATCTCCGAGCTGATGGACAAGATCAACAAGCTGGAGCTGGAGAACAACATCCTCAAGTCGAACATCCCCCAGGAGACGCTGCAGCAGCTGCAGATGCAGCTCCAGATCGCCGGCAGCCAGCAGCCGGCGGCGGTGGCGGCTCCCCCGGCCACCCCAGCCATACAGGCGCCCCCCAGCGCCACAGCTGCCGCGGGCCAGGCAGTGACGGCCGCCGGAGCGGGACCGGCCACCAGCCCGGCCTCCGCGGTGGCGCCCACGAGCATTCCCAACGGCAGCGCCGAGAATGGCGGCAGTGCAGTGAGCAGCGGCAACGGCGATGCTGTGACGGCAGTGGAGCAGCAGGTGGCACCTGGGGCCATAGTAGCAGCAGCAGCGGCGGCGGCAGCGGTAACAGCTCCCACATCCAACGGTCCCATGTCCTAAGCAGCAGGACCAGCTACAGTGTTTGTTTTTTGTGCCCACTCCGAGAGCAGGATTGTGGGGAAAATGAACGTTTAAGAATGAAAACCGTAATGTTAACTCAGCTTTGTCTCTTTCTAACCGAGTGTGTGAGGGAGACGGAGCCGAGCAGAGCCAAGCAGCAAAGTATTAGGCCACATTGACAACAACACCAACAGCCAGGAGCGGCAGGATCTTCTGCTGCCGAGGCCTGTGGTGTTGTTGCTGGCTGTGAGAGCTGCTGCAGCCGCCGTTTTGTTAATTTCTCGATTGTGATATTTGTTTAGCACATACACACACACACACATGTACACCTGTACGCCTACAGACTTACACCAGCACTCCTGGAAACACCCACACCCTCATACACACACACATAGACTGCACGCTAACAGCGACTGCGGCTGGCGCTGTTAACAGGCGATTAGGAGTCCTTTTAGGAAGCGCTGCTGCGCTCCCCAAGCTTTTGTTTTTGAAGATTTTTAGTTTTTTTTTAGTTTTGTTTATCCGTTTGTTTAATTGCTGTTAACGCTATGAAATAAAAAAAAAAGATGAAAGCAACACCACACCCACACTAACTATGTAATGGCCTCAAGGCGATACTTGACCAAGTAGAGTTTTGGCCAGAAAGGATGAAAACAAGCAGCAGAGAGAGGAATCAATAACGTGTAATAGAGTGCATTGGAAAACAGATAGAGACAGACAGACAGAGAGGAGGGAAATTAAAGAAAATATGTGATAATTTGCATTGTGCAGTCAGAGACATAAGATGTAAATTGTAAAAAAGCAAAAGCAACAAAGAAGAGGAGGAGACGGACAGGAATGTAAAATTCAAATTCCCAAACATGTTTAATCTTGATCGATAACTACAAATAATACACTATATGAGAAGCCAGCTGCTATTTTTATAATTTACATTTAAATTCTACTTTTAATGTAAAAAACAAAAGAAAACAAAACAAATAACTCAGCAAATATTAACTAAATCATAAATATGCATGTTTCTAATTAAAGAAAAAAAAACAAAACGTTAGCAAGACGAGTAGGAAATTGTAGTAATTCTAGAATATTTTCAACTCTATTTTTTAAATTGTAAAGCTACTCCCAGACGCGGGAGGCCAAGAGACACAAATGAAACGAATGCTTATCAAAATTGTTGTTAAACCCCGAAACTATCTGCAAGCCAAGACCCCAATTTAACTGTAAATATTGTGTAAACTGAAGCTGAGAACAAGCGAACGCTAAAGCGATAGCTTCCAAAGTGTTGAGGTGTTGCCAAGAACATGAATATGAAACAAACAAGAATAACAATAACAACATGAAAGCTAACCTTTTAAGACGAAGCAAGAAGAAGTCGTCCTATTTCTGTTATAAATATTTAGTTGATAGTTTGCATTATCCTTAGTTTTGAAAACTTCTCGATTTTCATACGAAATCTGTTATAGGATTTTTTCCACATTATCCCCTCGTTTCTAACCTCCGCACTCGACACTACACGGACGAGAAGATTTAAAGCCAAACAGGAGGAACTGCTGCAGCCATGGTAGAAAAGTGTGACCAACTGAAAGAGCAAGGCTTTGGCGCTGGCCCGTCCCGAGTCGCCCGTCCGCCCCGTAGACGCCAAGTTTTGAATCGCGACATTGCACTCAGCTAGTGGGGACAGAGACCTGCTCCCCAAAAGAAACAAGAACACAATGCAACCTGCGGAGACTCGAATTGTCTAAGGATTGCGTGGAAATCGCCACCCCAAATGAAAAGTAAAGTCAAACTATAATACTCCGATTTGAAATGCACAAAACTAGCTGTCTACGGGGCAGCGTCGACGGAAGGACATGCAGAGGAGCGGACGGCCCGACGGCCTTCCCCGAATCCTTAGTAGCTCAGTTGAAAGTATTCTTATGATTTCCATTTTCAAATCATGTTTAGTTTTTCTCCTCTTATCAGTTTTACCATTTAGGCCTCTTTTTAAGCTAACTATTAATTTATTAATTAGTTCGTAAGCTCAAAACCAATTAAAATAAATATAAACAACAACTGCAAACAACCTATATTAAATTAATGGAAAAAATAAAATTATATTGAAAACCAAAATAATACAAAATGTTTTATTTCAAAAGGTAGGGCTAATGGCGTAGGTGAAGATTCGAATTGAAAGAATTTATAAATTTAAAAAAAATATTGCAATGTATAATAGGTTTGTGTTGACTTTGAATGAATATTAACATATATAGAATTGTTCTCCCTGTTCTCTAGAATCTCCCTGTAGAGGGTATTAAAGTTTCAGTTGGTGAAGGAAACATCTCCCACCCTATATCCTATATAGGATCAGGATGATATCTTTCAAAGCTTCTAAATTTTGAACACATCCTTCTTTCCCCTGTACTTAGTAAAAAGTTTGGATTCAACATATGTATATTATGGCTGCCATATAGCTGATCGTTTCAATACTATGATATTTTTAAATGTAGAAGTTGTGCACGGCTTCCATCTACATATGGTCAAGTGCACCATTTTACTGCAAAACTTCCTATGGATCGGCAGTCATATATCCTGTATGTAGATTTCATGGAACTAAACAATCGGTAAAGCCACAACTTGTTTGAATGTTCATATAGAAGCTTGGACATTTTTGGACTGATACTAAAATTCTCACAAGGAAAGTCCAACATGAAATATATACTGACGAAGTAAAATTCGCCAACTTAAACTGCATCCGATACAACTTAAAATTGTTGGTTCTCGTACCTCCATTACAAAAAAAAGAAACTATGAAGCAACATGAGGCATCATTTAAACTTTAAATTTTAAAGGGTTAAATGATTTATCTACATATGTACATACTAGATAGTATGTATTTTACATGAAAAGTCCCACTTCGTATCCCACCTAAAAGTATGCTATTCTTTCAATAGTTTTATTTTGTACCTAAAATTTTGTATGTAATTATTTAGTTTTTTTTTCGATTTTTACATGGAATTAGAATTCCATTCTCCAACTGAAATTAGAATTTTAAAGAATAAAAGTTAAATGGAAGATAATTTTATTTGTTCAACTTTATTATTTTTAGGCATCTGGATGACGGTCTTAAAACTAATAAGGTAATGAAGAATGTAATACAAAATACTTTTATTTTGGCTTCAGAAATCCGTTTCGGGACTTTGGGGTCTTTGGTGGATCTCTGGTTCTCCGGATACTATGGAGTGTGGGGGTGAGGTGTCTGGAATTGGGGGTGGTACGTCCGAATGAACATACGGCAGTACGTTTGCTTGAGCTTTGGGCTGCTGTTTGACCACCTCCGCTTCGTCGGTGTCCACCGTATCCTGGCCGCTCTCTGCCACCTGGCTGGGAGAATGGAAGGACTTCAGGGTGCCCAGTTGAGTCCGGACATCCGCCTCGGATAGATGATGTACGGGAATATTGGCCGGTACAGCCAACCTCTTGGGACTCGTGCTGCCGTCGTCCGGCTTGCGTCTGTCTGGCGGGAAAACTACCTGGGCGTAGGTTACCCCACTGGCATTTGGTTCCACAATACTCTGGGCTCCACCCGACGAGGTCGTAATCGAGCTAGGGTTCCGGAAGACAGTGGCTGGGTGAGGCTCTCTGTCCTCGTGAGGCGGCACATCCCGCCGTTGCAGGGGGGAAGGAGATGCCACTGATGTCGTCGTCGTGGTCACAGGGCTTCCTCCCCTGGGACCTGTCTCCGCGGCGGGAGTGTCTTCGTGGGGAATCGGAGCGTACAAGGAGGGAGTGTAGTTGTTGTCCGTCACCTTGCAGTTGTAAAGGTTGAGTCCCTTGGCGAAGATAAACACCAGAATGTCGAACAGTATGCTGGCTAGGATGAGCGAAGCGGTCAGGATGTCCAAGATGTTTCCGTGTTTGGGGGTCTCGCGCAGCAAGCAACGCTCGTAATTGGGGGCCCAATAGACGCAGGTGGATCCTTTAAGGTAATACTAATACTATAATGTTTTAACTAGAATGAAGATAAAATACTTACGGGTCACCAAGTCATAGCTGAGGTGCACGGGAACGTAAGAAAATAGCCCCACGATCATAAGCTCAAAAGCCAGGGCAAGAGTCTTGTCTTGGGGCAGCACTGCTCTTAAAGTGATCAGGGTCTTGCCGATGGCACCAACGCCCATCATAAAGGCTACCGAAATGCTCATGATTTGGAACATGAGGATCGCCGACTGGCAACTGTTGGCGCTGCAGGCTCCGGAGGTGGCCCTCATCTGACCCTTGGCGTCCTGGGTCTGATCCCCACTGCAGCTGCAGCCCTCGTAGATCTGGAACGTGTTGATAGACGAGGTCTTGGAGCAGCCAGCATAGCAGGGGTTGAAGTAAGTGATCGTACTGTTCTCTGGGCAGACAGGCATGAATGCCGTGGGAGTACAAAGGCACTGACTGGAGCAGTAGGGCTGGCTAAGCTTCCCACCCACCACGCCGGCAATGGCGCCCACGTCGCACTTCACGAAGATGAAGCCCACAAAAATGGCCACCAGATGGATGCTCAGGAACATGTTGATGCCGGTGATAGTACGGGCCGATAGCTGAGCCTTAGAGATGACCAGACCACTGATCAGCATGCCCACAGCCATGACTGGAGGCTTCAGGAAGTAGGAAACAAAGGCCGACCGCCATTCGTCCGTCAGGCCGTCCTGCTCGTTGTAGGGCAGGAAGAAGCGACTTTGCAGGTAGCTCTCCTCTTGGAGGCCGTAGTTCACCACTGCACTCTGCACGCACATGATGCTCAGCAGGTTGAACATCAGCAGCCTGTTATTGAAGAGCCTCTTTAGGGAAGGCCAAAAGTTGGAGTCATCCAGGTAAGTGGAGAACTGGCTTCCGAAATTCCGCATCCTCGACTGCTCGATAATCCTCTGAGCCGCCTGGTGAATGACTGTCTTTGGAAGCCTCTTGGGAAATAGTCCCAGCTTCACGGCCCCCACAAAAATGAATGGGGCAAGGATCACCCAACCCAGCCACCAGCCCACGTGGGTCAAGCCCACTCCGAGCACCAAGAAGGATCCCATTTGCTGGCCAAACACTCGGGAAGCCAGTGCAGCTGCAATCACTGCCGGGCTGTCCTGGGACAAGGAGTTGTCGTCGATGTAGCTCACTCCCAAGGTGTAATAGGCCAGTCCTCCCATGCCCAAAGCCAGCTGCAGGACGAAGAGCATCGTCAATGTGAGGGTGCTACTTTGGGCCTCTGTGAGCGTCAGCTTCTGGAACTGGGCCAACGAAGTGGCACACAGATTGGCATCCAGGACGGCATCTTTCGCCTTGGTTCCCTCGGCACTAAAATAGTATATATTATTAGCAACTAATGCTACATCCCCTTTTATGAATAACTGATGAAACTTATGGCATACTCACAAATTGATTATGGATGGAATCACTGCCACCACGCAGGTAACCGCTTGCAGCATCAGAGTGCCCACCAGCCACTTGATGGGGTGGTAGACGTCCGCCCAGTAGGCAAAGGCCAGCGCGAAAACTGCCTGGCAGAGCCCACTGGTTACCAGAAGCCAATCTAGGTGGGTTACAAAATAACAAAAGTTTTTAAAATAGCTTTGGCCTTATCTAACCTATTGAATGAGTCCGATATGACGTATGAGTAAGGCGACAGGGGACAATCGAATTTCTCTTCACAACTACACTCATGAATAGAAGTTGGCAGCTGTAATGGTGGGAAATTCACTTCCGTTGACGGGGGACTTAGGTAATAAGAGTTTGAGAAATTCCAGGAAAATCACAAAAGGATATTGTGAGTGACAAATAATTGAATAGCCTTGATATCGCAGTGAAAGACGAATAAAGTAAACACTTTCAACAGCACAGGTTTCGTGATAGTGTAGTCTTTTCTTAAGTTGTTATCAATTAATGTGTATAAAAAAATCGTGCATCGAGTAAATCGAGTAATGTGAGAGGAGTATTCTTTTTCATAGATGTACAAAATAAATGTATTTTTAAAATCCTTGAAAAATTATAACTATTTCCAAAAGAGTGCAACTCAAGTCTTGCAATAAAAATAGAAAAGTCTACTTAACTGCAATCAACCTTCGTCCGGGTGGACAAAGTGGGTACTAAATTAACTTTCCTCTCTATTTTTACAGACACTTCTAATCGAAAATATAGCACAATGAGAATTCCCCACCCCCAGACCCAGGCATTCGTCAGCAATATCGCAAAACTGATAACGGAAAAATCTCCACGTAGAGCCGGCCAGAACCTCGACATGCACAGCTTTTACGAGTTCCTCCAGCACGCATACACATACGAGTGCTTCGCATTTTCGCGATAAGCTTACTCCGGCTTACTCACCCACTATCAATGGATTGTAGTCGAACTGGAAGGCGGCCTGCTTGGCCGAAACTCGGAAATAGGCCTCGCAGGCGCCCTGCAGCATTCCGGAAGTGGCCAGGACTAGGACAAATGTGCGCAGCCTGGCGAACTTCTGGCAGCCAGGGCCACGGCACCATCCCAGACCCTTGATGCCGCAGTCCACACTATCTGTATTATCAGGGAGAGACAATTCTCGATTATTCATTCGATTTCATTGTGAATTTTTGGGTCACGCACCATCGGGTATATTGTTGGCATTCACCGCTATCTGCGATAAATCGGAGCTGCGCGTATTCTGCGCCATATTCGTATTCGATTTCGATTTGTATTATTCACTATATTCTATTCACTCCACTTCACTGTGCGTATTGGATACTGCTGATGTATTTGTTTGTGGCCCTGGTTGGACCGATCGTCATCCCGCCGCAACGGAGCCAACGTCTATTCGAAAAGGGCAGCGAGCGAAAACTGAGGAGCATTGCTATGCTTCCTGGCCCAAAACCACCTGCCGCTCTTCCAGTCATCAGCGTGATAACAAAGTTATCTTATCGTCCGTTTTTGTTTCTCCACGGTGCTTAATTGCAAGTTTATTGCCACCGCTTACGCATACTCATGGATCGAAAGAAACATGTTGCAGCAACAAGTGGCTAAACAAATCCATATCGTGAGATCGTAATTATCCCTCATATCTGTGAGTGGGCATACTAATTTTGGTTGGATTTTACTGAACTCCAGGTGGTACATCTTCACCGGACCATTTCTCTTTATAAATTAAAGTTTAAATACAATTTGGCTCTACGAAATAATTAGTAATAATAAGTTATTATTATTATTATTATTATTATTATTATTATTATTATTAATAACCATAATTAATTGTAAAAGCGATCGTGTTCGGTTGTATAAATAAAATAATGGATCATTTAAATATTAAAGAAGTCAGTAGTTCTAAGTCAGTATTTGGATATATTATGATGAAGATTTCGGGGACTTATTTTACTAAAAAGGTCGTTTAAAGATTTTATCTTATAAACACATCCTTTTGCTTTTTTATTATGGAATGTAGATTAAAAGTCTGGAGACAATATTTTATAGCTGCCATATAAATAAATGATAGGAACTGGCACAACCTTTGTGTTTTGCAAATCAATTTTGTTCAGGCCTAGGACTTTGTCGAATTTTTAAATGATAAATGAAATGATAAAATTAAATGATTTATTTTAATTATATAACTAAAAACGTTACTATTTAAGCATCTAAATTAATTTAAATTTCTATAAGTAATTACAATTAAATAATTTTAAACTATCATTTTCAATTAATTAGTAAGCATTCATCGGAAATTACATTGGATTACTATGTCCTTTAAAAATAATCTTTCAAATATCTTCAAGGGTATATACATAACATAGACCTAAAAGATAGCTTTCTTAAGATAGCCATTGAGTTTTGAATCGAAACTGAGTAATATTCAGTAATGATACTAATAATAAAAACTGCATTCCTTTATAGAACCTAAGCTATTTTAAAAAAGAATAATAACTCTTGCTTTAGATCTCAAACTTGTTTAGTATCGATAAACTAGAGAATTAAACGTCAAGACATATACAAGTATATGTAGCTCAAGTAAAAGTTTAAAATCTCATAAAATAAAGATGTTCTACGTTATAAGCCTTTTCTTGGGGCTTGGATTGTCCCTGGTGTCTGGCAAATTGCTGAGCTCTCCGCCAGTGTTAATCTGGGGTCTGGAAACGTGAGTTGAAAAATTCCAAAGATACTGAGTACGTGTTTGTTAAATAACCTTTCTTTAGCCCTCCATCACTGAGTCTTTTCAAACCATTAAAGAATTCGCAGTTCATCAGTATGATTAGAAGCTGGCAGAAGGACAACATGATAGTGGCTTATTTGGCATCAGAGGTGGGTGTCTCCCCTGTTTTATACTATTTGTTTAACTATCCATAAGTTTACCATTAGCTGACCGCCAAGGACATAAACTGCGATGTTTGTTTTCCATACCTGAATAAGATCAAGCCTATGAACTTCTACACTCAAGTGGAGGAACCATTCCTGGCATTGGAGAAAGTGGCCAAAGCCACAGAGGAAATAGTCTGGCATTACCCCACAATCTCGGTCGTCTCTAATCTAGAGCTGGAAATGGAGATGCGTTGCCAAAAGGGGAAGATTCACAGCTTCGACCTGAGAGACAGAAACTTTATGGCGCACGGTTGGTTTAAAACTCCTGAAGTTGGGTTTCTCTCGTTAACAAAGTTTAAATGATTTTTTTAGACCAGGCGATGGCTGTGGCCACATATCAGTTCACTGACTGCCCTGTAGTGCACCTGTACTCGGCTTTCACGGAGGAATCCCACGCTTATTTGCGGCGCCAGGCTTCGAAAGAGAATATGCCAATTGATAGCAAGCCGGAGCCGACTTCACCAAATAATCCAAACCTAACCGATGTGCTAACTAACACTGCCAACCTGACCATTCTGCGCCACGAACACGTTGTCGTCGCCTTCAACCGAATCGCCCGCATCCAAAAGGACCGAAAGGGTTCTAGTGTCAACTTTAATACCACATATATCTCTATTTCGAAAGGAAACGAAAGTTTGTCCCTGACTATGATCAATGGCAAGGACATTCTGCAAGGCATCGCCGTTGTCCTGGGGACAACTAGCGGACCTCTGTTGCTGGAGTTTTTGCCCGTATACGGTAATTGGTACTTGACTCGGGCAGTTTTCGAAGGAAACGAAACATACCATCTACGGGACTTGGTCTTCTTTTCTGACAGCTTTAGTCTCTGCTGCGAAAGAATTAAATTCTTTTCAGCAAAAGATGGTCGAATGATTATCTACTCTTTTCACATTGATCTTATTTCAAATGGTAAGTAAATTCTAATTCCTTTTAAAGCATTGAAGACAATGTTAATACATAAAGCGCGCAAATTACACCTACGTTTAAAATTTGGTCCTTCGAGACACCGAGTTCCTATTTAGAACTTTTTGGAGCTTCACATAGTAAAATGCCATCACAATATAATTTTATAAATAGAAGTAACGACGTAGAATTCATTTTATTATACGAATATTTTAATTAAAACAAGAAAGGAAAGCTAACTTCGGGCGGAGCCGAAGTTGATATACCCTTGCAGCCAAAACAGGATATATATCGCTAAAATCGGATATAGTTGACCGATTCTTATGGGAATATCATAATATAATCAATAAATTACAAGACAAAATCTAAAAAAAAATCCCAAACTTCTATCTTGATGAACCCCAAAGTTGGTATTTTTACCAAATACCATTTCCGATCGTTCAGTTATATGGCAGCTATAAGATATAGTCGGCCGATCCTTAGGAAATTTGGTAGGTCGTATTATTTTGCCAAAAATAGCATTCGTATAAATTCTGAACTCTGTTACTCTAAAAACACTGAAGTTATACCATTTCCGATCAATCAGTTATATGGCAGCTATAAGATATAGTCGGCCGATCCCGGCCGTTCCGTTCAGTACTTATATACTGCGTGCAAAGGAAAGAAGGGTGTGTGCAAAGTTTCAAGACGATAGCTTTAAAACTGAGAGACTAGTTCGCGTAGAAACAGACAGACAGACGGACAGACAGACGGACATGCTTATATCAACTCAGGAGGTGATCCTGATCAAGAATATATATACTTTATAGGGTCGGAGATGTCTCCTTCACTGCGTTGCACACTTTTGACCAAAATTATAATACCCTCTGCAAGGGTATAAAAATATTCAAATTTCAGATATTTTTGAAGAAATTTAAATTTTGATTGGTATTTGGACTGATACATTTTTAATTCGTACAAATTATGTAGGTATATTTCAATTTTCTGGATTTTTTTCTCTACATAAAAAAAAGTTATTAAAAACACTATCTAAACATTTACAAATATTTTGTATTTTTATAATGATATACTTTAGCAACTTTATAACTTTATATTTGTTGTCTTTTTTCCCAGAGAATCAAAATGGACTGGACGAAAACTACGTGGCAAAGGAGTGCTGGACCTGCACCCAGTTTATCACTCCGCCCCTGGCCCAGATCACGTTCATCACAGCGTTCATGCTGGTGGTCCTGACCATCGGCCTGTCCCTTCTGTGGGGAATAGGAAGGAATACCTTCGTGCAGAATATGCAAGAGCCGCCGTTGCACATCAAGGCTGACGTCTGAACTATCGTGGCAGCCCTCGGTCCGGCCGGGCACTGCACATGCCACACAGTCTACATTCAACACATTCTGCTAATTCACTTGCTTACAATTCTAATCGCATGAGCCGAGGGTCGGTGGGTCGTGTGGGTCGGTGGGAGGGGTTAGAGATCGTAATAATAATGTCATTGTCGCATTCTTTTATTGTCGGTTCTATATTGTCATAGCGATTCCGCCTGAACTCTCCACTCTCCACGAGGAAAACAATATAGATTCTTCGTTTTACATTTTTTGTGATTTAGTTACCTCCTTTGAGAAATTCCCAAAAATTCTAGTTACACGTGGGTCCGAAATGAGAGCCATCGGCAACGGCAACCCGACTGGATCCATCGGGTGGTAGGGTCTTTATCACCTGATAAAGCTTTATCATGCTTCGATTGGCGGCAGCGGTGACCAGCTAGACGAGAATATCAAATTTCAGTCTTCAGTTCAACTCGCGCCTCGATTCTGAGCGGATCGGTTCTCACCTGCCACCTGCCTCCTGCCGCCCGCCAGTAACCACTTGCGAATAGCCAACGAAAACCTCGGTATCACCAAACGATTGAGGCGTCCTCCTGTTGCTCCTAGCTGGAACAAGGAGCGCAAACGGCAATTTAATTAATCGCCCAAGTGCCGATTAGATTGTACTGAAAAATAAACGAGTGTTACTATTCGACTGCTGATAATATGCGCATTGTATAGGCCGTCCAGAAACGTACGTACACCTGTCTGGTAATCTGATTATGGGAGATACGAGGGCGGCATTCGTCGATCGGCATTGGGGTAGCCCGTCAAGCGGAAGATATGAGTCTTTTGTGCTAAAATGGTGTCCTTGGTGTCCTAAGACAAAGAAAGCAGCAAACCTTGAATGTGTTGTGGAAAATAACAGTTTTTTGTGGTAAAATGATGTCCTTGCTCTCCTAGCCCTTATATATCTTGAAATGGAATACATGTGTCGCCACTCTCTTCATTAACGTTGCCAATTTGGTAATAATTCCCATCTTTTACCAAGCGTGACAGCACAAATTTACAACTCAAGGGCCCATAAACGAAACATTTGTGCTAATCAGTTGCTTGAGATTGATAAAAATAATGGGTGGAAAAATGCATTTTTCTAAGAATTAACTCACTGGAAGGCAGCAAAGCAATAAAGAACCCTGTCCATTATCTGAGTCACAAAAGAATGGTGGTTCCGTGTTGTAATTAATCACATAACATTAATAATATTGTTGTTTGAGTTTGTGAAGGACTGCAAACCGAGTTCATTATACTCATATGAGCAAAGGACAATGAGCTAAAATTTTACACATACTTTATCAATTGGAGGTCAAGAGCTCGGAACTCTTTATACTGTTTACAATATTCATTTCGATCTAATTGCCTCAACTACGTTGATTGAAAAGTAGCTGGGAGGGAAAATATTGTTTGTGGTCAGGTAGAAATATAAATGTCAAGCTCCATGTCCATGACCATGACCAGGTCGGTGGTGCGATCTGGACAAGATCTTTCAACTGGTCATCGTTACACAGGGAAATGTTAGCATTTTATGGAACAGTACCCCCAATCATTCATATATCCTATACTTGCGTAGGTAAACAGGTTTATCTAATCGCCCCGACCAAGACCTAATGTGATCTTGAGAACAGTTGCCTTTATCGATTCGCCGAATTTCCATTTATATGCCCTAAACAGTGTTCGAAGATTTGAGGGATTGGAGAGTCACGATTACGGAAGATATTCTCTGTCCAAGCAGCGCGTGGCGAAATTCAATAAAGGATTTGAGATTCTTTCCAAGAAGCCTGGAATCTATTGATATTTACAATGGTCCCATCTGATTCAACCCTTTCCAGACTAGATCACTATCTTATCGAAGGAAGCCGATGGACGATTGAGTTCCAACGACAAGCACTATTCAAGCATTCAAAAAATGACGGAAGTTAAGCGACGGGGATCCCTCCCCCCACCGGGCAACCACCTATGCGGCATGGCCAATTGGCATCCAGCCTGGCTGCAAAAATACGCCACCACCAAGATGTTCATGGGAGTTTACGGATTGCTGGGCACCATTCAGGCCATGTCCTATATGTACTTCATCGTTACCCTGACCACGCTGGAAAAACGATTTAAGATACCCAGCCAAACGACAGGTAACAACATATGCAATATAATCTTCACGATTATTGAATAATACCCAGTAATAATTACCCAATAACCCATATGAGCCCAATAATGAGAGTCAAGATTCGCGCGATTGGAGAGTCGTGATTAGGAAAAAGACTCTACGTCCAGAGTAGTTGCAATATATTGTTTTTTTTATTTATTTTTTTTTTAGTAATTAGTATTATTAATTATTTACTTTTTTAGTTATAGTTTATAATTTTGTAGGGATAGGCTTAGAAAGATTCTGCACAATAATTTTATATCACAATAATTTTATAAGCAAGTATTTTTACTTTAATTATTTTTTATAGCCCAAATATACCGGAACTGTATAAAAATATTGTATCTTGCAGGAATCATCCTGAGCGGCAACGAAATCTCCCAAATCATGCTCTCCCTTATCCTATCCTACATCGGCGGTCAACGGAATCGTCCTCGGTGGATAGCCTGGGGCATAGTGTTTTGCGGCTTGTCCTGTTACATTCTCGTCCTGCCACACTTTATCTACGGAGCTGGTCACGAGGTGCTGCAGTTCACCAAGGAGTACCAGGAAGGCCTTCTGAACGGAAACTCCACTACGGGACTACCTGTGCTGGTATGTTTTCTACTTCAGGTGTCTTACCACCCACTGACTTGTGACGTGTTTCTTGCAGAATGTAAGCTCTGCCCAAAGTGAACAGCTTTGTGGAGCGGGAAAGAAGGAAGAGGACTGCGATGACCTCTTCAGCATTGTGCCCTTGGTGCTCATATTCCTATCGCAATTCGTGCTGGGCGTGGGCAATACCATGTACTACTCCTTGGGACAGACCTACTTGGATGACAACACCAAGAAGACAAACACCCCTTTAATGCTCTCCGTGGCCATGGCTCTTAGGATGATTGGTCCAGTTGTGGGATTCTTTTTCGGTAAGCTTAAGATGATTATTCAAAGGTTTTCTTTTATCAAATGTGTATATTAGGCTACATCTCACTGAACACCTTCATCGATCCCAGCAAGACACCACTGATCGATAAAAAAGATCCCCGTTGGCTGGGAGCCTGGTGGCTGGGCTGGGTGATCCTGGGCACACTGATGTGCCTTTTTTCTGGTCTGATAGGACTTTTCCCAAAGCAACTTCCCAAGGCCAATGACCCGGAAAAGACCAACTCCCACCTGCCGCTGGCTCTGCGCCAAACAAAGGAGGAACTGAAGCGAGAGAAGAACCTATCCGTGAGCAGTCGCTTCTCCTCCAATGCCGCCTTGGACAATATTGGAGCGGCTGCGGGAGCTAACTCGGAGTTACCAAAGCTGAAGGACTTTCCACGTGCCCTCATGCGACTCTTGCGTAACAAGCTACTGATCTTCAACATCCTGTCGGGAGTGTTCTATATCCTGGGAGCCTCGGGATTCATGACCTTCCTCACCAAGTACATGGAGGTGCAGTTCCACAAGAACTCGCAGGAGGCCACTATTGTAAGTGACACCACCAAGAATATAATCAACAAGAAAGGAAAGCTAACTTCGGGCGGAGCCGAAGTTGATATACCCTTGCAGTTAAACTGGAAACTGGACACTTTGTCCACTTTGGGTACTTTACCCAGCTTCCATCTTCAAAAATACCAAAGTTTGTATTTTTACCAAATACCATTTCCGATCGTTCAGTTATATGGCAGCTATAAGATATAGTCGGCCGATCGTTATGCAATTTGGTAGGTTTTATTAAGTGACCAAAAATAGAATCTGTACGAAGTTCCAACTTTCTATCTTCAAAAACACGAAAGTTGGGTAATTTCCGATTGTTCAGTTATATGGCAGCTATAGGATATAGTCGGCTGATCCTTATGAAATTCGGAATGTTGTATTATTTTGCCAAAAATAGCATTCGTGCCGAATCCGAATTCTCTAGCTTTAAAAACACCGAAGTTATAGCATTTCCGATCAATCAGTTATATGGCAGCTATAAGATATAGTCGGCCGATCCGTATGAAAATTGGTGGGTCGTATTATTTTGCCAAAAATAGCATTCGTACAAAATCTGAACTCTGTAACTCTAAAAACACCAAAGTTATACCATTTCCGATCAATAAGTTATATGGCAGCTATAGGATATAGTCGGCCGATCCCGCCCGTTCCGACTTATATACTGCGTGCAAAGGACGCAGGACGAAAGGAAAGAAGGGTGTGTGCAAAGTTTCAAGACGATAGCTTTAAAACTGAGAGACTAGTTCGCGTAGAAACGGACAGACAGACGGACAGACAGACGGACAGACGGACATGCTCATATCAACTCAGGAGGTGATCCTGATCAAGAATATATATACTTTATAGGGTCGGAGATGTCTCCTTCACTGCGTTGCACACTTTTGGACAAAATTATAATACCCTCTGCAAGGGTATAAAAAGGACCTGTGAGCTTAAAAATAACTTCCATTTTAGATCGTTGGTCCTGTGTCCATTTTGGGCATGGTAGTGGGTCTCATCGGATCTGGTTTGGTGTTGTCCAAGAAGAAGCCTCATGTGAGCAAGGTGCTAATTTGGAACGTGATCGTGGGCTTCATCTACATCCTGGGAAATATATCCTATGCCTTCCTCTACTGCCCGGACTCCTTTTCCATGACCCATGTGGGGCAGTAAGTGTTTAACAATAAACTTTAGAATATTTGAAAGCTGATGGCTATGTTTTCTCAAGACTTAACCTGACGAGTGCGTGCAACTCCAACTGCTCCTGCCAAGACATCAGCTACACCCCAGTGTGCCACGAGCCTACGGACACCACCTTCTTCTCGGCCTGCCATGCTGGCTGCCGTGGCTACAATGCTACGTCCAAGCTCTATGAAGACTGCAGCTGCCTGGCCAACACAAATTTCCCGCCGAGTGCTGCGGAAAGGTTCATACAACTATTGGAACCCACACCAGAACCGGAATGGGAGAGTAGTACGGTCGTAGGGTTCGACCAGCTCCCTCTTCTGAATAACGATAACGATTTCATCGGCGACCCGATATCTCGCAAAAAGCGGGCCGCCCCTGAAGAGGTGGTACGACCAGGAATCTGCACGAAGAACTGCAGTTGGAGCTTCTGGGTGTTCTCAATAACCTCCATGGTGATAAACTGGTTCGGCTCCTCAGGACGCGTTGGCAATGTCCTTGTCAACTACCGCGCTGTAGCGCACGAGGATAAGTCCTTTGCCCAGGGCTTAGCCTTGATGATGATCAGCTTGTTTGCCCTCATCCCAGGACCTATTATGTTTGGTCGCCTCATAGACTCCACGTGCTTGGTGTGGTCCCAAACATGCAATGGAAGCGGAAACTGCCAGTTGTATGACCAAACCCGGTTCCGATACTCTTTGAACTTCCTGTCCTGCGGTAAGTTTTATTTAAAGTGTGGAATATGGTTATGTTTTAAAGCTTCTTTTTTTTCGCCAACCTAGTCCTTACATTCATCGGCATGTTCTTTGACTTCCTGGTGTGGTACTACGGCCGAACTCTGGACATCTATGGAGACAAAGAGATCAAGGAGGAGGAGCGCGCCAACAGAAAAGACCAACCCATCACCCCGCTCTTGGCTAAAAAAAACCAAAAGGAGGAATACTAGTGGGATACCCCCCCGCCCGTGATACTCAATTCTAAGGAGTAGAAAAAAAACAAAAGTTTTCCCCATACCGTATTAAAGCACTTTCCCGGGGCAAGTTTCCGGGAAAAAAGGTGAAGACGTTTCGGGAAGATGACCTATAACCTGCAGCCATATGTACAAACCTTCCGTTTTTCAGTAGGATAGTCACTATACTATGTGCATGTTGGATAAACTTTGTAAATGTTTTACTATTTAAGAATAAAGTCATACTGCAGTATGCTTAGTGTAATATAAATGAAAGAATTTATTTGTATCTACTTCTATGAATAAACGAAAATATTTTAAAACTTGATGTTTTTTATGTTGTAAATCATAGCCCCAAAAAAAATAAAAGCTAATTAAAATATAGTTTTTTTCAATTATATTTTCTTTTCTTATTTGTTTCTTTTCATTTCATTTATTGATAAAAAATGTTCCAATTTATGCAGATCGTTTTGGTTTCTTTTTCTTTTCTTTTATACGTGTTGTATATGTTTAATAATAATACATTTAAATTTCGTTTATCTGTATAAATATTCCCGCTTTGTTATATAATTACTATTATCCGATCGCTTCTATTTGTCAATGGCAAAGTGTCCGATTCCCGTTCTGTCTCAGTGTTTGCGTTGAAGAATTATTTTAAACAAGTTCCCGCATAGTCAACAATTAAATCGCACTTACTATGCTACTATATGAATTATTTATTTCTCCACTTTCGATTCTTAGGAGGCTGCAAAGCGTTCAAGCAGATTTTGATATCCTTCAATTTGAGTGTTACTCAGTTAATTAAATTAACTTGGATAGGGCGACTGGATAACGTCATAAATAGGCATTAATAAGATTATTTAATACAATTGTCTTGTTAATGGGCAACAATTTTTGATTTTCGGTTAACAAAGACTGGAAGGAGGGGGAAAAGAACTATTCATGAATGTTTTGAAACCGCCTTGGTCCAGGATCTGGATGAGTATGGTTAACACAAAGGGTGGATAACGAAATAAAAAAGTTGTTCATCGGTTTTTGGTTTCTGCTTAATAGCAAAAGGCATTTATTATTTTTTCAATATCGGTTTCGTGTCTCAGGTTAAACTCTCACGAATTCTTCAATTAACTAAATTATAAGAAAATGAAATGTTTATGCAAAAATTAAATTGGTTTATCAAAGGATGTTCAATTAAGATTAAGGTTAACAATTAAAGATTACGTAATTGATACATGTTTCTCTGTTTCTGATTCTAATTGCGTTTGCTAATTACACCAAACGACTTATCATTTTAAGCTTACAAATCAAACAAACTGTACTTCATGATTTTAAGCTTAAACTTAAATTAAAGCATTTAGATTATATCGTGTAAGAAACAAGAGCTGAAATATCGTAATGTGTTTGCGGGACATCTAACAAATTTTCAATTTAAAGGCGCATACAGGAAGCCGAATGGGAAGGGAGCGGCTGGATCCGCGGCCGAGCCTGGCAGCTTGCGTCTCACTTCTACGAATACAAAAAGAGTAGCTTGCAGCTGTAGTTTAGTTTTTAAAAAAAATTCGCGACTTGAGCGCGATTAGGCCTGCATGTGTTGGGCGTGTAATTCTTATATTTTATACAAAAGTAATAAACGAAAGTATGTATACCGATGGCGGCTACTAATGTTCAATATTCATGATAATAGGCCTCAACAAACGGAATCAAGTGCATCATCAATTATCATTTCGGCTCGTCTCCGGTGGACTATCCTATTCCCTATCTTGCTTACTTAGTCGTTTATATACGAACGAGTGTTTTGTGTATATATATAAATAGTTCATCGTACTTTTTCGCATTGGCTTCCGTTCTGTTCATATTTTGTATATAATGCGTTTCTGTTTTCATCTCCGCGTTCTTCTCCGCCCGACTACTCGTTCGAGTAGTAAACTATCTTTCAATTTGCCCGTTTAATAATGCACACTACCTTCATTTGCCATCAGTTGCGTCTAGGTTTTTCTTCTGTCAGACACCTAACCGATTTCCTCTAGCCAATGTATAAATTTCTATTGCCGGTAGGTATGGAGTAAAGTAACCACATGTGTGTAGGAGTACGAGTGAGTGTTTGCTGCTGGGTGTGTGGTGGTGAGTGAGTGGTTGTCAATAATGAAGAAAGCGTGGCGTGGCGCTGCTGTTTCTGTTGTCTCTCGTCTGGCGTGCAATGCTATCTCAAAAATCGCAGTGAAAGGCGGGCGCTTGAATTTAGCTTGGCTCAATTTATTCGACCACCTTTAGTACCTTGCCGATAGCAATGGTTTTATCTGAAAGGAGCAAAATTTATTATTAATTTGTATATAAAAAAGGGATTTTGCAGAACCTACTTTCATCTCTGAGCGTGAAGCGACCCATTTGGGGGAATAGCTTAAACTGTTCAAGGCAAATCATTCCGGAGCACTCGATGCGCATGATTGCGACCTGATCCTGCTTAACGAATCGTGGACGTGTTTTTGATTTCTCGCCAGTCTTTTTGTCGACCAAACATATGAGGGCCTGTAACATTTTGAAATGCACATACTATAGGTACTCTTCAGTAACTATTTCCAAAGAATCTCTCACCTTTACTGTGACCTCCTCGGCAGCGCAGTGTATGTGCATGACAGCCGAGTAGCCTGCGCAGATAATTGATTTGTGTTCTAAGATTACGACCTGAGCATCAAAGATTTTTCCCGTCTTGATGGGATTAGTGGCATCACAGAGCACAAAACCAGGTGAAACATCCTCTTCCTCGATGCCCTATGAATAAAATTATGATAGTATCAACCAGACTCAAGCCCAATGTACACTTACTTTCAGTTTTATTTTGACGTTTTCACCGGGACCCACAGATGTAACTTCATAATCGTCGGAGAACAGCTGGTCAACTGCCACTGACGTCTAAAAGGATAAAAATTAGTAAAACATTCAGTCTGTTCTTTGTTTGCAAACCAACCCTGTTTGGCATCACCAACAGATTTTGACCCTTTCGCGCTGTTCCAGATTCCACCTTGCCCATCACAACGGTGCCCATGTCCTTGTACTTATCAACAATGGGCATAATGAAGGGACCGTCGGATTTGCGGTTGAGTGACGGCAGTTCATCGATGAATGGAATGAAGGCAGGCCCCCGGTACCAGGGGCACAGCGTCTCGGGGATCTGATCCTTTAGGCCGTAGCCGCTGAGGCCCGAGCAAGGCATGAAGGTAAGGTCCTTGGCCGGGTTGAAGCCCAGCTTCTTGAGGTATGGTAGTATTTTGTCTTTACATTCGTTGTATCGCACCTGATCCCAATTAACCGTCGGATCGTCCATTTTGTTGACCAGCACGACCAGATGCTTGACGCCGGCCGTCTTGGCCAACATGGCGTGCTCTCGGGTCTGGCCGCCACGATCGAAACCTGTCTCGAATTCTCCCTTTCGCGCCGAGATGACCAGCACTGCGAGATCGGCCTGCGCCGCACCGCCGATCATGTTCGGCACAAAGCTCTTATGGCCGGGCGCGTCCAGGATGGTGAAATGTTTGCGTTCCGTCTCGAAGAAAGCACGTCCCACCTCGACAGTCTTGCCCTTGTCGCGCTCCTCCTGGTTGGTGTCCAGCGCCCATGACAAATACCAGCTCTCACGCGACTTCTCGCGAGCCTCCCTCTCGTACTTCTCTAGTGTTCGCTTGTCAACCATTCCTGTGAGCGACATAATCTGTCCACCGATCGTTGATTTTCCAGCATCTAGACACGAGATTCATTTAAAATTCTGATTGGTTTTGGTTTTTAGGTGTTGACTTACCAACATGGCCAATAAAGACAACGTTTACATGCTCACGCTTGCTTCTGTTTTCCTCCCCCACCTTGACCACCTTCTTTTTGGAGACCTTGGGCGTGGCCTCACCCTCTGCGAACTCCGCATCCTCAACTTCCTCGTCTTCTGGTGTGATCACTGCATCTTCTTCTACGTCCCAGCTATCAGCGGGATCAGTTTCTTAAATAAAATAAACAAATAGTGAGTCGTCGCTAAAGTTGGGGGAATGTCGTTCGAAGCTGAGGAATTTTGAAATCAGAGGTTTGAAACCGAGTACAACAGAAATGTTAGTAAAAATAATATTGCTATTTAGAAGATACCACATCTGATAATCTAATAATTTGTATTTTTCAATGAGCATGTAAAAGAAACAAAAGCTTTCAGAAAACAAATCAAGGTACTTTATCTCAAAAAACGACGTTAATTATCTTGTGCTCAACATCCCCCAAAAGCACTCTATTGAGAATTGCTGCCACATTGCATGCACTTGTTGATTTTGACCTGTCAGCCACATGCTAATTGGTAATTTGTGACTCCTAGACAACTTGGGGGTCACATGAGTCATGCGGTGAGGAAGGTGAGTGTCGGCGACGTGCTACAATAAACGTGTTCTGGTGCTGGTGTGGCGAAAGTTTTCATAGAAGGGTAGGACGATTAGCAAGGAACCCAAACCTTTTCAGCCTACGATTACACATTGAGGCTAGCGCTGCTGGATAATAACGATAGATGACTTAAACCTCGATCCTTTCTACTAACTTTTTCCCCGCGGAATCTTGGACCGAAATATCTGGGCATTCTTATTCATAGCGTATTATAACACGTATTTAAAAGAAGGGAAATAGCGAATCAGTGAGCTACGATCGCGCGGCTTCGAAAACGCTGGCAGTCGTCGCAGACTTTTCGTTCCGACTGCTTAAAATTTTTCGGTTTAGTTTGGCTGTCGCGGAGAGGGAAATCGAGTTCAAAGCGGTTACAACCGCCAGCGTGCTGCAGTAAGCGCTTCCATGCGGCCCAAACGGTCGCCCAAAAGCAACAAGCGAATGAGCGTTGGCAGTAACGAGTAAACCATCTGATCCGGCATTGGAACGGCAATTGGTAACAGTCCGACCGGAGAATCCGGACGCAGCGCAAGCCCCGATGAGCGCTACCAAAACAGCAAACGTGTCAAAACACATGAATGGAGCGTGGCTGGTGAGAGTGTGTTGGTGGAGAATGGGGGAAAATGGCCAAATAGGCGAGGGAGCCGACCGGGAGTAAAATGGCAGCAAACAGCTGCTTGCCTGCGTTTCCGGGTGAATGGCTAAAGTGCGCCACTCTAGAGATGCTCCGTGAGTGTAAAATGTTATTTTGCTATTCTTGTTATAATAATGAAGACAACGGAAAATTTTGAAATCAAATAACCATTTAAATAGTGAAATAAAATAACCATTTAAATAGTGACAAAAAAATTAATTTAAAAACAATAACCTATAACAAAGATAAACACGATTATATAGACAAAAATAAAAGTTAAAAGATGAGATATTTAGGTCATCGAATGAAATATGCAATACACACATACATATGTTAATCTAACAGATTTTGCACTTCACAAGCTAATTCAAAAGGTATTTTTACATTACAAAGCTAACCAGTCCCTAGTGTCACTGGCAATGAAGATAAAAGAAAAAACAAAGTTTCTAAAATATACCATGTTGCAAAACAGTGACACTCTTCAGTCACGTATTTCGCGATCTGTGCATCTCTGATTTTAAACTACATACGTTGGCGACACGACGGCGTCAAAAGTTGCCGCAAAAACCACCGTATTTTGGCAGCGTTAAGGGGCCTGGCAATGGCAATTAGGAGCTGGGACTGCTTCCAATTCAAATTACAAATATCGGGTGCAGAGAGCAACACATGCGATGCCGACTGCAGAGCCACCTTCGAGGCACATTGAGGTTATGTGCGGGCGGTAATAACCTAGCAAATGCAACCTTTCTCTCCACTTCACTTCTCTTTCTTCTGCTCCTTTCTGTTCGTATCTACTTTATGTTCCAGCAGGTAGCAACAATAACATTCTTTGTTGACGTCACAGTGGAAGGGTTCAACGGACGTGGGGAGTAGGAATCGGGAGGGGCGAGTTGGGTTGGCTATTTACCATTGTTTGCAGTTTTGTCCGATGAATTGATGTTCTCCACGGGAGCCGTCGCGGCTGTTTTTGAGGGCGTGGTGGCGGGCGAACCCTGAAGAGGTGATGCGGAATTGGAGGTGGAAACCGTGGCTGTTGGAGCAGCAGGTGCTACCGCAGCTGCCCCCGTTCCCGCTGCTGCCAGTGCGTTTGTGGATCCCCCGCTGCCGGTTGAATCAGGAGTTGTGGCTGGTGTGGCGGATCCAGAGGCGGATGCAGATGCAGTGGCACCCGGGCCGGGATCCGTTGCCCCACCGACTACAGAAGCAGGCGGGGGCGGCGTCTCTGGCTGCGTCGCCGCCGCTGCAGCCACGCTGTAACTGAAACTGGGCACAAATTCCACCGCGTTCACGTTCAGTGTGGAGAACTTTGTGCTGATTTCGGTATTTTCCTGGGCAGCCATCGTTGTGGATTCCGTTCCTGTTCCTCTACCGTAGAAAATCTCTGGTTTTTTCACGCGACACACTTTCGCCCTCCTGCAACTTCTGCGCTCTGCTTCTTCTTGCTTCTCCCGCACTCACACAAAACACACGCGGTCGTTCCGGATCGTATTTGTAATCGTTTTTAGTTTCGTATCGGGAATGGCACAAAAACACAAACGCCACCAACGGTACAAAAGGGGGGACGGCGCGGCTTAGGTTAAGGGGTTTTGGCCAGACTTTCTTTCGGTTTAATGTTAGGCCAGTGTTATTTATTGTAGTTGTAACCTGGCCAACTATGTTGAATAGTGTTGGTTTTCAAGTTATCGACTATCGCAAGTAGCGATTCCTAGTTGACGTTCAAGAGCGGTTTAATATTCTGCAACTTTTAATGCAATCCCTTTATTCAGCAATTGCCTGTTATTTTTACACGTTTCAAGCCACGCATGGAGGTAGGGTTGCCACACGAAAGTTAGGTATCGATAACTCTAGGTACAGTGGGGATACACTACGGCCAAGTTTAACCATGGGAATGTTTAAATCATTGAAATCCTTAAATAATCATTGCATATTAGAATTATATAAAAAAAAATTAATCCGAACATTTTTCTTTCTTTTACATAAATCTTCCTGAGCATAATCTGCATCTGTTGAAAAATATTTTTGTATATTAAGAAATGCGGTTTCCATAAGAATGTTATGTTTTTTTTCATGTTTTTTTAATGCATCCATATAAATATTAGGGAATTACTTTAAAGTATGTTTGAATAGAATCTGAATACTTGCGATGTTTAAATAATTTTTAACACATGTGCCATGGACGACTACGATAGTAAGTGACAACTTTTGTTATCGATACTAGCTAGCGATGGGGGAAGTCATTAAACGTCAGACGTCACTTGGTGGACGCCATTGATTCAGAAAACGTAAATTTGTCTGCCGAGAAAAATCAAGCTTCCAGGAAAACGTTTGTTCCGCGTGTTAATTGAATAGTCACTTCATCATGAGCAACGGCGGAGGATTAGGTGGTGCCCGTCCGCCCCCCAGGATTGATGGCATGGTCTCCCTGAAGGCAAGTATAAGAAATGTGTGGAAAGAGAAATTTAGCCTTCAAAATGGCGGCCGGCTGGCAACGTTTTTGCCCCGGTTAGATAACCTCTGTGGCGGCATGGACCAAGAGCAAAATAGTTTAAATTTCTTTGTTTCGTGATTAGGTGGACAACCTCACATATAGAACCACACCGGAGGACCTGCGTCGTGTTTTTGAGCGCTGCGGGGAGGTGGGAGATATCTACATACCCAGGGATCGTTACACACGCGAGAGCCGTGGTTTCGCATTTGTGCGGTGAGTTTCCATTCGGCCAAGAATACTATTCTTTGTAAGGTTTTAAGAGCTTTACCTTTTTGGAAACCTTAAGAGTTAGGTATTTAATCAATATATTAGTTAATATGCATTATTTGCCTTAAATGAAAGTGTGCCAACAACATTTGGACATTTTTGTTTGCAAACGATGCCAGAGGAATTGTGTTCCCTTGCAACTGTTGCCTACCAAATCCCTACTAGCCAACATACTGAGAATACAACAAGAGTACTTTAACTAGAATCTTTCTATTCAATGTTTTCATAGCTCCGACTGACATATAATAGCCTGAATATAGCTTAAGCTTTTCTTCACTTAAATCTATGAATGCATTTCGCATTATTTGCCCTATTTGAATGTATATCAGCCATAATTCTGTATATATTCTTTGGCAAGCAGTGCCAGATGAATTGTGTTCCCTTGCAACTGTTGCCTACCAAATCCCTACTAGCCAACATACTGAGAATACAACAGAACTACTTTAGTAACCATATTGAAGTATAAGATCTTGCAATCCATTTCGTCGGCTCCAACCGAAGATGGATTTTCCTAACTTAAAAATATAAAGCTTAATTCAAAGAATTGAAAACACTTGGATTCGCTGGTTGAACTTGTTTTAAGTTAAATTAAGGAAATGACAAATTATATTCCGCATAATTTGCCCTAATTGAATGTGTATTAGCCAAAACTCTATACATATTCTTTGCAAAATATGCCAGATGAACTGTTTTCGCTTGCAACTGTTGCCTACCAAATCCCTACTAGCCAACATACTGCGAATCCCACACTCTGTAACTTATTCCAATAGAATTTTTAGTAAATTGCGATTTGTACATGTCTCATAAGCCTCCTGTCTTCCATTATTTTAGCTTCTATGATAAACGTGATGCCGAGGACGCACTAGAGGCCATGGATGGACGCATGTTGGATGGAAGGGAGCTCCGTGTTCAGATGGCCCGCTATGGCCGCCCTTCGTCTCCGACTCGCAGCAGCAGTGGGCGTCGTGGAGGTGGAGGAGGACCAGGTGGCGGCCGTCGCCGCTCTCGTTCTCGCTCCCCGATGCGGCGACGCTCGCGCAGTCCACGCCGCCGATCTTACTCGCCACGGTCTCGTTCCCGTTCGGCGGGCAGCCGCTCGCCGGAGCGCCGCTCCAAATTTTCGCGTAGTCCAGTGCGTGGCGACAGTCGCAATGGTGTAGGAGGTGGAGGATCGGGACTGGCCGCATCTGGTTCCCGCAGCCGCAGCGGCTCCTAAATAAGATTAATCGTTCCAATTGTGGAAGTGCGAGGTAAGCAATAACATTTTAGTGAAGTACTTCCTATTTGTTTAACTTTTAAAACAATTTCCGTATTTTCAGACGTTTCTCGCTGACAAAGCCGGATTCCGTTCCCGTGTCCGGATCCGTGGCTTCACATCCTGTGTCATGCTGTACCCGAACAGCAGGTATACAAACCATTGAACAGTCTTACACTTTACACAACTATTTATAGCGAACTATTTTAAGTTTCGGCGGAAAAACAAAACGGTAGAGAGAACGCATGATTATTGTGAGGGGTCAGTACCCGCATATGGCGGATATCCCTCGATAACTGCTTCTTTCCAATTAGGCTTTTGATAACACTTAGTAGCATAGTAGAGATGCTTGAACAAAACAAAAACTTAACAAAATAAACTCGATTTAACACGCAAATAAGCACTGAGATCGTGAGATAATATCAAGATGAAGGAGGCGAACGAAGGTGAAGACAGGTTGCAGATGAGAGCGCGAGATAGGGTTGTCCAATATGTTTGTTTCGGTTGTGTTGCTCGTTGCGTTTCCGTTTCCGTTCTTTGTACCAATGTAACGACATAACTAATTAACAAGATTCTACCACATGTTTATTATGTACATGCAGGAAAAGGAAAAGGTGTGTGGCCGTTGGTGCGGTTCAGATAAAAGATTGTAATTAAATCGCGAGGGAGGCAGCAGCGAGCGCACCATCTCCCCCTCCGTCTTCCCGGGAGCGGACATCACGTGGCTGTTGTTGCTGCTGCATCTGCTGTTGCTGTTGCTGCTGCATCCCTGCTCCTGCTCCCGTTGCTGCTCCTGCTACTGCTGTTGCCGTTGCCGCCGTTGCAGTTTCCAGATAGCCGCTGCCACAGTCACTTCACTCCATTCCTGCTGCCCCCAGCTACAGCTACAGCTTCTGGGAGCTGGGAGCTGGGCCGACCTGAACCGGGCGTCTAACCTGTAGTTTCCTGTTGCCGTTTCCTGTCACTTCTTCTCCTGTTCTCGCCTCGTCTCATCTCGTCTCGTCATTTGTTGCTGGTTGGCGTTGTTGGTGGTTTCCTGTCTGTTGGTCTGGGCTAAATCGGTTTGGGCCCCTTTGAGTTTAGGCGCATAAACTTTTCCAGCTGAGCCATTGATGTCAAAGATGATTTGGAATAAATACTTCATTGCTTTTACTTCTTCACGGGCTTTTTCGATAGGTGAGTACAAGACTAACAAAGTTCCTTTCCAGCAAAAAATGAAATAAAAAATGGTGATTCTTAAGTAACTTTCTTTTATTTTGAGTGGTGGTGGAAGGTGGGCTCCAGTTTCAGATTCGCAAGTAATGGTAAAGAGCATTGCGTATACAGACCAGAAGTCTAAAAAGACTAGAGAAGTCTGAATAATATGTGAAGAACGAGGTTGATTATAAAGAAAAGGTTACTCCAAAGCTAATACAAACATTTCATTCTAGAATCTTTTTTTTTTTTTTTTTTTTTCAATCAATCAATAGTTATATTTAAAATCTGTCCAGAGTTATGGACAATAATTAAATTTTATAATGGGACCTTAACTTAATAAAATATTGAGTAGTACAATGTTTGCTTATCCTGGGACTGCAGCTCAGTCCCGTTCACACGAGTGGCAGAAGTCCAGTGGGTGGGTCCGTTTCAGCCTCCTTGTGGTGTAGCTGTTGTCCAGAAGATTCATGGCCTCAGGGTTAGGATGTCGGTCCAGCCTTTCCACGTACCTATTGGCGAATCGCTGAACTTCTTCGCTCACATATGGGACTCTCAGTTTGGCGTGGATTGTCGCATTGTCGTGGAACAGATGAACTCCAGTTTAAGTTCTTAGGGCCTTGTTTTGGGCGATCTGGATGATCCTTCGGTTGCTTAGACACGCCGTCCCCCATAGCTGGATACCATAGGTCCAGACTGGCTTTACAATGGCCTTATATATAAGGAGCTTGACTCTTAGCTTCAGCCTGGACCTCCTTTCAATGAGCCAGTTGAGCTGACGTAGCTTGATCCGGATTTGCGTCCGTTTGCGCAGCAAGTGAGTTCTCCAGGTGAGCCTTCTATCCAGGGTCATACCCAGATATTTGGGTGTAGGGCTGGCTGGAATTTGGGTGCCTCCGAGACATTCTAGAATCTAGAAGTATAAAAATCAACTCCCTAAAAAACAAATAACTTTCATTAAGACCATTTTGGCAGTTAGCCAAATTACGTACATATCCTTATTACGTACATATCTAATGCAAATATTCACAAAGATCTTAATATCCATCACAACAATAAAAGAAGAAATAAATAAAATTAGTCTTAAGAGGAGCCCCAAATAATTGGTCTTACTCCAATGAGTTGCTTTTGGAAACTGTATTTATTTTGTACAATTCTCTTACAAGAAAGATACATAAAGATCTTAAATCTATTTGAAACTACTTATCAACGAACTGTGGTTGTGTTAGGCTGCAGGGGATCGGTTTCAGACCATGCTGTTTATCTCTTATTTCCATGGGTCCGATCCCTTGAAACTCAATGCTTGAAAAATTAGAAAGAAATACATCCAAAGACTGCATAACCACGAACATAATTTAGTCTTAAAATTAGTAGACAATAGTTAGTAGACAATAACAATAAGAAGACTGAATAGATACCACATACTCGATCTCCCCGATAGATACATATGTAAATACAACCAATTGAAAAGATGTTATATATTCATTCATTCTGGATTCATTGGGAAAACTGCTACTTCTGTGAATTTAATATTAATCATACAATTTACTTGTTTCCATAGACAGAAGAAAAAAGTAAAATATAGAAAGCTTAAAGTCTACATATAAAGTTGGGTGACGCATTCATCCCCATGTTCCAGGCTTTGAACCCTCAAATATGACAGTTTCTCCGATCCGTCTCCCTTGGCAGGCGTTTGTTTTATCGACAAAACATTCATAGCAAAACCAGACACAAAATCAAACATCCAGGTCTTACCCTTACTGCAGGACAGAGACAAGCTTACACTGCAGGACAAAATTCGATAATAAAGGATCCCTCAGAATCGTTTACCAGGATGATTCGTTACGATCTCGTGCAAATAAAAAATGATTCATGGTGGGTTGTGTTTGTTGCAAGGTGATGTTTATTAATTACGGCTCCTAGGCAGCCGGACCTCCACAAGGAGGGAACTTATGTGTGCAAGTTCCCGGAACCCCCGGCACCGGACCCCCTCCTGAACCCGGGCAACTGGTATGGCCATCTGCAGCCCTATCAGCGTCTGTTTTATCACCAGACCATGAACTCGGTGCGCTCGAGCAAGCGATTCCGTGCCAATCCTCAAATCCCGAAGGATGTCTTGGACCTCAGGCTGCAGTCGCGCTACGACCACACTCGCGAAGCCTTTCCCCAAAAGGTGGACTACGTGATGCAACACGAGACTTGCAAGTCGTGCATATCCAGTTGGTCGGCTCCGGGAGCAGCTAAGGAGATTGGAGCCCAGCATCAGTCCTTCAGGGTTCTACGCAACACGAAGATAATTCGTCGAAAGCAGGAGGATGCTCTAGGCCACCCATTGCGAATTGGTAAGCACTTTTAACCCGTCATCCCCCATTTGCCCCAAAACACCTTTATTATCAGGTGGCTGCAAGGAGAAGATCCACCCCCATAGCGTCAAGCTGATCTGCAGCGGCGTCCACAACCAACTCGTCAACAATGGATTCTCGCGCCAGACCTCCGACGGCAACTTCTTCCGCTACTAAGAAGTTAGAAGTTAAACATCTTTCGCATTTTACTGAAAATTGGAAATAAATTTGTAACACCGGAGCAATGGATCACCGGATTATTTCATCCACTATCAAAATAAATTCTATTTTGCCTTCTCTCTTGCTCCGATGTTGCGACGTTTAGTGCCTTTTGGTTCAAAAAACTTGTTTCTTTATTTGGTTAAGGGTAAATTTTTGACAAGGTCAAAATCTGGGTAAAAATCAGACTTGGTGTTGTTTACGGCATGTATTCGCCCACCGACTGGTATTATATTTTAAGGGGAGGTTCTTTTGGATTTTTCCGAAAATTCTCTTTGAGAATGGATTGCGGGAAAATGAAAAGATATACGAACTTATGCTTTTGAACTTTTGATTCGTTGTTTATTAACGATTAAAAAAAATATTCAATATTCAGGAAATTAAAAATGGCGGCATTAAAATGGCGGATCTCGTCGACCTCTATTTTTCTGCTTTGTCGAGTGTCGGGCCGCTGGTAGTGAACCGAAATTAAAAATGTATATAATATATTAAAATTGATGGAATTTCCTATGCCTTATACCTAACGACAATTAATTTTGGTAAAAATAAACCAATTTCATGGACGTTAAAAAAAAAATTGACATTTTTTCTCTTTTTTTTTACTTTGATCTCGTTTAAAAATTATAAATAAACAATTTTTTATGCCAATTTTCGGTATAAGGCATACAAAAAAGTATGTACTTTTAAACATTTTTTGAATGAAGGAAATCGGATCAATAGAACGAGCCCTGTGCGCGACAAGAGGTTTGAAAACATGGTTCCGAGAAAAACGCGTTTAAAGTTTTTAGAAACTGCCACAGCGCGTGTGACATGTGTATGTTTGACACGCTCTAGCTCAAGAAATACGCGTCGTATCGAAATATCCCTTGGCACGTATATTCTACACATATGTAACTTACATTTTATTAAAAAAAAAAAACGATTTATTCAAAAAAAATTCAAAAGAACCTCCCCTTAATAAGCCTTTTCTTTGCAATCAATAATTCCAGTTACGGATGTATTTACAAAAGTATGCATTCCTTCATTTCAAATTTAGGTAAAATGTAAATAAACAAATACTACCAGGCGACAGTCCACTACGATACCATTTATTTTGCAGCGGAGCTGCATCAAGCCCATTTTATTCATTGTAGATTTTAACAGTCCTTTAATGAAATCTTCTAAACGACAGCCCATTTTAAAAATATGCGAATCAAATAAAAATACCCCTGAAGGGTAAAAGGATAATTTTTAAGAAATTAATTTTTTAGTATACAATTCCAGCTCTATATAAGTTGTCGATTTAATGCAATTGTGGATCTGCTGTCATAAAGTGTCTTCTAGTTTCGGCTGTTTGGCTTGATGCTCCACCTCTTCGGAGTCCTCCGATTGCGCAGTGATTTCATTCTCCCCTTCTACCGGCTGGTGCAGAGCCATTTGGCGTTGCTTCTTGTTCTGGTTCCGATAGCTCTTGGGCTGTTTGTTGTCGCCAATCCTGAAACAAAACACCAAAAAAACACAAGTTTGTTTAGAAAGCGATGGACATCAACATATCTACTCAAGAGGCGATCCTAACCAAGAATAATTCTTGATCGATTAAGAAGATCTCGCAATGAATATATAGGTATAAGCTTACATAATAGTGGCTCTGGTTCCTGGTCCCCAGTGTGGAGTCGGATTCTCCTGGAAGCGCGAAAGGGCAGATTTTCGGCTTTTCGGATTGGCAGCTGGGTGTAGATTATCAAACTCGTAATCCTTGGTAAGTGGTTTGGAAAGGATGACCTGCAAAGGAGTACCAGGAATCATTCGGTCCGGGTTCACCGGATGCCGTTTGCTCCAGCTGCGCAAGATGTCCCATAACACAAAAGCCGGTGCGTCTGTTTTCAGAGAGTTTTTCGATGCATGGGAGTATGAAACTCGATAGCCAGCATGGAGCAATGCCGACCGGAACTTGAGCATGGGCACAATCTCTAGCTTGAGGACACAGCACAGCTTGTCCGGGGTATAGTACAACGGCACGTCCTGAAGTTCCTCCTGGACCATGGACAGTACACCAACTATTCGTCTCTGCGTGCCCAGAGACTCTAAGGGCGATTCCTGGACGGCCTGCAAAAGCTGGTTCACAAATTCCGGGTTGTGTAATGGAGCCGACCATATGGGCCCCCCCAAGTGGTGCCTGTGTCCACAGTGCTCGCACTGAGAATTCACCGCGGGGCCCGTGGGTATGCCGAACTTCAGCTGCTGTGGGTTTCCCGCAGTAGGATTCGGTTTGGTGATGCCCAGCGGCTGCAGTGTGAAGGTGTCACATCCAGTGCACTGATACATCCACGACTGTTTGCTCATTGACAGTTTGCATTGCGCCTGCCCCACTCGAACTCGGACGAATATCCGGATGTAAAAGTCCGCCGAGATGCTTAGCAAAGGTTCAATGTACTTTCCATGCCGGTTCGCGTGGCTCTCAATGCAGTGCAACAAGATGCGCAGTGCCATCTCGTGGCAGCACTTCATCCTCAGGGGTACTGATCCGTACTTTACATAGCAAGCCTCGGGTGCATTGCCTGCCAGCACAGCCATGTCGGTGGCTGTCACAAGAAGCAAGCCTCCATCAACCAGGCACTGAATGGCGCCATCTAGGAAGCGATTCGGGCATCCGTACGGGTCAAGGTCCACGGCATCGAACCGCTTATCTTGAGCAGTTGAAAGATACATCAGCGTCCTGAAGAAGACAATTTATAAGTAAATGGAGTTTTTGGACAGATAATAAAAGCTGACACTGACATCGCATCCGCGTGGCTCGCTTCGATGAGCTCCTCCACCTTGTTGTGCTCCACGTTCTTATTTATGGAGGCCACTGCCTGGCGAGACAGGTCGTTCGCCACAATCTGGCGGACCCCAGCGATTTCCTGGGCATATCGGATGCTCCGTAACCCAGTAGCTGCAAGGGCCTCCAGGATCCGCAGGCCATCCTCGTAGCGTTTGCCGGCCACATAAGTGTAGGAATCTTCCGTTCCTACCACGGGGGTCTCTTCGTTCTCCTTCGCTTCTCTACAGCTTTCTCCCTCCTGCTTCTCTACATCTTTCGGCCTTCTCCGCTGCTGTTTTTTGGCCGCCTTTTCGATCCTTTCCTTCACCAATATCCGGTGGTAAACATTCAGCACCGAGATGCTCAGATCCCGGTTGAACTCCTGCACAGGGTTGTAGAAAACATTGCCACCGGATACTATCTCAGCGTTGCGTTCACGAATCACATGCTCATTGGGATTCTCCTCAATGACATCCTATAATAGAACATAGCAGTCAAAAAGTGAATTAAATGATTTCGTTTAAAAACCTGCTGTTTTCCTTCGTCCACTTCCATTTGGTAGGCGGTAAAACAGACACGTGTGGCAGGGTTGTCGTCACCGTTTCTTTTTAATGTTCTGTTTACACTAAGATGCATACGGATATTTTCTAATTGGGATAAAATAATTTATAATTTTTAAGTTTGCAGAAAATGCACATAATCCATTGTTATTGTATAATTTTATATTTTCCAATTATCAAAGAGAAGAAAAGCTTATCATAGTGTTTATCTATAAATGATTCATTAAAACTAATGAATTGAGGACGAAGTTTATAGGCTTGGGCACTTTTCTTGATAAAGAAATAATGCGTTATATTTAATAATATAAAGGTACGGCTATTTAATACCAATGTTGCCTACTTTTTGTAATAAAAAATTATAATTAATATCGAATTTTCGATATTTAGGCAAAGAACCAAGTAACGATAGATATATTTTTTACCAAGATTATCGATATTTTCATCCGGTTGACAACCCTACAATAATAGGGCTGATAAAAATTAATTTGCAGAAGTTAAGCAGCCGCCGCCGGAATCGTAGCTACCATCAGCTTGAAGTTTTTGTAAATTTTGTACTTTTATACGACGTGAGGAAGAAGCACACGATGACCGATCTGCGGAACGAGATGGACAGTGACCTGGACCAGAACTACTCTCTGAACAGCAATGCGGACCCCAAGAACATGCAGGAACTGACCATTTACGTGAGTAATCCACATGAGACACCCAACAAAGAGAGCACCCAGTAAACAACGCGTCCTGTCATCAGGTACAAAATCTGTTGCAGAATGTGCAGGACAAGTTCCAGACCATGTCTGATCAGATAATCACGCGCATTGACGACATGGGGAACCGTATCGATGATCTGGAAAAGAGCATCGCCGATCTGATGAACCAGGCCGGGATCGAGGGACAGGTCCCGGAGAAATGAGATCCGTAGTGCTGGCCACCGGCCACACCCCTCTGGAGAATGAAATCCAAAACCCATAAGATACATACACACATGCATCGAACACCCGGCACCAGTCCCATCCTCACCTCGTCACCGAATTAAAGATTACAATTCCAGGCTATCACATTCATTTATATGTATATTCCCGCACCCATTTGCTCTCAAAAACACACTTGCTCATCTGTTTATTGCGTAGCTTTAAGTTTCCCGGACGGGAGCATCATAATTTAAGTAAAGTAATACGTTTTGTGAGCAACGGGCCAATAATTTAGAGTTATTTGCCTTTTAGTTTCTATTTATAATCGTATTAAAACAAATTCGAGAATTGTAACACTTCAGGATTTCGATTTAACAACGGTTACCAGGCGACCGTCCTTCCGCCGTCTTGCCTGGCCCGCCAAGAATTTCGTGTTTACAGGAAGCGAAATGGGGGAGAAAGGTGACATTTCCGCTTGATTAGTTATGATATGCATATATTTATTCTTGTTTATTTGGGGCAAATAATGCAAACCGTGAGCCGTGGCCATTAAAAGTGAAAATCAGTCTTGTTGTTGTGCCTACCTTTGAAAACGAATGATTAATGTGGATACTTGCGAGTATTTTAATTGAAAATAAAAATGTATCTGTAAATAGTAACTACGAGCATTTAAAAGGCATTCGCAAATGTTCAGGATACTGTTATGCTGGCAGCTATTGGGTTAGAGTATCTTAGTCTGTTTTTCTAAAAGCTTTCAAAAAAGTAAAGGTGGTTGAAAAAAGTTCCAAATAAAGCCACTTCCTCTCATAATTATTTTCAAGTGTCATAGTTTCAGAAAATGTTGTTGGGGCTATACATTTTTTATTATTATTTATAAAAATTATTATCCAAAATGTGCAGAACTAAAATGCGATATGGGATATGCGATGTTGAGCTTGGATTTAAAATATGAGATACAATTAGCAGTTAGTCTGTTATTTTTTCAAGCTTAGCGGGAGGCACGAATTTATATAATTCTTTCAGTAATACTGCTTTGCGATCTAGTCTAGCTTTAGCGGGTGCTAGTGTGGGGGCACATGGAACTGCTTTTGCAGCCTTACATGTGTGGAGGCCACTGCCTTAAAGGGATGCTTGACCGGCTGGCGGGGTGGCTTGGCCAAAGCCGAGGCTGAACCGGTTGTGGACGAAGGTGTGGTGGATTCCTTGCCGCCTCCAGATCGCAACTTGGCCCCGAAGACGTTTTCCCGAGGCGTGGCTTGGGTGCTTTGCTGAGTGAGTTCTCTTTCATCGTCGGAGGCGGTACCAGATTCCTCTTCCTCCTCGCCACTTTGTTCGGTTTCCTTTTTAGGTTTGCGGAAAACATATTAAAGATTATTAATAATCATTTGAAATAATATCTCTTTTTTTAGTCGACGCAGCTAAAAATCTGTACAAATTTTTTGTCAAAACTTACCTCTTCTTCTTCGTCATCCTCTTCGTCTTCGTCGTCCTGCTCTTCGCTCTCTTCCGGCTCGGTTTTACTGCCATGGTTGATCCCGGCACGAGTTAGATTTTTGGTGCTCCTCGAAAGCTTTTGGCGTCGCTTCAAGGGACTAACCAGATGCTCATGGTCCAAGCTATCCATCGACTTGGAGCGGAGTCCTTTCTTGAAGGCTGCCTTCCGGGTAGTTGGTTCCTCTTTGGTCTTCATTAGTTTTTGGAATTCTAGGAAATCGTCCCGATCGTCAATGTTGCCAATGTCGTAGTAGCTGGCGCTGAGCACCTCCAAAGCCTTGGTATGCTGCTTCATGGATATGAGGATAAAGTCACTGAGAAGTTGCTTTATGTCCCGCAACTTTCTCTGCTCGAAGTTCCCGATAATATCGTCGATTTCCTTGTTTGTGCGCTGCACTTCCATCTTTGCCTTAAAAAGCTCCGAATCGGCGGCACTCTGAGGGGTTATATGGGAATTATTGTGGTAAAATGAACTTAGTTAAAATTCTCACATTATTGGCCGAAAACTTTGACTTGAGCTCCAGCATCTGGCGCTGGCGCAGAACCTCTTTATCGCGAGCAATGACAGCCAGGCGCAAATTGTCCCTCGTGGATTTACAAAGTTGTTCAAATTGGGCCAGCTCGTTGACGATCTGGAGGAGGTAATATTAGAATTATTTTCAGTATGTTATGCAGTGAATCTACATACCTTTTGTTCCAATCGGTGGACATTGATGTCCATATAGTCGCTTATAAGGGTCACAGCATTAGTGAAGCTCTTTAGTCCCTGGCAGAAACTCTCATTGATTTCCTCATCGTCCGCATAGCTCTTGACTCCTTTGGCCAGATCATCAAACGAATCGCGGTACCTGGAATAACATTTTAATGGGAAGACTTCTAAAAAGGCATTGTGGCCCTACTTACTTGGCCATTTTCCTAGTCACCAATGCAAAGGAGGTACACATTTCCATCAAATGGCGTTCGGTGAGTGAAATGCGCTCATTTATTATTTTAATACGGTCATCTTTGGTATTTAGAAACGATAATTTGCCGCGGCGAAACATTTTGTCTGTATGTGACTATATTTTTACATTAAAATCTAAAATTCCGTTGCTAAGGTTACGTTCAAATTAGAGGTGCAAGAAACATCGATGAAAATATCGGTGGATCGATATTTTTCAAGTTTCTAAATCATCGATGTTCACTTGACATAAAAAAATACTTTTTTTTTTAAATTCTTGAATTAACATTTTAAAGTTATTTTTTTTAGAACATTTAATATCTGACATTAGGTCTTAACCTGGATCATAGTCGATAAACTAATTTTGAAACCCAGAGGGTATAATAGAGGGTATAAAATTATAACTTTGGTCAAAGATGTGCAACGCAATAAAGGTGTCTCATTAACACTAAAGTTATAGAATTTGCGAGCAATCAGTTATATGGAAGCTATAGGATATAGTCGGGCGATCCCGGCCGTTCCACCTTATATACTGCGTGCATAAGAACGGGTGTGTGCAAAGTTTTAAGTCGATAGCTTTAACACTGAGAGACTAGTTCTCGTAGAAACAGACAGACAGACGGACATGCTCATATCAACTCAGGAGGTGATCCTGGACAAGATTATATATACTTTATAGGGTCGGAGATGTCTCCTTCACTGCGTTGCACCCTTTCATCAAAATTATATTACCCTCTGCAAGGGTATAATTACAGACCCATAGGTATTCTATTTGCAATAGCAATGCTGTTTAAATTATTATTATTAAATAGACTAAATAATCACTTATAAGTTATAAGTTATAACATACTAAAAAATAATCAATTTGGCTTCCGTAAATTAAGTAATACTAACTATGAACTCCTTGCAGCCAACAGCTTTGACACCGTCTGGATAAAGGACTTCTATACAAAATATGTATAGGACTTCACTTTGATCCGTTCATTTCCAGATTGTAATGTTGCTATCTGACTGATCAAACATCCTTTTGTATCCTCGACGGATACAAATGAATGTTCGATCGTTAGGAATGTGACAGCTGCCAACACTTTATAATTTATACCTAGCCGACCTACCAGAATTTACTAACACCCGTAAAACCCAACTGTCTCAGCTTTTATACGCTGATTCCAACGCCTCAACAAATTGTATGTTTCTTTGTTTTATTACAAACAAATGTTATTGTATTTCCTTATTTTTATGCGTTTGAAGTATTTCCATGCAAATGAAACAAAAATTTGTATGGACATACGATAATTTCGCGCGCACATTGAAAAGCACTGTAACATACGATAAAACTAAAACTTAATTTTTATCGAAACTATAGGGTTTTCAGTTATAATATTTCACAGGGTAGTGAGACATTAGGAGCCTAACAATTTTGCATTAAAATCTCAATTTCGAAAAAAAGCGACATACTATACTTTCGCTGAAATGGGTCGAATTTATTTAATTGTACTTTAATAAAAGTACTAAATGTGTCATTTATTTTTTAATTTTATTATCAATAGGAAGAAACTACCAGAAATTATAAAGTGAAATTTAATCTGTCCTATCCGGAGGATACATTAGTTGTTAAAGATATAATTTCTAAAACGTATTTAATTTTTTTTAAGATTGGTAAGATTTGCAAGCATTAGGAGCCGTCGCCGGCGCAGACGATTTGGCGCGGCTTTTGGTGGCCCAGCCTGTGCGGCATTCGGTTGCACCGCAGGAAGTGTCACATCCTTTTGTTGGGCGGCCAGTGATGGTGCGGCAGGTGCCAGTGGTGGACGATGGTGGCGCGGCCAGTGGCGCCGGACGATAGTGGTGCGGCCGGTGCGGCAGTCAAAGACAATTGGATGGAGGTGACTTCAGTTGTGTGACTTTGACAATGGAATTACAACTAAATTTAAAAAATGCTGCCACGGCCACGTGATTTACGGCCACAAAATTTACCATTGTGAATGGTGTCCGTTTTCAAGGGCGCTCCCAAACTTTGGGATGCATTTTAAGTACAATTCCTATAGATTGCTTTGAACCTAACGTATAGTTTTTAGTGTGTGTTAAAAAATCAAAAATTTCATCAAAAACAAAAAATTAAAAACCATACACAATCTCGCGGCCAATCGTGGACAAAATCAACACGATGGACTGGTAAGACGCCCCCCACTCCATCAAAATCAAGCCGCCTTATAAAAAGAAGCCCTATTCTAACATTCAAGATGTCGACTCCAGCGACTCCGAGCTTGGAGAAATGAAAAGGAAGTCGGCTAAAAAACCCGTCAGGGAAGACGAACCAACCACCAGCAAAGCAGCAAGAGCGGCATTGAAGGCTAATATTGAAAGTAATTATTATGCTATTCTATCTGATCTTGAAGATGAAGTTTTAGACAAAGGCACGGAAGCGGTCGATGATGAAGAGGTACTTATGTCTTCTAAGTCCTCCAAGAAGAAGGAAATCAAGCCACCACCGATTTTTATCCCAGATGTCTCTAACATTGCTGCTCTAATTTCCTGCATCGAGGACATCGTTGGCAAAAAGAAGGACTTCTCCTACAAAGCCGCCAGAGACAATCAGGTGAGGATTATGATGCGGGATAAGGAGTCGTACTCTGCCCTCAAATCCCAGCTTGATAGCGCCGGGAAAAGATATAACACATTCCAGCCCAAGGAAGATAGAGCCTACAGAATTGTAGTAAAGGGACTCCACCACACCACCGATATAGACGAGATTAAGGAAGGACTTTCGGCGTCAAGGACATGCAGTCCGTGATGTGCACAATGCCATAGGCCAAATCACCAAGAATCCATTACCTATATTTTTTCTTAATCTAGAGCCGTCTAGCAAAAACAAAAAGGTCTTTAACGTGAATAGAATTTGCCACTCTGTGGTTAAGGTGGAATCCCCACGCAAATTCCATGACTTGCCGTAGTGCCATCGCTGCCAAGGATTTGGTCATAGTCAGCGATACTGTAAATTGCAGCATCGTTGTGTCAAATGTGGTGAACAACACAGCACAAGCGAGTGCAGGAAAAATCGAAAAGAGGCGGCAAAATGCGTGCACTGCCATGGACCCCATCCTGCCTCCTACAAAGGCTGCCCAGCATATAAGAAAGCCAAGGCCAGCATGGCCCCTAAAGATCCACGTCCAGCACAACCACGTCGTATAGCTTTCCAACCCGTTCATCACTATCCAACAGTGGACACCTCATCAAGGAGCTATGCTGATATAGCCAGGGGAGGAGCCCGTTCACATCAGAAACAAGCGGCAGCACCCGAGATGCCACAAGCCGACCAGTTGGCAGCCTTTACGTCGAGAGTGGAAAGCCTCCTGGAGAAAGTTTTGGATAAAATGTTAGAACGTATGACAACAATGATGAGCGCCATCCTTACTCAGATATGCAACAAGTAGGACTGCACGTATCTTTCTGGAACGCTAACGGCCTAGTTAATAAAAGTAAAAGTAATGTATAAAGTAAAAAGTAATAAAAGTAAAAAGTAAAGTAGTTAATAAAAGTAACTTAAAAATAATTAGCATTGACATTTTGCTAATTTCAAAAACCCACTTTACACACAAATCATTCCTGACTTTACACGGCTACGATATCATTCATGCTAATCATCCCAGTGGCAGAGGGCACGGAGGAGCGGCAATTATAATCAAATCAACAGCGACTACAGCGAGATCGCAAGAATCAAAGAAGAATGGATCCAGTGCGCCAAAATCAGGGTCTCCACCCTTGGGGGAAAAATTATGATCGGTTCCGCTTATATTCCTCCTAGACAGAGAGTGTCCGATAACCAATTCGATTTACTGCTGAATGACATGGGCCACAAATTCATACTTGCAGGTGATTTCAATGCCAAGCACCCATGGTGGGGCTCGAGGGTGACTAACCCTAAAGGATCTACGCTATTCAGGTGTATTCAGCGTAGAGCCTTCAACCGGAGAGCCTACGTACTGGCCCACTGACCCCCAAAAACGGCCGGACCTACTGGACTTTGCTATATCCCACGGAATTCATCCGGACTTCATTGCCTGCTCGTCAAATGCAGATCTCCTTTCGGATCACAGCGCGGTGGAGCTCCACATTAATACCCCTGTTGAAAAGAAGGTCATCAGTTCCCGGATGATAAAATCACGTACCAACATCGAAACACAGGGTGGCTAAATAACGCCATAGGCAATACTCAGCCGGACCTCAACACAGGATTTGATATTGACAATGCCGTGGCCAACCTTACTCAGGAGATGCACAATGCTACCTTAGTCGCAACACCAAGGGCTCCATGCAATAACAAAATCCTTCAAAGGCACCTACATTTGTGGTCTCCAGAAGTAGCTCTACTGCTCAATGAAAAGCGACGGCTTAGAAGGATCTGGTTCCGAACTAGGTATCCCAGCGACAAAACAGCTCTCAATCGTGCGACCAAAAGACTCACGAAGCTGCTCCAGAGGTTGCGGACTTGTGCTTTTGAAGAATACCTACGTCAGGTTGAGCCCGGCGACCCCGAGCACAACTTGTGGCAACTGACAAGTCACATCAAGCGTCCAAAGAAAAGGGTGGCTCAGGTTAGGATCAGGAGAGGGCGGACGCATTTGCTGCTCATTTGGAAGACGCCTTCACGTCATTCAATAGATGCTCGGAGGTGGACCAAGCTGAGACTGAGATGTTTCTGTCTCTACCCTGCACGGATTTCTGTCAATTGGAGCCAGTCTCGGAAGAGGAAGTTCAAGAGGAGGTCGCTGGCCTTAACACCAAAAAATTCCCGTGTGCGGATGGCCTTGAAGCACTTGCCATTAAACGTCTCCCCCCATTAGGTATCCAAAGGCTTACGAGCATATTCAACGCGTGCTTGGAGATCGGCCACATCCCCTCTGACTGGAAAAAGGCGGAGGTCATCCTCATTCCGAAGCCAGGAAAGCCTGAAGCTGATCTTGCCTCATACAGGCCGATAAGCTTATTATCAGTACTATCCAAGTTACTTGAGAGAGTATTTCTGCGCAGATTTCAGACCGTATTAGACGAGGCTGGCTTGATTCCAGACCATCAATTTGGTTTCAGGCGTTGTCACGCCACCCCGGAGCAATGCCACACGATTGTACAAAAGATTCTGAACAGCCTGGAGGAGAAGAAATATTGTTGCGCAGTTTTCCTTGACGTCAAGCAGGCATTTGACAGGGTCTGGCATCCAGGACTACTAATGAAAATAAAAAGGAGCGTACCACATGAGCATTACGCCTTCCTAAAGTCATACCTGAATGACAGGTCATTTAGGGTTAGATGTGGAGACGCAAGGTCAGATTATAGGCCCATTAAGGCAGGTGTCCCGCAGGACAGTGTACTTGGCCCCATTCTGTATACTATGTACACAGACGACTTGCCTGTCGCTGAAGAGGAGGGCCTTCTAGTGGCTACATATGCCGACGACACGGCATTTCTGGCCTCTTCAATCTTGCCAGAGGAGGCTTCTGCACGACTCCAACGCCAGCTGGACATCCTCGACCCGTGGCTTCGAAGGTGGAACATTGCCGTCAACCACGAAAAATCAGGACAAACGACTTTTACAATGAGGAGAGGCGACTGTCCTGGAGTCAGTCTCGGAGGCACTCCAGTTCCAGCAAGCCCTACACCCAAATATCTGGGTATGACCCTGGATAGAAGGCTCACCTGGAGAACCCACCTGCCAAATCGGGATCAAGCTGCGTCAGCTCAACTGGCTCATTGGAAGGAGGTCCAGGCTGAAGCTAAGAGTCAAGCTCCTTATATATAAGGCCATTGTAAAGCCAGTCTGGACCTATGGTATCCAGCTATGGGGGACGGCGTGTCTAAGCAACCGAAGGATCATCCAGATCGCCCAAAACAAGGCCCTAAGAACGACATCCTAACCCTGAGGCCATCAATCTTCGGGACAACAGCTACACCACAAGGAGGCTGAAACGGACCCACCCACTGGACCTCTGCCACTCGGGCGAACGGGACTGAGCTGCAGTTGTAAAACCAACAAGGCCCACTAAAGGGCCCGACAATAAATAACTTGAATTCTATCGCTAAGGTTTACTGTTAAAATTAGTTTCCTAGGATAAGCAAACATTGTACTACTCAATATTTCATTAAGTTAAGGTCCCATTATAAAATTTTATTATTGTCCATAACTCCGGACAGATTTTAAATATAACTATTGATTGATTGATAATACAAAAAAAAAAAATGTTAAGTAAAAAAAAATCTATGGGTTAAAGGGGAAAAGTATATTCCTGGGGGATTCATAAAGGAATTGTGGAGGCGGTGGGAGGAAATGCGCAATACAATTTGATTTTTTTTTAAATTTTTTATTATTGTTATTATTTTGTTATAAATTTCCATTACATTAAAAAGACAATTATTTTGTATCTAACTTTTATCACAGTCTCCCACAAAAATTGAAGTTTATCGGTCAGAGTTCAGACACCACAGAGTTCACCTAAATCGAATTCCTCTTAAATGAAAATAAAATAATAAAAATAGAATAGGCAGTAAAAATAAAATAAGACCCAAGTAGTAAATAACTAGTTAAAATAAAATTCGCTTTAAAAACTTTTCACAACACTAGCCGGTCCATTTTCAGCAAGGTCCACGGCAAGTCAAAAATTAAATAATTCAAATAAAAAAGAATAAGCCTCGGCCATTAAAGCACGCTGTCTTGTTGAAATGCCAAAATAAAGCGAGTGTTCAAAAATTAAATTTAAAATGAAATAAAAGGAAAAAATAAGAGCCCAAATATCAAAGAAAAAAAGGTTGATTCTTGGTTCAATGCTGACCACCGAATGAATTTAAATTCTCCAGAGACTGCCTTTTATAGGGTTCAGGTCCCATTCAAATACAGGTATGTATTTCGATAAAAAATTTCGATAAGCCAATTCGATTGAAAAGGTTTAAGTTTAAAACAAAACCAGACCGTTTTTATTTATTCTTTTTTTTTTTCTTTTTATTTGTGTTCACAAATTTTAAAAGTTTAAAACGGGAATTCTTCCCCTCAAACATTTTTCATATCTTTCAAATCCCCACAAAATTTTCTCTTCCTGAATTAAAAGAATTCATTTCATCGCCAATTCCCATCCACGAAATTGTTCGAGTGCATAGGAAAAACGAAAATAAAGATATGGTGCCTACTCCAGGGTTAAAATAATCTTTGAAGGTGCAGAAATTCCGGAGGAGGTCGTCTTCTTATATACTAAAGTTAAGGCCGAACTTTTTGTTCCATTTAGTCAGTGCTTCAGGTGTTTCAGGTTTGGACATTTCGCTCAACACTGCAAACAAACCCATGAAATTTGTCGCGATTGTTCCCTTTTGCATTCAAGGGAACAATCAAACCAAAGAAATGTAATGTTCTCAAGTGTGCAAACTGCAAACAGCCTCATTCTGCTACTGAGCTTGAATGGCCAGCAAGAAAGAAGGCTTTTGCTATCCAAAAATGCATGACATTTGAAAATCTTTCCAGAGTAGAAGGCAAAAACAAGTTTCCTGCTTTATTTGAGAAGCAATCTGCTAACTCTTTCGAAATTTTTAATTCATCTGATTTTCCTCTGATTCAGATCCAGAAAAGAAATGCCAGTAGACAAAAATATTACAAAACTTAATTATTATCGGATGCTATAATTTTTTTTTTTAAATAAAAAAAAAAAAACTAAAAAAAGTAAGAAAGGAAAATATGGAAAAATTAGCAGATAATTTGACAAATCCAAAGTCAGTGAAAGAAATGTGGCAAACTATCAAATCTTTAAAATTTTATAAGCAAATTAAACCCACTAGCAGCCAATATAAGGATTCTGATCACACCGCTTTCCTACATCAGATCTCCTCAGCCCCAGACACCCCAGAATGTATTCAAAAGGAAGTTCCCTCTTTTGACATTCAAACTATAAATAGATTGTACTTTCCGGCATCTGATCTCACTAAATTTTTAAAATCACGTAATCCTAATTCTGCGAAAGGTCTAGACTACATTTCCTGTAGCATGCTTCTCTCCTTACCCCCTGACGAAATCCAAAATTTAGTATTTATGGTTAATGAAATTTTTAACCATGGCATAGTACCCGATTCTTGGCGTAGAATAAAAGTTGTTCCAGTCCCTAAAAAGAACACCGATTCCTCAATAATTACAAATAACCGTCCAATTTGTCTTTTAAGTGTTCATGTCTTATCAAAGTGTAATGGGTAACCGTTTGTAGGCGAGGGGTTGGGGTGCTCGGATATGGCCGCACGTATGATTTTCCGGCTACTGGCTCGGCAGAGAAGGGTGATGTTAGAGTGCCATGTCCTGAGGCCTACGGGCTTATTATAATAAAAAAACGTGCAAGACGAACCAAGAACAACAAGGAACAGACCGGACAGAAAAATTCACGAGCTATGACAATTTTTTTGGACAACACTATCTCGGGGTCAATCGGGTGGATCCGCTGCTGATGTTGCGGCTCCTTTTTGTGCCCACCAAACCTTGGCCATGGTTTCCTTTCATTATAATATGACACCCCTAGAAGGTGTTAGGGAAGGGGTTCCTTAGCGGAGATCAAGATCGTGGTTTTCTTAAAACATTATAATGATTTTATTTAAATAAAGAAAATTTTACTACTCGCATATTACAAAAGAATATTATTTATTTTAGGTAGAAATAAAAATTATCAAGCGCAAAAATAAGAAAAAATTCAAATAATTCAAAACCAAACTAATTTTACAAAATTGCCTTAAGGGCCTCTCGTTGGCAGCATATATACATGCCAAATATATTCATTTAAATTGCTTTTATATTTTCTGTTTAAACTTTACGGGACTTTTATGACCGTCAGGTGCTCTTTTTTTTTTTTCTATATTTCATAAGTTTGGCTCCACTCACACTACAGGGAACTCTCGATATTTGTTACAAAGGCAATGACGGTGTACAAAGGGAAAATTCCACTTACATATTTTTTCCGTTTTCCGGCAGGGATCCACGAAAGCGCTTTCCTGGGCTGCGGCTGAAAATTAGAATTCACGATTTTTTTAAGAGTTTCTGTCCCTTGTAGGGAGGTCTCACTTTGCTTAAGAACTATGCACCTTGCGCGATCATAAGGCCTGTTAAAGGGTCAATGCCCTTTCTAAGTTAAGAAAAAAACTGCTAAGATTCTCGACGCCTGCATATCTCTCTTAATTCAGGAACAGTGTTAACTTCCACGTTTAAAATTTCGTGGCGGATCTCCGGTCTCAAACTATTTTTGAGTACTCGGACTAATTTCGCCGTACTCCATGGTTGCTCCAACTGATCAGTCAACACTGATACGCTGTCAAAGAAACTATCAAAACTTTCATTGGGTTTTTGCTTCCGGTTTCGTATTAATTCCTCGATGTCGCCGTCATCTCTTCCCTGTCTAAACTGCATTCGTAGGGCTTCGCATAATCTATCCCAACGCACGACCCCAACAGACTTGTGAAACCTCCAGTAAAATTCATTCGCTTTTCCTTCAAACAAAACATTTGCATTTCGGCATAGTATCCCGAAATTTCCTTCTAACGTTTGGTGGGTCAGCGCTTCGACTCTGTATATGAAATTGTCTACTGTTACCCCGGTTCCAGAGTATTTTATTTTCCAACCATTTAGGATTTAAGCTACCTTATCGGGTCTTTGCTCTAACTCACTACCTCTGCTATGGTGTGACCCTGGAGACGCTATGGTCGGTCCTGACCTGATCCTGTTTGCGGAAATATTTTCCAGATTCATTGAGTCTCTATTCTCCGTAACCATTTCACCTTCTCCTCTTGGTCTTTCGCCTTCGTTCAACTGAAATGTGCCTGCGTCATTGGACGTGGAAACATTCGGTGCCCCTAATAATCGTTGTAAACAGGCTCCTACACAGTTTCTAGTTTCGGACAGGATGGCTGAGAGTCTTTTCTCCATTTCCGATAACATCATTTCGTTTGCGACCCTATCACCTTCCAACGAGCTGGTAGAAAGCGAAGCACTGGGGTTTTGCCCTATTTCGGTGGAACTTCCGCCATTGTCGCCTTGACTGTAAGAATCACTAACAACTACACTCTTACTAGGTTCCGACTGCTGAATCCGAGATCTGGAACGGGTTTCGCGCGCTTCTGACGCTTTACTTCCCGATGGACCACATTGGTACTTGCACACCGGACAGAGTCTGCTTTTCTGGAAGTGGGATTCTATACACCGCCTATGAAAATCGTGATTACACGGCGTTTTTAAAGATTCTGTTAACGATTCTATCTCTCCCTTGCAAAGAGGACATGTAGGCTTTGAGCTATCTCCCGAGGCTGTCCTATCAGGGGATCGGTCCAAACCCATTTTGAACTATTTTTATATATATTAAAAGTCTAAAGATTCAACGACAGAAAAATTGTTCTAGGAAAATAAAAAGATATCTGAACTGAACTCAAGCTTAATGTCACGCGTATCGAAGGTTTTCATTCGCTCACAAAGTTTCAACGCAAAAGTTACAATAGGTTCGAATTTCTGCTTAGAGAACAATCATCTCTAATTTTCAGAAAATTCGTAGAATTAATCTTTTAACGAACTTGGTCAATGCCTTTCCTAAAAATGTAGTCTTTGATACCAAGTTTGTATCTATCGGATTTTTATTTATTTATTTTTTTTTTTTTAGAAGCAAAATAGAATTTAGAAGTTGATGTTTTCACTAGTAAATTTAGGTTAGTACACTGCTCGTGAACTTGTGCACTAAATTCCTGTAAAATGTTGACTAATGATACCTCTATTAGGAATCGGAGAGACTTCCATGGGTAATACTATTGGCCGGACAGACAACTAACCTCAGTTTTGTAATCTGTATTCACGAAATAATTTGTATTAACTCCGATGGCTATTGGAAGAAATATGTAGCTATCTTCCGAGTTAAGCTTTGGGCAGAAAAAGTTATACTAATATCATCTCTTCTGTGATCCTCACTACTTCGGCTTTTAGCCAAACCTCTGGGAAAACTAAATTAATAAAAAAATAAAATTTGAAATTCTATTCGTAAGTCCCTATGAGTGTTTACTGTACTCACAGAGGCCCCTGAACGTTGGGCGCCACTTTTCTTTATGATTATTAATAAGAAAAACTGTAACGTGTAACGGTGTGTGTGTAGAAGGACTCGTCCTTGCTTGGGCACGCTGTAGTGTCCGGCTCTTGCTCGTCGGCTTAGGGGGTGGTGGTCTTGCTTCGGACGGATCGCACGGGTTACACATTAATAATCTAAAGACCAGAAATTGAGCGTGCTAGCGACAAACAAATTGTAAGATTGAACCGGTAGAAATTTAAAGAAGTTTCAAATTTTATCGAAGAGAGTAGAGGGGTGTGTAAGCGCGAAAGTGTGAGCGAGGCGATACCACTGATGTATATGTGGTCGCGTTTAGCCCTCCCAACCTATGATCACCATCCTTGAGATCCACTCTGGTGACCCCTTTTTTCCCCGACCGCTAAGACATTAGCTGAGTTCAGATAATTCAGTTTTAGTTAAATTTCATAATTCAATATTGACACAGTTTAATATTAGAGATAAACTTAAAATATAACATGTTGATTAGGGCCAAAATTTGTTCAAGATTTAAATGATAAAATTATATATATACGGTAAAAATTAAGGGTAAATAAAAGGAATCATAATTAACGCTAGAAGATATTTGAACTAAAAGTATCTAAAGAATTCTCAAATTTAGGTTTATGGTTTCTTTTCATCTCTTCAAGTTGCTCTTAAAAAAAATATATAAAATGGTTTTAATAGCTAGGAATAATTCAAAATTTATTTACGTTAAGTTTTTCTCCACACATAAATTTTAGCTTTTGAAATATACAGAAAGTCGCATTCTTTACTTTAGTTTTGCACACTACGAGGGAATTTCATAATTTAGGCAGAGTTTTAGATCTTTAGTTCTTTAGAGAGCGTAAAATATAACAAGCATGCAATAAAAGTGACTCACGATTTTTACTCCCGATCCAGCGTCGAAAGATTGATCTTCCTCGAGCTGAAAGCTGTAAATTGACCCAAAAGCGGTCTTCTTCGACTTAGGTGGTAAAAGAAATTTCGTTCTGCGCAAAAAATGTAGAGTTCCCTTTTCGTAGAGGGCGCGGGAGACTTACTTTAACATGTAAAAGCTTTGAGCTTATATGTGCATGCACATACATATGTACACGGAGAAAATTTAAACTCAAATAAAGTTAAAACTAAAAAAAATTATATACTTAATTAAACTTCAAAATTCATATCAAAACTTTTTGGAACTTGACGCTAAACAAATTTTGCAAATTAAAATTAATTAATATTAATTATTTATTTTTCTACACTTAGGAAAATTTCTTTAGGTTAGAAACACGTGATTTAGGGTGATCCCATATTTTAAAATCTTAAAATTTTTAAAGATTTTGGCGAAAAAGTTATGTACAAGCCAGTGAAACTAGCCAGAGACCGAACGCTGGGCGACGACGATAATACCACTGATTTTTAGTTCCTGATTTCTGATTAGCTCTTCCTTCCAAATTCTGCTCCTTCTTTGATCCCCATTAAATTTGATTTGGGATTAAGGGCAAGAACTAGAGCAAAAAAAATAACCCTAATGTTAGGGAGCACCGATCCGCACCGTTCGTAGTTTTTGTTACATACCTAGAGTTCCTGCCCATCCAAAATTTAGCTGTTGTGGGCCGGTTTGCAGATCGTTTGCCGGTGAAGACTTCCAATAGTGTATATTCCCAATTGTGGTTTAATTTAAAAAAAATACGAGTTTACTAATGATTTTAAATCGGTAGAGACTCGACTGTCGTCTACGACTGCGCACACCACAAAGAGATCGAACCGGGTCGCACCAAAGCTTTTAAAAGCATCTGCAGCGGAAATGACCCTGGTCTAAACTGTCATCCATATTTTAGAACCACCCGCTAATCTACCCTGATTATTACTCGAGTAATTAGGGTAGTCTAAATAGCTTAACCGGTAACACCTAGTTTTCCTAGCGCCACCTATTGCACGTTTCTGTCTGCCAAAGTTCTAACGTGTGATCTGTCCACTCTGAAGAACGGTCTCCTAGACTTTTCGTAATTAACGGCCATTTGAATCAGATAATGCAGTAATCTTTTCATTTTTTCTTAATAACAGTAGCATTATATTTATTTATGTCATCATTTTCCATAATTTTTGTTCCTCCCGATTTCTTTTCCTTTTTTTTTTTTTTAAAACGTCCCTTCAGACCACCGCTACATGTTAGACCAAAATATGAATACACCTGCTCTTCTTTCGATTGCATTTCGAAAACGGTGACAAAAGGTATTAAGGTTCATGCAAATTTCTTCCTTAGGAAATCCCTTGGACTTATTAAATCGACTCCCATTAACATAATATACCATTAAGCAGGTGAACTTCCTCCGGAATATAGATTAAAATTTTCTACTGCGAAAGAATTGGCCAAAATTTTCGCTTATGTTTTACCAGCAGCCTCTCTTTTGGCTAATGATTTCGCAGCAAAAAACACTAGCTACATAAAGGTTTACTCGGAATTCAAGGATATTTTTGATTCAGTTGCTAATCTAAACGTTTCTTATTACAAATCTCGAAAAATTTCGATGGATGTGGATTTGGAATGTGGAAGGTCGTTATCCCAAATAAGAAATCGTCTAGCACGTCATTAGTTAACTCGCTTTTAAAAGAAAAAATTGACTTTTTAAATAAAAAAGGTTTTGAAATCCTTTTTACTGACGGCTCAGTTCAAGAAAATTGTACAGGGTGTGCCTTTGTACATTCAAATTCTAATACCATTAAAAGTTTTTATGCTAACACTAAACGTTCCTCGCTTACTGCCGAGCTAACGGCCCTGGAGAAAGCCATCAACTTTGCTATTTCAAAAAACTTCATGAAAGTAGCCATCCTGACTGACAGCCTGGGTGCGTTACAAGCGCTGAAGAAATGTTGTGTTTCCAACTGCATAGCTTTAGATATCCTCAAAAAAATTGAAAACAGTCAAAGTATCCTCTATTTCGAATTACATCACATACCCAGCCATCTTAATATCGAAGGAAACGACTTGGCGGATTCAGCAGCAAAAAATGCCAGAAACGGTGGCTCATATATTTCCCTGAGATATACTCTTAATGATGCCATCACTCATTTGTATAATCGAATTTTGTTGGATTGGGAAGGAGAATATAACTCTTTCTGTATAGAAAGAAACAGAGGTTATTGCCTATTATTTCCGTTTGTTATTGCAAAACCGTGGTTCAAAGACAAAAACTTTTATGGGACGGCCAAATATATGTTCCCCAATTTCCTGGTTGGTTGGAAGTAACTTAATAAAAAAAAAAAAAAAAAAGAGTATTAAAAAGTTCTTTCGAAATTTGTATCCTACACAATCTTTTGAGGCGCCACCTGCGTTGCCAAACTTTGAAGTTTCCTAGAGAAATTTTTTTCAATTGACAAAGCTTAAAAGTGTTGAAAAAGTTGGGATTTTTACTGTTAAACTTTTAACAGAGAAAAAGTTCTGTAAAAATTAACAGTACTTGAGAGGTAGTTTGAGCGGGCAAATTTGAATTTGTTTTACTTTTAAATTTGTTTTAAATTTTACGTTTTTCAACTTCACGCTACAAAAGGAAAAAAAATGTGTTTCCTAAGACAGTTAAGATAGTTTGGCTATGGCCGGCAAAATCGGCGAAACGCGAGTAAGCCCTTTATTTTCAGTCTTCTCAGTCAGTCCGAAAAAAATGATTAGATTTTCAGTAAAATAACACCTAGTTCATGCCAACTTTTAATCAATTTGGATGTTTAAAACTTAAGATATCGAGTCATAGATCAATGTTTGTTTTTTTTAGATAAATAAGCGATCACAAAATTAAAACGGCCCCATCTTCGAAAATAATGAAAATTTTTAAACAACTTTTTATTTCTTATTCTTTTTAAGTCAGATAGGGCTCAGATATTCTTAAACATATTTTAAAATAAAATAAAATATTTTAAATGAATTAATATTCTAGAGGACCAATTTAAGTCCCACGCGGGTAAAATACACAAAAAGGGTAATTCTGATAACAATTCGTCGGAATTTGAATAATTCTTAAAAGATACACCAATATTTAAATGTCGAAAATGTAAATATATGTAATTACATATACACATTACATTACATATGTATAATTATACAAATTAGGTACTTGAACTATGAAACTTTATCGACTTTGCATAACAATATTTCATTGATTTTTATGATTATGATTATTCTTATTAAATTTAATACATTCTTAAATTATAAGAAATAAATTTACTTAAATTAAAAATAATTTATTACATTTTTTAATAGGTATAATAAAAATGTAAAAAATTAACGTATCAAATTGAAAATATGTACTTTTTAGAAAATGATGTTCCTCAAATATATTTATTTTTGTAATTTGTAATTCTTTTTCAAAAGGGTCAAGGTCAAGAGCACATTTTCGTGCTGTCATCATTGGTGGGCGGCCACAGCTGAAGGATCTATATTTAAATTGGATAAAATCTATGAAAAATCAAGAAGCGCCACAGTCATGAGAAATAAAAATAGATTATTCGCTACAATTGGAAAATAAAAATCTAGGTATATATTTTTATAAAAAAGAGATTTTAGAAAATTAAAAAAGCCATTGATGCAAATCAAAAACGAGCTAAGCTTTTTGTTGCCAAAGTAGATGTAGCAGCACCTACTTAATTTCTTTTTGTTAAAAGCCTTGGCAACCAAAGCTTGTTTTTGGGGAATTTTTTCGAAGCGTCAACCGCAAGAATGTTGTGTCAACAATTAGCCGAAATTGGCAATTTATTTTAAATGCTCTTTTCCCACTTAAAGGCATATTGCAGTAAAACCTGAATATAGTAAAACAAAAATAGCAAAGTCGAATAAAAACAACGAAAGTGCAGTTAAATGGGAATCCGGTTCACGGGACGATGACAAGAATTAAAAGTTGTTCAAGGCGCAGAAGCGGCAACAGCTGGAGCTTCGACGATCAACATTCCAGATTCCAATCTGGACGACACTACAATAGAGCTAGGGGCTCACAAGGGGCCGGTAAAAGGGCCTCGTATTGAAAGGCCGGCTTCATTGTCAATCCGAGAACGTAGCTTGGCGCGCGTTCCCTGCCCACTTCTCCGGATTCGCCGAAGTCGGTTTGCCGCTTTGAATTTCTGATTTCCTTACACCTCGAACTGTTTTGGTCAAGGGATGGCCCCCGGGTTCAGGTTCCAAGAGCGACATTCACTTTTTCTGCCACTGACGTGTCAATGAATGCTTGTTCTTGGGATACCCCTTAAGAACAGTGGGGTATGAGGATTTTAACTGAAGGATAAAAATACAAAATAATACATAAATTTTAGTGCATATAAAGTTAAATTTAAAAACAGCTTTTTACGTTTAAATAATTTTCTATATTTTTTTAGGTTAAACAATAATTATAATATGCAATAATTATAATACTGACTTGTTTTGGGAAAAGTGTTATAACATCAACATAATTTCGTCATGAAATTGGTCTCGTTTTTGTTCAGGACTAATGAGACAATATTGATATGTGTCAAAAATGATACTATTTCTTGAAAGTTTCTTGAAAAAAAGACAATATTGATATGTGTCAAAAATGATACTATTTCTTGAAAGTTGCACCGAAAAAATAGCGTCAAAGTCCGAAAAACATGAAAAAAATTCAAAAATGTCAGTTTCTTGTGTAAAAATTTTATCCTTTTTGTTTAAATAAATTGAAGATATATTTTTTTTCATAAGCTTTCACAACATTTAACTATTAAAAAACGTCGGAAATCGTCTTCAAATTACGCGTTAAACAATTTTTAAGAGCAAAAAAGTCACGAAAACCCGTTTTTTCGAAATAAATCAAGATTTTGAGGGTGTTAGAAATATTTCACACACGGTTTTGTACTATATTCGACATAATAAACAATTCCTACTAGGTCTGTTTAAAATTTTCCTCCCATTTTTATTTTTTTTCTCACTATGTTATGCTTCTGACTTTATGAATTCTTGAATTTAAATAACCTCGGTTTATGCATACATATGAGAATGCTTGAAATGATATAAGCTAAACTTCATCGGGAAAAAGTATGTACTTTTGGTTTTAGTCTGTTAGTTACCCAATATAAGTATTATCCCCTATTTTAGTCACTACTTTATCGTCTATCTTCGTTTCTGATATTAGCGCTCCTTTTGTTAATATGTTTCAGTTTGTAAAACTTCAAGACTTTAAAATTTTAGTCAAAATTAGAGGGTAATCGAATTCATGAAAAGTCCATCGCATAAACGCAGTATGTGCCAGCTGCGTGCCTTGGAATAAATATAAATAAAGCCAAATTCGTACGCAACCGTTTAGTCTGAAATTTTTCATAAAAGCCAACACACGTTGAGGATCGCGAGCGACGATCGCCAGTTTAGGGTAACTTACACAAAAATAACTGTATGACCGCGATAACAACAATAAAAGTTTATGCAAATTCTCGTGTCTCGGTGTGTGTTGCTTGAGTGAGACAGTGTGTTTGAGCGATTTCCGGTTTTGAGATGGCCGAATTGTTTATAAACAAACAATTTTAATTTTGTTTGGATTTTTGCAAATATATGTATATCTTGGGCAAAAAGAATTTATCGTGGGAACTTTTATGCTCCTCGGGACTGAAAAAATAATTTCTCGTGCCATAAAAAAGTGATAAATAGTGCCTAAAATACCGACAAATATTTACACCTTGAAACAAAAAATCAAATAGAAAACATGTGTGAATTATATATATAATATTATATATTATATATGAATAGTTAATTAATAGATATATGTAGAGTGTCTTAAAATTTTTAATTGCTTAGTTTGTTTAGAGATAAAGATTTTGGGCATGAAATCGGAACTAAGTTTGGAAGTGTATCCCACTAGATGACCAAGGTCTTATGATCTCTAATATTGACGTAATATTGGTCGTGATTGAACTCGGCTCAATCAAAGCGTGACTATGGTGTCTAGACAATTATTAAGAAGCGCTTATCATAAGTACTTTATTACAGGGAAGAGTGATGAGAGCTAGCTCCGCTTCGATTAGGGATTATATGAATATAAGCTATAGTACTGGTTTTCCAGATCTTCGAAAAGAAAATTGTCGATTGTTTCGCTACTGGCGAATAACAAAATCAGCGTGTTTGTTTACACAATTGCTCACCTTGAACTCCAGCCAAGCTTGTTCAACAGGTGATTTCGGTCGCCAATTGACATAATTCTCGGCGTTTTAAATTCAAATTGGAATTGAATTACGAACGGCAACTAAAACGGAGAATGGAAAATAATGACCAACTGTGACAGGGGAAACATGGACAGAATTTTATTTTCCTAATATATTTAAGGGCCCATACCATAAAAGATAGTATATGAAAAGTACAAGTCTCGAATAAAACTAAGAATAAACAAATTATTAAATATAATTTTAGTTTTTTTATAAATAAAACAAAACTTACATATTTAAACGTTCTTACAAAAACAATTAATTTAGATAATTGAAAGATATCACTCATACGCACTGTAAACAGAATAGAATTTTTTTTTTTACAAATTCATGATTTCAAAATTGAATACATTATATACAAAAATTGCTTATACGTTGTATGTGCTCTACAGTGGTGTCCCGTAATATTATAACCTGTCCAGAGTGCCTCCCACTGCACTCGGCTGTCCATTCAAAATATTAATAAATACAGCGACTAATTGAATGAGCGGGTGAGTGAGAGTGTCGGCAAGTTGCTCGTTGTACTCGCAAGTACTCACTTTCACACTCATTGGAAGCGGTTCCCAGCTCGGTTTCGTGTTCTGCCGCCGTTTATTTGCCGTTTCCTCAAATCATTTAAGCGCATTTGACTATTGTTTGTCTTTCAACACAGAACAGAACAGACCAGAATCCCATCTAGTTGGCCGGCGCAGATAAAAACGCACAGCAGAGCCCCAAATCAATATTTGAACTGACAAAGTAACATAAATAAACGGCTTGAGTGTGTGAAAACTAAACTACAAAATGAAGCTGATTTGCGGAGTATTGGCGATCGTGGTTGCTCTCAGTGGAGTCTTGACGCTGCCTGGTGAGTTAAGTTGGATGAAAAAAGCTTTAACAGCGCAATAAGCTTGAATCTATGGATCGAAATACACATGCATATTCATACCTAGATAACCTTTTAACCTCTTCATGGAGTGAATGATAAGCTCTGGAAATGCCCAGAACACTGTTTGTTTATTAATCTTTTAATTATCCGGTTCAGTCCGGTGGCATCTCATTATTATTTCCTGGAATTTTAGGGCTGTGTTGGTGAACTGAAAATAATAATTATTTAAAATAGGTATTTTTTACACACTTACTGCAATCTGAGTTTTTAAGTCAGAATAGTCGACTATTCTGGAGCATAATGATGGTTGCTCCTTGATAACAAAGCGAGACACTACAATCAGTCAAATGCATACTACAGATACACTAGTTACTACAAATGGCAAAATATCAGAGGCCCTCGGAATCGCGGCTCAGAATTTGAGATTCCGAGAGCGTCGTCCTTATTGTCATCATCAGCGTTTGCTGTTCGGCTGCCACTTGAATGCATAAATTGCTGGAGAAGCTGCCAGTGAATTGCAGATTGCAGATGACGGGCTGCAGGCGAGTCGGCGTGGCAGTGGGGGCAGCCTTTTCAAGTAGTCAGATTCCCTGCAGTCCAAATCATTTGCAAGGAATATGGAAATTTAATGCAAAACTCTTAAATTTGCATTTTTAGGTACAAGTGCTTCAGATAATTCAAAATATTTGCCCTTTTGGTTCAATAAATAGAAAAAATGACAAAGGGCTGGAATGTGGCTTCTAGAAAAATTATTTTTTTTTTTAATGAGAAGAGATTGTATATATCGTTAGAAAATTAAACACATTTTTCAAAAGAGAATACAATTTTAAACATTTGCGGCATTTGTGGCTTTCTCCGAAATTACACACCTCTCGTCTCGGTTGAACGAACTCAGCTGTAAAGTTTATGCGCCCGAGTTGTGCCTTTTTGTCACCCATTCGGCGGCCTGATTGCAAGTGAAATTCTTGGGCATTTTCTTCTGCCTTTTCTTCTCTTCTTTTCTTAATTTTGTTTTTATGGGATCGGGCCATGTCAGTGTCCCATGGCCAACAGAATTGGGTTAATTACGGCCATAATTTGCGTTTAAGGCCTTTTCCAGGGAACGTCTCTCTCTCGCGTCATGCTCGAAAGCAATTGCAATTGCATGTCCACATAAATCATTTAATTTGAATTCTTTTATTGTTGTTCGTATGTGGAAATATGCGAGGAGTTATAAAGCCCAAAATAATTATAATTGTATTATTGGTGAATTATTTTAATTTACATTGTTGGAAGTTGGTGTGGAATTGCCGGCAATTTGCTTAATTTAGGGGATTATTTATTTGTGCAAATTGAAGTTCATTTTTAGTCCCATACAAATGGTTATTGGGAGTTGATGAATGTTTAGCTAATTAGCATTTCATTTAAAATACGGCCAATTACAATGAAGTGGAAATGTTCCTAATTCCTTTATTTTCTGACCCTGGATTCGTTCTAAAAAACAGAAAACAATACTAAAGATAACTACGTATGTTTTTTATGTACATACATATGTAGATTAGGAAGTTTAATAATATATTTTCTTTTAATAAATCCAAAATTAGTTACAGGATTCGGGGAATGAGATGAAGATAAATGAGAATTGGATGGGAATGGGATAAATGGGAATTAATTTGTAATTTTAATTAACTTACAATGATGTGGATATGTATATGCTTTTGCGGATTCTTAAATGCTGGAAATTTCGAAAATAAACAGGGGTAAAAACAATTATATTAAAGAAAGCTTAGATTTGAAAATGCGTATTATCGTTTAAAGAGGTTCTCCGGTTCTATTTTGAAAAAGAATTGTGCTAAAAAGACGTTATTGGTATCATTTTAAATAAACCTTACTAATGAGTTTGTAATATTAGGTCTTATAAATCAAGTAACATAAAATAAAAATAAATCATCATATTAAATTGAATCGAATTGCAAATTTAAAGTCGAATTTTAATTTGTTGATTATTTAAAAAGGTTTTTGGTCTGGCTTTTTCACCTTTAAAATTGTTGTACCAACCTAGTTGTTTATTCAGGGAAAATAAGCCCATTGTATTTTTGTTTCCCTTTCCTTTTAATTTTATGTACAACTTTTGAATATTTTTAATGGGACACGCAGTGAAATTTAAAAAAAAACAAGAAAGGAAAGCTAACTTCGGGCGAAGCCGAAGTTGATATACCCTTGTAGCTAAAACAGGATATATATCGCTAAAATCGTTGAATAAAAAATAGTTGACCGATTCTTATGGGAATATCATAATATAACCAATAAATTACAAGACAAAATCACAAGACAAAGAAACTGATTTTGAAACAAAATCACAAGCTTTAAAACTGAGAGACTAGTTCGCGTAGAAACAGACAGACAGACGGACAGACGGACATGCTCATATCAACTCAGGAGGTGATCCTGATCAAGAATATATATACTTTATAGGGTCGGAGATGTCTCCTTCACTGCGTTGCACACTTTTGACCAAAATTAAAATACCCTCTGCAAGGGTATAATTAAGGGGAGAATCTACTGCAATTTTTTTTCGTTAAAACTACACGAGAGTTGACATTTTTAATATTGTTGTCAGGGTTGTAATGATCAATCATTTTCAATGGAAATGTATACTATTCTATCCAAACATTTATTGTGATAACGTGACTCTGTATTCGGGACAGAAGAACATGAAGGTTGGATGTTAGTGTCGTGTTTTTCTCTAATTTTTGATGTGTAAATTATTTTAAAACAAAAAATGTATATAAATACGAAATAAGAAATAATTTTTATCTATAATGAAGGGTTTATTGAAATTTCATTAAGGTATTAGTAACAAGCATTAAGGTTAAGTAACAGGTATTTTTTTGCCGTTTTCCAATTAACTTGGTATATGAAGTGGAATGGAACCGGTAACTGGAAAACATTTAATACTCTGTGAGTCACACCGCTGAAACTGTGAGACTATAATCGAAACTAAAAATCCAACTAAGCAGTTTATTGTTCAAGCCAAGCCTTTGCCTAATCAACAATCAAATGCTAACAATGCTCTGGCAAGACAATGGGGAATCCAGTGGTGTTTGTGTCTGGACTTTGGAGTTCAAGTACACACTGTAGTGGCAACTGAATGGCAATTGTCACGAAGGGCTCGCCCTGGCCTGCTCGCCAATTAGGTGGTGACTCAAAGCCGTTGTCTATGATTGAGAACCACTGCAACAGCATCAAAATCACCATCAGCCACTTTGGCTCTGGTTCAATGTCACGTAATCGCTGCAAGCCTCCCTGGAGGTGCGCCTCCCCAGATGTCACCTACTCCAGCCCCACCTCTTAGTTGCCGCCTCTTTATGTTAATTTATGTGCTGGCAAAATGTGCAAGCGCCTCGAATGCTCAGCCACGCATGGCGCAAACCCGAAATCAGAAATAAATTACAGAAGGCAGTCAAGGGCGGCGATGGGTGGGTGGCTGGGCTGTCTGGGAGGATGGTAAATCAGCAGACGAGGCAGTTGCTCATAGTCAGCACAAAACTAGGAGAATTAACCATTACATGATTGCCATTGGGTTATGCGGGACGGAGTTCAAATAAATTAAATAAATATATGTAAGAAAATAAGACCTTATTATACGAGAGTAGAATAGATATCCAGTGCGCCTATTTATTTAAATTACTATTTTTTTCACAATTTAAGGCTCAGTGTAAACAGATACTCGTGTGCCAGTACATTCGACACTGCGAACAGGAATAATTGTATATTATAATGAAATCCCGACATTAGTCAAATACTCAGCTGGCAGTTGCAATGTCAACGCAATGCAGCTTTAAATGATTTGCCAAGGGGGGGTTTTACGGATGGGGATAGGGTTTTTGGAGTGGGGTCAACAGCTGTTGCCATACGTCCTTATGGCGCGCAGGCATGGCTGTAAATTTAATGAGATTCCTGTCAAATTAATTTCCGGTTATGATTAGATTTTCGTTAATAGCAATTTGCGGTTTTTCCTGCCAACCAAAAATATGCGAAATCCAGCTCGTACATTTCCCGGCCCCTTTGGAGCCTTTCGACCAGATTGATTGGCATTTGCATGCGACATAGCGGCATGCAACATTTGCAATGATTGCACAAAGTGTCTGCTGCAATTATCTGTCCAACGAACGGGTCAGAGTCGTGATGAGTCGGCTGCACAATTGATTAACATTAAGTAGTTTAGTAATCGTAAATCATGTTCCGAAGCCAAGCCCACAAGCCTGTCTGGCTTTGTCATTTATGAAAATTTTGCATATCCGGCCGGGCTCAAGATGCTGTAGAGTCATTTGGTAGGATTCCAAAATTGTGGAGTACTGGATGGGGGAAAGATTTTGGGATTTATTTGAGGCTATCCAGAAATAATTGGAGCTCCTTCTCATTATATTCAAATTGTGGGATATTCTCAATAACAGGCTTTGTTCCATGAGTTTAAAAAAAATTTAAGTTAAGGAGAGTATTTCCAAAGTAAAGCCCTAATTAGACGTTTTTAGCGCAAGGGGTGACTCTGCTTGGCACCAGAAAGTACATACCTTTAACGATTTAAAAATCACTTTGTAGCTCAGTGTTCCGGCTCCATCAGACTTTAAGTGAAAGCTTTCAGATCGAGAACGAGGCCCATAATCCATTCACTCCCCAGGCAGACACACAAATCATTAACAATTGCAGCACCTGTCAGGAAATCCCCGTTCCCAATCTCCTCTCCTCCGACACCACACACAAAACCCATTTACAAATCAAGCCCAGAAATCAAATCTGAGCGTTATTTTTTCCCTTTAGATATTTTCTGCACGTACTAACGGCAACAAAAACGATTCTTGATCCAGCAGGAGTAATGAAGGCCGGGCAGACCGAGGTGGGGAAAGCCTAAAATTAAACAATTTTACTTTTGGCAATTTCATTTTTGCTGCTTTTGAGAATAATTTGTTGCATGTGGTGACGTTGTGGAGGCAACAACACACTCCCTGGGAACCCGGGAGGGTGGAGCCCGGGACCAAACAATCAAAATCAAATTCAGATGAAAAAACTCATTTTAAACGCGACAAACGTAACGTTCAATCTTCCAGAACATTGGCTACGTGACACGATTGTCACATTTGGCGAATGGGAGAGAAAATTCGCAATGAATGCGGTATGACTCCAATATTTTATTTTTTTTAGAGGTTTCAAGTTAGTTAGAAGCTTATTCAGATTTATGCAAGGAAAGTATCTAAAACCTTTAATATTTTGACTGTTTTTCTCTCAGTGTTCTGCCACAGACTCGATTATTTTTTCGTTTTTTAGGCCTGCCCCCCGCTTGTTTTTGTTTTGACAAAATGCAAATGAAGTGGAGAGAGGAATGAAAAATGAAGGCAGCACCTGACTTGACTTATAGGATAAGTTGGGGTGGGAGACATGGGCCCGCGCCTGACCTAGCGACCCAAAATTAATTGAATTAAATGTTGATTTTATATTTATTCCGTTCTGTCTCGGTTAGCGGTACTGGCCACTTCCTTATTGCCAGCTGCCTGGGCACGTCAAAATTTGTTTGTCATGCAAATCTTGTTTCCACTGCACTTCCTTGGAGGATGGTGGGCCGACGGGCAGAAGAAGTGGGCCATGGGTGAAAAATCATTCATTGCGTTTTTTGTTTGCTTGTTTGGTTAATGAAGTCGTATTGTTGGCCAAATAAAGCCCAAATGAATAATTGCTTATGAATATGCTCGTTGAATTTGCAATCCCTTTCCGACTTCAAATATGTTTCAACCGATCTCTGAAAATCAGCTATACCTTTCTGAGATTTAAATGATTTCCCGCCAATTTGTCTTGCACTCGTCTGGCCGTAATCCCACATTGAGCTATCCTCCAAATCGCATTTGTTATCTCCTCTCAAGCCATTAGCTGCCCCGTCCACGGAACTTCCATTTCATTGTCGTCTGAGTGATTGAAGCCTTCATATAATTCGAATCTGTCACAGGCCATTCTTCTGGCTGCACTCTGAACTTTCCACAGCCGCGCCGAGTCGCCACTCAACGTGGCTGCCAATCAATTGTGGACAGGGGGAAATAACCATGCAGATAACTAGAACTCCGCCACATCCTCCCATAGGCATGGAATTCGGCGCATTCACATATGTGCACAGAAAGAAAATGTGTACTTTATTTAATAGGCATACCTTAGCACTTCTTTTGGAACTAATATATATATTCTGTTGGATGTTTAAATTGAAATTGAAATGTATTATTTTGAGTGTGATGGGCACTAGCACGGACACAACCCGAAAACGAGACCCGTGTGTGAGCCCAGCTGTTGTTGCAACGCGCCACATTAATCAAGGCACCCACTGCCCCAAGCCGGCCCCCTTTAACACTCGGACGTCATCGCACATCCAGGGGATGGCCGAAAAATCATTGTTGACATTTGTAATTAGAATTGATAGCAAGCAGACAGACAACAGCCCCTAAGAGGGGCCTGGCCGGGAGGGAGGGAGGGCCGGCATTGGCCAGATAGGGGTTCAGACGTTAAACTAATTTCGTTTTCGCTTCTCCAAAGCTCAGCCGAGGCGATATGTGCCCATTTGTGAAGGGGTTCAGCACGTCCATCATTTGTTAAACTTTTTTTCAGACTCAGATGTGATTGGGGAGATACAATGACATATCACGTCTGCACTGGAAGAATATATGCTTTGAAACTAACTTTAAAATGTGTATTTGGATTACTTGAATATGTATTGGTTTTCTGTTTGTATAAAAATATAAGTCTTGAGACAAGTTTGACTGGGAAACCTAAAGAAAAATGTTCTTTCAAGTGTGGGATAAACGCGTTTCTGCCCCACACCCTGGCCATCCACACCGAGCAGGTCAATTGAATGGCATTTCACTCCGAGAATGACAGCAACTAAGCTTCGGTCTGCACTTTCACTCGACTTGGGGTGGCTGGGGCAGTGCGTGGGTGGGGCGCTCGAAAGCCGGCTTTGATTTCACTTTCGGCTCGACTGCTGTTGACATTTGTCTCCTGACCCCCACTCGCCGCCCCTCAAGTGCGACTGTGTGTGGCATCAAACTAATTTTCCTCCTGTTTAGAGTTCTTGAACGTGACACAAGTCTGCACTTCGGCCAGGCCCCAACCAACCCGCCCCTTAGGGCCATTGCGATTGCTTTGGCTTCGACAGGCCTTCGACTGTCCTGGCCATTGGTTTTCAACTGATTTGAAATCATTTTAACCCAAATTGCATACAATCCAGTTTGCCAGGAGGCAGGCATTCCGACATCCTGTCCACACACACCCTCCTGCCGGAGGGAGGATCTTCGGTTGTGTGTAATCGACGTGCGTGTGGCGTGTTGGTTTTCGGCTCAGGCTTTCCAGAGGCGTTGGGGTCCAGCCGCCCAGGTAGAGTGGTAGAGTGCAATAGCTTCAGAAAAAGTGAGCCTGGAATCTAATCCAAGATCTGATTAGGCCAATGGATTACAGTGATATGTGATTTAAAAAGAGAAATGATTTTAGGCATCCTTGGGGAGCTTGAACGAAATTTAAATTAAATTGGAACTTTTTTCATTTTAGTCACTTATTTCCCCTAATCTTAAATCAATAATTAAACAGTTTTCATTGGCACACATATTTTTATCCGAATTGTAGCTAGAATATATTTTTTCCATACTATGCCCCTTTTTGCCAACTACCTGTGCCATTTGTTCTGGAATTCATAAAAACAGACTTTGGAGAAAAAGGAGACTCTTAAAAGATTTGCATAGCCAACGAACTTTTTCGCAACTACAATCATAATTACAAGTAGCCTTAGCCATCCCGACCCTGCCAGCATCATGCCCCCGCCGCACTGGGGCAAGAAACTTTTTACATTAACCAAAGTGCGGCTATTAAAAATTCATTAATTGCATGCAACTGCAAAAAGGCGCAACAGAGGCGGGCAGAAATTCGCGGGAAAAGTTTAATTGATTTGTGAGGGCCAAAATGGTAAAATAATTGATAGATAGACCACAGGATTTGTCGAGTCGGCGACGGGTGGGCGGCGAAGAGCCAACCTTTAATGAGCAAGCCCCGCAGCGAAAGTTGCGAAAAGTTTTGTTTATTGTATTTTCTGAACCATTTTTTCATATTCTGTCCAGTACGCTTTCTATTAATTAGTAAAGTTTTGCCACAACGGTGGCAAATCAAATTTTTTGAAAATTGAATTTGCAATTCTGAATTGGAAATCCGGAAACCGGCAAATGAATTGCGAAAAAGTGGAAAACTTGTCTCGGACAAGCCGGAGCCAGTATTACACATATTTCATCAACAATTTGGACATCAAAGTAATTGAAAACGCATGCATCGATGATGGCGGAAAGCGTATTGCAATTTTGTGTGCTGACCAAAAGCATTTCAGTTGCCACGGGCAGTCGCAATATAAATCTATGATAGCCAGCTCGCCCCACACCAGCCCAGGCCATACTTTTGGCCAGGCCGAAATCCAAACGGGTATGAAATCCGAACCAGCCCGACACTTTTGACTGGCCAGTTTAATTACCATTTGGGGTGCAACGATGGGAAAATATGGAGAAAAGCATTTGAAATTTTCAAGCATTTCCTCTCCTATCGGGGGGAGTACCAGTGCGATAACCAATGCTAGTTGGTAATTACCATCCTGTACCTGTTAGGTTTTTCATAAAACCCTTTGTTTCCACATCTTGGCTTTCAATTATGAGAGCTCCAGTTGAGTAATGTGTGTTTAGAATATATAATTCTCCTTTTGTCATATTTCCCTTGTCATATAATTGTCTATCTCCTCTCTGTGCAACTTGGCTATTTATTTGAGACCATTTTCCTTTAATGCATATTGAAAATATGAGCCTATTCAAAAATTCTATTGAATCTTCAAACTGTCAGCAAAGTTAAATTGATGACATGTTGGAAGTTCGTAAGTTGGCGAATCAAATAAAATATTTTCCGACTTCTATTGAAACTTTTATTGCGGATCTGAGATTCTCGAATAATCAAGACAAACGAAGGTAAAAATCACCATTGCTGGGTTTTGAATTATGCAAAATTGTACAATTATGTTAATTAATTGACGCAGCAAGTCGGGAGCCCTCCCCCACCCAACGCCCCCTGGCCAATTAGCGTCATAAAACGCAGGCGAAGCGAGTGCCGAGGATTTTATTTTGGGCCACTGTGCGCAGAGCAGCGCCAGGAAAGACCGAAAAAATTATATAAGTGCCACGCCCCTGGGCGCGCTGCCACTTGTTAACCTTACATAATTAGCAACAAAAATGTTCGTTGTGTTTAGAACAAAAGCGCAGCGCATTGCAGAAATTTCCACAGGTCGTCCCTTTCGGCCTCCACCCTGCCTCCATAAGGCCGCCAACTGGCTTTATTAATTTCATAATTCAGCAGCGGCAGCAGGAATAATGCGAATGGTGGGTGAAAAGTTGTAGCCCCTGTCTGGGCTTAATTATTGGAAAATTAATGAATCTGCCGTATTAGATGTTTTCATAATTCGTGTGTTCGCGCCGAGTTTGCTTTGCCAAAGCTTCGCATGATTAATTGTGTTGGACGGAAAAACGTAGAGTTAATATTTTTAACAACTTCTTTGTGTAACCGAGAAGTCTCTTTTTATAATTTCATGCCATCTTTAATGGAAATATAGCGAATAAGCTTTCATATTTGCACCCATAGGAGGGGTTTTATACACTAATTTTGTATAAAACTGTAGTATTTATTTGTTTTAGGCTAGTTTATGGTGAAAACTAAAAGTTATCTAGGGAGTAGAGCTAGAGCGAGTAGTGGCCTTAAGCTCATAGAATAGAGTAGGTAAATTAATATAACTGATCCTGGCATAAAATATATATATATAAAAATATCCTGGCAATATCCTGGATAGGGTTCATATCGCTGAAGTAAGAGACACGTTGGTTGCGAAACAGAAGCATCGGATATGCTTAACGTTTATCCCCTCATTTTTTTTTTTTTTTTTTTTTTTTTTTTACCGGTCTTTCAGAATTTGGAAATGGCTTGTGCATCAATAAGAGCATCAGCTAGCATTCCTGTAATCATCATAAAGCTTAGAGGCCCAGACGACCGAGGGGCGCTCAATAAACGATTTGTTAGAATATATTAAGCTATTTTTTTTTTATTATTAAGCTAGGAGGAGTTAGTAAGGAAATTTAAGATTCTATATTTTAAGTTTGAGGGACAGGAAAGAGATGTTATAGCGTAGAGACCATTGTAGTTCGAACATAATACCCTAAAAGGGTCATGCAGTGCATATGTCGAACAACAACGGCTAAGGAACAGAGGACTAAAGTTTCGAGTCCTTCTATTAGGAATGTTAAATTTTAAGCGTGTTAGTAAATGCTGGCTATCTACATCCCCGTTAATAAGGTTATGCAGAAAGACTACACCGAGCATTGTCCTACGATTTGTTAAGCTAGGTAAGTTTATAAGTAAGAGTCTACTATTATAAGATGGAAGGTGAAGATTTGCATCCCAGTTTAGACCTCTAAGTGAAAATGTTAGGAAATTCTATTGTACGGATTCTATGCGGTCCTGATGTACTCCATATTGGGGACTCCAGACACATGAACCGTACTCCAGTATAGGACGGACCAAAGAAATGAATAGTGTTTTAGTTATATAGGGGTCATTAAATTCTTTTGACCACCTTTTGATAAAACCAAGGACTCCTTTAGCCTTATTAACCATTAAGGAAATATGGTCGGCAAATTTAAGTTTGATGTCTAATAGGATGCCGAGATCATTAACCTGGGTCAATTTTTCTAAGGCAATCCCATTAATAGAATAAGTAGCTTGCAGAGGGCAAGAACGATAAAAAGACATATGTTTGCATTTAGATCCATTAAGTATTAGATCATTAGCTAAGCACCATTTTTGAAAGTTATCAAGGTCAGACTGAAGACTGCATTGGGCAGAGATGGATTTGTACTGAAGACAAAGCTTTACATCATCTGCATACATGAGAACTAGAGAGTTCGTTAAAGCAGGGGGCAAGTCGTTTATAAAAAGCGTAAATAATAACGGGCCAAGATGACTTCCTTGAGGGACGCCGGATGTAGCACGGACCAGACGGGACTGTATGTTTTTAAATAAGACTCTTTGTGTCCTTCCATCTAGGTAGCTGGAGATCCACGTTAAGAGGTCTTTAGGAAAACCCAGCATATTCAGTTTACTCAACAAGAGTGAGTGATTAACTGAATCGAATGCTTTGCTGAAGTCTGTGTAAATTACATCGGTTTGATATCCCTTACAACAGCCATCTATGACAAAGGATGTCAACTCCAATAAGTTTGTGGTGGTGGAGCGACGCTTAATAAAGCCATGCTGACAAGGAGTAAGAATCGAAGAGCAAAGGTGTTGCAAATGAGGGGTAATTAATTTTTCAATAAACTTTGGAATTGCCGACAACTTAGAGATGCCTCTGTAGTTGGCAGCCTCGGACTTTTTCCCTTTTTTATGTAGGGGAATTATAAATGATTCCTTCCACATAAGGGGAAAAATCGAGGTTTCCAACGATAAGTTGAAAAGTCTTAGAAGAGGTTTGCACAGAGCCCTGGCGCAGTATTTTAGCACACAGCCTGGTACTCCGTCGGGGCCTGGCGAATAAATGGGTTTTACCCTTAAAAGACCAGATAATAAGTTATTCTCAGAAAAAAACGGACAGAAAATAAGATTTGCTGCTTGAATGTTATATGCGTAAGGCTGATCAGTCAGTTTAGGAGGAGAATAAGTTGTTTGAAAAAATTCTGCGAATAGATCGGCAATGGCCTGATCCGAAGTCGCAGAAGAATTTTCAAACGTAAGCAGGGGTGAAAAAGATACGTGTTTACGCTTAGTGTTTACAAAATTATAAAACTGCTTTGGATCCTGAGTAAATTGAATCCGGCAGCGGTCAATATAATTCCTATAACATTCAGCGTTATGCACGGTAAAATTCGACCGAGCTAGTAGGTATCTTGCGAAATCCACACTACTGCAGGTTTTTTTATATTTAAGTAAAAGCTTATTTTTTTTATTTTTTAAGTTAGTAAGGCACCTTGTAAACCAAGGAGGATTTGCTGAAGCGGACGGATATTTCCAAGGCACACATGAGTCAAAAAATTTATTTAAAGTAAAATAAAATTTTTCTAAAGTGACATTAAGATCAGTGCACGCCAGAATATCAGACCAGTCAAATGTTTCTATAAGGCTATTAAGTTTCTGAAAATCAGCTTTACGGAAACAGCGAATCTTATTTACCACGCTCGGAGACATCTGATCGATACCAGGAGTGGTTTCGATTGAGACCTCCAGCGTGGGGTGATATGGATCCTCTGGGGTTGAGAGGGGAAAAGCTCTGGAGAGAGCAGTACCATCAGGATCAGATACAAAACATAAGTCTAAAAGCCGACCTAGCGAATTTCTAACATGATTGATCTGACCTAGGGTCATGTCAAACATGCACGCGGTGAAGTCATGGTAAGTTGAAAGTGACAAAGATGGTGAGTTGTCGACGTTGGACCACTTTAATTCTGGGATATTAAAGTCGCCCACCGCTACGAGTTGGTCACGATCCGTCATAAGATTAGAGACGTATCGAATGGCGGACAAATGCTGCCAATATGTAGGCGGTTCAGACATAGGAGGTATATATGAACAAGTAATGTATAAAGCTTTGATGGACATAGTGATTTTAACGCAAATAAATTCTATGTCACCAAGCTCATGGGATTTCACCTCTTCAGAAGCAAGAGTAGAGTCTACAGAAATGAGGACTCCACCTCCTCTTCGCTGAGATCGATCCCGTCTAAAAGTGGTGTACTTACTTGGAAAAACTTCGGAGCTAAAGATCTCCGGATTTAACCAGGTTTCTGTAAATGCTATTATATGGGATGCAAAGAAAGAACTATCAGAATATAGCTTGGGGAGATTGCTACGTAGCCCCTAGTATTCTGATAGGTAAGAGTTAGTGGTGGAGGGTTGGTCAGTGGTTTCGATATTGGGAAGTCTCACTCCCACTGGTTTTTGAACTTTTTTCTTCACGGAACTAGGCTGATGTTCTTGGACGAAAAGATTCTCTGGCCAAAAACTGGGAGAGCAAATCGTCTTGAACATCAGCGCGGGCACACGAATCTTGAAAGAAGACGTGCGCCTTGTATAATTATATTTAAATTTTTGTATGTCCTCCACCTTTATATCGGCTTTAGTTTTGGCTTTGATATAAGCCGAGATATCAATCTCTGAAGTATCAGGGGCGAGCCGAGAAACAAATATATGTTTCGATGGAGGAATCACCTGTAAGGGTTTTGGTGTCGCAGGTACTAGAACTGCAGCATCAGTCGGTGCCGGTGGTCCGGACTGTGGAATACCCTTTTGGGTGACCCTAATGGGGGTTTCGTTCCCTAGGACTTGTGGCATCACTTGAAGGGATGCCATGGCGGACATATCAGACAATTGCTCATTATCCCTGAGAAATTCTGACGAATTTTTCTCAGTTCTAGCCCTTGGGGTGGCCAGAGATATAAGCGGCTGCATTAATGTCGGCTGAGCAGGCTGAGGCGGATCGGAAACAGCGGATTTCTTGCGCTTAGGGGACTCGTTTAGCAGCTGAAGGCCACTAAACTGAGTGTGCAGCGCACAGAGCTGGTCATTGATTTTACGAAAACCAGTGATCAGCTCTTTAAATCCATTTTTGGTCTGTCTCATGAACGACCTCATTTCGCCTTGCACAGCACGACAATTTTCACAACAATAATGTATCCCAGACCTACGGGAAATGGCATCCGAAACTGATGCAGTGAAACCGGCACACTTGGCATGTACGACGTTCTCACATAACCAGCAATGGATGGCAGGCTGGGATGAGGAAATTGTCTTGTTACAAGACTTAATGGCACAGACAAGTTTAAATTCCATTTTATTTTTATTTATTTTTTTTTTATTTAATAAAACAAAAATTAATATTTAAAAAGTTTAAAAACACAATACCTTGAACCACTGTGCCAAATAGGAAGCCAAAGCGGGAGCTTTGAATAGTGCAAAAGAGAAATGCAGAAATAAAGATAAGCCGGGGAAGAAGCAGAGCTGAGCTATGCTTGGAATTGAAATTATTCAATTTATTAATTCGACTCAAAATATACCAAAGCACTCGCGAAGCGATACGGTTTAGGCTTTAAGATTCTTAAGATTCACAAGGTTTAATTCACAAGTATGTAAGCACCGGTTTACCAATATTTATAATAAAACGCAGTGCGCTTAAGAGAAAGAGAGGGAAGTCTGAAGTCATTGTTTGGTATTATTTGGTATTATTGATGATAGATACTTGGAACTTTTTTCTTTTTTAGATTTTGTATTTTAATAAATTGGTTCATTATGATATTCTCATAAGGATCTCATAAGGATAAGCCAACTATATCCGATGCTTGCGATATATATCCGGTTTTAACTGCAAAGGCATATAAACTTCGGCTCCGCCCGAAGTTAGCTTTCCTTTCTCGTTTCTTAATAATATACAATGTTTTGGAAAAGGTCAATGAAAGATAAGCTAATCTTTTTCATAAAAGTTTGTGAATTTTTTTAAAGTCCAAGTATTTAATTGAGCGAACTTGTGTGTAAACCTAAAATATTGACAAGAATTATAAATAGGTATCTTAAACTGGTTTCCCACGGGACTTGAGTATTTTGAGTATTTTCATAGAAATAAATACATTCATAGTGTATATTTGCCGAAAGGTAGCTCACTTTCGTATGCACCACGAATTGTAAATATTTGCATTTGCAAATGACGTTCAGGTGTGCCGCCCCCCACTATTTGGGGTTTTTTGTTCTTTGACCTTTTCCACTATTTTTTCATCGTTCGCTGCTGAGGACAGTTTTATTTTTTGTTGTAGAAGTCCCCGAAACATATTGTGGGGTTTCGTGTACATTTCTCATAAATCGGCTTAAAACACAAATGCATAAAGGGAGCAACAGCAGTGCATTTGTTTGCTCAGGGGTGCATTCAGGGGTGCATCAGACATTATCCTGTGACCGACCTCGTGCCCCTTAGGGGCCAGGGGTCACATACGCACGCCGTCTGCGCAAGCAATTTTACGGAGCCGGGGCAGTAAAGCTTTTCATATTTCACATTTCATTCCAACCGGAGGCGAACTGCACTGCCCTGAGATGCGACGTGGGAAGTTAAGTCAGCTTGACTTATTTGTAACGTCGTTAGGGAAAGCCCCACAATGGGTGTTATATAAGTTTGACTCCAGCGATTCTTACTGAGGACTGAGTGTCTAGTATATCTAGTATAGTATCTATCATTTGAGACAATTGCAATGTAATAATGAAACAAATTCTCTTTAAAAAATTGGATAGGACAACATTAAAGCCATAATAAAATGTTCAGAGCTAGAAGGCTGTTCTGAGGGGTATTGCCTGGTCGGAACATGTTCTTCCCCAGCCCCCAATTTATGTTATTTGTACTCCCACTGGCCACTTGTTGTGAGACGGCTGTGCTGCGTTGTTTTGCCTGTTGTCGCTGTCAGTGTCAGCCGCCGAGATTTATGAAGTGCAACATGGCAGTACTAAAGATTGAGGGAGAAAAAGATTGAATGCCATGCTAGCCGTGGGACTGCCAGGGAACACATATCTGACTGCACTGACTCCCACTCTGAATCCTGTGAAGGATTTGTTATTTAGAGGTTTTCAGATAGAGCCTTGGCCCAGTTTTTGAAAGAGCTGCGATTTATTTTCAATTGAAAGCAGGTCCTACTTTAAGATCTAGCCCCCTAAGTCGAACACAAAGCCAAGTAATGTAAAAAAATGGTGAAATTATGCGCAAGCCGGGAGGGCGTAATCAGCGTTAATGGGCCTGTGAAAAGGGGTCAAAAGGATTCGCTTTTGCCGCTGATTTGGTCAAATTAATGCAATCTTCGCACACCCAATTTGCTCCCTAATGATGACTAACTGGTTTTAAATTTTTAATTCACGCTAAAATCCTTTTCCGCTTTCTTTCAGCTCGGAACAATCCTCAGGACGATGCCGAGGTGATTGACGTTCCTTCGCGCCCGCAGTCGGATCCGAATTTCCATAACTTCCGCGGTGTCGTCGATACGGGCTCCAGCTATCCTTTCCTCCAGTCGAATCCCTCGTCCTTCAACGAAGGCTTCTTCAACTCCTTCGATGGTGAGTTCTGTTCTAGCGTCACATGCCACGTAAACGTGATGCGCCCTATAATTGCTTAAGCATATTTAATGACCTTTTAATTAGACAGTATTTCATTTTTCCCAATAACCTGTGTGCATCGTAATGGCATGCTGTGATTGCATTTAATATCGTCATTATTTTCCGCTTAACGACTTTAATAATTGATACTCATACATAGTTTCTTGGTCAAAAATTTAAAAACAAAAATATTTGAACATATTTAAACACAATTTGGTTATAAAATATCGCTTGGCTTAAACACACATCCCTTAGGTCTGGCCAATTAGCCAACTGTCCTCTGGGGGCTTTTTAAAGTTTCTCGCCCATCCGGCCCATCCGGCAGTGGGAGTGGAGCGAAAACAATTTATCAAAATATTATGTCAAGTTCTTGTAGACAGACAAAGTTTATTTATGCGCTTGTATATGCTTCCATATTTATGTTAAGGAGCGGATGGTGGCAGGGCGGAGTGGAGTAGGTCAAACCAGTCTACTGACCATTAAAAGTGAAAAGTTTTGCGCCTCGTCTTGCCAATTTCTGCTTAACTAAGACGTCGCAGATGACTACGATGTGGCCGAAGCATCATAAATCTTATCCTAATACGTTCGAGGGTCTAGGATAAAAACTTCCCAAAGCCCCTGGCATTGTATATGCATAAAAGTTATTTTATTCCTTGTTGTTTTACTTTTTACTTTTTGGCGAGGGGGTCAACGAGATAACGAAGCGTAGAAAATAGCATCTAGAGAGTTGGGAGATGCGGTTGCTGGCAAAGTTTCGGTTAGCGCATTATTTTGATTGAGAGCAAAGTCTTGTGTCTTAGATAAATTCGAAAACTGAACGATGTACTTTCTTTTTATATTGAAATACATTCGCTGAGAGGGTATATGAGCTCTTAAGTTTATCGGACAACATTTCAGAATGAGTACGTTAGCCAACAAACGCAAACTATTTTACACACCGACTTAAGCGAATTAAGATGCAACCAGCACATGAACGGGTGACAAACGACAATCAACAGGCAGGCCAAACAAAGTCGTAACAATGCGGTCAAGTATTTATGACAAGGTTGAAGAGAATAGAAAATTTCAAGATAGATGTCTTGAAAAGGCCAATAGAACTGAGTCATGGGTCATCAGTTGGCGTAAAGAAATGAGCGGCGTCCGGGGGTCTTAAGAAGTGCAGACAAGACAATGACGAGATGCCGGCGACACGGAATGCTTTTTAGTGCGTTCTCGGATTAGGGATTTTCAAGCTGAAAAATACATTAGACTGGAATGTCTCAGTAAGAGGAATTCACTATTGGTCTAGACTTCATACCACGAGCAGCTGCAGTCTTTCCCACGGAGAAGCCTTCTAGACACCTCCCATTACTTTAGCCAATGCTTTAAAAGTTTTTAGTAGAGGGAACTAAAACGTTTATGATATATTTTCAAGATCTGTTCCGTCGCCTGCGTACTCGTCTCTGGCCTGTGATTGGAAGCGATTCCGGTGAGGACGGAGCTGCTGCGGGCACCGATGACTCCAGCGACGACTCTGGATCTGGCTTCGCCTTCGGTCTACGGCCCCTAATTCCTATTCCAAGGATCCCTCTGAGCACCGAGAACGGCAACACGACTTCCACTGTCAAGGTAACGAAAATCCTTTCCTGATTAGTTGGGTTGAGTTGGTTTTCTACCAATCGCTTGTGCTTTATTAGGTTGTTGACGGTCACAAGGTGGAGATCAATGAGACGACCTATGGGGACACCAACAGCATCTTCAAGCTGCGTGTGGTGAACGTGCGTCCTCTGGACAGCGGCGAGGAGGTGGCCGAGGGAGTGCACTCCGACGGAGGCAAGTTCCTGCCCGCGGCGGCTGCCGGACCTTCCACCACCTCTGGCCCACCCACCAAGGGCGGAGAATTCGACGATGAGGTGGACGAGGGACGTCGCGAGCCGCTTGAGAAGCAGCCCCGGGAAAACGAGGTCCGCGACATTGACGAGCCCCAGGTATAAACTATTTTCGAATGAAATACGAACAAACTCTAACCAGGATATGCTTCGAAAGCGCCATACTAACCGTTTGAAAATATTAAACTGTATATTGAGAACTTTATAAAAACTTGTAATATATCTATACAATATTTTTTAATATTTTTTAATAAAGTTTTGCATAAACTAAACTATTAAGCCTGTACATATGTATATACTCTACTCTACCCTTAATATGCGAATGCCCGCTTTAGTTTCCCTACTAAAAATTAAACTTTGCCAATAAAAAAAGTATGAATTGGTGGTTGGGTTCGGCAGTGGTTGCCTATTATGTTTAAGCCTCTCGTTTGCTTAAAGCTTTTGTTAACTTTGTACTCTATTTACTTGTAATTTAAGCTGCATTATTTTTGTAGTTGGTCTTGCTGTATAATTAAGTTTGATAATTTGTCAGGCCAATAATCTATTCAAATCGCAATCGTAAATATTTTATTAACACGACAAAATGTTTAATTGTACAATTAGATGTAGTTTTTTTATACTATTTTTTAATCGGTTCTGCAGTCATGTAATATGCATATTGGTTCATTGGATTTGCGAGTAATTCCATTTTTTCTGATTGCAGTGCGTCTAAATTAATAATGCAAACAAATTATAGTTTGTGGCCACAGAGCAAAAACACTGAGCAGAGTGAAACAAAATATTATGTAAATGTTTCGCAAAAATGCGAAAAAAGCTAATGGTGATGAGAGAAGAATATTTGCAAAGTCGAGGAATTGACTGATATAATTTTTAACGAAATGACACAGTTGGGAATGTAGTATTTTTATATTTTCTTTTTACGTTATGCCTTTTCAAAATCTTCCACTTGGTCCCCTCTGTTTATTTCTAAACTATTTTCATACATGATATGAATACATTTATATAATGGTACATGGTACTTATAACTTAATTTATATCTGAAAAAGAAATTACATCAAAATCATCTGATATTTAAATAACATAAACCCATATCACATATATCATTTCCCATACAAACAAGCTAAAATTTTGAACGTGTGTATCTGGAAGGCTATAAAAGCAAGAGCTATCCGATTTGGATCTTGGACTCGTATGGTATCCGCGCAGATCAAGTTTGTGTAGAAAAATATCGTTGTAGCGCCAAACTGTTCCTATGGTTAATTTACACCTACAAATCAAGATAATTTTTAGAGGAGTTATAGACTTTTTAGTCTGCTTAATATGGTATGGCCGGAAGTATGTATGGCCGGTAGTATGGCCGTATTTTTTTGCCCAAGCGCTTAAGTGTATGGAAGAGATGAGTACCGGGTATAACAGAGTCGGAAAACTTGAATTATAGCCGTCCTCCCTTGTTTTTTCTTTATTTTTGACCAATCGGGTTACAGATGTTACCTTCCGCCCAAAGCTGCATGCATCACACACGGCAATTTTCCTTCGTGTTTTTGCTGAAAGTCCATTAATTACTTTTAGGCCATAATAAAAATTAATTTTTATTAAAAGTCACACGCTCCGGCTCGCATAAATCCTTGTCTTGAGCGGTGGACCGCCCCTTTGGCGGGGCGTGCCAGGTGGGCCGGAGGAAGGCGGGCTCGTATTTATGGGAATTTATTGTGGCGAAATAGACGAGTGCCGGTTGGATAAATTTTTTGTTGCTTGGCGCGAGCTGCATAAATCAGCGAGAAATTAATAAATGACCGTGCAACAAAAAGCTGGCCCGTGCAGTAAAGCGCAATTATTAACAACTTTAAGGTTGTAAGTGACATGTCAACGTTTAAATACGCAATTTAAATTTAAATAATGCCAGCGGTGACATTTCTGTATCCGCAGCGGAAGCAGAAGAAAATAAAATGAAAACTATTCGCACAAGTTGCGAATTTCGTTCGATTTGTTATGTTTTCATTTTGGTTTTTTTTATTTTTTATGTCCCAAACTTTATTTTCCATCTCTCGCGGATATTGAAAGTTGTGGTCGATGTTTGGGGAATGAGGGTTAGGTAGCGGACAGGGGAAGGCCTGGCTTCTCATGCATTTATTTGAATTAAATATTCATGGTTATAAATATTAATACTCGCGGAAGGAAGGTGGCGAAAGAGGGTGATAACTTCCCCGCCAGCTGCACTGAAATATTGCAAAATGGTTGAAAGCTGTTAAACAATTTGGCGATTGAAGCTCTGGCAAAAAACGCACACTCGACTGGGCGTTTTATTAATATTTTTCCAATTGCAAAAAATATCCCTGCAAATGCATATAATTCGCATTTATGAATTGATGAGGGGTTTTTAATAACTTTTGCTTACATGACTTTGTGCACTTGCTTTCAAAGTGAAAACTGAACAACCAAGATGCTCAATGGAAGTCCTTTGAGCATGAAATGGATTTTCCACATTTCATTCCAAGTATTTTATTTAATTATGCGTATGACCCATTTTTTAAACCTATTTTACTATACACACTAGTCAAAAATATGGTTAGTTGTTGTATGTTAAGTGTTATTTTCAAACAAATTCGCAAAAATGATCCATAAATTAAATGTATAATTATCATATATTTAATATATTTTTAAAACTAACTAAACAAAATAGGTTGAATCACCTGAAATATACCATAGTAGCAAATCTCATGGGCTTGCTCGAGGAATTCGCGAAATCTCTCAATCACCTTCTTGGTGATTCTTGGTGAATTCAGATTCTTCTGAATTTCCCCAGAAACAGAGGTCGTGAGTCAGTCATCTGCATAATTACCTTGAGTATTCTACATTATTTATCATTTCTTCCGCTTGGTGCCATATAATCTTAAACAACAAACTCTGAGCCGAATGACCGAAGCGCGTAAAAATAAACAAGTGTGCAAAACCGTTGTATTATTAATGTAAATTTCTCAGAAATTTCTAACGAGCGAACAGTGAATTTGGACTACAATCGGTGAGGGGCGATCGGAGCTTGTGACGTCACATGAAGGCCTCCAAAGGGGGTGTGAGTGAGATGAATGCTGATTTAACAGCAACGAAGGTGAATCACGCGCGACCTGAGATACTGAATGGCATCTAAAGAGCGCCAGTGACTGTGGGAGGGCTTTAACAGCGGAAGAGAAGATTTCTGTTAAGTCTCCAAAGCCCCTGTTGCTGTTTTTGTCTCGTTTCTTCGCTTTGGAATTGAATAATTTTATTTTCTGAATTTTTCTCTATATAAACGTAAGCCTAGCTTGAAAGAAGATCAGTCAAATCGGCAAAGACGTCGAACATAAGACCCGAAATTGTGAGTTATTATAGGGATTTTGGAAATCAAACATCATTTATCACGAAAGCCTTTAAAAATAAACTCTACTGAATAGTGTAAAAATCACATATAAAGAAAAACCTCGAAGTTTTCTGTTTTAAATCGCATGCGATATTGTTGATTTTTTAAATTTTAAAACCTAAACTAAAATCTATTAAGTCTAATAACTTCCAGCCGATTCTAAAAAAACTAATTATTAAAAATTGATCTCATTATAATCCAATAGTACAATAATATATTTCTCTATTTAATTTATTTCGCACTTCCGCACACTAATGCACTCGCAACTCATGTCACCAACACACCCCAACAACACGATGCACAGTCCACCACAACAACAACACCCACAAGTTATACAACAAAATTTGCCACCAACTCACCCGCAGACTTGGAATCGGAAGCCACCGATATAAGCGAAGATATAGCAGAGGCCACCTTTCAGAACCAACAAATAATCATGGACCCTCTTCTCGAAATGACGCAAAAGGAAGTCGAGCGGATGCAAGGTGAAGGAGTGGAGCACGAGGATACGGCATTAAATTTGGAGATGAAGCTGAAGAAAGAGCGAGAGGAGCTCGATTCGTCAGATGATGAAGATGCCGAGGCCACGACCCCAGTTGAAATGGGCGATGCCTTCAACGAGGAGTGGGCTGAGTTTGACCAGGAAGGAGATCAGGACCACGATCACGATCTGGACGTCGAAGCTGATGCTGGGAATGAGCTGAACAACGAAATCGACATTGAGGAAAATTTCGTGCCCGTTGATCTCTCCAATGACATAGCTGTGAACGATTTTGCTGCCGCTGACCCAGACTTCCCACTGAATCCTGATGCTGAGATCATTGTGGGTCCCGCTGTCCACCGGACTATGCCTATGTTTGAGAAGCTCTCTCTGGGAGAGGCTTCCAAATAGGCTGGCATGCCCCCCATTAGTTAAGTCGTTAGTCCTAAGACGCTAGTTTTAAGTCACGGATATCTTTGGGAGATCCAAAGCAATCGGATTTTGATTAGAAATCCTAATTTATCGTATTTATTTCGACCAAAAACGAAACCTAAACGTGCGTATGAAACGCATAAAAGAAGAATATTTATTGCCAAACAAAAGTTTTTTTTAAATAAATAGCCTAAAATTTAAAAAATGTTGCAAAAATATAATTTTTTTTTGGAAGGGAAGAAAGGAAAGAAACCATGTTTTCGTTTAGTTTAGGCTTGTGCATAAATTAATTAACTTACATATTATCAATTAGTACTCTAGATAACGCAGATCAACAGATTTATTCATCTTGATGGCTGCAGTGATTTATATAGGCTCAATAAAAATGAATTGAACCCGTCCATACAGCAATTAAAAGCGTGCAACATATTTTCAGCCTTTTATTAAATTCCGACTGGCCGATAGAGATAGGCTTGATTTAAATCGATCCATAGGCATTGTATGCCTCATTAGTTCTTTGTGCAATAAAAAACAGCCTAGTTAATTATTTTTTCCATACTAGTATTGGGGTAATTAATTATTGTCAACTTATGGTTAACTTAATTGCCTTTTATTCTCTATCAAACAGAGCCTTGGAATTAAAAGCGTATTAATTACTGAACTAAAGGCTGAATGCGATTGTTGAATTAATAGTTTTCTATGTTGTTTTCATAGTTAAATATTTATCATTGTCTTGTCTTGTATTGGGCATGCAAAAGGGACAAGTTAAAAGTTAAATGGGAAAATTATACAATTTTTATTTGGCCAGCCCTAGTTGCATACCAAAGATCCATAGTATTCTAGTATTTACACTGAATTGCAGATAAATGCGGTGGAATTGTTAGCATGTTCCAGCCAAAGTGATTATTCTGCGAATAAAGGATGCTACTGGTTTTCGAGTTCTCCGGCAGTGAGTGGGTGAAGAGCGTATCGGTAATTATGGCTCCCGTCCTCTCCACTCGTACATCTTCTGCTCTGGACGTTACGGATTGCAGATCCTTTCAAACACTCCTCTCCTACCTGTCTGCCCGATGGTTTATTTCCCCACACACACCTGTCTTTATCCTTTGTGTATATTGAAGGTTGAAAGTGCGGGTCGAAGAAAGCGGACGTGCCGCGCGGGCGCTCCCCAGTGACGCGCCCAAGCAGCGCAGAATCTGGAAAAGGAGTGGGTAATGGGTGACCGGACAGCTGGGGACGGACTCACCTGCCGAGCGAACCAAAAACACTCCCTGGATAGGTCACTAGATGGCCTCCGTGAAGACTCGGATAGCCGCCAACCGCCGAGGTAAGAGGCGCGAAGAGAGCTTTCTCTTATAGGATCTCTCTTTGCGACACCTTTCTCCGAGTTGTAGCAAACGTGGCTGCCCCCACCAGAATTGCGCAGGTCATGGCAGCTGATCGCAACCAGCTGGCGGGCAGTGTTGGGTAACGCCCTAACGGTGTCTGCCGGTAGAGGGCGCTAGACCCGGATCAAGGGCACCAGGGCTGCCGAATGTCGCAATGACGCGACTACAGGAGCCGCTAGAGGTCGCCAGCGACCCAAAGCAAAGGAAAAGGGTAGCATACCTTTCAGGGCTGCTGCCTCAGGTCCTTTGACCAACATAAAGCGGAAGGGGCTAGAAAACTCTGGCCTGCCATGAGGTGACAAAGGTCATGGAGCCGACCAACTGCCAACCCCTCCGCTACGGCGGTTCACCCACAAAAGGGGCTCTGGCGACCGAGCAGGAGCGGTATAACTCCCATCGGTCCCGCCAGGAGGAAATTCCAGGCGCACCGTTGGAAGGCAGTGCTGAAACACCCAAACCACAGCATGCATTAGCCATGCTCTATCCACTTTCCCCACCCCCCCAACCCCCTATCGAAGAAGGCTAGCGCTCAGCTGAGCCGGAGAATAAAACCCTCGCAGCGTCTGTCCCACATTGGGCGGCTGCGAGGTCTGCGTCTGTACCAAAGTGGTCGGCAGATTAGACACCTGGCAGTAGGTATAAAATGCGCAACCCCCCCCCCAATTTGGAATGTCGTCGAAAAACGAAATTACTCCAGGTGGCAGCCACAGAAGTGGAAATCCACCCGTGGGAGAGACCACGGCTAGGGCAAGGATTCTGGAGGCCCTAAACAACATCCCAATCATACCTGACAAGGCGGTGCCTCACTTGGCCGCCCTGGAAAGGAACACTACAAGTGCAGAAGAGCTAAAGAGTGCGAAAACGGGTGACCCGTTCAAAAAGAGCAACAAAATGCGGCGCTCGCCGCTACTCGCGCCACAGGCTGGCAGCTCAGCCGGCACTGGCAGCCCAGCAGCGGTAGAGAAGGAAACGCCAAAGAGGCCACGTGAGATGCTTAGCCCGGACAAGGACCAGAGGGCGGCTCCCCCCGAAGAAAAATAAGGCTGGCAGCCCACCGGCAAAAAGCGAAGAATGCCTGACGGAGCTGGGCACGATAGTGAACGAGCTGCTATCGTGGGTCACCGAAAAAAATAAGAGGCATATTTCCGCAATGCAAAGGAGCCTGATAACCAGATTGAAGGACATCCACTCCATTCTGGTCGGAAGTGTTCCAGAGGAGCATGCGCGACCGGCCATCATGCCCAAGCCAGTGTGCCCCAGATGCGAGAGAGCCGGCATCGATACCGCGGAGAAGGAGCAGCAGACCCTTCCGACGAAGGTCTGGACCCAGGACCAGGCTGTGCAGACCGGCAGCATCCCGAACAGCACGGGCCCCTGGAGTGCACGCCGGGACCCGGGCGCCAAAGTAGCAACGGCCAACAAGGCGGCAAGGTCCAAGCCAGCTGTTGCGAACCCGGGTGCCGACAAAGGAAGCGACGGCGAAGAACTCAGGAGAAGGTCCGAATGGACGAAGGCCAAGCCGAGAAATCCCGAGAGGAGACGAGCCAGACCCGACGCCATAGTGATCCAAGCAGCAGGCATGACGTACAGTCAGATCCTAAGCATGGTAACTCGCAGGGAGGACGGGAAGCTTGACGACCTTGGCCCGTGCGTCAAGAAGGTGAGAAAGACAGCCAAGGGCGGGCTGCTACTGGAATTGGCCAGGAAGAAGGAGAACTCCACAAAGGCCCTTAAAGGTTGTATCGAGGAGGTCCTAGGGAGCAAGGCAGAGGTGCGGGCGTACTCGGAGGAGACCAAGGAGTCACTCGTCGAGCTACGAGGACTCGACGCACTAGCTACTTCAGAGGACATCATCGGGGCTATCGCGCAGCAGGCAGCGGTGGACCAAGGCGCCTTAAAGGTAAAGAAGCTGAGAAGCAGTTATGGCGAGACGCAGACCGCTATCGTGGCTTTCCCCGCAAGCCTTGCCAAGACCATCATTGCTCTGGGCAAGGTGAAGGTTGGGTGGTCGGTTTGCCATATGAGGGAAAAGGAGGTCGTGGCTCGCTGCTACAGGTGTCTTGGGATGGGGCACATCGCAAGCGCTTGCAAGAGCTCGAAGGACAGGAGCGACTGCTGCTTCCGCTGCGGAGACTCGGACCACAGGGCGGCCACCTGCAAAAAGGACCCACGATGCTTCTCGTGCGAAGATAAGGGCCGGAAGGATGTGAGGCATCAGACTGGAAGCAGAAGTTGCCCCATGTCAGCGAAAGAAGGTGGACCTAGGACGACAGGATGTTAGTGCTTCAGCTGAACCTGAACCACTGTAGGGCGGCCCAAGATGTGCTGTCGCAGACGGCGAGGGAGACGAAGGCGGACATAGCGCTCCTAAGCGAGCCCCATAGGACTGGCTCGGACAACCGCTGGGCAGTTGACCTTTCGGGGAAGGCCGCCATCTGGAGCTGCGGCGCAACCGGCGCGACAATGCACTCAGTGCACAGTGCGGAGGGTTTTGTAAGGGCTCGGATAGGTGGGGCATGGCTGTACAGCTGCTACATGGCACCTAGCTTAACCACCATTGAGTTTGAGCGCATGATGGACTGCCTAGGAAATGACATCAGAGGTCGTTCTGACGTCCTTGTAGCAGGGGACTTCAACGCATGGGCGCAGGACTGGGGCTGCCCGAGGACGAATGCGAGAGGGAGAGTGGTCAGAGAAACCTTTGCCTCACTCGATCTCGTCCTGCTGAACGAAGGAAACCAGCACACCTTCAGCAGAGCCGGAGCAGGTTCCATCATAGACCTGACGTTCGCAAGCCCCTCGCTAGCGAATGGCGCTAACTGGAGGATAAGCGGCAGCTTTACGGCCAGCGACCATGAAGCAATATTGTGCTCAATTGGTAACACTCAAGAACGACCGAGGGATCCGAAACCACGAGGCTACAGAGTCGGTACGCTCCAAGCGAGGATCTTCACCGAGGCAGCGCTCGACATTGGCAACATCTTACCAAGCGGAGCCAACGAAATGGCTGATACCCTGGCTGCTAAGCTGGAGGCAGCGTGCATGGCGAGCATGCAGCGGAGAAGCCGCTACCGCAGGAACCACGCTCCCGTTTACTGGTGGAGCGTTGAGATCGGCTCCATCCGAGCTGAGTGCATGAGAGCAAGGAGGCTCATGCAGCGTGCGAGAGGCAGCGACGCCTTTGAGGAGCGGCTCCTAGCCTTCAAGGACCGGCGCAAAGCATTGAAGGTGGCCATCCGAGACAGCAAAAGGAAATGCTTCCTGGAGCTATGCGACTCGGCGGAGGAAAATCCATGGGGCAACGCGTACCGGATAGTGGTGAAGAGGCTGCGCGCAGGAAACCAGTCCCCCACGGACCCGAACGTGCTAAGGACCATAGTGCAAGCACTGTTCCCAGCCGGCAACCAGGTCACCCAGCTTCCCACCCCCCCAGCAGACAATGAAGCGAATGAGGAGGTAACGGAAGAGGAAGTACTGGCCATAGGGAGAGGCCTGGCCCCGAACAAAGCACCCGGCCCGGACTCGGTTCCTAACCGAGCCCTGAAGCTGGCTCTAGCTCTGCAGCCGGGCAGCTTTGCGGAGCTCTACAATAAATGTATCCGCGAAGGCACTTTTCCCACCAGGTGGAAGGTACAGAAGCTCCTGCTGCTCCTCAAGCCAGGGAAACCAAGGGAGGAGGCGTCGTCCTATAGGCCAATCTGCCTGCTGGACGCAACGGGCAAGGTCTTCGAGAGGGTGATCGCGGCGAGGCTCGAAGCTGCCATAGAGGAGGCGGGAGGGCTGTCTCCCAAGCAGTATGGATTCCGGAAGGGAAGGTCAACGGTGGATGCCATAGCAGAGGTGGTCGGCATTGCTCGCAACGCAATATCGGGAACCAGGTGGAAAGGTGGCTCCAAGCAATACTGCCTGATAGTCACCCTGGACATCAGGAACGCCTTCAACACGGCGGACTGGAGCAAAACACTGGCAGCCCTAAGGCGGTTCAACGTTCCCAGTGCCATAGTGAACGTCGTCAGTAGCTACTTTAGCTCCAGAGTGCTACTGGTCGACACGGACATGGGCACGGAGTCCTACGACGTTACGGCGGGTGTGCCCCAAGGATCGGTCCTAGGACCGCTGCTGTGGAACATCATGTATGACGGAATCCTGAGGCTGCAGCTCCCAGCGGGATGCGACGTCGTCGGCTTCGCAGACGACGTAGCGTTGGTGATAGTGGCCAAGCACAGGGAGGAAGCGGAGAGAGCGGCGAACAAGGCTATCGAGACAATGGAGATGTGGCTCCAAAATGCCGGTCTAAGCCTAGCCCCGCAAAAGACCGAAGCGGTGCTGGTCAGCAGCCGCAAGGTGCTGGAAACGGCGACAATCCGGGTTGGTGGTATGGCCATAACCTCCCAGCGGGCCATAAAATACCTGGGCGTGATGATCGACGCCCGGCTCACCTTCCGCGAGCACCTTGATTATATCCAGGGCAAGGCTGCAGCCACTACCAGGGGCCTTGCCAGGATCCTTCTAAACACCAGAGGCCCCAAGCAGAACAGGAGAAGGCTCCTCGTGAGCGTTGCCTCGGCGCAAATTTTGTATGCAGCACCCATCTGGGCTGAGGCGATGAATACGCCCAGCTACAGGAGAGGGGTAGATGCAGTCTACAGGCTGGGTGCTATAAGAGTCGCGTCCGGCTTCAGGACAGTCTCCGACGACGCCATTCTGGTCATTGCGGGGATGGTCCCGCTGAAGGAGCGCGCTCGTGAGCTCAAGGAGCTCAAGGAAACCCGTGCTCGCAATGAGGGTGCGGGCGGCACCCCCAATACAGCTGCAAAGGAGGACGCCAAGGAGAGGTCGCTCACAGCCTGGCAGGAGTGCTGGGACGCGTCGACGAAGGGACGTTGGACACACACCCTCATTCCTAACCTTAGAAGGTGGGTGCTGCGAAGCCATGGGCAGGTCGACTTTTACCTGACCCAGGTCCTGAGTGGACATGGCTGCTTCCGGCAATACCTGAAGCGTTTTGGCCACACGGAGGATGACTGGTGCCCGGAGTGCGGGAGTTCGATAATCGAGGACGCCAGGCACGTTGTCTTTGAGTGCCGCCGGTTTGCACGAGAGCGCCACCGACTGGAGATGACGGCGGGCAGATCAATCCACCCGGGAAACCTAGTGGAGGTAATGCTGGAGAACCAGATGCTCTGGGACGCAGTAGCAACTTTTGCTGCAGCATTAATGCAGAGGCTCAGGAGCATCGAGCAGGAGAGGCGGTAGGGTGGAGAGTTGGGGCCTGTGGCGGGCGAAGCAATGCCTAGCGGTCGTCCCGCCCGCACTCAATCCCTCACTATCCATCATCCATGAACAACCACCTTTCCCCCCCCTTATTATTATGGTTATACTTATGTATGTATGTATGTTAAATGTTGTTGATATTAATAAAACAAAAAGTATATAAAAAAAAAATCCTTTGTGTATTTGCTTTGGCTGTTGCACTGATTGCAACTTTTCAATTTGTATTTACAAAAGCGAAACAATGCCAGGCATATAAATGTGAAAATGTTGATATGCACAGAAGCATATCTACCTGTCTGGTCCGATGGTTGAGTAAATTTAAGCAGTAAACACAACGAAATCCTTTAGATATTAAATTACTTATACACATACTATGTGGTCAAAGAATCCTTTAACAGAGCTTCTTCTGAATTGAGGGGCTGCCTAAATCTAAAATGTATTAATTGATTTTCCATCATAATTACTTTAATTTCTTGCTTTATAACAAATCTCATTTAATTTAACTCGTTGCATCTATGTGTTTGGTTATATCTTAAAGTTCTTTAGAAACAGGGTCAGTAACATGTTCAGTAAAGGACACTTAAGAGTCAACAATATTTGAAAACATATGAAATAAGAGTAAATACGTTTTTAAGCTTCTTTGTTTTATTATTTAACTTAAATTCCATAAACCAAGTAATCTAAAAAACTAGGAACTCTTTTTAAAACATTATTAAGGAACCTTTTTTTGGGATCATCTTCTAGGTCTTTCCTTTTCAACCCGTTTCAAAATATCGTCCATATTTGTAATCAACTGTTCCAATATCTCCTCCAGCAGACCCACTCGATTGGTTAGACTAAAATTAGTTACATTATAACTTTTTCAACTGTTACAACTCAAAATTACTTACCGAACCATATCCGGATTTTCATTCGGCGGAATTTCTTGAAAATACTTGGCTCTGTAAAATGTGTTTAAAGATAAAAGTGGAGTTTAAAATTCTTAAGTTCAAACCAAACAAGAAAGGAAAGCTAACTTCGGGCGGAGACGAAGTTGATAAACCCTTGCAGCTAAAACAGGATATATATCGCTAAAATCGGATATAGTTGACCGATTCTTATGGGAATATCATAATATAACAAATAAATTACAAGACAAAATCTAAAAAAAAATCCCAAACTTCTATCTTGAAGAACCCCAAAGTTGGTATTTTTACCAAATACCTTTTCCGATCGTTCAGTTATATGGCAGCTATAAGATATAGTCGGCCGATCCATATGAAACTTGATATGTCGTATTATTTTTCCAAAAATAGAATTCATAGAAAATCCCAACTTTCTAGCTCGAAAAACACTGAAGTTATGCCATTTCCGATCAATCAGTTATATGGCAGATATAGGATATAGTCGGCTGATCCTTATAAAATTTGGCATGTTGTATCATTTTGCCAAAAATAGCAATCGTACCAAATCCGAGCTTCTCTCCGAATTCGAATTCTCTAGCTTTAAAAACACCTACATATATACTGCGTGCAAAGGAAAGAAGGGTGGGTGCAAAGTTTCAAGACGATAGCTTTAAAACTGAGAGACTAGTTTGCGTAGAAACAGACAGACGGACAGACGGACATGCTCATATCAACTCAGGAGGTGATCCTGATCAAGAATATATATACTTTATAGGGTCGGAGATGTCTCCTTCACTGCGTTGCACAGTTTGGACAAAATTATAATACCCTCTGCAAGGGTATAAAAATCTAAAACAAAGTACCAAGCTTCCATCTTCAAAAATACCAAATTTGGTATTTTTACCAAATACCATTTCCGATCGTTCAGTTATATGGCAGCTATAAGATATAGTCGGCCGATCGTTATGCAATTTGCTAGGTTGTATTAACTGACCAAAAATAGAATCTGTACGAAGTTCCAGCTTTTTATCTTCAAAAACACCAAATTTTGTTAATTTCCGATTGTTCAGTTATATGGCAGCTATAGGATATAGTCGGCTGATCCTTATGAAATTTGGCATGTTGTATTATTTTGCCAAAAACAGCATTCGTACTAAATCCTAATCCTCTAGCTTTAAAAACACCAAAGTTATACCATTTCCGAACAATCAGTTATATGGCAGCTATAGGATATAGTCGGCCGATCCCGGCCGTTCCGACTTATATACTGCGTGCAAAGGAAAGAAGGGTGTGTGCAAAGTTTCAAGACGATAGCTTTAAAACTGAGAGACTAGTTTGCGTAGAAACAGACAGACGGACAGACAGACGGACATGCTCATATCAACTCAGGAGGCGATCCTGATCAAGAATATATATACTTTATAGGGTCGGAGATGTCTCCTTCACTGCGTTGCACACTTTTGACCAAAATTATATTACCCTCTGCAGGGATATAAGAAAGTTACTTACTGGGCAGGAGTCATGTTACTGCGCAATTCATAGGGTTCTTCATGGGTGACCTCGGCTTCCCGGTTGGGATCTAGTTCTTCCTCGGGGGTTCCTTGGGCTCGTACCCGCCGTTTGCGACCGCAATGGGTGATCCAATAAAGAAGTCCAGTCAGTTTCTTGTAGATGTACGAACCCAAGTGGCTGCGCCCCTGAGTGATCTCGCTCTTCACCGAATTGTAGGTCTCCATTATAATGGCCAAGAACATGTTCTGTTGGGGGAATATGAACATTATACACACGATCGATTCTCTCTCAAGACTTTAAGAAGCATTTGAACTTACCAATAGAATAAAGAAGACAAGCAGAATGTAGGTAAGGAAGTAAATGGGACCTAAAACTCTGTTGGCCTGCTCAATGAGGTTGTACTGAAAGTCGCCCAAAATCATTCTTATCATGGTCAGAATGGACGTAATAAAATTTCGGAAATCGGGGTGTTTGGTGCCAAATAGTAGAAGGCCTAACTGGGCATAGGCCAAAAAGACAATGCCGAACATTAGACTGAAACCAGCCAAGTCCTTGGAGCACTAGGTAGGTGCAAGAAAAGGTAGTAATTATAAAAAGTAATTATATTTCTGTTAACTTCTTCAGAGACTTACCCGCTTCAGTGTGGTTGTAAACTGCACAAGTGTTTTGTTAAAGCTGATAAACTTGAATATTTTAATCCAGACGAGAAAGGCCAGTATGGCCATCATGTCCACGTATATGATGTTCCAAAAACAGAGAACGTCAAGGCTCTGGTAGGTCAATTGGGTCGTGGCCTTGTAGGTAACCGACTTGACCTTAAATGTGTGCCATATGTTGTAGACTAAAGCAAGGTAACAAAGCTATAAAAAAAAATTAAAATTTTTGCTAGAATAGACGTATCGATATTTAAATATGGTAAAATACCAAAAGAATCAGGCAATCGAGGACGTTCAACATGGAAGTGAAGTAATTCTTGGCGCCGGACTTGCGTATTTCATTGATCTCATAGATGGTATAGTACACAATCATGATGTACCAGAAGATGTAAATGACCGTCATTACCAGGCTGCGTTCCGTGAAGAAGGAAAATTGTTTGACAGTTTGAAGTTGAGCCTGGGGTATAACGCCTCCGGTGGGAGGGATCTCTGCAATGAACCTACGAAAATCTAGTTTAAAAGAATCGCTCTTTTCATTAGAAACTTCTACCCACTTGACACTTTGAAATATGTCCGTGTTCTCGTTGTATAAATTAAATTCGACCAGGCAGAGCCTGGATCCCCGGTCCAGCCAGTGTGTGGTCTGAAGATCAGTTATTATCTTTAGGTTGTCTTCCTTTTCGAATGTCAAGTCCACCACGTAGCCGCCGCTGCGGTAGAAAGCCAATACTGTCCAAATCGGAGTGGAGTCCAGGTCATTCATTGATCTGTAGGGCGATCCCTTGTAGTTATTCGTTCGTTCTTCTGTTCCAGAGGAGTATGCAGCATAGCACGTGTTGAAGTATCGAATGAAGGCGTCATTCACGTAGCAGCTGTCTTTTTTGACCCGAATCTGTCGGATGCGAGGGGGTCCTAGCAACAAGTTCTCGTGAAGAAAAACACGACCCTGCGTAGAAAAGCCGCGCTCATGGTAAAAAACTCTCTTAAAAATATTTAAAAATTGCTACCGTTAGATGATGGGTTGGTATGACATTAGGTTCAGTTTTCTTATCGTCCGAATTCTCGGAACCTCCGTCGAAGGCTTCAGACGCCTCGGGACTCGCTTGCCGCGCCTTCCTTTTGTATTTTCGCAGCTGGTCCCAATTCTCATCCAAGAGACCGTTGGTATCTCGCATCACATATCGCATTCTGTCTTCAGGAGTTTCCTCTGGCGCTTCCTCTGGCGTGTCATCGTCGGGTACCTGTTGCTCGTCTGGCGTTTGGGGGGCCGGCTTGGGGGGTGGTTCGCCGGGATTATTGACGGTCATGTCGCCGTGCAAGGTGACCAGAAAGTTGTAGACAAGGTAATCCCACCAGTCGGGCACCGTGATCAGCTTCTCAAAGGAAACTGTCACCGAGGGGGCCACCACTAGTTCTCGGGTAGTGAAGAGCTTTTTCATTGTATCATTGAAGTAGAACATGTACGAGTGGCGCACAGATAGAGTGACTAAAATATGTAATATACGTTATATGCATTGACGATTTGGTCTTTACTATTAAGTTGGTCTGTAATAGTTCTAAAAAAACTTCACTGGTTAGAAAAATTATCTTACCCAATGAGGTGAGCACCAGAAAAATTATAAATACTGCAAACTCCATAAGCGCATCCCGCACTTCCTCATCTGTCGTGTAGAGAATCCGGGTGGTCTTAGCCTTATTTTGAACACCCGAAGCCCCCACAGATCGCCGTTCCCCGGCTGACCGCTCTGGGGACTGCCGTTCTGTAGCCCGCCGTTCTTGGGCTCGCTTCTCCACTGGGGACGATCTATCACCGCCGGATTGCAATGAGGCTGATCGGGCTCCCTTTGGAGGTGACTTGGGGGGCTCCTTCGGCTTCTTCTTGAAAATATTGAATGTGGTAGATTTGGTTTCTCCAGATGCCGCAACTGCAAATGGAACTTGGGCTGAAGTCGATGGAACCGCCTCCTGGACAGTACCCCGCGGACTTTCCTTTCCAGCCGCCGCTAAGCCAACAACCTTTTTAATTGGCGGCGGGGACTGAGTCGACATCGCAGGAAGCGGGGAAGTCGATCTGGCCACTGTTTGAAATGGCGGTCTTGGAGATGGTGAAGCCCCAAAGTCTCTAACATGCCTCCGGGTCTGTGGCGATGTACCGATATCGATAACCAAACCAGTGGCCGAGGCACTTCGATCTCTTATTGTTACTCGACGAGGTGGAGAGGCCCCTGAATCCCGAGGCTTTCCGGGTGGCGATCCATCGTCATCCCTCTTGGTTTGTTGTAGCTTTTGAATTGGAGCCGCCGACAGTGGGGAGGTCCCGCGCACGACTTGTCGGGCAGCTGGCTTATCGGCTTCTTCAGATTGTTGCGCGTCAGTACCTTTTATAATGCGCCTTGCGGGAGGAGTTGGTGGTTGTTTCCGAGGGGAGCCACTGCCGCCTGCAGTACCGCGGGGCGAGGCGGGTGGTGGTGCCCTAGGGGAGTGGGTCTTTTGGCCTTCCTGACCCTCCTTGTCCATTGGCTTACTGTTTTTTGCAGTTAAAAACAAAATCAATATTTCAAGTGAATTATTCTGTCCAGGGTCTACAACAGACTGAAAAATGTTGGAAGCTGACCCCAACGACAGGCACGTTTCTTGAAGTTTAAATAATGCTTACTTGGTCGGCGGTGCTACAGTGATGCGATACAGTGATGTCAACAACTATTAAACAGTGCTCAACAAAAATCTAGATAGCCAGACTGATGAAGAGGATTATCAGTCCACATTTGAGTGTTCTGGTTAGATTCGTCTTTCAGTGATCATATCTTGATGATGAGCCCCAAACTAAATTGTTTGTGTGTTTTGTTATACTTCTATTATATTTTTATTTCTCTTTCAAATTTCTGTTTTAATCAATTTGTTAAATTTAAATGAATTGTTTTTGATTTAAATGGAATCAATATTGTGCTATTTCCTCATGGTGGTATGAAAATTTCATACGTTTCAAAAATTAGGACTAAAAAATGTGAAAGAAATATATTAATGTTATAGTTTTCTTAATTCTCTTCGAAAAGAAAATTTCCAAAATTCGTCTATTGAGATTACCGTGGAGGTCCATTTGCATCCCTAAGTAAATTTTAGCCTTTTTAGCCATTTCCCTAAAACCCGGCAGCACTGATACCTCTCCCACCTGAGCAATGCAGAAGGAAACACAGTTCCCAGACAACATCTGCGCATTCAGCGACTCCGTGCATATGCATTTTTCATGCGTTAACACCAACATTTGAATTGCAACTTGAAGGTGGTGGGAAAACAGGCTTAGATGGAGTCTGGAGGAACAGAAGCCAGTGCAGGATGCTTTTGATTTATGGCAGTCGTTGTTGGGTCTTCCCCATCCTTCCCCTCCGATCGGCGGCAGTTGAGTTGTCAGTTGGCGCATAAGGAATGCATGTACAATAGCGAAAATGTGATAAGATCCCACTCAACAAACGCTCCACAGGATTCCAGAGGGATTCGAAGGAGTACGAAGCCTTCCTTTAAGGCGATTGACGGAGCTTAGTTGGGAGCCAACCTGTTAAAGGTTTGCTCCAATTTAATTAAATACTACGTGGCCCTTCATCAACCAATAAAATACTCTCTAATTATTTTATAAATATTTATTTTGTTTTCGAAATTTTTAAAACCATTAGATGCCGCCTTATTGTATGTGCTTGAGCCTTTAATAAAAAGTACATTTTGCATATATTGCACTCCAAGGTTGAATTTCAAAGTACAATTCTTCATTCAACATCAAGTGCAGTTTAAGTACAGATTGAACAAAATATGTTTGCTTTTAACCAATAGATGCCACAGGTCGGCGTAGTATGAAATAGTTTATAGCTACCAATGACTATGAAATAAACTTCAAGTAGGATTGAAGTTTGCAATCCCAGAAGATGTAACTTTTGTGACTAATTAGTTTAAAGTTTTCTTTAGCTAATCGTATTTTTAGGTGATTTCGCTTGTCTTAGGTTTTCTTAACAGACTTCTCTAGAAAGTATTATGTATGTAGTATAGTGTTTGTTATTAGTGTATTAACTATCCCTTTGAATGTCTCACTACGAACGGAATTTCGAATGTTTTTGTTTGTTGTGTCCCACTAATTTTACATAGTTCTTGTATATAGTTATTTCCCTAACTCTTATATAACTTAGCTCTATTTTTCTAAATTGTTTCGTTACATTTGTGCAATTTTAACTTGTTTCTTCTGGGTTGTGTTGATTTCTTTTTCCTTTTTTGCTTAACTATTTGGCTTTGAAAAATACTTTGGCGCCACAAATCGGCTTCAAATTGCTGGACTTTGTTTTTTTGGTTTATAAATGTAGAGTGTGCTTGCCGACCACGTTGAAAAGTTGGGTTGATTTAATGAAAATGGCTGATGGTTTTCAGCAAATGTGATTACAATGATGCAACTTTTAAGCTACTTCTTTGGTTGGATTGGTTTGCGGTTCGTTTGTGCACTCGAGAACATCATTTGTAAGCTATTTATCTTTAGATTTGTGATAACTTATCAGATACATTTTTGTAATTGGTCCTTTGGTTTCAGAACATTTATTAAAAGGCACAATTGTGTTAAGCTATAGTTTCATCCATTTCTGTGATTAGTTTTCATGTGGTGCTTGGGTGTGCCAGCATTTGGCCACGCCCAATCCAGCTCATCTAGTACGGCTTGGCCGCATCCTTGGAACGTTTTAGTTGGACCTTCAACCGCTTGGTCCCGATCTGAAATCCGTGCATCGCCTGGATGGCCGCGTTGGCTGAATGTGGATTGTCGTACGAGACGAAGCCGAAGCACTTGGACAGGTTGGTCTGCTTGTCGATGAACACCTTGGCCGACAGGACATTGCCGAAGGGCAGAAATGTCGATGCGAGATCAGTGTCGATGAACTCCTGAGGTAAGTGATAAATGAATAGATTGCTGCCGTCGGGTCCTGAAGAGGGAAGTTGAAGACATCGTTAGTTGAGACGCTTATCAAAAGTAATTTTCAAAAACATGTATATATTACATGCATGGAATGCGCATGTAATTTTATTTTAAATATTTTTGTTAATATTTACCCTCGATCTGCTTACCAGCCACTCCCGCTGCTGCTGCTTGTATGGCGCTGGCGGTTAGGGGCTGAGCTGTGGCTCCGTAGGCGGCTCCATTCGTCAGACCACTCAGGGAGGTGGTGTAGGGATCGGCAGCGCTTGTGTGCCCTAGAATGGGGGGATAGCACGTTAACACACTGTTCAACCTTCCGCCAAACATTACTAATGGTTGTAATACTACATTGGTACTGAATCCACCCGAAAACGAACACTCACAAGAAGGGGTAGGAACAAACATACAATGGAAGACATAGACACACTCACACAGAAACGAAAGAGATATCCTTAAATATAAAGAATAAAATTCAAAATCGGAACAATAAACGAGCACAAGTTGAGTTAACGCATATGAGATTTGGCCCGTGGTTTATTATTATTTTTGGCACTCCCCTCCACACTCGGTGCTCCGAAATTTTATGCTTTCTTTCTTTTATCCGTTATTGCTTTGGTCCTGGCCCTTTCATTATTAAATTTTATATTTTCATTTATTTGGATTTTCTCTTTTGTTTGTGTATCACGAAAAAATTTGTTAGCCTTTGTTGTTTGGCCTCTCCGCGTGGCGCCAGTTTTTTAATTGAGCCTGCCGTCCCTGCCCCAACCATTTCGCGGCATCCTCCGGAGCTGGCTTTTGTGCAATGCCCTATATTTTTTATGCTTTCCATAATCTACTTGAAATTTATTACTTTCTTTGGCTTTATATTTTTATGTGAGTATGCGACGAATTAAAATTGCCCACATCTGAAAGTTTAGTAAATTGTGCATTTTTGCTTTGAATTTTCCCAAAGTTGCTAATTGGAAAGCTAATTGCAATCAAGATTGATTGATTTTGTTTTCGAACAAATTGTTTTCTACCATCGACTAACTCTTTCGGAGTAGGATGTAGAAAAATGTAGCCTAAATTTCAGCGCATTAAAATAAAAGAAAAAATTAAAACTCAGTTTAGCACTTATTTGAAAATCATGCTCCCTAATATGCTAACCAATCTATGCTGTCCTATAGAAATTCCACCCACATTCCGGATATTTCTCTCCTTCGTTTATTAAAATTTGTTTTCCTTGTTTTATTTTTCAAATCCAATCAACGGCGGCGAATAGTGGACTAAAATTGCCGGCAGTCGTTTTCAATTTTTGTACTTTTTGTAAAAATTATGTAAAAACTTTTCTACTCTGATTATTTTCAATGTTTGTAGTTCTTTTTGTAAAAATATCTATTTTATTGACAGAGATGGGCAAACAGTATAAACACAAACACAAAAAGAATAGATACTGAGTTTGGCGATGCTAGTCCAATATTTAAGCAAACTTTAAATATTAGTTCTTTTATTTAATTTGAAGTTAGAGGGACCTAGAAAACGTATTGGCCTAGTGGCTCTTTCTTTACCTATTTTAGAATATAGTATTATTTTGTAAGCGTGAATTAAAGTATATTTATTCGTTGTAGGATATTTTGTGTAGGATTTATAGAAATTGAAGCTGCAAGCGAAATTACAGGCAGAACTGGATTATGTTAGTTTGGGAAAAATAGTTAGTAATCAAGGTAAAGTGTCGGAGGTACAGCTCCGATTTAGTTATGTTAGGAAACAATCCAAAACGAAATAAACAATAACACAAAACACAGAAACAGAAGTTTGATATAACCACCCAACACCCAAGCACACAATTAGGGCACATATGTGTAGGACACACTAAACTAAAATATATTTCTATGCGTTTGGAAAGAAAATAAAGCTCCCCTAAGAAATAAATATTTTTAAAGGAAATAATGTATAATTATTTCGGTTAAGCCTTCTGTAAATATTGTAGTCTGAAAATGGGTTCTTTTCAAAGTTTACTTACACAGCGCATTTAGGGCAAGCGTCTGGGAGCTGGCCCCTGGCTGGGTGGGCGTGGCCGTGTGACCCATCAGCTGCGGCATGCTGAAAGCCGTCGCCGGCGGTGCGGCAGAATAGGCCATTCTCTGGAGGTGCAGGCTGGCGGTGGTGCTGCCGTTGTGGTTGCTTCCGTTGCTGGTGGTGTTGTTGAATTTGGGGTGGTGGGGGGCGTTGGCGGTGGTGGCGATGGTGAGCGGATGGTGGGCGGTGGGTGTGGCTAGCAGGGTTACCAGATTCTGCATAGACAGGGATGGAGGGGCGAGCAGTCCAGTGCCAGGAGCATGCCCGGCGGCAGGGATCTCGCCGCTGCCGCTGCCGCAGCCACCGCCGCCGCCTGCTGGGGGTGCGGATGGGGATGCGGATGGTGGTGCGCCGCCGCTGCCGCCAAGTGTGTGAGGTGTTGCTGATGCGGCTGCTGCTGAGGCGGCAGCGGCGGCGGCTGAGGCAACCGATAGAGATGCTGATGATGCGGCGCCGCCGCCGGCGAGACCGTGCTGGCTGTGGTGGGCACTGTTTTCCGGTGGGTGGTGGAAATTTAGTCCTGATTTTCCATAGTTATTTTTTGTTTTGGTTTTTTGTTTTGTACAGTTTTGAGTTGATTGGTTTATGGTTTAAGGTTTGGTTGAGTTGGTTGATTGATTGTTTTTGTTTTTTTTTGTACATGACCACAGAGTCAATCATAGACATACCAAATAATGTTCAACGAATATTTATATATAAAAAACATAGAAGAAAACACACACCCAATTGGATTATTTACATTTACAAAAATTATAAAAATTAATTTCAATTTAATTTTTTGTTTTTGGTTCGAAATCGATTCGATAAAATTTATGTAAATATGTAAACATACAAATCATAACAAATAAAATAAGGAAAAATAAGAAAACAAAACGGTAAAACAAAAACAAAATGAAAATGGGCGACATAAAATGAAAGAAAAGATAAATAAAAAAATTATAAATAAAATAAAAAATAAAATGGCATAAGAGAATCAAATAAAATCTTAATCTTAACAATAATGTTGGGATGGAAAAAGAATAAAAATAACAAGAAAGGAAAGCTAACTTCGGGCGGAGCCGAAGTTGATATACCCTTGCAGTTTAAACCCGATATTATCGCAAAAATCGGATTGAATTGACAAATCCTTATGAGAATATCATAATATAACCAATTTATTACAATAAAAAATCTAAAACAAAGTACCAAGCTTTCATCTTCAAAAATACCAAAGTTGGTATTTTTACCAAATACCATTTCCGATCGTTCAGTTATATGGCAGCTATAAGATATAGTCGGCTGATCGTTATGCAATTTGGTAGGTTGTATTATTTTGCCAAAAATAGCATTCGTACCAAATTTGAATTCTCTAGCTTTAAAAACACCAAAGTTATACCATTTCCGATCAATCAGTTATATGGCAGCTAAAGGATATAGTCGGCCGATCCTTATAAAATTTGGTAGCTCGTATTATTTTGCCAAAAATAGGTTTCATACAAAATCTGAACTCTGTAACTTTAAAAACACCAAAGTTATACCATTTCCGATCAATCAGTTATATGGAAGCTATAGGATATAGTCGGCCGATCCCGGCCGTTCCGACTTATATACTGCGTGCAAAGGAAAGAAGGGTGTGTGCAAAGTTTCAAGACGATAGCTTTAAAACTGAGAGACTAGTTTGCGTAGAAACAGACAGACGGACAGACGGACATGCTCATATCAACTCAGGAGGTGATCCTCATCAAGAATATATATACTTTATAGGGTCGGAGATGTCTCCTTCACTGCGTTGCACACTTTTGGACAAAATTATAATACCCTCTGCAAGGGTATAAAAATGTTACAACGGGACTACAATTTAATAAAAAGGATTGCATAATGCGGGGATGCAGGTATAAGATAATATAAAAAAAAATAATACAAACAAACGGAAAATACATAAATTCATTTCAATCATATGCAGTTAGGATAAACTTAATTAAATTATGTAAATTAATTGAATCAAGTAACTTAGTGTAGCTGAGAATGCTGCGGGAAGGAAACGGGAAGTGCAGTGCATCCGCTTCCGGTTTCCGTTCCCCTTGTTTCAAGCTGCTCTTATGTTGCATATTTGAGGAGGCGCTGGCAAAAAAAAGATTGAAAGCTTTCTACACAAAACAGGAATCCTAGGGACACACAGAACACGAGTGAAGGAGCCAGGAAACGAGAAAGAGTGAGGGGTATGAGAGTAAGAAAGAGTCAGAGACAGACAGAGAGAGAGAGAGAAAGAGAGAGAGAGACAGAGTGTGTGTGCAGGTGCGAGGGACAAAGATGAATAGAAACATTCACATATGTAAGAAGCCGGTTCATTGTCTAGCATATTTAAAGAATATTCTTGGAATTACATCCTTTGAATGAGCTGCCAGTGTGTGACTCTAAACGTGTATAGTTCCTCTGTCCTGTGGCGATGCCCATACTTTCGCACCCCCTCCCTTTTTTTGGCATAATAAAACTTTAAGTGTTCTCACCTGCGGACAACTCCGGGTGCTTGCTGTTGCCACATTGGAATTGCATTTGTTTACTTGCCAGACCCCCGGCTATTGGGACAGCCTCTTACTATATCGTATATATATTTAGTCCTTTCTGCCAGCTACCTTTGATGGTGCCTTTTCCCCCGGGGGCCTTTGGCAAGACTTATAAAAATTTCAAGTCGGAAAATGGGCAAGGCAACACACAGAAAATTCTAGACAAAGGCGTTTTCCTTGGCTATTCCTTTGCGATTTTCGGGGAATTTTTTCCCAACTGTGCTTACAGTTATTTGGAGACTTTAACTGTTATTCTAACGCGGTTCATTCTTAAAATAATTGGCAAGTTTTTTAACGTTTTCCCAGCCACTATTACATGAACTTGTTTACTGCTCCTGTTTAACCCCAAATTGGTCAAATCTGCAAACGTTTATGCTGCTGAAGAATCTACTTAACGGTTTCATTCAGCACTTAAATACAAAAAAATAGAAGAATTGGTACACAAAACAAGGGAGACGAAGGAGCGTGCAGGACACGTTCCATACATTTGCTGGCCATCACTGTACGCAGTCGTTGGCTACCTCCCGCCCTCCCCAGCCGATTTTTCCTGGATCTGGCATTTAAAAACGTCATTTGTTATTCAAGTGGCATACGTCGCCGCTCTAAGTTCCCCTAACTGCCCAGCAGTGGCCCTGCTTTCCGCACTCACTGTCCGCTTACAGTTACTGCCGTCAGTCGGTGACCACCGTCTTCTTCTGTCACTATTCCTCATCCCTTAATTTTTTTCTCTTTCCCGTGTTTCCAAGCCGGGCATGCCACTTTTGGCATAGAACTTGCTATGTGGAAGTTGTATTTTTGAGGAATATATCTAGAAATATATTTTTAAAGATATATTACAAACAAAATACCTAATAGGAAAATAATTTTTGTTTCATTAGAGTTATCAAATAAATATAGATTGGGTTGATATAGAATCTTAATTGACAGGTTAATGAAAAGAATTTTTCAAAATTTTATTTGATGTTTGCAAAAACCCGACCTTTATTGATTTACGTTGACTTTGAATTAAAAATAAAAATGTTGCCTAGAGCACCATATTGACTCTGAGTGGCTTTGATTTCTGACTTCGCTTTGTGCGATTACATCACGCGCCGCCCCAACTTTGGTCGTCTGTGATTCCCCGTCCTATATTTTGTCCCCTGTTTGTTCAAGCGCCCGAGCTTGATTTGTTATGCGCAAAATGTCCACGTCCACGTCGAGACAGCCAGAAGTGGCGGGGATGGGCGGCTGTGGACGGTGGCGCTGGGGGCGTGGCACGTCGGACATTCTAATGAAGAGCCGTTGCATATGCAACACGTTTACACTGACGCCCAGTACGTGTGTTGAGCGTGCTGACTGCGAACCAGAAATCTGTGAGCCGGTCTGACCCATCATCCTCGCTCTCATCATCGTGTCATCCCCGTCATTGTCGTTGTCCACCTTTTAATCCTATTACAATGTTTTTGTTTTATTCATCAGGACCCTTTAGTCGCTGGGCCTGGTGTCCTTCCTTTGCGCCATTATTTCCCTGACCTTTCCGTCATACTTCTGACTCCCCGGCCTGCATTTATGCAAATTTTGTTGCTTAAATTGAAATTAATTATTTGACAGTTGTCGCCGTGCAGGGCAGTCTGGAAGGAAGGAAAAAGGATGAAAGCTCCCAATATCCTTTTCATTTTATTTCCCCTTCCCTCAGTTCCCTCAGTCGTAGCCCTAATCTCCCGTTTATAAATGAAAACAAAAAAGCAAGCGTTTATCTTTGTTTTTTCTACATCTTTTCCATTAACTCTTGTTGAATTTTTAAATGGCCAACAACCGACTTCTGGGCCTTAAGCTATGGACTCCAGCTGTCACTTACTTTTGGTATTAAGAAACTTGTTTACAGCTGCAGCTCTCAAGACCTACCTACCGGGAGCTCATTCCATAAGTGCTTTTACGACCATCCCCCAGTTTCCTTTCATTCAGTGCAGGAATGCACACATATAGAGCATTTTTTAACGATTCTACGATTTTACAAACGATAAAAAATAAAAATGAGTGAAAACAAAGGTGAAGTTAGGAATACATTTTTAGACACGCCGATTAAACTAAGCTTGGTGGAAACAAGTCCTTCGGTTGCAACAAGGAAAAAAATAAGTAGCACACATAGATAAACGAGCAGTTGTGTAAAGGATACAAAGACAGATGTAAAGATACAGATAGAGAGAAATATAGGTACAACGTTGTGAATTAATTCTGGGTCTGTGACGAACGAATCTAATTGGATTTGAATTGATCTCTTTTGGGGGAAAGGGTTAAGGGGTCGACGGGGTAAAGGGCAGAACGGCGGACTCTAACTAATAAAACTAGGCCTTCTCCTACTGCTAGTCGCACTAACCTTGCAGGTAGTGGGCCGGGCTGAGTCCGTAGCCGTGCAGTTGCTGGTACAGTTGCAGTTGGGCTGTCGTGGTCGGGTCGGCACCCAAGTAGGCCGCGGCGGGATTACTGGCCAGGAGGGCGGGTCCCAGGGAGGCGTTCAAGGTCGCCGGGGTGTGCAGGGGAACCAGGGCTGTCTGGGCGGTGGCTGCTGTGCCTGCCTGCTGGACGGGCGGAACTGCCGCCAAAGCGGCTGCCATGGACGGATTGGGGCGAGCCGCTGAGGGCGGGGCCGCTATCAGCGCAGTGGCTGTGTTGGCGGTGGGCGTGGCGGCGGCCGCCGCAGCACCGCTGGGCGTACCATTTGTGAGGGCTCCAATGCCGCAGAAGGCGTGGAGCTGCTGCATTTTCTTCTGGTCCTTCTCCTTCTGTGTGTCTGCGAACTTGACAACCAGCGGAGCAGAGCAGCCCTCCATGGTCTGACTTTGGTGAAGGGCCTAGAAGCAATAAAAGCAGTAGGGCTTTAAATTAAATATATTTAAAAATTTTAGGTATAGAATGATTTCAATATGATTAAACATATTTAAGGCATAGATTTAATTAATTTTAATAAATATTTTATTAAACAATCCCTTATTGAACAATATATTACGTATACGCCTCGTTATTATTATTTTAAATAGGACGTAAGTTATATTTTTGGAATGCTGGAACCAATTTTTAAAGAGTGTCATTTTCAACACAATAAAATTGTTTGGTCATTGAGCGTTTTCAATGCCGTAATAAAAGACGAATTAATTAGTTTTCAACGTTATAAAAAATGTTTATTCCTGCATGCAGATGAAGCCGGATGATCCGCAGATAGACCAGCTTATGGTGCATGCAGGGACTCAAGTGAAGTACAGAGAGGGCGGCCCGACTGGTCACTGCGAAGCTAAAGCTCTCGAATAATGGAGAGGGCGGCCCGACCTAGACACTGCGAGCTAAAACTCTCTATAGAAAGCTTGTTGAGTCGAGCGGCCGAGAAAGAGTCGGCTTGCGATCAACAAAGCCTTTGTACAAACTTAAGCCTAATAAATAAACATTACACTAATAAATACACTAAACATTACACTAAACATTATTTAAACATTATTTAAACATAAACATTAAACGCCGTGCTGCTGCTTGACCCGACAAAAATTTTAAAAATTACTTTAACTGAAGTGTGTTTCTTTGCCTTTTTTGTTTCGTTTGTTACTCATACGCAGTGTTGCACTGATTCAACAAGGAAACAAAGAGAATTCATGTTGAAATTTTAACCTTAATAACATTTTTAGTTACAAACTTTCTGGTGTTTTTATTTCCGTCCAATGTTGGTGGAATTAAGATTTTCCTTTCAAGACTCTAAGCTTTCTTTATCAAACAATATTTTCCCATCTTGTCAAAGAAATATTCTTCGAGAGCCAAAAATGCGGTGCATCCCTGCCATCCGGGGAACTGTTTCCCAACTGTGTGGCCATGGCGACCTGTTTTAAAACTCGGAAATTTCCCTAATTACTTTGTAGCCAAGAGCGGCCGCGTCGCGATGGGCGGGCCACAACAATGCCCGGCCATAAAAGTCGCGCCAGAGCCGCAAGAATTATAGTCAATGTAATTAAAGAGCACTTCTGGTGGCTGCCACGATACAGGCCGGCGGGCAGAGGGGTAATGGCGCCAGGATGCAGGCCAGAGTTGCCACTGCGCTGCCACAATTGAGCGGAAGTTTCGGCCCGGGTCGCTATAGACCCACCCGGCTGAGTTTCAATGATAAAGTCGACATAAACCGGAAAATAAGTAAAGTGGCTTGCCAACCCTTTGCCTCTCTGGGCCCCTCCCTCATCAGACCGCAGCCAAATGCCTTCGCTGAATGTTTGGCCTGGTTTTCGGGCCGCTGCCAGAGTTGCCAGCCTCGATTTGGGGGTTCTTTCCCGTTCCCCTGGCAGTTTGTTTGTTTTTGGGCTTAGCAGAAAGGTGTAAATTAAGTCGCTTAAGCAGACAAATGGCTCTGTGGGTTAAACTATGCGAGGCTGTGGGCGGTTCAGTGGTTTGGGTGGTTGGTGGTTGGCGTTGTGGCAGCGGCTTAAGTGCACGTCATTATTCTGATGCTGTAAGCCGTCTCGCAGTTGCCATAAAACTTATCAAAACTGTTTTCGACCTCTATCCGTTTTTTGGCTGTTGTCTGTTTAGGACTTGTTTCAAAAAGACAACTCAGGTGGGCTTACAAAGTTTGCCAGGTACTAGGTCTCCCAAAATGCGATCAAATCGGAGTATGGACATACTTATTTTTAGAAGCTTTCCCTTTAAATTTAACAAAGACTTCCTAAGACTTCCAGTTTCCTAATCCATGGTAATTTTTCTTTTGGTAGCCCACTCAAGAAAAACGGGTTAAATGACCCGTTGGCCAGCTGTGAGTACTCGGAACTAGACCGCATTCCAAGCTCGCTCCCCGGACCCATGCAAAGCACTTGACAAATTAGCGAGACGAATGCGAAAAATAAAATCTGCATGCGTTGAAAAATGCTATCATCATTTGGTGGCCCCTCGTCCTACCCTCCTTCCCAGCGTCTCATGCTTTTTCCTCCGCTCTGGTTTTTGTAAAGAAAAAAGGACTTAATGGAGAAGCAGTAGCGGCAGCCGAGAACAAATTGCTGGGCTATAAACATGGCACATTAATATTAAATGCACTTTGCCTTGGCTCTTCAGCTTCATCTAAAGATTCTTGGGGCTGTAGCTGGTCGGGAGCTTTTTTGGATTTCATTTGATGGCGTTGCATACTTTCAGGCGTCAATAGACTGCAATGACTTGCAACCCTTGCTCGGTTCGCTCGATCCAAATCCAAAACGTTTGGCCCTGGCCAGCTTCTCCATAGATATATACATGTATCTATGTATGTACATATATGTATCCATGTATAGTCCAAGCTCATTGTTGCCTCGTGCGTGCTTGGCATCCCGTAATTTGACTTCAAACGCATTAAAATCGCTGCCACACAAATAATAGTACGGTTGGATTTTGATAACATATAATGGTTTCAAATAAAATAATGGAATATTGTCCAATAAATCATAAATAGTTTATAAGCTCATCTAGAATTCAAGGGCCAACTAGATCTCACTGCCATTAAGTGGTCTTTGTAGAGTGTCTGACCTGTAATGTCTCGATCCTCGTGTGTGTGCCTCCCAGTATCTGTGTTTCTTCAGTATGCATGTATGGCTCTATAATGGCTGCCCGCCCACAACAACATTCATCTTGCAAAAGGCGACAAATTATGTGCAATATACACAGAGCAGAGACAGTGTGTGGGACTGGCCCGCGTTGCCGCCCACAGCTCCTTACATGTGTTTGTGTTTGCCTGTCGGAAGTTTGTAATTTTGCCTGTTTCCGGCACAAAACTTGCATTAGTCTGCATGTGGGTGTGGGGCTGGGGCGGTGTTGCCCAAAGCGGGAGGAGGGTAGGAGGCTGCAGCTTGGTTGCTAGGATTACCGTTGACTTCTTCCGCTGCCAGAGACGGCGTCTTGCTTGCATTTCTGCTTCCTGTTTGCAGTTGCATGCGGTTTTTGTTGTTGTCGCTGCCATTATGGCCTGAAGCTGTGTTTGCCGGCATGTGTGTGTGTGGCCGCCTCTGCTGTGGTGTGAGTGTGTGTTTTATATGCGCGACTCTTGCCACCGCAGCAATTAATCATTGCGACAGTTTTTCCCACCATTGCCACAGGACCAAAAGGCAATAATGTGCTTAAAGGGAATAACTGGAGTTAAAGGACATTTTTTCTCACGCCCCTGATCGCTTTTTGATGTTTGTTTTAACAAAGATTTTGGATCCAAATATGTAATAAATTAATCCTTGCAATAACTGATAAATAGGATACTTTTGCATGGAATCCCCTTTTAGTAAAAAAAACCTTATAATAATTTTGAAGGATCTCTTACCTTGATAGCCCCGATGGCGTTCTGTTTGGTCGCGAATGTGACGAAGGCACAGCCCTTGCTCTGGCCGGCCTGGTCTCGGAGGACGGTGCACTCCTCAATGGTTCCGTGGCCCGTGAAAAGTTGCCGCACATCGGCCTCCGTGTACTTCTTGTTCAGCATGCCAACAAAAAGTTTGCGCTCTGAAAATGCAAAAATGAAAAAATATTAAAGAATATTTTTGAGCGAATGTTAACTCGAACAAATACGCGAAAAATAGCAGTGGTTTGAAGTGGACTGGTTAAAATTACCATAAATAACAATGGGAGTTGCAAGAGGTGGGGGCTGGCCAAGAGGTCGTCGAAGTTTAAAGGCCCGAGCATAATGAGTCGCCAAAGGTGCGGGAACTAGTATTATGTCCTGCCCGGCACTTAAAGAGCTTCAAGCGCCGTAAAAATGTTGCTCCAACAGAGGCTGCTGGCTTATTGAATGACTGACTAGCGAGGGTTCCAAACGGAATGGTCGTCATAAAAGTGGCATTAAAAAGCGCGCACTCACATGCGAATAAATGGTTGCATGTGGGGCTTCGTAGCTTTAAAGCCTTGGATGTTAAAGTTGGCCTAGAAAGGGATTCTTCTTAAATTTTTAAACTAACTCATTTCAAAATAAGCCAGTATTATGCTCTTCTAGACGTAATTTTAGTTAACATTTTTTTGTTAAGTCCTGATGTTCATCATTAGACATCCCTGATCTCTCCTTGGCCAATACAGGTCAACATAAAACAGAAAGCACATGTTCGGAGGATTGGTTATATGAACTCTTGGCTGATGCTTAAATTCGTTAATGAGGTGCCTGTGTGGGTTTTGGCTTCCACTTTTTACGATCGGTCGGCGGAGTCTTAACCCAAATAGCGGAGCACACGGCGTATGAGCAATATTTGTGTCGAGCATTTCTTTTTCTGAAAGCAGGGAGCAACAATTAATCAAAAGTCAACTTTGTAAGCATATGGGACCGGTAGAGGGACAACAACTTTAAAGTGGAACAATAAATCGCCTTTACTTTGGCTCCCCCACATATATTGCAGATAGGTATGTATATGAGATCTCTCCTCATCGAAACAAGAACATTGGTAAAGGAAAAAGTTTTGTGCCTGGCAATTGTTATGCTTTATCTTGGTCCCCATGTGAGGCGGGGGCAAACTTTTTCGGCAGCACACATGCAAAAGACTAAAAACGCAATCGCTACAAATCGAATCAATGCAACAAGAACTGGCAAGCTGCAGCAGTAAGAAGGAGCAACTTTTCATTCTGCAACACTTTCGTTCTGCACCACCCCCTTCGCATTCCACTAACTGGCCCAACTTTAAAGTTTTCCAGAGACAACACGCATTCGAGGAGTTTTCTGAGATTCTCTTAAAAACAAACTAACCGTGCGTTCAGACCCCTTTTTAGTACCCTAGGAAGGTAATAGGGAGGATCTGTGTGCAGGTCATCCATACAAGGGTGTAAGTGGGATTCATGCGGGACTTGTAGCTCATCCCGAGACAGTATTAAGGTTCTATTAGCCACATTTGGCTTCCATATTAGACATATTTATATTAAAGAGTACAAAAACATTCGCAAGACCTCCTTCCTAGTGCCTTTTTGTGGGACACCCCTTTTGGCTGGGGTGTCGTAAAGTATAAATATAGAAAATTGTGTCGCTGCAAGGGAAGTGATTGGAAATTGTTGCTCTTGCCTGGAGTTGGCACCAAAGAGGTGATCCGTGGGACCCCCCAGCCAAGCCACTCAGAACGCACTCAAGCTGCCCCAAGGTGGGGTCTTATCTGAGTGTGGAGGAAAGTTTTTTCGAGCAAGGCATTCCTGTGTTCTAAATACATACGAAGTTATAGTTCTTTCCTGGGTTTCGTTTCCCTGTCCGGCACATGTGCAAAATTTATTTGAGGTTAGTTCAGGTGTGACACACGAAGTAACATTTTATATATTTATTGTATGGATTTGCCATTTTAAGTTGAAACTTTGCCAGCGAAAGATAGCACGAAGGCAAGGGCTATGACAAAAGAAGGTTACAACTTATTGCAGGCACCTGAGTCCGCTGCGTCCTACTTTTCCTCCGCTCCGCTCCGCCCCACATGCTTTCGCCCCCCACTCGAACAGCTTGTTAAGGACCTCTTTTGTATTTGGCATCGCTGATTGGAAAGTTTTATGCGCACGTGATTCTTTCACCGCTGATAGGAGTGTGTTGGGCAGGTCCAGGGCAAAATAAAATTCTCAAGCACTCGCCATTGTTCGCGCAACTGATGGGCGTTAAATTGGTTAGCAGTGCAAGTGGTACGAAAGTGGAAATATGTTCCACGAGTACAGCAATCCTCGGTACTAGATTACAGAGTTTTATAAAATGTAAATTATTAGTCTGTTTTCTCACAGTGCTGCGTAAGTCCAAGACACAACAAAAGCCTGTCTCCTCCAAAAGTTCGCCCATAAAAAGCCCTTTCATTGAATAAATAATCCGGATTGAATGGGAGAGCCTCTGATTCATTGCGGGTTATGGCTCATTTCCATCGGCACTGTCGCATTTCGAGCCATCTCCGCATTAATTCGACTTTAGGCAGTTTATCATTTTCACCTTCTCGGCGGCGTCTGGAAGTCTGGAAGGAGTCTGGAAGCCGTCACCGATGGGGAATCTCATTTAAGTGAAGTCTCTGCTAGTGCCCTTTTTCCCGTCTCTTTCCTGCAGTTCGCGCCGTCTCATTCACTTGCTCAGTGTCATTCCTCTGGGCCATTACAGTTGCAGAAATTGCAATTTCACGACAATTACCACAAATTGGTTTCCTCAACTGGCTGGGCGAACATTTTCGTTTCGTCCTTCTTCGTGTCTTCCGCCTCACAATTATGCAGCAAAGTTATACGGATTTTTCGGGGGGTCTGGTCTGGGTCTGGGTCTGGGATGGTGGAAGGACAACTTCCGCCTGCGGCATATGCATTGTAAGTTCATCCTTGGGCGCCAACTCTGCCATATGATGTCGTTAACTGTCTTAAGATTTATATGCACAGTCAGAAGCGGAAACTGCACTTATGTACTCGCCCTCGCCACCCTCCCCGGAGGATGTCCTCATATATTTCACTTCACACTTGAGACATCAACTTTTGTGTCAAGTCGGTTTCTGGCCCCGAATTTCCACCCCGGGCAAAGTTTGTCATGTGCATAATTTACTTTTTCCACATTCGCCTCTCTTATCTTATTAGAGATATTTTTCTGGGAAGTCAGCGAAGCATTAGATTGCATTCAATTTGCATCACAATTGAGCTGCTCGGCTTGGCAAAAATCCTTTGGCGGCTCTTAATTATTTTCACAGTCCTGTTTGTTTGGCATAAACAAATTAGAAGACTGTCGAACTTCCCTGATTCAAGATGCCTGACATGTTTTATGGCGTGACTGCCAGAAGTCACTTGAAAGCTCACTTGAAAAAATAATCGAAATTGTGAAAGAAACATTAATTTCTCCAAGTTATTCGGTTTATTGTTTTCTCAATATGTCAAACGCATTAACCACAACAACTGCATATCCTTGCGAGCGAATGAAGCGCACAAACTTTTACCGAACAACTGCAGGGGCTTTCCACCCGGGGCTGTCAGCCGAGATTTGCATACATCGGATGGCACTGAATTTGCAACTAACGTGGAGCACATTTAAATGAGTACGAACGGAGCCGGGCGAAAGGATAAATGTTAAACACGCCAGCCAGATTTATACAAAACACACACTCGCATGGAACTGCGAGCTTCGAAATGCCAATTGGCGAAGGAGCAGCTCGAACATTATTCAAAGCATGGCCAGGGGCTACGAGAAGCTGTAAAGTAATACATATGTAAAAACAGATGTGAACAAGCTAGCTAATGGCTATGCCACCAACCGCCCCCACACATGGGTCATAAATTCAGATGCAGCTTAACAATGGGAATTATTCGAATACAGCTTTCGGGTATATGTATGTATATGCTATGGATTTTTGAAGCCATTCAACGGTGACTACCTGTCTATTTTGAAACTAATTGGGAATTGGATTATCGTAGATATCAAATACAGTCTAGATAATTGAAGCCACTTCAGCATCAGAGAGACAGGGTCTATCAGGTTTCAATTAGGGCTTGCATCGTGCACTAAGCATAATGCGAAGCGCAAAAAACATGGAATAGGTACATGCGGCAGGATGTCGCAGTTCAGAGATTCCAACGATCCGCCATCTCGGAAAACAGTTAACGTTTTCAATTATAACATAAACACTCGGATAACAAAAGGATAGCAAACAAAGACTACACCTGGAACAAATTTTAGACTTTAAAGGAGTCTATACTTTAACAGTAGGAACTAGGAACTAACAGTAGGAACTGGTTTATACCTCATTGCACTCTCACTGCCTTAGAAGCCATAGTATATATCCGTAGCCTATTAATATCTGTACATTTCTCTCCCTGTAAGTGCCATCCGTTGGTCCTGTTGCTCTTACTGTGTGTGTACTGTACAGATTAAACGCTGAGTACCCACCAGGCCTGATAAATGAAAACGCCAGGAACACATATGCAACAACAACGGCAGCAGCAACAATTTTGAAGTGCTGTACGAGTCGGAGGCAACTTTTCACATATTTGTATCTGTTTGTGTTGTTAAGTAGTTTGGGCGTTGGCAACTGCTGTTGCCTGATTCCCAGCAGTCTCAGCTGCATAAATATTTATTGCAGAAATTTTCATGTGTGCCGTGGAAGGCGAAAACTTCCATTGCATACTTTTGGACAGGGGTGGCGATGCTCGGCGGCAGAGCCATGCATACAACTCCAGGCCCATAATTAATTTAAAGGCCCGGCCATCGAGAAAAAATGTTGTAAACTGCTGAAATTATGGGGCTCATTGCTGGTCGGGTTGCCTATCAAAATGCACTAAAATGCGAATTACACATACGACCCTCTATGTGGCGGAGTAACTCTGCGCAAATTGTTCGTTTTCCCCTGCCGACCGCGTTTATAGCCAGGACCTGCGGGACCAGACAACCCAAACTTATTGCGGTGCAGAAATTTTTATGTTTTAATTCAATTAAGCTCCCTGGCGGTTTCCGGGGAGGGCAGGGTCTCCTGTGGAAGGGACCTCTGCGGGCGACGCATTTAATTCGCGCAAATTTTCGACATTTCTTTCCCGTTTTCTATGCCCTCCCCGCCTGCTCTGCGCACCATATTTGCATAATTTTGCAATAATTGACAAGCGGAAAATGTTGATGCGGCAGCGGAAATTAAAAGCGAATTTCCAACAAAACTTTTTGCGGGACATCCTTTTGCCTGAAATAATTATGAGAGTGTAATTACGTTTTTTACGAGGAAGACTCAAATATTCTTTCTTGACGGGTGATTAGTGGTAATGACGTTTGAATCAGAATTCATATTATGTGGCTTCTTTGGGGATATTTGGTGACATTAAATAAGTTCGCTTGACTAGCAACTTGCTTTTAACACTATCATGGAAGATATCATCTCTCTTATAGCTATATTTATACATTCCTCCTTAAATGCCTACCGTTCATTATGACTCGAAAAGGCCTTTGATCAAAAATTAGAACTGAAAAATCTCGCCTAGCTCATCGGGACTTCATGCAGCCGCAAATACAATTAACTGTCATTTCTGGCTAACGACATTCGTTTCGTCAGCCACAGGACGAATCATTATAATCATGGTACCCTATTACAGATCCGGTCCCTAATACCGTCCCTTTCTCCGCGGTTCGTCTCTTGGACCACTGGCCGAGCCGGCGTCATCGAATCCGTTGACGGGAGTCGAGAGTCGGGCCCGGGCACGTTTCGATTACGTTGGCAACACTTCCGGCCCCCGAGCGCCACAATTTCCGCTGCAGGAGGAGCAAAAAGTGCGGGCCAAGCCCCCGAAGATGAAGATGTGGGGCTGTTGCAATAGGCAACATGCCAGGAGCGAAAAATTGCAGATTCGTGGGGCATTGGGGCACTGGGGATGGGGAGTTGCTGATTTTTTCCGTTGGCTTGAAGGGTTCATTTGTGTGTTATGCGAGCAATATTTTGCCTTTTGCTCTACTTTTTACTGCTTTTATTGGTGGGGTATTTATGAACCATAGGAGTACTTAGTAAAGTACTATTTATGTAATTTTGCATTATTAAAAAGATGGAGCTTTTAATTTCATAATAAAATTGTTTTATCCCATATAAAAATATATGTTTCGTTTCTACGAATAAAACTATCTAATAAATAGATTTAGATTTATTAAAAAGATTTAATTATTTTGCTAAATATTGACGAATTTAGTCGTGTAAGTATACTATAGACCTTTAATAAATATAGTGCATTAGAATCTTCGCTCTCCCAATCATATTCGTGTGTTTTTATAGCTTCGCTTTGATACTTTTTATCCATTCAATGGCCGTTTCCGACCGCCTTTGTGCTCTTCATTCAATTACCGCTGCCAGGGGCTATTGCTATTCTAATGTATTCCCTTTTAATGCCTGACCGCCCCGCAGCCCGTCTCCACTGGGCCTGGCAGGAATGTTCTCAAGTGCTTTACTGGCAAGTTGCCCCGAAGATGAGCAGTGCTCGCCAGGGGACCGACGAAAAAACACTGGAAACGGTGACGAAGGCGAAACAAAGCTGCAAGTGCAGTGATCCGGGTGTGGTGGTGGCCATCCACTCCATAAATACTGTCTAATATGTTCCCATTGCTGGCATATTATTTTTTATGTATCAATATTTCCTCTAAAATCTTGGCAAGAGTCGGCACTCGGAGGTTGTTGAAATGGAACTACAAAGGAGCTTCGTCTCAAGTAGCCCTGGGAATCGACTTAATGAAAAACCACTTGGCCGACATCAATCAGCAGACGTATGTACATCTATGCTGGGCATTTTCCTCCGTAATTGCCATTTGAATTCAACATTTTATTATAGCTCACTAATTGACAGCATAATCAAGCATTAAAATGTCAGTCGAGTGCACCACCAATATGCCATTCATATGATTCGGAAGTCTGACAGGTTGAGCCACTCTGGAAGCTGCATCTCAGATCCATAGATCCTCAGGTCCATGTCCGGACCAACTGATTAATTTTAAATTTGAATTCGAAATTAAATTTTGTTTTTTTCTATTTCATGTGTTTGTGGGTCTGGCTCGCCCGCAAACTGGTTCTATGACGCACGTGCTCTGGAGACAATAAACGTTTTTGTTTTGGCTCCGGGGGCGGGGGTGTTCAGACATTCATAAGATACTTCTTGACGTCGTATCTTGTGTCACTTTATCTCTCATGCCTTGCTGCACATTTAATCTGGTAGATGCTCTCCACTCCCCCATATCTCGGCGCTGTTTTCCAAGGTGTTTCTGCATATTTGTGGTTGCGAGATGTCACGTCAAAGGTAATTTTGATTGCCAGTCAGTCTCTGAAGTTTCTGAAAATGCCTTTTGCCAACAAGTTGCTCAAATCTTCTACCCTACGCTCGTAAAATGCCTCAGCTTGTCGCTTATAAGCTGACTTTTTTTTATTATTTTATTTTTCGTACCTGCCTTAAATTGTGCTTTGCATAGTAATCAGCTGGAGATCTATACTGAAGAAAATTAGATGACTTTTGGTGATTGGTGATTCTACGGAGTAACGTATAAGGTGGAAGCTGAAAAACGAATCCTGATGCACAAGTATATAATAGAAATTTAAACTTTAATTTTAATCAATCATATGTAAGAACACTGGCATAATAGGGCCTTAAACAATGCGTTTTTCTTAAGGTATTAGACGTCTGGCTGCTTAATTTTAATGCCCGGCACCTCTCTGTTCTCGACAAGTAAGCTCCTCCAAAGCCCATGAGGCATTCCCAACACATTCTGGGCCGCCCGAACTATCTAGCTCAAATTTCCTGAAGCGGAATTCATTATCCACCCTGGCATTGGACCCTGGAAGATACCGGAGCAGGCATTGGAACAGGGTTAAGAATAACCAACTGGTGCAGTTTTTAATATATCACAATGCAGTCAGGACACCCGATTGGACATGCCCGACCTGCTCCGATAAATAGGCAATAATTGGGAATGTGCTTTTGGTCACATTCCAGGCTCAAAGTTTGTGTCTTGTATTTTCAAGCGAGCTCTGTTTCGAGGCGCATGTAAATATATGCAGATGCCAGCCCACACAGATATTCGTGGCATGTGTGCTGGTAACTGTTAGAGGTGCTCCCCATTCACCATGCGAATCAATTGATTACGTATTCCGCACTCTTGTGTATTTGTCGCGACAGAATTTCATTTCGTTCCTAGGGCGCATTCAGTCGATCGATCCACCCATTGAACCCCACTCGCCGCCACCGGTTGCTATTTGAACTGTAACGCATTCAGCATTTGTTGCTCTTGTGTATTGTCTATGCAAAGTTGTTGTTGCTCATTCTGCGGTGTTCGTTGAACTCGTACGCGGTTCGTTGTTCAACTTTTTGGTCACTTCTGCCCTAGACCCCGCCGAGGGAGGGGCGTTGCCGGGCCAGTTGTCAAATGGCCAACATGTTCGCACAAATTAGATGCAGAGGGGTTCGATCATGCGAGGGAATCAAGGAACTTCCTAGGGACTGCCATAGAACTGGGATGAAAAATTTGTCTAAAATATCTGGATGTTTTAATATGCAATTTGTATAATTTGCTGAAGCTGGTTCCGAGCTGCGCCGTTTGGGGAACTGCAGCTTGTGAGTTCTGACAGGGGGTTCTGTCAGGGGCTTCATCTAAGGCCCTCCAGCCCAGACCTCCCCTACAATAACCCCACACCGATGGCTGTCTAACTCGGCGCATGACTTGCATGTCTAAGTGAGATGTGCGAAATGAATTGTTGACTTCGACTTGTGACCAAAATCGTTGCGAGCGACCGCCAAAGCGAAGCCGCCGATAAACAAGCAGCACAAAGGGAACCAGAGAGTCAGAAAACGAAAAAAAATAAAGAACAGGGAAAAACGAAAAGGGAAAACTATAAATAAATAAAGTGCATGTATTTTGAGAGCAATTCGATGCAGGCGAACGACGAACAGAAAATAATAATTTTATGGCCGAGATCAAGTGACTTGAGGGGGGCGGTACCCACAGAAAGGGGGCGGCACCGAGCTCCGGGGGCACAAGTCAAAATGGCTGTCAGTCAAAAGTGAAGTGTAACAGCTGGGGATGGATGTGAGTGTTACGTACGGCTGTGGGTTTCAGAATTTGTGGCGAGGCATTATAAATGTATTTCCACTTCCATTTCCCCCAATTTCCCACCCAGACCCGTCCTGCTTACTTTCTTACCGTGTGCAAAGGCGTTAACATAAATGTAACACGTTCCACTGTGGTAACAACAACTGCAAAACAGTAACTATCCACATGTCACGTAGCTTTTGCATGCCAACGCCAGAACCGAACACCCCAAAGACCCCAAAAGTCTTGTGACCCGAAGTATCCCAAGAAACTGTCACATGGCAGACAGGAAACCAGCTGTAAGAAGAAGACTATCCAGCCGGAAGAAGTGACTGGGTTTGCTAAATTAATGCGAGGAATGAACCTTTAAGAGAACTCTTGCAAGTTAGGTCTCTCTGGGTTTTGTTGGCGATAATATTTTTAGCAGCGACTTGCTAATTGATAAACCATGGAACTGTGAAAGAGTTATGTAATTTATTTTTAATGAATATTTTCATTAGACGGCAATAAAGCCAAAAACATGTTTAAGGTAATGGGGGTGTACCCAACCGAGTGCACCGTCCTCTTTTGGGGGCAGAAGTTCCTTTTTATCGATATATTTCATAGAAGCCACCCTTTTTCCATTGACTTGTACATACTAGAGTAGTTCTACTAGCATACTTGATAAACAAATAATAAAGTGTGAAGAGCTCTTTTCTGGTCTTAAATTAATATATTTTTACCTCATAAGGGAGTTGAGCTTTTGAATACAAAACTATTGGTCAGTAGGAACTTTGCAGAAAGGTATAATCACAAAAAAGATGTTTTTCTCAGAGAAACTCCGAGAAAAGGGGATTAAATGTAATCAAAATAAAATTAGTTCGCTAACCAAATAAAACCCTGGCAAGCCAAACCGACGAATTTCAATGCTGCCCCTGAGCCCTGGTGCCCTTATCCTTTTTTGGTGCCATTGCAGGGGAGCTCAGAAGTCCCTCGACAAAGCTAAAATTTAATTAGCCGCCCAGCAAGTGGCGTTTGCAAATGAAATTACACAAATACACTCACACATGCACGCACACAAAGGACGCGAAATGCAAACCGTACAGAGGAGACCCCCAACCCATCCCCAACCCCAACCCCCGGCACATTGGTTTAACATTTAGCCACTTGGCGCGAAAAGGAAATAAAATACACGACAATCCAACAAGAGGAGAAAAAACTGAACTAGCATCGAAACACGAAACACGCTCGCTCGCCCGCCCGCCCTCGCTTTGTTGTTTGTCCGGAAAATAGCTCTGCTCTCCGCTGGCGCCCTCCAGCGGGCAGTTCCGCCACCCGCCCGCCTGACTTTGTAATCCTCGCGAGCTTCACAATAAACACGAAAATATAATTTGCAACGTTTTTGCAGGCGACGCGCTTCCGCTGCTCTGGAGCAGAAATGCAATGAGTTTTAGACAATATATGCTACAGTGGGAGGTCATTAAATGGAAAAGGTCAAAAGGTAGACTTAGACAACTTTGACTTGGGCATGTAATGCAAATAGTACAATTACCTTATAGCATAGAATCTTAACTTTGGAATAAAAATACATCTCCCATTTTAAAACTCGTATAGTAGTTTTTTGAGAGATTCTAGTTGGAAAAATGATTTGTATTTATGGAGAGAGTTTATCTCGATGTTTTCAAACTGCTTTTCGATTATTTTGAAATTAAAATATAATTTATCGGGTCAACAAATTTGGATTAATAGGACTTGTTTAGTCATACTTTATATTGTTTGGCTATTATTAGTCAGCCCAACCCAAACATATAAATATTTAGTCTTGATTAGGATTTGAAGGCAATGTCCCTCTTATGTTATTGGTATTTTCTTTAAAAAAATATATTCTATCCACTAGTTACTAGTTAGTCTTTACTGTACTCGATCCGAGGGGCTTAGCTAGGTGGTGGTTGGTCGTGCTAGTAGCACTAATTACCTGGAACTAAATATGGCGCCGGATTCGGTGGCGGCAGCCAATACGTTGCCGTTATCGCCGGATACGACTGATGGCCATTTGTGGTCATGCTCGTGGACACTGGCGCGGCATGTTGGTATTGGTGCGGGTGCGGAGGCGAGTGCTGCTGATGATGAGGCGGGGGAGAGTCCGAGGAGGAGCTTCTGGAGCTCAGAGCATAGCTCATGATGCCGCTGTTTTTGTTGTTGCTGCCAGTTGCTGCCGTAGGAGATGCTGCGTTTTTGGCCGATAGGGGGAGCTGCTCGCCAACATTTCCATTTCCGTTTCCGTTGATATTGTTCACTGACGCTTTGTTGTTATTGTTGTTTAAGGCATTGCTGCATTCCACGATATTTGGGTTTTTCATGTTATTTATTGCCCGCTAGATGGCGCCCCGACAGACGAAAAAAAAGTATCAAAGGGCTACCGAGCGCCTTTTTTGTTTAGGTTGCTGGGCTAAAACTTTGCTTTGCTTGTTTATGGGCCTCGTGGGCTAAATTAAAAACAAAAACCAATATTTTATATGTATTTATTTTCGCAAGGGCTGCCATTAAAATGCCACAATTATTCACTTGTGCATAATTTGAATTTTATTTGCCGCACCGACACAACGCACACACAATAACCGTTTGATATTTTCTATTTTTTAGCCCACTCTCTTATGGTCTACCATTTTTGTATAACTAATTAATTTGCCATGTTTCCCAGTGGGACTGCAGTTGCCATTTTTCAATAACGCCATATATTTTTTCGATGATTTTTTCGTCGCCAATTGTGTACTATTTACTTTCAGTTTGTTGCACATCCCATCAACGCACCGAGCGCTAATGTGGCAGACATGACCCGTCATATAGATGGGTGATATTTGCTTTTATTATTACGATTATTATGGCGATCACATAGCGCAGTTATTTGATTTTGCATTTAATGTTCGTTAAGGAGGCTCAGATAGCTACTAAAATCATCGAAAAAACCGATTCGAATAAACCAAAAGCATATAATTGGACTCGCTTTCGCTCAAACTATTTTTATTGCATTTCATACTATGGTGTGGCAAGACACAATAAGTAGTCCCAATACTAGACACTTTTAGATGTTTGGGAAAAGAATGGTGAGTACATAAGCACTTGGTCCAGAGTATACAGGCCACTCCCATCTGGTCCCAAGCTTTCTACTTTATATAGCACCTGATGAAGCTCTAATCAGCTTGGAAAGAAACGAACGTCTGTGTTTATTCAAGATGCGGGAGAGAACCCAGGGTAAATAAGTAACCCGAGTCCCAAGTGCGGAGTTTTGAGCTGGAAAACTAAACAAGCCGACAACTGTTCGACACCTAAATATATACACCATACAATGCGATTGTGAAATTTCAAGCTTATTTATCTAGCCCCCACTTCCCCAGTTGTTTGACAGTGGGCTTGTGAAATTTGAGCTGAGGGATCGACAGCTTACGGTTTGGAATTTCCGCAACGGGCCCTAAATCCAAACTATATATCTGCAGGGACTCTTCCTGCACCCTTGGTTTCGGGAAGCTAACTAATCAGGCCTCGCTCCTATCTCGTGAGCTCATTCTGCCAAATGGATTGGGTGACTTGAGTGCATTTCGAATATTTTTTGGGAGTATTCGAGTCTTAGTTTTTAGGTTTCCCGCCCGCCACCTGCCGGGCCGGTAGGCTGCGGGCTGTCTATTTTCGATTTCTTCGGACCCATCTAAAATTGACGTACGCCGGTCTATTGACAGACTGCCCAAAGAAGATGATGACGAGGCTGGGACGTCGGGCTGATGGCTTCTTGTTTGTACGTGGCCAACATATAGACATAAATATGCGTAAATAGACAAGTTTCTCTCCACTCGCCCCACTCGAAATCTCTCTCGGAATGTAAGTCGGATGAAAGTGCAAATATTGACAAGAGTTTTCATTTTGCAGGTGGCCGAAAGTGGAACATTTTCAGATGGCTGATGGCTGCGACATATGCAAAACCAATTGATTTGTGTTGCCCAACAAATTCAGACTATATGCCATATGAATATGAACACGTGTATCCACCAAAGTGCTTCTGGCCGCTGACTGACATTTTCGTAATCATTTGGTGACGCTTGGCTGGGTCCTCGACGAATTCAAATGGTGGAGCAATTTTTTCTAACCGAGCTGATTACCTGAAGTTGTGCCTGTTTTTTGGTTTAACCTTAATTCGGGAAACTTTGGACGTTATCTTGCTAAGTTGCTAAGTTGGCTTAAAACTCGCTTGCAATTATCGCATAAACTTCGCAATTACACTGAACTTTGCTTCCGCGACAGTGCCCCAATGTGGTTTGTTTTTGTTGCTGGTGGTTGTTGTTATTATTATTGTTGTTAAATGGAAATATTTAGAGCGTAAAGTTACGCTTTTCCATTATAAGCGGGCCATTCGAAGCATGATAAAATCTAACGTGGTGGTTTCGGCTGTGAAGAACATCGAAAGTGGTTTCGAACCGCTTGAATGTGAAACTACTTTGAAAGTACCCACTATAGGTAGATTTTAAATAATTCCCACCATGCAAGATGTCTAGCTCCGCCTACTGTTCCTAGTTATTTAAATAATTTTCTTGAAAAATGTCTCAGGTTTTTGGGTTTTGACGAGCCGCTGACATTTCGTATTTAATATGGTGGTCTGCACCGACAGTGCCTCTCCCCTGTGTAGTTTGCCTCGTGTGCGGCTCCTCAGATATGAAAATCGAAAGAAAATTTGACAAGTGACAATTTCCGTTTGTTGACTTCGTCTTTGAGTGATTTTCTGAGGGCCGTACGCATTGAGGCCCAGGTCTGGGCTGGTGATTCATTTTCGTTTCAAATAGCGTTACGTGAATGACAAAATTGGATTTGTACTATTTCCAATTCTGCCCGAATGTTTACCCAAATGTTGTAGAAACAGAAACGCCTGAATAGTAGTGTTTCACTCGGCTTAATGAGTTGTTGAGTAAAGGTCTGAAGGCTGACCTTGGAGGTGGGAAAGTGTCGTGGGGGACGAGTGGGGTCTTCGCTCGAGGCTGTTTACTTCATACTTGTGGACTGACACACCCAGCCCAAGCTCACACACTCGGCTCAATCAGCCGCGACGCGAATTGGATCGGAAATCGTTTTATTTTGTTTGCCAACTTTTATTGGGGTGCAGCCATCTCTTTCACCCCCAATACTCTCATCTCCTTCCCAGGGCCCATCAGCTGTTCTCTATTCTATGCATTGTTCTGAATTCAATTATTTTCGACGCGATCGCCGCTTTGTTTCCACAGGTAAATAGGGTTGAGCAACGATTGCACGATATATCACTATACCGTGGGGGATTTCGATGGAAATGACTTTGTACTTGGACTCCCAACAGCCTTCCCCTCCCCCCTATGCACTGCACTTTAAACTGAACCGGGTGGGTTTCTTATCGTCCCCTAATTATTCAAATGCTATGTGCATTTTGAAGCCTCGTTTGCATATTCGAAAATGGGCAGCGAGTTTTTTCGATTTGTCACTCTGGGGGCATCTTCTGGTACTGGTTCTGGGAGTATACCTGGAGCTGATCCCGACCCTCAACTTTGACACGCGCGTGCTCATAAACGTAATGGCTCACAAATTGGGGTTTTTCAATCCGATTAGGGTGACGCGGCTTCGAGAGTATCGGGAGTACCCGCAGTACTAGATACTCGTAGAGAGTTTCGACAATTCGTTGCGCTTGGGGCTTGTTTTATTTGTAAGTAATATTTCGGTTTTTTTGGAGGGGATCCGAAAACGCGACTGATGTCTGGGCGATTGAGTGACAAACTGCTGGCGACGCTTATTTTTCGCTGCCGTTTTTGCGCTTCGTTCGGCGGTTTATTTTACTCGATTTCTGTAGTTGTAGCCGTTCCTGCTCTCTATGGCTGTGCTTGTGGTTGTACCGCGTATGTACTTTAGCCATTGTGTACTCAGTTCTCGATGAGCCTCATGGCGACGGCAACGACAACAGCAACAGAAGCGAACAGTTCGAATACAACAGAGAATTATTATCATTATTACTGTCGCCATTCGGCGGGTTCTGTGTCGAAACGACAATAAGAAACGCGTGCTGGCCAGGCTAGAACAGGGAAATTATGAAGATTGAACGATCTCTAAAGAGCGCCCCGATGGGATTGACAGATTGTTTGAATTTTCACAAAAAATGGGAAATTAAAAACAAATTTTAAAGATCTTATATGCATTCATAGGACTTTCCTACCCTATTATGAAAAAAACATCATTTCAGTCCCCAACTCCAGCTCGGCTCAGCTTTCCGTTTTCGAGCCACGTCTGTCATTGCATCTGTTACACGTAGAGGCTACTTATATTGTACTCTCATATGTATGTGTATATTTTTATAAACACTCGTGTTTCGGAGTCGGAACTTCTCTACCTGAGAAGGCCTTCAGCTGGGGTCTGGGCCTCGGACTCGTGTTTATTTCAGCTTCGCGTCTCGACAGTCCATCGCATTCAAGACTGTTGTTGGCGACTGACTGTTTAGTTTATCAGTTAGCAGTTCGCAGCTAAAAGCTCTGGCCGAATGGCTGGGAAGCTGGATCATAATTCAGCAGAAAATTATAAACACATTCCGTCACTTGACCCTTGAAAACTGATTTTCGTAGCAAGCTGCAGAAGCCAAATTTAAAACACAGACGATGGAAGCGTATTCCCTTCTTATCTGAAAAGCTGAATGGGAAATTTAATTAAAACTGAATTGAAAACAAAAACAAGCCGCACCATATGCCGCAACAAGTGCGAGGGGCGTGGGGTGGTATTATAAAACAATACGCCCCCTAATTACAGACAGAGATACAGATACAGAGCCGCAGATACAATGGGCAGCCACTTGAAAAGAACAGACGCGCGGGCCATTTTCGATAATTGAAAATAATAATTAAAATTCTCTGATTTAAGGGAGGGTAAGCTGACGAATAAAAGAGGCAAGGATCGGCACTGACGTCCACAATTGGAGTGGAATGGGGCCTGCATACATAATGCGTTTTGTATCTGTTAGTATGCAAAAGTTGTCGCCTCGCCCGGACTATGCTTTTTCCTTCTCTTTTGGGTCATAGAGCCCGTTAGCCGTATTTGTCCGTCAGAAGTCATCGAGAAATTGGTTGTCATTCACTTTGCGCCTCGTCTTTGTTCCCCAGATTTCAATGGAACTTCTAACCCTTCGGGCAGCAGGGGCGTGCGTGATTTCTTCAATTAATTGCTGTCTCCAGCTCCGGTTCTCCAGCGGCTGCCAAGAACTTCGGACGATGCACAATGTCGTAGTTTTTTGTCGCTTGTCCCCCATTTTCTCATCATTGTCTCCACCTAATTGGACGACCAATGAAGACTTGTCGGTCTATTGTGCAAGCTGCAAGTGCAACTGCCACAAAGGTCCCTGAAAATATGCATAATTCTTTGTCAAACAATGCCAATTGTCTAGGAATGGCCACAAGAATGTATTAAGCTCTCAGTAGAGTTTGACGATCAAAAGGCTTCAAAGAAAAATGAATAAAAACCCTCGAGTAATTACATTAGTATAATATGTTATGACAAGACTTGGTTACTAGCTCTTAAAATCACTGGCAATTCGGGGTAATAAACAACAGCTAGTTGCTGATTAAATGTATATCTCAAAACTCCAAGTGTAGCTTTAAAGTGGACATGTGCTTTAAAAGGAAACGGCTCTCTGGAAGACACTTCAGCCACATCGATGGCAATAATTTCCCCACACCCATAAACCAACTCCAAGCGGAGATACTTTCCTCCGCAGTACATCATCTTGGCTTTCCCATGCATCTCCTTCACGATGTAGCCGTTTTGGCTCACAAATCTAGCAATTATTCACATATTTCAATTACCGCTCGTCAAGCGTAAGAAATGTCTTGTGCCACACATGACAAACTGCAGCTGCGAGTGCAACTGCCACTGCAGCTCGAAATGGCAATTGCAGCGCAGAATGCAACGCACTTTCAACACGCAACTAACGAAATTTCTCCAATTGGAGTGGCATTCTTCAAATACTCGGTCGCAGCCGCGCGCACGCAACCTCTCAGATAGAATCGACGGCCCGGAGCTACTCCAAACCAAAACACCAAACAGCTGACCGGACTTACATAAACAGAGCCGCCTCTGAAAGAGCTAATTTCTGGGCGAAAAAACTAAACAATAATAATAAAATTGAATTCAAAACTGGTTGGGTCGCAGCCGGTTCGAGGTTCGCGGCAAGAGATTAGTTGGGAAACTTTCGAGAGAATCTGGGAGAAGCCGGCCGAGAATGACTCAAGCTGCAACCGCAAAGATTATAATTTATTTACGCGGCTGGCTCGACTGGCTCTGCTCTTTCTGCCGTTTTTTGCTCCTTGTGCACTTAATTATTCGCCTGGCTTTTTGCATAATGTGTTTGTTTTCGATTTCATCGCGTGTTTTTGTTGCCATAAGTATTTCTGTGTTTACTTTTGTCAATTGGCAAACGGATGACAAACCCAATCGGCCAGTCGGCCAAGCTATTCTGGCATAGGAAATTAATGTTTAATGGCATTTATTTTGGTCGTCGTCGGAATCGAATGCGAAATATGCGCGACGTATGCTGGCTTTCTTGTTCATTTTTTGCTAAAGCCCATTTGCCAAACCTATTAACTTAATGTCTGGTAAATTTTGAATTATGTGAAAGTTCTCTAATGTGGCTGAAAGTTTTTTAACGAGCAGATGAGTGGACGTTTTGCCAAAAGATGCACAAAGCTCCTGGCTCGACACTATTTTTGAGCTACACTTCTGTCTCGGAGTTATGGCCATTATTACAAATATCTTATTGGCCCACTGCAGAGTGGGCAATCGGAAATTACTTAATGAACCTTCATTGAGCCCTAGCTTATACATATCCAGTCGCTGGGGAACATTTCAATCAATTGGCCTTTCAATTGGTTATCAGTGTCTGTGGGATACACTGGGCGAGCGTTTCGTTTTTCAATTAGCACTGCGGCTGGCGTAGATTTAATTTAAAGAATTTCATTACTGTGTGTGTCTGCGCCGGGAAGTTGATTCGAGTTGACCAACGAACCAACCATTCCACAAGCAGCGGCGAAGATACGGAGATACCCGCGAACGTGCCGCGAATGAATGACAACTGGCGACAACTTCAGCACGTATCTGTCGGATACTTGCGCGCGACTATTGGCAAGGGATCCACTGGGCACCGAACCGAAAGCAAAGACCGCAGCGAGCTAACGATCGCCGATCACAGCGATCAACCGGCTGACTGAATTGAACTGAGTGCGGGCTGCAAACAGAAAACCGAACCCCAAAAGCCCGCGGCCCCTCGGATCAATTGCGCTGCACTTCGAGATACTTTCGCGGCTGGCAATGCCGCGCTTGCCGGCCCGGCCGATCGCTCCCGCTCTCTGCCAGCCGTGCTCTCCCTCTCTCGGAACAGCTGTTCGGACACTTGTGGCTCGCTCACATTAAGGCCAATTAGGTACGCTCGTTGCCTGCCTTTTGCCGTTTTGTTTATTTATGTTTGCTTGGCGGCAGAGTCATCGCAGAGTCAGTTGACAGAAGTGACTCGCTCCCACTCTCTCGCTCTGTCGCTCGGATTAGTGCCGGGTTGACTCAGCGGTTTTCCGGCCAACGGAGCGGATACTTGCTGATTGAAACGAGCGTTTGCTCACTTTTTTCAAACTTAATTAATTGTCGTTAAACAACTGGCTTTGGATTAAGCTGAGGTGATTACAAAGGGAATTAATACTTTTTATGGCTTTTTCGTGCGTTTATGTTTGAAAATTATTTTTATTTTATTTTGAAATGAGGTAAAGTATCTCTATTTGTTCCAACTTTCCTGATAGGGTTCTTTTCTCTCTAGCTTCACCGAGACTTGATCCATACCTCACATAAGCTATGAAGCGCTTTCCCAAGTCTCGCCAACCGACTCCTCCTCCCAGTACTTAGTCCGACAACATCACAAGTCTTGAGGCAACAACAACAACTTTTCTAACACATTTAATGCCATGTCAAAGTTGTGTGCCCACTTGACAAGATCGCGACGACCTAAAAGGTTTCGAGACGCGAGCAATTAACATCAGAGCTAGAAATACGAGCCAGCGCAGACACTGGTCGGGCGTTGAGTACGTGTATCTGTATCTACTAGATGTATGTATCTAAACGGGAGATCACGTCGAGCAGGGCGCACGAAAATCAATTGAGGAACAGACTTGCGAAGCCGGCGAGCGCAACATAAAAAAGCGCTTTGTTTTCGCGAGGCGGGGCCCGCAGAACGCTTTATAATTGAATCGAAAAGTGTGCTAATGCGCCCAGCATCGAGTATCTTGCAGATACCGGGTCGCACACATCTGCCAACTGAAATTGCAAACATGAAAATGCATTCTCAGATCTAAAGATACCGCCTCCGAGCCAGAAGCCACTTAAGCTGTTGACGCCGCAGAAGCATTTTCATTGTGCGAGGTTGTGCATTGGGGCTTACTATACAGTTTAAAAATCACATTCAGTTTGTTAAATCCCAAAGCAAAATGAAATTTTGAATATTTATTTCGACCTCTGCCGAGCATAAGCTGCGCTTTTCCAAATTGATTTGACACTGTCAGCGCCTGACAATTTGCAAATTAATAAACCCATTAATTCGAAAGCCAACAGGCATATAAACAAAATCGTATTCATAAATAAACTGGTGGATGCAACTGCTTGGACTCGGCTGGCATCTCATTAATTTAAGTTGATTGTGAATTTGGCTTTCTGGCCAAATCGGAGGACAAGGACGGAGACAGCAGTCGATGGCGGTCGGACAGGGACGGCAGCCCGAACAACAAAACCAACAGGCATTCTGAGCCAAGCCAAAAGGGCAGGCTAAAAAGGCGGACGGCAGCAACTACGACGACAAACGGCAGCTAAAAGTATTTAGAATTTCTGGCATTTTGTCAAGTGTCGCCAAAACATTTCGCACAACACGCACAAGCGAGTGAGATGGGGATAGATTCGGAGAAAGATACTGTGGCAGGGCGAGGCACCGAGGGAAAGGGTGCATAATATTTCTATGCATATACAGACTACTTAGAACCGACCTGCACTTGTTGCATTTTCAATATTTGTGTGGCATTTGAAAATGTTTGGCATGTATTCTGCCGCAATACCCTTGCTTCAAAAATGATTTAGGGGCATTTTTGTGGAAAGTAAATCATATCTTGTAATTGGAAATTATTTTAAGCCATGAATTGTTGAAGAATACGTTGAATAGGGTATGACACTAATAATATGTTTTCCATTAATTAAAACCTCTCACCAAAAGTTCATTGGATGTGATTGCAAGTGACAATGAGAACCAAAGGCTTCGCTGAATGTTTAGACACTTTTTGTTGCTAACGCACTCTCGGCCATTTATCTTAATTCCGAGCGGCGTTATTTGTTAATATTTTGGTTTACGAGCCGAGAGAACCAGAGTGCTTCCCTGCTCAGATGGGTGCCAATTTTTCGTTAATTTACCATAAAATTTCGCTGCTACGTATTTTTAATTTTGTGATTTATTTTTGTCACGCGTTCACTCTCGACGCAATCTCGGGCCGAACAAAAATACATCCAAATGGCTTTCGGATCATTGGTTTTTTAAGGGGTATCGGATCTGGCCCTTGAGCCACTTGAACAGAATCGAAACAGAAGGAAAGCAATTATGTAAGTTCCCGGGGGAGAGCCGTAGCAGAGGAAGGCCACTGAAGACACAAAGAGGGCCTGCAATCGATGGTCACAGAGGTGAATGCGAGCGATGCCCTAAACATTTCCGCTGCACTCCGGCAATTCTAAAAACACCAAGGAATACCAGAGTCGCCACACACTTGCACTCGCAGTCTGAAGCGGAAACGGAAACGCATTGCATAGGTGGGTGCAGGAGAGTCGGGGCCATCGGCTCCACTTTCTGCGATAGTCAGAAGGCGTACTAACGATTTTCCGATTGGAATTCCGGAACAAAGGAGCTGCAAGAATCGCTGAGATTGCCACTTTATTTGGCGTTATTGTTGTTCGTGTAAGGGATAGGTGCGGAAAGGATAGTGCCGATATGCATTGAAAGGATATGCAGCACATCAGCGACTTCATGCATAAATTTATAAATCATATACCTTTTTTGTACGCAGACGGTAGAATATTTTTCCTGCCGAATGTTCACTACAAACTTTGATATCGGTCTATTATACATATGTATGTATATCCCTTGTACATGCAACACTTCATCACTTTTGTTCCAGACACAGACACTTTTTCTGCCCTCCTGATTCGGAAGGCTTCTCTGCCCGTTCAGCACACTTTCTAATCGATTTATTGGTCTCACACAATCCAACTAATGCAGGACTGTAGCCAGTTAGTCGCCCCACTACCGCCCATCCTGCTCCTTTTTTTCGCCTGTCAGTTTGGGCATTATTCATTTTCATTGCCATATCCTCTATTCGAGTTCTTTTTGCCGGCGTTGTTTTGTGTAATCAAATACAGACACTACATGCTACTCAGCTCCATGTCCTTCATGCAAGTTTCTGATTAAGCCCAAAAGGCTTCGTTCCCCCACACACAGCCGTACACTTACAAAAAAGAAAGATAAACTTGGCAGGAAGGGATGGGAAGACAGGGCAAATATGGCCCGAGACGATGACTAAAGACTAAAAGGAACTTACCGTTTCGGTTCTCACTGTCCGCCGGCTTCATCTGAATGGGATGGTGCATCTGTCAAAGAGAAAGAAAAATGGGAAAATGCCATAAAAAATCGATTAATAAGTGCGGATGGGTCCTCGATTGCAAAGTTCCCTCACTTTGCTCCCAAAATTAAATTGGTTTGTATGGCATTAAAGATGCTAAAAGTAGGATATGAATGGTTCCACATTTTAGATTCAAAAATAGAAACACAAAGAAAGTATGTATAAATACATACTATACTGTTTTACAAAGTATAAATAAAGTATTATTTCCGATCTGCTTAAGGCCACCATTTAACTAATGTTTTACTATTTCCCTTAGCCATTATCCCCCTAAGGTCAACCCTGTCCAACTAGAACAATGCCTACATTAGTTTATTGAAGTTCACAATTGTATTTCGATTTCATTAGATTTCACTTTGGCCAGTCCCAAAGCAAAGCACTAATGAAATATCCTGGAAAAGGGATCCTGATAAGTGGAAGTGGGCGTAACAAAAAGGAGCGGGCGACCCCATTTCATTAACGCCACCATTAGCACTTGAAAAATGCACTTCAATGCGATGCTTTTAACAAATTTCCCATTTATTTTACATTTTCTTGGCAAGCTGATAAGGTCCTGGGACCTGGGCCCTCAGCACTGTCAGGCAGGGACCATTACTTTGATTTCAATTAACTTTTCATTCAAACGGTTCGAGTAGCGGAAACGATAATAATAATACTTACAACGATATTAGAAAACGGAGCTTTCATTTCGAGAAACTTTCTCTATTGGCACTGGCGGTGAGAGGTGAAGGACCAAGTGACTGAGTGACTGAATCCTGTTCAGCAAATTGAAATAAAATGGTCATGGGTTGGGGTTGAGGTTCGGCCGCATCCTTTTTCACAAAAACCCGACCATACTGTGGAAAGTCAAAAGGCTTCTGCACAAATTACGAGAAAATGTCACTGCCTGTGCTCCTCCAGTACTAGGTCCTTCGTCCTTGTCCAGCCCCCGACATTGTTGCGCCATTTTGCTGCTCTATTATTCAAAATTGACAGTTGAATGAGTAAAATGGCCGCCTGGCTTTGAATTGCTAGTTTCTGGCGTTTCATTTAGCTGTTTGTCTGGCCAAGAGTCCTGCGAGTCCTGCAAGTGTGGATATATCCGTGTTTCTATGCTTATACTGGTGTTGGTCAATTGCCCCGTCTACCCTTTTCAATTTAATGCGATTTGTACAAAGTCACATATATTTTTTCTTCCCTGATTGTCAATTAGCTGTCCAAATATTGTGGTTGGTTTTGGGGTTTGAAATAAAAATAGCGGAACTTTTTGCAACCAAATGGGAAACACTATAAAATAAATCCTCTTACTGTCCACTTTAAAGGATTCTTCAGAAATTTAAATATTTTTTGAAATGCATCTAACAAGATTACTAGTTAAGGGGGGGAGTTGTTCAATTTAGCTAAAATATAATTAAATATTTCTTCGACAGCTGAAACAAATTATTTTCTCGAATCAACTTCCACAAACTGAATAAATGGAAAACAATCGGAATGCATTTTTAATAAACGGGCAGCCTTCGAGTTCCGAAATTGGCTCATAAAACATTCATGGCATACTTTCAGGCTTTCCAATTAAATGCTGTCGAAGTCCGCCTGTATGACTGCAACTGTATCTGTTCACACGTGCCCGAAAATAAAAGTTCGGAGGCGGAACAGGAAAAGGACAACGCCTGGGCAGGACACTTATTAGTCGGAGGAGTGAGGGGATATCAGAGAGAGAAGTGGCCGGTTCAAAACAAAATATTTATTGTGGCCGTTGACAAGCTGAGCCTCTTCCTTTTGTGTGTGTGAGTGGGTGGTGGTGGGTGGGAGTGTGTGGAAATGCCGACGTTTTAACGTCTGTTTACCTATCGATTATTTCAGGTAAATTAAGTAGCTTCGGAGTTGACGACGACGTCGATGCCGATGCGGACATCGATGTCCTTTCTGCTGAGGGCAGCCTGGCAAATGCATTAAAGGATCAGACATGCCCACCCACAGACACACAGTTACTCTGCCTGACATGCCCATACACCCACGCACTGCCCGACACCCAGGCACTTACTTATACAAACAAAGTTCCACCTTCCATTCAAGCACACACCAACACATGGGGCATGTGGTCATTATTTTGACAATTACACACGTGGCGCCATTTGGCCAGGCTCCTGTTTCTCCTTCCTCCCACTAAATTGTGTATGGCTGAGGGCGGAAGCGGGAGCGGAGTCTTTGTTTTAGTGCCAGCCGAACGTTCCTATATGGATTTTCCATTAACGATTTGAATATGTAAATCATGGGTCGAGTGCTAACAGTGGTTCAACATTTGATAGTAATTTTTTAAAAATTTATTTAGAAATATACCATGCCAATATACCTTTTTTTATAAGTAAATGAACAATAAGTATTAGTATCGGTATAAGAGTTTATAGTTTACAAAGTTAAAAAAAAATTTTTCATAAATATTTAATAAAATGTATAACTTTCATAAATAGTGTACTAATATTTGAAATAATAGAATTTACTCAGAGGCTAATATAAGGTCCCAATTATTAGAGTACATCCTTGAAGAAAGAAAGCATTGAAGGATTGTTCTGAGCTTTCGTTATTAGTATAAGGACCAAATGTGTTTCCTTGTAGTAACTCCCTACTAACACTAGTATTATCCTAAAGTCAAAGCATATTTTTCCACTGTGCAGGGTAATGACTAGCATGTGGATATACCAACCCCTTGAGCTTCCGCCCAAAACTGATCCGTCCTCCCTGCCATCTTGGTGTGTTTGCTTGTGCGTGGAACGCTTCATTTAATACGTTAACAACGAGATTGTCCTCAATAATTGAATCTACTAATTGACTGATGATTACATTTTGTGTTGGCCATATACCAACACCCCCTCGCCCTTTTTGCACCTGTTTCGAGTCCTCTACCTCTCCCACCCCGTCGCAGGACTCGAAAAACCATGCATCGAAAGTATGTCATCGATCGATCGGGACGCAAGCGGTTGACTTTCTCAAGCTGTATTATTTAAAAAGGCGCACAAATAGTAACTGCACTTGCATATGTATAGGTGAGCTACGAAGAAACGCATACACACACACTCTCCAGAACACACACATATATGCTTCTATATATAAAGGATATATATTGAAAAGAAAGGCAGACACGCAGACATGGACATGGAAAAACAGGAAAACGGGCAAAACTCAAAGCTACAAATATGACACGAGGGTTGTGTGACATGGGTTTTGTTGTGTGTGTGGGTGGGTGGTAAGGTGGCAAGGTGGTGTGGTGGAATGGTGGGCGGTACTTACCCCGTCCAAGGTCTTGATGTTGTGCAACGCATCCTGGGCGCGCAGGGCAGCCTTTCGTGTATAGTAGGTGACAAAACAGCACCCTGCAAACGAAAACAATCGAATACAAATCGAATACAAATCGAATACAAATCAAACAAATTGATAGACAATTGCACAAAACATATGGAACAAAACGAACGGCATATATTTACTGTACTGTATATATAAGTTATATAATGCAATATTATTGACTAAGACCATTACAAAAGTTATGATCATTTGTTTGCTTTTCCTGCTTACAGTAAGGGCTTTCCAGCATGCATCTCGACAGGGTCGACCAAGCTTAAGGATAATTAGATACAAATCGTTGGCATGCAGATTTCTGGACACATACGAGCACTTCATGCAAGCCATGCGGGCAAAATGAAAGGACAATTTTCACGGGTGACTACGGTGGCAAGCTGCTAAAGTCTTAAATAGTTTTAATTACAAGACATTATATTCTTTAGGGTCAAAAATTGCGACATTAACCTAACCTTGAAAGGGCAACCCGTTATTATTTTTCCTCTATCCGAAGGTTATTAGTGACTGCTTATCCTTCATAACGAACATATTGCACTTTATTTCTCTCCTATTATTTATTGAATAGTCCGAACATGGTAGCTCACAATAACACCTTCGACCATCTATCCATTACGAAGATTAAATTATAGTCCCTCTCCAACGAGTTAGTCGTGCTCGAGCACCTTGCTCGGAGGATTAACCCACATCCTTACCTCAGTACGCACATTTATGGCCGAGACCCGTTGTCCGGACTGCGGGTCCAACCCCTCCAGACCATAAATATGCATAATGGAGTTTACCTTTCTGCTTTTCGAGAAAAGTTTGCAAGCAAATGCGCATATTATTCTAATACAACCAAAATTAACCAGAGCAACTTGCCCATGTCCTGCGAGTCCTGTATGAGCTCAACTTTTTCCCGCTCATACACGCATAATTATGGCCAATTACCCGGCTGAAACTTTCCTTCTACCCTGCAACACCTGTGCCGAGCTGTGAGCAAGTTTTAATGTTGATGGGTTAGCCATCAGCATAATCATATTGCTTCGGTGTTCACTGCCCGGGGACTTCCGAATTAATGGACATTATAAAATTTCATTGAACACCCGAGTAATTCCCTCATTTGTATGCTGCCGGTGCTATGTTGTATCGGGATATTATGTGTATTTCAGCCTGACTGACTCACCGCGACTAATTGATGTGACCTTGTCGCGAAGGACGTTCAGAGTGTGCACGGGTCCGAACTGCTCGAACATGTGCCGGAGTCTCGTCTCGTCCCAGGTCTTGGGTATCTGGCCGACGAACATCTTGATGTTGTCCGCATCCGGCTGGTCCTTGATCGATTCCGGACTGCTTGAGTCCACCAGTTCCAGTTCGGTTTTGATGGAGATGCTAGAACGATTTGGGAATGGAAGGTCAATTATGAATTTTCTCTAGAATAAGAATGAAGATCATAAACCTAAGTATAATATAGTTTTTTTCTAAATGAAAATACATAATTTCATGTATTAGAAAGTTTCAATATCTCAAAGGTAAACAATAATTCTGCTCAAAAGTGTCCAGCACATTGAAGAGACGTCTTATCCCTTATAATACTAGTAACATGTAAACATATGTAGATATAATATTAGTAATAGATCGTAGCCGTAGTAAAATATAAAAGTTAGATTAGAATGGAAACAGCGGCTATACCCGGTATATGATACTCGGAACTCACACATTTGAAGTACCATAGAAGTCCCTTATAGAAAATAAGAAGAAAAATGTCTATAAAATAACTCTCTATACATATGGTCTGGCTTAGGGTAACCCAGGGTAAGTCTCTCTATATGTTTTTATGCAAAGTAATCTCTCAGTAACAAACTCCATATCTGTCGACCATATTTTTAGCAGACATGTAATCGAAAGGTTGGTGCAAAAGCTTAAGATTTTTTTTCAGAACTTATTCTATAAGGAACTATAAGGATATAAGGAGGATATATTCTATAAGGATATCGTTGCTAGCACTTCCCATAACTCAACAACTGAACTCCCACAAGATGTTACAAATGGCTTTTTCTTGTTATTTGTGAAATGTATGAGTTTAAATGAATGCATCGTGCCTTAGACTAGTATTTATTGTGCTGCGACTGTGCTGCGTTCCTCCCCCTCAACTCCCTCCTCCTCCGTCTTGGCATTCGCTTCGGGCGGAGCTGGTTCCGGCGCTGGGTCCTCTGGTGGAGGAGGTGGGGGCGGTGCCGCTTCTTCCGGTTTCTGTTGTTCATTTGTTTCCTTTTTCTCCCCCTCGGCCCCCAGTTCGGCGTTTTCGTCGATCACAGTGAAGGTGGGAGTGACGTTGCCAAGGTTGTCCTGAGCGTAGTTCCTGCCCGGAAAACTGGGCTGGGTGCCCCGGATGCCCATGGAGTAGGCGGAACAGGCGTTGGCGGCACTGATGTGGTGCTCGCGGGACAGCTTCGGGAATTTGGCAATGTGGTACGCCAGGCTGCCCATGAAGGCGTCGTCCGACCCGGTGGAGTCGGCCATGTGGCGCACATCGCCGGCAGGGGTTCGGGTGCACATCGCCTTGTCGCTTTTGGACATGTGGACGGCACTGTTGTCCTGCATGAGGATGATCACGCTGTTTGCCCCGCCATCAATCAGGGTTTCGCAAGCCTGCTTGGCCTGGAGCGGAGTCCGAACTTCCTCCATGTTGGCCAGGGTGGCTGCCACGTCCTGGTTCATTACCAAAATGGTGGGCAAGGTGATCAGCTCGTTGGGAATGTCCCTCTGCATGGGAGACATGTGGAGGATGGAGACACCACCTTTAAACTGGCGCAGGGCGCAGGCGGTGGTCTTCATGTCCAACTCCAGCTGGCAGAGCAGTACGCGGGACTTGTTCAAGATCTTCTTGTGCTTGGAGACGTCCTTGCCAGTCATGAATGTGTTGGCCCCCGGCACATCGATCCTGTAGAACTCCCCCTCCTCGGCCAGGGCCACCTCGGTCATGCCAGTGGGCGTGTTCGGGACCAGTTCCACGTGCCCAGTGTCGATATTCTGGCCGCTCAGGTAGGTCTTGTACTGCTCGCCGGACTCATCGGCACCCACTTTGCCCAGGAATGTGGTGGTGGCTCCCAGCCTTGCCGCTGCTATGCTCTGATTGGCTCCTTTTCCGCCAAAAGCAGTTTCCATGTGCATGCCAGAGATCACCTCTCCGGGCCTGGGGAGTTCGGCTACATGTCTGTGGAGTGTACCAGGCTTACAGTTACGGGATTAGCATAGGACTGGCCTTACGTAATGTACTCGATGGCTGCCGACCCCACGACCACCACATCCAGCGTTTTTCCCATTTGGTCTAAAAGGGTTATCCCTTAGATGTCAATGATAATTTTGAAGCAGTGCCGGGCTAGCATCTTTGACAAAATAAGCAAGGTTTCCCTAAGATACTAATGCGAATGATACCTTTACGCTAAAACTGGCCATCTTTTAAATCAAATTTCTGATATCTGTAATCCTATTTAACATAGTTTAATGTTTAACTATACCAAGACCGTGGACAAAGACCTCACAATTGCCAATTTCCAATTGAAGACCCCATTTATCTAGTGCGCAAATAGAGTCATTTGGAATCCCTGGCGGATATTTACTTCACCATTGAACTTTCTGGCCAGCATATTGTTCTGGCCCTAACTTCATTTGCTAATGACCATAAAAAAGAGGAGACCCGGAGTAAGGCAACCACCAGCTGGGAACGCTTGTTGGATAACAACATAAAATACAAATACTAATTGTTATTAGCAAACTAATCTAATCTAAAAAGTTGTGAACGTTTTTACTCTTGTTTCGTGGCTGACCGTTCTGTGTGTCTCTGGCCGCCAGGACGGAATGAAAGGACTGCGGGCGGAGGGTCCTTGAGTGACTGAAAGGCAACGCATTGAACGCTCCACTTTGAGGTCACTTTCAGTTGGTTTTTGTGCTCTGCTTTTTTCGGGTGATGCCCAAAAAGTTTTCCTTTTCCGATTGCAGACTTTGCTGATGCCGTTGCTGTTGCTGTTGCTCCTAATGGGGCTTTATTGGGTGTTCTGATGGTGTACGAAATTGACTTTTGGTTGGCTGTCAATTTGCTCGGGGCTCGGTTACAGAGCCAGAGCTGATTTGCCGTAAGCACAAGTTGTCAAGCAGTTGGGCCAATAAATTTCCGCACTTAATTGGCTCAGCGGGTAAGTTGGTTAGTTCATTGCCAGGATGATACCAATGCCACAGATTTGTGTTTCTAATTGTCAAAGCACATAGGTATTAAAGGATTTATACATCTGATTACTATAAAGTAAGGGTATTTTAATAAAATTAATTTTCTAAACAGGGAGGTTAAGGCTACGGAGGAGGGAGTCTCAATCTCCCCCATGATTTGGTACATTATTGGCATGAGCTATCTCACGGAGTCATCTGAAACGATGCCATTTAGGAAATTACTTTCAATTTACTTTTAAATTTCTTTATTTTCCAATTTCCTGCGAAAATAATTTCAGCGCTGCAGCTCCATTCATCTTTCCCCGCCCAAACTGTGTCGTGCCACCCTTGTCCTTATCCGGTTATGAACTGGGTTCCGCGCCGAGTGAAAAGCCTGTGAAAATCCAGTGAAGGCGCGACAGCCGCGGGACATCGAAGGACAAAACGAAATTAATCTATTAGAGCCGGAACGAGGACGAGCCAAATTGCCTATGTCAAGGTGATAAATTCGAGCCTGCCTCCAGGAGCAGCAACAATGGGGAAGGGAGTCCTGCGCCTCGAGCATAAATCTCTAAACGGCAAGCGCTTACTTGTTGGTTTGGCCAATTTCCTCAGTAAGTTGCCACACATATTCGGGCCAATAAGAAAATAAGAGGCGCCAAAAATAAAAGCAAATAAAATTACAAAGGTGGCAGAACGAGGGAGATATGGAAATTCACAGAATCAGAGAGCAGCGACAGGTGTGGAGCCCCTGGAGCCGCCGAGGCAATTATTTCAGCCGGGCGCGAATCCTTCGGGGAGAGAGTCCACAGCCCCCAGTTTCCCAGCCAACTATCTCTCTTTATTCCATTCTCCCGGGCTTCTCCTCGACACTCTCCCGGGGCTGCGCCTGTGCATTAATAATTCAGTTTCATTTAAATGCGACCAGGCTTAATGAGAAAATCGCCTGGGGCGGGAACTGAGGCGCGTCGGAAGGCGAGAAGGCGTGGAGAAATGGGGAAATGGGAATTCGGTCACAGGGGGACAGCAGGTGCTTTTCAAGGCGATGACGGTGACCGGTGATGACGATGTTGCTACAGCCACTCAATGCGCGAATCAACAGCTTGAAGAGTCACCGAAGTAAATAAGATATCAGCACACTGTGGGCTAGCATACTATTTATTTAAATATATTTACATAAATATTAACTATAGTTTTAGCCATAATACCTTTTATTATTTTGGATACCAAGAATACCAAGACGATAATAAGACTAATGATTAAGTTAATGGCAAAAATATACTATAAAAAAAAATATATATACAAGAAAAATTAAAATATGGTGGTAAAAAATAACATTCATAAGTATACAAAATGATAGCCTTTCTGAAATGAAAGACTTTCTAGACTTTCCCATGGTCATGCTATGGGACTAGTCATAGTCATCATTAATGCTTACTCAAATATTTACTTGTGACTTTTGGATTACTTTTGTAGCTTGACCTGTCTAAGCATTTTATTCTAAGCTCCTTAAATCGAATTCCTTTATGTTCCTTATTTTAATGTGAATACTATTAAATTTTCAGGACACTTAATACCACGGTTCGCTGTGGCGACATTGCAGTGACGTCGCACTTAATTTATGATGGCAGTTTGTTATGCCGCGCCTGTCGCAACAAAAACAAACGGCTCAAAGATAGAGGAAGCAAAAAATATTTATTTACAAGAACTGGAACAGAAAGCTTGGGCAGCGGCGGATGAAGCCCAGCCCGGGAAGCTTGAGCATCCAGGCCGTATAAAAATGACCCGACATAAATTTAATAATTCTTGCTTTATTATTTAATGGCCGAGCACGATGGCAGAAAAAGACGGATAGATGATAGTGGGGTTTTTCATTCCGGGCCCCACCCGGCAATCCGCCCTGCCAGCGACTACTTGGCCATTATGAAGATGCTGTAATATTATAATTACAATGTCCTGTCAATAATCATCCGCCATTATCGCTGATGACTGGCTATGTGAAAATTGTGGCCTTGATGGCTCTTGCCAATTAATAACCTTAATGCAATGCCAATTATCATTAGCCACTTGATGGTAACCGTGAACTCTCCCCAGCCCTCAGCTCACGTCCCGGCTCCTGGAAATTTCCGCCTTCCTATTGCCTTTTGGGCCAACGCATATTGTCACTTATTTTAATTAAATCAGGCTGAGAAGTGGGCCGCCGAGTGATCCAGCATTCGGTGTAAATTTTTATAATTTCCGGGCAGAGGAAGCCCGCAAATAGAAAATGTGGCGCACGTCCGAGAAATAACCATTTGAAATGTGATAGCCCGAGTCGTGGGTGGGTGGCAGTGCCATCGAGGAAAGGAATAGGAAATTGAAATGCTCAATAAAGGCAAGGTAATATGCAAAGTGGGAAGAGATGAAAATGCCGCTGGAGGATCTTGAAAAGATGATAAAATTAAAGGTATTGTGTGGAATCTATACTGTCGATGTGTTGACCAATTTAAGGGGCGAACAAAATATTTGTGATTTCAAGATCTTTGAAGCCTATTCATTGGGTGTAAGTTAAGTATCTTTAAAAGGTTGTAGCGAGTTAATCAACATAATTCAGTGCACCATTCCGTCACATTAAAAAATTACTCTCGTTCAGATCATCTCAATTATTGCAAACCACGAATGTAACCAGATAATTTAATCCATCGTATCTACAAAGTTGTTCTTTAATTACCAAGTAACCAACGTGGTTTTACTTATTTGAAGCATAAAAGCTTTCATAGGAAAAATAGTACAACTACTTAATGGAAACCTAATCATCCATCACCAAATAGGTACAACAACTTAAATCCATGCTCTAATTTCGTAGGAATTTCGCAGTTTTCTCTTAAAACCTAGCTGCAGCAACTACAAATCATTTGATTCTAATTAGCCCGCATTAGCCAGAAGCCTATGCGAAAAAATTGAACTCACCGATTTGAGGCAACGGCAACAATGCCACCCGGCTCGCCTAATGAAGTTCTGGAATTAATGCTGGAATTCAGCGGCATTACCGCTGATGCTGCTGCTGCTGCTGCAGTTGCGGTTGCTGCGGTGCTGGGTGTTGCTGTTGTTGCAATGGCTGGTGTTGCTGCTGGCAGTGGGGGCCCGGTCGGGGCCGTCGGGGCCGTCGGGCTGGAATTTATTTGGTTGTGCAAAAGTGTTTCAAACAATGTCGAGGACATTTTTGCCCCCGGTGTTGCCGTTGTTGTAGATAATGCCGCCGCACTGTTGGTGCTATTACCGATGCTGCTGCTGGTGTTGTTGCTGGTGCCAGTGGGCCGCAAATAGGGATGGAAACTTTTTGCAGCACCTGTGAAAGTTGTTGGCGCTGCAATGGCACCTGAACTAGCTCCCGAGCTCGTTAGATTCTCTAAATACTTGACCGACTGTATCTGTTGCTGTTGCTGGCTATTGTTGCTGCTATTTAAATTGCTGTTACTGTAGAGGCTATTGTTGTTGCTTTCGCTCGTACTGCTGTTGCTGCCATTAGCAACATGGGCAACAGGTGCCGATGTAAGCATTGTTGTTGCTTCTTCTGCTGCCGTGTCGCGTGCCTGCTCTGATGTTGCTGCCAATGCTGTTGCTGTTTCTGTTGCAGATGAGATGCCGCTCAGTGTATCCGCCTGCAAATTCAAGGATTGCAACATCATTTATTACACTTTTGCCTCTTGCTTCTATTTGCAACTCCTCTGCCGTCGCTGTCCACTGACGCTAATTACTTTTAGTGCCGCATTTGGCGTCGCTTGCTTTTTAATTTTCCCCTGGTTTTAGTTTTATTAAAATTGTGTATTATTTAGCTCCCGGCAGGAGTGTCTTTTATCCGTTTTGTTTGCTTTTTCTTGCCTTTTTCTTTGTTTATCACAGTTTTTATTTTCACTCTGACAATTAGCCTCGGGCGGTTTTTTATGCTCCACACTCCCGCAGTGGGTTGAGCTTGTGTTTCAACTGTAATTAAATTAAAAACAAAGTGTTGTCTGATTAAAAGGCATGTACTGTTGTGTCCAGTGTGTAATGTAAGTTAAATGTACATACATACATAAGTGGCTAAACTAAATAGGAGCCTGCTTATGTCAATAAGTAATAACATTTTCGTTTAAAGAGTGGAACAATGGAGGAGAAAAGAAATGATAGAGTGAATGGCTACCACTATATGTTGTGAACGTTCTTTAGATAAGTTTAATATATTAAGTTTAATAGATTACTATTGATAAAGTTAATACTATAAATATAAATATATGAATATAGTTGAATATAGTTTGTTGTGTTCGTGCCAATTTATGCCAACACAGATAAAAAGTCATCTTCAACCCAATAAGACCCTTAGCAGACAACTACATTTACATAGACATGTCTCACCGTATTTAATCCTATTCTAGTTCACAAGCAGTTTAAATTTATTTCTTATTTTAATCACGCATTTTTTGTTAATTTGTTACAAATTATTTACAATCCTATTTTTGTATCAGAAATTAAATAGAAAAAATGCAGCCAAATCGAAGGGTTTAAGTATTTTAAGAACCCGATTTTATTGTATGCCTATGTGTTTCCGCCATATTGAGTGTAATATGAATGGCCATGCAAATATTAATTAATTTTTTAAGAACCCACTCTGGATACCGCAGACAAAATGGCTGCCACGCCTCCTTTAGTTGATCCCCTCCTCCTGGAGAGAGTAGTGCATAGCTAAGCCTTTCAATGAAAAGCGCATATTGACTGACAGACTGACTGACCGCAGTACTTGGGCCCACTCGACTGTCTACATTGAAGTGCCTGCTTTGATACAAACACAGATACGCACCACTACATGCACAGTCTGCTGGTTACATGTGTCCACTTAAAGAAGCAATGTAGCTGGTTACTAACAAATTATTCCAAATATTATGTTCAGTGTAAAGACATACAGCAATCCCATATAGTTTAAACAGAGTAATCTATTTATTTTTGAGACATGACCCTATCTTGTCTCAGTGTATCTGAAAATTCACATACATAGCTGCCGCTAAACAGATAAGCATTTCGAGTGCTCACATAGCTAGTTGGCCGCATAATGTTGAAGGCTCCAGCTAATTAGTTAAATTGAAATCAAATTATTTGTTGTCGCACTTGACTGGCCACAGGCATGGGCGCCTTAATTAACGCGCCTGCACATACATCGATTGCAGAGGGCAGTCGGAATTCAAGTGCTTTGCATAGCTGGCTTTGGAGCGAGGGCTTTAAAGTGTATCCTGTTTGCTGCATTAAATCCATAGTATGCAACATTTTAGGCTTTTAATGAAATAATTATTATGTGAGAATTATAAGCTCTACATTTAATAAACTGAAGTCTTAAAACATGATTTGAATATATGCAGCCTGGAACTTATAAAATTGGATAATAGTTGAAAACCATCGATGCAAATTCGTATGATTATGTCGTGAGTGACACATCATAAATTCATAAAAATGACATAAATTCATATAATTAATTAAAATTTTTTTTTTTTGTACTTTTTGTGCATACTTATTAAGTAAAAATAAACAAATTAAAACAGAATAGCGAGTAAAAGTAGTCTTTTTTTATGATTTAAAAAAAAATTGAAATTAGTGTTTCTAGAGTCTAGACTTAAGCCGCTAACTAAAAATGTATACTTTTTTTTTCAAACTATCCGATTGTGCTGTATAATTGTGCAAAAGTTTTCTTTAAAATATTTTAAAATTAGTGCTGAGTTGGGCAAATAGAATTTGAAATTGGAGGAAAATTGAAATTGAAAAGATAAGAAATGTAAGCCTACAACAGTACAGTAACCCGTTTTTGAAGAAGCTAAATCTCGAAGGTATCACTCAAGCACAATAGCTTTTTGCCTCAAAGTTTCACAAATGTCCTGGCCAGCCGAACTCTAGATAAATTTCACTTAGTTTCCAGATAATCGCCACGATTTCACCGGTTTTTCTATTATTTTTTAATAAATTCCGACGCTTGCATATTTTTGCGCTTTTCTATTTACGCTACTCGTTTATTTATTTTTGCAACGCGCTCTGGTGTTTTATTTTATTTTTCGGCTCCGTCCGCTTCTCTTGGCCGGGCTCTGCCAAATGGCGACGCCATCATCCGCATCCGTATCGTTGTCGTCGTCGTAGCGTGGAGGTTGTTGCATCCCCTTCCCCTGCACCCCGTGAATTTTACCCCGGAGCAGTAACAAGCGTGTTAGGATGGCAGTCATCGGCTTGCCAGCGGCATGCTCCAGCTCCTGCCGCTTCTCCTGCCTCGTCTTCCTTGGATGCTGTGGATCCTTGCCACGCGCTTATCCTAGTGACATCAAACGATGGCGACGACAGCAGAATCCTCGCATCCAAGTCAGGGTATCGAAGGGCTTATTGTTTTAAACACGGGACTGTTTCAGAGATGTTGTCTTTATCGAAACTATATTTTGAAATCAATTTCATAGCAGAAAAAAATTAAATTCTAGAAGCCTTTAAAGTTGATTTATAAATTAAAATATTGCTTTTATTGCTTATATAAATATAGTCATATAAATATGACTTTAGTCATATTAATACCCGGTACTAGCCATTGTAATAAAAGGATTAGAATAAAAAACTAAAGAAAGACAAAAAGTTAAAAGGATATGATGACTCTGACCTTGTTTTTCCCTGTTAGTTTTATGGGAAAATGTATAAGTTTAATATCTAAGGAATTGTGTGATGTTTGAGAAAGAGTATTCACAGTTTTATTTGTAAACTGCAAGACTTTGCTCTCCGACTGCAGCATTATGAGCAGTTATCGCCACTGTCGCCTTCCCCTCTGGTGATGTGGCTCCAGCAGCCTTAAAGCTCTCACACAGAGACAGTTTGCCACTAGTGGGGACAACGGGGCCAGGGACTAGGGGGATCTCGGGATGGGAAAAACATACAGCTGCTGTCACCTTGTAATTTTATTTATCTATTGATTATTGAGTATCTCTTTTCTATTTATTTGCCTTTGTTTGCCCACGCAGCGTTGACAGAGAGCTACCCCCAAAGACCGGGCTCAACCCCCGAAGACCCCCAGCCCCAGCCCGCCCTAACTGACACCCTTTGGTATTTTTATTAAACCAGATTCCTATCCTCTCGCCTGTGTGGGTGAATGGTGGGTTTTTTGGGGGATGTGTGGATACATGGCCCCCGGCTGTTTTTTAATTAACTTTAGTGTCAATATTTCGCCCAGCCGCCTGGGCGATGGGCTCATCCCCAGCCCCTACCCGGTACTGCCACCCCGTGAACCTATGCCACCCCGGGATGATCAAACGCTGACCATTGTATGCAAATGTGGGCGGAGAATCTGGGCCATGGTCTTGGCTCTTGGCCTGGTGGACAGTGTGACCCGCGTCTCCGAGCTTTCTCTGTCACCGTCTTGCCAGTCTGCTACTCCACTTTCTGACAGTTGACATTTCGGAGAGATGTCACTTGTCCCTGGCTGTTGCACTGTATCCACAAAATCCAACTACGGTCGGAACACACACACTCCCTTATTCACTTGTTGAGCAGTTTCGTTATCTTATCTCGAGATTTTTATATGTCGCTTGTTTGCTTTATTGTGGCTTGCTTTCCCCTATTTGCCCCAAGTTTCGACTACAATATGGTTCATGTTCGTTCGCATATCCAGCAACTGACTCCAGACTGAGGAGACTGAGATGAACAGGTTTTTATCTGCTAGTTGCAGACAAACTCCAGATAGTGTCTGCATTATCGAGGAAGTGTGACGCATCACAGGGAATTGGCACTATGACAGGAAGAGTTCCGCGAAGCTTGTAGTCTTCGCGATTAAAAGCTTAGGCCCTGCAATCTGTCTATGGCCGTTCTATAACCACAAAGTGCCACTAAATGCGCCGTAGTATTCACATTTAGTCGGAGGCCTCGTAAAACCATTTATTTTCACAATAACCCAGGAGTTACTTACATTTTTGATTGAATACCTCCAACTATAGAGTTCACTTTTTATCACAACACCATATGCCACAGTGTCCGTATCTGGGACAGATATAAAGTCACTTTATCGGACGAATCAATCACCCAATTACTCCGGACTGCACTCGCGAGTAGGTCGATGGAAGAAACCTCGAAGGGAGACAACCGCACGTAGACGCCAACGGTGGACAACTAATGTTCCGAAAATTTCTATTCCGATTTCATAATGCTCCGCTCTCTCTCCGCTCTCCAGTGGCACTGTTATCTATAGGTTGATAAGGACTTATCGCATAATTGCCCGCTGATTGCCGCCAGGTAAAAAATTCTCAGCCGCTCTCTGGCCAAACACTGACTACCGCCGGAGTACACTTCTCCGGGTTTTGTTTGGCTTTCGTATCGGGCGGATTGTACAGGTTGTCGAGCTCTTTAATTGAATATGTCTTATCGGGGGTAGAAGGGGAAATTCCTTCCGTGAAGTCGCTGCACCGCCCATCCAAACATTTTTAGGGCTGCCCATCCAACATTTTGCCACAAGGCCCGCGAAAGAGTTACCAGCTATCGACTTGGCGCTCCGATATATCCGCACTATAATGCTCATAAATATAAACTAAACTCATGCGAGTGGCCGCTCCGAATTTATATGTACAGATATATATCCGTTTGTCTGTCCGCGTGTCCGTGCGTCCATGTGTCCGTGTGTCCGAGTGTCCGAGAGCCCTTGCAGTGCCATTACACAAATACCAGCGCTGGTCGGGAAAGCGGAGAAAATGGAAAATGGAGACCAATGAGCTTGCCACGTAGCCAAAGTATCGATGAGTTTCGAGTGGGTGACTTGTGGGTCGTGTGACCGGACAGCCGTTCTCAGCCGTAGCCATAACACTTACACAGACACCACCTCACGGTGCCACTATGTACCACGGCATGCCCTTATATACCTAAATGTACATACCGCGGCCCGTAAATAACCGATTCGAGGGGCGCAAGAAAGCTGGGCTTGTGGGTTTGTTTGTCATTGTGCCATCAAATTATAATAAGCGACTGTTTAGTGGTAAATGTGTGTCACTTTGCATATAGCCGAAAGGGTCTTCCAATACGTCTCTTTTCCGCCTCGGGATATAATTATGGGGCTTTGCGGTGGACAATTGGGACATGTCCTGTCCAGACCGAAATAGAAAAAGTATCCAATATTCAATTGCATATTCATGGCTTGAATTATAATTTGGTTCATTTTCTCATCAAGCTTTGTGTGACGTATTGAGGTCCGAGTATTATTAATCAAGGGGTTGTATAATATAGCCAATAGCTGTTTGGACTTATACAGTTTTTCTGTATTCATTCACAAAACTTTGGGTTGATAAGACTTATAGCCAGAACTAGTGCAAAAAACTATTCGGGAAATAACTCAATCTATAGACTAGCACAGTCAACCTTAGTTAGTATACGATTTTTGTAATCAAAGTGAGCCATGACACACACAAACCCCACTCCACAGTCAGATTATATATAGCCCCTTAATTTGACTTAAAGCCAAATACAGGTAAGCCAGCAACCCCCAACTGAAACTACTAATACCATCTGCGCTTATCAGGCCCAGAGTCTGCACCTAACTGTTTACCGATTTATCTAATCTGCGATTCTTATCTCGGGCAATTACTCGCCACTTCCTCTGTCAGCCCCCTACTTTTTTCACCCAAATCCTCATGGCTTGCGACAGACGCAGTGGGTCATTCGGGCTTCTAGGCACTGTCAGGTGCAGTGGGTAGTGGCAAGGAATGGCCGCCATTGAAAACACATTTATGTATATCGTATGGCTGGTAGCTACACTAAGAATATTTCAGGGTCCTGTATCTAAGATTTGTATATCCATACCAAGAAATGCATTATTTACTCCAGTTTGCTCCAGTGCTTTCTTCAATATTTTTAAATTTGAAATCAAAGTACGGAAAGCATTTCTAGCACTGTACACATACTAGCAACTTGTAACTCTTTCATCCATTTAATTCGATTTTGGTGTCCTTATTTTTCTGTTTCGGCCTGGCTGGCCCCGACTGGCGATCAATACTGAATCGAAATCCAGCAATGGATACAGTCGCGACTTGGCCAGACATTCGTCTGCAGTGTGATATGAGGAAGTGTTGGTTGGCGGCGAGCGTTGTTTAATAATTCACAAGCTGCCGTGTTTGGCATTTCGGGAACAGAAAATACTCAAAACTAAATATTAAATGTAGCCATTCTCTGGATAAACTCTCCGCTTTCCCCTCAAGACCCTTTTGACCTCGGCAAATGTTATTAGAAACTCATTTCAAGCTGGAAAATCGAAGCTATGGCAGCCACAGGAATGCGGTCGAGAATGCAACAAAAGCCAAAACACAGTTTAGTGGTTGAGTAACGACAACAGCAGGAACCGCTCCTTGGCCAAGGACGAAAAGGGCAGGGTGCAAGCCGAACATAGACAGAAAGTTCCTAATAAAGCCAGGTAAACAAAGGTAAAGGAACGAGGTGGTCTGGGACGTGAGGATCACTGACCAAAGCAGACAAAAGGAAGCACAAATAATATAAATTAAATGTGGAGAAAACCCCCACACCCCCACTGCCCACTCGAAAGAAAAGCAAGCTGAGTAATTATTTCCGGCAGAGCGGGCAGCTGGAGAATGCTCCGGAGGGGGAAAGTGAAGGTGGTAGGTAAAAGGTGGAAGGGAAAGGCGCCCGGACGAAGAGTCCTTGCGGTTTGACTGCAACACATGGCCGGACACTTAAACCAAAGTGCGGCAAACGGGGTTGGAAAACCTATCTAGGCAATAATTTCGGTTGACATGCTTGCGGTAATTATTGACCGTAATGACAAAACCGTATTCGAATACGGAAAGTGGAAGCCACGGCCGGAATCCTGACAAATTGCTTTAGTTTTGGGGTCATGGGTCTGCTAATTGGATACATTTTATGGGCCATCGCTAGACACCGGCTGATTTTGGCCGACTTTGGATTGGCATAAATTTTGGCCTTCCTCCGGACGGACTCTGCTGGCAAAACAAATAAAAATTGTCATCGGCATCGAACTATAAACAAGCGAATCAGAAGCATAATTTAATTATATGCTACATTTGTTTTTTTATTTGCATCTGATGGGGAAGATTTATGGTACAGTGGCCCACATATATAATGATATTAATGGAACGGGGCTGTCGAACACAACACAGGCCGAGAGTTTGTCCAAAACTAATTAATAATATTTCCATCGCCTATTTTCGGATAGCTCTCTTGGGCTGTTCTGTGTTTCTTGGACTGATTCGATTCTCCCGATATTGTGTTTTCTATGTATTTGCTAAATTCATTTCAATGCCGGCTATTTTTGATGCAATGTGGCGCACATGTTGGGCGTTCAGTGGGTCATAAATATCGAAGCATCCGCAGATCTAGTATTCCCCAAAGTAGCGCTGGAATTTGTCAGCTACCTCGGCCCCTGATGCTAGCAAGTTACTTACTTCAACTACAATTGGCTATAGTTCGGGTCACTCAAGCTTCCGCACATCGGATCCAACGGCCGACTAGAATGATGTCTTTTGTATGACAAATTGGCGATTCTTTGTCGTGGAGATCCCACAGATTTAAGTGGGGGTTCCAGTGAAGGAGACGTGATCGCGTGAACAGAGCGACCAATGAATTCACTTGATGGGTGAAGTGCGAGGTCAAATCTTGGCGATGCCACAATGCGAACGCACTCGGAGACACACCGCGCGCAGATACATAGATACGGATACGCGCGCGACGCTCTGCAGATACAATCAGCAGACAATAGTGAAAATAATTTTATCTTTAACAAATTTGATAAATATTTAATTTTTTTTCTTTTTAGGTATATGATTTTTATTTACACTTTTCCTGGACTTTTTTACTGACTTCTGAGATCATTTTGCATGAATTTTCCACACTTCTGAGCTGGCACTGCAAGTGACATGATTTCCAAAAAATTGCACTGGGCCGCAGAATAATATTTCGTATATATATACTATATATAGGATATATTGCACTTTGTGTCCGTCTTTTCTCGGGCGTGTAAAAGTGAAAACGCGAGTGGGCGAAGGCGAAATAAAACGGCGAGGCGATGCGCGCGGATGGCTCGCGTGGGGCAGTCAGAACGTCCAAGATGAAACTGGCGACGCCGATCGACTTGACAGTCCATGGAGCGCCCAGCGTTTTCCTCTTTATTCGTTCCGAAATATAAATTATAAATATAAGTATTTTTTGAAAAATAAAAATTATGCATGTTGTTTTTATTTAGATTTTAATTGAATTTGCCAGGCGAGAAGCATACGAGGGGAGCCAGCAGTACGGAAGCCGGTCGTGTTGATCAAAATTTATACGAAACCCGAAATGAATTTGTCGCTCCTCTCCCGCTGCACTTGCTGCTCTGTTTCATGTCCCGAGTTTTCCCGAGCAGTGTCCACCTGGGAGAGAATAAAGAGTGGAAAACCACCGAGTGTGCGTCGTTTGAGCACGGAAGCTTCTGCCTCGCCGCTCAGTGATCGCCGATCGATTTGGGTGCTTTTAGGTGCTGTCCGAGGGAAACCAAACAAACCATAATAGAACATCTGTTTGTCTTTTATTTTTGTGTTTTTCTGATTTTCCCGATTCTCGGACTCGGTGTTTTCCCGGCTTGTAGAGGTGTGCGGCCCCCTATTATTTTTGTTTTCGGCGACATGTTGTCAGGCGGATTAGTTCGGCCGTTAGTTTGACAGGCGCTATAAGTAGACCCTCAAGTGGGTGGCAATCTAATTTGGCTGCGCTGCTCGAATAATTTGAATATTGCTTGGGGGATTAATGGGTGTGGATATGACCCATTTGGGTTGCACTCTATAAATTTCACTCCCGCTGGTGCTGGTGGCTGGATTATTTTATTTTATTATTTCATCCCATGTAAAGTGTGTTCATAATGTGTCGAATATTGTTATGGCGTTCGCCAAGTAAATAAAATAGTTAACACATTCTGAAACATATTTTTTGGCATGTTTTCCATTCCTATTTATGTCCAGTTACTTACAACCTCATAAATTATATTTACTTTCCTGTAGCTCAGAATATTCCAGAGGGATCACGGAAAGATTTTCCTCCTGCCATTCACCGATCGTTCATCACTCACGGAACAGCAACATTGTCAAGTTCATTCGCACTTTGTGTTTCATAAATCAGAACAAAAGATCCCACTTTATCCCACTACCCGATTGATGTCGGGGATCCGAAAAAGGCTAAAATTATTCGTTGGTAATTATTCATGTGGATCGCTTGGCAGTGCCATTGGCTGCGAGTTCCATAAACCGTTTTTAATGCCAACTTTACGACCTCGTCGAATTAGCCATTTTAGCCACCACTGAACAAAAATAAAGAGTTCACCGACTGACAGTCGGAAAAATGCAGGAAAACAAAGAAAATGGAACTGCAGCAACTGCAGGTTGTTTACAAGTCCTTCAATTTTTTCTAGCATAATTATTTTCATAGACGAATCGCCAATGGGTGACGAATCCCTTTTGAAATGAAAGCCATTTTTGTGAAAGCCATTCCCACTGAACAATATTTCCTATTACCCTTTGTGAATACAAAGAATTTAAGAATACAACAAAAATAAGGCATCGATTAGAGTTAACTATTACTAAGTGTTTTTAATAAGTGTAATACAACATTAATTTAAATTGAAAATATAATATACAAATTATTTAAAGCTCCTGTTTAATGAAAGTAATAATAATGCTAATAATGCTATAAAATAATAATAATTATATCAACATGTACATTCAATACCTTGTTCAAATTGTGTCAAAATTCTAAAACACCTCTCTTTTAAATTAAAGGGTATGTTAATCGCAAAATGCAAGCATAATTTTGAACGTGTTTCGAATAAGTTTTGATTTTCAGTTGGAAAACTTTGTAAGCAAACTCTGTCGCGAAAATCTATCCTTCTTGGATAGTTTCCTAGGCAATGGGGCACTTAAAAATGCGCGACCGCATTCATTAGTGCAAATGGTTTAAATACTTGGCCAGTCCAAAGTGCCGAATGGCGGCTTAAGAGCCCCTGGAAGCACCAGTCCAGTACCCAGAGCTCCATCCCGGTCCTAGGGCATTTGTGTGTCTGTTTATCTTTGGGCTTTCGGGCCTTGGAGTAAGTTTTCTCAACGGGAAAAGTTTCGCTCTCCCCCACCTAAGCCGTAGTGTCGTAGATTTGCGTTATCGCCTGGCCAGCATACTTTCCCCACTCACTGTAGAGCGGCGATGCCAGTGCATTTGCGAACTGCATACTTTCGGGCAGCTCGAGCGAAAATATTTCCCTGCCATTGCCGCTATTGGAATTTGCGAATATTCTTATAAATTATTACATCAAAGTTCGGCATTCGGAGGCGAAACTTTTTCCCGCTCTCCCACAGTTGACACTTGGGTGTAATGAGTTACCGCGAGTTTTGAAAGGAGGGGCAAGGTTTAGTTCATATTTTTGCGGCTTTTTCATGCCTTTGATGTGGCTTGGATTTCAATAAGGCCGATTGCAAACAGCTTTTAGTGCCCCTTCCCAGTGTATAGTATTCTTGGTTTGTTAATCATTTAAGTGCTTAAGCTTAAACTATATATATTATAGTATTGAAAAACTGTCTGTAAAAGTTAATTGGTTAGCTTCTCCAATAGTAACTTTTCAAAAATCAATGGTCAAAAGTCCAACACCAAGCAAGATGAAAACTTTCGTTTTTGGCAAGCTTTAAAGGAATTACACTTGACACTTTTCAATTAGTGGAGAAAGTTTGTTTTAATTGTGACAGTAACACGTTGTTGCCATCGCCACTACCCGGCCCGAAAGCAAAAACAATACCAACAGGACAAGTTTGTCGGCACAGAATACAAAAGCCAGCCAAACTCAAGCCAAACCGAAGTCAAGGAGTGCCCTGGGAGCCACAAAATGTCAAAAGAAAACTTTTCTGGCCAAGATTAATTACAATTGAAAACAAATGAATGCAAAAACGATAAGCAGCCGAAAGGATTTCTACACCCAGCCGGCTGGCGAGGGAACTAGGGCGAGCTAAATGGAAACGAAAACCGAAAACTCTACTTTACCAATCAAGATGGTAGGTTGGCTTGTGGGGGGAACTCGGGGAACAGAGCTCTAATCAGAAGAGGGCGTTGAAATAAATGTTTTCACCTACTCACCAACAACAACAAATGGCAGGCACTTGAAAAAATATGGAAATTTTTGGCAAAAATACAATAAAATATATTTAATTAATTTTTAAACAAGTTAGGTATATATTTTTTACACACATTTTTAAAGAAATCTGTAGTTCTAAACTTATGCCCCAAAAAGCTGTCTAAGTTCTTAACATATTTGAAGTGCAAGTGCTTGATTTCCTGTTCAGATTGGTTTCAAATTCTGTTTGGTTTTGGATATACTATTTTTGTTGATATTTTTTGTCAACTGTTTTGCTGAAGTGTCCGCGGTCAGTGAACCAACATTAGCATCACTTAACTTGGACTGCACTGCACAATGGGCCCAAACGCCTTTTTTTTGGCATAAACTCCAGTTTTAAAGATACTGGGCTCAAATTTTGTATATATGCTTGAACTATTTTTGTCGAATTTCGAATTTTATTGTTTTGGAAATTTGACCACGCCCACTTCGGGCGGAAATGCCGTTTTTTTGCATAAACTCCAATTTTAGATATACTGGGCTCAAATTTTGTATATATGCTTGAACTATTTTTGTCGAATTTCGAATTTTATTGTTTTGGAAATTTGACCACGCCTATGCCCGCCGCCTACATTAAGAGTTGGCTATACTGGAATTTTTACTTAATTTTTACATAAACTTAAGTTTTTCATAAAAAGAACTAAAACTTTTATTAAATATGGTTCTATTATTTATAATATTTAATTTAAACCTCTAACAGCGTCGTCTTTCCGGTGGCTCTCCCCGAAACTTCGAAGAGAGCTGCATGAGAGAACTAATAAACACTTGCAACATCTATTGTTTTTTCGAAAACGAGCAAAAACGAGCAAAGAAGACCAATTAAATTTGAATTCCTATATTTTTATAAGTAACTTCACCTGGTTAGTTGCTTGCGCCGATATGCGCTGAAAAAGTAATACTCCACAAAACACAACTACTTTTGTTACACATTGCTGCTAAATAGACACTTACAAAACATTTGACAACACAGATACAAATATAATGATAACACGAAATAGTTTTATTATTGATTGTTCATACCTTGATCTTTGTTTTCCATATTTAATCTAATATTTTTACTCAATTTAAGCCAATTGAAACACAATTAAAAGTTGCCCTAAAGTTGCCGCCAATTTGCAAGTTTCAGGGTTGCAATAAATCAGCTGGTTAAATGACCGCGCTAAATTAACAGGGTTGCAATAAAGCTCAAAAAATTATATATTTATATTTATTTGGGATGTCTATTAATTAAAAATTTGTTCATATTCAAAAAATAGTTTCATCATTTTTTCGACTTTATGCCGCACTGGGACCATAGTGCACTGTATGGCGCTGCCTTCGGAGAGCCTTGGAAAAGTTTTGGTGCATAAATCATGAAATTAATTAATTTTGACACACATATCCCCTGGGGCTCTCCTTAAAAAGTAGAGCCATAAGCAACTTTGCCATCAAAGAGTATTTTTTTTATACTTTTTCGCCGCCATAGGCGACGACTACGGCGGCGAAAAAGTATAAAAAATACCCTTTTGCCAGAAATTAAAAGTAGAATCGAGAAGTGAAACATCAACACCAGCAACAACAACAACTAAACGGGGAAAACTTGCCTTGCCACGCAAACTTTTCCTCCGGGGTGGGGTGGGGCGAAGGTGAAAGAATGGAATCAAGTTTGAAATATGTGCAAAATTCATTCAGTATTTGAAATATTCCCAACTTGCCATAAGTTTCGTATGTTTCGTTTTTTATTCGCTTTTCTCATTTTGCACATATTTTTTTCTATTTTTTTAGTCAAAAATAAAACTTGCGCCGTGAGTTTAATTTTATTCAAGCGGCTAAGTGAGTGTTGAGTGAAAATATAGTGGCACGGGGAGAAAGGAGCCAACAGTTTCAGTTTGAGCGACGGAGCCCCAGAAAAGTTTTCTGCACAAAATGTTTCACTATTTAATTGCATAATTTGAGAACGTACTGAGATTGTAGCTGTCAGGTGTGCGAGTGCTTGAAGGATTTTCGAACAACTCCCAGTTGTGAAAGGAAGTAGGTGCTTGATTCCAAACATGGCGCAGGGAGGTGTGAAGATTAAAGCAGATTCTTTAAGGACATAATGATAGTATAAGGAAATATACAAAATCCATTAAATTTAATCGAGTATAGAGACGGAGTATCTTTCACCAGGCAATTAGGAAAATGCAGCGAATGTCTTTTACGTTTGAAAGCCCAGGGATAGGGATAGGAACTTTCAGATGGGGATTGAAAATAAAATGCAAAATCATACAGCCCGGCCCAAATGCAAGAAAAGCGGCAACTGTGACAATGTAAACAACAGAAGAGGGTGGCAGGCGCTGGGTGGGCACAGGGTGGCACTGAGTGGCGGGATGGGTAGCTGGAGCGGGGAAAAGTGCATACAAAATTGCCAAAGATGGGGAACAAAAGAAACAAAAACGGCGCCGTCAGCTGCAGCACAAAATGCAGCTAACCGAAAATGGTAATGGCCTTGCATGGGGCGCCTCCGAGGGGGTGGCGAGTTTGCGGAAGGGAGGGGTTTGACTGTTTCAGCTTAATGCGAAAATCTTGTTGCACGCCGCCTGCAGCAAACGATTCGGCCTCCAGACCATGCCGAAAAGTCTATTGTTTCACAATCATAATTCTCCTGTAAGCTGTGTGTGTGGGCGGAATGGCTTTTCGGATGGTGGGAGGGGAGTGGGGCACTCTGGGGTAGTTTAAAACTGGCTGCAGGAAATGAACATCATTAATTTTGCCATTCTGCATTTGCATTGAAAATGGCATTTCAATATTCGCTTCGTTCGCAAAGCGCATTCAAGATTGCCGAAACCATTTTCCTCCCAGCCAACTTTCATTCAGAATAAAGCGGCATCCCTCTCGCTCACTCCTGATACTGCCATCTCACTCATCCGCTGGCGAAGTCCCGACCGGCCGGGAGCTCGGAAAAACTTTCAACTGCTGTGCGCGATTGCCGCGACGTGACTTAATTTCCACCGCCGGCAGGCATACAACTAAATGTTTGTTCTATTCAATGGAATGAGGGTTAGTTCTAGATTATACACTTAGAAAAAAGGAATCTTTCAATCAAGGATCTATAGTTTTGCTAGTAGTCTTGGTAGAGCTTGCCTTTTTATCAATATAGTAAAGATTCTGTTCTAAATCTACCTTCATTTTATTTCTCGCAGTGCTCGTTTCACTTGGAGCATTTATCAATATATGGACATGTCCTGATAACTCTGTCGATGGGAATTGCGGCACGTAGAGCTCGACACTCAAGTGTCCAAGTGTTGAAAAAGCCGAGCATAAAAACTAACACGTACGCACCGATCCGATCCGATCCGGGCCGGGCCGTCTAAACCGTGGCACGGGGGTCAACCGGGGTTGGCCAGCTAAGCGCTAAGCCAGTCCACTCCTATATGTACCATTAACATACTGGTATATACGGGGGTCGGCATCGGGTCTGAGAGCAAAAATCAAAGTTAAGCACTTTCAATTGGATTTATGCGTTTGCGATGTGCCCGAAGATGCGAATAGGCGTCGGAATCGGCATCGGAATCGCGTGCCCAGCTGGCTAATGTCTCAATATCTCTGACCATAATGCCTCCTTCCTATGGGGCTCCTCCTGCTCCACGTCCCACCCATCCTCGAGGGACCTTCTTATTAATCAGCACAAAAAGTTTCGCTCACAAGCTCGCAGTTCCTCCGCCGATAAGCAAATAGCCCAAAAGCTGTTTACACAAACCATATATGGCCAATTATCCTGGCGGAGCTGGGTGTGTGTGTGTGCCTTTGGTTATTAAGTTTTATGATCAGTTTGTGTTTTGCGTCGAAACGATTTATTTAGCTAAGCGGAATTAATTGGAATTTTACGTGTTGATTTCCCTACACTCGAGTGGAAAATAGTGGGCGGATGGGCAGGAAGCAGGGAAATCCGGAAGAACTTGTCTCATGTTGGCTCAGTGAACTAATCGATTAGGAACTGAAGCGAAAGAGGCCTTGGGTGAATGTAAGCATTTGGTGGAAACACAGGTTTAGTGGCACTGTTTCCCTCATGTTTCTGTATCGAGAGACAGTTAACCTTTTCTGCAAAAAACCCCTCCCAGGTTGTAAAAAAAAAGAGTTTTGAACATTTTACATATTAATTAAACAGTTATCGTTTTGTATCATTGAAATGAATTCCTAATTTAAAGCAATAAGTTCTGACATGTCCAGTGCAGCTCCTTTAGTTTGTCGGGCATGAAAAATTTACGACATCCCCTTAGTTCGTTCACTTCAAAGGACGACTTAGTCCTTGGGCTCTGTGGCCAGGAAACCGCAGTTAATGCTGTGCACAAACGCGGCCCACAACCAAATCGCTTAGCAAACAATGCCCCAACGCCCCGTCTCATGCTCCCGAGTCCGTCCATGTCCTTTATAACCGCATCACATCATATGCGATCCAGCAGCTGGCCAGACCGATTGCTTTATGCGATTATTTGCTGAAATGTTGCGAGCAACCGGGTTATTTCGTTATTTATTTGCCTTGGGCCGGGCAGTTTCGTTGGGAACAGTCCCGAGTCCGAATCCGAGTCCTGGATCCCGGGGCTAAACGGGTTCTGAGGTGGTGGCATTAACAAACATTCCTGTGGCCGGCAGAGGAGCAAAAACTGCGGCATATTTCATGTTTGCCTCAGAAGCTTTTCTTTGGGACGATGGATCAGAGTCGCTCAAGTGTTAAAATTTCAAGGCAGGAGATTTGCATGACAGTGGAGGCTGGAGTGGGGGAGAGTGTTTGTAGTGCGGCTGAAGTGTACCTTTATTGAAAACATAAAACGCCTTTCGCACACACGGTTTCCATTTCAATGCTCTTCGGACTGACCGGCAAAGGCTTTGGCTGCCATTCGATTCGATTTCGCTTCGATTCGGGAATTTTTTCGATTGGCGCGTGACAAAACTCAACTTATGCCGGCTTTGAAATTTACTTTGCCTGGCTAATCCGGGGGATATGTGCGTAGTGGGTCCTGGGAGAGCTGTCACGGATATGGAGGCCCAGGCAGATGCGGCGTGTGTCCTAAGCCGACTCTCCAGTGCGTATTTTTTGCCCTTTCCAGTCGAGGGACTGTCGCAAACGTTTTTTCTGGGGAGAAAATAGAAAATGGCCAGACGGGGAGGTCATCGATGAGGGCCAGATCAACCATGTCAGTGGCCGTGAAAGGACAAGAGGGGCGGAGAGCTTCAATCAGAGAAATGGGCTCAGCGCTCAGGTCATTCAGTCAAGCTCAGTAGTGCCCTTCGTTTTAATATTGGAATACAAATAGGATAATATTATAGAGATCAATAGAAGAATTATAAATATTATATTGACAAGAAATGAAATAAACTACTAAAAGCTCTGCCAAAGATTGTTCATTGTGTTATGAGATCTATTTAAATGTAGCCTCTTTAAATGAAAAGCCATATTTTATTCATTCCCCACACAAAGATGTCTTCCTTCAGGGTGTGTGCACCCTTAGGCCTGTCTTCTGATAGCATTAGACCCAATTCATTAAGTTTCTTAGCCCAGTACCCCAGGCAACCCTTTGCAGCGGCAGTCCCCGGGCAATCGTTTCACACCCAATGCCCAGAGTAAACAACCTGCGCACTTTATTTAGCCGCCCTCCAAAAACTCCAGACACACATTTTACAAGCTGAAAATCTCTGACAGCTTACAAAGGAAGTGGACCCAAACAGCAAAAAATGGAAGGCATAAAACTTAATCGAAAACTTTTTTTGGGAAACTCTTTGGAGAGGTTTGTCATTCAAGGTTTCGTTGCTGAGCTGCTGTCCGAGCAATGAAATTAATGCACAAAGTTTGTTGTTTGTTGCGGTGTCCGGAAGGGAGGTAGCCTTTCGGAATCCGTAATGAGGAAAACAACTTTTTTTTGCGTGGACACTTTCTGGCGAGGTGAGAAGCTGAAAAAATTTGATTTGAATTGAGGGTTGGCCGGCAAAAGTTTTTAAATAAAAATTAAAAATTGTCAACGCGTTAAATTAGGGTCCTGAGAGGTAGCCACGACAGAATGAGGGTTAATTTTGAAATTGAATTTGACTTGGGGGCGTGGGTTACCTTCTGCAACTGACAGAAGGCCAAATACATTGAAGATTTTCCATTTAATGGAAACATTTAGCCCGCTACGCTTTAAAACAGGAGGGTGTGGCTGTTCCGGGTTCTCCCAGGCCACCCACTCTCGATTCATAATCTTCTCGGTAATCTTTTAATCCAGTCGAGTGAGTTTTGTACTCGATTGTGCAACAAAGTTGCCAAAGGCTGCCCAAGGAAGCGGTCCAGAGTTAACTTTCGACGGCAGCTAAACATGTGAGGAACTTTGCACGCCCCCTACTGCCTCGCTCCCAGTGCACTTGCCATAACATTAAGCCCCACAACTTTGATGTCATCTTTGTTTCCATGGGGGCCTATGGGCGTTTCCATGGGCGTTTTAAAAAAACTTTTTTAATAGTAATGGACCTTGCTGCCGCCACTCAGACCACTCCGCTTTTTTGTCACAATTCCGGGCCTTCTTTTTTCGAGTGTGGGCCTAGTGGCAAAGGCTTGCTAGTTGCACGGAGCGGCCGTTCGCCGGTCGCCAGTCGCCAGGTGAACTATGGCCCCGGCGCTCCAAAAAGTTATTTGTGCCACAAATGAACAGGAGTGATGCATTTTTTTCAGCGTCTCCCATTGATAGGGGCTTCTGTTTCTGAATCCAGCAAACAGGGTCTGCTTTTCCAATAGACTGTCTGGCTTTTTATGAAGTAAAAAGTGATGGAAGGAGGGAAGGAATAAGCCGCTTAGCTTTTCGGGAAACTGTGAGTATGTAAATGCCAGACAAGTTCATGAATTTTTGTCATTCTCCCGAGAAATCTGTTTAATATGATTTATTGGAGAGATTCAAATGGCTTCAATTCATTACCGACAGTGAGAAAATAACTATCTTCCAAAGGAATCTTTTAAAACATCACTCATACGCAGTGTTGCCCGGTAAAATTACAAGGATGGCCATTTTTATACTTTAAGGCTTAAGCCCAGACAGTCGCAGAGGAAAGTCGCATAAAAACGAAAAGAACAGCCAAGAAAAATAAACAAAAACGCTGCCAAGATCTTTCAATTGCTGGCAAGTCCTCCGAAAGGCACGGAGTTCCAAAGGGGCGGCACAATCTAAGCTCTAATGCGCCAGCTAAGGATACAAATTACGAAACAATGACGTCAACGTGCCTGTCAACAACTTGGCCAGACAATAGTTTTGCTTGGGGCAGACAGAGCCGGAAATTCGGGGAGGGCATTGGGTGGTAGTGACGGGGAAAAGGAATGAAGGTTAGGCGACAGGTGCATCGGACATTTCTGTCGCATACATACAAATTACGTGTGAGATTATGCCAAGTCCGGTTCGGACTAAGCACCAAGGACTGCGAAGGACTAGGAGGCAGGTCAGGAGCTTTTGCCCTTCCACCGGGGTTGCGGCACGTACGGAAAATCAACAGAAAGCTGAGTCAGGAGACGGCAGCGTGAATTTATGGATTGGTTTATTGCAATAATTGGTATGTTTTTAAAACTTTTAAATCTTCTTTATATATTGATTGTTATTGGAAATAATAATTATTCTTGTGTTTAATATACTCCTTTCTAAATCATAAAATTGTCTTTAAGAAAAGGAGCCCTCAATATCTGCGTTTAGAATTTCTCTCCATTAATATCAAGTTCAATGGCATACAGATTAAAATATTGGGAAATTGGTGGACGAGCTGCAGCCTGATTGGATTTCCAAGCCCGAGTTTCGTGTCTTAGTGAGCCAGGTCGAGTCTCACGATGTTTCTTGTCGTCGAAGGGGCCTGGGTGCTAAGCTTTCGCTCAGTCATTAAGAATTCAGCTCCACATCAGATTCAGGACATCAGAACAAGGTGTGAAAGTATTGTGGATAGCAGCCCTGGATAGCAGTCTCCTCTATTATGGAGAAGTTGTCCTTTGCCTGGGAAAAAGCATGACTGGTAATTCATTTCCTTTTTTCAAGGTATAAGATGGCAATGCAGTAGATTATGAAAAAATATGATTTGCTAGATAATTTTGAAATTCAATTAAAAGTAGTTTAAGATATACTTGAAACAAGAAAGGAAAGCTAACTTCCTTTGCAGGAAGTCCTTGCAGCTAAAACCGAATATATATCGCAAACATTGGATTAAATTGGCTGATCCTTATGAGAATATCATTATATAACCAATTTATTACAATAAAAAAATCTAAAACAAAGTGCCAAGCTTCCATCTTCAAAAATACCAAAGTTGGTATTTTTACCAAATACCATTTTCGATCGTTCAGTTATATTGCAGCTATAAGATATAGTCGGCCGATCGTTATTCAATTTGGTAGGTTGTATTAACTGACCAAAAATAGAATCTGTACTTAGTTCTAGCTTTTTATCTTCAAAAACACGAAAGTTGGGTAATTTCCGATTGTTCAGTTATATGGCAGCTATAGGATATAGTCGGCTGATCCTTATGAAATTCGGCATGTTGTATTATTTTGCCAAAAATAGCATTCGTACCGAATTCGAGCTTTCTCGGATTTTCTAGCTTTAAAAACACCGAAGTTATACCATTTCCGATCAATCAGTTATATGGCAGCTATAGGATATAGTCGGCCGAGAGACTAGTTTGCGTAGAAACAGACAGACGGACAGACGGACAGACAGACAGACGGACAGACGGACAGACGGACATGCTCATATCAACTCAGGAGGTGATCCTGATCAAGAATTATATACTTTATAGGGTCGGAGATGTCTCCTTCACTGCGTTGCACACTTTTGGACAAAAGTATAATACCCTCTGCAAGGGTATAAAAATAATACTTTTTATAATTCTATTGATTAAATTGAAATGTACCAGCTTTCCCTAAAAATTTCTCTATTAAATCATAGCTGAAATCTTACCATTCACTGCAATTTGAGTCCTTCCTGCTTCACGTTACTCGACTACAAGAAAGCAAGCTAAGAAACAAGTTAAATAAGGCAAACCACTGAACCGAACCGTGCTCTAAAAGTTCAAGCACTTGCCATGCCTGCAACGAACTCTTCGGCCCCCGGGCCAACAGCCCCCTCGACTTGTACTTCCCCGCCAACGCACTCTGCCATTTCGCCGGTTTTAGATCAAATGCATCACGCGGCTCAGTTTGGGGTTTCAGCTTAGTTCACTTTGGTTGGGCTTGACTCGGTTAGAAGGGTGGGGCTTCGGCTGGAGGTCCTTGAAGGAGCCTGCATTGTCGGTGTTGCTGTTGCTGATGGTGGTGGCGGTGGGGGTGGAAGTAATCGAGGCGGTGGTGCCCTGCGGTGGCTCATTGTTCGACTGAAGCGCGAAGGATACGCATGTTGGTGGCAAGTCAGGATTGGATTGGATTGAATTCGAAGCGGGAGTGGGGGGTTCGGCCAGAGGGGCAACATAAAGTGAGAGCCGGCCGGCTTAAGTGCATCGAAGGAGCGGAGGTAAGCCTTCAGATTTGGCCTGCCACTGCTTTTGACTGCTGCAAGTGGCGAACGACGAAGGGCAGGGCGGGGGCGGAGGGGCCTATTCCAATGGCCACATGATACCAACCGAAAGTGCATTTCAAGAAGTTTCCATTAATTAATTTAATGAACTTTTGCCGGGCTGTCAGTCCACCAGTCTCTCAGCCAGTCACTCATTCAGCCGCTCAGTCAAGTGCACAAAAGCCTTTTGACAGTTTCGTTTCCGAACGCTATGACAGTCTGAAGCTCAGTGAGTGGGCTTGAAAATAAACTTAATTAATATGCATTTGTGGGATATTCCAATTCAAGCCGAGCTATTATTCAAATAGGTTTAAAATAGGTCTCAAGCTGCGAAGAACATGACCATCGAAGGGTATTCTTTTTAATCAAAAGTCAGGTTGAAACAAAGATGTCCTGATAGCGCCTCATATTTAATATAAATACAAGACTCAAAGTACTAAAATATGTCTATTTAATTGTGAGTTTGCCTTAAAAACCGCCTTGTCCATCTCACCCATGTTGAGAGTCGCTTCAAATCCCCCATTATTCGGTACAATAGCAAGCCATTAATGCCATGCCATCTGGAATCGCCTGCCATTAGGCTTATAACAAAACATTGCGATGGGGAACATCTTTCATTATTGCGGCGGAATAACCGAGTTTTACCTTCGTGTTCATAACGTTATCGCACAATTGAATTCGAACAGGGAAAGCTTTCAACTGCACTTCAGGCCACAAATTATGGCCAGCCCCCCAGTCCCCCGTCCTGGGCCTGTCACCATTTGGACCATTCAATGGCAGAACAAATGGCCAAAAGCGGCTGCCAAATGTCGGCCTACAAAACATATACACTCGCGGAGATGGATACACAAAGGAAAGACATTCGCCCGGAATTTAACTGCTGTGCACTCGCGCATAAAGATCCCCGATCCCCGAGGCCTCAGCCGCCGCCAATTATGGTCTATGGACATTAAATGTCATTACGCAGCAACAATCAAAAAGAGAGACAGGAGCCGCAGCTGGCACTGGGCGGCTCTTGGTGGGATATGGGCAGGTCGAGGAATCGGAGCCCGAGAAGGGAGACAACGGGCCAAGCAAAGCATGAAATTAAAATGCGCCTAAGATGTATTCTCAACTGTCATGATTCTGACTACGATGACGATGATGCCGCCACCTCTGCCAGGGGGAGACCTGCCAAGGAGTTGTTCCACTGCCTTCCTGCCTGCCTGCGTCCCTTCGTCCTGCTGTTCTGCTTATAATTTCATTTTTCACACCCAACTCGCATTGACAAAGTGTGAAGGACGCAGGCTGAGAGGCAAGTATTCCTCTTGGCTTTTTGCCCTTTTCCGCACTCTTCTTGAAAAAGCGGCACAAACTGAAAGTTTAGCCAAGTGGCTTAAATCATTACAGAGAAATCTTTAATACAACTGAAAAGAGAGTTCAAATGATTATATAGGCTTCAAGCTTTCCTTCTGGTATTTTCATTCATGTTCATTTAATTTATCCCCTAAAGAAGTTAGGGTATCTAAACGTCGTCTAGTATTAATAGCCCCTATTTCCATTGCAGCTCTTGAATTCTTTTTTGGCAACCCTGCCAAAGCGATAATAATAAAATAAAATGACGTAAATGCCAGCGGCAGCTTCCAGCCAAAAGACAATGCTGGGCTGGCTTATTAAATTTATATTTAAATGCCTAGTGTTGTGGTTAGGCCGAGAGCCGAGTCAGTGGAAATTTAATTATTTCCAAAAACAAAAATTGAATTCTCGCTTCATTTGAAATGCAAAACCTACGCAGGACAGTGGAGTCAATTAATTGAATGTCAAAGAGCGGGCAACGAGTATTCAGAGTCAGCCGTCTCTCGGCTCTTTTCCGTGAATCCTGGCCCATTCCTTTGACACACACTCGCATTCCCCACAAGGAGGATCTTGGCTACCGTGTCCCGGCCGTGTCCTGCTGCTTCCTGTGGCTGTTGTTGTTGTCTTTATGACAGACGCCTCCTGCGGCCGCGCGCCCTCTGTTATTGTAGCCATGGAAATGAATATTAATGCCAGTCGATGCCGAGGACTGAGGACAGAAGCAGGACGAGCAGGACGGGTCTGGGGCAGGCAAAGTCCTTTGCCCACAAGGGCTCAGTGCGCACTTTGCACAGCATTAATATTTATCAGCCCGAATTCGGAGTTACTGCTGAAACCGGCCCTTCTGTCCCTGGCGCCCAGCATGGAACATCATATTTTGCATACCCCTTGTCCTTTGTCTATAATATTTCAATAAGCGAATGAATTCGAATCAAGAAGAGTATCTCTGGCATGCGATGGAGTAAACGGCATCGAGTGGAACAAGTATGTGGCCAAATTAAATAAATAAAATAATTGCCTGGATTCAGCTGGTCCTTTAACGGAGCGCCCAGGATATCGATTCAGAAGAGTTATGCAAGCTGATGAAACACTTAAGAATTTGAATTTCATTTAATTAAAGATATTTAATTGTAAGGGAAATGTTTTTGAATCCAAAACACAAATATATATCCACACTGTGCTTTAAATTTAAATTTAAATCATTGGCAGTCGGAGCAAACAAAAAATCCTTGTAATCCCTGGGCTCTCGACATTGATGGCTATCATTAACGATTGCGAGCTAGCCAGGATCTCCTCTCGCCCGCCCACAAGCGCGTCGCTCGAGGACTCTCCTTGTACGAGGCTTTTATCAAGGGTAATGAAATTTACTTGTACACGAAATAAAATTATATCATTAACACCTGAAGCGTACGAAGTTACACATGCCTGTGTACACTGGGCGCTGGCAGACGCCGATGCATATGGTCGATGGCCGGGCACTTTTCCCACCCACTGTGCACATATTTAAACAACCTGCGAAAAAAAGCAGAGAAGGAAAAAAACGAGGTGGGGTATGTCTCGATTGTTCCTCGAATAATGCAATTTGTTAACATTGGCTATGCCTTGTTAATAAGTCCTGCTGCGACAGGGTTAAAACAATTTCCCATCCCCATCCCACCCTTCCTCTGGCAGTGAACTTTAAAATTAAACTTTTCATGGTCGGCGGATGGATTTATTTCCGTGGTTCGTTTCACGTCAAATTGTGGCCTCGATTACGGCGGACGGCGGGAGGAACTTAATTAATTAGCTGCCTAAACTTCGTTGCGAAGTTTCTTTTCAGCCACAATCTGATTTCTTTTGAGATTTCTGCACTCGCCCAGGCCAACATCTGGCAGGGCCAAGCCGAGGCAACACAACTCCGACCTGGCCAGCAGCAACTTTGCCTGCAGTTCTACCCTCAGTGGTCAAATGAGCTCTTGAGCTCAACTAGCCAGGCATTCATCACGCAACTGTAAGCCTGGTTTTTTTTTACGGTTTTATTAACCTAAAAAAGAACGTTACTTAAACTTAAAAATTAGAATGTATAATTTTAAATAATTTAAATTTAGAGAAGTTACTGACTAAAAAAAACAAATAATTTGATTTTCATGCAAAGCCCCATGCGAAAATTCTTTTGAAATTATTTTGTTAGGTCAAGGTCAAGCCCATAATCAAGGTGTATAAGTCCCAGTGATTGATAATAATTCATTTAATTTTTCAATCATAGACTCCTGCACAGTAACAACTCTTCGAGCTCGGAGTTGAACCTTCCCAGGAACGTTACTGTTTTTCTTTGGGATTTTCGGCTCGGTTTTTGCCTGTTAAGTGCAGGTCCTGAGCCGGACGGAGCTTTTGTGTTTTAGTTTCCAGCTGCAAGCCGGACACGAATGCGGCCCAAAAGAAGGAAAGTCGGAAAAAGTGGAAAGCAGGCGGGAAAAGGAAGGGCCCGGTGGCCCGAGGCGGGTCGTGAAGGGGCTGCAGCTGAGCCCTGACCGCAATCGCATTGTGGCATTGTCCACATCGATGTTGTCGCCGTTTATTTTTGTTACCGGTTCGGCTCGGCTTGGTTGGCCGGGTTTTCCCCGGCTTAATGGCCTACAAAGGGCAAAGACGGCCGGGTCGAGGAAGGGAAAGGCCCCAATTGATTTTTACTTTTGTCTTGCGATTTCCGACAGCTGAAGGCGGTGCCCCGCAAAAGTGTAAACTCTCGCATGGAATCGCCGAACTTAACACAAATCCCCAGTAAATGAAAACCAAAGCTGACAAACTTTGCGCCGGCAACTTGCAGGCAGGTCTCTTTTCGGAGAAATTAAATTTTAGTTATTAAATCATCAATTCAATCAGACAATTAGGAAAGTTGTCAGCTGCTCCAAAGTTTGCCAGCCAGCCACACAAACTTGGCTGACATATGTGAAAAGCCAGGAAAGGTCCCTACTCTCTATTTCCCCCAAACCCTGGCCCCCGATTCCAAGTGACGAAAAGTTTGCCGAAGAACATTTAACGAAAATATTCCTTAGTTAAAAACTTAATTTGTTTTGAGAGAAAACTCAATTTGTGGTTTTTGAAGCAAACTGAAAAATTTCCAACGCTTTCAACGAGTAAAGGTTCGGTTGGGGATGGGGATGCTGGGGGCTGCCGGGGTGGACAAAAGCCAGTAGATGCGGTCACTTGGTCTTCTGGCCCTTCGATTGATTTCAATTTCATTAACGCCTTGCGACACCCTGCGCACAAACACACAAAACAATCCCCTTCTGTTGGCTGACAGCTGTTGCCAATTTCTGCTTTTGTCTGACTTCTGACCCCCTGAAGGTCCTGTGATTGGCAGCTGGTGATGATGCAAGAAAAAGAGCCCACAAGAAGGAATTCCATAGATGTAGAATTATTTAAAGAACCGAAGGTCCTCGTTTAGTTTTATAGCTAATTGAAAGTGTTAATTATTTAAAATGAATAATTTGCTTAAAATATAGTATATATTTTATCAAAAATATTGAAATATAATGTATCTTAGAGACAGAACTGTCTATTGTCTTAGGCACGAACTGATATCGGACTGGTGGAAATCGTCCCTTAGAAACTAATGAAAATGACCCAAATTCTTCTCTTTCAGAGGTTGGAAAAAGGTAGGAGGCCTGACTGGACTTTCGTTTGCGATCCTAATCAGCAGGTGTCCTGCCGTCCCCGCTTCTCCTACCTGAAGTTGTCCCTCAGAACAGCCATTCCTCCTATGTTCTGTGGTTGCCTATCAACGGCATAGTCTTCGTCATCAGCCTCGTCATAGCTTTTTATTATTTTCATTCGAGCTTGACTGCCTGCTAATAGTGGATGTTGATGTTGCTGCTGCTGTGGCTGTTGCTTTTGCCGTTGCTGTTGCTCTTGCTGTTCTGTTCCCTTTGTTGAAACGTTGCTAGGCATTAACTTTTGTCATTCCGGGCGTCCTGCCCCGTTCATCAGTCGCCCCCCTATTCAGCCGGCCAGTGAACAATGCAATGTGAATTGGTAGGGCAGGCCCGGGCCAGGGTAGGGCTGGAATTCATCTAGACAGCAGCAGCAGGACCTCTGGGCCACTCCGGTCGACTGGTCCTCGGGCCGTGCCATCCTGCCATCCAGTCTAGACCAACTCGAGGGATCCTCTGGCAGTCCCGCTGCTTTTTGGCCTGCTGCTGTGTTCATTTAATTAAATTACACCAAATTGTTTGGGCTGTCCTTCTGCGGGACGCAAAAACGGGGCCGATGCTGAGGCACAAAAAATTTGTTCAGAATGATAGAAATATGTTAGATTGAAAAAATATTTGAGGCGCCTTTAAGCTCCGGTAATGGCAATCACACTTCCCAACTCCTCCTCTCCCGTTCTTCAAAACCGACATGGGCGAGTAATTTTCAAGCCATTTTAAATGGAGCATAAATAACATAGTAGAAGGTTTTATGGCCAGCAGGAGCCAGTAGAAATGAGTGAAGCTGAATGCTAAAATTCAGAACAACACTCCAAGAAATGGGCAACAACAATTTTTTTATATCTCTGGAAAATGAAGGTCTTTTTTTGTTGAATCTTGTTGAATTGTTAAATGTTTCTGTTTATAAACAATTTATGTTTTCCGCGTTAGGAGAATGATCCGCTATCAGAAATAGATACTCAATTTAATTTTTATACACACTACCCGGGGTACTATAGCTGACTATAGTCGTCCTTTCTTGTTTTTTCATACTTACGTTTCAAATTAATTTCAACAGGTATCAATAATCGAAATTCGGTGCCTGCATAAATACATTTTAATATATCTGGCAAATGCTAACTTGTGGCTTCAAAAATGCTTATATTCGCTTTAGATAGTGGTGATAAATGAAGATTTATGTATAAATCCACATAAAGGATATATCTCCCCGATATTATAATATTACCCCGATATATTTTGTAATATGAATATTTAAATAATTCCCATGCCTATTGAGGCATCTTGAATAAGATTTTAAAAAATTAGGATCACAAGAAATTTTAGGATATTTGGCCAAAAAATTAGTCTGTAGAAAGTACCATCTCTCACTAAATTTTCTGACTTTAAACATCAAAGTCGTGTTATTTCGAATCTATCAGTTAAACTGCAACTTTACGGTAAAAGAAAAGGGGAGACACGTTTTAAGTTTATTTAAGTTTACATTTGACTTCCCTATAATGACTTGGGATGGGTTCAATATCTAAAAATCATATATTCTCTTAGGCTCGAAAAATTGTGTCTCACTGCTTCGCACACCTATGTCCAAAATCAGAAAACGCTCCTGGGTATAATAATTTAAGTTTCCTAGATGATACACACAGTTCCCAATTTAAGTTCTAACAAAATATAATTTGAAACATCTGTGGCAAATTTTGAGTTCTTGTTTGACAATTCAATGCGTGACTGATTTGCTTGTGTGTTTTTATCTGCGTATATGCTGATGTTATTAAAATACAATTGACGTTTGAGTTATGTGGCATATGTTCATGTTTTTCATGTGAAATGCTTATGCGGAGAATGGGGAGTGTTCCGAGAAACACTTTCGCCACTGTTTCCACCAGTTGGAAAACCAAAATAAACTCAGCAAATATACAAACGAAACACTTTGCCCAGAACACAGCCGTGTGTTTGAGTTGGGAGGTCTCCCATTCTGGAGAAAAGTTTCCCACCTCGCCCCTCATGCAGGACCATCGTGGCTGGAAAACTGCCATTCCGCCTTGCCTACTTTTGGGGCGCTGCTGGGTGTGCAAATCAAAGTCATAAAATATAAGTTTGCACTGCGTAAATTGTGGGCGGGGGCACGGACGAGGGCGTGGCTGGCCACAGCTGCCTAAATGTATTTTAATTTGTTTGCCTCCTCTAGCAAACTGGCAACTGCTCGCCGCAGTTAAATGGCAAATACATGAAGCTCAAGTTTTTAATTTTTGGGGGAGAAAAGTTTAGCGTCCCTCCCCGAATGATTAATCGCAAGAATGGAAACTCCAGCGGCAGCTGGTTCAGCTCTTCCGGATTTGGAACGGACACCCGTCCGCGGGCAAGAGTTGACAATCCGAGCTGGAAGGCGGGCTAGGTACTGCGGTGACGCCCATATTGATCAATCACTGTCACCTGGCTGGGCAGGAGAAAAAAGTGGGCGGCGAAATCTATAAACAATATGATAACCATTTGGCAATAAACTCGCCGTGTCTGGCGTTGTATCTGCGGCACTTTGAGTGATTTGATATGGCACTTCCATGTATATCCCCTTCCCAGCGGCACCTCCTTGATTGTAACAAATTTCCAATCTAAGCGAATGCGGAAGGACAGAACTACCGTGACGGATGCGATGAAAGCCGGGGAATCGCAGCGAGTCTCCCACCCACTTTCCACCGCCTTCTGGGGGATGGGTCCGGGTCCGGGGGGTGTGCGCCAAAAAGTGTCACTTTTTATGAGCGATCATTTGTATTTCCCCCTTTTTCTGGTTGTATTTGCTTGTTTGTCGTTTGTCAATATACTTTTTGCTCCTCGCATTTTTTCTTTTTCTCGCGCTTTCTTGTAGCCAGCATTGTAACTTTATGCTTTTGACAAATTCGAGTTTAAGTGGATTACTTTCCACTGTTGCATGTTGTCCAAGAACCCCCTTCCGCCTTTTCAACTGATGATTCATTAATTGTCTGGGCGGGACATCGGCTACGTAATTAATTTGCATTTTCATTTGCATTTCTCCGAGGCAAATGTTGGCCATAAATTCGCCGAGATTCCCTAGTTGTAAAAAATAAATGGTACTTCGTGCTTAGCATTTCCGCTAATGGTGGCAGTTTGCTGCTGAGTAATATTTTCAATGATTGGTTAATTAATTAGGTTTTAGCACTGAAGGTTATCAGGAGAATCGTAAGTATAAATTGTCGTAGAAAATCTGGTATTTACGACTGAAGAGAATACTCCTTGTTTGATAGGCAGAACTTTCCAAAATATATTTAGTAATCCAGCTTAAACTTGATAAGAGTTTTAACCCGACATATGTATAAGTAATACTAAAAGGTAACATATCTCTAAGCCCCTACTTATATTTAAAGTATTATTGGCCAATCCCCATTATGATTTTAGTAAAGGAATAGTTTCTAAAAAAAACTTCAAATATGAATTTGGAAAATAGTTTCAAGCTCCAACATCCCAAATTAAGAATGTTGTGATGTTTCAGATTGTTCAGTTATATGGTAGATATAAGAAATGGGATCTGGCCAATGTTTATCAATTGTCCCTATAAGCAAGCTATAAGTAACTTGTTTACCAGCTTTTAGCAAATATTCTTGAAATAAACAACAAAGGCAAGCAAAAGTATTGAGCCCTTTAGAAAACATTTAAAGTAATACCTTAATATGTTGTTATTGCTTTCTCACACAATGCATTCCAGACGATTCGTACATGTCCTTCCTCCAATACCAGCGCCATCTGCAATTCCCTTTGAATTGGAACCCTTTTCACATTCTCTTCAAGTTCTCCCATGTGAACAATTAGTGCCCAAAAAGGTTCGACCGCCTGCGACACGTGCGTGAGTTTTCAATTTCGCTTTCCTTTGGCTCTATTTTATTCGTTCAGTCCCGTGAATTCTTTCCCTTAAAAGTCGCACTTGAACTGGGAACGGAGCAGAGGACAGACTCATAAAAGATTTAAGCATCGCTGCGATTACGAAATGCAATTTGGAAAAACTTTTGATTTCTCGGGTCGAGGACGAGAACCAAGAGGACCTTTTATTGGTCTCATTAAGGGGAGATGTTTGCAACTCGGGCATGGCCGTCGACTGTCGCTTTCGATTTCGATTTCAAACGCCCACTACTTCGTTCCCAGTCAGTCCACGTTTTCGGCAAAGGTGAGCGGCGTTGATTTTGAAAAGTTTCTGCGGCCCACCTCGAGGGTCGAAGAGCACTCGAAAGATTTGAATGCTCTTCGAGCTGACAGTTTGCCTTGTTGAGGACGTGATTCGATTTGGATTCGTTTCGGTTACTTGGGCCGCCAACCTCCCAAAATCTTAGCCTGGACGGGAAGGAGCAAAATTTACAATTAGGAGAATCAGGAAAACGGAGTGAAGCCAACCCCAAACGAGAATCAAATTAAATTTCATCAAATTATTGCTATTGGTAATTTGTTTGGCTCGAGAGGGAAACGGTGCCCAATCGGGATACTTATACTCGGCATCTGCATATTCATATTCATACGGCCATAGAGAAAATTCAATTTTCGCCAATTATTTGCTTGGTTAGTTCTGTGGCTTCCACAAAATTGTTTGCCAACTCGTCCAGGAAAGATGTGAGTCCGGGTGGGGCTTCTTGTTCATTATCTGGCAAGCACAATGCCCGGATGTGCCGGTAAGGGGGCTGTCGTAGTGGGCTTCGTCTCTGGCCACACTCTCTGAGTTGATTCAAAGTCGTAATTGAAATGTGTGATACCATGTGCACACCAATTCACCAATAATGGACATTGTGTGCAGGCTCACTTTTCAAAGCTAGCATTGCGATGCCTCCCATGTGCGTATTTTTCCAATTTTAAGATTTGTATTCACAAATGGTAATATTAAACTTTATCATAAATAACAACTTTGAAAGTATTAAATAATTAAAAAATTTATTATTTTTTTACTACAAACATACCTCATCTTGCGTTTCAAAAGTCAGCTGTTCAGTTGTCAGAAGTTTTTACCTCCAACTGACTACCCCCACCTGAATATCTAAGCGATAAATGTGCCCAACCATTGGCAATTTCGAATGGAAAGCCCAACTGACAGACTGACAAAAATCGATTGTCATTTTTGTGGGGAAATTTTCAGAGGTTTCTGGGCGATTGGGCGCCACATGGAGAATGTGTAAAAACAGCATCGGCAACGGAATTTATGTGTATCGATGCTGATAAGAACACGATAATGACGTCTAAGTCGCAAAATCCAATAATGAAAATTAATTTTGCATACACACCGACTGTACATGCCGGTAACGGGGAGTGGAGGCGAAAGCCGCAGCCCCTGAAGCAATTTGCGCCAATTGGCGAGGATGAGAGGAATGGAGGCGGCAGGATGGATAGGCAGGCACTTCCATGCCTGAAATATTTTTGACACCTGCAGAATTCCTATTGACAGCTGTGCCAGTGACACGGATGGGGGGTGGGATTTTACGTTTGAATTTGAAGAGCTCCTGGCTCAGCTGAGGGGGAAACCGGGCCAGATACTTCCTATGCCGCGTGTGTGGGCATACGTGAAATTTTTGACAGTTATTTTAATGAAATTATGCAAGCACACTTTCACACATTCAGCCAACCCCTCGAAAGCGGGGCTCTCGCCCAAGTGGCTCGGCAAGAGGGCAGAACGAGGTCATTCCACTCGGTATGTGGGTTAATCATATGCATTTCGGGGTTTTGCAGGTGGCCAGTGCCCTGCCACGCAGCATTTTGGTTATTTAATTAGCACCTCGTTGGACCACACCCGCTCAGGCACCCGCAAACTTCTGCAAAACATGATGGACTACGCACACACAATTAAAGCTCCCGTGTCCGAAAACATTTTGTGTTTGGCCTCAAACATTATTTAAAGTTTTACTCACATTTGTGGAACTAATGAGTCAACAAGATGCTTGTTATGAGTTCTAATTTTGTGGCCAATTCAGTCGTAAATAGAGAAGTCTCTTGGTCTTAGGCAGGTGCACCAGGTGGTGCTCCCTAATCATGTATACGCCTAGGAAGTATATGTATAAATATGTATAAGCTTTAGAGCTCCTTTTCATATTAAAAAGGAATTAGTTTACTGATTGGCCATTGAATAAAAACCGAAACCTCCTACAACATTTGACTTTTAGTATACATTTTATTTGGCGTTGGAAGGGTGATTTGTCTCATCCAATTCTCTTCTGAATCACACTTTCGATTTTATTTTGTCATAATGGCTTGTCATTTGCAGAGGAAGCCTTGATTGTCATCGACTCCGCGATGCTTCTTGCCCCGAAAACCGAAATGGCTCAAATGCCCCAAAAAATTGTCGCAATGCTGGGGAGAAATTATTCCCGAGAGGGGAAAGCACGTGTTGAGTGGCTCCGAGAAGGGCGATCGAAAAACGATAAGTACGAGTACAAAGTTTTATTTGATACGTTTTTGATTTGCGTTGTCAGACAATGTCAGTGTCTATCCGTGGATCTGTCGCCGAGTCCTGCTCAGAAACAATGACATGTCCAGGAGGAGAAGGCGAATCGGCGAAGGATACAGTCGCCTGGGGAAAAGAACGGCGTCCTCGCCTGACAGACAAATGCGCCACAGTCTCAAGTGCATCATGACACGTGAGTTTTTTGCTGAACATTTGAGTTGAGTTTTTGGTAATTTGATTTTCACAGCGAGATTTTCCCGAGGGCGAGTCGGAAACGGAAACGGAACCGGAGACAGAGACCGAAGAGGGGGCTCTGAAGCCAAAGTTAACGCTACATTTGATGCCAATGGCAAAACAAATGCGGCAACGTGTAAGGAATGCTTAAGTTGCCTTCCATCTCAGGGGGGCGAGACTGTGAAGTGTATAATTTTGCATATTTGATTTTGTAGGCTAATAGAAATAAAATCACTTGGCTCTTTCTCTCTTTTGGAAGGATAATTAGCTGTTAAAATGTTTGATTTTAAAGCATATTTTCTTACATGGAACTCCCTATAGAAGTGTATGATTTTTAAGTCTTTGGAAGAGAAGTAATATTTTCTTAGAGTCCCGCCTTAGACCCTCCTCACTCATTTTTTTGAAGCCACGCACGTAGTTGTCGTTTCCATTACAGTTGTGCTGATTTTGATTTGCCGCCCTTATGTTGGGCTGCCTACTTTCCGCCCTCTCCCACCTGCAAATGCCCCTTCGGCCTTCTGTCAGTCAATCTCAAATTCACTCAATCAGTCAGGCCAGGCAGTTTCTGTTAGTCACTGCGTCAACACTTTGTTGCCGACTGCCGCCCCAGCGGCGGGGGTAAAAAATGAGCAGGGGTAGTGGGGGGTCGAAAACACCTGCCACGCCCACGCATTTGGGCTATATGTTCTGTTCGGGTCACGTCTGTTCTTGTTGTTGCTGTTTCTGTTGCTTTTGGTGTTGCTGCTGAAAAATCAACCATTTTGCTTTTGTTGCCCGTCGCGTCGTTGTCGACTTATGACTTTTGTGCCAGCACTCATAGGCAATTTCTATCCCCTGGCAGAGGTGGGCGGTGGGTAGGGGGCGTGCCACATTTGTCATACTCAAATTTAAAATTCAATTTACTTGCGTCATAAATTTAATAGCACATCCAGAGGCAACACCACAGGCAGCCCTGCCAGTTGATTTGTCCTTACATATGCCGGGCTTCACATCAACTTGAAGGGTTGAGGCTCTGTGGAGAGTGTAATTCTGAGCAGGCCTGGTAGAGGGGGCTATATTAGCCAGGATATTGCGTGAATCGCAAATAAAACCCCCATCGGATCACGCTGAAATATTTTATTGGTGCTAACGCAGAGAAATCACACAGAAATAAATTGAAGAACGCGGCGGAATAAAATTAAGAGTGGCATTTTGATTTGGTAGGCAAAACAAATTGGCTTGAAGAGTGCCTGTTTTTATTACTGATTTATTCAAAAATTTAAAGAATCTTTAAGCGTAAAATACTACCGAAATGCTTTAAAAGAACCAGCTCTTTCAAATAGCCCCCTCACAAGGTCCCAAGGCAATGGGGGTACATCTATGGCAACTGCCTCTCATTAGACACATAAAACATGATAATTGGTAAGCTTGTTAGATGTTTACAAGACTTTTAATCCACACTCACACACACATGCTTAAAAAAAAATAATAAAGGACATAAAACTAACGGAGATCCCGGTACTTCATGCGCTCACAAGGCGTATACGTAATATGCTAAACAAAAGTGCGCCAATTAGAAGGAAAGTTCTGTTTTTAAGCCAAGTCCCAACCGCAAAAGCCAGGAAGTTGATTTCTTAGCAGCTGCCCCTTGCCGCTCCCCTGTTGCCACAAGACGGACGAGGCCACAGACCGAGCTGACTTTCCTACGGAGACAGTCGAGAAAGTCGAAACCGCTACCGAATACTAAGCCAAAAAATGTTGTAGCGCTGGACCACAGCATTAAGCTGCAATGAGTCTGGAGCTATGAAAGCCAGTTTCAGGGTGTGTGTGTGCTGTCAGAAACTTGTCTACTTGTCTGTATCGTGTGGCACTTTTTTGGGCACCGGCAGCCCACATTTCGAGAACCCGCATAGGGACAAGGGACATGTGGGAGAAAATCCTGGGAAAAGATGAATGTATTTCAAATAAAGGCAGCAATGGGCTGGTCAACACAAAAATACCCTGAAGAAAACGTGAAATATCGTGGTCATTTAGAAGATTTGGAAAGGGGTGTTATGAACCGAAAAAGAAAAATATAACTACAAAATTGAGGCATGACTAAAAACAAGCGTACCTTCTCTCTATCTTGGGACAGAGCACCTAAGCTTCGCTTAGCCCTTCTGGGAGTATCCTGACCATCTCTTCTTATATTTATATTTGATGTACATTTTGTGGCTGGAAGCCAAAGTTGAAAGCCAAGGAGGACACAGAAGGTGTGGGATGGAGGCTGCATCAGAAAAGACCGAGTGGAATATTCTGATTTGCGTCTTGTCACGCAGAAATAAAGCCAAAGTCCATTTTAATTGAGTTTTTCTCATGTTGCCAAAATGCTTTTTGCAAATTTATGACAGCAGACCGAGTGGGGGAATCTAAAATTGGAGAGGAACAACTGAACTGGACTGAATACTGAATCCCACCGAACCGGAGCGGACCGAGACGGGACGAAACGAGTTTTATGAATGTGTAATAAAATGCATTTTTAGCCATTTTGTCACATGAATTTGATTTCATTCGGATTTAGCCGGGCAACAGGCAAATATCAAATGAAATGAGAGATGTGTTGGGCCACTGGCTGAATGGGGTGAAGTCACATGGAATTTGTGTGGCTCGAATTTTACGGTCGAATGTGGCTGTTAAATCGAGCTGAGGCTTCAAGGATTTCATGGAAATATGAATGAGTTTCTCTCCCAAGGAGTGGGGACTGCTGTGTGTTCTTCCTTCTTTCTGGCTGGCCGTGTGACAAAGTTTCTTCGTTCGAAACTTGTTTTTTCCACGTGCACTCTTTAATTTCAAAGGAAACAACTGGCAACTTCAATTGCGAGGCGGCGGATGCTTTTAATGTTTTGTTTTTCTGTTGTTTTATTTGAATTTCCTCCACGAGGCTGCGACTCCTGCTCCTCCCCCTCTCAATCGCGGAAAATCTGCGTAATCAACGGTGACCGGCAGGGGGTGGCAGGGAGCAGGAACAGGAAAAATAAGTTTTGCCGCAAAAATAAATAAATAAATAACATTTTGTATAATAAAATGCAGACATGCCGGAGAAAATGTTGAGTAAACAACGGGAAGCATAAATTCTGTTATAATAGCCGCGGAGCGAGCAGGATGTGGGCGGTGCTAGCCAGAGGAGGGAGGCACTGGTCGAATTATGATGTGATTAGGCCACGGTCTTGTAAGGAAATTGTTCCCTATGGCAGGATGCTTGGCTTGAATTCTAAAAAATTTATAAAAGAAGGGCTGTTTCGAATTCGATTTTCCATAACTTTCAAGTGTAATAAATGGAATCTCCGGCCATGAATCAGTAGTTATGGTATGTGGCCACGCTCAAGTGAACACGATTTAATACAAACGTCAGGAGGATTAGGCCGAGATCCACGCTGTTCATTTGTGGCAGGCAACTCCCGACAGCAACTCCCCGGCACATTTGCCAAATCAATATGCAATATCCCACAAGTTACGGATTTTAAATTCCCACCGCCACACACAATAGTAACACTTACACCGCCCAACCGCCCACACATGGATGGGGGAGGGTGGTGCCTGTCATAAAAGCCACACACACACCAAAATAGTTGGCTGTATCAAGAGAGAGCTGTGGCATGAAAAGCGCAAAACTAGGTTAGTTGCTGAGATTTTTTACCTTCGCCGGCATGACCCTTCGCCCGACCCCGACAGCCCACTAGCATCCAGAAAAATAACAATTGCACTCCTAGCCCCTACTCCGCCTCAGCCACCACCGCTTGTCTCCCTGGTGCACTACTCTTCCCATCCAAAAGCCATCCGTTCATGTCTCTGCAATAGCATTTCAAAGCAGAAACGGCAGAAGAAGCAAATCGGGAAAGGCGTTTGGCCACGCCCCCCGCCTCCGCCCCAGCCATATCTGTCAAGTGAACTGGAAGTGATACGGATGAGTGGAGAGGGCTGGGAGGGGAGAGAAGCTAGTGAACGACATCGAGCGCTGAGCGTGTTCACGTGCAAAATTGCAGCGATTCCCAGGCGGGTTTCGGTTTCTCCTTCAAAATCGAATTCACTTGGCTGGGTACACTGAGAGAAAGTCCATCCAGCTGCTGGGAAACCATTGAAGGGGATCTCTGGAAGGAACTCTGCCTGACAATAGCGCATATCCTCCTAGTCCTAGACTTGGCTCGGTGTAAGGTACTGGCTTGTGAGTGCAATTCTAGTTATATTTGGAGTGTGATCGATGACGATGACGGGCAGGATGCGTTGCGAACAGAAAACGGACTGCCAAGGATTTTAATCAGCTGTTGTCGCTGCCCATGAAGTTGAGGCCGGTACTGGAAGGCCGATCGGTTGCGGTGACGTAGCACAATGGCAGTGGCACAGTGATAAGGGGTGGGAGTGATAAACAGGCCGTTCAAGTTTCCCAGGCGGGCATTTGTCTTGTCAGCGAATCTGCAAGCTAGGGAGCCCGAATCAAAAGATACAAGATACGGGAAGATACGATTCGGATGAAAAATCCATATTAATCGCCAAACATCCGGAGAATGACCCTATTTTTTGCATACATCCTTGTATTCTCCTCACCTTTCAGACTCTCTTCTGACTTGCTTTCCTTCTGGCCACAGATTGTTTGGCCAAATTGCAGCTCCGCTAAACTGTTTGCTTTGTGTATGTAGGGAGGGGTGCGTTTGTGGCGCTGCTGCACCCTCCTCAACCCTTCCCCCATCACCCCCATGTTCTTCGTCTCGATTTTGGGGATCCCATCGATGTGCGTGCAATGCCATTAACAATACGCCCAATGCCAGAAACGGGCAAACGCGCCAAATCCATTGTTATTTCGGCGGTCGATTGTTGTTCTTCCGGCTTGCGTGAGCTTACTGTGTCCCGGCCACGCCTCCCCGTCCCATTCCGCCCCCATTGTGCAAATTGTGCAAACAAACAACGGAAGGGAGAAGCGGATTCTCCAAAAGGATGCTTTCGAAAGCACTCAAAAAAAAGGAAATTACAGAACAATTAAATATTTATTTAAATTACAAACGAGCTTAAAAAAAATTTAACTAATCTCCCTTAGTCTTTATCTTTAAAATGACAAAATAGGAATTAATTTTTCCAGTGCATGCAGAACTTGTACCACAAATCGCTTCAATTTCGGGTTTCCCGCCACTAGCCTCCTCTCAGCCTAGGATACTTTAGTTGCGGGATAATTTGACGGCTGACAGGGGCGGTGGTCGGGTCGTGATGCTTGTGGGCCCGGGTTTTTGTTTTTTCAGCTCGGTTTGTTCTCAACTGCAATAATCTTATTAGCAGTTTGTTGTTCGAACCTAATCAATTACCAACGTAATTACAAACTTTGCTAATCTCCCTTGGTTTCCCCCAACAATGGCCACACATACATACATCCCCCGAATGTTTGAGTCCATGTTCATGTTCACGTCTAGATTGGAACACAGCCCATAGAACATGCTTCGCCACTCCCAGGCCTCGTGGCTGCAACGCTTTTGGGTGATGCCGCTCAAATTTAGTGGGCTAAACAGCGATTTGGTCACTGGAGCATGACAATAGATAACATCTGACGTTGGCGAATCGCTAACCGGATGCTGACAGACACACGATGTATGGGGCTTCTAAGGAAAAGTTTAAAGGGCTTTACAAAAATTATTAAATTCCGAAAATGTAGCTTCGCACTCGACTTCTTTAATAAGCGTACACATTCTTATTTTCAAGTCGGCTTATCTTTGGAAAGTTTCCCGCGAGGAATGCCAGAAACTTTCCAGCTTAATCAAATGCCAAAATATTTGAATATGCCAAGACAAAATTATTGCCGTGTAAGCTCTCCGGTCCCTGCTACTTCTTGGCATTTGCTGTCGACAGGAGCTGAGCAAAACTTTTCCACGCATGATTTAAATGGAAATAAATCTTGCGTTAAGACTTGGATTTGGATTATGCAACGTTTGAGAGTGGTAGGGATGCGGGTGAGGGTATTGCTAAGGGAAGAAGCCCAAACGAACCCGCTGCGTCACGTAGTTGGTAAATTTGTTTACACGTCCTGCAGGCCCATCTGCATCCTCATTCCTCGTCTCAGCATCGCACCAGACTTCAGCGCCCTTGGGCCTCTGCTCCGGATCCCCGACACAACACCCCTCGGCATCCACTGGCAGGTCTACAATTGGCATAAAGTTTCTCATATGCAAATCGCAAGTTTAGCAAAATATTTCGTTTATTGTTGAACTTTTCCGTAGTTGCTCGCTTTCTTGCTTTTCTTCTTCAGTCCACAGTTTGTGTGCTGCCGTTGGTTTTTTACTTTTCCTCGCAAAGATTGTGGCCCAAGACGTTTTTGATAAATTACCAAACATCAGTTTCTGTGAAATTGCAGAGTAAAAATGCGGGGGACCTTACTTTTATAAAAATCATGACACCTTTTATTGATTTACTGTTTCTGTTAGATGCTGATATACATATGCGGTACGTGTTTATGGGTGTAGTACTCTTAAAATTACACACACAATTCATTACTTAACTGGGTTTATCACAATAAGTACGTTCTTGCTGGTACTGTCTCAGCAATTATTCTCGGGCTCTTCCATCTACTATGTGCATTCTGATCTGGTATCGAACTGCATCTACTATTGAAATCACTTAACGTCTAGCCAGAACACACAGCCTTGCTTTGCTTCTCTAAAATATTACACTTATCCGCTAGGAATTACACATTACTTACACACAGAACAATAGATATACTTAAGCCTAAGACGAATGCGAAATCGTTTTCAAATCGTTAAAGCCACATCTAGAGTGTCATCTACAACTCAATAATAGCCCGCGTATAATTTGGAAACATAATTAAAGCAAACCTAATTCAACGCTTTCTAGTCTGATTTGTCAATGCTTTCGTTAAACAAACAATAGCTACATATGGCGGGGAAACAAGTGGAAGCTGCAACCCAATTGATTTAGTTTTTGTTTATGTTCTATAAATTTACTTCATTAAAATTATTTTGCTTTACAAGCATATAAAATGGCTCTCATTGGCTATCGTACAACATCATTGCGGAATGAGTTTTTACAATTTTGAATTTTTATGTTGTGCAGCGTTATTAAAATTTACAGTTCTTGAAATTTATATGCGACAGCAATTGGATAGGCTAATTTCATCAAAGTTTTCGAGACTCAAGCGCATAATATTTACAAGGTTCGGACCTCGGCAGGCTGTCTGAACGGATTGCACACAACTGGAACGAAACGATGTTAGAAATTAAAAATTATAAGGCTTATAAAGGGTAAACTCACCTTTCAACTTGCTTGCAGCAACTACCACTTGGACTTCATCTCTCCAAAAATAAAACTGGTATAACTCAAGCTTACGTTAACATGGCATCTAAAGAATACAAAAATATTTCTTAGTATTAATTGATATTTTAAATGGACACCAAAGTGTAATAGCAGTGTCTTATGGCCAACCACGTTTGTAACTGAAAATGAAAAATAATAAACATAAAACAAAAATTACCTAGAATTTTGTGAACAAAAAAGCGAAGTGTAAGATTTGTGCAATTTAAACAGAGAACAAAACTTTATTTAGATATGTATGCAATTGTTGTATGATGTGTTTACACGTGTGTATATGATACTCTACAAAACATTGTAAGATACACTATGCACTAGGGTACTTCAAAGTGTGCAACGACAGAGAGTTAAACAAAAAGTTTACATAGCGATAAATCATATGTGGTTCTATACCAGGTTCTTACAAACTGGGGTTAGAAATAAAAAACTAAATAATAAACTTCATGAAGGCTTCAAAATAAATAATAACAACATATTCCTTTTGCTGATTTCATTTGATTTCGTTTTATGCGTGTTTACAATAGCATATTTAACAAATAAAAGCATGTGATTTGGTTCATTCATTAAAATATAAGTTTTATAATAGTGGTGCTAATGGGTGTAACAAAAACATTTCCTTTTCAGTACAAATAAAAAATGTGTTAGGTTTGGGAGTTAACAAATCAATAAACTAAAACTAATTATGCTCAGCGCTTGCGGCTGTTTATAGTGAGAGATAATCCATTGAACAAAACGAGTAACTTGTAACTAAGGCTAGAATATATACCAAGTACATATTTTTGATTTATGAACTTCATTGTGACTTGCAACATGAGATATGAACAAATCGAACAGAGAGTGCATATAAAAGTAATCAGATATCAAAAACTTAGAGCTAACACTTGAACAGATCTTTGCATGTTTTATATTTTTATTCTTGCTTTCGTTTATGAGTCATGAAAATGTGTACAAAATATTTAATAAAAAATGTAATGGGTCTACCACCTTGTACGACAGTTTAAAATTATAAAACAGGTCGTAAAAGATCGCATGTAAGGGAACTTCAACAGAAAGTAAACTAAACTATGATCTAAGAGTTGTGTATTCTTCGTTTTTTTTGTTTGATTTTCGTTTGCTTTTTTTTAAGTTTTTTTTTTTTTTTTTAATTCAACATATAAAGTGCTAAATCATAAGCAGTAATGTCTTTTTGGCACGGTTTTCATGTCTTTTTTTGTTGCAGTTTGATTTTTGCTTTGATCTTTGACTTTATGATACGTACAACGTTGGCATTTGCATCCTCACCCACTCTTGCAACGCGCGCGCTCTACACGGCAACTCTTCATTCATTGACTACTCCATATTTCACAAATTTCCGAACTCCCCTCGCTTCCGCTCGATGTCGATCGTAGGGCGGCCAGTATGCTTGGGCGCACAATCAGTACGGCTTGGAGGCGTCCTTGGGCTTCTTCAGCTGCACCTTCAGGCGCTTGGTGCCCACCTGGAACCCGTTCATCGCCTTGATGGCCACCTGGGCCGAGTCAGGGTTGTCGAACGAGACGAAGCCAAAGCACTTGGACAAGCTGGTTTGCTTGTCAATGAAGACCTTGGCGGAGATCACGTTGCCGAAGGGCAGGAAAGTGGAGGCCAGGTCCGTGTCCGTAAACTCCTGCGGCAGATGGTAAATGAATAGATTGCAGCCCTCGGGTCCTGGAAAAAATTATGAAAAAGGAAAATTAAATAAGGTTGATTTCTAATATCAATATCTATCGAATCTATTTATGTATATAATTATTTAGTGAGAAGGGTATTGATTTTAATTTTTAGATACATTTACCACCTATAGTAATATTTTTCTGTCCCACAAGCTATTTCTAGAAATTAATTAACTGGCTCTAACTCTCCAATTTGTATTGCCCCATTTTCCAGCCCCTAATCGCTGAATAGAGACTAAAGATAAGTCAGACAAAGCCCAAAATTATACGGGCTGGAACGCCCCGAGCCAGTAACAGCAGCTGATTGCCAAAACGGAAGCGGAAACGATGCGACCCACTCCGCTGGCTCCTCGAGGCTACGTGTGTGGGAGTTACATTTTGTTTAGTAGCACGTGCCGACTCTGCTGACATCATCGTCATTATGCTCTGCAGCATTATCATCATCATTTTGGTCATTATCGAGTTCTTAGCTCTTTTTCGAGTGCCATCCCTGTCGGTCTGTCCTCGTCACACGCGTATTAAGGTGGCTCGCGCCTCCTGCTGCGGTTGCACTTTTCGTGGAAATTACTGTCAACGTCAGTGGCAATGAGCAGACAGCAGTCAGCAGTAACCCGATCCTCCAGCAGCCGAAATCCTCATAGACGGAGAAGGCAAACACACCGAACAAGGGAGAGCGGACGTGTGGCGTAAAGCTGCGTCAGCAGTCGCGTTTTCACTTTCGGGATGCTTTTTAATGACCCCAAAACGCTCCAAATGACACCAGACTTTTTGCGGTCTTTCAATTTTATCAGACAAAAACGGGGAAGGGAAAAACAAACAAGTCCCCACCATCAACTAATTTCTTTTATATGGAAAGTGATATTTAAAGATAGAACTCTTAATAAACATTATTTAAAATTATTTCTCCCTTTAATATTTAATTCATTGGTTAAACTTTAAATAGCATAACATAGTTCTAAGCCAAAATCCCCACGCACTGGGTAATCAGAGAGCACTACACTCGTGTCAGCAGACCGCCCACTCCCAGCCCAGCCAGCTTTATCATCCTGTGCCAGGAGCCCTGCTATTGATCACCTTGATATACGACTTGCCATAGGCCTCGTGTAGGCCCCTTTCGGATTCTACCCCGGAGGACGACCGACTGCTGACAGATTGCTCGACTCTGATGCGATTACAAAATGGAGCAAAATTGAAAGGCGAAGAAGCCCTTAGTGCCCCAGGCATGTCGCCATCGTCATCGTCATTATTATCAAGTTCTGGCACCGCCGGCGGCCACAAGCTGTTGACGTTGGCAGGATTTTAATATTAATTGACTCATGGCTGGCAACCGGCTCCTCGGCTGGTGCTCCTGCTGGTGCACTTGTTGCTGTGTAATTCTGCACACCTATCAATTAATTTAGGCCTTCTGAGAGTAACAAAATAGCGATGGAAAAAGTCCAATTAAAAATGCTTGAGGCTATTGAATTACGCGACTAACAAGCGACACGTGTGACTCGACACGACATATAATTAGATGAAAGAACAAATGTCGGAGGAGCAGGGTGGGTTGCCAACGTTACAAATGAAAGGCCCTCAAAGATTCCGAGAAAATACTTGAAGATATTAAAAGGCCCCCCGCCTTACCATATGATTGGCCTTCTTTAAATTCTTAGGACTTTCTAGAACATCCTTAAGACCATGGGTTATTTTCCATAAATTTAAAAAAAAGGCAGCGGGAATCCATGCAGGAATTTGTTGGAAAGTTACTTATTTCTATTTTGCCAAATTCACTTGGCTGTCAACCGTAAAACATTTCTCGCACATTTCGCTAACCAGGAACTCCTTTGAATCCGCCAAAGACCTATCTCCTCACATCGACCCTGCGAATAAACTTCCTGCTTTGTTTTTCAAAACTCGAAAAAAAAGAAAAACCACGTGAATGGAAATCGTGGACGGGAATATTTGTGTGTGCGAAAAACGATTTCCTATATTGCATTTTCCTTTTCCGCCGAGCAAGGATTCGCCATCCACCCTGAAAATGTCGCCCAGCCTGTTTGCTTTTGATGCACTCCACGGGAGTAGGCGAAGGAGGCGCTGCATATCTTCCTTAGTCAGAGTAAGGGCCCCAGCGATATTTTGCCATTTTCTTGCCCGTCGCATCTTTTATTTTCCTATCTCTCTCAAGGGTACGGCCGGGAGCCAGGCAGTGGAGAGGAAGACAAATGGAATCTATGGCACATAAGCTACAGTTCCAGTTGGGGTTGCATATATATCCGAGTTGCCTTTATTGATTTTAATGCGACCTCTATATGTGCATGCAGTTGCAGAAAAATTTCAGTAGCAGGAACTGCAAGAAGTATCTTAGTTTTAGTTTAATTGGAAGACGCACAACCCTACCAGATGAATGAATAAATCCTAGTTTTTAACAAAAACAAGCCTTGGAAAATGTTGAACATTTTTTTGGAGTGCTAGTTCTGTGCCCCCTTATAGTAACTCGCTTGCAAGCGGATTTCAGCTTCCACGTTCCCTGTGCAACTGCACCCAGGACCTACCAAAGCATAAGTCGCAAATCTTTCGACTTCCCACTATCCCTCACTCCTTGTCGAGGGCACCCACAGCACACACTTATTTTATATTCCGACTTCCGGCTTATGCATATGACTTTAATCCGGCTGCAGCCGGAAGGAGAGGCGACCGCTGCCGCCTTAGGGTTACCAGCCGCTTCTGCCAGAAGGGGAGTGGCCCTCCCGTCGTCAGTCACTGTCCTATTTGTTGTCCTTCCTCCTTGCTCCGCCATCCTTTAAAGCGTTTTATTTACTGCATAGAGCTCTTGGGCAGCCTCTGATTTTTATATTTCTGAGATATGGCATTTTATATTTATTTTATTTAGCTGCCTTCGCTTTGGTTTCCTGCTTAATTTTGCTGAACTCGTCTGCTCCCGACTACTATACATGCTTATAAGTTGTTTCCTCCCCCTTTTTTCGTTTAAGCGTCCTTTCGGCTATGTAGCTTGTACCATAGCTTGTGCTATATAGTCTCTTCCTGCAGCTTGTTGGCCTTTGACAAATTTCACATGTTGGGAGGTTATCTGCCTTGATATTGTCGCTGTTTATCCCTTCAATATTAGATGCTCTTTTTTATTATTAGATAGTTTATCTCCTCAGTTAAATATTTTGAAATGATTCAAGTCAGAAAGCCCAACGCAGAGTCAATTACACACTATTCTGTTACAGCTTACCCTCTGATATCCTCCCTTTATCTCATTCAATAATTATATAGAGCTTAGCTCAGCTCCCCCAACTAAACCTCCAAGACGACTTCCATTCGAGCAACTCCAAGTCATCTATGATAGTTTTTCACAAGCCAGCCAAGCGAGGCGAAACATGGCAGCTCGCATTTCGCATTTCGGCTAGCAGGAGCAATTTGTTGTGCTTCCACAATCCACACAATCCTCGCCCTGACGGTTGTTGCTGCAGTTGGTCAGGAGGGAATTTCGGCGACGTCATGAGTCAGCAGAGCAAACAAGGAGTCGCCCAAAAGGACGAAAGGGCAAAGGCAGTGGAGACGAAGATTTGGGGGAGTGGAGAGAGCGAGCGAGTCAGTCAACTGTGAAAATATATCTCACTATATGGTGGCCAGCATACAGTTGGAGAAACTATAATATTTAATACAGAATTTCAGTAAAAAATCACTATATACATTTTAAAATATAACCAGAAAAAGGGGAAAGTAACACAAAAATAAAAAACATTTCTCTCAAAGAGTTGGCATTTTTCTGACTGCACTTTCCTGGCTCTTGCAACTCCCCCCAGCCACTATCCACTCAAAAAAGGATGTTTGGTTATGTAACCGGAAATATAGCAAAAAGTGCAATGCCAAAACATTTTCCGTTGCATTCTCGACCTCCGCCCCGGCTCTCGCCCACATCTTCGAATACTTTCCACTGAAACTTTAATGTTATGTGTGCCAAAGCATACTTCCATATAGCATGTACCTAAAGTGAGAGGGAAAAGTAATGCCCAGTTGCCATATTTCCCGATATTGACAGCGACGTCTGACTAATGGAATTGTGTGTCAAGTGTGTGTAATATTTACACTGTGTCAGGAGCTGATAAAAATTTAAGCCCCGCCAAAACGCTCCCCATAAATTCTCCTTAGCGTTCTCAGGGAGGGGCGGGCGGCAGAGTGAAGTGTACAAGATGATTGATCTTATTGATTTTTGCTCCGACTCTCCTGGGCATTTGCTTCTTGGCTTGTGCTTATGGCATTGAAGGATTTGTGTCAGCAGAAGACATTCGATTGCGGATTAGAGGGGCGTACCACGTGTGTGCCTTCGAGTACGCCCGGATGATTGAAATTCTTCGGAGCTGGTTAAGATGTCGGGCGTTTTGATTTGTGGAGGATTGAAAGCACATAGGAATATCCTCGAGTGCCTAAGCCATTCTGAGAGTTATGAAAATGCTCAACTGAATTTCCGGCTGCGGTCCTGCCCAACTGCACAGCATCTGATGGATGATTTTTCATATGAAAATAAGCCCCTTTCCCCAGAGGAGCTACAGCAACGAGAACAATGACAGAACTAAAACTAAGTAGATTAGACGGAACACTCACAAAGTGTCCGTGACAAATGGTAGGGGCGCACAGGACAGGGCGGATGGGGCGCCTGCAGGATAATGCAGGACAAGCCAACAGACAGCAGAAAAACAGGACGAAAAAATAACCACATCACGAACGAATGACGCTGACAGCAATGAGCGAGCGGGTTAATGCATGTGATGCAGCATCAGCGGCGAAAACAAATATAATATAAACGGCATTAGAAAAAGCCGACAACTTTATACCCTCTTCTATAAGATCTAGCATCAATCGTTTAATCTAGGTTAAAATTATTAGAATTTTAGTCAAAGAAAGAAATGTATTAACCTAGTGAATACATCTTTCATCAATTCCCCTTTTAAAACTAAACTATCTTCAACAAGGGTATTGGTGCTTTCCACTTTACATCCTTATTACAAAATAAGCGCGGTCGAACGAATTTCCCCAATTTGGAATCAGACAGAGGACCACTGCAGGATTCACTCGGGCATATTGTTACATTTATCAAAGTGTCAGGCAGTTAGACATCTCTATTCCATCCCGACCCCCACCAGTCCCCTTTATCATTTAATTCCATTGTGATTATATACGAAAACTTTAGTGCACAAAGAAAAAAGTCACCAACGACAAAGTTGTTAGTTAAATAATATTAGAAATATAAATGAATTAATATAATGTATTAAGAGCATTATTTAAAGAAATAATGAAAGTAAATAGAAGTAAATTCCAAAAGACTCGACTTCTGAGAAAAGTTTTGATAAATAACCAACCTGGCATATTACACTTAGTAATATGTGACCAGTACACTTAATCATGAATTCAAATGATAAACAATTTTTTTTTTTAAATAAACCATTACTTTACAAGAATGGATAACTGGTGGTATACGTAATTTTCAATATAAGAAATTGTGTATACTAGTTGCATCGAAAGGTAACACATTACACTACTTAAGTGAGAAGTAACTGCTTCACGCATACATATATTTATAGCAAGTGAACCAAACTTCGGCAAGTATAAATAGTTAGATAGATGGTATAATAAAAATAAATAATAATATTAATCAATAATATAATTAAAAGAAACAGCCTCAAGGACGTAGCTGCTCTGGCTTAATTGTATTAACTTTTTTTAATTAAATAATACCATAAAGTAACAAGAATATTTCATGGCTAGAGGATATATTGGAAGGTACTCACCCTCGATCTGCTTGCCAGCAGCTGCAGCCGCCGCGGCACTCAGTGCAACGCTTGCCAACGGGGAAGTGGACAATGCACTGGCACTTCCGAATTGGGGTAGGCCAGTGGCTGTCGACATGTACGCCGATGCTAAGGGATTCGGATCAGACCCTAGATGGATGAGAAGAGAGAGTGTTAGTGAAGAACTTGTTAAAAATATTCAAATAGATTGTGAAATAATACGAAGAATAATAGATGTATTGAAGAAAATAAATATATTTTTGAAAAACCTGTAAGCCGAGTTTTATAAAACGGTGTAGTTTCTCGCGACAACCATCCCGGATTGCAGTTTATAATTATTATTTAGTTGGTTTTTGTTCCGTCCGACGTAATTAATCATCGAATTTGGTGCGCGCAGTGCCGAGCGACATTTGATTATTTTCCGCAGCCACTTTCCACTTCCCACTCTCCACCGGCCACTAGCCACCCCATCAACTACACCGGCAGCAGCCAATCTAAAATTAATTTGTCTCCCTACTAGTCGGGTGTGCGGCTGCCACGGGTGTGGTGTGTGCTGGTAGTGTTCTGGTTTCGGGTTTTGTGTAATTTGACGCCTGTTTGTTATTTAGTTGTTTTGCGTGTTTCGCTATTGGCCGACATGCAATGCAATTTTGCGGTTTGCAATCTGCCCTGTCCGCCCCTGGTTGCCCCTGGGCCTTGATTGCCGTTATTAATGAGTTTTGCAAACCATTGTGTCTGTGTGGACCCCAAATTTTAGCAATGCGGTCGAATATCAGTGCGACCCCTGATGATTTTAATAAACAAAATTGGTATAATAGCAAAGAGAGACAGTGTGAAGTCGAATCGCCAATATTATGATAAATATGCGAAGCTCTAAATGGAATTTTGAGGATGAACTTCAAAGAAACAAAAATGTATTTAAGGAGAGCTCCAAAAAGTGCAAGAGCTAACAAAGTTTCAAACATATTCGCATTGGAAATTGTTTTAATTGTTCCAAGTTTGGCAAATAAATGACCGAAAAGTCGGCCCGAGAACAATGTGCAGGCCGGCCGAAGGGGTTGTTCACTCATCAGAGAGTTTCCGAAATAGGATCTGGCTAACCAAGTTGGCCAATAATAATCCACATGAGTGCCTGGCCGGCAGCAAGACAACAACGGCCAATTGGAGAAACAGTCAACAGAGCCAGAAAGGAGTAAGAAGTCGAAAAAATAGCCTAAAACTATTTCTGGCCCGGATGTTGTCTGTTTTGTATTTACAAGTTTTTAGTTCACTGCTGGAAATTTCTTCTCCTCCAGTTCGAGTGCAAAACTGTACAGTCTTCTCCGAGCTATTTGCCACTTGCAGGCAGAGACTTTTCGCTGCAACTGTGTTATTCTTGGCGTTGATTTTGAAGTGCAAAAAAGGGAAAAAGCGTACAAACAAACGTAATGGAGAGTCTGCCAGGGAGGAGTGGCTAGCAACACAAAGCACAAGTTGAAAACGTGTTGAGACCCTAAACCTATTTGGGGGCAGGGCAAGGGCCTCCGACAAGGAGTCGGAGTTGGTACTACCAACTATATAGTTTACTGCACTTGAACAAAACTTTGATTAAGATTTTCGTTTGTTGCTCTTGGCTGAGCTGGGTTTTTGTTTTTTGTTTTCCATTCCCTCTCGAAACTCGGAAAAAGGGCGAGGAATGAGCTTCGTAAACTTTTTGAATTGGATGCGTTTGAGCTCTGCGGAAGAGTACTTCCGGAAGGAGATCCTGCAGCTTAGGATGCAAAATAAGAGCCCGGCAATAGCGGTTCAGCCTTTCGCTTTTTACTTAGATAGGCCCTAAAAAACATAATGTAGCGTGTTTCTCAATGAAGTCCCAAAGCTGGAAACAATTTCCCAGGATATTCTCATCCTCCCTTTGTTATCCTTGCCAATTGGTATCCCGACCTCTCAGCAATTAGTTTTTTTATTAATCCACCAGAGGCTATACTTTCGATTCATTCTCCATAAACAATTTTCTGAGCGGACCGCAGAAAAATCCCACGTACAAAGGCCGTGGTGGAGAGCTCTATTTGTTTGTCCATTTTATTTGAGCCAGGAAAACCAACAACAGTCATTGCACAAAGTTTTGTTACTCGTGGCAACTCGGAAAACGATTTTGTAGTTTTGTTTATGAATACGACCAGCGAAAAGTTTTTTCTGTGGGTTTCCTTTCAAAGAAATGGTTACAGGAATAATGTACAAGGACGAGGGAATGATGGCTGGGCTAGTACCCTGCAGGAGCCAAGAAGAGCCTGCCTTGTCCAGAAACCGACAAAAAAATGTAATCCTTTTCTTGTAAAACATTGCAGGGTATGCCAGAGAAAGGAAAGGACGAAAGATAGGCGCATCTTTGCTGTCCTCGCTGTCCTCGCTGTCAGCTGCACTTTGAAGCGAATTTCCTTTTTACAAGTTCCGGGGGGAAGGAGGCAGGCGGGCACAAGGACATCTCCTTGGAGTCCGAATCGGAGTCCATCTGTTCCCGGGCCAAGGAATTTTTAATATTTCATTAAATGAAGTGCCCGGAAATCGTTCAAGTGGCACACGATGAGCACGCACAAGTGCACAAGGGCCAAAATTCAAGGAAATCCCCACCAGATAAGCTGCGAGTTGGAGCAGGATGGCCCACGTCGGAGGAGAGACGGAATTACTGGGAATCCGCTTAATTTTTGGCATTTTTCTGGTTAAGTCAGCCGCAGATTTTCCTTTACGGTCGGTCATGTGTTTTCTTTGGGTTGCCCCACCCCAGACTAGGAGTCCCTGGGAATGAACTTGCTAAGAAAATATTTAAGAAACGAGACCGAAGGAAAAAGCACGGCCAGCGATGGGGAAGTCAACTTTCGGTTGATTTTAGATGTTATTCTTTTAGGGCATGGTGGTTTTTGTTAAATGCTAGTGACAGGCCATAATTATTACAGTATAGCTCAGTTTTTGCCTTTTAATTTCTGTCACGGAGTCTTGAAGTTCAATGGGGTTTTTACCCCGCCACCAATTGGTGCCTCGAAATATTTTAAAAGGGACTTTTTCCTTTTTTTATTCTGTGAGTTCTGGCTGAGGAGTGGCCGCGAGTGGGGAGGTCAATTGAACCTGCAACCTCTGCCAGGATCCACATCGAGCACTCAGCCCCCTTCAAGCACTACCCCTTCTCGAGGGGGCCGCAATAAGTTCCGTGTTGTTAATTTCGCAAGAGAGTGTAGCTTGTAATTCTGTACGTTGTAATAGTGGGGTCTTGCTGCAGAATGACTTTTCAGCTTCTCGGCTTCCCGGCTTCCAACTTTACGGCCATCTGCTCCCTGTGGACCGGTGACGTAAAGCGGACGACGTAAAACACGGGCGTTACGGGGCACGTGAACGTTACGTCGGACGCTTCGTTGGCTTTAACTATTGAACTTAATAACACACACACTTTAACGGCAGGCGCTGAGATGAGAGCAACAGCTAACTGCCGGCAAGTGAGGAAATTCAAGCGAGTGGTGTAAGAAATTGGTGTTTAATTTTTAAGAAATTATAAAGGAAACTAAAGAGCCACAAAACCAACACAGAGGAAATCAGTGGGAGCTCTCACCTGTTAGCTTAGCAACCGCCTTCTTCCTCAAAAGGCCTGCTTATGGTCCATAGTTTAGTGATTTGGTGGGCAATGTTAGAAAATAAACAACACAATAGCTTTCTATTAGATGGGAGTATCTTGGCTTGGTTAAAGGCTCCCAAGTACTTTAATTGGATATTGTGAAAAATTAGGCTAATTGGGCAGGCTGAGCTGCAGACGATGACACATAGCTGTTGCCGGATATAAACTCCAATTAGGGCGCGGGGAAGGCCTCCCTAATTGGTTATTGATTAATTAAATTTGGAAGGATAATGGAAATGGATAACAGGCACACTTTCGCAAGAAGCCTTTAATAAATCTCTGCTTCTGGCCTCTGCCCTGCTATATTTAGCCGAAAATGGCCTTCTGATTAGCCAACTACCATTGGCCACTCATTAAAGCCAATAACCAGGACAACAACGCGCCAGATAATTACGAATCGATGAAGGAGAAAGCGGGGAAGAAAGTAAAGGGAGAACCAGCAACAGGCCGGCAGGAAAAGGAGAGAAGGAAGGTCCTGGGACGGGCAGGAAAACATGAGAGAGGAAATGGGCAAAAATTGGATAATTAGCCCAGTTGTGGGTGTTGTGGATAAACTTTATCACTATCAGGACTGTGGGAAATACACTTACAGAGCAGAGCGGCAGTGTTGGTGAGTTGTGCACTTCCCGGCGATGTGGCGGCCGCGGCGGCTGCGGCGGCGTTCGTGAGATTCGGCTGCGTCATGGCCGCGATGGCTGCCAGGTTCTGGACACTCATCGGGGTCAGAAGTCCAGCGGCAGCGGCAGCAGTGGTGTCCGTGGCGGAGGTGCTCTGTTGGGCGGCTCCCAGACCAGTAAGGGCTGTGGGTGGATCAGGGATTAGGGATTGCTCACAAAAATACTCTTAAGAACAGACCTTGCAAGAGCTGCTGCTGCAACCCAACGGCCTGCAACTGCTGCAACAGCTGGATGGAGGCCGGGGTGATGGCATCGGCGCCGAGGACTGGGGACGGCTGCTGCGTCGGGTTGGGCAGGATCGGGGTGGCCACGCTGGTGGCCGTCTGGCCCAGGGGGATGTTGATGTTGCTGGCCAGGTTCCACAGGTTGGCCTGGATCTGCTGGATCTTCTTCTGCTCCTTCTCCTTCTGCGTGTCGGCAAACTTGACGACTAGCGGGGACGTGCAGCCCTCCATGATCTTGTTCTGGCTTAGCGTCTATAGCAGGGAGTAGTGAAGTGGGAGTTAGTTGGAATGCCGTTTAAGGGACACCACTTACCACTTTAATGGCCGAGATGGCGGCGTGTTTGGTGGCGAATGTCACGAAGGCACAACCCTTGCTCTGGCCGTTCTGATCCCGCAGCACTGTGCACTCCTCAATGGCGCCGTGGACCTCGAATAGTTTGCGCACGTCGTTCTCGTTCAGCTTCTTGTTTAGCATTCCCACAAAAAGCTTACGTTCTGGAAGGGAGAGAAGAGTGTTTCGTCAATATAATTCATATGGTTTAGGTATCAAGTAGAGTCAAGACCTTGGCCTTGGTAAAACAATCGCTGCGTGAAAAGCTGGCGGAAGCCCCAACCGCATCGCAGTGTCATACAATAGCCGGCGGCCCTGCTCAGTGCTCAGTGTTCAGAGCTCTGGCTTTGAAAAGGCCAGACGCAACTGGGTTGGGGCCAAGTACTAGACTAGACCGACTGGGCGGGCTTGGTGAATTCCAGCTTTTAGCAATGCTCAATTAATTTTACATAAATTAAAACCCTCTCTTCTGCGAGCCACCAGGAGGTCTCCTGGACTCGATAACTAATTGGCAGGCATTTAACATTTCGCCAAATATTTGCACTTTCAATGGGAAAGGGCTGCCGGTCGAGGGGCCTAATTTATTTGCACAAACACGCAAAATGCGCACTGCACAAATTAATTGTTATCGAATGTGCAATTGGCTGAGAATGTTTTTCCGAAGGAGGACGCTTGGGAGGAGGGCGTGATTGTGTTATTTGTGCGGGTGATTTGGTCCGGTTGGCTGGGCTTCCATCTCTCGACTAAGCCAAATTGCAAATCAATTGGCTTAAATACATTTAAAGTGCTGGCGATTACTGGCAGCGGATTAAATATTTATATGTGACTCGGACGAGCAAACAAACGTTTTATTTAAATTTCGGCTATGAATTTTGGAAGCTGCTTTTAACACGATGCTCGTTTTAAAGACTTCCATAAATATTCAGCTTGTTCGGTTTTGTTATGCAACTAAGCCCAGGCCCCTTTGTGAAGAGGTAGTCCAATTAGTTTTTGTTAATTTAAGCCGAAACAACAGACCATTTTGGCCAATAGCTCGCTTTATAAATCCCCGTTTTATCGCTCCAATAAACGCGAAATTTTAGTTAATACAAATTATGTTTTATGGCCGGCAGTTGGGCATTGCACTGCGGAATTTCAACGCCCGAGCTGCGCCAGCACGACATAATATACTTTCCGCGGAAATCTGTTTTTGGAAATCAATTAAAATTATAATTAAGCTGCTTATGGGGCAGAAATTGATTTTTAGTAGCCATTCTGGTCACTGCCCGCAGTCAGAGGGCAAAGGGTATTAAACCGATTACTATTTAAAGTTTATTATCATTGCACTTTTAGCAACCAGTGTGGCAGCGACAGAAACTTGCAAGTTCTGCTCAACGGCGAGGAATTCTAATGACTGGTTTTCACCCGCGATTGCTGTCTCACACTTGCCACATTTTGAGGCATCAGCGCCTTCCTTCTTCCCTTCGGCGCCCCCGATTCAATTGCCACTCCGAATGCTGATGCTGCATCATCATCCGCGTTATTATCATCATCATCCCCATACCCATGCCCATCTCCAGCATTATCAAGTGCAAGACCCACTCGTGGCACATGGGGGTGCGGCACCAGCGCACTATTATTATTATGATTATCGCAAGCAGCAAGCGGCAAGCTGCAAGTGCAACGGCAGCAGCGACATCGACTAACTGCACTTGAGCTATATTATCATAATCCTGGCAGAAGCTGCAGACAGCCAGCGGCGCTCCCAGTGGAAAGGAACTCTGAAATTCATTGAATTCGGTGCTTGGGGGGTGTAATGCCAATACTCCAAGTCCTCCTCCCACAGCCCTTTCAGACTGCATCCTTCTAATTCATCCGCCCGAAAAGTAAACAAACTCTACAAGCCGGTGACCTCATTAGTTTTGATCAGGAGCTCTTGCGATAGGACTTGTGATGGTGGCTCTAAGTATTTAAGCTCCCAAGTGATTTTCATCCGTTTCCCTCAATGCGATGACCAATAAATGGTAGAATCTTTCTAAAACCTAAACTATTTCTGCTGGAAGACCTCTTTAAAACCAGACCCGCTCTATTCAAAGTTTAATTCCTCCGCCGAGGTGGCAGCCGTAAAACTTTACCTACAAGTCCTGCCAGAGTGTGCGCTTTAGTTTTAAATTATTAATACGGCTGAGACCCGATGGTCCAGGCTTATGCCGAGCTTATGCCTCCCTTTCCCGGCCAGGACGGTGGCTGGAAATGGACGAGTCAGTGAGCCGGCTTCGGGGTAATGCAACTAATCTGCTTCTAGTGGCGCACATTAAGTGTTGCCACGCTTTCGACTTTAATTTGAAAACATAAAGCAGTCGAAGGGTGGGGCGTGGAAACGCCGAAGTGCGGGCCCCACTTTTCCAACCTACATGCACTCGGCCAGGACTTCTTTTTTTGCTGGCCATTTTGCATGCCACTCAACCCAGTCGGAGATCCTGGCCTGGAACCCGTAACCCCAAACCAAAGCCGTGTTCAGGGCGAAGAGTGAGGCGCTCTCGGCCATCTATACCCTCCTTTCCGTCCCAATTTCTGAATCTAATATAGAGAGTGGGTTAGTGTTGTAGATGGTATTGTAACGACTTGGCCAATACCCTTGAATTTTCTCTGAGAGCTTTATACGCTATCACGTTCGCTGTGGCTACCAATCCAATCTGTAGTTTAAAGTGCCTTTTACAAAAAGCCGGCTGCATCGCACTCGAAAACGGGTCATATTTGCCGCCATTTCAGGCGAGTGTGTGCATCCACCATCCAGTCCCCCAGTTTTCCCGCCTTTACCTCTCTATAATCCTCTAGCCGGGCTTATTTATGTCACAAATATGAGAAAAACGCATACGCAATGCTACGGCTGGATGGGCTTAGATGGGCTCAGCCCTCGGCAGGCCCCTCCAGCCCACCACCAGCCCTAAGCCCCACCCTCCTAAGCACTCCTCACCTGGCTGCGTTGCCACTTTGCATGCATCGCTGCGTGTTTGGCATATTTAACAAATTTTCGCAAAAATAATGTAACTCTCCACGTTGAGCTCCACGATCTGTGTTGTTGTGGGTGCGGTTAGCACACATACACGGGGAGAAATGGGGGCTAGAGGCAGAGTGTTTCAGGCCGAGCAGGATGGGAGGCAAGTGAGCGGCAAAATCTAATCAAGCGCTGCGGCAATGGCCACGCTGCACACAAAGATGCACACGCCTGCCACATGATGCAGCATCCAGCCAACCAAGCCCATTTAGCCTCATTGGCCCTGCTGTAGTGGGGAATACTTTAATTTAAATATTTTACAGCTGGCCATCGTTTCATATTATGCTGAGAGTGATTCACGCCCCCGTTTGGCGGGAAATAAAAATTTAATTTCAATTTAATCGCGAATCCGGCCATTAAAGCGTCTCAACTTTCACTGTCTGGGCGTCGGGAGTGTGTGGCCCATTCAGACGTCATAACTTTCTTACCTGCCTAATGAAATTTGCTTCCGCCAATGCCGAAATCCAATTCCCCCCGACGCGAATGCATTATTAAATTTAATTCCGAGCCGTCTCGGAAATTATGGCAAGTCCTCGCTCGAATTCTTTTTAAATTTTTACAAGCGGAGGAAATGGCTGCAAGTGTCTGCCGAAACACAGGACACCTTGTCAGGGTAGGGTATTCTGGCTCAGTCTCCATTCTCTCCTTCACCGCAATTTTTATATTCCGTATTTTTTGTTGGGATTGCAAACGAAATTTACATTTTAATTGCATTGAAATGTGCTGCTTTGTGCTTAATCTATTTCCTTTCTCTCCCTACACACAAAAAATATTGAATATCAAGTGGAGTGGCGGAAGACGACGAAGGACTAACGAGGATTATGCATATACATATATCAAAAACAATTGCAGCAGAAGGGGACTGGCGAATAAATTTCCATTAAGAGGCGGCGCCGGAGCTGAAAAGAAATAAATTCCAACACCCCTGCGAGCAAGGGGAGGGCGAAACCAATTTCAACAAACTTGCCTCGTTTATCAACTGGGCCCAAACGATGGACAATAGTTCGTACAGGTTAATAAATCGATATGACATGGAAGCCACAAAATGTCCTTGCAACAACAACGGCCCAATAAAATGAGCCACAGCCACAGCCAAAGCCAGGGCCAGAAAAACTGGAGAAAAGAAGGACACGCCGAAGGAACTACAACACAAACATAAATTTTCATGTCGGGGCAATAAAAAGGACATGTTTTTGCTGCATATATGAGCAGAGCAGATATCCTTACACATAACATGTCCTCCCCCCGCCGCCTCGCCAATACAACAACATAATCAAGAGCATAACAATAAAGCAAGAAAGTTTGAGGAAAACATGGCCAGGGCTTTGGAAATTATTTGCATTTTTACACATTTTGAGGGTCAAGCAAGGACACGCAGGACACCCCCGCCACTCGCAAAGCGTGTTATAGATCCGAGCGAGCGGGCAAATATGAATGGATGTCCATTATAGTCCTGTATCGTCCTGTGGGGTCAAAACTTTTGATTCGAACAAAGCGTGTGCGGTGCGAGTGGGTGTGTGTTACTGTGATAATGGGTTTCTGTGTCGAGCAACTTTCAACTTCCTTTATTGTATTTTATGGCTCCCATTTTTATTTCGGGATACGCTTCCCTTTTATGATGCCCTTTCCAGATATGTGTGTGGGGATAGGGCGCGGAGCAAAAGCGAAAGTAAGTAGTTCCAGTTTGATTATGATAATAACACATCTGCATAAAAGAAAACGATCGAAGGGTTGGCCTTTATGGCCCTGAACTGAAGCCATTTTTATCAATATTTTATGGAAATTATGCAAATCCTTGAAAGGCTCTGTGAGTATAGGCTTTGGCGGAGGGATAATCGTATAACCAGAGGTTAAATTTTTGAACAAATAATTCTACTTTTAAGTATCCATAATGTCAGAGCTGAGCCACATTCCACACACCACCGCCAAGAGCTGACCGTGCAAAGTGTCACTCAGTGACAGTCAGTCAGTGAGACGGTCCTCCAGTCGCCCTTCAATCATTCAGTCACTCCGTCAGCCTGCCACTCAAGCCAACAGCTGCCAGCTAAGCAAGCTCTGGGAATGCATTTGGCCAACTTGTGTGCAAATATCCTGCCGCCTCTGAGCTGCGCCATTCCGACTTGCCTATAAATGGCTTTTCCTTTCGGCCCTTTGCAGCTAGGATAAGATATCCAGGCCTTTCAGCCTTTCTCGCTCTCCTATTTGCCTCTGGAGTGTGAAGTATTTCACTAAAAACCAATTCATTTGCATACAACAGCACCCAGACGGGGACAAGGCCGAACGGAGCCCAGTGATATGAGAATGAATAGAAGCTGGGCTGGCTTTAAGATTAAGGATACCATGGGTCTCTCTCGAAATGGTTTCAAAATAATCCATATTCCCGAAAGTTGGTCTTCCAAGCTTAGTCTCTTAGTCATTTTTTCTATTAGTCTCTTAAAGTTTTCCAAAATCTGCATCCATGTAGGCGAAGAGCACACTGTGGAATGCATTTGGCTGCAACCAAGGCCGAAACCACAGCGGAGAATAGGAAAGGGGCGCAGACCAGAACAACAAAAGTAGGCATGCGGGTCCGAGTCTAGGCCAGGCCATGGCCAGCCTACAGGATCGGAGGACTAGTGGCAACCGAACCAGAACCCAACGCGGCCAGCGCCTGCTGCACACTTTTTGGGTCAAAGCAATTAAAGGTTATAAATTTCTCGCCTCCCAGTCCTATCTCGCTGTTCTGCGAAAAATTACATTTTTTGTTAAATTTTCTACATGCACTCCTCGGTGGTGGCCATGTCACGTGCCGGACTGGCCTCCCGCTCGGGCAGTTCATTTAACGTTTAATTTACCAGAAAATTAAAGCCCAGTTAAAATTTGCATGGCAATTGGGAGAAAAGAGATTTATGGAGTAACAAGTGAAGGGTGGTAGGCAGCTGGTCATTGGTCAGAGTCCTTAGAAGGAGAGCTGGCTGGTAATGTATGTGGGAGACGTGAGTTCCTTCTGAATTCATGAAACTATCTTTTGGTGTGGTTTTGAGTTTAAAGACACTTGTATCCACTTGTGCTTCTCATGTTCAACTGAAATATTACCCCGCTCATGCAATTACATATAGTATGTTCAAGTGTAAAGCATAAATTCACTTTTCCCGTCAAGGGACGAAGGACATTGTCCTTTTTTGTTGGGTCAGTCTGGTTTCGACTGCCCGCTGGAGTGAATTAAACAGGAAAAGTGTCAGGCCAGCAACACGTGTATGTCAATGATTTAACCCACACAGGCATCCACAACACTCCACGCACGAAACAACAATAAGGCCTTTAGCAGCGAAGCTCCTGCGATCCTCCGCGGTAATAATGTCAGAGTCAAGTGTAAACTTGTGGGCAGGCGGCGGGCGTGGGGTGGACACTCGCTCAGGTGATAAAGAGCCGCGCAAAAAATGAATTTAAATATGTTTACCAGGCCTGTTCTTTTGCCTCGTTTTTCGGTTTCGAATCCACAGATAATGCAATGAAGGGCGGAAATGGGGAGCAGTCGGTGATGAGAAGATCTGCGGCCGACGATGCAAGCGATTCCAGGCAATTGACATTTCATTTAAAAATCAGTGGCTTTGACGCAAGGCAGGTAAGTAATCTATGGTTCCTATCGTCTTTAAAGAATACCTAACTTTACCTTTAAGGCCTTTAGTCTCAGCCCCTTTAGCTCGGATTTCCTATTTACTTTCGCAACAATTTTTAGAAAGAGTCGTTGGGTCTCGGCCCATTTGCTTAATGACGACTTCTTGGCCATTCGATGTCAGCGTCCTTGCCCCAACCATCTCAATCCACCGTCGAGCGACGACGAGGACGATGTGCGCCCAATAAATTGCTTTAATTACCCATTTTTAAAAGGCTGAAAGGAGGACAGCCAGAGGAGCGCAGAGGAAGTACATTGTAATGTGTGTGAGCCAATTTGGTCAGCTGACGACTCCTGGCAACTCCTGCGACAAGGCAGATAACACTCGGCATCAACAGACCATCAATATGAGAGTGTCCTCAGGCTGAAGAGAAGCGGATGCGGAAAGGACGACAGGTGAGTGACCCAACACATGCCTCTTTAAGATGGCAAGAATTTAAAATTAAAGAAAAAAAATTATTTAAATATTAAACTTTCTATAAAGGACGTTAAAGTAACAGCCCATTTATGGTGATTAATTAATTAGTTCATTCTAAAAATATTAATCTTTGTATTGAAATCCTATTGGTATGATGACTATAGTGTATTTACGATAAAGTTTTATGCTAAAGTTTTCGGATATTTGAAAAATCAGTAGAATAGCGCCGTGTAATAATCAAAGGTAGGTGGAATCGAGTGGAATCTGAGAGGATCTGCAACTCCTACCTGGCACCGCGTACGGTGATGGATGCGACGACGGCAGCCAATATGCTGAATTTATTGGCGGATAGGATTTATGCGTGGCGTGGTGAGCTGCTATGGAGCCTGACGGAGGGCAGAGGGCACCGGCCACAGGTCCTGGAAACAGTGTTAAGGCTGCTGCTGCTGTCGCCGCCGGAGATGATGGCGTTGCTGCTGCCGGAGCAAAGGACAATGCTGCTGCAATGTCGCTGTTATTGGATAAATTCTCAATTACTGAAGATAATTGACTGCCGCTGCCGGTGATGATGGCCACATTCTCAGCTTGCTGGGATGCCTCAGACTGGCTCGCTGCTGTCGGCGTGGTGGAGTTGGCGGCTGCGTCCTTACAGGGCTCGGATTCGCATCCGTATCCGCGGGTTTCTTTTTGGCTATTTGCGAGACCGATTGCAGTTGAATTATTTATCATGTCAGATGATGACGAGGACGACGGCGACGAGCGAAGAAGAGAGAATTCTTGAAAATTTTCACACTTACTCACACAGATACCAGACACAGATACACACCCACACAGAGACGAGCCGAGAGAGCGTTAAAACAGAACAAGAGCCGGAGTCGGAGTCGAGAGCCCCGACCAGGCGAGTCAAGTGGAAAATTCAATAAGCAAATATAATAAATATTAAACACGAATATTCAACTCAATTATCGGCTAGTTAACACTTCCTCCCAGCGCCGTTTGTTTAAGCAATTCGGTTATGAATATTTTTGAGCAACACGCAACGTTCTTGGTGGTTATTGATTTACTTTTTAGCCACGCACAATTATATATTGATTACTTGAGTTTGTACTCCGATACCAACGAATAACAATCAGGTGTTGTACGTGGAACAAAAATGGTTACAGTTCAGTCTCTCCCGATCCCTGCCATTCAACAATCAACAATGAGTTTCCGCACTTTCAGCGTGTTTGGTTTGGTCAACTGCTGGCATCAGAGCTCTCCTGCGATGGCAATTGATGCGTTTGTCCGCCCGCCAGCGGCTTTTATAGAGCGCTCCTCCTTAATCGCCACTAATTATAGGTTTTGGTAAAAAGAACAAAGGGGCTGTGCCAAAGACTGCGCTGCCTGGCGCTGACCGATGAATTTCAGTGCGAATCGATCCGATTTATGTAAGGCATGTGACATTTAGTTTAGAGAGTGAGCAGGTTGATGGTTTTAAAGGGTGATTGGGTGACGATATATCCCAAATATAACCTAGTCATTTAAATTACTTGAAATAAACTCACAATTATAGAGGACGATTTCCTTTCATTTAAGTTCCCAGATAGACACCCTTTATCTAGAACTGTTTACTTTGTTTTGCGTTCTTTGTTTTTTTCACAGCAGGCTGTCTGCTCGGATAGCAGATAGACACCCTTTATCTAGAACTGTTTACTTTGTTTTGCGTTCTTTGTTTTTTTCACAGCAGGCTGTCTGCTCGGATAAGTCTCCCGTGATTTAAATAAATTCTTTTAGGCTCACTTTTTACTTTTTCCTCGATTGCAGCGACAGGCGACTGACGGCGGACAACGAATGCGTATTGGCAGAACTCGATTCACTAAAAATAAATTGGCATCAATCAGAGGTCGCGGAAAAAGGAAAAGTCATCAGAACCAGACGATGCGATGGCAACTAATTAAGCAACGTCACACATGCAACGTCCATTAATGAAAGTGCCAGCGGCAGAAGGAGACAGGAGGGACCCGCCCGGGCTTTAAATTCCAAACAATAGGCGTCGTCGCGCCAACAAGGAGAACAAATGGCTCGAAAAATTGGATATTTGGCACGTACGCGGATCGGGAATATAAATCACAATGGGTCTCAGATTCGGGGCCTCCTCTCCTCTCGACTCGCACTGACTGACGTTAGAAGTGCAACTAGCCCGCGAGCTCTAGACCCGAGCTCTAGACCCAAGTTCATCGCATATTAGAGATCTAATTTCATCTCATGATTCTCAGTTGGAAAAACTTGATTAGCAAGTTAAGGTTTGTTGTGAAATGGCTGGCTCTGAGCTCTTTAAAACGACTCTTAATGTTGGCCCAGCTTGGCTTACTTTTTATTCTCCTCCACAGATGATGGATGTGTGTTCTTGCTCATCGACTGCTATCTGGTGAAGCTTTTGTCGTGGCTGGGCCCGGTGGTGCTAATGAGTAAATTAACACGTTTTCTTGAAATTTTGTTATTCAAAGAGGCTTTGGGAACTTGGAGATTACGTAGTTACGAGGGAGGTAGCTTCCCCTTACAATTCAAATCTTTTAATACGACCTGGCCTTGATTTCGTAATCTCATTAGTTCACTATGGGACCCAACTTTCACCTTCTTGGCATTGATTCCCACAACCGGCAGGGAACAAGAAATGCAGAAACAATATGTAATTTGTTCAAGGTTCCCCGGCTCGCCCCAAGCAAAAGTTCTTCGCCGTAACTTCTTGCCACATTTTGCATTTCAGCGCCGCAAAAAGCAGACCCACATACGGGTTCCGTGCGCCTCCCCGCTCACTTGCCACATATAATGGCTAATTTGAATTTTTATCATGTTTACAAGCAAACAATACGTGCATCATCATCGTCGTCGGAAGGAAAGTCCCCGCCATTGTTGCTGCCGCCGCTGTTGTTGACGCGAGGAAGACCTCGCACAACATTTGCATATCGATTTCATATGCAGTGAAGAAAATTCATATGCTCCCGCGACTTTTGCTCAAAAAAGGAAAACTCACGGCCCAGCCCCTCCTCCATTAGCTGCGGAGCAAATGCAATCGCATTTTTCGCGCTTCTCGAAAATAGAATGGAATAAACATGAAGATGTTTACTTGCCAGTTCTTCTCTCGTTAATCCCCTTCTGATGTGGGTTTATTATATTACCAGTTTGTGGTAGGAATATACTTATTTTGATAGAATCTTAAAGCTTCTCACAAACGTTAGATGTATGGGCTTGTTCTACTCTAGACTTGAGAGAAAGTTGAGAGAAACAAAAAGTCGACTATATCTGATATACACAACTGGAAAGTTCACCTCTGCATGTTCTGCTCTGCAACCGAATAAGGGAAATTGTGGATTATTTGCAAATTTAATAACACCCCCAGAGATCCTTGTGTCCTCCCTGCATAATCCTTCAAATGCGCAAGAGTCTCGCGCCCCCCATCCTCGTAGTCTGTTTGAAGTCTGCTTGCATGTAAATGGCCCTGATTACCGCGTTGCAGTTTTCCGCACCTTTGTCACCTGTCCTCCCTTCGGTTTTTGGCTTTTCTCACTTTTGCTTACTCATTTGATTTGCAGCACACTTTGCTGCCTTCTCTCAATGCAAATCGGTGTTATTACCGCCAGTCTTTCCCCCGGACTAGACTCGTTGTCTTTTCATTTCTGGCTTTTTTGTTTTCCTCACTTTTTCCTCGAAGCTATGGCCTGAAGGAGGGGAAGCCTCCACTCATTGGAAATTTCTAGCCCAGGGTCAGGGAAAAAACTTTGCTGTCAGGGAGCGTCGTAAAATTTGAATGCAAGTTTCCTTTTTTTCTTTGCTTCAATATAAGTGGAAATGAGAAGTATTTGTTTGGTGTTTATGGTTTGGTAGGAGACGGGGAGGGCTACAAGTTTATGAGTCGGAGATTGAACTTGCAGTTTCAAGGATCAAATGTAAACAAATACTATTTTAAATTGTTCGTTTTTAGTTCCCATGGTATCAAAATGTATTTATTCAAAAATATGTTTTTCAGGGTTTTTTTAATACAGTATTTTAAAATCTTTTATGCTACTCCTTTAACATCTGATCGTTAAGTCTATTCTTCTACTGTTTTAAGAAAACTATTTCCGGGCTGGTATGTGTACTGATTTTTGAGTCAACCAACCCTATGCAATATAACTGAGTAATTAATATTTAAAACATAACATTATTCAATAACTATTAACAAATGACAGTCGAAAAATAATTGTGAAAAATACTTTTTACTAACAAGTGTGTTATTAAACCTTAGAAAAGAATAGGATGGACCTAAAATAGTTTTCTGAGAAGGTCGTTTCAGTATCATTGGAGATCAAAGATCACTTGGGGTAGCTAGATAGTCTAAACATGACTCAATAACAATAAGGTAATAATGTAGTCCTTTATCAAAATGACGAATTTTAAGTGCAACAATGTTGACTAACCCTTTTTAGTTCTCAAAATTTTTCTATAATATAACTTTAAATTATTTTCAGTTTGAAAGTATTGGCTGCTTTTTTTTTTTAACCAAATTTAAAAATAATATTTTAATTTTTTTTTTGAAGGTGATATTTTAAATTATATTTTTTATTATAATAAAAAACTGTGGCAGATATATGTAGTTACAGTTTGAGAGAGACTCATTTGCTTTGAATGAACTTTCTAGGTCAAATCACATTACAATTTACAGCACTAGATGTACCGCACTAGATTGCCGTATAGTTATTGTACCATGATACATAATAAAATGTATACAGTATAAGAATTATTTCTTTCAATGCTGCACTTATTTCCACGTGATTATTTTCAAATGTGATTCCCCGAATCAGGAACAGCAATGGCGGATGAAAGAAAAGAAAACCAATCGGAGGTCTGTCCCGTTAGCCTGCCAAAAAGTATGCAACACTTTTGCCGGAAAACGGGTGGAAAAGAAAGAAAATTGTAGTAAGCAACGAAGAGCAGCTAGAGCCAAGCAGGAAACAAAACTCGGCGACTCACTCAAGCATTTTATTAAATTGCCACCTTCCGCTTGTTGTTACTCTGAGACGACTCCGACCTCTGCCCTTGCCACATATATGTATATTATTCTTTCGATTTCTAGGCTGTGCCTCCGCCACCCTGGCCAACTTTGGCGGTAAACCAGGACAGGACAGAAAAAAAGAAAAACATTGCAAAAATATTTCTGCCATCTTTTCCTATTATATCGTTTCCGCTGGAGAAAACTTTTCGGTGTTTTCCTTTTTTTATTGCTTCCCATAGGTTAAAGTGCCAAATCACGAAACAAGCAACATCTCGCTGCGTCTATGTCTAGCTCAGTCTATTGAATTGAATTGCAATTCTGTTGGGTGCCGCGGCGCTTCGACGTCTGCCTATAATGCGGCAAATGTTGGATTGCGGCCAACTTGAATTTGCATCGAATGGGTTTAGGCGCAATGCGGGCGGTCGTCGGCAAAACGCTTATCTAAAATTGGAAAGCCCAAAGACACGGCTTGGCACGAACCACCGTAGCTGGTGGCCTCCCATGAAGGGAACAATTTTTAATTAAAGTTTGAAAAACTATCGAACATTACCCACCACTCTCGTAATTATTCATCACCATGCCTTAAACATTACCACGCCGAAACATTAGTTAAGCAAACTCACTCGCGGGAGGAAAAAGCTTCGAAATTATTAAGCATACGACGTGTTGTACAAGCGTAATTACATACTGCAGCCTCGCAGTGGGTGGATGGCAGGCCCTGCAACTGTTCTGGCTGGCAGGAAGCCGCGCCATGTCAGCGAAACTTTTTTTCGCCCAGTACCCAGCGCTTTTTGTTACAACTTGTTAACAATAAACACTGCCAGAGGTCTCCCAATTAAAAGTGGCCTTCTCAGAGTCTTTCTGAAGAGTCACTCCCTTCCCTGACACCCCACTGGAAAGTCAACATTTTTGTGGTCACTTAAGCAGATTAATATCATGGGTGTAATTAAAAGAAGCCGCTCGCAAGTAGGGGAGCGGGTTGGAGCTTCCTGCCCAAAATTAACATAAATTAAAAAATTTGACCAACTTTTAAAACTCTCTTATTTTTGCTTGTTAAACATTTTTTTCCAGCAAGTTTTGCTGCCTCACATAATTGATGGTTTTTAATTAACTTCCAAGTGACCGACAGCTGACAACGACGTTTAAAACAAAGGGAAGAACGGCCTAACAGGAGGCGGATGTTCAATGAAAATCCCTGAAATGTTGAAAAAATTCCTCTCATGCCGGGTATGTATTATTTTCGCCGTTTTTTCGCGAGACTGGATAGCCATTCCCCAGCGCGTTTTCAACATTGACCGACTCCAATAAAAACTGTCAAACACTATTGCCCACTTTTGGGGTGACCGTCCTTTTCGCACGCCATTTACGCGGCCCTGTCCTGATTGGTAACTTTCCTCCGGCATCTGTTTCCGATGTTTCGAATTCGGAATATTTTACCGAATCGTTTTTGGGAGAAATCAAATTCTGGAATAGTACCCATAGATCTATTTTACTTTAGTGGAAATACCACGCTCTTTAGTCAAAACTTTTGTTTTATTCCGATTCCGATGGAACACCGCACACATATGCACACATTTCTCACGCCTCGCTGGGCACTTTGTACCGAGTTTTGTTGATTTGTTGGCGGTGGAAATATTTTGGCTTGGCATACTTGCCGACCCCACAGTCCCACCCCCTCGCCATTTTTTGAGAATAAATAAAAGAATAACTTACCATTGCGATTCTCGCTGTCGGCGGGTTTCATTTGAATTGGATGGTACATCTGCAAGAAAAGAAAATGAATTAAAAACGAAATTAAAAAAATTTTAAATAAAAAACGTGAACTGTGTGAAATAGCCTATTAAAGATAGAAACCTTGACTCCCAATACGTTTTCTAATCCACCCATTTTCCCTCAGCGAAACTCGTTAGAATCCAATCCGTTTCCGAGACCTGTTAATCACATTTGAAATATTAGAGCGCAATATGCTGGCCGCTTCCCATCCGAAAAGGGAGGGCCACGATTAATTTACAGAGCTTAGGCCCCAAATGCAGTCGCCAAAAACTGCGGCCGGGGACTGCAGTTTAGGGGAGGGCCGAGGCAGAGGGCCCTGCTCCTCCGACCCATGGGCAGAAGCCCGTGGAGCCACCATCCACTTAAGCTGCATAATGAATGGAATGCAGGCAAAGGCAAAAGGAGCCGCGCAGGACACCGAACAAAGCCTCCGCCTAAATCCTTGACAAAAGCCAAACACATTTATTCAGCGGTCGCTAAAAAGGACGCGGCCGGGGCGAAAAGGACGGGAGTCGGAGGAGAGGTCCTTGCTGCTTTGCGAAAAAATCCTAAAATATGCGTCGGACTTTGGAGCGTGTTTTAAATGTAATTTTTCGCGCACACACACAACTTCTTCTAATTAAAACAAGCTTAAAGCCCGCTTTCCTCAGCCACGTCTCCCTTCGCTCCAAATGGGTGGAAAACGGGCACGAGGTCATGCTCTGTAATGCAGCTATGGACGGAACAGTGGTCTTGGATTGGATGGGATGAATATTTTATTTTAAGAATAGTTTTCAAAAGAGTTTAAAATCTTTAATGGAGCTTACACTTAAAAAGAAAAATATTAAAAATAATTTATGTTAAAATAGGTTAGAAAATTCACAAGTTTTCAACCCGTGCGTACCACGTTCTCCTCCCAATGGAGACTGCTTGCGGCTAATGGCGCGTGATTTATTGGCAAACGGGCACCGCGAAAACGACGACAGTCTACGCTAGAAGGCAATGTCCTTGTACTTCCCCCTTTTCGCAGCTGTACTACCTTTGCACCCGCCCACCTTCCTCTGCTGGCCGTAAATAATACACGCAACGCGACTGGTTACAAATTGCAGGCCAAGTCAGCCAGCCGCCTTCTGCTGGCGGTGCTTTTCCCTTTCTATTTTGCCAATTTATTTATATGCAGGAAGTGGCAATTACCAGCCAAACACAGGCGGCACACACACCCCCAATGTGAAGAGGAAGGGCCAAGCACAGGAGGAACTCCAGCTCCTTGCCGTACTTTGTCAACCTCCTGCTCCTGTTCTTGGCTTTTGGCTTCTGCCTCCGCCTAATTGCTAGAAATGTCTTTCAGGAAGGAGTCCTTACTTATTGGTGAAAAATCATAAATAGCGTTCCTCTGATAAGTCATGGCATGGCAGCGAGTTTGCCCTATATTTCCGATTTAGACTCCAATCTAATAAGCTTCAATCAGTCTCCTGATATCTAACACAACATAGCTCCACTCGGTAATCAACACAAATTCCAAAAAGCATTCTCATCCCATCGACAACAATCACCAGTTGTGCAAGGAAATTACAAGTTGACGTCAAAAGCTGTCAGAAGCAAGAACAACTGCGGCAATCAAAATGCAGCACGCACATGTCCCGCCTGTTAACCCTCTTTTTTCGGTTAGTACGTTCCCTGGCAATTTTCTAAAATAAATATAGCAGCTGCAACCACGGAGCTACATGCAAATTATGTCAGTTTTCCCGTCGAAGCCGATAACGTGATGACATAAGCATTGTCCCTAGAAAGCTTTTGCTTTTTTTCCAGCCAACACATGGCTTTCAAATAATAATAATATTCAATGCTTATTTGATGGTGCCATAGAAAAGCGAAACACAAAAAGTGGCAGCCAAAATAAAAAGCAACATTGCCAAATGTCGCTCGATTTTGCTGACGTTGCGCCCTATCTGGCCTGACCCTTCCACCGTCCTCTCGTTGTATCTTTTTTCTTGCACTTGTGCTGACAACTTTTCCAGGACTGCTTCTGCTTGCTTTTCCGCTGCTGTTCCAAAGTGCAAATTGACATTTTTGTGCCTGCGGTTGTTAGTCCCCCTTCCTGCTAGAAGAATAAAAACGATAACGACTTTGAATATCCTTTCTGATGGAAGATACTTTCCATTTTAAGTCATTTCAAAAATAATTTAAAGAATAAAATTATGGCAAATTATTTCTACTAATATTACTGAAATATACTGATGAACCTCATATTATACTACTATAGTATTGTACTATTATTGTATACTTTTCCATCATATCCTCTCGAAAGATAGGCAACTCGATGGAAAACTTGGGGCGCGTGTCCTGTGCCAACAATTTCGTGTTTCTCGTTTTAAGCTGCCACAAGACACAGGGCTAAACTTTTGAAATTGCTTGCATTTTATAGGGAAATCTCACAGCCTGAAAAAAATATCCCATCATGGAGGAAAAGCGATCCACAATTTTTTCGCTGCTCTCGGAAAATATTTTCCCTCGGCAAGCATTTTATTTTACTTTCGGGCTGCTCTCGCTTTTTTGTGAGGTGTCATGGCTCCGTCAGTCCAAACGCCAGTCAATCTGTCAGTCAGCGAGTCAGTTAGCCATAATGAAGGAGGCGAGAGGCATCAGGACGATGATACAGCCCTCCCAGCTTGTAGTCTTGTCAGCCGGATGATGGCGATTCATGATAAGTTTGTAGAGTTTTTCGTTGTTTGTGTCGGATGAGCAGAAGCTCCAATTAAAGGCTAAGATGATGGCTGCGATTTTACGGCTTATCCCCTCCATTATCCTAATATTGGCCCACCCAACCCCTCCTCCTTATAGCAAATTATGTACAAATCAAAGTTACTTACCCCATTCAGCGTCTTAACGTTATGCAAAGCGTCCTGGGCTTTCAGGGCGGCGCGTCTCGTATAGAACGTCACAAAGCAGCAACCTGCAAGAGAAGGGTGGAGTTTGGGATTAGCATTTTGGTAAATTGAAGTTTATTCTCCGGCGAACAGAAAAGGTGTCACGAGGAAATTATGAAAATTATTATTATTAACCCTGACCCAGAGGGGGGAGATCCTTGAAGGGCTAGAGTGTGAAAAGGAAAGGCATTGCTGGGACCCGGGGCCTCGATGTGGCAGGAACATGACTGCCTGGCACCAAATTAAACATTATGGCCCAAACAAATGTGTCGCGTTTGAGAATGGAGTGGAGATTTGCCAGGACGAAGGTGCTAAGTGGGGGGTTTCCGGTTCTTTGGGGCGGCAGGCAAAGGGTAGCCAAGGCGTCGGAATTTATGGGGGATGGAGTGGCAGCCAAGTGTGGCGAGCATATTAAGTGATACTTAAATCCACGCATTCCACCCTCCGATACCCTTAGTGGAGGTTTACCTAACTACAAGTAGAATTTAAAAGTTTAAAGGTAGTTATAGTATACTATTTTTCATTTCAATCTTTTCAATTTTTTGGGCAGCGGAAGTTCCTCTTCTCTTTTTGCCAAATCTGTGGCCAAGACCGTCCACCACCCCTCTCCGGACTTTAGTTAAATCCATTTCCGGCTCCTGCACATGTCCGCATTCCATTCGCCAATCCCCATCCCCACCAAAGCCATTTAGGGCCAACCTCAACCTCCACACATCCTGTGCCATGGCAGCGACGGTTACAACAAAATTTAATACGGCAATAGTTGCATAACGCAATTACCCACCAGCGTATCGGCGGCGGCATTTAGTGGCGGCCCTTTCGGCTGGTCACTTTCAGTGGGGCGTAAAGTGGGCGTGGACGTGGCTATGGGCCACCCAAGCCCCAGCTCGCAATCCCCGAGTCCCGGGCTGTGGAATATCCGCCCAAACACACAGGTAATTCAATCTGTCGCAGTTTTTTACGTTGTCGCCAAAGCCGCAGAGCCGCGCAGGCCGGAATTTTTCAGCATTTTTCACATATTTGAAAATATTTTCGTTTCAGTCGGGGAGGTCCTTTTTGCATATTTTTTAAATATCCGGCAGCGCAAAGTTAGACGGAGAGCCATATCCGATTGAGTGAATTATGGGATTCACTTTTTGTTTCAATTTTAAGAAGAACCGTTCCATATTCTTCAAAAAAAAAAATTAATTTCCAAAAACCTAAATCCGATTAAATATCATTTAAATCGAATCCAGCGCTAAGTGTAACAAATGGACGGAAATCGAAACTGGTTGGAATGCAATAAAACAAAGTCGCCGAAGTAGAAACCGGGGACTGAAGTGATAGATAAGGAAAGCAATCGAAAAGGATAACGAAGGAGGCGGCCACGAAGGAGACTGCATCAAAACAACGCAGAAACGAGGAGAAATCTCACACAATTCCCATTATGTGCATGTCAACTGCAGTTAGAATCAAAGCCGAGGAAGAAAGCGATAAAAAAAAAGCATTGTCGAGGAGAAGACTCAAGGAAGGCAGCAGGAATAAAACTGAAAACGACACCCAGTCACGTTTTTGGACAAAAAGAACTTAATCCCGGCAAGTGGGAGAAAGATGAAATCGAGAGCCGCCAGACACGACGTGCCAAAGTCCGGCAAAAGGATACAAAAGCACACACACACTTATGTATATCCGAGGATACGTACATCTGCTCTCAAAAGCCATTGGACACACGTTTGTGGACGAAACGAATTAATCGAAGTTAAATAAATCAATGTCCTTAACTTTGCCAGCCACAGATTTACCGACATTGTCCAGAGAGCAGTGTGGAAGACGGCAATAATGGGAAAATAGTGCAACAGAATGCAAGCAGAACCAACTTTAAATCGTTTGGCAGATCTTCCAGCGATAACGCTTGAATATATCAACTTTTTTTGATTCGGTTCCTAAAGCACATTGAGTTTTAACGGAAAAAAGGTCTTAGTTACAAAATAGAATGAGTTAGCTTGGTACCTTAGTTACCTTACCTAATTGGATACAATAAATTTCAAAAAACTGCCAGTACTTTTATCATGCCAGTAGGAGACTAAAGTTAGATATGTTCGACTATATATTATAATAGTCTCTACCCGGTATATACATATGTATCTCTATCAACGCTTAAGTGTTAAACAAATTTGTATTGTCCACCCAGTAGTTTAGCATGAACCCTCTTTGTATTTTATCCTTTTTGAGGGTATAAAAATGTAAATTACCTCTGTTGTTATTATTATTTAACACAAAAGAGGCCTTACATTACAATAGTATTGAAACAAAATATTATAGCTATTTTTCTTAAAAAAAGAGACGAGGATATTGAAGAGATCCTAAAAGAGACCGGATTTCTGGTTACATGCGGACAGGGATAGACTACTAAGATTGACTAAGCTGCTGATGCTGAACAATAATATGTATACACCTATTGTAGGTAGAGCATACCCTTGAGGCCTAGATATACCAGGTATCGTAAGTCAATCGTTACCAAGTGACCATTTTGCCCTCGTGGCAGATATTAAAACTGAATTTCGCTTTTCCGGCGACAAGAGGAACAGGACGAGAAAACGGGAAAATTAAGTGAAATTTTATGCATTTTTCACGCTTACTGCAGCAGCTAAATAAAAATGTCAAGAGCATAAAGTTTTTGGGAATGGCACGAAAAAACAGCCGATGAAGGCGCTAGATAAGTGCCTTACTTTTCCTTTCTCGGGAAGACATTGGACAGCTGGTCTTAGAGAAGGGAAAAGCTTTTCAAAATGAAGTTCTCAAGATAGAGAAAAGGGGCACCAAACGAAATCTGCCAGCTGACCAGATTCCTATCCGACCCACCCCCAGCCCCAACAAACCCCACTTAACCTCTATTTCTAAGTCGCTCTGGGTGTGAATTATATTATTTCTTTTTCTCGGTTTCTGGGTGGATTCCTTCCGTTGCCCCTTCTGGTTTGGTCAGCGAGTTGGTTTTTTATAAGGCGGAGGTCATAAATCACAGACTCCGAGCCTGTCGAAAAAAGTGGGCGTTCGGGGTTTCATGGGCGTGGTTCTTTTAATGCGGAACTGTGACATACGGCTCTGTTTTGGAACGGAGAGTAGAAACTTCTCAATTGAATAAGTTCTGGGTGTGTTCTTTGGGAAGGCTATGCAAACAGAAGGGATTATTCATTCCCTTTAAAATCCATTACTTGGGAAAAATATAAATTAATTACATATATTTCCCCCGTTTAACATAAAAATCTGTTCTCAGTTGGATTAGCTTGGTGGCCACGGAAGCCGCAAAGACTTGACAACGCTCTAGCCAGATCCCACAAAACCGTTTACAGCTTTAAGCCACTCGCTCGCTCAATATCGAATTAAGAGCCACTCTTTTGCCCTCCTGGCGTTGTCACCTGGAACAACCTGGAAGAGGGAACCGCAGAAAATCCCTGGCGCTCCGCTTCGCCTACCTTAACGCCCATTTATCCTGTATTCCGAAAGCACTCCCCGCACTATCGCCAGACCGCAAACGCTAATAAATTATGACCTGGGCGCTTAACCTTGTGCCGCTCTAGTTTCTACCCCCAGCCCGCCCGCTCTCACCTTTATCTGCCGGCCGCAGCGCAAAAATAGCAACAAAGGCATCAGCCATGAAACCGCAACACCCGCAACAACATAGAAAATCCAAGAGTCGGTGGGCAGTGGCACTGAGGAAGGCGGTGGGGCAGGGGTTAGGAAAACTGGCCGCTAACGAAATTTAGTGCCAAAAAGGAAAACAATTTTGTTTGCAGCTCGCCTCAGACCGAAGAAAAAATAGAGAGACAAAGCATTAGCCCAGAAATACTTGGTCGAAATGAAAAGGAAATTTTTTCGGTTAATATTTTGTAGCACTTTTTGCAATTTACGAGCTTCTGGTTCAGAGGTCAACCGTCGCACTTAAAAGTGTCATTTTGCATTTTGTTTGGTCGGAGCGGAAGCGAGACAGCAACTGGAAACTATCTCGAAAACCAAACAGACAGAGGGCAGTGGCAACAAAAAGTGTTACACGTTACACGAGGATATGGATGAGGTTCTTTAGCCCGAAACTGGGTTACACTTGGCCATCTAAATGGAAATGCTGTTGGCAGGAAGTGCTGGCTTTAAAGGAGAAAAGCGACCTACTAAACAGAGCCATAAAGAGAGAGAGTGGGGATTGTTTGCTGATATTTTTGTACTTTTATGAAGAATATTAGTCCAAATACACACTCCTTTAAGGTACAAATTGTGGGTCAAGAGAACCGCCCCTTTCGCTAGGCGCCGACATAAATATTAACTTTGAAATGCAATTTGTGTCGATTTTTGTGTTTGTGACTGGCCCAAGTTTCTTAGATTCCCAACAGCGACAAAACGACCAAAAAACTTTGGAAATTTCTCACACGAGTGGAAGGGATATGACCACTTTCCTCTTGTCATAAATCATCACCATAACGCGCCACTTAAGTCCAGAACTTAACTTCTTCTCCAGAACTTCTCCAGAACTCCAGAACTCTGCTCCCCAGCAGATCGCTTTCAACGCTGCCACGCCCCTGCTCCGGCCAGCCACGACTGACCACAGGGAGGGACAGACACGCCTCCTTTTACTAAAATAAGGATGAACCTGTCAACCGCAGCAGCCACTGGGCATGGGCATGGAAAAACTAAATAGACAGCACAACAATGACACAAAGTAAACAAAACGCACTGCACTCTGCTGAAATATTTCAATATATAACACACAAAAACACAATAGGACCTCGACGAGCCTCGAACGCAATCTCTTATTCAAAAATATGAATTGATGTCCCAGTCAAATGGCAATTGGAAATGAAAAAGATTAGAAGCGGACGCCGTCATGGCAATGGAGAGCGAAAAGGTACATCAATAAAAGCAGAAACTTGACTGCAATCGAGAGGCTTCTGGAACAGAGCACGAAGTGAACAGGACAATGCATTTATTGAAATAATGAAAATGGAAGGAAATCTCCGGGAGGCAGATGAGCAACTGGGTTGTTCAAAGCTTTCAATTGCAATTACATTGAGGGTGGAACGTCAGACTGACAAAACATAGACATCTCTTTTTTCTTATTTCCCTAATTGTTTTCATTTATTTTTTAAACAGGGGAGAATAGGGAGAGTAGAGAGTTTTCCGACTGCATGATACCCAGAACCCTATTTTCTCGACTGTGATACCTGGTACTTTTCTCTTCCACTGACACAGTGTCTACCTAACCTCTCAAAACATTGATTCTCAAAACTATAACGATTTTTTGTTGCATACTTTTGGGTGTTTTAGAATTAAAATCTTAAAAATTCGCTTTCTCGATTCTTTTTTTGAGAGAAACAAATTCTAAAAATAGTAAGAAGCAGGATAGGAAAGAATACAGTTCTCCAAGAAACACCCGATGTGGCCGAATGTTGTTATATAATAATATAGTACATAATATAATTCCAGTTAGTCCGCTACATCAAAAATTTTTAACAACTTCCATAATACAGCTACTTGCCAAATTCTATAACTTTATCTCATATAGACTTTGTGCAGAGAGATAAACCAAAGTATGTACATAAATGTCCTTATCGATTCGATTAAAGAGGCTGATAAGGAAAACATACTCTAATTCTACTCCCTCTCTACGCATTCTATTTATTAGTTACAAGTACCGGGTATAAACATTGTGTAATCGATATAAGGGCATAAGTTTTCTTAAGAATAATAAATAATAAGGACCATTTCCTACTTAATTCAATTGCCACCCTGTCTCAAATATTAGCCACAGTCTCCATTCGCCAGCCCAAGGCTATTGAATTTGTGCTGAAACACAAATAGCGAGCAAAAAGCAATTTGCTGATGGAATCGAAGGGCAAATGCAAGTGAATGCAATTAAAAGGGAGAGTGGGAGACAGAAGCACATATCACTCGAGTATGTGCGCCCTGGCTAGACCAATATGTCATATTAATTTTGTCTGCACATTACAGTTGGCCATGAAGGGCAAAGTCTGGTCTGAGCTTTCGGCTATTTACCGCAAAAAGTTGTTTTAATTTATTAGTCAGACAAAGAGCGAGTTTATTTTCCAGCGAGTTTTGATTGAGAAATGGATTTATAGATAACTGGATTTAATTTAGATAACGTATCTATTAACTAGTTAATTACTCACCCTTGCTAATGCCGGTGGCCTTGTCCCTCAGCACATTGATGGAGTGCACCGGGCCGTACTCCTCGAACATTTCGCGTAGCTGGGCCTCGTCCATAGACTTCGGCACCTGGCCGACAAACATCTTGATGTTGTCCGGATCGGGCTCCTTCTCGCCGTACGTGACTACGGCGGTCTCTGCGTCCAGGCGGAAGCAGGAGTCGTCGTCCATGGCCACGACATTACGGTTGGCGCTGCACGGATTGTTGTTGTTCACCAATCCGGCGGACATCATCCCGTTGCTGCCCACACGCACTAGCGCGTTGCAGCTGTTCGCCAAGCTCGGATTGCTGTTGCAGCTGCCACCTCCGTTGATGCTGTTGTTGCTCACGTTGTTGTTGTTGAGCAGCGACGGGTTGTTGTTGTTGCTGTGAATGGGGCTATTCGGCAGGCTGTTAGTGGCGCTGCTGCTCTTGTCGCTCATACCAAATGCACTGAAAATAAAACACAAACAGAAGCTTCAATTAATAATGGTAGTAAAATAGTAAGAAAATAAATTAAATAATATATTTTAGATTTATTAATAGAGTCCCCCATTCCATTAATCGAGTTCTCACTGTAGCGTAACTGTAACTGCGACCCAAACTTACTCCAAATAATCGTTGGTCGTCTTATCCGAAAAATCAAAAATCATTCGGCGATTCGACATAAAGGAAGTGCGACTGTTGAACATATTGCTAATTAACAAGGTCAACAAGGTGAATAAACAACGAGAATACTGGGAATGTTTAGCGGCAGCACGATATTTAAGTTAATGTCATCAAAATACCAATACGTTTACTGTTATAATGCACACGGACACTCGAGGTCGGGTTGAATATACTTCCAATTAACACGGCTTACACTCTCTGCACTCAACGTGACTAATTAAAAAAAGTTATATATTAAATATATAATCGCAGTGCGTACGACTCGACTCCACTTCTCCTGCCTCACACTTCCTTTCCGGTCAATCGGTGACGGACAAATGAACGAGAAATTCCCAATTCCATTAAAAGCATGAAGTTTGGCTTCAGTTAACGGTGCAATTCCAGATTTAAGCGAGAGTATGATATGGCTATCACGGGAGAAAAGGCTAGAGCTAAATATGTAAGAGGATCAAGGAAACGGAGGATGAAAAGAGATAGTTATAGACTTTAAATGAGAGCCACGATCAAAGAAGACTTTGGAAAATAACGGTGGTTCTGATTTAACCCATAGACTTTAGTACAGTCTAACTTTTAATCTTTTATGGAGGTATTTTCAAAATTTTAAATTTTATTTAAATATCATTTAAAAAAAAACCGAAACTCCGCCTATAAATGACTATTAGTGACTCTTATGCATTGATTCTTTAATATTAGAAAACTTTGGTGGGAACCCTGTTACCCCCTGTTATCTGATATCCATCGTTCTTTAAATCCTTTCCAATCACAGCAAAGGGCAATAATATAGTTCATTTTGTAAAATTCAAGTTTCTTGTGGGTATTTAAATTAGGGACGGCTTTTAGAAAAACAAAATTAGTATAAAACAAGAAAGGAAAGCTAACTTCGGGCGGAGCCGAAGTTGATATACCCTTGTAGCTAAAACAGGATATATATCGCTAAAATCGGATATAGTTGACCGATTCTTATGGGAATCTCATAATATAACCAATAAATTACAAGACAAAATCCAAAAAAAAATCCCAAACTTCTATCTTGAAGAACCCCAAAGTTGGTATTTTTACCAAATACCATTTCCGATCGTTCAGTTATATGGCAGCTATAAGATATAGTCGGCCGATCCATATGAAACTTGATACGTCGTATTATTTTTCCAAAAATAGAATTCATAGAAAATCCCAACTTTCTAGCTCGAAAAACACTGAAGTTATGCCATTTCCGATCAATCAGTTATATGGCAGCTATATGATATAGTCGGTTTTAATCCTTATGAAATTTGGTAGATCGTATTATTTTGCCAAAAATAGCTTCCGTACAAAATCTGAACTCTGTAACTCTAAAAACACCAAAGTTATACCATTTCCGATCAATCAGTTATATGGCAGCTATAGGATATAGTCGGCCGATCCCGGCTGAGTCGGCCGTTCCGACTTATATACTGCGTGCAAAGAAAAGAAGGGTGTGTGCAATGTTTCAAGACGATAGCTTTAAAACTGAGAGACTAGTTCGCGTAGAAACGGACATATAATAAATATGCTATTAAACTTTAAAATATTTTATGTTAAGTATTCCATGACAAATATTTTTTAATGAGTTGTTTAATTTTAGACAAAATCACGAAGTCACACATTTTATTTAGGTGTGGTGGCAACCCTTCCACGGACTTACTCATCGCGATTGAGTGACCTAATTCCACCGGAAAGTAGAATCGTTTATTTACAGAAGCAAATGGCCATTAGCCTAATGCTATTTGAGGTTTAGTCGGTCAGAAAATCGCCAAGGCAAACAAAGGTGGTTCACTCAAGCCGTAATCAAAGTTGGCGAAGGCTAAGCTGGAAAGCAAATGAAGTCACGGCATATTTCATTACACATAATTATGCTACGACATATCACACATACATACATATATATAATTTCATACGTATGTTAGTATACATATTTTTGTAAGTGATTGGCATAAAAAGAATCAATAGTGATGAATGAAGAAATAATACAATATTTACAATTTTTAATGAAGAAACAATAATGTTATTTACTTTTAATTTAACAAAAGTTTTAAATGCTTATAAAAATGTTCTATCTGTTAGGTTTCGGTATCCTGTATCGTTGTAACCCCGTATCCCTTCACCCGCAAAAACGGCCGCTTTCAGACTGAAGTCTTTTACTTCATTTTGCCTTTTAATCCTTCAAGTTTCACTTTTATTTAGCAAATTCTTGTCAACCTTCTCACTCTGTGACTTCTTTGTTGCATTTTGCAATTTGAACTTCTTTGTTCTCTACTTCCCAAACGGAAAACTTTTACCGCCCCTTGTTCTCATGACTCCCTCCTTGCTGTTTCGGCTTAACTTTAATTTAGTTAAAGTTGGCAGGTCTCGCGGAGAGCGGGGGCGAGGTCATGCTCCCAAAACCCGCTAACAACATTAGAGGGGCTCTCGGGGAAGGGTTTGCCTTTTCAAAGGACCTCGGGCACAATTACTACGCACATGTTATATTATTATAATAATTTTAATATATATGTAGAACATATAATTTTAAGTGAGAAGATACATTGGATTGGTATCTTTTAAGCCAAACTTAGTACACAACTAAATAAAACATGCAATTGCGACAATTTTTGCAGGAAACTTTTAACCCAAAAGCAGAAGTTTTCCCAACAAAATAAAACGGCAAGAGCAGAACTTTCTTGGTATTGAAGTTCGAACTGCACTTTGTCTTCATCACAGAAACGGTACAAAGAACCAGTGAAATAGAGAAATGTTTTGACTGAAAAAAACCCAAACAAGGTTACAAGAAAGTAATGAAGATTATTTGGAGTAATCCCTGTGAAGTCGTCTTATGTTTTTTAGATTTCTTTAAGAATTCACTATATTTCTCTCTCACTATATTTAAGCAAAAAAGTCAAGGCTCCTCACATATTAAAGATTTGAATCTAAAATTTTTAGCAAACTCTATCCACTCTTGGCATTTATCTTCATTTGTCGAAGGACAAAGGACCTGCAGAAGAATCTGAAGCTGGAGCAGCTGTCAACAATTTGCCGACCGCAAAATTGTCCAGGGAGCCAGGAGGGAGTGCTCGAATTTCGGCGAAAGGACCTTGGTTTCGGGCCTCCCTGGCGGGGAGAGAAGCTCACTAATTTGCTTGATTACTCTGGAGGATAGTCAGTGGAGAGAGGCGCAGAAATTTGAAATCTATTATAAAAGTTTTTTAGCCTCAAAACGAAGTCCCACTTGGGATTGGCCAAGGAGATGCTGACTGGCCGAGAGCGAGTCTCCCAGTCCTCGGAAAATCATCTTTGGGGCGACGACATGGGTCAACACTTTGACAAAGACAAGGACAAGCCCGAAACTTCCTAACAAAAGGTGAATGAAAAATGGACCAAAAAATATTATGTGAAGCAGCTGTTTTAAAAAATGAAAAAATAGAAAATAAATCTAGAAAAATGGGGAAAATTAATATAATAATTATATAATAATATATAATAAATACTTTTAATTGCAGATATATTTTTAAGAAACTACATCGTTGTTTTTCACAATTCTTTCAGAGTTCCTAGTATTTTTGGCAAGTGTATTTGGCAGCAGATGAAAAATTCTTCAACAACTTTTTCGTGTCTTCATTTTTCCATTTTCCCTTTTTTGTTTTTTATTTGCAGGTTTGCTGGATAATTTTTTTTATGTCTAGCGTCTGTTCCACAACAAATCAAGTGCAAAGTGGATTCCTCCACTTCATGTTATTGTTGTTGCTGAAGAGAGTGAACTTTTGATTCTTGTTATTTTGTTTCTATGACCCTGCCTGCCCCCCCACCAACCCATTCCCTTCAGGGCCTCTTCTGCGCTGCCTTTGTTCTCTTTGATTGGTTTTTGTTGCTAGTGCGGTGTACTGGAGACTGGAAATCAATGGGAATGGAGCTCGAGTGGATTTTGTGAAGCGCTTTAACATTGTAATTTCTGAAGTGGGACAAGGAACTCGGAGGAGTAATGGAAGCAAAAGGTTAATAAGCAAAAAGAGGGACACACACTAAAATACACCTTACTGTATACATAAAATATCTAAAAACCTTATTTAAGCCTATTTAATCATTATTCTTTCATTCTTTAGCATTGTTTCACAAATTGCATTTCTTCCACTGAGATTTCCTTCCTCAGCTAGAACATTCAAGCCCCTTCCCTGAAGACTCCCAGTCTCGCGGTTTATAAGCCGCTTAAAGTCGGGACTTTCTTTGATCTGGCCAGGAATAACCTCTTAATGCGACTCGAGTTCAGAAGACCAAAAAGCCGCCCCCTATAAATTACTCAGCTCGGCAAAAACTGGCGGGTGGAGCGATGAAAAAATATGAGAACATTTCGGCACGCTTATCAAAGATAATTTTAAGCCGCATTTAAAAACGGTTTCTTTGCTTTATTTTCGCACAGACCCGGCCACTTTCTCCCGGACCCGGACTCCAGCTACGCGACTTTTCCGCTGACGGTGCGTTGTCTGGCAACGCTGGCTGAATTTTCCAGGCGAGGGCGGAAGGAAGTGAGGAGGGGCGGCACTGTAAAGGGCAGTTCAATGTTGACAGTCAGTGAACCCCGAAAAAGGCAGTGCGAGAAAGGTAAAGGAAAAAGGGTAGTAAAACTTGAAATACCCTTCCTAAAATGTTATATTATAATCGTAATCTCACGAGACACAAGTTTAAAAATTTTAAATTTTAAGTTTGGTTTGGATTTTGGTCATAAAAGTAAAATTTCTTTACAGTTTTGCAACTTATATCATAATTTGTTAACCCTATTAGAACTACTAAGCTTAGCGCTGCTCTTTTTTGGCCAAGAGCCCGTGACCATCCTTTCATAAAACCCAAAAACCTGTGCGAGGACTGCGTTTCCTTTTCGTCCTGCGACAATTGGATGAGCAAATGCTGACGAAAGGGGTGGGATGAGAAGGGCGGCGACGCTCGGACTTTGTGCAAATATTTGACATGGCCAAAAGCAGACAGTGGCTAACGGACGTGGGCCAGGGACGGCGGCAGCTGGAGAGCAGAGGTGGGCTGGGAAGCAGCTCATTTTTTGGCACGACTCGGGATTTTCCGAGGGTTTTCAGACAGGCGGTTTTTGGGTTTAGGACTCGTGTGTAATTAAGCAAAAATTCCAAACCGTTTGTACTTGTTGTTGGCTCTGTCTGCCTCCTGTCTCATCTCGCCCTTGCTGTTAATAATCACTTGTAAATAGATCAAAGTTGGCATTTTATTAGAATTCTTCATCACGGCATGGAGTTCGGCCCCCGCCTGAAAGTCAGACAGGATTATGTTGACTAATTAGGGGTTGCTGGTGATGGGAGTTCATTTGAAAGTTAAGTTGGTTTTAAACCAGGACCGTTGAGACATAATTGCTATAAACACAAAGGAAACAGATCCGAAAATAAGTCTCCTTGGCACAAATTAAAAAGCCAAGGGAAAAGTAAACCCATGTAGCCCAAAAAAGTAGGCAATAAATATCCACACACAGGAAGCCAAATTAAATAAGTAAATCTTGCGGGCATGTAAAAAATAAAAAAAAACCCTGAATCGAGTTCAAAATATATGTGTGTGGCGAAAGATAAAACGCAAAGGGATGCCAGTACAGGGCTCTCAATGTCACTGGAAAAAAGGAAAAAAAAGACGCGAAAAAGGAGAAAATTAAATTGTGAAGCGTAATGTTAACGCAGCGAAATGCCCAAAAGTCCAACAGAGGCGATACGGCTTTAACCACAATGAAATGAATGAAATAAATGCAAAGATCCTAGCCAGAAAAAATATATGTTTATAGCATGACTCTCGGTTCTTTTTTGGAGGCCTCTGGAAAGCGTTGGGGGGTTTCCCTTAAAGATAACAAGAAATGTCACACATGCCCGGGATAAGGGCCGGGAGGCAGTCGGGGGTATTAGTGTTAAAACAAAAGTAACGCGATTTCAGCCAGCAGAGGCCCAAATATGTTAACAATGCCAACGGCTTCAGAGTGAAAATTCAATGGCAACAAAAATGAAAAGAATTTTTTAAAAAGGATCCAAAGCGAACTTTCCCTGTTAGAAACCCGAAATATTATTATGCTATTATTAGATAATAAATATCATGTATAGATGATGTTTTCTACATACAATATAATCAAAAAAAAAATGGATTAAATATTTCCAGTAAATATCCCCCTCACCAATTTCGAAAAAAATCCAGGAAGTGGTTTCGAGCCGTAGCAAAAAAAGAACCATTTTCATGAATCCTGGGAACCGGGAGAATGTATTCACCCCTCGAGAAATCTCTACCCACCCAACCAAGCGAGATATGTGGAAAATTGAATGAAAGGAACTTTGTTTTTTCCCTGGAAAATGTGGGCAGGTTGGGGGCAAGGGGTTGACATTTTCGAACATAAGTCTTGCAGCCAGAACAAAAGGAGGGTGAAAATTATAAATGAAAATTCCAAAGTGATGAGGGGAATCCGGGAAAAAAGCTGGCGAAAACTTTGCAACTTGAGGCAGGCAGGCAAAAATTGTCGCCACTTTTGGAAGTTTGTGTTTTCCAGCGAAATATAAACGATTTCGTGCTCTTTGCTTTTGCAGATCTGCCACTTTGGCCCACATGGCTCTGTTTTTAACCATTCGATGCAGTGGCGCATAAATTCGGTTGGTTGAGGCGCACTTTGGCCAGAGAGTGGAGGGGTTTAACGAAAAATTCCGAAAATGGTCTCGCGAGTGTACAGGAGGCAAGGAATTGGGCCAAGCGAACGGCTGGACTGTGATTCTTTGGGCCAAAATAAATGCAAACCGAAAATGAAATAAACTGGTGAATATTTTAAAATTAAAACAGAATATAAATTTAAGAAAGCATAGAGAGGAGGAGCAGAAATCATCTCAACCGTAAATCAGTTACTAAGAAGATCGTAAGTAAAGCAGTTGAAGAAGCAGTGCACCATAAAACGTTTCCAACACTACAGAAAAGGACCAATTTTCAAAGTTGCGAGATGTTCGACAATGTTTTCTTTTATTTAAAATAATAAAAAATAAAGGGGGAACTTTTGGGTGGATGTATGGTATATTCATTATTGTATATAATTTCATAGAAAATAAGGGTTTCAGCTTTCGAGCCCTTTCCAGTTTTTAATCACAAGTGTTGGCCCTTTGTAACTCCAACCACACAATCCTTTCACAACCTTCCACCGTCTTGGTCTCATTGGGACCATTACCAAAAACTGTGACAAAAATGGGGAACATAAAAAATTAAGTCCGTCGTCCTTATTCTCATGCGGGAGACATTTGTATAATTTGTTTGTGTTTTGTGTGCATTTTTATGATTTTGTGGACGCGGCAAAAAACGAAACGAGCTGTGAAAGCGAAAGGATGGTGAAATACGGAGCCAAGAATGGGTAGAAACAGCCCACAAAACGACCAAACGATAATCATAATAACGGGACACCGGCCAACGAGGCCCCAGGGAGAGAACAGAATAAAGTACGGGGATAAGGAGAAGGAGCTTTGGTGGAAAGTCGTTTGGCCTAGGAAATTTTGCCTAGGAAATGCGCATTAAAAGACATCGTCGCTCAACGGGTTTCAATGCCTATTTTGCCTAATACCCTTTTGAATGCAGGAGGATCGTGAAGAAAACAAAATATTTAAAGCATTAGGTGGAAATATATAGGTAGAAAACACTTTTCACTTAAAAAAATCAAAAAGGCGATCTCAAACTTCTTTATTGCTCACCCTACTCAAGAGCAGAAAGAAAAATAAAAAATCACGCACGCACACTTGTCCCAACAAAAAGTCGCGACATCAAGCGGGCCATATCCTTCGTCCTTTTTCAGTCCCGCAGACGTATAAGAAGCTCGGGCTTCAGACCTCTAGGTAGCTGCAGCTTTGCTTGACGCATGTCACGTGTTTAATTATTTACGTGACTTGGCGACATATTTTCTTATTTGTCTATTTTGGATGGTTTCATGGCTTTTCTTCAAGTACAAACTTTTTTTTTCGACAGTTTCGTGTAAATATTTATTGCCATTTAAGGGCCTGGCGCCGGGCGTAAGAAACTAGAGTTGACTCCTGCGAGCAATGCTTATCCGGGCGGGATAACCTTTGGCTGAGAAATTAAAACTCTTCGCGGATTTAAAATACATTGAAATATTGCTCTACTCCGCGAACACTTTTATGAAAATTGTTGCTCACACACATATGCCACAATTAAAAAGACAAGCAAAGTCATTAAAAATTTAAGCAGCTTTTAGGCTTACACGCGAGAGGAAACACAGACACGCAGGAATAATAGACTTTGGCCGCGCTTTGTTGTTGTTCATTAACACAACAAAAGCGGCAACAATTATACACCATGTGTGTGTGCCGGTCGGGGTTTTTTATTTGTTTTGGCCCTGATTAAGATGCGCGAGGGTGGAGGGGGAGGGGGATAAGCGGGATTAACTGCTTGGGGCCCACAAAGAACTCTTTGCCGACTTGATCAAATTTTATTAATTGAGAGCGGCAGAGAAGGCTAATATTTGCAGGGGAAATCCCTCTGGTTTTTGTCCGCCCCGCCAATTAGTTGATTATTTTTCTCCATTTTTAGAAATTAATTAAAAGCATGCTTTGTCTATGGAATTTAATATTTTAAAGGCCGGAAAAAAAGCCTGAAAATCACAACCGCTTATCTAACTAAAAGGGTCTTGTATTTACACGTTCGATTGTTCAATTCCAGTTTCAATTTATTTCCACATACATTTTTCACACATCCTGCTCCGAGTGTTTGATTTTTGCCATTTTATTTGCCTATTCATATTTTATAAAGCAAACATCTTGGCTGCTGGCTGCTGACTGGGGCTCTGCTCTCAAAAGCAGCCGTTGCCATCATCGAATGTGACACACTTTTCCCGCCCACTCCAGCAAGCACACACCCCGCACACCTTGTATCCTTACGAGTGGCCCGAGTCGAAGACAATTCCTTGGGCCAGGCCACTTACAGTTTCTGCTCCTCGTGGCCCGTAAAAAGTTCACGAATGGGGCCGAAAGGGGCATCATCGGCAGAGAGCAACAAAAGTAAGCGGAAGAAAGTACCATGTTGTCTACCCAATACAATAAATATTTAATGCACATGTTATTACATCAATAAGTGTGTCACTTTCACATACTCTCGGAAAGGCATCTCTCCTGAAGGCAAAGCTTTTATCGCTCGCCTCTGTTGTCAGTTTTGTTGGGAGAAGAATGCGAAAAATACCTCTGATGTTGGGACGGTTTTCAGGCTTTGTAGCCTTCACTTGAAGCCCTAATGCACCCCGAAATATTTGTAAAATATTTTATAATGGTAACCAGTAAACGCTGATAAATCGATGTGTGTTATTTGCACATATACGCAGGCGGTTGTATTATTCATGCAAAGAGGCTTTCCTGCCGGTTTTTCTATTTTATTGTTGCCTAAAAAATGTGTGCATATGAATATTTATATTTCACTGAAATGTGGGTCAATTTTTTATTCATTAGTGTTTGCCCTGTCGCGGAAAAACAACAAATTACAGAGCAACTTTTCTTTTCCGCTTGGCCTTTGACGCTTTAATATTTTTGTTTGTTTGCTCGCCCGCGGTTGTGTTCGCTGTCAATCGAATTTTTAGCGGCCTTAATGCCACATGACAGGTTCAAAGCGTTGAATATTTTAAGGTGCCACAGAAACATTCACAAATAATGGGCTGATGGAAATAAAATATATTGTGCATCTGCAAACTTTTTCATTTCTTATTGGGTGGCGAAAAACATCCATTTTTCATGCAGAAAATAATAAAAAGTCGTCTGAATTGAACTCGCCTGGCTGCGACATGCTCGTGTCGTTTAAGAGCTCAATAAATATTTAAACCCCAGTGTGTACCGCCATTTGACGAATTAATGGATTAGAATGAGAGCCAAATTTGATTGATTATCCCGGGGATATTTTAGTTTGCGGAGGTCGAAAGTCAAATGTTTTGGCTTTCAATGTGCCTAGTTTAGTTGCAATGCAGCTGCATTTTTAATACTCTGTACGTATTTCAGGACAAGAAATGGCTTAAATAGAAGACAATGGTTTAATTACGTCTGAGGGCGAGGCGTGGCTTAATAACACTCTAAAAATGCATAATTCGAACAATTTTCAGCGCAATTAGAGCTGCACTTAAATGGTCAACAAGGACCTGGGGGCAGGACCCAAAACAGGTTACACTAAATACGAATGTGAATGCAGCTCTGCGAAGGCACACAATGGGAAACGGGAAAACAAAGAGCAACAACATCAAATGAAAAGCGAAAGAGATGGATAAAAGTCAGAGGGACGGGGCACTCCGAGCCCATAAATGTACGACAACCGCAAATAAAACGGCTGGCAAATTGCTTGAGGAGGGAGCTGGGAAGTGCAAAGCCGGACGGAGCGAAAACGGAAACCTCGGAGGTCAAGAGGAGAACCGGCAGAAATTATGTGCTTGTGCTTAGGCCAAAGGGAAGTGAGGGGAGCGCCCTTCCTCAACAGCCATTAACTTTGTCTATTGGCCGGAATCGCCAGCAGTGCGTCTGAGTGTTCAGACTGGATCACAAGTTCTTCTCGAGTGCGTACGCTTTGGAGACTGGAGAGTAGGCCATTTATTATCAAAAATAAGTAGTATTATTAACAAAATATTTAAAATAAAAGAAAAATAAAACTAATGGTAGTGCGACTTGTCTTGGAAGCATACTCAGGTATCTGAACATACTAGTTATTAGTATAATATTATTATTATTACTAGTATTATTTCGGGTAATATTTATCTATTTATTTTATATAGTTTTTTAGCTGAATCGGGTCATGTTTAGCGCAATTAGATTTCCTGATCAAGCGTCGAAAGTGCTTTTGGTATTTAATAAAAGACAAGAAAGGAAGGATAACTTCGGGCGGAGACATAGTTGATATACCCTTGCTATATATCCGGCTATATCTCGCAAACATTGTTGAACATATATAGTTAAACAATCCTATAGTTGAACAATCCTATAAGAATATCATAATATAACCAATCAATTACAAAACAGAATCTAAAAAAAGTCCCAAGCTTGTAGCTTCAAAAACACGAAAGTTGGGTGATTTCCGATCGTTCAGTTATATGGCCGCTATAGCATTCCGACTTATATACTGCGTGCAAACGAAAGAAGGGTGTGGCCAAGGTTTCAAGTCGATAGCTTAGTGAGGAACTAAAAGACTAGTTCGCGTAGAAACAGACAGGCGAACTCAGGAGGTGATCCTGATCAAGAATATGCATATATACTTTATAGGGTCGAAGATGTCCTCTTTACTGCGTGGCTGGGTTCTATACTGCGTTCTTTACAAAATTATGATAGCATCTTCCCCAATTCTTCATAAATCATTATTTTAATGTGTCTCCTTAAAACCATAAACGGTCTAAAGTTAATTCATATTTTCTATTATAATGAGTTATTGAAAATGGTCCATTTCTTGGTCCGTAAAACCCTTAGCATCCCTTAAGTAGGCTTGAGGGCATTACAAGTTCGGCCTGTAATTTCCACCACAATTGTATGTATTATACTGCCACCGCAATGGCTGCAACAGCTCGTAGCGACTTTTCACAAAAAAAGAAACTTTTTTGGCGTTATTGTGGTTGTTGTTCTTGTTAATATATTTATCTTTCGCCAGACCCCGGTTGTCGTCTGCCGAATTATGTTTTATAAGCTTCAAAAGCAGCAGACAATTTGGACCGAAAAACAAACCAATTTTATGGCGCGCGGCGAAAAATGTTCAAGCACATAGGCAGCAGCTTGGGAGTGTCTGGATGGGTGTGGTGTGTGTGTGTGTGTGTGTGCCTTTGGTCGCAGGTGCCACTTATGCGCCCCAACAACAGCAACAGTGGGCAAGGAGCAGGGTTGACTGCACTTTTTGTTGCCGCTTTCCACCATTGCCGCTTTCTCCGCATATTATAAAGGTTTTTATGGCCGCGCAAGTGAAAACGGCTAAAAGGAGAGACATGGAAAATCAACTTTTTCTGATACCCAGTTTTAAAATACTAGAAAAAAAGGTATTTGTGGCCGCACAGGACTTATGAGATTTAAAAAATAATTATTTTATGTTCATAGAGCAAACTTCCTAATAAAATTATTAATTAGTTATAATTAGATTAGTTAGAAATAAATATTTAAATCCTTTATTTAATGGTAACTTTGAAGTCGATTTTTTTTTTTTCAAAACTACTCTCTTTGCTTTTGTCCAGATCTGGCGAGTATTTTCCAGACGGCAGCGCATTTTAAGCATCTTAAAAAAGTTTTCCTTTCGGGTTGGGTGTGAAGAACACACACACTGGCTGTGCTCCTTCTGCTCCTTCTCTGCGCTCCTTTAATAATTCATTCGGTCGCTATTTATGTGACAGGTGATAGTCGTGGAGAGGCCTTCCTCCACTTTCTCCGCTTCAGTCGCTTCCTTGGTCAAGTGGAGAGTGGCTGGTGGTCTAGACGCCGGGAACCCGCAGATGGAATAATTGCTGCGACTGTCTTTCTGTTTATTCCCACAGGTCCTTTTTGGGGTTTTTGAAAGGGGTGAATATATGAGAGCAAAGAATTTAATTTGCAGAGCTCCCAAGGGTCGCATGGGGTGACTAATTGAAGCGACCCATTGGGGAAAAATAAAAAGCTTTTCTGGCACACAATTTCTAGAGCACCACTCAGATTTATGTCGGAAACAAGGTAAAAATATTACCCAGATATTATGCTGATGCTTTACAAGACATCTTCTCTTCTACGAACACCATTCTTTAAAGACAACAAGCAAGGAGGCCAGTTGTTGAGCACAACTGCCTTTGAGTGAGTTTCGGCAAATGGTACTACATGTTGCATCATTAACTAAACGACAGTTTAAGCGTTCTGCCGAAACACAAAGAGGTTGGTTGAGACACTAGACTAGAAACGGAAGCCGGCGAGAATTTGTCGGGCAACCCGAGACAAAATTTCTGGGTAATCTTCCCAGCAGCATCGTGGAGGAAATGTGCCACATAACGTTAACCAACAACTCATATCCTGGAAAACTTGGCCAGGACGGCGAGCGAGCGCCTGTTGATGGGCAACACATTTCTTTTTCCACAACTTTTCCTCCGCTCTGCGGCAAGGTCTAATGAAGCGGCAATGAGGCGAGCCATCAAGGAACCCACAGAAAAATAAACATCACCGTCATCATCATCAGCTGGGGAAGGCGCCCAAGGACACTCCGTGACCCTGGTCGGAAATTTGCATACGGCCAAGGAAACTTTGCGGTTTATCAGAGGAAAATAATCAAAAATACTCATATGAACCGGAACAGCAAATAAGAAGGAAGAGCCAATGAAGCAAAAATGGGGAACCGCAAGCTAGAACACTGAATGCTTTAATCAAACAATCACCATGAAAGGCAAAAACTAAAGTTTTCTTTTATTTGAAATTGCTGATTTTAAGGCATGGCTGACATTTCTGGCAATATTTTGCAGGACACAAAAAAGCAACTCCACTCGTTTTTTTGCCATACCTCACTTAAGAATGAAGCAATCAACAGCAGGACTCGACCAGCCAACAATTGAGCAACAACAGCAAAGGCAACTGCCACAAAGAGTACAATTACAACTACAAGTGCAGTCAGTAGCAGTAGCAGTCCTTCCTCCGGTCTCCATGCCCCTTGAGACTGCCTCAACAATTAAAACCAACCGAGTTGCCATATTTGAAGTGAGCGGCCAAGGAGTGAATGAAAGGACAACAATAATGAGGCGGGAGGAGGTGGAGTGGAGGAGGGAGGCAAGGACCAGTACTCATAATCATAATTATGGGCTTCCTTCATCAGGAGCAGCAACAACAGAAACAAAAACAGAAACAAGATCAGAAACAGCAGAGCCTTAATTGTTCTCATGTGTTTTTGCATGGGGCGTGGCCCTCTTTTATTTTGCCATTCACTGTCCAACAAAAGGTACAAGAACACAATCACACAAGGAGCATTTAGCCCGGTCAAAAGAAAGTTCCAACATTTATTGTTGCGCTTTTCCTGTTTCCCAGCTAACATAATTATATTCTAGTTTCGCCATCATTATCGTCTTCAAGCCCGACCGAATTCGGTTTTAATTGTTCCTCGTCGTAACTTGTACTGATGGTAGGTATGTTGTTTTGCGGTCGGAGAGGTAGTCCTTGCTATCAATGGAACTAATTTCAAAGGCTTTCTTGGGCCAAGAACAAAGCTGTATCACAGCCACAGCAGTGTCCCCCAAACATAAAACGAGACAATTAAAACGACCATTATTTTGGACGGAAAGCTCATATAAAATACGCAGTATGTACTTGAAGTACCACATGCTATGTACTGATTTCATGCAACAAAATAACTTTATAATACAATTACAAACGCAGTGCAATGATTGTAGCTGTTATTTTTTAAATGAATCTTATGAAAATATAATTAAGCTTAGAAGGTTAGGGCTTTCGGGGTATTAACAATAAAATAAAACAACCTCAAAAAGAACATGTTTAAAAAGTAAATGGTTTTACATTAATTGAGCCAATTTTCAAACTGATTTTATTTAAAACAAAAAAAGGCATCTCTAGACATCCATCTTATGTATTAAGGTGAAAAATACTCATCAGCTAAATAGACTTATAAACAATGGGCTCTTATGTGACTTACTACACTACACTTGAAACGCTATCTTTAGAATATTGTTTTTTAACAAAATATTCAACTAATATTTATTTTATTAAAAATACAACGCTTGCGTGTCTGTACCAATAACCGAATAATAAACCTCTTACTTGCATAACTCGAAAACCATCTTGTTGCGACTTTTAGTACCAACTATTTTATATATTTTATATACCACCTGTTTTATTTTCTTATACTTTAAAATAAAATGTTTTGTTTAGATAGCAAAAGCCAAGCTAATAAAAATATTCCTCGCTTTATTTTTTTGAATTTAAGCCTTGTACTCTTCGGTGTCTCCCTTAGCCTCCCTCTTAGCCCAAGCCCAAACCCTTTTACTTTCATGTTAAGGAAGTCAAGTGGGAAGCAAGTTTCCTAATTACAGCAACGTAACGCGTCCTTGTCTTCTCTTGACATATTTTTCACGCTATTTGCAGTTTCTGTGGGAAAGCTGCATTGAAAAGCAAAAATGTCGCACTGTACGAGAGCTAAAATTTGAAAAAAGGACTTTAAGAGCAACTGATATTTAGGAAATGTATGACGTTCCTCTTTAGAAATGTAAATGTTTTTTAAACCCACAAAGGACTTTTTTATGCGAAACATTTACGTACAAAAGTATGCGCGTTGGTAAAATTAATGTAGATGAATTCTCATTTCCTTGAATGAAACGTATGTAACATTTATTTGGTAAACTAAATAGCCACTTTTGAAAGGAACCATTATTAACTACCCTTAATATTAAGTAGTAAAGTTTTTCAAAGACTTTCCAGTTCAGTTTTGGTCTGGCAATGAATGGGCTTTTCGAAAAAACACTGTGGATAGGAAGTGAAACTAATGAAATATGTAACCACTTTTGTAAACGGCCCATTCCAGGACATAACCTGCCAGCAACATAAAAGCAGGACGCACACATTCGAGAGCACGTTGCTCTGGGCGCCTCTGCTCATTGACCACTTAAAGACAAAGCCAGCTTCTGTCCGCTGTCCGCTCCGTCTGTTCGATGTCCGCCAGTTGCCAATCGCCAGTGCAACGAAGCGGCAAATGCAACACTACGACTCGACACGACAGCAACATCGGCAGCGGCAACGGCAACAACATGGGTAGCAGCAACTAGCAGTAGCAACATGAACACACTTTAACCCAGGAGTCGATATCATTTCCGGCCAAATGCGTTTACAATGTGGCACGGGGCAAAGCCAAAAAGACGGCAGAGGGACAAGAAACGAGGACGGAGGTAAACATCAACAGCAGATACACACCCAGACGCCAACCAGAGGCAAAGTTTTGCGTTCTCCACCTCATTTCTTGCTTTCTCCGCCTTGCCCGACCTCCTCCCTGTTTTTAAAGCCCGGCTACACAGACACACCAGGGCGGGAGAACCGAAAATTGCATTCAAAACATTTCCAAGTCAAAAACGCTGACAGACTCCATCGTCTGGCTCTGGGCCGCTGACAGGCTGACGCCGTCTAGCCGAAAAATAAAAGTTACTGCTGCAGTTTTTCGATGCACTAACAGAAAAAATTAAATAAAGTTAAAAATAATATAAACTATTTTTATATAGTTTTCTATAGGTAATATTCCATACATTTGAATATTTTCAGTGTACTGACTATCCACAAACTGAATACCACAACAACATCAGCAATAATAACTCCGAGCCTGCCAGTCTAGAGCCTAAAGTAGGCAGTCGTCATTGCAGTCTTCGGTCACCCACTCACCCCCTCACTCAGTCACTCACTCAGTCAGTCAATCAACGAGTCATTCCGTTGCCAAACACCTCGCCCCCTTTTCGGCCTGTCAAGTTGTCGTCTGGGGCCTGTGAAATTAGCGGCTGCTTGCAATTATGGCCTAAATGCGTTGAGAACACCGTTAGACACATGGCGGAGGAGGGGAAGGGCCCCGACCTTTAGCCCCCGAACTCCTCCTGTGAAAACTTTTGTCGACGGCACTTGAATGCAGCACCAAGAACAACAATTTTCGGGCCACCCTGGACTCCCCAGCCAACTGTTGTTGTTAGCCATATCCGTTGTTGGCAGCAAACTGGGCTAATTGGCCTCTGTCAGAGTTTGTATGGATTTTTAATTGAAAATCAATAGAACGGGCGAAGAGTTCACCCCGAATGGGGAGGGGACGGGGGGAGTGGCTCAGATAGCACAGCTGGTGCCCGAAATATTCCACCAGACATAATCTATTGCCCAATTTTGGCAAACAAAGCGGTTCGAAAGGCTTTAAAGTCGGCCTTTGAAGTGGAGCTCTGGCAATTAAGATTTAAATTTAAGGCATGTAACGGTTTGGCACATGTCCTGAAGGTAATTCGATCTACTAACAGGCTCCAGCCGTGCTCAGGGAAAGTGGGAGTGGTTCTTGTACCTTCAGTATGGACATGGTCGTTACGCGAATCGTCGTAGATCGAAACGTAAAAAAAGAACTGGGAGAAGGATTCCCAAATAGCATTTTGAGGGGGATAACAAAAACAAAATTCCTTGGCTAAGAGATATGTTCGAGGTGGCTAAATGTTGTTTAACTGCATAGTTGGCAAGATTCCTTCCGGTGCCCAAACAAAAGATCTAGTACAAATTCATTTTAGTTAACGTTATAATTCAGGAAAATTTCTTATAAAAATAATTAACATAATTAAGTATTCATATTTCACAAGAAGGTGGTTTTCATTAACCATAAGAATAAGAAAAAGATATCGAAATTATAATAATTCAAGGGTGATGCTTAAAGATAATAATTCGAATTTGGTGCTTAAGAATAAGAATAATAATCGCTTAAGAATAATAATTAAGGAAGTATTAAAATTAAATAATTAAATGATATTAAATGACAGTATTAAATGATTCAAAAAGTAATAATTATAATTTTAATTGAATGGCTTAGAAATAATAATTCATGGCGTATTCAAAAACGGTTTAAAAATTGATAATTATGGATTTTTAGGTTTTTTTTTCTTTTTCAGTTGGTAAACTTTACGTTAGGGTATTTGAATTTCATGGTTTTTTTTGTCCCTTCGCTGGGAATAGTTAAGAATGTATTTACGTGGTTTTGTATTTTTTTTATATAAAAAAAATACATAAAAAAAATCCAAGACTCCACAGGCAGGGGGAGGGGGTTGATGCTACCGGCGGGATTTCAGCGACGGGTCGTAAAAATATGATCCCTGATGCTTGGGGAGATCTCCTGTAGAAAAGCCTACCGCGGCACTGTGGTGCTCACGTTGGATGGATGCCGGGGTTAGGTCAGGTGGTACCTCCAAATCCACTGGCATCGATGGTCATCCAACAGCAAAAAATCCGCTAAACGGGAAAATAAACACTAAGCCAATGCAGGGAATGGCGTGGAGCTTAATATTTTCTCACCTCTATTTAAAAAAACACACACTAATAAATATTATATTTTCCACGAGGTTGGGTCACAGGTCTTATTATTTTTCTTCACGAATTTAGTGATCTGCCCGCAGCGAGATTTAGAGGAAAAGTGAACTCAGGTGGCAGACAGGAAATGCCACTTTATGGTTGTCACCTTTTGACAGGTGCATACGCGGGTGGGTGAATTCCAAAAAGGGGAGCAGCTGAGGGGGGGTTGAATGTCAGTTGGGGTCAGCTGAGCCTATCGATATCTATTATCAGCTGCATTGGGGTCTAATAGGTAAACAAGAACATATGTTTTTGTTTTTGTTTACTATTTTAAAAAAATTTTAAATGATCTTTTATTTAATTTAATTCAATTCCTCGGTCCAACGAGCGACCCCCACATCACAGGTTTTATTTTGGTATTCATGCCTAAATAAAAGCTGAAAAATGGTCGGCGAGTTGGAATTAGGCCTTCCAAATATCCTTAGCATGAAAATTGCCTAGATCCTTCCCTTTAAGATCCTCCAATCTATAAATGGCAGAGCCAACTTTTTGTTTTATCCTAGCTTTGATGCCGATTGGCCCTAATTTAGCATTAAAATTCGATGCCAAATTACTAAGCTGAAAATTTCGTTTAATAACCTCTTCCCCTATTTCAAACGATTTTGGTCTTGCTCTCAGATCGTAAGTCCTTTGATTTTTCGAGAAGGCCCTTTTTAAGTATTTCCCAATATCAGCACGAATGTTTGTAAATTCGTCTTCTCTGTCTATATGTCCTGCTCCACTATTTAACAGATCTAACTTCCTAAGCAACGTGTAATCCTTTCCATGCGTTATCATGTGCTGACCAAATAGAATACGGTAAGGATCAGCTCCGACTGATTGATGTATGGAGTTTCTCAACGCGCAGTTTATACTGGGCAGGATGATATCCCACTCTCTTTGATTATGACGCACGTAGGTTCGGAGTGCTGCGTTAATGGAGCGATTAACCCGTTCGGCGGCATTAGCTTGAGGGGCGTACGCCGCAGTGCAGATATGCTTAATACCATACTAAGTAAGAAATGCGGCAAACTCATGACTTTTGAATTGCGATCCATTGTCACTTACAATGGATTCGGGAACTCCGAAGCACGCAAAGATCTCATCCCTTAAGAAGTCGATAATAATCTGGGACGAAAACTTCCGAACTGGCTTGAGAAAAGTAAACTTGGAGAAGTGATCAAGAATGATGAAAATACCTATATTGCCTTTTTTCGATCGTGGAAAAGGCCCTATAAAATCTATATACAATCTTTGAAAAGGTCGTTCACTGATGATTTGGCTTCCCATAGGTGGTCTTTGGCTATGATTTGGATACTTTGACGTCCTACACAATTCACATTTTGCAATATATTGCCTAACGTCTGAAGCCATTCCTGGCCAAAAGAAATTTCGTCGGATACGTTCCAAACATTTGGCTACGCCCCCATGTGCCGAAGAAGGCTGATCATGACTAGAGCGGATAACATCCTCTCGCAGGGCGGTTGGAACGTACAATTTTCAAACCTCATCTTTATTTCCAGTTGTGGAAAAGCAATTTCGATGGTAAAGGAAATTGTCGATAACCTGGAAATCGGGTAATCTGGCTTCGATAAACTTTTCTTTTAGTGCCGTGTATTCTTCGGATTGAAAGGCTCTTGACGTTAAATCAATCATTGGTGAAAGCTCTAGCTCAATTGCATTTACCACATCCTCTTCTTCGAAAGAACGAGAAAGTGCATCGGGAACTATATTCTGCGATCCCTTTCGATGTTCAATTTGAAAGGTGTATCGTTGTAATTTGAGTGCCCATCGGGCCAATCTACCACTAAGATCGGTCTGGTTCATTAACCACCGTAAACTGGCATGATCCGTAACAATTTTGAAAGGATGCCCTTCGATGTACATTCGAAACTTCAAAACTGCCAAAACAACCGCCAAACACTCTATTTCGGTTACGGTATAATTACGCTGAGCCTTGTTTAATTTCTTCGACATATAGGCAATTGGTCTTTCTATGTTGTTCTCATCTGTCTGAGCGAGTACAGCTCCCACTCCATGAAAAGATGCGTCACATTGGACAATGAAAGGCTTTTCATAATTGGGGTGCATTAATAGAGGCGCTGAACATAGTTTTTTTTTTATTTCTTCAAATGCGGATTGAGCTTGCTCATTCCATTTGAAAGCCTTCTTTCCTAAGAGCTCCGTTAGTGGAAATATTACGGTGGAGTATTGGGCTAAGAACCGCTGGTACCAACCAGTCATTCCCAAAAACCGCCTTAGCTGTTTCTGAGTACTGGGAACGGGAAATTCGGCTACTGCTCTAACCTTCTCAGAGTTGGTTTGCAACGTTCCTTCTCCTACTATAAAACCCAAGTACTGTACTTGTTTCAAGCCAAATTGACTTTTCGCGACATTTATAGTCAACCCCGCCTTTCGAAGTTGGACAGCTACTTCGGCCAAGTGTTTCAGATGATCCTCAAATGTTGAAGATAGAACTAGTAAGTCATCAAGATAAACTAGAACATGAGATTTCATACTATATGGAATCACCATATCCATTAGTCGACAAAGAGTCTGTGGCGCATTGGACAATCCAAATGGCATACGTTTGAATTGATACAACGGTCGATTGGGGACTGTGAACGCTGTTTTCGCCCTTGACTGAGAATCTAACTCGATTTGCCAAAAGGCATCTTTGAGATCAATTTTCGAAATACAGTGCACGGGTGGCAATCGACTCAACAAACCTTCTAATATAGGCATCGGATATGCATCTTTAATGGTGACTGAATTTAGTTTCCTTGCGTCTAGACAGAATCGAACCTTGTTTGGTTTTACTAGCAGTGTTACTGGTGATGACCAAGCTGATGAAGGTGCTTCTTCAATTACATCTTGTGCGATCATTCTATCAATTTCTTCACATAAAAGTTTTTCCCTGGCAGGAGATAACGGATAAAATCTCTGTTTAATAGGTTTGGCCTCCCCTGTATCGATAGAATGTTCTACTAGAGAAGTTTTCCCTAATCCGTCTACCTCAAAGGACGGAAAAGAATTTATTACCGATTCTAAACGACGTTTCTCCGAAAGAGAAAGGTGAATTTTGTCTTTTTCTGTTTCCCCTTCCGTTTGGTTTATCTCACTTATATTTCCCACTAAAGATAATGAAATTCCGAATTTCTTCCAGAAATCCATTCCGCGAATAACATCCTGATTTATTGACGGTACTATTAGAAACTCTATGTTGTCATGCCTGGTATTAAACGTCAATGATACGGTGATCACTCCAGCGATATTCTGCATTTGCCCATCGGCGGTTTTAACCATCCCCTTTCGGGACTTAAAATTATTTTTCTCCGCCAGTATGCGTTTTGCTAAAGCACCACCTATTACACTTTTGTTGGCTCCGCTATCCAGCAGAGCTAAATATGGTTGACCTAATATCTGTATTTGTGAAAAGGGACGAATGTCGTTATGCTTGTGTAAGAGTGATGAAATTACGACTTTCTTTAGCTCCCGAATGCTTCTAAAATAATTTTGAATGCGCTCAGCGCTACGACTTTTAACTCTTGAGGCTGTTAAACTGTCCTTACTTTCGCCGTCAGTTAGCAGCTTGTCTAAACGTATATGATAGGGAGTAAATTTGATAGGGTTTACGCTAAGTTCGTCTTCATCACGTTCTGATTTGATTGGTTCCGAGACTTGAAGAGGATATTCGCTTAATGGTTTTGGCGAATATCCCGAGATCGGTTTTCCGACTCGGGATGACATTTCGAACAATTGGGCTTATAAGTGTTAATCGACCCACACCCATAACAAAATATGCGACGTGTTTTAAGACAATCTTGATAGAGATGTCCTAATTCGTCACAGTTCCAACATTTGATTTTGTCCATCGAACGAATGGCACAAACTTCATTTGATTCCTGGTCGCCTTCAAAATCCTCCTCCGTCTGGTTAATGAATTGAATTTCGTTAAGAGAAGGTCGAGTATTTGTTCGTGGGACGGCTCTATTACGAAATCCTTTGAAAAACTCTTCATGCCTGCGGCATTCAGTGCGTAACGCAGCCAAGGTTGGTGTTGGAACATGCAACAACTCGTGTTTTAATTCCGCCCTAAGATTATGTCGGACCTCTTCCGTTATTTCGGAGTCAGACAACGGATCCCTTAACGCGTCCGCAATCCCTAACATCGAATCTAGGAAGTCATCAAAGGTTTCTGTATTTCCCTGCTTCCGACGTCGTAGAGATTCTTTGATATCGCGGTCTGATCGTTGATCTTGATATCTTTCCTTTAGTCGGTCACACAAACAAAACCAGTTGGTGAGATCGGGAGACCGATGTACTCGCCAATAAAACTTCAATGCCGGACCCGTAAATAATAAGTTTGCAAATTGAAACAACAAATCATAATTTCCATCTAGACACTGATTGGTTAAAATATTCACTCGATATACAAAATCCTCGATAGGGATTTCCCCATTTGAACCGCTAAATTTGAGGTTCCAGTTTGAAATTACGCTAGATACCCTATCTGGTCTGTCTGCTGAGTGATTGCTTAAACGATTTCTTGACGGAGCATTTTCTCGGAAATTATCGCGAGGTGGGTTACTCCTAGACACAAAACTGGGTACTTCATTATCCCATTCGAGTGGAATTTCACCCCGTGATCCTCTACGACTTGGACCCAAATTTAAATTTGCCATCGTGGCACTAATTTGATTAGATATCGACGCTGCCAAGCTCGACATCTGATTTTCTAAGGCCCCTGCTATTATTTGGTGTACCCGCTCTTCTGAGACGCCGTTGCCAGCCGAAGAACTTCGCGTATGGTTAGCCCTTTCGGGATTCTGCAGGGTATTCCGATTTACCCTGGGAATGGTGGTGGCAACTCGATTATTACGAGTGCCCTGCCTGGTCTGAGGACGTGTACGCGGAACGGTGCCTGTATGCGGACTATTGCCAGTCGATGGCACTACATCGATCAACTGTCGGGCCTCACCTGCTTCAGGATTCCCTAATTCGCTTCTACTACATGCTCTTCTGCAGAGTGGACAAGTGGCATTTGTGTCAAGCCAAGTTGTGAGACACCTCAAATGGAATTGATGCCTACATGTGGTTATAGTCCATTCTGCTTCCTCATTAGTTTCATTGCAAATGGTGCAAGTAGGAGATTCCCTGGGCTGTGACAACGCAGGGATATTTTCAAGACTTCGTCTAACCGCCATGATATTGTACGAATATTATAATGGTTACTTTAAATTTGCCTGATAATTTTAGTGAGGTAATGGATGTTTTTTTTGTTTTTTTTTTTTACGTAATTAAATTATATATATGTATCGGTATATTTGATCGATAAAGGTCAATTATCAATTTTAGTTATCAAATTATTATTTATAAATTTTAATTGGGACTTATCCTTCAGAACTCTCGCCATTAGTTAAAAGCCTATTTATTATACTTTATTCTTCCTAGCCAAGGAACTAAAATTATTTATTTAATTTCAAATGTCTTATTTGGAGAGGGCAAAGCTCCGTTCGCCCAAAGCTGTACCATCTCAATCCAAAAATGACCAAAAGATTCTAATAAAATTTAAATTAAGTTCTTCCTTGAAGAGTAATCCGCTTCCAACTTACGAAAACAAAAAAAATCTCAATTCAAGTAGAAATATAAAAATAAAACCGGAATGAAAAATTACTAATGGAGTTTCGCTTGTTTTTGAAGAGGAACAGACTCCATACTTGCGAAGCCTGAGCAATCTCAATTCAAAAAAAACAAAATACCAAAAAAAATTACTATAGAAGCTTGTTTGATGACCTTCCTTGAAGAGGGACACACTCCCAGCTTAGGAGCATGAACAATCTCTATTCAAAAAAAACTAATCAAATAAAATTAAAAAAAATTGACTTTGAATGAAAGAAAAAAAAAAAATACTATTTGGGGGAAGAAAAGGTTAAAGGAAATCGGGCATTGCAACTTTATTTTTTTTTTCGAATATCCTTAAAGGATAATTAAAGCCGCGTCATGCCCCACGTTGGGCGCCATAATTCTGTAACGGTTTGGCACATGTCCTGAAGGTAATTCGATCTACTAACAGGCTCCAGCCGTGCTCAGGGAAAGTGGGAGTGGTTCTTGTACCTTCAGTATGGACATGGTCGTTACGCGAATCGTCGTAGATCGAAACGTAAAAAAGAACTGGGAGAAGGATTCCCAAATAGCATTTTGAGGGGGATAACAAAAACAAAATTCCTTGGCTAAGAGATATGTTCGAGGTGGCTAAATGTTGTTTAACTGCATAGTTGGCAAGATTCCTTCCGGTGCCCAAACAAAAGATCTAGTACAAATTCATTTTAGTTAACGTTATAATTCAGGAAAATTTCTTATAAAAATAATTAACATAATTAAGTATTCATATTTCACAAGAAGGTGGTTTTCATTAACCATAAGAATAAGAAAAAGATATCGAAATTATAATAATTCAAGGGTGATGCTTAAAGATAATAATTCGAATTTGGTGCTTAAGAATAAGAATAATAATCGCTTAAGAATAATAATTAAGGAAGTATTAAAATTAAATAATTAAATGATATTAAATGACAGTATTAAATGATTCAAAAAGTAATAATTATAATTTTAATTGAATGGCTTAGAAATAATAATTCATGGCGTATTCAAAAACGGTTTAAAAATTGATAATTATGGATTTTTAGGTTTTTTTTCTTTTTCAGTTGGTAAACTTTACGTTAGGGTATTTGAATTTCATGGTTTTTTTGTCCCTTCGCTGGGAATAGTTAAGAATGTATTTACGTGGTTTTGTATTTTTTTTTATATAAAAAAAATACATAAAAAAATCCAAGACTCCACAGGCAGGGGGGAGGGGGTTGATGCTACCGGCGGGATTTCAGCGACGGGTCGTAAAAATATGATCCCTGATGCTTGGGGAGATCTCCTGTAGAAAAGCCTACCGCGGCACTGTGGTGCTCACGTTGGATGGATGCCGGGGTTAGGTCAGGTGGTACCTCCAAATCCACTGGCATCGATGGTCATCCAACAGCAAAAAATCCGCTAAACGGGAAAATAAACACTAAGCCAATGCAGGGAATGTCGTGGAGCTTAATATTTTCTCACCTCTATTTAAAAAAAAAACACACTAATAAATATTATATTTTCCACGAGGTTGGGTCACAGGTCTTATTATTTTTCTTCACGAATTTAGTGATCTGCCCGCAGCGAGATTTAGAGGAAAAGTGAACTCAGGTGGCAGACAGGAAATGCCACTTTATGGTTGTCACCTTTTGACAGGTGCATACGCGGGGGGGTGAATTCCAAAACGGGGAGCAGCTGAGGGGGGGTTGAATGTCAGTTGGGGTCAGCTGAGCCTATCGATATCTATTATCAGCTGCATTGGGGTCTAATAGGTAAACAAGAACATATGTTTTTGTTTTTGTTTACTATTTTAAAAAAATTTTAAATGATCTTTTATTTAATTTAATTCAATTCCTCGGTCCAACGAGCGACCCCCACAGGCAGGCTTGAGGATAACATTTAAAAAGGATCTTGAAGCAGATAATATTAAGGAGCAAAGTTTAATATTTTCTAAAAATAATGCTTCCAAAATACAATCCTCTCACCTAAACCTGCTCTAGTTGCTTAAAAACTGTTCAAAACAAGCCAAAGAGGCCAGCAGGGGATGATACAAGCATTGCTCATAGCAATTTCGCAACACTTTGGCAACTCAAAGAATGTTTTTAATTAAATCAAAAAAGCAAACCTGCTCCTGCTCCTGCCTGGCTCGGCTCCTCCCGGCTGCCCTTTTCTGCTTTGCTTGAAGCGGCGTATGGGAAACTTTCGAGTTTCGGGGGAAAATTCATTAAAAATTTAATTTTCACTCAACAAGTTGAAAAATGGAAAGCGAAAAATGCGGCACGGAAAGCACGGCGGCGGGATAGGGAACTCGAGGCTGACCCGGAAAGGTGGTAGAGATAGTAAAGAATGCACTTTGCTAATAAGTTTCGGCGCTTTTCGAATAACAGATGATGACGCTCTAGCTGGCGGCGGAAGCGGGAAAAGCGGAAAAGTTTGTACTGTTTTTTCAGCCACGTGACAGGCGAAAAATATTTTTCCAACTGTTTGTACGGAAGAGGGCCAAGAAATCGAGTTAAAAGGGTGTGGGCTGCTTCAAAAGGGGTAGTAGGACTGCTACCCAACCTTCCTCTTGCCTACACCCCCTCTTATTCCAGTCCTTCGGCTTTAAGTTTGCGCCATTTTTGTGTCAATGTATGCCAAGTGGGGTGCCATCGTGGCCACCACCACTCACCACACCACACCCCCTTTACCACTCCCCTCATTTCACTAAAGTGAAGCCTCGTTGCACAGCAAAGTGTTTGATGTTGTTGCTCTGGCTGCTGCTTGTTGTTGTTGTTGTCGGGCGCCCAACGAGGCGTGCATATGGTTTACATTAGGCTAAGTAGCACGCCCCTGCACACACTGACACACAATACCACAAAAACACCCACGGCAGGATAACCCCTTTGGCGCCTACCTGTAATAGTCACAGTACTGTGGAAAATATTTTACGATAATCCTTAAACTATTTTTTTTATTTTAAGCAAATAACTATTTTTGAGTTTGTTTAGAATTTTTTTTTTTAATTTTAGGAGATTTCTATAATAACTTATAATGAGCAATACAATAGTAGGTTTTAAAGGTTAAAAAAATATATTGTAGCTTTTAAGTGGCCTAACACCCATGATCATAGTTTAAGATAAAATATTAAGTTGAATATCTTCTTTATTTTGACTAGAAAATGAGTGCATCTCTATATTTCTTTTGGAAACTTTCAACCCAGAGGTGCTTATGGTCTGGCACAAGCTCGCTGATAAGCCAGAAAGCTGGGCTGATGCACATGCGGCTCTCGGGGGCCGAGCCACAGAACAAGCCAACGTGCAATATCTGCAACGAATGGAAGAGCTCCCCGGGTAAGTAAAAACTTAAAACTTACAAAAATGTGGCCAAAAGAATAGAGATAGAACGAAATTTGTTCTTGGCTCACTTAACGTATTTCAGGGGGTTGCAGCGTCCTCCGCCCCTCGGACGCTTGCCTATAAAAATTTATGTCTAACAGGGGCAGGAAGCCACAGCTCTCGGTTTAATGGTGTGAATTATATTAAGCGACCTGCACACGCACATGCTGGAAAACAGCTGCTCGTGTGGGAGAGCTCTGGGGCTGGGTGGTGGTGCTGTACTGCGAAAGGGGATGTGGCCACTGCGAAAACAAAAAAGCGTATAGGGTTGTGTGTGCCGCTGATTTGTTTTTATCACAGCTCCCCGGAGGCATCAATTATGCGCTGATGTCAGAAAAGGAACTTTTCCGTAGTGGTGGAAGTATTTAATGGAAGGGAAAGGAATACAATAGGGGGAGTCCTTTGAGGGGGTTCTTAAAGCGCAGACTAAAAAACAAGAGCCACTGCTAAAATTTACTTGAAGAGTTCGGGTGGCAAAGTGTCAGGAAACGGAAAGATTTTCAATTAAATATTTTCATTTGTGGCAGAAAGCAAGACTCCCCCGAAGCATTCCACAGTAATCCCACTGAAAAAAAACACAGAATATATGCCGCAGAAAGGCCTGACTTATAACCAAAAATGTAAATGTCAACAATTGCCAAATAATGTTTTCCTTTCAAGTCTTCTTCATGGTCCCCGACCCTCGGAAAGGAAAATTGCCGCCACCACAGACGCACATAAAACCGATTTTGCGCTTTCGAGAGCACCAGAAAAAAGCACATAAAAAACGAAATAAAGCTGAAAACCTCTTTTAATTCTTTTTTAAGCAAACAAATAAAATTATGCTGAGGGGGAAGGCATAAACACGGCAAATAAATACGCCGATGGGGGAGAGCAGCTCTGCGTTTTCCCCGGGGGGCCTTCAATGCGGCCATTATGACAAGCAGAAAATTTCTTTTGGAAAAAATACAAGAAACACATTTCACATTTCGTTTGCAAAACTCTCCGAAACAGAGCGAGCCTTGCAGAGACACCAACGGGGAGGAAGGTGTGCGGAGGAGTGAGTCCTGGATCGAGGTCCTTTATTTTCTTCCTTTTGTGTGTGTTTAATGAGCTAAGCGGAAGGAAGTCAGTCAGCGACGTCGAAGTTGACGTTTGTAATAAAAAATAAATATATAAAAAAGAGACGCGCTGCGACAGGCCCTCTTTTTTGGGGGAAGTCTCCGAGAAGAGTGCCACAAAAAGTTGAAAATTAGGGAGCGTCGGTCACTTTTACTTTCCATTGCTTTCTAAAAAGATTCCCCGGATTTTCTCGTCGTTTGACGAATCTGGAAGAGGCCTAACACTCTTTCCTATTTAGTTTGCTTGGGAAAAGTAATCATTAAGTATGGATTATTTTTAAATGGAATCAAACACTAAGCGATACCCTCGGCTTATGCAAAACTACAGTGAGTTTAAGGCCAGTTAACCCACCTCAAAAATCCAATCCGGGCCGGAGTCACAAGAGCCACTTCATCCCACTAAGCTCCAAACACTTACGCAAACTGGCAAACCATTTTCCCCAAAGCCCCGAATGACTTAGTTTTCCTTCAATGTAAAACACCAGCTAAACATCCTAAAGTCTCAAGGCATCAGAGTAGGAGGGACGAAAACAGGTAATAAAACACCGCCGTTTAGATATTTGACTTAGATTTTCAATAAAATACTGTGCCAATCTACGCAGCAAGCGCTCCTGACAGCAGCAACAGCCGCCCAAATCTTTTGCATAAGCCAGGACAATCCAATTTCATGGCCAGCCGAGGAAGCCGAGGAAGTATCGTTGCCAAACTGAGGAAATGCGGGCCAAATAAATAGCTTCGGCTGGAATGTAAGCCCGGTTGCCAGCCAGCCGCCCGCTGGAATCGCGTGTAATGCGCTCAATCAAAAGTCAAATGTCTAAAAATATTATGAAAAGCCTTTTTGCCTGCCTTCCGAGCTCAGAACAGAGTGTAGCAGACCAAACCAGACCCATCTACATCCAGGACTTGTCCGAGCGGAGGCAGGACAGCGCCATTCCTCTATGGCAGCGACGAGTATTCCCCAAAGGGTTGCCCTAGTATTTGGCCCAAAAGCTCAGTACAGTGGTTACTAATCGAACAAATAATAGTGATACAGATACAGGGTAGAGTAATAAATAGTGAGTGGCAGTTCTGTGAGATAATAATTAGTTGGTAATTAGTTCTTTTCATATAAAGACCTTAGTATTTAATTAGGTTAAATAATAATATAATTTTAGTTTAGTTTCCAACCACTGTCTTGCGCCCTGTTTAGAATTCATTTATGTATGCTGGCTGGTCTAACTTCGATTTCGTTGTTTGTTTGGTGAGCTTGTGTATGTCTGCTTATCGTTTTTGCCCGAATCGGTTTCGATTTCTTTCATTTATACACTATCCTGGACACAGTTCTCCCCGCCGTGCCCCCAATTCGGTCCCCTGCCCATGTCCTCCAAATCGTCTTTACTTGTTATGCTTTATTCTGGTTCGTTCCTCCTTTTTTTCTATTATTGGCTCCATTTGCTTTTGGCCGGGTTTGTTTATGCTACATTTTGATTTTCTCGGCTCAAATTGTATTTGTTGTTTCTATTTCCTTGGCAGCACAGTCGGGATTTCCATTCCTCCCACTTAGTTTGCATAGTGGCGCCCGACCCGGCTATGTTATATCCTTTTTTAGTTTCCCGTTTTAGCCTCAGCCCTTTTCACAGCCAAGTCCGTTCTGTTTGTTTTGTTAGTTGAGTCGTCCTCTGGAAGTTTATTTGTATTTTGGTTTATAAAGCGTCCTCGCCGTCGCTGTTTGTCCTTTTTGTTGGCCCGGCCAGTGGCAAATGACCCGCCCACCGTCTTCCTGCCACTCTCGCCGCCCTGCACCGAGTTCAATGTCTAAATTTATGTGCAGCCGCAATTTATTTAAATTTATGTGGCTTTTGTCAAATTGATTTCAACGCTGAAATGGGTTGACAAGGTAAATGCCGGGCCAGATGGGCGTTGGCTTTGCGATTTTTCAGAGCCCTGATTGAGTTAGCATTTGGCAAATGGCACACCGCTAAGCGGATAAGGTGGTGCCGGGTAATCAGTAGGGCAAGTGGGTCAAATTAGGGCCAAATAAATGACTGAAGTGAAGTTCTTGGAGGGAAAGACAAGCGATTGGGGCTCAATGCAACTCCTGTCAAAATACTTTCTACTTCCAAACCATCAATATTTATGAGGCCCAGAACAAACAGTAATAAGCAGATTTTATTAGGGGCCTGCTAGCCGAATATAGCCATGGAACACCATCAAGATGGCACGCTAGAGGCGGCTCAACCGGCAGTCATACAAAAAGGACTCATATCAAAATGGCAATAAATAACAAACAATGCTGTCTGCAATTTTCCACTTTATAAAAGAAAAGCCATAAACAAAAGGGCTCCCGCTGGAGGGGGACGGACAAAAACGAGCCCGAAAATTACCATGGATGTTCCTTGTTGCCCTTTTTTCGTAATATGTGGTGGGGTTTCTCCTGGTTCCATTGTTTCCGCGCCGGGCGGCTCATAAATGAAAGGATAAGAGTCGGATTGAGTGGGTGGGACAGGCCATGACTGACAGTTGTTGGGCCTGGTTGGGTTAAGAAGGGGGTGCGCTAAGGGTTAAGGTCTGGACTTGTAGCATATTTCCGTCTCGCAATTAATTAATCTCCAAGGTAATAACGAACAACACCAGCCTGGATCGCAGTGTAGCAATCGTTTGCACTTTTTGTTTATTGTCGATTACAGAGAAAAGAATTATTGTAGTTTTATTTTGAATGTTTAAATGGAAAGCCCAAGTAGGAATTAAAAATAAAATACCCAAACCTCTACGTAACTATTGGGACTATTATATATTAACCAAATGTGTTTATATATTTTATTTAAAAGTTAAGGTTTTTTATTGTGCAGAAAAGTTTGGGGCTTGTATGGCATTCGTCTGCAACTCTCATCAGGCAAGTCATGTGTTTGGCATTTGTGCATTGCCGCTGACGCGCCGTTTTAATTTATGAAAATGTTTTCGCGCAACTGGGAGTCGCCACCATAGCCATCAATGTCACGCGTGAGAGATAAGTGGGAGTGCCACGGGTTAAGGGTGACCCAGGCCGCTGATGCATGCCGAGCATTATTGTGCCTTTGTACTTTTCCATTTTAGGGTTTAATTAAAACACCTTTTTAGACAAGTACAAAGCTTAAGACGATTACTTTGGGTATTGTCATTTTTTCTTGCAAAAAAGCGAAAATTCTTTAAATGCAATAGAAATAAAAGCGGAAACAAATAATGCCTGCAAGTGGCGAAAGTCCTGCAACCAAACCAAAATCCGCCATAAGAAACTCTCGAAAAATGGAGTTAGAAGGCGGAGCGAAGGGTTTCCGCAACAAACCAAAAAAGTTCATTTCCACACCAAAATCAATGAGCCAACAGATGCAGTCGAGGGCCCGCAAAAAGTAAGGCTACACAAAAAACAAAAAAGGATAAATTTGTTGGAACTGTTGCAGAACCAAGGAAATAAATCAACTCACTAGATATTTTCTAATACTTGACATAGTATTCAATTAAAAGTGAGAGCATACAACCTTTCTCACAGTGTACTCCAGGACGGCGGGACACAGCTTGTGGCGGTTGAGAGGAAGGCGAAATAAAAAATAACTATGAGAGGATATCGAGGGAACGGGGAGTGCAAAGCAAGCGCAGCTTTTGTTTTTCCCCAAAAGCATTCAAAGACCGCAAACGCAGTTACACAAACACCACAAAAAGATATACCTACATACGTATAAACATATATGTATATAGAGCATATAGCAGACAGAAAACACCAAAAATGAAAGCAAGGAAATTGTGGAGCACATAGACCCCAAAACTAACCGCAATTTTCGAGGCGCTTGCTTGCAATAGAAAAGCGAATGAATAAAAAACTGGCACATTGGCTTTTACTCAAATAGTTACATTTCTTCAATACCTGAAAACGCAACTAAATATTCAGTTTTTGGAAGGAAACTATTATGTAACTTTACGGTTGATACTAGACCATTTTTCAAAAAAGAATCCTCTAAAATGAATATCCCTCAAAATAAGGACCTGATTAAAGGTCCTTTAGTTTCCACTGTTTGTAAAACGACTCCTTTTTATTAATGCTTCCCTTACCAACCAAGTGTAAGTGCTGCTTTCACTTTCCACATTTTTTCCCAAGCCATTTTTATTGCTTTATATTTTACTTGGGGTGACTACGTTTTTTATTTGCTGACGTGGGAGCCCACAAAATAAAAGAAATAAAACTAAAGATGGTTATAGTCGAGTTTCTCGACTATATGATACCCGGTACTCGTTACTTCCACTACATGCTCTACCATTCTTGAATAATATATATTTCTGTTGCATACTTTTAGAGGCGGAAAAACAATCCTGCAGGGAAGAAAAATAGAATGTTTTATTTAAGTCGTACAATTTTAGTTCAGATTGAAAAACTTATCTGGTTAAGCGACGATTCTTTAATCTTTTGCAACATTCACACTATAAGTAATATTCGAATATACCCTTTAACACTGCTAGTACTGAGTAAAGAAAACGGAAACACGCCATTAGAAGCATTTTTAATTTTCTAATTTTTTTGGGCAAAAACCTTTGGTTATTGATTTGTGGGGTTCATTGATATGTGTTCCAAAGTTAAACTTCCCAGACTAGGGGGGACCAGTCCGGTTCCGAGAATGTGTGATTAATACATTTGGTCAGGCATTAAAAAAGTACACAGAGAACCAACTCAAACTGAACTCTGTTTTATTTGACTTAACCACTTCAGAGTGCCATGTGCCGTGGGTTTCTCCTCCTCGTTCTGCCCTTTTTTATAGATTTTTTTGTATTACTTTTTATTTGCCTGACTTTAAGGACTCTTGAGTAATGATGGCCAGACCAAAAGTGAACTGAGTCCACGGCGGGCGCCCCGCAAATTTGCGGTCGTCCGAGAAAAAGGAAAAGTGCTGACATGTTATTTGTGCAGTTAACGAGCTGAGTTATTTTCCAGGGAACAAACCGCACTTGAATACAATAAAAAATGAAATTAAATAAAACCAACAACAGGAATCGAGCAAAGGGCTGACGCCGACCAGAAAGCTTTTCCCATGCACTTATTCCCCATCAATTTTTGGTTTCTGCTTAACAAATTACCCAAAATGTATCTTGCTGAGTGGGAGTTTGTTATTTGTTTATTTGATTGCCGCTCATTAAAATTGGAATGTAAAATTTATGCATTCAACCCACGCTCTGCTCCAATTAAAGCATATTGTGTTGTTTTTTGGCCAAGATATTAAAAATATGTTTTTTTTGGACAAATAAATAATATAGAGCCAGGGCCAGAGTTTATTTCGCAATTAGTAAAGGCTCACTTTACTATGTGAAAACAATTGGGTGAAAAAATGGATTAAATATTCATGGTAACTGATTAAATTAAATTGAATTATTTAATTTCTCTTTCCATGGCTCAAAATAATTAAACGAAGGTATGTATGATGAAATACTTGCTGATTCCAATGACTCAAGTCCCATGCATTTGACTTGATATTCATCTTTATATTTCTACTTAAAATTCCGGGAAAGGACAAGAAGCTGTCGCCCGTCCCACACGAATATTTAGCATACTTTTTGCAAACATTTCCTGCAACAATAAAGGTGAAAATTATGCAAACACAAAAACATGCATTACTAATACGAATGTAGCCCGAATATAACTAAAATTGCAACTATGCAAATGGCAAGACCGGAACATCTGACGCGAGCTGTCTGCCCAAAAAATATTTCACATATTCTATTAGAGCACTGAGAGAAATATTTACTATTTTCGGACTTTATTAACTATTATATCTTTTTCAAAAACCTATTTTGAAATAGGTATTTTCATGGGTGGCCGGATTTCGATTTAAACAGAAATCCTCACAAAAAGTGGCTGCAGCATTCTCGCTGCCAGGGGCATCCCGGAATGTCCCTGAGCCAGTGGCTAAATTAGCTTCGCCTGGGTCAAACCAATACACACAAACACCACACTGGATGTCTGCAGGTCTGGTGTTCGGGGGGTCCTGGATAAACAAGCAACGGCAAAGGCAAAAAGCAGCAGCAACAATTGAAATGAAACAAACACTGAACAGGCTGCCAAGCCAAAGGTAATGCAGAAGGCTTGGGTTATAAATAGACTGAGGGCGCAGGAGTGGACGTGGTAGGAAGGGACTGCGCGGCGCAGGATGCCAGGATGATGCAGGTGGGTTTTTTGTACAAAGAAACAAGAACAGAACCAAAGAACAGTGCGTCATGATTTGGAAAAGCTCACGCGGGTGGAACTGTCTTAAGGAAAGTGAGTCAAAATTTAGAATATATATTATATATTTCACCGTTATAAATATATCTTTATTATTGTCCTTGGTTTTTTTTTATCACACTGTTTCCGTTGACTTTCGCATTTCAGTACCACTCTACAAAAGCCACACAAAAGCTGCAAGGACATCCCCTTACAATACTCTCATGTGCAGGTATTATTTGCTTACACGTCAAAAGCTCATCCTCACACCCGAAGGACTCTTCCCCCCACCCATGGCCACTTTAATAAATGAAAAACCTCTCAGTGTTTTGTTTGTTCAGCGTCGCTGGTCTACGTTTCAGCATTTCTGTCGCAAATTAAAAAGAGACTCGTTTCACTTTCAGCACACAATTCCTCCGTTGGGGATGATTGCTCATAGCCGTAATTATATGGGAGCCCTCTGGTGACGATTTCCATTATCTGCGGCTCATCGGCACATCAACCCATCGCCCGCCGGCGCACTAATTTGTGCCACATGCAAATGCAACATTTATCCCGGGCTAATTGCAGTGCAACACGCGCTTTAAAGTCAATGAACGATTTGGAATGCGCCGCCCGGCTCGGCGGCAATTGCAGGCACGCAAATGTCAAAGCTTTTTTAAGAATCCATAATATGCCTAGGGGGGCACCTCGAAAATAGCAGCAGACGTAAATCGTCAAGCCAGTAAACATAAAATGTCATACTCGGCGGGCTATAAAGGCGCTTTTCTGCCTGTATGGCAGAAATAAAATTAAATCTCTAAGTAGATTAACTGCCTAAGTAGGAACACTAAAACGAATTAAATTTTTATTCCCAACAAAAGCCAATGTTTGCCAACCGATTCCTTGAAGGACATTTGGGAGGGAGGTGGCTGTCAAAATGGCGCCTACCTTTGGCGCCAACCATTTGCATGTGTGCCGACCAAGGGGTCTGGAGAAAGGGAAAACAAATAACAAGAACCCTTTACGGGCCACAAATCAAAAGTGGAAACATGAAAACAATATGTCAAATGATATTACACATTAAATTAGTTAGGTCCCCAAACAAATGTGTAGGAAAGCAGCCGCCTGGCGTATGTCTGCGGGAGTGCATGTCTGGGTGTTCGTGTCAAGGATGTGCTCGGGAACTCGACTTTCCTTACACCTACGGCCGCCCCACCTTAAGCTGATTTCCCCCTGCTACTTGGCTGGAACACTCTTGCGCCCAGCAGCAATTTGTCACGTGACATTCTCCTTTGGCCAAAAATTACAAATGTTTTTATTATTCGCGTTTGTTTTTCGGCTTTGTGTTGCATGCCTGCCCGGAGGCGTTGCCAAGGTGTGTTTACTTTTTCCGATATTAGGGCATATTTACTTCCATATGCGAAGCCCCGGAGGAGCATATCATTTTGTACTTAGTTTAAAATAGTATTAAGTGCTTCTATTGCCTTGGCATGCATTGATAAACTTAAATGTTACTCTTGTGTACGACTTAATGGATTCGCGTTTCCCTAATGACTCAGTTGCCTACTCATTTCTGCTAATGAATCGAGATGAAATTTAAAAGCTCTGCGTTCCGTGCAGTGGAAATCATGCAACGTGGTAGGAGCGCGGAGGGGCAAGGAACAAAAAGGTAAATAGCCACAATGGTGATTATAACTTCACATGCCAAGGAAGTGGCTCTGGCCAAGTAGGCGAAAATTGCGATTTTATTTGGTTAATTGACTCCGATTTGTTAAAACAAATTTTATAGCATACATTACAGCGTTGCTGATAAATCAAATTCATGAATATGATTTTAGTTATAATTATATTTTGATTATTAAATGAAGGACTACTTATACAGTAAAATTACAAAAATATGTGTAAATTAAATGTGTGATAGGTTTATGTGTAAGAATTCTGAGGGATATTTGAACCGAAATGTTTGGAATTGCTATTCTAAGTTCACCTTTCTTAGCAGGTTAGAAACCTCTGATGAAATATTATAACCAAAAACTACAAAAGCTTCTTAAAATAAACACAAAACATAAAAACGAATGGCGACATGAAAACATCTAATATAGGAGCGTTTCTGATGTGGAGTTGAGTTGATGTGGAGGATAGGATCATTATACTTTCACTCGCACTCACCTATCCCGCAGGACTATTTTGAACTCCGGCTGCGAATCGTAGTCGCTATTGTCGATGAAGCCTCCATTCCGCTCACGCTCACGCTCCCTTTCCCGCTGCTCGCGGTCACGCTCACGCTCCCGCTCCCGCTGATACTCCTGCATATTGGCCAGCTGCTTCTGGAAGAGCTCCTGCTGGGACTGCAGCATCTCGTGGTGATCCTGCAGGGCGACCAGCTGGGAGAGCTGCTGCTGGTAGGTCGACTGCTGCGGAGGGTGGGGCGAGGCGGGGCGAGGTCGGTGGTAGGGGTGATGGTGGTTGTGGTGCGGTTGGTGATGGTGGATTTGGTGTTGGTTGTGGTGAGGGTGGCGCGGCAACGATCTACTGTGGAGCTGCTGCTGCATCTGATGTGGTTGGTGTTGCTGTGGCTGTTGTGCTTGTTGTTGGAGGTTGCTTGGGGTGTGGTGACTCGGGTGCTGTGGGTGGTGGTTGTGGCTGCTCTTCAGCTGGGTCAGCTTGGTGTCCACCTCGGCCAGGCCGAACTCCAGTTCAGCCTGCGCCTGCTGCTCGTAGGCCTGCTGGGCCTGCTGCAGTCTTTCGCGCTCGTTTCTCGGCGAGTTGGCCAGCTGCTCCGCCGGCGGCTCAATCTCCACAGCCGAGTAGTCGTAGTCGAGTCGGTGGTGGTGGTGCAAGGCCTGTTGCGTCTTGCTCTCGGCCGAAACCGCGCCCGTTCCGGGCGTGGCGGCGGCGATCTTCCCGGCCAGGGCGTCCAATGAGCTTAGCATTTCGTCTCCAACAGATGAATCGATTAATCCCACTCGATCTCTGCCTATCGTCGCACTCCTTGTGGATCCTCAAAGACTTCTTCCTTGTGTTGCACCAAGCATATATGCTGCCTTGAGTTCTCGCTATCAGATCCGTGGATCGAGCTCGAAAACTGCCGTCGCTGTCGTCAAGCTTCTAAGGTGTGTTTTGGGGGCCTTCTCACAATGTATTTTGGAATATGGAAATAATTTTCATTTCTATTGTTAACTATGGCTAATAACTTTCCTGAAGGAGAAGTCGGAGGCAAATTGCAATGGATTAGTAAGTTAAATGGATATTTATTAGTAAAGGTAGATAATGAATGGAGGAGGCGACCTTGACAAAGCATGCAGGCTACACGTATCTGTTTGCTCGGTGGCTCAGGTCAGCTACATTTCACTCAAGTCCTCCCAAGCCCCACCACAATGCACACTCTTACACACACACCCCAACACTCGTACACCTCCATGCCCCACACAGCTTCTGCGTTTCCGACTGTCTGCCTGTAAAGTGTGGTCGTAAAATGCAAACACTTGAGCCAGAAAAGGGCCAGCTTGAAAGGCAGAAAGGGTTTCCCTCCTCAAGCTGGAGTGTTCATGCCTCTCGCAATGTGCAGTGTAGGTTCTGTGGGCCCCCAGGGGCTCAAGCCGTTGCTGCTTTGGGGTCAAAATAATTGGGGGGACATTCAAATGAAGAAAATAAAGAGGAATGCTAAAGCTAAGCATGTTTAAAACCCAGACGAGAGTAGTGGACAGTTGTTTAAAGTTTCTTGGCACCAAACATGCATTTTCACAAACCCATTTCTGAAATTATGGAAAAACTTTTGCCTAAAACAGTTTGTCAGAGAGAAGGTACAACGGCCCTTGCATTCAACCATCACCCTGTACCTTTAGCCAAGCTCCACTTGACGTCTCCAATAGATTAGGAATCTTTAAGCCAAGTTAAACTAACAACATCTTTGTTTACTTTGAAAGTAATCCAATTGTTGAGGAGCTCGCTTCTCCATCCTTCAGTCAAGATTATTTGTGGATTATCCAAGGGCCGGGCAATGAATGCAGATTGCAATACTTTTGTGGCCGGGGAGGGACTCTGGAGAATTCCGGCAGAGAACTGAACTGAACAAAGATGGAGAGGCGGCCAAGCTGACCACACACTTCATCCTGGCGTCCTAAACTCTGTTATCCTGCAGTTGCAATCACATATCCTTATCTGCACTCACTCTACTCAACACCTGAAACGTCTTCAATCAAATTTGCAGCTAACAACAACATGTCTTTGTTGCAGCTGAAGTTCCAGGGTGATTTTGTATCTAAAAACTACAATCTTGGCTTAGTATCCTTCTAGAGCGATGATAGAGTGAGTGCTACCCACACCCACTTTAGGGTTTGTTGCAAGACATACTGTAAAAGTCAACTGAATGCACTGGGCAGATCCAACCACATCCCTTTCACTCCAAATCCAGCTCTGTCCCACTTCGTCGAGCTGCAACTTTAAGTAGTTCGCCCTGCCTCCTGCGCCATCCGGCAGCAATGGTTGCATTTGAAAGGAATTTGCCTTTACAAGACTTTACTCTTTGCAATTTACACGCGTCGTGCGCCCCTCCACGAGCCCACAACTGCATCTAAAATATATTTGTATATGTGTTTGTTCGGCTGTTGCCAGCAGTTGGCTTTTGTAAACGTTACTTCCTTATTACATGGCATTATACTATTGCAGATATATACTGCAATGGAGACGGGGATGGAGATGCAGATAGGAAGAGCTTGTTAAATGTTTTCCAGGATGTTTACTGAGGCAGGACGTCTTGGCAGCCGCAGAAGGGGAATAGAACGAGATCTTTATGCCAGTAATTAGCAAAGCCCAGCCCGGTCTGGCGGATTAATGTGCAAAGTTTAAAAGGTTTATTAAAAATATTCCTCAAATTTAAAGAGCCCCAACTAATGAAATCTCTGGACGCACAAAAAACGCAACCACTTAATTAGGCATTCAGCTAATTGCATTCAAAGGATATCTGGCTCGCCCCAGAGCCCAGGGCGCAGCGCCAGACAGTCGGAGAAAGCCTTGTCTTTTCGTTAGGCCTGGCATAGTGGCGCTTGAAAAGGCTTTAAGTCTAAGCTCCGTCTTTGTGCGAGTTATCAAAACTAGCAAGCCAGTAAAATATAAGATGGATGGTGCTGGAAATGAAAAAATAAGTCGCCGTGGAGGAGAGCACCCGTCATGACGAGCGCGCCATAACCCGAAAACATGAATCCTTTGGCGAAAAATGAATAAAGTGAAATGGCTAGAGCCAAATGAATATGCTTCCCGTCGCAGCAAAAAAGGATGTTTGCGAGGAAAAAGTTGATAAGCGGTGACTGCCAAAGCTCTGCAACACCCTGGATGAGAAACAGAGGCGAGTGGGAGGAGACTCGTTGGATACTGATTTCTATATGGATGAATAACAAAATATAACTTGATTTTCAGCAACAGAAATCGTAGTAAAACTTTCCATCTTCTTAAAGCTAGAAGACGGGGACATCTTGGATAGTTTCTAAATAAGTAAATATTTAAACAATACTCGATTACCGAACGCCTTTGTCCCATGATTATAATTATTTTCGATGATGTAAGCAAACATTCCTTTGGCTAAACACTCAGCCCCTTCAGAGGCCTTTCAATTAATGTCTCCCCAAGCAAAGAATGATTTAAGGAGAAAATTATGCGCCGCCCAGAGCCGAGAAATGCATAAATTGTAGGCGGACAATTCAATAAACAATGCAAGCTCGGGCATTTATCCACAAATGGGTGCTTGAAACTGAAGCATTGTCCAGCGAATGAATCGACTGACAACAAAACTATGTAGAGGATGCTCCAGAAACATCAAATTTGTAGTCTCAGGCTGGTACATTCGATCGATTTAAATTCAGAAATGGTCTTTCAGGCTTGGGCAACAATCAAAGCCGCACAAAGATCTTAAATCTTAAAGCTTAAATGAAATATGGCGAGCAATGGGTGCCTTTCTGGCTAAGAAGTAAAAAGTCTTAACCGCAGTAACCCAAAGTCACGACGAACGGGAGAAAGCAATTACTTTCTGCTTTGCTTGTTGCTTCTCCTAGAAGGCCGCACCACCCACGCCACCACTTTGCCAGCCGAAAAGTGGGTATAGAAAAGTTTTGTGGCCCTGACAGCAGTTTATGCTACACTTGCTCCGACTCAAACTGTCAATATTTTACTTCGGGACACACAGCCAGCCACAACGGCAGCTTTCAGTAGCGGGCCAGCTCGAGGAGCTGCCACATCATTTGCTATAAATTTACTCCATGCTCTGTAACGACCAGAACAGAACAACAACTTGCAAGGGTGGTTCCGGGTCGAAAATCACCAAATATATTGTATCTCAAAATTTAAAATAGATTTAGTGATAATTTCTAAAGAAATATTGAATTAAAAAATGAGAAACTTTCTCTTGAAACATTTTTATATTTTAAAATCCTTGCTTTATTTTCAGGGCATTTTTGGGGAATATCTTTCTGTGTAAATGCCAAAATGAGACTTCTGGCCAAAGCACCCACTCCCTTCAAACCAGCGCCCGATCTGGGCTACAAATTTTGAGGTCAGCCTGAAAAGTCTGGCATAAATCTGAGAACAAACTACACCGGGGCAACCGTCTCGGACAGGACGTTGCCTCCTCGGGCAGCTCTGGGCGGACTTTGAACCCCATGTTGATGCTGGTAATCAAGGCATTAAGTGTGTTTACTGTTTATTTTATTAGACTTTAAGGCTTAATAGCTTATTTCGAGAGCGATTTGGGCCCGGCTTTTGTTTCCCAGCCCCCGGGTTCGACCTCACCCATTCGAGTATTTAATTAAAGTCAACTTTGATTTAATTAAAAGTTCTGGCGTTGGCCCAATATTTTGCTCATGAATTATTTATGCCAGCAAGTGCGCCAAAAAAGGAGCCAACTGATTAAGCCAAATAAACATAAAAAGGGGCACAGTCCAAGAATTGCTGATGGTGCACGAGAGTAAGTGCGACAAGTTGCAAGTTTGCACCGCAAAATAAGGAAAACTCTTACTCTCATTAGCGAGAAACTTTGTCCTGGACAGAGACTATAACCTTCCCTATTTTCCTTAATACTACTCTCCTTTTTGAATAGCGAACTTTTTCGCTTAACTTTGTTTTTTCCGTTTTCTTTCTACTTTCTCAGTTTTCTTTTTTATTTATCTGCGCCAGTACTTGGTCAATTTCGTGGTCAGTTTCACAACTTTGTTGACTCCTTTTGGAATCGACTGTCGTCCACTTTCTCCTTTTTTCCACGCAACGTTAATCTGTCAATTTTCGCCAGAGTTTTCAGCAGTTTTGTTTATCTTTTGGAGGGCACACTATCAGACAGTTTTGGAGGACGCATTGTAGAGAACAGAAACAGGAATAATGGAAAACTAAAAATACTAAAATACCATACCATACTTTAAAAGATGGGTTTCTTATTGGAAATAAGACTTATAAGACAAGACTATAAGAGTGAATAATAAACCCTTGTTCCGTTAATAAAATAAGGGGAGTACTGAGTGCGATGTGTAGTTTTAGAACTAGCTCTAGACCCAGTATAAATATTGAAACAGAAACTGAACGAGTTTCAAACTCTCACCGAAGGAACAACAAAAATATGAAAGAGCAACGACGACTCGACTCGGTAATAATTTTTATTTATTTTCTGTTATCTATTTGGCCGAAAATTGCAAACTGCAAAATGGCCAGAAGAACAAAGCATGAGTCGGGTCTCATGAAATTTATATTGGAGGGTGGGTGGATTTGGTTGCAACCCCATGGGCGGACAGAACTGCCATTGTTGTGTCAGTTTCATGCTAGTACTCCCAACCACACATAGTATTCACATTCGGCTGGGCGGCTGGTTGTTTATGCAAATCTCAAATGGCTCGTAAAAGTAAATGAACATATAACGAGAGCCAGCAATACCGCAACTTGAAAAAATTTTGTATTGAAAATAAGTTTGCAGCTTGGGGATTCGAACTAGAATTTTTCCCAGAAAGTCCAAATATAAATAAAGTAAGCCATTTCCATTGGAAGTCCCTTCCTTCATTCAGAAGCAAACCCCTCCTGTACGACATGTCCAAAGCAATTAACACATTGTCTACCTTTTTAATGCTTTGAGCCAAAAGGCAAAATGCCAAAACACTTTCGACTTTTGTCATCGTGGAGAGGGCAAGAGCACAAAACACAGCGGGTTGCGTGCCTGGCGATCGCAAACTGTACGATTTTATATCAGACCACTCTCCAGCTTTTATTGGCCCAATGTCCAAGGTGGGGAAAATTTATGTGGCCCATGCACGCAGCTAGCGGCACATTTCTCATTTAACTGCCTCCACCATTTGCTAATTAATACGAGAATTCGACGCTCGAACAACTAAATATTTCCTTTTTTGGCCTGTTTTTCGGCCACTAGAAGAATGTCCGAATCAATTTGTGCGGCGCTTGCTTTTTTTGACTTTGGCAACGAGATTTGTGCTTTTACGACTTTTGGCATGTCCCGCTGAGAGGTGGCCCCTTCCCGGCAATGACTGCTCGTGTGCTCATCAGGACACGGAAGTGGATTGGGGTGGGAAGGACATAGTATCGCTTAACTTCTGACCAACTGCTCACGCAAAAATATGTGTACGAAATCAAATTAATGGCGGCTCGTTGATGTTTTATTAATTTATACAGCTTTGCCCCTCTGGTCGGGGTTCTCCAAATAAATTATATTGCTCATACGACGCGTGGTTTCCATTATTGAGTAATTAAATACTAATTAAAGCGAAACCCGAGCCATTTCCCGAAACTTTAAACGATGCCTGCTAACGAGGAATTAGTGGAATTTTTTCGAGTATCCTAAAAAATATGTATGAATCTGATCAGGCAAGCTTTAAATAGCAATTAAAGCCAAAAGCTAGACACGGCTAGACGACTCTATCCTAGTTAATTGCTCCTCGGTGATTTAAACTAGGTTCTGCCAAAAACCAGACATCAGGGGCATGGGTCATAAGTGACACTTGTCTGGCTTTCGCTTCCAACTGGAAAACTTCTGGTAGCTAATTACTTTTGGATGCTGCCAGAGTCCCTTGAGGTAGGCTAGGCTTCATATACATAGTCTACTGGATTGATAAATGCAATAAACTTTGACAACATCGCATTGTCGGTGGGTCAGGTCGCACTTCTTCCCATGTTGATAAAAATTCATATATGTACATATTTTAATTTTTTGCACTCGCTCGTTTGTTTTTCCTGTAACCATTTTTGCTTTTTACCGACATGTCACTCAAACTGTGTGACGTTCGATTCTGTTTGCCCGACTTCCTGTTCCCTGTGTGGTGTTTGCTCTTGTTGTATAATATATCCTATCATAATCTTCACTGACACGCGATGTTCTGTTGCCGTTCCCGGTTTTTATACATATATCTTGTCTTGGTTTTTTCGGAGCGGCTATCTTCAACTGCATCGTTTTTTATTCCCTTGTGTCAGTGTGTTTTTGTGTGTGCATCACTTCAAATATTGTTGCGACCCATCAATTTGATGTTGTCAATTTCGTGAAAATTTATTGTTTGCTGCTCTCGGAATTTGACATTGTCATGCAGTTCGTTAGCCGTTTCTGGAAGGTTATGATGTATTAAAAAAAGTTGACGGACCATCGCTCGGACAGGCCGGACGAGATAATGTCACAATGAGATTAAGTTATTTCTTGGTGGGATAAGACATTGCAGGAAGTATTTATAGACCTCAGTCTGCAATTGCCATATAGCATTGACATGCCAATATTTGCACTCCGTTTTTGGAACATAAAACTTCCAAACCTCCAAAAATATTCCCTGTTCAAACGCACCCCATTTTCCCCTCAAAGTTCGATTTGCAGTCCGCATTTAAATCTTTCCTGTTCGGGGGCCCGGGCGGTCGGTGTTGGTGTGCATCTGGTGTGCTTATCGGGTCTGCCATAGGTTTTTGCCAAATAAATATTGTGTGCAGCATTCGCACATAAAATACACAAAACAAAAAGAAAACGCCCGAACAGAGCCCGAAACACGCAAAGAAAACAAAAGACCCGAAAGATATTGGGAGAACACACAAAGCTGTTGACATGCGGAGGATATTCATGGAGTGGATGGATGCAGCAGATACAGATACGGATTGAATGGGGGTTTTTGGTTTGGTGGATTCCCCGCATCGGATTTTGTTTATTTTCGGGCTTCATGTTAATTCGTGTGTAATAGACAATGTGGCCGAAATCAGCAAAAAGGCCAGGAGAATCCGCCAAAGAGTGCAGGTGAAACTGTTTTCCGTTTTCCCTTGTTCGACTTTGTGTCGGCCCGTCGCACGGCTATCAAAGTGGTGTCCTGTGTTTTGCACACAATCTGCAGGTGTCCTGTGACTTTGACCAGTCACCGGACCCTCCGCATATATTTCGTTATCTGTCCTGTCGCCTGTCCGGTTTTGTCTGTCCAAAAACAAAAATATTATCAGCCCTTCTGTGTACTCAAGCGAAATAAAAAAGGACCTTCTAAATTGAATTAGTCTGTGGAAATGCTGAGATTTGTAGGACTCGATTTTGCAGCTTGAATTTAATTTACTTTGGAGAGCAATGCTGCCTGGATTAGGCCTGAATAATAACAGAAATGCGGAGCGTTTTTATTCCCTGCCATCCAATATTAATTGCTTGTTTTCATGGCAATCCTATAGGTACAATTTGTGAATACAGGCGGCATTAAAGCTCTGCCAACTTCTTGCTAAACTGAACTACATCAATAATTGAATACAATAAATGTGCTCCAGAACACAGTGCGTATGAGTTATGTTGTCGTTGTCGACGTCGCCGTCGTTTGTCGCTTGTTATTATGCCTCATAAATAACGCATTTATGACACGGACACACGCACGGCCAGGACACATTACAATGAACCCACACACACCAGTGCAGCCACAGATTTCCAGACACACACTCGACACACACACACTGGAGCATGTGCGTGTCCGACTCATTTGTTTGGCTGCATGTGGCTCTCTATTAGCAGCTTTGATATGCAAATTCTGCGTCTACATAATAAAGTTGCGCCAGATTTTTAACCCCGCACTAGCCATCATAAAAACACACATCCACACACTATAGTCCTGCACCAACACTCACGCAGGGCACGCAGGGACACTCTAACGCAAATCCTAATAGTTTAATATGCTTATAATTGCTGCCTGAAATGTATTGTGCCAGTAGTTTGTTTCCACTGCAGTCCCTGCTTTTTAAATATTTTATTAATTTCCTATATGTTGTTGACCATTTAAATTTTCGTCGACGCCGAGCGCTGAGTGCGTCTGACAGACAGACAGGCATTGTTTAGGCCTCCCGCTCCGCCGGTTCTGATTTATGTTTTATGCATTTTACCAAATGAATTTCATTTATGGCAGAATATTCTATTCGTATTTATATACAAATATTCGCTGTCAGGAGTACTTATTTCGCCTCGACGGAAGTGGCGAGCGTTTGTTTGGTTTGCGGGAATTTTTCAGAAATCGTTTTTGTCCGAGCGCGTTCATTCTGAAGGATATCAGACTATTCATGGGCTGGGGAATAGTACATTTAAAAACAGATGGAGATGCTCTTTAAATACCTTTAACCATTTCAAATTCCATGCATTTTTAATTCAGGAAATTGGTTAAGGATTTTTGCAATGCAAAGGCCTAATTCGCAACGCCAATAATTTATTCAATGATAGACTAATGATTTAGAAGCTATTAATTTTTAACCTAGGTAATAAAATGTGATACAACGATTACTGTTTAAACTACGCGGATGTTCCCTAGAGCCAAAATAAACACATTTCCCCATCCGTTCTAGATGTAAAATTTAAAAATGCTCAACTCGCTTTCACTTGCACAAATTCAATCCTGGCTGTAGGCGGCCAGAGAACTTGGCCCAATTACAGCCGAAACCGAGCACAACACAACATCACGCCGATGTTGTACCGCGCTAGACGCCCAAAAGTCGGCAAATGTTTTTTGTTTGCTCTGGTTCCTGGGACTGGATTCCGAGTTCTGGAATCTGGTTTGGCAGTTAAACCGCACTTGCGGCAGTCACCTTGTCTGCTCTGCGTCCCGCCCTCGCTTTTCCACTTTCCGCCTTCGTGGAGAAGTGGTGGGACGCTGGGTGGCAGGAGGATATGCCTCGTCATAAATTTCACAATTTCTGCATGAAACTCAGCTGCGCTCTGGCTCGACTTTATTGCCGCCAGTCTCCGCGACTCGACTCTAGACCTCTTCGTAGCTGTTTCCCTGCTTTTATATATGTATAAATTTCAACCTGAATGTCTTAATAAGGTCTCGTGGCCGTGCCAGATAGAGACTTTCCCGCGCCTGAGAGGCCGTGCTAACGTCTTTATGTCAAGGACACTTTTATGCCTCCCACAGCCGTCGGACAGCGACGGAGATTAGATTCCAGTCGCTGTTTTTACGCCCAGATTTGGCTTTACGACCTGCGGCATTTATTTCGAAAATATTAACAATATAGTGAGAGAGCCCTGCAGTGTGAATTGAATGAGTTGAGTCCTCCTATGGGTGCAAAGTGTTAGTTTGCTTTTTCACAAACTAATATTTGAGGATCCTATTCGGTTTGTAATTTGCTTCACTTGCTTGTTGACTTAATGAATCTCAGTTAAGACAATTTGTCCTTCCCAGGACTCGCCCAGCCCAATTAGCGCACATCTTCAGCAACAGCTCTTGCCATGTGTCCTCGGCGGGTCATGTCTTTATTAAATGCTCTCAATGCCCGAACATCTGCCAGGACCAGATTGCAGGAGTCTATGACCACCCCTCCGCGCCTTCGAAAAGTCCTGCCCGGACTCAAGTCTCTTGTGAGCTCCGCGTGTGTTCGTAATTTAATAAATTTAATGAACATATGCCACCAGAAAGCAGGCTGAGATTGAGTCCGGAGCGGAAAAAGATGTCCGCCCGAGGAAAGCACAAGCAAACTTAATGTCAATGGGCACGCAGACACACACTGGCCTAGCCTTGCCTGTCCTGGCTTGGCCCGGGCACGGGCCCCTGGCCGAACAATTTTTCAATGTTTCTCTAGAAAAATATACATAAAGACACACAAAAGTCGGGGGATAAGTGGGCGGCCAGGGCAGAAAGATTATGTAGACATGTTCCCACTGACTTATGATTGATGTCTTTTGTTATTGTTGCCGCTTTTATGTATTTCTCATCTCATCCTCGCCCTGTCTGTTTCTTTATTTTTTTGGTTTATTAGATATAATATTTTAGTGGCCTTTTGTGCGAGTGCTGTGTGCTTGGTCCTGCGCCCTCTCCGCCATTTGATGCGCTCCAGCAGACATGTGTTTACTCCTGTTTCCGAGTGCCAAAGTGGGCATGGGGCCGGGCATCAGGAAATACACATTTTATGTTCATATTTTTCTCTGTGCATAACAAAAGGCGGCACTCAAATGACTCTTTATTTTCCCCCTCTATTCTCCCATCCCCTTTTCACTAAATTATGTTCCATAAGCTCATCGTCCGCTTTCTTGGCCCTTTAACAATAAATGTTTGCCACATTTTTCTTACCATTTTCATGTAAATTGATCATTTTATGTTCAAATTTTTCGCTCCTCCGCCTGCTCCGGCCTCGGTTTTACTTTTGTTTGCAGAAATTGTTTATTTTTATTTATATGGTATATGGGCGGGTTTAATTGGCCGCACACACAAGCATAAAAAGGGGCTGGAATGTGAGCAGAGGTCATAAAGATTATGTTAATGCTCCTAAAAAATGCGATCAAAATGTTTTCAGACAGATACGGCAACTAGGGGAGCAATAAATCACTTAGGCTATTTTCCTGACCATATTCCAAAGGCTAGGAAGCGTTTTAAATAATTTTAAGCAAAGGATAAAGAATAAATATTTAAGATTTTTGCCTTAAAAATTATAATTTTTCATCAAATTTTATTCAAAATAAATTAAATTCCCATTTTTATTATATGGTCTTCGTTAGATCCATTGAATTATTGCTGAAGACTGTAGTTGCAGGTGGCGGCGGTGGTTGTTCGATATTACGACTTAAATACCGCTGAGTTCAGCACAGCTGACAGTATAGTTAATAGCTGGCCATCACACCTATATATCACAGGTGTTATATGTAGTATAAGGTTTTTCGATCATTTAATAAATACTTTAAAGCTTTTGTCCCGTGAAAATATATTTATACAACAAAGTAAAATATAATTTTAAAAACATGCGATGTAAATAAGGGTATCTGATTCTTCTCTTGGCCAGGTTCTCAGTTCTTCCCTCATGTTACTGTTATTTATTTGGCTCAGATGGTACACAATTTACTGGCCATTTTCGCTGCATTTTTTATGCTTTGCATTGCGGTCGGACTTTCTGCTCCCTTTGTTGTTTTCGCTGTTGAGGCGCGTCAGCTGACGTTGGCATATATTCAATACATTTTCTTTATGCCTGCGAACTAATTTGTTTACTGCCGGAGCCCTATACACCCCCCTGGTGCAGAACCCCGCCTTTTTTGCCCGCCTTTTGGCCAAACATTTGTGCCAGCTGGCCAAACAGTTGCCACAGTACACAAAATTATTCTCCGTTTGCGGACATCACAATTTTCAAATGAATTTTTAAATTCAAACTGAAGAAACTTTTTTAATTAAATGTTTCCTTTGGGCTGGCCAGCACTTTTTAATGCCTGGCAGCTTATCCGAAACTTGAACAATTAGAACAATGCAGAAGAAGGCTTCTCTCCTTCGTCTCTCATTATGCATCCTTGGCTTTTTGCAGATTTTCTATACGAAAATCTATGATTCTATTTTTCTATGATTCCGCAAAGACAGGGCTTCCAATTTTGTATTGGGGTTTGATTTACTTGGCCAAGGCAGAAACTAAAAGTCATAAAAAGTAGACCCACGTAAATTTTTACGTGAAGAGATTAAAATGAACGCCGCACAATATCTGAGAGAACAGCATGTTTTTATTTCGTTTATTGTTAAACAATTTACAGGCTTAGCCTCAATCGCTGAGCGAAAATGTTTTCATTTACATCGCAAACGCATTCGAGGCCATTTATTAATTAACTATAAAACAAAACTCTCCTGCGCTTTCAATTTAATTATTGGCAGAAAAAAAACAATATTTTACAGGCGAATTAATTTTTATATAGAAAACAATGTTTATGTTGTTCGATTTCATTCTGTGGCCGAAACGAGGGCAATTAGCGGGAAGCAAAAAACGCTGCCACGCTGCCCGATGTGGCACACTTTTTCAGGCAGTTAACCGCGCCAAGCCAGCCCCACAAAATAAAGCCTTTAATTGTTGGCATGGATTAAGGTTTCACGGTGCGTATACTTAATGCAGGCGAGGTCGATTCGTATTCATTTTAAAGTGTGATATTTTCCGAATATAGTTCCGAAAAATATCGAGGAGATCTTTATTCGAAATAGGGCAGTTGTTGCATTCTACGAAAATATGGAAAATTAATAGATTGGCGTTAAACGCAATTCATTGAAACGGATTGGACATTAACGAGCAGTCCTGCGGTAGCATATTTTGCAATTAAATTCGCAATGGAGGAGAAGAAACTATCTGGCATAATTGCACCGAGCAGTGAAAGCTGGGAAGCGGATGTTGTCAAATGCCCGTCACGTGCAGTCCCGTCTCAACAACTAATTGAAAGCCAGACGGAAGAAAAGTAAACAAAATTTCCATGCCCGATACCCGAGAAGGACGTTGCCACTCGGCCTATAAAGGATAACGAGGCGAAGGAGCAGGAGAGTATAAAGGAAAAATGGAGCACAGCTGCCGACTGACGATGAGGCGGCGTCGGTGGCGACGTCCTTGCTCATCGTTATTATCCTGTTATCTCTCTAATAATGCCTCAGAGAGTTTGTAATTAAATTTTTCAAACACTGACGTTGTCGGGAGTGGCTGAGGCTGAGACCGAAGCCCAGATGCAAAGATACAGGACGAGACACAGATGCAGGGCGGCGGGCGAAGGACTCTGCGGCACACATAAAGAACGTTACGCGCACGAGTGCCACTAGTTAGTTAGATAATAACGCTCAACGGAAGCCGTTCAAAGCGGAAACGGAAGTGAAGTTAAGCGCACTGCTAAACAGATACTCCAACAACATAGGACAGGACTACCGGTAGAGAGACGAGGGAACCCAATAACAAAACGAAGCAAGGCCACAGCTGCTGACGGTCTATGAGGAGAAATGAACAAATCCGATTGAAAGCGAATCCCAATGACTGGGATTGAATTAGCTGCACTTTCTATACGTTCAGCTGGAATAATTGCACAAAACCGGACTACATTGCTCGGCTCTATGCTTCCTATTTTTAAATTGGAAAATAATTACTGCATGCAGAAAAACCATAAAAGGTTTAATCATTTAATAATAGCTGAAGAAAATTAAAGCCTTTACAAAAAACCACTCTAAAAACATCCTTTGACGGATTATGTCGAAATATGCATTGATTGCTATCCTTTGTAATAATAGCGGAAGTGCTTCTTGTTTTTTCCAGCCAGCACTAGCTTTTTATGTGGCAGCTTCCCTCCCCATCTGGCGGGAATTAGTTACGTAAAGGAGGTAAGAGGCAGTCTGGCTCTCCCAGTGACTTCCCTCCTTTTAAACCGCAGACCGCCAACACAACAGTCAAGTCACGTCAAAGGCAGCCTGTCTCCCTCCGACCGCCAGGACCTCGTTTCCCCACTCTTTCCGTCTGCGTATTTCATTTCACTTTGAATTCGCCCGATGTTCTATTTAAATGGTTACGTAATTGCATAATTATGGGCAAATGTAAGTTGAAACTTGTGGTCGTCCCGCTCCTGGGTAAACAAGCTTCCCGCAAAGAGTTTCGATATTTGCTGGTCGAGGAAAATTAATTCGGGGAGGGCTGCGAGGGAGGTCAATGAACTGGGGAGGAAGTACCCTGCTTCAGCTCGGAATTTCGATGGGGGATGGATACGGAATATAAATGACAGTCATAACTCAGGTTTAGGAGCTCAAAACTGTCTTGCGAAGAAGCCAAGATGGGGAAGAACAAGTTCGGGATACGTATACGTGTTTATCAGAAACAGAAATAAATATATTTTCTTTGAAAACACTTTCATTTATCTCTAGTTTTTATCTCTCAAGTCCAGCAAATGTCAAGGTTTAATTTCATAAATCACACACCTGGCAATCTTATGCAAACTAGATTTCAGGTCAAATCTTATCACCATTGATCACTTTAAATTTTCATTAAAAGTAAAATTCGTTCCTAAAGTTGATTGTTTGAAATTATAAAACCACAGTATTCAGCTTGGATCCATATCGTGCTTTTCAATTAAAATCAAGTCTTCCTTCAAACATTTTTTCTCCTTCCATCTCTCCTATCTCCTTCCTATCCATTTCCTGCGCGTTCCTGATGCCTTTGCTGTCAACAGGCGACGCGTGAAAAAACGCCAGGAAGAAAAACGCACTCGCGTTTATTTCCGCCAGGCAACCGCGTCGGCACGTGATTTGCAAAAATGTCCATTTTTGTTTGGTTTTGGGTTTGCAGTGTTCTCTCTCTTGGCCTTTTTTTTTAGCCAGCAATTGGCAATTGAAATTTGCGGTCTAACATTTATGCAATAAATTTTAAACGGCACTCGATGAAAATATTTTCATATTTTTGTGTATTTTATACGAAATTAATTGGATGCACTTTAAACTCGATAGACGCAGAGGTATTTTGCTCATTTAATTTTGGCTCTACATGGAATAAAATTTATCAATAAAGTTGTTAAAAACCTTACGTATTAATTAACTTTCCTTGCAGAGCAATTGCCAAGTGGCCTGGCTAGGACTGGCTAGTCAAATAGAGCACAGGACAATAGCCATATTCGATTTTTATCAGGCTGGTCGCCAGCTGCGCCCAGAAGAAATCAAAACACCTATCAAATATGCATGGCGCATATTAAAAATCAATTAAATATTTAATCAAACACAAAATGGCGGCTGGAAGCACTTAGAACGACCGGCACAACGGCCGGGCATAACAATGCAAACGAATTTAACAGAGAACGAGTGGGAATGGCCTCTGGTAATGTAATTGAGGCAACAAATAAACAAAAGGCGGAATGAAATTAAAAATTTATTATGACTCTGCCTGTGGTGTTTGAAGTGAAGAACTCAGTTCCAGAGCGGAACCAAAATATGTTCACCAAACAAATCGATGGAATGTTTAATTATGAATGAAGAAGATTTAAAACGTGTGTTTAGGAACTAAAGGGGAAACACCTTATAGAAACTTGAACTTGATTTAAGTTTAATTTTAATAGGTTCTGAGGATTTTTAACTTGTTTTTTCACATCTCTAGCAGTCGCGCCAGTACCTCGCAGAAAAAGAATGTGGAGAAAGGACATGGGGAAATGGAGAGACAAGACGGGAAAATACAGTGCAGAGAAAGGGAAGAAAGACGTCGAGCCAGATGCCGTTGCTGTTGTTGAAGTTTTGCATTTCCGGTATGCAAACAACAGACACACATAGAAGGACGAGTCGAAAGGAAACAGTCTAAAGACGTAACAATGTGTAATTGTTGTTGCCCATTGTGGATAAGGATAAGGCTAGGCAGCAAAATACGGCATAAGAGGTGGAAACCAGCCACAAATTTGCAAATTATTCACAACTATTACCTAATGAATGCTAAAAACCAATGTTTCATATTCATTAGGCGAACTTTGAATTTAATAATCAAGGAAGACCAGATTTAATATTTCTGAGAGGGATCACCACCTCCATTCACTTTCACAAAATTCAAACATTAAATCCATGGGATAATCTTACTTTTCAGTTTTCTTTGAGAACTCAGGACAGAAGCCTTTCATAGTGGCTGTTTTGCTGAAATCGGGTACTTTATTTCACACAATCGTGCACAAGTTTTTCCACTTAGACTGATTGAATTTCTCCTGGCGCGCCTAATTATTCTCTCAAACAAATGAGTCGGCCAGACCCGCAAAGGACAGCTTTAAAGCAGCCCGATGCATTGGGCTACTGGCGAGATAAGCGCGAGTGTAAAAAAGTATTGCCTATTTAAGTGGGCGCACTCAGGGCCACCAACAGCGCGTACGAAACCACGACGGGTGAACGACAATTGACATGAACCATCGACAAAGGACACGCCAGACACGCTGCTGGTCAGAACATCCGCACCGATTGAAAGCACGATTTATACTAAATACGCTTCAGCTTCGGCCCAGAGTCGGAAAAGTGTCAAATTGAATTTCGTACACACAGTCTGGAATGCCGAGTCCTTCGCCTAAGGTTCTGCCAGAATGGCTCTCTGTTTACAGCGGCAAACGACTTGTTCTAAAAAATGAGTGAGTGGCTCCATTTTCTCTCGGAAGCCTGAGTATTTCTCTCGCCAATTTTTGGAAGGTCCTTTCGGGACGACTCCGCTCTTCCACATGTTGCCATCATAGCAACCTGTTAGACTAGGCTAAGGGCCACATAACAAAATGAAATTAATAAATAAATAAAACTGTAATAATATCTAAAATATGTGAATAATTATTCACACTAGGAGCGAGAATTTGAATTAAGGAAATTCAAGAATTATTTTTTATCTATCCTTTTTTGTTTTTGAAAGTGTCAATTTTGAATCAGTTCCTTCGTAACTATTTGACTTCCTAAGAGAGTTATGTCCTGACAAAAGAGCGCGCATGCGTAAAAGGCCGTAACGGTTAAGGGGTATTTTAGTCCAGAAACGGTTAAGAAACCTATAGAGTTCTAAAAAAGCCCAAAACAAACACGAAACAGAGGTACCCCATTGAAAAAAAATTAAGGTAAACAAATAAAAAAAATGTGGAACAATCGAATCTCCAGGCTTAATTGCTTAAGTTCTATATTATGTATCTATTGATGAAAGTCAATTACTTTCACGATTCTCTTATTTTTTGTTTTTCGCTTATAGTCATTTTTAAGCTGTTTACGGGCAAAAGAATGGTCTTATCGAAGTAAATCCTTTGGGTTATCTTAGCCACAAACAAAAACCAACTTACCCACTGATGGACGTGAAACAGGGATAACAACGAATAAAAACAAGAGCAACACCAGCAACAGGATCCACCACAAACGTTGACAACGAACTGTGTGGCCAGCCAAAGAACAAATACCGGCAACTTTGACCACGAAAAGTGGTAGGGGCGGCAAGGAAAAGCTTAATGAAAAATATAAACCCTCAACTGGAGCCTCTGATACCCTGCAATAACTGTTTTTATTGATAAAAAACTAGACATTTTTGTGATTCAAATAAAAAAAAAATTAAATACATAGACCCACGATCAGGTTTAAGTAGAATCGAAGTGTATCCAATGGTTGGAGGCCCGTAATAGAGCGGGACTAAGCTAGATGACAATAAATAGGCAACAGAAACTACAAAAACAATAGGGCCAAAGTATAGGGGTAATGAGGTGGGGGCAGCGGAGAAGATACAACCAAGTCGAGAGAGCAGTCAGAAGGAGTCAGCAGTCACACTCCCCCATCCATATCATCGCCGCATCATGATGTAAAAACTTTCCTGGCTCCCCGCATTTTAGCCCGTGGAACCTCTGACCCCAGAGCCCCCATCCTCCTAGTTTGCGAATCTCCGCCCCCCCGGAATCCTTAACCGGCGGAGTGAGCGTCTGCCCCTTTAACAAAATTTTTGTTTACAAACTTTTGGCTGTTTGTATATTCTATCCAAACTGCGAGGGGATGTGTGGGCAGAGGACCTGAGCCCCGTCCATAAAGGACCCTTCTTCACCCCCCACCGGGGGGTACACTGCGAGTGCTAAAAGTTGCGGAAATTTCGTTGTTTTTTATTTTGTATTTTTTCTCCCCCGGCGCTTAACAAGAAAATTCCTGATGCGATTATGAGACTCTGGTTAAGGTAAGCTTCCAGGGGAAAGGATACAAAAGAGGGAGGGGAGAAAAACCGGAAATCAGAGACGGAACCAGATCGTATGACACAGAGAGTGGAAATTCTTTTGCGGTGGCTGCGGTCTGTCGATGGTAAAAAGACGATTGTTTTTCGGGATATACTCTTGATTAAGAGCAATTTGTAAAGATAAAAGCCCACTTTTGTATAATTAATAAGAATCCCCCGAAGATATTTAATTATTTGATTGAATTCAATGTGAATTGATTTATTTAAGTGCTTCCGTTACTGAATGTTAAGGCTTTTTACTCAAAGACAGTAATTTAGTGAAAAAAAATTTCAAATTAAAACTATTAACTCTATGGTTAAGGTTGTTTATACACTAGTCTCTATTATTTAATTTTAGAATAAAACAAAAACCAATTATACGTCCAGATCTTTCTTTCGAAAAAGATAGTCCTTGAATTCCCAATAAACTTCTTAGGCAACTGAAATGGGGCGACCACAGGAAAATGCACTCAAGTCTAGGTGACATCACATTCCCCCTTGCCACGCCCCCATATCTTTTCCGCCCACTACGGGGCCGAGCCACGCAATGCAATAACGCCGCCAGATTACAAAGTGCACATGTGGTAAGCCGTAGAGTCGTGGGCCAGAAAGGGACAACGGCTGTCGGCCGGAGAAAGGTTTTGAAAATCTTTGTAAAGGAAACAGGAACAAAGCACTTGAAACCGTGCGGTAGCAGCCCCATGCCATTTCTCCGATGTCTAGTGTCTTCTGCTCTTGAATGCCCTTCGCAGAGGGTAAGGCCCTTTTCTGCAGAATTCAAACTGCGTTCAAAAATAAATACCTGTTCCTACTAGTTTAAAATTAGCATTCCATCATTAGTCCAAAAATTATCTCAAAGAGAGTAACTGATTAGGGATATTCAATAAGGGATTTCAATAAGTCGGCTTGGCTTTCCATAACCCTTTCCGTCATTTGGACGGGACATTTTGCCAAACTCCATTAAGTTGACGCGAAGAACTTTGGGTTTGTGGTCGCCAGCTCTGGGCTGTTGCTCCTGTGGTTATTGTAGAGCTGTAGTTGCTACTCTGTGATGTGTCTACTGTCCTTACTTCTAAGCACAGCAGTTCTGGGAGAAAAGCGGGACGTGGGAGGATTAGGTCAACACGGAGCGGACTCATATGCATGCTCGTGAAAAGGGAGACACAAGGACACACAAAGGGGGCCTTTCTGTTCCCTCGTCGCAGTCCTTGACAAGTAGAGCCGGCAACTCCAACTCTGGCCATCCTTGGGGTTTCCTTTTTTGCGAAACAGAATGACTATGAATACGACTGACCTATGACAACATCAGCCTGAGAGGTTGATTATGATGATTTGATGATGAAAAGTTGACAAAGGAGCTTCGCCAGTGAGATGACCTAATCAAGTGCAGGCCTTATATACAAGCATGGAAGCAGAGTCATTTTTCCATTAAAAGACGTAACAAAATATTTAAAATTTTAGTGTTGAAAAAAGGAACTATTTTTTCACTCTTTAGGCCCTAAAAAAGCCAACGCACCCCAAGGGGTAAACCGAAACAGATAAGGAATCAGCTGCAAGGGAAATCGAGAGCCTGGAGAGGAAGTCCTGCTGAAGGATGTACCATCTTCACATACACAAAACAGATAAATGGTAGAAAGTTTTAACAAAAGCAGCGGAACGGGCAATGCAGAGGTTTTCTGTCCCAAGCAGTCGAAAATAAAAAGCGCGATGAAGGGGGAAAAGAGTTCACTTAAATGAAGGATTTTTATACCCTACTATACACAATTGGAAAACTGGTATTAAAATAAAATTGTTAACTAATACATTTATGTCAATTATGTCAAGAAATTATGTCAAATTATAGTGTAAAGTTAATTAATAATTTTTAAAATACTACTCAAGAGCTCCACCCTTAAGACAGGGTATCAAAAGAAGGACATGCAAAATTATGCGCCAGTTGGAAGTTGGAAATGTTTACGGGGCAACCCCAGCCCCAGATGTGAAGAAGACGGGAAAGGGCAGCCCAAGTGCATTCATTGTCCCTCAAACTCGCCAGACTCTACACACCCCACAGGATAGGGGAAAGCGCCGAGGGACTCCAAGACGAGAGGCCAAAGAGACTGCGATGAAGGGACGCAAATATGCCAAAGCTTGCAGAGACAACAAACAGGAAGTACGCATTTCCTTCACTCGACGAAAAACAGATATAAAATAAAAACATGCCGAGGAATGGCAGGGCGGGCTAAGGAAATCAGGAAGAATCAGGGCGGGAGGAGGAGCCACCCAGACGGAGATACAGTAGAACCGTCGCGTCGACAACTTTTTTGACACAAAAGTGCCTGAAAAACTGTTTTCTTTTAGTTTCCCAACAGCCATTCGCTGTTTGCCCTTCGCCGTGAAATTAATTGAAACCGACTAGACCGCTGGGGGTGCAGTGAATGAACAGGGGAGCTGCAGACTTGATCTTGACACTCTCCCCTGGCAGTGTCCCTGAACTTGCCAAAAAGCATTGACATCATCCTGCGTTCATTCCCCCTAGTCCTCTTGGAATACCTTTTTAAATTGGGCTCTGCAGCCTGCACAGGAAAAATATAGTGAAGTTTACAATTAAATTTTATATTTAACTTAATAATAATTTTAAATAAAGTCTTAAAGTTCTTTACTAATAGACAGTTATTTTTTAAAATTATTTTATAGGTTTACACATAAACCTGTCTTCCCTGTACCATATTTGTCCACGCAGAATTCCTGGTCGCCTGTCCCACCAAAGGAGTTCCGTGTCACAAGTCGACTTGGCCAAGATTAAGTGGGCGTTTAATTTGCCAACTCGCACCCTGCCCCCCATATTCCACCCCAGTGCCTGCCTCTAATCCCCGCCATCCCAGACCCTGGCCCAACTACTTGCACCCCCGTCTATGAAAATACTGCGTTAATGTAATCCACGCTGCCGGCATTTCCGTATGCTTCCGTTTGCTTTTTCTTTTCCCAATTTTTTGGCGAGTTTTTTGTGCAGGGCTTTGTCCTTGGCAGCTGCCTCGTAACTTTGCCACTTGGATGATCTCTCTTCCCCCGCCCAGCCGGGCGCCCTTTGCTATTTTAGCTTAATCAACAAAGTAAATAAAATGTCCAGCCTGCCGGTGACCCTTGGTCGGAGGTCATTTGCGGCCATTTTCATGAAGTCGAGGGCTTATTAAGTTGTTTATATAAATATGTATTTTCGAATAAATTTGGGATTACTTTTTGCCATAAATACGGTAAGCCAATCGAGGTGCCATAATGGGAAATATATTACTAGATTTGTTTCTCCGATAACAAGGGGAAATAGGAAAGGAAAAAACTTTCTTCAATCCACAATTAATGAGCTCCATCAAAGGACTATTTAATTATTTCTATTTATGTCGCCATAACTCATTAGTTCCTTTGAATTTTCCATACCCACGACACATGAAGAATCGCTGCTAAATCAAGCAACCCACTTTGATGTTCAAAACAATGAGTCCCTTGCGCCAGTAAGCGCATGGAAGAAAGTCCTTTGGAGAGTTGAAAGCCGAGCTTCCTACATGCCAGCCCCCTAGTTTTTCGAACCAAAGACTTAGTTGTCAACACACTCCCACGTAATTATAGAGTTGCTGGTCTTAGCAACGCCACATAACTGGTAACAGCCGAGGTTGGGAATATGAAAGCAATTTTATGGTCTATGTTTTGTAATTAAAGTTTCCAATAAGCTTTGCAGGATCTACTTCTAGGAATAATTTCCATTTTAAACAACCACTTATAGATTTCTGCAAAGTCCCATACCTATTTGCCCGGCCTCTACTGTAGCCCCAACATATCCCGTCGCATTTCATTTACTTTCTAATAATTTCTGTGGAAAATACCGATTGCACATGTGGGACTTTATATTGGCAGCACTGTGGAAACCAATTAAAATGCTGCACTGGCTCTGATTATAGGGCTTGTGTGTGTGTGTGGTTGTGTATCCTGTTTGCGAGGGTGTGTGAGTGAGCCCGTCGGTGTGAATAGATTGGTATGTGTCAACTAAGTGCAGTTAATTAGTGCGAAAATCACTTCAGTTGGCCTGGGATATTTTTTGCCGCTCTCTCCGATTTCTTTTAAGGATTTTATGTTGTTTGTGAGTATCTCCCACCTTCCTCTCAAGGTTTTCCTTGGCGAATTTTCACGTTAATTGCTCTGCGCTCTGCCCGGACTGCTGCAATCAGCCGGAAAACAGAAACAGAAGCTGGAGCTCTGGCGCAGGACAGGAAAGGCAGTAGATTGCCAGCGAGCTAAGCCACTCAGGGATTAACTTAATTTGTTGTCGCCTTACCCGAGGACGGTTTATTTTGGCTTCTATTGCAAACACGCCTTTTTTATGATTACTACTGGGCCGTTTTCTGCATGGTTTGCAGAAGATCCTCCTCGCAATGAATTTCTTTTGACACTATAGCTTAGATGGTTTTTATTGCTCGAACAAATTTATTAAATCTGACTTCACAAAATGCTTATATTTTGAGGCTTAGCCCCGAGTAAAAATTCTAAGCTGGCCTAATTTTGAGATCGGCTATGAGAGCCACGTGATCTGATGGAAAGACCGAGGACGGTATGGCAGTGTTTTCTCTCAATTCGGCATCGGATGGCAGGGGAACAGTCTGCATCACCTCGAACTTGTCCTTCTGGTAGTAGATGTAGTCCAAGCATCCGGAGAACAGAGTCGTAAAGTTGGTAAAAGGAGGCGTGCCACAGGCTGAGCTCATTTCAAAGGGCTGGGAGACCTCCACCCCGGAAACAGCCTCCTCGGAGTTGCTGCGCCAGTCGTCCAGGCTCGAGTCTACGACCTTCTCGGTCATCAACTTGTAGATCCCACAGTCGGGAGTGCTGTTGAAGTCCCCGCAGAATACGAGCCCAATGTTGTTGGGGTTGGCAATGTTCAAGTCCCTGAGAACCTCACTTCGGATGTGTTCCACGTAGATGATGGAGAAGCACATCTGCAACAACCTGATGTGATCCGCGTCGGGATGGAAGTATAAATGCGTGTTGGCCACCAGCACGAAGTGGTCAGAGCCCTTCACTTTCAGCAGACATATTTGTACGGTTGTGGTTCGATCGCAGATTCTCTTTGCCAACTGAGCATTACTCTTGATTTTACTCCACAGGCTCTGGAAGATATCCAGTGTGGGAATATTTTTTCCCAAGTTCAATGTGTGGGACTTTATCAGCTCGAACCGTGAGGTTCTGTAGAAAATGGCCACACCCTCTGGACAATCGCCCTTTTGTGACAAGAAGCCCTGGAAATTATTTGGCGGTTGGGTGAGGACTTCCTGCAGATCCACGTCGAAAATCCTTTGGTCGACTTCCTGAAGGCAAATCAGATCCGCATGGTAGCCAGTTATCTCCTTCACGAAGAGCTGTTTTCTGTAATCGATTTGGAGATATTCGGGAGGACAGTAGGGGAACAAGTGCGTGCGGGTGTAGTCACTGTCTGTGTACAAGTCCGCAAGGAGGTTATAGGTCACTACCCGCAATTCATCGGAGCCTTTCAGGAATGTCGGTGTGTGCTTTTGGCGCGCTTCGAAGGGACATATCCCTGGTCCCGCCTGCACTACAGACTTGGAAACACTTTCCATCAGCGGGCCCACCATTCCCTTGTCGTTTTTCGGCGCGACTACGAACTTCATAAAGTATCCGATGTCCTCAGACTTGGGCTCGTAGCGAAAGCCCTGGCCGCAAAGCTCCCACTGATTATTTCCGGGAACCTTGGACCTGTACCACGTGCCTTCACTGCTCTCCCGGTCCCCGAACTGCATCTCGAACTTTGTGGGATATACCAGACATCCCGCCAAGATGCACTTTGGTAGCTGCAAGATTTTCACCCAGGGCGGGTTGACCACCATATTAAAGGAATGCTCCAAGACCTTCAGCTTCACTCCGTTTACATTTCTGCTTAGCAGTTCTGCGAACGTGATTTCGATAAAGGAAGCATCTGAGCCTTCTTGGTAGAGATTCACATTCACTTCGGCAGGCAGCTGATCGAGTTTCTTTTTCAGTTTTTTGGACAGCTCCTTGTGGACATTGGTTTGGATCCTGGCCAGAACAGTCTGCGTCAGCTCTTCCGGCTTCCTGCAGAAGTTGAACTCCCGGTCCACGTTGAACCTTTCATTGACATATCGGAAGGCAATATTTAATTCATTGCTGTCGCTCTCGTTTCGAATATAAACATTCTCCGTGTCCATCCTGGCGCGTCGAGCCAGAAACCGGAATTGTGTGAGATTCAAATTGTTACCAAGCCGACCCTTTGCTAGTTGTACAAACATGAACGCCACTCTAAGAAACCGAGCTATTTATTGAATTCAGTGGCAGAAGCTGTGATGAAATTCGAGGCTCCTGGGGACAGAAGAGAAAACACCGCACATTTATGATTTTTGTTTTTGCTTGCAACGATTCGGGTTGCTTACACTTCGGGGCAATCACCTTTAACCCAAACATAAAAGTTCTCCGCGAAACTTGAGCAAAAGCTGCCTAAATTGCACAACTGTTTGCAATTTATTTTCCGAACCGGCAGCAACGAGGCGAACAGCTGACTTTGTTTTGACATTCACAATAGGCAGCCTATGGCAGTCAACAAATACAGCCGGCAGAGGGCGTCTCAAAAACATCGATCGTCGATAACAAAACAGCTATCGGCGCTAATATTTAAATAAATAAAAAGAACCAGATAGCTTTTATAATTTTTGCAAGAGGATGTTCTGTGAGATATTCGTAGCGCTATATCTAAATATATTAAAAAAGGGAACTAAACTAATGTAAATATACTTAAGTACTAAGACTACAGGGACTGCTTGTTGGAAAGTATCTTTCCGCGAAATTTAATTTTGAAAAGTTCTCAAAGTCTTCCGTGAAAGCACCAGCTTCAACTATAAAACCTTCTATTTCACTTAAGAACTCTTTTTCGGGGCGAATAACATAAACATTAAGCCAAATGTTACGATCCATATGAGACTAGCCGGGAAGACTGGCAGAGGTAGGAAGGACCACTCTGACGACGGCCATAAAAATGCGAAACAGGAGCCAGATCATGTGAGTATTTGCGGGGAGAGCGGCGGAGTGGCTTGGGAAGGTCCGTGCATAAAGCTCGAGTGCATAAAAAGCAGAAACAAGCCAAGGCGACCCGGCCGGGTCAAAAGGAATTGGCTTGGCCCCGAAACAGAGTCAACAACTGCTTGGCGCTCCACAGTTTGCCAAAAAGATTGCAATACGAAGGAAAATCGACGAGTGCATAAGGAACACGGAGGACTAACAAGGGTAGCAAGAGCAGGTCCGTGCCGGGCAAACGAAACCAATTGAAGAAATGTTGCTGACACCAAAAACGAAACTGCAGGAGGACGATGATGATGACTAACAGGATGAGCCTGGGAGTGAGGCTAAGCCAGAGGACGCTGAGGATGTGCTGGGCGGGCGTCGAAGGGAGGACAACAACAAAATTAGTTAGCACTTCAGAGAGAAAGCAGCTTTGGCTCGGGTCCAGGACTCGTTGCTGGATTACAACACCTGCGGGTAAAGAAGCAGTTCATGCCCAGTTGTTGTTTTTTTTTCCTTCATTGAGCCGAACTAGAGATGTCCTGGAGCTCCAATATATCACAAAGAATTAGCCAGGGACTAGAACAGAAAAACGAACACGTTATTGAAATCGTCTTGTTAGGACCTCGGCAGGCTTTGTCTTTAACAACAAATCCTAAAGTGGAATATCCCCTAACCCAAACTATCTATGTGAGCATCTCCGGCCAAAGCAGCAGGACCGGGCTTAAAGAGGGCAATTAAGTGGCCTCGAGCCCGGTCCCTGCAATTCCAATAACTATTGAGACCACTCAAGCAGGACGACCGGGTCAAGTCCTTGCGATAATCCATCCCACAGTCGGAGCCCCAAAAAGCCTGCAGGAAGCAGCACACTCACATACACTCCCACGAACAGATCGCAGTCCTCCATTCATTCCCCCACCATGTATAATATCCGATTTGGACGCCACAGGACGTGCACTTACCTGACTCGGTTGCTGCAAGATTTCGTTCTTTTTGTTTTTTCCCTTTCTTAGCACTTGTGAATTTTGTAGCCGAAAGCGGATGCACTGGGCTATTGGTTCTTGGTAATAATGGGAAAGGAACTAACGGTCTTGTGATTATATAATTATTTATAAAAGCATTGAACGTGACGCAGTACGGCCGAAAAGTAAACACATTGAGAATTTTGCCACCAAAAAGCCGAAAAATTGATGAACTTTTATAAAATTATTTGTACGTTACACAATCTGATTTAGAAACAATACGACTAAAATAAACTGAGACTCTTACGACTTCTACGATTTGACAAGCTCTGAGATGTGGCGCAGGGCCAACGTGATCGGGAGTTTTCCTTTTTGGGTTTTTAACAAATTGGAGTTACCAATCGGAGTTGCCAAATACTAAAGTTAATCCTTCACATGCAAAGAAACGTGAAATGCCCAATAAGGCCTATAGCGGCGCCTCCCGCCACATTGACATTAAAGATAAGTGAATCAACAAACTCGAAAGTTTCGCCAAGAAAGTCATTTGCTAAAATTGGCAAGACCAAGACAGCGAAGGAATTTAATGAGGCTGAAAATTTTCTGGCCCAAAGCCAATCGAGACACAAAGAAACAAAACAAAACTCACGTTTCTAATCAATTAAAAAATACCAAAGCAACAGCGCCGGCAGGTGGGGGAAAATCAAGACCAGTAACGATTTTCAGCAATAAATAAATTACAGACGGAGCGCAGTCAAAGCGATTAAGTCGAGGTGGAAGGACGAGCCGGTGGCGGGAGTCGGAGGAGCAGCAGAACTTCACAACGTCTGCTGCAATTTTAATTACGCCTGCGATAGGAGCAAGGCAGGAGTAATGGAAGGCGACACAAGGATATCAATTTCGGCAGCAGGATACCCTGTTTGTTCAAGATGGTACTCATTTTATGGCGTTTGCACATACTTGATAATTTATTCTGGTATCTTTAATTTTCAAATATTAGTGATTGTCCTTTTCTGGCAATTATTTCTTCAAAGGTTCCAATTGCAGTAATTATAAAATTTTTCTGGTATTTTGTAGTAGAATACCCAAAAGACTCCAACTCTTGACAACTCCAGGATGCGCCACGACTAATCCTTTGCCAAAGTCTTTGACAGTTGTCTTAGCTGCACAACAAAAAGAACAAGAAGAACATCTTCATCATGATGCCAGCATTTCGGAGTGAAGAAGCACAATAAACAAAAGCAAACGAAACAACAACAAACATTATCGCACATCATTATCGTTGTCATTCAGGGAGCGTTCCAGCTTAAAAACACTCCGCCCCTCCCCGTCACCACAACCTACACCATCGCCGTCTATGTATTTGCTTTATTTTTGTGTTTAGTTAGTTTTTATGAGCGTCATTATTTTCGCTTGCTATGGCGCTAAGCATCTTAAGTGGCTCCCTTCCCGACTCGCCCGCCTCTGATATTTTTTCTGCAAAACATTTTCCCCGAGCGTGTTTGCGGGTGTGGGGCTGTGTTTGCATAGGCGCAGAATGTCTTTGTCGGCTTTTGACGATTTTATAATTTAACTTTTGCTGGGAGCTGGCGACTGAGGACCGCCACCGCCCTCCACTTTCCGCCACTAGTTTTGAAAACAACTTAATAATAAGTGAGTGCCGAGTGCTGGTCGGAGGAAAGTTGGCTTGGCGCGGGGAGGAAGCGGCAAATTAAGGCAGTTAGAGCACATCGCTGGGTTTTCCTTGGGGCTCCACCTGCTAGGCAATTATCACAAAATGGATCCTTGTTGCGCTGCTTTTGCCAAGTTTCCTGTGGGTGAAATAATTGTCGAGGACAACCAGGACAAATAAAAACCACAACTGGTTTGCCAAGAAGGGCAATCAAACCTTACTCTTAAAATATACATTTTTAAGCTTATTTCGTCTAAAATTGGCCCGTCTATTAAGGGAAGCTAACCCAATAACCTTTCAACTACTTTGTAGGATATTCTTTTTTAGCCAATCTAATTAAATTTAGAATCGCTTCTAGGACAAGGTATACTTACGGGTGCTCTTAACATCGAGTCGTTAAAATATCCTTAGGATGCACTCTGAAACCTCACTTATGTGAGGGCATCATCATCAATACCGATTTTCTTTGTCAGAGCTGGTGCATTCGGTAAATAGCCAGCAAATCGCTTGGAAGACATGGGAAAACATATGTTAAAAGTTGAGGGAAAACAATGCGAAAAGCGTAAACAAGAAGCTTTACATGCCCGACATGCGTTCGGTGAGGAGGAACTCAAAATCCACACAAACAGTCGCAAAATAAAGTTAAGAACGGCATATATATGCATAAAAAATGTTAAAAACAATGAGCAAAACACAACACGGAAGGGAAGATCTGAAGGGACTCTAACAAGCACCGGAGAAACAAATCTTTGAGCTTATTTTTCTGCCTCCCCCAATCAATGCAATTTATGTGCGTCTTCGGAGACCACGCCCCTTTCCGTTTCCATAATAACAAAATATCTATAAATTGTCAGCCAGTTGTATCGCTTCCCGTTGCGCTCGGCGACGCTCCCCCGAGGACCATAAATAATATGATTATGGCCCTGGAGCCAGGAGGCAACTTGTATTTGTCAAAGCAAACCCAAATGCTGTTTGGCTGCAGGAGCAGAGTCCTTCCCGTCCGGCGATACTATTAAGGACCACCATTATTCATGCAACAAGTGATGCTCGCTGGCTCGACGGCCACTTCCGTCTAATTATGGCTAATTGAATGGCAGCGAGATCCGGGATTTCTCGTTTGATTTGTAGGGGGACTTCGGAATACCACGACAGATATTATAAGCAGATGGTGAATAAATGAAAGGCCCAAAATCAGGTAGATTTTGACTAGGTTGTCGTCTTTCCTCTAGTATGAATCATCAGTCTTAACCACTCGAAACTAATATTGCTTGATAGCTATATGAATTTATGGGTTAAAGGCACAAAAAAACTATAAATATTTTAAACGAGCCATTATTAAAATCATTTACACACTCCGTGGGTTTAATAAAAACTTGTTAAATTAATCTGTCACTCTGGGAGAGGCGATATGCATATAATAACATTTTAATCAATTATAATGCCGTAAAATAAAGCAAACACAATGTTGAGGACAAGGAGCCTTTATTGACATATCGACAGCAAATAAAACCACAGCACCGACAACAATAACAACAACAACAACAGAAAACAGATAACCCAAGCAACAAAGATTTATTGCAAATAGTATAAGCACACAAACTTTTATTTTTTTCGCTTATTTAAACGGAAAATAAAACCCATGTGGTTCGCAATGGGACAGCACAGTTTAATGAGGTTAGAGTTGAGCGGAATTCGCAATAAATCCGCAATAAGCTAACAGAGCACAAACTAAAACTTAAGACTAAAGATACTCCGCTCGAGGTGTACTCACATAAGACTCATATGTATGTATAGATAGAACACAGACAGATACAGTTAATGATGGTTCGATAGTCAGAATTGATTCAAAAATACACCACAAACCCACAGAGAAAGCAAACAGGCACTTTGAATTTAGTTTCTGGTGACTTTTCTTATAGACGGCACGTTACGCTACGAGACGTAATGACATAAGCGTACAAACGTTTTATCTAGACTTTGAAACTGCGTTAACGACCACGACAATTACGGAACGCTCTCCAAAACTTCTTTTCACAATTGACTGAAACTTTATTTATTATATGGCCAGATCTATAGACGCACAAAACGAAAAGCTGACGAACACACAGAAAGTCGAACTAAATAGGTATTGCAATTAGAGACGATCAGCAACGTTATCAAGACAACAGACTCTGACAAACTAAAAAGGCACAAGGCGAAAAAAACACAAAAATTTAAATCAAATAAGTGGAAATTACTTTCGAGCAAGGACAACAACAAGAAACACACTGATAATGCTCATGATCGGCGATCGAATTAAGAGGAGGCGATCCGAGAGCTCAGAGCTATCGCGTTGGAAGAGAGTGTTCTCCCTCGCCTGAGCTATTTTCGAAAATTGATAAGACAGTTCGAATCGATTAGTGGCTGGCTGGCATTTAGATTCGAAAAAAACAGCCACCAAAAATAAAATCCACAATGCAAGTGGAGGCAGGGACCGGTTATCGGAAGGGATGCACCTCGTGGATTTCTTATCTCGGCGGGAAACTTTCGGATAGGTCGGGGTCTGTGAGAAGTATTTATCTGACTTATGGAGGTGACGATTTAAATTTATATTTCTTTTAAAATATTAACACACCATTAGGTCATTCCATTAGCTTGCTTCTCTTAAGAAACGCCAATGGGAAGATACCCTCCCTTGCAGTATATTTTTTCCATCCCATTGGGCTAAACATCTTTTAGGACCTTTTAATAGAGTCCGTTTACTGATACCCGAGCTGAAAACAAGACTGAAATCGATTTACAGGACACGGGGCACGTGACTATCAGGTATAGCCCGCTGACCCCAGACCAGTCCCCGGGTCATGTGTGCGTTTCCGTCGAACCACCAGACACCACACTCTACCCACATAGCCCCTGTTTCCAGTTCAATTGGCTATTTAAAACTTTAACAGCCGTAAATTCGCAACAAGCAAGGGCTATGAAATTTAATAGCAGACGCGGAAGTACTTCCCTTTCCGCATGCCTCGTCCTGGAAATGACTGACCAATACAATACGCAACTGTATTAGCTCACGTCTGGTCCTTATTTCGATGTTCCTGCTAGAGCCAAACACATATTATTGACTTTTATTGCTGTTTCTACGCTCCTGGCTTTGTCTGGGGATATGGCTAGAAATTACAGGCGAACTTCCATAGCAACCTTATTTACAAATAAGGCTATATTCCTATAAATGCCTTTTAATAAATACTATAATTATATAAATAATAGTACAAAAAAAGAGTGGGACTAATAATTTTTAAAGTTACAAGATTAAAGATTTCTTTCTGTTCTCTTTATCTGTTTATTAAAATGTATTCTTTAATTTTATATAATCTTATAAAAATTATTTAAAATTTTTAAACATACTCCACTGTACTCCGTTGGCTACCTTCTCGTCTGGATCTACTGCCTGGGCTTCCATTGCAGCGCCTGGTACTTGTTCCCCTGTTTTAGCCTTAACCCTTCTCGTCCTGTGTGAGTTTACATTTTCAACTATGTAATTCGTTGCATTTTATTGCATGCGTGTGAGTGTAAAATATTTATGGGCTGCCTGGGGGGACACGGCTACCAGGCCACCACCATATTGGCCAAAACCGAACTGGACACAAGCTTTTCATTCGATTTCTCCCCTGGCTGGTTTCCCGCCACTGCTGCTCAAGTTTAACGAAGTGTTAAATGGCCAGAAGCGGGCTGTAAGGGGTTAAGAAGCGGGACTGGCTTCCATTTCAGCCCCTTCCCTAAGAGCTGGTCAATGCCTTTTTATCAAAATTTGTCACGCACGGAGTATTTTGCGATTTTTTCCCTTCGTTCGCTCCCCATCCGAGATGAATGGATTAGTAGAAGGAAAAAGATTTTCATTTGGAAAATGTTTGCGACACGAGTCGCATGAATGACAGCTCAGGCCCAAGTTGGCCAGAATCGGCATGTTGACATGGCTTAAGTCGCACGTGTGTCGTCTCCTAATACCTGTGGATGACAAAAATTGCATTACTTTCACTTTCGACCCTCTCCGAATGGTAAGAAGGGAGCTTAAGCTGTTTATTCTTTGTTTCCCTATAAATAGTAGGATACTATGTTGGAGGAACGATTTTTGGGATTAGGACGTAGTGCTGGTGGGCGTTTCATTGTCGAATATTTATTGAATTATTCTTGACAATTTAAGGAGGTAACCATCAAAGATTATTATTTTTTTTTTTTCCAAGAAGATTAAGATTAGATTTTAAAAACTGAATTCCTATCCAAATTTCTTATTTATCTGACAGATATTTGAAAAAAAATTGAACTGATTGAATAGGCCTGAGCGACAGTCTAGTTTCTTTTATTATACGATTTTGTCTTAATATCACAATATATATATGAACTCTAGAAGAACTAGGGAAAAATTCAATATATAACCTTAATAAGTTAGCACACTCCAGACCCATTTTTAATTAGACGAGTTTGCAGGAACTTGGTATTGTTTCTTTTGTTTCTCTATTCAATTCTAATGAACGGTCATTTGCCAAACTCCCAAGGCCTGAACCAGTTTAGAGTGTTGCAAAGAAATTAGCCATCATTTAGCGTAATGAGCATAATAATACCAACTAATGGCCAAGCAGCAACCACCAGAGCCAGAGCTGATCCACCATTTGATTAAACAAAGATTGACTGAAGTGCGATTAACTTTGGAATAGGGCGGAAAGTGTTATAAATGTGCAGCCATTTGTACGAGGAGGAGCCAAGGATATAATGATAAACACATATTAGGGGAAACCCAAGGCCGGCGAATTACTCAATTAATTCGACTCGCTCTGCCAATAATCATAAATAAACTGGCACGAAAGCTCGGATGGCTACACTTTTAATTATTTTGGCTGGGCCTGGCTCGGTAAATTTAATAAAGAATAATTACAAGGAAAGCAATATTAGAAATGTGTGTGGGAAAATAATTAACAGAAACTGCCACATCAGGGCTCTTAGGAACTGAAAGCCCCGCAATCACAGTCCAGTAATTAACATATAAATTAAGGAATAATATAAATTCTCGCAGCAATAAATTGGTACTCTCGTCTTAGAAAAATTTTGACGTTTTTTTGACATCAGTTGGCTGAGTTGGCAACAGAAATGCCTAGACAGTTAATTAAATTATTTCAATGCCATTAATTACCCTTGATTAAATATCCAATGCAGTACATGACATACAGGGAGAGAAATTGAATTATTAGCTTACGCCGTCCAATTAGAGCCAATGCATTAAATAAACAAATAAATATTTTAAAATGTATCAGGGCGAGCAGAAGGGAAAATGGAATTGACATCAAACCAATTTCCGTTGCGAAAATTTAAAAGCCGCGGATAAAGGCTGAATCGCAAAAACATTGAAAGCATTTCCTCTTACAGCCTCAAATAATTTTCGTCAAATTAGTTGGCATTTCGCGTTGGAACGTCGAGTTCGAAATGGATATGGTTAGCTGTCAGTTGGTAGCAAAAATAAAAACACAGACGAATCGACAAATAAAATAAAACACATTTCTACCAGAATCATTATTTTGTGGGGCACATTCGTTAAATCGGCCATTCTATTGTTTTATGTCAGCTTCATCAGCAACTGAAACTGAACTGGGGCAGCACCGAATGGGGATTCAATTGTGTTGAACAGCGGCAGTAAAATCAACATCCCGGTCCTGCGGAAGAACGGAACCACCGAATACTCAATGCCCTTTTTTAAAAATACTGCCTTCATAATTTAGTCGAATTTGAGAACTAAAACCATACAATTTTCAATTAATCTCCAAATAATTGGAGAATTTGTCCATGTCAGTGGCCACTGATCTCCCAGGCTCACAAACAGATCTACCCAATGCCATAGATACCAGGCCATATAAGCGTCGTCCCCAACTCTTTCCCAATCAGCTGCATTGATGACCGTAGGAAACGCTGATGATGAGAACTAGAATGAGGATGACGTTGATGACGAGGATGCTTGGCTTTGGCTGCAGTTTTTGACGTGGCACGTTCCTGCTCCCCAAATGCCCCTCGGTGATTGCAACGAAACTGCTGACAGATCCGCCGCAGCCATATATGCACAAAAGAGACCAGAGACAAATGCACAGAAAAATAATCTAAAAATCCAGTTTACACAAAAGACACAACACATTAAATTATATTTAATTTCAGAACCTTTCAGGTCATAGATTCTGTAATTTTATTAATAATGTTGTACGGATATTTTCAATATTTTGTTATAAAAGTTTTTTTTTTAATGCTTATATTTGATGCGCCTCGAGGAAAGTCCCAAATATAAAGTCGGTCACCATTTGTGTATTAGGTGTTTTTTCAAATAAAAAGATAATACTAAACATTTTATGAGCAGAAACTGTCCAAATTTACGAGCTTTAAAGACTATCGGTTTTATGAAGTGTCAAAAATATCGGTTTTGTCTTCCTGCTAAGAAGTAGTAGTTTACATTTTTCATTCTACCACCTCTAGAATGGCATAACCTCAACTCTTTCAAGAACTTTATTCAATTGTGTGGCTGGTGTCTCCTTTTTTCAGAAATCTTCCAAAGCACATCAGTTCTGTCTGTGCCTCAGATCCCTTTTAGCATTTAGCCCGCAAAACTTCAATCAAGCGAAGGACCGCAAATCCCAAAAATCAGTCACAATTATTACACCCGCAGGCAGTGGGAGGTCCTGAGGTCACAATCCTTCGTCTCTCTTCATTAAGCCATCCATTAAAAACCAAACCGAAGATAAAAGCCTGTGGAGCACAATGCTAAAACTATTTGCCATAACAAATACGATGAATGGGCTGGCTCTGGGGTCTGGGCGGATAAAAGTTGGTCGACTGATTGATAGACAAGGAGACAGTCGGCGACACCATCGATGTCTATGGCTTGAGCCCATCCTGGTATTCCGCCTATGCTGTTCCTCCCCCTGGGCGGTTGTTGTCAATTAACGTTCGACAATGACTTCCGCTTTGGTTGGGCCCTTGCCGCTCTCCCCCGCCAGCTCATCCATCGATCAACTGGTTGACTGCCTGCCTAACTGTCACAGGCTGTTTCCGTTTCCGATTAAAGCTTTGCAAAATAGTTTTGAGAGCACAGCCCTCGCAGTGCCCATTTCTGGTGTCAAAGTTTCGAACGAAATGATTTCTGCAATTTTCTCGTTAATGGCTTGATTAATGGCAGCCTAATTGTATGATTTCCGGGAAAACGTTCTATTCTCATCTTATTGTTGATTGGAAAGTGGGTAAGAGACTATATTAAAAACAAAAAACTTCCATTATAGTGCAAAGCAAATTAATCGCAACCAAATTATAGACGACGAGCATCACTTACCCACGGACGACACCTTTTACGAGCAAGCAAAGCATGAAATTAGGCAAACAACTTGCAAGCCGAGCAACAAAAACAAACCAACGTCGAGGAAAGCGCGTCGCGCCTAAGCTGAAAAAAGGATATGAAGGAAAGGCAACAAGGACAGCTGGGAAAAGAGCAGGCAAAAGAAAACGCACTGGAGCACTTAGACAGCAGGAGTGCCCAGCTAAATGTGCCAAAAGTGCTGCTTCCCTGGGGGTTTTTAACCGTAAAATTAGGATATCCCTTTATATTCATATTTATATTCAAAATTCTATTGGTCAGTAAGATATAAAAAATATTTAATTAGTGAGAAATAAATCGATAGAACCACGAAACCAGTGAAAATATATCCAGAACCACGAAATTAATTTAGCCATACATCTAGTAGACAATAAAAGAAAAGATATCACATACTCGATCTCCCCGATAGATATTTAATTACAACCAACTGAAAAGAAAGATACATCTTATATGTAATAGCTGGATTCATTTAAAAACGATTCATTTATATAATTTGATTAATATTTAATATTAATCATACAATTTACTTATTGTTTCTATAGACAGAGTGTGAATAAAAGATTTTAAAAACAAAAAAAAACTTTGAAATTAAATAATACCACAAAAACCAGGTTTTACAAAAAAAAACCATATTCAGCATTTTCTAAAAAGAAAAGGAAGAAAGGACTTCGATAGTTGAGTTTCCCGACCATATTATACCCGATACTCATCTCTTCCACCAACTATTTAACAAACCTTTAAAGCAGTGGTCGGCACGGCCCTATTCCGAGGGCATAGGAAATTTCTCTGCCAGAGCTCTGCCACACACACACAGTATAAATGTGTTAAACGACATGCTCACAGCTTAGTTTCTGCTATTTGTTACTAATACTAATGCGTTAAAATCATATCAATGTATTGATGTGCCGACCACTGCTTTTTGGTTTATGGGTGTAAATTACCCATTGGCGCTAACACTAGATTTCTGTTTTGGGGGCAAAAACGATCTATGCGGATACCATACGATTCCAAGTTCTACATCGAATAGTTCTATCCCTTATAGTCTTGGAGATCCATGCGTACATTCACACGTCTAAAATACTCTACGAGTAACGGGTATAATAATAGTACAATTTTAAATTTACAATATGGCTGGAATATAGCCAACTCATCATCACTGAAAGAAAGTCGAAGGCTGGCAGGTCTGTGATACAGAGGTAGGGAGAAATGGATGGGGGAGGAACAGGAGCACAGGGAGAGGAAAGGAGCCTGGGCAATGAAAGTCTGAGGACGTCGCAGCCGCAGTGCAGACGACGCAAACAGAACGCCTAAGTAATTGCAGAATAAACAAGCATCAACAAAAGATTAAGACGCGCTCCGAGATCCGCCTTCCTGCCACCTTGCAACTCCCGCCGGCGGCAGCTTATATCCTGCCCCAACTAAAATAAATAAGCTAACGAAAACAGGAATGCAAACACCAAAGGACTGCTCGAAAAGCAGCAAAAAACACTTCCAGAAAATAAAAGCGTATGCCTGTTTATACAAAAACACAATTTTAAATACGAAGACATTGAAAAAGTCAACCAATAAAGGATAACATATTTAATCATAAAGGAAAGTAATTATTCAAAAAATACATATTATAAAGATGTATCTTTTTTGGATCTTTAGACTAATAAATTGCATTTTTCGGATAGGAGAAATGGCGACATTATGAGTAGGCAACGAGACTTTCTAAGAAGAGATGGTAACTTTGGATACCTAGAAGCGACTGTGAACTTTCTCGGCATTTGTGGTCGATGTGCAAATCAAGCTGAACATAAAAACTGGTCATTACAGGCCCCGCCAACGCCGCCCAGACCGACCAATAGTTGCGAAAGTTGTCCTTGCAGAAATGTTACCGCTCCTCCGACTCCTTGAAATACTTTGGATTTTGTAAAGCACAAATTTTTGGCGCAAAAAACTTTCTACAACTGTGTTAAGAAAATAGCAGAAAAGAAATTTCAAGGGGAATGAAGGGGAGGGGAGGGGCAGAGTGCTCTGGAGCGTTAAGCAATTTGCCAGCTTCATGCACATTTCCCCATCAAGTCCCCTCGGAGGTCCCCATCCTTTCGTCCTTTACTCATTTGGCCTTTGCCAATGCGGGTCTAACAGTTAAGTGCGGAATTAAGAAAAGATAAACATTTGTAAGGATTTAGCCGAAAGTTTGCCTTTTGGCCTGTTTGTTTTTGTTTGCCTTCTATTATTATTATTGTTCTTTGTGTTGCTTATGTTATTCCCCAGTTTTTCTTTGCTTGCCAGTTCTGGGAGGTCTGAGCTGCAGTTTTTGTTAGATTGCAGTTGAAACTGCAGTTGATGTGAATCTCGGCTTGCCATAATTGCTGAAGGCAACCCCTAATTCAAATAAGGGAAACTTCAAGCTTTAAATTTCTAAAGTGAATTATGTATTTATTGAAGAATAAAATAAATAATATTCTCTAGGAGTCCTGGGTAAGTATTCTGACTTTTCCTCTGAAGTATTCTCTGGTATCTCGTTTCGTTCCCTCCGTAAATGATAATCATTTTTTACAACCGACTGCCAGCCCAAAACGGCATGTCCGCAAACAGCATCTCTTGCAGTCGATGGACCATTTGGCCGATGACTTGTAGACAAGAATCGTAAAATATCAATGGCAATAACTTTGGCCGCAGGGAGCACCCCCTCCGAAGGGGATGAAAAGGATATGCTCGAAAAGGATGCAGGCCGGAGGATGGGGCTCTGCCAATGACTGACTAAGCACGCTGCATTCTGAACCGAGAGCCGAGGCGGACGGGAAATCATGTAGCAAACCTTTTGCGACACAGGACAAAGGACGAGCAGACTCCAAAGGCGGTGGGCGCTGGCACGCCCTCCGGCAAATAGGGAGGCGAACAAAACAAAGAAAAGGTCAGCAGCAGGAGTGCGTATGACTCTGCCATGGCAGTTCTTTTTGCCCGAAGGCGTCAGTCAGTCATCCAGCCGTGTGTGTGCGAGTATGTTTATGGACCAGAAGCAGCGACAGAGGGCCGTTTGCTACCATATTGATGATGCATTTGCTGTGGCCAATGCACAAAGGCCGTCCATCTGCCACTAGTGCCCCAGGATGCAGTCAGTGCTCAGTTTTTGCTCCTGTTCTTCAACAGAGCATTGCACAAATAGAAATAATTTTATCTTTTAGGTATTCGGGATAAAGTTAAGGGGTTTTATCATTTTTAAAATATTTTGTACACGTTTAAAGAAAACTCTAAAAATTCTGCCAATGTAATATCATTACCGGCAGGCCTAGTATTTCCTCCAGTTGAATATTCGGCAAATAATAAAACAATGTGAATTGTAGGATATAACAAAAGGAGAATATAGGATATAATAGAAGGATATAATACAATATTAAATATAACAAAACAAAATATAATCTGGTTCTAATTCAAATTACAAAAAGGTGTATCCTTCACAAGGTTATTGTATCTTGAGGACCTGTTTAAAATGTTCCCAATTTCTGAAAAAATTGCGCTTGCCAATTTGAAACAGAAGTGACAATATACATAAATGGATGTAAACTGAAGAGCGAAGGTTGTAATATTTGTTGGCTAATTCCCAATTAGCAAACCCTTTCCTTGTTTGGAAAAAGATTAAAAATATTCTCTAATATATATACTCAGTGCGTTAATAATTTCATATATCAACCTAAATATGTATATAGTTTATCTCAGCCCCTAGCATGTTTTTCAGTGTAAAAGTTTAGAGTATTTAGGATTTTGCGCTTTTTTACTTTATGCAGTTGGTAGTCTGATTCCCAAACGCCCGAGTCCTCGCCCTCGGTCTCGGAGGCGCAAAATGTTTGCACAAGGGCTTAAGGCAAACAAAGCTGAATCAGCAGGGCAGAGGCGACGGCCGTCTGTCAGCAGTCACTCTCCACTGTACGGGCCACAATGCGAGGAGCGAAGCGGTGTGACAAAGGCAAAGGAGAAGCCCGCTGCCGGTGCTGCCGGGGCGCCCCACCACTTCTATTTTCCCTCTACATTTTTTTGTTTTTTCCCAGAGCAAACAAATGAAAGTGGATCCACTTGAGCGCAGCAAATGAAGTGCCATAGTTGGTTGGCAGGGCACCGAGGAGGGGATGGGGCGCCGGCAAGGAGCAACAGCGACAGGATCGGACAGCAAAAGTGCAACGAAAGCGAATAAAACAACTTGAAACAAATACACAAAAAAGGAACCAAAGGGAAACAAATGCGGAAAAACTTCGATGGCAACAAAGCGGTACAGTGAACACACAGTTATCAAAGTGAGCCACGATGGACTCCTGTCCTTAAGGATACAAATTAGCCTCTAATGAAGTCAATCCGTCAATAACCCCACTAACAAAGATGTTTAAGCTTTCTCATGCCCAGGACCGCGACCCTTTTTCGGACAAAATATCCTAATTTCATTCTATCAACTTATCTATGGTCAACTTTAGCTAGTCGCCACTGTAGTCATGCTTATATGCACATATGTAGTAAGTTTAGCTGCCGACAATGTCATATATGTTGCCCACCAGTTGATGATGTTGCTGACGATGCCGGGAAAGGACACGAAGGATAGGTCAGGACACATGGCTGGCGTTGGTGTTGGGAGGAGCCACTGGGCTGCTTACACTGGATGAGCCGCGCCGGAGCACAATTTTCAAGAGATATGTCAATATTTGACAAGTCGTCATTGTCATCTCTACTGCTCGTGCCCCTTGATGCCTTTCCAGAGTACGTTTTGTATTAAGCGTCATTTTCGCAATGCTACTGCCTGTTGTTCTTTTATTGTATATTTGTATGATTTTAGCAGGGTTCCTGCCTTGATTACCTTTTATATTTTATTTTTATGAAATAATATTAATTACGACCCTTAAATTACACTAAAGCAAGTAAATGAATTAAAACCCTAAGTTTTCACATAATAATTTAGAAAATTAGAAAGCCACCCTTTATATCCTTTGCCTTGATTGAATTTCTCTCCCCCTTTTAAGTTTATTGTCACTTTTCGCAAGCAGATGAGTTTCACAAAACATATGTATGTGTGTACCGCCCCAAACCGTCTGAAACTTTTCAATTCTCTCGGCTTATTAAAAGTGTCGTGCAATATGAAACCCGTTCGCCGCCCTAGAGGCAAAACAACAGCAAGGGGCGAACACAAAACAGCCTAAGCCTGAAACTCAATCTCTATTGAACTCCACTTCGAGCTTGGTTGCCCACACTTAGTGGTGCGGAGGGACTATTGAGCATGATGAGGAGAATCACTACGAAAAATTCTACACACAGAACAGATATGAAAAATTTTAAAAATGGCAATTAGTAGAAGTAATTTTTGAATTTTACGGAAATTAATACAAGTTTCTTACTTTCCTTTGATGTTTGTGATCTAATTATTAGTTTAACTGAACATTTTGAGGCAAAATGCATACCTTGAGAGTAGGAAAGCCACCACTCGATGGCCACCGTCAGCAGACAACAGACATCAGATGAAGGGGCATCAGCTGCTGATGTCTTTGCCCTGCTGGGGTTCGTGTTGCCGTGTTGCATTTGTTGCCGCTCACCTAAATGCAATTGCAAAAGTTTTATGTTCGAAACACGAGCGGGCAGACAACTGCCATAGAGCATCGAGGAGTCAGACTCAGCTTACTTCCGCAGGCATTAACGATGCACGTCGAGCGGTCGGGGAATATGGCTGCATAATGGAGTCTGGAACAGGCAATGACCATTAGATGGAGCCCAGTTGCCCGGGGCAAAGTTTGCTAAGCCGAGTATAGTGTCCATGGGATGGACAATAAGGCAAAACGAGTTATTAATAAACAGGATTGAGGCTCGCAAGAGGCAATCTAACATAGACTATCTGTGAATGCCCTTTTCAAGGATTTTTATAAAAATAATTTAAAATACTCATAATTTCTTAACAAATATACGAATGAAGTTATGGTACAAAAGAGTGAGTAATGTGTTTTATAAATAACAATATCTACTTAGATACAGTATACCAAAGAACGATTTCCAAAACAATGTATTTAGATAATCACAAATAGTTCTTTAAAGTTGTATAGAGTTTAAAAAAATATTGAACAAGAGCTCAGGAATATAATATATGTTGAATATATTTTCAAGTCAAAATCATAACTTTAACTCTTTTAAATAGTCTTAATATAAATATTGAGACTCCGTTTTCAAGGCAAATGTATATACATTATACCTTATACATAGACCTTATAGACACTGACACTTCTGATGGGATGCGAATGAAACAATATTGATATCCTTGATTAATAAATACAGATCAGGTTCAATCCCAATCGTTTCTAACAAAACAAACATCCCTACAGCCCGATTGGCTTACGGCAAGTGTATTAGTAAACAAATATGAAGTGGGCTGGGCATAATACTCCGGCCTAATACAGGAAACGGAAGTGCCAGCAAACATACCCACACTTGTGTACATGTAGAGAATGATAGCAGAGAACACGAGGCGGAGCGATAGGAAACTAAATGCAAACAAATATTGCAAAAGTTGTTTGCCTGTGCCCATAAATTTCTGTCATGGGCATCATTAATTAGCGCCCCGCTCTCACCTAGATTACAAAAACAAAAAATAATAATTACATTTAGCTATAAACTCGTACCGGAAGTACAGTCGCCTCGGCGCGGACCAGCAGGAGGTGGGGGAGAAGTTAGAGTTGCAAAAAGTTAAATTTAGTTGGATGGAAATTTGATGCTTGTTGTCGCTTTTTTCGCCAGCTTATACACTTGACATGGAATTCAAATTGAAATCATCAATCATGCCCCCAAAAGGCAAGGAGATGAAAGGATTCTGGCAACTAATGAAAACCAAACACAGCAGTTGATGGCGATATGTTATTAGGGGATGGAGCAGCAGGTGCACATGAAGGCGGAGCATAAAACGCTGTCGTTGCATTTTGTGGCACCTTCTACTTGCTTGGCTTTTTGTTCCCGTTTCTCATCTTTCTTTTTGCTCAGCTGATGCTTTTCACTTTGCCTTTTTGCATTCTGTTTGCGCGGCGGTATCAGTGTAGTAATCAGAAATTTTAATCAAGAGTGCAGATGCCCTCCTCGTCATTTGCCTCCTGATGCCCCCTTAACGCTTCACTTAACTTGGCTCCGCCGTCGAGGTAAACATTGCAATTATGTCGAGCACAAGAGAGCAGCGCGAGCCAGGTGAGCCGTGATTAAAAAACAAGGAGTAGAGAGCCCCACCCACCTGGCTTCTTGCTGAGGGGACTGCAATTTTTACAAATCAACTGTTTGGGTTATGAAACTGAGGCATCCAGCAGCAGGATTGCGATGGCTTGTGTTGATGGCCCGGCAGCTTATATAGACGGTTGAATAATGTTTGCCGAACCAGGTGATGGAATGGTGACAAGTAAAGCCATAGGTGTTGACAAAAAAGAAGTATGTACCTTCAATACGATTTGATTTTAAGGAATTTTAATGAAAAATCTAACCACAACGATTTTTCTTTAAAAGCGAGTAATTAAGAATCAGTTCTGTTCACTAAGCAAGCACTCTTCTTTCGGTTGACTTCCAATCCACACTGGTCCTAATGCCCAATATTTTAGCAAGAAATATTTTCGTATTAAAGTTACGAAAAAAAACCATTTTATCCCAATATAATAATTGCATTATTTCTTTACTGATATTTACTAAAGGGAGCTGTTCGAATGATTGCGAATGTCATATTTATCTATTTAAAAAAATTTGAAATGGAAAATATTAGTAGAGGTTTTTAAAATTTAAGTGTTTAATGCAATATTTTGTTAGTGTGATGTTTCTTTGTCTATATGTGATTTTGTAAAATTGTATATTTAAAAATTCTAATACATCGCATTTTTCGTTTTTCGTGGAATAAAAGTAGGTTGGATTCTTGAATTTGTTCTTGAATTTATTTACAAGAAGATAACATAAAACTTTTTTGATGAAACTCTTTTTGACAGGAAAGCTAACTTCGAGCGGAGCCAAAGACCCATAGAGCTTAGATCGGATTTATTTATATTGCAAATATCGGATATACATAGTTAGACGATTTTATAATAAAATTAATTTATTAGAAGACAAAATTTAAAAAAAAATCTTCAAAAATATACAAGTAAATAATATCATTTATATCATTTGAAAATATATCATTTCTGATCGTGTAGTAACTAAACTTTATTTGTAAGGCAGCTTTAGAATATAGTCGTCTCATCCTTATGAAATTTCATTATTTCGCCTAAAATAGAATCCATGGAAAATCCCTTTTTTTAACGCTTTTCGTTTGCAATTTTTCTAGTTCATGGTAATTTGTCAGAATTTGTGTTTGGGTTGGAAAAAATAATAGAAACGCGGTTTTATTTGGTCGAAATCTGTGGTTACTCTTCGTTTAAATTCAAATAAAAGGTATTGTTTTTAATAATTTTATTACGAGGAGTGGTATAATAGCAATTTTTTGTTCAATTTATCATTTAATTTATTTATAAGCTTCAAAATGGGTCGTGGAACTCATTGCACCATATGTAGTAGAGAGGAATCGAATCCTCAAATTAAAGGCAGACGGCCAATCCATGGGACAAATTGAAAAACTATTAGAGTGCTAAAAAAAAAGTCTTTTCTGCTATCCACTATCAAGCTGAACAGGAGAAACGTGGAAGAGAGCGAGCCACTTCTACAAAATTTGACACGACCCTTATAAGGAAGTCCTTTGTCATTTGGTCCGATGAAACCAAAATTTATTTGTTTGGATCTGATGGTAGACCCCATGTAAGACGCCCAAAAAACACAGCATTCGATCCCAAATACACCATAAAGACTATTAAACACGGAGGTGGCAATACTGTATGGAGATGTATATACTGCGTGCGAAAGAACACGTCGGTTTTAAGTCTGTAGCTTCATTTTTCTAGTTTATGCAAGAATTTTTGGCAATGGGATCAGTGTGCAATCCAGGGAGTTCAGCCTGCAGCCCGACCCCGAGCCCGAGCAACAAAAGTCTTGTGGTTGACCACACAAGCACCGACCCTACGAAAACAATTGAAGAAAAGTAAATAAGGCAAACCGAAATGCAAAAATAAACGCACAGGCAAAAGTCGAGGACTGGGTGGATGGTGTTGGGGATAGTGAAGAGTTCATGCAAAGCAGCCACGTGCAAAATGGCGCACAGCTTGCAAGCGGAAATGTAAGTCCCCACGACCTCCCTCCCCTACTTCCCCAATGGAATTTCCCATGTGGAGTGCCTTTCGTGGTTATGATGAATATGAATGCTATGTGATTGCATTAGCAACTCCGGTGGCCTCCATGTCCCTGCCTCTATACGCCAAGCCTCCTGCACCAGCGGCATGACATGACAACACACTCATTTTCGCATAATGGCCAACAAAGGGAGGAGGCATTTGGCCGGAAGATGGTCTTGCTGGGAGGGATGGCCGGATAGAAGACCGTTGGGCAACAACCGGAAGCGTTTTGAAAAATGTGTTTAGTGTGTGACAAAAGACGGAGAAGGCCAACTGACTCAACTGACTCTTTGTAAACCGACTTTGGGAACCAATTTAAATATTTACTTTTAAAAATTAATATAAGTGACTTTTAAAATATTACAAGGTAACATATTATAATTGTAAGGTGCTTAAATAGATTTTGTTGAAACGAACTAGTTCATTGCACAACAGCACAAGCTGCAACAGGACCTCCCTGCCGCATACCCTAAACGGCCCTGCCCGTCTGGTTGGCGTCCTGTTTGCGGTCGAAAACTTCACTTAGTGGCATTTTAGTTTCCTTTTTTCTGCTCACCGGACGACTGGACGGGTTGCGTTTCTTTCTTTAGACGGGAGAGTGGATGTGTTTATTTAAATTATGTGTACGGTTTCTAGGCTTCCGTTGGCTCAATTAGTGGTCAGTTAGTTAAGGGCACTGCTTCCCACCGTCAAAAAGCACACAGAAGGAAATAAATGTGCGGCTCCTGGCCCCACAGCCACGCTCGCCCGCCCACATATCATCATCCGTACAAGTTTCCGGCATTTTTGCTGCATTGCGTTTCATATTAAATGTGATTACTCCTCGTCCAATGCCCAGAAGATTGGCAGGGCCCAGGGGCGGGGACAGGGACAGGATGCCCGCCATCCAATGAACCGTTAAGCAAACGCATTGCGGGCAGCGGGCAGCGGGAGGTGAAGAAGGAGATGGTGGGATCCGCGGAAGGTCTCCGCGCACGCTTTCCTCGCCATAACCGCCAATTCATTTGAGTGCCGTTGTCGAATTGGCAACATTTGCCAGCCTTCCCCTTTTTGGTCCTGCGGGATGTCGGTCAAAAAGGGTTATGGCCTTACCTTACGCACACACAGGGCCAAATCCACACTTTAGGTCAATTCAATAGGTCTTTTCACATTTTTTTTTAAATAACAAGATAATTATTCTTTGGATAAAGTTAATTGTAAATTCTAAAATATTTACAAACATATTTTTTAAATTTTGGCAAAGCTATCTATTTTATAGGTGGCGATGACTGTAACTGCGTGAGTGGCAATGTACGGCCAAAACAATCATAAAAATGCCTTAACCCAGCGGCGGACGAGCCATCAACATTTGATTGAAAAAGTCTCTGACTCCGAGGAAGCAGAGGAAAGGGCCGAGAATCGTCATCAGTTGGAGATTTGATTGCATTTACTCCGACGGCCTTTGGGCCGAGCAAAGGATATCATATGCGCCCCTCCTCCCCAAAGGCACTCGAATTTTACGACACTGAGTTTAGGATTGAATATTAAAAACGATATTAAATTTCCTGGAATGCGAACGATTTTTTTCAAATTTTTGTGTGAATTATTAAATTATCCTCCGAATATGAATATTTAACCAGTGGAGGGTCTCTAACGAAGTCCTTACTGTAGTTCATGGCCAAGTTTATGTCCATTAGGTTAATATGGGCCTTGAAATTTTATTTTAAGAACTTAACGTGCATAAAGTATTTAATGTTTTCAGGATTATGTTATTATGTACTAAGAACTTTTTTCCCAAATACTTGTTTCAATATTTGTTTTGTTTGTATTTTGATAATCAAACTGAATCCCAGAATTGGCTCAGCTGCTGACCTCATTCGTCCTCCCAATCCCTCGTCCTGACCACTTTCCCCTCACTCCCTGCCCAATTTTAGGCGAAAGCGCATTGTGTTTTGCACACGCGATGCAGCCGAAACAAATTGGTTTCATTAACTTTTACTATAGCATTTTGGCCCGCTTGATGGCAATAAATTGTTATCTGCTCCCCGTGGCGCTCCCTGTTTGGAGGAGCTGCCATTACAGATACTCTGATGCAGCAACCCGGCTACCTTTGGAAGTCCCACCACGTTGCCAGCTACTAGCTATAGCTACTTCAGGCTAAATGCCAATACATATTCATTTCGTTGCAAAATTTTCGCACATATGCAGCGTGGCAGGCGGTGTGAGCCGAACGCTTTTCCAGAGTAGGCGAGGGGGAACTGAGGGGCTTGAAAATTGTGTGGGGAATCAGTTTTATAAAATTGAATTTATTTCGCTTGCGTTGCCCTAGCCCTAGCCAGGTTAACAGAGAGAAAAACCATATATTTTTAAATAACAACGTTGCCATAATGTGTTTATGAAAATATGATGAGAAATGATATTGAAGACCCTAGAATGTAGTACAGCCAGGACAGTTTGGATTGAAAAACTATTTAAAAACATTTCGTTCAGTGTATGCAGAAGGGATATCCTCTCGACGTGTTTGTTAGTGTACGGTGCTATAAGTATCAATAAGTCCAACGGCAACATCAGCTGGCGTGTAACTAAGAAGGATAAGTGCTGTGCTCCACTCCGTTCCGACTCTTTCGTCGAAAATTTTCATTATTATTTTTACGGTGCCCCTGTAGTATCTAAGCATCTATCTGGCCATCTATTGGCAACAATTGTTTAGTGGCGTTGCAATTTATGGCGATGTTTGTGCACTACCAATGGGGCTATAAATTGAAATGTGCTCTCTGCCCTGAGGGCCTCGCGAAATGTGGTGAATAATTGAAAAAAATTACGGACTTCCAAAAACGAAAAGTGAGTGGTGATCAAAAAAAGAGTAAAAGGTTGGGCTTGAACATTAACGAACTTTGTTTAAAGTTAAAAGTTACTCAGTGCACTCCTTAGTTGGGTCAAAAGTTCAAGACAAAAGCATCCTTTTAAGGCAATTTTTTCACCCAACTTTGGGAGGTTTTATTCAAAAATAGAATAGTTTTTATACATTTAAAATTAATTTTCTATCAAAATAGTACTATTTCGAGTAGATCCAAATAGTATTCTGTTAGCGTGAGAAACAATTCATTCGAACAAAAGCACAAGGAACCACAAAGATGCTAGGAGTTAGGAACCCCACGCAGTCTATAAACAACTGCGAAAGTTTTTCCAGGCCGCAGTTACCGAGACGACGAGCACATAGTGCTCTGAGCCCAGAAAGCTCTTAATGCCCAGAGACAAGTAAATATGAGTCGGGATGGAAAGTAAGCAAAGGCAGCATCACAAAGCCACAGACAGGAAGTAAATTCCAAAGGAGCCGAGACCTGTCTATGTTCCTGGCAATGAATTGCAAATTTCGTAGAAATTGTTTTCAAGCATTTTACACGGCGTATGCGTAACGCATCCGAGACCCTGGGCACCTCCCTCATAGTTTTGCCCCCGAATGCCGTTCCGGCCCTGCCATTTTGATTTCATTGACTCGATAACAGCACAGGACGAAAATGAATAGCAGATACAGTACGACAAACTGAACAACGTCACTTTTATTGGTTTGTTTATTTGTAGCACAAATTTTTACGATTCTTCCTTTCTGGTACGCACTGCTAAACTGATTTCCATGGGGAAATCATAAGGTTACGCTCGGTAAGTTTTCTTCCTTTAGATATTTGTTGTTTTTGTCCCTGATTTGAAGCTGTTCCTTTAAGAAACACAGCTTGTTTTTCAACTGTTCAGTGCGCTTGTTTATCACAGTTTATGGCTTCTTAGATTAGTTAGATATTTTGGTTAGAACCCATTCACTTAGATCACATGGAATACATGTTAAAAACTCCAAATACCTATTCTGAAACACACAGCTCCTATAAATCCCATCGGCATTTTTAAATCCCGACTCTGACATCACCAGCTCGACTTCCTAAAAATCGAAATCGACTTTAATTAGCGTCCAAAACCACTGGGCGGAAATCAATGGCAGTGCCTAAGTGAAATGGACTTTTAAATCAACCGCACAGGACTTTGATCCTTCATTCCTGATGCCGGATAATTGCAACTTAGCCACGCCCAGTTGGTTAAGCAGAGCATCCCGGCCAGCCGGGCCAAACACTATTAAGAAACAGATGCCGGAGGCAGACTCGGCTCCCAAATGAAATGTAAAGAAAATGTTATTTATGGCCAATTTCATGAGTGTCTGATGCTGAGCTCCTCCTGCGGGCGGCTCCTGTTGCTCATGTCTGGCAGTTGCAGCAGGCAGGCACTTGGCCGCACGAGGGGCGCAGATTCCTTAGCTCGCATTTCCTTCGAGGATTCGCCCAGAATGCGTGCGTGTTTGAAGCCTGCACATCGGATGCACGCCGAAGAGGAATGCAATCAGTAATGCAAAGGGCAAATCAAACGTATTTCCCCCAGCCATGCTCATACGGCTGAAGTATTGGCCTTTTTAAAGCTGATAAGTTTCTTAATTTATTTCAAAAATTAAAATAAGTTAGGTAGATTTAGACAATTTTATGTAATATTTTTTATAAAAAGCTATTAGCTATATTATGCACCAAAAACGAGTAGCTTTTTTTTAAGTGCACCCATTCGTCCATACATGTGGCTGTTCATTTTCCCTCCTCTTGCCCTTTGTACCCCCCTCCTCAGTCCGACGCTTTCTCCTCGGTTCTCGAGAATCGAATGCAGGTTAAATGAAAATGTTATTTCATTTGGCCGCCACTTAGAGTGTCGGAAATTGAAATTTATATCCGTGTTTCTGGCCAGGATGCGGAGTACGACCCACCCGGGAAGACAGCGGGATGAAGCAAAAAGAAGTAGCCCATTGAGAAGGGAATTCATTCGATTGTGGTTTATTGCCCCGATTGCTCAGCTGCTACCCGAAAACCAGACCACCACGCCAGTCTTCAGTTTCAGTTTCTCTGCCTTCGGGAAAGGCTACAATGGCCCTTTCTCCGCTTAATTTTGAGTAATGCTTTGTGACATTTTTAGGGGAACATTTAATATCTAATTTATTCCCTAACTTTGTTCTAATTTATTGCACTTTCTCAGCTGCAAGTTCAATTTGAAATAAAATGTTAAAATAATAATGCCCTAAATTTGTTTCAGTTTTTAGTGTGACCAAGGTAGATAATGATCATTTTTGCAAAGTGCATCAGTTAGCAAACATTTCGAACTAAGGCTTAGCTACTTTGTTGACTGTCTTGTTGTTCGGCATCCCTCCTTCCTTGTGGGAAGATTTATAGTTATTTTGGAATTAGTTGCATTATGTAAACTCAATAGTAGAATATCGCCGGAGGACATATGTTTTGAGGGGCCCTACACTTTCAGATATGGGAATCTGGGATTTAATTAACTTTGGGCAGCTGAGTCTCGTGTAAATTGATTTCACATCTATTGCTTGTCTTCGACACTAGATTCTGATTAGTTTTAAGAACTACATTGTTGTTGAATTCTAAACGGATTCATCGATTTTCCCCAAAAATGCTTTTAAGTTACAAACAAAGAATGTAAGATAATTTTCGAAACAAGTAAATCAATTAATAATTTCATAAACCGCGTAATTATTTAATATTTACAAAATAAAAAACAATTATATATTTTTAAAAAGAAGGAATGAATAGTTTTAAATTAAATTATAAATATTCCAAGACCCAATAAAACTTAAACAAGAAAGGAAACCTAACTTCGGGCGGAGCCGAAGTTGATATACCCTTGCAGTTAAAATCGGATATATATCGCAAACATCGGATTAAATTGGCCGATCCTTATGAGAATATCATAATATAACCAATTTATTACAATAAAAAATCTAAAACAAAGTACCAAGCTTCCATCTTCGAAAATACCAAAGTTGGTATTTTTCCCAAATACCATTTCCGATCGTTCAGTTATATGGCAGCTATAAGATATAGTCGGCCGATCGTTATGCAATTTGGTAGGTTGTATTAACTAACCAAAAATAGAATCTGTACTTAGTTCCAGCTTTTTATCCTCAAAAACACTAAAGTTTGGTAATTTGCGATTGTTCAGTTATATGGCAGCTATAGGATATAGTCGGCTGATCCTTATGAAATTCGGCATGTTGCATTATTTTGCCAAAAATAGCATTCGTACCTAATTCGAATTTTCTAGCTTTAAAAACACCGAAGTTATAGCATTTCCGATAAATCAGTTATATGGCAGCTATAAGATATAGTCGGCCGATCCTTATGAAACTTGGTAGGTCGTATTATTTTGCCAAAAATAGCATTCGTACAAAATCTGAACGCTGTAGCTCTAAAAACACCAAAGTTATACCATTTCCGATCAATCAGTTATATGGCAGCTATAGGATATAGTCGGCCGATCCCGGCCGTTCCGACTTATATACTGCGTGCAAAGGAAAGAAGGGTGTGTGCAAAGTTTTAAGACGATAGCTTAAAAACTGAGAGACTAGTTCGCGTAGAAACGGACAGACAGACGGACAGACGGACTTGCTCATATCAACTCAGGAGGTGATCCTGATCAAGAATATATATACTTTATAGGGTCGGAGATGTCTCCTTCACTGCGTTGCACACTTTTGGACAAAATTATAATACCCTCTGCAAGGGTATAAAAATTAAATTATTCGAAAGAATCATTCTCCTGTTCAGTGCTCTGAATTTTTCTGATTACTGATGCCAGAGGACCATGGCTATTGTCAAAACAAATGTGCATCGTCATTCGAGCCCCCAGAAAGTCCATAAACACGTGCCACTTTGGGGACACTTCCTGTGCCATTTTGGCCAGGCTAAGTCGAAATCCCCCTTTATCGCCCGGCTTTTATGCCCACGTGCCTAGCGACGTGTTGCAAATTATTTCGACATCTGATTTTAAGCGGAAAACAAGAGATAGTGGACCGAAACTAAAGCAGACGGGACGAGAGGAGAAGACAAGAGATTTTTCCGGTCACTCTGTAGGTCTAAGCGCAAAATTACTGGCTAAAAGGACACGAGACGAGGACAGTCAGTGTTTTCACCATTCACCAGTCTGCGTTCCACTGCAGAAGTTGGGATTTTTGGGGGCCACTTATGGCCTTTCTGTGTAAACTTTTGAGTGCATTTTTCGTTGCAGTCCAAACAAAGGACAAGAGCGCCGCTCTTGGCTGGGATACCCGGCAAACGGGGACAATTTGAAACGCCTGGCCAGTGACACTGGGAGAAAAATGTTTAATTTTTCTTGATTTTTGTATAATAAGTTATTTGAGTTCATTTCCCATTCCTTGAACCTTTTCGCATTTTAATAACAAGTAGCTTAAATTTGGAGGAAAGAGATCTATGGTGTTTCAAAGAAATCATAGTTATTCACAGTGTAATCCAAAGTTTGAGTTTTCATTTCTGAGCAGGAGCTCAGGGGCGGCACCAAAAGGGGCTCTGGCACCAGCTCCGTCAGAAAGTGGTGCAGTTGGTGACATTTGCATGAACATAAAAAGCTCATGCACAGCAATTTGCGACTTTGCCAGTGACATTAAACGTGGACAGCAGCAGCAGCTCCAAGTATGGCTATATGGGGTGGGGTGGGATTCGAATTTGGGATCGAGAGCGGTGGAGAAATTGCGACTGGTCAGGGGCTCATTTTGTGATGCACAGAGGCGGAGGCTAATGGGGTTTTATAATTAAACAAATTAGTTAATAAAAAAATCGCACAAAAAGCCAAAATGTTTTCTAATTGAACAGACTAAATAGTGTTTATGTAAGTAAAGAAAATACATTTTTATTTTTAAAAATATATATAAAATGACGCCAATGACAACATCCCCTCGCTAAACACATACAAGTAGACGCCCAGCACAGGGGGCTGGGCACTGGGCAGACAACACTTTGCACACTTCATTTGATCGCCAGTGGAAGATAATGGAAGGCGACCGAAACAATGCCCCGAAAAATGATGTGTTAACTGCAGCGTTAAAAACCTAGAAAAATAAGCGAAGCACGGCCAACATTAACCTTAAACAACCCCGGGGCACACAACGGATTCTTTCCTTTTTGTGCTCACTAGACTTTGTGCTGATGTTGCGTGAATGAAATGTGCAATTTATGCCTCCCCCTCTCAGAAGATGTGTTGAATTTTAAATTTCCCTACAAGTGGGCAGACTTAAAGGTCCTTCGAGCTAGGGTGGCATGGGCCAGACATTGATTTCTTATCGCCCCGCCTGAGCCTTGGAGACTTCAGGCTTCGAAACTCCTTCACACATCCTGCAAAGTCATTTTGATTTATTGGCAATGATTTTCCAAGTTATTGGGCAGATTAGATGGGCGGGTGTTAGTTTCCTTACCGAGAAGCAGCCGGGCCGGCAAAGTGCTAAGCAATTTGTTTATGTTTTTTGGTAATGGACTTTACATCCTTCGTTCCGCTTTCTTCGTCATTAAACGCAGCAAATCCTCGGTCGAAATTGAAAATTTTCTACTCCTCTCTGGGGTTTCTGGCAGAGCAAGCTTTCCAACTGAAACGACAATTGGCCAGACCAGAAAAAACTAGATTCAAGGAGAAAAATGGAGGTGCGATGGATCTCCCCGGCTTGAGCTTATTAAAATTGTGCAGAGCAAGTCAAATTTCGTTATAGAGATTTTCCCAATTTGCCGCTGTCCGAGTGCATCGGCAAGCAGATTGAACATAATAAGTAGAAATAACTATAAATATCATATTGCGGGAATGGTTAGCAACCGGAAACAGGAAACCGCTGGAAACGAAGCTACAACCTGCAGCAGCTGGTCAAGAAGAAAGAGAACTTTAAATGGGAGTGGTGGGGAGCCCGACGATAATGTTGATAACCGCAAATAGAGCTGCAGACAAACGGCAAAATGTTGGGACCTATAGACGAAATAGTGATGCTCTGCAAAGAAATAAAACGAAAAGAGTGGAATAAATAAATGGAAATAAAAAGAATGTGATACAAACATAAAACATAACATAGAAAATAAAACAAATACTTTCCGAAAATGTTAGGCATTCTAGTAAGGTATAGCGTAGGTTCACTTCACAGCCAAGCTGCTGCCCAATATATAATTGAATTCTAAGCCAACGCAAACATCTCCAGAGATGGGACGACGAAGAAGGATGCATCTGCAACTGCTTCACTCCCCATCCTTATCACAAAAATATAATAGAAAAATTCTATGCTCGCCTTACAGGGACGAACAAAATAAATGATAAAGAAAATTCAATCAGAATTTTCCATTTTTCCTGACCACAAGAAATCCGGGCAACAGCGGAGCGGGCTAGGGAGATGTCGGGGAAAGAAAATCCGCTTAAGGTTCTCCATAAATCATGAGCCGCAATATTTGGGGAGCTGCGATTATGGCAGCATTTGTAATTATGTGGCAAATTGGCGGCTTGTCAGTGGAATTGCATGCAAAATATCCCAACAATGAACTAAACAAAGCCCGATGTGAGGCCGGAAATTGAAAATGCTCCATGCTAGGCCATCCCGCTAAAAATAAAGCCCTCCTCCCTGACCTCCCTGCATTATGCCAACTGCAGTGTTTCGCTTACACATTGCTGGCCGCATCGATCCAATGTCTCATTCCCTAATTATGCACAATCAAAGCTAGTCGGAAAATATTGCATTTCCATTTCTGGCCGAGTGGATGGAATGGAAATTTTAGTTTTGATATGCTTTTCGGGTGCATTGTTTGACATTTGATGGGCGTATGTCAGTGCGTTTGTTTTGCCCAGTTTTAAATTATTTGTTAATGGAACGAACTCTGCAGGCCATAAGATCTGAAACAGCCAGCAAAAGTCCAAAATGAAATGATGGCAGCCTGACAAACAGAGTTTGTCAACCGAGCCAGTAGACTCTTGCTTTCGCTGCGCATTTCAAACGAGTTTCAGACTCAAGAAAAATAAGCTCCAAAAGCTTTAGAGTGAAAAAAGTTAATTTGCCATGAAAATATCAAGTATGAATAAGTGTGTGCAAAAAATGTAGCTTGGACTTTTATATATTCATATATTTGTACATTTTGTTGCTCCCCAGAAGAGTGCTTGGCTCTTGTACTGATACTATCTAAAGCCAAAATTGGCATGACAACCGGCGGAAGGTAAAGATCTGAATGAGACTATTTTTTATCGCAGACGGAAAACAGGTAACAAAGGAATAAAGCAAGAGTTCGATGTCCTAGTCATCTCGGGTGGCAAACTAAAGGAAAGAAAATTTAGTAAAGAGTATACTAAAGCTAGTAGTTGTTAGTATTTTCAGAAAAGTATACTATTATACTGTTAATATGTTAAGATAAAATCATTTCTGGAAAGATTTCTAAGTAATTTAGAACTTTTCAGGCAATAGTTCCCCAGCAAAATCAGGGCACTGTGCCACTTTTCAATTAAATTCCATTACTAGCAATAAACCCAATTACAATTAAAGAAAAGATCCCGCAGCATGACCGCAGCCCATTCGCACAAAAAGCAATTCAAGCATTGGGTCAGAAAGCACTCGGACGAAAATAAACAATCGCCCACGAAGTTGCTGATCAAAACAAAATAGTTTTTTAGCGACCCCAATGCATGGTTCAGTTAAAAAACAAACTCAAAACTCGTTGCGAGTTCTACTCGAATAAGCTGCGGCCGAGTGAGACTGGAAAGCTTTTAATGTCGATCGCACTCAAAAATTATTTTCTGGCTGGCAAACTTCCGAAAACAAACCCAAAGTTCATTTTCTAATCGTCAGCCAAACAGTTCAAAACGAAATTTAGTGAATCTCGTTTATACTTTTTTACCCATAAAATTGATATTTTTCTGCAAAAAAAATGCTGAAACAAGTGGCTTGTGTTCTCCTCGTAACCGTCTGCCTAATGAGCAGTGGTAAGTACGATTCTAATAGAATTGCAAACTTCAGGGGCCTCATATGTATAAGCTTTCAAACTATATACATAGTGTTACTAAATCATGATATGAATATTAAATTTTTTACTTGGTAAATTTAATTATATTCTCCAACCCACACGACAAAAATTTGGATTAAATCATCGTCTTACACAAAGTATTTTAAAATCGTACGCCCACTGCAGCTAAAAAATTTCACATAACAAGACAGCTAAATAAAATAAACAAAGCTAAATATATTGAAATATTCACGTACTGTTCCACATGTCTGTTGGGTAGAAAATATAGAAATGACTTCATTGGCGACAATTACAGGTCTACAGAAGTTTGTGGGCTTAGAGTAACAGTTTGTTTTGGAAGATTTGTCGGCGTTACATAATTGAGTGAGATTCAAAACTGGTTACAAGCCAATGCAAATCTGCGACCTTGCCTCAGCCTTAGTTTCAGTTTTATTCATAATTTTGAATTATTCTCTCCCTCAGCCTCTGCCATAAAGTGCTATCAGTGCAAATCCCTCACGGATGTCAACTGCGCCAAGGAGAAGATCGACCCAGCCTCCAATATCCGCACCGTGGACTGTGATACAGTGCCAAAGCCGAACACCATGGAGCAGCTTCAGCCAGTGACCAGGTGCAACAAGGTGGTCACCAGTGGTAAGTGAAATTCACCGAAGATAGCTGCGTGCATACTAATTTGAATTAAGAGTCGTACGCACCTTGAACGGCTTAGATATTTGCAATACGTATGATGTCACCCGGCCAAACTAGACACCATCGGAGGGGGCTAGGGCCGGGGGATCCAATTAACATACGGTATACAAAACAAAACTCGGAAATTGGTTTCAAAGCACATATGTACAGTGCGGTATACACTTGTAAGCTTCGAGACTGTGTGGTGCTCTCAGACGAAGATCACTCAAAAGAGTTCCCAAGAGATACAAAGCGATAGATTCTAAACGACTAGAGAATTCTTCCCCATTCTGAAATACAAACGGATTAGTTATATTAGTTTTGTAAGTTGTATTACTGATTGGGTTGCTTCGTATATGGCATTTGCATTTTCAAGCTGCTTTACTTTGTGTTCCTAAAACAAATATATGGTTAGTGTATAATTTTTCATAGAATTGAAAAAAAAAAACAGAAAATACTTACACATTATACTTGCCTTAAGGATAGATATGTATTAAGATGTTTTTTTTAGGAATTATGTGTCGCAATTACTATTATCTTGTTAGAGTAAAAAGTTGTTCCAACTTACAATTTTTAGATTATTAAAATTAATAAATTAATAAAATGATAGTTAAGTTAATTTTGATAGAGGTTTGCTGTTAAGCTGAATAGTTCCTATTTAGTTGCGGATTCTGAAGATAGCTCATCCGTTTACATACATAAACACGATGTTTGTGTGCCAAGTATTAAGATATAGTCAACAGATTTAGGGTTAAGTTTTACGCATGCAAGCAAAGTTGTCTAGTTGTCTAATATTTCATCCCGATACCCTACAGATCGTGCCGGTACTATTGTTTCCCGTGATTGCCACTTCGAGTCCATTGGCCAGAAGGACAACGAATGCACCGTCACCCATAGCCGCCAGGTGGATAGCTGCTACACGTGCAAGGGCGATCTGTGCAACGCCTCCGGATCTGGACACCTTGTGGCCGTGGGACTGTCGGCTCTGTTGGCGATATTCGCTCTTCAAATGGCTTTGTGAGGAGGTACCAGTCCCATTAATGTTAATAACGTACCTGTGTAAAAAAATGTTTGTAAATTTGTACCGTAAAGCTTAATAAAGTAAATTGAAGATAAAGTACACATACCTGTAAGAATCCCTAAGCTGCAAACGCATGATGTTGAAGTTTTTCATTACATAGCTATGGAACTCGTCGGCATCTCTTTCGTTCTGGAATCCGTATTTAAAATCGTAGTCCACATCCATTATTGGGTGAATTTAAACACAAAACAAATGCGAATACGAGAAAAACACAAGATGGATGGCAAGAGGATGGTGCAAAATGAAATAAGTTAAATGAAACACAATTTACTTGCGAAAAAGACGCGCACAATAAACGATCACTGCCAGGTGCAATACCGATGTTCTTTTTTACAATTCTACACAATACTCCACAGTTTTTCACGTAGATGGCCAACAAATTAAAATGTGTTACGAATACGGGACAAATACAACGTTCTTCTTATTTTGTTCAAACATAAAAGAACTTTTTTTTGGACTAGTGCCGATTGCTAGAAGAAGAATCTCTCGCTGAAGAATACTCGTACAGGTTGACTCGCTGAAACGATTGGCAGCATTTCCGCAGTTTTCACTGATGGGTAGCACTCGAAAAGCCGGTCAATTGTTTATAAGTTAATTCAAACTGAAGAAAAACAAAAAAAAACCTTTTGAAATACAAAAAAACAAATAAAAGAAGAGAAAAATTGTACCAAAGTGGCAGCACCGTTTTGGAATATTTGAATTTTAAAAGTTTATTTGAGAAAAGATTTGAAAAACCCTAGCCCGTGGGTATGGTCCAGCCGGAAGAGCATCCACGCCGCCGTGCCAAGACGCAGCAGCCAGGAAGTCGAGTTCCATCCTTGGCCCACCGGATGAACCCCATCTCCAGGGGCGATCCCACTCAGCCTTCCAAGCTGAAGCTAGTGGAGCCCTTACGGCCACTCCAAGTTATATCCCCGAAGCGGAAGCTGCCCAAGCTGAACACCAAAGACAAGCTGCTGGGGAAGTTCAAGCGAATTGCCGCCGCTTCCCATTCGCCTTTGATCCGAGTGTTTCTTCTTTCTGGTGTTCCCTGGTCTCCAACTCGTCCGGCGTCACCGCCGGATTTCACCGGCACAGAATGTGAGCAGCACCCTGAAAACGGCCACTGAATTCGGCTTTTCACATCACATGGAAACAACCACAGTCTGATTGGCGCCCAAGAAGTCCAGCAGATCGTGGTCGAGGGACCCCCACAAAAGTAGCATCAGAATCACCATCAGCATCAGGCCGGAGAATCCGTCTTCGAGGCTATGGAAATTACGGTTCGTACATACATTTTTGTACTTTTTCCAATATGATATGTGTCCAATATGTATTGAGTTAATTTTTGATTTTCTGAACTTCTTTAGACCGCATTCTGGCCGTCTACGGCATTAGCCTGCACGGATTGACGCATTGCAAGCCCATTAGTGTTCTATAGGTACGGAAATCAAATATTATCGGTGTATACTTTTAAATTATTATTATTTATTACCCGAGGTGGCGTTGGTAGTAACCCGTTCCGAGTCCGTAGTTTTAAAACTATCCTTTCTGGGATATCTCCCAGAAAAAAAAATAAGTGCTTCAACGAAAATAGAACTAAAATAAGTAAAAATAAAATAAAAATAAGAAAGCTTTCAATGAATAACGACTTTAGTTATTCATCCAACGATTTATTTTCCAAGATCTGCTCTTACGGAATAAATGATCCCAAACCTTTACAAAGTTTAAATTATTTTATCAATATGAAAATACAATTTAAACAAATCCCAATTTATACTTTTGCTAATTGGTTTCGGTTTTGTGTATTTTAAATGTTTCAAAATAAATGTTCCACAAGGCTTTGGGTGTAAATATTTTATTTCAAATACAAAAATGTTCTAATTGTCTTTGCGTTACAACAATAACTTGTAATGCTGCTAGAGACTTAATCTAGGCACGAAAAGATTGCAGGATTGACCTTAGAAAGTACAGAGTTTATGTGCGTAAGATAAATCAGGACGGAAATGGTTTTCCACGTTTAAGATACAATTCGAGTCAGTAAATAAAGGCACTTGATTACAGATTTCTTATTGACTAAAAAATTGTCAATACTCGATAAAAAGGATTTTAAACATTTAACCATTTTTAAACATGGTTTTGTGTTGACATGGTTTTTGAGTAAAACAAGTTTTTTCTGATTTAAAAATAATCCAGATATTAGGCATAATATGAAAGCCCAATTCTTTTATCAAGAAATGACAATCTTTTAGAAAATGGGCATCGAGGCATTGGCTACGGGTACAAAAGTATCCCGTGCAACTATTGCCGCAAAAACTGCGCCACAAAGACGGAGACCACGGTGCCGAACATCACACCCATCCACCCCAAACGATGGATACCCGCAGAATTGCAGCCATCCTTGCTGTTGCAGGTGCAATACTCCATGAAGATGTTGTAGCTGCCAGTGCGCATCAAACAGAAGCGTTCGTCGCCTTCGATTCCGGGCTCACCCATGTAGGCGCAACTACGGAAGTATCGCCACTCCCCGTGCACCTTCTGTCTGATTTTCCGGCACATGGTTGGTCTTACTCCCTTCAGGTGTTCCAATTCTGGTGCCTGCTGGCAATCTGTTATAGCCAGGGTGCTGTTGTCGAAGGGATCTCCGCATTTCGGGTCGTTGTCGCTGCGACAATCCCAGCACTTGATGGCCTGGCCTGGAAAATCACACAAAAACGCTTCGTTACGCAGACGCAATCGGAATTGGAGGGACCCAACTCACCCATTTGAAATAGACAGCATACTAAAACCACTGCCAAAAGCCACTTCTCGAGGGTTTTCATCTTAAGTAAGTATTACTGCTGTTTTTTAGGGTCCTTGGGCTGCTTGACAAGCAAAATAATTAACGAAAACAAAACGCGAACACCGCCCAAAAATGCTGGCTTGATATCGATAAAGTTAAGGAATAGATATCGATGGTCCGCTTCTAAATTTAACATGGTGGCAGCACTGATGTCAAAATATACTGAAAGTATAATATTAAAAGGCGGCAATTTTAAATATTGCATTTTGTGTTAATCTTATATACCTAGAATGATTGTGACATTATTTTTCAAGATTAACTTAAATGTTTTTTAAATCATTAATTACATTTCTTAGCAGTCGCGACCTAATTTAAACTGGTAGTCCAAAATAAATTTTTGGAAAAAAAAATCTTTTTGAAACAGGGCATTATGTTCAAAATACTACTTGGTTTTTAAGTTTTCATTGTTTATATTGTAGAAAATTCGCTTCTGTTTAAGAGTTGCCACTACGTTGCTGTATTTTAAGCTGCTGGTATTTTTCATATTTATTTTCGTTGGTCATACTGAGGCTTGCGTTGATTCCAATTTGTTATTTTTTTTGTTTAAACGTATTTAAGTTAATTTAAAAGAAGCGCACAATTAATATTTATAATGAATATGAACCCAGTAACTCGCGGCGCCTTTCTACTGCTCACGCTGGCCGTTTGTGGTATGTAACCCGGCTAAAACGCAAGACAGTTATTCAAACTGCGCTTAGGGTGTGGCTTGGCATTTGTTGAACAATTTAAATTAATTAGTTATTGGAATTGAACAATTACAGGCAGTTGGGCCATTCGGTGCTACCAATGCTCCTCGGACCAAGATCGCAAGGGCCACGATAGCTGCGGAGCCTACAAAAGATTCAATCGCACGGAGCACATTGCCATCGAGTGCAACAGCGATGAGAGCCACATGCCAGGATCTTTCTGCATGAAAGTGGTACAGCAAGGACCTCGTGGATTTATCTGTAGGTAACACCCAGTAAGATAGCAAGTGTAACTGATATCCTTTCTCCTCCAGGGGATGGTCGCTGGCGGCAGGTGATCCGACGCTGTGCCTCCGTTTCGGACACTGGTGTAACTGGTGTTTGCAATTGGGGCGTCTATGAAAACGGTGTGTACTGGGAGGAATGCTACTGCTCCAACGACAGCTGCAATGGCTCTAGCCTGCGGCACATTCACGGGTCTCTGAAATTCCTCATAGGTTTCCTTCTAATTTGCGCCGTCTCAAGGTTTATGAGAAGCTAAACGACAATTTTTCGAGAAATCGTTGTCCGGTTCCCCCCATATCTACGAAAAAAGTGCCTTTTCACATAAGCCTCTTTATTAGTCTTTAAGCCAACGATTATATTTTGATACAAAAAACAACGCACTCCGTCCATTCATCAGACTCGAAAAAAAATCCAGAAAATATAAGCCATAAGTTAAATAGTTAAAAAGTAAACTTGTACAAACTATGTTCTCAATTTCGAATATATTTTATTTCAGATTCATATTATTAAATGTAAAGGCATTTTGTAAAATTAGTTTATGTTTATATGGTAAATAACTTAAAACACGAACATTTATGAAACATTAAAATGATTACATATCTATAAATTTAGTTTTGCCCAGCCCTATTTTGTCCCAAACAACAGATAATGGGAAAAACACCCAATTAAATTCAATTAGCCTGATTTATTTGCAAAGATTTTATTAAGACAGGTAAACTTATGACTTTACAATGTATTATCGTGCATTCCACACTCCTATTTTATGAAGAATGTCGAAATGTAAACTCAAGCGATGCAGCCACAATCAAAATATATTTATTTAGAATATTTATGTTACTGTTTATCGTCGGGTGTGAGATTACATCCAGCCTGCACATCCGTAAGGGATTTCAGACCATTTTCCGCCCAACCAGCCCTTGGATCTTTGGCCACTGCACTGTAGATTATGGTCGAGCCATCCTCGAAGGTTTTCATCGCCATAAAAGAAATGCCCTCCTTTAGCCAGGCGTGAAGTTCTTGGGAAGCTGGTCCGTCCGAATTGGAGTAGCTTGCAGCAGCCCCAAAGTTCTTTCCATACTGAAAAATAACTCGTTATATGGGAAAGGCAAATTAAACGAAAGCGCACTAACCCATGCCTGATATATTCCCTTAGGCTGATTGTTGGCTGTCCATCTCAACACTTTCAGATAGAACACCAAAAAATCGTGAACATTCTTCTTGACAGTGACCGACTGGGCTTGGTTGAACCTGGCCAGCTCGTCGAGAGTGTTCTTGCAGACCTCGCGATCTTTTGGTCTGCCGAGGGTGTGACAGATGGACATGGCAATGCGCCGAAGGCTCTCGAACTCCTCGTCCAGCAAATCCTGCCTCAACATGGGAAATTTTGCGACGACCTTTGTGAAAAATTAGAAAATGAAAACCCTGCCGGATAAGTGGACACAGATGAATATTAAAGCAAGGAAAACTTGCTCATAACAAAAAAATTACTAAAATGTTGAATAATTTTGAGTAATTCCGAGAGGTGCAACACCAATTAAAGACGCACCTATTTTGTATAACATTTATTTTTGATTTCTTTGATCTTGCCTTTACAATACTTTAATTTTACATTAACTTATGCCATAAATGTGGTATAATGCTATCCATTTATTGTTTTGGTTTGGGTAGATTTGAATTTTTCCACTTTACGTAATGCCCAACTGTATGAAGAAGAATTGCGCGCCTGTTAACATTGTATTTGCTAAAATCGTACACTAGAATCGTAATCATTCAATTTGTTCATTAGTATGCATTTAATGTATATTATATATCTCTTGTACACTAAAATCGACTTTTTCTAGGCTTAAAGGTTTCTTTAAGTAGATCGTACGATGGGGGAAATAAAGTTTTGTCTACAAGGCAAACTATAACTTTTCTATGAATGGGTGCAGAGACGAAAAGGAAAACAATTTGTATATATTTTTCGCTAGGTGCATGAGAGATAAATGAGATTTGTTAATGCCAAGTCCCTAAGGGCCCCGATGACCTCTATGAGTCCATCAGGCCGGTTGGCCGTCCTAAGCTTCCCTATACAACTTTCTTTCTCGATCCGAACGAAGTGAGAAAAATTTGCTCAATGATTGATCTTCATTGTCGAGTTTGAAAAAAAAAGGATTGTCATGAGTTGGATGGGTTAATGGGGTGTATGGTTAACAAGCCAAACCTAAGCCATTAAAACACTTATATGAAGACTGCGTTTATGCGGGGTCCAATGTTTGATATTGATTGATTGGCATTTGTATAATACTTTAATTGATTCTTAGAGATTTTAAAAGGAATCAATTTTAATGCTGGATTTTTTTTTTCTGGTGGGATATTTTATGTACCGACTGATTAATAAATAATCAATTACTTTAAATATTAACAAGAATATTAATTAAAGATAACATGGTAAACTAATTTTCAAGAATTAAGAAGAATATCTTTTGGGGTATACACGAAATAGTGAAATTCAAATAGTCATTGACTGGTTAAAATTAAATTAATAATTAACATTAAGCATAATTAACATTATAGTTTTTTAATTGCACAAAAATAATTTTCGAAATCGGTCGTTTTTTGGTGTCTGGTGACTTCTAAAACGGGATACAGGCAGAATGATCTTCATCTTTTCCGCATAAACGCATTTAATATTTAAACAACTTAACAGACACATACACACAAACATTATTTAACACTATTTTTAACATTAAGCTGTTCATTTTCGCTAACTGTTTGCTGTTGCTCCTAAGACTGTAAACGAAATCACAATTTAAGCAGGTCGGGGGAACTAATCACACCACAATGGGCGTTCGACCGTCCAGGGTCTTGCTATCCGTGAAGTTGGACGACAGCGAGCCGGATGTGTTGTTCTCATCCTCGATGGCCAGAAGCTCCTGCGGCGGAAGGTGCAGCTGCACATGCTCGGATACTGTGTGGTGGACTTTACTGCCAGATAGCAGCAAGGACGACTCCAGATTCTGGGGTATCAGGACCAGACCACTGGGATGAGCCGGCGACGGGGTGTGGATAGCGTAGAGGGAACTGCTAGCCGTGGAGCTTTCGCTGGAAGACGGAAGCAGGAGCTCCACCTCCGCTGGCGGTGGCGTGGGAGTGTTCACCCTGGTCACCTGAGTGGCCTCCTCCTCGCTACTGGTCGCCTCACTTAACTGCGCCACTGTCTGGTGGATCCTCACGTGCTCAGCATCCGCATCATCCGAGTCATTAAGCTGGTAGTACAGTCTTAGGCTGTCGTCCAAAATTGGCGCAAACAGGCGCTGGAACTGTTCGATCAGGAGCACCTCCTCTGGTTTGGGCTCGCTACTGGCTCCCGCTATTGTGGTCAGAATATCCTCCGACTCTGCTGGCTGGAAACTAAAATCAATCTCAGCGTCCTCATCCTCTATTGAGCAATCTTTAACACTTCGTTGACCTCGTCAGACTTTGCCCTTTGGCGATTTTAGTTTTGTTGGAGTGCCACTGGAACCAAAAAAGAAATAATTACTTTTTGTTTAAAACATTGATCCTCTTATATATTATATTTGTAAAATTTTTGAATCCAACTAGTAACTATGCAATTAAAATTTATTAAAATTAATTAATTAATGACCCTCTAACCTGGCTTCATCCTTGCCAGTCTGAGTTTGCGCCGTGGAAACCGTGTTTTTGCTGTAGGGCGCTTGGAAAGAGGTCGACGTTATGGTAAAATATCCTCCCGGCTTCGGCTTCAGATGCCTGTTGTTCATCTGCATATGTACAGTCTTCATGAACTCGATTTGGTGAGCCAGCTTTTGGACTTGTTCCTGTTTGGAAGAGTTGTTTAATGATGTTTCTTAAGGACCGTTTGCTCCACTCACCTTCAGCTCCTCATTCTCCTGGTACAAGTCCGGCGACTCCTCTGGCACAAGACCCACTCCGTTGAGGGAAAAGGAAGCCGTTATGCTCCTCACCTTGGCCTTTTGATCCCACTTATCGCCCTGACCTTTGAATACGCGTAGTATTTTCGGCCCAAACACCAGGGCAATAGTGGTGGTTGTGGACAGCTGCGTTCTCACAAATCCCAGTGCATATTTGTAATCAGGCCCAGCATTTGGGAATAGCATAACGCTTTTGGAGGAAATTATCAAAAATTGAACAAATAAAGTGATAATTTAAGAAAGAGTTCTTAAATATAGGAGCGATTATTCTGCTCCAAAACATAGAGTAACATAAAGATAAGAAATACGTAAATGAGGTAAGGTACCCCTTTGTATATATTTGGTTCTCTGTCCTCATAAATTCCGACACCTTTCATCCAACAGCCAATTAACAATGCCAATTACAATGCTAACCTAGTCCGGACCCAACTGAGGATAGGTTTTGGCTGTCTGACCGAGAAAGTTTCCCAACAAATTGCATTAATTATAAGGACTTCATCAAAAGGACTTCAGTTGCGAAACGCTGCAAGCCCGCAGACTGCCGGAATATATGCCCCGGAATGTCTATGTAAACAAAGCCGCAGAGAGCGATGCGAAACAAGTCCTGGCAGGCTAACAAAAAGGATTACGCCGCGAACACGAGCGTGCACAAAGCAAAGGAATTTAATTAAAAGGGGTCCGCGTCCGGGTCCGTATCCGGGTTTGGGTCCTGGTCCTGGTCTGTGTTCGGGTCTGGGTCGGTGTAAGACGAGCAGCTTTACAAGTCCCAGTGGCCGTGAGGGGAGCCACGGCATGTTGGATTACCCAGCATGTGTCAACTGTTATAATTCAATTCCATTGCAGATAGCGCTGCGACAGGTGGAGGTGTCCCTTTTTAAACTGTTTTGCATACGCAAAATTAAGTTTTCTCTTGACAGAGGTGTGCGTATGTTAAAACAAATTCCATTTTTCTAAAACATTAAAGTATAACCGGCCATACTAAAATTCCCGACATCACTTACTGGAATGCCACCATGGCTATGTTCACAATGGCTATATTGTAAATGGCGTACGAAATGAGTCGCGCCTCGTTGTAGAGACTCTCCGCATTCCGGACGTTGTAGCAAACCCGGATTCCCCAGGCCAGGAAGAACACCTCGCCGATGGCCAGACTGTGATCCCACCAGTTGTACGAGCACTGCTTGAATTTTAAATGGTTTTGGTCGTATATCTTGAAAAATGTAGAAAGAAAGCATGATTTTTGTACCACCTTGTTGAACCCTTATTTAGTTTACTCACCACTTCCGCATATGGAGTGGCTGAAATAGTCCATGTGCCCAAATAGATGAGCATTACCAAGAGTATGGGCACCATCCATTGCAGCAGTTGCTGATCATTCAATTTTATCTTGTGGGCCGACTTAACCCGGTATGTCAATGATACTCTAAAAAAGAATAAGCGATAAAATAAAGTATGTTTAAGGTTATCAGAATAAGTAGCTCACCGCCAAGTTTTCATTAGAAGCGAAGTGTAGGTTATGCAAAAACCCATATGGCGTGTCCATTTGGTGACAATACACCAGCTTGTGTCCAGATATGGAAAAATGGCCACCATCTAAAAAATGTAAAAATAAAGATAAAAACATATGTATGAATAATAACTATATATTTTTATTGGATTTATTAATTTAATAAGTATTAATAATTTATTCAAGAGTCCTGAAGCCCTCAGAGAATGAAAGGAATGATAACACACAGAATACATCTCCGCCTCTGCCTCTCAAATGGATCGCCTCGCTTCCCTGTCCTCACCATCGGAGCTGTCTACGTTTTCCACCTGGACAGTGGCCTTCTTTTTGGGACTGGCAGATGGCGAGTCACAATGCTCACAGTCCTCCATTTCACGCGAGTATTCTTCGATCTGAATGGTGGTTTCGAAAAAGTTGTATCGCTTGTGGATTAACTTGGTCGCCTGCTCCAAGATCTGCTGCGGATCTGCATCTTTGGCTATGGCCAGGTGGGCAGAAAGAGCTATTTTGCTAAGGGAGAGGGCCCAGATCCGTAGGTTGTGGACATGCAGAACGCCTTCGATGGAGAGAAACGCTAGCCTGACGCCCTCGTAGTCTAAATAGTCCGGCGTGGCCTCCATTAAAACCATAAACACATCTCGCAGGATTCGAATGGTGGTGATCAACACCAGGATGGAGAAAATAAATGTGCAAACAGAGTCCATAAAGGCCCAGTCCGGATTGAAAAATATTATCAAGGCTGCTATAAAAACACCGACGCTGTGTACAATATCCCCCACAACATGGATGACCGCCGCCCGCACATTAATGTTCTGCTTAGTCGGCATATTTTTTTCTTTGTTCTTCCCTTTGAAGAACTGGTTGGACACGGATGCCCCTTTTCTGTTTGACAAGTCAAAGTGTGACAGAGCTCGCGAATCCACCTCCTGCTCGGATCCCATCAACTTCATCCGGCTTGAGCGCTTAACAGCTCCCGGTTGATAGTGGGAGTGTCCATGTCCACCACCACCGAATAGCAGCGTGCCCATCATGATCAGGTTGAACAAAATGGCCAGGGCCGAGGTGATCAGCATTATTTTTGAATCCAGATCGTGATCATTGTGAATCAGTCGTTGGATGGCCAGCCATATCAGTGCTCCTATGATGAGTGCTTTTAGTCGGACTTATAAAACCAATTACAAAAAAAAAGATAGCTAACTTCGGACGGTGCCGGAGTTGATTTACCGTACATTTTAAGTTCGGATATACATATGTCGCAAATATCGTATATAGTTGGCCGATTCCGATAAGAATATCATTATCTAAATAGTTTCTTATGATTTAAATGCAATACCGACACCGGAGGGGATCATGATGATAACGAGATGATATATACTGACTTATATACTGCGTGCAAAGGAAAGAAGGGTGTGTGCAAACCCCATTACCCCATACACCCCCAAACCCCATTATAACCCCATCTGCAAGGGTATAACAATTTAATTTCGTTATTTTTAAACTTGTTTTTAAGGTTTTGCAAAGTGCTTTTAAAAAATTGTGTTAAATATTTTCAAAATCCATCATTCTTTACTTCCTTTGAAAATGATTCAATTACTTTACAAAAGGTGACCCTAATATTGCATTTTAACTTTTTTCATACAAAACTGATAGCTGATTCATTTATTTGCCAATTCAGTCAATAAATAAACTTAAATTCCAAAAGATTTCTGTCCTTTAGTTTTCAGCAAAAGAGGTAAAACCAAAATTTGTAGCTTATATAGACATAGATAGAGAAATGTCACATAAAGTCATGACAAATGTCATATATTGAGACATTTTTTGTATACCTTTGCAGAACGTGATACGATCGGAGAACGAAAGAAAATGTTACCGATTGATTTGTGTTGATTTAACGGGCGGGCTTAGGTCCGATCTACCTGTAACTATCCAGATGAAGTAAACAGAAAACATTGCTCCGATAATTTCGGCCCGGTACCATCCAAAATTGAGTCTTTTGGAGGCGGGTCTGCCCGCCAGATATATGGCGAATAGGGAGATCATGAATCCAGCCAGGTCGGTCAGCAAGTGGGATGCGTCTGTAGCAATGGCCAGGCTCTTGGACAACACGCCCCCGACAATCATGGTCATCATAAATAATAAACAAACGCAACTGGCGATGATCAGCCTATTCTTGGCGGATTTATCCATTCCCCTTTCATGAGAAGATTCGAGGTGACAGTGGTCCGTTAGTTCCGAGGTTATGTGGGAGTGCCCTTTGATCACGAGACTCATAGAGGAGCTTCTTTTTGTTTTTTTTTTGGATATGCCAACTGGCTTTTTTGGAAGGTTCTCCGTGGATTGTGTCGGGACCTCATCTGCGGAAGAGCTATTCTTGGGAGATCGCTTAGGTGATACTGTTTGTGAGTCTGAATCTTTTTTCGCATTCATTTCATTGATATCTCCGTCCCCTGGGGCATATGATAGATTTCCGCGGAATGGAGCCTTTAAAATATTTATTAATCTATTAGTCGTTTCAGTTTCGGCCTGCGGCTTGGATAAGTCATTGGTGTCAGTCAGTACACTCTTGGCCTTTGAAATGTCCTCCTGGGATTTGATGAAAATCGGTCTTGGCTTTAGCCAAGTTTTTGGCTTAGAGGCCTCCTCAATTCTGCGCAGTTTCCCCCGAAACTCCTCCGAATCATGGGGCTCCCCATCATATGCAGATTCAGTTCGGCTTGGGCCGGCTTTGGATCTTGGAGACAGTGTTGCTGCGTTGGCTGCCGGTTGAGGGGTCTTGGAATTAATATCATAATGATCCGTTCGAATTAGAAACTCCTGCGACATGTCCGTAGAGGATTTATACTTTTTAGGCCTGGAAGGACTTTTCGAAACAGACCGTTTGATTTCAGGTGATGAATTGGATGGGCGTTTCAAGTCGTCTTTTTTTCTAGCTGGGGATCGACCTTTAATATTTATTTCTAGCGGCCTAGAAGAAGTATCGTGTTTGACTTCCTTCTTAATTTGTACTGAAGAACATTCCTGCGAAGTTGACCATCCCCATCTCTTCAACAGAGTACTGGTCCAGTTCTCGTCCGATGGAGTGTGGTCGGAAATCGCAGGCTTTGGTTTGTATATGTGTTCTTCTGTTTGGGCTTCTTGATCCGACTTTCGCACTTGAGAAGCCTTGGAATTTTTGTTTTCCATACCCTTTGAATTAACCCTTTCCTTCTCATCCTGATCTTCAAGATCCGGAATCTTTAATATATCCCTCATAGCCGCCACCATTGCCTCCATTTCCTCGTTCTCTGAGTCCTCATCTCGCTTCTGTTCCTTTTTGCCGCTCATTTTCCACGTTTTCAATTTAATATCATTTCGCGTAAATCTGAGCTTCATTTTGATTAGAAAATCGTCTAGTTATGTTTTTTTTTAAGTTACCTTTTCATGGCAACCTATAAACCCATTTATTTCTATTGTGAGGTGACTACTTGTTAGTATTCTTATTGATATTGTACTCTTGGTGGCGTTGTTTAGACGTAATGGAGCTCTGGATTTTGGTAGTCCCGTGGGGCTAAGCGTAGTTTGTTTGCTAATGTTGACAACACCATTTTGTCACGAGAAAGCGGAATGACGTGCCTTGTTGTGCCGAACCGCAGATGCACTCTTTCTTAACCTATGTCTCAAAATTCTTAGAATAGGTCATGAAAATTATATTAATATTATTTAAAACGCATCAAACAGACTTTCAAAACGTTCTCACTTCTTTTTAACAACTTAGCAATAAGATCCTTCCTATCCGTGTCTTTTTTTCGAAGAAACAACTTAATCCATATATTACAGGCTTATTCGTTTTTTGACAAACTAAACCACAAGCCATTAGTACCTTTCCTTCCATAGGCCTCTAAAAGCCGCATTAAAAAACCCATAAGTGGGACTGCTATGCTGCGGCATGTTGGTAGCTAGAATGTGTCCCACGAAGCAAACCTCTTTCACGTGCGGGTTAATTATGAATGAGTTGGCCGACCACGTCGGGTCTTTTGTCGCATTAGCAACATTGTTTTCAAATGGCCTTTGTATGTTTTGTGTGCGTTGGCCTGTGTTCTGATTTCCCATTTTTCCCCCTTAATGCCGTCCTAATGGGTTACGAAACACCCGAGCACTTACCTCCAGATACATGATGGCGCAGCCGATGAGCGTGATCATCAGGAAGATGGGGCTGGCAACTTTGAAGACCTTGACACGGCGGTGCCGGAAGAGGTAGCCGGCAAGGATAAAGGTGCCACAGGCACAGCCAATGGAGATGGTCAGCAAGGATATTCTAAGGGAAAAAAATAATATGTTTTAGTTTTGTTGACTGAGTAATAGCTATGAAAAGTTGATAAAAATTACAAAAACGTTTTAGTTCTAATGATAGTCGTATTTTTAAGGAAATGTTTAGCCATCATTATAATCACTAATGATGTCTTCTATTCTATTTCCACTACCTTTTGAATTTAAATTACGTGAATAAAATAATAATTTAAATTATTTTCCCCCTTCGTAGAACACTTGTATATGCTATGATACTATGTTTGGTAATAAGTAAAATAAGTATGCATTTTCTGCTAAACACACGTGGAAGACGATTCAAAGGTTAGTATGAAGAAAGTACATTGAGTACTGTATGTAGTGTTAGTAGGAATAAATACACAGAAAAGTAAAGATATGAAATGATATTGGAAAAGAATTGGACATCATGAAAATCGAACCCAGACCCATTTAACATTTAAATCAAGTATGTTGGCTGAAAGTCAACATTATATATTTTATAATAACTGAAATATTATAATATTATATTATATTATATTATATTATATTATATTATTTTATAATAACTTCTCAACTGAAATATTTTTTCATTTTGAGAAGCATTTATATGCAATTTTTTTCTAAAAATTTATAAAAGTTAAGAATGTATTTATTTTTGTATTAGGAAACTAACATATTCCCGAGAGAACTTTTCAAGTAACAAAAAATAATATTATAAATTGAATAATTATTAAAAGACTAAATTGAACAAAAAAGATAAAAAGTATTTTCAAATTTTTTCTAAAACATCCAACGGCGAGATTCAAACTCCAGCCATTTCAATTGCCTTTTTCGTAGCCGTGTACTTTAAACTTTGAGCCAAGGACACTTTTGTTAAATGGTCAAATATTCCTCAAATCATGATTATGAAACGAACTATGGACCCAACACCTAAGCAGGTCATCCCTGCTAAGCTACTTTTCCCATCACCATTAAACACACAATGTGTCCTACCTGAATGGCCAATGGTAGTTGGCCAGACATGGCTCCGGCCCGGTGCACGTATCGCAGCCGGGGGCACAGGACAAACACTTGAAGACGTCCGTGTAGTAATTGCTTATGTTGTCCTGCTGCTCCTGCCAGGCGATCTCCATGATGGTGCCATTGAAGCCATCTGGGTGACGCAGGGAGTAGAACCCTCTGCGGCAGAGGCACTGGTAAGAGCCCCTGGCCCATCTGCTGCTCCCGCCCATTGTGGTCAGCATCTTGCCTCCACCGATTGTTGCACTTTCCGCAGTGGGTTGCCGGTAATCGCACTGGAAAAGGTAAAAAAAATAGTCAGCTCTCAGGAATTTGATATATAGATATGTGTGTTTAAACTTTAAAGTTAGAAACATAAAATGTGCTTTAAAAAATGCACGAATACAGGATGGATACAGGAAGAATACAGGATACAAGACAAATTACAGGAAATTTAAAATATTTTTTTTTTAATTTAAAATATAATTATAGTGAAAATTCAGTTTGATGTAAACCACTAGTTTAATCTATTTAATTTAATATTTAATTTTAAATAACCACAATTTACCTGATCTTTATAGTTTAAGCTTTAAAGTTATTTGGCACACGCGCTTGATCTGCGCGGATATCATATATATCATCGAAATATCATATCATCGGATATAATCGAAATACATATATGTATATAAGATATTTAAGGTATATATGGGTATATAAGTATACTCAAACAATCCGATTGGGATGAAATTTTTTTTTGCAGTTATATATTCACTAAAGAAATGGTTTGACATCAAAAGTTTTTCAAAAAACCATCCTGTACTGGCGCTACAGAAATTCGCGATTTGTGGGGGCGAAAGAGGGCGTGGAAACATTTTGAAACAAACTTGAACTGCGTGGGTATTGAAATCATAAAAGCTCTATCTCTTATAGTCTCTGAGATCCACGCGTTTATACGGACGGACAGACAGACAGACCGACAAACGGACATGTCTATATCGACTCAGCTGTTGATGCTGATCAAATATACATACATATACTTATATACTTTATGGGGTCGGAGATAATAATTTCTCTATGTTACATACAGCTGTGTTCATGAAAATAGCAGTGCTCATGACATAAATGTTTAAGATCGAAAAATCGTAGTATGAACACCAAAATGGGACGAATTTGGTTTACATCCACATAATATATTTATTTTTAATTATGTTAACATTTGTTTCAGTCTAATTACTGCATTTTTTTTGAAAATATAGATAATAACAAAATAATATCGACAAAATGTGCTGTTCATTAAAATAGCAGTGTTACCAAAAAAAACTAAAAAATTCTGCAAATCTTAAAAATAACTTAATACAAATAACAGAAATGATAAATATAAACTAATATTTTGTCGTAAAGCCTTTATTGGCAATAAACGCTTCACACCTACGTGGGAAGGAGTCCACCAAGTCCTGGCATCGCTTGAGGGGAATCTGGGCCCACGCGTCCTGTACAAATTGCCAAAGCTGCGGTTTTAAAGTCGGGGATTTCTTTGCCCCATATCCCTTGATGTCCTCCCATAAATTTTAAATCGGATTTAAGTCCGAGGACTGTGCTGGCCACGACATTGGATCAATGTTTTGTTGACTAACCCAACTCTTAGCCAATTTGCAGGTAGGTTTTGGATCGTTATCCTGCTGGAATGTCCATTTTAAGGACATATCTCACTGTGCATAAGAAAGCACTACTTTTTTGAGTATGTCGACATGGACGTCTTGGTCCATGATGCCATCGATCATATGTATGGGACCACGCCGCTGTCCGAAAAACAAGCCCATATCAATATTTTAGGGCCACCGTTCATAACGGTCTTAAAAGTATGGTTTGGGTGGTTCTCAGTGTTTGGGGGTCGTCAGACATACTGTCTTGAGCCCGTCCCACCAAACAAGTCCAGTTTGGACTCATTTATCCAAAGAATATTGTGCCATTTCGTCACTGGCCACTTCAAATGGCTTTTGGCAAACTCCAATCGAGCTTGGACATGCCTTGTACCAAGTAATGGCACCTTTCGGGGGCTTCTCGCATTTATATTTTCATTTACTAATCGACGGCGAATGGTGACGTTGCTGATCCACAACTTCAGTTCCTCTTTTACATCCCTAGAAGATGCAAAAGGATTCGCTTTGCTGAAGCGCACTTTTCTTCGGCCCTCAATATCGGTGGTTTTTCGTTTGGACCCACGTGTTTCGGCCTTCCCCTCATATTTAATGGCATTGGATACCATTTTGGCAGAAAAATGTACAATATCTTGGATTTATTATAGGGTTTTCCCTGCTTTCTAAGCTGAACTATGGCATTCCTCTCTTCCTTTGAACAGTGGCGTCCTTTACCCACTAAAAGCCGAATTTTTGCATGGTTTGCACAAAAATAATGACCAAGCGATCAACTAACTAAAAGGGAAATGCAAAAATTACCGTTCTTTTACTTCGTTGCTACCGCACTGCTATTTTAATGAACACAGCTGTAAATTAATTAACTCGACTGCAATATACCCTTTATATACTTTACGGGTACTTTACGAGTACCCGGTATAAAAATAGAACTTTCGTGTATTTACCGAGCAGTTAACTATATCCGAAATTTGTGATTTATATTCGATCTTAACTGCAAGGGTGCAAATTAGCTTTCGTTTCTTGTTTTAAATTTATATTGGAAGTCTTAAGGAACAAGCCTGTTTAATGAAAATTGGTTTATGTAGTAACCAATGTTTTGGAAACATTTTCAATACATTATACAATATATTTTGTATATTTCACTTGTGGGTACAAGGTTAGTTTATTGAAAGACATAAAAAACTCAAGTTAAATGCTAACGTTTAAAATGTGTTTAGTTTAAAAGCAAACGAAGAAATATAACACACAACACTGTGAACTTTATCTTTATGTCTTCTTTAAGAATTTTTATCCTTATTGGTTTGCTTTTAATTTGTGACACCACGTGTATTATTCCCTGACCCACGTGGGTGGAACATACTTTTTGGGTGGACTATCGTTTTTGGGTGGACTATCGTATTTGGGTGGACTATCATTTTTGTGTGGTGGAGCACCCACACCCAGCCCTACACAGACGGCAAACACTGAAAACAAAACATTGTTTAAAAAGTCTGTAGCAAATGAAAATTACAATGAAAAATTACGAAGAAATGTAGCAAAGTAGGTAGAAAACCTCATCTTGAAAGAGCTGATCTTCTTATAAAAGTTAGATCCCAAGTGGTTTGTTTTTATAGGCTATTCGAGGTTAAGTAATCATTCCCAATTAGTTCAGCTTGGCTTTTACATTTTACAGATTGTAAATAGTTATTTCCTGGGGATGGGGTTCATCGAGTTTTTTGTCTAAATAAATAAATCACTGTGGACAGTACACAAGGTGGCGAACCGCATGCTTTGACGGGTGCCTGAAGACTCTTTATATAGCCGAAGAATTCAAAATTTTCTGTGTCCGTTGGATTTGAATAAGTGATATACCAATCGAAAGGTGTGGCTTTAATTATAAATTTTTTTGCTATAAAATTTGCCAAACGTTTTGAACAATAAAGCTCCAAGATAAGATATTTTTCCTAAATCACGTTCTACTTTCAAATAAGCGTCGATTAACTCCTCAATCATCCGGATCCGAATCGTTCAAAAATAACACAGTGCGACAATATTTCCGGGTGTTAGAAATATTTCAAACACGGTTTTGTGGACTATATTCGACCTAATAAACAATTCCTACTAGGTCTCTTCAAAAGTTCCAAATCACTGTCGCACTGTGTAATATTTTGTAATGTTAAGGAAATAGTTTTTTAAATTTTTTGCTGAAGACCTTATAAATCACTCACCATCATTGATTCGCGATGGCACTTGTGGGAGCTGTGGAAAGCCTGCAGGTCATTGATGGTGGCCTCGTCATGGGTAGAAACCAATCCGGGTACGGGCCTGCTGCTGGCCGGGAAGGGGGACCGGCGCATCGCCAGGCGTTGTTGTTGCTTCAGCTGCTGTAGCTTCTGGCGGCGACTCCCGAAGTGGTATGGCTCCGCCTCGCACTGGTTGACCCGAAGCGAGGTTACGTCGATGTCGATGCTAATGAATCCCCGTAGCCCATGGCGGCCACTCGGAGGGATTGCGATGCTGTAGGACACTAGCCAGCGGCCTAGGGCGCAGGAAAAGTACGGGAACGTCCACCAGCCCTTGTAGTAGTTGTTGGGGGGGCTGGGAGCGAACTTTGGCGACCGCAAGGTGGGTGTACTGGTTTCGTCATCGAACCTGTTTTGGTGGAGTTAGGTAAAATATTTAAATAGATTAAACGACCATAGCCAATCATTTTCTCATTACCAGGGATAACTGCTGGAGGGCTTCTTGCCAATCTGTAGGCCGTCCTCCTCGTACCGCTGCGTCTCCGCCTGTCCTCCGTCGACCCACCAAACATACGACTGCACAGCTCCGTTGGTCAGGTTCAGGGCCAAGATGCGAGCCCCTGTTATGGAGTCATCGGTCAGCAGGCCCTTGGCCAAGGCATCCGAAAGACCTGCACAAAAATGAAATGAAGTCAGACTCTGGGCCGGGCACAAAAAGTTATTTCCAAAATGGCCAACGGAAATGAAACGAAAGGACACACAAAGTGATTAAGAGTCGCACTTGCATTCACTCGAAATAAATTGCCCATGTCACTGCCGCTCTTAATTGCTGATTACACTGCACAATTTGCTCGACTTTAATTATTTACGGCCTTCCATTTGGCTGACGAGCTTTCGATTTCTCAACGGGAGTGCATTTCCATTGTTGATTGCCAAGCCTCCAGGGTTTTTCGAAATTATTTAAAACGATTTTCATAAATATGTTTGCATTTCTCATTTTTGATGCTGGTATTGTCTTTGTGGAACAATGAGAGCGGTTTAAAAATTAGTCCCATATAATCAACGAATTTAATTCAAATAAGTGTCATTCAGAGTGTGTTTGTTAATTTCAGCCATTTCCAGCTAAAATTGCCTTCATTTACCATGTGAAGCGTTTTGAGTTCAGAAACAAAATCTTTGTTTTAAACACTATGTTCTGTACGAGCTAATCGAGTTATGGAATAGATTTTAATGCATTTTTAGACCATTTCAAGCGCTTGGCCCGAAACATTTTTGCTGTTATTGCTACGAGTATTGCAACTTTCGAAACAGTCATTAAAAGCTGCTGCTGTTGCTGCTTCTGTTTCATTTGTGCTTTTAGCCTTGGCGAAAGTGTCAACCGGCAAAAATGATTAATATGCGCGGCAGGACAACAGTGTCCTCTTGCCCGTTTGCCCTCTTGCTCGAATGAAGTGTGGGCGGCTGGCTAAAGCTAATATTTTCACCACATTTCCTGTTTCTGGCTGTTGCTCTTAGTGTTGGCCAAAATGGGAAAACCCTATTAAAAACACATTTACTGCATTTTATAAAACAAATATTTATAGCTAATTAAATAGTTTTGTTAATGTTTATAAATAAAATAAGTAATTTATTATTTTCATAGTTTTTTTTAAGAGAGAAAAAAACACAATACGAGTTTTGTTTTATTATGAATCTTAAAGTGATTTATCACAAAAACTTGCTTAATGCCTTGACTTTTAAATAAAAAGTCAATAAATAATAATTTAAATATTTAACGCAGATTACGAACAATTTAAAATCCAAATAGCTGAATTGCCAACACTGACTTCCGTTTGGCAGGCATTCGGGGGAAGTTAGCGAGAGTAAAACGAGAATTGTTTACAAAGTAAACTTATTTAAATTCGATTACCGCAACTTCCGTGGCACTTTCTTTATTTTATGCTTTAGTGTGTATAGGACTTTGTATTTTCTTTTTCCTGCTTCTTTCTGTTGCTGTTCTCCAAGTACCAGATACATCCCAAAAAGTTTCCTTCTTTCCAAAGAGAAGGCAACATAGGCACCATAAACCTTGTACGTGCATTTTTATATGTAGTTACGAAACTTTTTCTTAAAAGTTCTGGATGCGTAACATTTATACCTTTAAAATGCCAAAATATAGATGCTTACACAGTGCTACAAAAAAAAGGTGAAAGAACTTTTAAAGTGACATAGTAGGAATTCCTTCATAAGGAATTCTTACCTTCGAAAACTTTAACACTTGAATTGTGGGATATTTGTGATAAAATTCAAGACAAGCCCATTCGAATATAACACAAAACCTTGTTTGAAATGTTTGTAATTTGTAGATTTATTAAAAAAAAAACATTTTTTGGGACTTTGTTGCACTTAAAAATTTCTAAAGGTTTAATTTTAAACCGATTTTTCCGGCGATTTTCAAAAGCTTTGAGTTTTGATCTTTTGAAAAAAAAACATCTTTAATTTTTATAAACAAAAGGAAGAAAAAGTAAATTTGTACAAAAAAAAAACACATTTTCCCATTTTATTCGTGTTGTTCACATTTTGACACATTTTGAAAAAATTATGAAAATTGTTGAAGTTATGCAGCTTTTCTCGACAAAAAAGGCAAAGCAAGAACGCATTACGTTGTGTGTTGTGAGGGAACACACAAAAAAAGGCCAACGAAACTTATTCAGAAACTACGAGGTTCTTTGGTTCTGAGAAATCGCAAAACGCTTATGGTAAACAACAATACGCAATGGCTGTCAGTCAGGTCTCACCTGAGGAGGCAGCACCCGGCGACTTGAAAAGGAACAGCTATGATGTGATTATGGGTCAGGGGCCCATTCATCATCCGCCGCGCCATTTGGATTCTCACTCGTCCGTATTGCCTCATCAATCTTTTTTCTTTTTTTCGTATAGTTTGGGAATTTATTGCCTCTTGGCAGTTTTGTTTTGTTCAGGGGGAGGGTGCTGAAAGTGTAACAACAATTGTAGCCATTTGTGTGCGACTTTTTCCTTCATTTTCAAACACAAGTTTGGGGCTTTGGAGGCGAACGAATGTGAGTCAGAGTGTGTAAAATTGGCAATTATTCAAACTACAGTCAGACATGTTTTTGCCGTGTTCTGCGAAGGCTTTTTGGAGCTGTCAGGTGTTTTGCTTTCCCCTGCCTGGAATAATTAAGTTTGCCCGAGATTTTTGCCTGAAATCGGACTTATATTGGAATATTTCTGGGGATCCTTCAGGGCAGAGTCCTATCCTATCTTATGCACTAGTTTAAAGTGTAGCTTTCATAAATTTGGAGTGTCTTCTCCAAGCTAAACCCTTTTTTGTTCGATGAAAGCCCTCCGTCGATTTTCATTGAAAGTTTTCCATTCTGTCAACCACTTTCTTTCGATTTAAAACCAAAGAGGGGAGTCCTATCCGATTCTTGTGCACTTCTCACATTTAGCAGCTACGAGCCAGTCAAGTCAGTGATATCCCTTTGAGCTGCCCCTTTTAAATTGGCTTAAATTTATTCGTTTTGCTGAAGCACTTTATGCGAATAATTTATTCGTCGCATCAAAATTTCAAGAGTCAACAGAGATCTGCCGAGGCCGGGGCCAGGGGTAACATAGACCCAAGTGCCGGAGTTGAACACAAAGTGCTGCCTCCTGTTGCTCCAGCGCTCAACAAGACGATGGAACAATAACAACAGAAACGCCAACAAAGGCCACCAATTTGCCTTCGTTTTATGCGACTTTCGCTGACACGTCTCACCTTTTTGAGCACGAACAGGGAAAGTGATGGAATAAAATCCCGATACCGAATCCCGGCTCGTGTGCCAGGTGGCTCGTGGGTGGTGTGGAAATCATGGCCATAATGGCAGCCTGTGCGACCCAACACTTGGGACTCCGTCTTATTATCCCAAACCCAAGAACTGGGTCCCTGCGATGAGTTCATTGTGCGTTTTGTGCTTCGGTCTGTCCTTGACTATGCGCGACACACTGATAGCATTTTATTGGACGAGTCGTGCACTCTGAAAGAATTCAAGGAGGGTTAAATGCCATTTTTTAAAACGACAATGGAAAGGAGTTCAAATTTGAAAGCTTTTCTTAATTTTTATTGAAATGTATTGAAGTGTTTTTTATTTTAAAATATTTTTTTTCGACCCACTGATTTGTTTTAGTGCACTCCTTTGTGTGACACTGTCAAGGCTGCTTGAGCGGAATGAAAGTCTTGTCCTGACAGCCGCGACAGCATGGGGGTTGACAACGAACGACGCACTTGTGGCGCATCAAGCGATGCCGACGCCTTGGCCCCTCCCGCCACTCCGCCCCATCCTTCTCCCCTTTCGGTAACTTGTACAATTGCAATGTCCTTTGCGTTGTTAGTCCCAATGTTAATGCTGTTTCTGTAGATTTAATTTAAAGTTCGCATTGTGCGTCGTGTCGTCCGCTCTTGTTCTCCGCTGTGATTTACCCTCGAAGCTTTTACGGGAACAAATATTCTGAAACCATAGTACACGCCGGCGAGGTCCAAAGGGAACAGATTTTGTGAAATTAAGCAAGGGCATGCGTGGCAATAATTACGAATTAACACAGCATCGTACAATATTTCGGGGAGTGCACATCAGGAGGGTATCAGATTTCCACTTAAGGCGCATTAATAAAAACGAACGTTAAATTGGATAAAGGACAGAGTTTCTTAACGAGACAAAAATACTATTGAGATAACGTATTAAAGAAAGTCTACAAATATTATACTTTTTATATTTTTTCTCTATGTTTAATTAAGTTAAAAACATCAGTTTTAAAGAACCTTTAAATGATTGTGTTTCCCCGAAGAACGAATATTGAATGCCATATAATAATTGTCCAAAATTTGTGAAAGAAATTGAAATGTATTAAGAAATTAAGTATTCCCCCGAAGCCTCTCCAAAAATGCTTTAAAAATCGTCAGCACTCGCCATCATTCGTGAGGAAGTCCCACAAAACGTTCTGCCATTAAACCAATAAATTGTTGTGGAACTGAAACTATATCCAGGCAGTTAAGCCGCCAAATACACGCGCTTTAATAGCCTCCACATATCACACACGCGTATCTACTCGGAAATAATATACACACACGTAGTTCCCTAGCCGGAAAGTGTCCTTCATATTCGATAGAAGACAACTCGCCCACTCGCGAGCAAAATCAATAATCGATAATGGAGTAAAAAATAATATGGATATATAACGAAACATGAGTGTGACTGAAACATGAGTGTGACTGAAACTCACCGCCGTGTCGAATGATGCCCACTTCCTGAAGTATCGAAGCGGCCAAATCGGCTTTCTGCCGGGAGCTCTCAAAGCGCTCCGAGTTGATTGGCACTTGAAGGGGTCGGAACAGGGTTGAGATGCAAAGAGTGCCCAAATTTTCGGTGGCAATGTCGTGGACCGTCACAAGAGACTGCTGGATGGCCGCCTGTTTGTGGTTGGGGAACCTCTTGTCATTATTATTATCTCGATTTCATTGGCACATTAAATTTTTATAAAAATACAATTGACAGAAAATAATTCTAAGAAATTAAAGTATAATTAATCATAATTCATAATTTCTCAGCAGTATGAGTTTTTACCCTGTAATAGTCTAAAAAATTTATATTTTTAAGGCTTTAACATTTTATATTTTAAAGTATTTTTCTATGTGCATTCAATTTTTGCGGCGACCCAAATCATTTAGTTTTCTATTTAAACCTGTCCCTTTTTGGCCTGCCGCTGACAACACATTAAAAATAAATTTTGCTTAAAAAAATTCATGGTGCCTGGCCATTACATCGTCGTTAATATGTATGTACTTATATATGGTACATTATTTACCCTTTTTTCGTTTGAATGGAAAATTTCGTTGTTGGCTCTGCTTTCCCGACTCTGAAAAGTTGGCATTGTTTTGACTTCAAATTGTTAGAGACAAACGAAAAAAATTATATCAGAAACTTTGTGGCAGAATTCTCAGTTAAACCAGATATATTGTTAAGCGAATGCTTCTGTTTGAAAACTTGGGAAATTTAACTACCATATATGTTAAAGTTTTTGCTGGCTCTACCCTTACCAGCTCCTACTGAGCGTATCCAAACCAAGAATTTCTTGGCTAAATTGCCAACCATTAACCCCATTAACTTGGCTCATTATTTGCACATAAACCGCTGAGAAATACGCGCAAATTGTTGGATATTTAGTTAGAGAAAATTTGGGATAAGGCTGATAGAGAATGTTTAACTATGTATTCTTGAGGTGGTTGCGCCCCCACAACCTAAATGGAAATTAATTTTTGGTCCTTAACGGAGTAAAAATATATTTTAGCTTATTTAGCAACCATGAAGTGCTACAAATATTTAAACGGGAATCGAAAATCTTGAGCGCCATTGTGTTGGCCGTTTTAATTCAATTAGGCAATCGGGAAATTCCTGAGGTAGGAGGAATGCACCTCCTAACAAACTCAACGGGGCTTGGACTCATCTTGCCTCTTTCAACGCACTTGTAATCGTTATTTCAATTGCACTTCAGCGTAATTGCAGCTTAAATGGGGCTTACAGCGTCCCACATGAACGGGCTGCCATCTGTGGCTGCAATTACGAGCGCAGTAAAGGAAAATCATAATTTGCTTATTATGTCCTTGGGGATATTTTGGGAACTTGTGTGTTTTATGAAGTTCCTGGAGGGTCAGACGTTCAAGAAAATTAAAATTTACAAAAAAAAAATTAACGTTTCAATTGTGTAAGTCAGCCGTTTACAAAAATTTTCCAATTACATGCCAAAAAGCAAATAAAAACATTTTAAATATTAAATATAAAATATAAAAGCATTTATTTCTCAAATATCTTTTTGTAGGACCTGAATAATTTGTCTACAAATTTATAGAATTTTACTTGCCCTTGGGACCGTGTTGCCATCTCCGATTCGTACTATATTTTTAAACGGATCGTCCAGAACCTCCGGCCCTCCCCAGGGATTTGAGGATTTTCCCGCCACAGCTGGTGGTGCGGATGATGTTGCTGCGGTGAATGATGTTGTTCCTGGCCCGGATCCGGTGGGTGTTGTCGTCGCATTGCCGTTTGTTGTTGTAGCGGTGGCCTCGGGGCTTGTTGTTGCAGCTGCTGCGTCTGTTTGGCTCGTGAATGCCACAAGCAGGACCATCGGCAGCAACAGCAAGGGCACGGCTCTAGTTTCTGGCCAAGTGTCGTTGGCCACTTGTTGCTGTCGCTGGCAGACTCCCACTAGGCTCTTCTTCTTGCGCCTCGCCGCATTGTGCCAGCATCTCATTGTTGTTTTTGCATTTGCAACTGCAACAAAGGGGAAGGGGGGAGAGATATTATGTGGATTAGTTCCCGACATAGACGGCCTTAAAAAGTAATTTTAATCATTGTTCCTGCCTCAGATAATTCTAATGGAGTGAGAAAAGAACAAAGTTAGAATAAAGTTTATTATTTTTCAAAGAGTATTCGTTTGTTCTTTAGACACTTGTCTAGAAAAAATGATAATTAAAAACATCTAATAAGAGTATGATTTATTTCCAGTTAGGATGTTCATCGTTTCAGCCTCAAAAACTTTTTGAAATATTATATTTAATGCTACTTAAATAATAGGATCCACGATATATGTATACATATTGTATTTATGTAGTTTAAAGATATGAGAAATACAATCAATGGGACTAAGATCCTGAATTTATGTACATTGTAAATAGATACATACATATGTAGATGTACTCCCTATTCACATATATGTAGGTCGCGTAAAAAGGTTTTCCTTTTTTCAAATGGTGGCGATTTGTTTCCGTATGTAAAAGCATCGCAAATAAAAACGAAAAGTATTATCCATATCTTTCTGGCATCGAGTGATGCGGAGGAGTTACCTCTTTCAGGATTAAAACCCATTTTTTAACCATAAAAATATGTGTAGACAGGAAGAAGTGTTTTGAAACTTAAATCCGAAACTTGGCAGTCTGCCTTTTGGTTCGAATGCACAAAATGTGTCGCCTTCCTTTCCCTGGCTTTTTATTTGATATTTACTTTTCGGTCGCTTTCATAGCTCGACAGGTGGAAGTAGGTCGGTTCTGCAAGTGTTTCCCATTTACTCGTGCCTGTTTTATTTATGTCTTTAGAATTTATTTACGAGTTGGTTTTATGCAGACCAAAGTAAGGTAAGCAACTCTCTGGCCTGTCACCTCACCCCTTTGGTTCCTGACTTTTTCGAGTTTCTTGGCTCTGTTTACACTTGTCCTGGCATAAATAAATATTTTATCAATTTATTTACGTGTTGGCCTAATAATTCTTGCATGTGTCGAAAGGGAAAGCGGAGCTGATGAAGGTTAATTGAGCATGTGAATCCGAAAAGCGTCAGCAATTTGTGGGAAATAAAATATGAAGCCTTCCTTGGCAAAGTCAATAAGGTATTTGGTTTAATGGGACAAGCTTTAAGAGAGATCTAAGCCTTTGCTTAGATTAAAAACTGAATAAAGTACTCCCTGGAACAATAAACAATTTCAGCTACCTTTTATTTTGGTAAACATTCGCCTGTTTGCTCTTCAGCCCTTTCCAAAACCGCACAGCCATTTTCCAAAGCAGTTGCCATGTATTAGCCTCCAGCCCCCAGCCCCCATCATATATGGTATATGGTAGACGGGTACAAAAAATTTGCCAGCCATTTGAACTTGACTGACGACAGCATGTGGATTATGAAAAGATGATGGGGACGGGATGGGTTTATAATGATTCCGCCCACAGTCCCGCTTGTTTATATTTATTGTTTACGGTTGGAAAATTCTCTTTCTCTTCGCGTTTTTCGCGTTTCATGAGCATGACCCCTGAAAAGCAAAAAGGACCCACACACAAGCAGCCCAGTACGCAGCGAGGCTGAAGAAATATGAGCAATATGCAAAGGATTGAGTGGGTAGCTTTCGAGATAGACTGGGACTCGGGGGCTGGAGCTCGTAGAAAAAAGCTGCGAAAGAAGTCACTCACACTGGCCAAAAACACGAAAAAAGAGACTTGTAAGCGGAAATGCTGTTGAACATGGCTTCCAGTTTTTGTTTATTCTTTTTATTTGTCGGATAAAATAAACATGAACGGGGCCAAAACGAAAGTCCCTCTAAATCTGTACCGGACACATGCAAGGATACATATGAGGACACACTGAGCTGCAAAGTTTTAATATTTTACAAAGTTTAAATATCGTGCAGATTTCTAGCCGTGTTTGTTTGGTCTAAACGTTGAAAATACTTTTAAATTTTTGTCAAGCTTTTGTGGTGGCTTTCAAACACATTTTTTAGATTCTTAATAAATGTTAAAGTTGTAAAAATAAAGTATTCAAAAAAAAAAAATGACAGGAAAGCTAACTTCGAACGGAGTCAAAGTTGATATACTTACCCTTGCAGTTATGATCGGATATAAATCGTTTTGAGAATCATATTAAAAAACCTATTTATTAGAATACATCATTTAAAAAAAGTCTTAATCTTCTATCCTCGAAAATACAAAAGTTGGTATTTTAATCAAATAAATATTTAATTTATGCATTCATTAAATAGCATTTAATAGCATTCATAAATATACATTAAATAAAATAAAAAGGCATAAAAATAGCATTCATACAAAATCCGAACTCTGTAACTCTAAAAACACCAAAGTTGTAGCGTTTTCCAGCAATCAGTTATATGTCAACTATAGAATATAGTCAGCCGATCGCGGCGTGTGTGCCGGGAGTGTGCACCCAATAAGGGTCTGTGCAAAGTTGGTAGCTTAAAACTGAGAGCCTAGTTCCCGTAGAGACACACACAGACAGACGGACATGCTTATATCAACTCAGAAGGTGGACCTGATCAAGAACATATATATGTATTTCATAGGGTTGGAAATGTCTCCTTCAAAACCCTCAGCAAAGGTATAGAAAGTGAAACCGGTTCCTTCCAACCTTTCCTTTTGTTACATACTTTTTATGGCATGACTGTCTTTTGGTTAATTATTAAATAGCTCGTTTCCCCCTTACCCATATCAGATTTTCTTCGAAGACATTCCCGAAATGAAACCCCGGTTTCAGACGGCCGTCTTATGAAGGGAATCCGTTTCAACTTTGCATGCGGTATAATCTAACATAATGTTTTTATGTTCGCCATGCTAACGAAAGTAAGCCCATGGCTTATGCTGACTGGGGTCCTTGAGGTGTCCTGTCAATTATTTCGGCCATGTCTATCAAGCACTCAGAATCTTAGGGACAATGTGGTTCCTTTTGGCTTTCCTGAAGACGCTTTTTCTATAAATTAGCCGAGTGGCTTGGTGGAAGGGGGGGATGAAAAAAACCTGAGGCTTGCATTAATTTAATGAGGTTCCTTCTGCCTTTGATTTGCCTACGGCTCCTTTTTTCAGACCATCTCATTTCAGTCTCTCGAAGTGTCGGCAGACGTAAAAGGAAATGAAATGTTTCAACGCCTTTCTCTGGCTTTTCTTTGGTGGTCTTGCCTTATTTTTCTGACTGCCTGCGGTCAGAACGTCACAACTCAACTGGAATAAGTTAAGTTGTCAGTTGGCTGTTTTAGTTGTTGTTCCGGCGTTCCTTAAGCTGTTTGGCTGTCATGTGTTTTACATAATGTTCTGGGCTCGATTGAACATGGGATCTGCTTTCCCTTTGTGTCAATGTGTGCGGAAAATTAGGTTATGCAAATTGCTTTGACGATTAAGCTTATCAGAGTCCCGTATGTGGCAGGCATTTTAGGCTTTCACATTGAGGTGGACGCGTTCAAATCTAATAAGGATAACCCAATCAAATTTATTTTAGTTGGTGAGAATTTGGCTTGAGAAGCCCACACTTTCATTTGCTGAATTTTCGGTGCAGCTGTCTTTTAAACGCTTCGAATTATTCGGAGATTTATTTACAAAGCATTTATTGGCTTGCTATAAATCTTACTAAATTTATTTTATCAAGGTCATAAACAAGTATACATATATCAACCAAAGTGTATTTATGAACTGAATATTTGTATGCTAGCCACTAAAAGAAATCACCCATCTAATTTGTAATAAAGGTTTCATATATTGGTTGTCTACGAGACCCACTCCCAATAAAATATAATTTATATAGAAGTTTCCAAACATTTAAACTTATCGGTTCATAGTTAAACCATCCTTTGAAAATCATCTCCTATTACTTTATTGCAAATGACTTAACTTGTTTTCCAAAATGGGCACTTAGAAACCAGCAAACACATTCATATGTCCACATACCTAGAGGGATATATATATAATTCCCACATTATAAAGTCATAAAAGGAAAACACACAATAAGCAGAAGAAAAGACGGGAAAATGGAATCGGAAAATGGGGAGTCACAAAAAATCATAAAAATCAAACCATTGCTGAGCTAAACTCATCCCATGTGGGTGAGATAAATGCAATGCCACGGAATCCCAGATGGTTGTCGTTCTTTTTGGCGCGCACTTTCCGGCACATAAAGCACAGGGAATTATTATGATCGAAAATCAATGACAAAGAAACTGACAAAATCAGCAGAATCCACATCTTGAACGCACAATTGTTGTCAGAGGATTCCAAGAGTCCCTGGATGAAAGGAGCCTTTAATGGCGAATCCCCAACGGAGGGCTTAGAGGACGCTTGACCCTTCCCCGAGTCCTGTTCCCATTTCGAGAGACGCAAAAACGTGTAAAGCAGATAAAACGGGCTTTTGAAAAGATTCTCCGCTTCCATAAAGATAGTTTTGCGATGAAAGGCGAAAACTCTGAATAAAGCCACTGACTGGGGCGGTCGCTAACCAGCTAAAAGTTTGTTTACGTTTTTCCTCAAACGAGGAAGTAATTCAACCTGTTTCCATAGAAAGTTTACCTTCCAGTCTGTAACTTTGGTCAGGTTGAAGTGTTTTTCTTTTGGCCTTTAAGGCGACAGGTCGAAAGGCAACAGAAGCTGTCGCGTCCCTTGCAATGACACGAAGGGAACAAATATTTAAGAAAATAACTTATATATTAGAATAGCTGGGCAATAGTTTTCTTCTCAAGAGCTTCAAGTGGAAAATACAAAAATTGCCTAGGGATACAGAAATAATTATAAGAAAATGCAAATACTCACTGTTAAAGCAGAAAATGACAGCACAAAAACTGCAATTGCAAACATTAAAAGAAACGAGAATCAAAACTTATAAACATGTTGACAAACTTTGTCTCAGCTTGTTTCACTTTTGCAAGATTGTTTTCCTATTCTCCTTTTCAAACGCACGTCATGTGGAAAAATGCGCCGGAGAACACAATTTGAAGATGGCGGAAGGAATGCCGTAAAATAAGAAGTCACCCGCCAGAGGAGACCCACTAAAAAGGACGTGGTACAAGCTGCTGAAATAGCAACTGGGAGCGGCATCGGGAGCAGCTGCGTTTGATGTCTTTAGCCCGAAAGGAGGGTTGTGTGGCGCGGCTTGACATTGCATTGCCCTCGTGGCATAAATATTATATGTTTTCTTTTGACAAGAAGCTTAAGAGCCGAAACAAAGAGGCTACTGGGAGGGCTGAGTGAATATAGTGGTGCGGCCAACAGGAGCCTCTGGCTAAGAGGAAGATCTATTGCCAAGGCTCAAATCAGCGGCGAACAACTCAAAAGCTTGGGGTTTCACCAGGCACCAGGACTGCTGCCTTTGCCGTCACCCTGTCAATTACAGTTTGCATATAAATTAGTGTAATTAAATGTCATACAAGTGCTATAAAGTGCCAGCAACAAAACTGTGGTTAATTGTGCCTTTGATGTTTTTGCATTGAAGAGGGTGGAGGGCGCCCGGGAGAATGTATGTAGGTACACATGTGTGGCCATAAAACTTAATGTCTGGACTGGATGGCACTTCAAATGGTGCGGTGCAGCAAGTCAAGTGCATCCTCTGCTTGGGAGGTTAAGGCTTGTTTAATATAAGGAGTATTGAGAGAAGTGAACAACATTACAGATATGAAGTATAAATTAATTTTAAGAAAATAAATAACATGTATTATTTACAAGGAAACTTTTGGAATTTTTTTGTTTTTTATTTTTAATAAATATTTATGCTTTTATTGAAATTGGTATTATTATATAATATTAGAGCTATAGACCGCGAGCTTTTAACAGACTTTATGTTAACTGGATAACTGAAACTTTAACTGAAACTCTTTACATATGTATGTATATGTGATATTTGCAATATACTCTATTTTTGCAATAGAAACTTCAAGGGTATATAAGCATCGGGTCCGCCCAAAGTCAACATCTGTTTTCACTATTTCCTTGATGCTGTGGGGATTTTGTTGCGTCACTCTAAAAATGGCAGCCTAAATTAAAATGAAAGTGCAAATTTGTTGCTTTTGCCGACAACTCTGTGGCGTTTGACTTTCGGTCAAAGGCAGCTCAGGGCCACGCCCACTGTCGCCCTCTGGGAGGATGCAAATGATTTCACCCAGAACGCTTACTAAAATGCACGCCCCTCGCTAGCTCGACGGCTTTTAAACAAACCATTTTTGTTCACTTTGTCGTTATTTAGTTCCCTGCCCTGTGCAGCGATTTATAAGCAGATATATACGTATAGATTTGAGTAATGAGAAAAGTTGGAATTGAGGGCAGCGCGGATTATTCATTAGCATGGGCTGTGGCCGGGCCTTGTCCTTTTTGTGCATCTTTATTTTGGGGTATCCTTGCATCTCCAATTGCCAAATTATTCGAGTTAGTTGGTTTTAGTTGCGGGTTGTTGGCCTTTTGCTTGTTGACCTTTTTTGGAATTGTTAATGGCGTTTTAAAATTCTGTCTCTAAATTTTATATTTTTAAACTTTATACTTTTAGTATGTCGTTAACATTCGACCTTTTTTTTATTTATTTAGTGGAAACTTTACATGGTTAAAATAAATCAATAACTAATAAAGGACAAAAGAAAATTAAGTAATTCTGTATAGTAAATTGACATATAAATTGAGTGACATATAAATATTACTACAGCACCAAATTAAGACAAGTCATTAAGTAAACAAAACTGGCTCATAAAAAGTCGAGCTAATGAAAGGCTTTCCGAGCCAGAGCGGTTCATGTGAAGTGTTATTCTGGTCATGGTGGTTTAATAACAGTTTCGTGACACCATTAGAGTGTAACATTTATTTAAATATCTATTAATTCAACGGTCATTAATATTTATTGCTTCTGTCAGTAGGAGCCACGTGGCTCGACCGTTGTCTCCGTTGTTTACTGAATGTCAGACAACCCCGAGAAAGAAACTCTGAAAAGCCTTGAAATGAATAAGCAGATAATAAGGCCTAAGAACATAAACAGACTATAGGCGCAAACGCCCGCACTCATCTTGGCAAGTGCTCACTGCGAAAATAAAAATAGTATGTATACAAAGCTGGTTTATTTCTGGTTTGATATACATATTTCTACTGTTTTTTCTATACCAATTTTGGTTTATTTTCCATCTTTTTTGGTATCCAGCTCTGTGATTTTCGGCTACGGAAATATGTATGTTAACACAGCAGTTTTCATTTTATTATTTTAAATAAGCTTTTTAATAAACCGAGATAAACCCTTAATTAAATAACTAGCATAAAATTAGCCCCTTTTCATTAATATTTTCTAAGCTATGTACATATATTAGTAGAAATAATTAATTTCTACTAAACTGACACTTTTATCATTTTAATAATGGCTTCTGGCATTTCGTCTGTGCTTGGTTTCGACAATGCCAAATCATGTTTGTTGACAGGCATAATTAATCCTCATAATGACATTAAAATGAAAACTGTGGCTTTCGAACAAACCGTCACGCGCCCGGAGCGTTCCCCTTGTGTGTACCACAAAATGGATTTTCCAATTAAGACACAAATCAATAAATCCTGCCAATCCTGATAATTTTAATTTCACTGCTATTCTTATCCACTAACAAAGGAGTTTTGGGTCAGCCTTAGAGAATTAGTAGCCAGTTGGTGATCCCAAAGGGAGCAAGAAGGTGAATGATCGGACACACAAGCCCTCGCCAGAAAAATAAATATTTAAGAAGAAAATTCGTAGTCTACTTTTTAGCCACTTTCCAAGACAAGAGCCTTAAAGCCATTTAATTTTATTACATTATGCGGACTTTTAAAAGCCCATCGAGCGGCTCATCTTCCAACCAACCCCCGAAAACTCGTCCAATAAAAAATTTAACGCAATCAATTATGTATATTAATTTGAATATAAGCCAATACAAAATATATGTGTGTATATCAAGTCAGGGGCTAAATTTAAACCCCTTGGGGTTGTTGCGGCATTCATTTTTCTAATACATTGGATGAAATGGAATACCTACGCCGTACTTCTGGGAGCTGTGAGACTGAGTTATGAAAACTGGGTTAGTTGGGTTCTTTTCTGAATACGTAAAAGGTAAGAGGGGTTTTGGCGGTAATTTGAGGCACGTGGAAAATTTACACTTTTTAATATTATTCAAACATAATTAATACACAATTAATACAATAGATCATTTACATTAAATCCGTTTCCACATTCCTACCTCTCGTTCCCAGTTCAAACCATGACTTTGACTTTCCTTGGCCTTTTTCAAAGTCACTGCTTCCTTTTGCCTCTTTCCGAATCGTTTTTTTGTATTTTTGTTTGTTTATTTTAGGTATTACTGATATTTTTCACTTCATCATTCCCTCCGCTGGAATGTTTCTTTTATTATTTTATACTGAATGTTGGCTTTTATATGCAGTTTATACAGAAGAGTGTACACAAGTATATAAATTAAATACAATTTGAATATTTTGTGTGTGTGGGCTTAGACGGGGGCGTATTGACAAGCGAATTGGCTTTATTTCAAGTTATTACTTTGTTTGTTCAATGAGTTTGCGCGTAATTTTAGCTTTCTTTATTATTGGCTTAGTATTCACAGATGTGGAAAGTATTCTGTGGACTCACTTCAGTTTCTAAGTGGTATTTAAATGAAATAAATAAATTAAAAACAAGAACTTTTTAAATTTTAGAGTACCTTTTAAGTAGGTATCACAGTGCTATCATTAGGAATCAAACTTTAAGACATGTCCCAACTTCTATACATATAGTAACTAGAACTTGTGGGAGATCAAATTCTGGCACTTGACTTTTTAGTTTGCAATTAATTGCAAACTTTGCACCACAGGCATTTCGCCAAACTAAACATCCCTGGAACTGAGCACATATTATCGTTAATAATAAATGGAACCCAAAGTTTCGTGCACTCAGCTAGCACAAAGGGGAAAAGTTGACGGAAAACTTTCTGATAGGACAGGGAGAGAAAACTTACGTAAACCAACATCCTGGCAGGAGCCCTCGCAGCCACTGTGAAAATTGCCAACAGATGAGATGAAATATTTATGAATATTTATTAGCCGTGAACTGTCGCTTATTAAAAACCTAATTGAAGCTGCCGAGGTAGAACCTGTTGCCGGCTCATTAGGGCCTGAAATTTTCATTCGGTTTGTCCGCTGGCTATAAAGTTAATTACAATATTTCATTGCCGCTGCGCGAGGGCGCTGGAGAAGGAGGCCGGGTGGGAACAATTTTATATCTCAACAAATGGCCAACAGCGCATTAAACGCAATAACGCAAAAATGGAGCCAGGACCAGTGGCAAGTGGGAATGGAACAAAAATGCAAAGCAATTTGTAGTAAATAAAGGCGAGCAGGAATTTGTAAATGGCACCCAAAATACGCAGCTGAAACAGGAAGGCAAACTTTTCACGCCCCCAACAAAAACACTCCTGTGAAATATATATGTATCTATATGTAGGAGAGCAGTACATACATACATATGTAAGTGTATATCTGTATATGTCTGCACGAGCACAGAGTCCCGATGGGGCAGAGACATCGACAGGACGCACGGGGGACTTTGATTTTCATGACCAAGTAGGAGCGAGACGCGAAGAAAGCGGCGAAAGTTGGGAAATGCTGCAGAAAGTGGTCCTTTGTTGGCGTTTTGTAGACGGTTAAATGCCCTTGGAATGGCTTAAAAAAACTAGGTGAGGAATGAAAATCTAACTATGAATGAAAAGCTAACCGAGTTTAAATCAATCCCTAAAATACTTAAAATGTAAACAAAAAATTAAAATACAATATACAAAAAGAATTATATTTCATATAATTTGAAGTTATTAAAGAATATTTTTAGAATAAATTGCTAATCAACAATAAATTTTTAGTCGCCAGCTTTTACAAAATAGGATAGGAAGTTCTTCCAAACAAAATTTGAATATTATACAAGTTGTATATATATAGTTATAAAATGTATAATAAATAAATATCATTTAGTTGAGCTTTAAGTTAAAAAAAATAGTATCCTTAGAAATCTCTTTTTCTCAAATCCCGTTATTTTGGGAACTAGCCCGAAGAAACAACCTGTAAATAAGGCTCAGAGGCAGACACACCGTTTCTGTCTAGGTGGGATTTATGTTTCTTTTCCTTGTGCCTTGTTCTGCGTTTACTTCTTGTATAATTTTGGGCAGACGCCCACGCGGCGCCAAACTGCGCAGTCTGCTCTGTTTGATTATTCAACAGAGTTTGCTGCAAAACCAATATTTTTTGGATTATTTTAAGTTTCCTTGAAGCGATTTCCTTTCCTTTCGAATTTTTTATCATTTTATATAATTTTTTTTTACTAAATATAACATTTATATTTATATTTAAAGAATTTTTTTCAGTATTTTTTATGTTTCTTCGCTCCATTTGTTTTTTATTAATTTTTTTAAAGTTGTAATTTAAGAGCACCCACAGGAAACGTTCGCTTTTTAATGCAACAACACGGGAGCTGAGGCTGCCGTCTACGCTCTAGCACTCACATCTGTCCCACAAACACCCAAACACTCTCACACCCACAGGGACGCACTCTGGAAGAATACCGTTATTCCGCTGCCGCACAACCGACACACTCGAAACTCCGCCACGAACTGTTCTGTTATCCGCGGGTCCTGCTGAAGGAAAAGTTCGCATCGTGCTTTCCGCCTTTCTCTGCTACTCTCGCAGTCTTGCTCTTTCGCTCGCCCTCCCTCTCTTTCGCTCGCACGCATCTGTTATCAGTTTGATTTGATTTCGCCAGCAGTCCTCGCACAATTTGCGTTCGCTTGGCCAAGGATTCGGGTGCGTTTCCAAGGATGTTGGTAAACTCACCACACTTGTCGCTCTCTAGCTTTCACTCTCTCTCTGCAACTGGCATCGTTTTCCTTCGGGCAGACACCTGTAGTGTGAAAGCTTTTTGCGACAGTGTTGTCATCAGGTAGTCAAAAATTAACATAATTAATGTCCTTTACTTCAGTGTCCTTTGACGATAAAGTATTTAGAGAAAGTGTTGAAAAGTTTTTAAGCTTTAAAAAATAAATTTGTTAATACATCTTTCTGAAGCACCTAATAGACTAGGTAGACAGAAAAGAAATTCGGATTTTAGGCTATTAAATATTTTTATTGTTTTATATGTTATAAGTATTTAATGAGTTTTAGAATTCTCTGCTACAAACCCCTAAAATTAATTCGATGAACCGAACTAGACTAAAAATGAATTGAGGTTTGTGTGAAAAGCGAGCTTCCCCCCAATGAGGCATAAATAAGCTTTCCATACACTCACACGCTGGTCTCTGTGGGAGGTCGTCTGATGACGCTCCCATCCTAGCCCTTCAGTGGCAACTGCATTTTTAGCCCCAATTACACAAATAACAGCAACAACCTGTTGGCATTTGTGTATTGGGCTCCCTCCCCGTCCCCTCCGTCCATCCACGATTGTATTTTTTATTCGAACCTGCCGGTGTATTAGGCGATGCACAATAAAATTTGCTGCCGTTCAAGTGAACTCTTCAGAGTACCCTGACATTTCACATTGCTTGTAGGGGTCACCAGAGCGAAGCAAAATTCGGCACTGGAGGAAATAATTATAAATATTTTTTGGTAAAATCGGAAATCATTCTTAATAATATTGTAAAAAATATTGTGTAATTTCGTTAAAATTTTTTTAAACAGAACTTAAAAATTACATTAACTCATATATCCTCGCCCTTATTAATTCCGTCGAAATGCAGTCGGATTTCTATGACTAAGCTGCACTGTCTCTCTGCCCTTTTGCCCCAAGCCTCTCATACGGCAGGACTCCTAGCTGAACTGCCAGCAACAGTTGACGTAATTTTCAGGTAATGTGTGTGTTGCCTGTTGCTTCAATATCCAGCTATTGCCACTGCCCAGGACACCTACGCCAGCTGTCCGTACTCCACCCACCTAAACTCCCTCTTGGCTCTTATTTATATCTTCCCCATGGTTGGTTCGTGTGAAAACGAGCCAATCGAGCCACATATTGATTTATAGGTTCAGGATGGGCTCTTGTCATTCAAGCCATGCACCGAAAAAAAAATTATTACTATTTATTGCGTTGATGTGTGTATTTGATACGGATCTTTTTATAAGTAGCAAAGCCCTGTAAAATAATTCTCAGAATTAATTTCCAAATATGGGCTAATCCTGGGGTCATGAACGTACGTTCGTACGCAATTAGTGCAAAAAATTAAAGAAAAAAACATTTTCTAAAACTTTTTTTTTTGTTTCCGATAGCATTTGGTGCGTTCTTTTCTTAGTGTAAATTATGGTTTTAATGGATTTTTCATTTTTTTTTCATTTTTCATAATATTGGCAAAACGTACGCGAAATGGAAGTCGGTTCCATTCTAGCAAAATCTTAAAATCTGCGATTTGGAATGGAATATTTTAATGCAACAACTTTACTTTTGAAATACAGGCATGTAGCTTTCTATCGACCCTATTCCCAATTAAATATGTAAATTAGTTTTTTTTAAATTAAATTAAGTACGGGTCGCGAACGAACGATTTTTCCATATATAATATATTTTGTTTTTTTTGTTGTTTACCTCTTTGTTTTTATAAATAAATTTATATTTTCATAAAAAAACATTTTTTCACCAAATTGGGTTGCTTGCCAGTGCTAAGCGGCGTTTTCTAATTCTCTCAGCTGCTTTTAAACGCAATACTTTCAACTTCTGTGGATCGTTTTTAATTTTATTTAAATAGCGGGTACATTTGTCACTTCTTTTATCCATCTACAAACATTTATAAGCTTGTTAAAATAAAAAAAAGTTAAAAAAATAATAATAATAAAATTCAATATAAAATTGGCTTGCGGAAGTCGGAATCGGAGCAAACACATCATATGTTTTCCTTATGAAATAAATAAACATAAAAATGTCTTTAAAAGTAAAAAAAAGGCAAAAATAACATTTTTTTACTTTTAGGGGTTTTTTTTTTTTTTTTAAGCTGAGATATGCTATGAAAAGATTATGAAAATTTGGATACTTATTTATGAAAATACAAAAAAAGAATCGAGGAATATGGACATTTATCTTTCGGTCCTGGTGGACCATCTGCCGAATTAGCCCATATAAATATTTTCTTGAACTTTTCCAATTTTTTTTTCAGTTTAGCAAAAAAGGGTGTAAGTCAGAAATAAGTGTGTGACACCAAACAGACTGGTCGGAGCGAGTGTAACAAAACGAGATAGACAGTAGGGCAGTACAAAATCAATTAAACTGAATACCTTTGGCATATAATGAAAAATTAATTGTGCCAGTCTAGCTGAATCCTAGTTCTTTTTGGCTCTTGTCTGGTGGATTCGTAAAGAAATCTAAACCTTAACCTTAATAATTACTCTTAAAAGCTCTTAACTTCTGTTTGCTACTAAATAACTATCTTTTCGTGCTTGCAACTATTAAATCTATAAATGAAATAAAATATGATGAATATAAATTCATTAAAACTGCTAAAATAGAATATATTATTAAACGACTTCCAACGACGCAGTTGATTAAAAATGATTGAACGCGTGAACTGGGTGGAATTGGCGGCTAAATCTATTTTTGCACTCATTTCCGCTGCACTAAACACGATTGAAAACGGAAATTGCTTCATGTTCTTTTTTCTTCATGTTCAGCCAGCATCCTCCGCAGCGCCCTCTTTTGAAGTTCCCCCTCGTTTCTGGCTTCCGTTTGACAGCCGCAAATTGTGGAAAGGCTCTGGAAAAGCGGCCCTTGACTGATGACTGGCAAATCGTGTTTTTCAATTGACATTTGATAGAAATTGCGTTAGGCACCCCTGGCCTGCCCCACGCGACTCCGTTTGGGCAGCCAAAGTGTCGGTTGATGCGATTATCGCTTGGCTTAATAGAGGCGCACGTTGGCCGAGTGACTTTTTTCTGAATCGTGTTGGGTGCTCTAAAAAATGGTTTTGGTGTGAAGCATACGAATATTTAAAGAATTTAATATTCAATTTAAATTTAAGAACGCTTCAGTGTTTTATTCAAAATATTCTTTTGCTAGATAAGTTTAAAATATTAAGTGATTCACTTTTCCGCATATTTTAATTTTCCATTCGAAGTTTTGTCACGTCGACTTCATTTTTTTGCAAAATAATTGCAGAAAGCGGTAGTGAAAACTTTTGTTAAAAGGTATAGATATTTAAAGCGATTATCCTTCATTGAGTTTGAGCGGCTTTCTACGACATTAGGCCGTCGTTTCGCAGGATTGCAGTCATGTCGAACTGCAAGAGCACAATCAAGTAGGAAGTGGCGGCACTCACAGTCTGAAATAGTTAGGTCATTACGGCTTGATTACGAGGGATTCGGTCACTCAACACTTACAGAGAATATAAAAGTGTAGTCCAGGGCGAACAGGCCGATGCCATTGAACTGGAAGTATCCTTCCCAGTGAAGGAACTGCAGCGTGAAGGACTTCATTTTGTTGTAGAACAGATCGTTGCTGAGCATGAATGCGGGCTTCTTTTGCATTATCTCGTGTACAATCATGGCCGATTGCTTGGAGTGGTTATTGGCGTTGCAGCACAGGCGCAGGACGACATAGGCCACTACCATGGTGGTGAAGCTCCAAATGACGTACAAATAGGTCACATAATCCAGGAGCCGGCTCTTGCCGCTCACTATGAAGTTGACCTTGGTCTCCAGGAAGATTCCGAAAATGCTCACCACGAAGCAGGCCGCCATGTAGGGTACACACTGTGGTCCGAATTCCCCATTAGTTATCACGCTGAGCGAGAGGATTTTGTCGTGCAACATAAACAGGTCCGGCAGATTGGACTCAGAAGTGTTGCTAGTTGGGTGGGTGTTTTTTAAAAATTGTGAAAACATAAACATCTTTACTCTTAAAGGTAATAAACTTTAAATGAAGCGTGTAAGCTTTTAAATAACTGATTTGAGCTTCTGTTTTTGAAGTGGGAATGAAACATTAAAAGGTAGAGAAAAATATCTCAGGCTGCGGTCATTAATCAAAAGCTTACACTCTATATTTTTTATGGGAACGTTTAGCGGGTAAATCGTTTCCTTTGTCAGACTCACCCTGTATTTTCGACAATTTGGGCATTGTCATAATCAAAATCGTCCTCGTTTTCATCCTGGCTGGAGTCCGTTTCGTCCTCGTCGGTCTTTTGTTGTCCCGCTTGGCTTTTCATTTCGCCTGCCACCTTCTGGTCATGGCTGAACGCCACCTTCCCCTCCGCCGACAGCCGCTCCTTCTTGCCCTCACTCTCGATGTCAAACACTGTAAGGGGGGCGTGGCGGTGGCGGGCTTCCTGGTTAATCTTCTCGAAAAGCGTGTTAATCTGCTCGAAGCGCTCCGAAATCACCGACACATGATAGATGAACTCCCCCTGGATGATACTTCCGGCCAAGTACGGGAAACTTGACACCATAAACGGGACGAAAGCATAGTTACCAAAGGTGCTGAAATGAAAAAATGGACTGTTATTGGGTTATATGAACATTTTAAAATGTAGCTAAAGTCTTAAGCTTTAGGATATAGTCAACAGAACCCTGTCGCTTCGAGACAAAGTGGATCGGAATTGGAGCTTTTTTCAAGAAAAGGGGTGCAAAGGACTTACATATTCCAAAGAAACAGAAACCCAGATTAGGCCTACGACATAATACATAATTTTAAATACACCATTTACTTACAAATAAAGTGACTTGACGTCGTAGTACAGGGCAAAGGTGAAGACGCAGAAAAGAAATAGCCAGGTGAAATGGTAGGCCACACTGTGCTTCACAGCAGCTGTTTTCTTTTGGTGAGTTTCCGCCACCCTCTGACACTTCAGGATTACTGCGTCAATGACACTGAGTCGCTCGTCGAACTGGCGAAAGAACTCCTTTCGCCGGTAGACGCTCATTAGTGCGACGGTCAGGTAGAGGAAGGCACCCAGGTGCATGAAGAGATGGTTGCTCAGCCGGCAGACGCTGTTGCAGGCATCCAGGAAGCAGAGGCCAAAGGTACGGGTCAGATTAATCAGCAAATAACAAAACAAGTACAATATGGGAACCACAGCCATCATAGCGTAGTCCACGACCAAATTCGACGCCGATTGCTTGCGGTTCAATGGAATGAGTCCAATGGCCTGGAAAGCAGAAGTTGGAAGTTAGAAGAAGTTAAAATTTATATGTAAATGTTGAAAGTACCATTGATAACCAATTCATAACTTGTATCATGTTGCCTCCTTTTATTACGTTTTCCTGTTTAATAACTATTCCGCTTCAAAGGTGCGTTCGTAATGACGGTGACTGGTCATTTGGAGACACAAAAGGGTTAATATTGATCCTGTGTGGTGGCTCAGTCGTTGGCATAATGAAAACACTTACACGCAGTGACAGGACTGGATAATGCGCACATGTTTAAGATAAATATCTTTAGAGGGCAGCCTAAATGCTTTTAGCTTATTAAATGTGAACAATATGGTTCACTGAAGAAAACTTTGTTGAAAAGTATGAAAAATCGTATTATCTATACATCATAAAAATAATCGTTACAAAAAATGTTTTTTTTGCCAACATTGGCCAAAAATAAAATGCTCCAAATGTTACCATTGAGTAACGAATTTTTCAGTGTTTTTCAAATTGGCGGAGTAGTTTATTGATTATTAATATTGAAGGTCAATACACATAGGGAAATAATCGGGTTTATTAGTTTTAATAATAAAAAAACTCTCAAAAAATATTAAATCAGCTATAAACATTGGAAACAAACTAATTAGCATTAAGAATCTTTTTCGAAAATTAAACAATCCTTGGCATCTGTTTATACTCCCATAATATGTTCACAAGAAAATTCAGTAGAGAGGTGAAAATCTAATAATTTACCGACATTTGCACCGGATTTTACTTGCTAATTAAACAATTATAAGTTAGTGCCGCCTAACACTAAATTAACAACTAAGACAGCCCGACAACAACACGAACCCTTGTCGTGCCAACTAGCTGAGATGTTTCCTGCCTAAGAAAACCAATTAAAAGCAAAGCCATCCTGGCAACATTAAACAGGCGACAAGGGACCCTTAGGTGGGGGGAAAGTGGGCCAAAAACCATGCGATGATAAAATGCAAATTTCCCCTGAGTTGGGCCTTCCGCTGGGTGAGAGGGCGTGGGGATTACAACAGTTACAACTAAAACAAGCCGGCAAAGGCAAAGTTGGAGGTGTTTGCTGCCTGCCGACTGCCTAGCCTCCCTTATTTAATAATTTAGTTTGCATCGGAGGCACGCACCGACCAAACTAACACATATTTACACATGAGCTGGGAAAGGATGTGGGTACAGTGGGATAGAAAAGGACATACAAACATCCTTAGCCTTTTACTTATGCCAATGCACGCCAGAGAAGCAACACCACTTGCGGGATTCACATATTTTAGAGGTGGACCGGAGTAGAAGCCCTAGAGAATTAATAATATTTACTTAAGAAATGTGGTGAAAAGATGCTTTAAAGGAAGTTTTTAAACAGGGATGCAGAAGTGGCTGACAGGTCGTATAAGTAATAAAGGTTACTTTAAAGATGCATTTCTCATACCCATGTGTCAGCCTTATATGTTTTACCACTTATTAATATTTATGTGCATATAATGTTTTAAATGAAAAGGACTTTAACCAATGGAAATATTTTTTTTGGTTTTTTTGGTTAGTGCTCTTGTTGTAAGGGTTTATTGTTTTAGTTGTATGGGTATTTTTCAAAAACTTGAGAAGAAGATGCTTTCAAACTATAATTTATAATATGTATTAATGCAATTTGCAATTAGAAAATAAAATTCGAACAAATCGGGATATTTTCAGAGGAATTATAGACATTGTTTCAGTAGGTTTTTGTGATTTCTCTAAAATTGTGCAAGAAAATCAAGTCTTAGGGAACTTAGGATATTTTAGACTTAATAATTTATTAAAGATAAATTAAAAATATACTTTATAGAAAATAAATGCGTAGAGAGAAAGACAAGAGCACAGAATGTTGCATAGTCCAGACACTTGCCGTCCTCTTCATTCACTTTTTCACTTTTCCAACAGAGAATATGAGTAACTTTCTTTTCTCCTAAATTATTTATTTTTAAATTTTGATACTGAAAAGAAAAATTCATTTTAATTCCGCCCCGTCACTGGTTTTAAATAAAATCATTAACTTTCCAAGTTGAAACAGAATAAAAAGAGACTGGCTATCCGCCGAAAATGTTTTTTCGGTTGTGTAATGCGTAATGAAGTTCTGAATGGAGTCTTCCATTTGCGGCTTATCGGCGTAGGCCTCTGCGGGCGAGTCTCTTAAAAGGCTGCTGAGTCGCTGCATGCAAATTTGATGCGAACATTAGATTAGTTTATTGTAGTGCTTGGTAGTGATTGTTATTGCCTTTGGTGTCCGCCATAAAAACACCCAGTTTTGCACGAAGCTCTTCTCGAAATGTTTCCACTGCGCTTTATAGCTCCGACAAGCCCTTGAATTTCCTCGGGGCTTTCCGGATTTTCCCAGTTTGGGATGGATTATTTTATTTCGCATTTCTCCCTTTGGCGGTATCAATAAAATTGCGGTCATAAACCGAACCCGCAGTGGTCCCAGACCCTGGCACGCCCCTTTCGGTGGCTTTGTGGGAAGTCTCACTCAATCATGTGGCACAGTTAGTTGCCTCGCTGTTAGCATTTTCTTATTTTGCTTTTTCCTGATACTGCCGTGACTTGTAATGAGCTTGTTTGCTCAAGATTTTGGCACAAAGATTTGCCTAAGCGCTTTTTTGCTTCCGCAGTGTGCCGGTGGGGGAATTCAGGACTCGGGTTCTGCTAAAGTGGAACATCTTGATCCTGTTCGAGGGGCCGAATATCTAAGTGGGCTAAAGCCAAAATTATGTTAGGCCCCCGGGGACAACGCTGGCGTGTTAAAGTTGTTGCCGTTTTGGTTTATGAGATGCTCCTGATCTGCCAAGGCTGTCCTAGGGGAGAAGAATACCCTGCAGATTTCTTAAGTAAGAAAAAAAATATACAAGTAGGAAAGTATAAATTTTGTCTAACAGAATCTAACAGAAGAAACTAATGATTTTTATAAATTTTTCTCTTGTTTTATGATGACAAAGTCAGAAGCTTTTCCTGTTTTCAACTCCTGGCAGCGTCACGTAAGCCCAAGGCGAGAAAATATAAGCCAACACGGATACAGAAATATCCGTCTCACATCGTCGGGTTAAGTTGGGTGTCTGGCCAAGCCAACTTGGCCGGGTTTCTTTGGGTCCCGGTCGTATTTGTCAGTTTGTTGTTTTGGTTGCATCGCCCACTGCCCCGGCACGTAAAAGTAGCTTGTTAATGATTTTGGCAACTCAACCATTCGACCATTCAAGAAAGTTTGTGATAAAAACACACAAAATATCATTTGAATAGGGCTGTGTTTGTTTAAATGTTAATAAAAAATATTTCACCTTTTTTGGAGAGATAAGAAAAAATACTAAAAATAAATTTTAAATAAATAAGCTTTAAAATATATGATAAATAATGATTGACATAATTGATACTTCTAATTTTCAACCTAAAAGTAATATTTACTTTATTTATTCTGAGCGCACTATTATTTTGACCATGACCGTGCCATCCTCGAAGTGCGTCCTTCCTCGAAGTGTTTCCTTTATCTTAGTTCAACGTTGCGTCGAAGTTAACTAGCCAAACAATTATTTGCAACGCGTTCACCCGTCTCTTTCTTTCTGTTCTTCTTGTTCCTAACGTTTTTCTTGCCTTCGTCTCGGGTCCAGAAGCCAAAAGTGGTTCTTATTGCCTGTTACATAAATATTTCATTAAAAGCCATTCATAACCAAGCATTCGGAGTTGACAGCCACCTCCCAAATATTATCGGCCCCCACGTGTCCATGTGGGCGGAGAGCGACGAAAGGGACAGCCGGCGATGCCAAAAGAGACGGCGGGATAACAGAGCACACAGCGAGAAAGAGAGGCAGCGCAAGCTTTTCACCACACCCACCGTGCATGCTGCTGCATGTGAAATGTCAAATGCCAAGGATGGGGCAGGGACAAATTAAATTCGAGCTACAAGTTGGCCGCAGGCCAGTGTGAAGCCTCTGGTAGCTGAAGATTAACGGAAATGGATTAAGATTGGCTTGCGGGAAATGCAATGACAGGGAATTATATATTATTTAACAATTCACTGTACTTATACTGTAATACAACCCATAGATAAATAAATTCTCGGTTACTGTATATAGTTCAGAAATATCCCTATTCTTCTAAGTAATTTTAATTATTTGTAACTTTCGTGTTAAATCAACTGTTTTGAATATGAAATGAACTTCAAGTAAATTAAGTAAGTAAATTCCTCTTTTATTTTGTATTTTCCTTATTTATATTAAAGTTTCTAAGAATTGTCCTTTGTATCCCGTTTAACCGAAAGCCGGACATTTTAGTGTCGTATTTATAGCCAAGACACTAACCACATTGCGCCTAAAAGTATACGGGCCTCACATATTTCTGTGTGCTTGATTGCGCACAATCGGATGGCAGTTCATCAATGCGTCCGATCGTGTGGGATCGTGGTGCTTTGGAAGAACAAAACCCTCGATGGGCCGCAGTGGGAGTGCGGATCCGTCTAGTCGCGCGTTTGGCGTTCAGCGCGGCGGTTGTGGGGCACTTCAAATCGCGTTATGTCGGGCCCACTAGAGAAGAACAATGGCAGTGAAAACAACAATGGCAGCAACAAGGACGTCAGACTCCTACTCCTGCCCGAAAAGTCCTGTGCTGAAAAGGCACTGACGGGCCTGCCTCGCGCTCCGCTGCAGAAGATTTTCATCGACGACCTGACAAAGTCGGAAAACGTCGGAGCGGGAAAAGTGCGACAGCGCGTGTGGCGGGTGCCCTGGTTTATTTTGCTGATGTGTTTTATGCAGGTTCGATTTGATGCAGTTGCTCCAGATGTCCATTATCTTTTTTGTTTTCGGATTCTGGCTGCGTGGGGAATGAGTGATGTGTGCTTTTAATTTCGAATAGAATTGAATCTTAAAATCAAATGAATGTGTCACTATTACTTGTTTCTAATTAATATATGTATGTACATACATACATACATACATATGTACATATATGCGTAAAAAACGTAATTTATTTTATAAAAATATATTCCTTATCAAAAAAAAGAATTATTTTAAGCACAATTAAGAAACAATTTGTGCTAGTCATAAAAAACATGATAAGCGTTCATTTTAGTGCCTTTTTTTAAATAAAAAAACATTCCTCAAAAGTGTATGTTTACATATAATCCACTTCTCAATAATACAATAATACTGATTATATTTGATTTGTTTTAAGGTAAAAAGTTGTTTATTTGGTTTGGTTTACCCGCCGTGGCATTGTGTGAATGCTCTCATAAATTATTGAAAGGGAATTCGTATGAATTTTCATTCACTGGAAAATTTTTCAATCACCTATTTGTGTATATGGATTACCTCTGGCCGTTTTAAAGGAAACTTACTTGATATTTTGAATTGAAAGCATATGTTTTAGGTTTTCTTCTAATCCAGTTTGTGGTTGAAAGGGATACTCTTCAAAATCATTAACTAATATTGAATTAAGTGGAAAATGGTGCCAGTTAAAAAAAAAACTTTATTAATATAACAAGTACAAAAGTTTTCTAGTACTATGCGGCCATAACAAAATCCCACAAGTGTGACCCATCCAGTGGCATACTAATTATTTGATACCTTTTTGCAATTAGGTGGAATACAGCTTCAAAGTAATGTAGATCGGGGGAACCTATTACTGGGCCCAACCCACAAGCTGGTAATTGTTATTATTGCACAATTCAATGCATTGCATTCGATTTTGCTTTATTGCCATTTTTGTCATCGATCGAATGTTGCAACTTTTAGCTCTGGCATTTGTCATATTTGGATGCGGGATGCATGTTGCACCGATTTGGTGTCGCCGTCGTGTTTTTGCGGCTGCTGTCAAGTCATGCGGCGCACACTGTGCGGCATCTCATCGAAACTAAGCTCGACGCTCCACACTCCGCATTCGCACTTCTCAATTGGCCAAGTGTCGAGCGTTTGAGCGAAAGTGGCAGTCAGCTTCCATGACACTATTCAGCAGGGTTGAGTTTTGGGGCCGGCACACTAATCACTTTTGGTATTTCAACCACAATTTAATAAGATTTGAAATAGATCTGTCAACGATTCTACTTTTGGGGAATCGATTCTTTTCAATTCAATTATGAAAAAGGTCGATTAAATCAATTTTAAAAATCCATAAGCTTTTAAAAAAACTAAATTCAAGTAAAAAAATGTTGAGTTCAGAGGTACGATGATTTATTAAATGAAAACCCAGTGGTTTTTGCTAGTAAATACCAGCTTGTCCACATCCAGCCCTGTTAAAGGTCCTTTCAGACTCCGTCAAACGTTGGGCATTTTCAAAAAAAAATTTTAAAATGTGTTAATATGATTACGGGTGTCAAAATATTTGAAATGAAAGTATATTTATATTGAACAATTGGTGAACAAAAACTAGTCACTAAATAAGTATTTTAATAGCGACAACAAGAGTAAAGAAAGCAAAACTTTTATAAAAATTGTACTTTGTATTAAATTGTTCACTAGTTTCATCATAGTTTAGGACCCAACAATTTGATTCAAGATTTTTCTTTGATTTGGAACTGTAGTGCATCTTTTTACGAAATTGCACGATATCTTGCATACTTTACTGCTTGATTTGAGGGATTCGGTAGTAAGGGCGGTGAGACTAAGAAACTCACCGTTATACGTTTATATTCCAAAGGGTCACTATAATGGCATAAAATAATATTCAACTTTGTCAAACCATAATTACGGTTGAGTTTCTGCTTTATTCTCCAGAATCTTACAATCTTACAACTGACCAGGCCGTTTTGGGCTTTTGTGTTAAAAGTATTACCAGGACTCTGAAATACATTCTAACACCTCAACCACATCCGCTGACTGCTGACCACATCCGCTGAAGTCCGGAATGTATCCTGAACAAAAGCAGAAACAACCTATGACTAATTATGACTAATATAAGAGGTCCTTCAGGCAAGGAAGGCGGTGCGAATACTTATTCCCTTAAATAGGTATTCGTGCAGCCTAGAAATTAATGGCACTGGCGATCAACTATTTCCTTCCAGTTTATGGGCCTTGGCTCTTCAGCCATGGTCCTTAGATAGCCACAGATCCGCTAGAAAATAGCAAGCCTGATTGTTAAGCCTATATCAAAGTATATTGCAATCAGCGAAAGTGGTTGAATATGTTCTTAGATTGAGTTTTTCCCTAAACTAAATAAAAATTAAAAATAAATACGAAGGCCTTTGATTTAAATGCTTACCTTTTTTTTTTGGATTTTTTGGCCTAAGAGTTTTGACTGAGAGCGCTCAGTCTATAATATAGGTGTCTGTGATTTTACCCCGATTTCCAACACTTCTGTCGCCTAACAGATATCGCTGCATCTGATTGTGAACGAGTGCATGCAAAGAAGACTGATTTACAAGCCAGACTGGAGTGGAGAGTACTGGCGACTGCTGACCTACATGCTGCTCCATGCCGATTCCTGGCACTTAGTTCTCAACATTTGTCTTCAGGTGAGGAAAAAAAAATCGGTTGGTTTTTTTTAATAAAAAAACTTTACTTTTCCTCCCCCAGTGCTTCATAGGCATCTGTCTGGAACTGGAGCAGGGTCACTGGCGTCTGGCCGTGGTCTATGCCGTGGGTGGCTTATCCGGTTCATTGGCCAACGCCTGGCTGCAACCGCATCTTTTGTTATTAGGTGCCTCCGCCGGAGTCTACGCCATGCTGGGTAGTCATGTGCCCCACCTGGTTCTGGTCAGTCAGCTGGAAACCGCAATTTAATTTCTAGATTAATTCAAACACTGGTATGTTTTTTCTATTAGAACTTTTCGCAGTTGTCCCATCGGTTCGCCCGCATAGCCGCCCTGCTGATTCTGTTCCTCAGCGACGTGGGCTTCACCACATTCCACTTTCGCCACAATCACAATCGCAATCCGCGTATCAGTCTGGAGGCGCATTTAGGTGGGGGCGTGGCCGGACTACTGTGCGGATTCCTTGTTTATCGGAAGATGCGCCAAAAGTTTATATACTTTTAGTCTACAAGTATTTAGAAATTAAACTAGAGTATTTTTGTATTTAACATTATGCTGAGAAATAGTTATGTTTTACAAGAAAAATGTATTAAAAATAAAACAATATTTGTCAACCTTAATGGCCAAGAGTTCTTTAAAATTATTCAGCCGTCATACAATGCTCCGCAATTATTATTCATGAAAGAAGAGTTGTCTTGGAATGCTTCTATTTTTTGGCCATTGGAAATCCGTTTTTTACTATTGGGTCAAGTACAACTTGGCTTTTTGAATAAACATTTGTTTTACACCTCTTGAATGAGTGAAACATGTTTTTGTTGCCACCTAATTGCTAAAAGCTAATTGCTACCAATTGCTTCGCAATTACTTACTCATCAAGGGGCTTTGGATAATGGGATGCCAGATTTTATTCGAAGGTAGGAATGTGAAATGTACATATATTACCAGTGATGATTGTATTTATATTGTGGACTAATTTTGTTTGAAAATTCCAGAAAAACATGGCTAAGCATTAATTTATTTGTAACAGACTATTAGTCAAAGAAACATCCACTTTAGTTTCGGATTAGAGTTATTTTATTTCATAGCTAATTTCATAGAAAATGTTTGAAATTAAATATGGATCATTAGTTTAATATTATATTAAGTTCCTAGCCTAGTTTACGATATATGTAAATGCATTGCTATGAATAATATTTATATTCAAGTGTTTGGCCAATGCTTTTATCTTTCTATGATACAACTTATGCTACCCCTTATTCTACGATAATGCTACGATCCGACACTTAACCTCTATACATTCCGGGTAATCCCCCAAAAGGACATCGGGGATTTCTAAATTAACAGTCTAGTGGGCCGCACTTGACGCCCACCTCGGTGCACTTGCATTCCAGGCACTGGCTGGACAGCTCCACGATTATCCTGCCCACCCGGTACATGCGTCCGTAAATATTGCATCCTGCCAATTTGAGTTGGCCGAGGGGGTCCTCGCCGCCTTCACCGCCGCCCCTCTCGGACCAATTTGTGGGTGTATCCTGTGGCGGGGTTGCTAACGTGGCAGCTGCAGTGGCTGTTGGCTGCCGTGTTGCATGCTGGTAATGGTGGAATTGCTGCTGGGCCTGCTCATGTTGCTGCTGCAGTGGCTCAAACTGCTGTTGTGGCTGCAATCTGTGCGGCTTCACCTCATAGCTGGCATCCATGAAGGGTAATTTGTCGAACGGTGAGTTTAAAAATGGATGAAGAGTGCTCTTCGGTGTTGTGGGTGCCTCAGTGGTGGAGGTCATCGTTGTCGTTGTCGGTGTTGTTGTTTGCACAGACGATGCTGCTGGCGCAGCTCTGGTGGGTGCTGCTGTTGGTCCTGTTGCAGGAGCCGCTCCTGTTGCAGGATTTGTGCGGCGCGTGGCACTCTGGACTTTTCGTCTATTACCCGTGGTCTGTTTGTTTTTCGTTTTATTGCTGGTCTTTTTGGCCGGAACACGTGCTGTCGCTGTTGGCCGACCTGTGGTGGCCGCTGTCGGTGTGTGCCTTGTTTTAGTTGTAGTTTTTGTTGGTGCCTCTGTTGTGGTTGTGGTTGTAGTTGTTGTATTTGTCTTTATTATTTCTGATGGTAGTTGCTTGAATGGCGGCACCGTGCTCCTTGTAGTGTCCTCCTTTGACAGCTGCATGCCCAGCAGCTCGTCCAAAAGCATGTCCAACTTGTTGATTTCATATTTATCAACCAGTGGAATTTCCTTTTCAATTGCAGGTTTTACCGCTGCTGCTGTACTGCTGAAGGACGTGGCCAAGGAGGAGGAGGACGTCGAGTTGCTGACGCTGTATGTGACAGTTTCGATGCGTTCTATAACGGGCTTCTTTTTCGCTTTGTCCTCCATCAAGTCATCGAGCTTCGGGGGCGGCTCTGTGTGGATGACATCTTTAAAGGGGTCTGGAGTGGTGATTTCTGCAATAAGTGGCAGTGGTTACAAATAGTTTAAAAGGTTTTAAGCAAAATTGCATTAAGGTTATGAAAAAAAGGTCATTACTATTTCTTTCCAGTTAACAGACTTATATGTTTAAACTTAGAATAAACCTTGAGCTCCTCATCTAACCTCAGCACCAAAAATGGTTAATTTTTATTAAAAAAAACTTTTTTAAAAATATGTATTTTGTTTCATGGTTTACATGGAATAGACTTTCAGATGGACCTTAGAACTTGATGGGACGGAAGTACTTGATAGTGTGGGAAACCATTTATACTTTCTTTCTGGTACAAACATTTTTAGCCTGATTAGTTTTGAAACACGATCCTAATATACCATTCTTCTTTAAGTGTTCTTTAAGGGCTTCGATCTTTAACTGCTTTAAAACGAAGAGGCTAGTTCGCGTAGAAACAGACAGACAGACATGCTTATATCAAGTCAAGAGGTGAACCTGATGAAGAATATATATACTTCACTGCGCTGCACACTTTTGCACACTTTGCCCCAACATTAAGGAGTATAAAAACTAAATAAATAAATACTAATTAAAGCTGTAAATCACAAACTGTATAAATATCTAGGGGCTTGAATCATAATGGAACTGGTATTTTAATGGAATGGCAAATTTCATCTACAGCATTGATTTAATTTTTTATCCTAACTCACCTATAGAAGATGCTGTATCATTGGCACGCGCAGCTGCAGTTGTAATATCGATTATATGCTTCGTTATATGAAAGTTATCCAAGGGACCTTTTATCCCGCTCGAAGTGACATGCTCTTGGAGGACTTCCCCGTCAATGACAAGAGGTTCCTTGGGCATGAATCCGCCCTCGGTCTCGGTTGGCGGCAAAAAGCCACTGTGAGATGGTGGCGCCACCGGGCGATCAAAGTCAAACTTAACATAATCTGCCGTACCTTCATACTGGCCACCCACATGCACCACCGGCTCCGGAGCCGTTTCGGCCGCCGGAACTTCCACGTTGAACTTGTACTTGTAGGCTGCTTGGTCCGGCTGTGACTGGGAGTATAGAGCCACCGAGTCTTCCACTGAATCATAGCCGACCACATCCATTTTATCCGAGGCTATCTTCTGCTGAAAGAAGTTGGCGGGATAGTTGTCCTTTGGCACCGTCTCGACGGCATCCGTGGGCAGGAAGGGTATTATCTTCAAGTTGGGGAGACTGGGCGGCAGTGTCGGTTCCCCGTTGATCTCCAGGGGCTCGGCTTCCAAGATGGTGGGGTTCGTTTGGATGACCAAGGGTTTGTGAGTGCTTGTGATAAAGGGCTTGGGCTTAGGCTTGAATTTAGGCTTGCTGGTGGTGCGAATGGTGTTTGTTGTGGTGCTGGGCTTGGGAGTTGTTGTGGTAGTGGTGGTGGTTGAAACTTTTGGAGAAATAGTTTCAGCTCTTACTGGGGGCTTCGTAGTGTGGGGTTTCCCAGAAGTCGGCTTGGGAGTAGTTGGTCTTGCTGTTGAATTTTTGGGAAGAGTCTTAGTTGAAGGCTTTGGAGTTCCAGGCCTTGAAGTCGCAGGTGCTGGTGTTGTGGACTTTAAAATAATGGCCTGTGGAGGGGCGGGGATAGGTCTTTTCGTGGATTTTACCCTGGACTTATCAGTGGTTTGGGGTTTTGGAGTGGTTCTGGTGGTGGTTGTACTCAATGGTCTCTTTGTGGTTGTCGTCGTTGTGGTGCTGCTTAGACTGATACTGTTGGAAGGTGTTCTGTTGGTCACTGGTTGGCCGTATTTTCTAGTCACCAGCAGCATGGGTGGAGTCACTGTCAAGTTGGCCAGCTTTGAGTTTATCCTCGTGTGAATTGGCTTTTCCGACTGGGGCAGAGGTCGGAACATGGGTGGTGCATGCTCCGTTGTTGTGGTGGTTGTACTGTTGGAAGTTCCATTCAGAGGTTTTTCGAGAATTCCAGATAGTCCATCTAAGAATGCATTGAACAAGCTTGGTTCTTCTTTCGAGGGCTGATCAACACCTTCCCCAGCGGGCTTGGGCCAAATTCCAGCGTTTCCCACGTGGATTTGCTGGGCATCCGCCGGCAGTTCCCCAACCGCCATTCCTCCGTTGTCCAGTTGCTCCTCAAAGTCGTCCGCTATTCGCTTGATGTTGTTTGTTGAGGACACTAGCTCCTCCTTTGGGTTCAAGGTAGTGGTGCTACTGCCCAGACCTTCTTGGTATGTTTCTGTGATGGGCCCGAGTTCCTCCTCATCCGGTCCAAGCAATATGTCCATCCAGGATAGGGTGTTTTTCGTGGTGGTTGATTGCGGCTGACTGATATCTTCCGGCTGCCCGTTCTCCGGGGTTGGACCCAAGAGGAGGTCCAGGAAACTCACGGTTGAGGTGCTGCTCACCTCATCACTGGCCTCCGTTCGCATCAGAGGCGGAGCCACTGTGGTTTTTATGCCAACGAGGTCCAAGTTGTTGGCCAACATTTTGTTGTTGTTTCCGTCTATGAATTCCAGGCCTTCGCGAATGGTGTCCAAAATACTCTTCTCACTGCTGGCTTTGAGGGGGTCGCCCTGGGGTGTCTTGGTGGGATGACGATCATGGGGGTATCTCTCGGCCATGGCATTCTCGGGAATTATGGCCGACTCCTGCAACTCTGGTTGCTCGTCGTCCTCCTTGCCGAAGAGCATATTGTACAGGTTGAACTGGCGGGAGTTGTGAGATCGGCGGTAGTTCCGCTGGCTGCCGCAGTCGTAGCTGGAAGGGCAACACTGCCCCTTCGGCACCACCGGAATGCAGTTCTTCAACGCTGGGGAGCATTTCTTCGGGGCACAGCGCCGCGTTCCACGGATGCAGAAGCAGATGTCGCACGGCCTGTCTGAGTCGGACCGCATCTTCTGACCCTCGGCGTAGAACTGAGATCCCACCGTGCAGCCCCGATTGCGTTGCAGGCGCTGGGACATTCGCTGGAAGTGCTTGTTCGAGGTCTTCCTGTAGCGCATTTCCTGCGAGGACTTGCCGGAGGTTTTGCTGCTGCAGTCGTACCTCACTGGGCAGCAGGTGGAGTCCACGAAAATCGGCTTGCAGCCCTCCACTGGCAGCATGCACTTTGGTTTCACGCACTTTTCTGTGCCGCCTGGAAGGGAATAAGGAAGTAGTTCAAAAAAATCATTTATATAATCCTTTTTTAAGACTTGCCTATGCAATAACAGTAGCTGCATAAATTGGATGACGACATAGCAGAACCCGACTTGTAGACCGTTCCATTCTTTACACATACTAATGAGAACAAAGTTTTAAAAAAATGTTCCAGATAGCTTATTCCTTAAGACATACCAAACAGATCCGTGTCCGAATCGTCGGACCTCCGTTGCAGCATGTTGTCGTTCACCACCCTGTCGATGGACTCCCGTTCGTAGTGGTCCAAGTAGGCTATGATGCGGCGTTTGGTGGGTATCTTGTAGAACGCATCCAGGCGCGCGCAAGAGAGGTACGGGCAGCAGGTGCTTTTCTTTTGAACCACGACGCAGCCCCTGGGCGGGGGCATCGGCATTTCGGGGCAGACCTTGAGCCGACAGACGAGGGTCTTTCGGTTACATTGGCAGTTCAGGCACTTCTCCATGCTTGGCACCACCGATTTGTCCGCAAACCAAGTGCCATTGTGGTGACATCCTAAGGGTGAAATATAAAAACATATGCAGTCATAAAGTGAGCTTACAAAATGAAACCAAGACTAATATCATGTTCACAAAATTTTTATTTTTTTTTTGAAAATCTTTTTAATTGTGCAAAACCTTTGGACGTAGTGCAATATTAATGAAAACCATAATTTTAGAATCAACTAGAAATTTAATATTGCAAAGGAAAGACTGAAGTCCTCACGAGTCCCATGAGCGGCCCTTGGACCGATCGCCTTTAAACGCAAGAAAATATTGCTGTTTCTTCAGCGACTTGACATCAGTGTGTGGCAACTCCATGGGAACCACGGGCTCTGGCTCGCGAACTGCTCCCTTCGGAGGTTGTACCAGTTTAGGCAACGGCAAGGCCGAGGGGCTAAGTGGCCAAAATCCCCAACGGTCCAGGGCAAGGGTCTGGAAGGGCGGAGCACAGAGTTGCTGCGGACCATTCAGCCCGGAAGCCGGCATGTTGACCACCCTGCCCTCGGGCTTCATCTGTGGTTTGCAGGCGCCGTCCTGGTATGGCATCGGGCGATGCAGAGGACCCATTGAACCTTGGACAGGACTCCGCTGCTGCCCCAGCTTGAGAATGAGCTGCTGAGGCCACATGCTGGTCGCTTGGAATGCTAATTAAATTGCGGCAACTGAAATTGCCAATTCCTTGGGCTCAGTATTGTAGTTGGTAGGTTTTCTGGTTTGTTTCCGAGTTTGAAGGGGTCCTGGGTCTGGTCTAGGCTGGGCCTTCAAATGTCAGGTGGACAGTTAGACCAGAGTCTGCTTATGCCTTGTATTCATCAAATACTTTTGTTTAACTGGCTCTAAGAAAGTGCCTACTTAGTTACAAGCTCAAGTATTTAAATTATGAAGTGTTTTATAGATTTTTCAGTAAACCCGATGAGAATCATGCAGTTTTGTGTTTTTATGAAGCTATCGATGCACCGTCTTCAGTGTCTTCTCAGTCAGACGATTATTCGGTGCAGCCTAGGAATGCTCCAACTTAAATCGATCTCGAATTCTCCAATTTATCCGCTACTTTCCTGACGCGTCTGCGCTCACCCAATGCCACACATTTCACAGGCTTTATCCGCCGGCCCGCTATTCCCGGCCCCAACCCTCGACACTCACCTGTATTCGGTGTGATGAATGCATCCAGCTGTGCGGGCCATAGAAGAAGTACGGCCGCCGATAATATGCTGACTAAGCGCAGCGTCATCTTCGGTCGTCTGTGGGTTTTGCGTCGAGTTTGGAGTTCAGCTCAGTTCGTTCCCGTTGCAGAGGCCCAGAGCATGAATAATGCAACAGAGCCGCCTCGGACTTGGCTTGGGCTCCGACCTAGGTCCCCTCCTCGCCTGTGTCTTTGTGCTTGCAGATGCGGCAGGGCAGTGCTCCAACCTGTCTGCCAGAGTCCAGCTCCCAGCTTGCAGCTTAGAGTCTAATGCTCAGAATGTGTGTCACGCAGCGGCAGCAACTTTCGAATGACAGAAAACGGCGACGGTGCGCATGCTCGCTGGCCGGAGTCGGAGAGCAAATTAAACCGGGCGGGAAATTACCCGCACAACTGCCGGAGCATTTCCACAGGTCGTCGTCGCTTCAGTGCCAAAGTTCTGCCACACTTTTAATGAACCATACACACTCGTAAGCGGCGGCACACGAGGGAATTTGTTGGCTCGCAGCTGTGGCTGTAAAAAATGAAACAAAACATTAGAGAGGAGCAAAAAACGTCCGTCATTAGTTGTTCAACGTTGGATACTCTTGGCCAAGATATGCAACAGGTAGCTTGGGTAAACAGCTTCATTTTAATAAACTAGAGATTATGCTGGACCTAAGAAGTTACTAGTTGGTCAACATCCGAGAGTAAGAGGGCTGATAAGAGGGCTAAGGTTAAATGAACGCTCATTCGTAAATAAGTAGCCTAATGATGATACCCCAGCTTTTATTGAAACCCTATTCCTTAATCTCTTAATCCTATATTAATCAAGCTCTCAGTAATCTTTCACCCTAATACCCAACAACAACTCACAGACCTCCTGATTTACATTTAAGACTTTCTTTTGAAGGCCCTCCATAAGCATAAGAAAAACAAATAAGGTATTTCACATTTGTTTGTCCGAATCAATGCGTTTCCAATTCTTGGCATAGTTTCTCGCGCGACTGCTGCCAAAATCTATCAATAAACACACAAATAAAGAGCCCATACAACTCGGCCACACCACACCGCAGTCATAAATAATATCCATCAAAAAAAAGGTAATGAAAAGAAACGAACTGGTCTGGCGGAGTGGAGTTCTGGCCAACACAGACACTTCGCACTCCGCGAAAATTCAACATGCAAACGCAACAACTGGAAAACAGCCAAACAAACATGAACATCAAATAAAGCCAGTGAATGGCGGTCATTGCCAGCGAAAAGGCAGTCGACTGGCAGACTTCTAGCCACCACAGAGTCCAAGAATCTTTCCCGGTCCGATGGCTATCACACAGCAACCAGCTAACAACAAACCACTAACAAACCAACAACTATGTTGGCCGTGGCCCATGGACGTCTCCGAGCAGGCCAACACAGCCACTTTCATTAAGAACGTGATTAGCAGCGAAAACTCAGTAGCACGCAAATGGAAAAGCAGGGTGCTATGAGACCGGAATATGTTTGGTTCTGAATCTACGAAAATTTAGATACTCTTTGAGGAAGTCCTCAGTGAACTCTAAAAGAAAATTGTCTAAGTTAATTCTTAAACATGGTGGTAATTAAAATTATTTATTTTTAAGATACTTTAAAACAATATTCAAAATGTTCTTCAAAATATTGAAGGAGAATCTGGAAGAACATGAACATCCAACCGATCTACGGAAGAACAGAAACCCGAATGCCTGCCACTTTTTCGCTTAATTGGGGCTCTTTTTTTGCATACTGGCCTGGCCAAGTTGGTTTTTTTTTGCAATTCTGCTGGCCTTGCAGAGCTTAGTCGCAGTTGGTTCTCATGACAACTTTTAATCAAGTCATTATCTGTGTGTCAGGCCGGAGAAGATCTATGCTGGCGGAACTTTCTCGAGACACGAAAAAGCAGAAGTCACAAAATAAAAGCGAGCCCGAACCGAACGGAATTTCAGTTTCACACAATAAATCAGCTGCAGTTGACTTTTATTTTGTTGTGGATCGCTCTGCCTTTTAATTGAAGCCCAGTCGGCTCATTTGCATGCCAGCGTCGTATACTTGGCCATGAAAATGGAGGCTAGAACGCTGAAATTGCCGGCTGCTGGTGTGATGGGGCTTTTCTCTTTCGCCGCGCAAGTTGGCCTAGGCCCTAGGGCCTAGAATTGAAGCTTCAGCCGCTTTCGGTGAAAACCCCAAGCCGAGTTAATTACACATTTTTCAAAAGCGATTTGCATCTGGGCCGGGCCAACATAATTCCATAATTTTCGCTGAGCAAATCCAGCCTGCCACGCACTCGCAGATACAATCGAGAATCTTTGAGAGAATGCCCCCACATTCGGAACGTGTGTACGCTTCATAAATAAATTACAGTGTAATTATAAGCAAAGACAAAATGAAGCCAAGACGAGCCGCGACCAAAAGAAAGCGAGGCTGTGGGAGCAAATGCCACTCAGGTGTCCGAGAACCCCGTAATGAGGCCAAGCAATTACGCCCAGACAACTTTATTTATATATTATTTCTTCTGACCTGGTCATACACTGGGCGAAATTAATCAAGTCATTTGTTCGGGGCCCTCGGGCTACCAGCGAAAGTGTGGAGATTAAAAGCGCTCGATTAGTTAATCACAATAAAGAGTTAGTTTGCTGGTTTCATCAACCCAGATTTGCGAAGAAATTAAAAGTTTGGGGTTTTCGGTTTCATTAGCCTGGTTCGAGGTGTTTGTAAAGAAGAATGGGGGAATCTTGCAAGACAATGCTTTGATAAATCATAGAATAGAACTGGAAAGGTGAACAACACTACACTGTAGTGGTATCTCTTGTTTGAGCTCCAAGAGTCTGTGTTTACAACTTCATTCAAGCGATCTGCAGATACACATGTTCGCCCAAAGAAATCAACCCAATTAACTAGTTTAACCGTCCCACTTGGCGGACAATAAATTCGATTTGAGCCAAAATAGAGCTCGGAATCGAACTTAAGCCGTGACATCAATTCGACAACAATGAAAATGGGTATTGGGTATTGGGCATTCGTATCTGATAGATACTTTGCCTGCCACTGCGACTGCGGCTGCTGCTGCTGCGGCTCTTGACACAGTAGCAACGCCCCACTGACAGATTTATTTATCTGGCTTTTGGGGTGGAGATGGAGAGCACTCCCGCCATGTTTGGACGTTGATTTGTGAAAGGCGAAAAGCAAAAGCAGGCTCAAGTGCAACATTTCGCGGTGGGCAATGGTTTGTTTTGGTTTCCCGACTTTTTTGCTGACTTTTGGTTCGTGGCTACTGGGCATATTTCTGGGCGCATTCTAACTTATAATTTGTAACAACTTTCACCGAGCAATCGAGGCAGCACAACTAGCACTTGAGATTATGTAAATCCCGCTCAGGCAGAAAACCTAATAACAATGCTCCACGGAAAGAGAAAGACTGCACCCCAGATCGAGATCTGGGCCCATTTTCACTTTTGCAAATTGTCTAAGAACACGGAACATGAATGTAAATCGAAGTAAGTCCAAGTCAATAAGCGATCATTGATGATTGAAACGTGAGCACGATTACACTGCTCACCAGCATATTTCTTTATGAACTTGCGAGACATACTGTGTGTTTTAACTCTTCGCAGATGGTCGTAATTTCTGAATAAGTTTTATTGCCTTAATAGCCATATTTTCGGCTGTGAGTGGAGTGAAATTTGTGTCATATAATGGAAGAAATGCCAACACGCTTCTGCTTGAGTTTCTTAGCAGGAAAATAAATTTGGCAATACCCGAGCAATTGTAACAATTCCAGCTTGAAGCACATGCCAAGCTTCTTGTCTCAAAGAGCCAAACAAAAGCGAGGAAAAAACTGACTTACGAACTGTCAGAGCCATCAGCATGTGTGGCTCATTAAATATGATGCGAACACACAACAAGTACAACACAAAAAATCAGCCAGAAAGCAGACGGGAACGAAGAAGTTTAAACAATTTCCATGTCCAACTCTATTGAGGGAATACTGAAAAAAACGTCTATAGGAATCCATTGAATGTCAAATCATGTTGATTCTAAATTTTGGGTTATAAAACTATTTGAAATTGCTTATAGAGAAATAATTATGTTAAGGTAGGGAAGGTTATTAAACACTTATCTTCGGATAAAAAATGTATCAAATAGTAAAAGAATAATTTATTGATCTTTCCTATTCCTATCGTTGTAATCCCAATACATTTATATTAACGTCCCTTTTGAGTATTTAATAAATCTACTAGTATGCGATACCAAATTTCTAGTCTACCCTATACTATCAATTCTTGCACTATTTTTCCCTGGTGTACCCATCTTTCTCGTTCTGGCTGCAGACAAATGCCTGTCATTTAGTGGACGTCAAACATGTTCGACCTGGCCCCTGAGCCACCTGTGCCCCCTACCTGCCCCTTTGGGCCAAGTCTGCGATCAACAATCTGGAGGAGCTCCAGAGCCTTCCGCCCGGCACCCTCCTGCTCAGCAGCCATTGGGCCCGCAAGGGCTCAATAAATGGGCGTCGTTTATGCACCTCATCATCAGCGATTGCACAGATCGCGGTTTTTGTTTTTTATTCATTCACCTGGACGTGGTTGTTCTTGTTGGTTGTGGCGGCTGTTCGGCCAAGCGGAAGTTGTTAAATGAAAGGCAGAATCGAGCACGAAATGGGAAGAGGTGTTGGCGCGGAAGGGAAACTCTCAAAGTTCTTCCTTAGGTTTGGTTCTGAGAGGCGGAGATGTCGTGTGTCGTGTAGGGATTCCAGGAACTCTAGGGAGTGATAGTAAGAGTAACATTCGTGTTAAGGTCTAGTCCCTTCTAAACACAAATCGATACACCCATTTGGCATATGATCCTTTTACCCTTTGGTACCCCTGCTTATCTCCTAATTAAAAGTAATGGAATTCGTTTCGCCCGTTTGGCCAAGGTAACAGTTAACTTGCTAATTAGGTCGCCCAGAAAGAGCTCAGCCCTCATCTTGTCAAAACCCAATATAGATAACCAGCCATGGTTTCGGTGAAAGTCAAGCCAGCTCGTCTCCCGACATCTCCTTTCCTCTAATGAAACTAGAACAAACTGCACGAATGCGGCTAGGCAGCCCAAAAAAGACTTCTCAAAAACTGGGAAAGGTTTCTGTGTCGTCCAGCTAGCACCTTTCACGAAAACCATAGCCATCATCGAGCCCCACCAGAAAATCGCTCCAAACAATGGACCGTCGAATCGAACTGAACGTTCGTAATACTTTGAGTACTTATTGGCAAATTGATGTCGCATTTGGTTCCATCTTGATTTAATGCTATTTTCGTGATTCGCCCAGAACCGCATAATAAAATTGTCAACATGACAGGCTGCGATTAATATAGACCTTTATTTGTAATGCATAAATCATGCGGTCTTAAAGAACGTGCACTTTTCTCCAGCACTATTATTCCCACAACTTAATGATGCGATTCCTGGGGCAAAATTATGAGAGCTATTCGATAGTGGTGAGAGTTTAAAAAGAGTTCTTTAAGTTGGCAAGTTCTTAAGATATTTGTTAAATAAATAATCAAATTCTTAGACAAATATTCAAATAAACAGTTTACAGAATCTCATACATGTTAGTCAATATTTTATTTTCTAACTTTTTTTTAAGATTGGTTGAGCTCTACGCCCATCTCTAACGCAAAGCCAACGACCTAGCCGAGTTTGTGGCAAACTTGTTCTGACTATTGTTACAATTGGTGATTCCTTTCTTTTTTTGCTTTCTAGCGCTGTAAGACAATGCACCATAAAACTGCAGTGGAAGCCGAGGGAGACCTGATCTCTGTTTTCCTTGGTCGGTTCCCACTCCACCCATTTCCATTTCAGTTTCCATGCAAATTTCAGTCTTGTGTTGTTTTTCTGTCTCGAATGTTTTCCTCTTTCCGGGCACATTTGTCAAGGTGTCTTGTAAACAAGGCAGCAGGCTAAGGCACCCCAAGAACCAAATATACTTCTATAAACAAAAAAAATACAAAGAATCAAGCACCGTTAGATCAGATGCAGACAGAGTGCTTATATAACGCATCGAGCCAGCCGAATTTGTATGTTTTATTGGTCACTTTGGTTGCCTCAACTCTTTAGGCCATAAATGGTAGTGACAAAAGTCGGAATTTATGGTCTGCTGACAGTTCTGATAAATAGCCCAGGGCCCGTCTTGGATTTGTGGAAGAACTGCCCAGTGCAGCAGGTGGGAGAAGAGCTAAAAGAGCCATAAAAAGTTTTATCTTCGGGTCGGGTCTGTTCTCGCAGCGTTTTGGGGTGGGGAGCCTCTGCTTAATTAGCACGGAATGAATGGCTTTTAGAATTCCTCCTTGCATAGGTTTGTAGCCGCCAGCGGATTTGGGGAACAGTAGCTGGGGAAAATTCAGGACCTTTCAAATCGAACTGGCATAGTCTTATTTTTTACAACTTTACCTCCCTTTATAGACCTCTCTTTATAGATTTAATGAGTAGAAGGCTTTGTGTGTAGGAAAAAAATCTTGAAATGTTAGTATTTCTTCAAGTGCACAACTCATGGCCTGCCCGGTTAGTGGGCACAAAAATACAAAAACGCGACTCTTCTCATATGGCCAGTCCCCGAAGATAGTGGTTGCAGTTGGCTTGCTTTTTTCGCCGCTTTAGTTATATGTGCACTCTTTTCAGCTGGTTGCCGTTTTCAATATCAGATTACGTGCGGGATGTCTTTTGTTGTTGTTTGGGGCACTCCTTAAGTGCTGGCTGGAGGCAGAGTTGAGCACTTTTCGGCATATCAGATGTTGCTAATGTGGCTCCGCTAACTATGGCCGGAGTCCAGCGCTTCCACTTGAAAGGCGAGCTTAGATACAAGATACCAGATACTTTTTTCGACCTTGAGATAGGCGGACAAAGCTCGGCTCCTGGGGCAGATACTTGAATCTGAACCACGCCCCGATATGCAAGATTATCCAACAAATGCAGTGAGACGTCTAAGCCATCCCGGAAATTTATTTGATATCCGAAGAGATAAAACTACTGTGCCCTAAGAGTTTTTACCCTTTGAAGTTTGAAAATTTTACATTTGCAAATTAGAAATTTCTATATATAATCATTTACTTTCTTTTTTGTGCAATATAATCAACTTTGTTAACCAAAATTAGCATCACCATATAGATATCTCATCAATGGTCTTGATTGGAGAATTTACTGTTTCTGATTTCTTGTCTCAAGACCGCTTTCTTTTCAGAACTCTTAGTTGCTCAGGGGATGCTGGATAATTGGGTCAAAAAAGAAGTAAGTAAGGTAAGCATGACATTAGGTTTCCTTTCCTATAGCAACCAAATTGAAAATCTTACGTTAAGCTAATGAAGATTTCTTCCCGTCTTCGGGGTAAGCCTGGTGTATGTTCTCCACCACAGCCACCCAGTAGGTTTTTCAATTGCAGGCAATTAGCAAATTCTCTTTGAGTCTCTTTAATGGACGTCTAACGTAGAATGTCGTCTCAGCCCGGAGTTTTATAGCTTCCGCTTGGCATTATCAAATATTATTGGTGTTGTTCTTGGATGCCTATGGCCTATGGTTTCATCGTCGTCCTCCTCTTCTCTGGTTTGCAATTGCATGTCGTCACGTCAAGCTGAGTGGAGAAAAACCCTTGGCCGTCTAATGATGATCATTAGGAGCGGTACTGTAATCACACAGAAGCTAAACCCTAAGCCAGGTTCCCTGTCTGCTCCGGCTTCTTGCCAGCTTCTTCTTACGTTTTGTCAACATGGAACGGTAATTTCTTAAACAAAAAAAATATGAACGCCAGCAGCAGCTGTGAAGCTGAGATTGCTTTGAAAGTTTAGACACAGAAAATAAAACTTGAACAGCTTCTGGCCATAATCATGATACAATTATATAAGGTAGTCCATTCGTTGACTTAAGTAAGACTTAAGTGGGGCTAAAAGTTTTTCTTAGTTATGACAAGAGTTGTAGTGTTTATAATTTTATTTCAATAAGTTTAGAGTTTGACATTATTCTTTGCTTTGGTTTTTGGACAGCCATTCTTTTGTTTAAGTTCTTAATTCTAAAGTGTATGCGTATCTTAAAATAAAATTTTTTAATGTTTACACTTATATCGACCTGCTCAGCGGCGTTTAACAATGTCTGTTTTAAATTTTTAGTTATTTTAAACTATTCATGCACAAACTTTGACAGTATCTGCCTTGTATTTTTGGAAATAGCATATTCAGTGTTTGAATATTTTTATTTAAAAACTTTTAAAGTCAGATTTCAGTGTACATGTCTCCAATGCAACCTAGATTTCTTCCCTTTCCTTTCGGGTCCCTCGATATCTATCCAGTTCGTATTGCGTTTTTGCCGCCATGCGACCATTGTAACGGTTTTGATTAGTCTTAGGAAGTCGCCCAAGTTTTGTCGTCGTCGCCGTCGCCATCGCCGCCTGGGCTCATCTTCCCCATTGATCCCCAGCCCTCTCCCCGGGTTCTTTAGGTCCCACTGATGAGACTTTTTTCTTGGACTGTTTGTTGTTGCTGCTGGGGTTTTAACAGTAAATGGTTAGTTTACATCATTAGCATGCCGTTTTCAGATGCTTCTTCCCATTCGACTAATAAATAAGCAATTTCGTGCCAGCTTTTTGCCGCTGTCGCCGAGTATGGCTTTAATTGGTGAGCGCACGATGGTAAGTATCATTTAATTTGCCCAGAACCAGAGGGAAAGAGTGCAGAGTTGGATGATTATTCGCGCTTTTTATATTTTATTCGAAAGAAAACTATAAATTTTTGAAACTATCACTAGTTCTATTCGTAATATTTAGTAATAGCTTCACTCATTTTCCAAGAAATTAATTTAATCGGAGATTTTCTCAACTCCCCCGTGATTACCCGCACAGGCCGCAAGTTCGTTGCCTGAGTCTTTTGTTTGTGTTTCTGCCAGAACGCGTGCACTGAAGCATGGGCTTTGGGCACTGTGGCGGCTGCGTCTATTATTTATTTATCTGGCCACCAAGTCGGTGGGTTCTATTAACAATGTAAACAATACCGTTAACACGACACGTTAGGCAGCGCTTTTGGCAGAGTTGGCGAAACAGACAAACGGAATGTGCCGCAAGAATTTGCCAAGTTTCGCGGGCCAGAAGAAGGAGGCCCACGACGACTTGCCAACTGCATATTTTAGCCGTATCCCCCCTCCTTTCCCGAACCACAGCAATGCATCAAATAATTGAACAACAAGAACAGCTACGTACGTAAAAAAGCGTGAAAAAGAGGCGACAAGAAAAACGGTTGGAGGAAAACACTTATTAAATTTTAGCATGCCCAAGAGGGCGGGAAGGGAGGTGCGGAAGAAAGCACCGCAAGAACGACCGCGTCCAGGTTGGCTCCGCGAAGAATTTCCCCAGTTCCCCCCAAGTTCACATACCTGTTCGAGGTGAGGCTTCCTTTTATCCACTGTGAGATTTCAATTGCGCGGCACCATAACAAAAATATGAACAATTTGTGTGTTTGTCTTAGACCACTATTATTCTTCTTTGAGTTTCTTATGCTTGCACTTCACCTCCACTCAAGGGCTCACTGATCCTTAACCGCAAGAAGAGTCTGCCGTGAAGAGTCTATTTCTTGGGGCTTTTTGGTATTAAGTTCTACGATAGTTGTGGTCCGATTCTCGTTCTGAACGCGTCGCGAGCACTTCTTCGACTTGTCGGGTTCTTCGCTGGGGCTTTTCGTGCTATTTATCCGAGCGCACACCACGATCTTATTCGTTATCCACTTACCCGGTTCGTACGTGCGTTACCGGTTGGGAGAGAAGCGACTCTCTCCAAGAAAAGCGTTCGGAAGAAAGTTGTCTGCATACGGGATTCTGTTTGGGGCCCGACTGGGGGCCCGCCAAACATTCTCGTCCGAACGCTGCAGCCGAGCCGATTCTCCCAATTCTCCCCAGAGAGTGCCCAAGAGAAGAGTGTCCGGCTTGAAGAAGGCTGGGAGATTAATTACCGGTTGGTGCTGCTGATAAGCATGCAGTGTCGCTTGTCCTCCGTTTGTTCGCCAATTAAAAATTAGATTTCGTTGATTTCGAGAAATGTAGAAAGATGCCAACAATCTGAAGAAACGAGATAATCAAAGTATTTGGAGATGGGGCTGCTCAGAACCTCAGATCGGAAACCCATTACTCGCCGCTTACTCATCGCATTTTATTGCCAATTCGATATACATTTCTCTTACCAATTATAAAATCGTTTTCAATTTCCCAACCACAAGCTTGGGCAAGATGAAAGAAAATAAAATATGTGGGCTTGTCTGGGCCACAAAGCTCATACTGCACAGACCCTCATTCCAATGCCGACGCCAATAAAGCCCCCAAGTAAACAATTCCAGGCATTACTCCATTACTCATAATGGCGCAGCCGAATGTCGCGGCTGCAGCCTCTCCTCCTCGCTCGGCCAATGGGCCCGGCAGAGGGGTGGAGGACAGAGGGTCCTCTGGAGCCCCGGAGTTCTGGAGTCGAAGGAGCACCCGCCCATGTCGTTCGCCAGGTTGCATAAATCTGTTCGATTCATAACACACGAAGATGGCAAAGGTATCTGGCCTTGTCCCGACTTTACTTCTGATCAGTGATGGCATCGTGAGTTACTTCGATACTAATAATCATATTTCGTTTAATATTAAGACTTTGAAGATATTATAGAGGTCTTAAAGTCCCACCACTAGACCCCCTTTTGGTGCCTTTATCAGGCCTGTCTTCATCGATCGCGGCGAAGATTCTGTCCGTCCGTGCGGCCTTCCGTCTCTTGTTCTGAAGCCTTTTCTGCCCAGATCGCCCAGCTTATTCCCGTTGAGCCGTCGCTTTGTCTTCGCTCCTGGCACCGTCTTAAAGGTTCAGGGCGGGCCCCGCCGAACGAATAAAAACAAAATAATATAGAATGAAATATTTATCGCCATTAGAGCCTGATTAGCTGCGGGCGTGCTCGAGCCACGTTCTACCTTCGTTATTGGTCAACTTCCCACTTCCCCGCTACGAGGTTCCCGGCGCAGAGCTGTTTCGGGGCTTAATAAGCTTTTCTGGTGTGACTGTGATGGGAAATTGATATGTCTATTCAATTATGCTGTTGTGTAGTCGTGTCAATAAACTGATTCTGATCGTGTCCGGCAACAGGCTGACCAATTAGTTTTCCAACAAGCCCGATCAGAGTGAGCGATATGGCTTCGGATGAGGCTATTTTTGGGGGAGTGACTGTAGAAAATGGATGAAACCGCTGGGCACCGCTGTGGTGCCAAAATAATCCAAAATTGAAAGAAAAAGTCATCTTATTTGATGTGCTAAGTTAACTTGGGAACCTTTTCCAACTACTGTTTGAAGAAAAGGGAAATTTGAGATAAAAGTTATTCCGATAACAAAAGTGGTGTTTTATTTTATCTAATACAGATTCAAAAAAAATTATAATTCTTATGAAATTTTTCCCCTGGTAACCTGCTTATACGCAAAAGTCTTATAATATCCAATGCAACAACCATTCGAATAGCTTTACCCTCATTAGTCAAGTTTCAAACAGCAAGAGCCCGCGCGACTGAACGATTAACAAAGCAGTATGCACTGCTTACCGATTTCGAATTAGTTCGTCAGTGTTGAGGAATTTTGCGCTGAAATTCCACTTTTTGACGTTTTTCAACACACGAGGTGCAGAAAGTCGCGTGCGTTTTTTAGCAGCGATTTTTTTTTTGGTTCGAATCGAACCGCGGGAAAAAACGCGCGGGACTCCAACAGGTTAAAAAAAAAATACTTTATAAAAATAGAGTATTTTACTGTAAAAAAAATGTATTTTTACTGTATTTTCTCATTTCTCATTTCGGTTCTCAATTTTTTTAAATTAAATCTTAAAAAAAATAGACATTTTTTTAGAGTAAAATATAAAAATTTACCTTAAAAACAGTAGAAATTTTATGACATCGCGAAACTACGATTATTTCAGTATTTGTTCAAATAAAAAAAAATTTTGAAATTTGTTGCAATTTTACCCACAAATTTTTATGAGTATTTCCAAATGGGAAATATTACATATACATATTAAATAATATTATTTATTGCATATTACTTATTTTTAGGACCGTCGACAGTTCAATTAGAGGGAGGCTGAAGAAGTTTCCGAAAATAAGAAGGTAGATTTTAAAATGTAATACTATTAATACTACATTTATTCCAATTTTTTCATTATTATCTTTTTTTGTAATAAAGCTGTTTGCTTTCTGTTTGTTTTCCCTTGGACTTTTCACGCTTGGCGCATATTTTTAGGCGAAAACTTTTCAATTCTTGCAATTGCAACAAAAGTTGTTGCAGCTTGGTTCTGTACTTGTGCACTCAACCTCATCCTGCCCAATTTTTCGGCGACTATTGTTTAAATTATGCATACAGAAGTGTCGCAGCCACTTAGAGTAAGAATAGGGCGCCGACAAGGGCTTGGGGCTGGGCTCGGGTCAGGGATGGGAGTGTTGGATCGGTGCGGACTTGGAAAATTTTTCCGGCTCTTGGCCAGTCGCTGTGGATTTTCCGCATGAGAAATACTTGTAACACTTTCTGTTTGCCTTTTCCAACAAATTGAAAACAAAAATAAGGGATTATAGGCGGTGGGCCAGCGACAGATTTATGTCCGCCGAGTGTCTGCAGGGCTCGGGGGCGTGGCGGCCCGCAGCCACCTCTTGTCGCGACGAAATCCTTTTACACTTAATTAATTTTTGTCTCCATGCCTTTGATAATTCGCAATTTAATTTCGGTGTTGGCTTTTTCGTGCCATTTTTTCGTCTGCTGACGCACTCACCGGCATTATCCTCTTCCGCGTCAGCGGTCCGCGATTAATAAAGAGTTTCCAGCCTGACTGGCTTGTGGTTAATTGCCAGCCGCCACCAGGCAACAGGCGGCAACTCTCGAAAATGACAAAATTTCCATGGCCTTTTCTCCGCGCCATTGTAGGAGAAATATTCAAAATCAGCAAAATATATGTTTAAAGATAATCTACATATAAAAACATGGAAATCTAGTTCTTTTCACGATGTTTTAGGATACCCTACGTTATCATCAATTTTGTAATAGCGAGAGTTTCTGGTTCAGCTGCTTTGAGATCTCCGAGATCCATCCGACAATGGGGGTGAAGTATCTGTGATGCCATATTGGGAATGAAAATATGGCATATCAGGTCATTGGGGTATCTGATCACCTGAAACAGTCTCTGCATCGTTATTGTGGAAGTAGCTGTCGCTGCCGCTAAAACCATATCACTTTCCTTTATCACTAATTCTTATCGCATAAGCCGTAGAAAATTCCCCTTTCCATGCATTTTTCCATTCGCTTATCGCATCCTATTCTGGAATATCAAACGCCTCCATCTTGGCCATACCTCTCAGCCACATAAATCATCATTATAAGCATATTTGCAACTGCCCGGACCAAAACCGCCGAACAAACCATTTCGGGAAGAGGGAGACCACCGAGCAGTGCTAATTACTGTAATTTGGCCAGAAGGGTTGGCGGGCGGAGAAACCAGCTAACCACGTTATCCAGCCAGCGATAATGTTTGTCAACAAACGGAGAAAAAAACGGAAAACTTTTTACATGCCAGAGGCGTGACCAGACCAAGTTAAGAAACAGAGGATGAGATAACCGACCACCATACACTTGTTAACTGGTAATTAGCCTCGAAAATTAAACAGACTCCTGCAATTTTTAAAGAAGAGACTATAACATTTTTTCTGCGATATATACTTTAGTGTTCTATTTTCCATTTGTTTTATCCTCAAATGCCTGGCTGTTTCCAATCACCAAATCATTAATAACCGCTTTGACTTCAGTGGCAAAAATAAAGTCCAAGTGTCCCCAGGTTGGGTCGGGAACTTCGTATAACAAGGCCAGGTTGGGCAACAGATCAGGTAGCCTGGAAATATCGTCCTTGTTGGCAGAACCATCCACCAATCCATAGTACAGATAGAGTTCGGAAGTGATCTGAGTCAGGTCGTAGGCCGGAGGCTCTGGCACTCCGTAGTACTCCAAGTTCTTGCGAGTTCCCCAGTCGTATTGCCGGAAGTCGTTGGAGACGTGTGACTGGATGTAGTGTATGCCCTGGTTGGAGGAAACGCCAGCTGGATGTGTCTCCGCAATTTGTGGGAGCAGAGTCTGGAAAATGGAGAATCGTTTAGTTTGTCGCTTGTCCCTAAAATCTGGCATGCTCACCTGATTCAGATTTCCTATTCCTGGTCCATTCCAGAGGATGGCCAAGGTCTTGCAATAACTCAGCAAAAGCGGCGAATTGCTGCAGGTGGTGTCCAGGATCCTCTGAATGAATTGGTTCTGGGGCAGCAGGACCTGGTTTTCCAGGAGAATGCTTGCCAGTCCGGGAGTACCAAAGTAGGGAGCCGTGGACACTATCAGGCCTTCCGTGGTGTTGCCCATGAAAACAGGTGGGGCCAGCATGTGGGCTGTCTTGATCTTGGCATTGTACTCCGACTTGAAGGCTCCCATCACGAAGAAGGAGGTGCAGCCTTGGGAGTGGCCCGCATAGTGCACGGCCGGCTCGCCCGTGAGCTCCAAAATATAGTCAATCATGGCCGGCAGGTCGATGGCTCCAATCTCGTGCCAGCTGAATTTCCAGAAGTAGGGATTCTTCAGGGACAGTCGGGTGTTGTTCCTGGAGTAGATGTTGCCGCGTGCATTGCCCAGCCAGACGTCGTACCCGGCATCCGCGTAGTTGTACGCCAGGGCGTTCTCTGGACCATTGAGCAGGAAGCAATCCGAGCAGCTGAACAGTCCGTGCATGATGAGCACCGCAGGACGCTGCTGGTCGCCATTGTTTAGCTTGGGGGAGTGCGGGATGCGGAACAGGTTCAGTACGTAGCCATCAGGGGTCTCCACAAAATGAGATTCCGCAGGGTAGCCATGCTCTTGAATGCGCTCCGCCTGCAACGAGATTCTGACGTTAAAGGATTTCCAAATAGCAGAGTTTTTGGTTCCAAACTATTAGTTGTTCATTAGTTGTTCAACAAAGAGTTTGATACTCAGGAGTTTTTATTAAATATGAAAATAGAAAACATTTAGAATAAACGTGAAAATATTTTTAGTATTTTTAAAGAAAACAGTTATGTTGAGTTTATTTAAAATATTCAATACTGAATATTAAGTTATATTTTAAGCTTTGTTATTGAAACTTTAATGAAATAAATACAATTCTGTACCTACCGAAGTCTTGATGCGTTTAAAGGGAATATCTATTAAAGGATCGGAGTCCTCCACAGCTCCAGCTGCTGCAACAACTGCCAAAACACACAGGGCAGAACGCAGCATTTTTGGTTCAACCTTTTCCTAGGAGATCAGCTTGTTGACTGACGTTTTTTCAGGAAATATTTTTGTAATCATTTTTCGCTTCATCTAATCTATTGATTGGTCGGATTATTTATTAGTGGCAATACCGCGCAAATCCAAGATTTACCACCATTAGCTGTTCATTTAGATTATTTGGGACGATTATCGCTTTTAACTTTAACCCCCTGGCATGAAATGATAAAGGTTTTATAATATTTCTTGGACCTATAAATACTTTTTAATATACTTTTTACTTTAATTAATTAATTTTATAAAATTAATTGTGTAGTGTTTAACTTTTTACATAACTTTTTAGCCAGATTATAATAGACATTCATCGCATTAAACTGGTTATTTTTATTAAAAAAAAGTATAAATTGATATATGTATTTTTCAAGATCCTTGTAATGTGACATGAAACCTCTAACAATCTTGCTATTTTCCTGCATTAAGAGCTTAACTTCATTCATGAAATACCTTCGATTTCGCAGCAACAATACGTGGTCTCTTGTTAAAGCATCCATTCCCTTTTCAATCTGACTGGGCCCGATGGGCGGCTGGGGAAACTGCAGAACACGCGTATCAACGAGTTGCGCCTGACTTGCTGCGATTTTTGCATTATGCCAGTGAATTGTAATGCGGCAAGATAGCGGCTGTGTGGGGCAGGGGAGGGATGGGAGGCAGGGTGGTGATTGCTTCTGCGGCGCCTCACTGAGATTGGCATTAAGCACGGCTTAAACCACAAGTTCCGAGCCTTGATGCGTTTTTTTCAGTTTTTAACAGTTTTTGTCACAAAAACATGTTTGAAAAGTACACGTTTCTTTTGAAACTCCAAACTGAAATTATGATTTAAGCCGCCCTTTATAAGGTTTTGTAATTTATAATAGAAGTGTTATTTATTATTTATGCAAAAGTTACCAATTTTAGTCACAAATAAAAGAAACTTTTAACCAGGTATACAAAAATTTATTTAATTTTTGTTTTTAGTCTTATCTTATAGCAGTTGGATTGTTATTTTAAAGTTTTACAGTGTATGTCCTTCGAGTGAATTGTGGGTGTGTGTGTATGAGGGTATGACATTGTCATGGCAATGTCGATGCTGGAGGATGTACCACGAAAAGGGACGTAGCCGAACGTAAATGCGGTTCATTGAAATTACGTGAAGTGGCGAGGCACGGTCTATAGGGAGAACAGTGAGGACATAAATGGAGAATTTTTGGAATAAACTACAATGTAGTTACATAATGCTTCAACAAGTTTAATTAAAACATTTCTTTCGTTAAAATAAAAAATAAAATATAATAAAAAGAAACCACTTTTTGTGAAAAATGTGTGTTGAAATAAAGAAAAATCTGGGAATCCTCTATTGCTTCTCCCAATGGCTTTTTTGCTTGTTGGCCAAATTGCTTCGCGGCGTCTTCTTCATCTCGTTCAGCTTGCTCGGCACTTTCCACTCGAAACCCAATTAAACAACATAATTGGCTGCCTGATGAGCGCCAACTGTTTGCCAAAATGCACTGCGATTGCATAAAATTGTTTTCTTTTCCCGCCTTGTTTTCTGTGTCTTCGACTTCAGACAATTTTCCACCAGCCAGCTGGAATCGTGACTTATCATAAATCTAAAGTTACGTTTCGTGAGGTATCTGCGCGTAGATATAGCCAAGTGTTGGATGACAGACCCCCGCGAGTGCAAAGGAAAAAGCAATGCCATAAGCAATGGCAATAGCAAAAGCAATAGCACCAATAACAATATCGCCATCAATGTGTCAAGTTTACGTTAATGGCCAAGTCAAAGGGGCACTTGGATGGCATGACAGCAACCCACGTGCCCTTACATTTTTTGTCATTTGGGTTTAATATCTTCGTATTGTCTGAGGTCGGAGCAGGTTCAATTACAGAAAAGTTTCTTGCTGAAGGCTTTTTTGTAGAAAAATTGTATGAAAATGGGTTGAAGTACGACCTTGGGCCTGAAACGTCTAATATATATATGTTATTAAACCCAATCCGAATCAAATATTACGAATATTTGTAAATCTCTTTATGAAGTTGGCAATTTTTGAAAAAAGACCTGAGTCCCAAAGCTGAAAGCAGACTAGCCAAAATGAATTGCAGACATCAAGCCGTGGAAGAGATATCAAAATGCAATATTTCCACTAGAATAAATTTGCGCATTTCCCTATAAACTCGCAACATTGAAAGCGCGCGGGTGCGAGTGTGCATATGGCATGGTAACCATTTTTTGCCTACTTGCAATTGACAAGCACAATAAATTGTGAAATATGGCCGTTGCCTTGCCAACTCCTGCACATCTTCATCGGGGCCCTCGCCTATGAAAAATATTAAAATATGGCCATGTGTGAGTCCAAAGGACGGCCAGGATATTCGAGCGAGCGTGCGAATGAAAAATAAATATGTGCAATAAAAGTGGAAATGTTTCTAACTGTGTTCCTTGTAATACTCTATTTCATTCAAAATACAAGTTCGAAAAGCACTACACTCTTTTTTAATAAATAATCTTGTATACTCTAAAATAGCCACATCTCAACAAAAGATATAGTTTTGACAATTTTTTATAAAAACATGGTCTTTATCCATTTACATATTGTTATGAAGGGTTAGGGTATCGCTATGCGAAAACATAAATTTCAAAAACTACCCCAGGAGGGGCAGGAAGGAAACTTCTAGCACTTTGGCACCCATTTGAAAGATAAATTGCAGCTGAAAATCGTTTCATTTGTTCCGACCTCTCCTCCACCTCAGTGAGTGATTTCCCGGCCACACTTTCCCCTGGGTAGCTGTGGCATAAATTAAATTGCATTTAACATGAGCACCGCCATGCCAGCTTTGCCTTTTCCGAAGATTACGAAGCGCCCCAGGTGTCGTGACATGTCGCCAATGGGCGGACAGCTGGGCAGTATGATGACCACTGCGCGGCAGAAAGCAAGCCAAACATATGTCGCACTTTAATTATGTCATAACATTAGCACTCTGCTGGGGGAGCAGGTGGGGTGGAACACGATGTGGCATGTTTGTTTGAAAAACAAGCGAAAATGCTCAATTTGCATTTGTTCAACAATCGGAATGTGCTATACAATTCTGTGTTTGCTTTTGTGTCTGTATCCATCCACTTCTTTGATTGAAGTGGCTGGAATGGGTCCGACAATCCATTTCAAAAATGGATTCTATGTTTTATTAAGTTTGGTTGGGTGGGAGATGTACTAGTGGCCCAATTTACATTTTAAAAATAAAATATATCACATCATGTCTCTTAAATTGTAAACATTTGTACTAAACTTAGCACATTTTCTAAATTTATAGAAAATTTAAAATTGTGTGTTTTCCATGGACCTATTGGTCTACTCGTCTATTGTTTTTTTTTATAGTTTCAATTGAAGTTTCGAGCCTACACCTGTTCAATTTGAAATTTTCTTCATTTGTTTGGACTCCCTTTTTTGGTTTTGGCTTTGCCACTTAGGCCACAAATGTGCTGGAAACTCTCGACCCCTGCCCCTGGCCAGCACTCTACATAAACAGCAGCAACTAACTCATGCAAAACCAATTAGGTGCGGTCGTTTCGCATCGCGACTTCAACACGATGATGCATTGTACCGCCCCCATGCCCGCCTTTTTCCTTTATCGTTTTTGCCAAGCTTTAATTATTGCACTCGGCGAGTGTTGGTTTTTTCAGGTGCGTGTGTTGGCAGTGGTCTATAAATGATTTGAGCCAAATATTCGCTGCAATTCAATTGTGTTCTGCGCCATCTTCTTATTTCAGCTGGTGCTAGGGTATGTTGTATTCGTGCAAATGAGTCTAAAAGGAAAAATTAAGTATATTTAAATCTAACACACATATTTCATTCAAAATGGGCGATTTATAGAGAAGTTATACTCTATTTAGTGTGCTTCTCATACAAAAGCATACAAAGAATTTTTTTAAAAGATTTTATTTTTTGAAAGATGAAGTACCGGGTACATTTAAGTCGGAAAACTTAAATATACCCCTTCTGTTTATTTTGTTGGGTTTTTAAATTTGTTGTTGTCTTAATCTGAAATCAGCAACCTCTTCTTGGGCAACACTCATCTCGTCTGCTCATTAACGGGAAGAGCAGCTCATGCATTGCAATTCGAGGGCTCTCGGTTAGTTGCAGGTTGCTTCAGCTCGACTGACTTTTTGCAAAACTTCAAACTTCTTGGCACCTCGGAGGCTGAGCCAGTGTTGAGCAATTTGCAAACACACACTAATTGTTTGGTGGGCCAAGTGCTTGCCAGCGCACGGTGTTTGTGGCAGTAATTCAATAGCGGAAGCGTTCGGCGCAATAAGTGCCATTATTGCGGATAAAAAGTGGGTTTTAGTAAGAGCTTAATTTTAGAATTAAATAATTCCTCTGTTCTACTTTTTATATAAGTAATATACACTCTAACATTCGTGATAGAAAACTTTATACTATAAGTTCCACGAATATTGGACATATTTGTATTAAGTTTACTTTTCTTACATTTACTAATTTACGGTGTATTGTTCTTAATATTGTATAAAAAAAAGCTGTCTAATTTCAAGCTATCTTCAATCAAACCTGCTGCAAGCTCAACTTCAAACAAAATAGGCCCCGAGCCAAGCTCAACGAACTCTTATACGGGCGTAACGATGGACCAGCGAGTATAAGAGCGCCGTGACATGCCGTGCCGCTAAGACATAAAAAGGATAAAAGCGAGAATTAAAGCCTTGAAAGGATAATCGCCGAAGAGTGACAAGGCTATCGCAGTTAAATGGCTCACTGTAGTTACCAGCTGTTGCTTCTAGCCGAAATAATCAAGAGTGGCAGCAAACCAAACAGTTCGATAATAGAAAATCTAAACCAGAAATATAAAAAGGTCATTTTAATGATTACGCAGATTTGGAGCGCAAATGAATGCCAGAAATAATACCCGGTGATATTCAATTATGCCATATTAAAATCCATCAACTCGCAAATAGTCTAAAAATAGTTGGTCACTGGCTCGCAGCTAGCAGGTGAAATTAATTTAAATTAAGTAATTTAATGCCAGCGAAAGCAATTGAACAATGGAGTGATTAGCGGCAGGATAGAGTTGTCAATGGTAATGCAATAGGCTAGTTATACGCGGAGCCCACTGACAATGGGTCCCCCGATCCCGGTGAGAAAGCCAGACCGGGAGGGTGTTAGCAAACGCCAGAAGTCTCGGCCCGCCTCGGTTCGGTTAGATGCGTCCGATCCGGGGGAGCCAACTGTTGATATGCCCGGCTGGGCAAAAGAGTTTCGCATTATAATTTACCGACCGGCTTAACTCGAGCGTTACGAGGGGAGCGGTGGGACCCCGTCGCGGGGTGGGGCGGCGAAATGGGGCCTAGCTGGGCAGTACTTACTGAGGCACTTGAGATGCTTCGAATTGGCGGTTTTGGCTCATGCCAAGCACGTTCCCCGAGTGCTACACTGGAGAAAATGCTAATTCACAGGCTCATTTATCTGATTTACCTTTTAAGTAATTGACTATGAAGCTACTAATTCGTACTTTAACATTGATTTCATATTAAATAAGTTTTATATTATTCTAGTTGTAAAATCTTTTGAAAATATTTAATTAAATACAATTTTCTTTAGTGAGTACAAACAGCCAAAACCGACACCCGCATTTCGAACGCTACTCACTTCTGTTGGCCACTGCCCACTTTGAGCCATTCACCTATTTCTTGGTTAGACCAGACGCAAGGGGAGGTGGTCCCTAAGTTACCTTTCAAAGCAGCGGTAATTACTCCATTTAAAGCGGCCCTCTCCTAGCCACCAGCCACCCACCTGCCGGCCAATCAATCGCTGACTGTACTTGTGCCTGTTAACAATGCCAGAATGTGTGTCAACCGACGTTTCTAATCAAATTCGAATTCAATATGCATTTTGTTTCGGCTCTCCAGGGGGCGTGGTGAAAAGGGGCGAGAGCTGGGGGACCATCAGATACTCGAAAACTAGAGGTACCGACCTATGGACAAGACAGTCAAGTAAGCAAACTAATGAGTCGACGCACTCACACCAAAAACAAAGAATGAATATAAAATCATATGATAGGAGATGTTAGAGTTCGAATAGATAAATACACTTTAAAATGAATGCTATTTCATAATAGTTTAAGATTTAAAGATATATCTGCTTTAGGTTTTCGATATATCGGACCACAACATCCGAAAATAAGAACTATTTTGAAACAATTGCTGTAGCCGTTTAAACTTGAGATTTTAAAGCCGAAATATCTTTGGGAAGAGTATATTTAATGTTCTATTCATTCCATGGAAATATTTAATGAATACTGAATGAGAACGAGAGTGCACACTGAAGGAGAATTTGGAGAAGAGTCGAATATTAAAATGGCTCACTACAGGTTGAATTTGGGCCAAGTTGAGACAAAGAGGGAACCTGGGACCGCCAACCAGTTTGTTGCATTTGAGATGACGATGAAATCACTTTTGGTGTTTTTCGTTGTTGGGTGTAGCATTTCTTACCAGAGCTTATTGATTTTAATATGAAATTAGCGAAGCATATAGAATGAGAGAGGATAGTAAAAAACAGGTAGAAAAACCGAGAAAATTTAAAGAAAGCTCCAAAAAGTAAACTGGAATAACACAAGATAGCTATGGTCTGTGATATGGAAATGGTTCATGAACCTTTGGACTAGACCCTAGAATAAATGTATTAAAATTTAAACCAGGCAATTATAGTAAAGAAATTTTCGTATTAAATAAAACATTCAATATTCGAACGCAAACTGTTTTGGCCAATTTTAATATTTAACAATTCGTTGGCTTCTGGCCGCAAACCAAATGGGCCAGCGATCATTTTTAAAACACATATATTAATGAGCTTGCGAAAATAAATAATTTGTTTCCAAATTTAGCAAGCGGAATGCTTGCTATAAATAAATAAATATTCAATTAGATATGTAAATTATGCAACTCCCGCATTCAGATAAGTGTCTTTCGTTACAGGGCTAACACGGTTAACGGTCTCCCTCACCCTCCATTATTATTTATAATTTATTTGTTTTGGCCCCTTTCTGCTGGCCAAAACGAAACAAAGCCACTCGAACTGTGGTATTATAAATTGGGCATGAGACAATAATTCAGGAAACTGCAAACGGCGATGTCAGCAGATAAAATGCAAAAGTAACAGAGAAGAAGTAAGATCGCGAGAGAAACCATTTTAAAAGGCGGCTGTTGCGGAGCCCGGGAGGGGGCTCTAACGAAACACTTTCATTTGTAGCTCATTAAAATCATAATGACGGCATTATGGCCAGAGTCTGGGCCAGACTCACAAAGGCCATAAATCATGCCATTTCTTGTTTTCGAGCCTCAAAGACAGCACCCCAGTCCGACGGCCGATTGCGAGTGAATTTTAATTGTTCATCGCCGATTGTGCAAACTGCAATTTAATTACTCCGCGGACGTCGTTAACAATGGTATTTGAATTTTTAAAACGTTCAATGGCTTAGTTAATTGATTGAGCCGATAACTATACCTTGTTTAGCTCGGGTATCAGTCCCCACAGAAACCAGCTTGGTGCAGAGTTCAACGCCTTTGGCGCCTTTCTCATAATCCATTTGTATTTATTCGTCTATTCGCGTAGCCGCAGGACTCGTGAACAAAAATATAAAAGGATATACCAAATGCACTCAAATTAAATTTCGCAGAGCAGTAAGCCCTTTGGGGAATAGACCGAGTCGCAGCTGGAAAACCGGACATTTTTCCACAACTATTTTCCCGCATTTCTGTGCTACTGTTTTTTCCCGAGCCCTGTGGAGCTATTTGAGTTTTGCTGAAAAAGGTGAAATAAAGCCAGGAGACTTTTTTCTGACTTTGATTAAAGTGCTTATTGGATTTTCTAAAAAAAAGGTGCACGAGAAAAATACATTCGAGTTTTGTTTGTTTGCCTTTGAATAGAAACTGGGGACGAAATCCAAACCAAATAAAAACTGAAAACTGAAAAGAATGGAATTGAAATAATATTTTTTAATCAATTTTATTCATCTTCACCATAAATGCATCTATTATAAAGATAGACAGATATATAACAGACGTTCCTATCTAAGCTGCGGTCAAATTAATTGCTTAGACCCATCTAGAGTGCCAAAAGAACTATCCATGTTTTTGCAGCGTCCTTCTACCTCCAACAGCAGTTGCTAAATCATTGTTTTTGTTTTTTACATTATGCTTGGCCTTATACACCTTTTGTTTAAGCTTCTGCATGAAATCTGCTAGACCCAAAAAAAGGGAAATATATGGGTGCCCTTTGTGTGCACGGAGATAGTCGTTTATGATTTATGTTTCCACGAATTTTTTGGGAATACGGCATGAATAATAAAATTGAGTTTACACGTAAGTACTTATTTGTGCACATTGAGTTTAAGATAATGCATTTCATTTCGAGTTTCTCTCAAATATATGCGTCTTGTTAAATATACAAGATATATGCAATATTTTCAATAAATATATGCAAAGCTAACGCATTTTTCAAACATGATTTAAGAATTTCTCAATAAGGCCAACAAATCCTTTATAACAAATAATGTCTGTAATTGGAAACTTTTGGCCAATTACTTTCCGAGCGCATAAACTGGATGTACTTGTGAGTGGCTTACAAGAAGCAGATGAGGATGATGTTTGTTGGCAAGAGAAGACAAAGGTGGCTCTAACCCAAAATCGTGTTTGCACGCGCGCCTTATGCAATTGGCCTGGTTGGTGGTTGTATTCGTTTCAAGCCAGTCTTGGCCAACTCAGTTGGTGCTGGTGACGCGTTTGATTTACGTAAAAAGATGCGGTTTTTGCTTTTGCCATTTCGGCTGCTGCATTTTTGACGACCTTGACGACCACACTAGATTGTGCAAACGAGCCAAACGAGAAACGCCTTCTAACTGTGTCAGCCATCAAAATAAAATCCAAGAGGGCAAGAGATAAAGTTTCAGAAAAACAAAAAAAAAGGAAAAATCGTCTGGGACTTGGCACTGCATACTGAAAGTGTGACTGGCATTTTCAATATCAAAGATAAATATTTATTAGCTTAAGTAATTTTTAGTCTTATTTATATTTGCACATTTAGGTTCTTGTTTCATTATTGTTAAGATATACGTTATTTTATTTTCAAATTTAAAGTTGTTAGCATTTTCTTCAAACTCAAATCCCAGTGCTCAGAGTGCCTTAAACAGTCAGCTAGATGGCCACAATGAATTTGAGTGCTGAGGCCGCCAAGTGAATGAAGCCGGCTACTTTTTTGAAACTCTTTTGTGGGCCCTCAAGTTAAAGTTAAAGACGAAGCGTTGGCTGAGGCTTTTCATAAGCCTTTGTCCGGCAAATCGGTTGCATCTACGTGCGGCAATTACAACTGCAAACACAAATAAAGCAAAGTAACCGTTGAAAATGATTATCTGGCCACCAACTGCATTGGGACACTCAGTCTGATGACATTGAATGTTTTTGAGGCCAATGGGATTGTTATGACTGACATTGTTGTGATTGCTAACGAATGATTGGGAAAATATATTTTTTTCATTGATTAATTCCTTAGGCAATAGGTTGATCTTAGACAGTTTATAATAAGCACAAACTTTCAGAAAATTACATAGTTTTGATAAAAGTGTTCAGGGGAGGAGAATTCGTACCCTATATATAAAGTACATATGATTTTGATCGACATGAGAATATACATATATATTAATGCGCATGTTAGTAAGAACTCTTAATTTAACAACATCATCAAACTAAGATTTTTCTTTCCTGTGAATTAAGGATAACCTTTCACTATAATATAAGGCTTTATCCCATAACTGCTATAATGCATAACTAAACTGTCGATGTTTTAATGCTAATACAAATACATAGCTTAACACTTTCATATCATACGTATTTGTTTGAATTAAAAAATTCCAATAAGGATTATAATAATTCCAAACAAATGTATCCGATATTTGGAATACACATTTTAATCTACAAAATCAACATTTACCTAAGAGGTTACTTGCAATCACCTTAAGCTATATATCCTTATTTGTTTTTTGAATGTACTTACCTATATGTACTTACTTATGTACGTATATCCTAATACCCAAAAGAAGTAAGGCTTCATTAATTTAAAATGGAATATTCCATTAGAGAAATTCTGTTGTCTGTTGTCTGTTGTATGTCTATTCTATTGGGCTATTAATTAATCTGTGCATATTCTAATTGAATTCGAGAATTAATTATTCTAAAATTCCCCTTATCTCCCAATTTACGAATCAATTCAGTGCCAAAGCAATGGTGATGCATTGAAATTAGAACCAAGTGGGTTAACCCTAGGATGTTCATCCCCGGAAACTGGTACATACCTTTGGGTTTTTTATTATAGCTACCATCCTAGGGTTAAGGCCAGGCCAACATGAGACTCCGAGAGAGAGATCAATGCATTTTAAATAATTAGTGCTGCCATTAACATTGTTATTATTTTAATAATGCTTTTAATTACAGCATCTGATACGATTTATCCGAAAGCCGAAATTAATTATGCCGTTGCGGGGCGAGGCGGCGGCTCTTGCCAATTGAATTAAATGCCTGTCCGGCAATGATTGCTCATGACTATTGCCCCCTCCGCCCGCCACCCAGCACCTCTTAGCGCTCAGTTTGCGCCTCAATTAACGCCAACAAAAGCAACAATACGAAAGGCCACACCGACGGAAACCAGAGGAGGAGCCACAACTGCATCGCAGGCACACCAGGCCCGACCAGAGAAAAGCAATTTTTTGGAAGTGAGTGTGAAGATAGCTGGGGCATCGTAAATTTTGTACAATTTGAACTCGAAAGTCGTTAAATGTAACACAGGCCGCAGCCATGCAATGGAAGCTGGTAGTTGGCCGGCGGCGGGGAGGACAGGCAGCTGGTTTTTGGTAATACACTGAACAAAATTTCAAAAGAGCCCAGTATTGATCTTTCTTCCAAAGTAATTATTATCCCAGTTACGCAATTATCCTTACAACAAGATGTATTTTATTACTGTTAATTTTAATTTTCCCTTCTAATTGCTAGTGATTCTTTCAGTGTAGGCCCACATCCTACTCTGTGGCTGGGGGAGGGCGAGCGCAGAAACATGAAAGCCAAACGTGAGAAATTGGGTCACTGGAGAAGGTTTGCAAAAACGGAGAAGGGACCCCGAGATGAGCGGCATGGGGGAATGGCAATAGAAATAGCTCGCAATTGGATACTGCAGGATGGCCAAATGTATTCTGGGTGTTGTGAGCTTGGGGAGGGGGACTTGGGGCAGGGTAAATGCAACGCGTGGCTTTTGGATAAGTGAATTGCAAGAAGCCCCCTTCCGCCCCTCCGTCAGGCCAGGCGTTTTAAGTGTGATAAGTAAATTTACGTTTGGATTTGTTTTGGGTCAACTGAATGAAGTTTCAGAATTCAAATTTAATTTCCAGGTGAGACTATTCCGAATTGCATTCATTTCCCTTCCTTAATTAAATTTTATATATTCTTAGCGGTAGTCTACAATCAAAAACCGCATTTTCTTAATGGATTGTCACATGAAAACCTGGGAAAACCAAGTCTATTGAATACTTAAATCGTACATCCTAAATTTAGATTTTTGTTACAATTTCCCTTGTCATGTCAAGCAGAATAAGAAGTGCCACGAGTAGCGGGTATACAAAAAGAAATATTTCAAAATAAACAAAATAACATTATAACTTGATTCCCGTATTAAAGGGCTTTATTTCCAACCTCTTCTCAAAGAACGTAAAAGAGCAAAACTATTATAAAACTTTGTTAAAGAAAACTTTTAAGCTAAAGAAGTTTAAATAATAAAATCTTTAACATTTTCTAAGTGTCAAAAATAGTTTGTCGCAGTAAATATTTATGGCCGTAATTAATGCAAAACTTTCTTATCAGTTGTGCTATTTTTCTTGCAAGCTATTTCTTTCCGCTTCAATTATTTTTCAGAATAAAAATGCAACTCATTTGAATAAAACACTACAACTGTAGAAAATAAATAAAACGCGAAGACACGCGAACGGTAAATGGAGAAGCCAGAGCCACAGGAAAATGGAATTTTTAGGTAAATAAAGCGAAAATATTTGTGTTTTGTGGGGCCAAGTTTTGTTTACTTTTGAGAAAGTGATAGAGTTTGAATAAATTTCTAAATATTTATTTTAAGACCATTTCATATATTTTTAAAACTTTATATTATTTAGAATAATCTTTAGAGATGTTACCACTTTTTGTTTTATTTTTTAAGCAGAAATTGTGCATTGAGTTTGCAAGCTGCTCATATATTCTAAAAAGGACAAAGGATGCTCGTGTCTAAAAACGTCTGGGTATTCGCTTGAAGTGGCTATTTATCCTTATTTCGCTGGAAAAACAGACTAAAAATATGTTGAAAATCGTCCTTACCTCGAGTAGTGGAAAGCTTTGTTGAAATGCAACACAAGAGGTCTAATCAAGGTCTATTTATAAAATGACAAGTCAGTAAAGAAAGTGTTAAAAACTAACATTTTCAGTATATTTAAGAAAAATCTATAAAGTTTACCAACAAAAAACTAAAACTAGGTACTCCCTGGAACTCCAAGCTGATTCACTTTCATTAACAATCTCCAACATGTCCTACCCAATTGCTCATTTTGCACTTGATTGAATTCCTTTTTAGCCCCTGTCCCCCGGACAAAAAACCCGGGTCAGTGTCAAAGTTCAAGTCGAAAATATGTCATATTCCGGCAACGGACAAAAATCTTGCATAATTTATGGGAAAATGTGTGTTCTTTTTCCAAAAGGCTCTTAGGAATGTACGGGGCAGTGCGACTTGGAATAGGAGAAGGCCCGGGTCCCAGGTGATGTATTGTATTTCTCTGATTTATTGCCTTATTTATGCCCAGACAGAAGGCGATTTATGTCATAGACCGACGCGAAATAGCCGAAAGCAATAAGAATAAACAATAATAAGAAAATGCTTGAGCATTTGATTAAATATCAGACAGAAGAAACGTTTAAATGGGTTTCAGCACAGCTTTTTCTTGGGGTGATGGAGAAACTGGAGTACTAGAGTAGTAAGTTTTTAGTGGTTACTTGGCTAAGTGGTTTCAAAATACCACATACTCATAACAAACCCGATAGTGAAGCTCATCTCTCACCAAAAATTTATGGAAATGCAAGAAAATCGATGGTTCTGGGTTTTAGCTTTTCCCCCCGAGGTGGACCTGCACCCTACACGATTTTTCACTCCCTACGTGATTCGGTCATGGTGGATGCCCTTCCTCCATCTCTGCTTTGATCAGACTTGGGTCAGGTCGTGGAGAACGACCCTGTCTGTTTGGTCTGCGGTCCACCTCTCCGCCCCAGGCTCCTTACAGGCTCACTTAACTTGCAGCTTTTTTTATTCAAGACGACCTTCTCACATTCTGGGTCAGCGTGTACTCTCATCTTCTGTTTGGCCACAAATTATGCACGTGGGAAGCCTAGGGCGGACCAAACAATTGCACAGATGTCCTTGACATTTTATTTGTTTGTGTTTGTACGCACACGCCAACACTCTGAAGAAATTGATGTCCTTAGAATAATGTAGTGTAGAATGGCCCAGCACCTACCGTCTACTTTCGAGGTGCCTTAAATGGCTGGCTTTCAAGGGTCCATCAACGGAAATTTAAACCAAGGGGTTGTGCTTTTTTAATAGCTTATCAAATAAGGGCGAGTAGGATAGATAATAATTTCATTACCTAATTAAACCATGACCCAATTCAAACCCTAATATTGTATTCTTTATAATTTCCATATGAATAGCAGTCTTTAACAGTGGGAAACAAGTAAAAACTAAAATTTAAGAAAACTTTTCTTTTTTATTGTGCCTGGTTTCCTATTTGGGTGTGACACTGTCCCTTATGCCCGTCGAGAATAGAAAACTAAACAAAATTGCCGATTTCTGCTGGAATCAAGATTAATTTCAATAATTTTATTTGCATTTCCAAATTGATAAATTTGCATACAATTTTCCGAAAGAACGCTCAGAAGAACATGCTTTTCCGAGGTCAAATGGAATGCAAATTCCAATCTTTCAATTTTGGCGATAAATTAAAGCCAAGCCAGAAAATGATTAAATCGCGCGAGCAATTAAATTTCCTGCTCGTTGAATTGTGTACGACTTATTTTGTGAGAAGGATGTCATGTCAAGCGCGATATGACAGGCGCGTGGATGGGTACGGGTGGTAGATGTGGGTGTGGCATACCGGACACGAGACTGAAATGGAGATTTTCCTACCACAGGACGAGGACCAAATTTTGCTGCGTTGTAGTTTCACAACTAGATACTATAGTATATATGTAGGTATCTTCTAGATATATTCGAATATAGCTCTTTACAAGCAAGTAAGAATGTAACTACAATACAGGCCAGACAACCCACATAAATCTAATTAGCAACTGTTTTACAATCAAGTTGCAAAACTTTGCAAGCGAAAAACTTAATTGCAATATTAACTCTCTATATGTACGATGCGCAGGACTATCAGGTCCTCCTGGTAGTCCTCGGGCAACAAAGTTCCCTCGCTGATGGCTGCAACTTAATTAAATTTTCACATTGCAATTGTTCCAACTTTGGCTGCTGCCTTTTGTTGAAATCTTGGGCCCGTGACATGGTTAATTAATTCGTTTACTTTCAGGCATATGGCCCCCGCGAATAATGGAGGCACTCCCGAAACAACAACAGACGCTGTGGAAACAATGTGGCATCGATTATGCTAATGGCCGAGGGGTAAAGCGTCTTTAAAGGCTGTTTTTAAGTCGCGATTTCCGAAAGGAAAGCTCAGGGTAGAGGGAGATATTAAGTATACGCCGTGGACTCTCAAGCCGCCAACACGAAGTCCACTCCTCTGGGAACCATGCCGTGGGGGTCACTACGTGACATGGCATAAATCATTTAGTTCTGCCACCTTTCGATCGTTACGGAATGCAATATTGTGTTCGTTTATATAGCCGCTGCAAGGACGTGCACTTATATTTATGAAATACACCTTAACGAGCCCAACTAACGAGAGGCGGTGCGCTCATTTGTTGCCAATAACCTCACAAAAGCTCTAAAGTTGAAGCTGCGCGGCGGTAATGACGACAAATTGCAGTTGCAAATGCCACCAGGGACCAGGGATTTCTTGTAAAATTCATAGCAAATGGTATCGCCAAAAACCTCACAAATGGCACTATTTACTGTAGCTACTTCAAAAAATAAAGTTAAGAGTAATTAAAATTTCAAAATAAAGTATCTGCATTTAAAACCCTACATTGAATACCCATTAAAAAGTCATATTCCGTTCAAAGACAAAGAAAAGTCCTTACCACGTAGCCGCAGAATCCATTTTAAACGGAATCTCCTTGACCATGTGAGGCACATGGACAATAAATGAAATCACAATTATCTCAATGTTGCACGTATACGGGAGTGCAATCATAAATACCAATTAAGCCATTACAGTGCAATTATTTCCGGCGCTACATTGTGTCAACAGACGCACCGAACGATGGAAAATCAGATGAAAAGTATTTTTGCCAGGACGGGAAACTCGCCGCAAAAATACATGTGTGGAAGGAGCGGGAATGTGCTTAAAGGTGAGCTTGATGGATAACTTGGAATCCGATTGTGGCATGAAATATAACTCAATGCGGAATGTTGCACGGAGGGGACTTATATGATGGAGTAGCTGTGAAGATGAGCCATGGCTTATCCACTTATAATGGGGAAAGAATGGCTGCTGTATTTGGTTTCAGTTGAATATAAATAAAAATGAACTTGGATGTTGTTTTAAAAATAATTCATACCCCTAGCGAAATTCTCCTTAATTTTTACATCACATTTCCATGTTATCAATTTTATCAATTAAATAGTGGTTTATTTTACATTAATCTTAATAATAATTCAACTAACGTAGTCACTTAGTCGTAAGACTCTACTACCCCTGACTTATTTCCTCTTGTCGAGGGGGATGCTCTGCATTGTTTGGAGCTCTTTATGAGAAATTTATTAGCATATGTTTTTCCGAGCGCATTCCGCCGGTCGAGATGATAATGATGATGTTGCGAGGTCGCTGAACCCGCCTCTGGCAGCCGATGTTGCCAACTCGTGATAAGGCAGACACCAAGTCCCCGCACGGCTCGTGACAATAAAACGACAGCAACAAAGTCAAACGAGGAGGGGCATTGTGTGTTTGCCACTTGGCTGAGCCAGCTGCGTGGCTAGATTTTTTTAGCTGGCTCGAGCCATTTGACTTGGTCGGCTCGCCTGGCAGTGCCTTTCACTTTCCGCTCGGTGCTTGGCAAACACACCAACCGTCAAACAAACAAACATCGCCGCCTGGCTGGCCAGTCACGAAAGTGTCGTCTTTACTGTTGCTCGTTTTTTTGCGTTTTTTGTTTATGGCATTATTAACCCGTTTTCCTAGTTTCTCAGGGCGATTACGTCGCTACTCGCAGTCTAGCATAATATTGCAATTTACCTGGTCGAGGAGGAAGCACCGGCTGGGAAGATGCATTCCGCCATGCTGGTTAGCTCGCGGGGTAGGGGCTCCGAATGGGGATACTTGGAATGTGGCGAGTAAAAGTAAAAGTCGTTGGGAACAAAACACTTTTCTCAAGTGTCGAAATTCGTTCCGCTTAAAGTACTTACTTGCTTACTTAGTTTTAGCTTGTATTATTACAATCTGTCTTAATAACAATCCAGCACTCACCGAAAAGGATATCTAAAAAACAAAACCCACGCAGAATGCACAAAAATCTAGTAACCGTACTCAAGCCTTTCGATCTCAAAATAAACAAAAACTCTTAATCAGCATCCGTCATAATCTGTAAGGGCCTCCCAGGATAAAAGGAAGAGTCGAAATCTTATCAAATGTTCCCAGACGAGACCCGCTTAGTCGGAATAAACAAGAAGGACTCGCAGGAACGGGCTCCATCCTTATTAATTTTCATGGCACACACTCCCCCCTGCAGAGGCGACAAAAACCCCATTTTATGCAAATCCGTGTAGCGCACCAGCATCAAAAGTTAAAACGCTAAGAAAAACAAAATATTAATGATTTAGTCATGTATAATCCATATAAATGAAACAGCGGTGGGCGGCGGAAACGTCGTCCTTGAGCTTAATGCCAGTTCAGTTCGGTTCGGCTCTATCGCCGTACCAGACTTCTCCTTTCGAATTTTTTGGAAGAGAATGGAACATGACATATGCAAAAGGGTTAAGCGATTAATTTCAATTCGCAATATGGACATGTTTGGGATGCGATGTTATTTGTGTGGTTATTTCTGTGAGCTCTATTCGGCTGTTTGTGTTTTTATGCAAATAAGCGAACGCTAATAAGAATTTATGCTTCGAGTCTTACTGGCAGTCATCCTATTGCTTAAAATGGACAAGTCCTTTATGTTTTCTTTGTGTGTTGAAAAATTAGGGACAATTTTGACAGATTTATTCTTGTTTCTAAAAGAATTTAAATAGAACTGTAAGGCTTTTGAGATTTATCGACTTTATTTTAGTAACCATTGACATTATTTTTATTTAAAAAACATAGAAATAATTTTTAAAAAATGTTTTTTTAATGTTTAAAATAATATCAGCAATACCTTTTAAAATTAAATGCTTCGTCTTGCCAAAGCAGATAACGGTATATAACGGTATTTGTTTCTCAAAAATACCAAAACAAAGTCAGGACATGCGCAAGGGGTTGTCTCTCGCTGAGAAGAGAGTCTGGCAGAAAGCACCCCTAACGGCAACTGAGAGACTAGAAGAGAGGAACTAGGAAGCTAAAGGGTAACAAAATACGGAAATGCGCGTCAAAAAGAAGAAGAAAGACGTTACTTTGTATTGCTCTCAGGGCGTAAAAAAAGAAAAAGTTCAGTCTGTCGAACATAACGGCGGGGAACAAAAGTCATGTTTAAAATAATATAAATTATTGGATTAAATCGAAGTTAACCAACTAAATATAGTCGAACGTATATTTTTGTACACAAACACTTAGCAAACACCCAAAACACCAAAGTGCATTTAAACAAAATCCCAATTGTGTGAATAGTGGCCACGCGGAAAGAAAAGCAATAACCCGAAACTAAGCATAGTTTAATATTTTATAGAGCAAAAACAAGTGTTCAGCCGCGAAACAAAAAAGTAAGCCAAGAAAAAATCAATGTTAAGGCATGTTGTGGTTTGCGTTCGCAATTGTGCAGCTTGTTGGCTAAAAATCGAAGGCGGCCAAACAAGTCGAGAGGAGCCGCTTGCCAAAGGCAAACGAAAGAGTCAACAGCAAGGAAAACAGAAAAAGCAAGGGTCCTTAATAATGCAGCCGAAGCAGCTGATGGGGCTGTTGTTGTGAATCCTTAGGAGAAAAGGAGTCGGACGAAGAGCGGGAACGAAGTGGGTGCGGAAGAGAGCCGATGCTCTGGGCGAGTGAGTGGGGTGCGAGCCGTGTTCTGAGAGAGCGCGTGAGAGCCCTCCAAGGCCGGCTTCCGTAGCACAACATGGAAGAAGAATGTGCGGGAACTTTAACTGCACCCCCCCCAAAAAAATATATTGTAGGGAAAACATTGTAAATATTGTGCTGCATTGTGAAATATTTTCAGATCAATCAACTTATTTTTTAAGAAGTCAATAGTAAACGTATTGAAAAATAAAAATACAATTGTATGGACATAAAAGATTCAAAATACTACTCAAAGCTTAAAGCAAACTGTAAATTGTGCGTGAATTGTTAACTATATTGCCACCTTCGTAATGATAACATTATCACAGATGTGAATAGTGATTATTTTCAATGAAAAGCATTTATGGAAAATCTCCCTCGTTACTCACAATGCTACACAAGCCGCTTATACTAATCCCGTAAAACTTAGAGAAGGCTTGCATTACCAAGCCCCGTACCAAGGAAACCTTTTATCCTGGCCACCATATCCCTGCTGAGTCTTCCTCAAAATGCAATAAATTTCCTTCTCACAAGCATAGGTACCAGTTATCAGCTCCTTTCATAACGTCTTTCATCAGGACACCGTCATGTGCACACTGGCAAGAACACCACCTGTTTTGCGGCAAACACGCTCCATAAATTGCAAGAAATTTAGACGATTTCAGCAAAGACTTCCTGCCGCCCTTACGATAAACGAAGTGACTAATGAAATTATGCACTAATTTGTGGCAGCTCCTCCTCACAGTCGTTTCCACATTTCCGCAGGATAGTGGCTGCGGCCTGGAGGGCAGGTACGGGCGTCTTGCCAACAGGAACAGGAAACTTTTGCCCCACCACTTGACAAAATACACTCACACTGTGATCTTTGCCACACCAGAGGTAGTTGCAAGCAACAGGGAAAAAGTGCACAGGAAATAAATGGGTCTAAGATTGATTTTCTAATGTTTCTAATAAAACTAATGTCTTAAAGTTATAATTAATACATTGAGGATATAATTTAATTTCTTAAAAGCGGGTTTCTACCAAATTTCCTCAAAGTGTATGGTTTATACATATTCAAAAATATCAAGTAAGGAAAGGAGGTGGCAGTTCAATTTGCAATGCAGGCGGGATCCTGCAGCATTCGGCGCAGAGATGAGCTTTCAAGCACACACTCGCATGAGGAGTTGTGTGGCAAATGGTGCGCAATCAAACGAATCCTCGAAATGGGGAATCTCAAGTTAAAGGGGCAGAAGCAGCAGCTTCTTCGGAGAGGCAAGAGACAGAGTCATCTCAAGAAAGCTGCAACTCATGAAACATTTGGCCAACTTTTAATTATCGTACTTCAGCCGTCTTAGGAAAAGACTGTGGGCAGGGCATGGCTGCCAACAACGGAACTAGTTCTCAGTCAGGCTTAAAAAATAAATTATTTAATTAAATTAAAGAGCCTTACTTGCAAAAATTAATAGTGGCATTGTTTAGACATTAAGGACCATCTCTGCTTTTGAAGAATTTAAATACATTTTGGAAATGGAAGATCCAGTTTTCAAAGCACCGCCCAACAAAGCTGCCGTCTGCAGTCATGCATGTCTGCAAGCACAACTAACATAGAATGGTACGAATGTGAGTACGGAATGCACCTAACCGTATTCGAACACGCCACGCTACTCAATTTACGACAATTTATTCCGACTGAATCTGTCAGTTTGTGCTCTTGGCTTTTCTTAACTTTTTCCCCGCTGCTAAATGCTCTAATTACGACTAATGGAATACCCAGACTGACACACACACATGCCCGAGCTTGTGTGGGAGTTGCACTTCCTTTGTATTTGTATCTGTGTAATTATTCGAGAATTCTTCAGATGGCTGTCTCGCTTCCTTCCACTTCCACTTCCACTGCTCATGTGAATATTCATGACTTTGTTGCCTGTCCCAGAGTTTTTAGCCAATTTAAATGGGGGGCAAGTGGCCGTAACTGGACCGGGGCAGGAGGCTGCTGGGCAACCCACTTGTTCATCCTTTATCCTTTTTAGGATTGCCCCACATACGCTATTTATAAATAAGTCGTTTATTTTTTACACCAACTGCAGCTGTTCTGAAAACAGAAAAAGAACAAAATTAAATATGGATGTGGAAGTGGAGAATCCCCGACAGCTGACCATTGTTAGCACCAAAAAGTTTAATATTTTTTTCCTTATTTCCTTGTTGCATTTCTGCATAATTGAATTTTTTTCTAACAACTGGAATAAATATTCTATTAGACGCTATTAGAAACCAAAGCAGCGGAACTGAATTAAAAGTGCAGAGGAGTTTTCCAAAAAAGTTGTTTATGTAATGGCGTGGCTGCGATAATTAATTTTCCCAAAATTTAAATAAATCACGGAACAACTAAGCCCACGGCCACACATTAGCAGCATGATATATTTCTGCAGAATAAATTCAAATTAAACAAAACTCAAATGCAAACTCAATTCAAATAAAAACCAACTTGGCTGTAGTGAAACAAAAGTATCTCGTTTCAAAGTTTCAAAATTAAAACAATTGCCCTTTTGCATACTCATTAACGGTTCTCCACCTGCAGCAGCATCTCTACCATTACAAAAAAAAACTAAAACATCTTGGGAAACTTTAGTTGACCAACTATGGAAAGAACAACAACTCGGCTTTTAAGCCAAATCTCTGAATTTAATCAAAGCTGCGTTCGGCTGTGGACATCGAGCATGTTGGGAGCTGGCCCCATCGAACGCAACTCTTATACGCTCTTGAGACCGAACTGGCGACAGTAATGCCAAGTTTTCACGAGCTGAAAAAGTGTTTCAAATCTTTTTGTTTTAAAAAAGTTATTTAAATGAATTAAGAACAGTTTAATTTGTGTCACTTTTTTAGGTTGCCTAAATTTCTGCAATGGAGTTTTAATTTTATAAAAAATGCACATTAAGGAGCAGTTTAGGCCGACCCACCTTGTTTTTGACCGTATTATTAAATTTTTCATTTCAAAAATAGACCCCATTGCCCCCAAGCCCTTCCTCCCAAAGCAATAAATAACGCCCACCTAACTTGAAGTATCACCCACACCGAGTAGAAAAAAGCCAAAGTGCCATCACTGCTGGCAGCACAAAATATAACCGACTGCTGCTCTTTTTGGCCATTTGTCTCTGTAACGCCGTCTGCGTCGTCTCGGTTCTCGCTCCTCGGTGGCCCAAAGAAGTGGCAACCGATTTTTGGTGGCAAGCGCGGCTGCCACGGGCGGCGTCTGAATTCAAAATCCAAATTCGTGCTAGTACGTTAGCAACAGTCGCTATAATCGACAAAACGGTAAATGCAATAATGAGCACAAGTGAATGGCGAACGGCGCAGCGATGAAACAATACAGATAATGGCATGGCCAAGTAAACGGTGCAGAAGACATCGCGATTATTGCCGGCCAATTGTGGTGACTGCGGCTTACTACTGTGATTTACACACCAAAACACGACAAACAGCAGCGAACAGACCCATCCCCGCCAAGTGGCTATCTTATCGCGAGCAGGGTCTTCGGTGCGTATGCGTAATGTTTGCGGGGGTCTGAGCCAGCTTCGACCGGAGTGCTATTAAATTCGGCCAGCCAGCAGCTGCGGTTGCTTTCCCTTTTCCCACCGTCTGCCCCAAAATAAACCGAAATTAAAAGTTACCAATGCGGATGGTTTGGCGCTTAATTAGCATCCATTTGATGCGAGTGATGTAACTTCTGGAAATCGAAAATAGATATACTTGGCTCGAAGGCTGTTTGCGGTTTAAAAATTCTTATCAGTTTCTGCGGGTTTTGCCCTCCGTTTGATAAGTCTCTTGGATTAGATAAATTCTCGCAATGAGTAGCCAGTGGCATTTTGGTTTTACTTCTCCAAGAAGGCAGTTATGTGGAATAATATTGATTGATATTTTCAAACTCGATTTAATTTAATCAGGCTTAAATAAATACATTACATAGCCCTAAATAAACAAAGCATTAAAGAGGAAGGAACAGCATTACAAGTTAATAATTTTCGCTCATGGCGTTGGATAGTTTAGCCAATTGATTTACTAAAGTGTCGGTTTAAACAGTGTACAAATCTCAATGTTTCTCTCTGTTTCTTATATTTTCACTGAAAATAGCTAAAAAGTGCAATTCGCATAACTCATTTGCCAAACAACCACACCAAAAAGTAAATAAATAAAGCCGAAGTGAACGTGATACGTCCTCAACCCACATAAAAGATAAACACACAACTAGAAGCTGTCCACAATGCGTCGAAATATCAAGCTGATCGTCTTCGTGAGCATCATCTGGATGTTCGTAATGGTCTACTACTTCCAGTCCAGCACGGAGAAGGTGAGTGAGAAGTTCATTCTAAAAATTTCAAGCCAATAACTCAATGCCATTTGGCGTAGCAAAAGGGATTACAAACTTCTCGTTTATTTGCATCACTTTCGATTTACTTCTGCGATATTTTTGGCCAGGTGCTCTTTCTTTCTGGTAAAACCCGATCGAATCATTTCGATGCACCCTTCCTCTTCCGCTTGAATCATCATAATTTTTTCAACGAATACTCCGCAGAGAACACCGCCCTGCATAGCAATTATTTGATTGCCACCGTATATATGGGTACTTGGCCCGCCACCGAACTGATATGCCATTGTTTTCTCTTTTCCCCTTTCCCATACCCTCTCCTTTCACTTTGCACATAATTAGCCTCACGTACGGCCAGGTGGCATCATCTACTCATCTACTGCCGGGAACCGTATTTTTTGTTGCTTATTTTACAAGTTTTAATTAAGTTTTTTGGGCTTGTCAGCTGCCATTCATATAGTTGGAATATTTATTTGTTGGATTCCGGAAACGGGAGGTCTAAGCCGTGGTAACCTCTGGAGATAAGAGTATTTTTTGCTGAAATTTAATTTAACTTTCCATCAAATTTTCGTTTTCAATTTACTCCCTTTAGTTCCTAGAATTATGTGCGTACTGGAACGTTATGTGGCTCTAAATTGTATTTGTCTCCTCCGATACACGTGGCCCTAAATTGAATTTGCTTTCTTGTGTTTACGTATTTATCCATCCAATAAGAACAACATGAAATTCGCTTGTGCTTTCTGTAGGAGCGAATATGTACATATACTTTACAAGGCATCCCCGTCCAGCACAATGTCAATATATTTCAGCAAATATCAGAAATTTATTATTTTTATTTTGCTGGTTTTCAATAAAAAAAGAATAAAAAATGGGGAATGTGGTAAGGATTTTATAAAACATGGGGAGTTGCACAAAAAATTCTTTATATTCATGGAACTTTCAGAGCGAACCTCAGCTTTTTACAAAAGTTTCAGCTTAAAATAAAATGGGAAACATAAACAATTGGAGCTCTATAAGAATTTAAGCAATTATTATAAGTTTTTATAGACACTGTACTACCCTTTTGAATGATGTAAATTAAAAGAGTAACGCTTTTTATAAAATAGCAGAGACCTTACAAATGAAAAGCATATTCATTACTGTGTAAGTGTGAAAACACCCTCCTATAATGCTCTCTTAATTATACTTTTGATCCTTGCAATGAATTTTAAATTGAGGAAAATAGTAATTATGAAAACGGCTGCACCACAGCGGAATGTTTAAACCCGAGCGTAAATCAGCACAAATGAAGCCGATTACGAGTGAGCATAATTGAAAGTGTGTGCGCAAATTTTAAGGCTCGGGCCGCATCATCATCGCCGCCACTGGTCACTTGTAATCCCCTTACCATTCACCACAGTCATCTCCAAAATAATTTTTCATGTAAACTTGATTTATTTCGTTTTTTTGCTTCCCCGACGAATGCCATTCCGGAAATAAAGCTATAGCCACTCACTGCACTTTTGGTTTTTGTAATTTTTTGCTTTTTATGAAGCACTGGACGCTGTTTCACTATTTATTTATTTCTGGAAGAGTTATATTTACGCCAAAGATTTTGCAGAAAAGATAACTTGATCCGCAAGGTTTGACGTTTTCAAGAGGTTGCGATAGCGAAGAAATTAAGCTTTAGGTTTGAACAGACTTCAGTAATTAAATAGATTACCTTTGTTTGGCTACTGGGAATTTTCAGAGCTATCAGCAATCACTTGGGGGTTTAACGCGCCTCTGATAATCATGCGAAGTAACATGTTGTTTGCCAGCAATCGCATAATAGCCCAGCTCGGACAAACCGATTCCCAGTTTATTTTTGGATTGCAGCACTCGAAGGCCCACCCGTTCGATGGCTTACATCTTTCTTCATCGCAATGACAGTTCATTCATAAAAGCATATCCGAGTTTTTCTGCCATCTCACGATCGCACCGATTCGAATCGAGAGCGTCAGTTTCGAAAGGAAAATAAATCACAAAACTCGCACGCAAGTCAATCACACATTTAATTTAGTTTAATTGTTAGCAGCAGGGGCTGGTTACATAACAAATTGATTAGTTTTCGCCTTTTTGTTGGTCTTGGCTGCTTTGTGCGTTAATTACTTTGGCCAACCACTCTGTGTCCCGCTGCTTCCTAATACAAAGTCTAAAATCAACTTTCTCCTTTCCCGTCAAAACTTTCCACTCGCACCTAATGGATTAGATCCCGACCTGCAGAGCTCGGGCTTGAGAACTTTAAACAAATTTAACAGTTTTTTCAATTAATAAGCCATAATGCAGAAGCCTGGCTGAAAGGCTTAAACAGTGGCTTTCATTCTCCATATGAATCATGAATTTGGTTCGAAAAGAATTTGCATTTGCATTTCCCTTTACTTGGAGCCCAAAGATGTTTCTGCATCGCAAATGCAAATGAAGCCATCAGAAATGCAAATTCTGACAGAAACTTTACCCAGAAGCTGCTCTTCGATTCTCCCACATGCCACTCACAGCTATGAAATCTATTATAACGAGTTCCACTTAACTTTTACGGCTCTGCCGAAAAAAATGAACATAATGGCTCCGAATATGCTATAAATATTTCAAGTTCAAACTAAAACACTTTCCGAGACCTTAACGCCTCATGAATTCGATTTATAGCTCTGTGTAGCTCGTGGATCTGCATATCCCATATAAAAACACCCGTTTATTTACTCACAAAAAACAAATCTGCATGACCAGAGCAAAAAGCAAACATGGCATTTGCGTGACAGCCAGTTACGCTCTGGTTGACAATCCAAATCCAATCGCTCCGAGCCTCCCAACAAAACCGCACTCACTTCAAAAGAATGTCAAAGATACAGCAAAAAATTAATGTGCTCTTGAAAACGCTCCAAATTATCGTCGCTCGATGGAAATTAATTTTAATTAAGTTCAATAGACGGCGATGATCCAACTTTCTATAGGTTTCTATAGAAAACTTTGATGACGAAAGCGGGCGCCCCGAGTATAGACTTCGTTAGGGAAGTTTAATGGGGATATTCCGGGAACTTCTATCCCCGAAACTTGAATTTGATTGTTTTAATTGCCATCCAGTTAAAAACAGGGCTAGTCTGGTGGCTTCGAAACAAAAAATATTAAACTAACACCCCGTCCGAGTGTTACGTTCTCCAACCACAAGCACAAAATTAGCATTTTATCAGAAGAGTTGGCCTTTCGAGAGCCGGCTGCCAATGACAACTGGCCCGGCTTACAAAATTTTGGTTGATTCTTTGGCATTTGATGAGCGCTTTGATTTACTATGAATAATTAATTCTTATCTGCAGACAGGCTTGGCTTTTGATTTTGTTCAACTAATTCGCGTCCGGGGCCGGGGGGACTGGGCCTAGAGGTCACAGTCGGCTTAAACGACAAACTTCTCGTCCAACCGGCTGGGATATCAATTTTTGAATGGGCCCAACCGGTTATCTGCTGCTCTCCCCCACTTGCCATGTTTTTCTGAAATGACCATCTGTTTCAGCCTTTTGTTGGCGTTTGCTTTTTCTGTTGTTTTCAAACGAAATTGCTGATGTGCCCTTTCAGCTCAAATTTGGCGCTTCGTTACCAAGGATAGTGCAGATGGAATGATTATTTTTCAGATTTTCTTTACTCAAATATATTCCACAATTTAAAATATATTTTAGGAACGAAAATATATATCGAAAATATATATTTTTATATATAAATGAAATTTTTTAGTTGATGTACCCATCAACTTGTTGATAAAGTACAATTTTATCCTAAAGATGGGCCGAGACTATTGTTCTTCCTGCTTTCGAGATGCCTTCTCCTTCACAGCTACTGCAGCCGCTGTTGCCTTTTCCTTGGCGGCCACTGCTGCGGCCGACACTCTTTGCTGGGCTTGTATGGCCGTCACCGAGGCTCTCTCCTTCCTTCTCTCCTTCGTGGCTCCTGCCGCCGAGGTGGCAGCCTGTGAAGTGGCAACTGCCGGCGCCGAGACCCGCTCCTTGACGCCCGCTGCTGTCCCCACGAGCTGCTCCTTAGCAGCCACTGCAGTCGCCGATGCCTTGTCCCGCAGAGCGATCGCCGATGCCGTTGCCTTGTCCTTGGCCGCCGAGGCAGCAGCGGATGCCTTCTCCTTGGCCGCGCTGGCTGCTGCCACGGTGGAGTCCTTAGCAGCAACGGCCGCTGCTTGGCCCTTCTCTTTGGCGGAGCTTGCCGCCGCTGCCGCCTTGTCTCTGGCAGCACTGGCGGCTGCTGCGGTCTTGTCCTTGGCCGTCGTGGCTGCGGCCGCCGCTGTGTCCTTTGCCGCAGTCGCTGTGGAGGAAACCGCAGCAGCCGCATTGGCCGCCAGCTGCCTGGCCGACGCGGCTGCTGGAGCGTCATCCGCTTTTTTCTGGTTATCTGCCATTACTCAACGCAGCCGTAACCCAACGCATCCGGGCAAGGTCGTCTGGCTCACCTCAATAGCTCGCCCCCTTCGGACTTGGCCAACTCTTTCGGGTACTCGCTTGTGCGTGAATACACGGCGAAAAAATTTTGATGCTGGGACGAAAGGATATTAGGAGAGATGGCATAGGAATCTATAACTAAAAGTGTCACTTTCCATGCTTCTATGATTTCTTATTTTTAAGTAGAGTGTGGAGTAGACTTAAGGTTTCGTAAAATATTAGTTTTTTTTTGGTGTAAAAACCGGTCACGCTACCACCTTTGGGCCACTTTCGATTTTGTTTGCTGATTTTTTTTATGTTATTTTACAACTGGTTTGGACTGCTTCCTACTTCAGCCAGTGGCAGAAGCCTCAAATGGCATAACAAAGATAAAGCGGCTGGGAAGAGACTTCGTTGTCCCGTCTAGACTAAGAAGAAGTGACTTACTAACTCTGAACTATCAATAGACCTAGGCCAAGAAGTAAGACAGTACAGGGATTAGCATGTTCTTGAAAACCCCAAATTGTTTATAAAATCTGATCGCTCATTAATCACATTCAAAGAAATCGAGTAACCCGTAACCTTTAACGACTAGTAACCCACTTCGTATGACCCAACACCACTTAACCAGGCTCATCTCGAAAATAATGCCACAGAAATAAACATAAAAGTCTGCAAAAGACTGCCAGGGGGACCTGAGGCCCTGGCGGCCACTTTGTTTGCCCAACTCTCGTCAGCTTAACATGTTTTGCGTCATAAAGTTCAAGTTCATTATGCCAACGAAAGGAGAGAAGACCAGCGAGTACAAAAAGCACATAATAATATAACAACCAGTTAACAACTCACATGATGAGGGCGGCCGCTGGCGCCCACCAGGCCAGGAAAAGGAAAGCAACAACACTTCGGCCAAGTGCTACTCGCCACCGAGGCGGTTGCTCAAACAAACAAACAAACACTGCCAAACAAAAACAAAAGTGAAGCCCCGGAGACGGCTCGGCTTCTTTTTTAAGGCATGCCGTATTTAAGGCATTAAATAATTATTGTTTAATGATGGGCAGCCGCCAGAGTTGGGAAACAACCGTCGAAGCGACGTGGGAAAAGGGGAACTGGACGCTGGCTGACCCATTTAATTGTTACAGTTTCTGAGTGACCTTCAAAGGGTTTTTTGCAGGGCAATTACACTATTCTGCTATTTATAGAATTTACCTTCCAACTGGACCACTTAAAACCTATCCGAAAACCCGGTTGAGCTCTCAAGTCCCCAAAGACCTCGCTCGTGACTCATGACCAGCTCACATTTAAATGTCAATTTAAAGATGATCATTTAAACACGAATTTGAAGCCCGGGCAAGTGAAAGTACGGCCTCGACCACAAATGCAATAATGCCAGCCGAGCACAGAAAATTGAACAATTCGAGAAAGTCCAACGGGGAAACAATTCAAATGCATGAAATACTGTCGCCAATTGTCGGTTGTATTCCGCTCGCTTTTATTTTTTTATCTCCTCGCAGCTGACTGAATACCAACCGCCTTGTGGGGCTCTGCTCCATTCCCGTCTTAATTTGCTGTGTTTTTCGATTTTCGGGCATTTGCAGCCACTTGGCAGCCAGTGGCATTCACCTCCGCTTTGTCTCCCTTTTTGGCCAACGGCAGTAGTTGATATCCCATTGTTTGCCGCTTGTGTGGCGGAAAGGTCAGCCATAGGGCCACGATTGCCTCTGGGACATCACGTCATATGCCAAAAAACCACAAACGGCTCAAACTATTCCTAAACAAACGCTCTAATTTGTTCCGCAAATAATTCTCTTTCGGCCACACTGCACTGCGCCGACCTATAAATTGTAATCCTATTGGACGCATTGATTAGCTATTTATTGAAATGTGGTCGGGAACTAACCGCATGCACTTGCCAATAAACTAATTAAAACTTGGCCCACTCGAATGGATGAATTCCCGACTGCCAACCGCAGTGGATAATAATGAGAAGGTCGGATAGAGAGCTTTCGGGGTCAATTATTTTTGTTTCCTAATGGGAGTGACAATCCAAGCAGCAAGATGGTATTCTTCCCATTAGTTTTGTTTTAATTCTCCTTGTTTTGTATTATTGTGTGCCCCCTCCGGCTTTTCCAACAGTGCATCTATCAACTGATTGTTGAATTGTCTCGAATGTATCTCTTTGCATGCGATTCTGCTGTATTTCTAACATCGGACCATGAACGAGCTCACTCTAGCCTGACTGATGACATGTGCTGGCTCTCACATGACGAACAGTGTTCCCAAATATATTTAAACTATGGGGTGTAAAAATAACACAAATATGAAAACAAGTAGAGCCAAGAAAGAACTCCTATTTTACACAAAAAGAGGCCAAGTACTTTAGTACTTTTTCCAATCATTTCAAGACACTGTGGCTGCCTATTTTTCATTTTCCTTCTTAGAGGGCGTCACCAGCTGCCGGACTCCCATTTGTGCTTAATCATTGAAAATTCAGACCGACCATGAGTAACATATCCAGTACCAGACGAAATGAAAAGCCCAGAAAGGCAATCAAGCTGGGTCGGATAGAAGACTGGGATGCCGGGGGAAACAAAAGCCAGAGATACCAATAACAGAGTCCACAATTTGTTGTGGTTGTCTATATGACTTCGGCTTAAGTCCGCTTTAATGGATGACCCACATTGATGGCCACCAGTTGATTACAAAGTGCACTAATGGGGGTCGAGGCGTGAATATTTCGAGCTAATTTCCAGCTCGGCCTTAATTGATTTTCTTCTTTTACGAAACATCATAGTTGGGCGTGGTCCACCGCAATAGTCTATGCCCGGGGTGTTCGAAATCCAAATTCAGGGAACCAGACTTCACACAAAGTCCTCCACAATTTATGCAGAACACTTTCATATATTTTATGAAGAGATCTCTTGTCGCTTCCAAGGAACACAGCTCTTGTCTTCTCGGCTTTTGGTCTTTTGGGCTGTCTGGTAGGGGCGGCAGGCCAAGGGGCGTGGCTGAACAAGTCGTCGGCACTTAGGCAAAGTCACTCACTGCGGCAATTTGGACACAAAACAGCGAGGCACACACAGGCCGAAACCTCAAACATGCAACAGCTGCTGCCACACGGCTGCAACTTGCAATTTATTGCAGCTTCATCTACTGTGGCACTAACTGCCGGAGATGCCAGAGGGGGTTTGGCCACGAGTGGCTGCACAAATGCTTGTGGCCCCCAATATTAAGTGCCTAGAACGCCTGGTTAGCCCTGAAAGAGGCTATAAAAACCAACAATAATTTTCCTAGATAATTTCGAGAGTATCCTTTAAAATGAAGTCCTAACAAGGATGGATATGGATTACACCCACATGCATTTCCTATTTAAAAATTTAATACATTTGGAGAAACTTTCTAGCCAAAAAGAGCAGCCATATGATTTTGAAGCTAGGGATCGTTGCTTTTCTTGAATATACATATTCTTCAAAAGTATCCTTTAACGAAAAGTAGAACGTTACTGTAACAGCTTCTCTTGACAAAAGTTTTTTGGAAAGGTAATGGCCAAAATATAATTGATTTATTAACTGTACTTGTTACACCTGTCTAAGCATTTAAATCTTAATTTCGATTAACGACGATGCGACGACTCCTAGCACTACTTAGCATTGGGGTGTCTAATTTGTCTGGAGATAAATGTAATCCCTTTTTTATTTAAAGTATCGCCTTCCAAGGGTTGAGCCAAACTGTATGTGTATATCCATGTTTCGGATGTACCACTTCCATCCTCCAAATTTTCTTTTGAATTCGGTTTAAAAATTTGTTATCTAATTAAGGTGAGTCTTAGCCGCCACTCCAGATACTTCGATTCCTTATTTCCATATTAAAGAATGGCTGTGTCAATCCGTTTCTTGTTAGAAATATCCCTAAAACATCCTTAATTTTTTCCCACAAATACAGTACCTTGAGTACCGGATATAAATCCTAGTACCGATGTAAGAATTGAATGGTGAGAAACCAAGGTCTCTATAACTGCATATCTTCAATTTCAATCAAAACCCATCTAAAGAAACTACGGAAAAACGTTATAGGCCTTCAGTGACAGATTTATTTTGTGACCTTAGCGGAAATAGAAAGGAAGATCAAGCCCGGACAAAAACCAATAACATTTTATATATTTAATTGAGTTTCGCAAGACAAAAAGAAACTCGTTTGCGGCAGCCACCGCTGCTGTCACTCGGTTGCCACTGTGCCCCGCTTGGTTACCCATAAACAAAAAAAAAAACACACAATAAAAAAGAGAAGACAACGAAGATGCCACACAAATTTTGCTACCAAACAATTTGCAATTGTTGGTGGCGGTGCTGATGCGGCCGCAATTTGGTTGGCATCGCACACAATTTCCATGCCACCGTTCCACAAGTAGTTGCATAACGCGTTGCCGCCACACAGTCATCTATCGGGGCCGGCTCGGGGTCACTCGGGGGTGTGGAGTGGACTCACATCTCATGTGAGTTTTCCCATTAACTTGTTGGGATCAATCCATCGCTGGTGTTGGCCAAACACACCAGATAATTATTATTTCTGTTTGCTTTGAAGCCCCAAGCCGCTTTCATGGGTCGTTGGACACTTTTCTCGATTTTCCAGCTCGTCGCTGGCTCTTCCCAAAAAATCTGTCTGATTTCTGTTTGGTCGGCAAACCGTTGACATTAAAATGTGGTTTAATGTTCGGTCGCAAGTTTACAAATGCCTTAAAGAAAGCCTTTAGACATAAGCAAGATAAGATCCATTTCTCTGGTCGTTGCTTTCGGAAGTTAGCCTTGGATTTTATAATCCATCATAAAGACTCGAGCAGACATTGCATTTTACCTTTTAAAATAGAAAACTGGGCAGCTGTTTGAAAGTGAAAAGAGTCTCTTGACGAACTTTTACCTTTCCAGAGAAATCCCAAGCGGTATTAATATTCTCAGCCACATGCGCCTCTTACTTTCCCGATACAAGAGTTCAAAAATTGTTTTGATTATTCTGACGAAATGCGATACCCTTTTTGGTTGGCAAACTTTTCACAATTCTGTGTGCCCCGCCCGTCTGGCTGAAAACTTAATAACAAGATTTCTGGGTCCACGTCATGTGGCATAAACAATTTTTATCAAGGTTCGGGTTCAACGGTCGGCGCGACCACTTTTGGGTTGGATGTGCAGACAAGAGGCGGCTTGTCAATATTTTCGGCTTTTCGATGGCGTGCATAGACTTTTAATTGAATTCTGGTGTTCTTGTGGGTGGTTTGGTTGTCTGGTGTCCCGTTTTGGGTGCGGCATCCTCAACCTCTAATTTGTAATGCATAAAAATAATCAGAGAAACACAGATTGCAATAAATGATAGGAAGAAGTAAAATATGGGTGAAAACCAAATTAGATACGTTCCAATTACTAAATTATGCAGTTAGTAGCTCTTCCCCAGCCCGGCTCTTTCGATGTGAAAATCATTCAACTGGAAGAGTGCACACACTCAGAGACTCTGAAACAAGGAAAAATAAATGGAAACACGAAGCACCAAGCACTCGAGATTAAAGAAATCTTTGCCCCACTCCGGCAAACAAACAGACAACAGAAACAAAACCAAATAATGGTTAAGGCTGAGTAAATTAGGGGGATACTCGCAAAAACAGTCGGCTTCCAAAAGCAAATTCAAGTTGCGGCAAGAGCTAGAGGGAAAAAGATGTCACTAATTAGAAAAGGGAAATCGTTCGCAGAAGAAACATTTAATGAAAAGCTTTCCTGGGAAGTCCCAGAACGACCCACTTGGGACATGTTTTTAGTCAAAAAAATTTGTAAAATTTGTTGTGAGCCACCAAAAAAGACGATTTTTTCTCACTTAGAGATAACTGAAATTCGATACACAAAATAACCAAATTCTAATCGGCGTGCTCGCCATGGCCACGCTCCTGGCAGCAGCGCTTCTCGGCGCTGATCAGAGCCAGCATTTGCTGGGTCTCCCGGGCCAGGCCCACCAGCGTGCGCAGATCGCTCTCCAGGATGTCGATCCTCTGGCGCTGGATCTCGACCACCCTCTGGTACCTCTCGTTCTCCTGGCAGTATCCATCGGCCACTTGCCGCCAGTAGCCAGCGTCCTCCTCCCGTTTGGTGCGATGCTGTCGCTTGAACTCGTTCAACACCATCGCAAGGCGGGCCAGAGCTCGAAAGGACAAGTGCCGTTTTGCTGGTCCCGGCTCCGGCAGGGCATCCGTCGACGACTGAGGCGATGGCTCGGCTGTCAGGGACTTGGCGATGATCTCGTTAATGACCGAGTCAGTGGAGTACTCCGACTTCACTTCCACGTCGGAGGTTGATTCCTCGACCGGCTTCTGCATCAACTCCTGCTGCAGATCCTCAACTTGCTTGGTGTTCAAATAGTTGGCCATTGTCAAGTGCCACACAAAGGCTATTCAATTTTGGAATTATTTTGTATTACCCAGTCTACGGGTCGATATATTGTGAGAATTCTGGCTCGTAGGGGTTGGAGGTGATGCTCAGAGCCTGTTTGGATCAGGGAAAAAGTTTTCATATATACTTCTCCTCCACAACAAGCTACAAAAACCGAAATTGCAAAGCTCATAATTCACAACAAATATATCTTTCTTTTCCAATAAATCTTATCGGAATCTCCATATTTTGCCAGTGACCCTAAAAATAATCAATGTCACATAATGGCTCTGAACTCAATTCGAAACAATTCATGGGTCTCTGCTTCGCCATACACTCGTCTATTTTTATTTGGTTGGCAACATTGAACTCGAGCAATAAACCCAAAAATGACCGAAACCAAGAAACAAAAACCAACTCGCTTACAAAAAGCATTTAAGGCAACTTGTTGCTCCGATTCGACTTGACGGAGCTGTCGCCACAAGCCGTTTTGAGGATAGTTTTAGTCGACTTGGCCGAGCAAATGGCAGATTCAAGAAACAAGAATTTGATGAGCTCACAGTAGTTCATTTGAGTGACTTGACTTTGACCTCATGAGGGGCAGAAAGTTTCGAATATCCCTTGACGTCAGTCCCATAATTTTTCAGCCATCACTCCCGGGAGAATTTCTAAAAATAGCCGGGCTTTGCAATGGGAGTTTTAGTCTCAGAGGTCAAATAAATTTGCAAGTGGAGAGCAAAGTTTATACGGGATTTTCATTCCTCTAGTGGCGCAAACAAGTCTCACTCATGGCCCGAATCTGATGCTGATTTGTGCCTAATTGGGAGCGACATTCCATTATTGACAGACAAACACCGGGTTCGGCTCCCCTTCAAACAACGAAAACTAATTAATCTGGACACAGTATCCTGGAGCTACTCCGGGATCCGATGCGGCTGGCCCTATTCGCGGCCTGTGCTCTATTGTAATTCAACCGGATTTGTGTGTGGAACTGTAGGGCTGTTTTCGAGAAGCCCTGAGGTATTTGTTTTCCAACTGAAATTGGCATATTCCAAAAGAGCAATCTTGAAGGGTCTGACATGGAGCCCACTCGAAATTGATCCTATGTGGTTTGGTCTGAGTTTGAACTTTGGGCTGGGTTCTTGGAAAATCAATTCGCAATGCCATGCACATTGAACAAAATTTTGATTCAGTTTAATAGAACCTTTAGAAGAAAAACTACAAAAAATACAAATAGTAAATGGCCAAGAAAAAGGACAAATTTAATTTAAATCCTATTTTCTAACATAATCCATTTATTTTTATTTAAACTTCCAGAAAGGCTCTTAGCGACAAAGTTGGGGGCAGAGGTTTAAGTTGTTACCTCTCGAATAGAAAAAGGACCTTCTTGGATGACCATTCGACCCAACTAAATTGACAAATGAATCATTTCACTCTGCTAAACACTGACCCGATTCCGGGCCCAGAATAGGAGCTCTGAGGCGATTATTAATTGCCTTTTTGCGTTGAATCTATTTGTCAAGAGTTTTGTCAGAAGCCCTTTATCGGGGCTCTTCTAACTCTGATTTATGTGTGTCGAGTGTATTGAAAGCGATTTCTTTTCAACATTTTCTGGCTGACTTTAGCACTTTTGTTATACGCTGCGTATGCGTGATTTTAATTTCAAGTAGAGCGCTTTTTCGCTTTATTTCGACTCCCTCGGTGGCACTTTCCCATTCCGTTTCGTTTGATTTGCGTTTTTGCTGAAAACGTGTTGCCTTTTAGCAGCAATTTGAAACACATTTTTAGCTCCGCGTTGCTATTTCTACCTCGTTCCATTTGCACTTCTGGCCAAGTTCGTGTGCAAGATGTTGCTCACCAGCGCTTTCCAATGAGCCATTCGTGCTGCTTATAAATAATTCACTTAAAAGTAGAAGCTTCCAGCTCGCTGGATTGCTGTGGTTGCTTCGACGTCTACTGGGGCACCCTGGTCCCTGTTGTGCCTGTTCAATTGAAAAGCCCAGACACATTGTCACTTTGGTGCGGTTGCCGAAAATCAATCGGTCATGGCTCCTCTGATTTTCTTGAAATTAGCTTTAAGTTCAAGACAAGTCCTTCTTTAAGTTTCTCTAAAAGTTTAACATTTATTTAGAGTTATAATTGCCTTCCAAGTTTCGCACTCAAGTCCCCACAGGCTGCTGGCCACTCGCTGCCAAACTTTAATTATAAACACTTGCCAACTCCTATAATCACTTTTGCGCAGCTTTAAAAATCTCAAAGTTTGGCCCTGGGGAGTGGCGTATAAATGTGTTAGGCCTCTGTCCTAAAAGGATTTCCATGTTCTTTCTGCAAAGCAGTCGCCAAGGAGTCCTGGACAGGACAATGTAGGCGGTTGGGGGGTTCTCCTGGCAACATTTGCAATTTATAGATTATTAATCTCGAAACAAGCTCGGAAGCTGCACGGAGTGGCTTCCCTTTGGTCATGTTCCGATGTATTTTATTACGCGAGCAGAAAACTTTTGACCAAACTCGGCCATGCATTAAATATTATCAACTACACACTGAAAACAATAAATTTTATTTAAAGTTTTGAATCATTATTTTATGAACTCCACACTGTAAGATTGCCTCTGAAGGGCTTTAAAGTTACATATACATATAGCTCATATCTTTATTTTATTTCTGGTATAAATTTGTTAGTGGTTCTTCAAGTGCAGAGCTTTTGCTCCCAGTTGGATTGAGTTATTGGCCAGGACGAGCGTCAACGTCGCCAGTGCGGCGCAGATTAAAGAAATAAATTAAAACACTTGTCTGCCCTCGCGGGCTTCTGTGTCCTTTTAGGTGGAAAATCGAGCTCTGCGGCTACGCGAGGTGGCCACCGCCATGCAGCAGCTCCAGGAGGACTCCTCCTCCGCGGGCGCCGCCTCCACCGCCCGCCAATGGGCGCCAGTCGGCGGAGCGGGGCCTGGAGGGGCATCAGCTGGCAGCGGGGCCGACGATCCCGGCGGCAATGTCATCCTAATCGGGTCGGTTAAGGACTTTGAGCGCAATGCCGTCCACGGGCTCAAGTTGAATGGCATTGTGGCCCTCGAAGAGACGTCTCAGGTAGGAATACCATTAAAGAAATACTTGTATTTCCCTTTTTCGTAAATTACTCATAAAAGTATGGATGAGTATTTAATCCTCATGTCCTTATATCCTTCCCAATATTTGCTCTAAAGGGTATTAGTGGGGGTACTGGTGGACCTGGAGGACGACTGCCTGTAGCCCCCAGTGGTCGAGGCACTGAAATCGAATATTTCGATGAAGCCGGCTATATACGAGCAGGTGCCCTGCGGAACGGGGAGGACCCCTACATCAGAAACCGCTTCAACCAGGAGGCCAGCGACTCCCTGCCCAGTAATCGTGAAATACCCGACACCAGGAATCCAATGTAAGTGAAGAGAAGATCTTAAGTTTCTGTTATTAAAGAGGTGTTTTTGACAATCAAGGTGTCGGAACAAGAAATACCGCGAAGACCTCCCCGAGACGAGTGTAATCATTACTTTCCACAATGAAGCAAGGTCGACGTTGCTGCGAACTATTGTCAGTGTCCTCAATCGGAGTCCCGAGCACTTGATCCGTGAAATAGTCCTGGTGGATGACTACAGTGACCATCGTAAGTAACCCAAGTTATTCTAGGAACGAGAACAGGGAAAAAATTCATAAAAACATCCTTTCAGCCGAGGATGGCTTGGAGCTGGCCAAGATCGACAAGGTTCGTGTCATCCGGAACGACAAGCGCGAGGGTCTAGTTCGGTCCAGGGTCCGGGGTGCAGATGCCGCGGTCAGCGGTGTGCTGACCTTCCTGGACAGCCACGTGGAATGCAACGAGCGGTGGCTGGAACCCCTCTTGGAGAGAGTGCGCGAGGATCCCACCCGCGTGGTCTGCCCCGTCATCGATGTGATCAGCATGGACAACTTCCAGTACATCGGGGCCTCGGCCGACCTGCGAGGGGGTTTCGACTGGAATCTGATCTTCAAGTGGGAGTACCTGAGTACCTCGGAACGGGCGATGCGCCACAACGACCCCACGACCGCCATCAGGACGCCCATGATTGCCGGCGGACTGTTCGTCATCGATAAGGCCTACTTCAACAAGCTGGGCAAGTACGACATGAAGATGGATGTTTGGGGCGGGGAGAACCTGGAGATATCCTTCCGGGTGTGGCAGTGCGGCGGAAGTCTGGAAATCATTCCCTGCAGTCGCGTGGGTCACGTCTTCCGCAAACGACATCCGTACACCTTCCCCGGCGGCAGTGGCAACGTCTTCGCCCGGAACACGCGACGTGCCGCAGAGGTCTGGATGGATGACTACAAGCAGCATTACTACAATGCCGTTCCTCTCGCCAAAAACATTCCGTTCGGAAAGTAAGTACACTAAGAAAAATCAATCGCATCAAAAGCAAAACCGTTCATAAAATCTATAGCTCTGTCGCTAGTCTCAGAGCTCCTCTATGTTTTATTCGAGTGCTTTGAACACTCCATTCAAGTTATTTATTCGAATCTTCGCCCTCTCGCTTTTCCCAAACTCAGCATTGATGACCGTCTGGCATTGAAGGAAAAATTGCATTGCAAGCCCTTCAAGTGGTATCTGGAGAATGTCTATCCCGACTTGCAGGCCCCCGACCCGCAAGAGATTGGCCAATTCAGACAGGATGGCACCGAGTGCTTAGACACAATGGGCCACTTAATCGACGGCACTGTGGGTAAGTAAAGAATCTCATAACTTATTCTGCAAGCTTTTTAAATGATTTAAAAGCTAAAAAGATCATAATTTGACTGGGTATAGTATTCTCGCATTAATTTTTTTTTACATTATGATGATTTGAACGTTACTTAAGTTACATTATTAATGATTTTAAACGTCACGGACTGTTTCAAACAATTGGATGTGCTTTTTCGAATATTTTGTTTACACAAATGAACATATTTAGATCGAATTGTATATAACAAAAGTCGTTAATTACTAGCCTCATACAATATATTTAAATACCTTCCTTTTAAAGTTATTTCGTAACATGGTATATATTTTTAAAATCATCGAATGCCAAATTTGTAGAAATGAATTGTAGAAAATGCAAAATCTATTGAATTTTTTTAATATCTGATATAAAAAACCCATTATATCTAAAGTCATTTTTAAAACCAATTATTTGTATCTATATCATAAATTAACCTAGTTTAATATTTCTCCTCCACATTGAACAGGCATTTTCCCTTGCCACAACACGGGCGGCAACCAGGAGTGGGCGTTCTCGAAGCGGGGCGAGATCAAGCACGACGACCTTTGCCTGACCTTGGTGCAGTTTGCCCGGGGGTCGCAGGTGGTGCTAAAGGCTTGCGACGAGTCGGAGAACCAGCGGTGGATCATGCGGGAGGGCGGCCTGGTGCGTCACCACAAGATCAACGTGTGCCTGGACTCCCGGGACCACAGCCAGCAGGGAGTGAGTGCCCAGCACTGCAACTCGGCGCTGTCCTCGCAGCGCTGGTCCTTCGGCAAGTACGCGTGAGAGGGACGCCGCTAGACTTAAAGGATCGAGTGATATATACGAGGAGGCGAGCGAAATGTATGTGTATGATTGTCATGGTTTACCAAGTTGATTTTTTGCTGAACTCAAACACTCACTCATGATTATAGTACTATGACATTATATTGTTATTAAGTTGAAAAGGGTCACGAACTTTGTCACTTCAAATCAACTTCTCGCGAGGGAGTTAATTTTAAACGCTACCTAAAATCCAGCATGAAAGCATACAAAAAATGTACTTAGACTGATTAATTTTTTGTATATGTATAAAATATATGAACGCGAAATGACAGAAAGTGAAATTATAAACTTTGGCAGCTGAAAACTGAAAAACTGAGCTACAGCTAATTTGCATTCCCATAGCCGACGCATCTCATCAAGTCAATTAAGGTATATATGAAAATTCCAGATTAGTACCCACGTTGAGTCCATTTCGAATGCCCCGCCCAGCTCAGAGTCTTCTCAACTTTGTACTTAACAAAACATGAAATGTTATCATTAGTTTTAATTATACACCTAAGTGAAATCATTTGAAACCTGTATGAAATATGTATGTGTATATAATGAGAAGGAAATATTATTTTAGAGCTCGTTGAACGCCGCAAACGAAAACAAACGAGACATCTCGCTTACAATTTATGAGTATTTTTTATGATATTTGCAAATCGGAAAAGTGGATAGTCTCTGGCGTTTTACTGTCGATTGGTTATTGTCGAATGCATAAATCATTTCAGAGTTTTCATAGGGAAATAGACATGCTTTTTATCACAGACATTGAACCATTTACGACGTGGCAGATTCAGCAAAAACGATTTCAAAAAGCCTAAAAAATTACAAATTATTGAATCCAAATATTGTATATTTGTTTGTATGTACAGTGCATCTATTCAGAGAACGATTAAATGAGTTTTTAATTTAAAACATCTGGAAATGCAAGAAAAAATTGAAACAATAAATTAAAACATTAAAACAAGTGGAGGGAGCTTGCTTTTGACCGACTGAACTTGGGCCCACGCTGTATGCTTAATGTGATTGCTCTGCGGAAGGGCGGGGGAGGCTGTGGGACGAGAGTGGCAGCTGCCATCAAATCTGGCTAAGTACTTTTGGCCCACATGTAGGTTAAACGACTTAACTTTCAACTCCAGAATGCCAAAAGGCCTGCCAGGGCATTCCAACAAAAAAGGGGCGAAGGAGACGAAAACTTGGCGCGTTGCGTATACGACACGTCAGCTCGAAGAATGTGGCCGTGCATACTTTCAGGCGTCATGGAGGCGCTAATTTGCGCGGAGCTTAAAAAATGACACAGCAATGCTGGGGAAGGCAGGGTTTTCGAACCAGGACAAGGCTTACTTGTCATAAGACGTGTTTTTCCTATTCGGGCTTGTTTGCTGCAGGAGCCGGAGCAAATGGTAGAGGGCCCAGATGAGGCAAACATGCCCTGCATAAAGAATAATATAAAGCGAAGTGTCATCTCCTCCAGCGATTCCCGAGGAGATAAGCCGGGTTGTTTGGACTCGTTTGGGCAAACACCCTTGCAGAAGCATTTGAGGTGTAAGCTTTTTGGAATTGCTAATGGATTCGTTTCGCTTGGAGATTCTGTAAAAGAAACATTTTGATAGCCAAGTCGTGGAAATAGCTTTTTATATATTGTTTAAAATGTTGTTTCATTTAAAAAAAACTAAAAATGTATTTTTTAACCAACAATTTCTTTCATAAGGGCTTGTCTCTGCTTTCAAGTAATTTTTGGCTTCACATTTCACGGCATATTCCCTTCAATCAGCTCGTTAACCAGAACAGCGTTTGCAACCGCTCCGCTCCGGTTCTGCTTTGACGAAATCTGGAAAATGCAGTGTGCAAGAAGGAAACAGGAGCATAGCGACGTCCCAGCCGGAAGGCAAACCGATTTCCTGGCGAGAAGCCTCAGAACGGAAGCTCAACTCGACTCAGGAGGACTGCCGTGGAGGCTGCCGTAAAACGGTGCCAAGCAGTGCAGGCGACAAGGTTAACCCCGACTCATGGAAATCGTTTATGCCACCGTTCCACAATGCCACCCCGTTCCGCCCCCTCACATATGCTGGAAAATTGTTGAGGCGGGTCCTGTCTGAATATGTGTGTGTGCGTGGGAGGGTAGACAGGTGAATAACAGTTTTTTCCCGGCTACTGTTTGCCTTCTTATTTAAGACAGCGTGTGTCAGGCATACGCAAAAAGCCAACAGAGGAAGAGGCACAAAGGAGGCGGGAAGGACGGTAGGACGAAATCTGCCCTGACCTGGTCTGGCGAGCATTTTGCAGCTTCCTTTTCAGCATCGGTGCCTTCTCCCCAGAACTTTCTTCTCTCCGTTTTCCTTCTGCCCACCCCGGGCCAGATGCTATCGGTATTTTTTCCGCTTCCGCAGTTTTATCACGGGGCATCAGCTTTTGCCGGGGCATCCTATTCCCCTTAAGAACTACAGGGTACAGCAGGGAGTATTCCATCAGTAGTTGTTGCTAAATGAATTACACAACATTTTAGTTACCTCTAGGCTCTTTGCTTAGTTCGAAGAACTCTACTTTGAGTTTAAAAAGATTTTGTAAAAAGAATACTTTACTTCATCTTTAAAAAAGTTTTTCAATTTTATCTAGTCATATCCATTATAATAAAGGCTTTATTTAAACACCTAGTATTTGAAAGGTAGATAGTGCCTAGTTAAGGCATAGTTACCTAATTCCAATTAACAACTCTTAGTACGTCAGCTAATGACTTCTTTTAGAAGTGCAATTATTTTTTCAATTAGATTCGAGTAGTTACCTAACTATGCGCGAAACACACGCACTTTCCCACTGTCCCTTCTATTAGTTGCCTAACTGGTTAAATTACCGGCGCTTTTCCGAGGAAAGTTCCACCGCCTTTCCGCCGCCACCTGCTGGGTGTCGAGAGTTCTCTCAGCTTCGAGTCCCCTCGGCAGGATCTGCCACTTCCACTCGCACACATGTCGGCCTGATGTTCCCGTGGTATTTGAGTTTGCTTCGTTACGTAGTCACTCTTACGTCATTGTCGGTTTACGTGGCGTGTTAATAACCCAGGCGCACACACGCCTCCCTATCTGGCTTCCCTTCCGCCATTCTCGCGGATAATCAACCGACATTTTGCAACACAGGTTTACAGGTTAACACAAAGGGGGGTTCTTATCCTTTTATTATTGCTTTTGTGGATAAAAAAAACTAGAGCTCCATTATAACAAAGTCCCTTGTTCAAACAATCTTTATAAAAAGTTATTATTCAACTAAACTTTTCAAAGGGTACTCCAGGTTTTAATTCGCCCATCTTTTAGTTTACATTAGTTTTGTTGCCTAAGCCTGACTTTTATTTTCTTTTTCCTGCTCGGGAGCTCGTGCATTAATCATCCGCTGGTCCTTCGCCGCTGACCACGTACGCATAGTCCGGCCTAAGTAATCAGCCTGTCGTGGCCAGACTGTTGCCGTAAACATAATTAACAACACGTTAGAGAGGCAACTGGGTAATGACGATAGGCGGAAAATTACTGGAAGTAAGTCAGTCCAATTTCTGAAAATATTTTTGAATCTTAAAGATAAATGTCTTTTAAGGCCTGTGCATAGCGTTGCCCCTACTCTATCTATCTCTGTCTGGATTAGAAAAATGCAAATGACTTGTTTATTGTTATTGCTCGTTTTCGGCATGAATGATTATTCAATGTTCCCGCCAAATTTGCACACATAAGCGGATTACTTACTCAGCCTCCTGCCAGCGCGGCATTGTTGGGCTTTCCTGAATCGAAGGTCCGAAGCAAGGTGTAGGGCTCGAAAATTAATGTTCATCAAAAAGTCATGTCCCAAGAAAACTCAGAAATCGTTATTTTTTTTATAAAACTTACAATAGACAACCTGAAAATCTTCTCAAATCCTCTGACAATGTTTGAAAAGACCTCCCCATGTTTGTAACACAAATTCGCAGGAACCACCACTATGGTTCTCATTTCATTCTTCTTAATTTTGGTGCGTGGGTGAAAGCAATATCCCAATCGGCTTATCGCAATTTTCATTCATTTGATTATTGCGTTTTGCCCCTATAGAGTCAGTTTACATCGGGAATACCCAATTTTGCTCTCTGAGTTTGATTGAGTGACTTGAATAGGATGCCATTTTTTTAATTTCCTAATTTTTAAGGACAATTTCCGGTTGCCATGGAGTGTCGCATTAATGAACCAGATCTCAATAAAACAATGTTCGCCCAATCACCAATTATTAATATTTAATGGGTATTAAATGCGAGCGTGGGATGCGGAAAGTGTATTCGTTTGCACATAATTAAGCTGAGTGGGTGGCTGGGAGGGGTACTGGTCGACGTATCCTGATATGCGTATTTTTGGCCTATGAACTTTGCTAATTTATTTATTTTGTCCTAATCTCAGAGACACACGATGCCACATTCTCGGGTGCCTTTCAATCATTCTTAGCCGTGACTGGCTATCTCTTGCATAAGCTGCTTAATTGTATTGATGTGTGGGCGCAGACTAAACAGGCCACCACCAATGCTGTTCTTATTCAATCGATTTCCATTTGCGAGATCCTATTCAGAGTCTCGCAGAGTTAACTGCCCGGAATGCGCCCGAAAGCCGGCAATGCTTTCGCTTTTTAGCCACACTCTCGCACAAACCCGCCTCCACCAAAGCTGTTTTGACAGGCAACAAATAGCTAAGGAACTACAAACAAACCCAGACAGGGACACAGAGCACAAAACAATGCCAAGTAGGGGGAAAGTTTCGCTTGGCTTTCCACCTTTGTTCCAGCTTTTGTTTTATCTCCGGGACTTAATTGGAAAGCATGAAGACACAAGCCCTGCGAAACGTGTTGGCATTAACACACGCACGAGCAGGAATAACAACGGAACCCGGGAAATGATGCCACAGTGCTTGTCCTTGGTCCGAACCACAGCTGCTGGCGGTGGCCCTTCACACGTCCCACTAAATGCCACTCGAGGGCCTCCAGTGCGTATACGTAATTTGCGAGTGCGGCTCCAAGTGGCTATCCAGCTATTTATGCTTGATGGCAGCAAATACATGGATCAGTTTAATAACACAGTGCGACAAAAAAAGAAAAGTTGGAGGAACTTTTGAAGAGACCTAGTAGGAATTGTTCATTAGGTCGAGTATAGTATAAAACCATGTTTGAAATTTTTCCTACACCCTCAAATCTTTATTTATTTCGAAAAAACGGTTTTTCGAAAGTGTTTTGCTCTTAAAAATTCCTGAACGCGTAATTTTAGGCCGATTTTCAATTTTTTTATGTTTTTCAATAGTTAAATGTTGTAGCTTTTGAAAAAAAAATACATCTTCAATTTATTTAAACAGAAAGTATACAAATTTTACAAAAGAAACTGACATTTTTGAATTTTTGTCACGTTTTTCAAACTTTGACGCCATTTTTTCGGTACAACTTCCAAGAAATGGTATCATTCATTCTTCAGAAAAAATGATCCTAATTTATTTTTACATTTCTATCATGAATTACAGGAGTTTTCATTGGACCGCAGATTCGTAAGCTTATGACTGATGAGAACTTCGTAAAAAAATTGTACCCAGTAGAGAAAAGAGCATTGAGTTTCATTTCTTTGTGCCACAACTTTCTTGGAAACGAAAGAAGTTCAAATTACATAGAGGTGGTCCATTTTAGAGGATCATTTTTTCTGAAGAATGTGGTGTACTGTGGTGTACTTTCTGTTAACTTACATACTGGTACTTACATACTGTTACGGTGCGCTCGAATTTGAATTGACTTGTTTTTGGGAAATAACTTCAACAATTTTCATAATTTCTTAAGGGGAGGGTAAGGTATTAAATTTTTTTTTTTGTCATTTTTTTTTTATTTTTTAAATTGAATGCATAATATTTGAAGAATATTGTGTCAAAATTTCAAGTCAATTAAAGCAAAATTGACGAAGTTATTAGTTATTGACGAAGTTGCTTATAAACGTTTTACACTGGATTTTGTTGTGTTTAAAACTTTAAAGCGTTTTTCCCACAACTCACGTTTTCAAAGTCGGTGCCCCTCATAACTTCAAAACTACTGCACCGATCCTTTTGAAATTTTAAACACTATTTCTGTACATATTTTACGAGGTAACGCTGTCGAGTTTTTGGTCATAATTTTGATTTTGCAATGACAAATTAACCGATTTTTTCCCAAAAAATTGAGTTTTTCACTTCAAAGTCTTCGAAAAAATTAAAAAATTGCAATTTTCAAAAAACCTTCACAGCGTTACCTGGGGCGAACTATTATCTAACGAATGAACTTTCATTTTTTGATTACAAATGATCCAGCACCGAGTTATGAGGGGCACCGCAATTCAACTTTTTTTGGCGACACGTCCGGAAAATTGCTACCATTGCCATATGTTTAAATATTTTTTTGTAAAAATTGGATAAAACATTCTTCTAATATCATACTTTAATATACCGTTGGTTGAATAAATAAATTTTAACTGTGTCGTCAAGAAAAAAATCGGCCTAAAATTACGCGTTCAGGAATTTTTAAGAACAAAACACTTTCGAAAAACAGTTTTTTCGAAATAAATCAAGATTTGAGGGTGTAGGAAAAATTTCAAACATGGTTTTATACTATACTCGACCTAATGAACAATTCCTACTAGGTCTCTTCAAAAGTTCCAAATCACTGTCGCACTGTGTAAATTGTTCTATTTGTCCGGGTATTGTCTTTGGTTTCCAACAAAAATAATTCCAATTGCAAAATCTCCTATCAATAGCTTTTCTTTAGTTATTTTAATATTTCACTATGCATTATTTGAAAGAACATCTGCTCTGCACTTGCATACATAGGTCGCCCTTTCAATCCCTTAATAACCTTAAGAACCATTCTGCACAGACCACTGAGTCGGTCTGTGTCCTTGTTTGCCCAATCGGGCGATTGAAAATTTGCCGAGCTAATTAGCTGCTTGAGAGCAAACACTTGAGGCAATCCCTTTCAATTAAACACCAGCAACATAATCAGTAACCGTTCCGAGTTGCCTGATTGTACGTAAATAAATCGTTAGCCAGCCAATACGAACCGGAGACCAGAGTTCAGGGATCAACAATGAAGAAGCGTTAACAAAATCAACAAAAACCACACCTGGGGCCAATTAGGACACTAATTAATTGAAACCGCAAAGAGAAGATTGACAGACTGAAGGACAGACATCATCAATCCGGGCAATCAAAATATGAGTCCGAGAATCCCACCCTCCCCCTAAGGACTCGGCAGTCAAATCAATGTCCGGCCCAGGCGCATCCGAAAGTTATGGGTTGCATAAAAGTCACTGTCGATGATAAATGAAGCTCCGCCAGCCAGGATTTGCATACGGATGCATACATAATGGCCAGCCGGGAGCCGAGGAAGCAGAGGAATAAGTGACTACTTCGGATTCAAGGAGATGGTAACAGAGCGCGCTCCTCTCCTGTCCTTTTTCGGACAAGCTTTCGCAAAAGACGCGGAAAGAAAGAATACGGATTCCATTTGCAAAGCGACAGGAAAAGCCACCGAACGAAAGGATAACAATGTCAGTGACACATGAGCTGCAAAACTGAAGCGGGCACGAGCTGAAAATTGCAAAAATGCAGACATTTCAAAGGATAAATTTGCTCCAGCTTAGAGAGGGACCTTCTGGGCTTTAAAGTTAAAGTCATTCGCTAAGGACTTTCTTACCTAGGCTTTACAATAAGGAATGTTTTTTTTTCAGAATTGGGGACCATATTGGTAACTTTCATAGGTTTTGTTTCACGAATATCCAATGCGGGAAGCGGAAAAGTCAGAAACATAAGCCATAACTTGTCAGACAAGATGTCATGACTGATATTTTCATGCCAGCAGTCCCCCAAGAGGGGCTGGTGGGTACTAGTTCAGCGCTCTCCTATTATCTCACAATTTGCGTTCTCCTTCGCTGGAAAATGATTTAATGAAATCAATTACCATCCTCCATCCTTCCAGCCCCCTGAAGACTGAGGGACAAATGAAATTAGCGCGCTTCAAGGAGCAAAGGGACGAGGAAGGCCTTTGGGCCAAGAACAAGATGAAAAAGGAAAATTGTGTTGGAAAAGAAACCGTTAGCTTGAACAAATTGTTTGTAGTCTGTCCTGCCATATTCTCCTCCGTGTGTATGGGGGTTTTGATTTTATTGCCATTTATTGAGTTTTTATTGCCCTGGCTTTATTTTTTGTTATTTTCTATGGGCGAATTCAATTTAGGAAATATTTGTGGTGGCTGACTTTGATTTAATAAAGTGTATATAGACGGATTTATGGTTGTGTATCAACGGAATATAATTGATCTCGAAAACCAGTCTATTGGAAACGTAGAGATTGAAGTTAAATTTGTTTGAAGTTTTATGCCAAACATTTATTAAAAACTCTGCACAAATCCATGAACTTTACTTGGCTTTTTTATCCTTTTCCTTCAAAGAACCTTTCTTCGAATTATCCGCAGCTTTGGGGGCCTCCTTGCATGGGGGATTGCACTTCTTTTCCTTGGTCTCCTTCTTAGACACGTCCTTCACGCAGTCGTCGTAGACGGGACGCGGCTCCTGGTACCCAGTGTCCGGGGAGCAGGGCGGACAGTCGCACTTGGAATTAGCATCCGTGGTGCAGCTGGGTGGCTCGGGTCCTACATAAAAAGGATTAAACCGGCAAACCATTCTTAGGGGTTTTTAATAGAAGTGCGCAGAGTCAGAAACTGAAAATTTTGATACAAATTTTGGTTCAGATTTGGAGAAGTTTTAATATTAAATGGGACATTCTATGGCATGTTTTTCACAGTTATCTATTTTGATCCTATTTATTCATTTTAATTTCTTTGGAAAAAAATCAAAGGAAGAAGTCAAACAGATTTAATTAAGAAATTTATTCCAAGTGTCACTGGCCCTAATTTAACAATTCCCGACCCAAGGTTTATCTTAAGGCCATGGCAATTATTTACGAAACTGAAACGCCAAATTAGCATCAAAACAAGGAGGGCTGAGACCAAACAAACAAACTGCGTTTGTTGCCAAATATTTGCCGGCGTGAGCAGGCTTCATAAAGCTGCGGGTCTGAAGAGCTTAATGCAGATTATACGAGTTTTCACAGCAAATGCGGAAAACACACACCAAACACAAGACCCAACCAGGATGGACGACTATTTAGAGAGTCTTGACTATATGATACCCGGCAAACTTCTCTAGCACCCTTAAATTATTTTTAATTTTAATTTTGCGGCATACCTTAAGGTGCTTTGCAACAATCCCACCGAACAAGGGAACAGAGTACAATATTTCTTTCTCACGAATACAATATACCCTGTTTAACGAGGACTACTCAGTACAAAAAGAAAAAGCGGCGAAGGAAGACCGCAGGAAAATAAACATTTAATGGCGAGACAGTCATAAAAAAGGAAAACAGGCCTGAAATGATGGGCGGGAAAAAATGTTAACAAAAAATAACGCCAAGGAAATAAAGCAAAACACATAAGCCGCAAAGACAGAGCCAAGAGGATAGCTGGCAAAAAGAGGGTTCGGATAAAAAAACCTCACATGCCTTGAAAGTTTCCAATTTTTACGACTTCATTAGAAACGCTTGATGAGCAATAATGATAATACGCGGCGGGGAGGCGGAAATAAGCACAGCCGGAAGTGGAGGCGGAAACGGAAAGACTCACAGCTGTTGCGGGAACTACTCAGCCCACACTTCAACTATAAAGGCGCCGCAGGAATTTTGTTAGAAACTCTCAAAACAAACTAAATTATACTCTTTAATGTTAACTCTTTGGCTTAAAGTGCCTTTTTGGTACTACATGAATCGCTCATTTCTCTGTTTAAATTTTAATAAATAATACTACAAAAGCTATTACAAAACCTGTGTACCCCAAGCCCTAATGCCCCGAAAGAATGAAAAAAGAGGGCACAACACAAGAAAGTGGTGGACTTGAGGGAGGTGAACCAGCTGGAAAATTACTTCACTGCCGCGCACATGGACGCACTCACATTTATGAGTGAGTGTCGTACAAGTGGGCAATTTTTGGGCAAAGGCCAAAGGACGAGATGTGTTGACGGTAATGAAAGTTTAAATTGTTTTTCCACAGGGTACACAACCAAAATGCGACTGGGGAAATGGCGTCGTGAGCCGGTCCTGTGATATGTAACAAATATATTTTACATTTTGACATTCAAAGCTACGGTATTGCACAATAAAGTTTATCTTTATATTTTGGGGTTTCCTTTTCTATACAAGGATATGTTTACGACTGCGTCCGGAATACAAAACTGAACTTGTGGGGATTATATTTATTATGGAATGATGCCTAAATGGCATGCAATGGCCATGTTAAAAATTTTTATTTATTATACGGGGGTGCTCAAAAGATAATACATTTCATGCAATGGTTACAAATTTTCAGTAGAGTGATTCCGCAGCGAATAAGATCAGTTATTCTGCTGTATAAAGTGCTGCCACCTACATATTTCATTTAAATTTGCAAAGTCGGGGAGCTTTACAAATTTTCTAGTGAGAAATCGAGTGAATTCAACAAAATATGCATGGGAGATGAATTATTTTTTATTAAAGAAGAATAAAAACCTTTGTTGAGATGAAGAAATTGTAACTCGAAAAATTCTTCACTTGTGTAATTGCTAAAGACATTTGTGGACATTTTTAGTATGGCTTCAGTTTTGTAAATAAAGTATTGTTTTGTAATTGTCAGGAACTTTGAAAGTTTAATTACTTAAAAGAAGTAAGTAAACATAAAATAATAAACCTTTTAAAATAATAAAGAAACAATTAAAAACCTATGATTCTGCAACGAAACAATTGGTTATCAATCCCTTGATAAATTCAATCTTTTAAGGTGCCAGTCCTGAGCAGAGAGGTTTAAAAGGCTAGTGACATGGCTGAAAACCCTAAAAAATGTCATATCCTGTGTTATAACAAAAATTTTCGAGCGGAATTTTTTTAGCTGAATAAATTCTCCTATTTATTTTTCTGAAACCCCTGGTTAATTTCAATTAAAATATGTTTAAAGATAAAGTCATGTGCATCTGCTAAATTTCGAGTCTTTCAGGATAATTCCTTTAACAGTTCTGAACAGTTGGCTTTTGAAACCCAAAATCCACCTTCATATTAATCGAAAAGGGCCACTTTCTTAATTATAAGTGGATTCAATATAAAATCCTTACGGGAACTATGAGGTTACACCAAGCTTTGATTACACAATTGCTGGCGAAAGCCCAGGAGACTGGTCATGTAAATGAGAAGACCTGGCAACATGGCGATCGTCTCACATTGCCGTTTAAATATGAATTGAAATGAATTCGCTGCCAGTGGGCGGGGGCTACATAAGTTATTGCGCAAACTCACGCACAAACGCACCAGTTTCACCAACGGCCCCACACATTTGCGGAAGGACATGAGCCGGGTCCTGGTCACGTTGGCTCATTTTCGCTTAATGTTTTATGCACAACTAAATACAAATGCGCTTTAATGAGCAGGACTCGAGCCGGCCATGCGGTTAATTTATTATGCAGAGCTGGGTTTCGCAGGGGTGTGGTGGTCCGGGCGGTTTGGGCGGTAGGTGGCAAGGATAACTAATAATATGGCATTGTCGTGGCATTAAATTGCCAATATGTGGACAGGGAGGGCCCGCCACCCGGGGGACCTGCAGATAAACCGCACCAAGTCAACTCGAATGCATGTAGCAATTATTCTCGCAGGCTCCCCTGTCCTTCCCCCGGCTCCAGGCTCCCTCACTGCAGCAGAGTCATAAAATGCAGGCAGCACAAAAAACCCTACAAAAAGTAACATTTGCTATTCGCAACAACAACGCCGGCGTGGCATACTTTTCGGGGCATGTGGCAGGAGACTTAACCGCAAAACAAGGCCAAGCTGGAACTTGAAACCCGAAGCGTTTGAGTGCAATTGGGGAAACTGGAGCAACGTCAAAATTACCTCTGGAATCTGAAGTGGAGGAAAAACGGCCAAATGAACCAACGTGTGTGAAGGCTTGACAATAAAATGCTCTCTAAATGCTTAAAAAATAACAGCCCTCTCAATTAATAATAACAAACAAAAGCATGAAAGTATTGTAATTATGACGTATGAATTACACTCAAGTACTTTTCAAAACTTTAAAATTTGGGTTCTTGGTTTAAAAACAATGGAACATAACGAGCTTCCAAAAGCATATTACACGTACCTAACCGAAATGTAATACCTTTAATAATTCCGCTGGAAACAAATTGGCAGATTAAATTGCAATTTCGTAATTTATGGCAAACGAAACACAATTTCGAGTATCAAAATAGGCCAAAGGGGAGGCAGCCCCTACTCCCGCCCCAGGACATTTATTATGAGGACATGCCGGCCATTTGATTAACACCTTCGGATGGTACGGTCAGCCCGAAATAAAATTGCGCAGAATAATTTAAAAGTAATGCCATAGTTGGACCAGCCAGTGGTTTCTGCTGAATCCTGCTCCTGTTGTACCGTGTTGTGTGTGCATTTTATTTCTGTGAAATTTTGCATGCCTCGTTGGAAGCAGGCCGGGACGGTACATAACATATATGTATATACATATGTACATATATTTTTAAATCCGCCATGCTATTCTGCGACTGCCTGATGTGTGCAAGTTTTGCGTGTAAGCGCTGACTAAGCCAACTAGTGCAAGTTGGATTTTCGTGGTAGATTTAAGTTGGTGAGAATATGGTCAGAACGGGTCTACTTTGCAACCACTTTTAGGCAGCAAAAAAAGGCGTGAAAACGTGATAAACCTAAACAGATTTAAACGGGCATGATGGTTAAAAACGAATTTGTTTTAAAATAAAAATTTTTGACTTATCAGAGAAAAATGGGTACAAAGGGGACTACTTTAAAAGTAAGAGATTCACGCAGGTTCCCGTTGAAGTTACTTACTTTTTACTTACTTAGTTACTTACGTTACTTACTTACTCCCGTTACTTTTTGAAGAGAATTTTTTTCTTCAACCTTAATACAATATGAGGATTACATCATGGGTTATGGCAGCCTTATTGGCTCCTAATAGTTTTGACAAAGCCTTGCCGTTTAAGGCGTCTTAAAGGTCTAGCTGGAAGAAGGTTTCTAGCAAGTAGGTAACGGTGTCTTAAAAGTCTATCACTATATCGGCTTGTATGCCTACCAATCTGGTCTTCTACAGTATGTAGCTCTATGTAGCTCAAATCTTTGTGAAGAGTGGTCCCGCGCACATACCAGGGCTCGTTCAAGTGAAATAAAAATTAAAATTCATTACAATTTATGAATTAATTAATTAATTAAAATTTTAAAAAAGACTAAACATTAAAGTATTGACTTTTAAAGTGCATCATTCGTTAGGTGATTCAGCTTATGGTTATTTAAAAAAGAGTTTTTTTTCTGAACACACCTTAATTTTGAATCTTTTAAACTAGCCTGGCATTTACTTCTCGTTTTGGATTTTGTGTATCGGGTTTTTAGAGATTTATGGGTTACTTTGATGACAAAATATGTTGCAGTAATGAAAAAGAATGTGTGGAATGATTGAGGCGGCTTAATTTTATAGTTTTTTCCATCGATCGAATTGATAATGGTTTAAAGCCGTTATATTAATTTAAGTGTAAAGCTGTTTAGAAGGTAAGTAAGGTGGAAACATGGAATTGAAAAGTAAGGTACGAGTGTGACAACTCTACTGAGCAAATTTTTTGCCGAAAAAAAAATGAGTGGAGCTCAATTGAATAAACAGAATATTTGGGTGTTAAACTATGTAAGTTGTGTATTTTTAGGTTGGGATATGTATCATTCATTGTGTTTCAAATTTTTGACTATATATTGAAAAACCATTAACACGAGTATCATATCTTCTTTCAGTAAAATCAATGGTTGTAATAATATTTTAAAAGAAAACGTATCACCGAAACGGATGACACTTTCTTATTTAAAATTCAGTATGACATCGGATACTCTCAGGACGACCTTTGGCCTCCGACTCACCAATAAACAGACGCTCTGTGTGGCCACACCTGTAGGGGCAAACCAAAATCCCAAACGCTGATAAGATCGACCATGGAATGCTTTGAGAGTTTCACAAGCCGCGGGGAATATTCTATCCGTCGTGGCTAGCAAAGTGGAATCCGGAGCCGCCATGACAACAGGCTAAAGCCTTTCAACTACTCGATGAAAGCCAAAACGGAAAACCACACCACTGGCACCCCACACAACCGCTCACACCCGCACACCCCATTAGCATGGCCCGTACTTTAATAGCGCGAACTTTATGGCTCATTATTTTCAATGCAAGCCGGTCCGGTTGGTTCGGTTCACTGTACCTCCTTTGCTCATTTGCAGCTCGTGAAACTTTTCATTAAACGAAAAATGAATTTAGAAGGAATATTTAAACTTGTGCTTAGTAATGCACATGGACAGCCATTAGCGCTAACGACGTCATGGAGCTCAATGCACACCTCGGGGCAAGTGGAACAAGAAAGAATAAAATGAAAGAAGTAGGGTCGGGAGTCGAACCGGGTCTGGCCACAAAATGTGACCCAGAAGTTGTCCCTAACAATGGCCAGAATGGAAACATTTGTGCAGCCTCTTTATAGCAATGTATTAAAAAACGCTACTTCAAATTTGATCATAAGTACACATGTCCAAATAAACGTTACCATTTTGTTTGTACATGTACATGGGACATATCTATAGTAAAATACAAAAATATAAATAAAACATCACCATTTTGAAATCAGGCATATATATTTTTTTTCAATCAGCCAGTTTTGTCCAGCGAAGCATGTGTTTTTAATGACATCTGGCACATGACCTCCCCTCGGCCAAAGCTGAAGTCGAAAACCGAAGCATTCTCAAAGGTTAAAGAGCCCAAAAGAAACAAAGTAAAGAGCGGAAAACTTTTGAATCACAAATTGGTAAAGGGATTCCACATTGTTTTGCCAATATTGGGTCGCAACCAAAGCAATGTTAGTTCTAAGGGAAATGGTTTTTCCGCCTTCTGCTTCACGTACGAGGCTCTGAGATAAAGGGACTAAAAATTGGGGTAACAAAAGCACCACTGCCTGTGCTCTGTGCCATGTGCCAGTGCCTGCAGCTGACCCGAGTTGGCACGATTTCCATTCCTGGGACCGTTAGTGTGCCAAATAGTTATGCTTTTTATTTACAGTCCGAAACTTTTTGAGAGACAGTCCGAGAATTCCAACAGCTTTGCGTTGTTTTGGCAAAAGGTTTTACGAGCCAGGAATACGGAATTGAATCAATTGTTTGGAAACGACTGCTAATGTGCGATATGAAAGGTTTCGTCGTAAATAATAACAAAACAGGAATATCCTTATATTCAGGAGTCACACGAAATTTCATACGCTACAGTGTATTGGATTTTTAATATGGATATGGTCCAATCTTTGGAATAGGTAAAATATTTCATTAAACAATTTTGTAGTTTTAGAAAACAAAACTTATTCATCTAACTTAAATATTATTAAGAGTCTATTATTCATTATCCCGTTATAAATTATTATATTATTCATTTTATAATTTATTATTAAATTATAAAATTTAAATAGTCAATATATCAGGAGAAATTAAAACTGCATTAAAACTAGTCTGGACATTGGACCGTTTCTTTCAATCAATGCCACATTCCTTGACTGAAGGCGGCTTTTTGATTGTGTTCAAGTTAAAAAGGGATCAGCCCGTCTAGAGGATCTAATCCACCGCACTCTCTCAAAAACATGTATGTAAAAGTTATAATCGACACAATGTAAATACCAACGGACAAATAAAACGATGTTTTACACACCACACATTTATACTATATTTTAGATGAATACTTTATGGCACATTAATCGTAAGAATTTTAATTCCTTTAATCCATTACTCTTTTATAAATTCATCCTGTCCCAAATGTAGGAGATTTGAAATCGATCTTCTGATCCCTTTAGTGGAAATAATTATGAAGCTGGGTTGTATTAATGTCACGCCCAAAATAAATATGATAAGCAATCAAGTTGGCTAATAAACAGATTCTCAAAGCCATAAGATATAATTTACCAAGACCCCATTAATCTTGAAGCACAATCATTATTTATGCAGGCTTGTTAATTTGATGGCAAAACATTTATTGGGTAGCCTCCTCGCAGACTTCTGCACTTAACCTTAGCACTTTAATTTGGAAGAGGAGCTCCCGAAACTTAATTGAGTTGTGTTGCCGAGGTCAGTGGATATAATCCCGCCACTACTTCACCTCCAGGCTACTTCTCTTTTCAATTTTAAGGCAATTTCCACTGCAGCACCCCCTCGAAATTGCAATTACCAGTTAAACCGAGTACAGGCATGCCGACAGAACGAAGAAGAAATTATTGCCACGTCGTGCTGCTGCCACCCGTAAGGGTACCCCGGGTCCTTAGCCCCTCCGAATGCAGTACAAAGTTGGCACCAAGTTTGTTTCTTTAATTTACGGGATTATTGTTGCTGCTTGGCGGACTTCATGTTGCTTATTTAAGTTAGCAAGCCAGCTAATTATATTTTGCCGAGAACAGATCCACTAAAATCTGGATAAAGTAATATCACCCCAAATTGCATTGCCTTTAATGTCCTTCGTTCAAGCCCATGACACTTAAATACGAGTATGTAGTGCGGGCCCACTTAATTTATTCCATAATGCCCAATAACTCAATCCCTGCACCATTCACATTTCTGACAACATTGCACATTCCAATTAAAATTGTTTACTCTGGTTTCCCCGGCAATCAAAGAATGCTCCATTACAGCCCTTCGCCACATTGTTGGGCTTATCTGCCCGATGATTTTCCATTTAATTCATAAATATTTGATAAAATCGACAATTGATCTCCTGCATCTTTCATTACCCATCAAAGCGATGAAAACGTCAGGACGAACCAAAAGGACATCAGTAGGCAGGAACAAAAACAAAAATAGACTAGGCTGTGGGGGGAGACTCCTCTCTGATGATGATGATCATCGGCATCGTCAGGGCAGGCAAGCAAAATAAATTTTAAATTGAAATCAATAATGTATACTGGCCATTGGTAGCAGGAATCAGAATTGGAAAAATTTCCTCTGCATTGAGTCCTGCATTAATGGGAATGGACTCCAATGGATTCGTTGAATCGAGCCATTTGCCGTGTATGTATAATTAATTTTCAAAGGGGCGGATACATTTTGTATTTGCGGTGACCTGGTGCGGAGGCTGATAAATCATTGGCTGGAATACTAATTAAGGACAGTTTTATTCAGTTAGTTCTAATATTAATATTATAGCTTTACACATTAAAGCTAAAATAAAATAACTTTCGCTTAAGAGTAAACTAGAGTAGAACTGCAATTTAGGATTATCCTTTTTCCTGCAGTTGCACAGCCTGTTTGCCAAATTAAAGTTGAAAGTAAATTTCAAAGTGACGCACAAGTGCCAACTTTCGGAAGCCCCGAAGGCCACAATGGAGCCCAAGACCGCTGGGACCTCCCACCACCCAACGTGTGTGTCCTCAAATCGAGCTACTCGGGATAAACGAAAAAGGAACAGATTGCAAAAATGCACCATGCGTGCGGAAGTGGAAAAAATAAATAAAATGGATGCGAGAGCCCACAACCACATGGCCAGCAACGGGCCCAATACTGCTGCATTGTTCCTCTTTCCGTGTTTCCCTTTTCCTGCACTCTGTGGATTTTTTTAATTAAACCAAGCGACAATTTGACATCAATATCGAAATTAAGATCTTGCAGAGGCAGTGCAGCATTCCCCCCTAAAATAAAGGCAGGCCAGAAAAACAAGCCCCGAAATGAAAGGGAAGTTATCAGTAAGCCCCTCCCGGTTTCATCAGGCAGGTGGAAAGCCAAGGGACAGGGAGAGCAGCAAGAGGAGCGGGGAAAGGACACTTCCGTCACATGCTGAAAAAGCGGATATCCGGTGCAACAAATATTTTTTCTTGTTGTGAGTTTTCATTGAAAAGTTGCTACAAAGTTGTATTGGGGCTTTCTGTAAAGGGGTAAAAATTGGTGTACAAATAAAAAATATTTTAAAAAGTAAAATAAACAAAGTCTTCTATGTTTTAAAATTTAAATAAATATCTAATATTTTTTCAAAAATCTATACATGGGTTCCCCTGCCATAAAGCTGTAAACCATTTTGTTCTCCACAAATTCTGGTAGATTTTTGTTTTCACACTCCTGTTTTGCTATGTCGTTTTCAATTTGCTTTCGTCCTTCTCCGTCCATGTCCTTCTGTTTATGTGTAAATCGTAGGGAGAAGGGGTGGGAGGCTGGCAGGCTGGGAGGGGTGGCTCCCGCCGGATATTGATGTGTTATGTGCGATGTTGTGACTGCAATATATTTGCCAAATGACGGTTGATGCCTCTGCTTCCTTCGTTTCTTCTACCACCCCACCACTGGCAAAAGCACAGAGATAAAACGTCCTCTCACCCCTTACAAACACACACAGAGACACACACACATTAAGGATTCGGATGCAGGAGCAATAAAATTTTCGGTTCGCAGGACCCGAGATGGGGAAATAATTGCGGGCCCGAAAGTGTTGCCATAAAAATGCAAATGCCAAATGCTGCAAAGTTGCGAATGAGTCCGCCCAGAAATGGGCTCGGAAAACAAATAATAACGAAGCCCTTGACAGCGGCAACATAAATTCGATGTGGCACATATAACAAACGACAAAATTAAGAGCTGAAAAGGAAACAAATCGAACCGGGGAATAAATAGACCGGAGGTTCGTTGCGTGAGTTTAAAGCCCTTTAAAGCTGCCGATGCCTATTTATATTTCTGAAACCACCGATAGCCAGCTAACCACAGTGAAAATCATACATACATAGGGAATGCAATTTAAATCTGTGATTCAGAGGGAGGTCAAGTGGCAATAGCTTGACAGACAAATCGAAACATTTTTTAATGCGCGCCCTCCATTAATAAATAATACAAATATTTTTAATAGGTTGCGACGGCTATTTGGCGGGATTTAACATGGACGACTCAAAGTGTTATGGCATTATAATGACTAATAAATTGTTCTTGTTAAAAATGTATAGCCATGTTTAAATTCGCTTTGAATTTACTGAGTATTTAGAAGGTTCTCATATTCTATCAAATATAATCTATACATCCTACGAGTTTAAAATAAAAAGAATATAGGGCGTTTATAAAATTTTTAAGCATATTAGTATGCCTCCCGCTTTCTATAAAGTTGTTTTTCATGACTGTATGACATCTTCATTATAATACCTACATTTATACTTTTCTATTAAAAGACTTTGATATAATAATTATTCTTTAGGATATAGCTTCAAATTTTTTTAAAATAAAAAGAAGAGATAATCTTGCTTACTGACTAATCTTAGTTCTTTGAAGTTTAAAGTACATTACACAATATTTCAGAAAGATATTTCAGTGAAAAAGTTGGGGTCTTCGTACAAATTTTAAAAAATTACATTTTAAAAATTTTAAATAAATTTTAAAAATTACATTTATTGCATATTTACTTACTACTTACTTACTATTTACTAGGTAAAAACAAAGGTTGTTTTGCTAGGATACTTATTATTAAACTTATTAAAATTATTCAACTTAAAACTACACATTTTATTGATAACTTTAAATTAATTGAAACACCTCTGGATTGAAGACTGGTCTGTTTTGAATGCCTTGCACAATAAATTTGTACAAATTTTTCGAATTTTATAAGTTGGATTTTGATCCGGAATGAAATCTAAGTTTTCTTGTAAGTACAAAGTAAATACATACATATATATTATATACCTTTTTGAAATAAAATAAAAATTTTAATAATTATAGTATAATTCCACTTATTTAAAACAAATTTATATTATATCCAATAACCTATCTGTGGAGTGCCAGTTATTATAACAGGTACTCATAGAGTACAAGGGTATATTGTCAACGTGTGAACGTATGTACTATAGAGAAGGAATTATATCCGACCCCATAAAGTAAAGTGATGGCAACCTATTTCTATAGTTGATATCTGAAAAACAAATTTCATACAAATAGGCCGGAGATATCTACCCATACATATATGTACCTTTTCCCATACAAGCAGGCTAAAATTTTAAACGCGTGGATCTCGAAGACTATAAGAGATAAAACTAACCGATTTGGAATTTAGATTTGTATGGTATTCGCGGAGATCAACTTTGTGTCAAAACAGAAAAGCGCAAAAGTATCCAACAAAAATTTGTTGCTGAGAATCCATACCCTTAAAGTTTAAACTTTAAAGGTTAGTTAAATTGTGGGTGAAGAGATGAGTACCGGGTATAATACAGTCGGGGAACTCGGCTATAGCCGTCCTTTCTTGTTTTTCCTAAAGTTGGAAAAACACCACAAGCGGCATTAATGGCGTTTTGTTATGTAATAGCTAAAAGTTTGCAATTGCAAAGTTTTTGTAACTCAGTTGCAAACATTTATCCCTGTACATACATATATTGGATTTCCGGTATCTGTTCCTCTATGTGCATTTGTTTGTGGCAAGCAAGTTTCCCACTCTTTTCTAATTGCAGTTGGAAACTGTTTCGAATCTTTTTGGGCATCAGTTTTTAATTGAATTTCGACTATTTCCCAGCCCCGGCCAAAGCAGAAGCCCTTCACAGATATTTGTATCGTCCTTCTATTTATACATATTTTTGCGTCTTATTTGTTACATTAGTGGAATTTGAATCCTTTGCAAATATGCCAGCGGCGCAAAAACACAACTTTTAGGTCTTTGTGTGTATCAAATAACAATTACGGGTTCGTGACGGCACAACCAGACACAATGCCAACGAGCAAAAAATACATAAAAACAAATAAGAATTTATATTCATCTTTCGATATTTTATCTCCGCCGCCGTTCCCCTTTCGGGACTTTCATATTTGCTTTATGCCATTTGCCCTCATCTTGGGTCGTCCTCGGGCCAGCTTGCCAGGGAAATATGAGAAAATTTGCACAAAGCTTTTCGCAATAATGCCGAGGGACTCAAAAAAGACAATCACCTAGTTGTCGAGGGTTAAGATGGGCGGCTGGTGGCAGGAGTCGTTCGGTGCCGCCGGAGGTTAAGTGTTGTTATCATCTGTTTATTGAAATTGCGTATCAAATGCTTGTTTTCAATATAAAGGTAAGGCAATCCACATGGAATTATCTTGGATTCCGTTTAACAAAAAAGGAAGTGAAAAATGAGTTTGGGAATCGTTTTCTTTTTCTTCCTTGGGAATTTGTTTGATTGTACATTATACACAACAAATAATGTACATGATTTTGAATTTGTTTCTCAAGTACACCTCAGTCTGCTTGCTTATTCACAGAGAAGAGTTTCAAAGAGTTCCCCCAAACTTTTGCTATTTCCTTGCGAACCGTTAGAACATCAACAACCTAGCTCCTCCTTCGACGCATCCTCGCCACTTCCAGCCATTTGTGTATTCATATTTCGCTTTTTTAGAAAACTCTCCTTCGGGCCAAACTAAAGCCATGAAAGCATAATGACAACCCGACGACAAGTGCGCGTAATGGCTGGAGAGAAACGAGTATTCAGGGAAAAAGAAAGGGAATGTTTTGAGAGGGTTGGAGTGGGAGTTTTGGAGAAGTGGAAAGCGAAATGGAGAATACATCTTGACGAGATGTAATACAGACGAGAGGCTCAAGGCTGGAAATAAATATCTGGGAAGAGGTCAAGTGCTGATCAAATCTTTATTGTTGTGCCAACATCGAAAACTAAAAAATTGTAGTATGTTTAGAGTCTTTTTCGACTATAGGTTAGAGTAAATATGTTGGCGGCTTGATGAAATGTAATATTAGTTTCCTGTCGCTCAGACGGTAACATTCCAGACATCTATGAATCTTATAGATCTAACAGTATTTTAACTACTCAATTTAAAAACATTTTTTGAAAATTTTTAAAATTATAATGGAAAAATAACGTTTTCTGAACTTCTTATTTTATTTATTTTATATCTCTAAGAAACTAAAAAACCATTCTGATCTGTATCCCTTTTGCTGTTGCTCTCGCAGCACCCATATACTTAGCTCCCGCAGCTACCATCCAAAAATATTCCAAAATATTCCATCTCCAAAATATTTTTTACATTCGACGTACTCTAGTGGAAACTGTCGCCATTCTGAAGCTTCGAACGCGAAACGCGAAAACATTAATTAGATTAAAATGCCCACAAATCATGCTGGAACGGCACCCAAATGACAGTATCCGGATTCCGCTGCAAGTAAGCTCGGTAAGCTCACACATTATTCACGCGCCTCGTAGCACACAATTTCCCGGCGATTTCCCAAAATGCAAATCGGGCCAGCCAAGAACAACACAGAATAAACAACGGAGTGCAAAAAATCGGGACCGTGGTAATTTAAAAAGCTGTGCACTGGGAAAACGCAAAAGAATCCGTTCGGAAATAGCAAACAATAACAAAAACAACTGCCGCCGCCGGAGTTAGCCCGAAACAATTACAAAACTATAAGCCTTGAAGGGACTTGCGCCGCAAATAAACCAAAAATGGAAATCTGGCAGAAGCTAACACGGACGCCGCCACTCCTTCCCTGGAGATGGCCACACAAATTTTCCGTTATCAGCTCAGGGATCGGATTGGGTGTTCCTCGAAATAACTGAAGCTTAGTCGGACTCAGGCTCCGCCTCCTCTCGGAGATGTGCGAAGGCTGTGGTGGATCGCGGGTGGCAAAGCCATTCCAACATGAAAAAGTCTCTGTCCCGAATTAATTTAGGAAAAACCGAGAAAAACGGTGCCTGGCTTGAGTAGGGCTCGAGGCGAGGAATCGAAAACACAAAGCTCATGATAATTAAAACATAATTCCCTCTTTCGTATGGTAACAATGGAGGACCTCATTTTCACCCGAAGCAAGACGAGACGTCGCCAAATCGCAAATGACTTTGACTTCTTGCCAGTAATTAAGGTTGCACCGATTTTTTAATCATCAGAGTGACTTAATCAATGAGGGGATGTTATAAGGATAAATGGATAATGTAGTTGAACATACATGGTATTATACAAGTGGTATACTGTATGTATTAGTACACTAAAGGACTCCCATCACAACATGTGCTGGGATGAATGGATTTGAATTTAATTGAGTGAGTTCCAAGCTCACAATAAGGTAAATTTGTATGCATTCGGATTTCATTATATTAAAATCATGCAAACATCCGTGAAACCTCTCTCAAATGAGTTGAAATTAACGAATAAATTTTGTTTGAATGAGAAATTGTATAGTTTACTTGCGAAATAAGTTCAATAACAAGAAAGATGGTTTTTGCATGCCACTTTTTGAGTACGACATGCGTCTATTCCCCTTAAACCAGGGTGAATTCGTAAAATAATTTACTTAACCATATCGCCAAAAAAAAGGAGATTATTTGTAATATTGATCATAGTTAAATTATCGATCGGCCATACTCGATCGGATACTGTCCATCCTCCCTTAGTACCCAACTAGGAACCACAAATGCCAACGAACGTTTGCATTGTGGTGTACTTTCCTTAACTGACGGCGGAAAGGATTCATCTTCCTCCAAAAAACAACAAAGCCTAAGTCCTCGCACCCCTGTTTAGCGCATTCAATAAATAAAAAGGGCAATTTCACTTTCAGCTCAACACTTGTTCCAGAAGCGCTTACACTCCTTTCAGTAGCTAAAGCGATACTGAAGCCTCCTCGGGAAGGGCGAATTTTCCGGCCCCTTTGTTTTTGGCCGCCTTTGTTGTAAGGACGCCGCAGAATGCTTTAATCATGGCTCGTAAATCTTTGATGTTTCATTTGTGCCAAAAACGTTAAGCGATTTTTAAAACGGCCACGGCCTGGTTAAGCCACAGCACTTCGAGCCGCACCATAAATTATGGGATCAGACTGCGGCAATTTCTTGTGTTACATTACATTAGAGCGGCCTCCAAACGAAATTGGAAATTGAGAAAAAAAAATCCAATAGAAGACATACATACGTATCTCCTCGGTGAAATTCAGCATTTTCCTTTGCAGTTTACCAAGTCGAGTCCAAATTCAATTTTTTACAAACAAAAAATAGACAAGTTTTCCCTGATTTCCTCCTCCCTCGGCAAAAAAATAAAAAAGCGCAGCTCAGAGCTGAAGCGGAGAAACACGAAATGGAAAACGCTGCGTGGAGCTGCAAGTATCTAGAATAAATTGAATATAAATACGAAATCAAATCGAATTCGATGCTCCACTCGAGACTCTCTGATTTGCAATAGTTGATTGAAAAGGATTACGGCGAGTAGTTTGGTTTGACTTGGTCCTGTCTTCCGCCCACTGACCGAAAAGTGGAATTATGGTAATTCTGATCTTTAGTAATTGGCTCTCGGGGAGGTCGAAATAAAATCAAGGCAGAAACCTTTGCAGGACTCTCTGTTTCAGGCTCTCCGCTGGGGAGCCGAGAGCTCTTCAATTGCATTCCAATTAACTGCATTCCGGCAACAGTAAAAGCTTTCTCCCCCACTAATTTTCACTTTGGGCCACCCCCTCCCGGTGTATGCGCTTAATGGGCCGCCCGCAAGTGTCGCTTACGCTTTAGAGGTTTCCGATTTCCGCAGCAATGAAAGTGCGGGCAGTTCCATCGCAAGTACTTTAATCGCTTTCGTCCTTCGAGCTCTAAGGATGCAACACTTTGAAATACCCTGTTATAATACTGTTAAATTATACTGCTTTATGTTATTTATTTTTGTTAAAATAACACGGACAATATTAAAATTAGGTTTTGGTTAAATAAAGTCTGGTAAAGTCTGGAGCTTTATAAGTTTGGAAGTCTCTAGATGTAATAAAAACAAAGCCCTAAAATAATGACTTAAGATGTGCGACTTTTATAGATTTTTAGATAGCAAAAATATAAATGCATTTCTCGCTATTTTACAACTTCACATACAGATCCTTTGGCAGAAGCGCCATTTACGTTGACCTCAGAGTTGAAACCGCCTCTTCGGCCCTTTGTCCGAGACAAATGTGAAAATTGTTTTGCCGGCTTTTGGCTTTCAGCCTTCTCGAACGGCTGTCAAACGCACTTGCTGGACGGCTTTCGGTTGCAGAGCTGGAAGGCCGCCAGAAGTTTTTTTTTGGTTCCAATTTTTGTATCCTTCAACCAGATTTGTAAAGTTACGCTATCGGCTACAACTCCGGGCACAAAAGTTACAAATGCAAGCCGGAGCAAAGTTGGTCCAACTATTTGACTGATTAGACGTCCGCCAAGGGGGACAGTTTTAACTTTAAACTTTCCCCGAAACCAATCAACCGTTTTAAATCACAAAAAAAATCCAAAAAGAAAAATCCATTCAAGTGCACTTTTTACTGTTCTAGAAACCAGAGCCGAATGTTATTGCAACCAGCTAGTTTTTCTGGCACTTGTTTCAATTCCAATCAATAGATTATATGATATGTAGAAGAAACAAGTGAAACAGTGAAGAAATAAAAATCAAGATGAATGAATTATCTAATGAATTATTAATAAAAAATTAATGAAAATCTCAAGAATCTTAAAAATTAATTTTGATGTTTCCGGATTAAGTTTTAATACACCCTTTGAGGTACAATTTTAAATAAATAACTAAGTACATAACAATTATGTAAATATATCACCAAAAAGCATTCTACAGAAGATACAAAACAGTCTTGAATGATAGTTGTCTTGTTTAAAGTTTTTCATTATCTACCATTTAGAATTTTCTCTTCTTTATTGAGCTGAGCGGCATTTAAAAATCAATAAAGTTCCCATCCAGGAAAAGTAGGCATTACGAAGGCTCAGTATCCCGGAAAACCCATGCTGGCACTTTCCGAGTTTTTCGGACAGCATCAGAATGCAATGGCCTTGGAGCAGCAGGGTTTCGGAATAACTCAGAACCTACGCACCCTGGATAACCACTCATCAGCGGGGGCATTCGAGAAGTCTTGGATAATCCTTTTCCAGCATCTACCGCGATTGGCCTCTCACCGCAAAGCACTCGCTGATATACTGGATAGACTTGGTTATACGACACCGTAGAACCCCGGAGCTAAGCACTTGCAGTCTCCTGTGGTCCAATGAGCTACTTGCATTGGTTGGATAGTGTTACATTTTTTAGGAAGAATTATACTTCGTACCTTAAGGGGTTACTTAATAAAAGGAACAAAAATCGAAAAAACTAAAAAAAAGCCAATACAATATCTGTTCAAATCAGGGACCGTAACACAGTGGTTGGCCTTGTATGGAGCCGCGGCCAAAAATACTTCTAGTTGAGGTAGGGACTTGAAACTTGGCACAAAATATTTTTAATTTTATTCTAAAATAATATGTTAAAATCAGCCAGATCGGACAACTATATCATATAGCTGCCATATAACTGATTAATCGGAAATGCTATAGCTTCGGTGTTATTAGAGTTAGATAGTTCCAATTTTGTCTGAATTCTATTCTTGGCAAAATAACACGACAAACCAAATATCGTAAGGATCGGCCGACTATATCCTATAGTTGCCACATAACTGAAAAAACGGAAATGACCCAACTTTCGTGTTTTTGAAGATAGATAGTTGGAACTTCGTACAGATTCTATTTTTGGTTAGTTGATCCAACCTACAAAATTTCATAACGATCGGAAGACTATATCTTATAGCTGCCATATAACTGAACGATCGGAAATGGTATTTGGTAGAAATATCAACCTTAGTATTTATGAAGATGGAAGCTTGGTAATTTGTTCTAGATTTTTTATTGTAATTAATTGGTTTTATTAGGATATTCTCATAAGGATCGGCCAACTATATCCGATGTTTGCGATATACATCCGGTTTTAATGGACGAATATGACGAACAGAACAAAACACAAAATATGCACGAAAACAACAAAACACAAAATTTGATCGAACACAAAAAAGGAAATAAGTCGAAAATTTGCCAAAAGTTACAGCTGAAATTTAAAACAAAGTCTAAGAAAACATTCACTAGTATTAATAAATCAGTTTCACTAAAGGGAATGACAGGTATCACAACTTTTTCTTAATTCTATGTATGTATGTATGTATGTATATACAAAAATTCGCCACTGGACACTAATTGAAACACAATCTTTAAATAATAACACAATACAAATGACATAAAAATTATAAAAGAAAAACTAAATTATAAAAAAAAAAAAAAAAATAAAATAAAAACTATTAGTAAATGAACAAAAAGTTTTGGAAAGGTAAACACAAGAATGAAAAACGAAGACAGAGCAACAGTATAACAAGTAAATAAACGGCAAAACTGACCCTGAAAAAGATAATATGGTGTTAGTATTTTTACGATATTAGGCAAATAGGCAAATTTTGGCAGAAAATTTTTACACATTTGTTACCTTTGGATACCGACAAACACATTGGTATATAAACGAATTGTGGAATTTTGTGGGATCACTACTAAAACTTCAGCTAAACATGAAAAGGACGCCCAAAATATAGGCAAAAAACATGTATTAGTTCACAATAATATAATAATAACAATAAGTATTATTAATATATCAAATTATATCTCATTTTATAGAAAATACCTTTAACTTCAAAATCTATTAGAAATAATTTTAATTTGAACACGTAAATATGGATACGACCACTTCAAAGTTCGGTTTAGTTGTGAAATATTCGAATTGCGCGCAGCTGCGCTTTACAAATGAGCAACTGTTCACATCTTCAAATATATTTTTAGAAAATCCCGTTAGATTTCTATAAAAATCGGGTTTGCCACCAAGAAGCTTGGACATTTTAGAGGCGATTTTTTTACTTTTCGTACATTTTTGCCGTAATCAGTTTTTTTATTTTTGGCCTATGGGAGCAACCACTGCACTTAGGAAATTTGACCACTTTTTCTGGCCAAAAACCATTTTTTGAAAGTGAAAGAATTTAAATAATTTTAACTGCATATAATTCACAATAGATTTATTTTTAATGTTGCGTACCAGAAATTTCCATAGATGGAGCCACTGCGAAGAAATCAGCTGATAAAAACAGCTGTTGATGTTAACATTTACATGAGCTTAGAATTTACGATAATTTGGTGCGATTTTAAAAACGCGAATACTGAAAATTTTATGGACAAAATCAAAAATTTTGAAATGAATACTTTTCAATGTGGTTCGTATTATGTGTTTGTGTAGGTGAAGTGTCCAAAAACTTGTGTTGTCTTTTTAATAAAGTGAAAATGTAAGTAGTCTAGCAAAAGAAATTTTTAGAAATAAATCACATTTTTAAAAAGAGATTTAAACTAAATGCGACCGAGTTTGACCTTGTAATTTGGTCCATGTAGTAGATTGTTTAATTTTCTTCATATGAGTGAAATATGAAAGTGCACTTTTATGCACTTTCGAAGAAATTCAAAATTTAAGGAGTCAACCTCAAAGTCTTGAATGTGAATCTGTTAGCTGTGAGACTAGTGCAAAACCGATTTAAATTTAAAAAAAATAACAGATTTTTAATAAAAAAAAAAAAAAAAAACACACCTACTTTTTTAAAAGAAGACTATGGCTTTATAAAACACTAAAAAAGAACAAGCATGTTATGTTAGCATGTTATTTTTAAATAGGGCGCGGTGCCACGCCCACAATTTTTTCAAACCTGAGTTCTTTTGACCATATAAACTCAAATCAAAAATCAAAATCTAAATATCTTGCTTAGTTTTTGAGTTAGAATGTGTTTCTTAAAAAGTGGGCGGTTCCACGCCCACATTTTTTTAAATCTTAAATCTATTGACCATGTGAACTCAAATCAAAAATCAGAACTTAAATATCTTGTTTCGTTCTTGAGATACTATTTTTGGCCAGAAAAAGTGGTCAAATTTCCTATAGTGCACTGTGCGTAATCATTATGAGTTTTATTTAAAAAATCACAAAACAATCATTATTCTCTGAGCGAAAAAATAAAAATCAGAAATAATAATTATTTTATGATCGAAAAAAAACTCATGCATAATCATTATTCTTGATTTTTATTTTTTTTTTTTTTGCTCAAAAATATCGCTTAATTCATGATTTCGCGCTAGATATTCGATTTTTTTTTTATATTAATATATATTATTATATATCATTATTTATTAATAATGATATAAATTAATAATAATAATCATTATTTTTGATTTTTATTTATTGATCATAGAATAATGATTAAATATTTACGGTCCCTGGTTCAAATCTTTGCTAAAACGAACGAATAAAATAAACAAGTTCGGGCCAATAAGTTAGATTTTATTTTTAGAAAATATGAGAAAGCTATTAAAAAAATACCCATCATAATTGATATACATAAGTTTAATGCCATTACCTTCAACATAAAGAACCAAAACTAAACTTGATTAAGTCTATAAAGCTGAGGGGTTCTTATCAGGAACAATTTTTATCAGCATGATATGAAATATGTTTGAGTACCTCAGACGACAATGAACTGGCTTATTTTAGATGGGCAACCGTCGCGATCAGATGGCAGCGTTTCATTTCTCGGCCTGGTTTTTGGCTATAATTTCCACCGTCAATGGAGCCAATATTCTCGGATTGTTCACTGGTCTGAGTCCATCCCATTTAATCATCCAGCTGTCGATGGCTCGGATCTTAGCAGAGCGAGGACATAATATGACAGTAGTGACCGTTCTGGAGCCGCCTTTCAGATACAAGGACATCAACTACGTCCTGGTTCCACTCGGAAAGGAAGAGCTTCAGGGGTTCAGCGCACTTATTGGAGACATTGCCAAGAAGGACAACCGCAACGTTGTTGGATTTTTAAGTGGAATTTTCAGTGCATCCACCCAACTTTCCTCTAAGCTGAGTAGCGTCGTCAAACATCCGCTATATAAGGACCTGTATGAGAACCAGAGTAACAAATTCGATCTGGTTATTTTAGGATACTTTATAAACAGCTTCCAAATGGCATTGGCCCATAAGCTGAAGGTGCCCCAAGTATTGGCCATATCCAACCCACCCAGCTATATTAGTCACAAGCTCGGAAACCCCGCGGAGGTATCCTATGTGCCATGTACCTACATGGTTGATGTGCATGGGATTAGAAACCGTTTTCTAAACCTATTTTACTTCTTGGCAGAGAAGATATTTTGGTATTCATTGGAATATTACAACGAAATAACCTACAGGTGAGTGATAAAGTCTCATTTCATTAACGAAAGCGTCTGTTCTTTAGGCAGACATACGGTGATGACCCTGATCTTCCGAGATACGGCGACTTGGATAAAAACATTTCCCTTATCTTCTTCGCATCCCATGGAGTAAGTGAGCGAGCTATCCGCCCCAATCTTCCCACTGTCATTGAAATCGGTGGAATTCAGATCAAGGAGACCCCGGATCCACTGCCTCAGAACTTGGAAAGCTTTCTCAAGAACGCCACGGATGGAGCCATTCTCCTCAGCCTGGGCACCAACATTAAGCGCTCACATTTGAACCAAGAAACAGTGCGGTCCATGTTCAATGTCCTCTCTCAACTAAACCAAAAGGTGATTTGGAAGTGGGATGACCTCGACAACCTGCCGGGCGAGTCGGACAACATTCTCTACGCCCCCTGGCTCCCCCAAGGCGACATCCTGGCTCACCCTAAAATCAAGTTGTTCATCACCCACGCGGGGAAAGGAGGAATTACGGAGGCTCAGTATCACGGAAAACCTATGCTGGCACTTCCCGTGTTTTTTGACCAGCCCCAGAATGCAAAAGCCATGGAGCAGCAGGGCTTTGGGATAACTCAGAGCCTACTCACCCTAGATGAACACTCCTTCGCCGAGGGCATTCGTGAAGTTTTGGGCAATCCAAAGTATGCCCAGGCCGTGAAGTCCTTTTCCAGCATCTACCGCGATCGACCACTGAGCGTGCAGGACACGCTGATATACTGGGTGGACTACGTGATACGACACCGTGGAGCTAAGCACTTGCAGTCTCCGGTGGTCCACATGAGCCTTATAGCTGTCCACAATTTGGATGTCTATGCCATCATTTTGGGGGCTATTTTTGTGATCTGGATTAAATTCAAAACTGTGGTCAGTGGTATAATCCGTAAAGTCAGAAGCAAGTCAATGAAACCGATAAAATCAAAAAAGCCTAAAATAAAAACCAATTAGAGATCAAAAGTATAAAATATTTCATGAAATTTTTAATTTATCATACGCTTTGACACAATAACACACGCTATACACAATAAGTAATTGATTCCTTGCGCTAAAGTCTAATTTCGAAATAGGTATTAGTCTTTTAAGCTTAAACAAAAATGTTTGTGGCCAAGAAATATACAACCTGATGGCAGAAGTGAGAAAAAATAGAAAAACATTTCTACCAATTTATGCCGACACATAAAAGTAACAGTAAACTTAAGACCGAAACAACAACAATGGCTGTAAAAGCCAGTCAGTAGTAAAAAGTAGTTTATTTAAGTAGCACAGCGCGAAAAATGTGTTTTTTTAAAAGGATAGGTCGTAAAGCATTGCGATGTGCTGCCGTCTCTCTCGCCCATCTGCACTCGCTTTTTATGCGGGTATTTGCATATGTGTGTGTTCAGATAGTGTGCGCGTGTGTGTGCTTTTGGGTTCTGTTTGCTTATTTAAGTCGTTTGCAATTTCTGCTTTACTTTTCTTTGCACAGTCAACGCATAAAAAATAACACAGAAATGCAGTCTCCATGCACAGTAAAAATTTACTGTATAAATTCATAAAAAAGGTATGATGGGAAAATACTTAATAAAATGATAAGAATAATATAAATTAAAAGTAAAGTCCATTTACTGCCTTCTTTTGATTATATTTAATATTTTGTTTTTAAAATTACTTTCTTCAGTGTAATGCATTGGCGTGTGTATGTGCGAATTCCCTTTATAACTGAACTAACTTCGCCGGAAACTTTCGCAATTACTAAACTCACACACCCTCACTCACTCAGGAAGACACAAACACACGTAAATTGTACAGTTTAATTTGGTTAGAGCGGGACGGCATAATGCTAGCCTTAAACAGCTGACAGCCCAGATCAAGATGGCCGTTCGCAGAGCTCTGCTCTTCACTGTCTTTTTATACCCGGTACTCGTAGAGTACAAGGGCTTATCTACACCTACAAATCAAAATTCAGCCAAATTGGACCATTTTTAGAGGAGTTATCGACTTTTTTTTCTGCTTCCCTACTGAATCGTAGGGTCAAGAGTTTTGAGGTTAAGTTAAGTGTTATTGAAACAGTACCGGGTATAATATAGTCGGGAAGCTCGACTATAACCGTCCTTTCTGTTTTGCATTGTCAAGCTGGAAGAGCGCCGAGGGACAGGGACTCGGGGGAAGGGAAAGACATGCGGAAGGATATAGGAGCAGGTTGGCCCCGGGCGTATTGTGCCCACTAAAATGCTATTTTTCACTCTATTCGAGCGGAAGCTGAGCGACAGCAGCAAGCACAAAAAAAGCAGCGACACCAGCTCAGCAGAAGGAGAGAGCCGCCACTACGGAATCAAAAGCATCCACCGGATGTTTAGCATACACTGGGGAAAAACAATGCATTATTTAAATGTGCCTAACTAAAGTTTAACTATTTGACTTACAATTAATATTGAAGCTAAATAAATATTATTAAATAAACAGAACAAAGGATATGAGATAATAATATAACAACCAGCAAAAAGTACGCATCAGAGTTTGTCAAGCTAATTTTCCAAAGACAACGGTACGTATACGAAATATTTTTACATTTCAATACATACATACATTTTTTTTTTATTAAGAAAAAAATATGTTTTCAAAATTGAAATGAACCCTACTATTATATGTTACATATTTACAGTATTTTGAATTTATCTATCGGGAAGATCGAGAATATGGTATCTTTTCAGTCTTCTTACTGTTAAGCTATTGTCCACTAGATTTAAGGCTAAATTATTTTAAAATCACAAACCACTCTGGAAAACAAAATCCGTCACTACAAAGCCATACTAAAGCCCGTCTGGACCTATGCGATACAGCTCTGGGGAACTGCTAGCAACTCGAATATTGAAATTCTTCAACGTTACCAATCCAAAACGCTGAGACAAATTGTCAATGCTCCATTGTACGTAACTAATGCAAACATTCATAAAGATCTCAACATCCCAACCATAAAAGAATAAATAAATAAAATTAGTAAGAAATACATCGACAGACTCCACAATACATACATTTATGTTTATTTTTATCTTCTTATTAAAATCTTATTTTTTGTGTTATTTGGGTAAATGTATATGTGTGGTCCCACCCAGCAAATATTCTTGCAGAGCCTTTCCCGACATCTTTCAACTAAAATCATTCACAATATCAGAAATAATAAAGAAACAGTTATTTTAATAAAATTTGTATTCTGTTGAATTATTCCAGAAAGAAGGTAACAGGTGCAAGGGTAACATTTTCAGACACTTCTGTGAATGGTTACAAAAAGATTTCATTGGTATCATTTGTGGAAGAGTTCATATACATGAATATAGAAAGATTGCTTTGAAAACATTTCTAAAAGATTTCATTTAAGTGATTAAAGAAAGTTTTTATCCCACAGAGCTTTTATTTACCTTTTCTATGAAATCTTTCTTTTGAAATCTTTCTATGAAATCTTGCAGTAATGTTTAATGAAATTGTTCAAAGTTTCTTGACGGGTAGGTATGTATGTATATAAATAGTCATCTAAACTATTAAAAACTTATTAATGGTAAGGGTATATATACATACTAAGTTACCTATATTTACCAACACGCAGCGCTTTAAAATATTATAATAGAATTTAAGACTTTTAGACTGCATGCTTTTGCAAAAAATTCCATTAATTAAATACAAAATTAGATTTTCTGTTTTTTGACAGAAGGTGTCAATAGGAATGCATTTTTTCTTTCTGATATAAGGGCATCGGGTTTCTCCCAGTACAGCACGTTGGTGTTTCCCGCAATCACCAAAAAGCGACGACAACAAGTGCACACCCAACATAGTGGCACAAAGGGGAGGCGGAAATGGGGGTGAAAAAGTGCAGAAGGGCGGAAGGACAGAAGGGAATCCGACCGTCGTTGAGGCGACAACAATTGTGCATTTGAATGCCTTTCGGGGCTCGTGCAAGACAGCATATTTCGCCGTGGGATGCTGTTTGGCCTTCCACCAAAAAAAAAAAGGAGAAAAGGAAAGTTCGAAAGCAAAACTACAGCAAACAAAAGACACACAAGAAACCCGAAACACATAAAAATGTCAACACATCCATCCATACCTCCGAGATTTCGGAATTCCGTGAATTCGTGAGCTCAAAATGGCTGGTCTTGTTTCGTGAAACCGAAACTGCTAGGGATAACTGGGTTATGAAGTTAAGGATCTTGACAGGGTCTATTAACTCTTCAGAAAGCCAATTTCAGTAATCTATAATTATTTTAATTGCATTTGTTTGTATATCATTTCCAACAACATAGCCACGCCTTGTTTCAATTCGTGGTTGGGCTAATTTTAAGAGTTTTTGTTGCCTAATTAATAATCCAGGCACCTGGCCAGGCCAAAGGACGAGGCCCCGAGGACATGCACGTAGGGCACATAAAGAAAATGCGAAAGTTATTAAAAACAAACACTGGCAAGGAGAAAGCTCGGCGAGAAAAAACTACGCACACGCGCCCTTTTTACGGCTGGCCATTTAGAGGAGAATAAAACGAAGGACGCAGGATGCAGGACGCAGGACTCGCAAGGCTTGCACACTTTTTGGCCAGCGGCCAGAGTACACATCGATGGGATGTAATCTCTGAAAGCCGTTGGAGGAGTTTGCAGATTGACAAGGGTTAAAAGCTCTGTTTAGGAATGGGAATGTGGCAGGCTCATGGGCGTAGCATTAATATAATTTACAGGACCTCTCTGTTTTTTATTCCTATACATCTATTGGTCTCTTGTTATATTGCTATATTAATTATTTGAATATTTTAAACACTTTCCATATTTATCTAACAATAAATATATTACTATTTTCTTTTTATTGTATACTCCCTTTTCTTCTCTCAAAAAACCATTTCACTTTTTAAAACATATTTTTTTCTAAATAATGTTTATAAAATCCTTTTAATTCTTATAACCACCTGACGACGTCCCTGTCCTGCATCATGTGCTTGCCTGTCTAGTTCCTAACAGGAAAAGCATTTGAAATAAAAGGCCCCGAGGTGGAAGAAAAAGCTGCGATTGCTGCGCGCATTTGAGATGCACTCGCATCCGTTGGTCTGGAATCTCCCACGGCACCCAGCCACCCCCTTTCTCCCGAAAATCCTTCCCCACCGCCCCTGGAATGCCCACAGCCTGCCAAGTCATGTTTGCATGACGAAGTTTTCCTCAAACCATTTGGGCTAATATTTTAAGTTGGTTCAAGCTCCCAGCTTCCAGCTCCCAGTGATTTGTAGCCTTTGATGACTTGGCGGGTTAAGCGAGCTCGGAGCTGGATGCTGGGAAAAGTTGCAGCCTCAGATGCCGCATTGGGTAGTGGGAAATTAGCGCTAATCTTTGTAATTCTAACAGTATTAAGGACTGCTCCCAAGTGGCCACGAAAAGGGGAAAATCTCAGCTGAAGTAAAGGAGGAGCCAATTTCCGGCATTTCAACTCTGCTCTATTTTTCCTTGGCGTCTTTAAATGTATTAATTAAGTATATGATGTAGTATGAGATGAGAGGATAAGATGTAGTAACATCTCACGTTCTTTTATTTGGAAAATTAATATAAAGAACAGTTGAAGTTGGGAAAGTCCTTTTATTCGGATTATCATGAGAGACGCTTTAAAGTGTAGTTTGCCAGTTTATACTTTTTTGGAATTGTCTGTTTTTATAAACTACATAATAGTGACTATATTTGAGTATATCACTGAATACGGCAGTCCACGTGGGTGATACATGACACTTAATGCTTCATGCTAAAAAGCTAACATAAGTCTCATTATTTTTGTCAAAAGTGTGCAACGCAGAAAAAGACATGTCCGACCCCATAAAGTATATATTTTTGATCAGGATTGCCTCCTGAGTTGATATAAGCATGAAGATAAAAGGTTTGAACTTTCTTCAAGTCACTCAATATGCTTAATTTACATAAAGTCTATGTTCTCAAAACTTTATCTTTAAAATCAGAAAAACAATTATTTTACTTAATTTGATTGGATACTTTTGGTATTGTATTGGTACTTTAAAATTTCAACATGGGGAATATATAATCTTTTTATAACCATAAATTGTGGGGTATAAAATTCCAAATTACCCAATTTTCAGAAAAACAAGATTGCCAGAACATAATTCAAAGATCAGATTTTCAATCGCCTTGTGGCGATGTAGGGCTTTAACGGAGGACTGAGTTGGCCGGGGCCCGCACCGAATTTTCCTCCCCCGATTTTTGGCAGGCGGCACATGGGGCCAAGCTCCTAGCTTGAAGTCCTGACTGGTCACTTCTGGACCAACAATACGTTCGGCTCATGGACGCTTAACTCTTTGGTGAGCTGTGTTCACAAAAGAGTACCCATTTTCTTTGAAGGTGTCTGGGTTCTTGAATTGTTAAGATTTCCTAAAGATGAATACAATAGCCAACATTAACATCTTAGTAAAGCAGTATAAAATTAGTTTTGAATATAATGTATTATACCCTAACAATCAATGAGTAACATTGAATGAATTTAATGGTTTTGCTTAAAATATAAATTCTAAAGGTATGAAACTTTCCAAAATGGTAGGTATAAGGACGTTGAATTGAACTGAATTGAATCCGAACTGGTTGGTGTTCATTAATTTGGGCTCGTGTTCCATTTGGTGCGTGTCCTTGTCGGGGAGTAATGGAAAAGGTTTTGGCGTCAGCTGGCTAAACACACAGAAATGGTGAATGGAGTCACAAAACAGAAGAAAACATTGTGCAACCCGAACGGCAAGAACAGCCAGCACACACTGGCCGAGAAGCCCAAAAGCCAGACGTATATTTTGGCTCAAGTTAATTTGGGAGTGGGCAAGTTTCCAGGAGCAAAGGACTCTGGTCAGTGTCGCACACAAAGTTGCCAAGTTGAACTCCGCCCAGATACGGTCGCCCGACTTCTGGCCAAGAAAACACGAAAGTTGATCCACAACTTTACCTCATCGAGGTGGTGCAACAAAGAATTCTTTCCGCCCCGCCCCAGTCTATTACACAAAAAAAAAATTTGTTACAAAAGTTTAGTGAAGTTTTTTTTTAAATTTGTTACAAAAGCAACTACATTTCAATGTTAAATTTGATTAAAATTTAATACATTTATAAATGATTCCAAAGATCTCTGATACATTGTCCAAGTGTATGCTGCCTCCTTCTCCATAGACAATAACTAATTTTCGCCAGGCACACGTCAAAAGTTGCTGCAACTCCGCTTTTAGTTCCGTTCGAGCTCCTCGAACTTTTTACGTCAACTTTGTGCCAGTTATGTGTATTGACTCCAGTTTGAGAGCCACTTCGCAGGCTCCTTCCGTGTCCTGCCTCCTGGATTTTCATTCCGACCCTCCTCCATCCCCCATCGTGTGTGGTGGTGGCCACTGCCACTTCTTGACTTCCTTGGCAAATCTTAAACTTTTGCCAATTGCACATTCTTTATACAAAGTCAGGCTGTGAATGGGGCGTATACGTAATTAGTTGGGGTTGGACCCAGAAAGTTGAGAACTACCACAATGTAGTAATCCCAACAGTTATTGCAACAAGAATTTTATTGAATATATACAAACTTTTTAATAAATATTTTAATAGCTTTATGCACCTTTATATATGTATGTAGGTTCTTGAGTATCTTCTTAAGACGTTTCATGGATTCCATGGCGTTCAAAATAAAATTGTTTTACTTTTTTTCTTTTATGAGTTTCTAAAAGATCTCTGGAAAACTAACGTTGGTCCGAGTAATTCTTTCAAGATGGAATCTATAAAAACTTTAAACGAGTATTTTTTTAAAATTAGTTCTGACGTTTCCTCGAAGTAATGAACTGATGAAATTTTAGCGCGGTCTTTCAGATGCAGTTCACTAGTAACTTAACAAAGGATGTTTTTATTTAATTAAGAACATACACCTGCTAATTATTTTCCGTCCAATTTCGGGGTTAAAATCTTAGCTAGATGACGTCAAAATTATATGCATAAAAAAACAAAAAGTTGAAAAGGAAGAGAACAGTCCCGGGAATCATTTATTTACCAAACTCAAGATTCATTCTCAATTCTGATGATTTTATTAGATGTTCTGTTAACGCGCACAATTTTTCACTCATAAAATTAAAAATTGAAAACATACCCTTCATTCCTTTGCACGCAGTATGTTACTCGGATCGGTTGACTATATTCTATAGCTACCATATGACATAATTTTCGTGTTTTTAGAGTTGGAATTTTTTATGAATCCCATTTTGAACAAAATAATACTACTTATCAAATTTCATAAGGATCCACCGACTATATTCTATATAATAGAATATATTATTATAACTGAACAATCGGAAATGTCACGTCATGGTATTTTAAAATATAAGAGCTAGGGAATTTTTTTTAAATTTTTTTTTCTAATAAATTGGTTTTATTATGAAATTCTCATAAAGATATATATCCGATCTTAGCTGAAAGCCTTTTTTCGGCTTTTCTTTTTTGTTTTTGGTAAAATTAATTTATTTTATTATATTGTAATAGTATTGTAAAAAACCAAACAAAAAAGCGATATTAGTTTTTACAACCCGGCACAATGTAAACTACTTTTATTCTAGGAAACACGAAAAATGATACAAAAGCACTTATTAAAGACATCACATTTAACAAATATTCCAATAAAGACTTCAATTTTACTTACTTCCGCTAATATTTTTCATTTCCAAAATAGTTAAGCAGAACTTTGGATTTCTTAGCTTAAAATGTTCTATTATCTAGCGCGCCAAAGTTCACTTTTAAAGTTTAAATTAATATATGTCCTTACAACAGTAAAAAGGCCCAACTAAAAATCAATTTAAAATAGTATGGAAAAGGTCCTTTTTTTGGCGCCCGTCAAATGTAAAATTTTCGAAAACCTCCACACGAACTGGCAAAGGTCAAAAACAAGAAAATCTCAGTTCAAATGAGGCTGGCCCTTAGATGAGTTACATTTAGCAAAGGGCCAAGTTAATAGTCTACCTAAACAGCCATCAATCAACCACCAGTCCCGCCCCCTCCATCGCCGCCGACTCGACCCTTCAATCATGTTTGGACCTTGTTCGAACGGCTGTCGACAGTCCGCCCACAAATTTCATTCAATTTGCAAAAACACAAGACCGAAGCCCCGGAGCCCCTTTCCCTGGACAGCTCATTGTGGGTTTTTCAAAGGTGAGACGGGGCCAAACGGATGAACATGACCGAAGTTGTCCTGTTCCCGGCCGAACAACGAGCGCCGAATAAGAAAAGCACCATTTTCGTGTTTTTTCAAAGTCTTCAATCAAAATGCGTCGGCAAACTTTTAATGCATGTGCTGCTTTTAAAAATAAAAGGAAAATAAACTATACGGGAGGAAGTTTTTAAAAGTACGGACTGAGGAGCGGTGGAGCGCAAGGGCGGAAGGGCGTGGCAAGATGTTTCCAGCCGCACAATTTGATAAATGATGTGTCGAAAATAAATGATTATGCTTTCAGAGGACTTCCCGCAAAAGTTTTTGTTTTAGATTCTGATACTTTGCAATTTTTTGTGATGGCTTGGGGTTTCTTTTATTTCGATAACACCCTCGAAGTTGATGTAACACAAGTTCATCTATTCGCATGCCTCATTTGCCTATTGATTTTGTTTTCTCTTCAGTTGTTTTGTTATTTTGGACTTTTGACGGTTTTGTGGATGGAAATGGGGTGGCTAATGGACATTTGTTTGCATCATTTTCCAATTACTCATCAGGACGTTACTTTCCTACAAATTTTCTAACATTTCCCCAAAAAAAAGTTACAACTGAAACACGCATCCATTCTTATGCAAACCACTTTTACTGGACTGAGTGTCAACGCTATTATGAGGAAATTTGTAACACAGGTAATCGACGCCATCGCCAAAACTATTCAGCCGCCTGATCCTTTGCGGCTTCTCCTGCAGCCGCTGGCTTGTGCGACTTATCCCCCGATCCCTCTGCCACCAGAGAGGCCGACGAGGTTGACGCCCGCAGGACAACGCTGCTGTCGCTGCTCTCACTGCTGGAGTCGCCCACATTGAGGTCGCTGATCAGAGCTTCTGCGGGCGGAGGAGCAGTAACGGTGGCCGGAACGGGCGGCAGCAAGCCAGGTGTTCCGATACAGATGCGCTTCGAGGGCGGTGGAGCCAATTGCCCCAGCCGGACATTCGAAATGGTTGTGCCCGGGGAAACAGTCTCAAAGGACATTAGCTCACCGAAGTAAACGTGCTGGATGACAGGAAACTTGGACAGGATCTGTAAAGTAGGACCTTAGTAAGTAAATAAATTAGGTAAGACGTAAGACCTTACCTCCTTCTGGTACATTTTGACCAGACCCGCATTGATCTTCACCCAGGACGGCACGTCGGTGATGCTCCACAGTTGGTTGGAGTGCTCGCCAAAGTGTCCAGTCTTTACCTTGCAAATGTAGTCGATGCAGCCAATGAACATAAACTGATCCTTGTAGTCGCTGATAACTTGCTCGTCCACGAATTTGGAAGGATCGAAGGGGCTGTTAACTGCAGAGGATCGAAAATAGAAAAGGAAATCTTTAGAGCTGCGACCTAAACTTGCCAGCTAGCTGCGCACTGCCCCAAATAAAGGGAACAAACTGAAAGTCGTCCAGTGACCAAACTCCTTGGCTTCCGGCTGGTTCCATGTTGTAGGTTCGCTGCAGCTGCCTGGCAAAGTCCAAGTACCGATTGAAGAGCCTCAGGGCGGCACTGACAATGTCCTGTTCCTGCAGAATCTCCGCCTTGAAGAGGGAGCAGAGGAAAAACATGAAGGAGAGCTCGTGTCCAGTGCCGTAGTCTATGCGGGTGGCATTTCCAAACGACTCCAGCAGGTACTGCACCAACTCGCTGTGGTACCGCTGTTTTCCGGGAGTCAGTAGCTGCTCCAGCCAGGCCGGCACCTGCTCCCTCATCGCCTGGGCAAAGTCCCGATAGGCCTTGTTTCCAAAACGCTGCGGCTGATCCAGGGGCGGATGTTGCTCGACCAAGGACCCCAAGGATTCGAAGAGACCCAAAAGCTTCTTGAGCATTTCTGACTCGTACATTTCGTCGGTCGTTTTGATTCCCTGGATCGCCGAACTGGTGCCATTGATGTATCCAATCAGGTCGTGGTAGGCCCGCGATCTTTGCCACAGAGCCAGGTCGCCAATGTTTTGTACTCGCTTCGCAGTTGCCGGCAGTTTACCTAAAGTTCAATTAAATGGGGAAAAAGTTTAATTTTGTTTATTTTATCTTAACATACTACCACGCACCTGCTGGCGGAACATTGGCAGCTGCCATGCCTGTTCCTTTATTTAGTTTTACCGGTTACTCAATTTATTTTTCTCTGGAGTTGCGATTTGTGTTATTTGTTTTCTGTTTTTGCTACTTCTCTTTCATTCTGCGCATTTCTCGTTTTCCAACATTTCGCCACTTTCTGCGTTTACCAGCTCTTGAGGGTACAAAACTCCGGCAACGCTGATCTGATAGCAGTGATAAGCAACGTAAAAATTCTTTCGATTTGCTTTACAATGTTACAAGACTTGTTTAATTTAAGTCGCTGTGAAACATATGTATTTTTAATATATTGAAGCCAAAGAGGAGGAAAAATTCGTTTACTTTTTAAAATCTGAAACAAACATTGCCAGACTGAAAATGGAATATTGCATAGTGATATAGAAAGATATTTCAGTTATCTCAATTATTTATATTTTTATTTTGTAAGAAAAAAAGTTTGGATTTATGAAATAAAAATTTACCTACAGGAAATAAAAATAAAATCAATCTTAAAAATGCTTTCTTAAATAAACTTTAAAGTTTAAAAAATTAAGAATAACCTGCTCAAGTGTGACCAGAGAGCAAGAAAACTAAGTCCCGGAGAAAGTTTAACGATGATTCTCCTCAACAATAACAATCATCTCTAGCCAACGACGCCTACGCCGGCAAATTCCTCCAAATAAAAGTTTGGAAATATTTATTCTGCTTTAATTAGAATAAACCTGAGCCACCATGATTGAGACTCTATACAGCTTGCCCTTCCACATTCTGGTGCCGCCAAACATCAAAGTGCGCAAATTCAGCATTCCCATGCCCTCGCCAATGGCCGTTTTCAGTGTGATTTTACTCTCCTACTTCTTGGTAACGGGAGGTGAGTTAAAAAACGAGATGTAGCAATGGTATTACAGATATAATATCCTAATAGGCATTATTTACGACGTGATTGTGGAGCCGCCCAGCGTAGGAGCTACTGTGGACGAGCACGGGCACTCACGTCCTGTAGCCTTTATGCCGTACAGGGTGAACGGGCAGTACATCATGGAAGGACTGGCCAGTAGTTTCCTCTTCACAATTGGCGGCTTGGGATTCATTATCATGGACCAGACACATGCCCCTGGAAAGACAAACCTGAATCGCTTGCTGCTTACCGCTATGGGATTCATTTTCATCCTGGTCTCGTTCTTTACGACCTGGCTGTTTATGCGCATGAAGCTGCCCAGCTACCTGCATCCCTAGAACATCTACTAAATCAGGTTCAGGTTCGCCCTTGGAGGCAAAGAAAGCATTAACTTGACACCGAAACGATCAAATAATCTTTTCGAATAGTTGAGAGTTGTAACTCCAACCATCTACCGATAACAGCCATTTAAAATTACAGACAAATAAAGGCCCAGGCAGCCTTCCATAAAAGTTATTTAAACATTCCCTAGCTCCAAATATTTGTCAAAGAATTAATAATCTTAAAATCAATTAAATGCAAATGAATGTAAATATATTCTTAATCATTAGAGTAAAGTGTAATCGAGAACGAGTAATTGTTAGTTACTTTTCTGAAGGAGCATAAGTATTTTGATTCTCTGGTCAGATTTTCAAAAGGAATTTGTTTTTCTCGTTCTCGAGAGATCAAACCCCAAGAGAGGGGATAAATGGCACACTATTGTTTGGCGTCTTCAGTTCTCAGTTCGACTCGCGCCGTTGAAACGTCTGCTTCGCTTTGGTTCGATCTTCGGCAGCGTGCAAAAACAATTTCCATCGCCTATATAATTAGAATCTATTTCTGTTTATAAATATAAGGCCCACACACATAGGAGGGCCCACAGAAATATTACTAGCTTTAAAAGTAGTTATCCCACCACTTAAGGATTTGGGGCCTAAGGCGCCAAACAGGGAGTTTTTTGACCCACAAGTGATGTAACCAACAGGAACCCCATCCTATCCTCACCTGCTCTCTTTTTGCCAAACCTATTCTGCGTCGCATTTTGTTTACTTTCCGAGGGAAACCAAAACAGAGGCATGTCGAAGAAGTGCAGTGTGCGATCTCTGAGCGACAGTGCTCTGGCCGAGCTAGCCAACCTCCTGGTGTCCACCATCAGCTACGTGCAGTACGCCCCGGACGTCCACCTGGACATCAACATTGTGATGGTCGAACTGAACGAGTACCTGGCCCAGTCTGGGGCCACTTCGAATATCTACCAGGATCTGCTGCGGGTCATTCTCAGCTCGGACTATCTGGACGCCAACATGCGGTTCACCTGCCTCCAGATGTTGCTCAACTGCGGAGTCACCTTCCTGGTCACCGAGGTGTTTCCGTTCAGCTACTACGAGAAGATTTTGCAGGTGAATCGAAATGCTTGACATTTTTTCAGGAAGGGAAGCTGAAAAGTTGCATTTGATTCCAGGTGATAGCTGCCCAGGGAGCAGGACTACGGGTGCTCAACATAAAGGGAATCTGGGTTAAGGAGGAGCACATGCACTACATGTACGAGATCGTGCGGCGGTGCAAGCAGTTGGTCAAGCTGTACGTGCCCTACATAGCCAATGATCAGTTGCTGGAGGAGATTGGCAAGTGGTCGACACGCTTGCAGATACTGGACATTTCCGGGGAGACGGATGTCACCGAGATAGGCATCGATGTCTTGGCCAAGGGCGTGTGCTGCCAATCGCTGACAGTGGTGGATGTGGGAATGCCGGGCGAGGAGAATATCTGTCATTCCGACATTGCCCTAATTCTGGAACACTGTCCCCAAGTGGAAACCCTTTCCACATACTCCTTCGTGGGTGCCGCCCTTAAGTTTATTTACGATAACGTGGACGATCGGTTCAAGTGCCGGCTGAAATATGTTCACGACACAGGAACGGACGAGCCTGGTCTCCACGTCATTATGCAGACATGTCCGAGACTGGAAACCCTTTATCTGGACACCCCCAAAACGGGCTGCTTGAGGGCCCTGCACACCAGAACACTGCGAAAGCTGAAGATCTACAAGTTTGTGGTGGCCGAGCTACTTCCCCTCCTGGAGCGACCCATTGGCAGAAATCTCAGGCATCTGACAATGATCAAGGGAACTGGTAACCTGGAACTGGGCAAGCTGGCCAGGCTCTGCCCGTCGCTGATCGATCTCGACTGCTACATGATCGACAGCCTTTCTTATGGGCAGGCCCATGCCAAGTTTCAGCAGCTGGAGGGCCTCGAGATCCTCAGCAGCGCCATCATGACCAGTTCTCTGAAGGCCTTCCTTTGCAATTCCACAGACCTGAAGCGCCTGGCAGTGGATACGGTGGAGTTTACAGATGAAGATATTATGAGGTAAGGTTCCCCTATTGCAGTCAGGGCCTAAAACTTCCATGTTCTTTTCTCAGCATGTTTGTTCAGCACGATTTTAAAGTTTTGGAGGATATTTGGTTTACTTTGGCACCGGAGCTCACAGTGCAGGCTGTGGAGGTACTTAAATATATTGTGATTAAGCGTTAAAGTGAATATATGCAAAAAAAAATAAATTTATTTTTAGCTTCTGATGGACAGTTGCCCGGAGTTGCAGTCGGTGGGACAATTAACTGGATGGTCCCTAACGCCCGACGACTTGGCGCTAATTCGGGGACTTTTAAAGAGCGGCAATTCGAGCATTGTACTGACACCAAACGGTTTTCTCGCTTGAGTATTTCTATACAATTTAATTTAAGCCAAAACAATTTCCCAATCTCCTAATTATTTATTCCAATAATTTTGTTTCTGTTTTTTCTTTCTAGCGCCTTCAGTAGGCTTGATGCTATCTTCTTACACTCAACAACAACAAGAGCAAACGTTTTTGTAAAGTTAAAGAAATTTTTTGTATTCTAATTTTATTGTGATATAAAAATAAAAATTAAATTTAAATTTTAAACATTTTTGTGTGACCATAGGCAGCTAAAAGTGGAGCTGCCATTCGCTTTTCCGCGTGACGATCTGGCATTTCCGCACAGCTGGGGACGGGAGTTGCCATGGCGCCGCATGTCGCCGACAATAAATATACACACAATTTATTCACTGAAAATCGGCACTAGTACGGAAACTAATCAAGGAGAAATATAGAGAATATTTTTGATTTAATAAGCCAAATGTCATTGACTCAAATCATTGGCAATTTAGAGTCGGCGTCTAGGGTTTCGGGCGCTCCACAACCCTGGCCACGACGTATACCTTTTATGCGCAAAAAGTGAAGAATCAGAGGAAAACGCAGACGGAAACCCTTGAATTTATCCATGAATCTCATTTTGAAGTTAACCGAAAATAGCATTTTAAGGTGATCGCACCTGAAGCTAGCATAAACCGCAACGTGGCAGTGATTTTCGACGATGAAAGCACGCGAAAAATAAAAAGAAAACTTCCGCAGACGTCAGCAAGTAGCGAGCCAATAAGAAAAGAGAATAAATAATCGCGAGGCAGATTCAGATGAAATAAAATGAAATTAAAAAATAAATATTAGCACGAGTAGAGTGATATTTGTGGGCGGCAACGTGTGCCGTTGTCATGCATTTTGTCACACAGCAGCGGGCACAAAATCAGCACCACCAGCCGCAGAAGTCCAACCCCTCGTCGAGCTCCTCGCTGGCCTCCGCCTCCTCTTCTTCCATCTCCTCTTGCTCCGGATCGGGATCAAGATCTGGATCGGGCTCGGGAGCAGGGCCGTCGCGGTTCGTGGCACTGCGAAAGTCCGCCAGCCAGGGTGCCCTGCCCAAGTCCTTGGCCACCGCCCAGAGCCTGTTCCTTCGTCCTTCGGCGCAAAGTAAACACAAACGCACTGCCAGCTTGAATGCGGCGCCCATGTGAGTTGACACGCCCCTTTCTCCCACCTAGTAACTTAATCCAAACCCCAAAATCGTAAAAGTGTGCACGGATAAAAATAATTTAATTTTGTTTCCCAATAAGATCTTTAAAGTAGTAGTTTGCGTTACACGAGAAAAAATTAAGAGTTTGTTTTAATGTTTAATTCTAATTTTATTCTTTAATGTTTAACAATAAAATACCTCCCAATAGTAGGGCCTTTGTTTATCGAGAAAAGATGAAATTTGTTTGGAAAATGTAAAATATATATCCCCGTGTAATCTATTAACCTAATAGTTTATCGAGTTAAGTTGTGGTGTGGGTTCGCCCGCTGGTTTGCATGTTGTATCCATTGCATGTCGTTCACGCTCCCCTTTGTTCCTTTCAGCTTTGTCTTATCTACCTGCTTGCGCCCCAGTCCCTCCTCTCCGCTCCGCTCCCCGTCCAACTGGAGTGATAGCACCTCCCACGCTTCCTGCACTCTGCTAGCCCTGCTCGGCAGGCGCCTATTGCGCAACAGTTGCTACAGGCTTCCTTTAGAAGTGTCCTTTAGAATATCGATTTCCGCGGGCCGAAGGAACTGGGAAGGTAAACAAACAATAGAGTTCTTGACTTTGTCTCGAACGGGTGGTGATATCAGGGCCCAGTCCTATCGCCTTATTGAATGAAGTCGAGTACACTGCGATGGGTAATTGAATGGCCAGATAGCGAATTAATTCACTTTTTGGAGATTCAAAGGGATTTTATCACTTGTACTGGGAGCAGTACTGCCTGCCTTGGGGGAGATAATAATATTCATTAAAGTGAGGCATTCCTCGGTTAATTGTTATGGGTTTCACACTCCCGGGTCATCGCAGGGCACTGACTAGTTTAACGAACTTCCCAAATGACAAAATAAACAAACAGCCACTAGTGGTAATCTATGCGCCTGCCCGCGATAATTAGCTTTATTTTGGGGAATAAAGATTAAAAGATTTCCGCAGCTTTCCTGCCCAGGCAGGCACTGTGTTTGTGGGCCAAGTACCTCGCAGACATCAACCTTGAACCAGTAGGCATCCAGTCTTGGGTGTCTGGGGTAATCCCACTTAATTACACTCTTGCCCTTCTCTTCTTGGCAAATACCCCAATAAAAATTGATCAAGCGTATGCACAGGTCGACCAGAGGGCCCCTATCTCTTGGCCGGATTTTCCAACCCCTAACGGGGGGGGACTGGCGCTGCCACTGCCACTGACACGCTCTCGGCCGGCGGTTGCTCTTGAGTGCAAATCGGAACGTCGAGCTGGGATGACGTGCCCGGCACGAGCTCCCGCGCCTTAAATTCGCATTTTTCTTCGCCATCGCGTGCCTTCAACAGAAAAAAAATAAAGAAACAAACAAACAACAAATGACAATCGGCAGAAAGAACAAAACGCCATAAGCTGCCATAACTGCGACACAAAACAGGGAAAATTAATTAATTAATTAACAGCCGAGCCGTGTGTTGGGCTGTGTGTGTGTGGATAGTTCATAAATTAATGGCATTTCGCCGAGTCGCTAAAAATATAGAATACGTGTTTACGTTTCGTCATCAATTCGAGCAACTGGCGAATTTCGGTGCTGGCCAGCTCTTCCACTGGCTAGATGACATACATTTCGGGCCAACAATAACCACCAGAACAGAGGCAGCTACCAATGCCGAAGGAGGAGGCGAGAAGGCCGCTGCGGAAAACAACAGGCGTGGTGGAACCAAAGAAAGTCAAACGCAAAAAAATGTAATGCACCCTTGCCAGTCCACACTATTGATTTTTCTCCGGGCCGAGTGGTCCAAAGCCAGGTCCCCGCCAGAATAGTGCCTACACTAATGCAGTAGTTAGTTTTATGGCCAGTGGCCTTTATATGCCCAGTGGCGAATGCATTCTGTATCCGGTTTCCATGACTAACTAATGGAACCCCCGACGACCTCAAAGGCCAGAGTTCAATTGTGCGGTGGGGCCTGCGCCCCTCCCGGGAACAGTACGTACATCCATCTATTATTCATCCAGTCGGTGCAACGACAGCTTGCACTCGCTGGAAACAGTAATGGACGGGACACTAATTGCAGGCCTATAACTCGAATACTGCCCACAGATAGCCCTTGTGTCACAATGCCAAAATTTGCATCACCAGGGTTAGTCATGCAGTGCTTGAATCGAAATTCTCCCACAGGTTTCAAGGCCTATTAATAGAATGTGATTGTATCTGGCCCACTTTTCTCGGAAAAGTTCTCCCAAACAAAGACCGCATCACTTAAAGGCTACTATCCGAGCACTGATATCGGCGTTTTTTCCGGAAGGGTTTCCAAACACATGGAGTTGAGTTTTGAAACAATATTTCTCCTTCTTATCGCCTCGAATATGTACTACAAGTATTTTCTTGAAGAGTATGTAGTTTATTCATTCAAATGAGCGTTTTTTAATCTCTTCCGAGAGCTGGAAATAAGCAAAAAAGGGGAAAAGTATACAAACAGTGCGACTTTCGAGGCTTATCGCGGATCACTGACACAACCCCTAACACATGACACAAATTCCACGTACGTAGTATACCCCACACCGGCGGGTTATCTCCGATCTTCCCCACACTCGAGCCCAGAGTTGGAATTAAAGGCAATATCACCTAATGGGAGGGAATCAATATCACCAGAGTGTTTAACTTTTTCGTGAACTTGAATTTGTTGATTGGGCGCTGTGGGTCGATACCCCATAGATCGGTGGATGAGCTCTGGGATGAGCGGAAATCGCATTCCTCTCAGAGATCTCTGCGCGAGTAAACAGTGGAAAGTTTCCGAGTTATTGGGAAACTAGAAACAGCTTAGTTCGAGGGCGGGGTGCTGGCGCACTGAAAATGCTTAAAAAATCGTTAAAACTAAATGTGTCATCTGAGGCTTTATGGGCACTTCTTACGCCCGCCGGGCAGTGGGTGCAGGCGTCCCTTAATAAACATATTTGGGCAGAGCGCCGGAAAACAGATGTTTCGTTGCAAATATTTCGAAGCTTGCTTGCATCATCTGGTTACTAGGATGTGGGTTAGGTGATTAGGCTTAGCGGGCCCGCTGTTTGTGCACACTCGACCGGGCGGTTGGCTTTATCGGAGCCTGAGGCGGGAGTATCTTATCGGCCTTATCAGCGCTAAACCAAGTCCCCTCCAGAGCACGAACCGCTCGTGAACTCGTACATGTACGGTATGTTGGAGTAAAGTACGACAGTTGTGTGTCACAACACACACACGCCCACTCGGTGGCGGAGAGTAGTGCACAATAGAATTGATTACAATCGTTTAATGGCAATTGGTACACCATTCCGTCGCAGTCCACCGAGGAAAGAGCACGTCTAATTGAAATCATTATTATATTATATTCACTGCGACAGCGGATCCGCGAATCAAATGTTGCGAAGAACGTTGCGGAAATCTCGGAAGCACCGGGTGCTCTGGTATGGCAAGCATGCCCCACTCCCAGTCTCCCCAAACCCATCTGACCCGGTTGTCGCGAACAGTGCCTGTCATTGGGAAGTCACTCGCCGGAAATTACTTCTCAGCGAAACTCCCTAAAAACACAAACACCAATTAGGGCGACAGTGTCTAGTTAATAGGCCCCTCGACGGTGTCGATAGGCCACCTGGTGAGCCGCCTTATCAGGAGGGGTGACTCATGTGCCGTGGAGGGTTCTCTACGGAGGAGTCCCAGCCCCCATAGGGTCTCTCCAAGCCTAGCTTTGGATTCAATGTTGAAAATCTGATGGTTATGAGTTTATGGTTATGAGTGCTGTTGGAAATGGGGATTTGTGTTTTGTACACTTTTCCAGAAATTTTGGGTTATCGGCCAGAAGTAATTAATTGTTTGGCTGATTGTGGGGTGTACAGACTTCAAGTGGAGCCACCTGATGGAACAGTCTTATCTGAATTAGTCGCAACTAATTTCCTAATAAATTGGTGTAGGTTGGCAAAGAGTTGTCGTAAGTAAATTGTCTAAATTGACTATTGAAGCTCGCTGCTAGCATTTTCCTCAGAATTCACTTTGAGAATAGCTTCCCACTTCCTACCATAAAGATTTATGCTTGTAATCGCAAAGTACAAGTTCCAAGGCTCATCGGGAGCAGTGCAGGGTATTAGTATGATTCAAAATGGTTTTAGTTGAAAGTAAAAGACACCCTATCGATCCTCCCTCCCATCCGTCCACCCATCCTATTAGTTTGCTTTGTCCTCTTGAGCATGCATTTTCATTTAGCATTTGTACTTTTGATTTGTTTATATATGCATTTTATTGTAGGATTAAAGATATTGATAAACCCGACCCAACAACATCAAGTGTAATCCTAACCGCTGCGACGGCTGAAAGTCCGAGCGGCAGTAAGCCCCCCGCCAATGCCAACATGATACCCGAGACCACCCAGCCCGATCAGCTCCAGTCACAGTCCCAGTCACAGTCACAGTCGCAGCCACAGCCGCAGGCGCTGACGCAAGCCCAGACTCAGTCACAGCTCCAGGACAACCCGCTGGAAACTGCGCCAAATCCCCAGCAGCAATCGCAGCCGGAGAAGGAGCAGCAGGCGGACGCCAAGTCCGATGAGAGCAGTACTGGCGACAGGTAGGTTGAAGATGATGAACACTGCTCCGGAAGCTCTCCAGCCAGGCCTTGGCGGAATTCCGTAAGAGAATCCATTACATGTTCCAAATTTGCATGCCTAGTTCAAGAGTTCTTCCAATATAACCCACGTAGTCGTAGCCCAGAGCACCTCAGGTCGTCCACTAATTGTTAATACCCGTGTGTCTTTGCAGGCGCGACTCCATCACTGAGGAAATCACGATTACGACCACCACCACCACCAGTACTCTGAGCACCAAGCTACTGACCATCCAGGAGGCCGCCGCCAGCCTCGAGCAGAGTAGCCTTTCCAAATCGTCGTCCTCCAAACAGATCGCTTCCACGACAGCCCCAACAGGAGGATCGCCGCCCAGCAGCGCTCGTCTTTCGCCAAAGCAGCGGCATGACTCCTGCGGAAGCAGTCCTGGCCTAGGGCAGGCTGCCACCTCCACGAGTCCCTGCGCCACTTCCAGTCCCCTGAACGCCTCCTCCCAGGGCGCCACGCCCAGCATAAATATCGTGTCCAGCGACTCGAGCCGGGATCAGCCCCTCCAATCGCAGAGCGTAGACTCGAACGGGTTCACCGCCCCGGGCGGAAGCCTCACGGACAGCCCCTGCAGCCGGAAGAGCTCCACCAGCTCCAAGGGGAAGGCGAGCCAGCCCAAGTTGTCCACCTCCAGCAGCGGACGTGATGAGGTGAGTGGGGTTGCTGGTTTATTGCCCGGCCAAGCTGTTTATGATGTCGAGTTATCAGACAAAGTGGGGGTCTCTGTTACGCATTTAGCAAAAATCACTAGTATCCGTGAATAAACAGAATTCGAGGAAGCCCACTTATAAATACAAATGGAATTGGAATTGGCTCATCCAACATAATTTTGGTGGCAGTTGTGAAATTAGAAGGTAAACAAGAATTCGCACACGGGAATGACTGGAGGCTTCTAGGTTTTATCTTCAAGGCTTCTAGGTCTAGAACGACAAACTCTAATCGAACTTTCGTTGCCACTGCGTACCATTACTTTATTCTCTGATTTAAGCACTCAACCTATTAGGAGCTGACCTACTAGATACAATTAATATTCGTTAACCATCAATTGGATTTCTATTCTAAGCAATGTATTTACTATCCCTGATATGTGGGACATCGAAGTTTGGATTAATTTAGCCAACATATTATTCAAATATATTTAAACATCAAAAAATAGCTAAATATGTGAAGAAATAATGTGCAAGCATGAAACAAAATCATAGACAAAATGTAGAAAGACATGTGAGTACTTCAATAATATTAACAACCCATCAATACAGTGATTGGTACAGTTGAAGTTTCGACTTTAAATTTGAAGTTTCAAACAAGCAATCTTAAAAATAGGGATCACACAATTTCAAGAATATGGACGATTGAAAGAAAATAATTTCTTTTAAATTATAAGATCCAGTTCAATAAGCACTAATTAGGTACAGTAGTCTATTTTTAATGGGCAATTTTTAAATATTGGATAAAAAGATATTTAGCCCTATTTCTTTCCATTAAAGTTCGGAAGTCTTCACCTTGGAATTCTCTGCACCTTGGCACAATTTCAAACAACCAAGATATTTTTTTTTTAATTTCTTTCAGCAAGCACCAAAGTGTACTTTTTTATATTTTTGTATCTTTATCTTCTAATATTTTATTGTTTTCTTTCGAATATCTTGTGAAAATTTCAGATCGATCGGTTAGGATTTGCTTGTTATGTTTCTGGTTTTAAATTTTCCAAATAATTAATCGATTTTCCCTCTTAAGTAAAGCGGCTTATAAAGGCTTAAAAAAATTAGATACGATTTTGCCAATAAGAATGACTTTATATTTATAGTGTTATATATAGTAGAATATATACATATGTACTCTTGCATACACTTGGGCAATTTTTAATATAAAAATGCCAAACCCAACTTGGGGTTAAATATAGAAACATATGTTTACATTACACTCTCAATATTCAAAGGTTGAATTATAGAAGAATATATTTTTTAGGGCGTATTTATGAATGTAAATATGTAATACATATTATGTATGTATGTGAAACATGAAACCCAGCAAGTCGCATTATGTTGATATTTCCCGAAAAAGGGCTAGTCCATACACTATTTGTGTTTATTATTTTAAAAATGTATCCAAAGCTTGAAAGCTTTCATGATTTCGTTGGAGGTAACCATTAACACAAACACACGCCCAAAAAAGGTGTGAAGCAGCCGAGGCAGTCTTCGAAAGAAAATAAATAAACCCGGACGGGCGGGGATCAGACGATCGGGCAGACCGCTACGGATAGAGAAATTTATGGATAGTTAGATATATGGCCAGTGGGCGACAGATAGATACTCAGTTTGGCAGACAGACATGCGGTATGGAGATTAATAACCACCCATTGACCATTTTCCAAATCTAATCGCTGCGCGGGGGCGATAAGGAGCATATGCGGAGAGTGCCCCTTGGGCCAGCTGATTAGGAGTACCCTCCGGCAGTGGTGCCCTTATCAGCGGCCGCAACAAACTTGCAAAGCTCGCCCTGAATCGACACGATTGTTTTTTTTCGGGGACCTGAGCTTTTCGCGCTCATTGATAACGCTCCGTTGACGTCCGCAGTGCTGGCAATAGAGAATTAGAATTCAATAAGCGACAGAGCGTCTCAAAGAGCAAGCAGCAAAAAAAAACAGAAAAATATTAATTCCGAGCGTTGCAGCGAATTGTGTGTAAATAATTGGGGGTCGTAAACAGCGGCAGGCGGGTGGTGTGATAAGAAGTTAAGGCCAAACACCTGGCCGAAGAGTAGTTTCCTACGAAGCACCGTGAATCACCCTGATCAGAAGAGTTAACAAATTGCTGGGCGCTGTTGCGAGCAGGTGGCCAAAAAGCAGAAGATATCGACGTTAGTTGCTAAAATGTTTGTTCACGCCACCACAGTCTGCTATCGATGGATATCCTCATGGTGTTTGATCAGCTCTCCCTCTCGCTTGTCTCCCAGCAGGACATCTCCCAGCACCGGCTGAGCGACCTCACCCCGCACGAGCTAAGCCTTCTCCGCGTGGACAGGGAGCAGCAGGTGACCAGCAGCAGCTCCACCTCCAACGAGAAGCCGGCCAAGCCGTCCCGACTCTCTGAGCGGGCCAAGAAGAAGTCCTGGTACAACGTCATCTACCCCAACTACAAGTCGCGCGCCGAGGACTTTAAGAAGCTCTTCAAGGACGTGCCCAACGATGAGCGTCTGATTGTGGGTGAGTCTGCGGGCATCAAGCAAGATTAAAAGAGCGCTCTTATTTTTTTTATAATCATCAGGTAGAAGGCTAAACAAGTGTTGTTTTTATTAACTAATAACTGAGTTTGTGAATCAATTATATTTTTACGAGGGACTTGACTTAGTTCTCACTAATTCGAGTGATTGTTTTGGTTTAGTTTCCCCTTAGATAAGTCTTATTTCTCCACAAAAATGGTTTGGTTTTGAATGTCTAGACTCCATTAATTCAAGAAGCTAATGCCTCGTTATGCAACATTTGAGAGGAAACGTTTATTCATATCCAGAGTTGTGATAAATGGGAATGCCATTTAAGAATTCAGAAGACCCGAGCATTAATGAGCAACACATTGAAGCGAGTATAGCTATGAATGGTTTATAAAAAAATACCGAGTCTTTTAAGAAGTGTGGGCTCATTAAAGTGATCACTTTTATCACGTAATCGATTCCTTAAAGAACGTACCTTAAATAATTATATTATTAATTAAAACGTTTCTTTTTAGATTATTCGTGTGCCCTGCAGCGTGATATTCTAGTCCAGGGTCGATTGTACGTATCACAGAACTACGTCTGCTTCCACGCCAACATCTTCTCCTGGGAGACCTTCCTGAGCATCAAGTGGAAGGATGTAACGGCCATTACCAAGGAGAAGACGGCCTTGGTGATACCCAATGCCATTTCGATAGCCAGCGGCAAGGACAAGTACTTCTTTGCCACGTTCACGTCGCGCGACAAGAGCTTCTTGATGCTCTTCCGTGTCTGGCAGAACACGCTGATGAACAAGCAGTTCTCGCCACAGGAGATTTGGAAGTACGTTCATAACTCCTACGGCGAGGAGCTGGGCCTAACCACCGACGACGAGGACTACATCGATCCCACGCTGGACAACGGAAACGAGACGGACTTTGACTTCCAGACGGCCATCGACGACGACAGTCAGTCGCAGCGCCAGTCGCAGCAGTCGAACCAGTCCACCCAGTCCAATCCCCAGCTGCCCCAGAGCGGCAACAGCAGCGCCAGCAGCGGCGGCGGTGCCAGCCGAGCCTCAGCCCCCCGCAAGTCAAAGACGAAATACTTCTTCAACTCGTCCAAGTCCTCGGCCAACGCCTCGGCCAGCGGGTCGGACAACAACAAGACCAGGGAGAGTTCGCGCAAACTCAACAAGAAGATGAAGCAGAACGCCAAAGAGTTGACGCTCAGCTCCGTGAAGCCGGCGGAGCAATCGGTCAGTGTAACCATGACCCAGGTGCCCGTAGCCAGCAGCAGCAGTACTGCCGGCTCCACTACAAACACATCCACCTCCTCCACAGTCGCCAACCATTCCGGTTCCGGGACCTTGACTGGTTCAGGATCAGGTTCTGGCCCAGTAGCCCCAAGCGGCACCGATAAGAAGAGCGCTGAGAAGAAAATTAGCACGGCTTCTAGTTCAGACGCAGCAGCAGCCGTGACGGCTTCGGATGGCCCCTCAAGTTGTCCTGCGACGGAGTGTAAGCTGGAGACCAAACGCAAGCTGAGCAAGAATCACAAGACCGCCGACGAGGCCGTGCCCACAGATGTGTCCGACTCGTCCGACTCCGAAGCGAACAATGTGCCGTAAGTCTTCCCAACTTAATACTTTAAAGGTCCACCTCCTAATGAGTTTCCGTATCCGTAACCTAGGTTTGTGCCCACCACAGAATGCACCTCCACGCACGAGGGTCGCCAGATTGTGCACACCATCCTGCCCATCAACGTGGACACTCTGTTTAACATGCTCTTCAGTAAATCCAAATTCCTGACGGACTTTCACGCCTCGCGAAAGTCCACAGACCTTATAATGGGCGAGTGGTCCAGGAATGAGGAAGGCCTGAACGTACGAACCGTAAACGTGACCGTGCAGTTGGCCGCCTCCGTGGGTCCCAAGTCCTCAAAGGTGATACCGACATCCAATAATGTGTTATGTGCGAGTAGCTCACTGATTCCCTCCTTAGGTGACTGAGTACCAGACCATGCGGGAGTGCAGCAAGCCCGGGGAACTTTATTCCATAGACGTAAATAGTGTAAACGCAGGCATTCCATATGCCGACAGTTTCAGCGTACTCATCCACTTCTGCCTCGCCAGGTGAGTCATTCAGCACGTAGTGGGGGGAAACCATGGACGAGTCCATGCGGAAACTTTACCCACTTATCGGCGGTGATGCAATAGTTGAATGACTCTAAAATCTAATCATTACATTGTCGTTTTCGTGGTAGGACGGTCGATGATCACACGATGCTGTCGGTACACACCCAGATCAAGTACAAGAAGTCGATTTGGGGCGTTGTCAAGGGATTCATCGAGAAGAACACTTGGGCGGGTCTGGAGGACTTCTTCGGCTCCCAGCTGCACGCGCTGCAGAGCGAGACGTGCATTCCGCCCGCCAAGGGCAAGGGACGGCGTCCGCGGAGGGGTAAGCATTTAGTTTTAGGCCACAACAACCTACTGACAACAGTGCAACAACCACAACAACAAGAACAACAATCACAACCAATACTACAGCAACAATGCAAAGCAATTCTTCCGTAATTTTGTAATGAAATTTCCATATTCGATACTAAATTTGATCTGAATGCGAATTCGATTCAACACTGCCAATGCCAATTGCCATTGCTTCTTCTAACCACACAAACGCACGCATGACCACATCAACATCAACAACAGTCGATACCATTGAATATGCTAACAACCAAGCCACAACCTGCTACAACCAACATACATCACAGGCATGAATCCCCCTTCTGCGACATCAACATCCTCATCGGCGAAAACAGCCACTGCCACTGCAGCTGTGGCCACTACGACGAGTACGGACAATGACAGCATTCACGAGGCGCCACATCATCTGTCACCCAGCCTGGTGCTCACCCAGCCCCATCAGCAGCACCAGCACCAGCACCTGCACATGCATCACCACCACCACCATCACCACGGTGGCCAGCAGCATCATCACCATCATCAACAGCACGGCCAATTCGATGCCAGGCCCTCCCATCATCATCAGCCGCTTTCCAATCACCATTACCCTCATCATCAGCATCCCCATTGGCATCATCGTAAGACAATAACTCATTCGAGCCGAGGTACAGCTTTGAACAGATTGTGTAACCCACAAATTGCCACAGTAGATAGGGTACAAGCTTTGTATTAGCCTTAGTTTAAAAATATAGTCTTGTAGGGTTTGTTGTAGTTTTCATACAATTATAATCAGAAAAGTCTGTTCAGTTTTTGTAAAATATTTAAATTCAGAAAACTTTGTGCCAACTTATCAGTTAATGGATTGAGGTGGTAGGTTATTTGGCTTCTTATCAAGCACGCGCTGGGTTCCAAATATTTATTTTATTTTGAGGGATATTGTTTGACAAAATATACTACATATATAGTCGGATCAGCCTTTGTTTAACCAATTTATGAAACCAGCCTTTATGAAACCAATCCGTTTTTGGCTCAAAGAATAGGTAGTTAGATTCATTGGAGGGACAAAAAGATAATTATTTTATAGTGAATTAGAAAGAACTTATAGAGAAAGTAATTAATATTTTAAAAGAGATTCATTTTCTAAACCTCATTAAAGATTGACAACTTTGGCATAAGTCACAATTAACGAGCTCTTCCTCCCAACTTCTTTTTTTAATCTAAGACCTTTTCCAACTTGTAATGCTTACTTTTTTCGCTAATCAAGCATCGATAAGATTCCATATAGTTTCCTTCTAAGTTCGACCCCTTGTGGCAATTCTAACCCTCATAAAACATGAAAAGTTTGCTTTGTTATTGCAGTTTAAGTTATTTCGTAGCTATCGATTTTTCGTTGTACTCTTAATGTTGTGATTATGTTGCCAGCACCTCCGACTCTCGCTTATGTTTGATTTGATTTTTCCGTTCGAGTAATTTGATTTCTAACCGTGCCATTGCCACTCTCCTCGACGCTCGTCCCCGTATTTTCGCAGGAACCGCTACACAAATACGCCCCCTGGAGGAAGCAGGCGGCACGGCACAGCCTGGCATCGCCGGCTTGCCCGGCGACACCCTAGACACCCAGCCGCTTGTCGCCGGGGCTGCAGTCGGCGCCGCTCCCGGTCACCCGCTGCTGCTCGAGGGCGGCAAGCAGCCCCATCTCCACCAGCAGCAGTCGCACCAACACCTCCACCTACAGCAGCACCATAAGCAGCAGCAGCAGTTGCATCCGGGCGGCGACGACGGCCAGCCGCTGGCGATGGGTCACGGGCAGGGTCACAGACTCGGTTTCAGACACAGGGGCTTGTCGTTGTTGGTTATTCTGTTGCTGTGCTTGATGCTGGCATTAAATGTGATATTATTACTTAAGCTCTGGAAGCTGGAGGAACGGATTGACGTGGATCTCAGTCGGCGGGCGCGACTGCCCAACTTGGCGGCCTTAAAGTGAGTTCAAAAATGTTCTTCCTAGCCCTAGTCTTAACAATAAGCTCTCTGCTTCGAGCTGTGGGAGTGGTGAGACCTAAACACTATTCCTCAAAAAGTAAAGGTTTGGTGTTTTATTTTAGGGCGCACCTCATGGTCGTGTAGATATGGGCTGACTACGCAACCAATAGTTGATTGATTAGATCAGACGATAGTGCTCTTCATTTATTTCGCCTTATATCGACTTTGTTCATTAATGTTTGTCTTTTTAGGGACCTACCTAACACAAACCAGGAATGGCTGGAGCTGCTGCGCGATCAGGAAATCGCACACGAAGCCGAGCTGGATAAATGGCAGCAGGTGCTTCAGACTGCCATCGAGTTGCTGAAAAAGGTGAGCAATGTGTGCGAAAAGATCTACAACGACGGCAAGCTGCGTCAGCGAATCGAGTCGATGTCGATGCCGGCGCACAGTGAATTCTAAGCGTCTCATTAGGCCGTGAATAACACCAGTGCAACACCCACACTAGCAACAGAAATCAGCCAGCGACAGCTAATTGCAACATTACACTCATAACCACACACATGTATACTTGCAGTGCGTTTCAAAAATGTAAGGCATTTTGAAGTAGACTCGGAGTTTTCTGCGGCAGCTAATCGACACAATAGTTTGTTTATTAAAAAAGGAAAGCTTTCAAGAAATGTCTGTTCTTCAAAATGCTCTAAAGCCAGGAAATGCAGTGTTCTAGCGGACATTTGTTACTGATCTCTTAGTTAGCAATACACAAGCCCGAAACTGTTGCATGTTCTTCTCCCTCTGTTCAAGAAATGATTTCTCTGCTGATCAGAACTCCTGATCGCAACCGGAGAAATCATTTCTTTAGCCATAAGTTCTGTAATCCGTAGTGAAAACTTATAACGAACTCATTTCGATGTATACTAAAAATGAAACAAGAACTGTGTTCATGTTCAAGCAAAATTAAAAAGTTCAGATAGTGGAAAGAAAAACAAAACTTTGAGGCCACACACAAACTCACAGTCACAAACCCTAATTTTTGTAAGTAATTTTTTATATTCTAAGATACTCTGTATATCTTCCCAATCGCACTCGGCGTGACTAATACTTCTTATTTCCGATTTAACAAAGCGGTATTGGATTAACCTGTTAAACTCTGTGTTTTATGAATTGATTCTGTGTTGCATAGACTCACCCAAACACCTTTTGTTTTTCAGACTGAAAGAACTTTGGCTGAAATGATTGTACGCTAAGCAACTAAATAAATTGAAATCGAAATTGTGCAACTAGCATTAATCCAATCCAATTGTCTTCGACACAAGCACGCGAAATACGCAGAGCACAGCCCTTGGCGACGTGCAAAGCCACCAAAAATACCAAGAAAATCTGAAATTGAATTTAAAATTCAACTAAAATTTAGTCACAACCTACTGTGTAAGAAGAAGTTAGGGAAAGAAACCAATTGTCATTTTGAAACATTTACGATTACGTTGTAGTTTAAGAGAAGCAAGTGTAATTTAGCTCGTAGGTAGCTGCATTTTAGTTAGATTAGAGCAATTGTATGTTTTTAGTCGCGGCATTTATGTACGTGTAGCACCCGTTTGCTTGACTTTGATTTAGACTAAAGTTTCTACGAATTCCTCAAGTATTTCATATCTCACAGCATACCAAAAATCGTAGCGAATCAAGGAGCGAGCGCCCTGAATTTTTGTTTTAGAAAATTCATCTACACGTCGAGTGGCGAGTGTCAAGTGTCGAGAGTCGAGTGAGCGCAAAGCTGGCCAACCGAAGCCCAATAAATATTATAATGTAACCTGTAGTGGCCACTGTTTGGCCAGAGAGAATTTGATAAAGCCGTTTATACAAACTGTTTATTGTGTACGATATTTTTGTAAACCAACCGAAACACTTGTGAGCAATGTTTTTGTTCTTTTGTGAACCTCCTGCTAAGTCTACTCCCAGCCCTATCTTGGTGCCCCTATACAATCGACACAGAAAACGATTTAAACATTAAAGCCGCTGGGCCAGATGAAAACCAATAATTGCGAACTCTGTAAACACTATATATATGTTGCAATATATCCATATATATAGCCAAGTATTGTTAGTCGGTAGTAGTTGCATTTTACACCCATAAAAGAAACGAAATTAAAGCTATTTAAAGCAGCAACTCGTGCTAGTTTCGAATGTGAAGCGTATTAAAAGGAATATTTAGGCAAGTAGTTAAGGTCCTGCATGTTGACTAACCCAGAAACCGTCAAACAGTTTGAGACGCTATGAGTGGGCTTGCAATTTTTGTCACAACCTAGACTTGTAAGAAACAGAATGTTACGTCGCAGCAAAGAAAATTCTAATTTATTATAAAACCGAATAAAGAAAAACTGTGTTTAATTGACCTATCTAGTTGCTATTATTCTCCCCCAGTTGGAACACGAATCGGTGGTATTTTACGTTTATTTTGGAAGCAAAAGCAGTAGTAGCTAATCGATTTTAGAATATACTAATTCTGCAATAAACGTACAATTTAAGAATGCTTAGTCCCACTTGGAAAGGACCCGGGCCAATACCACGTGAAAGCGTTGGAATGAAAAACGTAATCTATCTGGCCGTCTGGAAGGTATAAGACCTTATTAAATCAAATCTAATGCTTTCTGCATTCTGTGCTGTACTCTCGTGCTATAATAATCAACTGAGATTTTTAAATCCTCCAGCGTGCGGAGGGGGGTGCTGAAATCACCTTGACATTCGGAGAGGATACAATGGACTTAAGAACCTGGAGTCCTTAGTTTTGGACAAGGCGAGCCAGTGCATTTCGTAAGTCTCTCCGCCTTCCGGGGAGACAAGGGCAACCGTTTGGCCCCGTCCGGCATGACATTGCTTTTATTCTTGGTCAAATGGGAAGCGGTGATCGTGTTGGGCGGCAGCGTGATCCCCGATGTGGGGGTTTCACAGTAAGAATGTTCACAGTAAGAGACCGCTGGCGGTCCATCATCATGTCGTATATGGACAATATAGAAACTGATTCCATTTTTATTTGTGTATAAATATCAGAAAGTTAGCAAAGCTTTTGAAATATATGTGCTATCTATTGTGTTACCAAAATGAAAATGAAAACTACGAGTATACCTACATTAAAGGTGTATTCCTATGAACTGGTACTCCAGTTTTGAATTTTTTTACGCCTACTTCAATCTTTAACTGCCTGATATTCCTGAGTACTTTTTACCGATACTATGACCCTCTATGTATCTATATATCTGGGGGTGTGTGAGATTTGTAAACTAAGCGTCTTTACAAAGTTAATTCCAGCAAAAGGCTATTTTAAAAGGTGGGGTTCTAAAATATTAATAAAAACAAGAAAGGAAAGCTAACTTCGGGCGGAGCCAAAGTTGATATACCCTTGTAGTTAATACCGGATATACATACATCGGTGAAATTTGATAAAGTTGGCCGATCCTTATAAGAATATCATAATATAACCAATTTATTACAATGAGAAATCTAAACAAGAAAGGAAAGCTAACTTCGGGCGGAGCCGAAGTAGATATACCCTTGCAGTTAAAACCGGATATATATCGCAAACATCGGATATAGTTGGCCGATCCTTATGGGAATATCATAATAAAACCAAATTATTACAATAAAAATTCCCAAGCTGCTATCCAAAATACCAAAGTTGGTATTTCTACCAAATATCATTTCCGATCGTTCAGTTATATGGCAGCTATAAGATATAGTCGACCGATCGATTTGAAATTCCAATACCAATTTGAAAATTGTTAGGTCGGATTAACTAGCCAAAAATATATTCTGTACTAAGTTCCAGCTTTCTATCTTTAAAAACACGAAAGTTGAGTCATTTCCAATCGTTCAGTTATATGGCAGCTCTAGGATATAGTCGGCCGATCCCGGCCGTTCCGACTTACATATATACTGCGTGCAAAGGAAAGAATGGTGTGTGCAAAGTTTCAAGACGATAGCTTTAAAACTGAGAGACTAGTTCGCATAGAAACAGACAGACAGACGGACTTTCTCATATCAACTCAGGAGGTGATCCTGATCAAGAATATATATACTTTATAGGGTCGGAGATGTCTCCTTCACTGCGTTGCACACTTTTGGACAAAATTATAATATCCTCTGCAAGGGTACAAAAATATTTTCTAACACAAGATGTTCAGTGGAAAACAAAATTAAGTACATGTTCAAAATTTGAGTTTTAAATGCTCAAAACTTATAAACGCAAAAGGTAATGCCAACGATTTTTTTTTCTATGATTATGTGTTCAATTCATAACAAAATAGCCATTTAGTAAATATAAATTAAGAACAGTAGCAACATAAATATGTACATATACTCATTTAAAACCTGATGTGATTCTAATTGATTGCAGCTTTTATTAAAGAAACCATCGTTTCAATAAGTAACTTTAAACATCAGAATTCCGACAGCCACGCATTAAGGTTTTTTCAGACATGATTAAAAATTATCCTTTTGGCTTGCTGGAAAATGAAGAAAACATTGGCAGATAAATTGTCACTTCGACTAATAAAGGATTCTCACTTTATTTAGTTTATTTATTTATTTATTATTTATTAACAATGATCTGTTATTCTAGATTATTATAACTAAAAGTAAGGATAAATTAAGCTAAAGGATATTCAATAATTTGGGATTTAATTACATCTAGGGATAGTTCAGGGGATAATAAATGGGACAATGAGTTGTAATTTTTACAAATATCGCGAAATGGATCATGTTCAGCGAAATTATACCTAGAAATTAGTAACCAAAGGGGTCGTTATGTACGTACAAAAGTCAATCAATTGTGGTTAGCTTTCGAAAAAGAAAAAATGAAACAAATTTTGAGTCGATGAATTGCTATAAGGGCTTTTTAAAAAATTGGCTACAAAGCCATTCTTTTTCTATAAAGAAGAAACGATCAATTTTAAAAAAATGCTAGGGCTCGACTCAAGTTTGATAGTCGATAGAATTAAAACTAGACCATAGAAGAGCGGAAACGCATGATTAGCTTTTTCGACTCCAATTCACCCGGAAGGAAAAGACTAAGGGATGGCAAAGACCAAAAGAAAGACTATAAATGAAATGTAAAAACTTAATAAATTCAATTGAATGGTTTGGGGGTGTTTTAACAGGTAAAACGTAGTAAAATTAATTAATATAAATGGCATAATGTGTAAATAACACTATTTAAATCTTCTTGAAAAGTATCTTTCTATATATGTATATATGAATCTATATATGTTGATAGTTTTTATACCCTTGCAGAGGGTATTATAATTTTGTCCAAAAGTGTGCAACGCAGTGAAGGAGACATCTCCGACCTTATAAAGTATATATATTCTTAATCAGGATCACCTCCTGAGTTGATATGAGCATGTCCGTCTGTCCGTCTGTCTGTCTGTCTGTTTCTACGCGAACTATTCTCTCAGTTTTAAAGCTATCGTCTTGAAACTTTGCACACACCCTTCTTTCCTTTGCACGCAGTATATAAGTCGGAACGGCCGGGATCGGCCGACTATATCATATAGCTGCCATATATCTGATTGATCGGAAATGTTATAACTTCGGTGTTTTTAAAGCTAGAGAATTCGGATTTGGTACGAATGCTATTTTTGGCAAAATAATACAACATGCCAAATTTCATAAGGATCAGCTGACTATATCCTATAGCTGCCATATAACTGAACAATCGGAAAGTACCCAACTTTGGTGTTTTTGAAGATAAAAAGCTGGAACTAAGTACAGATTCTATTTTTGGTCAGTTAATACAACCTACCAAATTGCATAACGATCGCCCGACTATATCTTATAGCTGCCATATAACTGAACGATCGGAAATGGTATTTGGTAGAAATACCAACTTTGGTATTTTTGAAGATGGAAGCTTGGTACTTTGTTTTAGATTTTTTATTGTAATAAATTTGTTATATTATGATATTCTCATAAGGATCGGCCAATTTAATCCGATGTTTGCGATATATATCCGGTTTTAACTGCAAGGGTATATCAACTTCGGCTCCGCCCGAAGTTAGCTTTCCTTTCTTGTTTTTTTTGTAATAGCAAGGTAACGTTTATTTAAAACTGTCCATTAGGGACAACCATTAAATGTTATCACATAAACTTCACTTATAGATAATTTTAAATATTAATATGGTAGAAATAAATTAGAGTAGTAAGGGGAGGTCCAGCGGGTGTGTCTTTTTTAGTCTTCTGGGCTGCTCGCTGTTGTCCAGCAGGGAGCTAGCCAACCGGTTCGGGTGATTATGAAGCCTCTGCATGTAACGTGCGCTGCTTCTTTGTATCTCGTCCTGGACCCAAGGGAAATTGAGAACCTCGTGGATGGTGCGATTGTCATGAAAGACGTGGGCCGCAGTGGCGATTCGAAGGGCTCTATTTTCGAAAGCTTGTATTGTTCGGACATTCGTCTTGCTCGCAGTGCCCCAGAGCTGTATGCCGTACGTCCAGATTGGGCGTATTATTGCCTTGTAAATGAGGAGTTTAGTGGAAGTTCTCAGCTTCGATCTCCTACCCATAAGCCAGTAGAAGGATCGAAGTCTTTGATTAGCCTGTTTCCTCTTCTTAATCAGATGGGGCTTCCAGGTGAGCCTCCTGTCTAGGGTGAATCCCATGTACTTGGGAATCAATTTTTTAATCAATTTTTCTCCCCCTGTACTTGTTTCTTCAAGCACTAACCATACTAGCATTTCTTGCATGGTTGCAAGACACTTGAGCCCTAGGGCGCTCTCTTAATTTTTAATTCACTTTTTTTAAAAATCATGAGAGCTAAACAATTTTGAAATTTAATTTTCATGGAAATGTGCATTAAAAACACATATATCAATTCGTTTTTAAGTTATGCGTATCTGTCAAATTTCGCATATTAAGACGAAAATATTTTTATCTGCCTGCCTGTTTTTTACAGTAAAGATATCGGCCCCGGGCTTTGCCCACTTACAGAATAGAATGGTACTTGGTGTGAAGTATATTAAAAATATCCTATATCTGCAAAAAGAACAGTTGGCAAGAACAAAACAGTTAGCAATATGTACATAAATATAAGTTTTTCTTTAATTGATTTGAATCCGATCAAGAGGAATTTGTTGTTAGCTATTCGGAATAAAAAAAGTCTGGAACTTCTTTCGTTCTTTTTAGTATGGAAGTTAAGGCTCTTTAATACTCTTATGTCAGATTAGACTTTGAAGTTGAAGTTAGTCTTCTTAAATCTTTTCTATTGTGATGTATGATTAGGTTCCTATTATTAAAAATAGTATCTTTTGCACAATTTAAACTATGTTTATATAGAATTTTAATGTAAAATACCAAAGAGACCTCAATAACTTTAAATTTTAGGGCATACTTTCAGGCGGGTGGAAAAAAAGTTTTCGGCTAATTTATTTTACAGTAAAAAATGTACTGTATAGAATCAACCAGATAAATAAAACAAATGTTTTTTTTTGCAAAATGTATTGATTCTGCACTATTTTGGAGTATTATTCAATATTATCATAGTTATTCTGAGTTATAATAAAAATTTATATATGTATTAATTAATCGGTTTTAATGTTATTGGCATAAAAATTGGATTATTACATTTTTTTTGCTTGATTTCTTATCGGAATAAAACTGAAAAGCATTTCTTATAGCCTTGCTTTATTTCCCAACTCGTCCCAAGTTCAAAAGCCCAAAAGAAATTCGCGTCAAAGTGACTACGATCCCCGACCCGACTTTTGTGTCGCTTCTTTTGTTGCATTACAGTCCCCTCAACTTGGACTGTATCAACAAATGCAAACCTGACTGCCTGATAAGAGTTCAAGTTCATTAAACCTAATAAAAATCAGGAACAATTTCGTGAATACTTACATTCAGAGTCACCTGAATGAGGAGAAAAAGTACATACATATGTATGTATGTATAATGAAACGGGACTCATCAAAATACACTTTATTTTAGCGAGGAGTTTAGGAGTCAAAATAATAAAATTGTGATAAAGGTATGTATTTCACAATTAGATTACGCCTCTATTCGGAAATAAAATTCCTTTAATTTGCTTGAAAATATATTACTTTCTTGCTCGTTTTGAAAATAAAACTAAATATAATAAAATGTCAAAAACCTAAAAAGTGAAAAAGTACGAAAATTGGCATCGCAACAAATTATTCACATTCTCGGCAATTTGCTTAATAAAATTTTTCTAGAATCTCAATATTTGTTGTGCACGCATACACCGAAAAAAACTACGCACTCGCCGCACGCACCGCCAAAAACATGAGGAGTGAACAACAAAAAGAAAGAAAGAAAGAAAATAAGAATCTTATCAGCAGAAAAAACCAAAAACAAATTATGTACAGTAAACACCTAAAACTCAGTTAAGGCAAAAACAAAAAGAAAGCTGTCGTGAAACAACACAATGTTATTTTTCAAGGTTAAGAGCAAGTGCGTGTGCGTGAGGTTTTTTCACCATGTGTGTGTGAGTCTCGCACATTTTGCACATAGTGCGTATAAATAAAAACAACGAAAGCACCAAGACAGCAACAGAAAAATTAGTTTTTATGGAGAGGCCGAGCTACGCACTGAAAATTAAAAAAGAGCCCAGACTGCAACAACAAAGTTAACGGGAAAGAACTGTGGCCGCCTGGCAACTTTTTTTTATGGCAACACAATAAACTTAATAATTTCTTTGGGTTCTTGGGCAAAAGGAGAACGGCCCGGCCCAAAACTGAGAAATCATCATTATTTGGGCCTAATATGCACTTGTGCGTTATTTTCCACATAATTTGGTCAGCCCGACTTAGAGCCCCAACAGCTGACACAGCTGTTACTATCGGATCGTACAGTTCCAAGTGTTTTTCTCTTCCTGCTGATCTGGCCCACCCACACCAGTGCGCCTAATTCCACACAGTTAGTGAAATTGCGTATACGCAGCGGTTGCCCACTGTGAGTTTAATGACTGATAAGATTTGAAAGCTCAAATTCGCCTAGAGGTCTTGGATCGAGTTGCGAAGAAGTGAGTATTTGAGAACCTATCTTTCAGCAAATATTGTAAAAAGTTATTCGTGTATTAAGTGTGGTATTTAAGTTTCTTAATAAGTTTATATATTATCATATGCTTTAAGAGGTGTTTCTGAAGACCTTAACTCATCTTGAATCAGAATCCAATTTGCATAGAAAACAGAAGACACATATTAGAAATTCGCAAAGGTTTCGGACCACTTCGTTTCAAAGCAGTTTACCACAGACATCGTCTCGAAACTTGTTGAGTGACGGCTTTGGTTGCCAATCAAGACTTAAAATTTCTATTGCCAAGTCACAAATCGCGACTGCTCTGCCAAAATCAAACAAAATTGTTTTTATTAAGCCCGGCCTCAACAGGTTTAAAGGTAAGATAAGGTCTTGCAATGAAAATTAAATTTTAAAAAGTACTACTAATAATTTGGAAAACTAATGGTTATTTTTAAACTAAGATTACTATCTAAAAGTACTATTATTTCCACCCTTGGAAGTAGTAACTTAGTTTCACAAGTTCGACTTCCAGTTAGAACATTTTTTTTATATTTGTCAAAGGCTTTTATCAATTGTAAATAATAAAATGCAAGTGATCTTTACGCAGACAAAAGAGAGACACGCTCGAGAGAGGCTGGGGACAGAGAGAGTCGATCCCCACGCACGTCAGAGCATAAGAGAGAAATTTGGAGCCAACTTGTCAGTCATGGGGCCGGTACACTGTGGGGCGGACAACCCCATTTATCGTCCAAAAATAAAAGCACAGGATTTAACGAAAATATAAAATATAATATATTCAATAAAAATGGAAGAAGAAAGTTTCTAATCACAGGAACAATATATATTTATTAAAAAAATACAATATATACAACAAGAATAAGTTTTTTGTCCAACAAAATAAATCTTGTTGGCCCCATGGTGCGCTGGAAGCGATCGTGGAGCGCTTAACGGTCTTCGATCGGTCGCTCTCTCTCCCTCAATTGAGAACCGGGCTGGGCGAGAAATGATGCCAGAACGAGATGGAAGCTGGAAATAAGAGAGAGAACCGAAACACGAAGACAGACGACCCACGACAGTGGGCTCCAAAACGACGATACGACAATGGGCCCAAAAAAGAATTCACAACGAATTCAAAATCAGTCGACGCTGGGTGTTTTGCGCGCCGAAGTCGCGTGGAAAGAATAGCGGAATATATATACATACATATGCGTATATTCACAGCCCGATCGTTGTTGTTTCGTCGCGTTTTTGTGCTGGTTCTTGTTTTCCTTCGACCGCTCGATCGCCTTTCGTCCTGTGTGTTTCCAAAGTTCGCGTGTTTCCAACAATGTTTACAACAAACTTACAAATGCTCAATGAATAAAAACAAGAAAGTTAACAGAAAAAATGTGCTGACGATTTTTAATATCAAAAATAATTTTAGTACGTTTCCGAAGTCGTCTTCTCGTCGTCATTGCCAGGCCGTTTTTTGGGTGCGTTGTTTTGTTATGTTTTATTGTGCAAGTACATTGTACACATTTATATATTTTATTCACACACACAGAATGCACAGAATAAAAACTGACATTTTGTTGTGGAGCTTTGTTTCGCGCGGGCTCACTGGCAATTACAACAAATTTTAGCCCCAAAGGGAGGGCGCAACAAGATGCGCCTCTTCACCTGTTTATCTTCGCCTCTGCGTCCCTTATTTCTGTTACTGTTACTGCTAAAATAAAGAAGTCGCCAACGAAGGAGTGACAAGCCAAAAACATAGTGCGCAGACGCCGCGACGACAAAATAAATATTTTTCAAAAGTTAGAATTTTCCCAATTGAAGTTGTTATAAGCGGAATTTATGGAATATTAAATTTAAGTTCAGTGCCACTGCCTTTTGGCTACAAAAAACTGAGTTACTTGAGGTGCAAGTTACTTACTGTGCTAAAGTTAAGAAAGGTTGTCGATAAACTACATATTATTTGTTAAAATTTTATAGTGAAGATCTTTCTGGAAAAGTTTGGAACCTTTTTCAAATGAAATCTTTGTTAAAGCTATAAACCTTTATATGGTCGTGATACAGTACTTTCTATTTTTTAATGTCATCTCAAAAGTTTTCAAAATTTTATTTAATGTTCATAAATCTTCCCTTTATATTTTAAAAGGAGTTTTCCACCCTAAAATGTCTCAAAGTAAACCACATTTCCGCCAATATTTTGATTTGAAAATTTAAAAATTTATTTATTGTTTATTCTCTACAAAGTAAAAATCGGTAGTCATGCCATTGAGGGGCTAACATTATTCGAAATTTCAACCAACTTCCATTTGCGGTTTATTTAAACTGGATCGGTGCTTATTTAACTTTATCCAAGATCTGCTATCTGAAGCATATTACTTACATATCCATTTCTGTCCACGTTACAGGCTATTATAAGGCCGGCAAAGTAAAATAAAAGGGATCCCAGCAAATGCAGCGAATTATGAAATTTTAAAGAAATCCCCAAAAAATCAGAAAAAAGCCCCACACAATATGTTCAAGTAAGCGCAGAGGAAACGTGTTCAAAACGAGTGCAGGCACTACACACGAATACACGTACCTGTATTTAAAAAAGATTTACATTTAAAACTCCAATACGTAAACACACTCTCATACATACATACATATATTTAAACTGTCGCGGCACCAATAACACCAGAAACGAGCAAAACGTTCACAAAAAGGTGATAATGATTATTTCCAAGGATCTTTTCATATTTGGCGAACAAATTTTTGCAACAATCATACCAGAAGGTGGAGCCGGACCCCTAGCAACGCAACAACAACAACAACAGCAGCAGCAACAACAGCCGGCAATTATAAATAAAACAACAACATCGGCTTCGACGGCGGCAGCTTCGTTGGTAATAAACTCGACTTCGTCAGCAGGAGCAGCTGAACAAGCTGTAGAGGAGTCATTAAAAGCAGCAGCAGCAGATACAGCAACTGTAGTGCCACAACTGGCAGCCAAACAGGAAACAGTTGCAGCAGCCCCTCCCTCCGCTAGCTCCTCCACCAGCACTAGCACAAGCTCCACCTCATCCCTTCCCAGCAAGCTGGCAAAAATTCAAAAAATTCCCAAGGAACCCGAGGAATTGAAAGCCAAGAAAAAGGCAAAGTGTGAATCCGCGACATCTACTCATTACGAAAAAATGCCAATGAATTTGATGATAGTGGAAAGTGTCGAGGCGGGGGACATGGCCTCCTCGGACAATGAGAACGACACGGAATCCACGGAGCAGGTACCGTTGGTGAGTGCCAGCAGACGCAACCTGGCCAAAATAGTGTCCGCCGATTGTCGTCTGCAAATCGAAAAAGAACCTGCACCAGCTCCAGCGCCAACCACTTCGGCCGGCACAGATGCAGGAGTTGCAGCAGCCTCTGCCGCAGAAATCGAAGCCGGCAGCGACTGCTCTGCCCCACCGTCATCCTCATCCTCGTCGTCATCGTCATCGTCTTCGACTTCCAGCTGCACATCCTCAGAATTTACGCATACATCACAAACGACAATACCAAGTACGGATAATCTAACGTCATCCGATGGGATGGCCAGTATGGGCAAAACCATTTTAGTTGATGCCAAAAGGTAAGTTTTCAATCAGCGGTGACCCAATTTTCTCTGACTACTCGCACGAGTGGCCACATATGTATGTAGGTACACACATCCAACACGAATCCAACGTGGTTTTCCCAACTGCTTCCTTTTTTTGTGTAATTTTTGGTGTTGTGCCGATTGCATACAGAGTTTGGCTCAAAAAGGAGGGGAAAGTGGCTGCAGCGGTCCAAGGGTGGATCGGGCTGTGCTAGTACCAGGTTCTCTGTGCAAACGAGATTGCAACTTTGTAGAGTTTATCTCTTGCCGCGGGGCTCTTAATGTTACAGGTTGCACTCGACTGATAGTGAGTTAAGGCTCAATAAAGTCAGGTTGAGCTCAATAATGGCTCCTACACCAATATAGATGGGTTTCAGATGGGTGGCCTTGTTATATCAACTGGAAAACCCTCTCCAAACTTATAAAACACTTATAAACATTCAAAGTAAAAATACATATCCCTGACGATGTATCCAGATTCCATATGGAAACTTGCTGGGCAGGTATTCGGCCCTGAAACTGTCCTAGGCTATAAATCGGGTTTAAAGGGATATCTGGAATGCGTTTCCAACATCTGGCTCCTTCGATCTGGCTCCAAGTTAACATCCCTTGCACCAGAAGAAGGCTGCACCAGAATAAAAACGGGTCAAAGCTGCAACGTTTCCCCAAAAGCTGACTTTCATTCTGCAACATGAGCAGTGGAGCAGTGTTCTTTCCCCAGAGAGAAAATGTCCTTTTCGAAAAGCAGGTTTACTCGATTTTGTTTCTCAGATTCTCATTTTTTTCAATTAGACTCCTAGCTATAAAGATTAATATTCATTTAGAAACTATATTTGTACATGGTCTTGCATGTGGATTTTTTTTCACATTTAATATCGTAAAACTATGATGAATTTGTCGAACAAATTAATTCACTGCCGTATTTTTACTTCAAGCTGGTAGTATGCTAGTTAAATGAAAATAGAGCATTAAATTTAATTTAAATTATGTGTTATTGTGATATATTATATTCCTGGACTATAAACTTTGGCATTAAAGTCTCTATTTCGATAAAAAGTTATATGCGATAATTTTGCAAATGGGGTGTACCGATAATGACATGTATGCTCGTATGTTTAATATTATAACTTCACGGTAGAAGTTTTATTCATATGTATATGTACATACCTACCGTTGTGAGATAAGGTAATGTCAAAAATATAATTTAAATATATAATCAAATATATAATCATTACACAACTTTGCGTATCGCGTACATCATATGTAAATGATGTATGTACATGTTTAAAGAAATTAAATACGACTTTTAGACATACATATACTAACGTCCTAAATTATTTTATTTCACAACATATTGTAATCCATTGAAACTTTCGCTTCCTTTAAAGGAAGTGAAAATCAATTATGTTTATTATACCTGAAACTAAATGAATGGTAATAGGTAATTGAACTCATTCTGCTGTTGTTTCTGATTATTGAAAAGATTTATTATAAGTATATATGTATGTATGTATGTTCCTTTGGCAGTTCACATTTTGGGTAAATAAATTTCGCCGTGAAGATTGTTCTGAGTGATATTCCTTTTAGCAACTCTGCCCGTGCAACATGTTGCATGCAATTTGGATGCATTATGCAGTATCTGCTGCTGCCTTTTTTGTTGATATTTTTTCGTTGGCTGCCAGCTGCCAAATTGAACATCAATTCCATCCTCCGCCGTTGCCGTTGCCGATGCCGATGCCGATGCCGATGCTGATGTTGCTGTTACTTTTGCTGCTGCAACCAAAACTGGGTCAACTGTGAACCAATTTTCAGGCAAAATTGCGACAACAGACGAGCGGCAACGGGGCAACAGCTCCAGCAACTGCAAACATACAGTAATAATCACAAGAGCGGCAGCGAAAATAAAACGTGCCCCAAGATAAAGGCAAACACAAAAAAAGAAACGAAATAAAAATGCAGAAAATAAAATGCATTTAAATTGCTCTTCGGCTTGAAGAAGGCAGCGGTGAAAAAAGGAAAAATAAAGACAGAACTCGGATTTGGATTCTTGCACAGTGCTGCCACACAGTGAGAGCAGGGAAAACGGCAAGACGGCGGTGCTCAGAGTGCACTCTGAATCGCATAATAATTGAAAAATGCTTCTTAAATGTACATAATGAAGCCTGCACTCGACAGCCATCGACCGACCCAACAATGTTCTCATTGTAATTTAATTTATTTAATTTGCCAACATATAATTGAGGCTTAATACTAACCCAAAGCCTGCCAAGCAGTCGGTCTGTCAGGCAGAGTGACAATCGAATTAAAATAAATAATTGAAATCGCTGGCCAACTTGAGTCAAAGCCAGGAAGGCTACCACCCGCTCCGATGGTATTTTTCGATTTTTTCTTCAAGAATTGCAACAGATCCCAGGGCTCTGACAAATGGCAATGATTATGTTATTTCTTGATTTTTCACAGCGTATTTGCATTATCGCCAAACTTTAATTGTACCCTCCAAAGGGCAAGCAACATGCACAATTGGGCAACGGATTCAAAGTTAATTGCAGCGCCCAACCGAAAACTAAAGAAACATACTTTTGTCGGCGACTGTGGGTTTCCATGGTCTGGTATTCCGAAAACCTAAACGTAATTTGAGAGCCCACTTAAGAACACATCAATTGGTTTATAAAACTGCTTGTTTTCCACGCTTACTCGGCCATTTTCGTCTTCCCATTTAAATTCCACTACAAAAGAGCTTGTTCCAAACAAATGTCTTTGGTTCTAAACAGAATTGCTTGCGGCTTTCCGACGAACCATCTGTGGATTGGCTAAAAAACTATGGATTGTTTACAAAACGTTAAATAAAAACCCAAGAGTTGTAAACATTTTCTGTTTCATTAAGCTTCAAAACAGAATCCCAGCCAAGTGATGCGGATCCCATTTGTAAGTGGGTAATGCCCGATTAGGGTTTATTGAACTTTTCATTTTGTGGGAAATTAAAAAAAAACGAGGGGCAATCGAAACATAAACAATCGGTTTTGTTCCTGTTTTCTTCCAACTATTTATTTTGCTTTTGTTTCAATCTGTAAACTTTTTTTTTAGTGTTTTAAAAAGCAAAGTTATGGAGTTTTTAAAAAAATTAAACAATTTTATACATAAAAGTATGAAAGGAAAAATATGTTCAAAGGACCAAAATACCTTTCAGCCCCTTTTGGTATATACTCGTATTTATGAGACGATGTTTGTTGAAAAAACACTCTTCGTGCGTAAATAGCGAATTTTTTTTCAGGATAAAATTTATTGCAACTTCTAAGCTGGGAGCAGCGGATAACCGGTATTTGAACTTGTATGTAGGTCAAGTTTTGAAATGATAACACACACACTCACGAAAATCTAGAGAGAAATCCAAAGGTGCGCCAAACAGAGCCAGCCCGAAATGGCGCATTTCTTAATTTGGGTTGGGTTTGATTTGGCTTGATAGAACGTTAGAAGGCGAATCGAATTTCAGCTCTAGGTCTCTAGTCTCTAGGTAGCCAGCAGGACTGAGGGACAGACCAGGAAATAGATGCGAATAGTCAGGTAAAAAGGCGCAGCTGGCTGTAAAAATAGGTTTCCGAGGAGCTTATCCGAGAGCTTGGGGGAATTTTCGGGAGGTCCCTGAACCCCATGTCCTCTCTCAGAGACTCAAATTTCAGTCTTTATTGTTAGACATTTTAATAGAAATTTGCATACGAAAGGCCTTTGTTTTAGAAGTGTATTATTAAATGCTTAGAGAATTCTAAGGACCTGAAAAGTTTGAGAACACTTCGTATATGCATAGTTCTAAATTTATTAGTAAAGTTATTATCTATAAAGGCAAAATATAATATTTTAATAATAAATCCTTATTTGGCAGTTCTGAGGCATTTTCTCTTTGCAAGACCAGTCTTTCAATATATCAGTCTATCAATACTGCAATTCTGCAATTCTTCCTCCTTCGGTGCATCATTTTTCAGTAGCAGGATCTAAGTAGCTTTCTTAAATTCCTTATTAGTCTGATTTACCAGAGCAGGATCTATGTAGTCTTAGACTCTTCCTCCTTGGTAGCTGAGCTCTCCAGCTCCAGTGACTCGATGGAAAGGTACGCCATGTCGAGCCACCTGACACAGCTTAAGCAGATGGTCTGGGGCAGGCCGTCCTCGGGGTGGCCCCTGGTCAGCGCTGATAAATGGCATCTGATCATCTTGTGGTAGATTTGTTCCCGTTGCCCTCGTGGTCCGTGGATTAGAATGACGTTCTGACTGGCCTCAAAGCACACTCGGCAAATGAACCTCTCGTACGTGGCATTTCTCAGGCTTCCCATTTTTCCTCGATGATTCAGCACAAAAATGTACTTTTCTTCTGCTTTAGCGTTCTTCTTGCCCCGGTGTTGAGAGTCTCCAAATAGTGATGCATTGCCAAACTTTGCCTAAATTTGGCCAAAATAAAAATACCAAATTAGTCGGAGGATACTTATTGGGTTATGCAACACTTTTAAATACAAAGGATAACCTATAAATGAAAGTTTTGAATGGGTTCTGCGCTTTGGATCTCGAACTTTATTCCACGTGGGCGTCGGGGAGCTGTGATCTAGAAAATCCCCAGCGAGACATCCCATCCCAGAAACAGGAAAGCGCATTGCGCAATGCAATGCAAAGAAAAATAAAAAATGTACTAAAAAGATCCAGAGCAAATAAGGCAAAAAATTGCAATTTATTATAATTTAATCTAGAATAGAAAATAAAATAGAGTCGGAGCTGGCGGCCCGGCCCGGGTTCTCTACAGTTCGGCTGCATACATTGTGAGCTGTTTGCCCTGTTTGGGTTTTATCTACCGTTAGGCGTGGAGTGTCAATAACACGGCGCGGGAAGGGGACGGGGCTAGGCCCCCGATGAGATGGGACAAGGTCCAGGTGCAGGGGCGCAGACACGTGTGCGCGGGCGTTGATGAGTGACGGGCTGTGGGGAGCTGGTCCGGGCGCGGGAATTGCACTGGGAATCGGACTGAGAATGGGAATAGGCAGTGGGAGTGGGCTGGGGCTGGGGCACAGAGAGGGGCCGGAACCGGAGGAGCAGCCCTGGGGGGTGGCGAGAGATCTGACGAGTCAACGGTGCAGCCGTTGCAATGGAGGCCAACGTCGGCGTCGCTCTTTGACAACTGTCACTGTCACAGTCACAGTCACTGCAACTGCGACGACTGTAGTGCACCTTGGTTGCAAGTCTCGAGTGGGTCTTGCTCTGATATTATAGGTTTTGACCAAAACTGGAGTGGAGAAGCTAACTAGCTTAGAATGCATTAACAGGAAACAATATTTTCAATATTATTCCCCAGTTTTGACACTTGGCCCCACTGTGCGGATGACAGTGTCTGTGGTTGGAAGTTGCATGCGTCTATTGTTGTTGCTGTTCCTGTTTTTGCTTGGCGAACGAATGAAAATTAATTCAAAAATAAATTATTGTCATTGCCATTGTTGCCGACTGTTGTAGCTGCTGCTGTGATTTGTTGTTGCAAGTTATTAGTTTAAATTGCGGTTGCAGCAGTAGGAATCAGCAGGCAGCCGGGCAGCTGTCACCTCAAGTCCCTTTTTCCATTTTCAGATGTACATATTGTCGTCAAGCTCCAGCTCCTCGAGTGCATTCACTTCTATTGCGAGTGGCCTTTTCAAGTTCATGCCGAACGAACGTTCTCCAACCCACCAAGATCTGATGGGTGATGTTCTCCACCGATAGATTCTACCAAATCAAAGCTAGTCGGATATTGCAATGCCATCACCTTCCTCCCTATTAACCCAATTCGATATCTCCCGACGTTGCTAATTGCCCCACTAACCGGGCTTGAAAAATGCAAACTGTTGCGCAACACGCACATAAGCCATTTCGTCCAGCCATCCTTCTGGGCCAGCTGACCAACATAAAATCATTAAAAAGTCTCAAATAAAATCCGCCACAGCAATAAAACGCGAAAATGCATTAGCCAGCCGGCAGGCCATAAAGCCAATTGCTTCGGTTCACTTTTTCGCAGTCTCGCTTTGTCTAATGACATTAGGCCAAAACAAACAAAGGCGGCTAAATCATAAGGAAAAGCTGAGCCCCTATTTCGAGTTTATGAGTTGCAGTTCGGGCTTCTTTGTTCAGCTTTTCAAATACAATTTTTTAAAAATCTGTTTTCAAATAAGTTTTAGAATAGCCAGACAGTTTCCCCCAGCGATGCGATTTCGTGCTTGGCATTGAATGTGGCAAGAACATTTGGCCAAATTGTGGAAGGAAAGCAAAAAGGCACTCCAAGCCCGCACTCCATTGCTGTGACTCCATCGTTCTTCGGGTTTCCATTTCCCATCTGCGATCTGTTGCCATGGGGGCCCCGTCCATAGAGAATTTCGTGAAACCCATAGACCTACATTTTAAACAAATTGCCCCCTCATTGACCGTCTCTGGGGCCGCTCGTTGCGTGTCCGCGATGCGATCAAGATTTCTCGGGTTCTTTCGCTTTTCAGCCGTTAAAGTCTTTCTTTTATTTTCGGTGGTTGGGTTCTTCCAAGACGGTTCTTCCGAGAAGAAGAACATTAATTGCATTAAAGCCAGCAGCCGGGCAAGACGCGCAATGATAATCAACTTAACGATGATGAAGCAGGAGATCCAAGAGCCAAGAGTCAGTCAGTCAGTCAGTCAGTAAGTCAGTTAGTCAGTCACTCAGTCAGTGTGTCTCTTTTTTCCGAGTGGTTCTGTCTTTGTTGCGCCCGCATTCTTCTGCAGAGTCATCTTGCGCCACCATACTCCATTGCCAACCACTTTTTCTAATAGCATTTTCTTGTTTCTGCGGCATCATCAGTTTTGTGTTGGTGTATTCTTTCAGATACTCTTTTTTTTAGGAAAGTACATGTACTATAGAAGGAAATGTCCTTTAATACTGAAAGTATTTGTATCTATCTATATTATATATCTATCGGTGTTATCGATGTTATGAAACAATCGGTACTATCGAGGTTTTTTTTTATGTAGAAGCCCAAAAAACTTTGGAGCCCCAAAGAAATGGCTAAAAGAATTTCAATAAATGGTCAGAATGGTAACATAAAGGACTAAACAACTATAATATTATTTTTTAAAAACATCGATATTTCACTCGATAGAGTAAAAAATCGATGTTTCTGCACCTCTAGCTCAAGTGTTGGTCAACTTATTCCCAAGGCCTTCAAGAAAGTTACTCCCCAGAGTTACTTCTACAGACTTTTTTATGAAAGCCTATGCCTTATTTTGGTAAGTGTGTTTTAGCCATCATTATCCAAAGTTGGTCCTCTTTATTTTTATTGTTTCTGGCGAGTCTTTCTGGCTACTACGTCATAACAACAACAGCTACAACAGTAATGCCAGCCCCAAAGCTGTGAAGATCGTGCGTAGTCTGTTCTACTCGCACCCGCTCTCGGCCTCTGACGGCCTGTCTCTCTTCCGCCTGCGGCAGTGGGTCTTCACTTTCGCCAATTCTGAGCTCCACTTGCAGGTTCAATGGCCGGCATCTCCGCTCGCTGGCTCTGCCAGCGTCGGCGTTGAGCGCCATTCGCACGTTTTTTTAGTTTTTTCGTTTTTGTTTTTTAGCCGCTTCTTCCACGACTTTGTTGTTGTTTTGCGTTCATAGCGTCGTCTCGTCATCGTCATTTGTGTATTTGCTTGTTTGTTTGTTTGTTTGTTTTTCGCCTTCGCTCTGCCTTGCAATTTGTGGTTTTGTGTTTACTTTGCTGCATTTTTATTCCATATCGTTTCATTCTATTCCATTGTCGCTCCCCTTTGTTTTGGGTGCTTGTTCTCGGCCGCCCTCTTCTCGGCCGATTAGTTGGCCAGGTTATTTTCCATTATTCTTGTATTTTTATCGGCACGGGGCAACGCGGAATGCGAGGGTACACTCATATGGAGTATGGAGGCTCTGTAGAGTCATGGTTCAGTATTCTGTTTCATGACTTAAGGTTGGTTTTTACAAAGGAATTTTCTTTTCCTAATTTGAGGTTAAAGCTTTGAATATTAGAGGGTGATTAGCAAAAAAAAGAGTATCAAAAGATGTATAATATTGCAAAATTTCATTAGGATAGGAATGTAATACCAAAGTACCTAGACCAATGGCTTTATTTTAAATCTATATAATGTCAACAAGTTAAAGGAGCTTTACAAGTTACCATATAACTGGCAGATTACGTATAAAAAGGAGCATACTTTATGAAAGTTTTATAACAAACTTCCGTTTTCAAGCCATCCTATATTGACTGACCACCCTATCCGCCTCTTCAGGAACTTTTGGCTAAGAAAACCCACCATTTGGTACCCATCATTTTCTTGTTCATGTTTATTTTACACACTACCCATGCCGAATTATCGTAAATTACTTATATGGCCAAAATTATTTCCCCATATCCCAACAACGGTAATTTGCCCGCACACTTCCGTCAAAGAGTAATATTTCACCCAGATTACTGGGTAAAGTCATTAAGACGTTTGTTACCATGTAATTTTGACAACTACGCCCAAAAATTAGGGGGATGGTCGGGGGGCCAAGTGGGGTACTACCCTGTAATTAGGCTATTTACCGTAAATGGGCGATTTCGAACGGCGAACAAAACGAGCTCGGCGACTGTAATTACACGAATTAAAATCATATTTGGAACGTAAAAAACACGCCCACCCACACAACTTCTGGTAGAAAACTGAATATTTTAAAAAGTTGCCAATTTCGAGGGAAATTTAGACGTTTTTTAGTTCGGATTTTGTTTTAATTTGAAACGGGAAACTTTGTTTAGTCAACGGCTATGACTGCCGGCCATACATGGCGTATACTTGATTAGGAATAAAAATTCAAACTAAACTACAATAACAAAATTTTGTGAATGAAAGTTTGCGAAAAAGAAAATGGGCGAGAGCAAATGCCAAACAGCAGAGTTCAATGCTCACATAATTATAATTCTGGCCCAACTGTCAGATGCAAATACGTTTCTATCTTTCTAGCCGAGAGATACTTTTTTGACAGCTGCAAGGCCATGCAGGAAAACGCACAGAAGACTCGTTCGTTTCGGGGGAAAAAACGTCGGGGTACATGCAGATACGTGGGTACTAGGTTGCGGATACTTAAGACTTTTTCTCCGCCTTTCGCCGGTTGCATTGTTTACGACATTTCGCTGCCTCATTTTCCGCAGCCGAAGACATTTTTGTGTCGACTTTTTCTCAGTTTTCACTTTGTTTTCTTTTCCCAATGTCGACTTTTCTCCTCACCCAAAAAACCCCTTCTCTGGTGTGCCTAGTACCTCTGGTGTGTAAGTACATCGAGTTAGAGTTCTGAGTGGGCGAAACATCACACCTTATTTTATATTTAGTTTCTATAAAATACCAATAGCCCTTATAACTGTAGATTGTTTACTCCCCACCGACGGCAGCTTTAATATTTGCGCAACTAATTCGCACCAAGGGTTCCAAGTTCGAGTTTCCTCCACTGCCGGGTTGAACGAGGTGATGCAACTGGCAGGCCACGACTAGCCTGGAAGCCAAACACTGGACTGGCTCTGGCTCGGAGGCAGGTGCATGGATCGGCATTCTCAGGTGATTGCGGTGACCCAATTGCAGTGACACTTTCAGCTAACAAATTGCACTTAGTATTTCTTTCACTTGCGACTGCTTTCTTGTGACATTTCTTCTCGCACTGCAATTTTAACAGCATTTTTTTAATTTTTACATAGTTCATAAAGTTTCTTGAGGCGTCTGGAGAAAGTGCGTGTTGGAGAGCGAGAGGGGCGGCGAATTAGCTGCAGAAGAGCAGGAAAGATACACCAGAAACTGTGTCAATTAATATGCTAAATTATACACGACGTCGGAGGGTGAAAGGGGGTATGGACTCTGTGGAGTGTCGAGTGGGAAGTGGGGAGACGCCCCAGATGGATGCCAATCAATTGCTAACTAGGAAGCATAATTCCCAGCTCAGCTAATTACCACACAATGACGTGAAAGTTCGTGAAACCGCAGTCACAGATGGAGATGGAGCTGCTATAGATGAGGCTGCAGTAGTCGGGGCCAACTCTAAACGCCAAAGCCAAACGCTATAGCCCAAGCCCAGGCCGAAAGAAAGAAGAAAGCACTTTCTTGTTTCATTTGCAATATATCTCGCTTGAAGAGTCACGACACAAACAGCAGAGCAGCAACAATTTCATCTGCGTTTTAAATCTTTATTGCAACTTGAACCAACTGACTGCGACGCTCGAACTGGCAACTGGCAAGTGGCATCTTGCGAACAAACGACCACACGAACACATGTCGTATGCGCGATATTTGCTTCCTGCCCCAAAGTGGCATCAGATACACTGTCCACCCCACCGCACCCCATCGCACATCGCTCGCACACCCTCCAACTCGAGTGCAAAGCAACAAGTGCCACTTGACTCGACTTGGCTTCGTTGTTCACTCACCTCCCTCAGCCACCGCCTCACCCCTCCCCCAGCCTTTCTTTTATTTTCTCTTTTTGTTGTTATTGCTTCTTTCTTGTTGGCCGCCTCGGAATGGTTTTGACCCCACATTTCGATTACGCTGCTCGCCAAGTTGCATAACGCAGCTCCGGGGTCACTGGGAAGGCCATTGCAGGTGGCCAGCGCTGGTGGCTGGTTTAGAGTTACCAACTTCAAATACGAAAAGGCTTTTGACTTAAATGTCCATATCATTTAGAACCAATAAAGAACAAAGTGTTAAGAGTCCTTATAAAGAACCTTTCGACGCGCTTCCGCAAAAGTATCGCATCTTACTTCTTATCATAATTGAGACTTTAATGCCAAATTTTTTTGCCGAATGCCGAATTTCGATCCAAAATATATTGGTTACCTTGTTGAATTACAAATGATATATATACATAAATATATTGGAAATAAATTAAATATTTAATTTGATTTTTTTCACTAATTTTATAAAAAACTTCTACATAAACATATGTATTACTCGCTTACTATAAAACATACGGAGCTAATATTTTTCTAAGTTCTAAGTTCTAAAGGGATCTAAGTTGCTTGAAGCAAAATCAAATGCGAAAATTATTGAATTATTAGTACTCCGGTACTATGACATATATGTACATACATACATACATATGTATGTAGCTACTAGAGAAACAATCTGCTAGGGTAAAACTGCTAACTTTTCAATATTTTGATTTGTGATTTCATATATGAAGAAAGATCATATTGATCACAGATTTTAAACAGTTATGGAAAACTTTTTTTAAATTTTCAGAATATCTACTATAGTAAAAGTATTTGGGAGGCTGTGTCCGGAAAGGCAAGGTTATGAATTCAACAACTACATATTTTGTAAAAAACCACAATTTTTGTTGTATTATTTTTTGTTGTTTAAATAAAAAGATTGTTACTCCGGTCGGTCACCTATATTCTATATAGTTAAAAGAAATCTAGATTAGATTATATTATTTTTGGCCGGTGCTGGGAACCGGCTCCTTAGTTGTTTGTTTTAAGAAAACAAAGGATTCTCAGTTGAAATAACCTATCGAGTTCAAATGGTGCAGAATCCGAAGTAACTGAAGCCTACTTTTCGGGAGCCAGCTGCCATCCTTGGGAGGTGGGTGGTACGAGTCGGTGCAGCGACTCAGGACGGCTTGTTGGCCAGAGCCCCCAATAAGTTGGCCAACTCTGAAAGTAGTTTGGCTTGGTTGGAGTTCTGCTTTCTATCTCTGCTTTCTGATCCTCGTCCCCCTGCCCGTTTCCCAGTAGCATCTCCTCTCACCTTTCCAATTCAATTAGACGGGCCAGAAATTAATAAATAACCAAGAAGGCGCAACACCCACACAGTACTGCGGAAGGCCAGAGGGAGAGAGAGGCGGAGAAGTTCTGGAACTGGTCCACCCGACACTTGATATAAATATGCATGATATGCATGCATAAATTACGTATACGACATGTTGTTCTGCGCCCCCCCCTCCACTTTCTTTGGCCTGACCTGCATTTCCTTGGCGATTCTCGGCGCGGCTTGGGACGAAAACCAGCCGGCCAGGCGACCAGTTCGGGAGCTTGCGAGCCAAAAAGCCCTGGCACATTTTTCGAGGCGAGGCGAGGCGAAATGCTCAGCACATTTGAATAGTGCCCCTCGGGGGCAGAAGGCCACCAATTAAGGCGGCAATAAATAAAAAATAACAAATCAAAAAGAAATGACCACGAAAAGAATCAAACACGCCCGAGCCAAGAACCAAGAAGCCAAGAATTGGGTCAGTAACACGCCAAAAAACGAGTCGAACTCGGGGGAGGAGGCGGAAGAGGAGGAGGAGGAGGAGGTGGCGCAAAGACAGAGAAGCGAAAACACACATAGGCACAAAAGCACGCAAAAACAAAGTCAATTGAGCGGGTCGGAGCTTGATAGACAAAAGGAAACCAAACCGTCGCAATGACGCGGCAATCAAAAAACAATTTTTGAGTTTGGAACTTTTTGTCAAATGCCTTAGGAAGTCAAATGAAAGCGCAGAGTCAGACCAAAATGCGGAATTTAATTAAAAGCAAAACATCAAATAAATTGCGCGAATTCGGTGACCCAATTCTTCTAAATCATTTTGTTTTCTATTCATCTATTTATATTGAGATTATGAATTCCGAACAACAAAAAAAAATACAAAACAAGCAAAGTCAAAAACAAACAAAAGCAGCCAGTCAACGAACTCTGCAGGCCCTTACGATATCACTGCGGTACGATATGGGCGAGTGGATGGGTTCGAAACACCATACGATCATCTGTTTTATTTGGCAACTTGTTTAATATCGGTCAATGTATTCACAAACACAATGGCCAGCATAAAAGTAGCAGAAAACGAATCAAAATCAAAAACAAAACAAAATTATAATACAAAAACGAGATAAGAATTTCAACATTTTTTTTGCGTTTTTTTTTTTTTTTCATTTTTGATTGCGTGTCACACACACACACATTAGGTCTCAGTATGCAATGCCAAACTTTCACGTAATTTCTGCGTTGTTTTGCTTCCCCCTCCCCTCGGCGTTGCTTCTACTCGGCCAGCAACACCCCCTCCTGCTCCACAGCCTGCGTGTGTGTGAATTATATTATTTCGGCGTCTGTTTTGCTTGTTGTGTGTAAAAGTCAATAACCTTTTCGCGTATTCAAGTAGCCAGTTCCAGTTCCTCGAGGAGAGTCCCAAGAAAGCGACCCGGCGCAGCCAGGCCACCACTAAGCCCCACCGCCAAGCCAGCCAAATTCAGATTTAGTTTTTTTCAGCTTGGCTCGAATGCCTTTCTTGCTGTTGTATCGGATGATGGCCTTAATCAAGAGCCGCAAAAAGAAAAATGGCATCATGCATGGCATCAGTGGGTTAGGCGAATTGTTAGCCGGTTACTTGGTCAGTAAGCTACGTGGGTTTCTTGGCCCAGAGAAGGGGTCACAGTGGGTCACTTACGTAAAGTACCGAGCTCGGGGGAAGCTCTGACGCCTAATGGCCTGGGAGACAAACACACTCACTAATTAATTCAATCTGCACGAAACTTTTGAAGTAATTACTCAAAGTATAATCCGGGGAGGCTTTAGACCAGTGTCAGTACATGCCAGTTAATCCTTGGGGATATGGGTATAGTAAAGCAAACTCAAAGAGTAAGTCTTAAATGTTTGCCTACGTGATCTTTGGCACACAACCAGTCCCCGGCTTGGCTCAAAAGTAGTTTACGAATTGAAAGAAAGCCAAGTAGTGGCTGAAAGCGGGGGGCAACGAAACCAAAATACTTTTCCCAAGACACTTTTTGAGCTGCCAACAATTTCTCCCCCACAAAGCCTCGGTCTGAACCCGCAGAGTTCGTGCGAGGTGACCCCGTCGAGTGATGTCACGTGTCTCGCCAGCTGAGCCCCAGAATTCGTTGCTGTGTGCAGAATTTAATTGGGAACCGTGTCATGCGAAAAGCAAGACCAGAATTGGGTCAGTGTTTCGACAGTGATTCTCAAGCCCCAGTGTCTTCGGTTCTCCTCCTGCAAAGGGGAAAGAACACTCCTGGCTGGCTTCTTCTGGCCAAGATGGGTGCACATTTTGGTTTGGAAAGTTAGTTGGACGTCGAAATGCGATGTTTTCGATCCGCGACTACGTCAATCGAGCGTTCACGAGCGAAAGTATCCGACTTTGGAGTAACTAGAAATAAAAAGCCAAAAGCCCCGAAAAGACAATGTAATAAAATGTATCTTTTGATTATGGACTTATATATACATATGTATATATGTAATCCTTCAGTAGAAATCTTTTTCTACAAGAGCTGCTGCAGAATATTCCTCGCCTTGGCTATCAGACCCGGACATTGGCTATTGTAATAAACCGGGAACGGGGACTACTGATCGGCAGGCAGAAAAATGAAAAAAAAAACATGTAAAAATAAATTTTATTCATCAGATACTTTGCATGCAGACTGTGCGTGAGTGTGTGCGTGCGCGAGTATCTGTGTGCGCTGCTTTGTTCGGCGTTGTCTGCTCTCCGCTGACGTTACCGCTGCCGCCGCCTCTGCTGCCGACTGCATTGACCCCCACTTGGTGCCCCCGGCCGTCTCTGCTCTCCTCGCTCCGGCCCCGCCCCCTGCCCAACGTTCTTGTCGCACTCACGCACACTGCGGTTCAATGCACTCGACTCGGACTCTCTATTTACTTTCGGCGCCTACCGGAGTCGATCAACAGAAATTTACATTTCTGTATAATTTGTAAATTAAATTGCTTGGCTGTGGAATAACTTGAGGCTGGCTGACTAGTGTCTGCCGCGGCGCTGGTCCACAATTCGGGGCTAGATGCTATAACCATAACGGCGTTATCTGTGGTCCATCTTCTAGGGTCCAAGGCCCACTTCCCCCTGCTCTAGGGGGGAATATTTAAATAATTTTGATAGGTACACAACACAGGCAGTCACCGGAGAAAAGAATCGCCGAGGAAATCAGAATCCAAGAGGCTATTGACTCCCGACTCCCTCTGCCCGCAGCCCACAGCTCGCGTCTCTGCCAGAGTATGCGTTGTTGTTTGTATTAGTGTCGGAGTAGTAGGAGTAAAGTCGAAACATTGACCGAGACTCCCGAGAGGAAAGTCTATAGGGTTTTCGACTGGCGTGTACCCGGTATCTACATCTAAGTTATACATAAATCATTTTAGGCCTGTAGAATACAGTCAACTGATTAACTTTCGTTTAATCCATTAATATTTTTATATATTAATAGATTTTAAAAATCCATGTAATTCTATTAACTTTTAGAGGTAAATGGCAGCATAAAAATTATAAAAAGTGATATAGAATCTATATTTAAGTGGTTTTAGTTTATTATTAGTCTGAATAAATCTATAAAAAACTGTGTATCCCTTGGATTTAAGAACTAATTGGTATCATCCGTGAAAGCCCACAGTTCTCAGTTCCCTTCGAAAATCTCGCTCTCTTTTCGACGTAAACACACACACACAAATCCCTCTGTGTGCAAAGAGTGATAATGCGACCACCACAGTCTGAATGCTTGTGATAGCGGCGATAACAGTGGCAGGGCTCCACTCTCTTGGAGAAATGTGAGCGCGGCGACTTAAGAGAGTCGTGAAAAGTTTGTCGCACTGATGTTACCTTTCCCCGCTCTTCGAAGTGCGTTGACTTTTACTTGTGTTTTGTTTTGCTTTTAAAATTTAAACCAACAAAGAATTGTGCGATACACGACATTAACTAGAATATTGAACTACTTGATTTTTAAGAGGGATCTGCATATTGTCTAGCAGGTTAAGAAAAATTTATAGAGACGCTTCCTATAATAATGTAATTGTTATAAAGATACTTACTTGTACTCCTTTAATTTATTTTTAGTGGGTGCCCCGCTTCTTTATCCTACCACTACGAAAAGGCGTCGCCAATGCAGAATCATCACAATCCGCAACAACAGCATCACAACAACATCAACATGAGCAACCACCACCACCACCAGAATCAGTTGCAACAACAGCAAGTGCAGCATCATCAGCAGCAGCACTCGCTGCAACTGTCTTTTCAGAACCTGACTGTTTCGCACAACGAGCGTCAAATTCTATCCGATGTGAGTGGATTCGTCAGGTAACAAGATCAGCCAGTACATAATTAATTAATCAAAATTATAAAACTTCTTGAAGGCTTAGTACTTTTATTTATAAAACCTTTAATTTCCTGCAGTCGTGTTTTATTCACTTACTAAAACATTTTTTAAAAATTAGTATCTCTATACCCGGTACTCGGTGCCCTCTAATGGGACACTTCGTTAGCTCTTTTTCAAGATGGACCGAAAATTTCCGATGGCTTATTTTTATCTGAAAAACAAGACTAAGCTAAATCGGCTAAATCATTTTTGGGGTAGTTAATAGCCTTTTTTATTACGTACTGAAATGTTTCATGTTCCCACAGTTCATGTTCCAAAACGCACAAAAGTATGCAAAAATACATATTTTGTTTTTTTGAAGGTAAGCTGTATTAAAAGTCAGTTATAGAGGTAGGAAGGGGTTGAAAAAAAAGAGTACTGACATATAAAAACATACGCACAGCGATAGGGAGTAGCTTCATTAAACGGTTTTCGTACGTAGTTTCCGTACGCCTTTTTTAAAATAAAATATAAAAACAAATTTTAAATAAATTAAATGAAAAAAATCAAAAAATAAAGCCCTAACTAACTTGCCCTTTTAAATTTATCCGTTGCAGCCCCTGCGAGGTTCTGGCCGTCATGGGACCCTCGGGCAGTGGCAAGACCACACTGCTCGACTGTCTGAGTGGTCAGCGGCATATTGACAGTGGAAGTGTCTTTCTGAACCGCGAACCCCTCTCCAAGAAGTGGCGCCGCCGAATCGGCTATGTCCTGCAGGAGGAAATATTCTTCCCGCAACTGACGCTTCGGGAAACAGTGGTTTACACGGCACTGTTGCGCCTCCCGGAGTCTATGCCGCGGGCGGAGAAGATGCGGCAGGTGGACCACATCTTGGAGGCTCTGGAACTGAACTGCTGTCAGCAGACCAAGTTCGGAGACTACCTAAACCGAGGACTCTCCGGTGGAGAGAAGAAGCGGGCCAATATAGCTTGCGAGCTGCTCACCAACCCGCTTCTTATGCTTTTGGATGTGAGTTTTCCTTATTTCCCGTTAAGTAGATCCTCTTAAAGTTTTGGTCCTTTCAGGAACCCACTTCCGGTTTGGATAGCCACTCGGCCATCTCGCTGATGAAGGTGCTTAAGCGCTACGCCCAGCTAGAGCAGAAAACCATTGTGATCAGTGTCCACCAGCCCTCGTCACAGATGTTCCACATGTTCGACAAGCTGCTCCTCTTGCACCAAGGGCGCACAGCCTACTTCGGGGATGTGCACAACATCTACCGGCACTTTGAAGACATCGGGGTCACCATCAAGCCGCACTACAACCCTGCCGACTTTGTGTGTAAGTGGTGTATCCTCAGAGAAAAGACAATTTTTAATCTAAGCCTACATGTGGCATTCATTTATGATAGGATAGTCGAAGTACATTTATGAAAGGAAGGGGCCATTAACTATGAACAGTTTGAGTTACTGGTTTCTTTCCCAATTTTGGCGCTCCTCCCGCTCCTTGATGACCTCGTTCAAATAGGGCTCCAAGTACTTGACGTCCTCCTCGTACTTGGTCCACTGCTCCTTGGGCAGGATGGTCTTGGTCATCGAGAGATGGAGTGCGCGCATGATGCGGTAGTTGCGGTCGTCGTACACCTTGCGAGGCAGCCGGCGGATGGCTTCTTGAACATCCTCGTTCTCGTACAGGCAGTCGTCGCGATGAAGGCCGTATTGGTTGAACCCGGACATATTGTAGGCCCACTTGCCAAGTTTTGAGAAAACAGCAGGGCCCTTTCTGGGAAGATACTTCGACATGATGATTGCTGGGAATTTGTATAATCAGGTGGTCCGTTCAGTCTCCGATTGGGATCAGAATGATTTAATTCAGGTGACAGAAGAAGCTCGTAAAAAACTTCGAGGTTGCTCCATGGCATGCTTGATATTAGGCTTGGGGTTATGCGGTAGTTCCTGAATAAAAATACTATGTTAAAAATACTATTGGGATGAGAAAGGGTCACATTTACTTAATTTACAAGGCCAATAACCGACTTAACCATTTATTGCAGTGGAGCAGCTTAAATCCCATCCAGACATCCGGGAAAAACTCTTCATTGCCGCTAAGGAGTCGCACGGAAACTATCTGAACCGCAACTGCATCAGCCACAAGTCCCACCAGGAGGGCACCGGGTCAGAGGCGAAGGGCAAGAAAGAGTCAGACACCATCCTGATCGACGACATCATCAACAACTATTACAACCAGCACCACCACAAGCCCACTCGCCACCACAACCTGCACCATCACCACCACCACCACCAGTACGAGAACTTGAACCACCCGGTGGGGGGAGGCTGCCAGGTGGAGGAGGACGAGGAGGCGGCACAGCACCTGGTCTGGTGTGCGGCAGACTCGCAGTCCAACTTCAGCTCCTGCGCCTCCAGCGACTGCCATTCCTACAGCGCGGGCAGTGGATCCGGATCAGGCCACTCCGCGGATGATGATTGGCTCTCGTACCCCACCAGCTTCAACACTCAATTCTGCGTCCTGTCCAGCCGCAACTTCAAGGAGGCCAAGCCGCGCATGCTCTCCAAGCTTAACTGGTTCCAGACGATCGGCCTGGGCCTGATGGCCGGCGCCATTTGGTTTCAGCTGCCCCGCACAGAGGAGTTCCTGCATGACCTACAGGGCTGGATGTTTTTCTCGCAGACCTACTGGATGCTATTCGCCCTATTCGGAGCTCTCAATTCATGTATGTTTTGGAGATAACTCATATCTGGGAGAATCAGTATTAATTGTCCTTTTTAACAGTCCCCGCGGAGCGCGAGGTGGTCAGCAAGGAGCGTCGTTCCGGAGCTTATCGACTTTCCGCCTACTACCTGGCCAAGATGTGCGCCGAGCTGCCTCTGGTGATTACCTTGCCCACGGTGTACCTCATGATAAGTTATCCCATGCTAGGGTGCACCAGGTTAGTATTCATTGCTCCGAAACTTGCGACTTAATGACTGCAATTAAAATGTTTCAGCATGAAGCTCTTTTTCCTGATGCTCATCTTCTTGTTGATCAACACGATCGTGGCCCAAAGTGTCGGCTTCTTCATTGGAGCCTGCTGCATGGACATGAACGTGAGCATCACCCTGAGTGCCCTGTACACGCTGGCTACGCAGCTCTTCGGGGGCTACCTGTCGTCCCGCATTCCGGAGGGCCTCAGCTGGATTCGCTATACCTCGATGATTCACTACGCCTACCAGAATATGCAGATACTCGAGTTCCGAGAGGGCCCAGCCATACGGTAGGCAAATCTTTTACATTTTATTGTCTTACATTTCATCATTCAATGCGTAATCTTGCAGGTGCGGCTCACCCAGCAGCTATGAGATTTGTAAACAACAGTCAACCGAATTCATTCCATACGAGGAAATACTCAAAGCCCAAAACTCCACATCACCTCTCTGGCTGAATACACTGATACTGATGATGTTCTTTCTGGTGTTCCGCTGTCTGGGATACGCGGTGCTGCGCTATCTGCGATGCCCCAAAAAGACGTGATATCCCTGGATATACAAGTACTTGAAATGTACATACATATATCCAACTGAGCAGACATCGAACCAGTGATACGTTATTTGTTAATGCAAAAATATATTGCTACTCCGTTGCAACAGATCAAACAGCTAACTATGCGCCAATTTGTGATTCAACTTACTTTCAAGCCACATCATCTATATTACCTAATATTATTACTATTATAATTACTACCAACTACATCTATTATTATTATTATTGTAGCTAGAAGTGTTAATCAAGGTTTACGGCAGGCCAGTGCGCGAAATTGTTTGTGTTGCATTCGTAAGCGTAAATTTTGTTTTGTTTTATGCCTTTTAATTGTTAGCCGTTTATACATACCATTGTTGGCTATTTTGCCGCTGAAACATAAGAGTAAGCGAGACAGGTAGAGAGGGATAGAGATAGAGAGAGAGCAGGAGGAAAGAAAACTTTTTGTTTTAATTTATGTTTTATTGCCCCGCCCGGAAAAATATTAAAGCTTTCCGCCCTGAACCCCGTGCCCAATACCTATTACCCTTCGTATGCAAGTAACTCCTATAATATTGTATGTCTATAGTGAAGGGTAGTAACTTTCTAGAATATTGCAAATTTTTTTCGCTTGGAAAAAACACTGTGATTTAGTATGCTAGTTTTTTAATTAGTTTTAAGTGGACTGCATTAGTGAATTGTGCATGTCGGGAGCAGTCTAAAGGATATTTGTAAAGGAAATGAAGCTTTGAAGAGCTCCACAAACATGTTAAATATTATGGAATAAATTGTATTTGTTTATATTATCAATTGTATTTAATTAAACTTATTTAAATATACATGTAAATGTAATATAAAAACATGCGTTTCTTTTTTTCCCTTCAACAAAAAAGCTTATAGTTCACTTAAGTTTTCAGCCCTAATCGTCTAACATGGATTTTCCCTTGGTCTCCTTGAGGAAAACTGTAAAGTAGGCAAAGCTGAACGCGCTTACGCCGGCACAGGACCACATTGTGGCCGAGATGCCCCACTGCTTCATGCAAATGGGAAGGATGTTCAGCATTACGAAGACGAAGCAGCTGCAGATCACAATGGCCATGGAAGCGGCCTTGGCGCGAATCTGCAAATAATCAAAGTAAGTTGGAAGTTGGTGGCTGGGGAATGAATGACCTACCTTAACGGGGAATATTTCGACCAGGCTGACGAAGAAGCAGCCGACTAGTCCGATATTTCCCAGGAAGATATCCATCGACATCAGGACCAGGGGCACCCAACTGTACTCGGAAACGTCGTGATCCTTGGCATACTGGGTAAAGAATCCAAATCCTGTCAGGCTGACGGCCACCCCCGCGGTGGACACCAGCATGAGGAGCTTCCGGCCGCAGATGTCGCAGAGCAGGGTGGTGACATAGGTGCCCAGAATCTGAACTGCACCAATGATGATGGTGCAGGTATTGGGGTCCATGGTGCTGTGCGACTGGGCGAAAATGTCCGACATGTAATTGACCATGGAGAACAGCCCACTGAACTGGTTGGCGATGAGCAGTACCAGTGCGGGGCCATAGGCTTTTAGAGCCGGTCGGGTGCCTTTAAGGAAGAAACAAAAATCACTTTTTTTGACAGATATACATTTTATTTATTTAATACTTACAAAAGTCCTTTAGCGAAATAGAGTCCTTCAGCTGGTCGCCTTTGGTCAGCACAACCTTCATATTATCGAATTCCTCCATGGCCAGGTGTTGGTCGTTGATGTTGTCAGTGTCCTTGATGTTCTTGTAGTACCGGAAGGACCTTTCGGCCTCTGTGTATTTTCCGGCTCGTATCAGATGCATGGGTGACTCCTTAATAAAAAGCAACACGGACACAAAGTAGGCGATGGGCAGGACCAGCACTATCCAGGGGATGGTGAAGTACGACAGGTGGGTGCCCATTATGTAGCCCAATAGAATGCCGACATTGACCGATAACATGACCATGGCCGAGAAGGTGCCGCGGATGCTATAAAATGGATAAAGTCGATTAGGGTGGCAGATTACTGGAAAGAGCTTTTAGCAATTGTGAAATAAGCAGCGGTGACGATTCACCGAAATCACCGCAACTAATTTTATTTTGATTGTCGCCAGCTGCCGGGTTTAGTGACGTCGCAGTTTGCGGCTATCTCAGAGTCGGCGGTGCTTACACATCATAAATCTTTGGCACTTACTTGGCATCTGCGATTTCACTGAGGAAAATCGGATGAACAATGTACATGCCGCCGCCACAGATTCCGGCCAAGAGCCTTCCCGCGTACAGGTATTCCACGCTCTGGGCGAAGTAGACCAGGATCCAGAGGCACTTAAACCGAGAAGAAAGCACAATTTGGATTATTAGTTTCAGCCTGGTGAACTCATTGTTCCCTTGTCGTTTATCGATTTACCGAGTGCGGGATTGCAATGAATAGCAGACACCTTTTGCTGCCAAGGCGGCTCAACAGAGTCCCCACCAGGATGTTGCCAGTCACCGACCCCATTCCCAGCATTGAGCCCACCCAGGAGATCTCAAATTCCGAGGTTATCTGGAATCCCACGGACGAGTCGAGCTGCAGCTTCCGCAAGGTGGGTGACAGCCATCCGATTCCAATTCCATGCGAAATTGATATCACATTGACTGTGGGTTTAAATCAAGTTCAAGAATAAAATATTGTATTCCTATTATGTTTTTTTTTATACACTGGTACAGATATATTTTTTACGTCTGTTAAAATTCATTTCATTTTGTTAAAAAAGTCGGTTTTGTTAAAAAAGGGTATGAAAAAAAATGTTCTTAGGTTTTTGAAAAAAATAAAATTATTTCTTATTTAAGTGAAATGTGCTGAGATACTCTTTGAGGATTTCACGTCTAAATTTACGTCTAAAATTTTGAATTTTATTCTAAAAAAACAGATTTGCTTTGATTCGTACAGATGGATAAATCCAGATCTAAAAAATATAAACATAAATGGTCGGGATACTGCGTTGAACACTATTGACAACAATTATAACACCCAAGCAAGTGCATAAAAATTAATCCAAAATTGCACTACTAAAGTTACTTGAAAATGATCTCTTAACCATTATTTTAATTATTATCTCTTTATTATTATTGTAAAGTTGTTTGAACTTCTTACCCAAGGGAAATTTCCTACATGATTCTAAACCCAGTTCTCTTTCCTCCTTCCCATTTTTAGATTTCATTTAAAATCATGAAACATTAAAAATGTATAAAGGCCATTATAGTTTTTTTTCTAATTAGCTTCTGATTCATAATTCCAGCTACTTCAACTTTTTACGGATTTCGTCATACCTTCAAAAAATGCATTCCTCATAAAGTTGTGGGTATCTTAGCAATTCTAAACACCTAAAGAGTAGCATTTCGATCGAAAATAAAAAATTAATGTTTTACTACTACATTAATGTTTTGGTTTAGAATTTCTCCAAAAAACTTAGGTACTGAGTACTTTTGTGAAGTTCTTTGAGGATCGGACTTACTCAAGAGCGTAGTCAAAAGTTGATATCGATTCCTGCGATTAAGCAAACAATTAGGCCGATTAAATAATTTCATTAACATTCTGCTCCCACAAAATCCACTACTTAGTCACTTTTTTTTATTTAACAGAAAAGCGTGTAGTCTTATTCAGTCTTCTAATGGGCGTGAATCTCTGATCACTGAGTAGAAGTGCTACCGAGCAATTGGCTTAAGTATCTCGTTGGAGTCCTCGGAACTGTAAAGATAACACCCGACTTAAGTTAATCAGCTCCGCTATCTTCTGGGCAAACATGCTAAGCCTCCAACAGTGATTTGCCTTTGGTCTCCTCCAAAAAGAACCAGAAGTATAGAAAGGAGGAGAACGTAATGCCACTGCAGCACCACATGGTCGTCGAGATGCCCCAGACAGCCATGCAGATGGGGAAAATTTTCAGGGTGAGGAAGACGGTGCTGCTCAGGATGACTACGAATGTGGAGACACTCACAGATCGGATCTGAAACAGAGCTAGGGTCTAAGTTATAAAGTCGTTTGGCGGAGACACACACTCACCTTGGCTGGGAACACCTCCACGAGGACCACAAACAGGCACCCCACCATGCCAATGTTGCACAAGAAGACGTAGAACGACAAAATAGCCAGGGGCAGCCAGCCAACGACTGAAAGGTCATAAATCGGGGCATAATAGGTGAAGAAGCCGAACGCCAGGAGGCATACAGCAGCCCCGGAAGTGGAGGTCAGCATGAGGATCCGGCGTCCGTATTTGTCGCACAGCAGTGTGGTAACGTAGTTACCCACGATCTGCAGAACTCCAATGACAATGGTGCACATGCTCAAGTTGAGAGTGGTGTGCGAGGCAGCGAACACATCCGACAAGTAGGTGGTGATGCAAAAACTGGCACTAAACTGGTTGCAGATCAACAGGACACCCGCCGAGCCAATGGCCTTGAGAGCAGGTCTGGTAACTAAAAGGAGGATTAGGGGGTGGGATAATGACTGACCGAACCTGATAATGACTAACCAAAATCCTTGTAGCTTAGAGCCCTGCTGTTTGCCGACTGGTCCTTTGTCAGATGAAACATCAGGTCCTCAAACTCGCTCTCGGCCTTGATATCATCCTTCTGGATGCTTTTGTAGAACCGAAAAGATTCCTTGGCAGACTCAAACTTTCCCTTGCGAATCAGATGATGGGGGGTTTCCGGAAAAAGGAAGTTACAGATAAAGTAGCACACGGGTAGTGCGATAATAAACGGCGGTGATGTAAAGTAATCCACACTCGTGGAAACGATGTATCCGACGAGTACGCCCGTGTTAACTGACAGCAAGATTATGGAGCCCAGTCGGCCGCGTACGCTGGAGGTGATTTACAATTGAGTATATAAATTGTTGTCCAGTCATGCCCTCTGGGCACTGTACGTACTTGGTGTCCGCGATTTCGCTGATGAAGGTCGGAAGGACGACGTAACAGGCCCCTCCGGTCATTCCGGCCATTAAGCGGCCCATGTAGAGGAACTCAACACTCTGCACAAAGTAGATGAGGCACCAAAAAGTCTGCAAGAGGTCCCGCAATTAACAATCATTCGTACAATGGAATGCCCTTTCCCTCTACGTACCATGTAAGGAATAGAAATGCCGAACATGACCAGCTTCCGGCCAATTCGATCCATTAAAGTGCCAGCCAACAGATTGCCAATCACACTGCCAATGCCCACTAGAGATCCTATCCAGGATACTTGTTCCACCAACAAAGGAAAATTCAATGGTGATTGATCCGTTTGAAGATCCCTCATCACGGGAGACATCCATCCCACGCCCAAGCCATGTGAAAATGTTGCAATATTCACTAGGAAGAAGAAAAATTATAGTTGAGACAAGTCCAATTCAAAACTCTCCATCAGATCTCACCTAACAAAGTGACCAGGAACTGATGTCGGTTCCTGCGACTCAGCAGGCAGTTGGGATGCTCGAAGAGCGCAGACAGTTTCACCGTCATGTCTTCTATGGTATCTTAACACTAACTAAATTTCTTCCAGCGCCTGAGCTTCTCCCTAAATATACCGGTTATCTAAACCAGATAAGCTAGCCCGCAGCTTCTTGTCAACATATGGCAATGCACTCGCAAAAAAAACTTTCGCTTTCCATTATGGATTTTATTAAGAAATGCTTTTGTTTTGCTTGGTCTTTTCTCTTTTTTTTTGTTGGGTTCATTCGATTGCCAACTTTAATCAAAAGACAGTCTGTCTACAAAGGCGATTCAAATACTCAGTAATTTGTCCCACTACTTCTTTCAGGGTAGTGGGTTCCCATCGTGTGGGGCTGTTATTAAAGGATCAGGAAAGTTTTCAGTAAACGCTAGCCTTTGGATCCATAACCGAGGCCGTAGGTTCTAGAGAAAAGCTTCAAAACTATTTTAAATTTTTTGGTGTAATTTTCAAAAAAATATTCATCTGAATGGAATTTGTCACAAAGCTCAGGATTGTTTTCCACACAATTCCAGAGTCCCACATCCGGTTAGCAAATATTCAATAGTTGCCAGTATGGGGTAATACTGTGGTGCTTTAATATCTTAATTCTACCAACCTACCAAATACCCAGCTTCTGCCATTCCAAGAAAGCCAGTAACTTGAATATTATTATTTTTGTAAAATGTGAATACCTTCAGAGAATTGTTTAGTTCCTGAACTTACCTCTAATTAAATGCTTATCTGTTTAGGATTCGAAGTAAGCTTTTTATTATATTTGGTTTTTATAAATTTATTTGGTCTGTAAAAAAAAGAAGATTTTAATCATTCCAGAATCGTTTTTATGGATTAAGATAACAGATATTATGCAGTCATATGAAATTAGAGTATTAAACTATGAAACTATTAGAGTATTATACAAAAAAAAAAAATTATAATATTAGTTTTTCTATTTTTTTTTATTGTTAACTATATAACCAAACAAATATTTAATTCTAAAGGAAAATGGGTCTTATTCATATAAATTTATTTAGTCTTCAATCATGGACTTTCCTTTGGTTTCCTGAAGGAATAGCCAGAAATATAAAAACGTTAGCAGTCCGGCAGCTCCTGAAAACCACATTGTATACGATATTCCCCAATAGTGCAACATCAGAGGAAACATCTTCAAAGTGCTGAAAACTAGAACACTCAGGAACAGAACCGATATGGAAGTGCCTACAGAACGAATCTAAAACACATCAATAGTTACCAAATAGCTTTAAAAAGAGTGTAACTCAAATATACCTTCGCTGGAAACAGTTCCACCAGCACGAGGAAGAAGATTCCAATCAGACCCATATTGGCCACATAGCAAATAAAAATCATTAAAACCAAAGGAACCCAGTTCAGGTCACTAAGATCATAGCTTTTGCCAATTAAGGTGAAACATCCGAAGGCGATGCATCCGATTCCCACTCCCAACGTCGAAATCAACATGAGGAGGCGTCTCCCTACTATATCCACTAGGATTGTGGAGGTATAGACCCCTATTATTTGCACTACGCCTATGATAATGGTTCCCGTATTGACATCCACAATGGATCCGGAAGCCTTGAATATGTCAGACATGTAGTTGATAAAACTAAAGACCCCACTGAACTGGTAGCCTAGGCTGAGGACGAAAGACGCCGCAAAGGCCTTCAGGGCTGGCTTCGTTACTAGAAAGACAATTTTTAATAAACAATAAATCAATAAAATACGGCTTCTGCTCACTGAGATCTTTGTAACTGAGAGGTGTGGAGTTTTTTGTTTGCTGGGCCACTACAGCTGTGCGCAGCTCCTCGAACTCATCCTTGGAGCCTTCTTCGGAGATGGCGCTTCTGTGATTTCTGTAATATCTGAATGATTTTTCAGCCGCAACGACATTGCTTTGCTTTAGAAGGTAGGGCGCTGTTTCTGGCAATATTAAAGTGGTTATAAAGTAGGCCACGGGTAAGATAATGGACAAGATGGGAACGATGTGGAAGGACAGATAAGTGCTCAGTATGTAGCCAGCTAGAATTCCGAGATCGACAGATAGCATCACCATGGAAGTTAGGGCACCCCGAATTCTATTGGGAGAGGGTTAAGAGTCAAAGTTATTCATTATAAGCTTTTCAGAGACATGGCCTACCTGCTATCGGCCAGTTCGCTGATGAAAATGGGCACTACCACATAACCAGCTCCTCCCGTAAACCCGCAAAGAAATCGGGCAGCATACAGAAAATACACATTTGAGGCGAAGTAAATTAAAATCCAGAGGCACTGTAGAATACATTATTTACTATTACTATAACTATTATTGGTAAACAATACATACAGCGTAAGGACCTGCGAGCAAGTAAATGCAGAACTTCCGCCCAGTCCGTTCGATCAACAAAGCTATCGTCAAGTTGCCAAGCAAACTGCCCAGTCCAAGCATGGAGCCCAGCCAAGATACTTCATCGATGTCCACGGGGAAATCCAGAGGGCTGTCCGAACCTGTTATTTTGGTCAAGGTCGGTGACAGCCATCCTACACCCACTCCGTGGCCAAAGGTGATAATGTTCACTGCATGGATAAATTGTTATCTAGCGTATAATCTCACAATTTTCACAACTCTACTTACCGATCACCGTGGCCAAAAGCTGGTAACGCGTTTTGGACTGCACCAACGAGTTCTTGAGTATCCTCGACATTTTCGACCTCGACAGGTCCACTATGTCAGCCAACCTTGCTTATTTCGCCACGAATGCAAAGACCGTATTTATGGAATCCGACCAACAGCAAAAGCTCCGGAGTGATTTCCATCGTAAACTTTATATCTGCAATCTTAGAGATTGTTCTATTCCCTCAAATGGCCGTTTATTACTTTGTCTGCCAAGAAGTAATGTCGAAAATTACACTGTAGGGTTGTGAGAAAATATTTTTTCACACCTGTAAGCTCTATTTGGGCATAAAACTTTTCCACTTGGTAAACAAAATAAGATAATTTAATTAAATATTTAATTAAGATATATGTATCTCCAGACGGCAAGATACAAAAGATTAGGTACGTCTAAAACGATTGCATTGAGGGTCAAGAAAAAAGAGGCTTGTCTAGTGACGCACAGTGGTCCAGCCCGTAGGCCAAAATAAAAAAAACCAAAGTCCAAATTTTGCCTTTAAATGTACCAATTCTTATTTATAATTGGTCTAGCTATTTGAATTAATTCATCTTTTTGTTTTGCTCTGTCTGTCCGTTTCAAGAATAGCATCGAAAAAGTTAGCATGATATTCATTGTGTACTGCAACGTAAGCAACGTGCAAGTGAAGCTCTCCGCAAAAAATTTGTTAAACATTTTTAAAACAAGTGTTTGTGCCATGGAAGTGATTAATATTTTAAAGAAAGGTATTAACTTTCTTTTTACAATAAAAAGTATATGTAGTATTTGTTGTGTTTTGTGTAAATCATTGTTGTATTTAGTACATAATTGTGAACGTTCTTAGTTTGTCTTTTCTGTGTTTGGTTAGAGTTTTAGTTGTGATGGCACTCTTTGGCATTCACAAATCTTTTTGTATAATATTCTTAAGCGTTTTAAGAATATAAGAAAGTTTAGTTCAAGTGCCGTAAGGTGCCGTGCGGCTTGCAAAATACAAGGTAACCTAACCTCAATTTGAAAAAAGCACTAAATATTATGTTTATATATATTTTTATATTTTATATATATTTATTTTATGTTCGTTTTTGTAAATTACATTTATAATTTCCGTCATTATTATTTTAAAGCGAAATAGTTTCCCGGCGAAAACTCGTTTTACACTAATTGTTCCAATGACAGCTATAACCTATAGTATCCAGATTTTTACTGAAGTTTTCCAGGTTATATACGAAAATTTCCAAATTATTGTTGCATCAAAATAAAAAACAATAGTTTTTCATATAAAAACTAAATATCAGACCGATTGTTCATATGGCAGCTATATGATATAGTTGCCCGATCTGGCTGATTTTTACATATTATTTTAGGATAAATATTAAAAAATTTTCTGCAAAGTTTCAAGTCCCTACCTCAACTAGAAGTATTTTTGGCCGCTCTCCCCATACAAGCCGGACCACTGTGTGACGGTTCGTACCAAACTTGACAGATACCCTAAACATTTATTTTTATACACGTGCTAAATACATTAACGTTAAATACATTACTCAAGCCCAAAAGTAGACTTTCACTTATGTATGATGCATCACTTATGTATGTGTAGCCTTGCATAGCCACTAATGAGAATTTCCCCATTTTGGCGGCATAAATCGTTTTTTCAAAACTATTCATAAAGTATTAATATAATTTTATTTATGAATTCTATTTCATTATTTTTAGAATATAAAAATACTAAACTAGATCGAAAAAAAACCTTAATAGTTATTGCCGTTTTTTAAGTGGGTTAAAGTTGACAACAAAATGTTCTTTATTCCATGTTCCTTTAAATGTTCTAAACGATCCAAAATATTGTATATTGCAGTAAAAAATACTTTTAATATTTTATTGCTTCTATCCAAAAATAGAGATCCAAATATGTTATTTATTGCAGTAAAAATTACTTTTATTTTTTTGCTTCTATTTTGATGGTCCGATTTTTTTTGTTTTCAAATTTGTTAAAGTTTTTTTCACCTTTCACTGGTATTTACTTCGGATTTTGTTTTAACTTCCAAAAAAAGAACAACGATTTGGCTAAAACTCCAGACAACTGCAACGAGTAAAAAAGTTTTTGCTCATATTCGAGTACTCTGTTTGATTTATGCCGTTTGCTTCGGGTATAAGTATTGAACTTTTCGTCGACGAACAAGTTTCAAACACGAGTAATGGGACCATCTACGATTTTCCAACGATGGCAACCAATACCCAAAGAGTTGGTTTAAATGCTAACCGTGGTTCGGTCACATTGTGTCACATAAGAACTTCTAGAAAGTTTTACTGTTTTCTGTCGAATAGCACGGTTTTCGTTCGAGGAAAATGGAGGAAAACAATCAAATTGTGTTGGAAAAAAATTAATCGCGGTGAATATAGTTTTTGTGAGACTATAGCAGTTCCCTGTGGGACGTAGTTGTCTGTGGAACACTATCCGAAATTAAAAATGAACTTGACCAAATTGTGCCCGGTTTTGTGTTTTGCCGTACTTGTTCGGTTGTGTTAAAATACAAAAACGGACTAACGTCTAAATTGAACCGGCACAAATGTTGCAAGGAAATAAATACAAAAATTGTGCTAAAACAAGTATTGGAGGCAACCAAAGTTTGTGCTGACTGGATTGTTGAAGATTACCGACCATTTTCTGCCGTAAAGGTGATTTATATTTAAATTAGTGATACAACTTTTTATTTTACAAGTATTACTTACATATATTAAAGGTACTGGATTTATGAAAATGGTCCAGTTTTTTGTAAAACTCGGGGCTCTATATGGTGCAAATGTTGATTTGGAGGACATCATTCCAGATCCAACAACCATATCAAGGAATGTGCAAAAAGCAGCAGACAAGAAGAAAGAAGAGCTGCGAGGAGAAATATCAGAAATTGTACGCAGGGGCGGAGCATCAGCCACAATTGACACGTGGACTGGCAATTATGTCCAGCGAAATTACTTAGGCGTTACATTGCACTACACTGTGGACAACACACTAAATAATATTGTAATGGCCATGAAGTCTATGAACTTCGAAAAGTGAACTAGTGACAATATTATAAAAACAACTTTATTGCATTTTTTTGGAGTTTGGAGTGGACAATATAGAGCTAATTAAGTTTGTCACCGATAGAGGTTCCAATATAATTAGGGCTCAACTGCACTAGCCATTTACTGCCAAATGAGCTAGAAAAATCTGTATCAGTTACGAATGAATTTTCGGAGACTTACAGGAAGCTAAAAAAACCTTTGTTTATGGCATAAATTTGCATTTATTTGTTCCCGCTATATCAATGCAAACAGCTGATTTGCTGATAAACCAATCAAATATAGTACGTCAACTCCAACAGAAACTAGAATATTTTCGTTTGATAGCCAAACCTGTAGTACCTACACATCCAATAATGACTTTTTGGATCAGTCAATAAATACCTCAAGCGATGCCTATTTCTTTTCAAAATTAATCAATAAATTAGCATATCAGAAATACAAAGCGAAGAAGTCCATAAATATTCCTGAGAAATTGTTGAAATGTCTAACAATTTCAATTTAATGGATTGGTGGAATACTAATAAAAGGAAATTTCCAAGGCTGTATTCCAAGGCCAATGAATTTACACTCTGTACCAGCCAGTAGCGCAGCAGCAGAGAGGTCTTTTTTATATGCTGGAAACGTAATAACGGAGAAGCGTAATAGACTTGCACCTGGATCTCTTGATAGTTTAATATTTTTAAATTCCTTTTTTAAAAATGAAAATAAATTGAAAAATGTATAAGTTACAATAAATAGATAAATTTAAAAATTTAAATAAATTTTATAATGTCGACGCATTTTGCAAAAGTATCGTATGTTGATAAATCCAATTTTACAGGAGAAGCTTTTTTTTTATTTAATCTCTTACAAACCATACGGAAAATCATAAGATGTTTAAGCGATTAGAAACATTTGTTATTGTATTTCTTTATTTTTGTGCGTTTGAAGTATTTCCATGCAAAAAATTTTATGGACATACGATAATCGCGCGCACATTGAAAAGCACCATACGATAAAATTGAAACTTAATTTTTATCGGAACTATGGGGTTTTCAGTTATAATATTTCACAGGGTAGCGACACATTAGGTGCCTAACAATTTTGCATTAAAATTTCAATTAAAAAAAAAAGCGACTTACGATACTTTCGCGGAAATGCGTCGATATATTATACTGTTTCTTTATTTTATCTTAAAAAAATTCTTAACCTACATATGTATACAGGCAGACAAAACACATACTTTTGATGTGCATTGAACACATAAAACATTTCTATCACACGTATCATAAACGAATCACTCGAGTAAACAAGATGTAAACAGATGATTAAAATCAAAAAATTATTCTCCAGTAAAAATGCCTTGAATAAAGGGGCCCATCCATAGGCGAGCATGTTCGCCAACATCATTTTCATCATTTTTCGATAAATTTTCAAACTTTGTTATCGGACAACGACAGCGGCACTGTAATTGCACTTATGGCACTAAGTATTTGACACAAATGCGTGAGGCAATAAGCGCAAACGAACGCCTTTCAGCGACTTTGAGTTTTTGGCTAGCGGCCAAAGTAATGAAGACCTAAAATTCTTAACAGGAATTTCTCCCCAGAGCCTTGGGCGCATAATAACTGAAACTTGTCGAGCGATAATTAAAATGCTAAAGTCTTATATCAAGGTAACAAATTTTTTATTATTTATAATATATATTTTGTACTACATTGGTTTATTCATCGCTGTAGAATAAGTCTTCAAAGGATGTAACAGAAACGGTGAAGTGCTCTCACGATACATTTGTTTTCGTGGGTACATGGATACTGGCATCTGGCATTGACCATTAGAATTGGTATTATTACAAATATTTGCAATGCTTGACACCCCTTGACACGTCAGCATATTCATGCGCCCTTGCATGAGGATCTCGTCTATGCCTTTTTTCGCAAAAAGCTGCTGCTCCTTTGATAACTGCTTAAACGTGACAGCCCACCAAAATAAAATGATTTCAATTGCATTCGAACATTTTGACGAACACAAAATTTGACCGCGAACATTACCATCCACATATTTTTTGTTAAAACCAACGCCATTTTTTTTTTAATACAATTTTGTACAAATCCCTTGTTCACGGACTAGGCTATACAATATACAAATGAAATTTTTGATTTCATTTAAACCGTATTCGGGATATGATGTCCACCGCAAGACACCATCGAAAAAAGACGATCTTGGCATTCGGCTAGAACATTTATATTATTTAATATTTTTTATGAAAAAAATTTTAAGAAGTACCCAGAAACATTTACTAAACAACGTCGGTAAAACATTTTTAATAAATATTTCCAATGGTGTCAAAAAAAAATTTATAAAATTTCATTTTTTTGCGCGATATAACTGTATATAACCCCTTAAGCAACAGATCAAACGATTTGATCGAAGACTGCTTCGCCCATAGCTTGTACTTGATTGTGATTGCCGAGATAAAATTCTATTCTAATATTATATTATATTATGATATTATTAATTATCATTCTATTTTTATATATTGAAATGCATATATTTAAGATCAATCATTTGCATTTTTCATAAATTAGTACTAACAAGAATATTTAGATAAAATAGTCTTTTAAACATTAAAAGAATGAAACAATTTATCGTTCGATAACAGGGTTAATGAATCATGAATCAATGAACCAATCAAAATTATTCATCATTGCTATCGAGCTAAACAATTTACAGTTCATAATTGCTAAAATTTGCATAGTTTTTTCATTACCTTATCATAAAAAAAAAATAGAAATATGATTAAAATAATCAACTGTGTAAGTATTTAATGTTTATTTTGTATTTATTGCAAATTAATTAAGTATTAAGTAATAATAAGTATTATTACTTACTTTTCAATTAAGTATTTTATTGAAAAGGGAAATTTTTATGTTATGCGAAAATGTTCAAAGGCCGCCCATGACGATGGAGCCGCCGCGGCCGGTGGACACGACGAAGACGCCGCTCGTGATCGACGTGAGCTACGCTCAGGAGCTCGAATTAAATTTAAAAAATGCCGCCGTGCCCACCTGGCACAAAGATGCAAGTGGCGAACTATGGACGACGAGTGGGAAAGAATTTCCATATTGTTTCGAAATATTCAGGAGTTTTAATGTCCTGCATCGCCACTTTCTCGGCTGTTTAAAAGAGCCAAAGGTGCACCACTGCGAGTGGTGCCCTCACAGCAAGAAAACGTCACGCTTCTCACAGCACTTAAAATATCAATGCAAGGGTGTGATTGGTGTAAGATATGCCCCGGGCTCCACAATGAAAAAAATGTGGATGCAGTGGGATGAGCTGCGAAATGTTTCTTCTCCACCCCATCATCCCTATCATATTCACCAGAGCAATTTGGAGTCAAAATGAAACTTATTATTATTAAAATAAAAAGTTATTAAAAATTAAATTATTAAGTTATTAAATTAATTATATAAAAATTTCTATTAAAGTTATAAAAATTATTAACATGTTAGGACATTTAACATTTTTGAGAACATTTTAAAAATTCTTTAAAAAAGTTTTTTTTTTGGAATAAGAATATAGTCATTCTTATTCTTATTTTTCAAAGGTTTTTGATAATATATCAAAATATCGATATTTTATTCTAATAATAATAAATTTATATCGTAGTATTTTTTTGCCTAAATATCGATGTTTGTTTTTGATATTTTTGGATAATATTTTTCCTTGGTCACTGAGTTTCAAAGCAACGCGGATTGCCAAATAAGGGAATCCCTAATTGTGCAGGAAAACAATTTATTAAAACAATATTAAATATATCGATATTTCGCAGTGATTTTCCCTAGACGATGGATTTGTAAAAATTTTGATTAAAAAAAATGGTGACGGTTTTAACAAAAAATGTACTTGTCTAGCTGATTGACAAGAAACGAATCAAAATTGAAATATTGAAACACAACGGCTTTCTTTTGGCTCAAAAACAAAACCGAATGGTTGGCAATAGGGCAATGGGGGTTGCCGAAAGGTGATGTTTTCAACAAGGACATGAGGAAGTAAAGTGCTTGATTTTTCGTCCGACTCCATATTTTTTTTAAAAGATATTTCTTTAGTAAATAAATGACATGACAATAAATGAGGAAAAGTCCCGGAACACGGTCCCTTGACACGGTCTACAATAACATACATTAAGAGAAATTATGCATTCCGAGGTCAAGAATAGATTGGCTATTTGCAGTTTTTTTTTTCTTTGGTACTTGATTAAAGTACTGACATAAATGGTATTTGCCAACTCATTCTTTGCATCAAAACGATTAATGATGATTTTGGTACTTGAGTACTTGATTTGGTACTGCATGACAGAGTAACAGGTAAAATTAAATTTCAAGCTATTGACGAAATATTTTTTTTTAATTTTTTTTGTAAAACAATTAGATTTTGTATGCATTGATGGAGCAAAAGTTATGAAAGGAAACAAGAAAGGACTTATGGGTATATAACAACAAAAACAACTGCACACTGAAGTTCGATGGCTCAGCCGAGGTCGAAATTTGGATCGACTGTTCAATTTTCAAAGAGAAATTATTTTTTTCGATTGAACCCAAAAATTGATACAAATGGACTTCACCGAAATTCTAATAAACTTAACCTAACTCTGAAAGGGAACAACAAAACTATTTTTTATTGGCTAATCGGGACATCGGGAAGAATCGGGTAATTTTTTATGACTTAATAAAATATCAGAAAAATGTATACAGCATTCCGTTTCAATCTAAGGTGAATAAAAATGAAATTGAAACTTGAAAATGAAATTGAAAAAATGAAACTTTGGAATTTTTGGAAATAAAATACAAAAGCTTAATTTCAAGTTTAAAATAAAATAGTTTTATAATAAAAACCCCTTTAATAATTGGCCAACTCTATCATTATTTGTGATTTGATCTTACCTGTCTTTCTAGTTTTCATAATATTTGATATTTCATTTCATTTTAGATTCGTTTTTATAGTATTACTATTTAGTTTATTTTTATTGCTTTAGTTTTTCATTTTTATCATATCTTCTTTTTTTTATTTTTTGTAAATAAAAAATATTTTTTTATACCAATTTCTTATATTGGTTGTTTTATTTTTAAGTGTCTGTGTGCCTGTGACTATTTTAATTCTGTTGGGTTTTGTTTTACTTGTCCCCAGGAACGTCCATTTCAGTCGGCGATCGTCACCAGAAAGACCGAAAATACTCGTTTTAGTTTTCTGTCATCAAACTTGATTTTTACATGAGCCACCCTGTACTCTATCGCCAACAGAAATCTGGCTATCGTAAAGCTCTCTAGTGTTGTATAACGGTGTTTTTGGTTCCCTCGGCAAAACTTGAATTACTAAGTAATAATATAAATTATACATATTTTATATTTTGTATTTTATTGTTATTTATTTTATATTTACATAAATTGTGGGCTAAACGGGCACATATTTAATATTTAAGCAGCAAAAAACCAGAGAGCAGGGCATTCACTGAACGAAAAAACTTTGTTATGTCGTTTTTCGTTTATATTAAAAAAAGATTTTTAACAACAGTTCTTAGACAAATGAAAAACTACGCTTCCCTATCTATATTTTCTATGGAGAAAACTTTTTTCAACACAATTTCTTAAAAAATTATTCTCAGTGGAAAAATTATGATTTTTTTGTTTGGGCCAGTCAAGCCAATTTTTCCTTTTCCGGGACAGATCGGTCATGTTTTGACCGCTTCATCCGGAAAAAATTGATAACCATCCACATACCTGAAATCTGTCCATTTTTTAGATTTTTTATACGGAAATCTGTCTTTTATTAAATCATATATAAATTTTTAATATTAATTACCTATTTTAAATGTATTTGCAATACATTCTGAGATTAAAAGAAAAACAATTTTGAAAATATTGTAAATACTTTGGTCAGAAGTGAAGAGGTATCGGGATTTTGCAGGCAACAACCCCTATGAGGACCTAGTGAAGTTTGCTCTCAGCCTTCTTTCATTGCCATGGTCAAATGCTGAGGTAGAGAGAGTTTTTAACCAAGTCTGTGACAACCAAAAATAGGAACCGTTTAGAGGTAGATACATTAAATCAAAGATTATAAAGTACATAGATAGGACATCTCATACAAAGAAAAATTTTCTATGGCGGGTTCCAGCGCTGGAACCCGCTGGAACGAGCGGGTTCCATTGCGCGACAAGTTAAGTTTGAGAAAATTTTCGGGCGACAACGAATGATGGATAGCCTAGTGGTAGAGTGCTTGGCTGATGTGCAGAGTAAAATGAGTTCAAATCAGGCACGGGAAGTTAACTTTCTTTTTATTTTAAATTTATTTATATTATATTTTTATTGTTTTAAACTTTTTAACAAAATTTATAATCCAATCAAGAAAAATACAAAATTTTAAAATCACCCTAAAATCACCTTAAAATCGACTCAGTTCGTAGTGGAACCCGCTGTAAAAATCTTTATAAGTGCGGGTTCTACGGCATATTGGCAGGCCGAGTCGTGGAACCCGCTGTAAAATGAAAATATTTGAGAGCGGGTTCCACGACAAACGGCTGACAGATGAGAGAGAGAGAGAGAGCGAATTCTATTTTTAGAAAGTAACATTTTTGGAACAATGAAAGTTGGAAACGTTCCAATCTAACCAGTGTGAGAGCAAAGAGATCAGAAATATCTTCTACCATTTTCACTCTTCAGCTTGGATTTTACTATGGATCCTTTCGTTTTTTTTAATACCAACATTAAGTACCGTTACATCAACTTCGAGGGTAGCCTAGATAGAAAGCGCGCGATACTTATCCCTCGGGTCCTGGGTTCGATTTTGTTACTGGGCGGTAGTTTAAATTTTTATAAAGTTTTAGTTTTATGATTATTTTTATATTTTTTTATTATTTTTTTTACTTTAATTTTCCTAATAATATTTTTTTTCCTTTTCATATTTACTTTATTATTATTATTTTTAATTGCATTCTAATACAATTTTTGTAAAAATAAGTGACGAACGTGTCGGATGACAAAATTCCGGAGGAACCCCCTTGAAATTTTATTAGCCGGACATAGTATTGAAAATGAAAATTGGAAGCCAACAAATTTTTACGCCGTCTTGCGAGCAGTCACACATACATACAAAGACGCACCCTTTTTTTTACGCATACATGTAAAGAGATCTAAAAATAGAATCGTATGTATGTTCGATCCCCTCTCACCTACAAGCTCGACGAAAAAAGTTTACCGTTTTTGGCCCTGATGTCCCATCTATGTACTTTATAATTTTTGATTAAATGCCATTTTGGCCATGAATTCTTTCTTCAGATTCGGATTGAGTCGCCATAAATTATGTTGTCATAATTATAACTTGCTAAAAAGTATATCCAATTAATTAGCACTTATGAGGCCAGCAATAATGACGAAGGAAAAATAATCGAAGATGCCCTAAAACTATTATCTTAATAATAAAACCTTTTTTCTATCCTTTTTTAAATATTTTCATCCTTTTTTCCTGTTTTTTTTCTCAACCTGTCGTTTTTTTTCGAAAAAATATTGGCATCACTGGTTTGGGCTGTCAAATCAGTTAACTGAGAGCAAATGAGAGAGCTTCTAAAAATATGGAGAGTGCTCACACTGGCAGTGCACAGTGGTCCGGCTTGTATGGGGAGAGCGGCCAAAAATAGCCGGCCGTGTGAAACGAGCTTTCGCCGGGAAACTACAGGGTGGGCCATTTAAAGTTGACCCACTTGATTCTTAAAACAAAAACAAAAAAAGTGGACAATTTTTTTTATTCCAAAAATCATTTATTTTTGTCCAAGGAGATGTTTTACAAATTATTATTAAAAATGATATCACGTAAATGGGCACCTTTAGCTCTGACAGCCGAATGCATTCTTTTTTCAGCATTTTCCATGATTCACGTCTAATGTTGTCTTTTAGTTGACTTAAGGTTTTTGTTTTATTAGCGTATACCTTGGATTTCAAATAACCCTACAAATAAAAGTGTGGTGCCTTCAAATCTGGTGATGTTTGAGGGGAACAATGTTCGCAATAAATCGATTGTTGCTCTAGCTGTATGGCAAGTTGCCCCGTCCTGTTGAAACCGGAAGTTATCCATGACATTTTCTGCAGTGTGCCGGCAGCGCTGCGGCAGAATTTCCTACCCTATGCAAGTTATCCAACCCGTAAATCCAGACCACTTATGTATGGCTTTTATAAACAATATTTTCAAACTATGCATTTACCTTTGGCTTTGTCTTTGGCTCTGAGGTCCGATCTCGGTTTCCCATAAACAAATCGAAATTAAAAGTAAACATCAGCTTCTGTTCGAAGTCCAATCAATTGCTCCTTTTGCGTTTCAAGTTCCCACCAAATTGCATCCATCAGCTTAATTGAATGTCACAATAAGATGCGAAAGTTTCATCTTAAGCTTTTAATCTAAACATAAATTAAAGTCGACCGGTTGACAAAAAATAATTAAGAGTAACGAAAGTGAGTTTAATAAATAAAGGTTTAACACCAAGTTTTATAATTTAAAATAAAAATTATATTTTTTTATTTCACCAACAAACAACAAGTTTATTTTAATAAACAAGTCTTAATAAAATAAGTGTTTGCCCCCACTGATATAGATACATAGAGAGTCATAGTATCGGTCATAGAGTCATAGTTACTCAGGAATATCAGGCAGTTAAAGATTGAAGTAGGCGAGAAAAAATTCAAAACTGTTGATATTTTATTTTTACTGAAGTACCAGTTCATAGGATTACACCTTTTATGTAGGTATACTCGTAGTTTTCATTTTCATTTTGGTAACACAATAGATAGCACATATATTTCAAAAGCTTTGCTAACTTTCTGATATTTATACACAGACCGCCAGCGGTCCATCATCCGCGAAAACCAGAAGGAGGCCATGAACCGGGGAGCTCTTGGGTTGCGTAAGATTATGGAAGAGAAGGCTGCCGTGTCGGATGCAAAGAAGCTCCTAGGGATGCCGAAAGTGAGCAAGGACAAGTTGGGTCCGATGAAGGTCTCGTCGCCTTACTGTGAAACCCCCACATCGGGGATCACGCTGCCGCCCAACACGATCACCGCTTCCCATTTGACCAAGAAGCAGCTGTCCGTCAAGGTGCAGCAGCCGGGAAAGAGAGAGGTGATAACCAAACTAGTGGAGCGGATGTCCCAGGGAAGCCCGCAAACTGCTTTTTCTCCAAGGATGATCAAGAAGACCAGTTCCAAGTCGAAGCGCAAGAATAACAAGAATAAAAGCAATGTCATGCCGGGCGGGGCCAAACGGATGCCCTTGTCTCCCCGGAAGGCGGAGAGACTTACGAAATGCACTGGCTCGCCTTGTCCAAAACTAAGGACTCCAAAGTCGTCACCCAAAAAGACTCTCCAGCAGGTTCTTAAATCCATTGTATCCTCTCCGAATGTCAAGGTGATTTCAGCACCCCCCTCCGCACGCTGGAGGATTTAAAAATCTCAGTTGATTATTATAGCACGAGAGTACAGCACAGAATGCAGAAAGCATTAGATTTGATTTAATAAGGTCTTATACCTTCCAGACGGCCAGATAGATTACGTTTTTCATTCCAACGCTTTCACGTGGTATTGACCCGGGTCCTTACCAAGTGGGACTAAGCATTCTAAAATTGTACGTTTATTGCAGAATTAGTATATTCTAAAATCGATTAGCTACTACTGCTTTTGCTTCCAAAATAAATGTAAAATACCACCGTTCCGTGTTCCAACTGGGGGAGAAAGATAGCAACTAGATAGGTCAGTTAAACACAGTTTTTCTTTATTCGGTTTTATAATAAATTAGAATTTTGTTTGCAGCGACGTAACATTCTGTTTCTTACAAGTCTAGGTTGTGACAAAAATTGCAAGCCCACTCATAGCCTCTTAAACTCTTTGACGGTTTCTGGGTTAGCCAACATGCAGGACCTTAACTACTTGCCTAAATATTCCTTTTAATACGCTTCACATTCAAAACTATCACGAGTTGCTGCTTAAATTTTAAGCTATTAGCTTTAATTTCGTTTCTTTTATGGGTGTAAAATGCAACTACTACCGACTAACAATATTTGGCTATATATATGGATATATGTATTGCAACATATGTATGTATATATAGTGTATACAGAGTTCGTGTATGTAAGTGTAAGTGAACAAATCATGGTACTAAATGGGATCTGTATATGTGGACTAAGAAGATATGCAGTCAAACATCAAGAAAATCTAATACATAGCGCAAACTCATGACTTCAGTTATATTTTTGAGCAAAAAAAAGAAAAATCAAAAATAATGATTTTTTTGTGATTTATATTTTTTGATCATAGAATAATGATTATTTTGTCAATTTTATTTTTCGATCATAGAATAATGATTATTTTCTTATTTTTATTTTTTTGATCAGAGAATAATCAGTATTTTGTGATTTTTTAAATAAAAATCACTCCAATAATCATTATTTACGGTCCCTGGAAAATAAGCATTCCTAATTTTTATACCCGGTACTTGTGGAGTACATTACATTAGACATACTCCACACCAGCAATATTTAGTTCACCGTCGGCGACAGACGCATTTTCTTTCTTATCACTAGCCAGGTAATTAATTGTCTCTTCTTTAAATCCGACTAGACAGAGGGAACCCTTTTTATGATAAACCGCTTAGATAACACTCGCAATTTAATATCACTCTGGTGAAATGTTTGCGGGCGTCAGAGGTAGCTAGTCTGAATTTTTTTTTTAAGTTTGAAAAGCGCTAATCTTTTATTTGGTATAATATTTGCGTGGCCGAGAAAAACAAACTCATAATACCTCAAGTATTTAAAATAACTTTATTTTGAACTTTTTCCCTTAGAATTTTCTTATGTGTCAATATACAGACATATATGTATGTATACACATATGTAATACATATTATTTATGTACGTTTTGATATTCTTTTGGCATTATACGTATGTACGCTACGGCAGTTAATTTTCCCGGTGTAATAAGTAGCATCTAGTTAAACTATGTGTATCCTTGATCAGGATCACCTTCTGAGTATAGAATAAGCATAACCGTCTGGCCGTATGTCTGTCCGTCTGTTTCTACGCGAACTAGTCTCTCAGTTATCGAGAGTCTCTCAAGCTATCGTCTTGAAACTTTGCACACACCCTTCTTTCCTTTGCACGCAGTATACCATATAAGTCGGAACGACCGGGATCGGCCGACTATATCCTATAGCTGCCTTATAACTGATTGATCGGAAATGGTATAACTTTTGTGTTTTTAGAGTTAGGGAGTTCCATTTTACATGAGATCTATTTTTGGCCAATAATTGGCAAATAATTCGCCATGAAAAATTTCATAAGGATCGGCCCACTTCATCCTATAGCTGCCATGTACATAACTGAACGATCGCAAATTACCAAACGTTCGTGTTTTTAAAGATAGAAAGCTGGAACTTATAAAGCTTATAAAGGTTATATCTTTATAAGAAAATTGTATAAATAAATTTCGCAGACTCCGCGCCGATTCCTTCATTTTTAGCCATTTATGTAATCCACTGAATGTAACTAATAAAAACTAATGTTTAAATGGAACTAATGTTAAATAAAATAGTTAAAAGGAAGAGAACTATTCGGAAAACATCGGAGATGTCTCGTTCACTGCTTTGTTCACTTTTGACCAAAATTATAATACCTTCTACAAGGATACCCATAAAAAGATAAACCATTTGTTTCATTGCATTTATTTTATTGTCTTTACATATATTTTTATTCTTCAACCATAGATTTTCCTTTGGTTTCTGGGAGCAAAAATAAAATATAAACAAATGTCACCAAACAAGAAAAGGCTGAGAACCACATTGTGACGGAAATGCCCCAAAAGTGGAGTAATAATGGAAATAGCTTTAAAGTAACAAAGACAAGGATACCCATAAAAGCAATTGAAATGGATGTGGCAACGGATCGAATCTGAAATATTTAGAAGGAATTAATTTAAATTTAGGAAAAGCTCATCAAAAAATTACCTTAGCTGGGTGGACTTCACAAACGACAAGAAAAAAAAGTCCCATTATACCGACGTTACCCACATAAATAATGAAAATCATCAGAACGAATGGAAGCCAATTAAAGTCATGAAGATCGAAGAGTTCTCCAAAATAAGTAAAGCATCCAAAGGCAATGCAACCAACTCCCACTCCCAGAGTGGAAATCAGCAACAGCAACCTTCGGCCTACAATATCCACAAATATGGTAGACGTATAAACTCCAATAACTTGTACAACGCCCATAATAATTGTACAGGTGTCAACGTCCAGAATCGATCCAGACTTGCCGAATATATCCGACATATAGTTAATGAAGCTGAAGACATTACTGAACTCGAATCCGGTGCAAAGAACAAAAGCGGCTGCGAACCCTTTAAGAGCTGGTTTTGTAACTAAGATACCAAATAATTAGTCATTTTCCAATCCCAAAAATTCGTATAAAGTCTTACCAAAGTCTTTAAATGTGATTCCTGAAGTACCATTCATCTTTTGGGAGAGAACTGCTAGTCTCAATTCCTCAAAAGTTTCCATTGAACTCTGCTTGTCACCTCTTTGATTTTTGTAGTACCTGAAGGATTTTTCAGCTGCAGCGAGCTTGTTTGTCTTTAAAAGATATGGAGCTGATTCTGGCAGCATTAAATTTGCCAAAAAGTACACAATAGGCAGGAAGGAGACCACTAGGGGAACAACGTGGTAGTCGAGGTAGGAGCTAGAAATATAGCCAACTAATATCCCAAGGTTCACCGACAGCATCAGTATTGAAGTCAGAGCCCCGCGGATGCTTTAATGAACTGGTTAATGATTTTCTATGAATTTTTTAGAGGGGAAACACTTACCTACTATCGGCTATTTCACTGATGAATATGGGTAAGACTACGTAGGACACACCTCCAATAAATCCACCTAAAAATCTAGCGGCATACAGGAAGTACACATTGGATGCACAGTAAATCAGAATCCAAAGACACTTTTAGGGGTAAAAGCAACCATATTTTTATTGGTTTTAAAAAAAAATGTATATTTATACTTACAGCGTAAGGTACAGCTATCAGGTATAGGAAAAATTTTCTGCCAGCTCTTTCCAATAAGAAAACAATCACCAAGTTTCCAGACAAACTTCCTAGTCCCAGCATGGAGCCAAGCCAGGATATTTCGTCGATATTAACTTCAAAGTCAAGCGGGGAGTCCGATGCTTGGATTTTAGTCAAGGTCGGCGAAAGCCATCCTAACACAATGCCATGAGCAAACGTTATTATATTCACTAAATAAAGAGTTTTTTATTTTCAAAAAAGGATAAAGGATCAAGTGTTGTTGGTTCTTACCAATAATTGTGGCCAAAAATTGGTAACGCGTTTGCGGCTTTAATAAGCGACTCTTCAAAATGCTTGCCATTTTTTGTAGCTTACCCAAGAGGATTTCAGAAGTTAGAGCGTCTTTTCACAACTACTGCCTCCTTATATATAAAGTCAAGACCTAAAAAGCTCGGGGAAAGCAAACACCTGCCAGGGTTCAGTGTTTGTGTGTTTAACAGCGAATCTCTTTTATCACAACACAGAAGAATTAGTGTAGTGATTATTCTGAGATTTTCCAACAGCAAATTTATTCAAGGTTGTGATTAATTAGTAATACTTGAACAGGATTCATTTTAAAAGCATAACGGTTACGAAAAGGAAGTGTTTTTTTTATTTTAGGGGAGTTGGAAATAAAGTATTAGATAATGGAATTTTGTTTTTTAAGCTTTAAATTTCAAAATAAAATTATTGTTTATTTTTTTGTTTTAATAACATAGTAAGGATAATAATAATTAGTTTATAACTAGCAAGGAGTTTCTATTTAAATATCGAGATGGTGAAATATGTTATTTTAAAAGTTCATCCCAGAAGTAGGCTAACTAATTGGAGTCAGAAATTATACAGCAACCACTTTAAGCTTTGCGAAAGTAACGGCGCTCCTTATAACGGTAAATAAAATGAGTACATACACAAAGAGAAATAAAAAGAACAAAATTAAAAATAAAATAGTAATGAAATTCTATTATTTATTTTATTTGTCTTAAAATCGGGGACTGAAAATAATAACTATAAGTTTTAAAAAATTAGAAAAAAACTATGTATTATTATTATTATTTTTTTTTTTAACAAGTTAAATTTTAATGTAGTCGCTCAGAACCATTTGAAAATAACCGGGCGCTTAGAAGAAGAGGTGAGTATGGTACATATGGGATATGGCCCTAGACTATATACAATAGTTTACAATTATTTACATTAGTTTACAATATTATTGAACAACACGGGAAGACAGATCGCTGGGGTGAAATCTCTTTAAACGCCTAAGAGTTTGCGGGTCGGCCAGCCTGCTAGCCAGTGGATTTGGGTGACTCGTTAGCCTGCCCGAGTACCGTCGGCTGTGTTGGTTTAGGAGGTCGCCCACCGGGACAAGGCGAGGGTCGTTTTGGATGGCCTGGATTCTCACATACCAGGGAAGTCCGGATGCCCTTCGAGCAGCACGTGCCTGCACTACCCTCAGCCTGTTTAGCTGGTGCTTGGATGCGGTTCCCCATACCTCGATCGCATACGTCCAGGTTGGCGTGAGGATTGCTTTGAGCAGCAAAACTTTTGTTGAAAGCTGGAGGCTTTTGGATCCCAGGAGCCAGTCGAGCTTTTGTAGTTTGCGAACACATTTTGCTTTGATCGCCGTGATGGGGGAAAAAAAAAAACGATTTTTATTATAAAAATCACAAAATAAAAATTATTCTTGACCTTTATTTGAAAAAATGATATTATTATTGATTTTTTATGCGGCAAAAGCATAAATAAGCAGAAATATATATTCTAAAGAAAAATTCCTTTCATTTGGCGCATGAAAGGTATATAAAATTTAATGAGGATACTGCACATGAGCTCCGCAATAAAAATCAAGAATAATTTTTCAACATTTATCTTATCTCCTCAAAGAACTCATTGTCAGAAAGATCAGAACAGGCAGGTGATTGTTGGGCGTACTTTTCTCTAAAACAGACTTGGCAACTGTGCTTTGGAAATAAATTACTTCAAGTGCGATCTTTTTTCAGATTTTATTGAAAACAACAGCAAATTATTAACATTATTTTTAATACTATAGGCTGGCTAATAGGGCTTCCACTGTCTTGCCTTTGGTTTCGGGAACAAACACGGCAATGAAAAGAGCAGCCAAAAAGGACAAACTGGCAAACATATAGACTGTTCCATACATTCCCAGCGAGACTGTGAGAATTGGCATCATCTGAAACAGACTTATCTTAGAGAATTCAAGACTTGATTGAAATATGTATATGTTTTACCTTAATGACGCAGGTGGAGATTAGCCAAAGGACCGACATGAGAATCATACTCGCTGTGCTCCTTATTTTTGGGGGCAATATCTCGGAAATGACCAAAAAGGGCAAGGACAATAGTCCTACGGCAGCCAGGAGAAGCATGAAGGAGAATCCTACGACGGGCACCCAGCTGAAGGGCTGAACCTGGTAGCCCAGCATCTGGAAGTAGCTGTAGGTTCCCATGGCGCTTTGGCCCAAGCCAATACCGATGGCCGACACCAAGAGCAGCAGCTTCCGGCCCAATCGCTCGACTAGCAAGGTAGAGGCGTATGTACCTAAAAGCTGGATGGCGCCTACAATAATGGCTGCTACTGTAGGAGGCATGCTGGCTCCAGCCTGCTCGAAAATCACAGCTGTGTAGTTCAGCATGGCGAAGCATCCGCACAACTGGTTAAAGGATATCAAGCCGAGGCCAATCAGGAAAGCCTTTCGGGTTTTTGGCTCAGCTGATAGAAAGGATAAAATATATGAGAATTTTGATTTAAGTTTTTGCAAAAAATATAAATTTGTCACAAATTGAAAATATGGTACATATACATATATAGTCATATATATGAAATATCTTACCGAAATCTGCCAAAGTCACTTCGTTAGCATCGTCATCTAATTCGTCATCGTTTGGATTATTATCAGCTTTGTCTGTGACCTTTAGTCTTTCCAGTTCCTGCTGTAGGTCCTCACTGAGTTCTTTCGCAGGATTGTTCCGAATATTTCGATAATAGCGCAGAGAGAGCTCAGCCTCCTCAACCTTCTTCAATTTTAACAAATACTGAGGTGTTTCTGGCATAAACCAAAAGCATGCAACAAACACAAAGGACAAAACGGACATAAACCAGGAGACGGCAGCATAATCAAAGTAATAGCCCAGGACGAAGGCAAGAAGGATGCCGCCGTTGCACGTTAGCACTACAAAAGTGCCCAATACACCGCGGACACTGGATAAGAAGAATAAGTTAAAAGTTCAAACGCCTTGAAAAAAGCATAACCTCACCTTTCCGATGCCAGTTCCACTATGTAAATGGGGATAACTGCAAAACAGCCTCCTCCAGCAGCTCCTCCCAAAAATCTGGCAATGTTCAGGTGAGTTGGATTGCGGGCATAGGGAATAATCACCCAACCTAACTAATTAAGGATATTTAAAATAAACTTCATTTTGGATGTCTAGTTACCAGGTTTGGCAAGGCAACCCATAAGAGGCACTTCTTCCTGCCAATTTTATCTGCCAACCAGGCGAACAGAATGGTACCAAATAGTCCTCCCAAGCACATAATCGATGCAACCCATCCTTGGTCCTGTTTGGTCAAAGGACCTGTTTCCAGAGGGCTCTTGTCCGACGCCAATTCCAGAAAACTGGACGAGGGCCAACCGCAAAATGCTCCATATGATATGGTTACAATGTTAACTAAACATTTGAAATGCAAATTGGATTAGCATCAAGTTGTGGGTCGGAAAGGATACAGTTTTTATTTATTTTTATTGATTCTGTTACCAACCGATTAGGGCTGCCAGATACTGGTACTTGGTTCCTCCAGTGTTGCTCATTTTGTTACCACTTTTTAGAAACTCATCGAATCCTTGGCTAGTTTTCCCTTGCTGACGACTCTCTAATACCGGTAAGAGCTCGCGCTCAACTAAGCGATACCAGTGGCTGGATGGTAATATTTATATATTCTCTGTAGATTATAGACTGTTATCGCCGCCCATTATGCTTAACCAAAATGAGAGCAGAGCCAATCCAGTGTCACAGTCAATACGGCAAAAAAATAAAAAATAGTAAGCTTTTGCCCCGATTATTATTGCATATATGTATGTTGTAATTCTCCATACGACATTTGTTTGTTTTTTCCTGATTTGATAGGCGAACTTTTTCTCTCTATCATTCTCTGCCATTGCTGCTCAATGGGACTGCACTCTACAGAATTCTCGTAATCTTCTAGGGTCTCATAGAGAACTAGGGTAACAAAAAGAGCGATTAGAGTAGCTGCTATAAATTTCGCCTAATGTTGACAAATATTTAGTTTGCTTCGATATGAGAGTCAAACAATACCCAGGCCTTCTTCATTTTTGGCAACTATAAAGGTAAGTCCCCTTCTAAAGGCGTAAATTAGAATTAATACCTTAGACGGATTCGTATCCATGCGAAAAGAGAATGCGCTGGCGCCTAGAAGAGTGATTTTAAACATCAGAGGACGGGTGCGTATCTCGTGGCACGATATACGAATTATTCATAAGTTATTAAAGTACTTTATCACTCGTATATGAATGAAAAAAATATCGTACATTGTATAATATACATTAAAGTTAATTTCTGGCATACCCGCAGCTTTAATACCCTTGCCGTCCTGTGCAAGAGAAATGTGAGACAGGTCAACTTATGACTGTTACCAAAACTTATGGAAGAGTATATAAGATGTTACGAAAAAGTGGGGTACTTAAAATGAAAATATTAAACAATTTTTTTAATGTTCTTTAAACGTGAATGCTTTTGTGAAATTGTTGGGTGTAATGTGTTGATCAAAACATCATTTTGAAAGTTAAAACTGAAGTAATATTAAATTTTTATTTTATTAAGTAAATAGTTCTTTGATATTATTTTGAAATAAGGTGTACCTGAAACCACATTGTGCCACAAAATGACACGTGTGTGAAAAAGATTAGATATTTCCTAACACTTTGTTTTAAACTTCTTAGTTTGGTTAACCGGTGGGTAATAACCCACCTTAACTTTTATCATGCCCATTTTGGTCGGGGGTTACACTTAATGACTGAACGTTTTTCTTAGATCGCTATTCAGATTAGATAGACTTTTCCCAAAAACTTACGTGTACCTACGAAATTCAACTTTATTTAACTATTCTTATTAGGGCTTATACTATTATTATTTAATTGTAAAACTAATTGAACTTTAAACATGATACTTAAGTTTCCAAAATAATTCCTCAGTTACACTTGCTCGTAATGCTCATAATGTAGCAATGATTCGCGAATTATTGGCACATGAGCTGGATAAACATGTTATGGACAATTATTGGTTCCAGCAAGATAGTGCAACGAATGTTTTGGATCGTCTCATCTCAAATAACGATTTCGACTGTCCACCAAGATCACCGGTAGGTAGCCACTTACCAGATACTGCTTTGAACAAGAAAGGAAAGCTAACTTCGGGCCCGCGATAGGACATTTTTAATTAACTGACATTTTGCCTACCCCACTAGACATATCCTAAGTGGAGCTCGAATTTTTTATGCTGGCTCATATTTGTCTGAGTAATAATAATTTCAAAATTATTATTAATTTTAAAATAAGAATAAATTTCATTTATTTCAAACTTTCCTTTGGCATTACTATTATTTGGACCGCTTCAACCAGGGGGTTAATAGCAGATAATAGCGAAAAAAAATATATATGTACATGTATATTAGTAATAAATAGCACCACGCCAGGTTTCGATTAACTTGCCTCTAAGCGATTGAGCCCTTTTATTAAAAATTACTAAATATCAACAAAATTTAACTCATAAAAAAACTTTTCCTACTGGGAATCGAGCCCACGACCTTCTTATTAAGAGGTAGAAAACTCAACCATTGCACCGTGCAGTAAAAGTTTTGCGCGAAAAAAATTTTGAATCCCAAAAAACTGTGGAGATTTGTATCACAATTTGAATTGGTCTAACTTCGAAATTTAGTAGCAGCAGAGGATCGGCAGAATTAGTATTGGTATTGGTTATTGGATGGTATTGGGAATTTTTTTTGCATAGAACTCTTATAGGAGTTCTTAAAGAATATTGGTAAAAAATTTTTTTTAATTTTTAGAAAAAATCCTGAAGAAGGTCCCTAAGAAAAAAATGGGGAAATTTTATATATCAAAAACATGAAATATAAAATAACTTGTTTATTTTTATTATTTTTAAATAATTAAATGAAAATAAATAAGGAGATATGGTGAAAGTAAATGAAGAAATACACACTAAAAATATATTGATCAAATAGGGTATTCAATTGACAACATTTCAGACTCGAATGGCTCCCTTAAATTTGCACTTGACTTTGCCGTATCATTTTAACCATTTTGAACTCTTTAATTTAACATGAGCTTTACTCTTAGAAATTTTAGTTTCAATTGTCTTGCTATCATTTTTAATTCTATCACAGTTCAAAAAACATTTTTCAGTACTCTTATCATTTGAGTAATCAATAAAATTTTTAATAGTCCTAGCGTTTGAGCAATCAATCATTTTTTATTAATCATATTAATCATACATATGTTTATAAAATATCTTTCTAGAGCAACGCAGTATCCCATTGATTTGTTTGCCACATCCAGAAATTCAAATGTAAACGTTTCTTATACATACATATGTATATGTATATTGTATTTAAGAAATATATATATCTAATGGGCTTTTATTTAAGCCAAAGTAATTTTTACGATTATTTTCACTCAAATAAGTAGATTGAATTTTCATTTGGCTTTCAACGCAATATGTCGTTGTTAAACTAATTGGGCTCTCAGAATCAATTAGTCATTCTACAAAAAAATACTGATTAGGTTCTGTCTTAAAGTAAATTTTTAACGGTCTTAAATATTTGGTGTTAAGGAGGGTTTTTTTTCTCGTGCACTCAGAAGCATCCGTACTGGCCCTTGGACTTGTAGAATACGGCTGCGAGAGGTCCAACAGAGATATATTTTAAACATCCATTAGTGGCCCAAACCAGGTCCATTCGCGGCATCCACTTTGGGGCTCCCAGGTGTAAACGGTGTTTGGCGTAACGAAACGTTCGTAAATGCCTGCATAACTTTGGCAGCCGAATTAAAGTGCTCCCGGAATTCTCTCGATGGCATTATCGATTAATTCCTCGTCGTCCATCTGAATGTGCGCGGCACATCTTTTTTTTGCATTAAAATAGATAGCAGAGTCTTCAGATGGCTGCCACTTGCGTTTCTGAAACTTGCATCGCGACATAATATTGCTTTCCTTACACTGAAAAACCTCCGAAGTTGATACAGCATTTCGCGCAAAGCGGTCTTTTAACTTGAACATCATCAGCATGCGTATTAGATCGTCACTGAGTTTGTACATCTTAATAATAATAATCTTAATAATGGCGTTAAGATGAGAAATCCATGTCCATGTGTGTCCATATTGCACTTTGTTGTTAATAGCGCAGTCAAAGATAGGGAGCATTTCTGTCACCACGGTCAGAAAATAATTGTTATTAGAAAATGATTTACCATATCTTGCATTCTCAGAGACGACTTTTTTCAAATCCATTGGGGAAACTTTTATTGTTATTCCTTGTGGCATATCGTTTGTGAAAGATGCGGTCACACTGTCTAACGGCTGGCACCGACCTCCTCCCATTAATTCAAATTGACGCTTCATGGATTTCAACGAAACTTTCGAACCGTTAACTTTGGTTGGGGTTTCGCCGTTGATTTGGCAAGCAACCGACGCAGCCCCGACTTCATGCTTTTCATTGTCTCGGTCTGCTAACGAGTTGAGCCTTTCCTCGGACCCAGCTTCTACCTCGGAAATGTCCTTGGGATCCACCGTTAGGAAAATTACACGCTTCTGGGGAAATAGCCGTGTGAATTTATTTATGTAACATATTGAAGCCTTAACTGTGAAGGAATCAACTCAACTTGATCAGCATTCACAGCCGAGTCGATGTCCATGTTCGTAGCCATGTCCGGCTGTCCGCATGAAGTCGTGGATTTCGAAGACTATAAGAGATAGGGCGTTCCCATTTGTAAGTTGGACTGGTATGGTACCCGCGCTGGTCAATTTTGTGTCAAAACTTTGCCACGCCTTCGCCCCCAAAACAAAAGTCTGGTTGTAGCGCCAGTTCGTATATGGCAGGGACCATAATCATTATGGGTTTTATTTAAAAAAAATCACAAAATAATGATAGTTCTCTGAGCGAAAAAAAAATTATGAATAATCATTTTGATTTTTATTTTTTTTCGCTTAAAAATATCACTCAATTTATGATTTCACGCTATGTATTAGATTTTCTTGATATTTGACTGCAAATCTCATTAAAAAACATATACAGGTACCATTTAGTACGATGATTTTTTCACTAAAATAGTAACTAAATTTCACTAAATGTACATCCGATCATAACTGCAAGGGTTTATCAGCTTCGGCTCTGCCTGTAGTTAGCTTTCCTTTCTTGTTAGATTCTAAAAGCCTGGATGAAAAAAATCTGAAAAAAATTTTTAAAAACAGATTTGTTAGAAATAAAGATAAATAAGATTAGATAAAGTTGAAAAAAATGTCACTATTGTATTCTTAGGAGGAATGTGTGCGGGAATTTCCGGTTCTTAATGATCAGCCATAGAGTATGCAAATAAAGTTGGATCTTAGGTAGCAATTAAAGAATAGTTCAACAATAAGTTATAACATAAGTATGTTTTCCTGACACCCACTTTTTGATACATTTTTTTAGTAGTTAAAAAACAAATTGTTTGGTCATTGAGATTTTGCAATAACATTTTAAGTTTTGAAACTGAATTATTCGAAGATAGACCATTTTATGGTGCTGAAATGAATAAACTGAATAATAAATAAACTGAAATGAATTTTTTAAAGAAACATTTCTAAGCTGGTATTACAGAAAGATGCCCTTTTTTGGGCTGGCAGTGGGAAACATTTGAAACAAATCGTGGGTGTTCTAGGAGTGTACATATTAAAACTTTTATTACTAACTCGTATAGTCTCCAAGATCCACGCTTTTATATCGACAGACAGACCAACGGACGGAGGCACGGACTCGCATTTAATCAAGAATGAATGCACAATATGAAGTCGATATTGATTTCCTCTCCCTGTTACAAACAATCGCAAGAATAAAATATACACTTGTACTCTACGACTAATTTATATAAAATAAATAGTAAATATCTTATTGTGAAATTAACAGAATTAAGTACCCGTCATAAAATATATGTAGCTTGCTAAAATTATAAACTGGCCAAGAGGGCTTCCACTGTCTTGCCCTTTGTTTCCGGCAGGAAAATGGAAATGAAAATAGCAGCTCCAAAGGAAAAAGTCGCAAACATAAAGACGGTACCGTGCATGCCAAGCCACTCAGTAAAAATGGGCATCAGCTGAAAAAGCGTTTAATTTTGTTATATTTAAAGTGTGTAATTAGGAAAGGAATCTAAGCGTTACCTTTATTGTGCATGTGGATATCACCCAAAGAACCGACATCAGAATCATGTTCGCTGTGCTTCTTATTTTTTGAGGCATGAGCTCTGATATCACCAGGAAGGGCAGTGACAATAGCCCTAATGCGGCCACAAAGAGCATGAAAGAAAACCCTGCAATGGGAACCCAATTTAGGGACTCCACCTGGTAGCCCTTCATCTGGCAGTAGCTATAAGATGCCATGACACTCTGGCTTAAACCGATTCCGATGGCCGAAACTAACAGGAGTATCTTACGGCCCAAACGCTCCACCAGCATCGTGGATACGTAATTACCCAGCATTTGTATGGCCCCAACAATTATAGCGGCCACTGTGGGCTGCAGGCTGGCTCCGGCTTGTTCAAAAATCACGGCCGTGTAATTCAGCATTGTAAAGCATCCGCACAACTGATTGAATATTATAAGGCCAAGGCCAATAAGGAAAGCCTTTCGGGTTTTCGGTTCAGCTAAAAACAAATAACATAAATTAATTAGGTAAAGGAGAAATTCTTTAAACCGTTTTAATATTAAAACAACTTACCAAAGTCTGCCCAAGTCGCGGCGTTGCTATCATCACTTGTGTCTTCGTTGTCAGTTTTCTCAGTATCCTTGAGCTTTTGCAGTTCGTATTGTAAATCACCGCTGAGTTCTTTGATTGAATAAGATCTAATATTCCGGTAATACCGCAAGGAGTATTCGGCCTCTTTGACCTTGTTCCTGCTGGCCAAGTACTGAGGGGTCTCTGGCATAAACCAAAAGCAGAAAACATAGGCTGGGGTCAAGGTCGCCATGATCCAGGACACTGTGGCATAGTCGAAGTAGTAGCCCAAAACAAAAGCAAGACAGACGCCACCACTGCAGGCCAAAACAAGAAACGTGCCCAAAACTCCACGGACACTACAATTTCTAAAATGAAACCTTGCTCACACAAGAATATAAAAGTCCTCTTACCTATTAGAGGCCAGTTCCACTACATAAATTGGAATCACTGAAAAAACACCGCCCCCAGCGGCTCCTCCAATAAGCCTGGCTATGATCAAGTGGTTGGCATTTTGGGCATAAGGTATTAAAATCCAACCTAGCTATTCAAAAAATTGGCACTTAATGTGGGTAATGTTCACTGTGTTTTGGTCCCTACCAAACTCGGTACTGCCATCCAGAGTAAAGATTTTTTCCTTCCACTTTTGTCAGCCAGGCGGACAAAAAATATGGCTCCAAACAATCCTCCCAAACACACAGCTGATGCAACCCACCCCTGCTCGTGTTTGGTCAAAGGACCTGTTTCAAGGGGGCTCTTATCCGACGCCAGCTCCAGGATACTGGCCGAGGGCCACCCGCAATAAGCTCCATACGATATGCTGATAATATTGACTGTGCAAAAAAGTATTATCTATGAATTTTTTTTTTATCCTTTTAACTGACCACTTAGCGCAGCTAGATACTGGTATTTGGTTTCACTGGGATTGTCCATTATTTTTCGACCAATTACGCTTCAAATCCACTGAAGCGTTCGCTTTAAAATCCTCAAACCTAATTAAGTAAATTGAACCAATTTTATCCGTTTTTAGTACGTCAAATACCCGTTGATGTTCGTTTTTAACTAACCCAGACCCCGGCGTGATTAAAATATTTATATATTGCTCGAGGCTGTAAGCCCGCCTGGATTGTCAACCGTGAATGTAGATTACAGACTCTTCTTATCTCTGCCCCATTATGATCTGAGAACAAAGTAGATCCACGGGCAGAGTTGAAAACAACAAAAAAATAGATAACCATTGCTCTAGGGTGTTAATGCAAATTTGCAATTACTGTGTGATTATAATTATTTATAGGTTTTTCGTTTTTCTGTGCTATACAACTTATGGCACAGGCTCGGATTAAAAAAGGAGAGGATTCTCTCTTTAGATTAGGTAGTTATTATCTGTCTAGGCGTTAGATTATTTTAGTAATTTTAATTTTTTTATAACACAGTAGCAAATATTTACCTTTATGATAACTTGTTTATAAGGAAGACAGTATTAAAATTTTTGAAAACTCATCGTTGAGGATGGAATCATCTAAACCAATATGCTAAAAATTAATAACATTTTTAATATAAGTATCTTTAATGAAATGTTTTTTCAAAGAACCGAAACTTCATGGATGTTAATATTGTAAGATAAAAAAAAGACCTCTTTACGAGTTAAAAAAAGGTGAGGAATCTGCAAGCCACGCCCAAAATATGTGAGATTTATTTCTGTCAAATTAAAAACTATTCTTACGCGGCAAGTGTTTTTTTTTTGCACGTGCCGAATAACAATACTTTAATATATAATAGGAATTTCGGGAAAAGGCCCATTCTATTTTCTATCTGCAGAGCCACGGAAGTTTTGACATTTCTGACAATGAATTTATACGACAGCACAGTTAAGAGGGCGAAACCATATCCAGACATATATTTTAGACCTATATTCGACCATTAGACTTTACTTAGTAATATTGTACTTTTCTGTATTTAGTTTTTAGTCTATGGAGGATAGTTTAATAAAAAAAAACTTTTAAACAAAGTAAAATGTACGCACAAATATGTTTAAATAACTTCAGTGGTTCTAAAGTTATAAGCTCTTGATTTTACTACGTACATATTCCCATTTTTAGATTTTTACCGATTATTTAACTATGTAGTTGTTAAACAAAAGTATCAAAAGTAGAATGTGATTTATAAAATTTTTTTTTTCTTTTGACTTAAGTCTAAGGGGCCTCTTCAATTTAGTAGAAATTTTCTATTTAGCTTAGTTAAATTACTTCGAAGCTCAACCACTTAATGTATGTATGTGTGTACAATAGGCTCTTCCCCCTGTTTACGGAATGAAGTTCGTCACCTACGTGGACGAAAATTGAAGCACGCATATTAAAAGATAACTGAGTGTTTTACCCATTCTCTAATTTTTAAAGTCAAAAAGGCTTGAGACCACTCAGAAGGCTTTACTGAATCACTAAAATGAATCCACTACCGAAACTCTTATTTTGTGGCAGGGGTTTATCTTTATGACGACATCTTTAGCTTTAAACTTGAGATTTACTTTGAGATAAGGGTTTTCTAAAGGGGTAACGATAAGGCATAAGTGTACTCAACGCTAAAGTGACTTTTGAAGATTTCCGGATCCAACGTTGCCAGGCGGATGACTAATCTATATAATTTTGTAGATTCCACATTTGCCGATTTATTTGCATACTTTTAAGAGCCATCTAAAAGTTCTAAGGGTTAGAGTTTGGGATTTTAGCTCCGAGGTCTCTTGTCCTTATATGAATATATAATTTCTTTATTTTTAACAAGCCTGCTTAATTAACCTAAATCCATCTAATATCGTAGGGTAAACATAAATCTAGTCGAGTATCCTATATGTGGGTGGCAATGTGACCATTAGCCGCCGCAGACACCTTGGCAACCCCTCCGTCGTCCACGTATCCTAGATCCCGTTGAACCGCCGAAGCTCGGCGATTTCGCGTTTCCGGCAAAAGTGGCAGAGAAATCAGTCCCACGAAAATAGAGGCTCCGCCAAAAACCCACAGATACAAAACCAGTCCGGGGGCAATTGTGGCCTTAATCGCGTTGAATGCCTAAAGAGAAATGAAGTCCGATTAGGTTCAGACTTCGACAATGTGGTCTATAGTGAAAATTACCTCTATCATTCCGAATAGCAGGAGCCAGGCAAAGCTTGAGGCTAGTGAGTACAGCAAGTCGTGCAGCTAAAATGAGCAAATTAATGGATTAGGCTTCCAGAATATGTCTACTTTGACATTTATAGCTTACCTTTGTAGGCAGAAGCTCGCTGCTCACCACGGCTGCCAGTGGGTACAGACCAAAACTAACGAATGCGAGTTGGATTGCCAACAGGATAATCGGCAAATACCGATCCGCCCATTCACCCAGCACCCAACTTTGGGCGTAAATCTTAAAAAAGGCCAGCGCAATGACCGCAGCCGCGGAGCATAGGGACGAGACGCAGAGCAGGATCTAAAAAGACATTTGATTCCATTGAATATACATATATATTAGCACGTAACATTTTTATATTAATTAAGTACGTTGTTTAATATTTATTAAAAATCTATTTTCTATTTTTTATTTTTTTTTTTATATTTTTATTTTTTTAAATCTATTTTCACAAGCAACTAACCTTTCGTGGTATATGTGGACCGACAAGTCGAGCCAGCAGTGCCCCCACGCATTGAGCGGTTGCCAGTACAACGTAGTTGGTTTCCGTGGAATATCCCGTCCTGCCAAGAAAATCCGCAGCGTAATTAAGTTCCACGAAAACTCCGCTTAGTTTCGCACAAACGGTCAACAGGAAGCTAACAAAAGTCAAACGGAAAATGTATCCCTGATTCATGGGCGTGGTTCCAACATTTTTCTCCAGGCATTGCATTTCGGCTTTGAACTCCGCCAGTTCGCTGAGGTATTCCGGCTTCTCTCGGTCATCAATGTCGCGAACCCCACGGTACCAACGCAAGGACTTTTCCAAACAGGGCACATTCTTTTTTCGCAGGTAGTAGTGAGGACTCTCCTGCACGAAGGGAAAGCACATGGAGAACAGAAAGGACACTCCACAGCCGACTATGTTAACGAGATCGTAGGGCACATAGAAGCCGAGGATGAAGCCAATCAGGATACCCATTGTGCGCCATAATTCAATGGTGAAGGTCAAACGAGCTGCTTTTTCCCGGCTCTCTGCGATTTCGTTTATGAAAATCGGAAGTACTACGAAACCGGCTCCTGCCGCTACGCCTGCGAACATGCGGGAGGCATAAATGTGGATGATGTCGTAGCCAAAGTGAATGCAAAACCAGCCGGTCTGGAGGAGTAGGAAAACAGTAAATTAAAACATTTTATTACAATTCATTAATTTTCTAAACCTATCTTTCATGATAAAGGGCTTATGAGGTTAGGAAGGATGTTGGCACCCAACTACAAGATTAGTTGGATGCACTTCAAGAATAAATATGCTTTTCAGCGACGGAAAAGTCTCCTTAACTGCAGTCACCATTTGCAAGCGACTATGGGTATAGATCATTGTATTGGTATAGAGGGTACTGCGTTTAACTGCAGCGTTTATTATTCAAAACAAGAAAACAAGGCAATAGTCGAGTTTCCGACTACATTATACCCGGTAATCATCTCTTCCACCCGCACATTTACTAACCTTTAAAGTTGAAACTTTAACCGGTTTTTTTTTGGAGGCGGGAGAGGGCTTGGCAAAATTAAAAAAAAAACTTGCATTGCGTGGAAATTGTAGGAGTCACCATGTCAATTCCTATAGCTCTATCTCTTATACTCTCTGAGATCCACGCTTCGCTTACGGAAAGCCTTACATGGATATCATGGCTATCAAGAGTATAAATACTTCATGGGGTTTGAGATGATTCCTTCTCTATGTTACATATGTATGTACATTAACACGACGACAATATACCATTGTATGTTAATTTCGGGAATTTTCTATAGCTCGAATCGAATCTAAGCCCTTCAGGGCTTTCAATGCTTAAAATTAAAATATAAGTACAAACAAGATTCCCTTACTAAAAACAAATTTGAATGAATTAAAATATGCAACTAAATATTTGTGGCAGATGTTTTAGCTGTAGTTGGTGTTTCTGTATCGTATACATCACTGATACTGATAAATATAATGAAATGAAAAATAAAATTGAACCAAAAACAAAATCTACTTCAATCTTCTTTAAAATGGTTTGCATGAAAAAGTGACCAAGACTTACTATTTGAAGAAGGCCAGAGCAGAGCAGGACCGACTTTGGTCCAATTTTCAAAGCCAGAGCTCCGGAACACAAAGCTCCGATGGCGGCACTGAGGAAGAGATATCCTGTCAACCATGCAGTTCCCGAAGGATCTGTTGCCATATTCAATGGAGTTCTTGTCTCGGATTCATAAAGGGTCATGTGAGCCGGAGTAATGCCAAACATTAGGCCAAAATTGAAGCATAAGATATTGCCTGTATAGAATATAGAGGGTACAATTAGTGCATACATTTTAAAAATATAATCAATTATAAATATTATACAAACAAAAACAGTATAAAAACAGTATAAGCAAAGGAAAACTGTCTTTAAATAAATATATAAATGTATATTATTAAAAAAAAAATATTAAGGATAAAATCTCGCCATTTGAATCAGATTCGAATAATACAGGTAACTTCTAATGTCAATGGGCTATGTACGTTTTAACAATTTTAAATAGTTTTGTATAAAAATGTAACTGAAATGTGAGAAAGAAAATAAACAGGGATTGATATATTTAGTTAAAGTTAAAACCACTTTTTAAGTTTAAAAAAAAAATATGTTTAATAACAAAATGTATTAAGCTTTAAAAGAAAAGCAATTAAAGAAAATCAAATTGTGTAAATGAAATTAATTATAATTCGGTTCTCTGTACACAATTTAAAAAAATCCTTTTTTCATCAGTTTTGAACAGAACGTCGTTATTCGTTGATTATTTTTTAATTATAATTAATTATAACGCTTATAATAATAATTATAACGCTTGCATTTTAAGTGTATTTAAATATTTTTTTTGGTCTATTTCAAAAAATTTTCTGCCTTGTATAATTATACTCGGTACTCGTAGAGTATCATTGAGAAGGAATCATCTCCGACCCCAAACAAAATATATATTCTTGATCGGCATCAACAGCCGAGTCGATATAGCCATGTCGGTCTCAGAGTCTGTAAAAGATAGAGCTTAGGATTTGTCATGGCGACTCCTACAATATCCACGCAGCTTAAGTTTGTTTCAAAATTGTGCCACGCCCACTCCCGCCCCAGACAAAGAATTCTGTTGTTGTTGTTTTGCCCAAGTGCAAAAGTATGCAACAAAAATTTGTTGCTGAGAATCCTTTCCGTTAAAGTTTAAACTTTAAAGGTTTGTTAAAGTGTGGGTGGAAGAGAACAGTACCGGGTATAATAAAGTCGGGAAACTCGGCTATTGCCGTAGTTTCTTGTTATTGCCTAATTTATATTTCACTTCCTAAGGAAAACACAAAACTCACCTATTGCCGTAGCAATACTTTGAATGGCCGAGCCAGTCACTCGCTTTGGCAGGCACATGTTGACCTCGAAGAAGTTTCCCCTAAATCCAGGTGGGAGAGAATAAGACCCGTATATCCAAAGGTCGGAGGAGTAGCTCCTGATAAAAACGCCTGCAGCTGGTTGCACTTAATATCAAACTGAGAATCGCTTAATGGCTATGACTTCCTATTTATGCCCGTCGAATCCGACTCATTATCTTGCCTCTACGCTGAGATAAGAGCCGGGACGATGCGACATCCAATTGAACTCTACGGCCCACTCACGACCGGAGACTGCGTCCGGACTTGTATTCATATAGTTGGCAGCTCAGTTGGCCAGAGGGATGAGGTAGTCAGTACACAGGTATATATTTGCTCAACGTGAGCATACAGACCAATTCGGCGATAAGATCCGGGGACGTCTGCCTGGGCTACTGCTTCTAGTGATGATGGAGAAATCTTCGGTGAAATCACTATGCCAGGGTGGTTCAATTCCGTCTTTTTGATTGCTTTCAAGCGAATCAATTGAAAACAATTATGGTTTAATTGATGAAAGAACCAATTTTAATGAAGCGTGCGAGAGCTGCTGTTGTTGCTATTATTTTTTTATTTTGATTTGTTGGATTGTAAGAACGATATCTAAATGAAACATATTTTTATTATGTTTCAAGATTGTATTCATGTATTAAATTACCAGTTTCTTTGTCCAAAACGTTCCAAATTTTTTATGTAAAAATGGTTTTTGGTTAAAAAATGGTTAAAAAAAAATGGAAAATGAAAAACAAAATGTTTTTAAAGTTTGCGCCAATAGTACTAAACTGATCTATCGTTATCAACCTATCGATACAGAATGTTTTGATCGTGTCTAATTTTTAACTAGGGGTCACACTGTCAAGCAGCTGATTAAAGCCGGGAAATTTATGAAAATAACAAAAATTAATCAAGTCCCTTCAATTTTTTATTCAACTTTAGATTATTAAAATGAACGACGAACTGTGGAATAAAACGTATTCAGCCAACGAAGCAATATTTCGTAGTTCGGAATTCTCAAATACCAGAAGAGAAAACGCCTGGCGTACACAAAAATTTCTGCTCGCCCAGAAAACTAGGTAAGTTAATAAATAATAAGAGTTGTATTCAAAATTAAACTTGAATTTTACTCCTTCATGGAAAATGCAGAGAACTGAATGATAATATTCACTATGCCGTGCTCAAGGAACACCAGGACAAGCTGCAGACCGTGGAGGAGAAAGCAATTCTCGAACGACTGGAAAGATGCCAGAAATTGGTCAATGACTGTCGCAGGACGCCCTTGCAAAAATCTCTGAATCTGCAAATTCCTGATGCCAGCGAATTTGAAGCGCCCTGTAGGGGCATCTATGAAAGTTGCCAAGGGAATGAAGTATCTAGCTTCGACCTGCAACGGTTCAGCTTTTTCAAAACTGATGTTAATCCAGGCAAAAGATCATCATCGGCTCCAGCTGCTCCCAGTCCATGTCCACGCCGGGAGAAGAGCCCTAACTCATGTCGAGATCCCACAACTGACGATTCCAATTGGTTAGGCTTCCGCACAGCTTTAGAACAAAAAGCCCTCGACGATATAAAGGTTGGTACTTGGGCAGTTGACTAATTACTTGTCCGTCGTATCAGAAAAGTGCAGAAAAAATAAAAAATTAAATTCAAGTTTTAAGTATATACACAATTTGTATTCTCAGAAAAATAATCAGCAAGCTGCTGGAGGAAGAGCTGCCAACACTGCCCCATCGGAAATGATGAATTTTCGGAAAAAAACATTGGGTGGGCGACGGAGCGTAAACTCCAATTTCGTCTCTCCCTTGGTACAAAGTAACGAAACCTCCAGGTAAATTTTTCATTTTATACCACCATAGATGTACTTACATTCATTAAATTCAGGGCCAATGAAGGCTGCATCAATACAACAACCATTCCATCGACTTTGGCCCATTTGGATGCCAAAATGGTGGAGCAAATTCTTGGTGAGAGTATGCATAACTTTAAGCCTGTAGGTAAGTTTCGTTGTGTGTTCTGTCGTATTTTCACTACCATTTGCGATGCCCTTTAGCTTGGGAAGATATTGCTGGCCTCGAGTCGGCAAAGTCTACGTTCCTGGAAGCAATCATAATGCCTCTTCGTCGGCCTGATTTGTTTACTGGTGTGCGCTGCCCGCCTCGTGGAGTTCTGCTGTTTGGGCCACCTGGCACAGGCAAAACGCTTATTGCCAAAAGCATTGCATCGCAGGCGAGAGCCAAGTTCTTCAGCATCAACCCGTCCACCCTTACCTCAAAGTGGGTGGGCGAGGCAGAGAAGTTGGTAAAGACACTGTTTGCCGTGGCCGCCGCCCATCAGCCAGCGGTAAGTACCTAGTTTCCCTCCAAAAGGCCTGTTTTTTTAATTTAATAATGTTTTTTCATAAACTACAGATAATTTTCATCGATGAAGTTGACTCTCTGTTGTCTAAGAGATCTGGAAATGAGAACGAGAGCACTCTGCGCCTAAAAAATGAGTTTCTTATTCACTTGGATGGTGCAGCCAGCTGCGAAGAAACGCGAATCCTGGTAATTGGAGCCACTAATCGCCCTCAGGAGCTCGACGAGGCAGTGCGTCGTCGGTTCGTGCGGCGCCTTTACGTTCCGTTGCCAACTAAAGAGGCACGTCTGAAAATCATTGAGAAACTCATCAGACAGGTGAAACACAGCCTTAATTTGTCGGATATAGAGCTGCTGGCGGAGCTTATGGACGGCTACTCCGGGGCGGATGTGGACTCCTTGTGCCGTTATGCCTCTATGGCTCCGTTGCGCTCTTTAAGTCCAGCTCAAATGGAAGTCGTAAAGCCGCATGAGGTCAGTTTACCTAATGCCAGAGTTACCATCTTGAAACCCTTTAATATTGTTACCATTCTGCCCACAGCTACCTGCCGTTACTATAGGGGACTTCAAAGAAGCTTTGAAGGTCATATCGAAGAGCGTGTCAGCTGAAGACTGCCAACAGTTTGTGGCGTGGAACGAAATATACGGCGTGAAGCATTAAACATGTCAGGAAACGTTTATTAATACTTTACAGAGTATGCATGCACATCTTATAACACTAAAGATGGAAATTTACAAGAATATACATTCACAGTATTTAATTATTTTCATTCTCACATGAAAATTACGTTCGTATACAGCTGATAACATTAGCCTGCCAGTGCATTAAGCTGGCGATTAATAATTGCCAATTTAAACAAACTGGCACAACTAAATTTATGAAATAATTAAAAACTTCAACTTATGTCTGTACTTTGTTCCTAAAAGATTTGAACTCACAGAAGGAGATGCCTTAAGCGTACGTCGAATTACAATTGGAAAAAGTTTTCAACGATGGTTTATAGTAAGATAACTATTATTTACAGCTTAATATTTATACTAAGAAATTTCATAAATACACTTTCCAGGTAAAAGTATTACTAATCTTAGTCTATTCTCTATTCTCACTAATCGGCGGGAATACGTAATCATCACTCAGACTGTTGATATCCACGTAGGTGGTCTTTGGCCGCAGCACCTTGTACAGGGCGTTGAATGTGGGTCGCTCCTCCGGCTCCTCCAGCCAGCATTGCAGCATGATGGTGTACACCTGAGGTGTGCAGATATCCGGCCTCTCTAGCCGGTTGCCTCCCATCAGGAAGGGTATTAGCTCACTGTTGCTGATCGTCGGGTAGGGGGAGGCGCCCAGGGTGCCGATCTCCCAAAGCACCACGCCGTATGCCCAGACATCGCTCTTGCTGGAGTAAACATTGTCGCGAATCGCTTCGATCGAGAGCCAGCGCAGGGGTAGCTGAAAGAATAGAAAATTTGTACTTATTTTCAAAATTCATCACCACTGCTTTAAATTTATCTTCCGTTCAACATTTGTTTAGATCTTGGAATTTTTTACGTGTTTAGGTACTTTTTCTGTGCTGTGCTATTTTTTTATATTTATAGAAATATTAATTATAATTAAAATTAAATGTTATGCTGAAGCTTCTAAGTAATTTTATGAAAATCAGAGTACTAAATGCTGAAATTTATGAAGTTTGGCTTGTGTATATTCATGTAGATACCGATTTTTACTCTCATAAAAGTGTTGTTTTTTTTTCAAAAAAACCTAAAAGTAACATGCAGCTATTTTCACTTCATATTTTTCCTTGATTTAACGAAACTATCTCGCTTTTCACCCCTAAGTCGACCTTTAAACAAGAAAGGACCTGGTAAAAGTTGTACACAAACTTGATCTCCGCGAATACCATACGAGTCTAAGTTCCAAATGGGATAGTTCTATTTCTTATGATGTTCGCGATCTAAGCGTTTAAAATTTTAGCCCGTTTTTATGGAAAATGGTATATACTATATGGGTGTATCTCCTCCAAAAATCGGCCTATTTGGATAAAATTTGTTAACTATAGAAATAAAATATTAACTATAGAAATAGTTTGGCTCCAAAAGTTTAAAAAAAATTAAATGACCGGAAGGGGGCGTGGCAAAATTTTCAATTTTGAATAAAAAATAAATTAATAGTGACTAAATTAATATTTATACCCGCTACTACATACATATGAAGTAGAGTTCAAGGATATATTGTAGTCGTGTGAATGTATGAAACATATAGAATCATCTCCACATTTAATTTCAAGCTTTCAAATAAAGTCAAGCTTACGTCGTATATTGCATATCTATGTGGAATTTAGGCCCATAATGTCGCAAGAATTAAATATTAAAGTAATAGATAAACTCACCTTTCTAGTTTTCGTATTTGTATATATTCCATGCCTCGAAAGCCCAAAATCTGATATTTTAAGAGTCTTATTGTTGTCAATTAAAACGTTCCTAGCCGCCAGGTCTCTATACAAAATATGGAGAACATTTTAGAAAATTTCCATTAATAACAGACCCAGTCATACCGGTGTGTGATTTCCTGCTCTTCTAGGAATCGCATTCCATTAGCAATCTGCAGGGCGAAGTTGTGCAGCTCCTTGTTGTCGAGGATGTACTCGAACGGCTCGTCTTCCTCCACAATCGTGTAGGTGGCTGTATCAGTGTTCAAGTTAATTTTATGTAAATCGATTATATGCATGAATACTTACTTTCGGCAACCGAAGGATGCGGCTGCCTGGGACCATGACCGTTCAATAGGCTATTGTTGTCAGAGTTCTCCAGCTCCATGCTCTGTGTGGCTGCCTTTAATTCGATGTAGTTTACACTCTGTGTCTTTTGCGACGATGTGCTGATTGGCCGGCAACTGGTGTAGTTGGCATTTCGATTTTTCAGCTTAGTCGCCTCCTGGCGCACTGTTCGCAAGTAGCTCAACTATTCGGAGAAAGAAACACTTGTTAAATAATTATCTATAAAAATTAAGTATGAATGTAACTTACCAAGTTGCCTCGGCCCACAAATTCCATTATCATCAGATATGGCGGCTTTATAGTGCAACATCCCAGAAAGCACACCACATTGTGATGGGTTCCCACGCCTTTGAGCATTTCAATCTCGGCCAGGAATTCGGCCACCTCATCTGCCGTGGGATTGGCTGTGGGATTAAACAAATTTGAGCTTGTTATCCACCATTTGATCCTTTCAGTCAGCGCTTACCCTTAAGCTGCTTCACGGCCACAATGGTGGTGCCCCTCATCCGGCGCAAATTGATGGCGGTGGCCTCGTGAACGCGTCCAAAGGCACCTTCGCCCAGGACACGTCCAATGTGAATGGACGAGTGGGGCACCTCGAAGATGTCCGCCAAACCAAGGACCTGGGACTTCTGCTTAAACGGATGCCGACAATTATAGGATAAAATTCATACCATAAGCACACACGAAATGGCTTACCTCCACGTATTTGTCCACGTAGTTGAGGTTCTCCTCCATCCTGAAAGGATTAATTTGTATGTACATGTTAATATATATTTACAAAAGTTTAGTATATGTATAAATTATTGATATACCTATTCCAGAAACTTACTCAATGGCCGAGGTGGCAAACGTTTGAATATATATCTCCTCTTGCTTCCTCAGCTTGGCCTTGGTCTTTGCTCTTTTATGTCGCAGGATAAACATTATAAGGCCTGCCAGGATTATGGCGATGAGCATGCCACTCATTATTACTATGGAGTTGCTCTGGGGAAAAATAGCTCCAATAATTATGAATGAAAGAGTAATTTGGGTTTTGCCTTACCACGCTGTCGCCCTCCGTCACTAAAACAGGATTAGCAGGCACTAAATGAAAGGAATCTTTTTAGAAATAAGTCAGATAATTAATTGAATAACTTTCTTACCAGGAACCTTGGTAACACTGCGAGGCCCCTCGCAACCTAAGGCATCAATAATGACGGCCTGGAGACTGATGGAGGCCTTTTCCTTGAGCTGTGTCCCCAGTCCTAGTTTGATGCTCCCATCGAAGCCCTTTGGAGTGGGTCGAAAGTTCAACTCGCTCACGTTGAACTCCCTGGTCATGAGGTGTTTCAAAACTCCACCCCATGGCAGGGAGGGGTTCGTCTCTTCGTTTATTCTGAAAGAGATATAACTTTTTCAATAATGCTCGTTTTAACCACAATGGCAAAGTTATCCTGTAGTTTTCTGTACATTTTTCTGGGCAAAACCTGGGCCTTGAAGAAGTTCCACTTCTATTATTATTCATGAAAGTATGTTTGGAAATATTTACGACTTTTGAAACTTACTTTAATTGCATTTTGTATGTCCTAAGGGTCTCGTGCAGGTGGGAGTCTTGTTCCTTCCGAAACTGATCACTAGCCTGGATGGAGAGATTGATGCTGATGGTGTCATTGCCCACCATTTTGCCCGCGGCCAGGACCTTCGGGGGAGTGGGTGTAAGTTGGCAGGAGCACTTGCCAGCCACACATTCTGTGAAAACGGAAAGTTCTGTAGTGCCTATTTTGTTCTAATTTTGAACAAAATCAACATACGTGGAATGTAGACTCTAGTAGAACGCCGAACCAGTGCATTGGAGGTCTCCACTGTAACTTTGTACTGACAGCCGAACATGTAGTTGCAATCGACGGACTCCACGTTCAGGTTTGGGTTCATGGGCAGGTAGACGTATCCGGCCGGCTTCTGTTTGATGCCGTACTCACTGCACGGCGCATCCGGACAGCGACTGTTATTCAATGCACTCACAAGGACATTGTATGAAGTTCCTGCGTGTGAATTGATTCATTTAACATTTTAAACGGCTCAAAGTGAAGGGAATTGCATTTTAAACTCAATTTACCTTCCGGCAAATTATCCTGCCATCGAACCAACAGTCGCGGAATCTTTTCCATGTAAAGCGTTACGTTTGTACTCAGGTCAGTGATTTCGCCATCGGGTGTGAGCTGAAAAAAATAACGTAAAATAATGATTACATTTCAAAAGAAATAAATTATGTTTCTATACCCTTGCAGAGAGTAGTACAATTAGTATAGAATACTATACTAGTCGTATAACACTAAAGAAAAAATATTCGACCCCAAAAACAAATAATGTAGAATTCATGTAGTGAACCAGCTCTGAATATGATTAAATCTACTATATCATAGGAGATTTAAAGGTATTCAAAATTTAATTATCTTCTATATGTGTTTCATTTTATTTAAAATAATTTCTTATTATAAATTATGTTTAAAAACGTATGTGTTTATTTAAGTTAAGTTTAGTTATTTATTTTATCCCATTATAATGTGGGACAATATTTTGTTTAGTTATGGTACTATATTCTTAGGTCCAAAATTACAAAATTGACGAATTTTACTTTTTCTTTATTATCTTTTCTTCTTTATTCTTTATTTTAAGAAGTCGGTTTAAAAATATACTCACATTTGAACGAATTTTGTGAGACGTTTCGTAGATTTTCCGACTGACATTATTGGCCAAGGGAGGATTCGGTAATATGGTCACATAGTGGTGCATTTGAATCTCTAGCTCTGGGTGGGCAGTCTGGCCCAGAGTAACCACTGTGGGACTGGTGGTTGTGGTGGTGCTGCTGTTTCCATGGAGCTGAGAGTCTTGGGAGTTGCATGACTGAAACAGCAGGAATACAGCCAAAAATCCAACTATCCTAGTGCCAAAATCTTCGGATGGCTGCATTCTGGTAAATTGATTTCCTCATAATGAATGGGATTATATTTCTGCAAAAGAAAGACATTATTAAAAGGTATTTATCCATTGTTCAGTTGTATGCATAGGCAGAAATACGCCGCTTCCTTTTCTATCCTTAAAGCTTTTTACGAAAATGAGCTCATACCCCAGCGGAGGAAATTTAATAGGACTGCAAACACACATACATACATATGTTTGCCATCGGGTGGCTCTGAAAAAGTACACACATTCGAATTATAAAACTAATTAGTGATGGCTTGACTGGCTTTAACAGCTCATCCTACGGAAATTACGGAAATTACGCATACCCCGGGCATATAGGAATTTATATTGCGAATGGCCATTGATCTGGTCCGGTATGCGAATCCAAACACGTTATTGTGGGTTCCAAGACGCCCCGAGCACTGGCTCCCTCCCCGCCTATCTGGCCAAATTAAAGGCGTAAATATTTGCTCGTGGGGCTGCCTTTTGTAGCTTTTCAAAGTCAAGACTTTGGCGAAAAAAGAAACTTGAAATAGAAAAACAAAACCTTAAAAGCTGACTGCACTTACACCCAGTTGTTGGATGAGTGGTCTAAAAACAAAGCGACGACAACAAACACACTTAACAGCTGATGGCACATTAATTATATACTTGAATGTCTGCTGGTATTCCAGCACAAGTTTTGCGCGACACATGCTCTTATCATTATCTTTATTATCACTTGAACATCATCATCGCCGCCGTCATTATCAACTTTTGAGTAGACAAGACACTGTTTGCAGATTTCATTGCCAATTTTGCTAAGAGACTCGTAACAATGGGAAATAGGAAATAAAGAGCCATTTATTGGCTGAATTCCTTCAAATTTAAGTCATTTTAATCTGTGAGGGAACACAAGGAAAGACAAGGCAGATGTTTGTGAAAAATATAATAATTCCTGAGAAAAACCAAAACAATCGTCAAACTCCTATTGATTCGAAAGATGCCACCCCTTGATATCACATAAATACATTTTTTTTATCAACTGTATGATTTAATCTTAAACTTTTGCAAACACAAAATTTGCAAAAATAATGATAAATAATGAAATAACACAACCAGGGATCCCACCCTTGCATAACAATGTGTCAGTGGCACCACCCCCTTTTGGGCCATAAATAACGTAACGTAGAAGTCCACGCCTATCAGTAATCCCTATCGGATTTGGAGCCGCTATCGCGCTGATTCAGCAACTTGCTTATTTAATTTATGTTGAGACTTTATCGAAGCCATCGCGACACAACCTCAAAATTTTCAAGCTGGTAAGTTATAAGAAATAAAAGAATTTTTTGTCCACATTTTGATTGGCCACACAATCATTGGTGCAGCATTGGGACCTTGGAAAAAAATAACCGAATTTTTTGAGTGTTGAAGCTTCTATGCTTAGAACCCGGTACACAAAGAGTTCAGGGGTTTATTGTTAGTACGAGGAAGAAGGAATCTTTTTCAGTCCCATAATGATTATAAGTATATGTATTTTTGATCAGCATCAACCGCCGAGTTGATAGAGCCATGTCGGTCTGTTCGAATGATCGGGTGCATCTCAGATATTTTGAATGCTAGAGCTATAGAAAAGGGCCTAAGTGAAAGGAAAGAGTACTGGATATCGTATGGTCCAGAAACTTGTAGCTAGACACTCAATTTAAAAACTTTTTCACAATTATTAGTTTCAATTCCTCGATTAATATTATTAAATTATCCTCAACGAATGTAGAAATTACTATAAGAAAGTTGCGTATATTTTTATACCCTTGCAGAGGGCTCTGACCCCATTATGAGGCTCTGACCCCATAAAGTACACACAGTGTCACAATCCGAGTTGATTATAAGCATGTCCGCCTGTCTGTTTCTTCGCGAACTAGCCTCTCAGTTTTAGAGCTATCAACTTGAAACTTTTCACACATCCTTCTTTCCTTTGCACGCATTATATAAATCGGAACGGGATCGGCCGACTATGTTCTATAACTTCCAAGTAACTGATTGATCGAAAATGCCACAACTTTGGTTTGTTTAGAGATGGATTGATGATGGATGTTGAGATGGATGTTGAGATGGATTCTATATTCCGACCTAATTTTATAAGGATCCTATAGTTGCCAATAACTAAAAGATCAGAAATGACCTAAGATTCGTGTTTTTTGATAAAAGGTGGGGACTTTCTACAAATTTTTTTTTTCCAATAAACTCGACCTACCAAATTGCATAAGGATCGGCCGTCTATATCCTATGGCTGTCATATAACAGAACGATCGGAAATACCAACTTTGGTATTTTTAAGGATAGAAGCTTGGGACTTTTTTTTTAAATTATGTCTTATTATTTATTTTTTTCACGGTCTTTTAAATTTAAGGGAATGGCTCGTGCACCAGGTGGCATTCCCGCATTTATCACAAAGCTTAGACAACCGAGGGGCATTCTGGGAATGAGATATTAACTGAGTAGAAAAGACAGAAGGATACTTAAGAATGACTTAAAAAAAATTAAAATTAGATTGCGTCGATTAAAAGAATTGCGTCCCAGTTAACCCCTTTGTACCAAAGTAATAAACCAAAGTAATAAATATGCTTTTAGTAAGATAGGGGTCGTTAAATTCTTTTGACCACCTTTTAATAAAACCAAGGGCACCTTAAGCCTTATTAACCATTGTGGAAATATGGTCGCCTAAGCATAGTTTTAAGTCCAATATGCAGGACACCAAGATCATTACCTTGAGTTAATTTTTCTAAAGCCATCCCATAGAGAAAATTAGTAACCTGGCGAGGGCAAGAACGATAAAATCATGAGTTTGTTTTTAGATCCATTAAGTACTAAATCATTCGCTAAATAGCATTTTTGAATGTTTTCGAGATCGGACTGAAGTTTCCATAGGGCATTTGCATTGAAGCGGATTTTTATTGAATACAAATCTTAACTTCGTCTGCATACATAAGTACTAGCTAGTTCGTTTAAGCATGGGGCAAGTCGTTAAAGGGTAAACAGTATGGAGCACAGTCTGGGTCCTTGAGGGACCCCAGATGTAGCGCGGACCAAGCGGGAAAGTATATTTTTATACCCTTGCAGAGGGTATTATAGGTTGTGCAACGCAAAAGTGTGCAACGCAGTGAAGGAGACATCTCCGACCCTATAAAGTATATATATTCTTGATTACGAACACCTCCTGGGTTGATATAAGCATTTCCGTGTGTCTCTAGTCTCTCAGTTTTAGAGCTATCGACCTATAACTTTGAAGATAGTTTTTTTATTGTCAGAATATTGTTTTTATTCCCATAAGATTCAGCTGCCTCAACAGGAGTGAGATTGACTAAATCGAATGCTTCACTGAAGACTATGTAAATAACATCATTTTGAAATCAAATGATGTCAACTCCACTGAATTAGTGGTAAATGGTGGTGGAGCGGCGCTATATAAACCCATCCTATATAAACCATGGAGGTATGATCGAAGAGCAAAGGTGTTGCAAATGGAGGTGTTAAAATTATAAATTGGTTGTCTAATAAAATGCTCATAACTATTTATATCTGCTCATAGCTGCAAGAATAATATTATATATTCTATATTATATATTATATAAACAAAGTTAGCTTTCCTTTCTTATTATTTTATTAAATATTCATTATTTGGAGGTGCTCCCTCTGTTATGGACTGCAAACATTGCTGGCCGAGCAATTTCAAAACAGTTGCACGTGTCCGACGCGTTGCCCAGCGCACATCCGACGCTGGCGGGGATTAGGGCTAATATATGTGTATTAGAATTGTGCTTATAAAGCTATAATTGTTGACACGACATTAGTAGCAGTGGCGACAGGTGGACCGGCAGCCAGTGGCTAGGCCATAAATCAAGCCCTGTCTGCCTCGCCTTTATGGCGGTGGCTCCCTGGACTTCTGTTTCCAACTCCGGCATGTGTTTTGTTTTGGTTTAACGCCCCGCGCGATAAAAAACAAAAACAAGAAAAAAGGTGGGTGGGAACTGTGAAGTAGCAGAACTTTATTCGCAGGGGACAGGAACGAAATTAGTCATACATTGAGCGACCCTTGGTCTCCTCTACGTAGACCACTACGTAGAACAGGCAGATGGCGCTGACGGCGGCGCAGAACCACATGGTAGCGGCCAGACCCAAGTGGACCATCATCAGCGGGAAGGTCTTCACCGAACTGAAGGCGAAGAAGCTCAGGCAGCCCAGGCAGAAGCTGGTGGCCACTGCTCGGATGCGCTGCGGCAGGATCTCCACCAGGACCACCATGGTGACCGAAATGACTCCCACGTTGGCTATGAATATAATGAAGGACATCAGGCAAACGGGCAGCCACGCGGAGTAGGCCGACATGTCCGCTTCCAGTTCCTGGACAAAGAAGCCGTACAACCCGAAGGCGGCTGTACCAATGCCACTCCCAAAGCAGGAGACTATCAGCAGAACCTTTCTTCCATACCGATCCACCAGGTACATGCTGGCCAGCGTGCCCACGATCTGGACAGCTCCGATTATAATGGTGTTCGTGTTGGGATCCAGCTTGGTTTGCGCCGCGTCAAAAATGTTGGACATGTAGTTGATGAAGGCGAAAGTTCCCGTGAAGATGTTGGCCACCATTAGCACCAGGCCCGTGGCCAGAGCCTTCAAGGCTTGCTTGTTGCCTAAAAATACGGTACCATAAATAAGTGGATTGTCTTTTTATCCGGCTGCACTCACAGAAATCTCCCATCGAGAGGCCTTTGTCATCCGAGTCTTTGTTCTGCTGAAGAATAGCTACCCGCATTTCATCAAACTCCTTCTGGTACGCTCGCTCCTCCTCCTTGGACACATTCGGGCCATCACAACAGCGATAAAACCTCAGGGAGCGCTGGGCGTCTTCTTCGCGGCTCCAGCGGATCAACTGCTGGGGAGGTTCCGGGTATCGAGTGGCCAGCAGAACGTACAGGATGGGCAGGCCCACCACGGCACAGGGAATCACGTGATAGGCAATGTGCGAGGACACAATGAATCCCACCAGAATGCCCGTGTTCATGGTGAGTGTGAAAAATGAACACAATCGCCCGCGAATGCTATTGTGAAGAAGGGAAAACGTGAGGGCATATATATTGAAATGTGAACTATACGATATTATTTAAATTTTTATCCAAAATCTACAATTTTGAAAAAATTTCAATCTACCATTGCGATGCCGTATTCGTGATCACGCATACGACCTTATGGTAAAAAATAGTATAGTATACTTTTCAAGCCGAATGGCCGGATTTCACTGTACATAGTTCCTCACACCGCACTTTAGTTCATTCTGTTATTTTACACAACTCACCTATTGTCCGCTATTTCGCCTATAAAAATGGGCAGCACCACAAACATGCCCCCGCCCGTCAGTCCCGCGCACACCCGCGCCACGTATAGCCACTCGATGCTCTCGGCGAAGTAGAAGAGAAACCAAATGCACTGCGGATCAGAATGTGACACATTAAACCCCTTTCAGATACCGAAAAATCCAAGATAAACACACCGTGTGAGGTACGGCCAACGCGTAAATGGAGACCTTTCTCCCGAAGCGGTTCATCAGGTAGGAGAAGGAGAAGTTCCCGGTGATGCCGCCAATGCTGATGACGGCGCCCAGCCAGGAGGCTTCGTCCACGTTGATGGAGAAGGGCAGTGGCGACGACTCCGGCAGGAGGAGCTTCGGCAGCATGGGGGACAGCCATCCAAGGGCAATGCCATGGCAGAAGGTTATCAGCGTGGCTAAAATGGGTTAAATAGATCAACATGACATCATCTTTCCACAGCTTTGCGGAGAATCAACAGCTCAAGTGGCTCATTTGCATAGGCACGCGTAAAATTGAGTTTTCATCCGTCAACTTTGTGTCAAGTTCTTGGGTGGGTGGATTCGTGAAATTAATTTATGCCCGCACACCATCCAGGCCCATGGCCGGGAAAACTTTCCATTACCCCTCCGAGCTATAAATCCGTATTATCTGTGCAAACATACCACTCAGCGAGACCAGGAGCTGGCGTCGAAACTGCCTTTGGAAAATCCCCGAGTTGAATATATTAAGAAGCATTTTCGGGATATTAATTTTGTTGGATGGTTCACTTCGATTAACTAAGCGTACGTTGGATAATTGTTTAAAATTACGTTGATCCTTGAATCTCTGATATCACAGTTGGGGTGGGGCCTCGGTTTCCAGGAGGTCCTAGGTTCTTTTAAAGCTCTTGCGTGAAAACTTCAGGCTCTGGTATCCTTTTTCCATGCTATGGCGTGGAGAATCCAACTATACTCTGGTTGCTACAGCTGGCCCGAAAATGGCTTGTGAAATAGTAGCAGGCGGTGTATTTATACCCGAATCCGTATCTAAATCTTTTGGGTAAACATCTCCTATTTCATCTAAGAATCTGCGACCGATTACGGAGATTGTGGCATCTCCTGATTACGAACGCATCACTCTACCGAGTGGGCGGTGCCCGGAGCAGATAGGGCTCCGTAACACTAAGCACAAATTCGTAAATCTTCCTGTCTTTGGAGCGGCATCACGTCACGGCATGGCTTTGGTTTATTTTAGTCTCAGTTTGTTGTCAAATCACGGACGTTGATGTGAGAAAAGTTTCGCTTCATTGGTGACGTCGGTTTACGGTTGAAGTTTGTTTTCCTGGCACTGCAGCGGGTTCCCCGACCTAGGGGAATTTATGGTCGACCATAACACCTTTGGCGTAGTTTGAATATGTAATAAAAAGCTCTGGCTCGTGCGAAACCAAAACAAACCAAGTTGTTTGTTGTCACCGCTTAAAATCTTGAATCTAGATTTTTGATAAACCAATGGATGGGGGGATACTTCCCAGCTCTTTTTTCTTTTTCTTGGGCTTAGACTTGGAAACTACAGGGTTTCCAGGTCTTCCGGGTGAAATTCGTATCTATATGGTGGCACTTTGCAGGACAGCACTTAGATAAGCTCCTAGTTGATTGCCCTTTGGACAGATAGCAATCAAAACAGTTGATTGAGGGAACTAATTTACGACACCGGCATGATTCACTCGAGGGGGTACAAACAAATCCGGTGATTTTGTCACATAAATACAAGCATATTATTTCAGAAACAAGGCAATAGATGGAAAATTAAATAGAAATCACAACAACATACCAAGTCCACAAATCCGTTAATAAAATTTGTTCTTAAAATATATTTTTAATAGCCTTGCTTTGTTTATAACCTTTGGAAAAACACAACCATAATCACAGACGTAGATTGCAGTTTGAATAGATAAAAATCAATCGGCTGGGTTGTGTTTTATTTTGCTGATATTGTGATGATACAGTACGGACTTTGGTTTGACAACCACTCCTGATTATTTTTGATTTAAGCCAACAATGTTTTTTAAAACACAACCAATTCTAGACGGAAAGGCTTGCATACCCTTACCCTTGCTCCTTTTTATGGCGATTTATATGTTAAAGGTGTTAGGGGTTATAGGGTTAGGGGTATACACATAGTGATCCTTTCTGGTAGAGTACCAGAAGATGATCCAAGATTCCCTTTCACAACCGATTGAGATTTCAGATTGAGAGAGTTAAGATTATTTTTCAGTTATTTGTTAATATGGTTATGGTTATAAAGGTCATGGTTGTATTGATGTGGATCCAAAGAAGTCCATTACAATAACAAGGTTATAGCTAGTGCGATCGATAGTTTCCCCATCCGCCTTTTGCATTTATTAGGTAGAAGTATATTATGTTTATCTGGGTTAATTGGGTTATTAACATAACTTACTACGTATAAAGATGGATTATTTATTTTGAACTTAATATGACTCAAATAGAGGTCACTTTATAGTGACTTACCAAACTCCTTTGGTGTCCAGTTAGGGGACCCATTTTTCTGGTATACCCATTAGATTAAGGCGTTTCGTCAAGTTTATTTTCAGGTGGCATTCGCAAGTTTGATAAGAAATTCTTAAAGAAGGCCGCGCATGGTTTTGTTTTGAAATCGTTCAAAGGTTAAAGGTGATAGGTTCAAAGAACATTGCAATTATTAAAAGAAAAATGCCTGGTCAAACTTCCAAACAAAACGCTCTTAGTAAAGCCTAATGTTAGCTTTAGTAGTCTGTGGCAGCTATTTTAGTTCGAATGCCTTTCAATTCTGGCTTTCTTATTAAATGCTATAATTAAATGCTTTTATTTTAAATAATTGGTTATTTTTGTCAGGTGCTGGTCACTGAAGTTCTACGAAAAGTGCGAAAACTTTCCGACGTGTTTCCCTGTACATGCACATTAGCATGGAGCAAACCTATTAATAAAAGAATAAATAAAAATAAATTGGGCTTACAGGGTATGGACTACATAATCGCATATACCCAGACGAAGAGGGTTAAAATGTTGAGCCCAAAAGAGCAACGACTTTGGCTCTTATCTTGGCCGGCTGGCCTGGGTGTAGAAATGGCGGTAGCCTTACCCGATTTGGTTCGCTTGGGCCGAAATTTGGACGCGTCATAGTACGAGCACTTTTCTAATCGTTATCGCGCACTCGATTTATTGATAAGTTCAATTTGTTTTCCATTTCACGCCAACTTCAACAAATTGTTTTGGTTTGCTGATGGGAAAAAGAACACACAGCTTTTGGCGGTTACCAGCTTGGCCGAGGGCCAACATGGAACGCTGTGACTGCTGTCGGGCCAAACGCTCCAATCATGTGAAAGTGATAAATTAAGCATTTGTGGCTGTTCAAGTATTCACCTTCAGAGAACCCTCTGAACACGCCAGAAAAAGGATTACTAATTCTGTTTCTCATCTTTACTATTGTGGCGATAAGGAAACAACCAACCAGAAGTCCATTAGATTCGTGTCCGCGTGGACTTTACGCTGGCGATGAATGTGCTGAAATTATCGATTTTGTTTGGTCTATAATTGGCCGTTCTCTGGAAATCCCCCCAATTTACCAAGTCTATCGGCAACTCGCCTTTAATCTTCACAACTTTCATCTTTCTAGAGGTCAACGGTCAGTGATGAGTTGAGGCTCAAGGGATATTATTCTAGAAAAAGGAAGCTAATGGGTCACAGTCCAAGGATTCCATAAATCCAAGGTTGAAGCTTAAATTTTAAAATGAGCCATTTCAACAAAAATAGTTGGTTTTTTAATGACATGAATTTCAGCCACAATCCCAACATTTGAGAACACAGATTGTACAAACATCAGAGCAAACAAATAACCGCAACCGGGCCATTCCAACTAAACTCCAAATATTTCAACAGAAATTTCAATTACAAGTGAATTTACTGACTATTCCGCCATTAAATTGCAAATTGTTACGAGCCTGTTGCTTGAGAGTTTCGAATATCTGGGTGCAATTGCCCTGAGCTTGTTAGCCAAAATGTGGCCCGCTTTAAAGCTTCCGAGTGTGTCCGACCAGCAAATGCAGAGTATTTGCGAAATAATTGATGAGATACTACGACGACCGCCATTAGATATACCCATTTGTGTGTATGAGTAGATAATAAAAAAACCAACGGAACAAAACAACTTGTCGAAAAAAACTGTAACAAAATTGTGACGTCAGAAAACATATGTCTGATTTTTGAAATTTTTTATTTGTTAGACTCCTATGTGACGAATAATATAAAAAGGCTTAACTTAAAGAGGTTCATGTAACTATTGACAACAAAAGCTATTATTTTAATTTTTTTTAAAACTGTTCTTTAAAACTTTCATGTTGATTTTATTTATTTGTACTGCTAAGTAAAAAAAAAGATTAGAAGTAAAGAAAAAAAAAGTTTTCCAAACATTTAAGAACTATTAACACTCATATGTATGTAGGTTCCAATAGGTCATATTTCTCCTGGGTCTCTACGAAAATGTGCCGAAATGTGAGTAATTTGTTTTTGGGCTAGATTGGAAAGGGGAACCACTATAACTTCTGTTCTTTGTCTGCTATTATTTATTAATTTTAGCGAGTGTTTAAGTAGATTAAGTGTGGCTACTTAATCATGCGGAGGGTATATACTTTTGTTCTGGCTCGATACTCCTCGAAAGTATTGGCCTCTGTAGGCCCTATTGGCCATGCTCCCCATTATAAACAACAGCATATGCTTTTAAGCTGTAACAGAAGAAGAGGCAAGAGGGTGACCGGCCTGAAAGGGTGATAATTTTTAGTTCGATAATTAGTGGAGTAACCGAAACTGACAAAATATATATAGCGGTATATGGGACCCACAATCACACGCGAACGGTAAATGGCGACACTTTGCTTATCACTTAAAGTGGCCTCTGTCGAGCAGAAAAACAAAAAAAAGGAAGCCTAAAATGGAAAAAAATAGCCGTGGCACAATCTAATAAAAACTTAAATACCATCGCCGAAAGAATTACCCTGTTATATATGGAATTCAATATACACTCTTTGCACCCGAAAAAGGGGGCGTGTTCCGGGCCAATTACCTGGGTGAAAAATCGTACCCCAACTTGATTGACCTGAGTCAACTGGGAAATTAACTGCGCCGTGCGTGCCCCAATTGAAATGATCGTCGATCAGGTCATAATTCACTCAAGCGACAAGCAAACGATAAAATGATGCTTCGAGCAGAAACATTATTTTGGAATTCTCAGAAATTCCACTCATTGTATCTTGTATCTTCGCACAAAATATGCGGGTTTCTTCGCTATCTTATCGGAGAATTCAACGCCTTTAGTTACCGGGGCTCAAGCCAAAAAACTCGATCAAGATGGATATTTTTCCATTACACTTACCTTGTGCGGATTCCTCCACAGTTGGCGCAAGTGCCTGTCGGATCGCTCTCAAAACTGTTGAACTGTTCTCAGGTGATGACTTTGTCCGCAATCATTTAAAGTTATTGTTTGCGTTCAACACTTTTGGCCTATTTGCTTTCTCGCCCCTTCCACTGTAAACATTCGCACTTCGATCTCTTATTGTATTGGATGGGAAAAAATAAACGCACAAATACGGCTGAATGCGGGGGCCGGAATCTGTTTCCGCACCACAACACTTATTCGAACGGCCCGCAATTTAATTAAATTTCCGTTGTCCGTTTACACATTCATTCAGATAAATTCTGAATGTTATTTTCACCGTTAGGAATGCCTCTTCTCAATTCCATTTTTAATTTATTTTATATTTGATTTATTATAGATTTATTTTTGAAATCTATCAAACTGGAAAGCATTTAAATCTTCATTGAAATATATTTTATTTTCACAAACACAGAAACACGTTTTTAGAAATACCTTGGATTATTTTTCAAATTAATCGCCTGGGCAGTATTTTTCCAATTTATTGTATTTACCCAAAACAAGCTTGTAGCTTCTGTTGGTAAAAATAATTTACCATTATTATCGATGGCCAACGATTAAATATTTTTATGATAGCCCGCTTGAAATTACGTATCCGACGTGGTGACCCAGGACAAGTTTGAACAACAAGCGTTTGTACCGGAATGATAAGAATTCTTAACGGTGCGAACTGCCAAATATTGTTTGAAAGCTTTTAAAAGCTTCACCTTACGAAATCTTAGGGTTGGCGAATTCGATGTAACATTGAAAGCTTTCCAATAATGAAACTTACTTTTTACACATGCTATTTTTCTAAAATATTAAAAAGATATAATTATTTTTGAACTTTTAGAGCACTTCACACTTTAATAGAAAATCTAAACTGTAACAATATAAAGTAATATTTTTTCATTCCGACTTAAGATTTCGCGTCCTTGAAAAATGATGTTGGCAACGCTTATGTTCAAAGTTGCCATCTTTGCATTGCCAGATGGTGAAAAAAACTTGTATTTTATTTGTTCTTAAATATTTTGCGAACATAAGTTATATTTAAATTTCAATTAGATCAATAAGCCTGAAACTAAATATTTTTAAATTGAATGTTTAATTTTAAAACTAACATAACTTCCTTTTTTCGCGGCTTAGAAAAGGTTCTCTGAGAAGTAGCCTGTGGACAAAACTGGTTTGACTTGTTTCGGTCTAGCTCTGTTTTGTTTCAAATTTCGCATTGACCTGGGACAAAGGAACAGAAGTCTGGACCAAGAACACTGCAACCCTCTCGGATTAAGAAAAATAAAAAGAGCAGCGAGAAATAGTCACCCCCGCTTTTGCCGGCAAGAGAAGTCACAGGCGTTATAAACAAACCGCCTCGGCCAGGGGCGTTGCTTAGGGGGGTGATAACAGACAGCTGATGGGTCTCTCCCGAACGGCGGACTAATCAGCTTGGTTCATATTTTTCGAATTCATTTCGGTTCGTGCCATGCCAGGCGGCAGATCGTGCGGCTTTTCAGTTCTCGGTCCCGGGCGATTATTAACCAGATATATATACATACATTTACGCATATATGTATGTATATAATTACGCGCGGTAATGCTCCACAGTTAATTACCAGTGTGGGTGTGTGTGAGTGTTGTGTGTGTGTGGGTGATGCACCTCTTATCAGACGGCGCTTTGACACCGCGATAATCAGTTACTTTTCAAATTTTCGTGCGTTCGAACAGAATATTTTGTGGTTTACATGGCCTGGTTGCCCCCCTGCACCCCTATTTTACCTTTCAACTGCGGTGATAAGCCGAAACAAAAGCCATAGAATTTGATATACTTTTCAGTGAGAACTACCTACTAAACACTTAGTAGGCGAGACTAGTACAAAATCGCGAACTTGGTGGAATGGCAGAGGAGCCAATAAGTAGACGGCTAGGCCAACACTTACACTCACAAAGAAATATCGGCTGCACGGCAGCAGTGTACACCTGCTAGCCTACGAACTAAAGTTCACAAAAAAGACATTACAAAAATCAGAACTATGAACGATTAAAAATGCGTCTCAAGTCGTTTTCAAAACAAAGAAGAGAGAAATGTATGGCGGGATGTATACAAATACTCATGAATTTGCATCAGAGGAAAGACGCTTTGAGTGCATTTGGCACGCGCTACTCAACAAGCAATTGCAGGGCATATTAGTTTTGATATAAGACGGAAAGATTTGTATCATTTCTTATAGTGGGTGATAAAAAATTGCTACCTTTGAAGTAAAAAAAAATGTTAACTTTAATTTTTTTTTCTTATTGTTAAGTTCTATCCATAGAAAACACCCAACAGAAGTATGCTTTTCATATTCAATGTAGGGCACTTTACTGCTCTCCCCTCACAGCCCCATCAAGCATTTGTGTGGTGGAGAGCAGCAGATTATGTCTGTGCATCTCAGCCTGCCCTCTTCTCAGTTTCAGTTTCATTTCGCTCTCAGAGGGGGCCACAAAAACAAACAAAATAAATAGAAAATAACAACAAAACATTGTTTATGTCTCTCGCACATCCGCGTCTTACATGGGCGACCATGTGTTGGTGTGCTATTCTCGTTTTTGGTGGCATGGTCTGATTAGCAACAGGCAACCCCGTTCGGCTTTTTATTAAATGGGTTGCCGGTAGCGCCTCGCCCCTAAAGTCCCCCGCCCCTCTAACCAAAAGCGAATGACCTACCAGACACTCACAGTCACTCCACAAAGAGCGAGATTAAAATTCAAATGAGCGGCCATCACGCAGACACACAAACGCGAAGAAAATATAATTTATTCTAATTGTTGACGCGCCTTAAAAATTAAATAAAAACAGGCCTAAGACGAACGGGCGGAAAAAGCTAATTGAACGGGACTAAAATGATACACTACACAACCCAAGGAATCAGAAGTGAAATCGAATCTGCTTGAAGCTGACCCAAGCCCGAAAGATCTAAAGTGCTAAAAAAAAAAGTGATAAAAAAAACAATAAAACAAGCCCACGCAAACACCATGTCGAGTTGGAGTTTGGCCAGTGCCGTGTCGCCAAACTTGACAAGTAACAGTGATGTAATCCGGCTGAACACCCTCAAGTCCAGCTCGGAAACCAATCTTCCATCCAGGGGATCCGCCTCGGGATTGCCCCGCCCAACGACGCCAGTTCCGGGAAGAAAACTCTCCTCCAAGCGACCCCCCCACTTAACCTTGAACATCGGAGCCAGCAAAGCCCAATACAACACAGCGCCCTTGGCGGAAACCGAAAACACGGTCCTCTCGGCCAGCTCCTCCATCTACGAAACCCCCCTGGGCGCCACACCAGCCTCTGTTACGGCTACCACCTCACCTGCTAGAGTCAGCCAAAACAGCCAGGCTAGTCAAGGTAGCCATAAAAGCCAGCAAAGCTCCCACAGCACCACCAGTGGTGGGTCAATCTTCCCGCACGAACAGTACAAAACCATCAAGAAAATCAACATAGGATTCGAAAACATACGCTACACCACCAAGTTTGGAGTTTTTAAGAGAGGTGAGCTTGAGCTGGGAACTTCTTAAAGGTTCTTACTGAAGTTTTATACTAGATTTGTTTGTTATACATAAGATAAAAGTGCTTACCATATAATACACCATTTTTTTATTTAATTAATTATAAAACCAGTACACGATTTAGGTGTAAGGTCTGTTAGTTGAATCTATTTCTAGTATATGCAATGTACTTTTAAAATCTTCATGTTTATATGAGAAAATACGTGACTTTATTTCAACACCATATGTACAAAGACCCAATTAGACTCGTTGTCCTCTTAAAAGAAACGTTAATACTGGAGGCAAGGTGTCTCCCACAGGGTCATGTCGTTGCCCATTTCGTCCCAGTCACGCATTGGTAAAAATTATAATTAAGGGTGGCGGTTTAAGTACACACTTGTATGAGCACGGCAGTGTCCAGTTAACTCAATTAAAGGCGGCCGGCTCCAAGTGACTCCACTAAGTAAAATAAAAATGAGTTTTTAATGAATAAAAACGAAAATGAAATGGGGCTATAATTATCTGAATCATTGTCAGTGAATGAATCGAAATCTAGTATAGTCTCGGTTCATCAATCTCCAGATAATGACATTTAGAACTAGAGTGGCATGCCGCGCATTCACGCATTCACGCATGCCGCATTGGCATTTATATTTTTTAGTTGCCTCTTCGTACATACATACATAAGTACCTTATCAGATCCCTGATACCGCTCGAGTTTCAGATTTAAATATTGGCTAAAGTCCGGCAAACAAACAAAGAAAATACCGAGATATATATGTATATGCAGGCATCGGACACCTTTTCAATTTGTAATATTGACGAGCTGATTGAGCGAATCACAGGGTTCAAAGAGCCTTTTAAACTCAATCAAACAGGGCACATCTACACGCATATGGGAAAGAAGTACACACAGTTACACGAAACAGCCAGAAAATAGGGGTCACTTGTACATAGTTATCTAAATATAGCACGCCAACCTATTTGCATATTGTCGGCTGTCCCTGCTTTTATGTTTGCTTACTAGTTACAACAGATACGTGCATCGTGCATAAATACGTGCATAAATAAATAATCTCAGATACTGGATAGTTTTTTGAATGTGCCCGCTTGTGGTGGGCCAAGGAATTATATTTAAGTGCTTCAGTACTTTGAAACAGACTGCAATGACTCATACTGCAGCACTCCAGATAGATGGGCATTACCAATTGGATATTGGTAAGGAGGTAACGCTTTCAAACTGATTCATAGCATGAGTCATTTGAGTATCTGATTGTGATCCTGATTAGAATTATGGCACGTGCCAAACGTCGATCGTAGACCCGATACAGACAAACCCTGTGGGGTAAGTGCAGTGTTCCAGTCACGAAATGCCAAGAAAATCATATGTGTTTGTTGAATTGCGGAAACTCGAAACTGACGAAAAACTCGAACCAAGGTCCCTGATATTGTCAACAAAGCATAGCTCAACTTGGCTTCAGTTACTCGGGTTCCATATTCCATATCTGTAGCTACCATTATCGCGCAACCGCAATAGGCAAAGATAATAACATGAACTTTTTTGTTTCTTGTTAAATTAATAGAAATTTGAACCGGGGAAATCCAATCGATTTTCATATAACGAGTTGTTTACTTATTACGAAAATTTGGCTCAAATATGATAGCATTGTACATGCTCGCACTGTTACAATATTATTAGGTCACCAAGGACGTAAACATAATGAGATACCCTGAATAGATATTAAGACAGACATTAAACGCGATGGTATATTGAAGCAGAGGCTTTTGTTGTGGAAGAAAGGCGCAAACGATTTAATTGACGTCACTTGAGCTCCATTAAGTGACATGTCAGTTCTTTGTTTCATTTGATTTTCCCCTGGTCATTGCGTGTTTTCGTTGTCGTAAGGTTAAGTGAACTCTCTCCCCCCTTTTCCTTAAGACCCCCAACCAGAAAATATATGTACAAAGAGACCGACTTTGAGCCCGGCTTTGGAGATGAGTCAGGGATATGAAAGCGAAAGCTTCCTGTTTACACTCATAGTATTAAGTGGCTGGCATGCTCTATCATTAATTGTTGGCTTTGGATAAAATCAACTAGAACTTCCGGATTGAATGTCCGCCAGGCAGGCAGAGGATTGACAAAGTTATCAGAGATCGAATGATCCAATGAGTGGTGCCTTCTGTATAGCTTTCAATACAATTGTCTATGATTAATTGACCTTCAAATTTTTATTGAACTTGAAGTGTTGGTGAACATAAGCCTTCCAATGCAGGTGTCTGTTCACTTTCAATACTCATTCAATAGTCTGGTTGTTTGCTTATAGTCCCCCCGATGAAGAAATTGCAGCTCCAAGTACAAGGCTAAAAGCACTGATAAGGGACCAACTCCAACGCAGTAATGGGAGTGCAATAAAATGGCTCAGGGAACACCTGTTGCTTCGGTTGGCTTTACTCCAACATCTGGCCAAGGGACTTAAAAGGCTGCCTTGACGCCTTTTTAATGACATTTTAGTCATACAAGCACGTTGCGATAAGATTTAACAATGGACTGATTGATAAGTGGGCGAACAGACCCCTGAAATCTAAATTGGCCGGTAGCCACAGCTAATCGGCAGATTAAATGGCCATTTTATACATGGCATGCGCGACTACAATGTATGGATAGTTTTTGAAGCCGATCCTCACCGACACCCAGTGAGCCAAAGTCTCTTTACGACATTATCGGAAACTGAACAATGAAACAAGAAGAACTGGAAACCCTAATCGCTGGGAACTCAAACAGCCTATCTTCTTGGTTCCAAGAATATATGACTTATTTTAGTTATGCCCAGATATCTTCTTTGCATGGGAATTATGAAAATATTTAGTTTTTATAACTTATGATTCGGACATAAAAACTAAAATAAAATTTAAAAGTTTTAAGCCTTTATAAGTAACTCGCAATAGTGTGCGTTTATTTTAATCGTTTACCCGTTATCAATAAACTAATCTTCGAATTTGAATGGCGTCAGTTTTAGGAATGATTTACACTTCCTAATGTTCAGCTAAATAGTATAGGGCTTAGTCGAATTTTTTTATGAAAAACGCACGGGCATTTAATTGAATAACGAACTTTATCAACAAAGTCACTAATCAGCTCTGGCACGGAGTCAATAAAACTATTGTGACCTCTTGAAATTCCTTCCACGGAAAATATACAAATAGGATTTTTCTTTCATGCAGTCACAGATTTTTTTGGAAAGATATTTGGATGTTACGCATTATTTTATTCCTAATAGGAATCTGTTTACAACGATGATTTCGCGGGTTCATTACAACGCTATTTCTATCAGATTTATTTAAAATCCCTCTATGATAATAAGAGAAAACCCATTACGGGCGAATCAGAAGCTTATAGTATACCCTTGAAGTTAAATGGAGGTTTATATTGTAAATGTGCATCGGATCCGATTTTTATGTCGATATATAAGCAAATAAGTCGATCCTTAAGATAATTTCGTTTCCAAATCAATCAGAGATGTCAGGGAAGCTCTAGTGATATGGTAACACGTAGCACGCCATGCCACAGATTTTTGGAAAAACAAGAAGGGAAAGCTAACTTCAAACGGAGCCGAAGTTATGATCGGATATATCTCATAAAAGTCGGATTTATGAAATTGAAATATATCAAAATACAACAAATTTATTACAATAAACAATCTTAAAAAAAGTCCCATGTCCCTATCTTCAAAAATACCAAAGTTGGTATTTTTAATAAATACTATTTCCGATCTTTCATTACATGGCAGCTATAGGAGCTATATGCAGCTATAGGCAGCTATATAGATGGCCGATCCTTATGAAATTTGGTAGGTCGGATAAATTGACCAAAAATAGAATCTGTTGGAAGTTCCATCATTTCTATTTTTTAAAACACGAAAGTTGGGTCATTTCCGATAGTTCAGTTATATGGCAGCTATAGGATATAGTCGGCCGATCCCGGCCGTTCCGACTTACATATATACTGCGTGAAAAGAAAAGAAGGGTGTGCGCAGTTTTAAGGCGACAGCTTTTATACTGAAAGAATAGTTTGCGTAGAAACAGACAGACGGACATAGTTATATCGTATTAGTGTTTTTTGGATCCTTAAGGATTTGCGGGTATTTTTCTCGAAAATAATGCTTCATTTTTTCGGGAGCACCCCTAATTATCATGTATAAGTTTTTAGTCTTAAGTCTTTTACTTCCATCATCAAAGTACCTTCAAGCAACCAATTTTTCATATTTTCAATAATATTTTCACTGTTTTATAGAAACAAAAGAAGTGCTCAAGGGCCTTACTGGCTATTTCAAGTCGGGAGAGTTAAGCGCTATCGTTGGACCCTCGGGTGCTGGAAAAAGCACCCTGCTAAATATTCTTTCAGGATATACGTGAGTACCCCGAAGCTTAATCTGCTTTTCCTTCAGACTGATCCGACACTTTTTTTAGGACCTATGGCTACACCGGCGACTTTCACGTCAACGGAAACCGCCGGGATTTAAAGGCCTTCAAGCCCAACGTTGCCTTCATCCGTCAGGATACGAGCCTGCAGGCCTTACTAACCGTTAAGGAGGCGATGCATTTTGCCGCGAATTTAAAGATAGGCACTTACATGACTTTGCCCGAGAAGCGAGAACGGGTGACGAGCATCCTGGAGGCCATCGGGATGTACGAGAACCGGCACACTATGACTGGGCAGCTCAGCGGGGGACAGAAGAAGCGCTTGGCTATTGCCCTGGAACTGGTTAACAATCCTCCTGTGCTTATCTTGGATGAACCCACAACGTATTTTGTCTTTCATAAGGTTTTCGTTTGTAGAATCTTGAATTAATGAAACTGTTGATATCTTTTACGCAGGGGCTTGGACAGTTCAACTTCCAACCAGTTGATAAATCTTCTCAAGAAGCTCGCCGAAGAGGGCCGCACAGTTATTTGTACAATTCACCAGCCTAGTGCCTTGACCTTTGCCATGTTCGACCACCTGTACGCCATAGGAGAAGGTCGATGCATTTACGCGGGAGGTTCTCAAAATCTGCTGCCCTTCCTGGCCGCCCTTAACATGCACTGCCCGGAGTCTTACAATCCAGCGGATTACTGTGAGCCCCCAACCTAGTTTTGAATGAATGGTTTATAACAAGATTGGTTTTTTGTAGTAATGGAGATAGCCACCCATGATTATGACACGCCCGAAGAGAATCAGTTGGAGAAACTAGTGGTTTTAATGGACAACGGCCGCAATGAAGATTACAGACAGAACAAGACTGCCCGAGTAGCACAATTGGCAGCCATGAAGAAAATAGGTAGGCTCAGTTATTATTCAAACAAGTTTGCAAAGCGATTGAACCGTTTCTTTTACTTGAAGATCAACTCATGGCTGCTGGCCTAATTACACCCGTAACTGCACCCGTAATGACTACCTCGATACCTGCACATTTTCTACAATCCGGGGGGTTCAAGCCCTTGACGCCCATCAATGAGCTATCCTCTCGGTTGTGGGACAGTCAGGCGGGGGGTATCGGAAGCGGCGATGTGGGTGGACGATCCTGCTGCAAGCCAAAAAAAAAAAAGCCCAGGCCAGCTCTGGACTTGGATCCATCTAATCTGTGTAAGCGGGAGAATATATACGCTACGCCCTTTTATCGCCAGTTGGGTATCCTGCTGTTAAGGACCTTTCTGCTGATTTGGCGGGACAGTTCGCTGACCACAATGCGGTTCGCCATTCACCTCATTACCGGCCTACTGATTGGAACTCTCTACTTTGGAATAGGAAATGATGGCGCCCAGACACTAAACATTTTTCGGTACATCTTCTACACGATCATGTTCATAATGTACTGTGCCTTTTCGGGGATCCTCGTCAAGTGTAAGACAAGCTGATTCATGAGTAACATCTATGATATTTAATTGAATTATTTTTCTATAGTTCCCTTGGAATTTCCGATCGTGTCGCGGGAACACTTCAATCGCTGGTACTCTCTGAGGGCTTACTACGTGGCCATCACTTTGGCGGACTTGCCGATCCAGATTATTTGCAGCGCCCTGTTCATAGTGCCCACATATCTGTTGACCCAGCAACCCCTAGAACTGTGGCGCTTCAGCTTGTTCTTCCTCATCGTGTTCATAACGGCATTGGTTTCACAGAGCATCGGGTTGGCAGTGGGAGCAGCTCTTAGCTTGAAACTGGGCTCCATTCTGGGGCCCTTTTTCATCTGTCCCTTCCTGCAGTTTAGTGGATTCTTTCTCATGGAAAAGGATGCTCCGGTTTACATGCGCTGGATGTTCGACATTTCGTTTCTTAAATACAGTCTGGAGGGATCCATGATGGCAATTTTCGGCTACGACCGCGAACGTTTGGAGTGCGATGATATGTACTGCCATCTCACCAGGCCGAAGTTCATTCTCAAATATCTGGACATGGAAAATGGAAGTTACGTCATGGCCTTTGTTTTTCTGTTCTGCATTTTCATCTTGCTACGCATTCTTGCCTTCTACATAATGTCCTTCCGTCTCAGACTGTTCAGATGAAACGCGGAAAAGGATTCTGATAGGCAACATTCCGCTGACTGTTTGGAGTTTGTTTTATATCGATGGTTTCTTATTTAAGCATTTATCGGAGGGGAAATTTTGTGCCAAAGATTATAGGAGCCTTTAGAGCGTAAGAAAATCGTGATATATAACTGAAACAAAGGATAATAGAATCCCCTACCAGACACCCAAACACACACACACATACATGCAGATATACACACTTAGCGGTTATAGAGATCGATAACTGTAAATAGGACATTTTTATCTAGCGTAGCACATAAAAAAATGTATTTTTGTATTGTATTAATGAATGATTTATTGAGTAGTTGCATCACAGGTCTAATTTCAGGACTTGGATGCGAGATGACCTTGAAAAGATTATTAAACTATTTTTCCATGAAACTGAAAATGCTTGTTTATTTGGATCGGATACTGAAAAGTACTAATTCATTAGGGTTGGGCTAACATAAGGAACCCTTGCTAAAACTATTCCAAATTAAATGGGATAAATTAATAACATTAATAAGATGCCGCTAAAAAGTATGCTGCAATTTTGAGGATCCCCATTCGTGACGATCATACTCGAATGCAACTCAGACATGTTGGTTGATTTGGTTCCAGTTGAATTACAATTAATACCAGTGACCGGCGGTTGAAATTATTAGTGTTTGGTCCCAGTTCACGTTATTATTATCGACTATACTAGGCTCGTGCATGCGTTACTGATCTAGAGAGTGGCCCTCGTAAGTTGGAGGAAAGGGTAAGGTTTGGAGCCGGTATCCGTACTCAGATTTAAAGAAAGTGTTCTCATTAAGATGGGTGGATCTTGTGTCATCGTCCCAAAATTCGCGATCGCGATCTGAATTTCAATGAACTTTCTGTGTAACAAAATCAATAAACGCGTGCCAAAGTCAGTAATCATTTAAAATGCAACAAATGAATTGTTGCATTACGGGTACCTGGCACTCATTAAAATCATTGTTTAAAGGTTACTTATTGAAACCCGTTTTCAAATGCTTCATATGCACATTATATGTAAAAATATAAACAATCTTTAGAAGGCTCTTGAAAAACGTTCATTGACAGCTGCAAGTGCACAGTTTCCTTCTAAATGAAAATTGCTGATAAGCAGCAGCTGCGCCAAATCTCGTTTTGTGAATTCCAGTCTAACGCCCAACTTCAATCGTATAACGCATTTAGCTGTAGATACGCTACTTTCCATAAAGACTTGTGTGTGAGAGATATCAGCGGTCATTGTTTCTTGCTTCTGGCTGTGTATCAATTACCGAATATAAGCACATACAAACATATGTCAATTATTAATTTCACTCTCTACGATGCATCGCGATACTATGGGAAACAGTGGCTCACTTTTAGGCGATTTTTAAAAGAGTGAAATGCTTGGAAAGTTTTATTATTGTTATCATTATAAAACGAAGTTATGCTATTTGTTTATTTTAAATTATTGAACTGAATAGATAAAATTGTATTTAAGCCGTCAGTAAATTTTATAGTTACTCAAACCGAAAAAAATAATTCCACTATTGTTATATTAGCCTAGAAACTAGAATAATCGAAACATTAGCTCATCCATTTTAATTTTTATATTCATCCCAACCGTTGTTGCTTTTTCCATCAGGGTAACCCGTTTTAGTTTAGTGCACCTGACCTTGGGCAAGACGCGATTGGTTTGGCAACTGGAGCTTCAGGTGCATTCGATCCCATGCAAGTTGCCTCGCAACAAGTTCGTTGTCGGGAACTCTTGACCTTGGTTCGTAAGTTGATTAGATTATCCACCCACAAACCCCCTTTAATCGGGCGTCGGCTTCGACTCCAAATTTTCGCAGATTCGCGAAAGCAGCAGTTATGTACCCGCCGTCGGTCCAATAAACTTGTTAGTCGCCTGAAAGGAGTTTGGCAGTCGGCAGTTGAGGGAGCTGGATTGCTGACCGATCGACGTCTTTCAGAGGAGTCGTCCGCATAAACAAAAATCATATAAAAACAACAGCCCGCACGGGTATCACAATCATACACAATGACTGATAACGCGTTACCAGGGCAGCCAAACGGACTGGTCCCAAAGCAGCAGGCCCTTGAGCTGCACTTTAGCCAAGCCAATTACAGCTTAAAAGGATCTGCCAAGAGTTCAAGCCCCATCCTCAACGAGGCATGCGGCGTCTTCAGATCCGGTCGACTGACGGCCATTTTGGGGCCTTCAGGGGCGGGAAAGTCCACCCTGCTTAATGCATTGGCTGGTTTCAAGTGAGTACATTTGAACCTTTATCTTTTTTTTTTAAATATAAAACATTATTCACTAATAATCATTTTGAATTTGTTTAGGCTCAGAGGTGTTTCCGGGCAGTTCCTTTTAAATGGGCGAAGCAGGGATACGATGAGTTTTCGCAAGATGTCAGCCTACATATCCCAAGACTTTGTAATGCTAAATTTTCTGACTACCGAAGAGACGTTACGCGTTTCCGTAAACCTGAAAATGCCAAAGGACACAGCTCTTGCTGAGAAACAGAAAACCGCAAGTTAGATCGACTCTTTTAAAAAAAATTTTTAAAAATGTAACAATTTGCAGATAGATGACATCATAGAAATTCTTCACCTCCAATCCTGCCGACACACTTTGGTGAAAAATTTGTCCGGTGGCGAACACAAGCGCCTATCGATCGGCATTGAGTTGGTGACGAATCCGCCTATTATGTTTTTCGACGAACCCACAAGCGGCTTGGACTGCGTGGCTAGTTACCAGGTGATCTGCCATCTGCAGCGGTTAGCCCACGATGGCAGGATTGTGGTCTGCGTGGTCCATCAGCCCGGGTCGAGACTTTTCCAGTTGTTTGACGATGTTCTTGTCCTGGCCCACGGAGAGGTCATTTATGCCGGAGAGCAGCGCGCAATGTTGAGTAGCTTTGCTGAGTCCGGCTTTATTTGCCCGCAGTACTACAACCCGGCTGATTTTGGTACGACTCCTATCTTACTTGCCCAAGAATATTGATTTAATAGTATGCATCTTGCGTTTCCAGCTTTGGAGGTCTGCAGCCACTCGACCTCCATAGAAAGATGCGATTCCCTTATAACAAAGAACAAATTGAAGCACAGCAACCAAAGCAACATCGTTAAACTTCAGGTGGATGAGGAGAGTAAGTTTCATGCTAGAAGTGTATCCATGAAAGAGATTCTCACCCGGAACGTTTATAACTTGACACTCGTACTATCGTCCTTCTTACTATTGCACTCTGTTTCTTTTTACATTTTTACTTTACTGCACTTCAACCTTCTTTGCTCTATCTGTCGCATTTTCTTCTGTCCGCACTACTTTATTTTCAGCAGCACTCATCAACATTGACCGCGAGGCGTCCACCTGTAATTTCAGCCACCTGCGCGGCAAGGAGCAAGTGGGCTTCTGGTACCAGCTAAGCGTGCTTCTCTGCCGCCATTTGCGCTCAATGTCACGGGATTTGGTATGAACACTCACCATCCAAACTAACTTTTCACTCATCTTGGATTTATTTTTCAGATGGCCGTCCAGATGCGACTTATAATGCACGTTGTGATAGCACTGCTCTTGGGCGTGGTCTACTGGCAGATCGGTGCCGATGCCGAAAAAATCGTGTCTAACGTTTCCTGTATATTTTTTATAATCCTTTTCGTCTTCGCCGGCAACGCTATGCCCTCCATCCTGCTTTGTATCCAGGACTCAGCGGTATTCTTAAGGGAGTATTACAACGGCTGGTACTCCCTGAGAGCCTACTACATTTCCAAGGTCTTGGCCGACTTGCCTCTGCAACTGGCCTGTCCCACGCTCTTCATCAGTATAGGATACTTCATGAGTGGCCAACCAGCCGAGTGGCAACGTTTTGCCATGTGCTGGGGCATCTGCGTGATGACTGCTTTTATAGCCCATTTCATTGGTGTGATCGCGGGGTCCCTCTTTCCCATGCCTCTTGCTATATTTCTTGTGCCGAGTGCCACCATTCCATTCCTACTCTTTTCTGGCTTCTTCATCCGCCTGAACGAGCTATCCTGGTTTCTGCGACCAATCTGCAATGTATCCTTCTTCCGCTACATATTCGAGGGCCTCCTGAGGGCCATTTACGGATATGGCCGGGGAGAGCTCGAGTGCCACGCCGCGATGGGATACTGCTACTACAGGTCGGCCGATCAGTTCCTTAAAGACTTCCAAATGCAGGGCGATGAATTTGGATGGGACCTCGCGGTTCTGGGGATGTTTATGGTATTCCTGCTAATTTCCTTTTTCTTCACCCTGAAGGCTGTGATTCGACGAGCCCTACGGTAATAGATATTGGTTTTTTTAGACACATTTTTTTTATTTATTGTTTTATTTGTAAGGTAAATCTAGCATTGTTTGATGTTCGGCTGATAAGTTTGAATTAAACCGTTGTTAAAATACATAATAGTGTAAAGTATTCTCTTTACTTATTTGCTTAAAACAAATGTATATATAATGGAGGTCAACATATGTACATATAAGGGTATAGAACTCGTATCAAAAATGACGCTGGGGTTATCATTCATTATTAAACTTAAACTCACATTGATTATAGGCTATTGACTAAAAGATTTCATCTTGAGTTATTCCCTATAGATAGAATTTCCTTTATTTCTGTCAATAAAAATAAATATCTTAGATTTTTAAAGAAGATAGTAATAATCAAGGGCGTAGCCAGAATTTTTCACAGGGGGGGGCCAAAATTTTTATTTTTATTATTAAACAATTTTATTAAAAAATAATATATATAAAAATAGTTAACATTGTCTTGGTTGATGTAAAGTAATTCAACCTTTCAAATTTCCCACTTTCAAATATATTTTGATACATTTTTATCGATTTTCATCAACTTCCTCGGTTAATCAGGGGGGGCAAGTGCCCCCCCCTGCACCCCCCTGCCTACGCCCTTGGTTATAATTATTGAAATTCATAAGTAATATAATATACTACAAGTTAAAAATTGTTGTTTAAATACCTTGTAATGATAATATTTACTAATATAATATTTATTTTAAAGTATTGAACAATATTCCGCAGCTTGTGTTTCGAGAACATAATATCTTGTTGATAAGACACTTTTGAGACATACACACAGAAAACCTTTATTGAAATCTACAATATTAAAGTGCCTATTAGCGTCAAAGTAAGTTAGTTCGGTTTTTTCATCCAAAATGTTAGCAATCCCAATGACTTTTTTTTGGGCACTAATCGTCCTAACTCTTGCCGCGTCTTCGGTGGAGCACTCGGTTGATGCCCTATCCATCACCAAATGAAATTCAAAAATCCATTAAAAATTATAATGTTTTTGAAGAACATATACATATGTATAGTATTTTGTAAAAATGTTTTGTCCGGAGACTCCAATGCCCCCTCTAAATATAGTGAATCAAAATATCTTTACTTTCTACCTAGGAAAGTGTTTTGACAAAAATTTACAATAACTTTCGATTGGTATTCATTCAAATAAAACTATATTGTTTAGTTTCTTTATACACAAGCTAAGGCTTGCGGTTACTCATATAAGCATAAAAGCCTTTGGCATTAAAATCTTTCCTGTCGTCTAGACCTGACATATTGTTAAAATTTTTTACTGTTCCGTCATACTTATTTTTGAACCCGAAATGGTTTTGGAATTTTGTCGATTTTTCTTGAGTGTCATTTTTTAAAAATAAATTTTAATCTTTCAGATAGGTTTGAGCATGATACAATTATAATGCATGGACCACCATGTATAATTGTGTCATGGGTTTGAGTCTCTGGAAACGATGTTCGAAAAAATTTTAATGTATTGTGAGGTTTGTGTTTTGACTATGTGCAATCAAAAAATCAAAAAGCCCCGTTGGCGCCACTTGATTTAGATTTAAAAAAAGGCGGGAAAACTACCACTCGCAGGAGATTTTAAGCAAAAAAAAAATTGCGAACTTTTCATTATGGCACAACTTTTTTGCAGTGTTGGAAAACAATTTTACTTTTTGGAAACAGAATTTTTAATTTTGACTCAAATGTATTTAGTAAAAGTTACAAAACATGGTTTACCAAGTAAATCATTGGCTTTTTTTAATATCTTTAATTGTGAACTAATAAAAAAAAAAAAAAAAATTTTTAACAGTCAAATCAGTGGGACTTGTAGAAAGTTCTTGGGTATGTCTATAGACGGAGTTGATCGGTTTGTTTTTGTTGCTGGGTGTACCTCTTTAAAGGATAAATGTTTATGGTAAATTTAAACTTTGAATGGAGGAACAAAAAAAGTTTCACCTTAATATTTATACTGTGTTATAGAGTGTTTCATCTTCTTTTAAATGTAGTCTTACTGGTATTATTTGCGTTGCGAGGGAGTGTGAGAGTGCGTTAAAGGCCAGAAAAAGTGGACGTTGGCCCCATAGTGCGCTATGTCGCGAGTCTCCATGGCCTTTCTGCATAATACTTTTTTTCGATACTTTCGCAAAGCCCAAAAATGCATTTTCCAAGCTTTTCGTGCCGTCTAAGAACTCGCCACGGTGCCGGGGAGGAGTAGGAAATTACATTATTTTACCCGCAGTCATGTTGTAAATAGAAAGAAAATTCGTTTACGATTATTTTACTGTGAGCTTTGAACTTGCTTCAGATTTGCGTTGCGAGGGAGTGTGAGAGTGCGTTGGAATCAATTAGCTTTCTTGGGTTGCCAAAAGGACTAAAATTTAATTATATTTAATGAAATTATATTTAATTTAATTATGTCTAAGCCGCGGGCTGCATGCCAGGATACAGGACAGAACTGTTAAATTAATTTCGATTACAAAATCAGGTATGTATTTATGTATGTATATAGGAAAAACACTAAAAAAACTTGAAACCGAAAATATAGATCCGCAGCATCCGGATAAATTTCACTGCCCTCACTAACTTTGTTTTCATCTCCGATGACCAAAAATACAGAGAACACTGTTTGCAGCTAAATGTTTGGAGGGTGCAGATGGGAAATATCGGATTGATGCCAGATGAAATTGCGGTAAGTGCTCTAGACTCTATACCCGCTGGCCTGCAGGTAAGAGTTCAGCTTTAATGCTCTACGATTGATATCGCACCACTACGAAGTAATATGGACATCATGTAAATATGTGTTTTTATAATTACTTGGCTGCGACTAGGCACCTGTAAATCGGGAAGAACAAATGCTTTATCGCAGACAAACAAATCGCTTTATGCTACTTTATAAATGGCATCACAAACTTGCCATGTTTTCGAATAAATCAAATACAACAAACATATCCGAGAAAAGTGCACGAAACTTTGCCGGGCAACACTTTTGCTTTTATGTTATTTATTTTGTGGCTGCCTCAAGACGTTGCACGCCACGTCTTTGGCCACTGCAATCGCTGCCGCCCTTGCCGCTGCAACCTTGGCAATTTATGGGCTACACTTGTTACACATACGACATGTGGGACGTGTGCAGCGGCTAAGACAAATCGATGGCTGTTGGCGTTGCAGCCACTTCTTTTGTGGCACAAACAATGGCAAGGGTATAATTTATTGAACACTTTGTTGCACTCGGCGCTGTTCTTAAACTCCGAGCCCAAGAGCTATTCAATAGAGTATTTGCTATCACCTTTGTGATAGTACTATGCAGTAATTTCTTTCTTAATAATTGTTTGGGAATCAATGTTTGGGCATTGCCTTAGACTTTTTCGTAGTTTTCACATAAAAACGCACTTGACATAAATGCTAAAATTGGGGAGAATGTGGTACAACTGAAAAACAAGAACAACTTAATTATTTCTGTACCCTTATAGCGTAAATATTATTTTAAATAAACTTTAGATGGTTATGCTAGACAGATTACACCTGTTGAGGCGGGAGATGGACAATGTACTTGTATACACATATGTTTGTATATTAAAAAAGCATACATTCTTCATGAGGAACACTGTCAAAAGGCTTCGAAGGCTATAAAAGATAGAACTATCATATTTGGTACTTGGGATCGCAGACCAAGTTTGTGTTAAAAATTTGACACGCATACTCCTGCCCCCAAAACAGAAATCTGGTTGTAGCACCATTTCGTTAATGTTTTTGAAAAATGTTTTGATGCCCGACTGTTCCAATGACTGGTCTACCCCTACAAATCAAAAACGAGATAATTCCACATCGGATAATTAAGAGGAGTTCTAGACTTTTTAGTCTGATTCCATACTGAATCGGTTGTATGGCCGTAAGTTTGTTGTTGTGGTTTAGCCCAAGCGCAAATGTATTGAACAAAAATTTGTTGTTGCATCCATACCGTTAAAGTTTAAAGTCGGAAAAACCTACTATAGTCTCCCTTTCTTTTTATACCCTTGCAGAGGGTATTATAATTTTGTCCAAAAGTGTGCAACGCAGTGAAGGAGACATCTCCGACCCTATAAAGTATATATATTCTTGATCAGGATCACCTCCTGAGTTGATATGAGAATGTCCGTCAGTCTGTCTGTTTCTACGCGAACTAGTCTCTCAGTTTTAAAGCTATCGTCTTGAAACTTTGCACACACCCTTCTTTCCTTTGCACGCACTTTGCATATACCGACTTTGCATATACATAAGTCGGAAATAATACAACATGCCAAATTTCATAAGGATCAGCCGACTATATCCTATAGCTGCCATATAACTGAACAATCAGAAATTACCCAACTTTGCGATATCAACTTTGGTGTTTTTGAATATAAAAAGCTGGAACTAACTACAGATTCTATTTTTGGTCAGTAAATACAACCTACCAAATTGCATAACGATCGGTCGACTATATCTTATCGGAAATGGTATTTGGTAAAAATACCAACTTTGGTATTTTTGAAGATGGAAGCATGGTACTTTGTTTTAGATTTCTTATTGTAAGGATCGGCCAATTTAATCCGATGTTTGCGATATATATCCGGTTTTAACTGCAAGGGTATATCAACTTCGGCTCCGCCCGAAGTTAGCTTTCCATTCTTGTTTTTTTTTTATTTATCATTTATCTAATAATGTTTTTCACTCATTTATGTTTGTGTTCATTAGCATGAGGGAATATGTAATGGAAAACATTAGGCACTACCACGGGTTTATTAATGGATTATGCACATTCGGTGGACTTTATAATTTAGTTCCATCGTTTAAATAAAATTGTATGTTATTGGCACTATGAAAAATTTAATTAAAAAAAGTGCTTGCTCGAATTACCAAAACATTTATTAATTTCGTGGCTCCTCTCTCTCTCACTCCCACATATAGAATATTTTTTAACCGGATGGATTTGGAAATTAATTATGTTTTCATATAACTTTGGAACTAAATTGAATGGGCTTCGTAAAAATAATTTTATATATCTAGTTCGTTATTATATACATTTTTGTGTTTACCACTATGGAGTATCCCTACCAAAATCAACTACGTATTAGGGAAGTGAGCACTTCCGGTGCTCCGGCCCTACCGCACACACCCAAACATCACATTTCCGGATATGAATCTCCGGCTCACTTTTCAGTCGGACTTCGTGTGGCTTCCATTGCTTGTTCAGTGGCAGAACTGTGACCCAAAATTGCATCCTGTCGCCAGCCAAAAATCGAATTCACATTCGAATCGCATTCATAATTAACGCGTCAAATGCGCAACAGTTTCTGAATTTGATATGGAAATCTCTAGAATGGAAAACAATTGTGAGCTCAAACTTCAACCGGTTGTTACCAGTAACTGGACATTAAACTATATTAAATTTCGGAATTGTACCGGTTTATTTTTAGCTCTTTACCGGCTTTCCCGGTCCTATCTCTCGTTCAGCAGAGTGTCCCGAGTAAATTGGAAATCCTCAATCAGAACACAGAAATATTTTTTACCCCACTTGTTTACTCTGGAGCATTGTGGCTGCCAAAAAATTCTGTTTTGGTTAGACGTGCGGTTTCCTCGGTTGGCTGGCACATAAATATGCATGAAGGCGGAGGCCCCAGGAGGATGCGTCTAACTTGTTTGCATAATGGATGTTTAATTGATTTGGGTCTGACACGAATCATTTGTCGAGCCAAAAAAGAAGGAATATAATATATGGTGAAAAATAAAGGAAGGATTAGTGGAGTTCAAACTTGAGTTCCTATTATTATTCCTTAGGGTATGCCCCGCCGTTATGGCCCAAAAATAAGTCTAATTTGCCATAACTACATCTCAGTGCTGCGTACTTAGTTTCGATTACTTTTTCTAAAAAGGGCAAAACGGCCATAAAACCTCTTTATGCCCGTTTTATGCCGGCACAAGCTGCGAAATATCACACAGCTGGACTCACTGGAGGCTGCTCTTTGGCCTTTTTGGCATTCACTTTTATTATGCGACTCGTTCAAGGTCTTTGAGGGATTTGGCCATGAGGCAGTGTCCAGTGGGCAGTGGACGACAGGGGGAGCGTATAAAACAGTTTTGTCCAAATGGCTGCAGTCAAAAGCAAAATGCTTTGTGGAACTTTTAGCCAAAACTAAAGATGCATAAGAGAGTGGTATTCCTCCAAATGGGAAAGTTTTCCCAGCGGCTCTGGAAGCAGTCTGAATGTCTCCCAGCTAGTTTTTTGAGCCATTTATTAATGCTCAAGTGTTTATATTTTCCATTTTCTTGTTTCCTTGTAATTTTCCTGGCGAACACCCTGGCAATTTTCCATTTCAGGGAGCAGATGCTTTCAGTGCACTTCCCACCGCAGAACCCATCATTTAAATTAGAAAATTTCAACGGCTCCGACATCAATCAACGACTGCCCATCTGAAGTGTTAGTTTTGGCATTGGCCGAGTAAACTTTTATAATTAGCTGCTGCTCCCGGCTGTCGGAACAAGTGGAGAAAACTGTGAGTGCAAGAAAATCTAATTAAAGCCGTGAAGGCATTGGCCCGAAAACATCCTCTAATCAAGCATATAAATTGGGGCTTAACCCGAGCAGTGTATCACTTTCAATAAACTCTCCAGACTGGCTCTGCTGCTAAACTTTCCCTTGGAAGTGCTCAAAACTTCGCCAGTCTCCGGTCCGAGTCACAATTAGCTTTTCCCAAGCTAATCAAGTCTTTGAAGTGGCTTTCTAAATGCATTCAGCTGTTAGAAGGCGACCCTCAGCTGCCTCGTGCATATTGAAGTAAGTGGTTGGGTCGAACTCGAATTGTCCCCAGACCTTAGAGTACGAGTATGTGATTACGAATTCAGTCCGATAAACTCGATGCTCATCATGCATCCTTTCAGAGGACCGGAAACAGGAAGCTCCTAGCTTGACCCACAACAATTAATTCTGTATTTACGCTGCCATTCCCAGCCATCCAGGAAATTGTCCAACATCCATTTTTTTAAAGCGGCGTTTGTCTCTTTGCACTTAAACAAATTTCCGTAACATTGTAAAAAAAATTTTATTTATGCCAGTGCACTGTTTTAAGACGAAATTGAATCAAAATATATCGACAAAGCTTGATAAATGTAAACCAGATGCAAGGCAATCCCCGTTCCACAGCATATGTATGTACTGTTTTAATTTGGAATTGCTGAAACTAGAATAGAAAACCGCTGTCAGCCTGTGGCGTTGGAAATTTGCATTACATCCAATTTCGTGTTCTGGCAGTTTTGTTGAAAAGCGACACAAAAATTCCCACAACAATATGAAATCGGTGTGTGGGACAAACAAAAAGTACTTGCAGTGTTGTCATTAAATTTGTAGAGGAGAAACCCGAATACACACATATTTAAGTAATATTGACCAATTTTTACATAGATAGGACAAGTTCTATGCTTCATGTAGTAAATGGGTTTACAAAATATTAATCGGAATTAAAAAATATGAGTTGTGGTTTTATGTGAGGATACATTTCAGTAGGAAAAAACTTTTAATTTTTGAAATAAAGCGAGACCAAAGAGCTATCTCAAAAATTTTTCAGCACTTAATCCAGTCTTAAATTTAATTAAAAGAACAACAAATTAGACACAATTCCTTAAGCTATTTTAGAACATAAAAATCGAAAATATTGCCGATATGGTACTATGTATATATAAATATTTAAAGTTTTTATGCTTTTTAGATAAAACAAAAAATTGTTCCTGTAAGGAAGCTACATTGAAAAAGCTTAGTAGTTCACTATATTATTTTCCTTCACTGTGATAATAGAGATTTTTTCTTAAATACACAAAGAATGAACCCTGACAGTGCAAAAGTAGGAGCTTGCTTTCCCCACGAGCTTTTTAGATTTCTTCACATTATATATAAGTGGTGATAGCAGTGAGAAGTAGCTTTAACTTTTGTAATCTCCATCCGTTAACTACAAAAAATGGCAAATCTTTTAAACAACCGGTTTCTGAAGCGGGAAACGCGTTACCAATTTCTGGCAACAATTATTGGTGAGAACAAAGACATCATGATCCCCTTTTTACAATTACAGGACCTTTTTATTTAGTGAATATCATAACATTTGCTCATGGAATCGGATTGGGGTGGCTTTCTCCGACCTTGACTAAAATCCAAACGACGGACTCCCCGCTCGACTTTGCTGTAAATATCGATGAAATATCCTGGCTGGGATCGATGCTGGGACTAGGAAGTTTGTGCGGAAATTTGGTTATTGGTTTTTTACTGGATCGAGCCGGTAGAAAGTTTTTCCTTTATCTGCTAGCTGCACCCTACGCGGTGAGTGGATGAATTCATTAAATTAAAAAGCAATAAAAACAATAGCCTTTTCCCCAAAGTGCCTTTGGATTCTGATTTACTTTGCATCCAATGTGTACTTTCTGTATGCCGCTCGGTTTTTAAGTGGATTCATTGGAGGAGTGTCCTACGTAGTTTTACCCATTTTCATCAGTGAAATAGCCGACACTAGGTAAGTTCTTGTACTGAAGGTAAAATAAAACAAACTATCTAATTCATTTCTTTAAAGTATTCGAGGATCCCTGACTTCAATCCTGATGCTATCGGTGAATCTTGGAGTATTAGTTGGGTATATTTGTAGCTCCTACCTCGACTATCACGTGGTTCCCTTGGTGGCCATATTCCTGCCAATTGTGTACTTTTTGGCTACTCTGATGCTGCCAGAATCAGCTCCCTATCTCTTGAAAAAAAACCAGCTCACTGCAGCTGAAAAGTCCTTTCGGTACTACAAAAATCAAAGAAGGGGGAAGCAGAATTCAATAAATTCTTTTCAAGAGCTTAAACTAGCAGTGTTGTCTCAGCAGATGAACAACCGGTCTGGATTCTCATTAAAAGACTTAAGTAAGATTCTTCAAATTTTGTAGCTCAAAATCTACTAACAATTTGGTGTTTTAGTTACAAAACCAGCTCTTAAAGGTTTTGCAGCAGCTTTTGTTCTTTGCACCGGCTTCGAATTCAGTAATGTCTTCAGCTTCATCAACTATATGTCGGATATATTCGCCAAGTCTGGATCGTTTCTGGATGTCGACACCTGTACAATAATTATTGGTCTTGTCCAAGTAATTGGAGTTTACACCTCAACCATATTTGTGGACATCGTAGGACGAAGGTTGCTGTTGCTGATTTCCACTTTGGGAGTGGGAGTTGGTTGCATGGCATTTGGATGCTTTACATATTTTGGAGAACTCTACGATCTTCACGACTTTAATTGGCTTCCATTCGTGCTGATGATTTTTATTATTTATGTGGCCAATGTGGGTTTGATTGGACTCTTCTTTCTGGTGATTGTAGAAGTACATCCAGCAAAGGTAACTTATTGACGAATTGTCGCATTACATTAAATAACTTTCTGTTAAATATTTCAGATTCGTTCCGTTGCCACATCTATTTCAGTAGCTTGGATGAGCATCCTTGTCTTTGTAACGCTGAAGCTTTTCCCCTTGTTACTTCATTTCTGGGGCATGTCCGCCACCATGTGGCTTTCAGCCATGTTTAGTTTAGTCACTTTTTTTTATTTCCTATTCTTTCTGTCTGAAACCAAAGGAAAGTCTATGATCGAAGAGTAAATATAATAAAAATATATGTAATAGTAATAGAAACCTTATTAAATGAAATATTGAGGCCGAGTTTGTGCCCTCGCCAACAGTAGCTGCTTCATTCTTATCACTTATTTCTATAATTCAGATAATAACTCGTCTTCTAGACAGACTAGACAGGAAGGAACCTTTTTTATGATTAGCCGACGAGGTGATACAATTCTCAACCGAGTGCTCCGCTTGTGAAATGCTTGCGGGCGTCAGAGCTATTTAGACCAGATGTTTTCTATTTAAACAAGCTTTAAAAGTACTGATGTTATCTTTCCTAGTGCCTAGAGTCGCAAAAAAAATAAAACAAATTTATAATTGTACATAAAGTAATTTAAGAACCCTATGAAAAAATTCGCCATGATAATTACCATCTTATTCAGTCTGCCGCAATATCGAAATAAATGAAGATGACATATTATGAACACACATCCAGACATCCCATGTTAAATATAAACTTCTAAAAGTCACACTATGTATGTGGTAGCGGTAGGTAATGGTAGAAAAATATTTCAAATATAATTTGAATTAGGCAGACAGTGAGTAATGGTAATAAAGGCGTAGGCCAGGCGTCTCAAAGAGCCAATAAAAAAGAGAAGATCTAATCCTTTGTACAAAATATAAAAAAAAATGTGTAAAAATTCAGTCAAAAATGGAAAAAGAGTCTAGTATGTATATAGGGTGTAAAAAATGTTCTGTGTTGCCCAATGACTAGTTGCATTAAGTTGTCCAAAGGTAGCAGAAAACTAATTCAAGAAATATTTAACATTTAAATTTCTTAAACTGATTTACTTACAAACGTTTTATCTTTTTTTAATAAATAAAAAAAGTATTCTAAATATTCTAAAAATATTCTTTGCCTACTGTTAGGCATTTGGAGGGCATCTTGATCTTGATCAAATAATAAATATTAAAGGTATGAATGTATTAGGGAGACATACATGTAGTGTATTGTTGTTAAACTATTATGGGGCTACCAAAATACCTAAATAACAATAGTGTACCATTTTTACCAATATAGCTTATTATTTTTATTTTCAGCAAATATTCATGCTCATAAAATGCTTTAATCTTGTTTAAGTTTAAAAAAAATATCGTTTGCAATGTGCCATTCTTAAAAAATCCCCATTTTATTTTTGTTGGCTCTCGTTGACGTATATTTATGGCATACTTGAAGGCGTCGTGTAGCAAGCGCCGAGGAGCATCATCAATTTTAATAAAATCTTCCTTTTTTTTCGCTGCATGTGTGCTTTTGAGTTTGGGAGTGAACTGGAAAATTTGTCCCAGAGTGGAAGACTTTTTTCTGTCATTTTAAATGTTGCATTTTTGCTTATTGTGCTGAACTTTTTTAGAGGATATATAGCCGCTTTTTCTGCTGTCTTTAAGTTTGGCCAACAATGGTCGCCAATAATAACTCAACAGCCATTTGTATTTGAGGGCCATTAAATGCATCGAAATGGAGAGAAACTGAAACAAAGGCAATGACAGCTCCGAAACAATTGCACAACTAATCAATGATGGTCATCAATGGCCACCGCGGAGGGAGTGCAATGTGCAGGGTGGAAGAAGAGCAAAGAAAACACATTGGCAAAACAATTAAACTAATTGACGGCAATTTATACGCAACAAAGACACAGGAACTGTGCGAAAGTAGTCCCAGTATATATGTGGGTAGAAAGGACCAAAGAACGAAAGAAGAAAACAGGGAAACTTACACAAAAAACTCAAAGTTTTATAGGAGAAAATTGGAGCTAAAAAGTTTTTCCACACAGCATCGAAAAGTAAACCGCTGAAAACGAAGGCAACCGCCGAGCAGAGAGAGTCTGGCGGGAAAATCCATTAACTTGGCCACTAATGAAACCACATTGAAAGAGTACCCGCCACCACCACCGGCATCCACTAACTAATTGACACAGTCGGGTACGAAACGCGAATTAGTCCGTCGTGCAGACTCCGATTGCATCGCTCATGCGACCCGTATGCCAGACTCAACCCGTTTAACTAGAAATTATATGGTCAAGCTTTCCCCGTTCGTCACTAAATCGGATTTCGATTAGGGCTTGGATTACGTTTTCTCACATTTTTACCCGTGTGATGTTCTCCGACCTAACAGTGCATATATTTCATGATAATTTTCTGAATCTTTTCAGTCTTGTTGTACTTTTTATGCATTTTTAATGATATAAAAAATGAATTGATTAGTCCCCAAATATATTTGTTGATACTTTCGAGCTTTTTAACTTTTTATTTACCCATTTAATACGTCTTTGACCAGAAAATAAGTGGAATATATTATATTTGCTGTTAATATGTTTTATTTTGGATGGCATCTTCAAAGCATGATCTAATTCCAACACTAATTCCAACTATCAGCTCGGGTTTTTGGAATCCGAGTGATTCACATAACAGCCCATTACACTAGGAAAGCTACTACATTTCGATACCCGTAGCCGTTGTGCAATTTTATAAGGAATTTCGCATACCCCACACCTTATATGTATGTGTGTACATATATCTATACAAAGGAACATAAAATATTTATTATAAATTTTCTTTGCCGCATGGCGGTTGTAAAGTTTAATAAATTTTAAAACTGGCTCTATCCTGCTGTGCATATTTTTTCGTTTTCAAAATTATGAGCTCTTAAAAATTTAGGGTTCGAGGCATAACCAGAACAAACTTAGGGGATAAGATGCTATCATTGAGCAAACATGAAAGCCAAGTGTCTTATATCCTATTATCCTGCAAGAGAATCTCTTGGCATCCTAGGCGATTGATCCACTTAGAGCCGTTCCCTGCAACTCCCGACCAACAGGGTGTATGTGGACTCTCAGTTCTCCTGCTGTTTGCTTTATAGCCCCTTAACACACTGACTGTCGCACACGTCCATACATTTATTAGCATATTTCCAGCCACTCCCCCGATGCCTAATGATGCAAAAATGTAAAACAACAGCGTGACCCCGCCAACCTCGCGAAGATGGAAGGGCTTTCCAACCCATTTCTGCAGCTCCTTCACTCCGCCAGGATTGTGGATTGTCATTGGCATTTCAGCTGCGGCATACTGATTTTGTTATTCTGCGAACTGGCTCTGCATGACGTACGCGCTTTTATTTCCCAAACGTGAATGGAAACCCAAACTACGAAATAACCGTGCCAAAAACTATCACCAAAGAAAGGAGCACCAGTGACGTTAAGCCAAGACCATAGTTGGGAGACTTCGATTTGAGTGGCTTAAGTGCGCATCATTTTATGTACATAATCAAATGTACATAATCATTTTACATAATTATGAAAATAATAATAGTTTTATATCTAGGTCTTACTCAGAAATAAGACAATATTAATATAATATGTATAAAACATATAAACTACAAAGAAAAATCTGAATCTTTTAAAATCTTTCATGAGCTATTCTATTAAACAATAAAGGGTAGTTTTATGCCAAAGTGTACCTCCAGTTGACTCAAAACATTCAAGATTGGTTTTCGAAATTTTCCTAAGTTGTTTTTGCACCTTGTGGCGGAATGCATACGCTGCTCGTCTTAAAACTTCTGTTTTCGTCCGCTGTCAAAATCCAAAGAGTCCTACCAGGACTTTCAAACGAGGAAGGGCTTAGCTCGAGAATGCAGCTGAGTGCCAAAACTTTTGGCTTCAACTTTCGACGGACGGCAAAGTGGCGAAACTTCTTTGCAAAGAAAACAGCAGGAAGCCTCGGGTCTGATGTTAAATTGTTTGGCAGGGCGATGCCTAAGTATTTCGCAGGCCAATAAATACTGGTTCAAAGCAGTCAAAAGCCAAGCGAATATTTCAACCTTGTTTCCGAATAGGTAGAATTTAATTCATGACAAAAATATCTTCAATATATCCCACATTGCAATTCCCTTTTCTAATTCCCCCAGGGCTAATAAGCATCTGAAACTCAATCAAAAATACCCACTCGAAATTCAGCTTTGGTTATTTGCAATATAAGTATCAATTTTCTCACCTACTGGGAAAATCTAATTATGCTTCTGAAATAGGCTTTTCTTCGCATACATATTCAGTAGCTATTCAATTTTCGGAAAATTTGTTTGACAAAATGTACAAAGAACTTTCATGTTCGTTGAGCCAACATGTCAAGAAAAGAAGCTAACGGAGCAGAGATCAATGTAATGTGCTTATACTACAATGGCTTTTGTTGCAAGGCAGGTGTTGGCCTTCCCACTAGAAATAAAAAATGTTGTGAATTTGAGGCATGTTACCTTTTCAACTTTTGTAACGCATGCAGGATTAATCCATAATTATACTTTTTCCAGGTGCCTTTAAAGGTTAGCACTTTATTTTCAGCTCAGTTTTAGCTAAAAGCCTCCTACCAAAACGGATGAATGCCCTCCGAGTGGAATTCAAATAGCTGAATGGTCGACTCTGGAGTGAAAGGTAAACGCGTGAACAGTTGGCTGATTAAATAAGTGGCTAAGACCCTCAACGAATGGGCCCGAGCTTGAATTATTAGGAACATTTTATGCAAACGTTAATGCCAGTTTGGCAACGAAAACTAATCGAAATTTCTTACGTAATGGGGCTTCCCGCCAAAAGCTTATAAAATCATACTCGGAGCATTTTTCCCTGGCACCATCGTTTTGGCACATGATTGACACTTTCGTTAGCAGGGTTGCACCAATTTCATTCGGAATTTGATGCCGCCAGACACCGAAGCTTGTTCGGAAAGTTTACCTAGCTTTACAGCGGAGTTTCTCATACCGCTTAATTTTCCAAGCAATGAAAGATAAATAAAATCTTAATTAGCTGCTTGCAAATCTATTTAGTTCCGCACCTCCATCATTACCATCTCTGAACCCTCTGGACCTCGGTTTAATGATGAAAGCCATCCAAACTTTGTCACGGTGGGCAAAAACCTCATGGTCGGGCTCCCAGATAAATCTCTCGCCACACTCTCCATATCCAAGTAAGCACAAGCATAAGTTAAAACTTTCCAGCAACAGTTCCACGCCAGACCATTCATTAGCATGCAAATTTGAAAATTTATCAGTTGGTGTAGTCCGTACTTGCACTTGAAAAAAAATTGCCAAAATATGTAAGGAGGTCTAATAAGTAAAAAGCGGAAGTGTGGCTGCTTGGGCTCAAAAAACCCGCAAAAATATATTTTCACCAAAAATTTAATGAAAAGTTACATTTTTTTTTAAAGTATTTAGACCGCCTGTGGTGTTGCCCCTGGCTAGGTCTTGGTTTTGATCCTAGTCCTGCTTCTATGAGCAGAATTTTGTCTCACTTTTGGCCCTTTTTTGGCGCGAGGACCGCAGATGGCTCGGTGGAAGCTCCACTAACTGCATCAGCTCGCATGACAAACTTTGGAGCACAAATTACACATGGATGAGGACAGTAGTCGAGGCTGGTGGCAAGTTGGTGGCAAGTAGAGTCTCCGGACGTACATATGTTAACAATATACGGCGTGGTCGGTTGGTACAGCATATGCTCCGGAATGTGAGTATTTATCGACATGACCTCGCTTGAATTGAGGTCAGAAAGGTTTCTGCGAGATGTGTGGAATGTTCAAAGAGATACTCCTTCAAAAAAAACTTTATGAATTATAAATACTTTCACCAAACATTGAGGTAAAAACCCTCTGCAATAAAAATCATTTCTATTTTAGTAAAAGTTACCCATTTTAAACTAACCATTAAATGACCAAAGCACCTTTTTTTTCATATTAAAATTGTTGTTTTTCTTATCGTGTGGAAAATATTAGTTAGGATCAATAAAACAAGAATGCGTATGTATATGAACAAATGTTGACACAAGTAATTGATTACAAGCGTAAACAAAAACGGCGTCTGATTTTTAAACAGATTTTTAGAACTGATAGTGATTTATGGTGTGCTATAGTCCATACCATTTTAGAGACAAGGTTTTCATTGGTTGGGTGGCAAACAAGCAGGGTCGGAATTGCGACCCCCGAAAGATAGCCCCACTCCATATATTTGCTTTTGGTCCGCTACTGCGGTCCTCTGCGTAGCGGAACCCTTCGCAATATCTTGGTATTAACTAATAACAATTTTAGGTTTGCCATATCGCTACTGTATATGTTGGCATTTAAAACTGGAGGATGACTCGGAAGATAAGAATCGAGTTTGGGTTTGGGGTTCAGTGTTCCAAGAACTGTGCTACCATATGCACAAAAAATGAATAACGGATGATTTAACATAATCATATATTTAACATCTTTCAAAAAATGGAAAAATAAAAACTTTTTAATATTTAAAAAACTTTTAAAAATCAAAAATTAAAGTGAAATCCGTCAAAGCCTTACAATCAGATCAGTAATCCATGGTGGAACGAAACAGTGAAGTTCAGTACGAAAGAATGCCGACGGTTACCTTCAGGTAAGGCGTTTTTTTTTAAATAAAATGTTTTTTTTTTAAATTCATATCGAATATTTAAGGTACTTTATTATAAAAACTTGCTGATCCATATTCCTTTACATAATTGAAAAGAAATGTGAATAATGTGAGTGATAAAAAAAAAAAACAATCGGGTTCGAAACGAAAATAGGGATGTCAAACGAAAATTGATCATAGCTTGTCTATAATTACTTGTGTTTTCACACTTTGATCTAATCAATGGGACTCGATAATTTGATTCTGAAGGACACCGTTGTGCCTTTTGTTAAAATCGATTACAGACACCTCGATTTCATAATAATTTCGCAAATAATTGACACTTTACCCACGTAACTTTCACCGCAGAAAACAGTTTCTTCAGCTGATACTGAATCAGCGGAGACCTCACAGCTTTTTCTATTATTTTCCAAAAACCGAAAAATATATCTACTTAAGTAAATACTCCGATGACGTCACTTCTCGAGCGGGTATTTTGACAATTAGCGTGGGTCTTCGACATTATTTTGGAGATCGTATAACTTGAGTCATGTGTATGGGTAAATATTGGCTCGTCTTAAGATCGACAAACATTGTTGACCCAGTAAACAAGCCAAGAACATTGAAATCTAGAATGGAATAATGACAGAGATAAGGCGGAATATGGTCTGGGAAATCAGAGGCGTTTACAGCACTCCGTACACGATAATCAACAATATTGACAAGTCGTTTAGGGATGACGCGCCACACTCGTGGAATCTTGGAGGTCTCAATACATAGAGTTTATATACTGGGAATTGCAGGCGCTATATATAGTAAATATAGTATACATAATGAAGTGCAAATAGGCTAATAAATTAAGGCAACAGTACGGCTGCAATAGATTTATTTACCCACACGGATCACACTCTCGTACCCGCACGGCAAAAATAGCAGGCTAATAACAACGCTAATCAGTTAGTCAAATATCGTCTGGCCAATAGCTCCGACAATTGGAGTAACTGGTTCAAAAACACCTCAGTATTCCCACTGACACGGGTCTGTAAGGGCCGGAAACTTGCGCATTAAGTTTACTCGGGGATCTGCGGTTCTCGATCCGATCATCTTTCCACAAAACTGTTCATTGCCCCGACAATGTCCCTAGTCAATCTTAAATCGAGTGACCTGTACGATCAACCCATAAATCTGTGGAAAACCAAACAGCGGGTTCATTACCACCACGATGTGGTGTCCAGAGAAAAAAAGTTCGTTTCGGTCTTACATTTTGAATGCAGTGGCACGGCATATAGTCCCTAATTAAGTTTCCGCAACCAACAAAAAAAATAATAAACTAAAAAGATATTCTATAATGTTTAACTCGCAATTAAAAATATTCGTATTTTTGCTTCGAACTCTGTTACATATTTATGTGGTGTCTTATAGGTATCAAAGAAATAATAATAATTTTTCCTTTTTTTATTAACGAAATGTTGTGTAGTTCTTTTATTCAACAAAGAATTCTATCTAATCGGACAACTACCTCGAAATCAAAAAAATGTCAGTAAATAAAATGATTTTTGTTGGTAAATTGTTGTCTTTTTTCAAGTTTTTAACATAACAAAACCCCAGCTCAAATTCCAGACACCGATTGCGGGGCACAAAAGAAAACGTGATCACTTAATGTGAATGCAAACAGTAGAACCGGGCACCAAGTTATCTGCCCATTGATTGATGAGACAACGGCTTGACTTATCAACTCACTTATACACAAATTAAAGGTATTTCCTTCAAAACACGCGCTGTGATGTTAGTGATATTATCACCCTTGATGGGCAGAAATCGATCAAAAAGCAATCAAAGCTGGAAAATTCTGAAAATGTGTGCGTTTCTTCCAGGGTCATCCGAAGAAATCGCCTTTTTCACAATCGGGTGCCCAAAGTAAAGTCAGTTGATCGGAAAACATTGGACCCGTCGAACTATATGCGTGCCACTGCCATAAAATCGGGTAGTCCTTCGCGATAGTCTAATATAAGTTCCGATCCCTCAACAGCAACCAAGCTCCCGCCGATGGCTGTGAATACATCACCCTAAGTGTACCAAAGAAAGCCTCGTTTTCGCGCTCCCCCCCAAGCTCGCTGCCTCCGTCTATCCCGGGGACCCCACCCCACTTGGGTGCTGCTACCTCCAGCCAGGTGGTCCGCTACGCCAGGACCTCGTGTGATCACTGCGGACACCACCAGATTCCGGTCATGTCACCGCACCCCATCTCCCCGCTGGCCAAGTCCCAGACAAATCTGGACCTCGTGGAGCACGCCAGCCAGCGCCAGGCCCTGCTCCCCCTGCCGACGATCGGAGTCCATCGCGAGGACTCTGCCTGCACTCTTCAGGTGTCCCGGAGGCCCTCACTCCTTCTCCAGGAAATCCTTACACAGCGGCCGCCGATCTATGGCCGAAAGGACGCTTTTCTTACACCACGGATAGCCAGAAATGGGTATTTTCCTTAATAAATATGTTCAGCTTTTTAGCGTGTATTTTAGTTTGATTAAAAATATGCAACGCGGTAGAGGAGGATTTTCTTCCTAGTTGAATTTGTGCTGTTGGTGGATTTTTACTAACGATTAAATAGAAGATAGAGAGTCTATTTTTAATAAAATCTATAGGTTCCTCCCATTTTGAAAAGGCAGGACTGAGTTAAACATTATTACATCGTAAATTTTATTACATTCTCGATCTTGCTGGCAGAAGCTTGGGACTTGGGGCAAAGAGTACGAGATATTTGCGAGTCATATCCGATCCAATATATAACTTATAAATTATCAATGTTGGGTCATCATTAGATTATTCTCACGTAGAATTTATAATGTTCACATTATCTTAAATCAATACTTCTTAGCTTAAAAAAAAGCTTATGACTTTAAGTTTGTTTAATATTAGTGGATAAAAAGTGGATAAAGGATATAAAGATGATAAACAAAATAATACAAAATTCACTTTTATTTTCTCAGAAACCTACCAGAAACCGCCAGCGGCAGTACCGCAACCATAAACTTACAAAGTGGAATGACGAGCGTCAGAAATGGATCGACGGCATTCTTCGACAATGGAGCCAAGAGCTTTCAGGCTAAGCAACAAAAGGAAAAGAACCGGCGGACCGGCAAGTAAGTCAAAACAAAATATCCATGCATTTATTCCACAGCTAATAGATTGTCTTGAATTTAATCAGCGACGCCATAAGTTCGGCATTGTCGGCCACCTATTGCAAACTTTTGGTTCTGCTCGGCGTGTGTCTGCCAATCACGGAAGTGATATCGGATCAGATACCGACCTACGTTTACCAGGGATTCTACGTGTACCTCTACTGCGGCAGTATACTGTTTGTGGTATTTCTCTACATTAGTGCCTTTCGTCATAGATCGCTCTTCAATGCCCTAAAGGAGTACCGTAAGAACCGCTTAGTTGATCGAAAAAGTAAATTTTAAGTTTATATTTCAAACTTTCAGATGAGAAGAACAGCAATGTGCATTTGAAGCATAAAGTGACCCACTTTGGTAGCTTCTACTTGAGGGTAGGAGCCATAGCCTTTGCCATTGGCACAATGGTCTACTCCGGGCTAGAGTTCGGTCAGTTCTTTGAACTCAATGGCCATCCTGGCTGCCGAGACGTCTTCGTGGCCATCACTCCCATTTGCCGCATGGTGCTTTGCATCGCCCAGGTGCAGTTCATCTTTCTGAACACTACCTACATGGACATGGCCCGGCACAAGGTCACCTCACGGTTCGGGCTGATGCACATGGTGGCCACCAACTTATGCGAGTGGCTGTACGTCCTGGTGGAGGAGACCAAGCACGAGATTTTTCACATCAGCCAGCACGAAGTGGATCCGGCCCACGATCTTGTGGTTCACAATCATAATAGAACCGACTGGGCGGCAGTCAACGAGTCCTTGCACTTGCACCACCACAGCCACTCGCACCTGACGGTCAGGGATCCTCTGAACAACACCGTTCTGGCCACTAATGTGAGCTCTATTATTGCAAACATGACTGTGATGCCCTCCCCCACGGCAGCCACTGTGTTTAGTGGCTGTTCCCGCACTACAATTATGGGCTCCTTGGTCCAGCAGCTCTCCCCCTTCCTCTTTCCCTGCACCATCGAGTACTCGCTGATATGCGCTGTCATTCTCTTTGAAATGTGGAAGACGGTGAAGTCCATTCCGGACATCGACAAGTCCCGCAAGAACTCCGTTAAGCCGGTGACCCAGAAACCGGCCCACCACTTCTCGGTGGACTGCTCGCAATCGCACAAGGGCCTCTTCTTCGGTATTTTAATCATTGTGATGACCATCATCTCTATGATCATGTATTTTGTCCTCTACACCCAGCCTGGCTACGAGCTTATTGCCACCCAGGAGGTCACTCTCTGGGAGACCTTTATGTACTTCATGTGTGCGTCGGCTGTGATAACGGGTAAGTGGATTTGATTTGAATTTGTTTCAAATAATATATGTAAAATATCAACCAAGGCATGTTCCTGATGCGGGATCTTCGCTACATCAAGGACAACAGCGACGAGCATCACTCCATGGACCTGGATAACCTTCTCCTGATTGTGGCCCAAACTGGGGTGTACCTGTATGGCATGTTCAGCATCCTGGGCAGCTACTTCGCCAAGTGGGACACCGTTCCCGACCGGGTGGAGGGCATTATAGCCGAAGTATTCGGGGTGGTGCAGACCTCCCTGCAGACGATGTTTATCCTCCACTCGAGCCACCGCCGGTGCAAGGGCGCCAAGCAGGTGCGGAGGAAGCCTGGCAGGGAAATCATCACCTTCCTGCTGGTAGCCAACATCGCCATATGGTTTGTGAACACCCTCATTAAGGGGCGGGCCGTGTTCCGGGAGAGTCACCTTGAGTTCTTCGGTGTCTGGGGGTGGACGATCATCACCCACATTTCAATGCCCTTGGCCATATTCTATCGATTCCATTCCACGATCTGCCTGTTCGAGGTCTGGAAGATCACCTACAAGGCTAAGGCTCACTAGCCGCCGAACGAGCTTCTCGATAAGTTTTCTCTAACTCTTGTGCTTTAACGCAAACTTTCGAAGAAAATAGTTAATGTATGATTAATAGCAAAACTGTAAAATAAATGTAATAAATGCTTAAATGTATAATAAATTTAATTTATTAAACTAAAAAAAAAGTTATATTATATATTTATTATATCTAGTACTCTTAGTTTTAGTTAAAGTTTTTATCCCCTTTTGGTCAAAAGTGTGAAACGCACTAAAGTTGAAATCTTAAACCCAATATAATATATATTCTTGATCAGGATCACCTCCTGAGTTGATGTAAGCATGTCCGTGTGTCTGTTTCTGCGCAAACTAGACTCTCAGTTTAAAAGTTATCGACTTGAAACTTTGCAAACATTCTTCTTTCCTTTGCACGCAGTATATACATATGTATGTATGCAACTCGGAACGGGCGGGATTGATCGGAAATGCCATAGCTTTGGTGTTTTTATACCCATTACTCGAAAAGTAGAAGGGTATATTGTAATCGTGTGAATGTATGTAACATATCTAACATAGAAAAGGAATCATATCCGACCCGTTAAAGTCTATTGGAGATAGGGTTTGTCCTTAATGCGCAGTTCAAGTTTATTTAAACTTTTTTCCACGCCCGTTCCCGCTGTCAAGCCGGAAATCCTCTTTTAGCAACAGTTTATTGATGTTTATCAATGGTTAATCTACACCTACAAATCAAATCCATACAAATCCACATCAGATAATTTTTAGAGATGCTTTTTAGATTTAGATATTTTTGAAAAAACTGGTGTTAGCGCCAGGTCCTTAATGTTTTTGGAAAGCAGCCAAATGGGATAACTTTTAGAGGAGTTATAGACTTTTTAGTTTGCTTCCTTACTGAATTGGTAGTATGGCCGTAGGTTTGTTGTTGTTGTTTTGCCCAGGCCAAAAATATGCAACAAAAATTTTTTGCTGAGAATCCAGACCGTTAAAGTTGATACATTAAAGGTTAGTTTGTGGTTGAAAGAGATGAGTACCGGGTATAATATGTATAGTCGGAGAACTCGGCTACAGCCGTCCTTTCTTGTTACAGAAAATTGGGATTACATTGGGATTGGGTTTAAATTTTTAACTTGAAGCTGCGTTATATGGAAAAATTAAAATAGATCGACAAATGTTATACCATAAAATGAAATGTGAATCTCGTTAATGAGATAAGCAAATCTGATATATTTGAAATTACTCTTAATTGTCTCTGCTGTTAGCGCTAAATGAAGTGCTGAAGTTGCACAACTATTTTGGTTTCCTCATTTACCTTGACACTTGACAATGCCAGCAATTTGCGAGCGCCTTTAAAGTGTTGGCCACGTGGCTACATGGCTGGGTTGGAGGGGTGAATAAAATCAGTTCAAGAACTGGCTTCAAGTCGGTTTTTATTTGCTAACAAATTGCCTAGATCCGTAAACAGGTCATAAAACTCCCGTGCCCCAAAGCGAAAACAGGTATTTGGATATCGAATTTATCGTGGCAGACATAAATCTTGAGCCGGCAGAGGCTGGGGCCAACAATTGACAAATCGTCGTTTCCAGTTCCTGTTGCGTGTCCCGATGAAAAATCGCAAGGTGCGGAGGCGGAGAGCGGATTGACATCGAAAGGATGTTATCGAAGGGATGGAGGGGCTCATGGGGGCACACATTTGATATGCCCGAAATGGGATGTGTGTCCTGGCAGGTAAGCACCTCCTAACAGAAACATCAAGGTGAATAAAAAGGCATTGAACCATGAAGTTGATGAATCGGCGCATTTAAATTATGTATTTATGGAGAAGGAGACCCAAGGACTAGGTCATTGGTATGCAGGCGGCATACCTTACTTTAATAAACGCCCAATTTGGGGTTAACAATTCGACTGATGTATGGCTTATCATATCCACCCGATAAGTGCGTGTTGGGAATGCACAATGAGCTAAGCTCTTGCTTGATATGATACTCCAGAGTTGCAATTGAAATGATCAAATTGAATTCGGCTCACGTTCAGCGAAAATAAACTCCATCTTTCATTTATTGCATCCATTATGTGGCTTACAGTTGTGTTTTTCAAATAAATGCATTTTAAACACAAAATTCGAGTCGATTGTGTGGGGAATTTCAGATTCGTGTAAACTATAAATAAAAGGTTAGTCAACCATTCATAGCTGCAACTGTGTTTAATTGAATAATACTTTAAATAATAATACTCCAATAATAATTGGAGTATGAGTTTTGCTTAATAATGTGTCCAGATGGCAAGCCATCCATTAGATCATGCGACATCAGAAGGGGGATCATGGGACATTTTATTAATGAGGAAACTAATTATAAATGTAATCAAACCATTTAACATTTCGATTTCCTCGCCCGTACAACGAATTCCCGACGCTGGTCCTTAAAGAAGCAGCTCCATTACAATGAATTGCCAACAAACTTCCTCGATTGTCTACATTAATAAATCAGCTGGGAAAAAGTGCAGTCGATGGCGTTTTTTATGATGCCATCATCATGCCATCGGGCCGACTGGGCCAGATGTCAACTGTGGCCCGCACCCCGCATCCTGCTGGCGGAAAATAGAATCAGCGAGAGTAAAAAAGGGAAAAGGGAAGCGAGGAGCAGCTGTACTCGCAAATGGAAATGACGCGGAAGCGCCAAGGACAATGACGGACGTCGGCGATGACGGTGACGATGACGAGTTTTGAGGTTCGGAATGGAGCTGATGGAGTGATGTTTGCTTTGGCCTAGGCGCCTTTCCGCCAAGAAAATGACATAGTCATGGAGAGGGGACCCAGGCCACAGTCTAGCGGCATCTGGCAACGGAAACGGAAATTTAAAGGCCGGGCAAATGGGCGAGGAAAATGGCCCAACAACTTATGAATGCTAATCAAGGTAGGAAACGGCCAAAGGACAGTACACTTGTTAGCTAGGGGCAGGAAACAATTCCTTTGATTCTTAATGAACTTTAGTTCATTCAGGTTGAAGGTAGAACTTTTAGTCTGGTAAACAATATATATGACTTTTTGTTGATAACAGTTACCGGAAATAAAACCTCAACGTGGCCTTGGGAATAAAATGTTCTTATGCTCTAAGAGATTCGAAACGTTATGCTTTTTAAGTCTAGAATCTAGATGATAAGTCAAAAGCTTTGCCCAGATATTTTTCATCGATAAAAGTTTTGAAAGCAAAACACTATTGTACCAAAATAGCAAGCAGGACACAATTGGAGCTGAAGGACACAAATGCTTCAGCGAACATCTTGCTCTAAAAGCATTTTAGCCTGCAACGTAGAGTAAATAGAAATAAAGCCATTCACTCCCCATTAGATGAAACCTAGGAGGGACGAGTATCACGTAGATCGAAAGCATTTTTCTTGTCTTGAGGAGAGAAACTGAAACAAAACGTGTTTCTTGTGGCAAATCCTTTCGGAGACCGCCTCTTCCTTCGCTTAGGATCAGGTTCTCGGGTCCTGTCTGCTTTGGCAGCCCAAACACGTAAGCCACGCACATGGATGGCTAAAGACATTAGAACGACACAATTAACCTTTTTAAAAAGGGACGTCAACAGTTGGCGGTGGCTTGTGGGTTTCAGCTTAAAGGGATGCAAGACAAAGGGCTTTTTCTGCCCCTTAGCTCAAAATCGCAGCTCAAATTTCAAAAACAAAATTTAAATAAACAAGAATTTATAATCTTTAATAAATACAATTTTCAACGAGGTTAATTCAATTATTTACCGTTTGAAAAACGGTAAAACTGAATATTTTCTTTTTGTTCCACCACATATTTTTTGATAATTTGGCTGATATGAAAACATTTTAATAAAGAAAGAAAGAAAAGCTCGAGGCATTTTCAATTTGTTTTCAAGGGCGGTGTGGAGACTCCTTGAATTTCAAGGCAGAAGCCAAGCACAAGGTTCTCTTTCCCCCTCAAAAAGATACAAATATACTTAGGGAAAAAGTAATATATTAAAAGCAATAAAGTAGGAGAAAAATATACTGGAGAGGATAAGATAACCTTTGCGACGAGAAGCTTGATTCACAGATACATTGCAAAGCAAAGCCTTCGCAAGCGACTCATTTCAAGCAATCGGCTTAAAAGTTGGGGAAAAGAAAGAAGATTCTGAAAACTTTAAGTAGTGGCAATCATTAAGGATTAATAAAGAGAGCAAACCTTTCCCCCATTGGGTATAAAACTGACCCAGACCCGTAAAATCTGTTCCCAGGAATTGCAGTGGCAATTGGCACTTTCCGACATTGAACTGCAGTATAAACTTTAGGGGCAATATCTAGTTATTGCCGTGATTTTTATATCAATATTTTACGACACTTTTGATGGAAACCAGTTCGATCTAGCGGGAGCCTTAAAAAATATTCAATTGCCGATGGTGGAGTGCGCAAAACTGTCAATCATTGTCACGACTCCTTGTTTTATTATTTTTCTATCTGCTGGCCGTAGCACATGGCGGATGAGTGATTGGCGGAGCGGGAAGACTAGATATAAATAATGAAACGGCATCAAATGCTGGATATGCGGTAACTTTCAGAACTAAAAGAAAGAACAAATCGCAAAAAAATATCGGAGATACTCGCCCACATACGCTCATTCGTAAATCAGTTTACGGCCCCAAAAGGACACAAAAATCGACAGCTCTAGAAACAAATCAAATTGCGGCACAGGTACTGGGCCTGAAAAAGCCCAACCGAATAATTCATTTTCCTACGTAAATGTTTATATTTTCTCCGCGAGGACTCATGCAAGATGAATGTGCGAGGACAACAATAAAATATTTATGTATAAAATTTCACAGACCCCGAAAAAACAAATGCCGAATGGAAACACAAATAAACATTTTAGTGTCCGCTTAGACTGGGGCTTGCTTTCCCTCTCTGTCGGTCATTGTTCCAAACCATTGACTGATGGACATTTGATGGAAGGTTCGCATCACGAATACTCCCCAGTGGACGTGCGAGAATTGAAAGTTTCCCCAGAGCCTTTGACAGGTCAACAAATGTGACAGTTTTCGAGATTTATTTGGTAAATGGTCGTTAGTTTTAACTCAGTTTTAGTTGAAATGGGGAGTTTTATTTGTATAAACTATATACAATGGAAATGTTGGTGCGCATCAATCCTTCAAACTCGTTGCTTTTCAGGCTCGATGTGCGTTTGTTGAGACTCTTTGGGCTTCCATGGCTTTTCTCCTCTTCACCAGGTAGTCCTTCTGCTCAGGCAGCAGCTTGGAGACTATTTGGCTCAAAGCCTTTAGTTTGTTGTGGCTGCTCTCCTTTGGGTCACATAGTATCGGCTCTTTAATGAGTTCTTTGTTGAAGCTCACATTGGACCGCCCGATGAAGTTTCTCTTGTTTCGAGTGTCGTAATTTGATTTAATTTTGGATGGATTCACTTTCCTGGGTAAGGCTTTAGTGTCTGGAGTTTCAAATGTATTCGGTTCAGTTTGAGTGTTTTGCTGACTGGGAGGAGCTCCACACTTTTGTACTTCCTTCCTAGCCATTTGATTTGCATGATCTTCCGATTCGCGACGGGGTGTACTCACGGATTTGGGCGAGGAGCAAGGAGTCTTGAAATTCTTATCCCTTGTCTGGGTCTTTGATGAAACCTTCTTTGAGGTGTGCGGCCTGGAGGGACCCTTATCCCTGTCACTTTTTTCAGACAAAGGGGGTGATCTAGACCTTGATCTAGAGTAACGGTCTTTTGCTGACGATTTTTTTCTGATTTTATGAGAACTGGGAGAGCTTTCTTCGGTTTCGAGCACCCTTTCAAAATTTTTGTTTGTTGGTCCATTAACGATTGTTTTTTCCGACGCAGCTAGCTGTGAACTTTTTTCAGACTCTGCCTCATTTTCGGATTCGGGTTGCAGCACTACATAGGGTTGGCTTTTAACTAAGGCCTGCTGTTTGTTGAAATGTCAAAATAAATATATATTAAATATAATGCGAGAAAAAGAGGATCAGAGGGCCTACCATCATGACATCGGCTCTGGCCCTGTCGCTGCTCAATCCCCAGGTCGGAAACATAAATGGCATCGCCGCGACGATTCTGGACCATGCGTTAATACTGCCGCACTCATCCGAGCAGTACCTCGAGTCCGGTCGGGCCGTATCATCGCAGGGGTTCGTCCTACAAATGCGCCGCTTCATTCTTCGAGTGCTCGACGGCAGACTCGAATTGCCGGCAGTGCTTTCCATTGGATTTAGGTTCAAATTGCACTGAGATGCCTTCGATTCGACGGACTTTGAGGGAACGGGCGCTGCCTTTTCGCCACTCTTACGGTTTTTTGGCGACTTAACCGGAGACCTAGCCCTTGACTTGACAGGCGCTGTCTTTACTTTATTCGGAGCCCTAGATGGCTTCTGGAACTCTCGCTTACGGTCTTTTGGTGAATTATCCAGGGACCCCGCCCTTGACCTGACCGGGTCAGCCGCACCGGTCGCCCCTTCTCTCAGCAAATTCGTTATTGCCACCAAAGCACTGAGCGACTTTCTCCGGGTCAACAGGGGATTTGATTTCGAGGCTACCGGCTGGGCCGCCTTAGAAGCAGCTGGTTCCCGTTCCGGGGTCTTCGTGGAGGTTGGCGGCAGGACACAAGGGACGGTTGGCTGAGACTTGTAGGTGCATTTTAGTCGCCGATTCATCAGCCGGCACTTGTCACAGTAGTAGACATCGTACTGAAGACCAACGTCCTCGTCCAGGCCGATGCAATCGCCGTGAAACCACACGTTACACTTGTCACAGCAGCTGGATGGGAAAAAATACGTTTCACTATCGAGGCTCATTCCTGCCAGGGAGCTGGCCAAAGGAATACCTACATCATAAAGCCATCCGCTCGACTGCTCCGACAAATGCAATACCGCTCCGGAGAGGCTGCCACGGGATCCTGCTTCTTGGGCATATTCTTTAAAGAATGTCTCAATTAGTGGGACTAGTAGCCTGGAGCTGGAATACTTCTACTCACAACCACATTAATTCGCCTGTGCACTACTGGCATTTCTGGCTACCCAAATGTCATCGGTTTACTGAGGAAATATTTTTTTCCATTCCAGGGATCTCCTTTTCTAAGGGTTACGCCCAGCCTGCTTTGCCTCTGCTCAGCTGCCGAGTTGGCAATGTATTCCGAATTGCCAATTGCATTTTGACTTCAACCATTGTGCAACAAACTATAGTTTGCTATAGCTGTAGCAGTTATATTGTTTTCCGAAAACCCAGAGTACTAAAAACTCAGTCAAGTTTGAAGTGCTCTGCAGACATTGCAACTCCATTTTGGTTTGTTTCCCTCCTGGCCATGAATTATTTATTTATGACTTCGCATACATACATATGTACATATATGGTTGATTTTTTATTGCGATATCAGTGTCAGATGGTACATTTTAAATGGACATTTCTATTGGGTATTTTGTCGTAAATAAATAATTTTCCTAGCCATTGTAAGCCAACTAGAATTATTTAATAAAAAGGTATAACTAAGTATGAAAGTGGCTTAAATTAAAATAGGATTTTGCAATTTTACAGAGTATAATATTTAATTTCATAAACTAAATGAGAAACTCTACATTTCCGAATTAAATTTAATTATTTTACAAAACTCGTTGCTCTTATCACATTTGGTACTTGTGCCAGTAATTAACTTTCTTGTTTACCCACATGGCCAACAAATTTCCGAGAGCCCTCCACCTAATGCCTTTTTTATGCCCAACTATGTGCCCCTCGCAACTATTTCCTCCTCCAACCAGCTTGCATCTATCTCTACATCCCTATGGTGCCATTAACGTTTTTCCCGTACCGGGTCAGGTTTTGCAATTTAGTCGAACTCTTGTTCCATTCGGGAAAGACACTTTTTAATAGAATTTAATATGACTAGAACTACAATTTTATTTAGGGACTTACAACTTTAAACAGGGAACTTAAGCAGGTATTTTTGCATCATTTCAAGAATCTTGGACACCTGTCGTCTCAATTAGGGTCCTGTGAATCCAATTCCTTGGGTCCTGTGTTGTTTCCCAAGTCGCCGTTGCGGTAATTGAACATCACGTCCCCAGCATAATTCGCAACTGGCTGGGTCCACTTTTTGTGGGGCCACCAAGCGCGTGTGGGCGTGGCGTGTACGATGCAAAACATTTACACATGGCGTTTACACTTATTAACATTAACATTATGTTCGGCGACGCCTGTTTGTGGTCATGTGCCACACACTCCAGTTAACATTGCGTATGAATAATTGAATATTTCTGGTTTTTGTTCGGAGTCCTGCCTCTTGTTTGATTAATTGTGTACACACGGCGTGCCGCATAAAAAACGAGATGCCAAACGCCTCCACTCTGAAGTCCGGCCAGCAGATGAATTCAATTGCAGCTTGACCGCAGGACGACCCAAAAACATATGACAGTCAGGCAGGTGGCCCAAAACCAAAGTCTACGTACAAAAAGCGGACAATTTTGTGTAAACATGGCTCTTTTAAAGCCACAAACGGAACAGATTTACGCTGAAAAAGAGTTAGCTTCGAGTTTGTGTGATTTAAAAAAATAACACAATCATCTGTTTTTTATTTGGCTTTTACTTGGCTTGGGCTTATAAATTAAAGTTTTGGAATTCGAATTAAAAATTTACAGTTTTTGTGTTGTTTATTATTTAAATGTAAGGACACTCCTCGTCACCACTTCTATATATTTTTCCCAACAGTTTCTAGAAAGCAAAGTTTCGGTTTGCAGCGAATGGGAAATGCAATCGACAGGAGTTTTGAAAGTCAAGGAACTGCCTTTATGGGAAACCAAAAGGCTGTAATAAAATAACTTGCGTCACACAGAGCGCATGAAAATCGAATCGATTTCGAGCAAAGGATAAAAAAAGCAAGCTTACATGTGTGTTCAATCTGCTTGTGAATGTGGAATAGTCCAGATTAAGGATTTGTACCTTTACCACAATTTTCATTTACTGGCCAATAAGCACTGAATAAGATTTTAGAGATTTCAAGCTTACTTTTAGACTTTTAGAGAACTTCTGTGATTTTTTATTGGTTCAATGATCCGACTTAAATAAAATATTTGGTATTAAATCAGAAATGGAGATAAAAAATAAAACACTTTTAAGAAAAATAAAATCGGTAGCAGAAAAAGATTTCTAACCTCGAACCTTTGGGCTTAGCACGCTTCCACTGCGCCTTTCTGCTTACATGTTTTTGGGGAAATAATATTGTAGTATGTAATTTTAAATAAATTGCACTTTAAATTTAGTATTTCCACGAAAAGAATAGAATAGGTTTTGTTGCTTTAGGTTCGTCGTCAACTAGAAAGGAATTATGTGTCTTTAGGAATCACTTTTTAATACAATGGATTTATTATTTTTACATTTCGATTAGGTTCTTAGTTTTAAGTTTGTTTGCTTTTAGTATTAATATAAATATAATTAATATAAATATTATTAATATAAATATTTCATTGGTCAAAAGCAGAAACAATCCGCACTTGAAATATTTTTTTGGGCCGAACCTTTTCAATAAAAACATAAACAGGAAGCCATAAAGCTAAGCTATTTTATTGTGATTGCCATGCATTTGGTAAATTAAATCATAAAAATTCAAATTAATGCTTCCGAAGCGATAAATTTCTAATGGAGGATTCCAACAGGAAATGCCCGGAAATAAAATCTGAGGGGTTTTTCAATAATCTATTTGCCATAAAGTGGTTATAAAGGAATTCAAAAAAGTTGAATAGATTAAGCCGCATGGTGGTTAGTGCCATTTTTGTTTTTAGCTTATATACTTTTTAGTATAAAATTTGAAAGATTTCTTATATTTTCTTTAGAGCTGTAAAGTTTTTGTTCTTTGAAGATTTTCTCCGAATTTTGGCATATTTACATTTATTTACTAACAACGCAATTAAGAACCGGCAATAAAGATTAAAAAAAAATAAGATTTGGTTTATTACCAAATATCAAAATTGGTATTTATACCATATACCATTTCCGATTTTTATGTTATATGGCAGCTACAGGTTGGTTCATTTGACAAAAAAATGATAGTTTAGTTATATGGCAGCTATAGGATATGGTCGGCCGATCCTGATGAAATTTGGTACGTCGTATTATTTTGGAATAAAAAATAGCATTCATAAAAAATCCGAACTCTGTAACTTTTAAAACATCAAAGTTATAGTATTTCCGAGTTATATGGAAGTTATATTAGTTATATTAGTTAATTAGTTAATTATTTATATGGCAGCTATAGGATATAGTCCGCCGAATATTGTAAAATATGAAAATGCCTGAGGCACGAAAATTGAACATATTTTTAGTAGTATAGTATAGGCTAATAGTAGTATGCAGTTCGCACCTCTATCAATAAAGACGGCTAGAGTAATTTTAATTTTCCATATTTTTCTCGCGGTGCACTTCTTTCCTCATACCACTGGACCATCATTGGATTTTCAAGCCGCACTCAGACATAATAAATTCCAGTGCCTGTCTCCGAAGTACGTTTTTACTTAGTGGCACACCGAGGGCAATAAAAAAGTTTCACTTAGAAAATGCGGATGGTTTCATCAGTGCTTTGTCACATTTTAGCCATCAACACACTTATCCATTTAGTCTTTGAGGTATTTTGGTCATCATTATACCCGGTACTAGTAGAGTACAAGGGTATATTGTAGTCAATTGAATGTATGTACCATAGAAAAATTCTATAGTTTTCTATACAGGAACCTGCCAGTACAGGGACTTTTTTCGATGGTTAATATTTATTTCAGTAACTATTTCGAAAGTTAATGTTGTATATCTGAAAAGCAAATTTTATCGCAATCAGCCGATTTTTGGAGGAGATACACCCATAATACCTTTTCCCATACAAATCGGATAAATTTTACAAACGAAACGTGCGGATCCCGAAGACTTTAATAGATTGAATTATCCGAGTTGAAACTTATACTCGTATGGTATCCGCGGAGATCCAGTTTGTGTCAAAATTTTGTCATGCCCACTCCCGCCCCAAAACAGAAAACTGGTGTTAGCGCCAGTTCATTATTGTTTTGGAAAATGTTTTGATCAAGCAGTCAAATCGGATAATTTTAAGAAGAGTTATAGACTTTTAAGTCTGCTTTCCTACTGAATCGGTAGTACGGTCGTAGAACTAAATCGGTTGAACTCAACGTAAATGCCACCAGAATCGCCGTGCAAATGTAGTGTAATTTAACCGATTATACCCAGAACTACCCAACACTCTTTGAGACCATCCCTGAGATTTCTTTGCATGAATTCATCTAGAAATTTACTTCTCAACTTTACTTCTCAACTTACTACTTTACTTCTCTCTTGTTACTAGCTAATTCTTAAAGAGTCGCGAGTAAATAACTTAAATAGTCCGTAACATTTTTCTAACTCAACTGGCATAAACTGGCATTATTTACTTAGTCTCTACATTTTGCAGTTAAATGATACAGAAAAGTAGCGTTATTGTTTCTCAACATTTTTGACGATTTTTCTTAAGCTTTAATCTTTTGAGATAATCTTCTGCTTTAAATGTGAGGATTAGATTCCTCTTTACTGCGGTGCTCCACGACCCATTTTGAAGTTTTTAACAATATTAAATGATAAATTGTTCAAAAAATTGCTATAACACTCCTTGTAATAAAAATATTCAAAACAATTATTTTAATTTAAACGAATAATATCCACAGATTTTGACAAAATACCACAGCGCTTCTATTATTTTTTCCAACCCAAACACGAGGTCTTCTGACGAATTTCCATAAAAAACAAAAACTGCGAACGAAAAGCGTTCAAAAAGAAGATCGTGACCAAGTATCGTTATCCACGTTTCCAACACAGTAGATTTCATAAATATTTCTAAAGCCTAATCTTGAAAAAAAAAATTGCCTTTAAGTGAAATAGTATTTGTTTCGTAATATTCTTTTCTATTATTTTTTCCATCACTGTAAAATCTATTTGGTGGCAAAAAAGTGGCAAAATTATACTTCTCTTCTACTACTTTCAACTCTGCTACTTATTTTTTTCAACGTTTTTCTTTTAACATTTTCGCATAACATAAAAATTTCCCTTTTCAATAAAATACTGTTTCCTAACAGCGTGATGTTATGTTATGTTTTAAGTCACCATGGTCAGTCGTTCTCGCAGGTGACGAGGTCCATAAAGCGCTTGGGAGAATATAAAAATTATAATAAAATACAATACTAAGTTGTGTAAGAATATAATGTTAAAGAATATGCTATGCCGGTTTTTTCCTCAATCAAGGTTTTGTATTTAATTGCTAAATCGTTTCTGTTCGAAAAACGAGAAAACAGTATAATTATACATATAATTATTGTATATTGTACATAATAATAATATATAATAATATATTACGTGGTATATGTGCATTACGAAAATGGTAAAACTCAATGAATTGTGAATAATACAATTTATTGCTGATTCGTTTGGGAGAAAGGTTGTGCAAATCTGTAGATAGTTATGAGGTGTTTAAAAACGAGCATAAATTATAACGGACCGTCATAAATGCCAAAAACGGTAACAGTAGCAGTAACAAAAAAAATCAAGGCTCGCATCTTTAATTGAACTTGATAGTGTGCTTTATCAAACTTACCACCTGAATGTTATGTGAGTTAAGAAAAAATTACTTGAAAAATGAAATTTTTGGACCACTGCTTATCTTTGAATCTATTAAAATCACAACAATTTATCACTCTTCTGAATTTTTACCACCATGAAAACATCCAAATATGACTGTAAAAAATTCTTGGGAGCGCATCAAATCGGTACGAAGCATTTTCTTTCGATTATATTTCACAATAAAATGCCACGAGAAACGAATAGAAAATTGATACGAGCAAAAGCAAATTCTACAACAATAAAAACGCAAATTGATGTAAAATCCAGCTAATAAAATTGCAACAGTGGTGAGGCAAAGTGAAAGCAAACAAGTTGCTTGCACACCGATAAAATCGAAGCGAGAACAAAAAAAATTCAAAACAAATACGCGATTGAATACAATTGCACAGAGTCAAGGGGCGATGAGGGAAGGCCTTGGCTGCCAAAAAAACAATGAGAAAACGGTGAAAAAAGCTCAAATATAAAATCTAAAATTGACCATAAACCCGACGGAGCCCGGAAAATAAAGATAAGCGGAGAACGCAAAGGAAAACACCAAATTGATATACGCGTCCTTTTGTTTTTTCGCCTTCTGGCTCCCCCTCTTTCGAGTATGATTTCATTTTGCCGCTCAAGGACAAGCCCTAATTTGCCGGGTTGACTCTTGGGGTGTTGACAACGGGGGCGGCGGCACTACCATCATAATAATTTAAAGTGGAGCTGATAATCTTTGACAGGCTAAAGTGTCCTGGCTGGCAGGAAAGGACAGAAAGGTGGCTGCCAACTTTTTGGTCAAAAGTGCTTAAATAAAGCTGTCTTTGTTGCTGTATTGGCCTTGTCGGTATCTCACGGATCTTTTCTTGCCGGAGTCGCAATTCATGTCATTCGGAGTTTGTGCACAAGCTGTTGGCCTCCCAACAACATACGCTTGGATTATTATCAGTTTTATGCTAATCGATTAAAAAACACTTTCAGCAGCTCACGCAATGGTTTAAGTTTCAAAATCCCAAAAAAAATGTACCATACAAAGTCAACGTTATCCAATTTTGAAGAATGCAAATTTTAAGTCGGGTAACTTCATCAGTAAAGTGAAATTCTAAGATGCTTTGACAATTCATTCAATATTTAAATACAAACATATATGTTTTTTATATTTAGGTATGTGCACTCCGATGGCAAACTCATCAAATTCCATAATCCAGACCTGGAATCCAGCAATTAGTTTGGAGTAAAAAATTATTAAAATACAAATTGAAAGTTCGGACATCCATTTCCAACTAATATTTTCCAGAGACTGCAAGTGTGTTCTGGGTAATCCAGTTTATGGTTTGAATTTCATAGTATGATTTTGCAGCTATATGTGTGTATGCGGTGAGCCTAATGGATATTTTCAGGGCCTTGAAACTTTCATAGAATAGATTATGTGGACTTTTCAAAGCTTTATTCATAAGAACTATACGACGCCAGCTAATTTTCTGTTTTGTTAAGTCAATAGAAATTTTAGTGGAACGTACCACTATTCAAAGGCCTTCTCTCAAACGCTCAGGCTTAGAGCCTGGAGAAAGGATCAAAAACAAAACAAGCAGGCATCTGCGTGTAGCTTAGGACCCTTTTTATCAAGCCTAACATGCAAATGACATTGCCAAATGGGCTTGGCTAAAGTTGAAACATATTCGAGCTTCGTCCAGTTCTTTGGCACGTTTTTGTTTTGCCTGACAAATCAGATTATGTTATTCAGATTAGCCACAAAGTCGACCGTCAGTTTGCAGCATCCTTTTTGCGCTGCTTCCTTTCTACATGAGGTAATCATAAATTATTGCACAACACGCCTCTCCGTTATAGGCTTTTTCAATGCACTCCCAAAAAAAAGTGACCCAAATTGGGTAAATTTCAGTAAGCTTTTTCGGCTGTCAGAGCCAATGAACGTTGAGCAGATCAAAAGGGGAATGGCAGCAATTGATGTTCACCTGCTTGCTTTCTGCTAGGGGCGTTGATTGCGAATCTTCAAGTGGGTCTGACAGCCCCCACACCCCCAGCGTGCACTCGAAAGAGTAAAAACTGACATGACATGAGCAGCAGCCCAAGAAGGAGCAGTTGCGAAAAATCGGAGGGAAGCCAAAAGACGCCATGCAAACACGCAAGGAGCCAGCAGAAAATTGGATTTTATGCTTATTTACATTTGTTGGCTGCCGGTTGTATCTGCCACCCGGCAGGTGGTGGCACCCCTCCGAAAAATAGGTTACACAGCGGATAAGGCTGATAACCATCCCGACCCTGCCATCCCCGCCGTATAGAATACATATTTTATCTGCACAAGACTCAGCCAGACTTGGAAAAAGTGAGCGATAAAAAAGTAGGCAACTTTCCCCTGCCGATCGGATCCATTAAAGCCAACTGTTGCTGGCCATATTCTGCGAAATTTATTCGCGTTTGCATATCGATTAAATTTTCATCGGATGATGATTTTTAAATAGCAAGCTGTTGTCGCTTCCGTCGATTTCCATTAAGGGATAAAATATTTCGATAGTTTCTTAAACAGAATATTAAATATTTCTTTTCATTTTCATTTACGAAAAAGATGAGCACGTGACCCTATTTAAGCGGCATATTAAAGTTGGAACTGGAATCCTGTCTCTTGTGTGTCTAATAGTCCTAGTGCCAATTTCCGTGAAAATTCTTCATTGATATTATTATTCCGAAACCATTTTACAAATAAAAGATTAGGAATCTTATTAGTAAGGGGTTGAAGTAATTCTTTAAAATTCTGTATTTTAGTTAATGAACCATAAATGCTTTTAAAATTTTCCCTTTCTTGGCAATTTTTCTATCCCGCTTTACAAGATTTTATCGATTTAATATGCAAAGAATCCTTGACAGTCCTCAAGGTCGCTGAGGCTGCATTTTAATTTATCTCAGCCTTTGAATTCATACACCGCTGGGTGAAGGACTCCAAGTGGTCCCCGAGGGACAATAATAATGATAGCAGGCGGTCCCCTGAATGGGCGTATGAGTAATTTATGATATGCAATTGACTTGTTGACATGACCAGGCGCTTATACCTTTTTTTCTACAATTTTTTTGTATGGCTTCCCCTGAAGATTATAGATAGTCTCAAAGCACTCATAATCTCGGCTCAAGAAAAACGCCGAACAAAAGAGCCTCAAATCCCCAGTAATCTTCAGCGTAATTGACATCTGATTGGAGTAGCATCTGGCAGGGTGCCAGGGCCTCCGCTACGTGCCACCTGGCTAATCACAGCGCCACGTGAGGGGGGCAGGCCAGGTGACATGTGATGAGCCCGCTGCGGCTTGGCGAGGTAACTAAAACCTACGAAAGCCAACACCTTGTCACCGGGAGGAACCACTCCTCCTTTCCGCACACACTTATCCAGGCACAAGCCCACACATCCAGGACATTCAGGGCACCCAGGACATACAGGACGTGACATGTGCTTATGTAACTTCTGACGAACCGAATATCAGTCATCGTGGCTGGAAAAGCAACGCGGTCAGTGGGATCACACGGATGCGGCGGGGTAAGCCAGACGACTTGACGGGTGATGTACTAAGGGATTCTTTCATTTATTCAGCATTTGTATTTAAAGAGAGTATTAGTGTGATCCCGTATTAAAACTTGAATTTTTATCCTAGAATAATACTTTAGGGTAACTTACTATAGTAACTTACTATAAAGGTAACTTACAAGCATTGTTTTCATAAATTATGAGAACTTAAGTTAAGTAAGCCAATGAAACCGATTTCACATTCAGTGATACTCTATTATACGATTAATTATTGGAAATCCCCTATTATAATTCTCTCAGTGTGCGCAAATGGAAAGCGAGTTTTTTCAAGTGAGGCCAAAGAAAAGAACCACCTATTCCGGTCAGACCTGACCTGACCCCATAAACTTTTGAGGATACTCAATGCTGCGGTAAACATTGCATTTCCCTTTTAGCAGACCCCCACTATTGATTAACCCGGAGCTCCTCTGGACGGGAACAAAACAAATCTCACGTTCTCCAAGTGGCTGGCCAACAATGCCGTCCAAATACACGAATAACAAACCAATCACTGGGGTCAGGGGTCAGTGGGTAGCTTTGCTGTTGCTGTTGCTTTGATGGAAGAGGCTGTGAAAGTGGCAGTGCCTCTGTTTGTATTGTCCTTGTGTTCCGGCCGGAAACAGCTCTGGGTATTCCCAGCCTATAACCACATCGCCACGCCACCCCTGTTGCAATAAGAACCCGCATCTGAAACTTGTTCCGCCCCTTGCTCTTGTCGGTGTTGGTCCTTTTGGTGGAAACGTCTCAGTTCCTTCAAATAATGCAACAGATTTCCTATCGGGCGTTAGTATCATGATAACGAGCACCATTTTCACAAACCATTGGTTCTCTGTTGCACATTTAAGACGATTGCCTATTGCCAGCTAGACTTAGACTTAGACTTTCTCCTTCAAAAGTCTAGACATTAGAGAATCGGAACTTTAATAAAGGAATAATATTTTTATTTTTGCTAATTTGAAATATTTTTAATAATGCTAATATTGTCTATGAATTGCTCCCCATAGGCCCTTGCGAAGTTCCATTGTTTAATCAAACAGTTAAGAAGGCTCATCCCTTTCGGTTTCTTGTTCAATCGATTATCTCCGCACTGATAGGAGCGGTTTACCCACATCCATGACCAACTGGCCTTCCCAATGAGCGGCCACGAAGCCATAAATCTAGGAGTCCCACTGAGCCAAATGCATTAGGCTGCATAAATATCTGCTGATGCCTACATAATTCCAGTCGGGGAAAAACTAAGTGCTCGGCCCACTGGGCGCATGCAAAAGTACATATGTAAGTACATGCGTACGTTGGGTTATGTATGGTGGGGCTGTCAAACACTTTTGGCTTTTGCCGTTTGCCTTCCACCCAAAAGCCCCTCTCGGCCCTAGTCTTTCAGCTCCTGAAAGAATTTCGAAATTCGAACATAAAAGGAAATGCAGCTAAGGCGCGCAAATGCCAGTGGGTCCTCCTTAGTCAGCAGCGGAAGATGAAATTTTATTATTTTAGCTGGTTGTCATGTTACCCAGAGATAACAAATTCGTTTACGATAATTTCAGTTAGTTTACAGCCAGGAAAACCAGGACAACCATTTGACTGTCGGCGTATCCTTTGTCTGCCACTGAAATGCAGATCGTTAGTGAGTTTTATGGCTGCAATCGGAACACCGCATTCAAGCCCCGAAACCCCAGCTTAAAGAAAGAGACCACCCAGGCGCCGGCTTCCTAAACTTGAATTTAAACCCTCTTTTTGTGTATCTCTTTCTTGTCAATTGTTCACAAATTATGCGGACATTTGGCTGCCTTTCACGTAGTTTGGGCATAAAATTTCAGTCAATTTAATTTCCAGCAATTGCTTTACATACAGAAGTAAGTATTTATGTGGAGGCACGTGCCAGACCGTCCGCCTGTCTGTCTATTCCACACTCCCGGTTGTCACTCGGCCAGACTGGAGTGTGGGAGTTGGCTCTTCGATTCGGCACCAAAGAATGACCTCTGACCCGACCGCATTTGCTGTTGTTGTTTGGCAATTTTCAGTCATGTTTTTTAGTGGGGAAATTAAAGCAAAAATGGGCGAGTCGTGTCGGGAATTTAAAGGAGAAGAAAATTGATATTTTCACAAAAACAAATACACTGGAAGAAATAAAGAATCCCAGGATGCTTGTTGTCTGGAGAAGTACCCCCTATTTTCAAAACATTTTTGTTTGATGTTATAATTTAAAGAAATTTATGAAGTCTCTGTTTCTTGTTCCTGAACCGGCTTGGTTCTGCTACTCACTTCTGATTCGAATGAGTTCCCAGACTACTGTCTTCGCAATCATGCTGCCGGAAGTTAGTTAGCACATACGAGTTTATAAAATTACACATTGTTGACAGTGCGAGCCAAGACGGAAGAAGAAGTCCTCGGACGCGTGACTCGACTGGGAACTTGGCGGCACACTAGTTCCTGGCTAATATGCAAAAGCCGCCCAAGTCCGATTCGGCCACGTACGACCCTAAGTTTACTATGTTTGCATGGAATAAGACTTATACGTATGTAATATATTTGCGCCATGATCGCGCATGAATAAATCCAAGCCCGGCTGCAAATGCCTCACCTGCAAGTTAGCAACTTGAAAGGGTCCGGTCTGGGGAAAATAAATTGTTGTTGAAATGGGAAATGCGACTACTGTTTGTATTGTTAATGAAGTCGCTTGTGGCCCTTCAACTGCATGTGCCTCTGTTTGTTTTGTTTCGAAACAAGTTGGGAATTATTTGTTCGAAAGCAGCTGCATTTTGCTTTAAATCCACTGCGCAATGTCTTTAATTTTGCCGGGAGCTCTTATCTGTATTTCAGTTGCTGAAACAAATGTGGAACCGTTTTTATGCATTTTTACATTCGCTGCCGACTGACCACGTACTTTATACTTTTTATTCATGTGGCATGATGTTTTTGTTTTCCCGTTTAATTTTAAATATCAATTGCTACGGAATGTAATTTTTTGCCCAAAAAGGGAAAAATTATATCCAAAAAATAAAATGAATCAAAATTGTGTGATTATGTTATATCACGAGTTTACCCTATACAAGTACCGCGTATAAACTTCGGGAAAGGAATTGACATAAAGAACAAAGAGAAAGCTAAAAAATTTGCATCTAGGAGGTAAAAATTGTTTTTAAATTTTCACGTATTAGTTACATAAAATAAATTGTAGTAAAAATTCTTAAGCTCGTCGAAAAAAACTCGTACTTCGCGCTTTCATCCAAACACTTGGTTCACCTTGACACCATTTGGATTTTTATTTGAGCTTATGTCTCGTCTCCATTCTCCCGCCTTCTAAACAGCTTTCGCTAATTGAAACAAATGAAATAATGAAAGCAATAAAACAACCAACTTTGACTCAGATTGTTCATAAACCAACATAGAAAAGTTTCCCAGACTTCGGATTCAACAATTCATTTCCGCTCCGGTGACTGCCACTGCAGACCGAAATCCAGAGCCAAACTTGACTATTTCCTTCGGGGCACCGTACCATGGGTCCTCGGAGCTGGTCCCGGTCCATCGTCCTGCCAACCGCCCGCCTGTCTGCGGCCTGTTGTGAAGTGTGCCAGGAGCAATAAAGCGCACAACGGGAGCTTTCCACTGCGATTCCCATATTTTTATTTTTACTTTTTTATAGCTGTCTTCGCCTTTTTTTTAGCATAATTAAAAGCAATTTACGACGAGCACATGGGGCCACTTGTTGTCGTTGACGGAGGCAAGATGGGTCTAAGTTCTGCCAGTTTGGCCCAGAATTACATAATTAAATTAGTCACACAAGTTTGTGTCTAAACAGCAGGGTCCCCATTAGTTAGCGAGGTATCTCTCAGGTCCAAGGCTTCTTGAAATGGAATATTTCATTATTGTATTAGGCTAAAAAATTCAAAATTGCAGGTGAGAAACTTCCATGAAAATACTTTAAAAGACAGTAAGTAAAAAACCAGAAGCAAATATTATTCCTTTAAGTGAGCAATTTATTCAATTTTTCCGACACAGAGATGAATGCAGCTTAGTGCCATAAATTTGAACACTTTGTGACAATTTTATGCATTTCATTTAAATTTCATTGGCAAGACATCCGGATGGGATTTCCCAGCCCCGTGCATGTTGTGCTCTGGATTTTCATTAAATGTCCTATCAATTGTTATCCAGCTCCAGCAATTATATATGCAGCCGAAAAGGCTGGGGAAATTACATTTAACAAATTTGCAAGCGTGCAGATGACATTTCAATGGTGCCGGGCCGGGGTCTCTGGAGGTTAACCGATTGAATTTGGCTCAGTAAGGCAGGAGGAGGTCCCACAAATGGGGCTTGTAATTGTAGGACCTAATGCTTGAACGTCGCAGCATCCTGTGGGCCCCGCAATAGTGCGTGCCAGTCCCTCAGATGAATTAAAAAATACAAAGTTCCACAAAAGCCAGACTATTAAAAATGAATACTCCGTTAGTGTGGGCCAACCAGACAAGGGGCGACAGTTTAACCATTGTCTAAGCACTGCAGGCAAAAATGTCAGGAAACAGCAGAAAGCGGCAGAAAGCATGGCAATGGCAACAGAATGCCGCCCCGAGTGTTTACACCAATTCATTGGACCGCCCTCGCCAGGACAATAGAGCCAGCAAAGGAAAAGCAAGAAATAAAATAAAAACAGGGCCAGGACTGTGCTTGAAGCCTGGCTGAATGGTTCTTGCCTGAAATATTTTTAAAGCTGATCTGGGGAGCCCTGCACCACGGGCTGCCAACAGGATGGCTCCTTGTGGCACGAAGTATGTGACAGTCAACCTGTGGCCATGTTTCCACCCCCATCAGTGGAAACTCCAAATTGTGGCCACATTTATTTACCTTCTTCTAGCCGATGGGATTTGGCCACACTGTGTAAATATGTGAATCTCGTAAACAGGCTGGCGCCCGTCCCACCTGTCAGAGCGGCGCGGGAGCCGCCGGCAGGTAAGGCAATTTCACAGCAGTTGATTGCAGCAGCTATCCGGCCGGCTGAATCGCCTTTGATGTCACACTCGGGGCAGGCAAATAGAGCGACCAGTGCCGATACGGAGCCCTGATCCTGAAACTTGAACTTATTGCCTCGTTTCATAAGCCGTGAGACATATCCGGTATAACATGATTAATCAAAATGCAAGTAAATTAATCAAAATAAAAAAAGGTGTTTTTAAACACCAGCTTATGTTCTGAAATAAAAATATTTTGTATTCTGGAGAGATTTTTTTTTGTATTTTAATATTCTGTAAAAGAAAGACAGAATTCACCCAAAAATAAAAAATTACTTTTATTAAATGGTTAGTAGCAAAGCCTCTAGTTATTCGCCCAGCGACAAACTTTGTTCACTTTGCTGTGGTGGAGGAGAAAATAAAAAGGATTTCGACCGGCAAACTGATAAATTTTCAAATTTGCATGCTAATGAATACCGTGGATCCGGCAAACTTTCTAGCTTATGCGTGTGCGAGTTCCGCAGAACTCGACACGGCCGGAATATTTTACAGAGTGTTTAGATTTATGGCAGACCATATGGGGAAAAGGACGTGAGTCCCAGTGGAGGCAAGCCCCCATGGCCACTGCTGTAAAATTTTACATAAGGCCATGTCCGAATGGAATTCAAGCGACCCACTCAGTCCAATCCAGTTTGGTTTGTCAAAACTCCGCGATGCAATAACTACAAGGCCCAATATGAAAAGATAATTAAAACTATCAACACATTTTCCCTATTCAGAACTGAAATTGCAGGTAGCTGAACCTGTTTTCCATTTATTATAAAAGTATTACAGCTGCGGTCAACACATTTTGTTTTTTATTGGAAAACGCAACGTATTACGCAAGTCAGCGCATGGCTCTCTAAAATGCAAGAAAATGTAAATAAGCTGTTTCGCATTTTAGAAACCATTTCCTAGCTTTCGTAATATAAAACAGACTATTTGTTTTTTTCTGCCAGTGCCCCCCTTTTAAAATTTTTTTTTTCATTCCACAAATATTCCTTTCTGCAGTCGCCACAGGCTATGCAATTTGCAGCCTAATAAATATGTATTTAGAACCAGACTAGATATGCACGACGACAGTCCCATGGCTTATGTAAATTAATTTATTAGCGCTAGTCGGACGTATTTCTTTCAAAGCACTTATGATTAAAGAAATTTTAGCGACTCGATTAGTTGTTCTTGAAGCAGGCCGCTGCACTGTCACGTTCGAAATGCTTGCCGAAATGCTTACCCCGGCGGATCCCGTACGGCTGGCCATTTACGCCAGCCCCTGGCCCACCTTGCTTATAATGTCCTCGTACCTGGTATTCGTTTTCAAGTTGGGTCCCAAGCTAATGAAGGGACGCAAGCCCTTCGATCTTCGCACTTTCATCAAATTCTACAACATCGGTCAGATTTTATACAACGCCACGATCATTTATTACGTAAGTAGTTCTTGTTTAAATAACATCGGAAAGTAACACTGTTTTGAAACACATTTTAGGGTGCCCTATTTTTGTTCTTCATGGACACTTACGACTTAAAATGCATAAAGCCCTTGCCCATGGATCACAGGCACAAGGACTACGAGCGTTGGATGACCAACTTTTATGCAATTAACAAGATAATCGACCTGAGCGAAACGGTAGTGTTTGTGCTGCGGAAGAAGTACAAACAGATATCTTTTCTCCACGTCTTTCACCATGTCATCATGGCCGGGAGTTGCTACTTCATAATTACATTTAACGGGCATGGCGGCATCCTCTTTCCATTTTGCCTGATAAACGCAGTGGTCCATGGCTTCATGTACACCTACTACTACCTATCCTCCTTGAACGAGGCGATTCAGAAAAGTATCTGGTGGAAGAAGTACATCACTATCATCCAGCTCCTCCAGTTCGGGATCATCATGGTGATCTTTCTCAGGATGATGATGGAACCCAACTGCTCGACCCCACCTTTCACAAACTATCTAGTCGGGATCATAACGCCTTCTTTTACCATTTTGTTCATCAACTTCTTTTATAAGTCCTACATACTGCCAAGCAAAAAGCATGCCAAGCAGCCCCAGAACACCCAAAACTAGAGAAAAGGGACTATACCCTAAAGCACTTTTCTTCCAAAAAATAATTAGTTGATAAGGTGTATCATTAAAATAACATTTTCAGTTAAGCGAAAGTTTTTCTTTATATTCCATTTTATACCATTGCGATGGTATTGTAATTTTGGTCAAAAGTATTCACGCACTGAAGTATACATTTTCGTGATCAGGATGACCTTCTGAATTAATATAAGCATGTCCGTCTTTCCGTCTCTTTGACTGTCCGTCTGTCGCTTTTTACGCGAGCTAGTTTCTCAAAGCTAAAGTTTGAAGCCTTCGACTTCTTCCTTTACACGCAGTATATAAGTCGGAACTGCCGAGATCGGCCGACTATATCCTACAGCTGCCTTATTACTGAAAGATTGGAAATGACGCAGCTTTGGTAGTTTTGAAGTTACATAATAGCTTGGGATTTTTATTTTTATACCCTTGCAGAGGGTATTATAATTTTGTCCAAAAGTGTGCAACGCAGTGAAGGAGACATCTCCGACCCTATAAAGTATATATATTCTTGATCAGGATCACCTCCTGAGTTGATATGAGCATGTCCGTCTGTCCGTCGGTCCGTCTGTCCGTCTGTCTGTCTGTCTGTTTCTACGCGAACTAGTCTCTCAGTTTTAAAGCTATCGTCTTGAAACTTTGCACACACCCTTCTTTCCTTTGCACGCAGTATATAAGTCGGAACGGCCGGGATCGGCCGACTATATCCTATAGCTGCCATATAACTGATTGTTCGGAAATGATATAACTTTGGTGTTTTTAGAGTTACATAGTTAATATTTTCTAAGGAAGCTATTTTTAGCAAAATAATACGATCTACCAAATTTCATAAGGATCGTCCGACTATATCCTATAGCTGCCATATAACTGATTGATCGGAAATGCTATAACTTCGGTGTTTTTAAAGCTAGAGAATTCGAATTTGGTACGAATGTTATTGTTGGCAAAATAATATAACTAAACGATCGGAGATGGTATTTGGTAACCAACTTTGGTATTTTTGAAGATGGAAGCTTGGTACTTTGTTTTATATTTCTTATTGTAATAAATTGGTTATATTATCATATTCTCATGAGGATCGGCGAATTCAATCCTATTTTGGTGATATATATCTGGTTTTAACTGCAAGGGTATATCAACTTCAGCTCCGCCCGAAGTTAGCTTTCCGTTCTTGTTTTTATATATATTTCTTATATGAAATTCTTAAATGGATCGGTCAACTTTATACGATATTTGCGAAATATATCCGATCTTAACTGCTTGGGTATATAAACTTCGGCTCCGCCCGAGCTTAGCTTTCTTTTCTTGCTTAATGCGATTTCTAAAGTTTTCATTTTTCTATCTTGCCTTAAAATATAAGGTAAAATAACATGAGTTGTAATATAAATACTTAATACTTAGTTTAGACAAAAGGAGAAATCACGAGTCCGATTTCTGTGTGTTATACACACTCTCGCTTTCTGCGAATGTTTTATGTGCCATATCTTATTTAAATCAAGTAGAAAACCCTCTTGACGAGGTAAAATATCTGTGACAAAGAAATCCAACGTAGGTATAAAAAACTACTCGCCGATATATCAAAACTTGAAGAATCTCATATCCAAACGAGGGCTATATCCAAACGATTTCAATCGATAGACTCAAATTTCTTTTAAAAAAAGTTTTATTTGTTTCATTTTGAAGAAGAGTAAAAATCGGTTTTTCTTAAATAAATTCTAAACAAAAAGTCGCATTGGAACGGTATCAATCGACATGTATTCAAAATTAGAATGTTATTTTCAAAAAATGAAAATATATCCTGAATAATATTATTATTGAGTTCTTATGGTTCAATTCCATTGCATATAACCCATTGCCACGGATTTTCTTTGAAAAAAAGGTGCTTGTGGTAAATTTATTATTGAACATACGATATACATATGTATGTATGTATATTTTTTTTTTTTTTTTGAGTATTGTATTCTTGGGTAAAATAGAGTATATGTAAAATAGATAAAAAACAAGAAACCTTGCAGCTAAAACCGGATATATATCGCAAACATTGGATTAAATTGGCCGATCCTTATGAGATTATCATTATACCAATTTATTACAATAAAAAAAATCTAAAACAAAGTACCAAGCTTCCATCTTCAAAAATACCAAAGTTGGTATTTTTACCAAATACCATTTTCGATCGTTCAGTTATATGGCAGCTATAAGATATAGTCGGCCGATCGTTATGCAATTTGGTAGGTTGTATTAACTGACCAAAAATAGAATCTGTACTTAGTTCCAGCTTTTTATCTTCAAAAACACGAAAGTTGGGTAATTTCCGATTGTTCAGTTATATGGCAGCTATAGGATATAGTCGGCTGATCCTTATGAAATTCGGCATGTTGTATTATTTTGCCAAAAATAGCATTCGTACAAAATCTGAACTCTGTAACTCTAAAAACACCAAAGTTATACCATTTCCGATCAATCAGTTATATAACAGCTATAGGATATAGTCGGCCGATCCCGGCCGTTCCGACTTACAGTGGCGAGCACATGTGGATACATGTTTGTCACTTCTGACTTCAAGCTGTTGTAAAATCCGTAAAAATGCATAAATCTCTTTAATTTTTTTTTTCCATTAATCTTTATTAATATCTACTAGATATAAAAGGAACTAATATTTAAATAATAAGTTGCTAATATATATATTTTATTTTTATTTGAAAAAAGTCAATGTATCCACTTTTGCACGTTTTGGCTTTTTTTTTATTTTTTATTCAAATTTTAATATTTGGTCCAAAGACCCTTTGCCTTAATTACCATTTTAATACGGTTGGGCATACTCTCGACCAATTTCTGCAACATTTCATTTGGAATACTTTTCCATTCCGCTTGTATCCTGGCCCAAAGTTCATCAAATCCTTTTGGTGGACTCTCACACTTTGCCAGCCGTTATTTCCTCAATGGGATAAGCACATTTTTCTATATATTCATGAAGATTGGTCTCCAAAATACGAAGATAGTCTTCCTTCTTCATTATCCCATCTATTTTCACCAACGGGTCACTGTTCCACCACGTAAAGCAGCCCCACACCATCAAGCCTCCTCCTCAATGCTTCATGGTTTCCTTAACCTGATGTTTTTTTAATTTTTCGTGGGGCCGGTGCCAGTAGTACTCCTTACCATCGGACTGAAAACGGTTTATTTTGGTCTCGTCTGATTATATCACCTTTTTCCAGTCTTCTACCGTCCAGGTCTTGTGTTCCTTGCAGAATTTAAGACGTGCTGCAACATTTTTGTCAGAGAGAGCTGGTTTCTTCTGTTTAACTGACGATGGCTTATATATATGTATATACTGCGTGCAAAGGAAAGAAGGGTGTGTGCAAAGTTTCAAGACGATAGCTTTAAAACTGAGAGACTAGTTCGCGTAGAAACAGACAGACAGACGGACAGACAGACGGACAGACGGACATGCTCATATCAACTCAGGAGGTGATCCTGATCAAGAATATATATATACTTTATAGGGTCGGAGATGTCTCCTTCACTGCGTTGCACACTTTTGGACCAAATTATAATACCCTCTGCAAGGGTATAATTATCTCCGACCCCATCACGTATATGGGGAGTCTTATTTGCGAAATACCTGAAACCCATGGCCCCTAAGACTGCATCGTTCGGAATAAACAATATCTGGACTGCCTATTTGTATATGGAAGTCTCCCCAATTCAATTGAATTTCTATTGATCTTTGTTGTGGTTTCCGTTGCCCATTTAGAAAACAGAAACCGCACATTGCATTTAAAGAACGACCAGCTGTTGGTTGGTCAGTGCTTATCAGGAAAGGTCATTCATTGAGTTATGGTTCTCAATCGAACTAGCTCTCTGGCATAAATTAATTATCATTTCGCAGAAGTACAAGAGCAGCCGAAGTTTGCCCTAGGAGTGGCATCTTTGCCTTTTCTAAAGGTCTCTGAAATTGAAATTCACTAAAGCCATTGAAATTCCGTATATTCAAATTCAAATTTTTTGAGAAAATTCACGCGAGGGTGAGCTCCGCAATGTAAGCGAATAATTTTCCCATCACCGACAAAAGAATGGCATGTCAAATGGGTTGCCCCGGCAGACGGCGGAATCTGAGCCAAAACACCAGCTCAGAAGCGAATGAAAGTGTCAGCGTAGTGCCAACTGAACCGGGCTAACAGGCAACATATACAATACATATGTATATGTAAGTGTGCTCTTGAATAGGGACAGGGTTGAGAGACATTGTGCGCTGGAAGAGTGTGTGCGCTGGATTATCCCAAAAGTCATAGCTTAGACAAATGTTTTATGCTCCACTTGGCTGCATTAGCCGCGCGTATTATGCTCAAGTGCCGCTGGCGCACGCTGCGTATGAGTTATTTATTATTTACCCAAGCTATTTGCCTGATTTTCCAGCTGTCTGTGTGAGTTAATACAATTTATGACTAAGCTAAACTTTTTGCCTCATAATATTTTTTGCCCTAAATGCAATTCAGGACATGAAGAGTTTAAATTTTATAGCATTGCATTACCTTTTCTTTTAAGCACTTTGAAATTAAATGTAACAGGAATATAAAATGTAATACAAATGTTGATAACTGATAGCTAGGAAAAACCTCCTGTTAAATTTTATCCTAAAATTTTAGTGCCGCGATTCAAATGTGCTTTTCTGCAACTTTGGCGAAACTAAAATTTGATGCAACCACATTTCCGCTTTTTTCCACTGCCACCATGTAATTCAATTGCATAGACGCTGTCTGATGCGAGGCAGTCGATAGACGCTTTATAAGTTTTCATGGGTCTTCCCCGAAGTTGCCATTCAAAGTGAATCATATGAGGGGGACCTACATTCACATTACTGCGAAAAGGGCTGCAGGGTAAGGCGGGCGTCTGACGATGCATCCATCAATTTTTCACTGCTCATAGGCCAAGGACGTCTCTAACAGCAGTCAGCTGCCTGCCACGCCCACTCTAACCCCGCTCAGGCCCTCTCGCCGCATTCCCCAACCCTTTTCGCCAGCCTTGTGCACTCATTTACTCAGTCAACTGTTCAGGCATTCACTTTGCTGGAGGGCTGGGGCGTATTTCTTTTGGACTGGGCCGGGTCATGAAGGGAGCTTCCACCACAAGTTCCACTTCTCGACGCATTCATTCAAACAGGGTTTGTATTTGAATTTCACTCATTGTGCATTCAGGCATTTTATGACCCTCTCCACCAGCCACCGGCCAACTTTCAACCAAAGCCAAGGCAACACACAAGCGTTTTCTGCCCGAAAAAAGTTGTACCATTTTTACGAAAATTAATAATTTCACAATAACAATACAGTGTTCTTTAAGACACAAAATTAATATATTTTATTGCCTTATTTTATCTTAAATCTTAATGTGACTAATGACTACATATTTATGTATATGTAGTCATAGAAGCTGTATGGTAGATCGGTATGGTCATTCTGAAAAAATGTTCTATGTAACAGCCCCTTTTTCCCAAAATATTTTGCTACACCTCATTGCTTGTAAATTGGCGCTATCGAAAAATTCTAGCGATATTTTTATATGTATGAGGATTTATCAATAACCAATAAATAAATACATTTAAAAATTCCCTAAACATTTTTTTTTCAGTGATTGGCCTTTGCTTGTGGCAGTTAACCTTGACGGGCAGCATGCGTTTCGTGGCCTAAATAACCACACGTTTCTATTGGCCCCATTGCGGCGACCTGAGTGCGAAGAGTTGGCGGCAGGAGTTTCGAAACTAGAACGGTCACGCCGGGCTTTGATGTCCTTTGTCACTTCCTTTGTATTGTCAACATTTCTATTGCAGCATCTGGCGTGGCGACTGCAACAGCAACTGCAGACAAGTTGACTGCAAATACTATGGCTGGCTGCCTTCTGTTCTCATTCGGTGATGAATAGCAAGACAGTCCTTTGTTCGGCGTGACGTGACGAAAATTGTTGTCCCAACTGACGGCAAAATTATGGAGCGACATAGCTGTCACGGAATAAAAGAGTTTCTGCCAAGTGACACCCACTCACTACTCACTCGACTTCCCGCAGAGTTCGAAGGAGTCCTGGCGACAAGCAGCTTAATAACAAGTTTTCCCCGCTAATTGATACATAATCCCCATAAATATGAATTCCGGGAATGGCTGGAAGACTCTTATTATTAACATTGTCTTCATCCAGCTGCTCTCGTGCCGGGCGAAGCGTAAAACTTTTCTAATAAATATTCTCCCAGTTCCGGAGGCCTAATCCGTTTATCCTCACTCGATAAAAGGCTTTATTAAATTGACAATACAAAATTGCTTTATTGGATTCGGGCCGGATGGCAATTTACTTTACTTTGATGTAAATGGATGGATACTTTGTCAACTCAAACAGAATCGTCCAAGTGCTAGCACTGAAGATGAAATCACAAGACAAGGCAGATTCATCTCCCGAACCAATTTAAAAATTTATGCACTTAACTATGCAGGCCGGAATTAACGTAGATAGGTAACTGAAGCCTGCGACATAACTAAACATTTTAAAGTATAACTCTTTCCCATTGGATTTGGCAATTTAAAATCTATGAAATATGAAATACACGGCTCACATCTTTCAGGGAAATCGATTTTGCTCACGCCCCATCCGCATACGTGATGCGGTACATGATCAATATTCAATCGACACAGTCAGAAAAAAGCACATAAATTACCTACAATCGCCATAAAGCTTTCATTCCAACTCCAACTACTGCAGGCTCGACCCGAATATACATATAGGCATATACAGGGATGTATGGGGATTTGATGACCCTCTGCGCCACATTTATCTTAACCATGACCCATACACACTTCGGTAACAGCAAGCAAGCATAAAGTGCTCGAACAGGATATGAAATTGTTATGGTCAGCTAGAGTTCTAGATCATAAAAGTCTAAAAGGATATATATCAATTTAGGATTTACTTTTTATATGCGAAAATTATGCAAGGTATTTGCAAACCATTCCGACAAAGCTTTTAATTATTAAAAAAAACAAAGCTATTCCGACAAAGCTATTTTAATTTGACAAACCTTCCAAGGTAATATAATATTATGATATAATAATATATACAAACCTAATATATTTATGATATAAAGCAAAGGTAAAAAGATTTCTTTTGCTTTCTTTTCAAGCCTTGAAAATTAGAGGAATAGCTACCAGTAAATAGAAATTAATTTTTTGGATAGAACAATCGGGTAAGTGGTAAGTTGCCTAATGAAACAACTGTTATGAGCAATGCCGGAATATTAGATAGGTTTCTGTGCTCTGGTGCATTCAACATATTTCTTCCCTGCATTACTCATCCGCCATGTGAATCCCGTTCTAATGCACTGCCGTACTCGTTTGTGCCTGCCACTCCAGCCAGATCATTAATGTGAAAAATTTAAGTTTTCAAAGTTGTGTGCAGCCCCCTTCCCGGAAGCCCGCGCCGTGGGCTGTTGGCACTGCCATTAGCAGAGTTTTACTCGCAGACGCGTTAATTCACTCACATCACGCTGGCTGTTTGCATAAATCAAGGCAGCCAGCTCGTGTGCCCGGGTCGGAGTGTCTGCTCCGGCTTTGGACTTATCAACTTTACGGCTCCTGCTTAAAGCCGCAGAAATCAGCATAGCCGTTACCACGTGCCACATGTAGCATCCGTTACAGGGCCCAACAGGGAGGGCTCTCACCTGGCTAACGTATGCAGGCATTTATTACACAGCTTGCCGACTCGGCTCGGCTGCGATTTACAGCTTCTTTCCGGAACGGCTTAAGCCTTTTAGCCGCCCTGCTCATTTGTTAAATTATAATGAGAGTTATGCCGCTGAATCGATAGAATCAAGCACCTGGAACATCTCCTGTTTGCGGGCGCCGCTTAAACCCAATTGGAGCCGGAGCCGCGAAATGTGGGTCTTGTAGCCGAGAAATGGCAAACCCCGGGCCGCTGCGACACTTTTTGCGGCCAAAGTTTGCCAAAGTTCTGTGGCCAGAACTTGAACTACTGGGAGCCGCGAGTGCTCCTTGGATCTGTCGTGGGTATTCCGACTTTAAAAGGGATTTAATTACTCTCGGATTGTGTATTTTTGCACTTTTATTTTCTGCAACAAAGGGATTATTATTTTGATAAGGAAAAACTTTTGTGTGAAAATGAGCAGCTGCCGCTGTGCGCCGCCTCAAGGAAAAATCTCAACTCTAATTAAATTTCAATGTGCAAAGTGGTGTCCTCAATTAGAAATTAGATAAAGAGCAGAGAGGGAATGGAAATGGAGGAGGAAAAAATGTATGGCAGGACCAAGGACTCGAGCATCTTGTGGAGCATAGCCGATTTTCGCCCCTTCTTTGCGGCAGAGCGACAATCTGCATACTTAATTCGTAATCATTTGACTGTCGACATCTCGAGGGCATTCAGTGGGGGAATCCGATTCGAATACGAATCCGCGTCCAAATCGGAATCCGTTTAGTCGCAGATTGCTCAAACAATTCTCTCGCCTGATTAGCAGAATATTTAATTTAATCCTTTGTGATTCGCCCAGAGGGGGTGGTGGATGCAGAAAAACTAATGAAAAGAAAATCGTAAGCAGAGCAAGGCTGACTTTGATTAGCGCTTAATAAGACGAGGAGTCGGGTCCCATGATTGATTAATCACATTCAATGCCTGGCACTGAGCTATATTTTAATTGGAAAACCACAGACACAGAAATGGCAGGGAAACTTTCAGAGTTTGAATGGAATACCTCATCGAATTTCGGTTTATTTGACGCCTTCTCCAACTCCATATTTTTTCCCTGCTGCTGTTCGTGCTCCTGCTCCTACTCCTTCTGGCTGAGCGAGCGCAGTGAATGGGCAAATTGATGTGCACACTCCGGCATCTCGGGCGGAGTGGGTTCTGCAATATTGTAATGAAAGCATAACAAAAACAGAACCAAAACAGATGAAAATCTCTACATGAGGAATGTCTGTTCAATGGAACACACACTGAACACACGGCACACCTAAAGCAAAAGCCAAAGCCAAAACCAGAGCCAACACATCAGCCCTTCAACTCAACTTCATTTCGCTCTGCTCAACTCATCCAGAATGCCAAACTACTACACAGTCGGGCTTGTAGTTTCTGTTCACGTTTCTGACATGAATATATTGGTAAATATAACCGGGGATCAATAAGCCCGGGCTCATTCGTCAAGCGAAAATCGCACCCACGAAATTGCATACTTCAATCCGAAATGAAAATAAAGGCAACACACGGGGAAAATATTAATTTTAACAGGGAGTGGCCTAGTCAATTGTTAAGGGAAATAAAACTTTCAGCTTAAAATTGTTTCACTAAAAACTTATATTTAAAATATACCAGAATATACCAAAACAGCAGTCGCAGCTTTTTTTCGAGTGTTGGCATTACAAAATCCCACGCCAGAGCCGGCATAATCAATGACTTGAAAGCAGCTAGCCGGGATTTTGGCCAGATTCCGAGTTGGGTTACATTTTTGCATCATTAAGTGGCAGCCGCATGGCGGGAATATGCTAATAGTCCTGGAGTGCTGGAAGCCTCGCAGCGGGTGTGCCATATGAGTGGGGTGAATTTTGTGAGTACTATATGTATATTTTGGTGTGCACCCTCCCAGGAGGTCTTGGTAAGACAATGGCCCTTAATCGCCTCGCCTGTCTCCTGGCTTGCCAGCCACTTTTTTTCTTTTTTTTTGACATCTTAAAGGATCACACGGCTGAATATGTTTACCATTTCGCATTGGGACGCATTTCTTTTTACGGTCAGGATTTGGCAAATACTTTAATATGGCAAAGCGTCTTACTATTTGATGACGCAGGCCGGCTTTAAAATGCATTGCTCTCGGAAACATCATAAATATCCATGAACATTTCCACTCAACGCTGCCATAATTCCCCGATGCAATTCCACAAACTACGCCTCGGGCCGGACATCAAAAAACGAGAAACCCACAATAATATTTGCGCCAGGCAGACGACGGTGAGCCTCTATGTTTTTCCCATCGTCGCGACCCAGTTTGCTTATCCTGTTCACCTGTTCAACTGCCCCCCTGGCTCCAGCCACTTGTCTCCCCGCAGCGCCAAATGCGAGTGTTGATAGCCAGAATTTATGAGGCTGTAAGTATGGTCAGTTTATTCTAACTTTATGTGCACTTGTGGGAAAAATATTATTCACCTGCTGTGCTCCAGACCATGGTCTATCTTCGTGGGGTAACTTTTGGTGCAAAGAGTTAAAAGTTTCTAGAAACGGCTTACGCCATTTGCGAGCAAGAGTATATACGAGTATATTTTAAAAAGTCATTTTATAAAAACCTGTCTTAGGTATTTTGTTTCGTTATTACGATATCTTGAAAGTCTTCAATGCAAGGACGAATATCAGAAAATGGAAATCGAACCCTTGACTGCAAACGAGGCCAGAGAGTCCTTAATTTGGTTTTTAAAACACCAATTATGGGGAAAATCTCGATTGGATGCCAACCGAAAAATGATGACTGCAATCATGGAAAGTGCAGCTCCGGCTTAATGAACAGAAATGGAAACCTCTTGAAATTATGGGGAAAGAAATTGGGAAAGCTGACAACTTACAGATACTGATTAATAAGAAAATATAATATTAAAATGTTTAATAATAAGGCTTACTGACTGCTTATTGCAAAGAGTTTTAAATGAAAACCTGCCATGGCAGACATAAAACAGAATAATTTCGTTGTCAGCCACAATAGTGAGCTTTTATGAATACTCGTGTATGTCGAGGGTAAATAAATGAATTTCAATAAAGCTTCCTGTGAAAATTCATAATTATTACAAGGCTTCCTATGGAAAAGTGTCCTGCTGTTCGTTAGGCGCCTGATTCCCCGCAAAGTGCCTTGTTTTTAAGGATAGCCGTTGTTATGGTTTTTCATTTTTGAATTTTTTGCCGCTTCCCCCCGTTTTTTCCGACCGATGGTGCCAATGTGGAGATTCCAATGAAGAATTCGGAATAAAAAAAATCAATCTGTGGTCCTCATCTGACAACTGAAAAGATGAGTGAAAAAGACTACATCCCCTCCATGGTCCAATCAATAATATTTAATATGCGTGTTCCGGCCCTGTGTCGTCAAGGCAATTTATTGTTAGCCCAGATTTAAATTATCCCACCCCGCCGAGATATGCTCTCGCCAGAATCATTCCGTCTCTGTAACTAAATTGAAATTGCCTCAGGCTGCTGGCTAAGTGCACTTTGGTGTTATATGCGAGCATTGGCGGAATATTCTCATATAAATATTTTCGGTGCTTCCTACCAAAATTGGCATCTTGTGGGCCATAAGGTTCTGCTGAAGTCATGTGTGTGTCTTCCGTAAAAAGTGCGCTCTTAGTTTGCTGATGGCTGTAAGCGAAATGTTTCCAAAAATTTTATTTCGTTTAAGCAAAGTAGCAGGGATAAGAATTATGACAATCGGCCTCAATTCTATGTAATATAATGGATACATTTTTCAGTTTTTGCAGAAACTTTTTTCAGGAAATAAAACTGGCACATACGCAATCACACACTGTTTCATTACACGACCTGGCCGAAATCAAAATCAATTGTTGCAAATTATGGTCCATAAAGTGCTGGATAATAGGAAGGACTATCATGCAAATTAGTACCAACAACGACAATTTGTCCAAAGCTAAACAAAAACATATTGTCTGGGCACACAGGAGCCCACAAATCACATGACATATTTTTAGAGTTTTAATTAAAACTAAACGATTTTAAGCGCAGCAAACAACTTTTGTCCCGCACCCCAGCAGCCCGCCCACAGGTCGAGGGCCGGGTCGCATGGAAGCTGATGCTGATGTGTTCCACAGTACATCGGATGTTAGTGAATTTCCTCCAACAGAAATTTTCAAACATTGGGGTTTTTTGTGGCCACTCGCCATCCGACCTCATTCGCATGTCGGTCAGCATTCTCAATTAGTTGGTGGCCCGTCCTCCTTTTGTTGTGTCCACTGTATCATTTTTGTTGGTTTTACTGTCGCCGCTGCCACTGCCACTGCCATTCCCGTTGCTGTTGCGGTCCAGAGTGGTTTCATTAGTGGTCGGGGGCGTGTCTGCTACCTTTATTGTCAACATTTTGACTCACATTTTGGCCGTTCCAGTTTCTTTTCATTAACCTTTAGTGTAGCTGCTTGTCAATATTGGTGTGGCTTAAACCTAAAGTTGGGAAACAAAGCCGTCAGTTTGGTGAATGGTGTCTTAATTTTCTATGGCACTGTTGGGGTTCAGTTTATCGAGTCTTTTAAGGAAAAATATTTCTAGATTGTAGCTTCTGTGGTTGCTTAAAACTTTTCTTTTTAAGTAAATTTTTTTTGAATTCAAGATAACACTTCAATTATTAACCCTACTGCTGTTGAATTCAAGCGTTTCAAGCCCCGCCCTACACATTCTCTGTTTAAAACGAAACCCCCGTTCAGTTTCAAACTTTTTGCGTTTTTGAATTCTCTTCCAGTTTGATGCCTCCAGTCAAGTGCCAAACCAAAAAACCGCCGAGCGCAGAGCCCGCAAGAACCCGGCAAGTGCAAAAAATTCTCTAAATCCGATTTCGCAATTGTGTGGCTCAGCGAAAAATCAGGACTGCCGACTCGACAGCGGCGCCCCTCCGCCACTCTGCCGCTTTGGGTTCGTTTGATTTCTGTGTCCGTCGATGTCCCTCTATGTCCTGACTATGTGTTTTCGTATATTTGCATAGCCAGCAAAGGGGCGGGGCAGCTGTCATGGCTATTTGTCGCCAGGACAATGTGACAACAACTACGCATGCAATTTGAATGCGCCCATGAATTGCTTCTTGCGGCGGGCTCTTCACTTTTCACAGGACCCTTTTCTTTTTTACCCCCTAGTTGGTCCAAAACTTCCGCAGATAAGTTCGGTTTGAATGTTAGATGGCAATTAAGGACTGTGTCCTTGCACCTTGCACCTGGGCATCGGACCAATTAGCGCTGTTTATGGCCACGCAATTAACAAACCTGTTAACGTCTGTTTACCCAACACACGCACACCTGCCCATTGTCAACCTTTGACGCACACACTCCCGGCACACGCACGAACAACACTAAGCACACACACTCGCCACCCAGACGGGCAACAAAATGCGAATGAGTAATTGACGTTTTAATAAGTGCCACTTGACAGGTTGCAGGAGCTTGGAGCCTGGTGCCACGTGCCACGAGTTATGCGATGTGCACTGAGAACAAAACTGAGGGCTTTTCTTGAATTCTATTCAACTTATTGGCTTCCATGTGGTATATTATTGTTCATTTTACTGCTTATAGACTGTGGTTTTTTACAAATAATAGTAATATAACTGGTTTCCGAAGCCTTTTCCCGACTTGTCCAGTGTATGCCCATGTACTCAGGTCCAAGGCTCCCTCATGAGGACGAGTAATCTTCTGCGGACAAACATTTGGATATTTGTATGCATCTGTATCTGCTCGCCAGTGACGCTGTTTGCGAATTAAATTAAGTTGCCGCGATACAATGCCTGCTCTGCGACACACGGGGCGTATGCGTAATTTAAGCACATAACTGCTGACTTTACTGACAATTCACGTCGGACTGGTATCATTTTTTTCCATCATAGCCGTCTGCCTAGCACAGGTGTTTCGGAAAGTGACGAGTGTCGAGGTTGAGCGGCTGACTGGCGGAACCATGGGCTTCCCGACAACCCAGGTAACGCCCCATCTTCATCGGATGATAAGATCATGAACCTGGATGTATTGAAAAAAAAAACAAATCTGAAAATGAAAGGCAGTTAAATCTCCTTAAGAATATTTTAAAGGGGTGGTTTAAGTAAGCCAGTAAGTAGGATTTTTAAATTAAAATATATATTAGAGGAAGCCATATTCAGGGAGCTTAAATAAGCAGAGAGAATAAGTTGATTACTCTCATCGGGAAATATTTCTGCGTTAATGGGATCAAAAACAAACATGAAATAAGTTATCAGTACCTTCGCGAGAAGTTTGTTTGTCTAATCCCGAGCATGAGTGATTTCGAGCGTCAATTTGGGCTCACACATTTCCTCAAGAAACTGGCAATCACGAAACGCGTTCAGCAGAGAGGGAAAACGATAGAATATTTCAGAAATGTACATATTTGGGGGCAAACGTGAGGTTCTACACCAATAAGTCGGTTATGAAAGCACAGTTGCTGGACCGCATAAGCGTATTTATATTCAGAGTCCTCGCATTGGCATTGATACGACACGAGCATTGGTACTATGGTATGCCCATTATTGTTTTTCCTCTAGGGAGGGGGTGTTGTATTTTTGCTCGCAAACCAGTGGCGTCTGGCAATGCGAACAATTCACACACTCGATTAACATGGTGGAATAACACCCGTAATTGGAGCACGGCGCAGAACTCGGCCGTAAAAAGAAGCAAAAAAATGTGTCGTGGAATTATTTTTTGTTTATTACGATTATTATGGATGTCTCGACAAAGATCAAACAACAAATATGGTATATTTTTAAATTCCTACCTCCCTGGAGTTTGGTATTCATAAACGAAAGTGATTTCACATGGGATATGTAGAGGGTAAAACATGGTGTTTTTCATAAAAATTTAAAGGGAATTTCTGGCAACTTTTATTAAATGGATTACCATGACCCTCCCTGTTGTTTGAGAGCTCACTTCAGCAGTTGTCTTTCTCTGTTTTATGGAATATATCATCATTTATCAAAATATGTCAAGCTGTCGAGGACGAGGGAGCCCACATACCCCCAACACTCCGGAAAAAGGATAACAAATCCATCCAAAAACACACACAACTTTATAATTCGACTGCATTATTGCAGCGCTGAATATAATTAGGAGCTTTTGTTTGACAAACAACATTTCAATTCACTGAATTGGTTCGTTGAGGCGGAAAATTATAGATATAGAAACACGAACAAATTGGACAGGAATCAGTGGAATCTGTATGCCAACAGTTTCAACTTCACAGCCATATATAGCACTAAATTAAAGTAATGTCGCAGTGACTGTCTGCATTTTAATTCAGGAATTGTCCTCACAAAAACTCACACTCTTATGACTTATGAGCCAACTCTGATTAAATCCAAGTTCGTTTACAACAGGCCCGATTGTTATGGAAATCCGTGTCTTAATTGGCTGTGGTTTCTGTGGGAGCTCTACACACGAGCAATTAAAATTCAATTTCCACTCTAACATTCTCACTTTAACTTGGGAATTGATAAAGTTAGGCCACCGAAAGATAAACACGGGCAGCAGTTGCGATGTATCGACAAGTGATACTTTTTATTTACACAAAATTTTTTTTTTAACTCTTTAAAATAAAAGAATATGGTTTTTTGAGAATGATTTTTAGAAGAATAAATTCTATTTAAGACTGAAGCTCCAGAGATTCACAGGAATTCATTCCCATGCGATACCCTCTGAATAAATATTCATGTGGCCAATAGTTTTTGTCAAGTTGCAGGGGTGTGAAAAATTTATGAATATTTCTCGACCCGAGATGTTTGATCAGAGTGCAAGAACTAATTTTGGCTCTGGGCCCAGGACTTCCAGCCGGCCGACGTTGTCTTGCCTAAATTGTGTTTATTGCCTTTGATACAAATTGATTGCCTGAATGGCATTTCGAAATAATGGAAAATCTTGACTCCGACACGAGAGCAGCCGGCTTAAGGAGCACACACATTTCCCCTGTTCTGCCGTTTTCCATGAAAATGTCAGAGAGTTATAGAGTTGGGAAAAAGCATCGGAAATCGAGGGCGTCTGCTGGGGGGCGAGACAACTCCCGGTACACAAGCATTTCGACACACGGCCTAACTGGGGCTTGCATAAACACTTGTTTAGCCCGAAGTGCATTTGTTTGTCATACTGATACAAGCCGGAAAATTCGGAAAACTCGGGAAAGTCGGGGCCCGGCAAGCTCCATGCGAAATGAGGTGAAGGGCCTCCGGGGATGAACGATGCCGGTGCGGCAGTCAGACAAAGTTAGTGACATGCTCGCTTTTATTTATTTCTTCTGGCAACTCGGAAACTCAACTGAGCACTGAGCATTCGAACTTTGCTCGGTCAGCGCCAGTCGAATTGTTCATTAAAATGCAATTGAACTTTCGCCATGACGCACGACGTGCACGCCAGTTGCACTCGAATTTCAATTACCAGCAGCCACCTGAGGAAATAGGTCAAAATCGCATTAAAGTCGCCTCCAATCGAATGATGATTTTGTGGCCATTTTGATACGGCTGCCGGGCGCATTCCGAGAAAACTTCCATGTCGATGCCCAGTTTCTTTCCCAAAAATAAAAACTTTTACCGCCTTGTCTTAATGACTTTAAAATGGTCGGTCATGTGTGGCGGGAACTTCCTACGTGGCCAAGATGCCACCTGGATAAGGCCGCAACAGGCACGTTTGCTTCTTGGCTGCTGCTGCAGCTGCCACTGCAACTGCATCTGCAACACAACTGCACTTGCGCCACAATGATCTCAATTTACGTGATGACTCTGCTTGATTGCAACTTGGAACAGAGGTTTCTTGAACTTTTCTGTTGACCGTTCAATAAAAGTAATGTTGCAGGTGATCAGAGGTGGCGCATAGGTTTCTGGATCATATGTCGGAGAATGAGCATATATTTTTTACCTTTACTTTCAATTCCATTCATTACACTACATATACCGAGTTCATAATCTCCCGTAATAAGTCAGGTTTCTGTTAGATATCATTCCATATAAGGGAAACTGAAAGAATCTCAACCCTTGCACCTTATTTCATCCCAAAGTTACAGACACTGTCACACTGGCGAGGTGTATGAAGATATGGGAAAGCTTTTAGTGCGCCCCATGACAAGGATTGGACCTGAAGCGATAGATGACCGATTGCATCCCATGTGTCAACTACAACGCATACGCAACGTGTGACAGTGTCCAGCAAAAAGCCATCAAATCATAATTGAGGCGCACTGACTGTCCATCAATAAAGTCGCAGAGTGACTAACGATGACGCCCAGGCGAGTGGCAGGCGAACCCGGATAAGTGCTGTAATAAAAGTGAGAAATTATTGGTGCACTTCACCTTCCGACCAAATAAAAAAAACGCTTTACCGGACAACCCTGGCCCACTCGCAGAAACACCTTTAAAGGTTCACTAATGGAATCAATCAAGAAACCCTGTGAGGCCTTCGTAGATGAGTTCTGTTCCTAAGGTGAAAAAAGAGTGAAAGCGAAATGGTTTTTGCATAATTTTCTACGCAAAGAGCGGACGTGTTTGAAATACATTCAAGTTGCGTCATCCTACCTTAAATTTCTTGAGGTATTTATTCTCTTAACTTAAAATCCATCTTCGCTTTAAGGATGTAAGTTTTGTATACATTTAAACTGCTTCGCATTTGATTATCTTTTGTAATTAAAAAGGGATAATTCAAGGGATTCCCTTTAAACTCAATTATAAACATTAGAAACATTTTAAAAGCTATGCAAGGCAAAGGAAAAGGACTAGATTGCATCCCAAATAACTTCTTTGAGTTCTGACTCGATAAAAACTCGAAAAGAACTCGGAAAGAAAGTCCGACTAGAAGGCAACACAAAACTTAATTGCCAGGAAAATCCAGAGAAAAACTCACAAACATGCCAGTCAAAGACCAAGCAAAGATAAGCAACAAAAAACCAAAATGGCGCTTAACTTTAAGTCCGAGTTGCAACTAAGGAAACTATTCAGATGAAAAGGGAAATGGGAATACCTCTCTACACGGCGGTGAAAATTGGGCCCACCTCGCTTATTATCAACCGCAAATAGTTACAAAAATGACTGTCGAAAAAAGCGCGCATAAAAAATTGTGACCCAAAACAGAACAAGCATGACACACGAAATGAGACCAACTAAAAAGTTGTCAACTTCCTGTCACACACACACACCCACTTTCAAGCCCCAACCGCAGGATACACCCACCGCACACCCACCCACATGGGCATGGGAATGGGAATGGGGGTACGGCTATGGGTACATGTGCTTCTAATACGAACATTGGGTGAGGACACGTAATCAGGATTAAACATAAATTTTAATTAAAATCCCAGCCACAATCTTGGCGCTGCTAAAAATTGCTTGTCAAACGATAGGTTGGGATGGTCGGAAATGTTTTCCAAACTCGGGGCAGAATGCAAACTTATTTCCATAAAATACACGTTTTCATTACAATTATGGCAGCAAGCTTAAGGTACTCATGAGCGCTTTTCTGTCAATGCGGCGGCAAATAAAAATAAGCTTGAATTAAATCGCAAATCTGTAACGAAATCCATGCCCAGAAGGGTCCTGGGCAAATATTATGATTTCGTCTGATGGCAGATAGAAGAAAATCGAATCAGACGCCCTCTCACCACCCACATGCTTAGGCTCCATAAATATTGGTCCACACTCGCAGACGGCCAGAAGGCAGACATTTGGCCAACAACGGCTGATACCAACTTCAGGCCAGACGGGCCTCGATTTAATTCGATTTGTTCGTAATGGAAGCATCTCAATGCAAACACTCCCGCAAATGCAAATTAGAACAAATAAATTCGACAAACAAATTGCAAACAAATTATGGCCACAATAATTCTCGTAATAATGGCAACAAAATCAACTTGCCCAAGGCCAAGCAACGAGTGGAAAAATAAAGAAAAAACGACACAAATATACAAATTGATTGCGCTAATTTTGTGCCTGCGGGATATAGCCATAAAATTTAGATAAAAACTGGGAAAAAAACGGATTTGTAATCGATAGAAAAAAATAGTCGAATAAAAATGGAATTGTTTAATGAAATTTTAAATGCACAAACATTTGTCTACACATATACAATGTATTGTATTTAACGCGGAATTAAACAAGGGTTGTTTTAATAAATGATTAATATTGCACAACAAAAAAAGTGTTGTAAACTATTATTGTTAGTTGAGCATAGTTCAGTGAACTCCGCGGTCAATTCATTTCAAATAATTCCAAAGCTTCCTCGACTACTTGAAGCCCCACTAATTACTGGGCAAGATGGTATTTACAAAACTTGATACCCGAGATCCCCGCCTGCCGGTGGCAGTCATGGCTCTAAACACCTGATTCAAGGACACAGCCACTTAGCCAGTTGTTTGTGGAGTCCAGAAAGAGGGCCCGATAACAGAAAGGACTCGACGACGTCTGAGTAAACAGGGCTATCAGTTACCGTCACGGCGGGGCGCGGTGTTATTTGTGGAAAGGACCAGGGGACAGCCGGATTCTTTCGGCGCAGAGTGTGTAATTGTATTACCTTGAGAGCCCATTTATGTGTGAAAGGACTCCTGTTTATGCGTGTGTGCGTAGTGTCGTTGGGGCTTTCTAATTATGCAAACCCCAACAGCTTGGCGATGCGTTAATGGGACACCAGCCCCAATCCCACCCGCTCCCCTTCAAGGAGAGCCCGTAAAAGGCAAAGGGACACATGGAAAAGGGCTCCCCATATTTGTGAGCTACTAGCAAGTCAGCTCGTCGCAATTAATGTCAAGACTTTAAGAGCACAAATCCGACCCCTAAGCCATTTGCCCTAATGACTACCAGATTTGTCATTATGCATATTTAATATTTGTGTTTACTCGCAGGAATCCCAACTTCTAGGGCCCCACTATGTTAATGTTAACATGTTCGAAGCGGCAACGCTGTAAAGTAACAGAGTATCGCACATGTTTGACTTTAAAGTGAAATATTGTCTTTTATTTTTTTTTAAAGAAGTGTTTTTTTTTTTTAATTAAAGGGTTACTGCTATGGTGCTATAAAAATATTTTAGATTACGACAAAGAAATAAAGAGGTAATGTAATAATAAATGAATAATTATAACTAATTAATCAACATAAGAAAGAGAAACTTGTAACTTTGCAACTATTATTGTCCTTTACAATTTAAAATTCATATCTTCCCCTGATTTCACATTAATCTTAAAATCCACAACACTTACCACTTTGATTATGGCTTCGGATCCCTCGCAAATCATCTTAAATTAATTATCCGCCTTAACCTTAGCCTAGGATATATTTTATTTAACAGTTCATTGCCCTGCGGCCTGAGCACGCCAATCAAATTAATGCCAGCCCCTGAAAAATTACTTTCCTCATTTGATTAATAACCTACGGAGCCCCAAAACAATGCCGAGCTATGGGCTTCTCGGCCGAAAGTGCTTATAATAGTCTTGGTCTTGTGGCGGCGGCATATTTTGCGGTTGCTGTGGATGCTGAGAAGCGGGCAGGACTGAAGGCAGGCCCGCACTTTAATTAGGGAAACACAATTAGAAATTCTCATGAAGGCCTTGGCCGGGTTTTACGGTCCAATTCGGGCTTAAATTTCAAATTGAGATTTGAAAATCTGGCCAGGTCCGCCAGGATACCGTGTCTTAAAGGGAACCAGCTCATCATCAGATGGCAGATATGATAAGGTTGCGGCCAGACTGGCTGTCCTTTTGGTTTTGTTTTCCTCTTGGCTCCCAGATTTCCAGGTCCGGGCTCCTGCGGGATTTTCGCTAAAGACACGACACTTTACGTGACTTCCTTAACATAAACAATTTGCTTGTAGGACTAGGGCTTCCCAGAAATTCGCTTGGAAAAAGGATGATGGGAGGGCTGGCGAGTGCCTTTGTTTAGTTTATGCCATGGCCATCAGGACAAAACAACAGCCGACTTCCTGTCCGCTAATGCCGGAGACAACTGAAGAATTCCGCCTTTTCCGGCCGGTGCGGGGGACACGATTGGGACCGTTGACAGCTGACGGCCAAAGGAACAAACGCTTTCCGCCTGCCACTACAAGCTGCTAAACTTTCGGAACACGAGTAGTTTCGTCTTGGCCACTTGACACTGGCTCACACATAAAACGTTTAAAGCATTCAAATAAAACCCAGAATTAATACGCCGTCTGGATGTGAACTTCTTACATGAAGTTCTTGTTCTTTGTGGCACTTCCGAGCAGGCAACTTCCGCATAAAGATAACATGGAAAGGACTAAGTGTACGACTATCGTTTGTGCATCCTTGGGCCGTTCTTAACATTTCCTTTTTGGCTGCAATTTCCAGTATGGAGGCAAGCGCCGTTGCCGAATTCTGGCCATAACTGTGGTCAGCAGTGCTGACTAGATGACTCTTTCAGAAAAAGCTACATTGTTATCTATTTTTATTATTTTTTGCATTAAACAATACATTTTTATACTGCTAATGCTGATATTTTTATATTTAATTCAAACATCTAATCAACCAGCTAATACGGCAGCACTGACAACAGTTCCTGCGGCAAGGACTCTCATCCTGCTGCCAATCCCCGAGTCTGCCCTGCAGCCAGTAATGGAGAAGTACATACATAGTGGTTGCTAAACTAACGTCATAATCAAAATGCCCGAACCTTGAACCAGTCACACAATAAAAGTAAATGTCCCAGGACATGGAAGGAATAGGGCGAGGCTACACAAAGCAAAACACACAGCAAAACAATGTCCTGGCTAGTCGGGGCAATTGTTTAACTGTGTGATATGCCGCAGCTTGTGTGCTCATAAAAAGAGCATAAACATTTTTATGACTTTCCCCTTTTTCCCACGATGCATGTGTAGCATTAGATGGCGCTCAAATTGTTGCAAATTAGATGTACTTAAAAACGAGTGGCCTAATGGAATAAATTTAATGAGCTCTTTTTTCCTCATTGGGATATTTATTCCCTTCTTATAAAAGCAGAACTGCGAAATAGCTGGCGGGCAGTTCAACAAGTACTACATTAAAAATATTTATCTTTCCGGTTTTTTTTTTGGGTTATTTCTTTGGGCCCTTAGGCAGTTGACTTTCATAAACTTTTCTGGCATGGACTTAAAGAGAACTTGGCTTAAATGGAAGAATATTCTGAGCAAACATTTAGATAAAAATTTAAGCTTTCGGACTAAGCGGTATTTAATAAAGTTGAGTCTTCCTGCCACATTTGTACGTGCCTCTGTATAAATCACATTTTTTCCTTGTGCTATTCAGCATTTCATTTACTTTGCGGGTAATAAATCATCTTTTTTTGCCATTTTCGATTTGTCTTCATATACAAATGGCAAACAAAAGTTTCCGAATGAGAAATAAGGAAGAGATTTCCCGAAAAAATGTTTATCCATTAGATAAGCAATGACTAAGGCCGACCGAGTGACTAAGAAATTTGGCCTAACCTTGTTAATTCAATATAGTAGAGCGATGTACATCATTGTGTATCTACCGAATTATGTGGAACAAATAAAAAGTCTCCTAGACATATTAGACTAAGTCAAAACAACCTTAATTCTGTGAACATAGTTTGTACAATCTGCGTATCTACCCCTCTTAAGGCCATTCACGAGATATCCTTGCAAGTACTGGGTAATCCTTTGATATGCTGAGGTGGGGCTTATTCTAGATATGGACAGGCTCCCTGGAGCCCGGCAATCAAGCGCATATGAGTAAAGTCTTATGTTCCGATTTATAATCACCAAATTACAGAGAACTGTTGGTTTAATATTCAAGATAGCCAAGAAGAGGTCTTGGCGTACACTGAGAGAATCTGCGTGGGTGCATTTGCTGGTGGATTGGTTTAATTTGTTTTTGTTTGTGATTTATATGGTGTAAAATTTGAAACTTCTTTGCAGTAAAACTATTTTATTAAGCGCCAAATACCTTGCCTCATTTGTTGCAATGCCTCCGATTCCGTTTATTATGCATGAAGCTGTCTGTTTCGGGGATATTTAAAGGCCATCAAAAAGAGGAGCAAGGCGTCGGGATGTGGCAACTTAAAATGCCGGCTACGTAAGTAAAGTCGGGCATATCTCATGACCGCCAACCACTCAAAGTTGCAAGAGCACGGAGCAAAGTGGAGCAAAAAGGGGGCACATAAAGACAAATTGCATAAAGGATAAGGGCAGTGGTAGTAGTGGAGGCGAAGAAAGGGGCGCCAAGGAGAAGGAGAAAACTGCAGCAAAGGACGACTGTCTCTCTACACGAGTATGATTGGCACAATGTGTGAGTGTATTTGAACGACTGTGTGCGCGTGAGTGCAAGAGTGTGGGTCCGCGGGCTGGTATCTGTGTGAATTGGCAGGAGAAGCGGGAAAAACGCTGAAAACCAACGAGCGCCAAGATTTAGCGGCCACCCATTTTACAATTGGGGAGTCGTCAGTCAGCCAGGCTCAGAGGTCTCTCCTTTCATGTCCTGCTCAGTGCTGCTGCATTTTCAATTTGCGAAAAAATGGCTAAATTGAATGAAAGGTAAACGGAAACTGACCAACTAAAAGGAAACGAATTACAAAAAAAATAAATTCGAGTTTGATTACCCAAAATTTATTTTTATCATTTAAATCACAGAATTTATATATGTATCTTTCAAGTTTTAAAGCCACAGAGACAATTATTCTTATGCGACCATTTCTCAAATAAAGATTTGATTGTTATTGACTTAATCACTGTTAATTATTATCGTTACATCGATCATCACCCCGAACCCCCGTTCAGAATATATCGATTAAGACCTTCTGCACGAGCACATTAAAAAAAAGCAGGAAAACTTTGCAGCGCTTTGGAATAACATCTAGAATTAATATCCTAAATCTTATTAATAAATTTGGTAAAATAGTCCATAAAATCAGCTAGAACTCAAGTTCGGCTGGATAACTTTGCAGCTGAGCCTGTCAGCACTGATCCTGGAGTTACACCATTCATTACGAAATCAGCAGCGTAATTGACATTTGATTAACGCATAGCTCATCCCCCCGCTCGGCTCTCAGATGAAGACAAAAGCGCAAAGAGCAACGTTAATCACAACGGCCATCCAAGCCGAATCGGATAAATTGAAAGCCAAACTGAACGTGAACATGAACACAAAATCTTTTTGGGCGCGATTGCTGGCACAATGGCCGCAAAATTCAGCGGCGATTCCTTTCGCATCACGCCCATGTCCTGACCAAAGTCAAAATTTTAATGAGTTTAATGGCCCTGCGGCGTAATGATATGAAGCTCACTAAATGGCATTTTAATGGCCGCAAATGTTTTTTAATTACATCAATGTCAGGGTGAGGCGTTTTATTGCATTACATTCAATACAAATTTGTATGGTAAGTTAATGAGATACAAATTTAAGCAATAACGAGCTAAAGTAAAAATACCGAAGGCATCCTAAAGATTGATTGAAGCTTATGCAGATATTCGAGCCAAACATTAAAACTATTAAAGAATTAAGCACACCACGGTATTAATTTTCAGGCAGAAGCGGGTCCATTTTGGCGGCTATTGTTGAACCTTCGTGCAAGAACTCAGTGGGGCTTTTTGGATTTGTCACTTTTGGCGCTTGCATATGGAAACATTTTCACTTTAACTTTGTTGATCTTGCGGAAAAACACGACCGAAAAAAAGCCAAAACAAATGGTAACTATTATTTATAGTTCAACAAAATGTCGGGTGGTGCGGTTGTCTTTTTGGCCAGTTTGCTTATCTGCAGTCGGTCGGTTGTGGGTGTAATAACAAACAACAACAGCAGGAAGCTGTTTTTTTCCTTCTGTCCGAGGCGTGTTGCCTGCGACTACCACTGGGTCAGAGCGTGGACCTGCTTGGCCATTCAGCCAAAAAATGGGAGCAATTTTTCAAAACCGGAAGCGTTTGCTTACTGGCCTCGTCCAGAAACGAACCGGAAGAGCCACCGCCAACGCCAACCCATCCATAGCCATTCCTTCCTAGGCTTTTGAATCCCTCCGAACGTATCTGTATCTGCTACGATGTCGAATTTCAATGCGGTTTGCCCCAAAATGCGGTAACTCGGCGTCTTTGCTGCGTTGTCCTGGCCGGTTTGCCGTTCTGGTGTTCTGGCGTTTGGGTGCCCCAGTTGCATTAAAGGTCGATATTTAATTAAAAGTTGCAATTAGTAAATGGCTTTTTTCTTCTCACATCTGACAAAAACTTTTGATATATAGCTTTGTATGGTAGCTGCCTGCCATAAATCAGGGCCATTAAAACATTATGCCTGCGGAGCTGGTAGCTTGTGCATCGAATTTCACTAAATAAAAAGTTAATTAGGGTTTCTATGCTATGAGCACCAATGTTATTTTCCTATCTACATTCATCATCCGTAAACCACAAGAGTACATTAAAAAACGCATGATTGATTTTTAATTATTCTACGGTCATATCCCTGTAATTTTTTGGCTGCTAAGCTGTGTAACAAAAAAAAAAGGAGTAGGTATTAATGTAGAGAGGACACATTTCTGCAACTCATAAATCATAAAACAAATAATATTGTTGAGAAACGGAATCTATTCCGGCGACGTTGCCAATATTCAAGGTGACTAATATCAAAGATTATAAAGTACATATGTACATAGATGGGACATCAGGGCCCAAAACGGTCAACTTTTTTCGTCAAGCTTGTTGGTGAGGGGGGAACGCACATACATACGATTCTATTTTTAGAACTCGTTACTTGTATGCGTAAAAAAAAAGGGTGCGCCTTTGTATGTATGTGTGACTGCTCGCAAGACGGCGTAAAAATTTTTTGGCTTCCAATTTTCATTTTCAATTTCTTGTTTCTGTTTTCATTGGGCCGATGTGGTAGTCAGTAGAACAAATGGTATTTTTCGTCGCTGCAGTTTAAGACGGGGTGGTAGCGTAATGCATAGAGTAATTACTTTATGTACAATATTTTTGTGTTCAAATCCTAGTAAGGACTTCTAACTTTTTCTTTCTTTAATAATTGTTTTTTTTATTTTTCTTTAATTGTAGTTTTAATGGAAATTTAATAGTATGTCCGGCTAATAAAATTTCAAGGGAGTCCCTCCGGAATTTTGTCATCCGACACGTCCGTCACTTATTTTTACAAAAATTGTATTAGAATACAATTAAAAATAATAATAATAAAGGAAATATGAAAAGGAAAAAAATATATTATTAAGAAAATTAAAGTAAAATGAATAATAAAAAAAATAAACGAACATATAAAAATAATCATAAAACTGAAACTTTATAAAAATTTAAACTACCGCCCAGTAACAAAATCGAACCCAGGACCCGAAGGATAAGGATCGCGCGCTTTCCATCTAGGCTACCCTCGAAGTTGATCCAACGGTAGTTAAAGTTGGTATTAAAGAAAACGCAAGGATCCATAGTAAAATCCGAGCTGAAGAGTGAAGATAGTGGAAGATATTTCTTATCTTTTTGCTCTCACACTGGTTCGATTGCAACGTTTCAAACTTTCATCGTTCCAAAAATGTTACTTTCTAAAAATAGAATTAGCTCTCTCTCTCTCATCTGCCAGCCGTTTGTCGTGGAACCCGCTCTCAAATATTTTCATTTTGCAGCGGGTTCCACGACTCGGCCTGCCTATATGCCGTAGAACCCGCACTTATAAGGATTTTTACAGCGGGTTCCACTACGAACTGAGGCGATTTTAAGGTGATTTTAGGGTGATTTTAAAATTTTGTATTTTTCTTGATTGGATTATAAATTTTGACAAACAGTTTAAAACAATAAAAATATAATATAAATAGATTTAAAATAAAAAAAAAATTGGCTTCCCGTGCCTGATTTGAACTCATTTTACTCTGCACATCAGCCAAGCACTCTACCACTAGGCTATCCCTCAATCGTTGTCGCGCGAAAAATTTCTCAAACTTAACTAGTCGCGCAATGGAACCCGCTCGTTCCAGCGGGTTCCAGCGCTGGAACCCGCCATAGAAAATTTTTCTTTGTATGAGATGTCCCATCTATGTACTTTATAATCTTTGCTAATATTCATGTTGCTGAAAAGCTGTGCAACATGCATCTACTTAACATATGTATACCAAGTTACCATGGCAACGCAGATCGACGCGTCGTCATTTCTTATGTATTAGTTTTTCTTTCTTTCTTTTCTTTATACGCATTATGGCGCTGCGTCGCATTTAGTTTTTAAGTCAGTTATTCTTTAGCCGTGAATCCGTAAACACGCAGCATACATACAGTCCACTTCAATAAACTATTTTGGGAAATCAACAACGCATTGCATTTCTCATCAAATATCTACAGAATTCATGAGTAAAGGTGCGATGCTTATTGGTGAACTTAGTTGAATACATGTATCAGCAGAAAAATTTCCTCTAATTCTGTAAGATGATCTTTACATTTTACAAATCACTGTGATTAACAAGATAAACATGTTTGAAATGTTTAAATATTTTTATTCCAGATGGAAGACTTCCTCTGTCTTAAATTGAAACACAAACGTATATGCAGGCGTTTCAATATGCGATGATGGTCTTTGTAATTTCCGTGACTTGTTAACTCAACGAATATAATGTAACTTTCCGAATAACTATTTGCCTAGGAAAGGCAGTCAAGTTCGCATGTCACTTGCCATTGGAAAGTCAAGTGCAACGTGTGCAAACATTTTTCTCCCAGAAAATATGCTTTGCAAACGGAAACGGAAGCTAACAAGTGGAAAAAATAAAACAAAAGCAGTCGAAAAGAGGAAACATTCGCATATATATCGCCGAATTGTTGCTTCTGCGACAGACAGATTGATTGTTCATATTTGTTGCCAGACAACCTACAACAGACAACAGAGAATTTGTTTCCACTCAACTCAATGATAGCGGAAATGCAGATTATTATATTTGGAATATGGAAGAAAGCAATTTATTTGGCAGAATGAGGAACTAAAATCCAACAAAAATTTAATATCGTACAAGGAACTCCGTCATTTAGTCTATTGGTCGGATTTTGACAAAATTCAACAGTTTTTTAGTCCCCGAGCCATTAGTTCGAAGGGTTGGCTCGAACAAAGCCAGTATTGTGTTAAATGTGCATGACTTTCACTTTTGACCCGAAAATGGATCGTACTTTCTGCACCGTAAGAGTTGAGAAAGATTTAAACTGTCATTGGGGTGTGGCCACTGATTAAATTAAAAGAAAACTGCCTAAAGGATCACAGCCACCCACCCAACACTTGACAGCTGTCCGGGGTTACGGGTCAGTCGAACTTTCGGAAAACTTTCTCTCAAGGTAATCAATTTGTGATAAGTCGCCTGGCCCGACTGACCAAGGACTTTTCGACTCAGCACGTTCTCTAGCCAAAATCAGATTTAGAGTCCGGTTCTTAGCTGGCTGAGAATAAAAATAAAATTGAATTTTTATTTATTTTGGGCCAAAGGGGAGCGAACACCCAGTCCCCCTTTCCCATCAAGGTAAGCGCTTATAAAATATTTAGTGACAAGCTCAGCACAAACATAAAAGTTGCCATGGGCCCCAAAACATTGTGTGTTGTGGGTGGGTGGGCACCGCACTTCATTGTGTATGTCCCTGCAAACACTGGCCGGCGAGTGTGTCAACACAATCAGCATAATAACTGAGGGTCCGCAATAAAAGTGGATTAAATGTAAACATGTGTGAGATTGCCTCGGCCTCGGCCGGCTTCGGCACTTTCTTAAGCCCCCTGAGGAAGGCTGGTCCTTGAGTCCTCGACGAATTGATCCCAACGCCATCGGCATTACCCGTAGCCAGGTCAATGCCTAATGACTTTGGTCACATTCCGAATTAGGCAGGACAAATGGCGTTCAAGCTGGTTTGGGCTGGGATATTTATCCGGGAATGGGCCAACCTTTTGGGCCTGGAGAAATGGCCTGGGTTACACATATCTGTGTGTTGCCAGAAAATTAAATGTGCTTAAAATAAATTATTTAAACCTCAATTTTAGGAAAGGATCACAACATTATGGGCATGCCTGCGATGATTAGGATTCTGGATTAGATTTTGCCATAGGGCAAAGCTAAATTAGTTATGATGGTAAAATATGTATGTATATAAAGTGTCTGCATAAGCATTAGTACTGGTATTTTGCCCTTCATAACTAATCAAATAATGAGTATAATTTATTAAACACGATAAAAACTACTAAATATTTTTGTTTTTTTCCAGGTTTTATTTACTTCGCCCTAAAAATTTTTTTTTTTTTTGTAAATGTACCGATAGTTTTTGATTAAATTCTGATTAGATAGATTACATTTTTATTTGAGTTTATTAAAAAACTAGGCAGAAAAAACCGGCAGAAAACCGGAGATCCTTAAGAGAAGAAGTATTCCATAAAAATATTTCTCAGCCCTTCGAGGGTCTACAGGGTCATGTCTAATCGATAAAGGAACCGCAATTAAGTTTGCGTGAGCACCAATATTTATTGGCCATCGTTTGAGGCTAAGCCCCACCATTTTGGGATCCGGGATGCCTTTCGATGATTAAATTTTCGCTGTAATGTGCCACCGCGCCCCAAGGTGAATTCCCCTTAATTTAATTAACACGCCTTTGTTTTTTCTCGCTATTCGTTAGCTGGCTTTGCCCAAAAAGAAGTGAACAGCCAAAAACACAAAGGCAAACCAAACAAAAGCTGCTGGGGAAACCGAATCCTTGGGTAGGGGGAAAATGGCGGTGAAGTCGAGACAATAAAACGCTTTTTTATGGTTCTTTTAAATGCTTCGCTCGAAGACATTAAAAAGTCTTCAAGTTGGTGAAAAGTTTGCCGTTTCCTAGTGGTGTTCATTGTGTTTTTTTTTCCTTCATCGACGCAAAGAAGTCGCCAGCGTGCCTTGAACTCGTCATGAATAATCGTAATTATGGATTCGGACTCTGCTTTAGCCACAATAATGCGGCCAGTGCAGTGAACTCGTATTTATATATCCGTCACGGCAAAAAAAATACTTCAAATCAGTTTTAGCCACTCAATTGCCCACACCATGAATTCTGAACTATTTAAGATCCTCATCATTGGCTCCATTTTTCGGCGCTCCCTGGCCTTTGGTTCATCTGGCCCTCTTGGTCTACGTGGCACTCGGCAGTGACAGCCGCCTGAGAAAAGCCCTGGAGAAATTGCACAGAAAGTTTTCCGTTTCCCTTGCCCTCACTTATTCATATATACATTTTAAGAGTTTACAAAGCCCAGCTACTGTCTACTGGCTCCTGTCTACTTGCCTTCTTCATTCTTTAGGCGCGAAATGCGTGTCAGAGCTGTCAGCGGACTTTTCGCCAGCGGGCTGGGAAACTTGGTCTTTAAGTCTAAATTTAACCTTAAATGTTGAGTAAAATACGACCTCGTCCGCGGGACATTACATTTTCATGGCCTCTAATTGTTTCTTGCCCAAAGTTGTGAATGCCGGTAAATCACATCAGTCACTAACTTTATGGCACTTTTTTGACATGCCAAGGTGGACCACAAAAATACACAAATTACTAGTTCATTATATTCAATGATAAAGGTATAAAATTTTCAAAAACATGATGAAATTTGTCAGCATTTCTATAAAAATATTAGTCCTTTTAAAATTCCCTCTTATTTAGCCAACTACAATTCCAAAAGCAATTCACAAGAGTCGCATGGCAAAGAGATACTATATCAAAATTGTTTTCATTATTTATTTTATTTTTTTTGGGCTCTGTTTTTGGTCCAAATCCCCGAGGTTCCAACATTGGGAGTCTCAGTCAGTATTGCAATTGTTTCTCTATTTTGTCTGTGTTTCCGTTCTTTGGCTTCTAACTTGTGTTTTTTAGGATGCCGGATTTATTTATTTTTTACTCATAAGTCCTTCAGCATGAAGATGCAATTTCCTTGAACTCTGAGCTCTGCTGGAAATATAAATAATTAGCTTCCCAAATTTGCATGTAATTTTGCGCAGAAGATGCCAAAAAAATATTATCATAGCTGAGAAATATTTCCAGGACTCGAGCGATTGTGCAAATTGTCCCGCACTGCCACTAACCACAGGAAATGTATGCAAAAGTAATTTACAAGACAATTTCGACTTGAAACTTTCGGCTATGGCCATGAACCGAAACAGAATAAACTTAACACCTAATTGCACATTAATAGCAAAGGCAAACTGGCTTAAATTGTATCTTCAATTCAGCAGCGAAATTGCGACCACAAAATGGGAGTGTGTATCCCCATAGATTTACTTGAATTTCCAAGAAATTATTATCCTGATGCTGTCCCAGTCAATGACGAGGGTGGCTGCAATAATTCGGCACAATTTTAATTAAAACCGAATGAACATCTCTGCGCCCAGCCTTCAGATGCCACTCGAATAGCCCCCTCCACCCTTCGGCTTCGGAATCCTGATGGCATACTGGGCTGGGAGTTTAGAGAGTTGTGGCCGTTAGTCCGGAAGCGTAAATTTTCGAGACAAACGCAAATGCAATTTTGTGGCCAACACGACGTGCATTTGGCCATCACTGCCGCCCGTGATCCCGATGTCGTTGCCGTTGATGTTTGTTTATGGCCAACGCCTTTCATTAGTGGCCAACTTGATGGCTGGCTGGCAGGAATTGGTTCCGGTATTATGTCATTTCAAGTCCGCGGCCTGACAGCGCGGAAATATAATTCAATAATAGCAGTTTGACGCTGAAAAGCTGACTGCCTTTATCATTATTTTTGAGCTTTTAATGAACTTTCATAATAAGCTTTTAAAAATGACTTCCTTTTGGGAAGCAAAATGATGGCCAAAAGGCCATTCAATACACCTAAATTCACAACCTATGCGCGAAATATTAAAAACATTTAAGACTGAATCACTTCTATTATTAGCATGTGCTTTAATTTTACGTACAATTTGGCGATACTTTGCAATAAATTCGTTAAATCCACCGTTTCAATGAATTCTTTCAATACAACACAGACAAAACCAAAATAATCTAAGAATCTAAGTTTTACACATTGATCGGGGATGTTTCTTAATTTAATTCTGAATAATAATCAGGATTTTAAGTTTTAAAAAAACGTCGAAAAACAATCAAAAACAATACTGGTATTGCGCGTTGAGTATTTTCAGGGGGAATGTTAAGCTTTATCCTTGCAGCTATTGCTATTCATTTTCTATGGCTCTTTTTTAATTGATTTCGATTGTTGCTTGTCCGTGTCGAGCATGGCATCGCAAACTCTCATTTCCCTGAAACGAGCATTGTTTCTGTTTCAATTTTTTCCTGCATCGCCCGGCGGGCAAAAACTCATAACTGTCATTGTTATTGCTTTCGACGAGGTCGCCATTGTGCGCCAATACTTTGGCTTAAATGAGGCGTAGGCCGTCCCGCCTGATGAACTCCACACAAATATATACCGTGAAAAAGCAATGGGACAAAAAAGTGGAAAACTTCCTCTTGCGCCTCTGGTGACTATCTGCCGTTTGCCGGGAAGCCCATTTTTCAGTCTGTGTGGAGTCGTTGAATGAAACTGTTTTGCAGCAGAATGCAATTTAGCGTGAAATAATAGTTTTTCCTCGCTTTTTTCTATGCAATACTTTGTGACTGAATGGTGGTGCCGTAGAATATTTATGACCAGATAATTGCGGCTTCAGCTTGTTTTTTTCTCTCTCAAAGGGTATAGCAATTTTTTGGGAAATAAAGGGCAACAAGGAAATTTAAGTAAAGATACTTCGATAATCTCAAAGATGTAAAAGCTATGATTACCCTTTATAACATAATAATAAGTACCATATTTGGTGTTGTATCTACAGTCGATAAATTGCGCCTCAAATTACCACCCAATCCAAAAAAAGCGTCTGAGGAAATTACAAAGGATGAGTCGAGGGTAAGCCATCCACTCACGGAATCCATCACAATGAAATCAGCCTAAGTAAAGAAAAGTGTTTTTGCTTCGCAGTCCTTCCCAGAAAAAATAAAAAGCAAAGAGGCCGAAGCGCACACACAGAAAACACTTACCGAAATTGGCCTGACTAATAACATTATTGAGTAGAGCCGGAAAGGAACAAATAGAGGTCCAAGATGTGGAATCGGTCTCCACAGCCACAGGAGGTATTAGAAACCAATTTACTTGCATGGTCCTAGAAAAGAGAAAAAATATAATCAAAATCAATTGTATTGCCTCTGCGGAGCAGGCAGAAACCATTGAACGCAAAAGTTTGGGGCCTAGCAACGTTTCGATTCGTTTCCTTATCGCCGGCTTTAATACGATTTTAATTAGAAATGAAAACTTTGTTTGCCCTCCGTCTGTCCGAAAATCAGTGTTTAATTGGAGCACTTTTAACGCTTGACTTGCCGGCAAACGAACCCGGTCTCAAAGGTTGGCAGGGAGACCTCGGGCTTGTTCAGCCATGCCCCAAAGGTCCTCAATGTCAGCCAAATTAAAGTGCATTCAAATAGCCGAGAGGCCGGGCATAAACGGCTTTAAATACTCGGATCAGGAGTCGACTTTCAGGGGCCAGGAGTCCCCGGGCCTGTCAGTGCCAATGATGACGAGGGTTTAACCCCTTATCGACATTAAATTATAAAGCCCTTGCCGTGGGCAGCAAAAAACGGGAATAAATTGGTGTAAATATCAAACAATGACAGCAAACACATGTAATTTATTTATTTATATATTGCGTACACCCTTTCATATTTATTTATTTTACATTTTGCAATTTTAAAATGGCCAGCAGTGCAATTTCGTCGCTGCCTCTTTATGATTGCCAGACGCCAGAGACATGTGCGGTTTATGAATGTCATCCGAGGATCCTTCAGCCCACACACATCCCAACGGATATAAATGCAGTCTATATGCTCGACATACCACAGTCCTTTCCGCAGTCAAAGACAACAAACAAGGACAAAGTGCTTTTTTATGCAATTTTTCACTTGAAGCTCGTTCTTTCCAATTCACTGTCCTTTTTTCCTTGTATCCATTTGAAGTTTAATTTAAAAGTTTTTTTCAACAGGAATATAGATAAATCTTTTCGGTTTTTGCTCCCCAACTGACGGGCTTAAATCAATATTTGCCGTGCTATTCAGAGAATCTGTTAATTAACCAGCCGTTGTTGTGGCTCAATATATTATGACTTGTGTGATTGCATAAGCCCTTGGCGTGCATTATGCAAATGCCATTACAAGCCATTATGCCGTCATTCATAATCAATATCAGCCCCAGGAAGGCGCGTTAAAACGTAATGAAGGGGCTCTCTTCCTAATGACTAGGTATTGCGAAGCACCTGACCCTTGAGCTTCCATAATTAGCTGTCTAATTATGCTGCTTATGTGGAATCCAGGACATAGCTTATCCGTACATGATTTTTGCTCTCGAAGGGCACATTGTCCTTTAAGCCAGAGCATTAACTGCTCCATTTAACCGCTCAAATGCTTCACAAAAAATCTGTCACTCCGCAACTTTATGATTGATGTTGGCAGAGAAATAGATGTTTTGTGACTGATCACATCCGCCTGACTTGCCGACCTTTCAGTCCTTCCTCTCGAATCAAAGCGAAAACACTCGAGTGAGAGCCAAATTTAATGGGCCTATTAAAGCTTTCAATATTAGACTTGCGCCATGAAGCATCGACTGTAATTACGAGCAGACACTTAATTATAAATCCATTCATACCCAATAGTGTCAATATAATTTACAGCTTTGCTATGGCCGATGCATAAATAATTTCATTAATGATTCGGCATTAATAATGTGGGATTTAAATCGAGTCAGTCAGGGCTTTGAATTCACAAAAATTAAATTCATCAGTAATTGCATTTATCAAACGCTCTTGGTTTGCTGTTGGCATAATTTATGAATCATAATATTCTAGTACTATTGAATATTTTTTTTGTATCTGTTTGAAGGGTAATGGGCCTCTTCGAATTTCTTAAGAATTGTTTTACATCCATTACCTAATTGCATTTGAATAGCTAAGTCCTGGGACCTGGGGAATGCAATCAATGATCCTTATTACGTCCAAGAGACACCTTTCACACTTATCCCAATGCAGTTTGCAATTGCAAATTGCCTGTTCGTATAAATTATTTATAAAATTAACGCTGCCTATTTAAAATGCAATTTAATTCCTCGCAAGGACAATGACAGAGTCCGGCACACGCACATCCGGACGTGGCGTTACAAAAAGAGTGTAAAAAGGACTCAAAGAACAGGACCAAATTATACGGCAGCCAGGGTCCGGCCAGAGTCCTGCCCGTGGCCGCTTACGGTGAACATTGAACAACGAGAGTCGCATTGCAATTGAATTAATTAATTTTTAAATGCTTCCCTCGGTTTGCACACCCTGTCTGTCTCTTACATGCAAATTTATTGGTTTTTTGCCCGACTGAGTGTGCCCCACAAATTGAATAAAAATACAACATAAAGGCAAAAGGATAAGGAAAAGAAATTGCCATTTCCCGGCCCAAATGCACTTCGCTTACAAGCTCACTCTGCTCTGCTGGAATTTATCCAATTCAATTTTCGTCATCCTGTAAATTCAGGACATTCTGCATTGTTTCCTCAAATTTAGTCAATTGGCCTGAAGGCCAAACAAATAAACCGAAAATTAGTTTATTCGGAGATCAAATTAGGTCCATACATTGTAAAGGATCTCGGTGCATGCCTGAAATTCCAAGCTCAGAAATTATGTGCGGCATCCGTCCATCTGGGTCTGGCTCTTGCCATTTTACCAATCTCTTGGCCTTTGACTTATTTATGACAACAGCTTAACCTGAATCTGAGCTAAAGAGCAGTCTGGATGGCAAAATGTGTCAATAGTGATTCTAATATTGGAGATCTGCGCTTTAAGACCCAGCCAGGAATGCTTCGAGTCTGGTCCCTGAAAAATTACCATTTATAATACTCTGTCACAATTCCAAAAGCCGTCACGAAATAAATTGAATTCAAAAAGAGACGAAACTGAACTCAAATTGCGCTTACCATCAAAACGCAAAACAAACTTGACCAACAAGAATTAATTAAATAAATTCCGTCTACCGACGAACAAGAGCTTCATTTCCAGGACTGCCAGAGCTTCGAGCCGGTGTCAAAAGCTGCACTGCAAGTGCAGTCCGGATAAACGAAGCTAATTAGCAAAAATGTAAAACTTTTACGTAAACCAAACTTTGGGCCACGTTCCATTGCAAACTCCAAACTATTAGACAAAAATTGCCTCCCCCAGACAGCGCTCCTTTCATAATCATAATCACAGTCGACGTCGCGCCAGCACTTGTTAGCTTCTCTTGGCAACTTATCGCCCTGGCAGCCAGATTATCTAAACGACGTTAATAAAAGTGCCTAATAAAGCTCTCAGGACATGACCTAAACACGCATGGCTTCGAACAGGAGATGCCGCGGTGACATAATGCGGAATAAAGCTTCTCAGACGCCAATATTTTCCCGGTACGGCCAACTTTTTAGCTTGCCATTCGAAACATGCAATTTGGATTTTTAGCCGCGCTAATTATTGCCAAAACTTGGGCCAATACCTGCCAAGGAGTTGCATTTGGCCAACCTGCATTAACTTTTTTGTCTTTGCTCTCCTCGGCAAACTTTTTCCGTCAAACTTTCCCGCACCTTGTGACGCGCAAGGCTGCTGCGACAGCCCAAGGATCCGGGGACGAGACCTGGACTCTAACTCCGACTCAGACCCAGGCAAAAAGGACATTTTCACATGACTAAGGCCGTCAGGATGCAGCAGCTGTGCTAGTTTCTGTTGCGAAGGGCAAAAACTTTTGAACACCGTTTTATGTCTTGGCAAGTAGTGCTGCCACAATGGCTGGAAAAGGCCAATAAAATCCTAAGTCTTTTCAGGTTCAAGCCCATTGGAATTACGCTTGAAAATAATCAAACCTAAATATTTAAATTATATCCCTAATTATAGAGTGCGAGCACTGAGAGCCCAGCTCAGGGGCCATCAGAAAACTGTATCCCTGCCAGCTGCCGTTCTCTTACATTTTTGTGGCAGCTTCTTGGGCTGACAAATTTTCAAGGCAGTTGTAAAATTATGCTAATTTACAGCACAGCAGCGGCAAAAAACGTTTGAATTTTATAACAACAAAATAATAAAAATTTCATGGCAGCATTACGATTCAATTACACTCACCTTGCCAGCTCCCATAAAAAGCGGGAATGGGAATGCAGCTTCTGGCGTCACAGTTTATTTTTTTTTGTTTTTGTGTCTCCACCTCTTCGAAAGAGAAGGAAGTAAGTCCTCTTATGGACTCGGTTTCCAGTTTTTAGCGACCAAGATGCGAGACGTGACGTTGGCACTTGACAGTGCGTCCGGTCAGTCTAAGGCCAACCGCCTTGAGTGCATCTAATCCTTAAAGCTGTCAATACTCTTCGGGACTTTGGGGCTGAAAACTTTTGTTTCCATGTTGTCGCCCAAATTTCTAGTTTAAATCTGTGTTTCTCCATTTTCTTGGCTTATACTGAGAGGGTCATTTTCTTGGTCCTTCGTTGTAATTTCCATTGCATAAACAGAAAGTTGCACAACAAAAAGTCCATTGCTTCTTTCACATTGACGCTTTGAAATTTTTTGACCAATTCATGCTCCACCCTCCTCCTTCTGACGAGGAAAATTTTGCTTGTTGCAGAAGCTTTTTGCATTTTCATTAATTTATTGGGAGAACTCATCGCCTGCCAGCAGCCTTCGCTCGTCCTTCGAATCTGGCGTCCAACACCCGAGGTTCGGCAGGCAATACAATCAGGCGATTGCCCGACGCCAAGGAAATGTGTTTCCTTCTAGCCATTAGCATTAATATTTCAATGCCTTCGGGCATGTCCTTTCCTCGCTACCGCTGCCTTCCTCCCTGCCATCTCGCCGGGAAAAACCATTTTTGAGCTATGCCAGGCGCTTCGGGAGCGTAACAAGCTAAACTTCTGTACTTGTCAGCTGCTGCCAGATTTACGTGTTATTGTGCCAACAGCAGCCGAGGTATACAAATTTTTTCGAAATAACACTACAGAATAACGATCATTTTTACGAAATGCTCTGAATTATCTTCTACTAAATATAAGCTTTAATTAAATTAAAAGACAACTTTAAAGTTTAAATAAGTATTATTGAAGCTTGAGATTCCAACAATGGCCTGAATAATTGTGGCTTTTCTTACTCCAAGGTGAGTCAAATGTTTCACAATGTCATCTCCATGAGCATAATTCACTTTAGTTTTTGTATTTATTTTTAAAAGTAAAATGTCTCGAAAAGCAGTTCTTTCTTTCAGTGTACAGAAGCGTCCTTCCTTATCGCCCGTACTTATTTACAAAAAAGTTTTGTTGGCTCTTTTTTTTTAGCCAGGCCCCCCTTGGCCAAAACTGGGTGGGGCTGGGAGGACTCTGGGCTGGGTTATAAATTTACATGCATAGTTATAGTTCGTTCCCTGCCCCGAGGCAACCGGCAGTGGCACAGCTGATGAGAATTGCTGAGCTGCCTGTAAGGCTTCAAATGCAACTTACTCGATGTAGGGTGTACGTTTGTATGTCTTTACGGGCCGAGTATATATGAGCCAAGTAGGTACTGTATACAGGCATAGTTGTTCTTGCCTGTTGCCTCCGAGTATGTATAAAAGTTTTGCTGAATTTATTATTAGTGCTGTAGTGGCTGCTGCATAAATTATTGTTATTAATTTATAAAGCTGTTGCCAGGTCCTCTTTACAAAAGTACAATTGAAATATGTTGGCACAGTCGCTGTTTTTGACTTTTTGCGCACTTCCTTAAACCACATTCTCCTCCAGCCGGACTTCGGGCTAAGCTCCTTCTGACAAGCGTTTGTCATCTGGTCTGGAAAACGATTTCGTTGAGTTAACATTCGCTTCCGCTTGTGCTGCGTCACTTAATTGACATTTCATCTCCATTAGTCCAACAAGACACGCTTCACGCTGAATAGGTTTGCTTTGTCCACACAAGGCTTATACGTAATATCACGTTGGCGATAAGAGATACATTTTTGGAAGGAATAGATAAAATTTTTTTTATAAGGTAAAGCTTAAGCTCTTTAATACTAATTTCTTCTCATTAAGTTAGCAATCATTTATGTTTGTAAAACTGGCCCACATGGCGCATACGCAATATCTGGATCTAGGATCTAGATAGTCAGCACCTCAAGAATTTTCTTTTAAAGGATTATTCGAGTGGCAAGCGATAAGCCCCGAGCGGGGTGCAATCTTGGTGGGCTGGTTCTGCGTGTTTGCAGATTTTAATCTAAAGTGCGAACTCATTTTCTATTTTACACATGACTGCAGTAAGCACATGGAAGGCACACACTCAGCCGTGTAAGTGCATCTAGACTTGTAAATGCAACGGAAACATTAAAAGTGTTGTAGCAACAAGTGATGGACCTGAGCGGGTGGGGGTGCGTGACATTAACTCTGTCAGGGATGTCCTGGGCCCAGAAGACAACTTTCTATAGAAAATCGCTTCCGTAATTTACATAAATTTCCAAGAGCGGACTAGCTCTTCCAATCAATTAAAAATTAATTACTTTGCTGCCGGCCGCCGCAAAGTGTTCTCATTTCCGGTGGAGACATCACCCTTTTTATGTTGCAAGCTAGAGAGTTGGCAACATTTTTAATTTCAATTGCAAAAGCCATCAGCTATAAGCCCAGCCCTTTTACTTTTTGTTCAATATCAATTTCCTGAGATTTTCTTGCCAATAAATCAAAGGCGTTTACTTAGGCAGAGCAGATGATTTGCCGAGGAAATTGCAAAAATAAAATAGTTTTTCATAATTTAGTTTTCTGCATGCAAACAAAATGTATATTTGTACTGTTATGGCAAATGAAATGAAAATAAATACTTTAGTGCGCAAATATTTGCTTCTTTTCCGAGAACCACTATGCACGTAATAGGTACGGTACAAAATACAAATATTAAAGTACAAATAAATGAGTAAATTAATTAGCGGTGTCCATAAAAACAAAAAAAGTAAAAGCGGGGCAAATGAAAAATTGAAGTGTTCTACTGCCGAGTCGGAGAATGGAGCAGTCCTCGAGAAGCCCGTTAAAAAACGAGACGCCACAAGCAGCACTGAGTAATATGAAATTCCCTCACAATGTTGCAACAACGGTCCACAACACTCTGAGGCACACTGGGCAAATAATAATTTGCATGTTAAGCCGCGCCGAAAATAAAGCGCCGAAGAATTTGCACTTTTCAGTTCGCATAAAATAGTCATAAACGGAATTCGCTGAGCCCCCAGCCCTCCGAGTGAAAATTGTGGAAAACGGGGCAGGCTACAAAGTAGCGCATCGGTAATTTCATTTTCTATTTACATACAGACGTGCACAGACATGCAAAGACATGCACTGCGTGAAAACATACAGATACAGATGCGGAGGCCGAGGCCGACGCCGAGGCACACGCAGGCTCGAATTAAAAATGCATTAAAGTCAAATTGCAGTGCAGTCGACCCACATATGTATGTACTTATTCATATGAGGGCAGTGCGTTACGGCACTTTAAGTCTAGTCTGCGCCTAAAAAGACTTCAAAGTGGAATACTTTGAGAAGATATACCATTCTAAAGCAACAGATAGTAATACTTTTTATGACCCAATGTGCAGGGGCTGGCAGCTTATGTCAATTAGAGGCACTGTAAATTATAAAACTGGAATCTGTATATCTGGTGAATTAAGACAGGCATTAAAATAATTCAAATTCTTTGAAATAAAATAATTCTTTGTTCGGTATATTTTTTAAGATTTATTGTGAAGTTTTTATAATATTTATGGTAAGAAAAAATGTAGCTTTATATAGCGCCGTAGCTTATTTAAACATTACAAATATGTATAAATCTCCAACAAAAATGTAACGCACTGTATACTCCCTTGCAAATTGTCATTAAGTTTGTCAGAAAAATAAAGTTGTTGCGCATCTCCAGGAAAACCTCCAGGAATACATACTTTTTTACTTACTTTCAGATATATTATATAAGAGTGTGTCTTGCAGCCCATGTCTTGAGAAGTAATTCGAGGGCTCCTTAATTTTGTCATTAATATTAATTTGAAAGTTTTTCGCTCCTTAAAATCACATGATGAAGACAAATACTACGCAAATGATAGGTTTTAGGTATGAGGGTTCAGTAGGCCTTCTTAGGCATAGCCCATCCATTTCCATATCCCAAATAGGGGTATGCACCGATAATAACTCACAAATGCCAAACAAACAGCCAAACACAAATTAATTTCTCCTGTCAGCGGCTAGACAAAGCCTTCAGATGATTAGGCAATGCCAGGCCATGAATTAGCTCTTCCTGCGCCTCCACCGTCCACCCATCCTGCCCCCTGTTGTCCTTGACAATGACAGGATATGGTGAAAATTATCAGCTCATTTGTCAGTCGGAGCCCAGAGGTGGAAAATAAATTACGCGACACTTTAGCCCTGCAAGTTGACGATTCTGTGTTCTCTGTGAGTGGATTGGTGTGAGTGGGAGGGCGGTTGAGTGGATGGGGGATAAATGCCACTAAAGTTGACAAGTGGGCGTGGCGAATTGCCTACGCTCACACAAAGTCACGAACACTGCATAGCAGCAAGACGTGTCGCCGTCGTCGTCTGGTTTGTTTGTTTGTTTATCCCGCGCCGCTTTTGTTTGACAGAAGCCATTTGTCAACTCATTATTAGCCTGTGCCCCGGTCCGCGGAAAGTGTTGCTAATTGAAAACGTGTTTTACGTCCGATCCCCTTTCAAGCTGGATTCTCTGGATAAAAAACCAAACTTTCGGGTCTCCCACCGCCAACCACAGGCAAGTGCATGTCTGCATTGTCACAGCCTGTCAGGTGCACTAATTAAACCGCATTGCGCTCTGTCAGCAGGACAGCCTGCTATTCGTCTGTGTAGGCGATAAAAAATAACGAAATGGAGGGGAGCTTCGGCACAATCAGGGACAATAAATGCTCTAGGATTAAATATAAAAAAGGTGTTACTCATGCAAGCTACACCCTTAAATCGAGCAAGCTTCATTGCCAAAATATAGGTCCCAAAAATCCCGGTTTCGTATTTATTTGAATTTTAACACCATAAGTGAGGTTTTCAAAATTTAAACTATTATAAAGACTTCAAAGAATGGAGAAAATAAGCTTATTTGCTTTCTTCTTAAATAGTATTACTATTTAAAAAGTATTTTAATAATATTTTTGGAGAGGAATCAATATAATTCTTAAGCCTTACCTCTCAGTGAGAGTATGGAAATACAATTATCCGTTAAATGGCTTTTAATGAATTTAATTGAATTTGTTTGAACACCCTGCTCTTATTGTGTGTGGCTTTTAAAAGGCAGCTTATCGAGCGGATTCTGATTTCCTCTTGAGGCTTTGGCCCACAAGAGCGTCATATGCAATCCCATTTAAAATGCATCCCATAACGGGCTGACCCCGGGCGAGGGTCAGGGGCCACTAAGCCGGGCCTTGAGTTACGTGCCGTTGTTCAGCTCGCTCGTAAAATCTGTGCACACATAAAACTTGAGCAAACACAGCATGAGATTCTTTATTTTGACGTGTGTGTGTTTCGTTTTCTTTATTTTCCTTCTACTACATTTTGGTTATAAAATTTCCAGTCGAAATAAAAGGGTCAACATTGTGATTTTGTGAGAGGGACCGTGTGCGGGTCGGATGTTGGGCTGGAGAGGTCCTTGGAGCCGCTTCCGTTTCCGTATCCGTTTCTGGGCTGCCGAACTACAACTTACTTAGCGCACACACAAAGTGATGTGTAACATGATATGTTGACATGTGTGGGAATGTGTGTGCAGGTTCGGATGGGTGCGTAATTCAATAGCGAAGCCCGAGCAAATATTTCAAGTGCTCTAGTGCGTAAAGATGTGGGGCCGACCGTGCTCCCCCTCATATCCTCTCTGCGTATCCTTTGCCTGCGGCCATCTTTCAACTTCGCTCTTAGTGTCAGTCATGGCGGATTAAGCAATTGAAATTGGATTAGACATGGACTTCCCCCAGATCCAGCTCTCACCTCGGCCCTCTCCGTCAAACAATTTGCATGTGTTGGAAATCCCCGTATCTGAAGCAGCCAACTGACATGTCATTTTGGGGGATTAGTTCCGAAAGGCAATACCCGTGGTCCTGCTGCGATTGCACTTTGTGCTGCTTGAGGTAAATATGACAAGCTCATGCCACCAGCCAGCAAATTAATGTTGCATCTTGGATTCCAATAAACTATGACCCAAGATGAAAAACTTATCTACTTTTGAAGACTTCTTTATTTCCTTAATCAGGATCGTTTCATAGCCACCTTTGATCTGTGTCTTATTTCTGCATCTACGCTCTAGTTTTTTCACTCCCCCTTTGTGTTAAATGCATTTCAAACAATCTTTAAAACTTATTTTTTCATCAATATTGCCTCGTATGGACTACAGGTGTAAACTTCATAAATTCCATTCAATATGTTGCCAAGACCTCGCACAAATAAAAGCCAGAAAAGTAAATAAATGTTGCATTTGGCCAAAAGGTAGTCGGGTAACTCAAAAACACTAGAAAGTATCGTGAAACAATTTAGAAAGTTCTTGAGCGAAAAAATTTAACTTCTTGGCCGAAGAGAAAATGGGAGAAAACTTTGACCAAAACTAAATTCCTCCAATGGGCCAGGCCACGTCTCGAAAGCCGCAAGAGGGCCAACATTAGTTTAGACAATAGATGGCCAATTGAAGTAACCAATCGCAGCTGTTTGTACTCCCCGGACGGTGGAGATCTTTAAACTTTGTGGCACTCGAAGAAATAATAATAGCTATCAGAAGTTGCATATTATTATGGCTTTACTTTTGGGTCAATTAAAACTTTTTACATTCTGACAAGTGCTCATGGAGTAATCAAAAATAAAATAGCACCTTCTCTACTGAAGCAAGTATTCTCCTTACATTCCTCCATATGTCCAAATCCCACAGATGGGCTTCCAGGAAGTCGGCTAATTGGCGTAGAGACAAAAAGCTTACGGCTAACTTACACTCGAAACACACAGAATTTCATTAATTTAAGAGTCAGCCAAGCGTTGCACTTAATCCACACGGCAGCCTGGTGGGCCTTGGTGGGGCCGCTGCAAAAGGGCAGTTTCCGAGAATATGTTATAAATGAATTAAAATTCTCTGCAAACATTTAAACTTGCCAACCGGCTGCAAAGGTCCCTGGAGCAGGGCTGGCATTTTTGCTAGAAATATAAAATTTAAGCCACTACTTAAAACTTTGCCTTTGCCTAGAAAGTTGGCCCGGCATCAAATTCGTAGTGACCTCAAAAATGTTTGGCCCGGGCTGAGGTGTGTGAGTGGGTGGGTGTGGGGTGTGTGTGTGTGTCCTGCTGACCCAAAGGAAAAGTTCGAGGACTCAATGAAATTTCGAAATTGATTTCGCTAATTTGTAGCTCGAACTTCAGCCGGAGACCCAGACATTATTATCGCATTTAAATATAGATTTTTCATTGGCTTCTAGCAGTGGCTCCTATTGTTTCCAGGACAGCCGGGAAAGCTAGGACATCGTAAACATTTTTCACACCGTAAAGGAGACAAAAACAGGCAAAAAAATGGCCAGACATTTGAAAACGCAGCTGAGTAAACAAAGATATCAGTTACCATGGGATGCTTTGGGTTCGCAGATAAGCTGGGGCGTAATTCACCATTAACGGGGGAGTCCTTGTAGCCCCATGCATGTATGTATTGTGCGCCCACACACGCATTTAGCAGATGAGTTTTCATTTGTATGGCATATTTCTAGGTGTCGCCAAGATATGAGGTTGGGTAATTAAAGCAATGCGTCCTGGCCATTTTAAAGCTCTGTTAACATGACAAGCAATTTGTTCTGGCCGAGAACAGAGTTGCGGAAAGGCTTAGCCAGAGAAAACTGCCACTCTACAAATTCTCGGAGCTTTAGCCAAAAAGTAACTGGGACCACACAAGTTAAGACATTTTAGGTTCAAATTGTAACTTTTTCAAAAAAAATTTTAAAATGCAAGTGGTATTTGGAAAATGAATACTCAATATAAATACATAGAATATATGTTGGTAAATACGAAAACTTTTTAAAATAAATTGTATTTTTGAATTTAGTTACAATCTTGGTCGCAAAAACGTAAGCTAAGTATGTCTATAAAACTCCAGTCTATAAAATAGTTATTTGGGTCCAGTTAAATAATGGATTTAGTTTGAAACGATTAATTATACCTTGTAAAAATAAAATATGTAAAGAACTACTGTTTTCTATTTCTTATTAAGGGATAAATAATAGGTTGTTTTTAAAGGTTGTAAAAAAGTATTATTACATTTTCTACATTTTTTTAATTTTTTTATAGGCATTAAATTCATTCAACTAACTATAAACTAAATCTCTTCAGGCAGTACGAGTATGGAAGCCTTGTTAGTTCCACAACAGAGGTTCGAATCAGGACCTGCAACAAGTTTGATGGCAACAGCGCCTGGTTGTGTCCCACAATTTCACTCCAGGTCCACCCGCACCTCTGTTAGCCAAGGCGAAAACAGCCAAAACCGTTTAACAGTACAGCCAAGTCTTGGCCAGCACTTCAGTTCTTCGGGGATTCTGTGAGTGCGCGGTTTAGAGAGCGGATATTATGCAGCTGTTGAGTTCAAAACTCAATTTTTGAAAAACAACTTTTTGACAAATTAAAAGTGTGAAGTTAATTCTGTTAAACAAGAAAGGATATGAATTAATGTTAGCATTGAAGAATCAAAGTGAAATGCTGCAACGAATGAATATTAATTAAAACTATCCGCTCCGTAATAAAAATAAAGTTCGCAATAGAGTCCTCCGTTTGGCAGAAAGACTGCGAACCGCGAAACGACTGACAAGTGCAGAGGGTGCAGGAAAACACCACACCCAGTTCAGCGCTATCATCCAATGCTATTCGTATTTATGGAATCGGCTAAAAAAAAAATGAAGCGCGCAGTTGGCGGCCGGTGATTTCTTAACAAAAAATCAATAATTATGAATTTAAATTGTTCATTGCCGAAAGTGTTCTTCTGGCATAAATAAGCAATATCGCATATGGTTCCAGGCGACTGACTGCCCCTGTAAGTATGCAAAGTTCGATTAACTTGTAATTTGGGCATCGCAGCCTTACTCACTCGAATATTGCGAGTCCTTTCCTCGGTTGAAATATCCGCGATAAAAGCAGGAAAAAAACGACTGTTTGCGAAAACACAACACTGCCGACTCGAAAACCATGCATAATTTATACGCTCCTGTAACCGTTACCGTTACCGTTAAAAGCGGTAATGTCGATAATGTCGGGAGCCTCATTGAGCTCCGATTGCCAATATGTGCTCTGATACGTGCGCCCCTGCCCGCTGTCCCTGGCCGCCGTGCGACAGTTTGTTTACAGTTTTCTGGGTTGTTGTTCGACTTTACTACTTCGTTTGCAGTTAACCCATTGCAGTTGGCTTAAACTGTTCATTTCCGCGCTCTGCCTGCGACTGCCATTTACTTATGGCTGTTAAACAATAATGCATATTCGATTAGTGGTCGAATCGAACTTATTGCGTAAGGAAGCCCGTCGCATTGTCGATAGCAAGCCACTCCGAGTGCAAACGGTGTAATGGAGATTCATTAATTTATGAAAGCCGTCGAACATGTACTTCCTGTAATTAACATTTCTTTAATATGCCTCGAGTTTTTAAATTTCCTGCGGCAGAGGTTAAAATTAAAAAAAAAAGTTTAATTATTTTAAAGTTTTGTAAAATGAGAATCTGAGAATAAAGAAATGAGAATTTTCTTTATCTTTCAATTTGTTAATATTGTTAACAAAACCCTGAAATTAAAAAAAAATTGGTATTCCAATAACACAAGCTGAAATAACGTTTTTTTTTAAATTGACTTAACTATATACACTTTTTTTATTTTTATAAATGTCATATCACCTTCTATTTAACCCTACCACTGGTCTCCATTTAACAAAAGTCCAGAACAAACATGGTTTTCGTATAATATATATTTTGGAATATGTATGCTATGTAGCTGCGAAAATAATATTTTATAATACATTTTCCAAAACAAGCCTTTTATTCTTCTCGTAGAATGAAAGTAGTAATATTTCATTGAAATTATCAAAGAAATTTCTTTATACTTGTTAAATATATATGAGCCCTCGTATATTTAAGTTATTCGTATATGAGACCACCTTCTTAAATCGAATAAAAATCCTTTAAATACCCATATCATTAGGACTTATTCTCCGGCGTATCCTTGCGAATCCACCTGCTCCGGTCCCAGCTGCATTTGCATAAACACATCACGGAGGAAGAGCGGAAAAACCCCAACGTCAATTTGTCAATTGTCTTAGCAATGCAGTTACCCACATTTTGCCGGAAAGATTGATGATGATGCCAGAATACTTTGAGACTTTGAGCCGATTTTCTTGATTCCCTTTTGTCTTTTGGCTTTCACTTTACAGCGGCTATAAAAATGTAGAGAACAGATAAAAATCGAAAAATTGGAGCCGAAATTTGCATGGCTTAGGTTTATTGCGGTGGCCTGGTCTATCCGGCGATCGTAATAAATTATCTGATAAAACAATCCAAAAGTCATTAAACGGGCTCCGTGTATCTGGCATTGCATTAATTTTGGGCTTCCCCTAATGACCTCTTGGCCGGGATCTGACATCCCTCACCATTCGGGGCCTGACCCAAATGCATTTTTTACGACCCCATCGAAAGTCAAAGTAATTTAATTTTGGTTCTTCTCTCGTGCCACTTTATGACACACAGAACCGTGGCGTTGACAGTTTTCTGGCCGCTCCTCATTTTATTTTCTCTCCGTTCTATTTAGAATTTTGTACTTTTAAGCTGCTCCTAGAAAAAATCGCCAGCCGGGAGGAAAAGGCGACAGGAGGAAGAAAATCAAGTGCAAAGTGCTTTTTAACTTTGGCTTCGTTAAGACCTTACAATTGGCGTGGCGCTGAGTTAACAAGTCCAGAGACAATGACAGTGTAATTTGAAGGACTTTTATTAGCCCCGTTGGCAGCCCTTGTCTGCAGACAAAAGCGTGAAAAATGCTAATTAAATCTAATGTAAATAATTCTGGCCAAGTTCGCTGATTGCGAAGAAAACGGAAGCCATTTAAAAGCTTGAACTGTCGACACTACAGATTTTTTTTGGGAATTTGCTTTTAAAGTGTAGGCAGTGCCTAATACGATTATTGTAGTTCCATTGCCAATGAAGTTGTGTAATTTCCACATCAAATATTATATTTCCATCTAGTGCCAGAAAATTGCATTTAATTAATCCCTTGATTCGAAAAGCCTATTAAACATTCGACACATTACTAGACCGTTTTAATCGCCAATCGGCAGTAAATATATAAAAGCACGCTTGAAAAAAGTATTGGACTCAATGAAATAAAGTGATAAAAGTGAAAAATCAATGACTTTTTGTAAATACCCCTGGCAGCCACCACTGCAAATAGCGTTTGCCAATAAATATCAACACGGAGTAGAAAAAACAACAACGTAATTGATTTTAAATCCCCAGTAGTACAGAAAAAGCGAACAAAACTGCATAAAACAAAACGAGCAAAGTGAAAGTAAACAAAATGCAAGCCCATCAAATCAATCGTTAATGGAAAACGCAGAACAAATTATTAAAAATGGAACGGGGCCTGCGTTTCAAGCAAAAAGTAATGAGAGCAGGGAATTTTTAATCAAAGACCAGCTCGGCAAGAAAAAGCTTTAAAGCGAAACTTTTTTGGCTCGAATTCACGCCACTCTGCGGTTATCCTTTGTAGTCCCTGCTTGACTAACAGCGGAAATTTGTTGCCAGTTTGCTGTTAGCTGATTGTTTTTGTTTGTTTGTCGGATATCTTGTTGTTGTCACCCCCACTCCAGCGAGCTGCTTGTTGACAACGACAACGACGTCAGTTTATTTTTATCAGTTTTATGCTAATAGATTCGAGGACACTTGCAGCAGCTGCTCCTTGGGGCAAGGAAATGTGGTTCCGGCCCCCACCACCCCGAGGCCCAAAACTGACTTGGAGGATGGACAAAAATATGCCAGATATCCCAGATGGATACTCAAGTATTCGAATCAAGCTGCAAATATTCCAAATAATGTTTTCGATGCTATTTGACAGACTAACTAGCAGCTTCAGAAATGAAATGCCACTAAACATTCTTTGGCGAGGAACCGCAAGCGATTGAATCCTTTGCTTCCACCCGCATTCCTTCTAATTAAGTTATTAATAATTGAACTCGCCCTCGGGCCAGTAGGATCAAGTGCAAAAGGACAAGAAAGTGCAGCCCAAAGGAATTTTTATGTCCGTGCCAGAGCTCTGGCTGTGGCTCTGGCTAAAATTGTGGTATAAATTTGCGAAAACAAGGGCTTGTTTTAAGATTTGGCGGTTTCTGGTCGGAGTGGATGCTCTAGAGGAACTTAACCTCATTTAGTATTCATTTTGCGGGGCAAACGTATTCTTAAGGCCTTCTCGGAATAATTTTATCGGCTACAACGTAATTGATTGATTTTTTCTTAGACATTTCGTTCCCTTTATTTTTGGGCTCTCGAGCACAAAATTGTAGGCAAGGACATCGGTAATGGGCATCAAAACGAAATAAAATGTGTCAGCCATATTGATATTTTACTGCCCCTCCTTCCTCCCTGAAATTCTTGTTGCTGGGTTACTTGGCCAAAAAGGAAATGAGGGCCAACAACCCAGCGTTGTCAATATTAAAATTGAAAATACTTCATTCGCCAGCCATCTGCATAGATTCGGATCTGCAGTCTAACGACATGATTGGAATTATAATAAGCCCCGGACCGAGCCCGACAAAAAATGCCCGAAGATTTATTCCATTTCGTTCTTTGTCTATAGCCCCGACGAGGGGTGGCTCCGGCGTAGAGGGCGTGGCCGACATAACTTGTAGTTAAGTGTGTACAAGTTGGCCCGAATATATTTCATAAGTTTTGTGTGTGTTCCGCCTTTGTTGCGCTCACTTGAGCATGGTAATGTTCTGAGGCTCTCGAAATGTAGGAAAACACAATGTAAATATGCTGAGCAGAGCCCCTGCCCCACCACACACATCCTGGTTTCGGCCACACTCGTATATCCTTGTACCAATTCTTGTCTGAGCATTTTTCGGAATCATACGTCCGTTTCTGTTTCCTCTACGATTGACCAGATTATGCAGTTTGTTGAGCTTTAGAATCCAGCACTCTGTTGGCGATTGCTTAACAAAAGAACACGGCATCTGGATTGGAAAAGATATACAATACCGTAAAAACTTTTTAAAAGCCGATTTATAGCTATATCGTAAAATGAGATTATATATGAACCCGTGCAGCTAGTACCTATACATGATGTGCTATGCATACTCCGGTTGTGTAAGGAACGCACCTAAAATGAACCTAAAACAACAATCATGAGTGACGATGGTAAAAGAACACGCTTTCCCCTCAAAGGTCCTCCGAATTAATTGGCAATTTACGAGTGACGCAAGAGAAGGCAGGACTGTCAAGATAAGTATTGGTTCAATTTTTGGAGCCGGCAGTGGCGTCAATTACTCCGAACCTGTTTTCATCCGCAACTGTTGAACTTTCGTCTGACAAAGGGCCACCTTAAGGCCCGGAGCGAGCATTAACCTAATAGAAATTCGATTTCCGCTCTCATTTCCATATTCAGTAGGTCAGGTGCAAAGAGGCGTCTCCCATATGAAATTCCCTTTATCCATCACGCACGCTTCTTCCGATTCATGTGCCTGCATATTAAATATGAGATGTAGATTTCATCCGCATACATTGTACAGGTGCCCGCCGTGCAGTGTCGTTATCTTTTATGGAAGGTTAATCCCCATTAATGCCAACTGCCACCGCCTCCAGTTCTTCTCTGAAAGCCCTTGAGTGGTCCGCACAACAAAATGAATGTGGAGGGATTTCTTCAGGCGTTTCCTGTTTGTGTTTGATTTCATTTTTATTTCCCTTTCACCAAAAGGCCTTTGATGCGTTGATACATTTTTTATACTATAGAGAAATTATTGTATACGATATTGACAAGTTTTTCTTTATATGTACCGTTTATTCTTAATTCCAAGAGATTCTTTTCTCTCAATCTCTAATCAAAATTTGCCTAAAAAGACACAGATTAACCCCAAGTTTTTCTTTCACGGCTGTGTGAATAAAATATGCCGACAAGGCCTCGCCAAAATATTGGTTCATTGATAACCTTGAACCGATCCATACATCAGCTTTGATTTTTTGTTGGCACGGCCCTTAACGCATCTGCAGTGATTTAATGACTGCCATCGACCCGTGTCGGGGCCAATCCCGAAACTGCCGCCCCCCTTTTCGGTTACGCCTTTATTGATGGTCCGCACATGTCTATGGGCTGATGAGTCGCAAGTGGCCCCAAAGGGATAATAACCCTAACCATAACCTAACACAGATATACACGCGTGGCAAGCGCCAGACACTCTGTGATTTAAGCCTCTGCCTGGTTGCCTGCCCGGCCGCCTGCCCGGACCACGCGGCGTATGAGTAATGTGCTGCTATTGACCGCAACGTTGACTTGTTGACGCCGCGTGAGCCAGTGAGCCATGAAGCGTCGCAGTTTTCACAGATTTCATTTGGGATTGGCCCCATCGCAGTTTGGTTTTCCATTTTTTGATTTTCTAAGCAGATGGTAGAACCATAAGCCGCCTATGTAGAGTGTAGAAATTGGAAAATCGGGAAAAGACCGGAACGAGGTTGAAGCGTATCCGGTCTGAAAGGTCGGAAGTTCTTCGGTTAATGCAATTATTACACTGCCAAAACAAAATTTACAGTTATTGTAAAAGTATTTAAGTTTATAAACAATTTTTAAATTTTATATAACATAAACATTTTTCCAAATACCAATTTCTAAGACCATTTCGTCTCATTCTTTTCTTTTGATATTTGGTAGATTGATATTTCTTGACTCTAGATATGTCTAGATATGGTCGAAACCAAAAACTAAAAAAAAACTTTTGATTACATATTCTCCCCTTCCGCCTTCCTTGTTTTTTTCTCTGCAGTCACCTTCTAATCCTTCTCGTAATTGACGTTTGATTGGACGTGCCCGGCCATGAGGAGAGCCACCCAGCCACCTGCCCGCTGCGTGGTCATGCATTAAGCAGGCGGCGCCACACAGAAGCCCCTCCCAGCGAAAAGCCGTAGCTCCCAATCTCCCAGCCGGCCTTGCACGCACCTCCACTAAGTCCCAATCAGCCCCAACTCACCCAGCACCCAGCACACAACACACACATGACCGCGTCAAAAGCGGCGAAACGAACGTGACACATGGCGATGTACTTTTATGCCAGTAAGATATCTGCCATCGCCTGCGGGACGCGCTGCCGCCAGACCGTGTTGCAGAAGTCGCGCGGGCAGCGCGATCGCGACAAATGTCGCCAACATCACCATCGTCGGCACCACCGTCGGCGGTGTCAAATTAGCAGCGGCAGCAGCTCCGACAGCGAGTCTGCGGATGATTGCTTTCCCGAAAGTGACCAAATGGCAGGAGGCTTAGAAGCGGACCCAGAAGGCGGGCCAGGAGTGCATCCCCTTCCCACCGATGGCGGAATATTCTCGCTGGATCCGGGACATTTGGCAGCGGAGTCGGCGCTCCTCGGGAGTGGTAGCATTCGCTATAGACGACGGCACAGTGCCGAGCAGTTGAGTGCCCACGACCTGGAAATGGGGTTTCAGCAAATCGAGGTGAGTGCCAAAAATCCGGTCCTCAATTGAATTTTTTTTGGGCCAAACAAACCAAGAATCCTTTTTTTGGAATTAATTTTAACAAAATGCAGTTTCTAAGCAATTTTTTTTATAAATAACGAGTTAAATTCATTCCCCACTTCATAATTAAATTGAAACTTAATGTGCACTTTTTGGAACGTACATAAATGGAGTTTAAAGTATTCATAATAAAAGTATATGAAAACTTTTATATAATAATTAAAAATGTTGCGACTTTAAAACGAATATGTTAAATATGAAAAATGGTCTAATGTATATAATATGACCTATGTACATATATAACATGACCTACATAACGTACTTCTTGGAAGCGATAACGTAAACAGAATATTACTTTTTTTTAAAAATAAAACTTTAAAGTTTCTTTTTAGAAATTAAAGTTGTACTTTTAATTCTTAAATATGATAAAAAATTTGTATGGATAAAAAGATATTGTACCCAGTACACACTGGGTTCCACAATAAATCTACATATATGTAAATTACGTATGCATAATGTTCAAGAGGTTCCTGCTATTTACAAAGACCATAGAGAGCTACGCATAAATAAAATATTTCCAAAACTTAAGTCAACATGTGTTGCACCTTTTTTGTAAAATTGGAGTGTTTATCCCACAGCTTGGCACTATAAAGTCGGTTGGATCGAGAAACGATGACACTGTTCAGTATGATGTGCCCAAAAATCCGCACAAACGCAGCCAATGTGATATTAATTTCGAGGTAAGCTCTTGCGGTAATTAAAACCGGTTCCAGACAGATTTAATTAGACAAATTGGTTTTGATTTTGGTTAGTTGTTTCAAAAGAGAACTCTTTTAATATTAAATATTTTCCTAAATTTTTTCAGAGTTCAGTGTTGGGGTCCGGAGGCATTTTATACATAAATGGTAAAGTAGTTTCTGGGCCATTGGACTCCCTGATTGAATCGCTTTTGCCCAAAAATGCCATCGACTTAGATAAAGTAAGTTAATGTTACGGTATTAATAATAATTATTTAAAATTAAATTATATAATTATATAAGCTATGAAAGAATTTCTTCCAACTAAATACTTATAATTCTTAAAGCAATAATGAAATTCAACGATAAGGAAATTACCCTGCAGAATGCTCTTTTAAAACAATGTGTCCTTTTAAAGCTTTATCACTGCAAGGACAACCCACCAGAAGGTCCAAATCAGCTCACCCCTAATCGCATTCCTAGGCCACTGCCCTACGGCAGACGCCAAATGGAATACAAATCAGTTCCTACTTAGTCGCAAACACTTGAAGACTTGAACATTTGCCAACAGAATTGCTGGCACGAGCCAAGAAGCACAAACCAAGAGGCGGCAAACGTCGGAGTCCTGTGCCCAGGACACAAGTTCCAAAGGCCACATGAAACAAGGGACTAAAAGGCAGGAAACAACGACCATCTGTTGTTCAAGTGTGTGTGTGTGGCTAACCATCCTGGTGGCCACAAGCAGCCAGTGCAAAAATAATTAATTCGTTGCAAACAAATCCAGAGATTAGCGCTAATTTGATGGGGGAATGTGAGATGCCCTTGGCAGAGGATAAGTGGCAGAAACCCAAAAAACAAACTAAACAACAGGATCACAATTACTTACAAAATGTCTGACATCGTTCAACCCTAGAGACCTAATCATTGCTTGAAGGACACGATAAGTTTTTTAATTTGATATTTAACTAGCCACAAAAGGCTGAACTTTGGAAGGGAAATACTATGTTTTGAATGTTTTAAATAGAAATGGGATATATAAGAGCGAATTAAGGAGCTAAGCTTATCCAAGGATACCTGAAAAATTATCATACTTTCTGTTGGCAGTTTGCCTATTTATATCATTAAGCTCTATTAGTTCCGATTCTACAATTGTCTCTATTCAAACTTTTTTCATTTTCAGGAATTTGTATTCTCGTTTTTACTGACGTCCCGACTGTTCCTACGACCCCACGAACTTCTGGCCAAACTCCTAGACTCGGTACCTGAAAGCGAATGCTTAGATTCATTAGTTGCCCTGCTATCCGAGTGGGCCACCAAGTTCCCCTACGACTACCGGGATGAGCGGATGATGAGCCATGTCAAACATATCGTTGCCAGGTGAGGAGAAACGAGCCGGGAAAGGCCACTTACCCCTGTCCTAGCTTAGCCAAATTGCCTCCAATCAACCAACATCTCAACCCCGTTCGCAGATGTTCCAATTCGCATTTGGAAGCCGTTGTCTCCCAAACACTGAGTGCCTTACTAAAACGTTTGACTGATTTAGAGAGACACGAGGCGGACCTTCGAGCCTGCCAGACCAATGACAAGGTGAGTGGATGCCACCCGAGGCACCTGGATACGAGCTGCCAAAGTAGGGATTAGAGCCCACTATCTAGGAAAGAGTGACAGAGGTTCGCTTGAGTCCATAAAGTAGGAACATTTGCTCAAAAAAATATCGAATCAGAAAAAAATTGTAAATTTATGTTCTATAAAAATAGTCTTTAACAACAGTTTCACCATTAAAGAATAAGTTTAAGTTTTATAATGTCGGGTCAGGCAGCAGCGGTGTAATTTTAATGTTAAATATGTTAACGTAATGTTTGTTGTAATGATGTTTATTTATTAGGCTTAAGTTTGTACATTAGCTTTGTTGATCGCAAGCCGACTCTCTCTCGGCCGCTCGACTCAACGGGCTTTCTATAGGGAGTTTTAGCTCGGCAATGTCTAGGTCGGGCCGCCCTCTCCACTTTCGGGAGCTTTAGCTCGAAGTGACTTGTCGGGCCGCCCTCTCTCTGTACTTTACTTTCGTCTCTGCTTGCACCATGAGCTGGTCTATCAGATGATCATCCGGCTTCATCTGCAGGCAGAAATAAACATTTATAACGTTCAATTTAAATACAAAATCGTCTTTTATTTACGGCATTGAAAACGCTCAATGACCAAACATTGGTGACCCCGAAGTGATATAGTTAATATAATTAACTAAATTATTAACTATAATTTACTAAAGCTATAGAAACTAAAACTAAACCAAGCTATCCCCGAGAAAACATATGTGGTGCAGATTAAAATTTACATGAACGGTTGTGGTGCTAATAAGCAATCAGGTTTATATAAAATAATAAACAAATTCAAATTAAGAATAAAACATAAACCTAACGGCAGTTCAGTTGTGGCCCGGTAAATTGTTTATTATTGGCACACATACATATTTACGTTCCACAAAGCAAGTGCATTCGCCCGCGCATAGACTTCATATATATATACGTTCCACAATTCCGCTACGGTTCTGAGCGCACAGTGGGACAAGTCGTGTTCGTCGCGAGCAAATAAATTTGGAGCGATAAAATTTGGCGCCGGAATTATTTACTTCGGGTTCGTCGGAACTTAATAAATCCACCATGAACTCCAGCGGCGCAGACACAGGAGCACCCACTCCAACCCGTAGTGCTATTCTAAAGTGCAAGGCCCTGGGTATTCTCCAGGACTTGCAGAGGGTCCAAAGAGCTCTTCAGCCTGTTTCCAAGGTGGACGATGCCATGCTCAACGTGCGTCATGGTCAGATAGTTGCCATGTTCAGCGACTTCAAGGCCATCCACGGGGAGCTTGAGGATTTGGACATTTCGCAGATCAGTAGTGAGCTCCGATGGACTGTCTCGGAGCTGGTAGTGACAATGCAGGCCGAAATTGAGCACGAGACGACCCTTCGCTCTTCCCGAATTGCTGCCCACTCCACCCTAGCTAACGGAATGTCCACCATGCAGGGTGACTCAGGGTCAGGTCAAAGGTTTCAAGCTTTGCCTCCCTTGCCTCTTCCTACCTTCAGCGGTGGATACTCTGAATGGCCTGAGTTTTACTCGATATTCTGTACAATCGTTGGCGGTAATCCGAGCATCAGTAAGGTGGAAAAGCTGCAAAGGTTGCGATCTTGCCTTCGGGAGTCCGCTTTCGAAGCAGTTCGCTCCTTGGAAGTCTCCGATGAGAATTATGATGTCGCGCTGAATTTGTTGGAGAAACGATTTAATAGCCGTCGTTTAATATTTCAGGCTCACGTGAACGAGATTCTTGGCCTCACTCTAGTGGAAGGTGATTCAATAACAGGTCTTCGAGGGTTATCCGACAAATTCAATGCCCATATGAGAACTTTGAAGAATTTGGGTTCGACGAATGAGATAGCCGGCTGCATCATTGTTCAGGTGCTTCTTCAACGGTTGGACCCAGCTACCCAGGTGAAGTGGGAGGAGAGTCTAAATTCTTCAAGTTCCGACGCCATCCCTACTTGGGAGTCGCTGGCAGAGTTTCTGGAGCAGCGATGCAGGACTTTGGAGGCTATGGATGTGGCCGCTGGGCAGAGCTATGGAGCGGATCCCTCTTCGGGTTGGAGTGCTTCGCTGGGAGCTGATTAAGCTGTACCTTGCCCCTTACGAATGTAGTTGGAGGACAGGCCCCAACGGAGGGGGGAATGTCGGGTCAGGCAGCAGCGGTGTAATTTTAATGTTAAATATGTTAACGTAATGTTTGTTGTAATGATGTTTATTTATTAGGCTTAAGTTTGTACATTAGCTTTGTTGATCGCAAGCCGACTCTCTCTCGGCCGCTCGACTCAACGGGCTTTCTATAGGGAGTTTTAGCTCGGCAATGTCTAGGTCGGGCCGCCCTCTCCACTTTCGGGAGCTTTAGCTCGAAGTGACTTTACTTTCGTCTCTGCTTGCACCATGAGCTGGTCTATCAGATGATCATCCGGCTTCATCTGCAGGCAGAAATAAACATTTATAACGTTCAATTTAAATACAAAATCGTCTTTTATTTACGGCATTGAAAACGCTCAATGACCAAACATATAACTTAAAGAATAAGTATCACCATTTTTTAAATACATATAAATTTTTTAATATATGTACATAAGTAATATTAAAATTTAATAAATATTTCTGCTAGATTATATCATCTGAAAGTTTTATAAAAAAAAATTGTAATTCTTAGCAAAAACCATTTTTATTCTCGGCTGAAAAACAGTCAAGCATTCAACCCTAGCCATTATAAGAGCAATCTGACTAATCCCCTGCTTGGGAAACTGTCGCGTTTTCTCGATTTTCTCATTTTCCCAACTCTCCTCCCTAGTCTGTAGGCGACACTCCACTCAATTGTCCGACGGCCACGCAGTACGCACAAATAGTATGCCGGCTGGAGAAAAAACTGGCCAAGCACATCGGTGGAGAGGAGTTTCTCCAGTGCAGCAGCATGATTCTGCTCGACAAGCAGGTAAGCATCATCAGGTGCAGTGACAGTTAGAATATGCTTTTTTGGTCTATAAAATATGTAAAAATATGTATAAAAAAATATCCTACTAGTCAACGCTTCTCTTCTCCAATTTTAGTCACATTTTCTTATTTGACAATACAAAATATATACTTTTCGTAAATAACTAGACGTTACGATTAAACTTTAATTGAATAAACTATTATAATTGGAGTAAGCAATTTGATTTATCTTCTTTTAATAAAATATCTTCGCATGTTCGTTTAAGGTATCACTCTTAGTGGATTTTCCCATTAGGCTCTTTTGTCAGTTGCATAATAATTAGGCCAAAACAATGAATTCTAGATGAGCCTAAACTGGCTTTTATGAAAACATTAACATAACATAATCCCCCCTGATTATGCATACCACTTTGAAAATTCAATAATGTCACACGAAATTACAACATATTTGAGCTAGTTTACAAATAATTAGTTTAAGCTCTAAGACTAATCAAAACTTTGTTGTCAATTCTATTAAGAATCACAAACATATCTTATTCCAAAAGTCCCCTTAAATCATGAACTCAAGACATTTTGGTTCTGTAATTACTTTTGGCCTACCCCCACGCCCCCAAAAAGCCAGATTAATTTAGGATAAATTAAATTAAATCATTCAGGTTAAATGCTCGCTCAGTTGCAAATTCCCCTCCCTGAAAAAGTCAACATTCGCCATAAGAACAATCTGCACTTTTGCATAAATTACAGTAAGCCCTCTCTCACATGAACAGTCACATACACACCCTCGCCCAGATTCACAGCACACTCTCACATACATGCAGGCACACCAAACTCACAAGGACATGCAATTAAAATGACGACAAGCAGCTTCATTAACAATGCTCCCCCTCGAACACCGCACACAGAACACCCCCACTTTCAACGCTTCCATCCGCTCCGCTGGCCAACACATTTCAAAAACATCTCTGGGCTGTTTCATTTTTTAATGCAGAAGAAATGGGACCAACCATCCTCGTCGGGCGGACCGCCAGGAGCCCAGGATCCAAAGAAGACGTGCAACTTGGAGACCTACCTGGATTGGTCGGCACGTCTGCGTCTGTTCGTCTGCAATGAGATACTGCAGGTGAGGAGGATCTCATAACCATCTCGGGGTCCGTGCCGCACCGCACACCCGCGCTCCTTCCCTCCCCTCTACTCCACTCCTCTTGCCACAATTCTGTTCCGTTTGGACCGGGTCATGTTAAACGTAGCGCACAAGTCTTTAGACCCGGCGGATTGAATTAAAATTCCCATGCATGTGGAATATACAGAAAGAGCACGTCCAGCAAGGTCCTGGCGCCTACAGTGGAGGTTTAAACAATAGAGGCCAATTCAAGATATACTTTTGAGGTGAATGGGCCTCCAATATTACACAATTGTCCATACACACTGGACAAAATTTTAAGATTTTAAATACAAGAACTCTTGTTAGAACCACCACTGTACGCAAGCGGCAAGCAGGCAGGCACACAAGAAGGCTTATAATTTATGCTGTTCGTAACTGTCTCATTGACAGTTTGCCAGTTGGCCGTGTAAGCGACTCGTTAAAACTTCAGCCAAGTCACGTGGGTCCAGCCATGTCCGATTCTCCCTCTCGGCCGCCTCCTCTCTGGCGCGGCGCATTCCTGTCCTTCCTGCATCCCTCCTTTCCTTCACCCTACGTCTAACTAACTTCCGTAATCAAATAAATCTTCCATCCTGCCGGCTACATTGTCCTTTTCCCATTTAGAGCGGCGGCATCGAGCAGCGCAGCCGAACCGTGGAACTCTGGAGCGGGGTGGCCCAGTACTGCCTTCTGGTGGGTAACTACAACAGCGCCACCGCCATTCTGGAGTCCCTGGAATCCCCGGCCATAGCCCGGCTTAAAATAACGGTAGGTCAACAGTCAAAAACTATTCCACATAATGGAAGTAAATATTATATAGACGCATAATTAATTTTCCCCTGATGCTAGGCTATCTATGACCCAATAACAGATATCTGTTGCGAGATCGACTAATTTGTCACAAAAAATAAATAATTTATTGCTGCGGATAATGGTTTGGTTCATTTAACCAGCAGCAGGGATTTCCGTATCTGAAATGAGTTTCTATTGATAAAATAATAATGTCATATTCCCAATATATACTTACCAAATAGTTAGTCGAAATTTTAACACTGTTATAAAGTTGTACCTGTAAAACAAGCCAACGCCTTCCGCAAATCCGCTTGAAATAAAGTTTTCAATGCCAGTTACAGGAACGTGCCTCTCCATAAATTTGGCAAAACAAATGTTTGAAATTAAATAGACAACAGTTTTATAGGCAAATTACGTGGCGGAGCTTCCAAAAGGGCTTTGTTCATAATTCCCCGGCAAATTGCGCAGAGAAACTTTAATTAGAGTCAAGCCTCGCGGCAGAGGGCTCAACGTAATGAGAGCTCGGAAAAGTCACTAAACCAAATGGAATTCCATTTGGCGCAGACATCAATTCTAACGACATTTCCATGCACGCGAGAGTAAACATTTCAAAAAGAAAATTTCCATAAACTCGGAATCTCAAACTCAAGCCACGCTAAAAGTCCAAGTATTAACATTGGCACATGAAAACATGGGGTAATAAAACTGCTCCTTCCGAGGCAGACTTCCATGTGCAGCGCGAGTGCAGGCAGTAAAAAGTTAGAGAGCGGCGCCCAGAGGCCATTTCTTTCATGTAAAGCGAAAAGCAGAAAGCTGCAAGTCGAAAGAGCAGATACGCTTATTTAAGCCGTTTAGGGGCACAATAATATTTGTTTATTACGAAAAAAAATTTTAGTTTAAATATTTGGTTTATGTAAGAGGGATCCACTCTTTATTCGAAATGTCAAATAAATAACTCTGTCCTTGAGACGACACTTCCGGGAGGAAAATTTCGGAGAACGTTCAAAGGTAGGTTTTCTCCTCCTTTTCTGAATTTTTGTCTCTTCCGGCTCCATTTCAACTAGTACCTTAAAACTTATGTGCCCTATTATATGCCCACTTATCGAAAAAATGGATTTACCATCAGAGCAGAAAGCAGCCATATCCGTTCGAAATCCTCACTCTGTTCACTTTTCTCTCTTCGACTCAGCCATCAGCATAAAGACTATTGTGAAACCTAGGCATAAATCAAAATACCCCATGAAGCAGACTGTATTTAGGGACTCCCACTAGCGTAGCCTTTCCTACAAAAAACTAAGATCCTTTCCTGCCATATCCGCTTAACCTTCTCTTTTTGTGTGTGAACTGAAGAAGAATCCTGTTTTGCGCCAAACCGGACAGGATATTCGGGCGTGTCAGCAGATATTTATGCAGCCTAATGCATTTTGGCGTAAGGGAGCTTAAGCGGGTTAGAGCCTTGTTCGGGTCTCGTCTGCCGGCTTCTGATTAAATATTGAACGACGTAATGGAGTTGCTATCTCAAATTCTATTTGCTCGGATAGAACCGCAGTGAATCAACAGAACCATTTATTTTTGAAATATTATTTTTGTAATTAAAAATTTTGCTGAGAGAACTGTTTTGGGAAACTATGAATAATAATTCGACAGCAAAAGTTGTGCCACGTTGTCATAACAACAAAAGCTTCCAGCGACTTCTTGAGGGAGAAAAAATGAGATGACCACGCCCAAGCAACCACAGTTTCGCTGCAGTTGGCCCAATTCCATCAGGTTATGTATTTACTCACTTATTTGGCACACTCCCTGCCTCTGCCAGCCTCCACAGACAGTGGTCGCACATTCAGCCAAAAGGGGCTAGTTTTTATCAAAAAATGAAACTTTTTAATTAGTTAATGGACTCATTTTAAATTTTTTTCATTCATTACGAAGTACTAAGTTGAAAGTTACTAAACTGCAGTTCAAACGGAAAACACCTTTGGCTAAAGTGGTGTCCAATGTGGAGTGCAGGCCTCTATGACTTCCCTTTGAAACCGCATAAAACACTTTACATGAAATCCTTTAATTAATCCCTACTAGTGGCCCTTAATTTTAATTTATCTTTTATTGTTAAATTTCTCACTGTAAATTGTGGATTCCTTTGTGCGAGTGCGTCGCCCAGGACAATGCATATAGCTAAAAATGAAAAAATCCCCCCAGCAAATAAAAAATGAAGCGAAATTGCATAAATTTACAGAACTATTCAAAATGCAAGTGGTGCATAGTTGGGGGCGAAAGGAGGCGTGTCGCGTGCATTGTATTTCCGAGGGGATGCACGGAAATATATTTCTATAGTGGGTGCTGAAATGTTTATGAGTGTGCATCGGACGACGGCTATAAATATGCCCGACTGCGTCCACAAAAAATGCAAACCTCAAAAAACTTTAACCATCACAAAGCGCTGTTCGAAATTATTATACATTTTACTCTAACGAGCTGCCGCTTCACAAAAGGATACTTTTCAATAAGCTTCGAGATAGCGCCCAAGACGCTGTGCCCTTCCACTCTTGTGCTTGTAAAATCTCCTGAAAAGCGTTTGCTGATGCCCCTTGGAAATCGTAATTAATATCTTATCAGGCAGGCCAAATGTCGCCCATAAAATTCGATCTAAAGCTTCCGCGCAAATTACAAACATAAAAGTCACACAGTCAGTCAGAAAAACAAGACCATAAACTTTTACAGCCCACAAAAATACAAAAATAAAACAAAAAGGGAGGACCTAACGGATAATAGAAGTAAATTGGAACCGGGTGGCTCCACATCGGGATTACCCTAATAGAAATGATGCTCATTTATGGATTTCGATTTGATTACAGTGGAGCAAATTGCAAGTGACGTGCCAACAATTGGACTGCATGCAGCGCCACGCCGAAGGCCATGGGCATTTGTGGCAGAAGCAGGCCATCGTCTTAAACGAGCACCAGGAAGGACTCAAGACTGATAAGCAGGCCAAGGGGCGACCAAGACCTCTGGAGGGAGCGCAGGCCGAGGCGGGGGTAGCTGTGCCCGCAACAAAAGCCACTGGTGCCTCGGCATCCGATGAAAAGCCCTCGACCAGTGGACGAATGGCTGGCGTAACAGAACCTGTCGGTATGAATGCAATCGTACACTGAAATAATATTCATGACGTTTTTTTTGTACAACGAAAAACATTCATTAGTTAACATTATTAAAGTGTTTATTTATTTATTGTCACATGAAATGATCATATACTACTCTTGAATTTATTAATCATTTCATAAATGCAATATATTTATAAACACATTCATAAAAAATGTTTTTAATATTTAGAATTAAATAAACAGTTCCCTATTAATATTTACATTTTTTGTGCACCAACAGCAGCTTCAATAGAAATAGCTTCCATTCCTGCGACTAGTGGCAATAATGCCGGGGAGGCAACAACAGCATCGGGCACGCCTGTGGCAGCAGCAACATCTAACGCGGCAACAGCAGCTATTTCGGCCACACCATTAGCAGCGAGTGGCAAGCCCAATGATTGGGTTGTTATTCCGGTGTTTGCGGATATTGTTAAGCTGGCCCTGGGCGAGCGGGAGAACTGTTTGCAGCGGTGAGTTCAATTTGCCGGCCCTGATTGATGGGTCTGCCTCATCACGTTCGGAGATCAGGTCCCGCGACCAGGGTCGCGAAATTAAGGGGAGGGTAAGGTATTAAATTTTTTTTTGTCATTTTTTTTTTTTTTTTAAATTGAATGCATAATATTTGAAGAATATTGTGTCAAAATTTCAAGTCAATTAAAGCAAAATTGACGAAGTTATTAGTTATTGACGAAGTTGCTTATAAACGTTTTACACTGGATTTTGTTGTGTTTAAAACTTTAAAGCGTTTTTCCCACAACTCACGTTTTCAAAGTCGGTGCCCCTCATAACTTCAAAACTACTGCACCGATCCTTTTGAAATTTTAAACACTATTTCTGTACATATTTTACGAGGTAACGCTGTCGAGTTTTTTTTTTTTTTGTTCATAATTTTGATTTTGCAATGACAAATTAACCGATTTTTTCCCAAAAAATTGAGTTTTTCACTTCAAAGTCTTCGAAAAAATTAAAAAATTGCAATTTTCAAAAAACCTTTACAGCGTTACCTGGGGCGAACTATTATCTAACGAATGAACTTTAATTTTTTGATTACAAATGATCCAGCACCGAGTTATGAGGGGCACCGCAATTCAACTTTTTTTGGCGACACGTCCGGAAAATTGCTACCATTGCCATATGTTTAAATATTTTTTTGTAAAAATTGGATAAAACATTCTTCTAATATCATACTTTAATATACCGTTGGTTGAATAAATAAATTTTAACTGTGTCGTCAGGAAAAAAATCACAAAAACATGGCTTTTTTCGCATGATTTGACCTTACCCTCCCCTTAATACATAGTATATATGTATTACATACCGAGTGATCAATCGCGTCCGCCAACAATTCCATTTCCACTCGGCTGTCGTATCATTTATCTCCCGTACGTATTAATATTCCCATTTATATTTATTTACGCTTTAAATTAATTAACCGCAGAGTGGCAAAATAAATGATTATGTGCCAACGAAGAGCCTGCAAATCATTTCCGTGCGGAAAACTCATAAAAAGGACTATAAATAAAAAAAAATTCCTTTTCCATTTATTTGTATTTTTATTTATAGCAGCTTTTGAAACAAAAGCATTGAAGCCTAAAATTTCTGCGAATTAATTGTGTTCTTTACTTCTGCTTTAAATGGCTTTAATATTAAAAGTCACTTTATAATCTGATTTAAATTAAAAGCTTTATTCTTATAGAGATTCGTATAAAGATAGAATCTCTCTTATAGAGGTAGATTCTTATAGAGACAATAGATTTTAAACCAAATGGCAACACAAATTAAACATAAAATATAAACATGAGTTTTATAATAAAAATCGTGAGAAAATCTTTGTTATTTAGATCTCAAGAAATAATGATTATTTATTAATCAAGGTTTATAAATTTAAATTCAAAATACCGATTATCCAACAAGAAACAACAAGAAAAATTAATGATTCCCTGCATTAATCATTATTTAATGACTCCTTTCTTTTCATTCTCGGATGTGTTCTCTAAATAAAACATTCGGATTATTTCACGCCTATTTAAAACCCATTTAGACCATAATCCCCCTCCACCACAAGCATTGCCGACTGAAATTTTCACTGAGCGTATGGCTCCCTTTAGGCCAAGCGATACCGAGATGGAACAAACAATAATGTGTGCCCCACCGGCCACTGGTGGTCACAATTGACCTCATTAGGCGCACACTCGCGCATATTCATCCACCGTCAGGGGCGGGCCAGTTTTTGCTCGAATGTAATCACAGTCCATTTCGCAGTGGCAGAGGAAAAATGAAATAAGCCCCATTTCATTCAGGAATTTCAATGTCGCAGCGAGTTGGAGCGTGAAAGCGTAAATCGACTTTTCAATGCGCTAATTAAACACGACATTGCCACATTAATTGCACAGCCGTCATATCGTATGCTCTGCACAGAGCAAACTATATTAAGAAAAAAAATATTATAAACAATGACTTATTTTTCTTTATATATTATATTCAAAATAATCACAATATAAATTTTAGATGCATTTTCCCTAACCTTAAACGATTATTTTTTTAAAAAACTATCCAGTTTTATTCAGTTTCTTAAATATTAAAAAGAAATTAATTATTTTTTTGAAGATTATTTTTTAAATGATTAAAAATTCAATTTAAAATTATTAATTTGATATTAAAGGTATGTCAAAATTTGTTCGAGACTACCATCACTACCTTATAAAAAATATCAACCGTATAAATGTGTTATTTATTTATAAATTTAATACTCCAGCAACCGCATTGATTTTTGAACGTTCATCTTGTGTTCTATTTATTTTTTATGTGCATAACCTTGTTTTAGTTTCATCCGCAGCCATTTTGCATAGCAAATATAATGCCGAACTCTTTATCAGCCAACACAACATTATTCTCGGACTAAGGCCGCTCCCGGTGGCTACCACTCTGCCAGTCGCCCCACTCATGTTCTCCACTCTTTTCTGTTTCCCGTTCCGTTGCAGCTTAGCAAATGGCCACATCAATATGGCGGCCTTCGATCGCATGGCGGCCATTGTTGGGGCATTCACCAAGCACATGCAGGCGGTGAAGGCGGCCCAGGCGCCATCTACCGGGGAGTATGAGTGCTTCTGCTGGCACATGCAGCAAACAACGAAACTTGGCGATGCGGGTAAGTAATGTTCGCCAAAGTCAGAAACTTTCCACCTCCCCCTCTTGACAAGCTGGACTGCAGTGTGTGTATTCTGCGTGTATTGGTTTGCTTTTTTTCTCACACTGCACGTTTTTATCGCATTTCTGCACATTTTTCCTTGGCCACATAAAGGATGCCCTTATAAAAAAAGTGTCATTAGAAACAGAACTGGAATATTTAATTTATGGTATTTATGGTATAGCCTTTTATACGTAGCCTTTTTTCGGATAAAAGGTTATCAAACGAGTTTAAACTACAAATTAAACTTTGAAAATATTTTAAAATCATGTACTTACTTAGGAAAAGGGTTTCCTGCAAAAAAAAAAGAAATTATAATAGTAGAAATTATGCACTTATGAAATTTGTTTTCATTCTTGCCATTCAGATATATTTAGGAATGGAGAACTTTTACTTTTATCATAAATTACAGAGAAGTAGTAAGATACCAAGTATTTCGACGCAAAAAAGTATAAATTTGGTATGAATACATTTGTTTTTTTCATTGTATTTTATTTTTTTATTTACTATACTTTAAGGTATTTTTTCCCTTTTCTTTATCTTCTTCGCATGAATGTCGTTTCCTTGTTCTACTCGTCAAGGTATACTACAGTGTACTAGTAGAGTAAAAGAATATTTTTTATTCGTGTGAATAAGTAACCCAGAAAAGGAATCATCTCCGCCCACATAAAGTATATATATTCTTGTCCAAATGTCCTTGATATAGCCATGTCCATCTATTTGTATGTACACGTGATTCTCAGAGACCATGAGACATAGAGCTATAGGATTTGGCAGTGAGACTCATACAAGCAGTTAGAATTTGGCCAAGCCACCTCGCGCCCCTACAAGTTACATATTTCTAAAGCTCCAGTAGAGAAAGGTTTTTTAAGGGGTGGTGTTGAAAAATTTTTGATGTCAAACTATTCCTATAGCTAGTTTACATATATCTGCCGCTTTTTAGAGGAGATATAGACTTACATCTGTAAGAGACTATAAGAGAAAGAAATATCCGATTTGGAACTGGACTTCTATCGTCCCCACGAATATCAAATTTGCATCAACATTTTTCCTCGACCAGCCCAATCAGACAATTTTTAGAGAAGCTATATATGTATTTTTAATTCTGCTTCACAACTGAATTGCTTCAGTGGTTTTTTGGTCGAATTTATAATAAATAAAATAGTACACAATTGTTATTTGATAAAAATTCCAGTTAATAATTAGCCCAAAAACTTCGCTAATAAAAGTAGTTTCTCTTCCCGGAGATCTGATTTGTGATAATTTGTGATAATTGTTAAAAATGAATAAATTTATATTCTTAAACTTAGGGTTGCCTAATTAAATCGAACTAAAAACACCATGAACCCAAACACAGACACTTTACGACCTCTAATTGCTCCTGAACTTGGACAAAACTTTGCAAGAGACTCCAGAATCCTTCTGGGCCTTATCCCCATCCCAGTGGGAACCCCAGTTTTTAACAATTTATTTCCGGTCTGTTGCCTCCCGGCCTTTTCTTTTATTGCCCACGATGACAAACTATGAGAGAGTAAGAACTTGGAATTTAGTGGAAAATATTGCTCGTTGTTTATGCAAAATTAAATGCCTCTTGCCTCCTATCAGTTGGTTTAATTAAAAATGAAAAGATTAAAAGCGACATTTTTATTAAACTTTTGGTGTGGTGGACTCACCAATCATTTGCATTTTTGATTGTATGCCATTGGTTTGAAAGGTAAACTAGGTCTGAAAAATGCACTTCAAAAAGTACGAAACTGACGTGCAATTTACCTTTTTTATTTATTTTATAAATCATTCTGCTTAAGAAGTCTTACATCTTGGAATACAACTTCATGCGCAAAAAATTCTAATACTTATATCCCTAAAAACTTCAATTAATTCTCCATCCCCAAGCTTCGAGCTGGGGGGCTTTGACAACTTAGTAAATATAAAGGGGTAACCTTCGTACATCCCAAGCCTCAGATGGCATAACAAAAATATAAAACAGCTCCAAGAGCAACAACATAATGTTGCAACTCATGCAGCTGCAAATGCAGCACCAACAACAATTACAAAGGTGCACCACGTGTCTTCAGAGAAGTGTAAAAAGTTTTACTCGAGCTTTTCTCTGTTCTTTTTTTTCGTTTGTTGCAAATCCTTCTTGAAGCTGTCAGCAATGCCCGGCAACTTGATATATTTTTCACAGAATGTGCACATTGCAAAAAAACCCTAAAAACATGCGGAAACTAAGGGCAGACCAGGCTCGGCGAGTGGTAGAGGGTGTTGCATGAAAACGGGAAAAGACATCAAACAGCAGAAGAAAGTGCAGAGATGGAAGGCGTCGACCAGTGTTGCCCACTTTGGCGGACACATGAGCTTTAGTCCTCCCATATTATGAAGTGCTTTAACACTTGATATTTTAAATTTCCCTCCGTGCTTTACCCTTTTTCATGATTTTACCAGAATATATCTTTGATATATTATGCATAAATACATTATATTAATTTTTATACCCTATATGATAGTTAAATATTCAATTCGAAACGGATATTCGGTCCTTGTCAGAGTTTATTTATTTATTAAATTAGTCTCCATGTTGGGACATTTTCAAAACACCTGTAACCATCTTTTTAAGTGGAGTTAATTTAAATTTAAGTATACTATATTTAATAGTTTGTTACTATACAATCATAGAATATCATAGAAATTATATCTATATCATAATCAGACGTCAAATTACAGTTGTCTGAGAAAAGATAATAGCTCGAGTGGATAACGCCTTAGCGTCTTCCTAAGTCACCGTAGTTATGGTGGTATATCTATTTATTCTTGATTTAGAGTTCCTTAAAAAATTTTCGTTACAAAATTGAACTCTTTTGAACTTGAAGGGACTTCCCTAATCCAAAGCTGGCAGCACTGGCGAAAAACCAAAGCACAACCCATATACATACAGGATCTGTATCTCATTATAAACCAAGGCAGAGTAAGGCAACTTTTGAAGGCTTTCGCCTTTGGCGGAATAATAAGACCAACAACAACACGGCAAAGTTGTCTTTGGGTGTTGCTGCAAAACGCATCTTGACAGAAGCGGAAGTTAACGAAAAAATGTGTATGTGCGGAAAATGAAAACTTATGGCGAAGAGTCTTTTTTTGTTTGGAATATCCAAAACCCCTCTCTGCTCAAGGCTCAGAAGTTTATCGAAGCACGCAGCATGTGCTGCATATAGTATAGTAAGAAGGGATAAATGAACTTTGGAAGAGAACAGAAGCCGAAGGGTTCCTTTCGACCGAACAAACACACTTCATTTACGCACATGGCAGGAAGTTTTCAATTGGGAAAGGTCGCCGAATGCATTTCAAATTATAATTTCGGTGTTTATAGCCCAAGAACTTTTACTCCACAGTCTTAAGAAAACCAACCAGTAGGAAAAGGATTAAAATAATTTTGAATTCGGTCTGTTTACAGCTTAGTATTTAGGAAAGTTACAGCTGAGAGTTGGACTTGTTATTGCGGTTATATTTGTTTTTGATGCCGCATCGATGTCAAGCTTGTTTTCTCCAGCAGCCCTGCAGACAGAAAGCCAAATGGCTTTCCAGTGCTCCGCAGCGAGTTAGGGCCATTCTCATGCAGTTTCTTGTTTCGCCAAGTCGAGCGAACGACTTCTAAATCAGTTTTCTTCCCAGACTCAAACGAAAAAGAACTGTCCACCAAGTCGAAAAGTTTAGCTAAACTTTAAGCCGACGTCAGCAAGGCAGATGCAAACGAGGTCCCTGGCTCGCAAAAAATGTGGTAGGGTAAAAGTTATTTCCAAGTTTGATGCACTTTCGAAAACTGTCTAAATAAAGTCAGTGTTTCCGAGTCTTTTTTGTCATCCTCACACACACGCTGGCGGTTAAATGGCCGAAATCCAGTAACCAAACCAAAATTCTCTTCTACACATCTTCAAGTTTCTGTTAATGAAGTGAATGCTGGTCGGTTTGGGACCCGTGCCTGGTCCAGCTGCTCCCACACCCCAGTTATTTGTGTGTTTTGCTCCACAAGATCCACAGTGACATAATCGTGTTTATCGAGGCAAAAGGAAGCGGAAACGGAAACTGGCGGAAATGTAGCCACTGACTACTGGCCAGAGCCAGTGAAGCACCACCTACTGACACCAAAACCAACATAACAAGAACTGAAAAATTGAAGATACAGAAACAGTTGAAATATATATATATATACAACCAACCGCAAATAAAGAAGAAACTTTAATAAACCGACCTCCCATTACACGACTTAAATCAACTTTCCCGGCTCCATCTTGTCTTTATAATCGTTCCTAGTTCGCTCCCATCCTGTCGCTCCATTATCCTTTGACCCGAGGTCCACTTGCTCAGCATTTCGAGTTGATTTAATCCTTTCGCTTTTCTCCTGCGACTAAGCAAGTAGTCGTTCTCGGTTTATGCCCTTAATCTTCAGAGCCGCGTTCTCGAAAGTTTTTACCTGAAAACACAAAAGCAAATAACAAATGCGGGCAACATGACCTGTGTAGTGCTGTTCAGTGAATTAAATACACTTTTCCTTTCCCGCCCCCTTTGTTATTTTTCTCACTGAGTGCCTTCAGAAAATATGTTGGCCATGCCAGAAATTTTTTAATAACAAGCCCTTAATGTGGAGGTAATTGTCTGTTGCCTGGCTTACTCTCGCTGGTGCACAAGGGAATAGTATCTTTTAAGTCGAGGGGTTGCGAAATTGCAACCAAGAAATTACTCAGAGGAAAACGCACAGAAGAATTTTTTCAAAAGTGGGTTTTCTCATTTTTCTGAAGCCATATGTTGGCACTTGGTATAATTTTTTTGTTTATTCATTCTGTTTACAATACTTCCAGCTCTTTTTGGGGTTTATTATGTTTAATTTTTTGGGGTTTTAGATATTTAAAGCAAAAAAAAACTTTGAGAATTTAAATCTGAATTCGCCAAGCAGACAATCAAATTCCAACCAACCAGTTTCCAGAGAAGAAGAATGCTTTCGAAATCGTATCAAAGGATCACAAAAGCATTTAATTGTTTTGCCAGGCGCTCTGCCACGGCTTTAGCTCTCGTTTTATTTTTATTTTATTTAGTTTGCTTTGTAAATCTAACCATACACACTCGGGGCTATGAAGACATGAGCATTGTTATGTCAGGGAGCCACTCCAGACCGGCTCCTCGTGTCCCGCATGCGATATGGCTGGAAAAAGGAGGCGAAGGCAATGGACACAAGGAGTAAAAAGGGCAAACGCTGCACCAGAAGGAACCCCCTCCTCCTGGCTTGGTCTTGTCGTCTGCCGCATCCTTTGGCAGGCCTCGCCCCGAATCCGCCGCCCATCAGAATGTCAACGAAGATATGCCTATTGGATGCATACACGTCTGAACGGAAAATGGGAAAATGCGAGTAGAAGGCATCTCGCAAATACCGACTTATAACTTGCAGAAATTGCATTGGGATGTGCGAAGAAAATTTCTTGGAATAATGTTTTCGTAAATGGGAATTTCAAAATGAAAATGTTTATCTTTCGGCCTGAATATGTTTGAATATGTTTGAAGCCAGCACGAAAATAATAATCAAACACAATAAGTGCCAAAAGCCAAGACCTCAATTTATCCATTCAAATCTAAAATTAATTGTTAATTGCTAGTTCCTAGAGCACTGCAGATGGCTCAGAACCAGGCCAACAAGCCCTAACAATTTCCCACAAGCATCTAGAGTGCAAATTCAAACACTAGAATCGCAGTCGCCCTGGCAAGGCGTATTTAAATTCAACTAATTTATATCTATTTGCCGGAGTGTCCTTGTGTGTTTGGAGGCATGTGTTATTTCAATTGAGCTCATTAGGTCCTGGATATGGTAATTAAGGCCGGGTCAATGATTCGGGGCCAAAGCCGAATGCTTGAACTATTCATTAAGGTGCAATCCTTGACCACAGCATAATTATCTCTGGTTCAATGGCAGGCCAGGCCATTCAATAATTTTAACCTTCGTCATCATCATCGTTGGGAGATTGTATGCCCAGCACAGATCGATTGTGCACATTGTTTGGCCAAGAAATTGAATTATAAATTTCATGTCAGGTGCAAATTGCTCCAATACCAAGATTTGGCTTTGTGAATTTGAGATGAAAGGATGTTTACGCACAACTTTCGGTTTGGCAGTTAATAGCGATAATCTCATTGTGGGATTAGGCGGACAATTGCTAATAACAGTGTGAATCATTGATCATTTTTATTCATTGTTTGCTTATTGGTTCTAAATTATGTTGGATGCTTAACCAGCTTAACAAAGTACAAGGATATTTGGATATGGAGTATGGGATAGGAGTATGTCATTATTTTATGCAACGGACCATTGGGCCAAATGACGATTCTTAAACGAAACTATCGTAAACGGAATTACTTATGATATAAATCAGCGAAAAATTACAAAATTCTCGCAAAATGTGCGGAAACAGACTCCAGTTCTCTGCTTTTGGGGCGGAAGTGGGCGTGACTAAATTTGACACAAACTTGATCTGCGCGGATATTGTAGGAGTCTCCATGCCAAATCCTATAGCTTTATCTCTTTTAGTCTCTGAGATCACTCGGACGGACGAAAAGACGGACATGGCTATATCGACTCGGCTGTTGATGCTGATCAAGAATATATATACTTTATGGGGTCGAAGATGATTCCTTCTCTATGATAAAAACATTTACACGACTGTATACATAAAATATATTACTTACAACGCAATGCCTATCAAATATGCTAAAAAAAAAAAGTGTGTTTTAAAAAAATCGCTTATTGAAATCTTGGGTTGAGGCAGCTGGACAGTGGAGATTGTTCAGATTTATATTGTTTTAGTCACTGTCAGCAAGGACTTGACAGATCCGACATTCCAGATAAATACATACAGATAAGATGAACTGCAATTGGTAGCCGAGACGCCCTTCCTCCCCGGGCTTCGTCCTGGCGAGTCACATCCTAAGCCAACTGACAGCAGGACGTTATTGGTATTCAGTTGTGGGCAGATTTCGTTTTCTTTCTCGCATCACACGAGGGGGAAATATATTCCAGGGGACCCGGCCATGGATGTGTAAAAATGGCCATAGACTGTCCTTGTTATCTATCACCTGTCGGGTCTGTCATTCTTTCGGAGCTCCTCCCCGACCACCTCCCATTCAGACCATCAGGATTGAAGTCAAAACAATTTTACAGCAGTTACGGCTGCCGGCTTTTGTTTTGACTCTGAGCTGGAGGCAAGTAATTGATGCCTCACTGAGTCAGGAAATATTTCTCGTACAACGACGAGAAAACAATTTTTTATCCTCTCCGGATAGATTTATTATTTTTGGTTAGCTATGGCAACGACACAAGTTCCGACATACTCTCAGATTTCAACTCGTTTGAGATTAGGTTTCAGAAATGCCTTCCAACTAGATTTGAAAGTGTATAGATATTCCTGAAAAAGAATCCTGAACATTAAAAGTTCAAAACGTATTCGCTTTCAATACATCATAAGGCTAAAATATAAATTTTATTGGGATTAAAAATACTATTTCTAGAAAACAAATAACTCTGTACTACAAAATAAAGGAAAAAGAAAAAAAAGGAATGGAGTTTAGAAATTTTTAAGCACAAGAAAGTCCGAAAAACGTTTTTTTTTTTAATAAATCAAGATTTGTAGGGTGTTACAATTATTTGAAAGATGGTTTTGTGTTATATTCAAAATCACTGTTGCGCTGTGTAATCGGGAAGAAATGTAGATTTTTTAATTTTTAAATCGGATTTTAAAGCTGAGAAACTTGATCAGTCCTACTGCAATAACCACAAACAATAAAAATGGAAATGAGACTGCAATCAACCTGTGGCTTGGGTTACTCGCCCTATAACCTATATGTTCCCGTATCTCAAACAGACTCCGGCCTCTTAACCGCTCGTTAGAAGCCGTGTGGGCGGAACGTGTTTACTTCCGTTAAGTAACAAGTTGGCAAGAGAGACGAGTGGAACCTAACCAAACCAAAAACCCAGCCAACCGAACCGGCCAGACTCACAAATCTCCAGCTGGCCCACAGCAAGGGGAAAATATTTACACGCCACACACGACTCCATTAAAACTAAACAAGTGCGTGGAAAGAAAAGGGCCGGGCACAATCCACAAGCAAAAAATGGGAAAAGCCCGAGTGGGGAAAAAACTGATGCAGAGCCAGGGTCTTCGCCATGTTCCATAACCAAAGGCAACATTTCTTCATACGAGGGTGGCGGACTTGGCTTCAGGCAGTACTTGGAAAATCCATGTCGGAGCGGATGTTTTGTAATTTTTTGTGCTCAAGCGACAGAGTACGTGAACCAAATCCCATAAACACACACACAGCACGAGGGGATCTCCGAGATATTTGGAGGATGCAGGACCTGCCGCATTTTGTGGCAAGTCAAGCGCACATCTGCTGGCCGAAAGCGCTGACCAAACGAGGCTGTTCTCAAACATTGTAAAATTTTAATGGCCCCATGGTGTGAATTGGAGCCTCCCTTCCCACACTCATCCGCTTCCCGCCTCCCATCCATTCATGTAGAAAAATACTCCTTTTTCCCTACAACTTTATTAAATTTTCTTTTAAAATGCAAGTGGGCGTTGCCCAAAAAATGTACAAAAAACTCAAAGAGCCCCCCACACTTGTCACCACTTGACCACAAGTTAACCCCATCCCAGAGCGACTCCAGGCTTAAGTTTTTTAAGTAAGGGTTATGGAATTTTCACATTCTTAATTTTTCGTAGTTCATAATTTGAATTCATGCATTAAGCCATGAAGAAAGCATTAGACAGCCTAGGTATATACATATATATACCTGAAAAACCATAACTATTACTGACTTTTCGATTCATCAATTTCAAATGAATTCGCTGTTTGGGTTCTTTCCGCGTGCCTTCTAACAAAAAACAAATGAAAAAAATGCCAAGGCCTGAAGCCAGAAATCGAACACGTGCCGTACTGTCTGGACAACAACGACATTTTAATTTACTATGGTCGATTTAAAAAATACCCTTAAATGACTCATGTAAATATAGAATAAAATGATTAAAGCCATAAACACCAAAGCATAGAAAACTCTAAATTTCAGAATACGAATAATTTAACAAAAGACTTGCAAAAGAGATTTAGGCTTCGTCGCAAAATCATGTAGCCTGCGGAAGGGGGAAAAATCAAACATTTTAGCACGCATCACTGAGATTTTTCGGACAATTTGGATTGTGTGTCCTTGTGGGTGTTTTTGGGTATAGTCCTTGAGCCCTGTCTACGCTTGAGTGTCTCTTTCAGCCAACTGGACACAGAAACTCAAACAACAGCTTTGTTATTTTACGGATTTTTAGTTGGACACAACAACGTAACTGGAGCCATTCTTGTTACAATTTATGTGAAATATTTCTATCAACTAACTAAAGTGTTTTGTTTTCTCTTTTTTCAGAATTAATGATGGCTTCATTCGACTGCGAGGAACCCAACAATGCCGAGAAGCTGATGTACGACTTGAACTAGTCAACCAGGATTAACTATTTGTACGATCTAACTAATAATATCGACTAAGATTGCATTTAACGTTAATTAACTAAATACTGTACATACAAGTAGATCAAGCACGATAAAAATCTAAGTAGCTAAAAATATATAAATTAATATTAAAAACTAATGAATAAGAATGTATGTGGACAGGGTCTATGTGTAAACTAATTGAATAAAAAGAAAATATTTGGCATACAAATGCTTTTATTTGTTTTCAATCTTAATGGCATAATTCTAAATGGAATATTAGCTCATTTTTGCAAAAAAAAATTCCATTCAATAAAAAGCTTGGTTTCTTCCAAAGGCCATAAAAAATAATTTTTGACCGTAAGCATCTGTGCAAATTTTGGGAAGAAAGAATACACATATCATTCTCGACATTAAACTTCAGTGAACCACATTAAAGGCTTGTACAAACATTGAGGCACAAACAAGTAAAAATAGTGCTTTAAACATTCCAGTACAAACAATTTAAAGTTATTTTTATTTATTTCGACTTTATTTATTTTGAGCCTTCGACACCTTCAATATTGTATACTATTTTATACTATATACTATTTTATTGTCACGAAGGCTCCAGTGTTTCTTTTTTTAAGTGAATTACCTTTCTGTACATCTACTTTTCTTAAAAAGTAAAAGTATTGTGCTCCCGCGTTAAAATTCGTATTTCCCAAATTTTAAATTTTTCTCCCATTTTTTGCCGATTAAGGTTTTGGTTATTTAAAAAGTAATTTTCTTCTGAGCACACATTAAATTTTAAATTCGAAAAGGTATTCACTGGCATTTCCACTTTTCATTTAAAGGTTTTGTGTATCGAATTCGATAGTAATTTAATAATCTGAAATTTTTCCATTTTGGCTACTTTTGGCTTCAAAACAAGCAAGAAAAAAAAAAAATAAATGTCATATTTTTACAATTTTCTGTTGACTCTATTAAGTTATTGTTGTTGTTTTACTTCTTAGGAAAGAGGGGTAATTTTGTAAATTCGGCAACAATGAATTTTGTCTATCGAAATTCACTTCGTAAAAGTACACACGGAAAAATTTAGTATTAGTAGTTTACTATCTAGAATATAAATATGTCCTTAAGAGTATTATATAAGTATTATATAATTTCAATATCGAGTTACCAAAATATTGAATACTCGAGCATGGTAGTAGACCAGCGGCTGCTAAAATTTCGATTCGATTTATAACTTTTTCTGATTATAATACCCATATTTACATATATTCTGGTATTATGGTCGTAGGTAATGGATGAGACTTTCTTCGAGTTTTACTGATCCTTTAAAAAAAAAAAACTATATTAAAACAGAAATTCCATATTTTATACCCTTGCTAAGCGTATTACAACTTTGTCCAAAAGTGGACAAAAAAATGGACCCTATTAAGTGTATATATTCTTGATCAGGATCCCCTCCTGAGTTGATATAAGCATGTTCGTCTGTCCGTCTGTCTGTTTCGACTTGAATCTTTGCACACACCCTTCTTTCCTTTGCAAGCAGTATATAAGTCGGAACGGCCGGGATCGGCCGACTATATCCTATAACTGCCATATAACCGATTGATCGGAAATGGTTTAACTTCGGTGTTTTTAGAGTTAGAGAGCTGTGATTTTGCGTGAGCGCTACTTTTGGCAAAATAATACGACGAAATTATGGACCAAATTTCATAAGGATGCCAAGGATGCAATTTTCATAACAATCTGCCGACTAAAGCTGTCATATAACTGCACGATCGGAAATGGTATTTGGTAAGAACCCCAAATGTATCCGATATTTGCGATATACATATATCCGGTATTATCTGCAAGTTTATATAAGCTTTGGATCCCTCCGAAGTTAGCGCTTCTTTTCTTTTTTACATGCTTTCATGCAGGCTTACAAATGAAGACATATTTTTAGATTTTACAATCGAGGAATATCTTACAGTTGAGGAAAATAATAAAAACCGAAATGTATAGGTGCTGGTTTGAATTAAGGAATCGAACATTTATTTAGAAACACACATCTGTGACGTTTTGTTGACAAAACAGGTTGCAGCAGTTTATGCGCTTATGCGTGTCGACGTTTACGTTCAAGCACTCTTCATGACAGAGGGTGGGAAGCCACAAAAGATCTGGAATTAAATACATCAATGATAAGAAAACTTTTTTGAAAGGTCCGATATTTTCAGTCCTTACCAAGCTTATTCTTTCGACAGCGCCATGCGTTAATATTGTCGACTTCGGCCTGACAAGAGACGACCCAGTTGCAGGGCTTATCCCACTCCGAGCACGTAAAGTCGCAGACGCAGACATGGGCGGCCTTGCCTTCGCAGAGGCAGTTCCAATTATTGACGACAGGACACAGTGATTGTTGGCAGGCCAAGACCTTCTCCGAAACCACAAAAAGCAGCAGCAAGCCCAAAATAATTTTAGCAGCCATCGCGAAAAGTTCTCGATAGAGTTTGGAGTCAAGCATCGCCTTATATAGTCTACCCATGGACACAGCATACTATTTTTAACTTCGCCTGGTAAACAATTGCGCAAACATTTGGCTTATTTTTAGCGGGTCAGGGTATATAAGGAGGACTTTTGGAGGTAATAAACCAGTAAGTTTCCATCAACATGGGTGCCGCACGATGCCTGCTGATCCTCCAGATCTTGGCCTGCCTTCTGGTCGTTTCGGTTTCAGGATGCCGGGTCATTTCTCCCTGGAAAAGTCTCTGTGAGTCCTACGTAGGATTGAATTGCTGCGTCGACAATGGGAAGTGGGAGCCAAAGCTCCCGCCACGGGACAACACCTGCTGTGGTCCCCAGTGCCGCTACACGGCCCTGAAACCCCCAACGCCTCCTCCTCGATGCGGCTGCGAAGAAAAAAAATGTAGATGCATCCTAGACACCAGCTGCGGGAAGGGAAAACCAACTCTGCCCTTCAGTTACCAATGCCTGACAGACTCCGAATTGACTAAGAAAAACGCACAAAGGAAGTTAGACGGCTATGCTCGTGAGTAAAAATCTAAAAAAAAAAAGTGCTTTCTATTGATCACATTCCCATCTCCTTAGAACTGCTGAGCATTGATAACTGGTGCAACAAGACCTGCATGTCCAAAAATTTTAAGTGCGGTATTAATTGCTGTTGCCGTGAAATCTGTCCCCAGAGTTTCTGTAAATTTTCTACACCTCCACCAAAATGTTGATTAAATCAGTAATGACCAATTATACGTTTTCTTAAAAAATTGACTAAAGTCAAACATTTGATGCATTAAATATCCATCTACTAGTAAGAAAATTGGGGGTTTTTTGTGGTTCATTCTTCCAGAAATTTTAAAGTCCTCTAAAGAGGACTATATGCTTATCTAGGAGTCCTATATTTTAAATCTCTGATTTCCAGCCTTGGCCCATTAATGCGCCGATCCTTATTATACCCTTGCAGAGGGTATTTTAATTTGGTTCATAGGTGTGCAACGCAGTGAAGGAGATATCACCGACCCTATAAGGTATATATATTTTTGCTCAGTATATCCTCCTGAGTTGATATGACCATGTCTGTCCGTCAGTCTGTCCGTCTGTCAGTTTCCACGCGTTTCCACGCTGTCAACTTTGCACACACCCTTCATTTCTTAGCACGTAGTATATACATATGTATGTACATACATACATAAGTCGGAACGGCCGGGATCCAACAATTGATAGGTATAACCGATAGGTCATATAGCTGCCACATAACTGAAGAGTTGGAAATGACCAAACTTTCGTGTTTTTGAAGACAGAAAGTTGGAACTTCGAACAGATTATATTTTTCAGTTAATGAGACCTACCAAATGAACTGAACGATAGGAAATGATATTTGGTAAGAATACCAACTTTGGAATTTTTGAAGTAATAATTTTTTATTGTAATAAATTTGTTTTATTATGATATTCTCAAAGGGATCGGCCAACTATATTTGCGATATTATCCGGTTTCAACTGCAAGGATTATGAACTTCCACTCCGCCGAAGTTAGCTTTCTTTTCTTGTTTTTGTAAGATATGTGGTTCTCTAATAATCCTCTCTTCCTTATCCTCTCGAAATGGAAACTGAAACATGGATCGTGTTCAACAAATGATTGTTGGGTCCTATCTGTGACACTGAATAAAGTCGAAGGAAAAATATGTTTTTCGCGGTCTTTCAGAATTTTCAAATGGCTTGTGCATCACAGAGCATCGGCAAGCATTCCTGTATTCATCATAAAGCTTAGGGGCCCAGACTACCGAGGGGCCCTCGATAAATGATTAATTAGTATATATTTTAATTTATAAAGCTTGGAGGAGTTAGTAAGGAAATTTAAAATTCTATATTTTAAATTTGAAGGGCAGGAAAGGGATGTTATAGCGTAGAGACCATTGTAGTTCGAACATAAGGCCCTAAAAGGGTCGTGCTGTGCATACATATATCGAACTACAATGGCTAAGGAATTAGAGGACTAAAGTTTCTAGTCCTTCTATTGGGAATGTTAAAATTTAAGCGTGTCAGTAAATGCTGGATATCTATGTACATACATCCCCATTAATTAGGTTATGCAGAAAAATTACACCAAGCATTGTCCTACAATTTGTTAAGCTAGGTAAATTTATAAGTAAGTATCTACTATTATAAGATGGAAGGTGAATTATCTTTACCTTTTATTATCTTTTATTTAACAATGGTATGAAAGTTTTGACGAGCCTTTCGATAATAAGACTCGTTATATCACTATGATTCGTCCTATCCTGGAATACTACTCTTGTTATTGAAGTCGAAATACTCAGTACATACATACATACATAGTATCTAATTTATGAAAAAGAATTTCTCTAATTTTCACTGAAAACTTTGATTCTGGTAATTTTTTTTATACCTGATACTCGTAGAGTACAAGGGTATGTTATGTTGTAGTCGTGTGAATGTTTGTAACATATAGAAGGAATTCTCTTCGATCCCAAGTATGTATATATGTATATATTCTTGATCAGCGTCAATTGCCGACTCGTTATAGCCAAGTCCGTCCGTCCGTCTGTTCATATGAACACGTGGATCTCAGAAACTTTTTTTTTTAAAGTATCGTGAATTTCTGTATCGCCGGTACTGAAATTTTTTAAACTTTTGATGCCAAACTATTTTTATAGTTAATATATCTAAAAAGCTTCCAAATCGGCCGACTTTTGGAGGGGATATATACCAAAAATAAATATAAAAAAAAATCTCGTTATAGCGTCAGATCCTAAATTTTTGGAAAATGTTTTTATGTTAAACTATCCAGGTCGCTAATCTACACCTAGAAATAAACTAGCAGCCCAATCGGATAATTTTTAGAGTTATAGACTTTTTAGTCTGCTTTCCTACTGAATCAGTGGTAGGGGGGCAGCCGTTATTATTTTCCTCCAAGCGCCAAAAAATATGCAACAAAAATTGTTTCTTAAAATCCATTAAAGTTTAAATTTTAAATGTTGGTTAAATTGTGGGTGGAATAGATAAGTATAATAAGTCGGGAAACTAGATAAACGGCCGCCCTTCATTATTTTCATTTCGTTTATTTGAATTCTTATGAACTATATTTTAAGAAAAGTTTCGATGAAATCAATAATATTGATAAATGTATGCCAAAGGTTATTATAATTAAAGCCAAGAACAGTTAAGTAAATAATTTTAACAATAAAAAGAATGGTGTGCCATGTGTGCACATACGCAAATAATGTGTGAACTTTAATTGTTAAATAATCGTAATCTTTCATAAACAGCTTTTAAAAAGTTCACTGTAAAAATGTTGCAGTGGCACGTGTTTAGGTACTAGGGTGAACCATAAAATATGATACTTTTTTTATGAAAAACCACTAAAGAAAACTTCGGGCGGAGCCAATGTTTATATACCCTTAAAAAGTTAATATCGGATACAGTTGGCCGATTCTTATGAAAGTTTCGCATGTTTTAGGACAAAAGTCTAACGGGCATGGGTATATCGAGTCGGATATTTATTCCTTTCACAAGTATATGTACATACATATATAATTTTTGAATTCGAAGATAAGTCCTTCTGAATTATCAATTCTTTTGTTATCAAGTTGAACAGTAAGCCGTGTACTCTACGAGTACCGGATAAAAAATTAAGAAATTGTACCAGATCTTCTTTAAGATTTCCATATATTCAATGTTCAAAGTTAAATATTATTTAATATTTTTATACCCTTGCAGAGGGTATTATAATTTTGTCCAAAAGTGTGCAACGCAGTGAAGGAGACATCTCCGACCCTATAAAGTATATATATTCTTGATCAGGATCACCTCCTGAGTTGATATAAGCATGTCCGTCTGTCCGTCTGGCTGTCCGTCTGTCCGTCTGTCTGTCTGTCCGTTTCTACGCGAACTAGTCTCTCAGTTTTAAAGCTATCGTCTTGAAACTTTGCACACACCCTTCTTTCCTTTGCACGCAGTATATAAGTCGGAACGGCCGGGATCGGCCGACTATATCCTATAGCTGTCATATAACTGATTGATCGGAAATGGTATAACTTTGGTGTTTTTAGAGTTACAGAGTTCAGATTTTGTACGAATGCTACTTTTGGCAAAATAATACGGCCTACCAAATTTCATAAGGATCGGCCGATCCTTATATCTTATAGCTGCCACAGTAGCGGACTAAGGGGGGGGCGGGGGGGGGCGGTCCGCCCCGGGCCCCGCGATCCAGGGGGCCCCGCAATTAATTGAAAAATTGAAAAAAAATGTTAACGTATCATTCGCAATGCTAAAAATCATGTGTGAACATGAAACATAAAAAAAAAAAAAAAAAAAGGGGGGTGGTAAAGACAAAACCGCCCCGGGCCTCAAAAGTCCTTAGTCCGCCACTGAGCTGCCATATAACTGATTGATCGGAAATGCTATAATTTCGGTGTTTTTAAAGCTAGAAAACTCGGATTCGGTACGAATGCTATTTTTGGCAAAATAATACAACATGCCGAATTTCATAAGGATCAGCCGACTATATCCTATAGCTGCCATATAACTGAACAATCTGAAATTACCCAACTTTCGTGTTTTTGAAGATAAAAAGCTACAACTAAGTACAGATTCTATTTTTGGTCAGTTAATACAACCTACCAAATTTCATAACGATCGGCCGACTATATCTTATAGCTGCCATATAACTGAACGATCAAAAATTGTATTTGGTAAAAATACCAACTTTGGTATTTTTGAAGATGGAAGCTTGGTACTTTGTTTTAGATTTTTTTATTGTAATAAATTGGTTATATAATGATATTCTCATAAGGATCGGCCAATTTAATCCAATGTTTGCGATATATATCCGGTTTTAGCTGCAAGGGTATATCAACTTCGGCTCCGCCCGAAGTTAGCTTTCCTTTCTTGTTATTTATTATTTTATTTTAAAAGTTAAGCTCAAAATCAATTTTTTAATAGTGCACTTTGAAAGAGCATTATAGAATTGAAGCCTGATTTTCCTAATTCTTGAATTTTTAACTTGTTTATTGCCCTTAGGGGTTTGTCTCACAACGCATTCAGTAATTTATGTGAAAAATACATTTGCTTTAAGTTTAAAGTTTCAAATATGATTTATTTATTTAGAAACACACATCCCTTGTGCCGTTTTTGCAGAACAAGTTACAGCAATTCCTGTGCTTATGAGTGTTAACATTTATTTCGAGGCACTGCTTATAGCTCCGGTTGGGAAGAATGAAAATGACTGGAAAAGATGAGAGAACGATTTAATTGGCTAATATTAGAAGTTTTGATTAGTGGACTCACTCAGTTTGTTCTTGTTTCTGCGAATGTCGTTAATGTCCTGGATTTGTGCTTGGCAACTGACCACCCAGTTGCAGGGCTTGTCCCAACCCGAGCAGGTGAAATCGCAGACACACATGTGTGTGGTGTTGCCCTTGCAAAGGGGACAGTTGTTCGTAACGACGGGACAGAGATCCTTCTTCTGGGACAGGACCTCCTTCGAGGCGACAAAAAAAATCAGCACGCCTAGTAGAATTTGGAAGCCCATAGCGAACTATATTTAATCAAGAGTGATCCAGAGACCTCTTTTTATAGTCCGCCGATGGAAGGCGTTTTCAATTTTGCTCAACAGTTGTGCAAATATTTGACGTTCTTAGCCTGGTGGTAGGGTATATAAGAAGGCAATCAGGGTGCTTTCCGTACGATATTCCTACCTACTATGGGCGCCACACGCAACCTGCTTATCTTTCACTTCTGTTCCTGCCTTCTCGTAGTCTTGAGTGAGCCCTGCAGGGTAAAGTCTCCCTGGAAGACTCTATGCCAGACATACACGGGGAAGAACGGATGCGTGGATGATGGTGTCACAGAGCCCCCTCTTCCGCCCAGGGACAATACCTGCTGTGGACCCCAATGCCGCTACACGGCTGAAAATGGTCAGGAAAGTGGTCCTTGCAACGATACGGCAAGATGGCGCTGTCTCCTGGACACCCACTGCGGAATGGGCAACGTCACAAGCCTGCCCTTCACCTACAACTTTCTGAGTGACTGCCAGCTGCAATCCAAAAACGCGGAGAGGTTATCCCAAGGCTATGCCCGTGAGTTCATATGCTTATAAGAATCTCATTCGTCTATAAGGGTTTTTTTCACAGGTTATCTGAGTTTTCCGTGGACTAAAGAGACGTGCGAGGCACAAAACTCCAAATGTGGCATCAATTGCTGTTGCCGCGAAAATTGTCCTACTCTATTCTGCAAATTTGAAAAATGATTATGAAATTAATTTATGATTGTAGATTCTTAGCCAGTAAAAAAACTAAAAAAATTAAATTAATTTTTTTTAAATAAAAAAAGTAAACTTTTTTAACCCTTTACATGGTGGTGATGCAGATCTGCATCATACCGTTTAAATTCAATTATTTATCAAACTGCGTTACAAAACTGTATAAAAACTTTTTGATGCAGTTCAGCAAATTACGTTTTTGATATAAAAAGTGTTGATCACTCAGAATTCTGTCCAATACTCAACAGGTGATTACTTTTCCAGCCAATTTGGTGAATGTGGTAATCTGAATTGGTTGTGCAATTTCTCATCCAAAATATAAAAAATAAAAAAAAATTGTATAATTGATTCAATTAATGTTTAAAAACAGGTAAAAATTATATTTAGTTCTATATTATTGAGTTTTTGTGTTTGTTGCATTATAATACAATTAAATCATTAATATCGCTTAGTTTAAAAAATTCGCTTTTTTTTGCTTTTTGTAAAAAAAATTAAGAAAAACCAACCTTAAAAAAAAAATAAAAAGAAGTGTATTTTTTATTTTCACTTATCTACCGAACAAAAAAAAAATCAAGAAAATCGGAGTTATTGCCATGTAAAGGGTTAAATAAAAAAGGAAACCAATTTTCGCAGTCGGTAGGATTCGAACCTACGCTCCCAGAGGGAATCTGATTTCTAGTCAGACGCCTTAACCGCTCGGCCACGACTGCTTATGTGTGGTGATGCCTTATTCCCAATAATATTTTTCTCGACACCAAAATGTAACATGGAAACAAGGCTGCCAGATCTTATGAAAATTGTGGAAGACGACTTGCATATAAGCTTTTAATTTGCAAATGAAAGATAACCAAACTTGTATTTAACTGTTCTTTATTCAATTGTACATTTATAAATACATTTACAAACACATTTATAAATATTCTAGTATACTTCTCTTACATGGGTAAACAAATCGCATTTTATTTGACTATTAACATGGTAAAGATCAGAAAACGTACAAAAAACAATCCTAGCCATCGTTGGGCGAAATTCCTTTTGGTTATTCTTTTGGTTGATTTCCATGAAATGCATCGTAGTACAAAATAAATAATTTAAATAATCATACACTTTCATACACTTATAAAACGAAGTCTACAATAAGGCATTTTTGTTTCTATTAATTATTCATGGTATGGTGCGGGCGTTACTTATAATTTATAATAACTGTTGTACATCAAATTGTGTGTCCGGTGCGTTGTATACATTTCTCGTATCAAAATATACATACATAAATAATTAAAACATGTTAGATCACAAATCAAAATGCTAATAAATAGGAATTTTCTTATACATAAATACATGGTTACATGTTTCTTGCATGTACTAACTAAGGTACAGTAAAACTGATATATCGTGAATGTTTGGCTGCTCCAAAATTTGCAAAAAGCTTAAAAAACTATTGTCCAAAACGATCTCAAAAAGGCGTAGCAAAAACGGCGATTTCTCGGTTTTAAATGCACTTTTTAAAGTGTACATCAATTTTTTGTTAATTTTGCGTCTGCGGCTGATAATTTTTACTTGCTTTACATCAATAATATATGGTATAACTATACGTATGGGTTGTTCTTGGATCGGCCTCAAATCAACGTTCCTAAAGATTCATTTCCGGCTGCGACAACCAATTTTGACACAAAATCATTTAATAGAGTCGTGTAGTTAGAGTGTGCGCATGGACAAACTGGTGACTCAATTAGCCACCTTGCCGACATCGGCCTGCATCATGACCAACGATCCCACCATGGCCACTAAAGTACGATCCAGCCAGGTCACGGGATTTGGATAAACGAAACCGCCTTCATAGAAGCCCAGGTGGCCGCCATGGGCAACCTCAACGTATGCCGCATTCTGTCGAGTGCCTGAAGAGAAATAAAATATTTAATATAACAATAATAAAAAAAAAGTAATCCAAATCGCAGTCGGTAGGATTCGAACCTACGCTCCCAGAGGGAATCTGATTTCTAGTCAGACGCCTTAACCGCTCGGCCACGACTGCTTGTTGTGAAATTTGGTCAATGTGCCGACTAATGCCGATTGGAAACAGGGGAATGCTTCGGCGCGTTTCACATTTCGACGCTTTACAACACTAACATTCCACAGTCTTCAAAATTAGGCGGCAAATAAAATTACCAAAAGAAAAACAAAAAATTATTAATGAAAAGTGTTAATACTAACTTGCATATTCCTTAATGGGATTCAGTAAATCCTCCGGAATCAATGGATCGTCCTTGGCGTTAATGAAAATCATTGGCTTCTGAATGGTTTCCAAGTAAAAATATGAAGAGCTCCACTTGTACAGCTCCTGAGTGGAAGAGAAGTTATAGACACGCCTCGTGTAAGCTTCATCTAGTTCTGGCAGAGTAGCAGCGGCGATGATTTCCCGCTCATTGAGGTTGTGGCGGGCCTTCACTTCATCCGATAGCAGGACATGGCGGTGCCTCAAGATTATGCTCTTCACATTCTCCGTCATAATGTACAAATAGAAGCGTCTGAAGTTTTGCCAGTTCAGTAGCCACTTGGTGCCCCTACAACAGAAGGTATATTGATCAATAGTCCCTCTTTAAAAGCTACAAACACAACTCACTCGACGGCATTATAGCCCTGGCAAATGGATATCCCTCCGATGACGTTGTTGGGTTTGGTCTTCTGGCTCTCGCCCATGTACTTGGTCACCAGATTACCACCCAGGCTGAAACCTACTGCCACAATCCGACTTTGCTGGTACTTCTGATGCAGGTGCTCCACCATGGCGGCAAAGTCCTCCGTGTGCCCGTACGTAAAAATCCGCGTCGATGTAACTTGGACACTGCGCAGTGCTCCAATGTGGTTCAGTACCGCACAGCGATAGCCATTGCATTGGGCCAAATGAACAAACGTTCGAATATAGACCGATTCCGAACTGTTGGCTATGCCTGGACAAATGGCCACTGTGATGTCATCTAAGGGTAGCGGGATATCCCAGTTAGTACCTTCATAGGGTTCAGTAAAACCTCGCTACTTACGTTCGTGCTCGTTGAGTGGCTGGTACAAGTCGTAGGTTAATGTGGAGCCATCCTGCAGGGACAGATACACGCGCTCGCCCAAGGGCCAAGGACAGCGCACTCGGCCCACAATGCTGTGCAAAACGGTCTGGACATGACCACTGAAGCCCCAAAGCCGTGGTGGGACATATCTACAAGATCCAAGTACAAATTTTTAGATTTACATACCAAATTTATTTTCCCACAAGAAGTTTTGATTATATATGTGAGTGTTATTCATATATTTATAATCAGTTAACCTTATTTGATAAAAACAAGTCACTGGAGATATTTGGGAAGGTACATGTAGTAACTTTGCCGCCATCCATACACAAGCATCGGTGGTTCAGTGGTAGAATGCTCGCCTGCCACGCGGGCGGCCCGGGTTCGATTCCCGGCCGATGCAAACCATCTTTTTTTTTTCTTTTTTTTCTAGCCTTGACATTGTGTGTTGAAATATGGCAGCTAAAGTAAATACGTCCAGTCTGTTGGTAAGCAGGCAATTTGCCAATTCTGACCACATTAAAATTAGATTCTGATTTTCAATGGGATGAGTTACAAAACGAAGCTAAGCTAATACACAGACAAGAGAACGGCATTAGAGCCAATTGAACCTAATTGGGCACGCAGCAATACAATCTTTATTTAGGTGGAAAGATGCATGGAGGAAAATCACGATCGCAGTCACGTGTTCTGCTAAAAATCATGTATTTTGTTGAAATAGATCCGCTAAAAAAGTTGTATAAGAAATATAAATAGAGTTTATAGCAATAAAAGGACCTAATGCAATTTTTTCAGTGTCAGCCGGGCAAAAACGTGCCACAAATTTGTGTATTCAGATGTGTGTGCCCAGTAACGGTGGCCATTCAATTATGACCAATCAAAATACAAGTGAGGAATGCGGAGAAAGGGGCTGGCTGCCTCCCCTGGGAACTGACCCAGCTTGCAGCTGATACATTTTTAATGGGAGTCCAGCATGAATTTCCAAACATCAATCAATATGCGACCTCAAAAGGTGTGGTATTGATGTGTGAAGAACTTTCAAGTCGTCAGGGGGAGTCTTCCATTCCTCCACAAAAGAACAACTGTCATATATGAACAAATATGAAGTGTTTGAACGACAATAAAAGTTACAATAAAATGCAAATATTGCAAACATCAGTGTGGATGACTCATCGTAGCATTCTCAATGTCGCACTCCTTGCAGTAATCACCTGGGCACAGTGGTGGCTAGGAAACTAGAAACCACTGGTTTTATGAGCTGTGCAATTTGCGAGCTACTATGTAGTTTTCGTTGCCTAACACAAGAGATCATCGTTTTAAGAAAAAGTAACTTTCTGTAGTCAACAATACTATTACATTGTTAGCTCTGGGGTTGACTTCACCTGATCACGACATAGGAGCGTGAGCACCTCCAAAAAAGAAATTAGTTAAGAACGCAGAAGAGCTTTATTACATGAGCTCATCTTCCAACCGGTTTTAAGACCAGGAGAGAGGGGATGAAACTATCTCCCCAGCCGGGCCGATTTCTTACGCAATCTTTGTTGTCAAACAAAGCGGCAGCCGAGTGGGCACTGCGCCAAACCAAAACACTCTCAGGTATTGCCGGCATTTGAATGGGTCTGTGGCTACAGCTACGTGTTGCCGGCACTTCTTTTTTACTATACTGAACTATGTATATCTTGGAATTACTCCCCCGCGATTATATATGTCCATAAATGTATTATCGGACCAGGCCGAAATTCTGGTTGCTATGCGTTAGTTGCCGTCTCTAGTTTCCTACCGAACTGCGTAATAATGGGCCGAACTTTGCCCTGGATTTCTTGTTATTACTCCTTATCGCCACTTCTGCCAGACACAGAGTAAAATAAATTGAAATTTTAAAAAAAGATTAATCTGAATTCCATTTACTCATGCGGTTGGACAAAAAAGCAAAAATTGCCAAAAGCTTTCACAGATTCAGCGCAAAGAAAAGTAAAGGCGGAAAATTTTCCAGGCGCGTGTCCACAGCCAAAGAAAAAAGTTAGTCCAGGGGTCCATTTTGTAGAAATTAAATATTTACAAAAATTAAACCGTAAAAATATTTTTCTAGGGTCATTACTCTGATAACCTGCCATCACATGTGTGACTGTGTATTTTAAATTAAATATTTTCTCGCGATAACCTTAGAATATTTTTAACCTGTGACAGGAAGAGCCCACCCTGCGGTTAAGGGTTTTATTGTTTCGCCGATAATGGAAACCTCATAAAGCAACAAGTCTGTATCGAAAGGCATGTGTCAGCCAACGCTGATAGCGAATAAAACTTATAGAATACCACTAGACCACTAGACACTAGACAAATGCATTCATCGTTCCGCCCGACTATCAAGCAAGTTTAAAATAATTTCCAGCAGAAGGTTTATTGACTAATTGGCATTAATGATTCATTGTTTAGCAGCTGGGAATTCGACAGAATGCCCGAAACAATATATTTGCTTGTCGCCACACATCAGTATAATAGTAAATTAGCCATTTGCGGTAATGAGAAGTAATTGCAGATTTGGGTAATAACATTGGCAATTATGCTGCCTGGTCGACTAATATTTTGCCGTGGCTGTAATATCAGTGGCACAGTTAATATAGGTAACTATACAGATAACTATAACTTATGAATGAATATAAAAAAATAACTATCAAGGTGTCAATCTTCATCTCCGATATTTTTGCAAATATTTGTCTTTTTTTACAATTGATGTACTCTTTTAATGGCCTCTGCTGTGAAGGCTGTAATTGATGGGAGGGCTGGTATTGCGGGCACATCTGTATGTGCCCGAGTTAAGATTTCGCCTGGTTCCAGTGCGCCTGTGTGGGTGGGTGTGACACTACATACTCCATACAAATTTATGGAAAAAACCTAAACAAGCCCCAATACCGGCGGGTCCATTTGACAGAAGGCGTTACTTACGGCTCCCTCAGTACGGGTGCGATTTTGTAGAGGCAGTCGAGGAACTGGGGGTCCAAGCACCACACACTGGGCTTCAGGGGCTGGCTGTGGACATTCAATATCCGGAACAGGATGCACACGAATACGGCGATGAGCGTCAGGAAGGCGGGGGACATGGTTCTACTGCCTCCGGAGCTGCGACACTCCCGATCGACACTTGTCCTTTGGTGTGGCTCCTTTCAGGCTGCGTCTGTTTGTGTCAGTGTACGCGGGTGTGATTTTGGGTGTTTGTTTGTAATTTGCTCCGCGGAGCTGTTGAAAATATGTATGTAAACTTTTCACGCGAACCGGATTTTTGATTTGAACGGGAAATGTCTCGAAAACTCAGCCTGCTTGGGGTGCTGTTTATTTTATACCTAAATATCAATATTCTTTATACGAAAACAACACTGATCATTTAGTCACATAGAGGTTGCACAAATATCCAAAAAACACTATGTTTTCTTTATATTTTATTATGTATTGCCGGCTGACAATTTGGACGCGCGTTCAGTTACTTCCAGAGACGACCTGAACATTTCACATTTTTCATATACACCCGATTGGTTGTGTTGGTCAGAGATGTCGAAAACGCATATTTTTGTTATCGATATAGCGATATTTTCATTCAAAATGTTTTACCGGGCAAACACGAAACGTTTTTACCGTTCCAATTAAATAAAGGGGTTTGACTTTTTTTGGAACCTAACTCATTCGATTATGCTATATAAACATGTAAATAAACAACTTTTATTTTCAAAAATAAAAAAATTTTCTAAACGAGAATTAAAATAATGAAATTCAATAAAGGAAAGCTTACTTCAGGCGCAACATAAGTTGACATAGTTGACAATGTAGAACTATTATTTACTAAATTTAACTTAAGTATGAGCAAAAAGTAAAACGATATAACGAATCTGAAAATTGTAATTCCACAAAATGAGTATATCGCAGCTATCCTCTGCTAGAGGATATATAAAGATAAAGATCTATAATAAATATATTAGATCATTAATACGGTCCAAAATATGAAAGTGTCGCGGTTACCAGTAATTGGCCGATGCGTTAATTTTTAATATTTAGAAAATAGAACACCATCCTCTCATCCTTAAAAAAAAAAGTCAAAGTGGGGTTCCGATGAAAAGCTTAAATACTGTTATGGAATGCATTACTCCATCGATAAAAAAAAGCCGCTCTGCGTTGTATAAGGCACGTTGTGCGCCACCATACGCATCTCTCATAAATTATAAATAAATAAATCTTTATTTGTAGTAACTTTCTGTAACACTTTTAAATTTGTAAAGGACTTTCAAGGGTGCCCAGAATTGGGAACAAAATTTTCTTCAAATGCTTATCATTAAATTGAGGATTTCTGCTTGAAGGACCAAGGAGAATCCACACAGATGTACTTCCCGATCTTAATGAGATTATCTTTTTTGCCAAACCAGTTTAATTTCAGGCCCATTTTGGAATTTCGATGCATCAGATTTATAAACAAAAAATGGTTAGAAAAAAAAATAAATACTTTAACTTAATCTAACAAAAACACAAAGTGTAGGCTGATGTGGCTAAACTAATTAAAAGAACCTCAGCCCTGAAGGTAATCCATAAGAAAAGGTTTATCATCGGGAGCGTATGGGGTCAAAGGGACATCGTAGGGCAGCGGAAAAGCTGGCACGCCATCTCGATTATTTCCCAAAGGAAAAGTATCTTCTCCCGTCTGAAACATATTACGAATTGCAGTTATTTTGACAATCTCAGGAATTCAACAAGCTCACCACAAATCTGGGCAGGAAGAGGACACCAGCCTCGTAGTTGGCGATTCGCAGGCAGGGCTGAATGTTCGAGCTTTTATTGAAGCAGCCCCAGGCTGCCTTTGAGAGGTTGGCCGAGGTCAAAACGAACCAGTAGACGGACTGATCCTCCAGATTGTAGCGGGTATAGGTTTTTATATGCGGCATCGCACGTGAGCGATAGCGGTCGTTGGACTTCCACTGATGCAGGTAGTTCTTCAGCCACGGCTGCTTGTCATTAGTGTTTTTTCCATAAGGCAGACAGCCGCCGCCCAGCATTCCGTCGTGACTCCCCGAAACGTTTCCGAAACTGGGATAGATCATCTTGAAGGCCGCCATCTGTCGCAGTATTCCCAAAGGCGTGGAGTCCTTTTTGAGGCTGTTGACGAAATCCTGCTGGATCCAGGCCTGAACGTTGGCTCCCAGGCTCCCGATGCTGGAACTTTGGCAAACGACGGGTATGCGATCGTTGATGGGAGTAGCGTGCTTTGCCAGAAGGGTTCCCAAGCGGGCGTGACCCCAAGGATGGCCTCGTACGGTGCTTTCACGATGACCCCCAGGTACGGATCCCACGAAGAAGACACTGTGGGATATGAATTTAAGTTAGGATAAATTATAACAGGTTCGAACTATAATAGCTCACTTGATGGCACTGAAGTCACTCTTTCTAATTCGCGCAATCCAGGGCTGAAGTTGGCTTATTTTGTACTCCACCAGGTAGAGCATCAGGTCCTGCTTGAAACCTGTCTGACTCTCGCCCGCCCCTGTGTCCGCGTCCTCAGGTAACGCGGTCAGTTTCGGGCTGATCCACACACCCTGCGTGCGGTTGTGCCAATCGTCCTCGTACAGGTTCGCTGTGGAAATGATCACCCGCATGGAACCATCGCTATAAGCCAGCAGCATCATTTTTGTGTGGGAGGTGGCAAAGGGGGTCGGCATTTTGACACCTATGGCCGTAACCTGCGGCTTGAACTTGCTGATGCTCAGAAGCTCCGGGGATTCGTCGCCGTACAGGACTAGAAGGGGTTTATCCCTACAAGTAGTGGAAATCAGTTTAAAAACTAATATATATTGTCACATACACACAAATGAAACAAAGATCTTACAGAATCCCCGCAAAGTAATAATGACCCAGAAGCCAGCCAATGTCCACCATAAAGTTAATCTGAACACTGCTCTCGATCTCGCCCAGACTTTCATCAAGGATTTCCTGTAGCGTTACACTCAAAGGTTCGGAGTGAGTGGGTTTCGAGTCAGTAATGGCGGTAAGGAACATGTTATAAGGAGCAGCCTGCTCCAGTTTTTTGGCCATTCCCCCTTTTTCTATCACAACGGGTATGTAGTCCTTGATGTTTTTTGCTAGCTTTTGTTTTTTGGCCAAACGAGAGCTGTCTTGGGATGAGGCACCAAATGAATTTGTTGTCGTCGCAGTTGACGAGCTGGAGGAACTGGAAGAGGCACCACTGAAGGATTCGGAACTGGAGGAAGCAGCCGTTGCCGGCGGCTTTGGTTCTGAACGATTCGGTTCTTGCTCCTTTTTAGCTCCCTCCTTGGGAAACAGCTTCTCCAAAAGCTTTAACTGGGTCTGTATAAGCTCATTAGAGTATTTTGTGGGAATGTCATAGTCCCCTGCTCCATTTCCACTATTATAAATCGCATCCACTGAGGACATAAAAATATTAAGTTTATTTTTTACTTTATTTCCTTTCACTTACAATGCGCGTGCGAAAACTCTCCAAAGTGGATTGGGTTCTTTCTGTAGCACTTCTCGCCGTATGGACACTCCTTCATCTTCTTAAAATTTAAGAATTAAATTCTCCCTTAATGTAGATTAAAAAACAAAGAAAATTTGTAAACAAAATTAATTTTGCAAACGCTACGACAAAAACAAAGCGCGCTCAGCTGGAGGTGGCATTGGGTCGATAAAACAAATACTGCAATTCATCCGGTAAATGTTTAAACTTTAAAGAAACAATAATATTCTAAACTAAATAGTTTTCTGAAGAAATATTATATACATTATTTACATCCCATTTTTATTTTTAATTTGGAGGTACTGTTACTTTATTATGTGGTATGCTAAAAGGTCATACTTGATATTATTGGCTTACAATCCAAAACTTTACATAAAAAATTGCTTCAATAAAAAACCTAAGTATAAAATAATAAAATATCAACTTATATCTTAAAATTTAAATGTATATTTCAAACTTTATTTTTTAAAACGTATGGGGTATAGAAATATCGATATGTTCGAATTTTGAAAGGTAAATAATTTTATCGATAGCTCAACATGAAACGTTGCCATAAATATATCGGGAAAGGTTTTATGTCTACCCCGCAGAGGGCGCCACGGAGCAGGGCTTTTATCGATGCAATCGATGTTACCATCGCCGTTTCGCCATCTCTAGCTGTGTGTGCATTTCGTGATAAACAATTTTGAAAAAAAATTACCCAATTTGGTGGTGCCCAAGTCGAACAAAATGAGCAAATAAATCAGCGGCGAGTGTTCACTATTACGCGTAAGTAGGTTGCACATCGATTTTCGCGTTTTTCCGTGAAGGAAGACGATCTTAAGCAACTACGTTGGGTGAAAGAGGAGAGAAAAAAGTTTCCTTGTGTATGTGTGCTACGCTGCTCCTCTTCTTCTCCCCATGTTTGTGTGGTGGGGCAGAAATATATAGTTTGGTTTCTCTCGGCAGGGACGAATTACAGTTTTATTCTCAGCCTCGGATTTATGCTGCAATATGACTGCCTGCTCGGGTGTGCGAGTTGTGTATGTATGTATAAGTGCGCGCCATTAATTGAGCGAAGGAAGGAGACAAAAACAGAAAAAGTGCCATCGCTTATAAATACACACATAAAATCAAATTTTTATTATGTTTTGAAAATACTTGAAACCCGTACCCACCCGTAGCCAAAAATTCCTTGCAACCCAAAATACCCGCCAGGCGCCGTCGCCCGCCGCCTCACAGGTTGCATTTCAAGTGCACTGCCCTTCACACAAACAAAAAGCACAAAAACAAAACCATCCAATAGGCTGCCCTTCGCGGTGATTAATCAAATTGGGGGAGTCTGTGGGCCTTGCTCACCTTTATGACTCAGCGTCGCGCCTACTTGATTGATAATTGGGGCCTCGATGTGTGACGCTTCATTCCTCCCCCCCACAGACCCATTTTCCGCTTCCACCCTTACACCGCGTCAAACGGTAAATAATAACAGTACTGGCAAGTCTTATCAGAGACTCCGTCAGAGATGCCAAGCTCCCCAATTCGAGTCGAAAGGGTTGATTTCCGACTGTCTTTATCGATTAGATCCTTAAGGCTATTTTTTATTTTTATAGGATTTCTTAGATACATATGGCCCTATATTATGCATTATTTGCACTTTCTGGGAATTCGAGGCATTTATTTTTGCTTGAGTTCTATACACTTTTGTTCAACTATTCGCCCCACGCACACCACCGCGCTTTCCGCGGTGTGTGTTTGTCGAGGGCTTATCTAGAGTACACTCGGTACTCTGCGCTTTTGTTATCAGCGCGGCGGCAGAGAGCCAGCAGTACTGCTCGCCGTGTCGGGGGCCGTGTGCAATAGTTACTGCAGTCGTGGAGAGCAGGGCTGTGCTAATAGTTAGCTGTTCCCTAACGGGGCTGTGCTGAGAAACCAAGCACTCTTTTAGAAACGGGCTGGGTATTTGTTTCTTGAGATCAGATAGATTTTCATTTTTCGCAATGTACCAATGTATGTAGTTTTTGTTTCAAGATTTATTCTTTTAATGGCCGTGATTCCAATACTTCAGAATTGTCAAACATAAATTGTAGGTCTTTCACAAACTATTCTTCGTGTAAAATATTGAAAAAGTTTTATACTTTTTTCAATGCAAGATAAAATGTTGTATTCTTAAAAGATTTAAGTTAGAAAAGTTTAATAATGGCAACCTACAAGTTAAGAAGTGCTAAAATTTTGTTTATTTATTATTTAATTAATAGTTTGGATAACAGTATATTAATTTCCAATTAATCCCCCACCTTCTATACGCAATTTCACATCTACAACAACAAATATGGAACTGCGTTTTGATTTTGTATTTTTCTTTCTAGAATGTAGAAGGCCTGATTAAAAATACAGGTTATTAAATCTGAAATGAAGAAATAAGGCGCTGGAAACAAATGCTGACGCTGGCGATTGGCGCAGGAACGCAGTTTCCCATTGTCGACGGTAACTGAGGCGTGCTGTACAAGAATGGAAGGTTGCAATGTGTGCACTCGATTCCACTTGGCCAGCCGCTCGAGGTGTGGGTGGGTGGGATTGACTACTCTAGTGGTTGCGATCTGGGTTCTGTTTGATTTCGTTCTGCTCCCCATTTCTGCAGTTTGCTTCGTTGGTTCAATACAGTAGGGCCCGACAAAGTTGAACCAGAGCCAAGGTTTCTAGTCCTAGAAGGTAAATCCCCCAAACCGTAAATCATATTTCTGAAGTGCCCCAAGAAGGGCCCGATAATACTGTGGTTAGTCCAACCTACACCCACGATCGCACCCACACGCTGGCTTCGGGTTTTAACTGTTGTTCTAATTTATGTTGCACATTGTTTAGCTAAACATTCGCCTTCCCTGCCCCAGACCCCTGCCCCACAGAACCCTCTCCTCCGAAATTACTGATTGGCAATTCAAATTTGCCAGCCCGAAAATTAAGTGCGCAAAGTCAATATTTCAATTTAGGCATAAACCGAGAAAATGCCAAAAACCGAGAAGCATATGAGCCATTTGCATATGCTGCAGTGATGTAGTGATGGTGGTGGTGGCAAGTAACTGGCTCGGCCTACGCACCGCCGCACCGCCGAGAGTTGCAAATCCAACGGCGGCCTCTTGAAATGAGCTTCAAATGGTTTGTTTTTCCGACTGCCGAGCTGGGGCCGGCCTGCCGAATAATTATGTTATTAATTGGATTTATGCGCAGTTTGTGCAACAAGCAACATGCAAATTTTGTGTAAATGTCTGGCAGAAAATTATTGCCAAAAGCAGCAAGACTCGCTCAGCAGATAGCCAACTCAACTGAAGAATGGTTCGGAAATCCATTTTGAAAATGGCCTATCTTTGGCACCTCATTTTAGACCGTGATTTGAGTGATCAGTGGGCGGCACCTCTTGCTAGATATCCATATAAATATACGCCTGCTTCCCTCTGGCCGCCCTGCCACTGATCTGGCCGCGATAATCCATCCGTTCGCGCAACGCCAATAAAACGACAAACAAAGCCAAACAAAACCCGAAAATTGTCAACACGAATGTGAACTTATTTTTAGACCGTGGCGCAATGGGATTACCCGTTGTTGTCATAATGCCGGCAACAACTTTATTAAGAAGTGCCCGGAGCAGATCCCTATCGGCGGATTGGCTTTTGCTCCAGACGCTGGGCTCCAAATCAAAGATCAGAGAGGTAGTTGTGCCGCTTTCGAGAGCGAAGAGTCGACCTGAAGTATACCCTTTGAGGGAGTATACTCTTGTCTCAAGTCCCAAATGATACAAAGATCCTTGAGAAGACAATAGCAGGAAGCATTCGGCACTAGAAACAAGTACATCCAAGCCCAACTCTTTGGAAACTGGCTAAACAATACAGAGCCGCCCCCTGATTCGCCCGCGCCCGTAAAAGTGCCACATTGAGTGCGCGAAATTGAAGCAAATGGCAGCTTAAGGAGACAAACTGCGCCGAAACTATGAAAACGCAACTCTAAACTGTAATAAAGTGGGAAATTACAGCGCATAAATCTCTGTTGCTGGGCTGTCAGAGCGGGCGACTGGGGGGCAGGGCGGCCGGGCGGAGGTCATGCTACAGGCAAGCAGGCAGCGCGACTACACCCACGCAGACCGGGCTCGTCTTGAATGGAATTAGCCGTAACTAGAGTCCACAGTTTGGCAGCTACTGGCGATCGCCGGACGGCCGCCGGAATACTAAGCACTGGCTCTCATAGCCACACACGGTGAGGAGGCCAGGGCCTGCTTGTGCATTCCGGCGGCGTTCCCGATTGGCGCTTCACTGTCCATATAATGCAAATAATTATTGCATTTAAAATCTAATAAATTCGCGCATTGACAACGCGGAGTTCGCCGATGGGAGTTGCCGCTCCCATTTTAATGGCTCAGATATACATCGATTGGCTGATAATTCCAGGAAATCGGGCAGCTTAGCATCAGCTGCTCCTGTCCTGCATCCGAGCTTTTGACCATAATCGTGGAACTTGTCAGGGACTTTGTCGCACTGCCGGCCCGGGACTGACGGGTGTGTGCGTGTTAAATACATGTAATTAGCCATGTTTGTGCCATTTAATCCACTCGACGGTGGCCCTCGCTGGCCGCAACTCCCCCTTTCGGGGCACGGAGCCCGATCGCGCGGCGACGCTTTTCTAAGAATTCTTTTACGTTTTGTTTTGGCGCACGCATTAGGCGCCACACAGCAGCAGCACGTTTAACCCGCAGGACGCAGGCGGTCGGAAGCGGGCCGAGAGGAGCCGGGAGCTGGGGCGCATACTCCACATATTTATGGCTATTTAAGCGAACCGAACGAGTCGTGGATGCCGACGATGATGACGAACTTGCTGCCGGTTCTCGGCTGCAGTGGCTTCTGCTCCGCTGGATGCACCACTCTGCCCTGTTGCATGGTGCAGTTCCCGAGTACAGACGAGGTCATAAAAGTAGAAATGCAACAAACTACATTTTCAAGAGAAACAAACTGTCCGATTGGTCTAATTCCTTTAGGAAATGTTATGATTTTTGAATATACAATTTTCTAAAAATAGATTCGGAATATATTTTACTTTCCCTGGAGAGCTGACCCTCATTGCCTCTGCTTTTGTGGTCCAGCAGTCATTGGCATTGATTGGCGGTTGAACACGCAACAATTGTTGCATGTTCAGGCGTCGGCAGTGACGGTGAGCCGACAACTGCAGCTCAAGGGCCACAATCACAACAAAGCTAAGGACTGCCCGTTTTGGCGGCTCAGTGTTGTCACAAGTTTAGCGATTACTTTGTAGCTGATTTAATTGGTTGTCGTGCTGCCATTAAAAATTTGTCTACGTTTATGGGCTAGAAGTTTACCCTTTAGACATAGACAGAAATATAGACAGAAAAGGGAGTCTAGCTCTAGAGTCTAGTATCTTTCTTGGTAAAGTATATATTCGGTTGTATTTGGAACGCAAGCTAAGAGCAACCACTAAAGTTGTGACATTTCCTCTCCCATACCTGACAGCTGTAGCATATGAACGCACAATATATCCAGGCAGTCGGGAGACTAGGTAGAGTGACAATAGGCACGATAGACACCGACTGGGATGGTGCCACCGACTAAGACTTTACATACAAGTCATATTATAATTAATATTCACACAGTCCACCGTAAAAAAAGATTTAAGAATTGTGTTAATATGCTTCAAGACTCAGAACTAAGTAATATGAATACTATAGTAATATACAAAACATCGAATGTGCCTGTGACTAAATTAATCTATTTTTTTCGTTGCTAACTTAATAACTAAAATATAATGATCGCTGTAATAATTCAGTCCTAAATCTTGGAGGCTCAGAATTGAGTTGAACAGACACTACTACTACTACATATCGTCTAGAATGGTGACCCCGACGGTTACTTGGTATACCAGTTCCTTTGGGGCCGAAGATGCCATCTTAGATGCGTTGCTCACTTTTGCCTAGAATGGTGACCCCGACGGTTACTTGGTATACAAGTTAGTTTGGGGCCGAAGATGCCATCTTAGATGCTATGCTAACGTTTGCAACATGCTAACAACATACATAGTACGAGAATATTCACTGTTGAAATAAAAAACATAGTTACAGTTTCCTATTGGGTGGTGGTCTCAGGCACATTCACTCGTACACATGCGTACTTTTTCCTGGCAACACAAGTGTCCCCTCCGTGTTGACAGCTCAATTACTCACATGACAGAGCCAGCGTGCCTCTCGGCAGTTATCGCGGCAATTATTTGCAATTTGAATTGAGTTAATTTACTTAAAAAAGGATTTCTGCTGGGCCGGCAGGGTTTCCGTTTGCATTCCAGGTTGACGTTTGCACTTTGGCACGTGCAGGGAGGAAGTGCGAGTGGGCTGAGGAGCAATTTGCGTGCATAAATTTTGATTGTTTCTGGCGGACTACATAATTGTGGCCTATTGGCGGCTTTGTTGGTTTTCAGTTTGGGCTTCTGTTTTCGAGGGTGCGCTTTCATGACTATTTTCGATTTTAACGACGACTGTGTAATGCTACCCATGTCGGCCATAAAGCCGCGTTTAGTGGTGTTAAGCACGCAATAAAGCGTCGGAGTGGGAGGAGCGGCTGCCCAGAGGTGTGCATTAGATCCTGTACTCGTGTACGATACAGAGAGAGAATATTTGCACTTGTTCATGTTGGATGGTAGCTAAAACTGACCTCTTTCACATTAAGGAAGTGAGATGGGCAACTCCTCTGGCCATTTCATCCCGCCCATCCTACCAAATCCTTCTGGTTGTCGAGTATTTTCGTATCTATCTCTCGCCAAGCAGGGCTCCGATGATGGCCTAGTCGGATTCCTAGTTCCTCGATCCGACGCACCGACACCAGGCCCTGATACCCGTTCACTTGTTGTGACTGCGGTGGGTGTTTACAGCCTGGTTGTGGGTTGACCCCACCTCCAAGTAGGTGCACTGAAAAAATTAATAGGTTGGACACAAAAAAGTACAATTACGCTGATAGAGTCTGTCTGAGGAGAGAGTTTCAATGATAGTATTTTTCTCAGCGTACCAGTGCCACACAAACACGTTCGCGTTCACGTGCAGGCGCCGCAACTGCAGATAGGGAGGGCACTTTTTAAACAAACTTTTGCTGCAAGGCGGTGCTGGTGGTGGTGGTGGTGTGCACTTGGCTGCCTGCACATTCAATCACAATCGCGGCAATAAGAAAACGTCACTCAACAGTTGATTCGGATCAGGGCTCCAGAAGCACTAAATGGGAATCGGTATAACCCTTCATTGGATATAGTATTCCACCAATAAAAAATAGTTGCTTGTAGGTTAAGTAACAACTATGATCTGTTATAGTAATCCGTGGTATAGTTATTCTAGTCCCGGAAGGCTGCCCTGTTTGACGGCCCTGGTTCACCTCGACAGACGCAGAAACCGCAGCCAATTCAGTTGGGCCTCGCTCAGTCGCCCAGTCAGTCAGTTAGTCAGTCACTCACCCAGTCATTCACTCAGTCCGTCAGTCGGCACTCGGCGGACTCAGTTTTCTTTTTTCAGCCCGTTCGGCATTCGTCGGCGATCGGTCGCCTCGTGCAGTTGTCTCGCGCTCGCGCTTGCAGTTCGACTCTCTCCTGGGACTTTGCGTAATTTCCCGCAAAAATACAAAAATAAAAAAAATACAAGAAAGTTTAAAAAACATCAATAAATTAAATTAATACTAGTGGAGCCCAGCACATATCGAGCCGTGTCTGGCACTGAAAGATAACAATCGAGCCGGGACGAGAGCGAGTCGAGCGTCGTGGAGGGTCGCCCCTGCATCCAAATGACATTCTGATGCTGATTTTGATTTGTGCATCTTGGTATCATCGCCGCGAGTGTGTGCTACTGGTGGTGCACCCACCCGCCAGAGGGCCCGAGTGTGTGCGTGTGCAATAAAAATAAATAAATAATAATATCTTCAGCCTCAACATGTGTACGTTTGCTTCGCCCTAGTCCCTTGCCTTTCTGCCTTTCCCTGCCCCAATCTGAGTTTTCCTCAAATTGAAACTTTTTCTGCTTGCTCGATTCGATTCGTTTCGTTTCGGTCTTTATCTCTGTTCTGTGTGCATTGTTTGTTTATTTTTAAACACCCATGTCCAAGTCCCTCCGCGTACATAGTTCCCTCCGGTGCGCTGGTGCGCTGCCTCGCTTCTGCCCAACGCCCGTTTTCAATGGCAGCGGAAGTGCCACTGCCACTGCCACTGCTTCTGAATTTCCCATCTACCTTCAGTTTCAGCTCTAACTGGGCACCATGATTTACGCCCTACTGTCGCTGGCGCATTTATGATTGATTATTGATTGGAATTGTATGATACGCATGCGCGAATGCGTGCCTGCCGTGAGAGACTCGAGTCCTCGCTCGTTCGTACGTTTGAGTTATGATCCCCGATTCGCTGCACTGAGAAAAAGGGATCTATTTTATATAAAAATCAATCTTACATTTATATATTGATTGTAATTACAATTATTCACAAAAAGTTAATAAGCATTCTGCAAATAATGTATACAAGACTCGCAACTTTGGGATTTCGTAGAAATTTTGCCAAATCTTAATAATTTTTGATTAAATGATGATCAGATCATAACTCTTATTGCGATCATTTGAATTTTAAAGAAAAGGGTTTACATGCAGCGATTAAAATGCAATAAAAAAACAAAACAGATAGATAGACAAATATGATTCGTTCTTCTTTCATCTCCATCCTGATCAGGAGTATATATACTTTACAAACATTGAAAAAGTCTCTTTCTACCTGCTTTCAAAATAAATGTGTGGTATGTTATATATCAGAAACCTATCTGATACTTTATTATTCAATATATTTCATCTGATATTATTAGATTTTATTAGGATCGACTCAAATTTTATGAAAAGAATACAGATCCTTTGAAAATGAGTCCTTTGGATGGAAACCTGTACAGCTTCTTACATGGGAGTCTTACATGGACATCTATACCCCTTGCAAAAAAATCTATAACCAATGGTTTGAGAGATATCTTTAGTCAAAATGAAACCCTAGTTTGGGCACAATTTTGAACAGTGGAGTGTAGAGTACAGAGTAGAAGGCTCTCAGATGTGGGTGGGGCCGAAGAAGAAACCGAGAAGACAGGATGTCGGGGTGGCAGATACGTGATCCCAGCTCGAGTAATAATGTGTAATTGCGAACTACTATTATTGGTATTTAATTGATTGCGAAAATGTCCCCATGCCCGCAGATCTATATGACAATGGATCGTAAAGACATTGTAGAATGAAGAAATAATCTTTATAGTCGCTTAATGTCCGAGGCGAGTAGCTTCAAATTGCCTTTATTCGTTTCTCTTCTCTGGAAACCTATTAAAGGATAATCCCTTTCCAAATACAAGCAAACTCTTTAAGTCACAGACAGTCTATTAAAGGTTTTGTCGAATCCAGGCAAATAGAACGATTCCCAGGAACCTCACGATCGAAGTCCTCTCCTAAGAGTACACAAGCCCCATACAAGAACCCACCTGCAACCCACCGGTGTGTCAATGCTGTCGCCCCTCAAGCCCGGGGCACTATCGAATTTTGTATGCTACCCCCACAATCATCGAGTTCCGAAGGCAGGCCAGTCCCCAAGACCACAATTGCCTCCAGTCAGCTGGACAAATACTACACCACCGACCGATAACCCTCGTGATAAGTTCTCTAAATCGTAACTTGAGTTCTAAACCACCTATATATAACCTACGTTTTCATAAAAATTGCCAATGTACTAAGATTATTAGGATTCCCGTTTAAAGAAAAACTTGAAGAAACCCAATGTCTTGTTAGTTAGTGGAGTAGTTTTGGGCCTCGGGCTACGGTTGACTTTGGACAATTAAAAAAATGGGGTTTTCCGACCCGCCGCCTCGCAGACCACGCCCTCTAAGCTGCGGACTTTGGCCAATTGTCAATGCCCGAAAATTGGCCAAAATAAAGCCTCTGGTGACGCCCGAATTACCAGGCTTGAGCGGGAAAATGGAAATTAATTCACGCAGCGACTAATTTAGCGAGAAATATGCGCCAGTGGGTCTGGCGGCGCAGCGGAGAGGGGTCCGAGCGCTGCACTTGTTGATTTATAGCCGGCATTTAATTGCTTTTGGAATTGGATTTACTTGCCACCTCGCCGCAGTCTTGCCACACGGCGCCCCTCCACCGAAATAGGGTGGTGGTTCGCCTTGTGGGGTTTTCTTGTTCGATTTTGACCCACCACTCTAGACCGCCCAAACTAATTGCCGCCACAAATTTTCATTCAATTAGGTTTGTCACTTTTTTCGATTTAATTAAAATATTTTTGACACCTTGAACGAACTACGAGCACCGCATACTCGGTATCACTTGCCACCCGAGAGGAGCTCCACCGCAATGCCGTTAACATTGAAGTGTCATAACTGAAATTGAATTGTTGTCTTTACCGTTAGCCGTTAGCCAAGGGAGGAAAGGGGTGGCCTGGCCCACACTTGTGGCGCTGACAAGCTGAAAGCCATTTGGTTATCATTTGCGCTAATTATGAGATGCAGTTCCCGCTCGGCTCAAAGTCGAGTGGAAATCTGCGGCGAATGTTTTGAATTAATGGGCATTACCGTATTAAACTATTTGTCAGGGGTAGGCCATTCATTGAATGTGCCCAGGACTGTCTTTTCCAACTATTTCATAACTAAATAATGAAATATTATAATATAATAACCAATAAATAACTTACCTTCTTTTGTATACTTCGTTGTATGTTCCAAAACCACGAATTTATTGGAAGATGGAAGTTTCGGCTATGGGTGATTTTCTCGACTAAGATACCCGGTACTCCTCCCCAATGCCTTTACCCTAGGAAGTTACATGGTTTACACAAGTCAAATAAGGTCACATTTTCAACTTAATACTGTTGTAGGGATACACATTAAAATAATGAAAATTAACAATTTTATTAGTAAGTTCTGTAGTTGATTAAAATAATGATTTTTTTATTTAATATTCGTTCATAATTGATTTAAAAACAGTCTCGTTCTAAGACTTAAAATCAGTGGTCGGCAGTGCCAACATTTAAAGCAGTGGTCGGCACCCAATACATTGATATGATTTTAATGCATTAGTAATAGTAAATAGCAGAAAGTAGGCTGTGTACATTAATACTGAGTGTGTGTGTGGCAGAGCTCGGGCAGAGAAATTTCATATGCCCGCGGGACCACTTCTTTAGATGCTAGTTTCTTTTTAATGCAAAGATTCTTTAAAAAAATTGATACTATACAAATTTTACGTTTTTGAGACGGAAGGGTGTTAAAGGAGCTTCGTTGGTAAAATATGAATCCTTAAGGAAATTCCTATATTGTAGAATATTTATTATAGAATACTTCTAGTGTAGTCTCTCAAATCAGTCCCTTTTACTCAACATGTACCTGGTACTATTATTTATATTATGTTAGATACTAACTAAAATTAAAATTAACTCAACTGCAAAGCTGTTTAGTTGTGTCATCCATTTTGTTTGTTAATTTTCGTGGAATAAGTGTCTCAGTTATTGGCTAATTTATTAATTATTGTGGGCTGTGAGTCCCCTAAAAGTAGGAATGGGAAGTCTTTACTTGGCCAACCTAAGTTCCGCAGAACTCTAGCCAGTTGACAAAATTCCCTCCAAATTGCGTCAGTAGCCGATAAACGATCAGCAATAACAATACAGGGAGATAAAAATATTTTTCTAACGAAAATGGCTCTGATTATTCAGACAAGGCAGCCGCCACGAATATAATTCTCGATGAGAGAATGTTGCAGGCAATTTGCATGCAATTGGCCGCCAACATTGAAAGGGGGAGGAGTCCGTTCATGACAGGTACCTCCCAACGACTTTATTCCCCATCCGATATCATGATCCATGGCTCCCACTCCGCTTCCACTCGAAGAAGGGGACGTGCGCTCAAGGCTGGCTGGTTCACCCCCACCGCGAGACCAAGCCAGGGCTTCGACTGTTTCTCCCAGTGCATTCCCACTTTGCATGCGTTGTGGTGGGCGTTGCTGAGCCAATCTAAGCCCGATGATGAATGCCCGCGAATTACTTGCGTTTTTTTTATTTATATGTGTTTTCACTTGCTCTCCCGCAGACTATCCGCCCGCAGATAGTTATACCGGTTATCGGGTAACTCCACCCCAGACCAACAGCACCACCACCACCAGCCACAACAACAACAACAGTCGCCTAATAAACAACAACAACATCAGCATCTGCAGCAGCAGTAGCAGCGGCAACACAAACTGCAATACCAACAGCCTGTCAGCTATCGCCAACAGAATGGACACCGACGACGTTGAGTCCAACACCAGCAGTGCCATGTCCACCCTGGGCACTCTATTCTCCTTCACATCGCCGGCGGTGAAGAAGCTGCTCGGCTGGAAGCAGGGCGACGAGGAGGAGAAGTGGGCGGAGAAGGCGGTTGACAGTCTGGTGAAGAAGCTGAAGAAGCGCAAGGGCGCCATTGAGGAGCTGGAGCGCGCCCTGTCCTGCCCGGGTCAGCCGTCCAAGTGTGTGACCATTCCCAGATCGCTCGACGGACGATTGCAGGTGAGATTGGGTCTGGAACTCGCAAATCCCTAAATAATAACTAACTTGTTCTCATCACCTCTGCAGGTTTCACATCGCAAGGGCCTGCCACACGTGATTTACTGCCGGGTTTGGCGATGGCCCGACCTGCAGTCACACCACGAGCTGAAGCCCCTCGAACTCTGCCAGTATCCGTTCAGCGCCAAGCAGAAGGAGGTTTGTATCAATCCGTACCACTACAAGCGCGTGGAGAGCCCGGTCCTGCCGCCGGTGCTGGTGCCCCGCCACTCGGAATACGCGCCCGGCCACTCGATGCTGCAGTTCAACCACGTGGCAGAGCCCAGCATGCCGCACAACGTGAGCTACTCAAACAGTGGATTCAACAGCCTGGGCAACAGCAACACCTCGGTGGGCAGTCCCAGTTCTGTGAATTCCAATCCGAACTCACCGTACGACAGCCTGGCAGGAACACCGCCGCCCGCTTACAGCCCCTCGGAGGACGGCAATTCCAACAATCCCAACGAAGGCGGCCAGCACATGGACGCTCAGATGGGCGATGTGGCCCAAGTCAGCTACTCGGAGCCGGCCTTTTGGGCCTCGATCGCCTACTACGAGCTCAACTGCCGCGTGGGCGAGGTGTTTCATTGCACCAACAACTCCGTGATTGTGGATGGCTTCACGAATCCGTCCAACAACTCCGACCGCTGCTGCCTCGGCCAGCTGAGCAATGTGAACAGGAACAGCACCATAGAAAACACGCGGCGCCATATAGGTGGGTTTAACGAGATAGGGATCAGAGTATAGAGAAACGACTTACACTGTTTTCCATTTCCAGGAAAGGGCGTTCATTTATACTATGTGACCGGCGAGGTGTATGCCGAATGCCTCTCGGACTCGGCCATCTTCGTGCAGTCGCGGAACTGCAACTACCACCATGGATTCCACCCAAGCACCGTGTGCAAGATCCCGCCCGGATGCTCGCTGAAGATCTTTAACAACCAGGAGTTCGCTCAATTGCTGTCGCAGTCGGTAAACAACGGATTCGAGGCCGTCTACGAGCTCACCAAGATGTGCACCATCAGGATGTCATTTGTAAAGGGCTGGGGGGCGGAGTACCATCGCCAGGACGTCACCTCGACGCCGTGCTGGATCGAGATACACCTGCACGGGCCGCTCCAGTGGCTGGACAAGGTGCTCACCCAGATGGGCTCGCCGCATAATGCAATTAGTTCTGTATCCTAGGCTAAGATAAGGTGGATTTAAACGAGCGGACGCGGCAAACAACCAACAAACAATACAAAACCAGTAGCTAATGAGTATGTATGAGTGTAAAAGACGACGGAGACTCGGGAGGACATGTGAACGAACGAGGACGAGGTAGCGCGTCCTCGGACTCAGACCCGCCCTTTGCCTATATGCTATAGTTAATCGTACGATTTCCTATGCGAATGTCATTCCTAACGCAATAACGAGATAACGAAGAGGAGCCAGCCAGCTAAGAAACCAACTGGCACCAAGGTGGTGAACTACTTACACTGATCTACATGCTATAATAATTATGATCTATGCCCATTGGCACATCGTTGTTGTTCAAGTCTGTTTCAAGTGCTAACTATGTGTCATTGCAAAACTGCTTTAAGTATAAAGTGAGACCGACATTTAAACCATTAATTAACCCTACCAACTTAAAGTACATAAGCGAAATGAAATTTATAAAAGAATATGATGAACCTATTGCAATACATTTCTTAAAATGATTTGTCTAGACACCCATTTATGTTGTATTTTTCTCATTTTTCACGTTTTTCCTCTGATCAACCAGCTTAATGTTCAATCGCGTTGATTTAAATCTATGGTTTAACTAATTTTAAGTTACCGGCAGTGCCACTCAAACTCTTTTTGGTTTAGATCGCGAGGGATTGGAAATATTGGCAGTTTTTTCTTTTGTCTCTTTTGTGAGTTTAAATTGGTTGAGAATTAGGTGGCCCTTGCGAAAATAACAAAAAAAGATATATACCAATAATTTAAATTTCCAAACAATGATCTTTTCGTAGTTTAAGTAAACCATTATGTGTAATCGCCGTAAAAAGCAAAAATAATATCTTTTTATTAGCTGTAGGTGTATAATTTTTATAAACATACTTGTACACTAGGACTTCTGTAGTTTTACGATTTTCCTTGATTTTGTTTAAAGTTCAAATGTGTAATGGAACACAAACGACATGAAATGCTTAATTTTTAAATAAAAATCTTTTTTACTTATGAGTTCTTTCTTTTAGTTCTTTTTGGATGTATGGTAAACTTTACAAATACATATATAAAATACTTAAATATTGAATGTAAATTAGCTGTAAATGAGAGGCTTGGGCGACATGCGGCCTTAACTAAAAACTAAATATTGTGCCTGTTCTATATTTTACTTGCGCCTTTGATGTGTGTCTGCAGGACAACAGTTACTCAATATAAATATTCTGCATTCAAGTCAGATATTAAAAAAACAGAAAAAATGCCTTGAAGTTTACAATTTTGAGCAGCCACCTATATATGCTATAAATTGCCTTACACATGCCTTGCTTGCCATTTAATGTTTAACGTAAAACTGTAATAAATAATATGGATTTAAAATAAACAGAAAACCAGAAAAAATTTTCCAGAATTTGCTGGATTTTGCGTTTTTATTCTTGTAAACTTTATTTTTACCATGAAACCTTTACCCAAAAAATTACAGAATTTAATAAATTCACGATTTCATATAAAAGTAGTAATAACCAACGGAGACTAAAAAAAAACGCCTATTAAATGAATTAATTCCAATTACTCCTCAAAGGGCTAAAACACCTCAGACATCTAAGACAAAGTCGTTTAATATCAATCCTAAAAACGAATAAAAATACAATTAAACTAGCTTTTTTCCGCTAGTGCTAATATCGATAAAAATATCGTGTGCTCGTGCGCTAAAAATAAAAAAAATCTTGGCCATCTCTAGCTCAGCTGTCCACCTCTATTGTTTTTTCTATCAACATGAGCGCTGTGAACGATCCGCTGGAGTTGTTGTCCAATAAAGGCAATCGGGAGCCCAGTTTCCTGAGTCCCATATGGAATCCCTTCGCTTGCGGCTTAGCCGGAGTGGGCGTAGCTCTTTTCGTCAACTGGGGCTTTCGCAGACCCGTGTTTTCAGGTGAGTTTTCTCCTCCGAGATCCGTCCATGTGACGTAACATTGTTTTTGTCTAATATAATTGATGAAAATAAATTATTTACTAATTGTTTTGCAGGAATTCAGAAGCACATTGCTTTTGGAGCGATTGGCGTAGGCGCCGGAGTATATTTTGATCAGAAGAGAAGCGAATACCTGGCCAAACGCGATGCCGTCCTCCGGCATTATATCGAATTGCATCCTGACGATTTCCCCGTTAAAGGTAAGTGCAGGAGGCACAGTTTCCCTTAAGTTCTCCTATGTAGCCGTTTTGTATATTTTAATACGTTTCAGATCGCAAGAAGTACGGAGATGTCTTGGAGAGCTGGGTGCCAGTCCGTTAAGTGGATTTGATTCGTTGTTATCAAACAAATTGTGGAAGTAGTTAATAAAACAGCTTTAATTGTAACTCATTTTATACGTAAAGGATTCAATTTGGAACCATTATGAAGGTGTTTGGCTGAACTTACAAAGATTGGGATTTTTATTCAAAGGGGTTTATTTAGTATTACGGCTGTTCCAAGCCCACACTGACATTGAAAATATCCGGATAACATATACAAACGTAAATATTTTTTCAAATGCCTAATAAATATAATAAAAAAGTTAAGTAAGCCTAAGATCTTCGACAAAATAGTATCTTTATCATCAAAAGATACATTCTGAGAAGATAATGTTTGGAGAGGCAAGTAGCACTCCTTTTTCGCATTTCGAGAAAATAATTACTTTTTTAAAAGCTGGAAGACTCATATAAACCATTCATAATAATATTAATTTAAAATTAAATTGGAAACGATTTCTATTGTGTCGAATTGAACAGGACTATTCAGTGTGACCAGCGGTGACACAAACCGTTAAGGTACAACATTTTAACAGTACAAGTTCGAAGGTACAAAACTGGAACTAAGCCAGCCAAAAAGTGCTGCCAACTATCAGTTTTTAGTTGTAGCTGAAAAAGAAAGCTATTTTTTCATAAAATATCAAGATTTACTTAAATACTAGTTAAATTCCAAAGATAATCGATTTTAGGACCCAAATCCGTATATGTATGTTTTGAAAATACACACTTTTGAAATAACGCTGAGCTTTTAGAGATGAGGCATCTCAGATTACCAACGATAAAGCCAATTTCAAGACAAAATAAATAAGTTGGCATCACTGCAGCCGAGGCCCCAAGTCGGGGAGACCAAGTCGCCAAGTCGTTACAAAATTTTCGAGAGCAACGCAACGCGCGCGTTTCCCGGCTGGAAAATCTAAGAAAATATACAAAAACCAAATTATTTTTATATATTAAAAATAATAAATAAAATTTAAAAAGCAAAAGAAAAGATGCAAGTTAAAATATATTAACATAAATTATTCGCTCAACGTTTTGGTTAATATTAAGCTGTGCGGTTTTGTGCTTGTGTATGTGTGTGTGTCTGTCTGACGCAGTTACCGTTACAATTGAAAAGTAATGAAGTAAAATAACTTGAGATTAATAAAATAATTCACCAATAGTCAACCTTAGTCAGCGAATAGCCGTTCATTAATTATAAAACAAAAGCTATAGCTGTATTTTGTTGCGGTAGTTCTTTATGTAAAACAAGAATCAGATCCAAGTCAAAAGGCCGACGGCTTCTCACCTGGGAACTTTCTTATCAGTCCGCAGCAGAAGCACAAGCCCCGATTATGGCAAAGGTAAGGGTAACCGGGCACTGAGCTCTTAATTTTATTAGAAAATTAATTATTAACGGGCGGCCACAAGATGTTTCCTGTGTGGTTCGTCGCCGCTGTCCTTATGTTTCCTGTCCTTTCCAGGACCTCCCTTTGGCAAATGGTTGTCAATTTGGTTTTTATTTTATGGCCAATGTGTGGATGGGGGGCTTTCGTGGGTGGGTGAAGTTGGGTGCTCGGGGTGGCTTTTCACTTGTTTGTATAAATTATGCATGTTGGTTGGGGTTTCGCATTGATTTCCTTGGATTGTGCCAGAAATCGATTTGCTTGGCATTTTATGAAGTGTAAAATTGAACGGGAATCAGAGGGGGCGGAACCAAAAGTCGGAACAGTCGTAAAATTTGTTACCGAAAACGGTACACTCCTCGTGAATTAGAGGAGAGTCCCAATAGAGACTTGGGAGCTTGTACTTCCGATGCTGGAGGTCCCAAAAAGGGATTTCTCGAGTCACTCCGCAATCTTTGGCCTTTTTTCAGTAAAGCCTTATTTCAAAGTAACTAAATTAAAAATCAAAATTAAGTAACATTAAAAAAGAAAGCATATTATAAAAAAATGTATTTATTTGTTAAAGTCTCAGTACATATTTTTATGTAAACAGTGCAAATCAATGAAAAAGAAACAAAGATGTCAGTAGTTAGTTGCTTCCACTTCTTTATAGATACGTGTTGTTTAAAAAACCTACCTCTGTTCCATTAAATAATGACTTCAAGAAACATGTGAATAAAACATTAAAGACTATTCGAAGCATCAGTGCGGGTCCTACATTCTTTAAACCCTGTCCATCAAACTGATGAGGAAATTTCTCAAGTACCTCCCATCAGCCCCAGTCCCAGGCCCGCCCTCGAAAGGAGGGCAAATCGCGCTTATTGCCCAATCTGCACGCTATTACGATGTTTGGCCGTAAAAACCCAAGGAGCCCTCAATCCCAATCAACCGATTGAAGGTCCGGATAGCTCTCGAGGAACGGAGAAATGCTGAGGAAATTTTTCACTGGAAAAAGAAAAGTCTGTGGGAAAAATGGGCTACATTTTTCGTAGGGTTTTGGCTCGCGGCATTTCGTCGATATGTGCAGCTCAACCGAATTTGGTAATACATTTTTTATGGCCCCACCACGTGTGGGATTCGGGGGTGGTGGGTTGGCAGGGTCCCCCGCACAGTCGCGTGTCGCCTTGAGGAACCGTGACAGGTTTGTTTTACTTTTGATAAATTACTCGCCACTTGTCGCTCGACAAAATATTGCTTCCTCTATCTTAAAGTCTGCCCTTTTCTCAAGTTTGTCCTATGAAATGTTGATTTGCACGCCAGATGTGGTCTTCAAGTCGAGTTTAGAAATTCGCATACACACCTAGTAGTTGGGAATTGAGGTTCTTGAGACGCTGGGGCATCTGGTTTTGGTTTCAAGTTGTTGGTTGTTTGGTTGTTATTCCTATCTGAGGACTAGGGGACCGACTAACCCAAGATGGGGCTCCCCAGGGCGCGGTAGCTTGTCCTTTGTCCTTGAGTGCCGTCTAAAAAGGAAAAATCAATTTGAGAAGACATGCTGGGGGCGGTATTAAAACCATCTGATATCCTAAAATTAAAATATACTATACTATACAAAGACTTTAATGCAAAAGTCCTAAACAGTTACTGGCCATATTATTACCTAAGTTTTCGTTTTAAAATGTAAATATTTTCCCATACTTTTGCGGCAAAGTCAACATCCTCCGCAAATATTTACAGGGTAGAATATTTTTCAATGGCGCTGGCACTTTTGTTGTTGTGCTTTTCCGCGACATGCCCATAATCGTGTCCCGAGCTCGTCCTGACGCCCGCCTCCGCCATTTTTCCATTTTTTCGTCTTGCCATGGCCTCTATATCATTATGAGCAGCCTGTTCTATTATTATATTCTTTCATACGATTGTCGACTTTTGGGGGCCTCTTGTAGAGATTTTTTCATGTCCGCAGCAGCAGGCTGCAAGTGCAAGGAGACTAAGGAGACTAACAATGAGTTCAAGTCATTATTGTGGGTATAGGCTCCTTTATCTTGAAATGGATTGGTTTTCTTGCGGTTTATTCTCTTAAAAATAATATAAGATCACTAGATCCAGTGTTGTAAAACGTAAAGGGATTCAACACACACATTTTTAAATATATTTAACCTTTACACTGTCGAGGAATTACATTCGAGGAATTAAATTTATGAATGAAAATGAAGCAGAAAAGGCTAACGTTCGGAAATGGCTTCCGCTTAGGGAGCCATCATTTTGCAATTGGATAGTTTCAGTTTGCAGCATATGCTCCAATATGGAGAGCTTATTCACAAACCTCCTCTGGCCCCCAGGAGATCCTCTGCACGCTGCCATTTTTGATTTATGCTGTATTGACTTAACGCGGAGCGCGTTGCATGCCCCTTTAAGGGCTTCGAGCCATTCCGCCCCACCTCCCATTGCCCCTTTATTTATGATGGCTTTTGGTCCAAGGGAATTTATTGATAACGCCCCTCCTGCCACGAGGAGAAGCTCATCTGCGTCAGTTTGGAATGGATATTTGTGAAAATTAAACAAAAAGGAACTGTCACGCCGATTCATGAATGCTTATTTTCATTATTGATGTTCGGTCTATTTGTTTTCTGTGTGTTGCGAAATTCAAATATGCATTAATTAAACATCATAAATTGTAATTATATCAAAACCCATATTGGGTTTAATCACGGATGCTAGTGTCATCCGCAAACAAGTTAATTAAAAGTCATTAATTTTCAATGATATGTTTTTTTAATAATATGGGATTGAATTATAGCATAAACTTCTTCTTAATTAGAAAAGTTAATAAATGGGAAAACTTGGTGGTAGATAAAAAATATCCTTGCATCAGCGGCCTAACCAAGTTTCTATATCTGCATGTGTCATAATGCACATTTTGAGGAGGAAGTGGGAGGGCCAACTGGCGTGGCAAATGTCTTAGAAGTGCTAGACTCTGGAAGCACTTCACCCACTTTTGCCATGTTACATAAATAGCATCATTATCCTTGCATATTTGTGGGCTTTACTTGAACTTGCCTCCCCGCTTCCGTTCCTCTTTCCGTCTTCTCTGTTAAAGATTCCAGTGGAAACACGCGGGCCGGTTGCACAAACGTGTGTCAGAGAACGCGCAAAAATTTTGTAAGATTCTCAAGCTAATTTCATTAAATATTCATGGCCACGACACGACAATGTACACAAAATGCACACATAGCCACGGATACATGTTACGGGGACAGCCGCAGTGTCGTATCCTTCCGATCCTGCTGGGGCTTCATGCATCTGCTATACATGCTGACTTTTATACACTAAACAAAATCTTAAGAGTTCATATATGAACTGCAGACTATACACTAGGTTCTACTGCAATATCAAATGTAAAATTCACTGTTTTTCCTCTGTGTAGCATTTGTCAAAATGTCAAACTGGCTTAAAATTTGGCGAGATTTTGGGCGAAAGCAGCAGCATGTGCGGTTTTTTCGATAAAGGGCGAACATCAGGGTGGCGGGCAAGAGTCGGAGGACGTGTGTATCCTTTACCCATCCATTGTTGGCCCGAAATTAATAGTGTTTGCCTAGCATTCTGCAGGAGCCGTGGCAGCAGCTGCTCCTGACAAATTTTCATTTAATCATTCGGCCCGCGGGTTCAAGGTGACGTGATAGTGTTTTGATGGACAACCGCCTGAATAAACGAAAAAGAAACCCGATACACAACACACATTTGGTAAATTGTTCCACTTTTTATACTTTCTGGCAGCCAATTGTCTAATGCGGTATTCTGCCTTGCAGCTGGTTTTTAGCTCCACCTCTATGGTGCCACTAATTTAATTAAGTTGCACAAAAACCAGCCATAGCGGATATCCAGGAGGGGTGGAGTGCAACTTGCTGCATAAATAAAAAGGGGCCGAGCGAAGAGCGCCTGAAACAACATTGGGGCTGACCCCAGACTGGCAGTCGTGTCCTTTGCGACCCGGAGACCATTAAATGGCCTGACAAATGGCATATTAGCATTGGGCAAATTTAGTCTGGAATAGATAAGTTCAGTCAGCTAGGAGACTACCCTTAACTGTCCAAAAAGAGCTACATATATAGGTTCCAGAACTAACTTCATTTGAATGGGATGAATGGGCATTGGATAGGGAGTTGACCAAATCTTGGCTTCGAACAACAAGTAAACCCTTCCGTTCATGTTAGTGGTACCTTAAGTCACACTAGGGTATATTGCAGTCGCCTAGATTTTGTAGACCTTTAAAAACCATTTCAGTAAAACTGTAGGGTTCATAAATTTGCAAGCCTTTTTGCTTCCATTCTGTAGAATTTTACAATTTCTTTCCCGTGCTTGTTTTTAGTTCAGAGTTGCGATTTCCTGCCAAGTCAGTGTTTTGTAGCTTGACTTGCGCCTTGCAAAATTTCTTCCGACAGCTTGAGGAACGGCAAGACGATAGATATCAGATACCAATTTTTTTTTTTTTTTTTTTTTATAGCTTTGCTTTTATTTATTGAATCTACTCTTAATTTTGAGACTAACAATAAGTTGGCGAATCTTAACATTAAAATTTAACTAACAGTAAAACTAAAACTGCATTCGGGTTGCGCGTCCCTCAAGTCGGTCGCTGGGTGGGTAAGTCATTGCGACGAAGGCGTGATTGGTTGCTCAACCTTGTTAGACCTCTCGCCAGGTGGTTAGGGTGCACCGATAGCTTGGTTAAGTACTTTACCTTCTGTTCTGCGATCGCTTCTTTGACTGGTAGAATGTTTAAGTCGCGGTGTATGTTTTCGTTGCGAACGTACCACGGTGCCCCGGTGATTGTTCTCAAGATCTTCGACTGAACTCTTTGTATTATGTCAATGTTGCTATTGCTGGCGTTCCCCCATAACTGGGAGCCGTACATCCATATAGGTTTTAGTACCGAGTTGTACAGCAGGACTTTATATTCAAGGCTAAGAGGTGACCGAGCGTTGATAAGCCAATGAAGGCCGCTGGCTTTTAGCTTTAGGTGTGTTCTTTTGGCTTCAATGTGCCGGCGCCATGTGAGTCTTCTATCGAGATGTACTCCTAGGTATGTTACTTCGTTTGCTTGTGGGAGTCGAGTGTTGTTTAGTGTTATCGGCGGGCAGTTTTGCCTGTTCAGAGTGAACGTAACATGCTTGCATTTTAGTTCGTTCACTTTAATTCGCCAATCTGACAGCCATTTTTCGACATCGACCATATGATGAGCTAGCTGCGCAGTTGCTTGAATCGGGCATTTTGAGCGGCTAAGAATAGCTGTGTCATCGGCAAACGTGGATGTTGTTAGACGTGTGCTTGTCGGTATATCTGCGGTGTAGAGGACATATAATATTGGCCCTAGCACGCTGCCTTGAGGAACTCCAGCTCCAACAGTGTAATCATCGGATATAGCGGTGTTGCACCTCACGACAAATTTTCTGTCGTGTAGGTAAGACTCCAAAATCTTGTGGGTGCTGTAGGGGAGCATTGTCTTGATCTTGTACATTAGACCTTCCAGCCAGACTCTATCGAATGCTTGAGAGACATCTAAAAATATAGCAGTACAGTACTCTCGTTTTTCAAACGCGTTCCGAATTTCGGATGTTATCCGGTTGACCTGCTCAATTGTTCCATGCTTTTCACGAAACCCAAATTGGTGTGACGGGATTCCTCCCTGGATTCTCAGGTATGTGTTTATCCGAGTCATTAGGCATTTTTCAAAGAGTTTAGATAGGCAAGAGAGTAGGCTTATAGGTCTATACGACGTGGGGATAGTGTGGTCTTTTCCCGGCTTTGCTATCATTATTATAATTGACTTTTTCCATCTCACTGGAAAGTGGCCAAGTTTTGCGATGGCATTAAATAGCTGGGTGAGAGTGCAAACGGCGCAGTATGGGAGCTCAATGATCATTTTGGGAGTTATGAGGTCGCAGCCTGGTGATTTTTTCGGATTCAATTGTCGTTTGATGATGTTAACGATTTCGTTTGGGCGAAACTCAATCGGCTCATGTTGGGGCTGGGGCTCATCTGATAGAGTCGGCAAAGTAAACGCATTGGTGGCAGGATTTGGTTGGAAGACATTTTTAAGGTGTTTGGCAAACGTGCTGGCTCTGTCTGCGTCGCTGCGCGCCCACCCGCCTGTGGAATTTCTAATAGGCATCACGGTTTCTTTCGGTGAGCTCAGAGTTGGGTGAGCTCTCCATAGTGAGTGTTTCGTACTGTTAGTTGACAGTTGCTCTATGTAGCGGTGGTGGACATACGTTTCTTCTTGCTGTAGAGCTTGATCAAGTTGACGTGAGGCATGTTTAAAGCGTTGCTTAGCAGATGGCGATCTGTGACATTGCCATTCTCGACGTAAGCGTCGCTTTTCGAGGACGAGCTGTTCGATTTGTAGATTTGTCTTCTTTTGAATTCGTTGTGTGTTCGTAGATTTAGGTGTTGAAGCTCGAGCTGCAGAGACGAGTACAGACTCCAGCGAATTAACAAAGCTGTCTACGTTGGCTTACCAATGGCTATACCAATGGCTATAATAAATTCTACCCCTTTTTTGGACCATGAAAGCGGTGCTAAAAGCATAAGTGAATCAAATATTTTCTCTTTTGATTGAATATTAACACGCGCATACACAAATTAGAGTCGCATGTTATGGCGCCAATTAGAATTAATTGTAGTTCTGCGGCACTAAAAGTGCACTAAATAAACGCAATAAGCCGTGCTGGAAATTCCATTAAAAATATTCAATAAATGGAACGAAAACAAGCGCCAAGGTATGCCATAAAAGTGAGAAAATGGATACAAACCCAACCCTCTACCCGAGAATGCGCTCGACTTTTTGCGGATTGATAATGAAAGGTGTTCTTCTTGCTGGTTGTATTTTTTACTGTGTGCGCTGAACATGAAAGGCACAGATAATAATTGAATTTTATTCTGAAAATGCAGGAGTGGTGCGGAAAATTTCCGTAAAGGTGTGCGCTTTCAAACAGATTAGAGAGAGTTCTTCCAACAGAGTATTGCAGGAAAATTAAAAAATACTGATAAAGTGACTATAGATTTTTTTAATGATACTATACTCGGTACTTCGGTACCCTACTCGACCTCTCTTCTCTCTAAGTTAATTTTTAATTTAATATTTGGTTGCATACTTTTGGGTGTTTCAAAACTAGCCACTAGATAAACTGCTAGCTTTAACAATTGAAAAAGTGATGTCTCTAGATAATGACTCAAAATTTTCTTAATGTTTTCTAAATATTAATTAATGGAATATTTTGGCCGTATAATAAACTCGGTTAGATCAAGCTGACTTTAGTATATTTTAAATAAAAACCTATCAAAACAGGAAAGCCAAAACCACTCAGCCTCTCGTCGAACTAATTTTCTGGCTTGCTCTGTAAAACCAGTACATCCCGATGCCCCAACTTACACATCCGAGTACATATTTGACTTGATGTGCGCCAAATTAAATAAAAAAGCAGGTGCGGAAAGGTGTAAAATCCGTGTGGGCATCCGGCTGCGTGTTGTGTGTGTATTCGTGGTGCCACATGATGGCACTACTCCAAGGTTGGCTGGGCTTGGATTGGGTGGTGGTCGGAGACTAGTCCGTTTCTCACACTTTATGTGTTTGTAATTGAAAATTAAGCGACTGCCATCGGGACCAATGCAGGACGATTCTGATACACTGAAAAACAACCTTCTCGTACTGGAAATTTACTAAAAATTGAACACAAAGTAATAAAGTGATGCAAATGCTACAAATTTATTAATTTTTACAACAAATTGGTATCATGCCTTAAAGGACATAAGAAACTGCTATTTGATCTCAGTGTACCATATATGTTGGGGAATAAGCTTTCCAATTGCGAATTAGGGAGGGGTTCAAGGCGGTGGTGGGTATTCGTTCACACGGATATAGGAACAGATACAGATACACGCCACACGGATAGAGGAATCGCATTTCGATTTGCTGCCTGCACTGGAAAATTGCCAGGTAACCACGCGATGCACTCAAATCCCTCGGAATGTCTGCTCCTCGCCCACTCCTGTGGCTCCTGTCATGTGCGGTTAATTTGTTTCAAATCAGCTTAGCCACATATCATCGTGGCGGGTCTGGGTCCTCCTCATGTGGCCAAATGGTTTCCCCTTTCGATGGCTGTCTATTGCCTGAAGGTTAGGTCTTGAGGAAATTAACTGCCGGTATTGGCTGTCCCCCGATGTGAAATAAAATTTCTTTAAAAAGTGGTGTTTAAATTCTGTCGAATACTATGTAAAGGTATGCTTCTATTATGAAGACTTGGCTTCTGGAAAAAATTAATGAATTAATTTTACTTATAATTATTTACAACATTTTGTAACAAATCATGTATTTTTTAAGAGCGTTGAAAGCCGAATATCGATTCGGCACAAAATAAGTTTTAAACTTTGCGCCCTTGCGAAATTGGTTTACATTTGATTTTTGAAATTCTATTTTCATTAGATTTTAAGATCAATATCAAGATAAAATGATTTTAGTTATACAAAAACAATAATATTCATTCTTAGATTGAAACTCGTCTAACTTAATAGGTTCAGTTTATTGAAATAATGAACAATAAAAATAGATGAAAACAAGAAAGGAAAGCTAACTTCGGGCGGAGCCGAAGTTGATATACCCTTGCAGCTAAAACAGGATATATATCGCTAAAATCGGATATAGTTGACCGATTCTTATGGGAATATCATAATATAACCAATAAATTACAAGACAAAATCTAAAAAAAATCCCAAACTCCTATCTTGAAGAACCCCAAAGTTGGTATTTTTACCAAATACCATTTCCGATCGTTCAGTTATATGGCAGCTATAAGATATAGTCGGCCGATCCTTATGAAACTTCATAAGTCGTATTATTTTTCCAAAAATAGAAAATGCCAACTTTCTAGCTCGAAAAACACTGAAGTTATGCCATTTCCGATCATTCAGTTATATGGCAGATATAGGATATAGTCGGCTGATCCTTATAAAATTTGGCATGTTGTATTATTTTGCCAAAAATAGCAATCGTACCAAATCCGAATTCTCTAGCTTTAAAAATACCGAAGTTATAGCATTTCCGATCAATCAGTTATATGGCAGCTATAAGATATAGTCGGCCGATCCCGGCCGTTCGGACTTATATACTACGTGCAAAGGAAAGAAGGGTGTGTGCAAAGTTTCAAGACGATAGCTTTAAAACTGAGAGACTAGTTCGCGTAGAAACAGACAGACAGACAGACGGACAGACGGACAGACGGACATGCTCATATCAACTCAGGAGGTGATCCTGATCAAGAATATATATACTTTATAGGGTCGGAGATGTCTCCTTCACTGCTTTGCACACTTTTGGACAAAATTATAATACCCTCTGCAAGGGTATAAAAACACGAAAGTAGGGTCATGTTCGATAGTTCAGTTATAAGTCAGCTATAGAGTATCCTTATAGATAGGGTATAGGCCGATCCTTAAGAAAGTTGGTATGTCGCATAAATTTGAAAAATAGATTTAGAAGTAAATATCAAAGTGGTTTTAAATGACTGCGGTGCTTTGGTTTGAACAAATCATGGAATCAGTGCGTGATTAAAACTATTGTTTTCTGAGTATTAAAAGCCCCTAATTGCTCCAGATGACCCGGCCATTAAAACATTTCTCTTTTTTTGCCGTTTTGTTCCGTTGTGTTCTGCCAATTCATGCAAATTGAAAGGTTCCTGAGCAAAGCTTCCATAAATCATAATACTCCAAATGAGTGTCCCGAGGAGCCTCGAGGAGCCAGAAAGTATGCAGTGAAAAAACGAAAATGGCCCTTGCTGAAAGCCAATTGTTTTCAATGCAAATTTTTTTGTTTCCGTTTCCAAGGCAGAAATGCTAAAAGCGGAAGAGGAATAACACACAAGTCAGCGGGGAAAACAATAGAAACAGAACTTACTAACCCAATTTAACTCCCGTGTTTGTAACGAGCGTACAGCTCCTACAACAGCAACAGCCCCACAAACAATGAGTGCTGTGGAAACCACAAGGCAAAACAATAGAGGGCCACCACCACAGCAGCAGCCAAAACTGGTATATTGGGTGGATTGGGTGGAAAACTGGTGGAAACTGAACACGCGATGCCGACGTAAAATATGGGCGAGCAAAAGGCGCAAATAGGAGACGAAAGCGTCTGAAATTGCGGAAGTACCCGGCCGGGAAGCGTGGGCGGAAAGCGCGAAGCACCTCCAAGTCACATATAATTGCGGTGGGTGTGTGGTGTTCATGCGCCCCTGCCGCGGTGGCGAACAATGTTTTCCCCCAAATAATGAAAGTTCTCGGTTCAGCCGAAGGTCCGGGCCTTTCACCCGAAACAGGGGCATTATTTTGATGGAGGTACTACTCCCTTATTATATCAGATGGTATTATAATTAGTAAAATAAGAAAGGAAATTATGACTAGAAAGTATTCATAGGTAGACGTATGGCAACTTAATAGGGTTTTCTTTTCCTGTTATCCTTTTAAAACTTTACAGCCTGAGGACATTGTTTTAAATGCCAAGCTGCCAAGACACAAAATGCTCATCTTGCCACTGGGAGTAGAGATTGTCTCGGAATTCCGACTTTATCAGTATGCCCGTGCCCTGGCAACACTTATCACCAGTTGCGCCATAAAACACTCTGCGGCAGGGTTGCCAGGGTGTCAGATGCCAGGGTGAATGGTATTAAGGGAGCATGTCACACCAGATGACAAACTCTTGCTTAGGCCACAGGCGTCCGTTTCAATGCTCATTATAATTATGTGTGTGTGCACGGGCGACCCAGCACTTTTGCGGCCTCTTCCCTCCCGGGAAACAACGAGAAAAATCAGCACAAAAACAAGCTCACTTAATGACTTGCTCGCCAGGTGGCGCTCTGCCGCCTTCCTCCTCTTCTTCTTGCACCGTCATGTGTAGCATCACATTTCATACGACCCGTTGGCCGCAACAACAAATGTTTATAAATTGTTTACGAGTAGTGTGCGTGTGTGTGGGTGGGGGTGTGGGAATGGGTTGGTGGTTGGTGGAGTGACACCTAAGGTGGTGACACAACTTGGGTGCACTTAATGGACTGCGCCTCGGAGGGTAAATGCGTGGGGAGGCAAAGAATATAGCGCAGTTCGAGGTTAGTCAACTCGGCTGCAGAGTTTCGAAATAATTAAAAGGTGACATCAAATCAAATGTCAGCTTTTCTGATCCGTACATACATCCAAACATTTTCCAATTTTGAGTGAAACAGTGTTGTTAGTCCTTAGACCGTGTCTAGGGTTTAAATAAACCCTATCTATAGAAACCGTTCTCTATAATTTTTCATCGAAAATTTTATTTTTATATAATAATATAATTTAATTATATTATAATTTTGGTTAATTATAAAGTCGGAACTTCCGGGATCGGGCGACTATATTCTATAGCTGCAATATAACTGATTGATTTTGATTGGCTGTCATATAACTTTTGTGTTTTTTTAAGTTAGAGAGTTAAGATTTGCTTAAAACCATTTCATAAGGATCCACTAAATCCACCAATTTCCACTAACATTCATAAGAATTCTATACCTGTCATATAACTGAACGATAGGAAATGGTATTTGGTATTTTTCAGATAGAAAATTGTGACTTTTTTAAATTTTTTATTCTAAAAACAAACAAATTTTAAAATAAACTTCTGATAGGAATTTATATCGGATCATTACTGCAAGAGTATATCATAATGGGCTCCGCCCGAAGTAAGGTTTCCTTTCTTGTTTTACTATAATCTATATAATACTATTATCTATGTATATCAGGACCGTTTGTCTTGTTGCTTTACGTTCTGGAAAAGATTTTAAGTCATTTTCATAACCCACAGTAATGGATAAATTTTGTAAAAATATTTTTATGTCAATTCATTTTACGCTTAACAGCACTGGATGTTTACAGACTATCATGCATAGTTGTTAAACAAATTCCTGTCTTAAAGCCTGCTCCACGAATGAATTTGTATTAAAAATGTATTTGTTTTACAAATTTTTTACGAGAGAGCTCATTCTCAGATGCAAAGCTGCTGAAATCTCATGCTTCCAGACGCACTACAGTATTAAGGCGCCCATTAAATATGTAGCAGCTACACGACCTTCGTCCTTGCCGTGAGCCCGTTCTCTCGCTTCATTCGGGAAGCATAATTGAAAAGGACCAGAGGAAGAGGGGCGGAGGGATAGCGAAGGAGGACAAAAGCAAACCGAAGCAAGGTAAAAGGATAAAAGGTTTACAAAGCGTTTGACTGTTGGCTCGGACTGGCAGTGGTGTGTGTCTATTTGTGTTCAAATCCACGCTCCAGCGTGCACTAGGGCGGGCGCACGTCCTGCATCCTGCTGGGGCTCTTACACATGAACAGAAACACATCCGGTCGACCTTCAGAGCGCTATGCAGAGCTCATGCCAAGGGCTGAAAAATGTAGCAACTGCAGAAAAGCCAGATAAAATTGAGGGAAATTTGTTTGCCAACTTCTGGGCAGGGCACTCGCAGACTTTGATGCTCATGAGCCCCAACATATGCCAAATCAGAGCTCTAACTCGGGATTATCAACTTTATTAAACTTTCCCGCCCCTGCTGGTAGCAATTTTGAAATTTTGATGCAATTAATGCAGTTGAGAAGACGGAGGGGGCTTAAGTGGAGCTGTCTATTTTGGCGATTGGTCTAGGAACTCCTTCATAGGTCAGAAGTCAAACATACATCCTCCTCGAGTTCTGTATCTTAGTATACACGGCAGATGCAACGGCAGTGCGGAAAACTTTGCCCAAGCCAAAGTTCAAAGTGAAAACTATGTGAGCCGAATTGGCAATGCGGCAAACTGAGAGACGAAGAGGAAAGCCAAATATTTTTTACTACAATTTAGTATTTTCACTGCAGTCGAGTGCAAATTGCAAAGTTAAACAAACATCGATGGAGCGGAAAAAACAAAAAGATGACTAGTATTTTTGCAACTGTCTCTGAATAAACTTTACTTGTCAAATGCAATAGTTTTTAAAAGTATTAAACTTTTGCTAAACAATTTTAAACAGTTTGGCGAGCATGGAAAAAAAATTCCAAAGAAAACCTTTAATACTTGAGCTTTCCCAAATTCAAATAGATTATTTACTTCAGAAAAATTACAAGACTCTTTCAGATGACTTGCAATTGCAGAGTCTTAAATTATTTAAAGTCATTTCCGTAGTGGAAAGCTGAAGAAAAGAAAACTCTTTCTAGTTTGCATTTCTGCAATCACGCTCAGACTGAAATCATATGGAAATTGAAATCAAATTTTAGAGCACTTGGGGGGATTCCCAGTGGACCGAGCCAGAGTCCATCTGCCATGAGTGGCTGTCACACTTTCCGCAACTTTTTCTGGTCGGGGGCCACTGCTGCTGAGCCCTCGCCTTTGCCGGTGACAGTTCGAAAGGCTCAAATGGCAGTCGATAGTTGACCCAAATCCCCGCCCCCGCAGACGGGTCTGCCACTGACAGAAACGAAAACGAAACGTCAGAATGACACACACACCGGGAAAGAGCTATACTTTTTTGGGAAAGAGAAATATATTTTGCAACTCACTGTAATTCTTTCCCCAGCCATTTGCCTGTCTGCAGTGGTGCAGCGCATGTAGCTGTCAGAGTTCGGGGCAACTTGGGTGCATATATCTCGCACTCGCATCATCTATCGTGCTCCCTTTTTTCCCCATGCAACTGCTGACAGAAAAATGCGGCCTCTTATATGACATTGTTTACCTTTGCCATCAGCCAACACCCAACAACCAACAGCCAGCGAGTAAAGGAGAAAAAGTGATTTACGGCTTGAGTTCTGCGCGCTTGGAAAACATTGTCATTTTATTTTGGCACTAGACAAGGCTAACGAGTGCTGAACGCCAACAGCCCCAAAAAGGCGAGAGTGGAGTGAAATGCGACGAGAGTGCGGCTCGGAGCTTGGTGAGGAGCGTGGCCACACGGCGTATGAGTAACGTGTGGGAAAAGGGCTAGTAACGTCAGAGCTTAGTCACCAAAAAGGCAACTGGGGGTAATAACAAATACTCATTAGTGGTTATTTAGAGGTTTTATACGTTTTTTATTTAACATCTATTATAGGGACATACTCTACCAATTACAAGTTTGTTGACAAGGACTTTTTGAGTTTTTTGGTAAATGTCCCTAACATTATTTGTTATTTGGAAGGGAGATTTTTAATGCGAATAGGTATTTATATTACAATTATAATTATTATTAAAATAAAACATAAATCGTTGGTCGAGCATGAGACCATTTACGTTTCAAACTACTTCTTTTTATTAGGTTTAGTTTTCTAAAGACTCTAAAAAGCGGGAAATGGTTCATTCTTCTATTTTTTAAATATCCTTTATTTCATTGTAAAATATGTATAGTTATTCCGTGTATATTAATACTTTTGAAAATATAAAATAATAGATGCGTTAATTTATTGATTTAAAACCTTTTCTGTGACGTCATATGATCCCTCAAAAACAAACAGCTTATAGAAACTTTTACGTAACATTTTGTGGAAATGAAAACAAATTCTGTGAGCCCTTAAGAGACAAAGTCGGGTGGATGTTGCAGACTTGTTTACAGCTTGTTACCAACGTTTCCAGCGACAAAACCGCATTTTAGCCACATGTGTGTGCGTGAATGCATTACGACAATTTCAGACACCCGCAAAGAACCAAAGCTGAATAATGACACAAACAAACTCGGACTGGCCCCAATGCACCAACAATGAAAATAAACACAACCACAAAATGTTCACCAGCTTCATTACTGTCAACGGTTGCCATTGGCAATTGCATAGAAAATTCGCAGTTCTTTTGTTTTCTGTTATCGGCCATGAGGTGTGTATCAGCGGAAAATGCAGATGGTGGCGACCATTATTAGTGCGGGATGGGAAGAATATTTTGCATTAACCCGCCATTGAGACAAGTAATCCCCTTTTGATGGACTATTGTGCTATTAGATGATTTGGTGGTCGTGTATGTACTTCCACAATGGAATAGTTTTGTATATTGTTTTAGTCCTCTGTAAAATAAATTACGGCTGCCACAAGCGATATGTAATAGTGACCTTGTTTTTCGAGTAGCTCTATTGGGGTTTCTTTCAAATGGCTGCAATTCCATTAACCAGAACCGGGACCCACCCAAAAATAGATCGCCGCTGACCAAAACAAATTGCGCATACGCCGTGTTGCACCTCTCCGGCAGCCGCAGAGGCAACAGTCCGGTAATATTTCTCATCTTATTGGAAATGCAAGGAAGGAGGGGGTTGCGGGATAGTAACATGCTTTCAAATCAATTGCAAACGTAATTTACAAAATTGATTGGGGACGAAAATGAAGGCACGAAGTGCTGGTAGCTGGTAGCTCCGAAGCCATATGGAATTCAGATGTGAAGGAGCAGCGATTTAAGCGAGTGCACTATAGAGCAGCCTGTGGCATGAAACATGATGTTTTTGTTGCATCCACCAATTTACATTTTAAATTTGCGATTCAGTCGATGGTGGCACTGCACAGACGTGGCAATTCAGGGAAGAAAATAGAGAAATACGTGGCAGCGATGCCGAGTGTCTGGCTCGAGTTGCTCACTTGATAAATGACGTCGTCTTGGGAGGCTCCTTGCTGGTAGGGCTTACTCCCAGCAGTGTAATAAATTATTACCGTGTTGTAGTTGTATACCAAAGTCTAGTTCTGTTTATCTTTCTTGCCAATTCTTCCCAAAAACGTGCTATAGAATCCAAAGTTAAAAAATCCAACACATCCTTCTTACTCCTAGGCATTGTAGATCCACTCAAAGCCTCTTACCGTCTTTTAATTTTTAAGCATCTTACATCTGAGGATGATATTCATTGTGCGCATTAATTAGAGCTTAGGGTCCCTAAACTTAATTACCACGTTCCCAAATCGTCAAACTCAGAGTGAAAATTCCTGAACACGAATCGTAAAAATCTTGTCCTGAGAAAGTGTTCCATTCCCCCTGCCGTGTTTACACAAAACACGGGATTGGAACGGGATTGTGCGGGCTCTTTCCTTCAAGGGTTTCTTTAAGGCTGACGTTTTTCTTTTAGGGTTTTCCTTCCTTCGACCTTCGTGCTCGGCTTACAGATGTTTCTCCAGGGTGTTTTTAATCAAATACGGGCAGAATTCAAGAATTGTCTTTGCTGATTTGCAACTTTAAGTCGAGAGGACGTGGTCCTGTTGTCCAGAGGACCCAGCATGTGTTCGGCCCTAACTGCCGCCACTTAAAACTAGTCGAGGTGCACATAAATCTGGCTCGGATCCAGGGATGTAGCCCGACAGTGTCTATAGTAGGGAATACACATCATATATTCTTCTGGAACATTAATCGTCTGGCTGACAGTCCCGGAGATGAGAAGAGGCCCGTAAAAATGATTTAATTTTACGCAAGCCTGTCGCCGTCGTTTGGGAGAACCGAAAAATCATAAACAACAAGTGATGGCCTAGAACAAGTCGCAGCCTGTGTCACACATTGCCGGAGAGATATTAAGAATATTATTTCTCAGACATTTGAAAATTTATTGGCACCGCCAGTTGTGTCGCAGCGCCTAAAAGTATGCTGGAAAAATGGCCTGCAGATGCGCAGTTTTTCTTCGCGTCGCGACGCGCCGGTTCGTGCCGCCCATTTTTTATTACTCCGCAAAGTATGCAAAGTGTATTGGACCGGGCTCCCATCTAATTGCAAATGTTTGCCACTTTCATCCTTGTCCTTGTTTTGCTGCTTTTGTGCATACTGCTGTCCTGGACGAGATAAACCGCTTAGTGCTCCTGATGGATCCGAGCTAATGGCTTGTGAAAATGACGTTGGAGGTCCCTGCTCTGCCAGCCAACAAAAAAGCCACTTGAATCACTAACGTGGCGATTTAAGTCAATTGAGCTGTTCGGGTTGGATGCAGAAAAGTCATTAGAGTAGCTCCCATAAAATAAATGAAAAAGTTGGTAAACTATGGGGCAAGGATGTGTTGTGTGTGTCGGTGGATGCTGGTGTTTATCGAGGACCCAGCAGTGTTGATTTTTGCCTTGTTTGCTGGAAGTTTTCACTACATTTACTTGGATTATAATAACTGGACGTATAACAACCACTTTGATTTTATTTCTTGCAAATATTTATATTCATTTCCAGTCTTTGACCCTTTTCTCCAATCCAACATGAATATCAAATGAAAAATCAACACAGACAGCGGCAAAGACTCCTTCCAGCCGATTGAGAATCGATGAAATTGTTCAATCAATGTGGGCCCATTTGAGCATTATTTTCCCTTTCTTTAGGAAAGGCTATTGATTGATGGGCGGCAGGGTCGGTTCCAGCCGCAAGTGGGTAATGCAAATTATGCATTCATAAGCTGTAGACAAACACAAGCATCGCACACCCAGCACTTTGCGTTTCATGCACTCCCCCGCCGATAGCAGCTATTAATATGCAATATCGGGCAAGGAATCAGCTTTTTATGGCGCCCTGTATGTGTATTATATTTCAACCATGGAAATCGATAAATTTTTATTTAGTTCCGGCCCGCTCTTCCGCTGCCTTGTCCTCGCCAAAGGACATGCGTTTGCGCTTAACCCACTTGCAGCTGGCACTGGTGGTGCCGCGGCAGTCGACAGTGGTGGCGGTGGCGTGGCAGGTTTATCCACCCCACGGGCCTGCTTTCCCCGCTTCTGTTCTCGCTTCCGCCGTCAGCTGTGCGGGTATTCGCCGGGCTGCTCCTTTTTGTACTTTGTTGTGACAGTATTTATTTGGACTTCAATCGATGCGTGTCCTTTTTTGTTGCCTCTCCATCCTGCGACTGCCGCCGGCTGGGGTGTCTGTGTGAATATTTATTTGTCACAAATATTTGGTGCATTGGCGTTCCTCGCTTTTGATTCCTTTTGATTTTAAAGATAATTGAAACTTGAAATTAAAGTGGTTGACTCAATAAATAGGCACGCCTTTGATAAGGCAAAACCTTGATAAGTAACTTTAAGAAAAAGGTAAATAAATACATGACTCTCTTTCAATATTAATATATTAAACTTAAAAGTTAGTCTGCTAACCTATTTAAGTGGAGTATATTCTAATATTAATTATTTGTGATTTAAAAAATATTATTTTTATAAATGATATAAACTTATTTGAATCGTAAAAAAAAGAAAATTAAATATTAAATGAATAAAGTTCCTCTATGTTTTACCTGAAAAACAGTAGAAACTTTAATAAAATAAATATTCATAATATTCATTCATGAAAAATAGTTTTCCGGGAAAGATGAAACAACTAGCCGCTTAATCAGAACTGTTTGCTTCATTATCCTGCACACGAATGCCCCAAGGACATCGGGCTCCTGTTTGCCTTGCACTGCGAAAGGCCATTATGCAAATTCCCCCGGCGCAGCTATCGATAACATTTAATTTCCCAGAAGCAGCTGCTCCCGCTCCAGTGGTATCGCGCCATATTCGAATAATTATGGCCACATATGGCGGAGTTGGCTGAGAAACGAGCAGTTCTCGATTCGCCAACGCCTCCGGCGGAAACTTTGTGCATTCTGCACTTGATAACAATCGGCTGTTGGGTTTTGGGCGGGCCCCTTCTGGGGGCACGGAGCACGTCGAAACTTTAACGCGAAAAAGTTCAAGGACACCGTGTGGAGCACCGGGTGGGCCATCCATATGCCAGGTTCGTACACATTCCCGACCTCGGATCCCAAAATATTCGGGCACACAAGGAGGCTTTCGGCGCTTGTTTGGCTTGTCTGTTGAAATTGCATTTTCGATTAAGTTGGGCCTGTGCAAACTGGCATCGAGTGAATTTCACATTGTGGCATGTAGCAGTTTCCTAAAAACTGGAAATAGAGCGGAAGATGAAGAAACTTTTCCATGTCGGCCTAAACGTTGGCAAAGTTGGTGGTGCGATTGTTTGACAAGAGTTTAGCACATTTAGGCGACTTTCAGAGCTGATGGTTTTGGGGGTAGTTTTTTAAAGGAATTTTTAACCAAAAAATACATTTTTCTTCTTGGAGACAGTACGTCTTCTTAGAACGTCCATTTAGGGGACGATCCACTCACAAAAGTGTGCGCAAGGTGCGCACTACCTCTATTAGTAGCCTTCGATTATAGTCCAAGAATATAAATTTTCCGTAGTTAATATGAATTAAGGCTATAAATAAATCTAATACATCATTGAATCCATCATTTATTCATTTCTGAGTCGAAAATGGGGTAATGAAGACAGTGATGAGAGTTTGAAATCTTATAAAAATAAATGCATAAACTAATCCCCATAATGGAAACCACTTAATGCAAACTTGGAGCTTTGCTTTAATCCCCTTCCATGGGAACATTACTTATCTATTATGCGCCACAAAGTTCCACCCTAGGTAGCTCTCCCCGAACTTCGCTTCATCCCCTTGCCCGAGTACGTGCATAATTAGCTGGCTGCGCGATAAGACCCCCCCTCAATGCTATAAATTCATTATAGCCAGTACCACGTTCACCCCCTCCGTCCTGCCATAAACAGCTCAACGGTGCCATAAAGTCGCCCCGTTGCTCCCGTTTTCGTAATTTGATTAAACTCCAATTAGGTCCTAAGGGGTTGGAAAGGACGAAAAACTGCATTGGTTTCGATGACATCAGCGCCGGGTCAGAAAGGGGGTGGCTCTGGCTTCGAGTGCGTTGAACTGGTGCCAAGGGAACACGCCCCACTGAACTACTTTGCACCACATTGGCCACTGTCGAAAAGTCTAAGCACGTGCAGGACTTTCATGGGCGGATCTCCGTGGCGCCACAGCATTCTATCCGACGGGAAAATAGGCAAAGGATTTTATAAAATAGCTTTAAGTTTTTGAAATATTTCAGAGAGTAGCGTTAATTGAATTTCTGATGCAGCTTCTTGAATTTCGTTGATTTTAATTAAATTTCGTGCGTTTTCCCGCTTTTCTTTGCAGGACCCGTCCACGTCGCGCATTCCCCGCCTGGACGGCGTTTCGCGGCTCCCAAAACCAAGTACATTTGGCTTGGCCAGCAGCAGCCAGGGCGCCAATAGCACCGCCACCCAACACATCCCACCACCGACGGGCACCTCGAAAGCCACTCACATCTTCCGGGCTCCAAATGACACTCCCAGGCCGCGACCGGCCAGCTCGTACGCTCCCTCCTCTGCGGTGCTGCGGGACTTTGGAAGTAGTCTGAAAAAGAGCGCCAGTGGCGAGCGGATCAACAACGCGGTCAGCCTGCTGAGCAAGCGGACCACAACGGCCCTGAAGAAGTACTTCAGCCCCAAGCCCAGCTTATCCCCGATGACGAGCTCCCTGCCAGTGACCCCGCTTCCAGCCGGAAAACAAGGAGTTGTGGCGGGAGACCATCAAATGATCAGCAGCACTCCAATGCCCCTCTTGAGGTCCGAGACCTTCGTGTGCGACGATGACATGCAGTCGAACCACCCGAGGCTGGAGAGCACACGGCTTTCCACTCTTGGCTGCCCGCAGCAGGACTCGCCCAATGAAACCAAGGTCCTGGCCATGGACGCTCATACTTCAGCAGATATGAATACGAAACTGAAGAGATTTGCCTCAACGGATACCACGCCATTGATGAAATCCACCCACAACTCAACTTTGAACTGCCACTCGATGCTGCGGAAGTTCAGCTCCCTGGACACCACCCATCACGAATCCAGAGTATCCGCCAACAACGCCACACACTCTGTGCAGGAGGCGGAGGCCATGGGCGTAACTAGGCCCGTGATCAATGCCAAGAACGACACCACATTCACTTCGGGAAACCCTTCGGGAATGGGCAATGTGACAAAGGTGCTGGAAGGAGTGGGAAACGTGACCAAGGTCCTGGAAGGCGTTGGCAATCTCACAAAAACCTTGGACGGCGGATCGTTGGATTTAAGTGCCACTCAGGCAGAGGTCAACCGGAATGTGACCACCACAGTAACGAGATGCTTCAACCGAACGAAGACCTTCGAAAGAGACCCGAATCTCACCAAAACCATAGGCAAAGCAGAAGATGTAGAACAGAATGAAGCCAAATGGGACGACCCTGAACCCAACTTAACGAAAACCTTTGAGAAAGGGCCTATTGTCAGGGCAGATCTTACAAAAACAGTGCATGAGCCCGTCAACTACACGAAAATAATCCACGACGGAGCGAACTTGACCCAGAGCATTGACCAGCTGCCCTTGATCGAGCACATGTCCATCCCATCGGGCCTGGACATCCTCAGCCTGAGGAGCTCTGGAGGCGAGGTGCTGGACGTGACGTTGACCAATCTGACGCCTTCCGGCGCCAACAAGGCAAACATGAAACTGCCACTGAACTCGACTTTGAATACGGAGCGACTGCTGGACATCTCCGGGCTGCAGTCGCCAGCAAGGCACATCCAGTTGCTGAATCTGACCCAGGAGCTGGAGAGGGTGACCCCCAACCGGGGGCACCTGCCGGCCGGGCGAAGGTCGATTCCACAGCACTCTCTGATGTGCTTGTCACCGCAGTCGGCCACCACAACTCCCCATGGATTGCGGTTAATAGGTCAGGGTACGCCCCAGCCAGTGCACCTACTGTCCCCCTTGCTGAAGCAGGCCCAGAGTGCCCTGGTCCTTCCCACTCGAACCCCTGACGGTGACGTGACAATGGACGGTAACCGGGGAGCTTTGGATACAACCCTGACCTCCACTTCTGGGCGGGGAAGGACCCGCTACAGCTTCGGCCTGGACCTGCCCGACACCACCCTGGATTGCTCCATAGAACTGGTTGAGAACTCATTCTCATCCTCCACCCAGTTGCAGCAGCAACTCCTCAAGAAGCAAAGCTCCTTTGATTTGGACGAGAGCCTGGGCATCCTCACGCCAGAGCAGATGAAGGACTTCCTGGACTCCCCAATGCACAACAATCTGATGCACAACATGGAGCTAATTAGACTGCAGCACTTGAACCTGCAAGCTCAGCTAAGAATGGAGCAGACCCCCTCGCCGGAGGAGCTGCCCCTGGACCCCATCGAAATCAAGTCGGAGATAGTTAAACAGGTGGAGGCGGCACAGAACCAGGTGACCACTTCCCAGCAGTCAAAGCTGAGCAACAGCTTCATCACCAGCGTTACTAGCGTGACCAGCCTGGACACGGGATACCAAGGGGATGGAGAGATGTCGCGCCCTGCCTCCCGGGGAGCATGCGACCACTCGCCGAGCAACGGGCCCCACGTGGGACGGGTATCCCGTCAGCCCAGCTTCCCGCCCCCCATGGCGGCGCCTTTACGTCGCCAGGATCCCATGACGGACTCGGACTTTTTCACCGAGTCGGATGCCGACGATGTCCTGCATCGCGGCGGCGACCGTCGGGCCCAAGTGATCGACGGTCAGTTATACGGGCCGGACATGCTCCAGCCGAGTGCCTCGGTGCCCCAGATGGAGGACTCCTGCATGGAGTCCTCAGGCATTTTTACGGACGTAGAGAACCGCTGTGACGAGGAGATTCGCCAGCCGGAGCTCGAGCTGGATATGGAAGTCGATGTGGACATGTCGCCGGATGACTCCACGCAGACCATGCGAAAAGGTGAGATGGGATATCCATTTACTACAATAATTTATATCGACATACAATAATTAAGGCAATAAATTAAAATAAGTATTAAATAATGAATATATAAATATAGAAATATTAGTATTTAGTTATGTATATGTTCGAATAATCGAGAATATTTCTTGACTATGTATATGATACACTCTCTTCTACTTCACGCCCTTTCGAGAAATAATGATTATTTGGAACGTTCTAACGTAGTTTACTAAATTTTATAAAATATATTCTTCAAATACAATTTCCTTGTTCCACTTTTGTTCGCTGCTACGGAGATGATCCTAATAGAAACATCCTATTTCCCTATTAGAACATATTGTACATATTACATTGTTGTACATATATATGGTACATATTTTTTTATACATAGGATATATATTTTTATATAGCATTATACTAACAAGAAAATGGTTCATTCTTCGTCTATATGCAGTAGCTTCCTCATGCACCTTAGTGGACTTCCTTCATTAGTGATAAGAATGCCCCATTCTTAACAGTCTTCCTAAGATATTAGAGACGTTATATTTTAGACGTTATAAGAAAATAGAAATAAGGAAGAAAGTTGAAAATTGGTTGTAGCAGTTTTTTATCTCAATTAGAATTCCATGAGAATTTCCTGTATTTTAATAGCCTTAAGAATTCTTTTTAAAAAAATATACATATATATATTTTATGAAATATAAATGTAGGATAAGTACTAATAATTGAATTTTCTTGACCATGCAGGTCAAGGCCAAACTAACCAGCAGACGCAGCAGCAAAATCACCTGCCGGCGCAGCAACGCCCCCCCAGCAGCTGCCTCTCCTCCTCCTCGGCGGCCACCACGCTCTCGAACCGCACCTCCTATTGCAGCGTCGACGGCGGCAGCGCGCGGAGCTTTTGCGATCTGGAAGCTTTCGGCGGGGCGACTTTGAATCCAAGCACCGACTGCCGATCACCGACGACGTCGGCTGCGGCCGCGACTGCGACTGCGGCTGCGGCTGCGACTGCCTCGGCGCTCGGGCACTCAATTCAAAAAGTGACGTTGCCGCGGCCACACGCCTCTCTGTCGTCGCTCTGTACGGTGGAGACTTTCCGCGACTCTGCCTCCTCGCACTCCTCCCTGGCCTCGCCCAAGTCGTGCAAATCGGCGGCGTCGAAAATCGCAGGCAAGTCTCGGACAGTGAAATCGTCACCGAAATCGCCGAAATCCCCCAGATCACCCCAAAATCGTAAGGCCCATACCCCCAACAAATGGGATGCCGTGATGAATAAAATCGCGAGCAACAAGTCACTGATCAAAACCAACTACAACGATGTGAAATCGAAAGTGTCGACAACGCGGACAATGGCCCAGGGTTCGAGCCCCGTGTCCGGTTCGGCAACGGCTTCGGGCTCCGGCTCGGGTTCCGGATCCGGATCCGGGTCCGTTTCCGTCTCGAGTCCGCGGGTCAGTCCCAATGTCAGTTCAAGTGCCCGGCGTTCGCCCTCGGTCCAAACGCCCAAAGTGCCGCCCAAAGTTCTAACCGTGAAACGGTCGAGCAGCAGCTCTGCCGCCGCCAAGGTCAGCGCCACGCCCTCCCCGCCTCCCCCGTCAACGCGGCAGCCAGTGGATAAAGGCTCAGTTGTCAGGGTGTCAGTGGTGGGGGGCGCTCGTGCCACAAAATCGCCCAAGTCCCCCGGCTCCCCCACCTCGCCTCCGGCCAAGAGGCTGCAGTCTTCAACGTTGGCCAGTCGGTAAGTGATCGAAAATGAATATTTAAATAAATATATTTAAAGATTAAATCAAATAAAGCAGTTTATTAGAAATTAAGGGGCGGTTCTTTAGAGTGCTTTTGAACTATTCTCTCTTCACAATAATTCTTCAATGATAAGGAGGCTATAGGTTGCTATTGTTGTTAAAACAGGTTAAACAAAATGAATAATAAAAGTAAATATATACTAAAAAATTATACTATTCTGAATTTAATAAAAGTACTTTACTATTTATTATACATCCCATTATAAAGATCTATTGTTATTATTCCACAGCAAAAACTCCCCATTTCTGAAAGTATTTTTCCACTAATTGTTTGCTGAAGTTCTGCGTTTTAAAATATTATTTTGAGGTGATTTCATTATACAAATTTCCATTAATACGACTTGGTTTTTTCATTTATATTTATATTGATTTAGATTTTTTTTTTTTATTTAAAATAATAATTCCCCTAATATAATATTTAACCTTAAAAATTTGGATACATTTTAGTGTCAAGAGTGATCATTAGGCACTTATTTTCTTGGAATATCTAGTGTGTTCTTTTTTTTAATTTCAAAAGAGTATTTTTGAAGCTTCACACCCAGACTCTCAATTGTCCGTTTGCAGCATATCGTTTGCAAACATTCTTATCGCCGAGGGGCATACCGAAGTTATCACGCTCTTATCAGACCGCAGACCTTTTTTGACGTTTTTTGAGTGGCTTTTGTATGTCAGTTCTTGTTGGGCTCTCGATGGGGCAATCGAATGTTTGTTAGTGGGCATCCACACACCTGTGCCGGTGGAAGCCTCAGCCACCTCCCAATGAGTTCAGGGGTAGGCGAGTCGGGCTGATAACGAGTGCCAGCTCCCATGCTTTAAATAATTAATCAAGAATTCGATTTAATTCGAGGCGGAGTAACGAATGGAAAGAGAATAAATAAATAATTGAGGAAAATGGCAGATGAAGCTTGAATTATGGCGAAAATCGTCTTGTGGCTACACTCTCGTCTTGTTTCTGGCACTGACGTAAGCAGTAATGCCCATTGAATCAGTCCAAATTAGCCAAATTAGACGCTTAATTTCGCGGAATATCGACCTGCGTGGGTGTGCAAGCCAAGGAGCTCAATGGACATTAACTGATTGAGGCGTGGAACAAACAAAAGAAACAGACGGGATGAACTACTTAGTTTATGGCTCCGGAATGTTTGCTTTATTCAAGTTCACTCTAAGACCAATAGTAGGTTTATGCGAATGTATATAGTAAATACTACTTCCCATATTAATTGCGCCGCATTTGCGATGGCTTCTCATGCGAACACAAATCACTTGCGGCTATTGTCAGTTTCGGTTGACAATTCTGAGGTGCATGCATTATACAAATTAAGCCCAAAGTCACACAAACATACCACCCCGGGGAGAGCGAAATTAGGGGCTCTGAACTTTGACTTTTCAGCGGGAGTGGGACTCACGCCCCACGGTTGTTCGTAAATTCAAGAAGGCAGAACAAATTCGCATTTAAACATATGCCTGTTTTGTCAGATACCTCGTTGTTTTGTTACTTTTCGCAGTTCAGTTAACAGCCAGCCTTTTCAATTACAAAATTTTCCGCAACTCGACAGGGGAAAAACAAACAGCTCCCAAATTAACAGTCCCGGGTTGAAGCTTGTCTCTGAAATTATCAGCCTTTTCAGTAGTATTTCATTTACATGACGAGCGTTTGTAGGAATTCATTGGATATGAGATTGTATCTCCAAGACGAGCCACGACGATTCATGGAATTAGTTGTGGTTTCGAATAATTTCTATTGCCTCGCGAGTTCTCTTCAATCTATGACTTGTATAGTATTTCTCACATACTATAGATATATGTATGTATATGTAGGTACGTCTCATCTAAGCCGGCAATAACAAACTGATCCGTGTGAATGTATCTTTAAGTGTGTATTTTGTCGGACAGCGACGAGCGTGAGTGTGCGAAAAACACCCAAGCTCGGGCTCAAAGCGAGTTAATTTGAGTCAACTGGTATGCAAATACGTATTCACAAACGTATCTACACGTACGATATAATATGTTTGTAAAGCAAGGTGTGCAGGTCTTTTGGGGTTTGTTTCAAATTGCATCAACGGTGTACAAATAGCTGGCGGATTGCGTAAACTTATCAGTCGGTATGGGAATAAAATTAATAAAATGAACTGACATTACATCATTGTTGCCTGCACTTAGTTCTGGGAAAGAATAATATAACCTGAATAGAACTGAAGCGTTGGAAAGCCTCGTTATATCAGAGAGAGCAGTTGGTTCGTGCCGAAAGCATATTTCACCATCTATCGGGTAGCTCTGAAACTGCAAAAACTAGCTCCAAGAGACCTAACATATAACAACCGTATAAGATTCAAAATAAGCCACAGAAATGCTATAGCCTCAATGCTATAGCGACCACCGGTCTGCGCCGTACACATGTTATCAGCGAGGGGGAAACGTGTAACTCTCAGATAAACAAAGCCCAACCCAAAAAGCCATAAATTTGGACAAGGTCAACAGAAAAACAGCCATTAGGGAAGCTCACGAGAAGAAATACGCAAAGAGATCTGACAGAACTTCAGTCTTTGCGCAGATCCAAATATTGGTGTAAGGTACAGAAATAGATGGGCACTTCCTCCGGCGGGGATAAACCGCGAGGGGGGCTTCGGATTGGAAATCAAAAATTAGCCTCGTCCCAGGCCCCGGCCCCGCTGAGCAGAAACAAAATTTCTGCTTGGTAAGCGGATTCATTAACACGTGCATGTGAAACTTTGGTTTTCCTTTTCGCATTTTTTATGCTGAGAGTCGTAAAACGATGGAGTTTCTGAATGTAATTTTTGAATAAATCACCTGTCATTGGACCTCTCAATAAAGTTTCTCGCTGTGCACTCATCAACATCCATCAGATACAGCTGTCTGCGCCGTAGAGCCGTGTTTACGGCTTTGACCTTTGCAATGATATGGTAGTTTAACTCTAATGACGACTGTCTCCCTCTCGATAAAGTGGCCATAAATGTCATGGCGTTATTAATAAAAGTTGCCCATCACAATCACACTCAATTGATTCGCGCTGACGCCGACTGTGGCAAGTGGCATGGAATGCGCTAATAAAGTTGTTCCATATGCCTGCGCCATCGGCTGCGGCCTCTTGTCTGGCGAGAGGAGCGAAAGCCAGAGTCTAAGCCCGGTGGCAAATATTTTGACAAGTGTCGTGGGGGCTGTCAACACTCACATCCATCGGAGTTGCCCATTAAACGCCCCCCAGAAAGTAATAACAAAAAAGCGACGTTTTAATTAAAAATGCAACCACTTTCGTATTTTCCTTGGGCTATTTTCGACGAAATTTCGTATTATGTAATATTCTGCCGGCCAGCTAGTTGCGGAGGCCAGCCCAGAAAGTGGAAAAGTGTATACTTGTTTGGCGGAAAAAAGCGAGTCGACCCTTGCCCGTCTGCGGCATCACCTCGCTGTGTTTACCTTTTTAATAAACAATTCGTTTCGCCTACTCTTCGCCGGACCATTCATAAATTCCTAATGGGACTAAAAAATAAGTGTTTATAAATACTAAATTAGCTGCCGGAAGCCGGCAAATTAAGAAATGGGATGGACTTGCGAAAAAGCATGGAACTGTGTAGTTTCGATATCCAGTTTGATTTTGAATCGAATTTAACATAATTCGCTTTTTACCAAACAAGTATTTTTATGGGTTCTGAGAACCATTTAATTGCAGCTAATTGCTACTATCGTAATCGAAGCGAAAAAGAATTTCAATTCTTTAAACAATTCAAGTTTATATAGAATAGCGGAAATGGGCATCATAAGCATGATTCCGCTGCTGAATCAAAGGAAGGTGGAATTTAATTTCTTTTCTTTTTCGCTTTACATACGAAATTGCCATTTAAAATTCAAATTCCGCTCAGCATGGGATGAGAAGGCTTCATTAAAAATTGTGTTTTCGATCACATTCAAACGGAAAAGATAAACGGGTTTATGGAAATCATTTGAGAAGTCTCGCTCGGTGTTGCCAACTGACTCGAGTTCCAGTACACCCCAATTGATGGTAACAACCCGCGTTGGAAACCACATTTCCCAAGAGGTACACAAAACGTGTTAAATGTTAAATATTTGATTGACACCAGATGCAGTTGAAAGTGGATACAGACAAAGCTAATTTGAGGACCAATTGTTCCGCTGGTCCACAAATTAAATAAAACACAGAGCTCCGTTTGGTGGGTGCCACAAAGAGTTGAAACTAGTTTGGCAAATTCACGTGTAAACTTATCCCTCTGCGAAATTGGCAAAGTGTGGTTGTTTGCTTTGAAATTTGTCTAAGAAAGTATCAACAAAAGAGTTTTCAACAACTGGTTGCGCCCCCAGCCCTCACGGAAAGTTGAGGAAACCACTCAGACCAGACCAGACCTCGTAAATGCAAATCCGCCCGGTTATACAACCCGGTGACCCTGAACTTGCCCCAAAAGTTGGGTCCGGAGCTGGCCAATTAGGCGCCGTGTGAATATTTATTCGCTAATCAATGATCGTCTCTTATTTACGAGCGTGTTCTGTTCGCTTTTGTTTTTCTGGCCAACATCCATTTGCGTAAGCCGAGCCAGCATCCAGATTATGGGCTTGTGGGATATTTATGGTTTGATTAAGTATCCGACCCGTGAACCCGACAGCCCGGCCCGTTCTCCTTTGACCTTTGCTGAGTGACACTTTTGCGTGTGAAATGTACAACGCTAAGGGGGAAGAGGCTCCGAACTCATAAATCATTATTATACTGACAAGTATTATGTTTTTGTATCCCACTTTTTTCAATCAAGTCACTTTAAAGTTTAAACAAATATTGGAAATGATTTCTCCTAATCTTGGGGGTGCGTCCCTGAAAATATTATTTGAAAAGATATACTGTAAGTGAAATATCAGTCGAATAAGCAATTCAATTCATTATTTTTCAGCGAAAATGACCAACAAATGGCACAACAAATTGGGGTGACCCGAATCGAGGCTGAAGTGTCTTGGGCTTAGAATTCTAATGAGTGGCAATAAATCCCCCGTCGCATTTACATCTCAGAGCTGTACGGGTTTTTTACAAAAGTGTGTGTCTATTTCTATTTCGAATAGAATTGTTTTTGAATGGAGGTCGCTCCGGGCCAGGTTTTATTAATTAAACGGGTCTGGTTCTGCCTTGGGCCAGCGAGCAGATCTGGTCAGCAGAGTGGGGTCAAATAGATGGGCTTATGGCCAAGGGAGCACTCCAACACTGATTCTGGCGGGAAGGGTTACAACCGACTGTGCAATCCAATAGAGCGCAACTGATTCAAATGTTCAATCAAAATTAATGAAATTGCTGAATGCAAATCGCGGCTATTGTTGCATTTCGACGTCAATTAAGCATTTCATTCAGTCGGGGCCCCTATTTAGCTAGTGTTCCATAGAGTTTCCCCTGGGCGACGTCTTTAGAATTTTTATTTACGCTTTTTGAGTTTTGTTCTGGCGAACATTTTGCGTTTTCCACGTCGGCCAACTGACGCATTTGCATTCACAATTTATGCCGTTTTTGGCTTATTTTTTCGCCTCGCCAGAGTAATTACATGCCAGTGGCGGATGGGGGCCTTACAAGTTTCGGTTTCTTAGTTCAAGTGCACAAGAAACACAAATTTGAAATTGTAATGAATTTGGTTTCTGCGGTGGCAAAAGTTGTGCGGACCGCTAGGAAAATTGTTTATTAGCTACTCACTCTCCAGTGTTGCTAGGCAAGGTCGACCATACTACCAACCTGCCTTTTGTCGATAAGTGCGATTTGGCTCTAAGCTGGTGGAAACTTTATCAGAGGTATCTTTCTGCTTTTAGGACTAAGAGCTCCAAAGAAAAACCTTAAAAATGCTCAGCTTAAAAGTAACTCTAGCTAAGTATCATCATATCACCTAATGCGGTTTCCGGAAATTGAAAAATGTCAAGCAATAGCATTGTGGCAGAACTGATAGTGACTTACTCAGTGAGGTATTGAGTAAAACTTTAGAACATTTGCATTCATTTATAGTCCCCAGTTTTTTGTGGTATAGTTTTTCAGTAGTACTTTTGTATCCCAGGTAGACGGTATTCCAATTTTTGTCAAATGTGTGGGTTCCTCAGTTTTTCTCATTATCTCCTGGGATTAGTCGCCTTTATCCTGTAACTTTCATAGAACTATTGAATATGCCAATGTGAAGGCATACATTTTTCGAATTTTTTTATTTTTCCCATGGCTTGTCCCACTATATCCGATATTTGTTAGATATATATATTAGATATATTATATATCTAACACTAGAAAACGCCGTTAAACTGCTATATTATATAAGCCTCGTCTTGTCACACATAAATCAAAATTCATTGGGCTGTCAGCTAGTTTCTAGATAAAATTTTGACCCCTGGTTGTGGCCTGTTCCACCTGTGGACAAAACCAAGTTTTGTGGGCTTGCCGTGGGACATTAATGTGTAATTAGCAACAAATGACCCCAATTCTGGGCCGGTCTCATCTTTGCCGGCCGGGAAGCACTCTCCCGACTGGAATATAAAAAGTCCCACGTGTCCAATGCCGTTTGATGGCGTTTTAAGTGCCAACAACTGAACAGCTGAGTAATGCCCTCTGCTGCGTTCGTGGCTCATCATGAACATCATCATTCGATACTATAGTAGCACGGCGGAGGTTCCTAAAAAACAGCCGCCCTCGGGGCGCAGGGAGGCGATAGTGGAATACCTCCGAGTCCGGACCATAAATTTATGTGAGCGTGGCCAACAAATTGCCTTCTGTATGGAAAGTTATTGCGTGTGCAGGCAAATAAAGCGACGAATTGACAGGCGATGTGGGGGAGGGCAGATGGGTGGGAAAGGGAGTGGGCCTAGCCCAGGAACTGATGACAAATCGTGATTCCGACGGCACCTGATCATCTGAGACGGCCCAACCGCCCAGCATGTGTGACCAATTGCACTGATCTTATTGGTTTCTTGTGTTTGCAACACTTCTTCTGGGCTCTGCCATGTTTTAAACTAAATCTCAAATCGCGGCCATGGGATTTCCTCACACGTTACGTAATGCCAGCAGGAATTCTCCCCTTCCATCCACCTCGTGTGGCAATCGGCGAGCGATTTTAATTTGTCGCCGTCTCTCTGGGGCAAGAGTTGTACAAGTTGCTGAAATTTCCCGCATTTCTTTCCCTCGCCCGATTTTTCCCACTTTTCCCAATGATTTTTGATTAATGTTTCTCGCCGCCCCGGGGCTCGTCTCTGCTCTTCGGCTTCTTTATAAATTGGATATTAACTAATGAGCTTAAGCGATTTGGTTGCATTTTTTTCGGCTTTTTGTTTGTTTCCCCGCTTCACTTTCTTTCGTTGTGAAATCATCAAAGTTTGTGGAAATTTTCATCTCTCTGTGTGGGTTCTGTAGGAAGGGAAGTGCGTCGGAAAAGTCATTATCAAGAGTATGACTTTCCAGAGTTGGAACAAGTTGTTAATAAATGGGTTATTGTAGAACGGGTTTACAAAGGATTTAGCGAAGGATTGTAATTAGATCGATAGGGCACCCTACCCCAACTCAGTTTCGCTTGCCATCCCAAGATCGGGCTACAGTGGACTTCAAAGTGTCATTCGGCCAGCCACTTAGACGCCCATTAACTCATCGCCCGTGTCCTATTGAAACGAAACCAGAAGAGGGAACGGAATGGCCCACAAGTGATATTACAATACACAGACAAATAATTCGAGTCATGAATCACATGATTTATTTATAAACGACACCACCGGTCCATCCAACCGCGGCCCCAACTCACTCCACCGGACTCAACCCAGAGCAGCCCCAAACTCTATTTTTGCCCGATTCACTCGCTCGACGGACCCGGCAAGAAAAAAGAAACAAAAACTGCCATGGGAAAGAGCAGCAAACATCATCGGTAGCATCCATCCAAACTAATGCAACAAATAACAAAAACACAACTGGCGAAATTAGTTCAAATTCTATATTTAAAAGTAGGACTGCCGGCAAAATGTAGCTGGTGCTTCGGCTCCACCTCATCCGCTTTTCCAAACGAAGCGCAACGCCTTGGAAAACACTTGTTTCGGCTCTTCCGAGTCACTCCGAGGGGCAACGTCTACAAGGTGAACAGAATCTATGCGCCGAAAGTATTGGATCTGACGGTTCAAGATTCGAAAAGGCCATAGTTGTGTTACTATGCTATGATTGTTAGAGTGGTAAGCTCGACCAAGTTAAGATAATACTATTATCCTAAAGCTACTACTTCTTTGGCCTGCATAGTAACTTACTTGCAACTCCAACCAGACCTCGACTATCTGTACCACCTCGCTGGCACTATTCTGTCCCACCGCCGGAGCTCCCATTCAAAGAGTTGCTGAAATGTTTACGCTCAGCTTCGTCCACTGTACATGCTCGGAAAATACTGGGGGCACTCGAGTGGATCGGCGCCGGTTTCTAAGGCCCAGAATCAATTAGGTTTTGTTTTGCAGCCAAGGCGGGCCACATCTTTCATGCTGGAAAGATTTGGGCAACTTTTTGTAGGAGCACGTCATTAATACGTTTATGCATGTTTCTAATGGACACTTTTTGCTCTCCGGCCTCGGTTTCCAGTCCAGTGCGCTAATGTGCCAATTCCTCCGAAAAAGTATTGCTCCTCGGGGCATAGTCGGGCTTGGTCTGGAGCTCTTGCTTTTGTTTGCACCCATTCAAAAAACGCTCTGTTTGGGAAAACAAACAGTCAAATTTTACAGCAAATGGTCATTGGGGAGGCAAATATTTCTCTGGCTCGCTATTTTTAAAACAATTCTCCAGTTGACCGCGATTCGTCGCATATTATACTTTATGTTTCCACCCTGCTTTCGTTAAAAACATAAATTTTCGATTATTTAGGTTAAGTGTGCATATTGATGAATTCACTCTGAAGGTAGACCTTGGGGAATTGCGCAATAGTTGCTCGAAATTTAAACAAATTTGTAAATATTGTACACTGCTCCCTAGAAAACTAACCCCGGGCAATGGTTCATTGGCCGTATTCTGGTGGCAAGTAGCTGTAAGCAAAATTAGAGCAGAGTATCTAATGAAAAACGACACGAAGCCCACGTCAGATCTCAGCCGAGCTCCCAGGCCAAGCTGCAGGAAAAAACGAAACAAAGCATTTACATTTCTTATCGCCCAGTCACTTCAATTTGCACATTTCTGAGCTCCGACGGCCCCTGTGATGTATCCATGTATGTATCTGGTATCGCGATCGCCGAATCAGCGAACATGGCGTGCTGCCCTCCCATCCCACTGCCAGCTACTTGCAATGGTTTCCTAACCTCAATGCACCCGCCGCCGATCCAATGTAACGTATAGCCCACTTCCATATACGACAGAAAAGCGCTGCGGTGCAGGAAAGTGTGGCAAAGCCTCAGAGCAGGTTGTCAGGCCGGCCTATATGTCTAATTATGAGTTGCCACCGAAGACTTGGGGCCCTGTCTGCCAGTAGGAACGATTTCCCTTTTAAAAATGAGTAGTGTTGGTTTCCCATATTAATTTAAGTCTTCCATAATTCTTAACTTGGCATTGTGGGTGAAACCAATCTAGCTATAACAAGCTCTCTAGCAACTTGAACTTGTTTAAACCCACTTATCCGCAGCGCGGCTCCAAAAGAGTTCTGGAAGGGTGTCATTACTTTCGTCGAGAGGCAGAGTTCCAGCGAAGTGTCGCTATTGTGTCCATTAAACGGCAATGACTTACTTGCTCCGTAAACCAGAAGCTGCTAATGTTCCCTGGAAGCTCGTGCTTTGAACAAAAGCAGCTTGCCTGGATTGGTCTTCTGTTGATCGAAGCCCCATTGTGTTCCAGCACTCGACCGCAGTTGAAGTGGTTCTACTGGTTATGCTGTCACCAAAGAGATCATTTCATTCCTTAAATAAAGTTGAAGTTAAATCCAATGAGAGTACCATACACTTGGAGCTCCAAAAGCTTCGTCTTCGTTGCTCTACTCGGGTGCATAATAGAGGGTTTCCGCATAACTTCGCACAAAGAGTCCCCTAGTTTATGCTTTTGTAGAACAATAGAATTGACTAATTTGAATTTTCACAAGCCCCACGAAAAGCGGATGAAAACTGTATTATTCGCCAGAACTCGCATAATCAACCCATTGTGCTGGTCGCCTCCTCGCTTCGAAGGAAGTGAGCAATTTAATTATTCCGCAATCGCGGTACATTCTTTCGAGGTTAAGAGGGCACGCGAAGTGCAATCAGTGGCAGTAGGCTCGCGGGCCATTAAATCCAATTGGCTATGACCAAAGATTATAAAGTACATAGATGGGACATCAGGGCCCAAAACGGTCAACTTTTTTCGTCGAGCTTGTTGGTGAGGGGGGAACGAACATACATACGATTCTATTTTTAGAACTCGTTACATGTATGCGTTAAAAAAAAGGGTGCTTCTTTGTATGTATGTGTGACTGCTCGCAAGACGGCGTAAAAAATTTTTGGCTTCCAATTTTCATTTTCAATTTCTTGTTTCGGTTTTCAATGGGCCGATGTGGTAGTCAGTAGAACAAATGGTATTTTTAGTCGCTGCAGTTTAAGACGGGGTGGTAGCGTAATGCATAGAGTAGTTACTTTATGTACAATATTTTTGTGTTCAAATCCTAGTAAGGACTTCTTTTTTTTTCTTTCTTTTATAATTGTTTTTTTTATTTTTCTTTGATTGTAGTTTTAATGAAAATTTAATACTATGTCCGGCTAATAAAATTTCAAGGGAGTCGCTCCGGAATTTTGTCATTCGACACGTCCGTCACTTATTTTTACAAAAATTGTAATAGAATGCAATTAAAAATAATAATAATAAAGTAAATATGAAAAGGAAAAAAAATATTGTTAAGAAAATTAAAGTAAAAAAAAATAAAAGAAAATATAAAAATAATCATAAAACTGAAACTTTATGAAAATTTAAACTACCGCCCAGTAACAAAGTCGAACCCAGGACCCAAGGGATAAGGATCTCGCGCTTTCCATCTAGGCTACCCTCGAAGTTGATCTAACGGTACTTAAAGTTGGTATTAAAGAAAACGCAAGGATCCATAGTAAAATCCGAGCTGAAGAGTGAAGATAGTGGAAGATATTTCTGATCTCTTTGCTCTCACACTGGTTAGATTGGAACGTTTCAAACTTTCATTGTTCCAAAAATGTTACTTTCTAAAAATAGAATTCGCTCTCTCTCTCTCTCATCTGCCAGCCGTTTGTCGTGGAACCCGCTCTCAAATATTTTCATTTTACAGCGGGTTCCACGACTCGGCCTGCCTATATGCCGTAGAACCCGCACTTATAAGGGTTTTTACAGCGGGTTCCACTACGAACTGAGGCGATTTGAAGGTGATTTTAGGGTGATTTTAAAATTTTGTATTTTTCTTGAATGGATTATAAATTTTGTTAAAAAGTTTAAAACAATAAAAATATAATATTAATAGATTTAAAATAAAAAAAAAGTGGACTTCCCCCGTGCATGATTTGAACTCATTTTACTCTGCACATCAGCCAAGCACTCTGCCACTAGGCTATCCCTCAATCGTTGTCGCGCGAAAAATTTCTCAAACTTAACTAGTCGCGCAATGGAACCCGCTCGTTCCAGCGGGTTCCAGCGCTGGAACCCGCCATAGAAAATTTTTCTTTGTATGAGATGTCCCATCTATGTACTTTATAATCTTTGCTATGACCAAGTGAAAGTATGCAAAGAAATAGTATATGCTACTCCCAGATGGGTACACTCCAAAGCCACTCAGAAATTGTAATTTTACTTGCGTACGAGCTTCGAAATGGAAATGAAGACCTGGAGATACTCGTTGTGATTAAGAATTGTACTTTATTTCTATAGAAGAGTCATCGAAGGTCTGAGGTTCCTGCTACCCCTTGCAGTCTTTGCAGTACTGGGTAGCATATTTCAATTAAATGGAAAATCTGCAGAGCTAGGATGATGGGGTAGAGCACACAATGTCTATCGATGTTTGGATTTCACTTCCCGCGAGAAGTCATAATGCAGGCTCAGCTAGAATGAGTGTTTCGTCTGTATATATTCGCACACTTATTTGGCTCGCACACAGAGATCAGACAGCAAACAGAGCTCCAACTGCAATTAAGTTTAATGGAAGCTCATTAAGAGATGGAATTGTTTCTGCAGAGGGTGGCTGCCACAGTTGCATAATACATGCCACTGGGAGGGGCGAGCTCGGCAGTGGATGGCGAATTATTGGAGAAGCTGCAACTCGAAGTTGGCCAAAGCGAGGAAGTCGCCTAATTGCTTCGTCAGTTTCCTCGGCCAAAGGGCAAAGATCAATTGGACAGTGCCCAAATGCCACAAACGATGGTCATGCAGCAATTAAAACAACAGACAGTCACAGTCGACTGGAAGTAATTGTCAGGTTTCTAACTAAGGGTGACAAGTTTCCCAAAGGAGGTCGAAAGCAATAAAGGCAACGTTTTCCTAAAAAACGGACTTAATTCCAATGGAAATGAAAGAAATGGCGATTTACTTCCTTGATGTGTTTCAGCAGGACTTCTCCCGCCGAGAATATGCGCCAATTGGGCAAGAAATACTCCGACAATAGGACCCACTACCAGTCGAAAGTTAGCACTGCTACTCAAGTCAGAAAAGAGAACTGAACACTTTGTATATTTGTGTACTGTGACTGCTTAAGCGAATAAAATATCGATAAAAGATAGTACACCTGGAAAAACTTATACACGACATAGTAACGCGAAACACTTAATCGTAGAATACTCCGTAGAAACGCGAAGATGCTAGCCCTCGTGACATTGATGGCCGGAGGCGGGTCCACGGCTCCCTCGAAGATACGGCGACCCGTCCAGCCTGTTAACTATCGGGTGGTGACCAGGTCGGTGCAAGGGTAAGTGCATCGTCGGAGCCCGAGTCCGAAGCGGTGACATCAGGTACAGACCGAAGGTGGAGTGGGACGGTTACCTCCCGGTTACCTAACCCATTTGCCTCGTGGGTTAGTCCATTTATGTGGAGAGGAGTAACCGCTGAAGTCGAATATTTTGTGGCAGCTGCCTACTTTGCTTCCGAAACTATTTGCTGATTTGTCATTGTGGCCATTGTTTTTTTCAAGTGCCGGCTTTGTCCGCCAAGTGCCCCGATAGTAGCCGTTCTCGTGACAGCCTCGACATTTGCATTTCATTAATAATGCATTTAAATAACGATTGCGACGCCTTCTCAGTTGCCCAGTCCCCAGTACATAGTCCTTTGTGGTCGGAATGAAGATGATATAATAAATATTTATAACATCGCCGCGGCAAGGCACAGACACCGCTTCGGGTGCTATTTAAAGCCTACAGTTGGAGTTTAAAGCGAGTTAAAGCCCATCTCTTTCTGCTGCTCTGCAGCCGACTCTTTCCTTTCTATCGATTCTCCCGCTCGATTTCCGCAGTGTTTGACGCCTCAGTGAGCTTGGCAGCGTGTCGATGGGCTCGTTTCGCGATTTGCATAATTAAATATATTTGCCGGTCAGTCGCCGGCCTCTCCCCCGCCGGTCTGTTGCCCCCGAATCTAGGCTTAAATAATGGCCCAAAACTCTGCATTTATTACCGGCTCTTGTTACCTGCATTGATGAACAAGTTGTTTGGCGGAAATGTTCGTTTTCGTCCGAAACTCGCCGGTTTTTTCATCGATGACCATCGAGCGCCTTAAAAGGCCAACTGGGGTGACACAGAAAGCCTTGGAAGTGAAAATAATGTGTTGCCAACGGTAGCTGGGCTGGCCCGCGAACATCGATGCGACAAAGGCTCATAACATTAGGGAAATGAGGAAGTTTCGCAAATTGAACCTGGGGGCAGGGAACAGAGTTTTCTTCGTGGCTCAGACTGCAAGGTCCACCTCCTCCATGGGTAGACCAGGCTTGTTACCAAGTCTGGCCTGACATATTTCGCAATCCATAAAGACTCAACGACAATCGCTCGGCGTGTGCACGCATTAACAACTGTTTATAATTGCATTTAATTGCAACACCGAGTGGAATCAGCGCTTTTCCAACTGCGCCGCGGTCTGTCGACAGAAGACAAGTAAACAGAAATGAAAAATGTCTTTGCCCAACCACCGCAAACCGCTTTTTGCTGCCCCTGCCGGCTGGGCGAGAAACTAGAGTTATTTTGCTGGCAACGGAAGCCCAGTTGGCAATGCTAATTCCTTTGTCCATTTCGCCTTTTCGTGGCTTCCTGCTGGAAATTTTTCATTTTTTAAAAGTTTTCAATTAGTGCCCTGTCGGCGGAAGTCGCGGGCTGAGGGGCAGCTGGAGAAACCGAGGAAAGGAGGAGAATTCGCCCACTTACAGGAAGGGAGGAGGTTCATAAATTTAACCAATTGATTTTCCAATTTTCGCTTGGAAACATCTTTGCTTGGATTTCTTTTCTGAAATTGCTCAGCGACGCTTGAAGAATGTTTGCAATAATTTCACAGCTTTGTGGATTTTCAAGTGCCGCCGAGAGCCGCAGTTTTCGGATTGTTGGTGGAGCAGCAGGAAATCACACCTTATGGCCGTAATTTCACTGAATTAATTTAATGCTACGACGCAAGTCGAGACTGATTGGGGAATGCCTGGTTAAATAATTACCTTTAAGACCGACTAAAATCAATAATTAAGCCAGGCAACTAATTTCTTTTTTCGTTTTTTACCCACAGTGGCCGTTCGTACAGCAAGGACAGCCACAAGAGCTCGCACAGTGACCTGAGTTTGATGAGCAACGGAAACGGCAGCGTGCCTGCCACAAATGCCTCTGGAAGCGGATCCCCAAAACTGTTGGCAAAAATTCCATTGCGTAAGTACACAAATTTTGAACGGCTTAATGGTAAAATTATAGACACTTATGAGAAAAGTCACCATCAGCATTAGTCATTCATACGTTTACATAGAAACTAACTCTGACCCAAAAGATATTTAGGATATGGGATCAGGATATGTTTATATATCGTGTGCTTAGGTGTTCTTTTTTACCTATGAGTATAAAGACATGACGTTCGATAAAGCCAGAAAGATATTATTTTGTAAGCAAATGGCATGCGGCTTGGAGAAACCAAAATTAAATGAACATGTTTCCGAGAAATTGTTCCTTTTTCGTTACTTATTATTATTTGGATCACAGTATTAGGAATTAAAAAAATTAATTTAAAAATTATATATGTATGGTTATGTATGGTCGGTGGTTATGTATGGTATATTATGAATATATTAAGACTTAAACTTTTAAAAAATATTATTTTTATTCGACTTTTTTAGCTTTTAAACAAAAAATTTGTAAATACTACCAGCACTACCAGATAGGTCCTCACATTCTTGACGGATATAGTCTTTAAGAGCTACAAGAGTCTGAGGCTTATTGAGGCTTTTTGACCGATATGCATACTTCACCATATCGGTTGTGGCACTTGCATTGTTAGCCGGTATTTACGTGTATTTCGCACAACAGAACTGGCATTAAAGTAGCAAAATTTATAGCATCTTCTGATAGGAGGATTACTTTTGCGCAACCTTGTTTCAAAATCCTTGGTATTTTTCACCTTGGTAAAGTTTTAATTATGTCCTTTTATAACGTTTGATAATCTGGATCACATAATTTATTTATGTCATCAGCCTGAAAAGGTACCTCCCATATGAAGACCCACGATTTGAAAGAGCCCAAAAGTATGCTTTGAAATGGTGACCACAGATCGCAAGCAGTACGCAAAGCAGTGCATGTTGCTGCAGCATATAGACCAGCAACCTAAGAGCAACATAATCGACGCTCGCTCTGCCACGAGACTGAGCTTGGTAGCTCAGGTATCTCAGACCAAAACATGAAACCCGCCAAGTAGAACGGCGAAAGGTTTAAGCCGCGAACCGGCTTTTCAGCGGCTCCAGCCAACCAGCTGCTCGCTGAGCCCCCGCTCTTCGAAGAGAGAAACTGCAGCAGTGTGAGTGCGCGAGGTTGTAGATACATGTATCTTGTATCTTGTGCTCGCCTGCATTTAGCTTTTCAGTTTGTGGCGGGTTTCCAAAGACATTCGTTCGCTTGCTCTTCGTTCTCGCCCGGCCCGTATCAGTTGTCGTGTTTCGGCCTTCTGCGTGTTGTTCGTGATCTTGATTAGATCGACGGGGAAAATAATTAACGAAATTGGTCATGAAAACGGTTCGGAGAGTGCTACCTGTGCGGTGATACCTGTTAGTGATTAAAAACAAATCTAAACATCAATATACACGGCTTAACTGCCCGTCCGAAGCTGCTTGAAGTTTTGCAGCGTACCCTTGGCTGACTCCCCCCAGGCTCTAGGCCCGAATTACAACCCCCTTTCGAGTACTTCTCAATAGAAGAAGCTAAAAAACAGGTTTTCTTCAGAATGCCGGTTCTCCGGGGCTCTCAGTTATTTTCAAATGATTCCAACCGAAAGAAAAGCGTCGCCCGAAACCCGAAACCCGAAACCCAACCGACCACCTTTGGCTGCCCTCACGGGAGGCTTTCTGGGCTCCTGACGTCATTGCTGGGTGTTTGGAATTTGTTTCGCGCTCCCCCGCTTGAGCTTGGCACTCAACACCGAAAGACTGTCTGGGAGAATCGCCTTCAATGAGGAGCCCAATCAATCAACCTGTGGGTGCCACAGTCGCTGAGAACGCTCCTCGGCCGCGCTGCCCATAAATTACTTTGGCCGTAATCAGTTCTGCTACAGTTTGTGCCTCGGACTTCTCACGAACTTTGGCGAAGTCGCAAAATCGCTGATGGTTCTCCGTTGCTGGTTACCGTTAGCTTTTGTCTGTGGGAACCCGCAGGGTGAGAACGGGCGGAGGGAAGGTTTGCACCCAAGGGTCGTTTACCTAGGCTAGTTGGGACGTGCCGCTCGTTGAAAGTTTGGGATTAAAGCTCCATTGTCACTCAGGGGTGCCAGTCGAGCTTACCAGCCTCACCTGGTACGCCTCTGTCCGGCTTAGCGAGGAGGGGATACAATGGACCCCAGCCGTAAGCTGCTTTTGAGGATTATTTAAATGAGGTCACCCCAGTGACATCAGTAGGACTGGAAACCAAATGTGCCATTTCGTGGAAATATCATTCAAGAATTATTGTAATTTAATTATGAAGTCAGATGCCTACATATACCTAAGCAGCTACCAGATTCTAGTATCAGGAACCCTTCTAATTCCGTTTATCCGCTTAAGATGGTTCTGTGGGCGGTATGAAATGCCCAATACCTTGTTTCCGTAACATCCGGAGAGTGGCAGAGCAACTTCCCCGGTCTAAGTCTATGCTGCATGGTAGGGTCTCTGGGCGACACCTGTTTCCGGCGTCTACTGGTTTTGATCAGGTATCTTTAACTGTTGGGTTTCTTTGCTCTGCGGCTGTAATTTCCTTCAAACGGCAGTCAGTTCTCTGGCCGGCTGTTAGAAGACCAGCCAGCTTTATGGCTCGGAGGCTGCTACGTGTGTCTGTGAGCGTTTCTCCGGCTTTTTCGCTGTGGACGGCTTGCTTGATTTTCACTTGACGTGCTGGCATGCCTTTGTGCTTTTTTACATTATTATTATCATATTTGCATTTTTCTGGATCTGCCTGTGCCCGCACCCCCCGCTCCACAAACAATACAAAAAGCTCCAATGGAGACCTTGCTTTCGTTTGGCTCTCCCTTTCACTGCCGCCCTCCGGCTCCGGCCCCTCCAGCTTCGCAACGGCGCTTGATAATTATGTGGGAAATTGCAAAATTAATGCTGGACAGAAACATTTATTTTTCGCCGCTGTGCCATTTCGCTGTTTCTCCGCTGCCTCCTGCGTTTTCCACCTGCCGTGGAGTCGTTCGACCAACTATGCGAGAAAGTGTTGTGGGCGTTGTGTTGCACAAAGTACGCTGCAAACATCAGCAACAAGAAACCGTAACAGAGCCAACAAAACGAACTGCATCGAGTGATATTGCGGCAACTTTTCAATTTTCTGCCTTGCTCCAAGGTTGCGCAAAGAGGGATTCCAGCCAAGGAATTTTTCAACGCAAAGTTGGGAAAGCCCCAACCCAGGGCCGTGTTTTCCTCGCACTCGTTTCAAGGCTTTGGTTAATACCACTTTCTCAGGGATAACTATCCGACAAAGATCTCTCGAGTCCCGAACCCTTCGGCCGCCACTCGGGAATGGCTATCGATTACCATAATGACTGAATATAATGACCGCCCAAAAATCTATGCCAACTTTTTGTAACCAAAGTATCTCTAGATCGCTGTCAACTTTCACTGGATAGTCGCAAGGTGTATTTTTGTCCGGGACTGGCTCGATTGTTCCGATTTTCTGCTTTTGCATAATGTGGCAGAGCTCTCTGGTTGAATAAGAAACTAAGGCGAAGCACTTTTCATTTTGCCACAACGAAGCGCCTTTGTGGCCTGCCAATCACTGCCGCCATAAACGGACGCCAAACGGCTACAACGCTTTTCGGCCAAGTCAGCTGTTTGTGCCGGCTGGTCTCTGAACCAGTTACATTTCCAGCCAGGCTAAATTGGACACGACATGTTGATAATTTTAACGACGAATGCATTTGTTGGCGTTGCAATGCTGTACTCTTGTTAGTTTTTAAAGCTTAAAACATTTCAATAGAGGCTGACACTTGGAAACCGAAAGAGCTAATCCACACATGCTACCCATTTCGTATAAGCATTCTTACCTCTATCCAGAGACCACTCCACCTGCTGCCCTGATTGATAGCCGAGGCAGGTGTTCCCTGTTCTTCTTGCCGAGTTGTTAACGAGCAGGATGGGGACATAAAAACGTTATGGGGCCACCGGGACCCGATGAGTGGGTCCATTGCTCCTCGCTCTGATCAAACACCGTCGTCTCACTCGCATTCGTGGCTAATTTGCATATCAAATCAGGCAACGCAAGGCGGTCTTGAGACCCGAGTGAGTCAGCTGATGGACCCCAGTCCCAGAGCCGTAAAGTGCATTCGCAGCTCTCGGCCTGGAGAGTTAGGCTTAATAAATAATCGTGTCGTTAGAGGGCCTCCTTCCTGTGGGCTGACCGAGGAAAATTAAGACAAGGGCCGTCTCCGAAATTGTCGTTCAAATACTCGTTTAATGACCCAACTGCGCTGGGTGCCAAAAGCTGTATGTTGGAGGTCGCACGTGCGGTCCCTTGGGCAAATGCCAGACAACCGGAAGCACTTCGTGGGCCAGAGTGTTTCGTCACTCGTTGGAGGTCCAATATCCATTGTTTGTCTAATGGCCGCCTAATGGATTGCTTGTCAGGTGGCAGGCAGAACCGTTGACCGCTTGTCCCACTTTCCCAGTCTTGTAGAGCTTTAATGCTCTACCTTATCTTATCGGAATTGGTAGGTTTTACTACTAATTTTCATTCTAAGTCGTAGAGGTCATTGCACGAGTCGCATCCAAGTGGAAACCAGTCGACTTCGATGCCCATAATGGGACTCTGAATAGCCGAGACAAGTGCATAAATTGGCGAAAATAAAAGCTGAAGCAACTCGACAGCTTAATTAGACAACAAACGGGGCTGCTGTCGTCACAAAAGAAGTAGACGTAACCTACTGCGAAATTGTTTACTCATTAGATGCCCACATAGCCCAATGCAAGACATGCCACCGTCTATGCCGAAGGAAAATATTTTTAAAACAAATTGCCGCCACTTGCTCGTCGGCAGTGGAACCACAAAGTGTGCCACCAGAAAGCGAAATAAAAGATGCAAATAGTGCCCCAAAACCGACCCGGGGCAAGCGGCAGCGCTTTAAAAATAAAATTGCATTATGAGCGCATCTGCATCTGCCATTTCCTATTTTCGTAATTCAGTATCTGCCATAAAAAAGTATCTGCGAGATGGCTGGATTGCCTGAGTACTGGGTGTTCATTAGAATGCAACTGGAGATCGGGCTCCCTAAACTGTGTTGTATATATCTATATAGCTTAACTTGGTAATTTTACAGTAAATTTGTCTTAATTCCGTGCTCCGGTTCTTTCAACTTTCTAAAGTCTCTCGGCCCCCTTCCATGGGCCTGTTCTATGATTCATCTTCTGGCGATCTTTCCACTTGTTTCTCTCCAGTGGTATTGGTTACATGGAATTGGACCCAGAGGCACAAAGCTAGGCCGTTTCGGCCCAGACCGACCTTTGTCCAGCTCACTGACCGAATTCATGACGTCACTTGGCCAGGAGTATGTGGTATTCGGGTCTACGAGTCTATTCCAATTGCACCAGTGGCATGTACCTCTTGCAGTTTCCGCAGTTAGGCTGCCAGCGGGGGCACTTGCAGGCCGGGTCCTGCTCCCCATTTGCTTGCGGCTGCCACAATCTTTCCTCATTTATGCACGGGACCGGGCACATTAATAAAAAGCGCGGCGAGTTTCCTTTTGCACTAGTAATTGTTAATTTTTATTGCCGGGCCGGGCCGGCCGGGGAGTTCCCCTGCAAACAGTAAACAGATAAATGGCTCGCTCTGGGGACAGTGAACCCGCACAATTGGTATATTGGCGATAGTCGCCGGCCAGTTTATGAGCTCCCATAAAAACCGCATAAAAACAGGCGGCCGCCCGGCACAGATCGAACTATTCGGGACGAGATGCGGTGATATTGGGAGCAGCCTTCTTTTATGGCCCCGTGCAGTCGGGGGGAAAATACCACCTTTGGTGGGGGCCTAATAATTGATTCCCAGGAAAAAAAGCTTAAAGACTTCCGCTTAATTAGTAACTTTTGGGAGCTAACTTCCCTCGGAGCATCCCTCTGATGAATTATGCAAATTTATGCTCACCTCCGCCTTTTCGCCGGCGTGGCTGCTGCAGGATCCTTTGTCCTTTGGGCACTGTCTGGCAATTAATTGCTTTTGAGCCTGCCACCTGAGAAGGCCTTGCCAATAAAAGTGGCACAGTCGCCCACACGGAGGCGGTGGCGGGCAACTTTTAATGGAAAGTCAAACTCAATTTCTGCATATTGAATTAAAGCAGGCCCGCGGCAGTTAGCGTTACTTTGGTGAACCAGCTGCTGCTTTCAGACAAAAATCAGGTATTTCTATATATCCGCACAAACCTCCAAAAGTGGATGTACGAATGCCCTTGAGGACTATCCCACCACTTCCGCTTCACGTTTGTGTGGCGTAAGCTTCCGGCATCCGAAGTCGTGTGAGTTATGCTCTCCAAATCGTTTTCCAATGGCCTAAAAATAGAGCCGGCCATAAAGTCGCACGGGCCTAAAATAAATTTCGAAGTGGAGTCATTATTTGACACCTTTTCGGGCTAATAATAGTGCGCCAGGCCGGATTGACATTTGCAGGCCCGACTGGGATCTGGTCCAACAGGCCGACACGATTTGGCTAAAGGGGGCGCCGGTTCTATTCATAGCATTGGGGTTTGGCTTCTTCTGCCAAACGGCGGATCACTTCCGATCATCTCACACGAGACATTTTGGACTTTTGACAAAAATATCAGATACCGATCGGAGGTCTTAGCTTTATGAGGCGCTTGATTTAGTTTCTAGGTGGTCCTTTAGGAGAATCTGTTCGTGAAAGAGGCTGTGTCTCTTGGTTTTCCAAAAATGCATCATTAGGTACCCTATTTTATTGAAAAAACTACTGGGAGGTGCGAGCGTCGGTTCGTTTTTTTGTGTCGGTGCCCCACATTCGAATGCCCTGCCACAAATCATAGCGTGCGATTTGTCAGCTCATTTCGGTTTGGGTTACATTTTGGCTCGCCTTTGTCAAGTTGTGATGACATTCAAACCTGTCAGCAGTGGGGAGATGTGGCTGGGACCTGGGGGAGGATCTTGGAGAGGACCAGCCCCCCAGCCTGGTGGCGTTCCCCCAACTCGCCCGATGATTTATTTGGATTGTGTTGCAATAGTTTCTTGCCCGTCCATGCACCTGCCTCGCTCTGGTTTGTTTGTTCTTGGTTCCGCAGCAAACAAAATTGAGGTCGCTTTGTCGCGCAGAGCATCGTTCTGTCTCAGACCATTTGTCATTTTCATTGCGAAATTCAGACTGCAGTTAGTCCGAGGAACTGCAACATTTTCTTGGTTGATCTCCATATGCTATACCCTGCATATATGTACATATATCTCCCACTGAGTATTGTAGGCCCTTACAAAAAATTTCATTTTGGAAAAATTGCTGTCTATTATCCCATTGCTGATGCGCTCTCCTGGTCCCTGGCCTCCTATGCGCAATTAAATAAGAAACTGTTTTTGTCCCGGGGCTATATATTATTTGGCTATTTTGGATTTGTGTCTAGGTTGCTGGCACACTCAAAGTATCTTATTTTAAACGTCATGAATTTGAATGCGATGCTCGGGATTCTCAGGGATTAGTATGTGAAAAATGCCATAAAATTGGAGCATCTCGGGAACGGCGCCATAAAAAATAATTTAATTAAAGTGGGCCGGCCTGCAGTGGAAATCGTGGCCAAAAGGGTGGGAGTCAGCTCAGCCAGGCGGCTAATTGAATTGGTTAATGGGGTAATTAAACCTAGCCGCCATAAATCTGTTCAATGCCATCCACAGAAGACACAAATGAACAAAAACTGAGGCTGCATTCAGTTCGAAATGTCAACCTTGCGTTAATCATGAAGCAAAAGTGGTTTTGCACAAGCAGCGAGTGCAAGGAGTTGGCAAAGCAAATGCATTCAAGCGGCAATTGTCAGCGACAGCATCTAATTAAAGTCGCTGACGTCTGGAGACCGTGCGCGGGTGTATTAATCGAGGGTCTGTGAAAGTGAAACTGGAAATCGTGGCATCGATCCGACCAAAAAAAAAGGCAGACACACACTGTGCCGGAAAGTCTCACATAAACATTGGCCTGGAAAGAGTGAACACATATACGAGTATACAAAGGCAATATGGGTGCCCACAGCTCCAAGGAGAAACTGTCGCGATCCTACTCCGAGCGCTACATCCACTCGCAGATGATCGAGCGGGAACGCTTCGGCAGTTTCGGCAAGCGGGCCTCCAAAGGCCTCACGAAAGGTGAGTCCGGGTCTTGGGGGAAGGGCAGTTAAATGCTTCTCTTCACGAGCCATAAGCCCCCATGTAGGGTATTGACAAAAAAAATAAAACCGCAGTATTTCTGGAGTGACATACTAGACCGGTCACCGGTCTGCGAGCGCTTCGGAGCAACAGAGTGCCATTCCATTGCGCTTATTCCTTTCTTTTACACATTGTTACTCTGGAACGCTAGCAAGATTGTAATTAACACTCCCATATCATCCCAAGTTCCTAATCTGATAGTTCTATCTCTTATAGTCAGCGAGATACACGCGTTCATTTTAGCCGTCTTTTATGAGAAATTAGACATATATATATTTATACATACATATGATATATGGGTATATCTCCTCCAAAAATATGCTTTTTGGATGAAATTTCAGATATGTATTTACTTAAAAATCATTTGGCATCAAATGTTCAAAAAACCTACCTGTACTAGCGCTACAGAAATTCGCAATATGTGGAGTGAACTGCGGGGGTATTGAAGGAGTCTTGATGCCAAATCCTATAGATCTATCTCTTATAGTGTTTGAGATCCACGCGTTGATAGGACGGAAGGGCTGACGGACAGAGGGACATGGCTATATCGACTCGGCTTGTGACGCTGATCAAGAATATATATATTCTTTATGGGGTCGGAGATGATTCGTTCTCTATGTTACATACATTCACACGACTACAAGATACCCTTGTACTCTACATGTACTGGCTATGAAAAGGCAGAAATATATTTTAGTTCTATAAAATCGCTTCATATTTTAAAGTCAAGAATTTACTTTAAACGGCCGCCTATATTCTAAAACATCATTTTATTGTGGCAAATGAAAATACGCTTCATCCAGCAGAAATCATCATCCATATGTTTTCGGTCGTACAAGGTGACACAATTTTGTCCCTTTCCTCCTTGGCCCCGTTGCTGGGTTCGTTTTTCCAGTAGCTGATTCAATCCCATTTATAGTCCACCCTAATCTGTGGCCATTGCGAGCTATCATCCCGGTTAGTCCTCGTAGGATTACGTGACTCGGTGCAACGCTCTCCACTTGGTAGTTCAGTTGCAGGCGGAGATAAAAGTTTTTATTTGGCCTAAGCCCCGCGTGCAACTTTTATTTCCATGTCCATGTCCAGTACAATTAGCCGACAGCTAAAAATAAAATGTATTACATTGTCCGAGGAGCAGCAGCTGCTGATGTAGCTCATGGCTTGGGTTTTGCTTCTGTAGTTGAGTCGGAAATGAATTTCTACCGCTTGCTGCTGTACGGGCTTTGTTGATTACCTGGCTGCCCCTAAAGCGGCCCCAATTTTAGAATAACAAGTGCCGGGTCGGGCCGCATCCAATCGATGAAGACGGACAAAGGGTCGTTAAGGAAGCAAAGCCAACTTGAATCGGAGCTGATTGGTGCTGCACCGAGCATGAAATATGATTGATTGCTGGAAAGATAACTACTTTGTGGAAAATGGGATTAGCCGGTGAGGAAAGTTGAAAGCTGTTAGGGGGAAGAGGCCATCTAGCTCCACTAGCGTTCTGCGTCTAAGCTTCTAAATTTAGTCAAAAGTACCGCCCATTGATGCTCACCAGAAGTAAAGCACTTGAGAGTCTCGTTCGATTTCTTTCATGTGGAGCTCACTTTCCCCACCCTTTGGGAGTTAATAGATTTCTGAACACGCATAATATAATTTCACCCCATGTTTGTGTATTTGTGGGGCAGGCACTTCAATTATGGAAGCAAATACATGCAGCGGGGAGCTGAGACCCCCGACGGATGGTGGAAAACAATTCACAAAACTACGCATCGTTTCTGCTTTTGAGTTATTAAATGGGCATCCGAGTACGTAACTCACCCAACCCAACCCGGCACTTAAAAGCTTCGCAATGTCAGGCAACGTGTTCCCGCATAAATTATTCGCCGGCATTCATATTTTGATTTTGGGGAACAACACAGTATTATTTAGTTTTTCACACTCTGTCGTCTGTTGTTTGTCTTTCCAGGAGCTGCCAAGAAGCGAGATGTGCGCAATCTGAGCATATCGCCAACCGATCTCGGTCCGCCACCCAAGACCCAGCAGACGTCCAAAGGACAATCCTCGCGCAACAAATCATCTACAACGTCCACGCCCACATCGATACGTAAGTGCTTAATTTCAAAAAAACGTATATAATTTTGAATGTTGAAGACCCAATGTTTAGGAGGTGTGACATTGCGGTTACCTAAGATGAAGTTTCTAAGAAGAACATCAATTTTGTTTTTTTTTTTAATTATAAGATGTCAGCTTCTGACCTTTTCTCCTTGAAGTACTCCCGAAACTCGTACAAAGCTAAATGCGAAATCATCGCTCAGGTGAAATGCGCAACTTGTTGCCCTCAATGAGTTGCTAAACCCGCCCGCATGGAGTCCGGAGCGCTCCTAGTCCAGTCATGAAACGGCTATATTTCAATTGAGGGCGTGCCTCAGCTCCCAGTTCCCGCTATCCGCAGCTGGAATGAAAGGTGCAGATACAATTTAGCACTTAATTCCCACAGTCCGCTCTGAGGAAAACAAATCTTTGCCAGCTGCGCCGTGTCAACCGCTTGGCTTGGGGTGACACTTTGTCTCCGGGCTCCTCGCAGCGGGCCCCAAACTCCTGGATAAATCGGCGCAATATGTGCCTGGGAAATTTCCACAGTTTCGGCTCGTTGAGTCATTGCCGGTGAGTCACAAGGCCGCATAAGACTCAGATTACTTAAAATGGCTTAGAAAATTTAAATGCCAATGAGTTTCTTTGGGTTTTTTAATAAATATTTTGTTTCTCCCACATATGTAGCATATTCTTATCTGTTCTGTCACGTTTCTAGCTTAATTCTCCTCAGTTCCCAATCGGTAATTTGATTGAAAATCTTTGACTCCCATATTACAAGAGCATCGGTGGTTCAGTGGTAGAATGCTCGCCTGCCACGCGGGCGGCCCGGGTTCGATTCCCGGCCGATGCAACCATCTTTTTTTGGCCCTTGATTATTTTATTTTTTATGATCGTGCCTGGTTCATGCAAATGTTTGCGAGCCTGCACAAATTAGACTTAATTGGGAAATTCATTGTGCTCGCCCCTGAGCTGTGACTAAATTGGTCTTCATGACGCTAAGAGAAATGCCTCCTCCGCTGGAGTCTTCTCTGCGGCCTCCGGGCATTCTTATTATAAAATGCCCAACGAAAGAGACCAATTTAAAATTACTTTACCCCATCCCGATCGCATTGGGATCAGCCCCGGAAAATGCAAATAGCGCATGCTTATCGCGCTGTTTTCACAGAGTCGTGGAAAAAAAGCGTGGAAAACGATGGTGAAACGTGTTTTGCATATTCAATGCTTAGGAGCAGAGGAAAACAAGCTTGGCCCGGCTCTTGCTCGCGGCTGGAATTTCTTGTACTAATTAAGATCCATTTTGCTTGCTTTCAATTTCGTGCTATTAATCACATGTGCAAAAAAAGGATCTGCATCGGCCGGGAATCGAACCCGGGCCGCCCGCGTGGCAGGCGAGCATTCTACCACTGAACCACCGATGCTTGTGCGAAAATTCATCTTTGAGAAGATGAAATTTTCGTTTGGAGCTGGAAAATTCGAACATTAGATGAAAAACCGGATTTGAAAGGCAGTCCGAAACTCTATGAGCGAATCTTTTATTAAGCCAAATATAGTTTGAATTAGTTTTTTTGTTGTACGGATTCTTAACAAACAAAAAAATATACCTCAGCGAATAATACAAAAAAGTTTTATAACTGATATATGAAAAAAAAAAGTTTTTGCATCGGCCGGGAATCGAACCCCATTGCTCTCGGAGCTCCTTTGTTGTTGGAATTGCTCTTTATATGGGAAATGAAATTTCATATACGTGTGTGGCTCGTAGTAGGCAAGGGCTAAATACAAAAACAATTTTTCGTTTTTTCGAGTTAAGCAACAACAATTGTATAGTGTCTCAGTTTTTCGTACTAATACAAAGGCACTTTGTTTTTGTATTACCGAAAACTTTTCACTGCAAAAAATTACTTTTGGAAGAGATCTCAAAAAGAATGGTTAACATCTGAGCTATGAATTTCTTTTATTTATAACTTTATTACAGTTTTTAACTTTTATTTCATAAATATTTTTGTATTACTTTTTTCCATTGAAAATTGTACTATAATTTTTTTTCAGTATACCGACATGACTTGCAAAAAAAATTTCTAGCTTTAATGTATTGGTGATTTTTTGCATTGGTATTCGAGTTTGCTCTGGCGTATGCTGAGCTTGGGCACCCCTGGTTTATAAGAAATAAGAAAAGAAAAAAATAAAGTAATCATCTTCAATAAAAAGAAACTGCATCGGCCGGGAATCGAACCCGGATAACTCGCGTGGGAGGCGAGAATTCTACCATTGAACCACCGATGCCCCATTTCGGCACTGGTGAAAGTCGCCAACAAGAGAAATGAACTGATCGGAAGAACAAAAGTAATACCCCAAGCGTTTGAAAATATTGTAATTAATTTTTAGCGCTTGAGCCTGCTTCCTATGTTGAAGTGAAATTAATCTCGTGAGGGAAAAAGTATATTAAAAAAAAGTATTTTGCATCGGCCGGGAATCGAACCCGGGCCGCCCGCGTGGCAGGCGAGCATTCTACCACTGAACCACCGATGCTTCTATAATATAGCCGGCAGAGTATACAAATACAAGCTTAAGATCTGTCATTATTGAGCTATTTGTAGCGTTGATAATGACTATGATTAGAACTTTGATTTATTTTCATGACCATTAGTCCCCATTAGCTTTTTTTTATTATTAATATGCCATTTGGTACTCTCATCACGGAACGAGATTCCAGTTAACTTAGTAGCATTTAAACGCCGCACAAGCGCAGTAGTTAACATGATTCAGTATTCAGGTGGTGGCGCTATGGGGCAATCGTGATTAAAATAAGCCTACATTTTCCTACTTAACCCACGCCTTCGATGGCGCTGCGTCCGACGAGCTGGCCGCAGGAAAACATCCAAATGATTATTGGCATAATTGTGCAAGATAGATTGAGTCGTCGGCACTTTCGCACCTTTTGTATCTTTGAGATACGAGTGCCCACGGAATTGAAGACAGAAATCCGGTTGGTGGCCGGCATGGTAATTGCTTAACGATGGCCCACGCGTGTTCCTCTTAATCTTTATTTTTTTTAAACGAAAGCAAAATTGCTGCCCGCTTTTCGAGCTGAGTCTTGGCCGCCCGGCAGAGTTCTTTATGGTCGGTGGCTCCTCGTCATCTGTCATCCGTCGTCCGACATCGCTTTGGAGTTCGAGTCCGTGTCTGACATTGGCATTCGTGGCATTGTAGCTCTTTTTTCGGGCACGATCGCACTGTTTGTACTTGCCAGTTTTTGCCGCCTAGACTTGTACTAGCCATTTATGGCTTCTGGCGCTGTTTGGAGCTCAGCTTTTTGCTTCTCTGCGCTGCGGTTAGCATTGAAACCCGAGAGTCGCCAATCGGGGGAAGACGAGCTCTTCAGTAATCGGAAATTACCCAAAACAATCGGGAAGATTCCGGCTCCAAGTGGCCATGAGGTCAGCAGTCCGCCAGGGACTGCAGTCGTGTGCTTGGAGCGGTAGGGGGAGAAGCAGCGACAGCTAATTATTCAAGGAAACCTGTATTTTCAGTGTATTTTCTGGTTTCAGTGCTCTCTTCTCTGAAGACCTCGCATATTTTCTCTTAACTTAAGAGTCTTAAGAGAGATAAAAACTGCTTTCTTTTCATCACTTGCACCTGGCAACCTGTATTTTCAGTGTATTTTCTGGTTTCAGTGCTCTCTTCTCTGAAGACCTCGCATATTTTCTCTTAACTTAAGAGTCTTAAGAGAGATCAAAACTGCTTTCTTTTCATCACTTGCACCTGGCAACATGCACTGCTTGAGCAAACCGCAACAGCAAGTGCGACGAGTGCGAAATGGTATCTTTTGGGGGCTTTCCGTGTACTTGCCAGTGGAGTGCCAAGTCAGAGATCTGGGATAGACTCGTAGGACTGCTTTGCCGTAAAGAACCAACTGAACTGCTTTTCGCACGCACCTGCCGGGGCGGTTGGCTGGAAAACAGGTGTTTCTGTTTCGGCATTCCTCAGCGGCAAATAAAGCGAATGCGTTGCGGCGTAGGCTGAATATGGAAACTGGTTTTCTTTTGATTTCATTAATTTGGTCAAATTATGACATGCTGGGCGGCGAGGGGCGTGCCGAGTGCAGCTCCCGGGAGTCGCCTGGCCAGAGCCCGCCTCTGTTCTTTTGCTGCGCTCCCTGCATTTTGGCATCCGAAGTGCATTGATAGCCGGCCAGGTGGAGATTTTTGGCTTTATCATCAAGTCGGCCTGGCTGGGGGCTTCAGTCTTTCCGTCACGAAGTTCACTTCAACCAGTAAATACAGCACCTTTTCTATCGTCGGAATTTAAGGATATAATTCTACATTAGTACAGATAAGTTTGGTAAACGTTTTTATTCTTTTTGTAAGCCTTTGGACACCGGTCGCCGTTCGGGGTGCAGAGGATAAAAACAACGGAATTAAAATGGGTTTAGGTCGATTTATTTGCAATCTTTTTGGCCGTAAAAATTCGAGTGAAAATGATCTGGGAAGCGAGAACGACGAAATGTACGAAGAAAGCCGTGAGTCCTACCGGGGCTTAAACCAGCGGCCTAAAAGTATGCAGCGTTAGGCCTGTCTCCACCCGGATTTCAGCGAAAGTTAATCGTTTCTCCTTCCCCTCTTTGCAGACAAACGATTGAATGGAACTCCAGCCATCGCGGCAACCACTACGGCCATCAGCACCGCCAAGGGAGTGGTGCCCAAGTCCGCCACCACAGCCACAATCAAAAACCCCCACCAGCCGACCAAGCTCAAGTCCATAACCAACATCAGAGGCCCCTCGACCGGCGTCGTTTCCGCGGGTAAGTGTCAAAAAGGTTTGAACGAGATAATTACAAAATTCAGAGCAATTCGAATCGATCGTAACCCCATTTCCAAACCCCAAACCCCGCACGGAGTGAAAGCATACGAAATCCAAGCTTCAAGCCGAATTGGTTTTTGGCGGCCCACAAGCCTTTGTCTGCGAAAAGTTGGCGACTGCGAATCACTCTCCTAGGGACAGTTTTCGGCTTTAGGTTTCGCAACTTTTCTAATTAATATTAAGACTCCTAATTAGACATCGGGGACTAGGAAACAAGGCCTCTGTCACACACTTCCATTCCATCTGGACTAGCCCCGTTCTCGACTGGCACCTGCTCCGTGCTCGCTCGGCTGCTGAATGCCGCTCACGCCTCGAATTGTTTTCAATGTCACCGTGGCGGCATTTGGTTTTGGGATGGGCACTAGTGGCATTCTACTAATGTGCGGGGATTATCTTAATGGAGCCTGTCTCTTGAACTTGTTGGCTAATTCACTTTAATTGGAAAGGAAGAACTTCGGGCTCAATATTTAACTCATATTGATATTCTAGTTGCAGCCCATTAACACTTTTTACATTAAAGTTTTCAACTCTACTACCTTCTGAGTCCATCAGTTGAGGCTTTATATGCGCCCTGCTCAGTACACTGCCAATGTTTTCGGACTCACACACCCGTAATGCTTACGTAACCGAGGGCCTGACCCCCCTGGCAGGTGGTTCCTACACACACGCTCTGCGAGTACTGGCCCCCACGCTCGTTTCATCTACAAATGTCGCAACTTGTTTATGCCGCTACGCGTTACTGGCCGCTTGAGCGAACTGCTTTGATGTTCAACGAGGGGCTGCTGCTTCAGTTTTGTTGTTCTGGCTTTTGCACTGGGCGTTGGTGTGTGCTCCACCGCCCCCGTCTAGCAACCACCCAGAAGCCAACCCCAGGCACTCCCACGCACCTCCCCTCGAAAGTGCAGCTTTCGGCTTGTTTGAAGCTAAATGGTTGGCTAAATGGCTCGAATCTCAGTCCGAGCCACTCTGGTTTCACCCACCACTCTCTTCAAAATCTGTTTTATCAAATTTATTTATTGCTTTCACACCAGCCACTTCGGGCGAGGCAATCAATTAAGTTGTCATTTAATTTTGATGGTGCGTGATTGTAGCCCGCATGTGAAAAAGCGCCGAGAAAGTTGTAGCTGGCCAAAAGTCGTGGCTCAGATACCCTTACAAGTGGTCAGATCGAGTACCATTTGGGGTTTTTAGGCCCTGGCCTTAGTGGCAGTATCATAGAGTATGGGTTCCACCAGGTATACCTTTAGTTAGGTACACATGAGAAAAAATGTCTTTCTTAAACGCACGCCAACTCTTTTTGGCGGTTTGTGTTTCACGAGGAGTATCTGCCAGGCTTGTGTGTGGCCAAGACAGCCTATTATCTGATGGCTTGTTTTCACTCTAATTTATGGCCTACACACATCAAGTTCATTGATTTCGGCGCTGTCGTGGGCTTGTCTTTATGGCCATTTTTCACGCTCTTGCCCGATTAATTGTCAAGCGCCCTTCCCGCGACTCGATGGCACACTTCAAGCGCTAGAAGAGCTGCGAGGAAGTCTATTAGGGCTGGCAATTTGCATTTTCGAACTGAAGATACGGATTGTTGAGGGAGACTGGCACTGGCATCGCAACGGCAATCGGAACTGCAAAAAGCTAATGGCCGACCCTCTTCGGCAGAAATCAAACACCGACACGCACCTTCCAGTATTCGATGTTTGGAAACACTTTTACTTTTCTTTTGCGGTTTCTGCCATGCGTAACCAACGCAAAAACCTACCTAGTCACAAACGTAAAAAGTTATTACTGCTTTCGGTATTGAGTACGTTAGCGTTTCCACTACAATTTGCAATTCATACCGCTTTCGCAAGTCGGCTATCGGGGGTTTGCAAGAAGGTGGCTTGTCATTTCTTGATCAGACGATCGATAATTATTGATTATTAATTGCCTCAAGAAGCCCATCTTCGAAGTATGAGTCTATTGAACTGTCAGCGAGCACATCAAGAGCCCAGTTCGCACGACTAATTAATGCTAGAAGACTGGTAGACCTCCGAAATTTGCACACAAAAGTTGGCTAAAACCGAAGCCGAATATTGCATGAATTCCAAGAGGCTCTTAGGGCTTGTGCAATGGGTATTTGAATAACATATTTTGGCATGAGAACGCCGCATTTCGGCGGTTATGCATACCTTGATTGGCTTATTTATGAGGGTACGGATTTTGGAAAATAATTCGGAAAACATCGCCGACTGTGTAACGAGAGTGGCGGGAAATGGGGCTTCGTGATTTTCTCTGTCGGACACATTCTTCAATAAAACAATTGTTTCGGGCCGGCTTACGTAAGCGGGCGATTTCTATTAATCCGAGACTTTCTGTTTTCGGATTACACCCGATGTCCGGTACACGCTACCATAATCTCGGCTTCAGTTCCTGGAAATCGAAGTTAGCTTGCCTCCGATTGGTTAGCCACACATCCGTGGATGCCAGATTGGGGTCAAGATCTGGCCAATTTTATCCGATAAGAGGGCTTTCTTGGCTGCTCATAATTATCCCAGCTTAAACCTCTTCAAACCTGATCAGTTTATGGCTCTCTAGCTTCTAACTGGAGCGTGGCTTTTAATGAGCTGTGTTCTTTCTGCCGAGGTTTTCACCGCCTCTTCGGCTTTGTGCTGTGCTTAGCATGTGCTCACCTGGCCAGGCCCAGAGCCAGCTTTTTCCGCCGGCCAACTGTGACGCGAGTGTCAGTGACAACTTTGACGAAAACTAAAGCTAAGAACGCATGGAGTTGTGTGTCAAAAAGTCATCTGCTTCGCAAGCACCCTTTTAAAAATTGAAAAAATTAAATGTTCGTTTCAAAGCATTTCCTAAATTTTAAATTCCGCCCTAATTGCTAAGAACAGTGTGTAGCCCAGAGCCTGGCTTCCCACCTGCATTCCACTACAAGCGTGTGTGAACTGCTGGCCGTCGCTGCAAGCCAAGTTGGAGTTCGGTTTCGAAGTTGGGGCTTAGTGTGGAGTTTCAGCCATAGCCGGCGACTGAGGCAGCGACGCCAACGCTGGCAGAGGCAGCCACCGAGGCCCCGCCACTTTGTTGTTAGCGGATCCGCGGTTATTTTCGCGCTGAACTTTCAAACCGGCGGACGTGTGTTTCGAGTATCGTGGCGCGGCTCTTTTTGGCGGTATAACAGACTGAATAGATTCGCCCGATTCGCGGTTTAGGAGCCACTGGGAGTGCCTTCGAGGGCGCATGCTCCGGAAATGGGCCTCAACGAGTTCGTGTCACTGTTCTATGGCTCGTCGCAAAGTCTAAACTCGAACAAAACCGCGTCCGTGTCCACGTATTCTTTGCCAACGGTTGCCGATTGGAAGGACTTTCAGCAAATGTTGAAAAATCACAAAAATGTGCAGGCCAAAAAATATGGCTACAAGGACTATCATCCCAGCGAAGTGAAATACAGCAAGCTCTATGCGGGCCTAGCAGCGGGCGGCGGTGTCGGAGGAGGAGGGGGCGACACCACGGGAATAGGTTCTAAAGGGGATGGAGGCGGTCTCAAGAAGCTGCTAAACAACAACAGTAGCAGCACCCAAAACAACAACATTGCCAACCCGAGCCACAACTCGGCCAAGACATCGAGAATCCCCACAACCACCAAGTCCATGACTTCGTCGGCGTCCTCCTCCGGCGGCAGCGACTTGGACATATTCCGCCCGTACAGCAAGAAGTCCCTCAAGTCCTCCCTGACGTCCTCGCCGGCCTCCAGCACCTTCCTGTGGACATCGTTTCGAATGCCCCGCAAGCAGAAGTCCTCCCTGGCCGAAAAGAAGCGCGGTGGTGAGTAGTTGGAAAATCAATCGTGGGAGATCGACACTGTGTCATCCCAGTGGAGTGTTTTGTTAGAAATGTAAATGGTAGAAGCACTTGATCTAGTTAGGGACTGTGGCTAAGCATACGAAAATCAGACTAAGAAAGCACGTTTCTCTGAGCATAATTACTAATAGCCCGTGGCCAGTCTGATCTACCCCAACTATCGCAGTGACCCATTTAGTCGCCTTCTCCCCGGGGAGAACAATGGGAATTGTTCTGTTTTGGCCTTCGGCTATTCGGCTAACGAGATGGGAGATCTGGAAATTGCTTAAGCATGACCCGCAATCACAGTCAACCTGGTACAAGCGTGTAACGGGCTTCCATGGTTATCTGGTTATGGGGCATGGCCGATCTCCCGAGTTCTTTGAAAGCGTCAACGAGGCGTTACAATTTCTCTGCTCTCGGCTTCAGTTTTTGGCAAAAACTTGATTTATTTCTGCCATTTCATTAGTTGTCTTAATTGCAAAGTTTTAGCTTGAGCTTTTTTCTTTGTGAGGCTAAAAATAGTTTCGAGGAAAATATAAAAGCCGAAAAAACGTCTTAATGACTGAAGTTTATAATTTTCGTGTGCCATGTCATCTATTTGGTTTGTGAGATCACCAAGGCAAATAAGTGATTTGGCAAAAAGTTGTTTGGACATTTAGTGTTGAGACCATTAGGGAGGGGACTCACTCGTTGCGAAAGCATTGACTTCGCATCCAAATGGCTCCTGACCACCCCTAATCCTTTAATTGTTGGCCCAGTTTAGAGAAGCCTTATCTTAACTGATTGGCAGGCCCAGTAGGCGCTTTTCGGGACACTTAATATTTATGGCCACACCACTTTCCATCGCAAACAAAGCGGCCTGGACTGCGCATGCCTCCGAGCCCAGTAGGCGCAACAAGAAGGCAGAAACCATAATCTGGCCGCCTGCCATCGTGTCCTTCGGATGGACCGCCATCGATTTTTCTGAGGCGCCTGGGCCCGGGCTCCTTCAGTCTAGTCTGGCGACTTCTGCCAAAGTCTAACGACGATTGCCCCAAGACCTAAGAAGCCCGGCCACCAACAGATGGACGATGAGTCATCTTGGAACCACCCCGGCCGACGAAAACAAACTTTCGCAGTCACTTTCTCCTGCCCCCTCCCCCCGCCCGGCAGGCCAGCATAAAATTGCATAATGGCCTCTTCGCCTGTGTGCTCGTTGTGACACACTGACACTCATTGGGTTGCGATATGACAGCCGCAGGAGAGAACGCATGCGCAGTGGGGCCCACTGTTATACGCCACTTGTTTACAGTGCTTCTCAGACCCAGCGGACTCCAAGTGGACTCCGAGTTGGCCAACAAACTCGCTGCACTAATTAATAAATTGGGGGGGATTGGGGGCAGTCTCGAAACCCCCAGGGCAATTAAATCGTAGCCGCCGCTGCGTTAATTAACGGGACTGGTGCGCTTTTTGGCGCTACCAAGCTGTGACCACATGCGCCTCCGGCCGTCTTTGGGATGGCTAATGGAGTCAAGTGCGGGCCCCGAAGCGCGGCGGAGAGGCCAGGCGGTCGAGTGGCGGCTTCTGGCCAGCGGAGCGCAACAAACTGTTGCCTCCCAGAACCGAACCATAGCCAGAGTCTCTGAGAAAGAGAAAATTCATAACCAGCCCACTGATTGATCAATGGGCCCTTGGGCTCTTGGCCGAAAGCCAAACTGTCCCTTTTCCCCACGTGGCGTATGCGCAATTCCACGGAATTGGGAAATAAACATTGAACTTGCCTTCCTTTCGTCTTCCTTCAGCTTGGCCCACATGACCGGCAATTGAGGCTGCGTGCCTGTTGCAGGGGCACAGAGTCGCTGCAGAGTGGTGCAACATTAATGGCCCCTGAATGGGTGCAAGTGGTCTGTAAATGCGGACAAAAATGGCTGAAATCAGACACAAATTTACATAATCGATAATTCATTTACGGTTGCCTTTATTGATTAATTTTTCACAGTTTCAAGAGCCAGCCACTCCACTTGGCTATGATTACAGTCTTTATAATTTCGCCGCAATTCGCCACGCTGCCCAAGTTCGCTGCTTAAAATTTATTGTTTTGTGCGTGAAGACTTAATAACTTTTCGCCCGTTTCCAGTTCTACTACTTCGCTATTCCGCTATCACCTTATTTTTAGTTTGATTCTCTGCCAAATGCGTATTCGGACGCGACTCTTTGTGTTTGGCTCGGAGGCCCCGTAGTCAGGCCTGGGGGCCCAAGAAAGCGGACAGCCCAGAAAAACTATGCCAGTGACGTTTTTATTGAATTACGGCCGCCTGGGCTGCCTTTCCTCTGGATTTGTGCTGTCGGTGGCAGTGCAATTAACACTTGTTGACAAGTTCACCAGGCCATGCCAGAGCCAGTGGCTGGAGCATAGGCCCCCAGCTTACTTGACTTATCGCGTGGGTCGCCCACATTTAATTACCCAACACAGCAGCTGCTGCGACCCGAAGCCACTGGCCGGGGCTATGATTTTCTGGCATTAAATTTTGATTTATATTGGGCCATTAATTAGCGCCACTCGCCCAGAGCCGACTCGCAGTTTTCCTCTTCCACCAGCATCTGTAAGTGAGGCTGAAAATTAATTAAATATTGCTCATACGCCGCGTTGTCATTCTGGTCCCTGGGCGCCTGCTAAGGCAATTAAGTGACCCTCGTTAGTGCATCCCATAGCGATTATTCGCCACCCTATATAGTATATTCTCTCGGAATATGTATTTCTCGATTTGCTCATTGTTCACTGTCCAACATTTGTTCATTAATGTTGTGCGCATTTGTACATATTTGAATATGAATATGACTAGTACACTGTTAAAAAGTTGAGGCTAAATAGAATATTAGTAATGCCTTCGCAAAACGTTCTACTACCAGTTTCTCCAAGTGTAAAATTGCGCCGCTTGGCGATCCCACAACCCACCACGAGGTGAAATCAGCGCCACAATTAGCAACAAATGCGTAGCCCCTACACTGAGCATCGGCGATCGCCACCGAAGACGACAGCGAGCTCCCCTAGATTTGAATTAAATCCATTAGCAGTTTGTGTTTGGAGGCTTGCGCTGTCGGCTCGTCGCCTAGTCGGGGCTCGGCAATTAATTTCTTCCATGCGATTGTGTTTGGCGGCGTGGGTGCGTGGCCTAAAGGCGCTTCGGTCGAAGCAAACAATGTGACTCGCAGTAGTGCCGATTGTGCCTGGAAATCGCTGCCGAGAGGCGTTCGACGTCATTAGTGATGTCCCCAAGTGCCGGCAATTAAAATCGATTTGTCCCTCCCCCGCCTCAGGGAGCCTGCAACGCGATGCGTTTCTTAATTGAAAGCCCAGTGCAGAATTAAAGCAAATAGAGCGGAAGCACTCTGTGCCGTCGTCGTCGTCGTAGTCGTTGTGATGGAAATGTTCCAGGTGGGCGGACCAGGACCAGAAGGTGCCTGTACTGCCGGTGATGCCGTTAACGGATCCGAGGCCTTGGTGGCCTGTGATTTTTATTATGAGCACGCCGAGGACGAGGGAATTGGCGGTAAGCAGCGCAGGGATCTGAAAAGCCAGAGAGTATTCCTCGGAGAACAGTGATTGATTTTGCAAAACAAACGCACAGTTGGCGAAAACTTTCATTGAACTATTAATGGAAAATAACAAATTATTATTATATAGAATAGCTCCTAAGGACTAAGGACTAAGCTCCTTTGGTTAAGTCTTTACACAATTTCAAACGCTTAAGACTACGCAAAACAACATATAAATAACAAATGTATAGCATATGGGAATATTTGAATTTGAATATATTTATTAACTCAAAAAGTCAAAAATATTCGGAATAGTCCGGAACGAATAGCATGGTGTATGGTGGTCAATATTCACTCAGCAATTTCTTATTATTTCTTATATCACCCACTCATTAGCTTTCCAGTCATGAAGCTTTTCTGTGGTCTACTCCACAGTGAGATTGTTTAATATATGTGAATATAATAATAACCGCAAAATTTGACATAAAGCAATCATAGCACTCTTCAAAGTTAGTCAAAAGCATCTTATACATACATATGTAATGATTAATTGGACGATTTTGGTACATATTGCATTATTTTCGATCGGCTGGCTTTTGCTCTGTTTGTATAGCCAGAGCGGAAAATGTTTTCGTGCACATCTTGGCTAAAAATAATCATTAGAACTTGAGCCAAAAACGAAGATTGTTTAAAGGCTTATTTGGCCGACGAAAAAGATAGAAGAAACAAATGGAAGTGCGCCAAGCGACGACACTGCGACCTTGAGCGTGCGTGTCTCTGGCAAAAAATACAACTGGGAATTAAAAACAATGCCCAGTTGCAAGGGCGTAGCCAGAATTTTTCACAGGGGGGGGCGAAAAAATTTTTATTTTTATTATTAAAAAATTGTATTAAAAAATAATATATATAAAAAGAGTCAACATTGTCTTGGTTGACGTAAAGTAATTCAACCTTTCAAATTTCCCACTTTCAAATATATTTTGATTCATTTTTATCGATTTTCATCAACTTTCTCGGTTGATCAGGGGGGCAAGTGCCCCCCCCTGCACCCCCCTGCCTACGCCCTTGCCCAGTTGTAATGGGTAATATGAAAATCTCTGCCCGATGTGGCATAAATCCCTCAATATGTGTATCTTTCATCGCCGGACTGCCAGTGCGGAGGGATTCCCTCCCCGAAATGATTGACATTCAGCAGAAATCGATGTATCCGGTTGGGAGAGGCTGCCCTTCTGGCCATGTTTTCGGAAAATTGTTTACATTCACCCGGCCATTAGTCTCTTTTTTTACCAAACATGCATAATTTAGTGCAAATATGTTTACGTTCAGTGTCATTAGGGTCTGTCGGTAATTAATTCGATGGCATTTCCATCTGTTGTTCTCAATTTTGTTTAGGATCGTGGTGTTCGGCGCTTCCGGCTAATTAAAAGTGGGTTTATGTGGTGGCCACAATTTTAATAAAGCTCTTTATTCGAATTCTTTGTTAAACATGTCAAGTGCCTCGCACTCTGGCCTGCCACTTGAGAGCGTTCTGCCCCGATGGTAAAATATTTTGTTTCTGAGGCAATTAAAGCAAGGCAGAGCAAAGATACCCAACCCGATCCCTCATCCCAACCAGCATCTGAATCTGAAAGCCAGTGTCCGCCGCGTCGACCTAAGCGCGAAATAAAACAGATCCTAAGATACAGATACATGTACAGATACAGGAAAGTCGTCGCTTAGTTTGCCAGACAAGTAAAGTGATTTTTGCTCGGCTGGCCTCTCTAAAACGCAACTAATTGAAATGCCAGTTGCCAGTTTGGACTGGCTGTTGTTCGATTTAATTACGCGCATTTTCATTGGACATGTTTTTGTGGGTCGCCATGGGTTAAGCCAGTCTCGGCCACTGCCGAGATTTGAAAACTCGCTAAAAAGGCAAGAGCAACATGCAGCAGCGACTGCAACAGGCAGCTGCCTAATGCCAAATAAGATATTTCGGAATTTCAATTATTTCCCATCGCCCAGTGCATGCTGGCCGGTCAGCGGCCGTCTGTCGGCTGTCCACCTGGCCGCTCAGTGTCACCTCCACCCAGCTCACTGTGCACACATGTCGAGTTTGGTCGAAAGGCCCGAATCTCAAACTCAAAACCCAAACCCAAACCCGAGTCATTATGAGCTCGGCTGACCGAATGGCGGCGAGTCTTCCACCTGGTGGATGCTACGCAGCTTGTTGCACTGTCACTGTTCAAGGTGCAAATAGTGTTGCCAGGGAAATCCTCCAGACGAGCGGCTTTCTTTTGGCTCGGCAGCTGGAAACACATGCGACTGGTCTGAGCCAACGAAACCGGCAATTTGTTTATGTTAAATTACTATTCAAAAAATAGCTTTCCATTACATTGTCATTATCTAAATTGAAGCTTGTAAGCTTTGCAGTAAATCAATAGGAAAATCGTTGCAGAGATGCTACTCAATCAACGTTTCCAACAATTCATTGGCAATTATTCATCTTGTCTTGAGTACTTTCCTTCAGAGCAAATAAATATATCTTTCAAGCAAACCTATTCAATTGAATTTGAACTTGTGTCGAATGAGATACTCAATTTTAAAGACTTCGGATGTCATAAACTAAATGCACAATCGATGGGAAAATCCACTTGCCCAGCCACCACTTTTCACACCAGCACGCAGAAAGTCTCCGAGGAGAAGATTTCTGAATGAAACTCCCGCGGCTTAGTTTTTCCAAGACCCTAAAAATCGCAGTGCAGGAAAGTCTGGGAAGCGGCGGGAATACATCTCGAATTGTCACAACTTCTGAGGTGGTCGGTTTCTCAGTCGTAAAATCGACCCGTCGCCGCGAGAGGTCCGTCCCGCAGCACGGGAGATCCTGTCAGCAACTTGTTGCGATTCGACAGGGACAACACCGGGCCGTGAGAACATTCCGGTGGACACTACAGGGAAAATCCTGAAAAATATGCCATGGAAGCGAGCAGATATTCGCTGGCCTTGCAATTAATTGGTCGTAGCTAATGTCGTTTAATCGCTTAATTGCCATGAGAAATGTCCCCTAATTGCCAAATGAGCCGGTCGTGTGCCAGGCTTGTCCGCGTAGCTCGTGCGTCGTGTGTCGTTGGGGTTTTTCCGATTGCGACGGGGCCAAGGTGAAGGTCTTACATTAATAATTATTAATTATGTTTTCTTGGAATCTTTATAAACGAATTTCTTGCCTAGTGAACTTATTTTCCTGAGGCAGAAGCACTTTTAAATTTTCAAGGAATCTAATTCACGAGTTCATATAATGATATACGATCTGTATACCGTGTATAGTGACTTATAGAGTCCATTCAATCGTATACAGATCCATACATAAGACAGTAACCAATATTGTTGGGAAAAACAATTTTTAAGAAACCCATTTTATGTCACAATCATACTTTGCTTTTCAGCCTACTCTCATGTTCATGTGGATCTATAATGTAGCTGTAATATTAAAACAAGCATCCCGGGGAAACGATCTCGGTGACAACTCCGAAAGACGAACCCCACTTTTTTAATGGAGACACAAAGCAAATTTCGCTCACTGGTGGCCCCTCTGCGGCCGAGTAGGAAACTTGTGCAAACATTGACAACTTTCTGCGTCCGCTCGGCTTCGGCCATAAATTTATGCGGTTACATAAAACCGTCAGCCGTTGATTATGGCCTCCTTGGATTTGGCAGCTCTTTTCCATTTTTTCTTTGGTCGCAGATCGGTTTGGCGCGTGGCTTGTAAGGAAATCCAGTAAATTATGGACAAGCACACATGAGTTGTGGCTGATCGATGCTTGGATCACAGCGGTTAGTGAACTGGGCACCACCCCCTCCCTTCTGGCCAATCGGCAAACACGTTTGCTCGCTCTCCACCCCTCTGAGCCAGTCGTGGCTGGTTGGCCGAAAAATTGGCCACGCATCCTCTCTAATTGACAGACCCCCCATTGGGAGGTGATTGCTGGCAATTGATGATGACGTTGGACCGCCTCTGACCCGGGGCGTTATTAGCTGGTGATAGCGGGCGTGGCAGATCTTTCGCCCGGAGCTTGATGGCTTTCCCTTTTGTCAATGGAATTATGCAAAAAAGTTAATTTACTGCTGTCGCGGATTTGTCATTTTTTCGCTGCCGTGAAGTAATGCCTCTTTTTGCCCTTTCCAGCAGAGGTTGGACTCGGAGTTGGGTGACTCACGGTTAGCTCACCATCGTTAGATCGTCTTCAAACGACAGAGAGATCTCTATTCACGGGATAATGAGCAAAGACTTTCGCCATTGAATTGCACAACCATTGAATTGAACCGCCTGTGGCATCTATATGTGACTAATACTTTAAATTTTTTTGTTTACCTTTTCAGAATCCCTGCGATCTGGCGTGGATCAAACTGAACTAAGGGAACTGAACAGGGTGTCCCCCAAAAATGGATGCCCCACTCCGCCCATGCCACGCGACTCCAAGCGGGCCTCCATTGGCTGCGAACTGCTCTTTGAGACTGAGGCGAAGCTCAAGAAGTGTGATGAGCAGGTTCCCCAACCTGACGTGGCGACTATTACGCCCCCGGAGACATCAGATTGCGATCCGAAGGCTCCCGAAAAGGAGCTCAAGTCCAATGGAGTACTCAACAGTCGGGAGAGTACAAGTCCGCAGGTAAGTTGGTATAAGTAGATACTTAAGTAGTATTCAACGGTGTTTAATAGCATAAGAAGAAATTTCAAATTTTAAGAATATTTTATTTACCGAGACTAGAATAAATATTAAAAAGCAGCAACATTATTCCGATAGCTTTTTGTAGTTAATTCCAGTAGGATTTAAATAATTAACTAGAAAGGTAAACGGGGAGACTTAATTGAATTAGTTATAAAGTGGTTCAATGTTAAAAAAGTTAAATGAAATTGAATTTATTGGGCCTCCTTAAGAAGCGGCAGAAATATATTTATTATAGTGTTATTCAACAACTGTAATCTCCAATAATCTTAATTTATATCTATTCCTTTAAACAGCAGCCCAGCTCAGAGGACGCAATAGAAGAAGTGGGTCCGACCATCAGCTCAGTGACGATGATTGCCGTGCCCTCCTTGGACATAACCGACCAGTACCCCGCCCTGAAGCCCTACTCGGAAAACGGGAAAGTGGACTTTGGCCGGCTGGCCAAGTTTTGCGAGAACAACCAGTTAGAGCGGCGGGAGGAGCACCGGCAGATCCTAGGACTCGCTGTCATGGTCCAGTTCATGTCCCAAGAGGTAAGTGGAAGAAGAGCAGCGAGTAAAGGCCAGCGAGAAGCAGGATCAATGAGGGATCAAAGCAGGCGCCAGGGATTTGTACCTAGCCCTTTGGAGGGAATAGTGCCCGAGATTCGCATTTCAATTGTCCACCGCGTATGTGAATTTCGGGTTCACCTGCTCTATTAATTCCCGAATGACCCAGCCCTTCCATATGTGAGCCCTCCATTGTTCCATATTTGCCTTAATCTGTGCTTAAAGTTGAGCTAATTTCGTTTAATTGTGCCAGTGCAGGCTAAGCCGAAACTGCAAACTGAACACTGGGCACTGAGAATGGGAAGCTGAATCCAAGCCGATGCCCAAAATTGAGCCGGGATGTGGGCTCGCTCTTTTTGTTTGCACTAATTAAAAACTCTCCTGAAAATTCCACACACAAAAGTTTCCCTGCCGAAAAATCCCCAGTCCTGCCCGGCACCCCTTCCCTGGGTTTCGGGTCCTTTGTACTCGAAATTCTTTCTCCTTCGGACAAAGTGAAAGGGTGTGAGGCGGCGGCACATTCCAGTTCATCTACGTGGCACGCCATCCTTTCAATTAATTGTTTGCCATTTTCGGTGTAAAGGATTCTGATCGCACAATTGAAGATTCGCCAGGACACGTGTGAGTTTTAGCGAGATTTCCATCTCAAAGCACATGGAAAATATATCCAAATCTTCCCTGATTTATTACTTTTTTGACAATTTTACCTGCTGGTGTGCAGAGGCTCTTCGGTCCTCTATTAAATACCTATGTATAACATGGTCATAAAAATAGGCGACAAACGCGAGAAACATTATTTAAACATTTGCATATGCTGAAACCTCCTGGACCTTATCCAGGCACATCCAGGCAAATCGATTTCAAATGACTTCTACCGCAACTTCGTTTGGTAAAGACTATGGGTAGTAATTTTATATAAACGACAGATTAGAAGCAGGATGCTTCCAGCAGCCTACAGAGAGACAATTGCGTAAGCCGTTCTTGGTTAGCAAAATTTCCAGAATAATCAAAACAATTGTTGCCAGGATATTCAGCTGTTTTCCAACTGTCTTCCTACTTTCTAATGCAAGCTGAAAGTGATACAATACCTGAAATGTGAAAAGATAAATCCATTCTCTGACAATACGTGTCTTCAGCTGGTGGCATTATGCCATCGTCATTTGTGTTGGCCATTTGCGGGCATTTAGCTTCTCTTTGAGGCGCTGAAATTAAAGTCGGCAGTGTGGAGAAGTATTCCGCAATCCCTTAAGCTGGTGCCGAGTATTCACCGGTCCGAGGAGAGGGAATTATATAGGAAGCTGTAATCGGAAGTTATGTGTTGTAGAAACACTGTTTTAAATATTTGATTTCCGCAGGTGAGCGTTTATAGGCCCTAACAAAGGCTATTTTAAAAGTAAAAACGTAAAAGATCCTGAAAAATTTAGGAGTCATTGTTAAACATGTGGCACTGTACATAATTCAAGTCTTGAGAAAACTTTTTAAGCGTTAATCACTTCAGAATTGACTGTCAAAATATGTTCGTGGGTTTTCTTGGCGCTTGAACGTGTTTTAATTCAATTTGTATGTTTTTTCTAGTCATTTCCGTATTTACTTTATGCACTCTTGGAAAAAACAAACCCCGTTGGTACTCCTTCTGCAAACATGGCTGTTAAGGGGAATTACAGGATAGACGACCGCAGTGTTTGCCAAGCGGATAGCTGGCCGGTAGCCGCAGGCCGCAGGATATGCAAATACAAACATGCGGTGGATTGTTTATTCTGCTCGGGTGGAAATTTCGGGGAACGTGGCAATCGCGCAACATTTCCCTCTAAAAGCCTAAACTTATGTTGCAACAGTCGGAACATAAATATTTATTTAAATATGATCCAGCAAGATTTCACAATTTGGTGTGAAAACCGAGGAAACGCAACCGGCAAGGTACCCGTATATTGCTAGGGACAAGGACGAAAGGCTAGCTCGAGCTAGGTTCATTTTTATGAGTTTGCTACCAAACCGAAGGCCAACATTGGGCCTTCGATACTTCTCGATCTAGAACAGATCGAACAGAGCCCAGCTCTAGAATCGCCTCGATTGCCGACAGAAGGATTAAATCCAGTCGAACGAGTCTCTCGGCGGCAAGTCACTAATTTCAACACTTTAATTGCGAACGTCCTTGTCAGGTAATGGCCGCTGTCTTCGATGACTTGACTGGCTGTCCATTTGACTGTCACCCGAAATGCACCGGTCTGAGTCCAGCCGAGACATAGATTTCGCCAGAGACATCGAGACATGATGGCTATTAATTTTCTGGACGAAAACGGGCGTGGCATAGCAATTTACAAATCATTTGGCATCGGCCAGAGGTTGGCATTCTTCATTTTGGGGGACAGACTTCAGCCAGGCGTCTGCACCTAATCGAATTTGTTTCCTAATCGAAATTATACATTCTTGAACTGAATTGAATAAGAACACTTGGGCTCAATTTCGGAGAAGCCGAAATATTACCTTCGTGATAAGTTGAAATATATACCTTTTAAATATTTAGTACTTTTATTTTTTAGCTTTGTGATGGAAACATTAATTTTAACTACATTAAAATCGAACTTCAACTTGGACTTTGATTATTTTTATTAGAAATTGAGTGCCAGACTTGTATTCTAACCGTTCTTGCTTAAATTAGATATACATTCACATCGCATGTTATGGGAACTATTTGTTTTTTTTAATAATCGGTACTCGTAGGTTTGTTCAAGTGATTCGCATCAGTTACTCCACTGAAATCTGCAATTTTCGAGACAATTTTCGATTACATCCACTGGTAAAGTCTGGTAAAGTAAAGTGGTATCATCCACTTGAAAGTCATTTGATGCTGTTCATCTCCACCCACATCCTCTATATGTAAGGAGGGTCGCGGCGCTCGGGATTTCGACACGCATCCTCCCAAAGTGTTGCACGCGAGGTGCGCGCCATTACTGTGAATTTGAAGTGTAGTGGGCCGCCCCAAATGCGTAGGAAACGGGAAAAGGGTTTCCACCTTCCGATCCAGACGCGTGACCAATGTCGGTGGGTTGATCCCAAACCACATGGTCTTGGCCGGCTAGATCGCTAAGCCTAGCTGGGTGGGTCGCTGGTGAAGATTTTTCCCGGGTGTAGCCCGGTCTCGAACCGCCCCTTTTGCCTTGGCCACCGAGGGATACACCCACGTTGCATGGTTTTTTTTCTTCCGTCATACTTTAGCTAGAGCAAACCCTTTTCCCAGCATGTTTTAGATGTGAGTTTTTATTTGAGAAATCTCTCGCAAATCCGTCGCAAATATTTGGCTCGCCATATCCGGAGAGCTCGTCTGATCCGCCTTACCTGGCAGGAAATCTGTCTCGTGTCCCTTTTGCCTTTCCCTCCTACCTGCCCCGGCCGTCTATAAAAGCAGATAGCCGAGGGGAACAGTCATTAGTCTACTGCAAGTATTCGTGTTCAACACATCGCACAAACGTGAGAAAAATGTTCGAAAACCTAGTGTTCACCAACGAGAAGTTGTCTGCGCAGACCATGGATTTTGATTTGATTAGCTGGACGGTGCCGAGCACTCCCACAAACACCACATTTATGGATAACATAAACTTTGCCCAGGGCTTTGAACAACATGAGGTATGTTCTCCACAGGAAGTACTTCTTGGTTGCACAATTTTACCGCGGAATGATTTTATTCAATTTTGGAACAAACAGTTCCCATTTCCGATTTTTAATTTCTTTCATAAACAAATTTGCAATTGATTTGTTTAAATCCCGATGTACTCCCAAACACAAGCTCCTCGGCAAATCGTGAAAAGTTTCCATTTGGTTTATGGTGCGAGATTTTAGGAAAGGTACACCACCTTTTGGATGTGACCCTCGAACCTCTCTTATTGTTCCTGGGGAAATTCCCCGGCTCAGAGCTCGGAGACATTGTCTTCGCGAGATTGCCACTCAAATGTCATCTTTTGTGCGACTTCCGCGCAAAACTCTTCAGCTGAAGATGAAATTTCGTTTTAATTGCGTGGGACTACCTGCGAACTTTATAGCCGGCTTTATAGCGACTTCTAACCCCGATTGTTTGCGTTTATTTGCGACCTGCAGCTAGATGCGTTTTCGTGCAAGGAGACCAAAGAGAAATGTGCCCGCGCCAAGGGAACTCTGGACGATACGATCGCTCTGCTGCAGCAAACGCAGAGGGACTGCGAGAAGCTGCGGGAGGAACTGCACGCCAAAGACCTCGAATGGGCGCAGCGGCAGCAGGAAAGGGAGCTCCTGCATCGCGTTGAACTGAAGCAAGGTAAGAATTGTAACACATTCCTGTATTAACTAGCAGAGACTAATCTGTTTTTTCCACAGCCGAGGAGAAACTCTTCGAGGTGCAAATGCTGGCCAAGAGACAGTTCCGCGAACTGGAGTCCCAACTGCTGTCTAAAGACGAGGAGAACAAGCAGGTGCAGGATGCCTACCACACAGAAGTCTCGCACAAGATCAGTCTGAAACAAGAGCAGTTGACCAGTGCCGAGTCAAAGGTGCTGGAGCTACAGTCACGCCTTCAGAAGCTAGAGTCGCTCGATCAGGAGAACCGCGAGAAGCTCACCCGCAATGAAAACACACATGCCGCCCGCCTGGCCGAGTCGAACCAACGCGAGCAGGATCTGACCGATCAGGTCAAGGCCCTCACAAAGGAGCTCAATACCCTGAAAACCAACAAGGAGCACAATGAACGCGATCTGCGCGACCGTCTGGCTCTCTCCCAGGACGAGATCTCTGTCCTGCGCACATCTTCCCAGCGCCGCAGTCCCAGCACCAGTCTGCCGGACTCCTCCAATGCCGAGCTGATTCGGCTGACCAGCGAGGCAGACAGCCTGCGGTGCGTCCTGGAGCTGAAGCAGGCCGAGATCTCCAACCTTACAAAGGCCAATGCTGACCTGGTCCGCGAGAACGAGGAGCGCATAAAGCTGAGCAATCGGGTGGCCCTGCTAGAGGCCCAGAACGAGATGCTGCGCAGTGAACTGGAGACCAAGGCCGACAAAGAAAAGTAAGTATCTGATGATCTTCTATATGAATGAGAGACGGAGACTAAGGTCTCCACTAACTTCCTTTCTCGTAACCGACCCTGTTGATTTTTGCGAAATACATAATTAACTGGAATCTCTTTTTCTTTTATCAGGGACACCCATCAGAAGATGGAGGAGCTCCAGAAAGCCTACAATTACGAGAGTATCAAGCGCACGCGGCTCACCTTCGACAAGGAGGAGCTGCAGTACACTCTAAAGCAGCGTTCGGAGCAGCTACAGGCGGCGGAGGCCAAGTTGTTCGAGATCTCGCAGGACAGCAGCCTGCTCGGCTCGCACGGGCGCTGTTCTTCTGGCCGCAGCACCCTGGCCATTAGCGGCACTGAAACCAATTCCTCACCCACCTCACCGGTAATGAAGGGCATGATCGAGCGCAACGACTCGGTAAGCTGGACGCTGGAGATCGAGGACGAGGCTTCCAAGGGCGGGGCATCGAAAATCGTACGACGATCAGGATCCTTGAGGAGCAACAACGAGCAGCCAAGGTTTGCCCCCATACAACGCCGCCAAATTTCAGGCAGTAACGGTCACTCCAACGGACTGGCCAGCAACGGAGGCAATCCGCTCAGCCAAAGCATGTCGGCCACGGCCCTCCAGAGGGGTGAGCTGGAGGGACGGCCTCTTTCTCGCACCCGCTCCCATTCTATGTGCATCAAGGCCTCCGGGTCCACTTGCGATTCCCCGCAGCGGAAGAACCGCTCGCGGCAGTCCGAGGAACTTAACCTGGCCGATTGGAACGAGTCGCGCGATGCTGGACAGCCAATGTGCTCCAGTTCGCCGAAGCAGTCAAATGCCGAAATGCATCCGCGCAGCTCGACCATGAAGCTGATGAACAGCGAGGTCAAGAAGTTCCAGGAGATCCAGGAGTCGGCCGGGGAGGCCATGGTCTCTGGCGCCAATTCGGAGGACGAGAGCTGCTCGGCCTCCTCGGAGGATATGATGCGCAGCTCCTCCGCTTCTAGCACCGCTTCGGTGGGATCCCTCACCAAGCGGCCCAAGCAGCCTCCTTCGCGGATGTCCATCGAGGAGGCCCTGCCCTGCTGCACCCCCATGGAGGTCAGCTGGTCGGAGGATGCCGCCGATGCTGCCGCCAGTGGGTTGGCATGACATGGTGGTGCCTTCGAGGACGAGGCGCAGGTCGTGGAGCAAGTAGCCGAGGCAGCGGAAGAGGCTTACGAGATAGAGGAATATATACATGGGGAACAGTTTCTGGAGGAGGACGAGGATGAACTTGTCGTCGGAGAAGAGGAGGAGGAGGATGGCCCGCCGGAGAACAGCGATAGCGATGATAGCTTCTAAAGCGCCTTTCCAGGATTTTGTAAAACAATTATATGCCTAATACTGAAGGCATTGGGTGGAATAAAGCATAGCTTGGCGTTTATATAGCACCGGTATCATTGATGGAAATATAAAATAGAAGTGTTTGTGTAAATAATGCATTTAGCAGTACAGTAGCTCATAGAAGGCGCTCATCTATATAATTATAAATAATATTAATACTACAGTTGTCGAGCACAGCAGGCGGAGCCGTCTCAGCGAGGAGGGGTAAACAAATAGGAGGGGAGTACATTTTTTAACCACAAGCTAAACCAAGTTTAGAGCGTATACCAGCTACACAGTAAACTTAAAAACGTTTCAAACTTAAGATACAACAGTAATGGGTAGCATTTATCTGACGCAGTATGAATATTCGCAAAACAAACTATATGTATCTGTACGGTTAGCGATCTGATATTGATATTGTATTGTATTCTAATCGCAACGTGTTACCCGGCTAGCTCCCCAAAAATAAATCCCTCGATTGAAATCTTAATGCCCACTCCGGTGTACCAATACCAATTTAGAACGTCTGAGGTGGTGGAGTCGCCCCCACCCTCCGACCTAAGCTTTAATTTCTCGTATTTGTGTAAAGATCCTAGGTATACTTATATTTATTATTTAGTCTCTAATGCCTTATGAAAAGAAAGAAATCCAATTAAATTAGTTTGTACTCGCTATCTGAATATGAATTTCGTATTAGTTCTCTAGCCTAACTACATTAGTTTACGTTATGTTTTTATATTGTTATCATTGGATTGTGTCCGAAATGTGCGAGTTTTATATGTATAGGTTCGGGATCCGCTAACTCTGTAAAACGCAGCATTGTCATTATTTTTAAGTATGTTATTTTATTGTGTGTCAAAAAATAGGAGTTCCAGCATCTGTCTTAAATGTATTTTTCCCAGATATCCCGCAGAAAAGAAAATATAAATAAACACAACTGTACTATTTAAAACTACTTACTACCTTTTTTTGCTAAATAGTTTCCATCTAAATTGAAATAATAAATCAGTAAACTGTTTCAGATATGGACGATTTTTATTGGGTTAAAAACTTTTCTTGGGGACTTATTATATTATATATATTGTTTCCCGAAGGAGCCAGTAATATTTATTTATAAAATATGTTCAATTGGGAAAAAAATTGTTATTAGTTTTAAATATTTAATATTTATTTTACATACAATATTAGATTTATACCTTCTCTTTGCGTATTTTAAAATAACATATGGCGATTTGTAACTTTTTATCCAAGAAAGGATAAAAACGGATATATATCGCAAACATCGGATATATGTACATAGTTGGCCGCGTCTTATGAGAATATCATAATATAACCAATTTATTACAATACCAAATGTAAAAAAAAGTCCCAAGCTGGGGCATTCCGATTGTCCAGTTATTTGGCAGCTATCGGATTATCAGCTATATCGGCTGATCGGCCGATCCTAATTAAGTTTGGTAGTATTTTCCCGAAAATAGCATGTGCGTTGCTCATTTTTGACAAAAATTATAATCCAAATACAAATAAATTATAAATTATAATAAGAGTAAAATTATAACTAAAATAGTAATAATTTAAGGGGGGACATCTGAGTAGAATTTTGAAAAAATCGAAATTTTTTTTTTCGCTTAAAAAATTCTTTAGGGTTTTAAAAATGACATATCAAAAGATAGAGTCCGGCAAAAGTGTCTAAGTGTCGAAATTTTTCCCACAGTACTTAAAACTTTAAACGCGTTTTTCTCGAAACCGCTTTTTTTGAGTTGGCCGAACACATAACTCGAACAACTCTTAACCTATCGATTAAGAATACCTATGTCTATCGACACACGTAGGATTTTTTTTTATATTTTGCTTACTTTTTTTTTTATCAACAATTTTGTGACGTTTTTTGTTCGTGAAAATTTAAAATTTTTTTCAAAAAAATTTTATTGTGTACTTTAAATATAATATAATAAAACCTCATTTACAAATTTTCGATTAGCTGTTTTGATTTGGCCAAAAAAAATTCCAGAAAATCAGCTTTTTTTTGGCCTGTTACTCAGATGTCCCCCCTTAAACGAGAAAGGACGACTATAGCACAATTTGCCGAGGTTCTTATCTCTTCCACCTACACTTTAAGTAACCTTTAAACTAACGGTAGGGGTTCTCCGCAACAAATGTTGCTTTTGTTTCATACTCTTGCGCTACTACTTGCCCAACTAAGCCCCCCTACACAGCTGTGGGGACCTCCTGCATACCCCTACGGGTATCCCAGTAGGTATTCTGCTTCCCCATTGTGTATAAAAAAGTAAATACGTCCTCTAAAAATGTTCCGATTTGGCTGAATTAGTAGGTGTAGATTAGCCTCTGAAAGCCATTTTTTTTTATTTATTAATTTTGGAGCAACAAATATCTCTACGTTTTGGACGTTAATCGGGGGATTTGACTTTCAAGTGCGTTAAAATCGAAAAAAAAACGGCGTTTACCTGAGAAATCTTGTCCTTTAACTAATCTAATTAAATTTGTTCATTTCAGACGATTCTGTGACTAGTTATCGTGTACACGAATTTATTTTCTTATTTAAATTTATTTTTTTCTAGGCGCCGCCGGAAATTTCCTGTATCTCACCCAATTTTGAATATTTCTCGGTGAAAAATTTCACACTTGCTTAAATATTGCCCTATCACATACTAAATTTAGCAGAGACTTTCCGTACCGCCAATAAAATTTCTAAAATAAATTATAGATTTTTCATTGAGTTAACTAGACCCCCCTTAAAGTATATTTAAAAAAGTGCGCCATTAAAGTAACACTGTTTTCTAACACTAAAAAAAGATTTCAGGGCTGAAAGCAAACGTTTGTATTTTAAGTGTTAGAAAGCAAGCGAATAATGTAAACCCATACTGTTAGTGCTTGACAACGTTGCGGAGTCCTAAGAGATCAAAAAATGATAAGTAAAACTCGAAAATTAGCAGCATCGCTGATTAGATTCAATCATAACACCTTGCGTAATTATGAAGCGCCAGACCTGGGACCAAATGCGTCAAATCTTCTCCCAGGCGGTGAGCGCAGTGCACCCTGAGAAGATATTCGCCGACTTCCAGCGTTTCGACCTACGCCCGCAAAGATCGGCGGATAATCCCAGCGAAATTCTCATCAAATTGAATGGAGAAACTGAGAATATTGGCGACAGGAGGTGCCACATTGTGGGCTTTGGTAAGGCGGTTTTAGGAATGGCCCACAAGGTACACCAGGATCTGGGCCAATTATCCGCAGGCGGAGTAATAAGTGTCCCCAAGGGCACCCTAAAACACTATCAGCAACCTATTGACTCCAGCCTGAAAATCTTCGAGGGAGCACCCAACAATTTGCCAGATGAGGAAGCCCTCAAGGCTGCGCAGGAGATCAAGAATCTTGCTTTAAATATGACGCGTCAGGATGTGCTGTTTGTATTCGTGTCCGGCGGTGGCTCTGCCTTGTTGCCCTTACCCCGCTCTCCTTTGACTCTGGAGGACAAACGTAGCATATCCGACAAGCTAATGAAACGGGGAGCCAGCATCCAAGAGATTAATACCGTGAGAATTGCATGCTCGGATATTAAAGGAGGCCGCCTGGCCCGATTCGCCAAAAATGCAGGGCTTGTAGTGACCCTTGTTCTTAGCGATATCATTGGAGATCCCTTGGAATTGATAGCCTGTGGACCCACGGTACGTCCTGTGCCTGGAGTCACTGCTGCAGAAGTTTTGAAAAAACATAAAGTCTGGAATGAACTGTCCCCCGAAATACAGAAGCTTTTTGAGATCCCGGAATTGGATGAGGACACATTGCCAAAGAAGGAAAAGGTGTTTGTAGTGGGCAGCAATGTTTTAGCCACGGAAAGGGCTTCCCAAGAGGCGAGAAAACTTGGTTACATTCCCTGCATTTTAAGCTGTTCTGTCCAAGGAGATGTGGCCCAAGTGGCTAACGACTATCATCGACTTTTGCAAGGAGTCCTAGAATCCAAACATGAAATTGCCGAGCGTCAGCTGCGAAAACAGTATGCGTTTGGGGATAACAGCTTTCCGGGATTTATAGAAGCCTTGAAGGAGCATATAAGCTCCAAGAGGCCCCTGCTTCTCATATGCGGCGGCGAGCCGGTTATAAAAGTTTGTAGTTTATATTTGATAAAGAACACAGCTAATCCATCTATCCATATTGTAGGTGACTGGCCAAGGTGTGGGAGGACGCAGCCAGCACTTGGCTTTGCTAATGTCGCAGATTCTGCATCGGGACGAGGCGTTAAGGGAGTGCAGCTTCCTCAGTGCAGGGACAGATGGCATTGATGGGCCCACAGATGCAGCCGGAGCTATAGGAGACAGCCAGGTGGTCGATTCCTTTTTGAGCAGCCACACCCTGGACGAATTGGCCGAAACAGTGCGAAACTGCGACAGCTACAACTTCTACAGGACTTTGGAGGATGGAAATTACCACGTGCTCACTGGCCACACGGGTACCAATGTGATGGATATGCACTTTGTGGTCGTTCCATAGTCCACATATTGTTTCTTTTAATGTAGCTCTCGATGCTCTTGAACCGCAGACAGGCAATAATCGTTTAAATTTGTTTTTACGATTTTTCTCTTTAATTTTGCTCTATGAAATTTTTACGACTTTTTTCATTAACGCTTTTAATATCCATTCAAATTCAAATAATTTTGTGATCTTTATGCTCGAAGCATCTCTCAAGTGACAGCATAAAATGGCAATTAGTTTCCCACTTTCTGCGTCCATTTCATTGGGTTATGTATTAAGGCTTGATTATAATTATGTGGCGTTTATGGCCCCAATAAAGCACGAGTATGCGAATATGTGTATATATTTTATATTAGAAATTCCCATTCAATTTCCATTTCTCTTGTACTGCGACTCATAAAAATGTGCTGCTAATAAATCATCTTAATTGTTTTAAACGGCAAACAGTAGCACTGGCGGGCAACTACAACAATTGCCAGCGATAATTGCAATTAAAAATGTAAATTTATTTGCTTCGTTTTATTTTTAGCAGCTGGAAAACTAAAACGCGACGCGCGCCCATTTGCAATTTAGAAATTTTAACTAACACTTTGGCTGCATATTTTCCTAATTGCGATTGTTTTCCCGCTCGCCATTCTGCCGTTTCTATTTATACTTCTATTTTTATCAACGAATCTTATTGTTTACTCAAAACTGTACTCGTGTAATTATTTTGCCGCGCATTTGCCACAATTATTAAATAATCGCATTCGCCAGTTTCTCGCTCGCGATGTCTCTTTCCCTGTGCTATTTTCGCTCGATTGGGTTTGTTATTAACTATTGTTCATTCGGCAAAAACAACAGCATCAGTACTTGCTGTTCGTACTCTCACTAACTGCCCCCGGAGATGACTAACTGCTGGTTCCTTGGAAACTATAGTATGACAAATATCGGGCCAGTACTGCGCCGCATAAGCTCGTCAGTCTCCGAGATGCTAGTCCCGGGCTATCGATGTCATCCGGTGGTTTATTGATTTATGGAGTTCAGTTTACGGAGTATTTTTTCATAGGATAATTATGAATACATATCCACTTTGAAATTGTGTTCTATAAAATATATGCACTTCAACTTCCTTGTTAAATTGAAGGTCTGCATGAGTTATAAACTACTCCATTACTAACTAAACCACCTAACTAACAGTAATAAATAACTTTATTTCCTTTGGGACAGCCGCAGCTTCCAAGTGTGTAACTTTCAAGAGAAAAACAAACTTCTTTCTTATCTCATAAGATAAGAACTAACCTGGGCTTGATCTGTAAGTTGAAAAGCTCATATACATATGTACAGACGCACATAATCCACTAGAGATTGCCTCCAATTAAGACTCCAGACCGATATCGCTGGCTGGCGATAGAAGAACTTCCGCTTCCGTTTTGGAGATAGAGATGTCATCAGTGAAGGCAGCTATATTTGAAATATTTTCATGGCAAGTGACCAGTATCGGTGATGCCGCCCTCTGCCACTGGCAGCAGAGCAGCTGTGGAATGCCACGACAATTTGTCTGCCCGTGCATGGCAACAATCTCGGCGAGCATCGCATCCCGGGCCGGGTGGCGTGGAGCGAAGAAGATACGGCCACGGAGTGCAAGTGTCGCGTTGATTTATTAATTAAGCATTGGAGCGCGGCTGCTGAGCGGCTGGGTAGCTGAAACGCGTGGCGAAGCTGCCTGGATGATGCTAATGAAGTACTCGCTGGAAATTTTAATTAACAATCCCCGATCCGATCATGGCGCAGCATAGAATCTTCCTCGCCCAGATGTGTGTTGACTTATGACATCACACCCAAATCGAAGACACTGAGAAGCGGCACAGGCGGCACCAGCTGCCTGCCACCAGCGATCATTGCCAGACAAGCCGACGACACTTATCACAGGTCCACTCATACACACACATACCAACAACCAGCCCGTGCACACACCATACGCGTTCAGCCACACTCGCACAATATTGCGCATACGCCGCGTGGCCCCGAAGCTAACAATTAAACATTGTTCGCCGGCCCGGCGGAATACATACATTTGGCTCGTTCGCTGGTCTGCTCTCAATTTGTCTAGACAATGGCAAAGTTCACTCATAATAAATATAATATAGGCAGAGTTCAATTAGCTCTCATGTCACATTTCTTAGTTGGAAAATACTCTTAGGAAAAAAATTGGGAACGGAGGAAAGATTTTCATAAATCATCTGACTATCATCTGAGTCACGACTAAATGGAATCTCTTAATTTAAAGCAGATGTGCGGGCAGACTTCCTGGCGATCTTTAGGGGTACAGTGAACTCCTCTGCCACTGAACTTGACACAGAAGTATGCTAAGTATTCGACTTAATTGACCAATCTGGCAATCAAATGTGACTGTTCATTTCGGAATTTAAATGCAATTTAATCTTTTTTTTTTTAATTTGTCTGGAAATTATGCCAGAAAGAAACTATTGAAGGAAAGGTCGTTAATTTGACAAACTATGTAGTTTCTAGAAAGTTGGTTTCTATTGATTTTAAGCTCTCTGTCGCACAAAAAATTATTTCTTTAAAATAAGTTTATTGTTTCAGAAATGGTTTTAGTCCCATTCAACCTTTTGCCATGTTGCATCATGGCATTCGGCCAACTGATGCTTATTGAGGCAATTATCCCTAACCGATTCAGCCTCTCGAACAGACTCTTCTGAGCCAAGTTGCCATTTATCAAAAGCACTGATCTCCCCACACGCCGAATAGGCAGCTTAATGTCAATCGCCCTTGCTGGGCGCTGAGCACTCGGTCGCTGCTTTGGCTCTGGGCTATTAATGCATTACAAATAGGTGCGGCAGACCACAACATCAGCAGCAGCACCAGCATCAGCAACAGAAGCAGCACCATCTGCAGCCTCAAAAGCAACAACACTGAGTGCAACTTGCTCTCAGACGCCGCGGTGCCATTGACCAACGTGACTGCGTTTGAGATTACAGGGGCTACCTGAAAAGCAAAAGGAGAAAAACAAAATAAAGTGAGACCCACGAGCACCAACAGCAGCAGCAACAGCCGTGGCAGCAGACGACCTCAGCACAATCGAGTTTCTACGCTCTGGAGCAACTACTGCAACATGTAACATCCACAATTCCAGAAGCAGTTCAAGTTTGCGCCAAGGAATTCCTTGCCGCTGAAATAATTAAGCATTGCAACATTGTTTATTGTTGCTTTTGTTGTTGTAGCCACTGGCACTGCTGTCGTTGGTGCTGCTGGTGCTGGGGTGTTGCAGGCTCGTTTAACAAGGCAGCCAAGTTCTCAACAAGTGCCTCCTCCTGTTCTACAAGTTTTTGCCACAATTTTCTGTTGTTTTTGCTGCCGCAGTCAGTGCCACACTAAGGAATTTCCATTTTATTTACATGTAGAATGCCGAACGGACTCGTCGCATGTAAAGCGGGCCAAATCGAAAGCTATTAGACCTATTAGCATATCGGCCATGGGACATGGAGAATTTAGTGGCAACAATGTTGCTGTCGCGGGCGATAAAGGCACTGCAGTCCTCGAAACAGGCAACTTATATCAAGTGGGCCATTTTCGATTGTTTCCCCACCAATGTGCTGCACGTTAGCTTGCTGGTCAATGGTTGTGATTACCCAGAAAAAGTGTCAAAATATTGCTGTGTTTGCTGGGTTCGGTCCACAGGTTAGGTTAATTGTCATATCCCCCAAGCTCTGAGTGTGTTGCTACGGAAATGCGGCGATTTCCTCCGACTGTGCCGCCCGGCCATAGCCTACAAAAGCTGCTGCCACCACTAGTACGTATGTACCAACTACGTACTCGTACGATTGAGTTGGCAAGGAAAACATCAAGAAATAACAACTAGACAACTAGTAAAAATTTTCCATAACCTCAAAAAAATGCGGCGGCTATTTTTAAAATGCGCAATCTGTGAGAAGCGTGCGGCTGTCCAGTTGCCCCTCTGTCTGTCGATGCCGCCAGCTGTGTGCCAAGACATCTCAGCCCCCTCCCACCCGCATTGGGCCCCTGGCCCTCTGGAGCCCCTCCAGAGCCCTCACTTGCTCTGCGTTGTCTGCGTTTATTGATTTATTAGAAAATTCCAATGAACAAGTTTTAATACACGACACACCGAACGATGAAGTCGATGTTGTCAGCATGCATGTTGCGCTTTTTCCTCTCCTCCTGGGCTGTGTTTGTTGCTGTTTGTGGGGAGCTGGAGCGAAAAAAAGAAAGGTGGAATAGAGTTGGTGGTGGTGGGGAGGGGGGAAACGAATCACGGGGGACAGGAAAAAGTAACAAGTGCAATATTTTAATTACGGTGCGGAAGCACCACTATAGTCGCAAGATCACCAGCGTAAACTAAATGAGAAACTCTGGCTTCCCTGAAGCCTGAGCATCTGGGGAGGGTATACGGGGCGTATGATTAATGTTGCAAACGAGGGACGCCACTATTTTAGTCATTTGTGGAAATAATAAAATAACATTATTACAGATAATTAAATTTGAGTTAAATTCATTTAGAATATATGTATAAATAAATTATAAATTATGCCCGAGATAAGTATTTTAAATACGTACTTGTAGAGCCCTATATTGTAGAGCAACTAAAAGTTGCTTAGGACTACACTGCCTCGAGGCATTTTGCAATCAATTTAGATTTAGATTAAAGATTTGCCAAGCACTGGCTTAGTACGGAGAGCCAAAAATAGACTGAACCAGTTAAGACAAAGCCAAAAAACAAAAGTGTATCAGCTCTCTTTTTGGTGATAGGTTGTGCCGGAGAGAACTGAAGAAAGTCAACCCATGATCGGAGATTCGAAGCCTCCGCTCGACCGCGAGAGTGGAAATATTGTAATTTTCTTCGACTGGCCGAGTGACTTGTTTGTTTTTGTTATTGTTATTGCTGCCTTAGCCGTTGCTTGTTTTTTTTCGGCTTGATTAATAATTAATCGCACTCACACCAGCTGCCGCTCGCACTCAGGCTCGTATACATGCACGTGGGGCACGAACATACATGTAAATCGGACGCCTGCCTTAATTACTCAACTTAAATGGCGCTTTGAGCGACTTAAGCAGCTTGATACTGGAAGACCGCTCGGTGGTGTGTGTTGGCGATTGACTCTCACTACTACGCGCTCAAAACTAACTAACTAGCTCGCCACGGTTGCTGTTATACTGGTGGTATTGTTGCTGCTGCTGCTGCTCATGTTGTTGCTGCTGCTGTTGCTGTTGGTGTTGTGATGCTGTGCTGTTGCTGCTGCTGCTCAGCTCGGCTGAGACTCCGGCTCGCTTTTGCTTTTGCCTGCCTGTTTGCCTTGCCTCGGCCGCTTTGGACGCTCATTCAGTTTTTTGCGCTCAACGCTCGTTGTACGGAACCGAAAAAGCGTTCGTCGCCAAATCTCGAATCACATAAAAAATAAAAACAAATCCCGTGGCTGGATACTTTTCATAAAATAATAATATATTTTTGTTCTGTTGTAATCGTTTTGCGGTTTTCGGCTGTAAGCCAGCGAAAAGTCGAGCAAAATACCCGATAGTAGATAGTCTGGTACACAGCTCTTGAAGTTCTCTCGCTTCTCGTCGCGTTTCCGCGATTGTCGCCCCAGTCGTCGTTTTCGCCTCCGTCTTCGTCACCAGCGTTGTTGATTTTGATACCGATTCCGATTCTGATTCCAATTCCGATTCCCATTCCGAATCCCATTCCGATTCTCAATGCGAATAAAGTAAAGTTGGTGTCCAACTGCCCAGCCATTGTGAGTGCCAGTGGGTCAGAGTATGTTTGAGATGTATCTGTGTGTGCCAAATCCGAAAAGCAAATAGCCAAAAGTCTTGGCTGGTGGCGACAACCATGTGAAGTGATTACCATAAGCACCGAAATTGAATCGAAACCTCAAGAAAGTATACACAAAGCAGTATCTGGTGGATGTTGGATATCTCACTCGGCCAATCTGCGATCGCCTATATAATGTATGCAACGTTCGCGAACTGCCAGAATTGGTTGTTGTTGCAGTTGCAGCCAAAGGACTTGTGGATTTTAGACCATAACTGAGACTTCGGCGTGCATAGGTGCACCAGGTAAGCCAGCCCGGGAGCAAAGCAAAAAATTCGCATACGCCATGGTGGCTGCGTGTCCAATTCGCGATCAATCGTCAATTGCACGACAATCGGGCAGTTTAGCAAAACGAATCGCCCAGCTGACTGAGAAACTGGAAACTGCCACGGGGTAGATCTCATATGGTATGAATATGATTCATTGTGAGGACCAGCCAATGAAGATAAGCTTGCGGTTCCAGAGCAGATCAGTGTTTAATGGAAGAATTAATATTAAAAAGCAGGGAGATATTCTTTTAAGCTTTAAAGCAAAGGTTAAAAAAAATATATAATTGTTTAAATTGTTTTTTTCAAAATCTGAAAGAGTTACTGACATTAATGTATGTGTACGTTTCAGTTTCCGACTAATTTCAATAGCTTTGATCATAGGAACAAATTCTTATTGTTCACAAATTGTTATTCGACACATAAGATTGTAAATCTCGTCCGTCAAACTGGTCCACTAGTTTTGTAAGATATCTCCCCGGACCAAAGTGAAATTCTGTCACATTGTCGCCAAACCCAGAGCCAGACCCAGAGCTGGAGCCAGAGCCAGAGCCCAGTGCATATCGCCAGCAGTGGTGTCGGTTGAATATTCATATGGGGGCATTGGATGAACTAAATCAACGGCATTCCACACAAATCACAATTAGCAGTTGACACTGACATTGGCCATGGTAGGAACCCTTTGACCGAGCCATATAGTTGTTAATTTATGACGCCATTTGGTTAATTGAATAATTATATGTGACTGGCTGGGCGTGGCGGGCTGGGATACATTTTGTTATGGATTTGACACCGATCACGGTTGCATAAGTCACCGACAAGACCGAGACCGAGATCCCACACACTCGGTATCAGATCGGATCGGCATTACAATCAGAATCGAAATCGTAAACGGAATCTGTATCGAGTTACCTCCGTCAGCTGATTTGATTTGCTAATCGATTATATCGCAAGGGGTAGATGGGACGGGGCTGGGCTGGGCTTAGTCCGTGTCAAAGTTCACCCACGACCCTAAATTAGATTATTAATATTTCTAATATATTCTAAAGCGCTGGGTATTTGCCTTCAAGTTGGTTGGGTGTTAAATATATATCTAAGAGAGGCGCAAAATAGATAAAAACAAGAAAGAACAGCCATAGTCGAGTTTCCCGACTATATTATACCCGTTACTCATCTCTTCCACTCAAAATTGAACTATACTCTTAAACTTTTAGCTTAAACTTTAAAGGTATGGATTTTCATTACATTGAAACATTTTGGCATCAAAACATTTTACAAAAATTTTAACACACTGGCGCTAACACCAGATTTTTGTTTTGGGGGCTGGAGTGGCCATGGTCAAATTTTGACACAAACTGGATCTGAGCTGAGATCGTACGTTCCCCAGTTCCAAATCTGATAGTTCTATCTTTAATAGTCTTCGAGATCCACCCGTTCAAAATTGTAAACAGTTTGTATGGGAAAAGGTACGTATGTATATAGGTATCTCTCCTCTAAAAATAGGCCGATTGGGATATCATTTCAGATATCCTTGCGCTGTACTTGCGCTACAGGTATTCATGATTTGTGGGTCTGATCAAGCATATATGTATGTATATACTTTATGAGGTCGGTGATGATTCTCTATGTTACATAGATTCACCCGACTACAATATACCCTTGCACTCTACGAGTACCGGGTACTCGTATACCCAATACAAAAACCCAATAACAAAACTAAGCAACCGCAGAAACAGCAAAATCGCAGCAGCGTTGCTGTTCATCAACAAGCAACATCAACAGCTGATGAAGAGACCATGAAGGTCTTCCACTTTCGGAAATTCGACAAAAATGAAATAAAAATCGTGAGCACGCCATGATGCAGCCAAGTTGAAGCTGGGTCTTCCATCTCCATCTCCATCAGCATCAGCATCTCCATCTCCAAGTTGGCCCGGCAAATCACGTTGCTGATAACAACAACTAAGCAATGCGGCAATAATTTGCTAACCAGCCCCCCGCCCCACCTCTGCTGGCCAAGTTAAGTGGCTACTGGTCATCAGCAGGCAGCAAGTAACTGGCTTAGGCCAGCATTTTTTATCAAAAGTGGTGGTATTAGCTCCACACCGTGCCCCTTTTCCAAACGAAACTGGTCACTCCACTAGGCCCGGGGGGCAGGTCGGGGCGACCGGGCAAGGGGGCAACGAGAGCACCAACACTCAGCCGAGTCTCCCAATAGTTTCACTTATTTTACACGCATTTCTTAACGATAAATAAATTCCACAAGCAGATGAACAACCACTCGGTCAGCAACAACTTTTGCTATCACGTTTCCATGCAAACAACACACAGTCTTAAAATATTTTCATCGGCATTCGCTTGTACTTGAATTGCAAAAAGGGGGGCCAGTGGAAGGGTTGGGGGCTGCAGCAGGGGTATCCAGCGACAGGTGGCAACTGCAACTAATGCTCAGGTGCTAGAGCTTTGTGGACTTTGCCCCACCAGTCCACCAGTCCGGGCACCCGGTCCACTGGCAATGTGTCTGCCGTTTGGGCCATTCTCGGTGGCAAAATTTCCGCCTGATGTGGCGCCCCAAGGCAATTGAAAATGATATCCGATATTGCTGGCTGCCGTTCGATAGGTTTATGGGCTAAATAGAGTCACGCCTTGACTCGATTCGCCGCCGTTGCACAAGAAGTGGCTCGAGAGTCTGATCTAGAAATCTATTTTTATCTAATTTTCGCCCATACATGGATTTGTCATAAAGTAATTTGTTAATTGTTAAGGGTTTTGGGAGGATTTTGATGCATTTATACATTATGGATATCTTTGAATTAAATATTTGTTAAATTATGGTTTGACTTATATAATATTTAAGCTTATTAGATAACTATTGAGTTATACAGACTAATTCTAAAAGAGCTTAATATTAATGGCTTTGTGCAAGGATTCCGCCGAAACCGTACTACTTTTTGGCAAAAAATGCAAGCTCAAGTTCTTTATGACTTTTAAGCGGTATTTTTATTTTCTTTCATTATATTATTATTATAACCACTACACCTTTTATAGTCTCCCTCGAAGTCCTTCACCATGCTTTCCTGCTATCGAAACATTTATACATATTTGTTAAAAAAATGCTTTTGAGTCCCATCTCTGTCTCAAGCGACCGTAACAATTTGCTTAATTTCTATGCTAAGCGAAGATGAATGAACTCGAATCCAAGGTGGCCCCACACCAAGATTGGCAACGTCTCTGCCTGCCAAATCGTAAACTGATCAGATGTGATTTTTATTTTATTTCTCACAAAAAGAATTATATTGTATAAGGTCATCCTCTTCAGAACCTGGCTATACAGGTTTGCCGAAAGATGCTAACCATTGTAGTTTCTCTGGCCCCCCAGCCCCGGTGAGCAACTTCTTCTTTGGGCCACACGGCGTATACTTGATGCGCCAGCCAGTTGCTTTTGACCGCTCGCTTTTGCTCCGGCCTTTCTCCGCCCCAGCAATCTGCTCGACACTGAACTCTCCTAAATATTGTATCAGTTTCTTTGATATGTTATTATTATACTGTATGATTTATCATGTCTGACACTTGGGCCAAACCACTTGTCAAATCAGAAATAGCAGCGCCAACGACAACGAAAACGACAACACGCTGTGATTTTAGATAAATTCATAACTCAAGCCCAACTTGTCTTGCCTTCAAAGTTCAAATCACTTGGCACCACTCACTCACACCCATACGCACACTCACTCGAACTTGAACACACACTCGACGACTTAAACGAGCTGGTGTGGGTACTTTATTTTAATTATTTATTTATGCGTTATTTTTGCGCGCGTTCGTTCGATAAGCCTGAAATGGAGAGACACCATTTACATTTACAGTTATATCTGGCGGGCGGGGTGGGGGCTCACACTCTGTTTGTTTTCATTCCGAACTTGTATTATCTCGCCTCGGCTCGGAGCGTTTTGAGGAAGCTGCCACAAATCAGCTGTTGCCGCTGGCGAGCTTTAATTTAGCGAGCTTGGAGTCTCCATTAGAGCCGGCTAAACGATAACAGCCACCCTCCGAGCCCCGAGAGGTTGGATTTTGTTTTAATTGTATGTTTTAGTTGTACTTCGCAGTACAGTGCGACGTAAGCCGCAGATTGAAGTACGCTGCGAATTCGCTCAAACACATGTTTCGGGCTGTGATAACTGCGGTAACAGGAAACCCCTCAAACATATTGGTTGAAGGCCGTTCCATGTTTACATGGTCTTACAACAAGTGTAGCTGAAATTCATTCAAGGTTTTGGGTCCCAGAGGCAGTCATGCATATTCTAGACATCTGATCCGTCATTTTATTGTAACAACCGTTTTACCGACTAGGCCTTGCAATATTTATTTATGTATAAATATTTAGTCGTAAATAGGCCCATTGCCTCACTGTCTTAGAGACCAATTATCCTCGACTTCGATGAACCGGAGGGCTCTGCTCTTCATAGGCCTCAGCTCGAATTTTTGACTACAGAACACGCTTGTGCCGCTATTTATTTTTGTTTTCACAGCTTCGTTATTTGTTTGTTTATCTTCATAAAAAACGTCATCGTGATAGTGATACGCGGTGAGAGAAATAGGTATGAGTTGGCTGTAGACGTCAGTTAAAACCACTTTCGGTTGGATTCGAAAAGCTCGAACTAGATTTCAAATCCAGATCTTTTTATCCCATAACAAGATTTACATTTCTTCGTTACCAACCGCAAGAGCCGCAAGGGAATTCTGGCAGAAAGTATATCTTAGTTACATCTGATATCTCAAATGTATTCGAAAAAAAAAAATCTAGTCTACCATAAATGATAGTAGGTTCTGAGCATTGAAGTCTTTTGAAGTTTTATGGAAGGGAGGTACTGGGAGTGGAAGGACCCGAAGGCGGTGTATTCACGCTCTCTGCGGCAAGCTTCTGCATCGGACTCCGGCCCTTAAATGTCCCATTTTCACTGAAGCAAGTCTCTTATCATGAAGAAAACATGCACTTATGGTGCTCTTTTTACAGGGTGATAAGGAAATGGGGTTAATTAAGTGGGTGATACTAATACGCGGGCGGGGAGAAATCATAAAAATGTAAACTCAAGTTTAACTACACCCCTGTAGTTTTTAATTGGATTTTATATTTCATAAGAAATATAGTACACATTTTTTAAAAGAAGACATTATTTATAAACGAACTTACAACAAGGAAATTTTGATTTGAAAATTTGAAATATAATTTTGACAATTTCAAGATTATGATAAATGTCTTGCTTAAAAAGATTATGATAAAAGAAATTCATTCTAACGTTCATTTGGGCGATTTTTTTTGCATTGAATCTAATAATATTTGTATTGTATTTTATAACTATTTAAAAAAAAAAAAAATATTATTTTATATTTTTCATATTATGGGTTTTTTCATGGCAACAATCTCGTAGGTTGTCACTCTATTTTGGTCACCCTGTGATTCGCTTTCCAGGCACCAAGGCACCCAAGCGGCGGCACATCCATCCCCGGCCTTTGCCGGCTATCATCTCACTTTACTCTTGAGCCGGCGGTAGCCTCGACGTCTCCGCCGACTTGCCCACCCCCTCTTGAATCTCACCCCCTCTCGCTGCGCACCTCTGGTTCTGATAAGCCAGCCCCACCACTTGGCCCGTCTTCAACGCGCGACGGGGCGATGCTGCGAAAGGTCTTCTTTGTTGTGAGTTGGAGAAGAAGAAAAAATTATTATACCAGGATGGGAGGAAGAAGATCGCCGGGAAGAAGCATGAGGCTTAGTGAGGCGGCAACGGCGCTTGGTTGTTGTCATTTACAACTACAATAGCAGAAACATTTACACCAGAAGTTGCACTGAGAGAAATTGAAGAAGATTAAATATTTTTGAATTTGAAGTTTAACAGTCGAAGAAGTAGTGTATTCCTGCTATAATATCCTTTCTTCTTACGCTTTCTTTTTTGTATTAGAATTCTTCTCAAAATAAGAAAAGAGTCGTTATAAATAATTTCCAACCTCATGAGACAATTTATGCCCTTAACGTAATTTATTTAATTAGTTCATAAAAGAGTCAGACATTTCTCATTGTGCACACACTCTGCATATAATAAAAGCTAAAAAGTAATAACTGCAGCCGCTAACAACAGCAAAAACAAAAGCAAAGGCAAAAACAATGAGCGTCATCGACGACAACAACGGCAACGGCAACGACGACTACTCCACCAACTGGCAGTGAGACGTTGATTGCCACGGAATGCCGTCAAACAGGTTAAAAATGTAGGTAGAAATTCAATTAAAAATTGGTTATTTATTTATTTTAGCATGCACAGAGATCGACAGAGCTACACTCATATAAGTATATAATTCAGACGTATTTCCACTGTCCAGAAACCAAGCTTCCCCCTTTCTCTGGTTGTAACTTTGTTTTGATGTTTTGGTATAGTTCGTTAAGCTTGGCTTTGTGCCAGGAGAAGTAGATCAGTTGGTGGCGTCAAGAGGACCCCATTTGACAAGAGGACTCCAATCCCCAAAGATCCCGCATGTGTCCTAGTAGGTGCACCAAAGTGCTAGTCCTGGTGGATTTAAAAGGAGCTCAGGTGCAGCCACTACATGCAAAGTAACCACAAATCTTTCAATGAAAATTTATGTGCCCTGGACGCTATGAAATCTTAATAAAAAATTTTAAAATTAAATCAAGAAAAACCAAAATTGTTATAGAAACTTTGACAAGTAATTCATAACTTCAAGAATAATTAAAAATTGAACATAAATATATTATAATATTTAATAAATATCGAAAATAACTTAAGCAAACCCAACTGATCCTATTGTAAACTGTTGTAAACCGACTGAGGTATACCTGATTTTATTCTCTGATATTATATCCGTCCAGCTTTATTGATCAGAAAAATGTAAGCATAATAAGTACATATAACAGCATCAACAGCCGAGTCGATATCGATATATCAGGCTTTTTTGTATGAGCTTGTAAATTTAAAAGACTTATGTATGTAAGAGTACATTATAACTACTCTTTACCGGGTATCATGTAGTCGGACAACTATATTGTTTTATATTGTTTTTTTTATTTATTGTACATTGTAGCACTGTAGCAAAACAATAGATAATTGTCGGTTTTTATTAGTTTATATGTAAGCTAATAGTTGTACATACATATATTTTACTATAAACATAAACGGATATGGTAACTGTACCAAGTCTGTCCATTGTTACATTCATATTTTAATGAAGTAGCCAGTGCCATTCAGAAAGTTGGTTCAATCAAATGCAAACTGGATCAAACCAAGCTTGCCCTCAAATCGATCAGGTTAACAAACACACCAACATCTGAATAAAGCCGATCTTATTTATCTTTACGAATTCAAACCGCAAAAAGTTAAATTTAGCTGGTCTATTTATAAATTAGCAACTTTTGCGGCCCACTAACGACCGATCGAGTCATGTGCGATGTGCCCATATACGACGTACGTAAGCAGGGGGATATAGTTACGACCCCAAGGCCCGTAACTGGTTGCAGATATTACGAGTGTTGGATCGCATCCCAGATCAGTCTGACCGGGCTGAGATACGCAGGGCAACGGGGAATCAAGATGCGAGAATCATCTCAAATTTGGCCGGTGATGGATCGCCTCGATTTGTGGCCGTAACATGGATGATTAAGATACTAATGATTGAGCTTTGGAGACCTCTTCTGCCCGGTTGGAAGCCGCCTGCCACATTCTGACTGATCTTCTTCCAAATTCACACTCAGATTCACTCAAACTGCTGCGGTGTCGACGTGAAATATCTAAAAGCAATTGTGTGGGATGACTTCCAGGAAGTAGCCATCCATGGGTGGAGCAAGGTGATCCCTGAACGCACTTCTGCTCTGTTTGATATATGGACGGTGGAAAAATTTTGCCCACGACGTGAGGTGTGGAAAAATCTGCGGTCTGCCACTTGCTGGGAGCTTTTCGTTCGACGAATTGGGGAAACCAAATTTGTTTCTGGGACGTTCGGCGTTTCCATCCAATAAAATTTCCTCCAAAAATGCGAGAGAGTTCAATTCAATGAACTGCCATGACAGGCATTTTCGGGAAAATTGTGAAATCTGCGTGGGCTGTGCCGCAGTTGGGAGTCTGGGAAAGATAGTTTCATGTGAAAATCAAATACATATGTATTTATTTATTTATCGAAAAATTTAGGTGATTACTGGCCAAAAGCTAAAAAAAATTTACTTTACTGCCAGCTGCCAATAATCCAATAAAAATGTATATTGATATGTTACTCGGCATAAGTCCTAATGAGAACGCCCAATGTATAATTGACCTGTTTGGAAATTTGGCCCAATTATGTGTGAAAGCCGAAAATAGAAGACATGTGTTCTAAAAATAATGGACAGTCCTTCATAGACTTCCACCGACAAGCAACTATCTTTGATCCCTCTGCACCCGATCAATCAGTTTTATGGACAAACCATCCATGCATGTTTATTGTATGGGGATGTTGCCATCAACAAATCTGCGCAATAGTTGGCCCAAGGCCCTCCGCGGGTAAACGAACTGGGCCCACCAAAGAGCCATGACCACTAACTTAGGCCCATGCCGCGCGGGTGGCAAAGGCCAAGTGATTCGCCTTGAAAATTTCATGCAACTTTCAGCGTGTAAGTAATTAAACCATAAAAGTCAATTGAAATTGAGAATGTTCCAATAGAACAGAGCGCTTTGAGGGCGCCGAGCAAGGAAGAAAAAATTGCGTTTATTTATGGCGTTTATGGTCCAAAAGTTGGGGCGCCCGGGGGAGGGCCATAAAAACTTATGGAGAGCCAAATTCACGGATAAATTAAAATAATTGAAATACTTTGAAAAGTTAATTGCGCCAGGCGAGGCGAACTTGTTGATGCTAATGGCCGAACATAAATTTTAGTGGGCCAAGAGCGCCCAGAGAGCCTGATGATACTGAGCTATTCGTACTGGGAGATACATAGAACGGCGATACAAAATATATACTTTACCGGCCGGCAAGGCGCGCATATGTATGCAATATGTTTCTTCTCTCTGTATTTTCCCCCATTTTCTGGCTTCTGGCCTCGAAACCGGCCAGATCGGCTTATTTTTATAAACGCATTTTCATTGCGCGGCCACAAATCATAGATGTTTCTTCGCCCAGTCTCCCGACCGCACAATATTTAGACAGATTTTGTTGCCAAAAGCATTTACAGGTGGCAGTGGATGTTGCCAGAACCAACTTGCAGCATCATCCTCATCCTCAGTTCCATACCCGCTTCCAGCTGGGCGGCTTGGTCAAGGTTAAGCGGCTACTCCAACTAACCGTGCGAGTATATGTATCTTATTCCGCGTCTATATCTGTGTCTGTAGCTGTAGCTGTAGCTGCTGGTTTGCACTGCAGGACATCATCATCATCGACAGGCGTGCGCTCGTTTAACGATTTCAACAAAAATATTTCGCTTTCTGCGCTGCTCATTAATTCGTTTCGATTAAAAATTGCTTTTCCTCTCCTTTATTTCTTATTTTGAATTTTTTCTTTCATTTGCTGCTCATCTGCAGCTTGTTGTGCATAAAAATCACAGCAAGGCGCCGCTGGAGAGCTGGGGAGCTAAGGCGCTGGAGAGACCCTTCCAGCTTCCATCGTCGAGATGTATCTGAAAATCAGTATCTAGATTTGGCATTTTGTCTAGCGGCGGAAAAACAAGTTGCCGCTGATGTGAGTGCCTGTGAAATTTTAATGGGCTGCCTCTATTTTCTATTTCTTTTTTTTTTTTTTTTTTTTTTTTTATATTTTTGGTGATTTTTTCTCCGGGTTTGTTGGCGGTGGGCATGTAGCCGTTGTTTTGGTTTGTTTATGTCTAAAGTGAAACGTACGCTATGTGCAATTGCTCTGGCAGCCCATTTGTTTATTATAAGGTCTGCGGCAGACTTCCCATGCGTGCCACTTGTTCTCACTTTGTGGCCTTTGTTTAGGTTGGCTTTGGCAACTTAATATACAGAAATATTCGCTTATTGCTGCATTCGCTTATTTATTTGCCTTTGGCATATTTTTTATTCGCAGCGCTCGCCTTCTCGGCTTTTTTTTTGGCTCTCACGTAATCATTGCAAATATTTCGCACTGATTCGGGATTCCGAACTGTTTCGATTTTCTGATTTTGGCTGGTTTGTTTATTTGCGAGCCTCCGTGTACGCCTTCAGCGTATTCGTATTAGCGGGAAATAATAATTGAAAGTGTATTTCTAGGAATAGAATTTCAACAAACTGTAAGTGTTTTACCCAATTTTTAGCAAGTGCAGAACGAGGAAGAATCATCGGATGGTGCTGTCCTCGGGCCCCTTCTACAGAAGTTCGAACAATTGATGGCTTGTTTTCGACTCGAGTTGCACTGATGAATATGTGGCAAGGTTCTCTAGAAACCGAATCAGTCAACGGAAGGTGGTGGGCAGATCCCCGAAGACACCGTTGTGGAAACTACAAAATTAATAGAATAAATAACTTTTCGCCTATTCGGTTTTGGCGGGTACCGGGAAATCGCACAGAGGGCACTTAGAAATTAGTATTTGTTTACAGCCATATTGCGGGCCTAAGAATTTACTACAAGTAAGCAATTCGCTTTAATTATAACCAAACAATTAAAATAGCAATTACTTGGAAGCAAAGAGTAGAGATCAAAGGCTCTTACTAGTTGCAGAAAAGTCCATTTAGGAATTCAATTTCAAAACACTTCTTTTATTCGGTAATATTCGCTCAGTTACTCAAGCAAAGAGTTGGGTTTTTCACTTTCTATCGAATTTTTTGGATTTCCCCAGGGACTGGACCAAGTTTCAAGCTAGTACCGTTAATCTTAATCGATGAAAGTCAAATTCGAGCTTGGCCAAATAGCTCGAACTCGGGCAAATGACTGGACAAACATCACGCTTGCGCCGCCGGAGATCAATGAGCAGTATCGTTGAAAAGCGTCAAACGCTTTCCACAAACACGAGAACGACCAGGCCGACCAAGCTGGCCGGCCAGGGGAACATTAAACTCATTACCAATGCTAATTGAAGGAGGGAGACCCGCAGTCCACTGCCACCTTCCATCAAGTTCAAAATCACAATTTTTCTTTACACTTTTCTCCGCCAGTGGTGGCCAGAACGAAGCCTGTTTGGGATTTGTGGTGCACCGGGCGAGCTATGTTTGTTATTTTCCAAGTGCCCACACGCTCTTACATAAATTATTAACAGCCGAAGGCAAATAAATAAACAAACATTGAGCCAGCTACTGCAGCGGACCCTGCTCTTCTTCGGATTCCGTATCTGTATCTGCATCAGTGTCTGCATCTGTATCTGTTTCTAGAGCTTTACGGCTAAATCATCGCCAACGCTGAAGCTGTCATCATTGGCGTATCCGGAATCCGGATCGGGCAAAGTTCGAATCCGAGTCAGGGAACACAAGCAAAATTAGAAAACAACTGCGTACCAGCAATTAATTTTACTTATTTATTTTGCTTCAATTCACTAATTTCTCTCTCTGTAGAGACCTGGTCGGATGCATTACCGACTACTTAACAGCAAATCACTAAACATGCTTAAATATTTCAACTTGTCCGGTAGCCTGTTTGTCATTTGCCAGCGACATTTGCCGAGCGGCGATATCTGAAAAACTCAACCCGAGAGTCTCGAGCGTCCCAGGCCTTGACAAAAGAAATGAACTGTTTTAATGTGCTGCCTGTTGGCTCCTCTCCTCTGGAGGAGCCACGACCAGCCCAGCGGAAAACTACAAAACCTAAATTGAAAAATCATCAACCTCGTCAGCTCTGAATCTCCGACCAATGGCCACTGGCTCTGGTCAATATTTGATTAAGAAATTTTTAACATTACCGGGCGAGGCGATCGGGCGAGGAACAGAATGGTGTCTTCATGATCCTTACCTTGAGGTGGGGTATATTAGACGCGATGGTGTCAAAGATAAGATTTGATGGTGTCAAAGACAAAGATTTCTGTGTGATATTCATTAAATTAGTCGGGTTACGTTTAGAAAATAGAACATCGAGTAGAACTTCTTCACAAATGTAATGGATTTACTTTAAGTACCGCCCTCAAAAATGGTCTATGGTTGTAAGAGTTGAAAGGCGATTTAGCAGTTTTTTGTACTCTAGGATAAAGTATGAGAAAGCTATACCAGACTGAAATTTCTAGGGTAGTTGAAACTTCTCTTTTTCTGGATAGTTGCTAGGACTCCGGCATGTCGAGTGAAATGTTAGCGGCACACAGATACAGATACAAACACCCAGACCCATGCCAAGACCGCTGTTGGCCAGGAATTGTTTACATAGCAGTGAGGCCTGGCTCGCGATCCCAGGCTCTGGATCTCCGAATCCGAATCTGAATCTGGCTCTAGCCTTGGGCCTCAGACCTGAGTCTGGTCTGAGTCTGGGCAACCTTTTTGTTTGATGTCGGCCTCGTTAAGAGCCAACGAAGCCAACGAGCTGCGGCTTGTACCATGTTGCTGTTGCCTTGTTGTTTGCTCATGAACAGTTGAACGTTGTTGGCTCTCTGCCGCTTACTTTGCATTAAGTTATTTTCATTTTCAATAGGCCGTGCTGTATTCCCCATTCTGGTGTTGGTGCCGGTGCCGATTCCGAATCCAAATCCGAGTCATCTGCGATTTCCGTCCCTCTCGCTGGTCCGCTCGTATCGAGTGTTTTTCTTTCGACGGCGCTCTCGAGAGCTCTTCAAACTGTTGAACTTCACTTGTTTTCTCCAAGCTATTAAGCCACTTGATCGAGCACATACATTTCCCTCACCTGCCCATCTAGCCATCTCCCCATGCATCTGCCCGAAATCCTTGTCCGTTTTTCACTATTAATATTTATCATTTGTTTCGGCACGATGACGCTGCCTTCCAGGAATTATGCAAATTTTCTGTTCAGTAGAGATCTGTGATGAGCGTGTGATTTATGCCCACAAATCGCTCTAGCCACTACTTCTGATTGCATAATTAATGAAGTTCGGCCGGATGATAAGTAACAATTTCGGTGGGAAAAGTCTACACTTTATCGGATAGTGCGTTTCTGCTTAGATTCAACTTACAAACGCGCCCGTCTTGAAAGTTTTGTTTGATTTTGTGGCACAAGACCTCCTTCCCCCTCGCCATCGTACTGCTGTCTCTTTCTCCCCAGCCGGCAGTCACAAAGTTGCAAAAATTGGCCAAAACCTGCCAAAGGCCGGCCAGCAGAAAACGCAATTATCAAAGATGTTTTTAACGAATGGATTCGCCACCTGTACCTGAACCCTGAAAACGTATCTGTACTGCGCCTGGACCCCTTAACGCCCCGCCCTATGCCACATGTTTGGCCATAAATTAGCAATTAAATGAGCTAGTGCGAAAAAAACACATTTCCAAACTAAATATTGAAACGCAATAAGTTCTCAGCATCTCCATGAGCAACTAAAAAAACACACACACAACTCGCCCTCTGGCCAGGTGCGCCGACCTGGAGACAGTGGGGCGACAAGTTCCTCCGGGGCTGCTGCATCTGGGCCTCTTTTTGCTAAATGAATTCTAATAATTAATTCCAATTAAATGAATAACAAAGAAAAAATCCGTTGCAAAACTGTTTAAACTAAGTTTCATATGAAAAACTTATCATAATCTATTAAGCTGAAAATATTTTTTATTTAATTTATGCTTAGCAGAAAACATTTCTTTTTTCAATTCTATAAAAATTGTACTTTTACTTTATAAAATTATTTTTCGAATTTTTATAAGAAATGTTTATTGAAATTTGTAGAAATTTGGTAGTGAGTTTTAGTTTGGTTCTATGACTCCAGCAAATGGTTCTATGACTCTCAACAATAGCCCCGCCATCAAAATTATTGTTCGCTACTCTTTCTAATTTTTAAAATGCATATTTAAACACAAAATATTTTTTGAGAAAACAAATCAGCCCCAGACCACTGTTTGGCCCGCTGTCTAATACACCAAACCTTGATCAAATTCAGATGAAAACTGGGCCCTCTCCCGCCATAGATCTCTCGTTTCCCTCGGAAACAAGCAGGGCACCTCGCCCGCGGGTGGGAGTGGCATTGGCCAAGATACAGGGGGTTGGGTCAGAAGGCAGGGGCTGAGGACGGGTGATGGGGCCTGTACGGTGAATTGCGTTGCTCGTTTTTGGCGCGTTTGCGCTTTGCGATTAATGCGCTTGTGTAAATAAACAATAAATATTAAGTGCGTTACATGCCGGAGAGGAGGTGGGTGGGGGATAGGTGTCAGTGGCATGGGCGGCCTGGTGGTGACGGGGATGAGGGTTCGAGGAGGGGGATGGGTCGGTTTGGCGCGCAATTAAATACTCTACTTTATGCTCGACACGATCCGAACTTGGGGAAGTCCTCAAGACGACGCTCCATCTGGTGGGAGGGCATGCGTGTGCGAGGGTATCCCTGAGTGACCCCCCCTTGCTACCGACAGGACCACCGCCAACTGGCGATGCGCACGAGCTCGCTTGGGGTGCCATGCTCAGTCGGCCACTGCAGGCGAATCGAGCATCACAATTTCAGAGTCGATCGATCGATCTATCGACTGGCCTCCCCCGACCACGGCTCCTTCGTGTCAGTCGACGCAACCAGGCGTAACGCACAAATTGTATTGATTATGCGGCTGCCGTGCACTTTCCTTCTTGTATCTCGTGTCTGGTAGATCCGTAAACGATCGTTTGATTTGCGAAGCAATCTGTTTGTTATACCCTTTCAGAGGGTATTATTATTTTGGTCAGAAGTGTGCAACGCAGTAAAGGATACATCCCTATAAAGAATATATGTTCTGCATCAGGATCACATCCTGAGTTGATATAAGCTTGTCCGTCGGTCAGTCCATACGTCTGTTTCTGTCTGTCTGTTTCTACGCGAACTAGTCTCAGTTTTAGAGCTATCGCAGTATATAAGTCGGAACGGCCGACTATATCCTATAGCTGTCATATAACTGAACGATCAGAAATAACCCAACTTTCGGGTTTTTGAAGATAGAAAGTTGGAACTTCGAACAGATTCTATTTGGTCAGTGGTCAGTTGATGCGTCCTATCAAATTTCATAACAATCGGCCGACTATATCTTATAGCGGCCATATAACTGAACGATTTTGAAGATAGAAGTTGGGGCTTTTTTAAATATTTTGTATTGTAATAACTTAATATTCTCCTAATATCCTAATAGCCAAATAGATTCGATGTTTGCGATGTATTTGTATATCCGTTTTTAACTGCAAGGGTATATCAACTTCGGGTCCGCCCGAGGTTAGCTTTCCTTTCTTGTTGTGTAATAAATTAATGCACTTGATTTCAACGCTTGGCCAGTGTCTGCCGGTGGGTGGGTGGCTACCGTGGGTGCTGGGCGGCTTTGTGGCTAAATTCAAGTAGGCGGCAGTGGGAGGCTAGAAATGAATTCAGCCAGCCGAGGTGTAGGTCCAGGTATTGAACTATCGAATGAAAGGGTCAACGTTCAATAATGGCAAAGACAAAAGAGAAATACATTTTGGATTGAAAGAATATATGTTGTTTCAAATAACTTAATTTGGTTGAAAATGCTATTATATGAAAAGACAAGAAGTGTGTTATTATTTTATAAAAAAAAACTGTCGTATCTGATTTGAAAATGGGAATAATTAACTAATGATAGTTCCACAATTTACCCCACAAATTTCAACAAATTTTAAGGACGATAAGGACGAAAAACTATCTAAAAGGTCTAGTAATACGTATGTACATATGTATATTTCAATGAGATTTTATAACCTGCAGGCCTCTTAAAATTTTAGAATAAGCATTAAATACTCCCTAGTTGCTGTGCTGTCCTTGACATAGTTTCGTCGCCATAATTTACTCAACGACTCATAAATCGAGATATATATTTACGAAGATTGCTTACCCAACTCAAGTGCAATTTCTATACCTGAAACAAGACAAATAATAATAGTTTTAATCTGCTTATGTAAGTAGCAGGAGTTTTTCGGAAAGAAAAGTGTGTATCTCGTTCTATAGATTCGTGGCGATTAAAGGTCAGGCAACAAACTACAGAATTGGAAGGAAAAAATCAAAGGGCGCGAACTTTCTGAACTTTTTTTTCAATCTGATGGTTCTTGGAGTCTATCTAAAGCTGGGTCGGTGCTTGGAGTTGTATCTTTCATACGGCAGGTAAGAGGGCCAAGGACCGAGCGAGGGGAATGGCACGGCACGGTGATAGTGGGGCAGCGCATTGCTTTGATGTTGATTAATTGCGAAAGCTGCTGATTGATTTTTATTGCAAATATTGATAAAATTTTGGTATTAATTAACGTGAAAAACAAGCGTTTCGTGTTAATTGGAAAATGGTTATTGAAACTAAACAGAAGCCAGAGCCAAGTGAGCGTACAAGCTACGCAAACAAACAACAATTACAGAAGCAACAACAAAAACAACAAACAAACAGACCGTGAGATACAAGATACAACTTGCATTTTGTAGAACGTACAAATTAACGCAGCCAAAAATCAATCGAAAAAAAAATTAAAGTTTTCCCGCAAGAACAACAACACGCAGTCAACTATCGGTTTGTTGGATCTCCGAGTATCTGCAGCGGCCGCAGTATTTGTATCCGTGGGATATGTACCAGCTAGCATTTGATTTATGCTCAACTTTGATATTTACCGCCCAATAAACAAAAAATTAACGCAAACGCAGCTAGACTCGGCCGAATTATAGATGTATCTAGTATCTGTACCGGCGTCTGCCGCTCAATCCCTATCTATTTGTAATTTTCGCTTTGATTTGTACTTGACATGCGTGCGTCTGTCAGACCGGCAATTAAACAACATCATTCCGAGTGCCCGCCCCTGGAAGAGCCTCTGAATTGCCAGGCGCCGATTGGAAGAGATCTGATCCCAAGATCAGTTCGTCATTAACGCCGCCTAAGCGCCACCTCCGATGCCGACTCCGAGTCCGATCCCCCAGCGTTGGCAGAGCAAGCGCTAATATTTAGTATTTGTTTGGGCTCTTTCCCGCCCGATATCCAGGAGATCGCGCCGGGCCACCTACGTGGCTGAGAGCGGCCGAGCTGTGAACGATGCCCCCGAAAACATTTCCAGACTTGTCAATTCAGGGCTATTTAAATGTGGCCCACTGATTGCCGTGGTAATTAGTCAACTGGAGTGGCCAAAGGGTGCGTCACTCCTCACTGGCATGCGGTGCGCCTTGAAGTTTTTTGCGGATTGTTTGGCTCCCTCTTGTTAGTCACACTGGAAAAATATCTACATATTTAAAACTCCATTTTTTTACCCGGTACTCTTGGATTACAAGGAAATATTGTAGTCGTGTAAATGTATGTAACATATATAAGGAATCATATAAGGCCGCAGGGCCTAAAGTAGAGGGCCAGACAGGGCCGTCTGTCTGTCTATATGTCTGTCAAAGTCTATAAGAGATAGTTATAGAATAAGCCATACAATACCCACGCAGTTCAAGTTGCTTTCTAAATTTTGGCAGGCGAATTTTGAAAAAAATTTTGAGTGTTTGTTTTGCCCGAGTGCAAAAGTATTCGACGAAAATTTGTTGCTGAGAATCCATACCTTTAAACTCTAAGGTTTAAGCTTTTAAACTATAAAGGTTAGTTACACTGTGGGTGGAAGATGCGTACTGGGTATAATATAGTCGGCTAAAGCCGTTCTTTTTTGTTTTTATTATAATGTCTACCGGACTCACATTGGGACAGAAAAACATTCTGCCGTTTTTGTCTTTCCCTTACCCAGCTTTTACCTTAACGTGTAGTATAATTGCATGGAAAATTAAAAGAATATAAACGCTTTAAACAAATTATTAAAATTAACTAGAAATAATAGAAAATTAGAAATTCCTTCCAGTGTACTGGACGTTGGCAAAACCTAGAAAAGAAACCACCGAATAGACGCCTGACCGTCTCTCCTTCTCTCCGAGGAGCAGTCATAAATAAAAGCGAACATTGCAGCATTGCAACATTGCTGACCACATCTCAGTGCTTCGGCCCAGACAATTGGCATGGCTAATGCGAATGGCAACTCATAAATTTATTAATTTTTAATTAAACTTACAACGATTTGTAATTCCAACATGGTGGGTCCATATATGGTCCGACCGCTGATGGACTGACTGTTGACCATCCTAGCAGTTGGCCGTTGAAGGAGTCCCTGCTCTTACTCTTGCTCCGGCCCCGATGTCAGCCCGGAAACAGCTCATTATCCTAATTAAAACGTGCGCCATGCGCCCCCCGTTGCCATATATGAGCAATGCACGCGATCTGGCAATCGAGGCGAGTCCGCGTCCGCGTCCAGGTCCGAGTTCGAGACCGAGTCTGCGGCGGAGGCTGCATGCGAAATTAGAAGATTGCTGCGCTTCGAGATGGCATGTCCGAGATGCGACCATCTGATCTGATGGGTCGCTGGAGAGTCTTGATTTATCGCTTTTCCAATAGCAAGTGGAAATATATTTCAAGGGCCGACTTTTGAGGAATAATTAATTGTTTAATTACACCATTTTTGTGCACAAATGCATTTGTGCATTTGATGTCATACATCTTGAGTAACATAGCTTAAAGTACTTTTGTTGGATGAATGAGATGACGGTTACAAACATAGTCAAATGATAAGTAATATAAAATGGTGTAACAATAATTTTCATGTTTACTTTTCAATTCAATTTTCGAAATTTGTTTTAAAACTATTTTTTTGTTTTGCCAAAAATTTGACCAACTTCAATTAACAAAGTTGGTTATTCAAATTGGTCTCTGCCCAAAGTTGGCTAAAGTCAGTTATCATTTATATTATGCTAACAAAAAATAGAAACTTTGATTTTCAAAACTGTGTAAATACTAAAAAAAAAAACAAAAACAGGAAAGCTAACTTCGGGCGGAGACAAAGTTTATATACTCTTGCAGTTAAAACCGGATATATGTATATCGGAAGCTTTGGATATAGTTGGCCGATCCTTATGAGAATATCATAATATAACCAATTCAATACAATACAAAATCTAAAAAAATTCCCAAGCTTCTATCTTTAAAAATACCAAAGTTGGTAATTTTACCAAATACCATTTCCAATCGTTCAGTTATATGGAAGCTAAAAGTTACTGACTAAACTAACGCCGATCGTTATGAAATTTGGTAGGTGGAATCAACTGACTAAAAATAGAAAAAACACCAAAGTGGTAGCATTTCCGATCACTCAGTTATATGGCAGCTATAGGAAATAGTCGTTGCGACTTACATATCGCGTGCAAAGGAAAGAAGGTTGTGTGCAGAGTTTCAAGTTGATAGCTTTAAAACTGGGACTACTTCGCGTAGAAACGGGCAGACGGACTTGCTTAAATCAGGAGGGTTATCCTGATCAAGAATATATATACTTTATAGGGATGGAGATGTCTCCTTCACTGCGTTGCACACTTTTGACCAAATATATAATACCCTCTGCAAGGGTATAAAAAATGTCTAAAAAAAAGTATTTAGATGAAGCGTTTACATTATAATTAACATTATCTGATATCTTTGGAATTGATGTTAACGCCATAACCACCAATTCCTGAACCGAATACGATGCTCCATTCATAAGCACTGTTGGCAGTCAGTCAGTCAGCTAGCCAGCTAGTCAGTAATTCGTCCAGTTGGGTCGGGCCAGCCTGTTACCCAGGGGGCGAGAGCCATTCACCAGACCAGACTAGAACAGATCGGAGAATAGCTGTCCTGCCCAAAACGGGATGGGAGACCGAAGACTGGAGGAGTCTTGGTGATGGGGCCTCCGCATGCCGATGCGGAGTGGGGAGAGCAATTCTTTCGTTCATTGTCATGCGTTGCATTTACAAGATGCCAGCTGGCTGTGGCAACATTTCGCAGCAATTGTCCGGAATTGTTGCGGCAACATTGCGGCTGCTCAACATGTTGCTGCCCCATGTTGCATACTGATCAACTGCGGCTCCTTTGCCGCTGCCTGACATGAATGACTGTGACCATTTTTGGTCCTACAGTTAACATCTGTGCCGAAGACAATTGCATTGATAATGAGACGATCGGGTTGCGGATTCCCTATGAATGAATCTTGTAAATAACTGACTGGCTGGCTGGCTAACTGACTGACGAGTTGGCCTGCAGCTTATAAATTGTGCAGACAACAAGGTTTATAAATTACCTTCAATGTCAAACATAAGCCTTATAAATAAACAAGTTATTGATTGCTTAGCTCCACTAAAAATAGATCAATATTGATGGGATCGAGGCTGACTCGCATCCCTCTCTTTGGGTCACGATGTACATATCTCAATCCGAATTGCATCTCGAAGCAGCAGAGGCGGCAGCAGAACCAACCACACAGCTGCTTGAACAAACAAACAAAGTAGCGTTTTGCAAAAATTGATTTTCATTTTGCGGTTGCACTTAATTTGGCAATCGTTGCAATAATTTTGTTTACAATTTACGAGACTACGAGTATGTAAACTTTAATGCCTTCCCAGACTCTTCTTCTTGACTTGATCCTGTTTTTGTTGTTCTTGTTGTTATAGTTGCTGGTGTTTCAGTTGCATCACCATCACCACCTCGTGTTGCATTTGCTTTGTGGTTTCGCACTGAATCCAAAGTGTTGAATTTATGGCGACAAGGTGACAGATTCTCAAACGATTTTATCATCTTGGCAACAAAGTGTTCGGAATTAGCTCCCGATGTTGTTTGGATTTGATCGGATCGGATTGGAGTGATGGAGCGCTATCTGGATATCTGTTTGCCTATTTTATGGTGTTTTTGATTTGCTCGTAAAGTCACTAACACTCGAGAGCTCAAAGAGCATGGAGAATGTAACATAACTTTAAGAACCGCCCGATGTTTACTCCCTGACCAGATTGCGATGGCAAAAGGATGCCAATAGGAAGTGGATTTTTCGACTTCATATCTACCTTTATGGCTGTGAGGCCATGAGGTGCCCAGTCCTAAATGGTTGGATTCGAAGAGCTCTAATCTGGACCTCTGATTCATTAATCAGCAAACATCTTCAAAGACAAACAAGGGATATATTGTCAATTTCCGATGTTTCAACACACGTTTTGTAATTATTACCCCATGCCTATTTTATTTCGAGTTCAATTAATTTAATAACCCACTTGAACGAGTGGCTCCTGAAATCAAAGTGTAACTACATAAAATCGACAATAAATATTGAGCAACATCTTTGTAAGTGGCGATTATTGCGCCATTACGATCAGTTTATACGGTGGCAAATGAAATGGTCGAGGAGATAAGGCCAAGAGCCTGGCAACAGCAACGGCAAGTGAAACGAGTGTTTACAGCCCGTAGACAAAGTAAATTAATGTGTGTTCTGGGCCGCGAGTTCCAAAATAGTTTCTATAAACAAAGGTATTCTCACTGGGAGAGTGTGCGGCGAAGGGAGCAACTACTGATTCCTCGCCCCTTACTGACTGCCCTGCCCGAAAGCGACTTGAGTGAGATTGAGTCTCCGGTTAAATATTTATGAAATCATAAAATTTGATGTCTCCCTTCCGCCGGGCACTTGACGGTAATGCGACCATTACCAGAATGTGTCGATCCGAGCCAGGGACCCAACTTCGGTGTTAATGATGATTTTGATGTGCAGCGAACGGATTGGCTGCAGGCCCTCCCCCGCTCCCCCACACCCACATACCCACTCCGGGCCCAGACATTGCCACAGCGATTACGTGAAGTACTCCTCATTCCCCTGCTCGCCTGATGTTTGTTTTATGTACGATTTGTTGTTTTACAATCGCTGTAAATAAATAGAGGCTGCAGATCAAAGGCCTATCAATTAGCACCCCTTTCGATTATGCTGAATGCTGTTGCTGCACTTGCTGCACTCACCCCCTTCCCCACCTTGGTTTTGTTGCAATTCACACCCTATTAGTAATAAATTTGAATGCTCGCTGCAATTCGCCTTAACAGTTATGGAGGCTATTAAGTTTTATCGATGGCGCTCAGTCCGCCCCTACTCGGAGTCCAAAAGGTTCTCCCATCCCAGCCCTCCCCGGAACCATTTAATTTGTGGCCCACTCGAGAGGGCCGCTCCGAGCCCATCCAGGCATCCTCCTTTGATATTCTCACACATGCGCCACAAAAAGATACGTGGCTGCTCAACCAAACTTAATTGCAATTGACTTTTAATGCCTACGCGGACTGCCCGCTGGGTTAATTCGAATTCAAACTGTTTCTATAAAGTGGAGCCATCTGGCTCCTTCTCCTCTTCACATATGAACTCCCCCATCAATAAGACGAATGGGAGAATGTTATGAGCTATTTCAAACAGTGTCCTTTTGGGGCAAAAAAAAATTTGCCATCAATAGAAAGCTCTCAATATTTGGAATATAATTATTATAGGGGTTTTAAAGTTACATAACTCCAAGTTTTACTATATTAGAGACATCTATTATCCCGGTTAAATACGTATGCCCATTTATATGTGATAATTAAATTTTACAAAAATACAAAAGCACTGTTTCAAATCAAACATGTCACATTTAGTCTTTTATATCCCAGTAATCCCTAAACGATCCCCGACGCAGTGTTCCCAGGCAAATTATTAGCCGGCGCTAATAAAACTCTTCAGGGTATTTTGTTTTCGGCATCGGGTTACCATCAAAAATGCATAAATCAAGCCGATCCTTCTGAGGGCCAATATCCAGCGGAGGAGGCTTTGTTACCAATTTATAAACAAACAAAACAATTCCGCCGGCAACAAAGGAAGGGACATCGCCAGGCGTCAAGTTACCTCAAGATCGGACACCAAAGAAAAACCAAACAGAAACCCTCATCCATGCCCCGCTTCGGACAAAACGCTCAGGATCAGCTTTCACGAGATGGAACTTAGACTTGGAGTCCCCAGTTGCAGTTTACAGCCAGTTTGTCATTCATCACAAAACAAAACACACAATAATAACGTTTTAATTGAACAAAAGACAAAGCAGAGAAGATCCCGTGGTCCGAGCCAGTCGAGCAACAATTGAAGATGTCGTAGGAATCGGATTCGGATCGTATCGAAGGCTCATTCCTGCTTGCAGCAGTTTTGCGGCTGCCTCTTCTCTTATTATAATTATGTGTTTTGTATCTGTGGCAGTGGCCGGTAACTGTGTCTGTAACTCGTTGTCGTCTCTTCTGAAGTGACTGTGACTGTCACCTTTCCATCAAGTTGAAGGCAGGCGGCGGTGAAAGGCTCTCAACTGCCGGGCGTCCACGTGCCAAGCGGCATTGTTTAACGACTTTTGTTCGCCCGGCTCGAGGTAATTGATTAGCTAGCCGACCACGGCGAAACAAAGCCCATGGACACAAATAAAGGATGCCTAATGAGGCCCGTTCGCCGGAGTGGACTGAATACAAACAACTGAAATTCTAGAGCATCCCACCATGGGAATATTATGTTTCCTAATTGGAGAGATGACCCTTCACATCAGCAGATGAAATTATCAAAGGAAATATTAGGACAAGCAGGTAATAGATATAGAGTCACATTACATTTTATCAAGATGCCATTCAGTGAATATCAACATAATACGAGGTGGGTTTGAGATACCATAAGCAAATAAAATCATAGAAGAGTTCATACCTTTTTCAGTTACTTCTTATTTGGTTTATTCGAATGATTTGTTTTATTAAATAAGTGAAAAATCAGGTTAATAGGTAATCCAGACCAACATTATTCCAACACACAAGATCTTTAACGTAAGGCCGACATTGGCAATAGATATAAAGATATAGATACTTTCTCAGTTTGCATAAAAGTATCCGGAACAGTGAGAAAAACCCCTACACAAACATAGGGGCAGGTTCTCATAGGAACGTACTCTTCGAAGACAATTAGGACCCATGCCCCCGTTGCGTGCGAGGGAAAACAGAACGCAAGACGGTATCATGATGTGACGATCCTGCTGTGTCCGAGGGCGAGGACCAAGGACCTGGCATGGGGTCAGTAGACAGCGGCGTCTAGTCCTCGGCCTGGTGTCAAGGAGTTTTTGCTAGTTGTCAGTGCTGTTTTTGCCAGGCACTTGCTGCGGGAAGGACCTTTAATTTTTATAAATGACACACGAGCCGAGGGCTGCAATTGATAAATGAGCTGCAGCTGATAGTAGATTTCGCATTAGCTGACGGTCCGGTGAAAGTAGGGCCAGAGATGGTTAAAATAAGGGTATGCGAGGAGGACAGCCATTTGAGGACTCGATCTCTGGTTGCCCACAAGGGCAGGAAAGGCACTGCGACTCCGATAAGACGGACCAGACCGAGGTAACAAAATGCCATTAAAGTGAGTGGAGATGAGCCAGCATTCCAGAAGGCAAATGTATCTGTATCTGTTCATCTTCTGGGGAGTGGATGGGGAGAACGAGAAAGTGGCAGGCCTAGAAAGAGAGAGGCGAGAGGGAGAACGCAACGCGGAGTTATAGGCACGAAACAGCGGCCAAACAAAACGAAGGAGGAGCACAGAACAGCCAACACAAACCCACCGACCAGAGCTCACATACACACACGCGAAGATACAAAACGCAAAGATACAAAGATGGAACTGAGGGACGGATAATTGGACGGACGATTAACATACAAAAGGATCTCGGCGAACTTTGGAGCCCGCCTTCTACCGTCTGCGCCTGGGTTCTGTGTATCTGTATCTGTGTTTCGTGCATCTGTATCTGAGCCAGCGGAGTTTTGTATGCGCCAATGAGCATGAATCATTTTTGGGTTTTCAGCGAGAACCCAAGGGGTGGAGCATGCCGCCTTGAGCAGCCAAACTGACGACAGTTTTGTTATCTGGAACTTTCTGAATAGGCATTTGGAGAAACGTTTTTCCCTCAAAAAGTTATGCGAGTTGCACTAGCTTCCAAGTCTAGTTACTTTTAGAAATGAGTTCTTTGCGGGTCATCCTCTTTCAGCTCTTAAAAGTGCCGCGTAATTCGATTCCTTATTGAAAATTTGAATGAAGTCAGTAGGGAAGAGCAAGTGCCGGTCAGACGGCGACAAGCTAAGAACAGGAACAAAGGCTACTTAAGCAGGCTTGGCGCCAGCTTGCCATGTGTGGCTGCTGGGCGAGTGCTTGTGTGTCCGCGAGGATAGCCAGAATGTCTGGCAACGCTCCAGCTTCACTTAGCCAGCATCCACGCCCAGACGGCGCGACCAGTACACGACGCCAGTCCACAAATGGGCAGGGTTTCCTCCAAGCTTGTCGGAGATCTTACGAGAAGTTAACCATTGGTTGCGTTTTATTTTTGTGTAATTTTAAATATTCTAAGGTTCTTCAGACAATTTTTGTTGTCCTAATTCTTACCCCTCATCATTTGCATTTTAAACTATTTAAATATCTTAGGATTTCGCTTGCTATTTGTGATAAAAAATCATATATTGTATACTAAGAAGGTATGTTTCTCAATCGGTCATGTTGAAATTCTAAGATAGAGAGCAAGGTGTTTCTTTAAATAGTAATACCTGATCTTTTGAATTTTTTATCCCTTACACCTCGAAAATAAGCTTCGAAGCTGTTCCGAATAATTTAAAAGTTTTTCTGCATTCTACGGGCCCTTGTTGCTGGGCCAGCTCCACCTACCAAGGCCTAAAGCAGCGTCGTCGGTGTGGCTGGGCTGCGCCACCTGTTCGGCTGGTAACAGGGAAACTGCAGCCTGCCCATACAATCTTCTGTGCGGCAGAGTCACGTTGGGGGTGCGCATGCGCGGGTGTGCCGGGCCGAGAAGCGAGTAGTCATCTCCACAAACAAGCAGAAGGGCTGGGGAAGGGGCGCAGAACCACACCAACAACAATAAAGGCAGTTAAAATGCATTTAAATGCAGTTGTTTGTGTTGGTGTGGTGCGGTGTCGAGTATCTGTGAGTGCAGGTGCGAAAGAGCCAGCAAGTGTCGTTCTTATGGCTGCCACTGCCACTGCTCTTTTTTACCTTTTGCCTTCCGACCAATAAAATTATACTAATTCCCAACTTTTTGATTCCGTTCTCTGTTTGTGTTGCTGCCAAGGATTTCGATACCCAAACACACACACCCGCTCAGCGCACACACTGAGTCTGAGGAGAGCAAGCATTTGGGCTCGGGGCTCTTGCTCCCTCCTATGGGCGCCTTATAGCTTCCATGGCATGTGCGGCATGGGATCGGGCTCCGACATCCGTCTCCTGGCTGGCTGGCAGCCTCTGACTCGACTACCTCAAGTCGCAGACCTGGACGGCTGCAGGAATGCGAGACAGTTTGGTTTCGTTCTTGGCTCATTGCGCTCGTGCGGCGAGGAAAAAAGCACCCGAGGGCCTTAGACGAGCGGCCACTCTCAGAAGCGCGGTTGTCACCAGTCATTGTTTTCCGTGTACATTCATAAGAGTTTCAAAGTAAGTAGGAGGCTTTGTGAGAATAGAAAGTGTTTGGTTTTGAAAATTATGTTAAAATTTGTTCATAATAGATGAATTAATTCGCGGAATTCGGGACTTAAAAGTTTCTGAAACCCACGGGTGGTATACGTAATATGAGCTACTACCCTTTCATTGTTTATTCTAGACAGGAACTTTTTTTGAGAATTAAAATTAAACTGCTAAGATAGTTAAGCATTTAAAAAATATTATTTTTGAGACTTCAAAAAACCCGTTGACGATTTCCAAAGTACCTTATTAGCTTGGTTAAAAGATCTGCAGATGCAACCTAAGTTCCCCTCGAGTTTCCTGAAATCCAAGATGAAAGCTTAGGACCACTCCGACTTGAGTGAGATTCTTGCCGACGAGAGAATCACTTAATGCAGCAACTGCGGCAGAGCTCAACCGCTGTGACCGTCGACCAATTAACCGTTTGTGTGTGTGCGTGTGAGCGGCTCAAGAGCGAGAAGGACGTCGTCGTCGTAGCGGTCGCCGTCGCCGTAGTCCGTGGGTTTTGACGTCGCGCTGGCTGGGAAAGCGAGAAACTGGCGCTATACGAGTGCGTGATCATGATCGGGCGATAATGAAGACGATAATGAAGCTGGTGGAGATTGGGCGAAAGCCCCAGCCCCCGGCCCACCCCCTACTAAGCTTGAGTGGGCTCCGGGAAGAAAGAGAGAGGGCACAGAGCCGACGCGGAGAGCGAGTGGCAGTCTCATTTGCTCTCAAGTGGAACTGCCGAAGAAAAACGACGACGAGCCACGAACGAACCAAGTGGCATTGTATCTGTATCAGTGCGAACGGCCGTATCCGAACCGAGTATCTGAGTGTCTGAATCAGGTAGAGGTAGACAGAAAGGCGTTAGTCGTCCAACAGCGCTGATCGAGTTTAAATCTATTGGGCCGCACGGAACGCAATGAGCGGCGGCGTTTTTGGCGTAGAACTGTCAACCAGAACTGACCAAACTGAAGACCCAAGCCAAAGTGCCTAGCGGGAGCTTTTAAGGAAAACTGAGACAATTAGACAGTTTCGCGACGCGTGAAGCCCCGGATCGGTAATCACAAATGATCACTGATCGACGTTAATCGGTAAACAAAGAAATTAATGCATAAACGGTGCGTGAGTGTGCCAAGCGTGCCGAGTGTGCAGAGTGTGCAGAGAGTGTGTGTGGTGTGCGGGGTGCTGGTGCTGATGCCGTGCCGATGCTGGGTGTTTGGAATGTCAACTGACGGGTTGTAAAGGGAAACCCTGAAATTCGAATAGCCGACAGCCAAAGCAAATAAAGCAGTGAATACGAAATTCGAAATAATTCAACAAACAGATAAAGCTACAGATACATTTAAAGACTGGGAGATACTGAAGAGGCCCGAAGATACAGCTACGGCTAGTGTGTAAAGTCTGCCTCAAATTCGGATGTTCGGAAAATCGAAAATTCGGAAACAAGTAAACATTTGTGTGTGCGAGTGTGTCAACTGGAACTATGTGGATAACGTGCCAACTGTTTGCAGAAAAGGCAGCTGAAACAACCGAAACCAAATCAGAGACAACACAAACCCGCTGCCAGGGAGAGCGCGGGAGCGGATCGCCGCCAATGGCTAGAAAGTAAGCCTCTGGATGACAAGTGCAGCATCCGCCTCCGTCAGATACATGTCATGTGCCGCGGCGTCCTGACCGCTGCCACCACTCTGACCACTCACTTCGAGCGACCTGCGGTGCGCCTCGAATGCTGCAACACTATTTCTAACAAGAACTGGCTCAGCTTCATCTACAATTATCGCAAGCGGAAGCCCAAAGCAGCGGCGAAAACAGAGGCAGATTCGGATTCAGATTCAGACTCGGACTCGGACTCGGATTCAGAAGCCAAACGAAAACGAGAAGGAAAAACAGTAATTGTAACAGTAGCAGTGGCCCACACAAAGAAAGAGACAGGCAAACAGAAAAAGAAAAAAAGCGGTGGCGAAGAAAATCCCTATCAGATATTTACACAAACGTGATTTATTTGAAAAGCGAAACGGGAAGCCTCGAATGCCATAAACATCTGTAAATTGTGCAAATATATCCGAATCCGAGTGAAACCAAAAGCCGCTCGCTGCGATTACGGATCCCCACTTACGATTCCCACTCCGATCCCTGACTCGATCACGATTCCAATCCCGATTCCAGACGTCATAAATTCAGTGGAACGAAAAGTATCAGCCCAGTTGAACGAGACAGTTGGTCGCGCTCCTATTTTGCTGGCTTTTCGGGCAATCCATCAACAGACAATATACAATATACATATACGATATCTGCGCCGGCGGTGCCTAAACGGCTTTCGAATTAATAACCGAACACATGTTGTATCAATATTCGACTTAAGCTACAGATACGGGCCCCCGGAGATCTAATATCAGGCGATATCACTCGACCATAGAAAACTTTATAAGACTGAGGTGAGTGCCGAGCCCTGCCCGGTTGAGTTTTCCCCAGGTCTCCGGGTCCCCTGTTTTTTTTTCGCTCCCAACTTACTTCTCTCCCGATTTTCCCGCGGCCACCTTAATCGGCCCAGTAAGCTTATGTAAATTTTGGACAAGAAGTTACAATGGGGTGGAGGTGAACCGAATCTGAACTTGCTGTGAGAACCGAACACAGAACTGACTCATTGCATAAGGAGAGCTATGCACTTGATATCCCAAAGTTAATTTGATATTGAAAATGCTTGTCGCTGTTCGGCTGGATCACCATGTCGATGGCATGTGGCATTCACATTGTGTTCTGGCCAAAAAGTGTGAACACAGTCGGCGGGGGACATTCGAAACTAAAGTTTTTGGAATTTAATTATTCAGGGTCATTTATTTGAAATTGAACTCGGGCTTCGCAGCACTTGTTATGCTGATCAATAAAGCGGAGTCGGTTCCGAGAACTCCACCATTTGTACTGCAATTATGTGGATTCCAAAACGAAATTTAATTGAAATGAGCCAAGTTCTAATCCGACCAAATCACTTACATTTTCCGCTAATGGGGCGTGAGCGGTTCACACCTCGCTGTCCAACTAACTTCCAAGCCACTCTCGGCAACGCTTAATCACAATATTTCCCCACATATATCATAATTCCTGGGAGCACCTCGGCACCTGTCAGCCGAATTCCTAGAACCCCTGCAACTATTGTTGGCCAGCACAATGAGATACCGTTCTGATTCTGTATCAGAACTAATATCCAGTTATGGGAGCGTCCTTTAAAAAGTCGAAACACGAACTCTTGAAAGGACATAAAAAGCGACGAACACAAAAAAAATGTCAAATATCCTGAAACATAAATAATCGGACAGAGTATAGACTCCTTTGTATCGCTCGGATGCGTGAGTCCATGGGTGACTACGGTGGCGTTTATTACTCCAAAACCAAAACCGATCCAAAATCGCTGACATTGTATGGCATAGATTCCCAAATTAATATTTACCTCACTTTCTGGTGTGCGAGTATCTTGGCTATTGGGTAACCGGATTGAAACGTTAATGACAAAAAATATGTGTCAATTTGCGAAACACTTTCGGATTTCTGATTTCGGATTGTCGGTGCTGCGACAGAGCTGAAATTTGAACTTTAGCAGAGGCTTGCGACATTTCACAACTCGAATTGAGCTGAGTGCGATTTATAGACGCAGTCGGATCGGATCTATTGTCTGGTGTGTGCTATCTGGTTTATAGTTCTGACGGATTCGCTGAATGGACCGCGAGCTTGGAAATTCCAGGGAGCGCCAGGCATTCATCGAAGACCAGTCGCGTAGGGGAAACCCCCGGTCGGGACTCACGCAGATCACACGTCGGCCAGGTAGAGGTGGAAATCGTAGAACCACGATATATATACAGCCAACTGATACTTAAACCACACGCAACAGCCCACGGACTGGGAATTCTGGGAACATATTAAAGACAAACAACAAATTATGAACAAATCATAAACAAATTTATGAAATTTAATTTCATTCACCCTTTCCCCAGGCCGGTATCGCCCCGATCTTTCCTAATTTTTCCCAATTTCAAGCCCCTTCTTATCAAGACCCTGAGATCTATTCGCTCTCCCCCGGAATACTCATGTTTTAGAGTTCTTGCTTGGTTCTTAGTGCTCGGCGCTCAGTTCACCCCCCAGCGTGTGCCATCTTTTCCAATTTCCCGATTCGAATTTAACCATTTTCGAAAATTCCTTTTACGCCTAAGCGCCCTGTCATATAACAAATTTTCTATTTTTTTAGTACAAGATAAGATGTTAATCTTTATGTGAAAAACAACATGTAATTTGTTCAAGGTGACTGTGTGCGTGAGCGTGTATGGGTGCTGGCATGGATATGTCCCTGTGTGTGTGTGACTCGTTTACCTTTTTCCAACTGGCCCGGGACTCATCTTGAGATAAAATCTGGGAAATTTATTGCCTATAACCAAAATATATAGAATACTTCTAATAATTTTCATAAATTTTCCAGATAAGTTCGTTTTGTGTCGCTTTTTGTGCATTTGCCGCCTGTTTGTAAATCAAAGCGCAGCGATAAGTGAAATACGGCGATCGAAGCTACTCTAATAACCAAAAACCAGGAGGGGTTGGGGGTGGTTGATGGGGGATGGGCGATGGGGTATGGGGTATAGGGTGGCTATTGGGTACTAGTGCATGGGATTGAATTTCTATTCGTAGACATAAAAACGGTTCAGCTGGTATGCCGAGGTGGCCTAAAAGATCGAGTGTCAGTGCAAGGGGTGCAATGTCCGCCTGCAATTGCAACACTTGTGCCTCGGTCGGAGCACGGGAAAGGGGTATGCCAGGAGAAAGAGACAAAGCGAGAGAAAGGGATAGGTGCAACCATTTTTTTTAAGGTGCACCTTTCACGCCAGTGGGTCGTAAAACTTTTGGGCAGGCGCTACACTCTCTTGTCTCAATCTCAAATGGGCCAAAAGGAAGCGCAGCCGCAGCCGCCGTCGTCGTCGACGTCATTGCTTCTGCCAGCGTCGACGTCAGCGTCGACGCTTCTTACCTGCCGAAGAAGAATAACCGATCCGTAGACCAGATCGGACGGCTCGTTCAGTCGAGCAGCGCACGTCGTCCAACACACACACACACGACACACACACCGAGAGACAGACACACTGGCAGATATTGCAGACAGATAGTATCTGTCAGATACAAAGAGTCGGGCTCTTCCTGTCGTCCCGCTTGCACCAATGGGAACCTGAGCGTGAGTGAGCGAGTGAGATTTGAGTGAAAGAGCAGTGAGAGTTTCCGCACCCTACGATACTGATACCGATACCGACTCCGAACCGATCCCGATCGGTTCAGATCGGCATAGCATAGTGCATAACCCTTTCTGGCTGTCGCTTAACCCATGTCTTTTGTTTCGTTTCAGAGTTGCAAGCGACCATGCGCGCATGGCTTCTACTCCTCGCAGTGCTGGCGACTTTTCAAACGATCGTTCGAGTTGCTAGCACCGAGGACATCTCCCTGAGATTCATCGCAGCCATAGCGCCTCCTCCGAAGATATTACAGCAGCCGCAGCCGCAGCAGAAGCAGCCAGCTGGACCGCAACAAACAGCATTAGCAAAAGCATTTAATCCATTCAACGAACCGCTCTACACCAGCAGTGATAGTGATAAAAACCATCTGAGTAAAAGTCTAAAGAGCAACAAAAACAAGGCTAAGAAATCTAGCAAAAGTGACGCGAACCGACAGTTTAACGAAGTGCATAAACCAAGAACAGACCAATTAGAAAATTCCAAAAATAAGTCTAAACAATTAGTTAATAAACCCAACAAAATGGCTGTCAAGGAGCAGAAGAAAACTAAACAAGTTAATCAAAACAAAAAGCAACAGGAGCTACCAGCTCCCAGCACAGAATCTCAATCGACGGCTGAGTCAAGAGTAGTGGAGCACCTTGAGCCAGAACCAGAGCCCGTCCTGGTCCTGGACAAGGAGGTGGCCTCCATCAAGGTGCCGGCCAATGCCGAGGCCATCATCGCCGAGAAGGGGCCGTCCACCTACAGCAAAAAGGAACTAATCAAGGACAAGCTCAAGCCGGATCCCTCCACTCTAGTCGAGATCGAGAACAGCCTGCTCTCGCTTTTCAACATGAAACGCCCGCCGAAGATCGATCGCTCCAAGATAATCATCCCGGAGGCAATGAAGAAGCTCTACGCCGAGATCATGGGCCACGAGCTGGACTCGGTCAACATCCCCAAGCCAGGACTACTAACTAAGTCGGCAAACACAGTACGAAGTTTTACACACAAAGGTGAGTCCTTTTCCAAATTATTTTTTTTATTTGAAATATAAAGGGGCATATTAAGGGAATAAAATTAGGGTCTAGAAACTTCTTTTCGTTACATTGCTTCAAAAGAACTTAAAATAACATTAGTCAAATGCACTTCTGAAGTTTTATCTGACTTGTCATATTTTTATATCCCCTTAGAAATGGTATGTATATATTCGAATCACAGATATAAAATAAAAAAAAAACAAGAAAATAAAATTTTAGATCTAAACTTTAGATTCTAAACCTGCTAAAATCAATGTATGCTTTTAAAAAGATAGATTTTTATTGGCAATATCTAAAAACCACTTCGATCTTAAGAATTTCAATCAAATGTAGATCATTCAGGTTTTTACCTTTAACTCTTCGAGCGATTTTTTTTATAAATCGTATAAATATATGCATTTATTTAGGTTCAGGAACTAACCAATATATTTGAATATATGAAAATATTGTAGTTATATTAATTTATTAGCAAGGGGTTAAATCGTATCCTTTACCTAGACTTTCCACCTGCTACCGCGTCGTCAAAGGCTCCTACTTATCGTGTACAGAAAATGAAGATTTTCACTCATTCCACCACGTACTTTCCGATACAAAAATGCGAATGAAGAGCATCCAGGACTTTCCCTGAAATTCCGTTTCATCTAAGCGATTTGCATACCTGCGATTGAAGCGTTCTGTCCTTTTTGGCGAACCCGACCTCTATCATTCACGCAAGCGCTGTGAAATCACGCGGAATTTCCGCGGCTGTCCAAAATGAACAAGGGACGTGGGCCGAAAGGACACTTATGTGTCCTTTTACCTGCCCAACCCGCAATGTCAGCCCAAACGTGACCTTGAAATGTTTCTTCGGAATTACACCAGTAACGTTTAGCGCATGCGCTAAATGGCTTTTATATTGTATTTGTAAAAATAACAATTATTATTAAAGCGTATTTCGCATTATTTTCCGCAGGATTAGAGAACTCGAACAATAATGCAGTTAGGGCTCAGGTAGCTGATAGCTGGGCCCTAACCGAAATGCAAAATGCCAAATAACGCCAAGATCCTAAAGCCAAGTGTCTAAGCCGACTGTCTTTGAGTCGAGTTTGCCTTGGTTACGGCTCAGTTTGGTCCGCATCTGTGCCGAATTGTCGGTTTTCGATCTCCGATCTTCGGTTTGAGAACCGAGTTTACGACTCGCTTCCCTTTGTAGGTGGCACTAAAGAGTGTCGCCGACGGCGGCATCGATTAAAATTAAGATTTTCTTTTTTGGGCAAGTGTGCTGTGCAGCGTTTTCACCTTGTGGAATACATAAACACACATACATGGTACATATATAGATCCGAGAAGGTAGGCTGGGGTGGGCCAGGGTCTTTAGCACAGGCGCCAGTTGTAAAAAGGCGGCTGGACAACTGGAACGTGCGATTTGTCGACCCTTTGTCCCAGATTGATGCCCGAAACTGCTGGTGGCTTTCCCTGCACTTTCCACGCTCAAGTGTGGGTGTATTAAGCAGGGGGTACTTACCAAGTTCAGGTACGCGGTGTCCGAAGGTGTGTCTAATCAGCTGGCCGGACATCTGAGCCCGTTTTTATATCCCCCTGATCGAGCCTTTGCACTTGCACATGATCCACCGGATTTAATGTCTTTAATCACCGATCCAGTGTGGGTTTAGGCGGGATTACTTTTTTAATACTTTAATGGGAATCCGCTCGACACTTTTTATAGTGTCAGGAGACTTTTCCGCTCTAGACTTTTATGATAAGTGTCTGGAGCCCAGGAAGCTAATCAAACCGTAGACAGCCTATAGATTTCTTTAAGTTTCTTTTAGTCTACGTTTAATGATTTCAAAACTCATTTGTGTGTTTTTTGTTTTATTTCACTTGCAGATAGTAAAATCGATGATCGATTCCCGCACCACCACCGGTTTCGGCTGCACTTTGACGTGAAAAGCATTCCCGCCGAAGAAAAGCTGAAGGCCGCGGAGCTTCAGCTGACCCGAGACGCACTCAGCTTCCAGGCGGTGGGCAGGTCGCCGTCTGCCAACCGGACACGGTACCAGGTGCTCGTTTACGACATCACCCGGGTGGGGTTGCGGGGTCAGCGGGAGCCTAGCTACTTGCTTTTAGACACCAAGACGGTGCGCCTGAACAGCACGGACACGGTCAGTCTGGACGTCCAGCCGGCCGTGGACCGGTGGTTGGCGGAGCCGCAGCGGAACTACGGACTGTTGGTGGAAGTGCGGACAGTCCGCTCGCTAAAGCCGGCGCCGCACCCCCATGTGCGTCTGCGTCGCAGCGCGGATGAGGCGCACGAGCAGTGGCAGCACAAGCAGCCACTATTGTTCACCTACACGGACGACGGGCGGCACAAGGCGCGCTCCATCCGCGACGTGTCCGGGTCGGAGGGCGGTGGCAATGGGGGCGGAGGAGGCAAGGGCAGCAACCGGAACCGTCGGCACCATCGACGCCGCAAGAACCACGACGACACCTGCCGGCGCCACTCGCTCTACGTGGACTTCTCGGACGTCGGTTGGGACGACTGGATTGTGGCGCCACCAGGCTACGACGCGTACTACTGCCACGGCAAGTGCCCCTTCCCGCTGGCCGACCACTTCAACTCGACGAACCACGCAGTGGTGCAGATGCTGGTCAACGACCTAAACCCCGGGAAGGTGCCGAAGGCGTGTTGCGTGCCCACCCAGCTGGAGAGCGTGGCCATGCTGTACCTCAATGACCAAAGTACGGTGGTGCTGAAGAACTACCAGGAGATGACCGTGGTGGGGTGCGGCTGTCGATAGATTCGAGTGGCCAGCGACCGGCAGCAGGAACCGGAGCCGGTTCCCAGATTGAAGAGATAGCGAGAGCGAGAGAGCATCAAATGCTGTTTGGTTCCAAGCCGTCAATGCTTTAAACACAACGCAAACAAAATGGACTGAATATTTGAATTTTAAGTGTAAATCGTTAGACTTTAATCGTAACGTACGAGTATATATCAGGCTGCAGCCACGCCCCTACCCAGAAAGCCATCCACCAACCGCCCGAACGCCCATCCTCCCGCTTACCTTGGGTCTTCTGTCAGTTTCCCCAGCCAGGCTGGAGAAAAAGCTAGATCAGAGCCGTATTCCCTAGGGAAATCAATGAAGGAAGAGAGCACGAGTCCAGTGTAAATAGCCGCCACGCCCCCAAAAACACACGAACCCACCCGAATCTATCGGATACAAGAGCTCCCTCCGTATCCGATGGTGCGCTGCTGCTGTTCAAGAGGAAACTTAGCGAAAATTCGAAAGGGGGAGACCAATTGAACAAATTGTATAAAATTACTATTATTTAAAAAATACTATATCTGTGCGAATAATTAGTGTCTATGTAATTGTATGTGGAGAGAATGACGTTCTACTAGCCCTTTTGTTAATAATTTTATAAAGCGAATCCGTTGTAAATTAACTAGTTGCAGCATCAAAGCGGGAGTGCAAGAGGACGACGGAGCACATCCTGAAACTAGGTTCTGTAGCTATATGTATTAAACACTTATATACTTTATATGCAATGTTACGCAACTCACACAGAACACAACACATTCATCCGTAAGCATAAGCCATCATATCGACGAATCGGTATTGAACTTCGTTCCGAAATCAACTAAACGTAATTGTATAAACCAGGAAGCATATTTCTAAACAAAATATAAACGTATGCTCTATAAATATATGAAATAACAATTTACATCGTTATGCGTTCTAAGCTAAGCTCGAATAAATCCGTAAACGTTAATTAATACCTAGCGATTAAGCAGTAACAGTAAGCTCAGCATGTTGGATAAATTAATAGAAACAAAACAAAAAAAACCCACAAAAATAAAATCTACGGAAGAGGAGTATCTATTCGTGCCTGATGTTGCAGAGCACGATTTGTATATGCAAACTTTTCACACAATATAAATTTTATTATTTTATTTATTTAAAAAAGCAAAACATATGTTTGACGATGAAGAGAGCGAGAAGGAAAAGAAAAAGGAAAAATATAAAAGAAAACAATTTATTAAAAAAATATAGCTGGTTTTTTATTTTTTACGGGATTAAATACTTGGATTAAAAGAAGAGATGAAGAGATGTTCGGTTAAAAAATAAAAATAATAATAAACTTTAAACAAAAAAGTTAAATCCTTCGAGCCGGATTTGAACCAGCGACCTATGGATGCCTGCTTTGTGCTATTGCACCCGAATCTCTCACTACAGTCCACCGCTCTACCAACTGAGCTATCGAAGGTGATGAATGTTGAGGGGCGAACGGAAAACTTTACTAGCTTATCTGAACGAAGAAAAAAAATATATAAAATAAAAGTACTTCTTATCGCAGCATTAAACGAAAAAACAACACACAACACCATAGGTATGCCTCCATACGTGTTACGATAACTGCGAATCGCAGTTTAGATTAAATAAAAGACTAGGGACAAGTAAAAAATAAATAAATTGATATTAAACAAATCAGGTGGCGAAACCGAACGCGGAGCCACGACTCAACGGGTAATTTGTTGTCCGACCCAGTGCAAGTGACGCTAAAAAGCCAGATCGGGTGGGAGATAACGATTCGATTGCATATCACCTTTCCTGGAAGCTGTCCAGCGCCGAACAAATTGCTGGCAAATGGAATGTCACATAGCCATTGAATCTATTCGAACAGCTGAGTGAACTTAGATGCCGATAAGACGGTCAACGTATTCACAGTTTAGGTCAACAAAACTTGAAAGCGAATTGGAATTACACAAGAGTTTGGTTCGTCGAAGTGAGTAAAAAATAAATCGATGCTTACTCAAGGTCAAAGTAAAATAATGAATTTAGAATAGAAACGAGTACGAGAAGGCTGATAAGAACGGGGCTTTCTCCGAACTCGGCTATTAATCTAAAAACGACACTTTTCTAATTGTAGTCAGACCGATTGAAGTATTTATACTCCTCAATGAAACTAAGATCGAGATGCACAGCGTTCTCATTTCATCCGATTTCGAATCATGAAAGTGGTCGAATGAGTCACGCGGGGACCTTTTCCACTCAAGGTTTATCGCAGAGGCAGAGCAGATTAATTTACACTGGTCATGCTGCAATGTGGCAAGTGTATTCTTCGGCTCAATTAAATGACTCATCAGGCGGCAAATACGGGTCTGCGAGCCACACACACAGCCGGGCGGACCCTGAGAAGATAGAGTCCGCTCATGGGTCCTTGCCAAAAGCAGTGTCAGGCGGTCTTCCTCGGAACTTGGCAATTTTTTCTTTTGCCCTGCCAGATCCTGGCGACTGATAGGGGAACGCCCACTCTCAGGGACCGCTTTCCACTGACTGCTAGAAAATTCATTCAATCAGCGGGAAATTAATACCCAGATCAAGAGCCAAGCCGACCAACTGATCGAAGTCGGGCGATAAGCAAAACTGGGTACGGATCTCGGCAGGGGCGGAGAGCAACTAGGCCGAGAGCCTGCTCCGAGTCATTCTTAAAAATTATGAACATTTGTTGTAACATACCTGGGCAAATTACAAAAAACACAGACCCTCAGACCTCGCCGCAGGAATCATCTTCCTTATCTAACAAGCCGTTTCGAGCAATCGATCCACACGCACACAGCCTAGCTCGGACCTTGCTCAATGGATCACACAAACTGCCGCTCATGGCGCTAGCCCTCCTGCGCCCCTCTCACCTGTCCCTGACCCGGCACCTGGATGTGCGAGTGTGTGTGTTTTTCTCTGGCTGTAATTATCCGTAAGCTGTTAGATATTTCGCTCAGCTTCCTCAAATGCACTTCTTGGCCAACATATTTGACCAATAGCCATTGGGAATCAGTGATGGCAGTCGAACTCAAATATTATATTTTGGAAGATATTACTTCTTGTAATGAATGCTCTTTAAAAGCTTGAAACTATAAGTATCTTTAAAATAACATAGCTCGAATTCGTACAATATTCCAAACAAATACTATTGGGTCTAAAAATAAGCCCTCCACTTGGACCGTCACCTTCTCATCTCTAATATTTTAACACACATATAGAGAGAGGCAGATTCTCGTGTTTTCGGTTCTTTTTTTTATTTTATGACTTGCCGCATTTTTTGGCATCCTAATTGGTTTGTTAAGTATTTCACCGGACTAGGCCTTTTGTCCCGACCGTCCAAATTGGCCCTTTGGCTTATCGGAGCACACTTTGTCCGAGTGCTGCCACTGCCGGGGACCCTTCCAGACCTCCAGGAGAGTTCTTCCCGTCACTTGACTGATAAGGCCGATCGTGCCTTCTGCGCGCCTGTGGCATGATTCACTGGCCGGCCCACAGGCGATGCTGATTGGAAACAGGCCATATATACAGAAAGTCCAGCTCCCTGGCGAGGATGACTCACGAGTGGCGTTTACTAGGTGGCCACGTTAATTGTCGCCCCGATACGCGTTGTCTTTGTTTACACCCGTTGCCGTCTTTTCATCTGTCCGAAAGGGAGGAAAACACAAAAGTCGAAAGCCATCAGGCCACACACTCAAAATTCACATTGCTGGCTCTGCATAAAAAGCAAAGGCCGTTTCCCCCACCCGTCAGACAATAAACTAATTTCGGCTATGCCGATAAGTGGCGTTCGCTTCGCTCTTCATGAACTCGTTTAGCAGCCGTCCATATATAGACCTTCGGTAGCTCAGTTGGTAGAGCGGTGGACTGTAGATGATCGCAAGTGTAGAAATCCATAGGTCGCTGGTTCAAATCCGGCTCGAAGGAATCAGTTTATTTTTATTTTATTTAATTTTTTTATTTAACGTTTTATGAAAACATCTTTCAAAGTAAATTTTTCAAGGGGAATTATTACGAAATCTATGAATAATTTATAAAGTTTACTACTTTTTTTTATTTAAATAATATAATATCATAATTTTATGAATAATAAATTGGTAATTTTTAAATAATACAAGAATGTTTTGTATTTCTAATTTTTTCCATCCCATTTATTGATATGGCTTAAATATTTCAATTTACTTTTAATAAAAATTATTTTTTTGCTCATACAATCTTAAAAATTAATTTTGGCAAAGCCTATTATATTAAGACTATTTAATTATTTCAACTATTTATAATTTTCAATAATTTATTTCAACTATCGAGAATACAGGTTACCAAAACTTCAACTTTTTCGATTTCCCCAAGAGACGCACAGCCAAAATTTCGAAAAGAAACTCTCGAGATCTTAAGCAGCTCAAAAAAGAGAAAACAATTTGTAACAAAAAGTACAGCCCTCAATTTGCATTTGTCCTCTCACAAAAGAACGGCCACAAAAAGCCGCAGTAACAACTACTGGCAACAAAGACGAGGGCCAACACATCGGCTGGCAAGTCCAATCCGGTCAGATGTCCTGCCGCTCTGGCTGCCGTTTTCTTTTCAATCTTTTCCCCGCCCTGTACCCTACCCGTCTCCACCCATTCACCAATCCCATTCTCAACTTCATCCGCCTGCTCCTGGTCCAGATCCCAAAACAGATGCTATCAATACATCATTTGCCTTTGTGCGGCTGTCACAAATTCATTCACCTGTTCTCGGGCCACGACTTCATCATCGTCGGGCGTCCAGCGTCCGAAGGAACAGCAGCCAGACAATTATACTGCGTTGATCTCCAATTAGGCTGTCGAAACTCCATTTACACGACCAACGGGCGTACCGCAAAATATCAAGACTGTCTTTCATATAATAAGAAATATGAAGACAGAAAGATACAAATGGAGAGAAGTACAGGGAACAGTGGATTCAACTCTCGTTAAGGTGCAAGTCATCATCGCCTCTCCTCCTCGGAACCATCATCATCCTCAGCCTTAGCCCCATTCCCATTCCCCATCGCCAGGTAAGTTAAGTAAATACAAATATGAATGAATTGCTCACCGGCTCGGGATCTGGATCTGCATCTGGATCTTGGCAGATCATCATCCGGCATTGTCTCAGCCATTTCAGCCTCCTCGACAGTCCACTTCCAAGTCCAAGTCAAGTGTTCAGGCGTACAACTCAAGAGTGTTTGCCCTTTCAGCGAGCTCGATCCCCATCTCCATCTTCGAACTCGATCTCTTAGCCATATAACAGTTGCACTTTTGCCCGGCTCAAGATCGAAATTCGTGTAATTTCTTAATGGCAATGTCCACATACACACACATCGGGTATAGTATGCAATAGGCAGAATTCGTTTTGTATTTTCCTTTGGGAAGCCGTATATGGGTCTGGTGTGCTCGACCTTAATTAGTTCAACACTCATTAGATATTCCACAAGCCACAGGCATTCGCCAGTGCGCATTTGCATTCCGATTATGATGGCATGCCAACGAAGAACTTAATACTTATGTTAGGGTATAGCGTTTTCTTCATTACTGAAATTCCAATAGACGATGTTTGGTGAGGCCTCACGAGAGGAATACCCTGAAAAGTCTTTATTTCATTTAATAATTCTATTACCAAATTCGATGTTTCACTTTAGGCGCCTTAAGAAACTCTATTTCAAAGAAAGTAAAGATCCAGAATTTCCCCTGGATCACCTCTCATGAACATTCCACAAACCCATCTAGTCATAATTTAGGACTTCGATTGCCAGACAATAAAATATGACCCACACTGTTCTAAATCATTTTATTACGTGGGAATTTTGAACACAAATTTATTGGCTTAATTCAGGCTATTATCCTTCACCTACTTATTTTAAGACTTCCCGCCGGGTCATAAAGCATCTAATTCCGTAGGCCTTGTGGGCCAAGAGCATCCGTGGCGTTTCAATAACCACAGGCTCATACAATCACCCTGGTCGCTTAAATGGGGCGCCACATCAATAGAAAGCACGGGCATGTGGTTACAGAGCGTCGCTTTGTCTACAGCCTCAGCTGCTCTGGCAAAAACCCAGACACGCATATACACAAATAAAAATATGAGAATAAAACCAAAAAAAAAAGGAAGAAGTGCTGGCCAGGAGTGGAGCGGCCAGTAGCCGGGAGCAAGAAATCTTATTAAAGCGTAACTAAATGCCACGGATTAATGTCTAACAGGTGGTGGCACCCAACAGGTGCTGCGCATAAATGCCAGTTTAGTGGCCGGTCTGACAGCAGGACACGCTGGGAGCAAGAGGACCCCACAGCATCTAGCTGGTTTTGCGACTACTGGTCGGGGCATTAGCATATAAGTCACGGCCGCCTAATGAAGCTGGCTAAGACGCAACTGCATCTGCCTCGAGTTCGCTGCCTAAGTCGTTGGTTTGGCGGCCTGGCGGAAGCGATTGCCACGCTACTGGAAAAAGGGATGATGCCAGTGAGGGGGAGCTGCACTGCAACAATGACAGGGGCACATTCGAGTAGGCCAAACAAAAACAAAACAATTAATTAGCGCAAATGGCAAAACAGCAATGACTCTGCCTGTGAGTCGAATATAATTACAATATATTTAATAATCCAATTAGCATGTTCGAACGTGCTCCGCTATTCAAATGAGGCGACAAGTTAATTGAATGTGAATTCATTGCAGCCGTGTTCAGGCCGTGTGAACTCAGCTGGAGTTTGTCTTTTAGAGAATTTGTTTGTTATTTGATATGATAGCTCGCGGCACTCGCTGTGACATTTATGGGCTTGTCCCACAAGCCCTAATGACTCAACCGCCCGGCCGTAAAATACCCATTTTATATCCTGCTCCGCCAGTGTCGACCCCCATTAGAATCCAATTCAGATTTATCGTTACCGGTAAACATAAATCCATTGTTAATTGTTCTTTTTATTTGCACAGCTTCCAATAAAAGATTTGCCGTTGAACAACGTTGAGCTGCAGTATTGCTAGATTTGTGCAAATATGCATATTTTTTTAAATCAATCGGGATATTTTATTGGTGATTATCCGTCTGTACTTGCATGAATACGAAAGTGTCCAGGGAAATCGAAGTATATGGGTTATAAAATTGGTTACAATTTAATCTCTATATTGCTCTAAAGAGGTTCAAAAACGCAAGGGACTGCAAGTAATTCTCAAAACTTAATTCCGACTTGGATCTGGCTTTCCAATGAAATGAGAAAATGTAAATACAAAAAACAACCAATATTTGTAAGCACTTGGCCCTTGTGCAGCACTTCAGACCGATTTTTCCCCTAATCCCATAGTCAGGTCATTACAAGTCCTCCCTGCCACTAATTGCATTAAATAAACAAAATAGTTGCTTATATGCGTAATTATGAATCGCATGAGCCTCAACAATTTTCCTCGGCTACCGCTGCCGCTCTAGGGGCCCAGCTCTCCCCCCTGCTCGACCCAGAGGCGCTTGAAGCGATTAATAAACTAAAGACTGCATTTGAATTTTCAATTTGACACAAGCTCCCCGCGTCCCAGCCGCCGTTGAGTGTTAGTTTGATTTATCATTTGCTAATTGAAAAATTATACTGTTTTGTATTTGTCAGGCAGTAAGTTAAAATGTTGTCATATAGGGGCGAGCGTGGGGGAGGCAAGTGGCTTGGCGGAGGAGGGCTGGCGGCCTGACAGTGCCAATTTATTGAATGATCAGACTGGTAATCAAACGCGCAAACTGCCCAGGCGCAGGTTGTAAATGATACGACTGAGGTATTTTTCCTAGGAATTTTGATTGAGTTGAATAAGCAATCGAGTGGCTGATTTTCGTATTAAATATGTAACCAAATTGTGTAAGTGGGTATCTAAAAATAGCATCCAGGCCAGACTTTCTGACTGAGTCGGCAATAGACTTCCCAGCCATTTCGATTGAATGAACTTAGGCAATGAACTTGTTCGGTCCAGATTCTGCGTCTCAGGTTCATTGTTCAGGACCTTCTCGCCGAGTGGGGGGGCAACGAAAATTTATAAGCTACCCAGCGAATTAATGCACATAAATAAACAAAATGTGACGTTGAGCGAAAGGCAAGCACTTGAAGTATTTTAATTGTCTAAATGCCAGCGTTGATGATCAGCTTCGAGCTCCGACAACAATCCAACCCGAAAGCAAGCCCCAACAATTGCTCCGCTCGTAAGGATGCACTGGCAGAAAAATGTAAAGGTCAGTTTCAGACAAATGGTTTTAAAATAACATGTTTTAAAAATAAGTTGGTCAAAAAACAATCACTTCTTTTCAGTGGAAACTCAGGAAGCTGTGCGGTGTCCACTGGCCAGGAACCTTTTGCCGCTTGCGCCTACGACAATTTATGTGTTGGCTTGAAATTTCTCACAGAAAACAAAGGAAATTCCAGTTGGGTCGAAGGAATGTTCCGCCGAGGCGATGCCCCTCGCTCGTCCGCGATGCTCCATCTCGCTTGCATCGCCTGGTGTCCCGCTCTCTCTGCCATGCGATTGGCTGACATTTTGCATTTCGTGCATCACATTCCTCGGGGCGCTGCTGGGCGCATGCGTACCACACACGTCCAGAGGACGGTCCCTGGCCCAGGTCCAGGGACGCTGTAACCTCCACAGCATTGACACTGATGAGTTCGGCGTAGTTAGTTGCAGCCGCATCGCATCGAATGTCGTCGCCGGAGGCAGATTCTGAATCCGAACCTGGCTGGGGAGATTGAGTTGGAGTTGCCAGAGAGGCTCAGCATCTGGCAGCCAACAGGCAACATTCAAGGTGGTCACCCCAAATGCAACACGCAACAACAACAGCGGCTTGATTGTTATGGCCGTGTTGGCCTGCCTCTCCTTGGCTTGTAGTTTCCCCACAGTTGCATTGTAAATTCGTAAAACAATAAAGAAATAAATTACTTTCGGCCAAGACTCAGACTTAGCCTCATACTCCGACCAAGAGCAAGACCAAAAACAAGTCCAAGCTCAAGAACTCTGGTATGAAAGGAACTCCAGGGAGGGACTGTGGTGCAGGGAAAAGACACCCAAAGAACACGACAAAGCTTTGAAATCGTCGTGGCTTTGTCCGAACTGGAACTCAACAAACAAACAAACATATAGTGGCAAAAAAATGGCCGTTTTCTTACATCGCCAGCCAGTGTGGCCCCAAGGATCGGGCCAAGAATCCAGCCGAACAGAAAAAAACCAGAGCCTTGTCCACACCGTCCTCCCACAATTCTTCGCCAAAGGAAAACAAACGTAATGTCTGACATGAACTCTGCGCGCTGCTGAAATTACAATTTTAATGCAATTCGTGAGCCAGCCAATCGTTCAACTCGAAGTACAATTGGACCACCCCGATGGCGGGCCGCTGGGTTGGATCTGGAAATGGAGATGGGTCGGTGTTGGGGTCTGAGCTGCTTGTGGTTGTGGTTCTGGTTCTGGTCTAGGGATGGGCAAAGAAGGACGGAACGCCCGCACCAAGCAGCCAAACTACTATCTAAAAAAGCATCTATTTTCGAGAGTCAATCGATCGTGTATACAATGGTTGGCGGTTTATGTTTCAAGACCTGTACACCGAAAACTACCATAAATTCATATAACCAGATATATCTTAAATGCTTTTTTTTTAAGTGACTGGATAGTTCAGGTACTGTTGAAACCACCCTCGCACTTATGAGGTTCTGCCCCGGGGGCTGTGGGAAACACAAAAGAGTTTGGCGTTGCCAACATGTCTGCCATGACAAAAGCTTAATGCTCCCCGGTTTCAGGTCTAAAGTCTCAAGTCTTAAGTCTTGACTCCCCAGTCTGAAGCCTGAGGTATGGGGTCGATTGGTGCAGAGTGATCAGCAGAGATCCAAAGCCCCAAACTGACTGGGGCACGGTCGGAGTCATGAAATGCCAAAATGTCTAGCTGCGAACTCGGTACACACAACTGACAAAAAGTAAAAGATCCAACATTAACACAATGATTTCAATAATCAGAGGTGTTGCGTTGTTGTTGTTGATTTTTGGCTTTTCATTTTATGCTTCTGGCTCGAGGGCCCGCGGTTGTAATCTAGATATAACCTACACACATGAAGCTTGAGGCAAAACTCGAAGTAAATCATCGACAATCAAGCAAATAAGCGAAAGGAAAAAAAGTGCCTCAAAAACGAAATTAAGGTAAATCGAGGTTTCCCCTTTTATTGTTTCTCTTAATATTTTTTTGAGGGCCCAAATGCCACGCCCGTGCCTCTTTCCGTGTCTCAGACCCTCAACCAGAAAACGACGATGAACGATCGACGAACAACTGTTCAATACATTTTGCGCCTTTAATGGAATTCTTATCGTGCAGCAAATTATTGTTATTAATTATTTCAATTCATTGGGTCGGCTGGTAAGGGAGCGTCGTCAATTGCTCAGGGGTTGGGAGCGACACGCTGTCTGTGACTGCCCGAGTAGTCTCCCAAGCAAGCACAACAAAAAGCAAGAAACAAATAAAATAAAATATGAAAATGTTCATTAAAAAGCACGACCAGTGTTCGCGCTCGTGGGGAATCGAGTGGTTCAAGTGGAGCGGCGGGCACACCTAGTGGTGCAAATTAGAAATCGCGGTGATTGCGGATTAGCCTCCAGTTAAATGATGTTTGACTGATGTGGACGTGGATGGCGATGCCGATGGGCCTGGAGCTGGAGCTGGCACTGGGACCACAATTTTCAAGAGGTGGGTCTCCAGCTCATATTTCAACGGCATTTACAATTTAATAAATCGTATAATTGAGCGGTCTAAGGCTGGACAGGAATGTGGGGGTGGGCACTGTTCCTATAGCTAATTGTTTATAGCATACCTGTTTAAATATTCAAATCGTTTATTGTCTTGCATAGAAATATTTCTGTGGAATCTTCAATCAAACATGTTATGATTTAGAGTCAAAACAAAGTTTCATCATCAGGATTCGATTTCCCATACGACTTGAATACTTTCTATTATAAATAATTAAACTATTTCCAAGCTAATACAAGATATACTACCCATATATGAGTTGGTCGATGATTCAAGGCCCACATGACTTATCGAAAGCTCCAGTGGTCTACATGGTTAATACTTTTCAGAATTAGGAAGACATTTGCAACATTTTTAGTTGTGAAGCCCATACCTCTAACTATTTTATAAACTTTCGCAAAACTCTCTTCGCCTAGCATTAAAAGCTCACAGGCCACTCTTCCCGGCTAGAAATAAAAAACAATGTTCGCCATTCAGTGCCCATCCGAACTGACGGCTTAAAGCGTTTGGCTGTTTCTATTACCTTTTTTGCACCCCACGGAGCGCCAAAAAGTAGCCAAGCGTGTGTCGATCGCTGATCTGTCGCTTTCGGGTTACAAGTTAGAAAAACCAACAGTCGGAAGCTATCACGAGGAAGACGCAGCTCTCACAGCAGGTTGACCGTGGTGATCATTCATCATCACCATTTATCATGTTCAATATTCACTGCGTTTTGCGGGCACAGCAAACACAAATAAAAATGTCTGTTCGCTAGCCTTATGAGAGTGCCAGAAGTGCCAGCAAATTCAACATTATTTTAACGATTTGTAATGCTTGTCAGAATTTAGAGGCTCTGCCAAGTGGGAGTGCTGGCATGCCTGAACTTTAAGACTTGGATGGGATGTACCCCAAAAATCAATTGTTGAATATGTTTTTTGCCTTCGATGGTCTTTTTATTGCCGTTAAACAGCTACCAATAGTCGTTAAGTTTGTTAATGTGGCTTAAAGTTAGCCATGGCCAGGCAATAAAATTGTTTAATCATTAGCATTGTTAGTCCATTTACTGTAAAGACCCCATACGCAATCTGTTTCATTCTGACGCACATTTATTTCTTAAGTCACCGTTTAATTATACACTACAAAAGAATATATCTTAAAGAGGTCCGTTTCCATAAACAGTCTCCTTTTGGAGGCAGTAATAAACCCCGATTCTTCGGTCAAACAGATTATCCACTTCCTTTTCAGCACCCACTCAATTAATTTGTTGCTATTTCATATGACGAGTCAGGGAGTCTGGGTGGTCCCAGTCCGATGCCGACGCGGATTACTAATCAGCCCTATCCTTCGACTCCCACGGCGATTCCAGAATTTATGCCCCCTATTAGCGCTTCCAAAATATTTTATTCTACTTTTGGCAGCAAACAAATTAGCTTCACTTAGAACGGGGGCAGCAGGGGCAACGGAAATTATTCCATCAAAAAGCTAAGTCCGACCAACGAAAAAGCGAATCTTAGCCAACACCCTAAGTGTCTATGCGGACACCTCGATCACGTCCTATCCTACCCAGGTCGGATCCCAGACGCAGCCGCAGTTGAAACAAAGTTATAAAATAAAAAAAAAATCACAAAAAATCGTTAATAAATTTCACAGACGGACAGAGGCTTGAGTCCGTGGCTGAAGCGGGAGGCGGGGTCCATCCAGCAGCTGCCTCCAGAAGGGAACTGGGAAGGGGCAGAGCTACCCTTTTATGCGGCCATGCCAGCTTTGGGCCAGCCCGCAGCCAGATAATCTAAAGTAAAACCCGTGGAGCATAAATAAAAAAGAAATTACTTAATTTCTTAATAATGTTGATGCTGTGTTGCCGTGTTGTTGTGTTGTGTTGTTGTGTTGCTGTGTGGTTGCCAATGGCTTGTTTCGACAACTTTTTTATAATCCTTTTAGGGGCTCTCCCGACCAGCAACAACAGCAACAGCAGCTGCACTGTGAGAAATCCGGCCTGTGCGGGCTATCTTTTTGTGTTTCTTTGCTTTTTGGGGTCTTTGTTTTACATTCTGTTGAAATAAAATCTTTATTTCCTTTCGTGACTATAATTAATAATTTTTGGCCTCTTCTGGATACCGGGGAGAAGAGATAGTCTGACCGCCGATCCCACCACACACGCAGATCATCATTATCCCCACAATGATGATCGTGGCGAGGACCGGCACTGCCCTTCTCTCGGACTCGGCCTCCGTGGCAAGCCAAATTGTTTTATGTCTGGAAATTGTTGGTTGTTGGATTCTGTTTCTGCTTTTAGTGTTGCCCTGGTGGCCAGCATGTCTCCTGTGACTTGGGCAGCTTTTGGGTGGTTACCTTCCGGGGCCTGTTCCTGGGCCTGGTATATTTGTATAGGCCGAGTAGTAAATCATTTGCTAATTAGCAGGCAAGTCTCACGGAAAAGAGTCCCGAACAGCTAAAAGGGCAGGCAGTGCTAATTTGAATATAATACTTGCAGGATAACCAACTCCATTTGTTACCTAATTTTATTCATTATATTAAAAACATTTCTCTTCTCACTTCCAGTTGATTTTGCACTATACGCCAATATAGAATTCCTTCTATAATAAATCTAAGCTCAATTTTGGGAAATTCCCAATGGCATCCGCCAGCCGAGCTCTGAAACCACTCTTTCAACTTTGGCGAGTTTGATGTGCAAATCTTTTTGTTTTTGTTGCCAAGAGCCACGTCTGCCAGCTTCACAGTCACTAAGCTTCACTTTCAGCATTCCATTCGATTTGTGAATGTTGTGGCTGCTCAGCCGAGAATTAATGTCTTGCGATAGCAAATTTAATTTATTGCGATAATTTTTCATTTTTATTTTTGTCAACGGTCCAAAAGGGAACTGTAAAGGAGAAAAAAATATAAAACGAAAACAAAGCTGAAATTTGAGAGGGTTCGCGCCTGAAGCGCAACTACCTGTAGGAGTGTAAGCGCGTGCATTCTGGTCGGAGACGTCTCGATAAGCGGTACTAATAATGGCTAATAAGCCCATTATGAGGGTATAAACTGTTTTGTTAGCACTCTTAATAAATTTCGCACAAAATGGTGCCTGTTTTGCCCCACCAGCTAAGCCGGCGAAAAGCCGTGCAGATCTGTTCCCTTAATTTATGTTAATGGAGACTGGACAACAAATTGCAATGCCTTCGTTGCCCTTTGTCTTTCAGCGTTGCCATTGACATGCACTTTAGTTGCTGCAGCTCGACATTTTGTTTACTTTTTATTATTATTTTGCATATTATTGCCGCGGATTTTTAATAAATTTTCATCTGAGCTCCTCCTCGTGCTTGCCACTTGCTGGCTGGTTATTGGATTTGGCGTTCATCTCGGCATCTATCCGGATGTCCAAGCCCCAACATTTTGTCGGCACTTTTGGTCTTTGTTCTGAGCCCCGGCTGCTGCATTTTTTCCCCTTTTTATTTTGTTCTCTTTGCTTATTTTGTATTTAATCGATTGTTCATTGTTTTGTTTGCTGTTGTTGCTGCTGCTGCTGCTGTTGCGGGTCTTAATGGGGCATCCGCATTTATTATTTCGACATTCTTAACGAACTCCAAATTTATGAGTTAATACAAAAATAAGCATAGGGATTCGGGGAGTCGATCGACCAGGTCTCAATTTGTAACCGGTCGGTCGGTCCTCCACAGCGATGATTATCCTCAGCTGGTGAAATTTCGCTCCATAAATTACTCACTTAATTGCCAATTTTCACTTCATTTTTAGTTCCCCCAGCAGCCAATGCAGTTAATGAAGTCGCATTTCGTTTACGGAGCGTGTGCCGAAGCAGCCCCACTGTTCAATTGTATGTCGGAGAGTGTACGAAATGTTTGCCGAATTTTAGAATGAGAAACACACACTCATTCAGTGGAGACGAGTTGTCTGGCCAACAATCTACAACCGAAACTGGGCAGAGGCAAACCAACAACGAAAAGTAAATAAAAAATAATAGTCGACGCTGCTCTACCGGGACGGAATCTTTTATTTGTTTCAAATTAAAACCTGTATTTTGGCGTTTTCGACAAATGCTCAATTTGCGACAGCTGTTTACCCAATAAATCCATTAGCTGTAGCAACAAAATACAATAAATTGTCGAAGCCTGGGTGTGACCAATAACCAATAATTGTGGCTTAATTGATTATGGAATCCAAGAATTGAATCACTATAAAAATGTTAATGCTTTCAGAATTCGTGTCCCTGGCTTTAGCTTTTGAGTAAAGTTAATACTGGCGGTAGTTTTTATTATTCACGATAGTTTTTATTATTTATACATTTTTGTGATCAATAAAAGCAAACTTTCGATCAAAAATATTAATAAAACATGAAGATGATCGAAATAGACGTCAATATCTTCAACCAGATGTGCCCTTCCAGCCATAGGAATTTTAAGCCAGCCTTATAAGCAAATGTGACTTTGTTCGATATGGGCAAGAAGCATAAATTTGGCATATTTCACCGACTCCAGTTTAAAACTCAAATGTAACAAGCCAATGCAGGGCATAAACCAATCAAAAGTCTCTGCCTCACAATATTTCAGGGTGCTGGCGTAGACATCGCAGCGCCAGCCAGCCAGGCTGCGGCCAGCGAGCGGCGTTGGTAGCCGAATAACAAAAGACTCAGGCAAAAAACTTGAAACGCTTCAGACCCATTGTAGAACATTTCATTTCTTTGATAAGCAGCATTGCAGGATGGGTTTGTTTCTGTATGCGGCTGGAGCGGGCTATATCTTATCTGGCCAATCAATCTTTGTTGTTTGTTTTAAACACGTTTCATAAAAATTAATTTTTTTATTTATTAACCGAAGGCATTTGATGGCCTGCTGCGAGTGATCAGTGGAGAGAGATGAGTCCGGCAGTCGTGTGCTACAAAGTCCACCCAAAGAAAGAGAGCAAGTGGGGCGGCGGCAAGGCGCGGGTAGAAACACCTGCTGGGCACCCAACCTCCGTGCCTCTGGTTAAGACCCAGCCCTCGTTGTTGTTGCGTTATTATCATATGATATCATCACCCAAAATTCCTCGCTCGCAAATAAATCCTACATCTAAATAAATTTAAAATTCTTGACTCAACGCAGTCGGCTGCCTCGTTTGCATAGCGCAGGCAGCGCTGCTCAGCATCATAAAATATTAATTAATTAGTCAAGGAATGAGAGAAATAAAAAGGTCTCTCGGTTAGAAAGCGCGCTTTGCTCTGGGCCAGTTAGCGAGTAGGGGAGCGGGGGCTCGAGGAGAGAAAGATACCGAATCGGCAGTAAAATCCTGAGATAAGCTTAATCATTAATTTCTTTTGTATTTGCTCAGCCCCAAATCCCAAACAAGTTCAAGTTTATGGCCAGCTGTGGGTCACTATCTGAGTCGCTCAGTCCGCGCTTCTTGCTCGTTCCGCTGGAGCTGGGGGTCGAGGCTACACTTGCTCTTGAAGAAGTTGTTAAGCTCTGTTTATTGACTTGAAAACGATGAGTAAATCAGCCAAATATCGTTTGTCCCTTCTCATTGAGGGACTTTATTTGGATGCCACGATTAAATGACTTTTTATAGGCTCCACGGAGGGTTGGGAGCCCGAACCCGTTTTACCGATCTTATTAACCCCATAACGGTTTTAAATTTTCATTAAGGCTGAGAGCCTAAATAAATAAATTTCATAGAGTACTTGGCCAATATCGTTTAATACCATTTCAGAATCCTATAGTTCTAGTCTTGTTCGAACTAGACTGAAATGACACAACGTTATTGTTTATTATTATTACATATTTTATTGAAGCATGCCATACATTTGATTGCCAATTTGCAAAAGAAACCAATTACACTGGGGCTAATATACAACATACGAATGCGAAATAAGGAAATGTCACTCGCGTTAAAAACCTTTTAATGGCATCCTACGCCCCACTGCTCCACTCAGTTCGATAAATAAATATGAAACAAATCGTTAATTTTACGCGGTACTCGTAGAGTACAAGAGTATACCCGGTACTCGTACACTACAAGGGTATATTTTAGTCGCGTGAATGTATCTAACATAGTGGAGGAATCATCACCCTCCCCGTAAATTATATATGTATATACTTGATCAGCATCAACAGCCGAATCGATGTAGCCATGTCTCTCTGTCCGTATAAACTCGTGGATCTTAGAGACCAAAAAAGATAGAGCTATAGAATTTAGCATGGAGACTCCTACAATGCTCACGCAGTTCAACCTTGTTTCAAAAAATATAGAGATAGATATAAATGTCAGATTCGGAACTTGGGTTCCGCCATCCCCCAAAACAGAAATCTGGTGTTAGCGCCAGTTCGCTTATGTTTTTGGAAAATATTTTAACGCCAAACTGTTCCAATGGCTAATCTACACCTAAAAATCAAAAGGCAGCCAAATCGGAGAGTTTTTAAAGGAGTTATAGTCGTTTTATTCTGCTTGCCTATTCCCGTCCTTTTTTGTTTTGCAAAAAGGAGACCTTAAATTAGTTTGCAAAAAATAGTGTTGAAGCTAACAGTAAATAGCTGAGGGATTTTTTGTATTGATGTGCTGTTGCTATTTGAAGCTCGCCGAATAACTCGCAGAACGCACGTTTTTGTAATATGTCACATCAAAGTACGCTCAGTTGCATTAGCAATAAGTCGACGTCTAAGGCAACACCGGCGACTGCTAAAACATCCACAAGTGGAAACAACAAGCTGCCGGCAGCCATGCAACCGCAAATTAAATTGCTAACAAATTGCAAAACAATTTAGAAGGCATTCCGAAAATGGCAACCCACAACCGGAGACCGTTGGATGCGCCGAGCATTCAAAATAAACAATAAGCTTTATGTTGGAAGCTTGAATACGCTTACGAGTTATTTTTTAAGCGAGAAGTAGGTATTCAAAACGGCATCTCACGCTGAGTTGAAGCCACCCTAAACTACAAACTATTATTTCCTAACTACAACTATTAAGACTTTACCAATTGAACTGGTATTTGTAGAGACCATCCCTTTTGCCGATCTTTATGAGAATTTCAAAACATAACCAATTTATTACACTAAAAAAATCTATAAAAAAGTCCCAAGCTTCTATCTTCAAAAATACCGAATTTGGTTTTTTTTCCAAATACCATTTCCAATCGTTCAGTTATATGGCCGCTATAAGATCGTTATGAAATTTGGTAGCTCGGATCTTTCTATCTTGGAAAGTTGGGTCTTGAACAAACCAGTTAGTTATAAGGCAGCTATAGGATATAGTCGGATATAGAGTTTTTTCCAAAAACAGCATTCGTACGAATCTCCCTAACTTTTAAAAAACCAAAGTTATACCATTTCTGATCAATAAGTTATATCGCAGCTATAGCATATAGTCGGCCGATCCGTTCCGACTTATATACTGCGTGCAAAGGAAAGAAGGGTGTGTGCAAAGTTTCAAGTCGATTGATTTAAAACTGAGAGACTAGTTAGCGTAGAAACAGACAGACAGACAAACGAACATAAGGTCCTGATCAAAAATATAAATATAGGGTCGAAGATGTCACCCTCACTGCGTTGGACACTTTTGACCAAAATTATAATACCCTCTGCAAGGGTATAATAACTGACAAAACTATTTGCGGCGATTGGCGGCATGACTGTCAGTTTGTAAAACACAAAGTAAGGAATCCATTCGACAGCCGCCATATAATGGCCTGAAACAAGTATATAAAGACAACTGAAATTTTATTTTTGATGGCTTCACCGAAATTGGCCTCGAAAAACACAATTCTCGAACCTGGTTCTAACAAGTCGCTGCGGCAGTCTGGCGCAGTCACGTTGGGGGTCCACCGGCAATTGTCAGCTCACGTTTTCCAACTCACGGTAGAGCTTTTTTGTCTGCCCAGGCACTTCAGTCGCCATACGGCGTGGAAATATTTTAAATAGTTTTCTAATAGCCGCCTCGATTAAAAATGTAGCTGGATATGGGCGACCATTGGGCTTCTACACTTTTACCTTTCGAAATCTCCCCATGCCTTTAAGTGAAATAAGTAGCGATCGCAAATACTGGAGATGATGGTTCTTAAAATTTAATGATCAGCATATAGGCATCCATGAAGGCTGGTGGATAAATTTGAAGGATATGTAGCAGTAGCTAACGGGTGAAGCGCAACACTACGAAATTGAACGATTGCGTACTCTTCTTTCAAAGAGAAACAGAAAGCTGTACCGAAAATATCCAAGGCCTGCGAAATCGAGGCGCAATAATCGAAGCTTCTTGTCTCCAATTCGGAGCACCCAATTCACATTTCAAGGGCAAGAAGCTCTTTGATCGCGCGCCGACCCTCTGCGATGCGTAAACAAGCGTCTCCAATTGCCCGATAAAAGCCCAATTGCAGACAATTTGTCGCCGAAAAATAAGTCCGCTCAGTGGAAGCCAAACACGCTCTCGATGAGTGGAAAGTATCGGTTACAATTGCACTCGGTTGTTTACGCCTGTCCCTGGGAGACTTTCGACTTTCGAGCGGAGGCCCCACAAAGTCTAGCAATATAAAGGCCAAAAAAAGCAAACAAAGCCGTCTAAATTCCGATCGATGGGGCGGCTTTAATTATTATTCTGTATTTATTTTCTTTCAGATTGAGGGGCATCGAGAGCTGTCTTGATTATTCGTTTTATTATTAATAAATAAGGCTTAGAGGCTGCTCGTTGTTGTTGTTTGTAAGTTACTGTTCTGGGGCTGCTACTTCTCGAACTGCTTAATATTTTATTTTATTGCCGGCTTGCCAGTCGTTTCGGTTGCTAAATAAACAAAAGGCGTGTGTCGCCGTCGACTTCTATCCACATCGAGTTCGACTTCGACAGCCAACGGCAAGCAGTCCGCAGCCAGCTGCCAACAGCGTGGCCGCCCAAGGCTTCGACTTTGAAAAGCGTTTAAGCGGCTTTGACTCTGTAAGAGATCTTCGTCTCTGGGACTGCTGTCATCGCTGAAAAATTTCGCTGGTTCTGCTTTGTGTTTCACATTATTATTATTATCTGTTTTGGTTGTTGTCTTTTTATTTTTTCTTACTTTTATTTATTTTTTAGGTTCTGCTGGGTGTGACAAATTACCATCGCGCCCAACTGCCAGCATCAACAACAAAAGCCCGCGACGTCAAAGCTTGTGGAGCCAACTTGTCTGGTTGGCTGTTTGTTTAAGCCGATTTGTTGTTTTTCGCATTGGCATCAGCTTACGCCCTATTTGGATAGAAAACTTAGCTATGTCTCCTATTATTTCATTCCAGATATTCTAGTTGAAAACATAATCAACGGTGAATAATTACAAACATTACAAACAATACTTTTTTTATTAAGTAAAAAGATTTTTTAAATATTCCCCTTTTTCTCACTTTCATGGCCCATAGCTATAAATATTTGCAAAATATGGTTTAATTCTGTTGTTTAATTTGTTGTTTAATTCACGAACCTAAAATTCTGTCTAAAACAAGTCAAATTCAAGTTCTACGGCACAAACGAGACATAAATTACCATCCACTTATGGTCTCCGATTACATTTTAATGTTCTGGCTCTCACTAATTTATGGAATTTTTATTTATGAAATGCGCAATTTATAATTAAAAATGCGAGTGGTTTCGGCCACTCAGTCAAAATGGGTCACTAAGCTTGACAGTTATAGGGCAATATACTACAAGCACCTCATCGCGTGGCCCGTCGGCGCAAGAAATCGGGCAGAACAGAAGAAAAGACTCTGACAACGAACTGGCTGTGGGTGCTCTCCCCGTATTCCCAGATCCATTCAAAATTAGTCATGCAAATCAACGTTGTCAACGTAATTAAATCGTAATGACCGGCAATCCAACTAACGGTTCCAACTGCCATAAACCATATCTGCCAAACGGGGGCCGCGGGGGTGGTGGAGGCCTGGGTTTGTCAGAGCCAGCTCGACTAAAAATAAACAATATCTTAATGGCGAATTAAAGCCGCAAACCAGCAACAGCTACACTACACCCCCACACCGGTCCCACAGCCACAATTTATTTTATTGCACTTAATTTTTATTTATTTATTTTTCTTTTTGTATCTTTATTATTTCAGGAAAATAAAAATCCAAGTATATTTGCACAATTGCGGTTTTGTGGCAAACATTGCTTCCATACGTGCCTAGGCTTGGGTGTGTTTCTTGGGCGCGAGTGGGTAGCTATTTTGTTCACCTAGAAACACTTTTCCGAGGTGTTCGAGCTTGAAAACCGAGGTAACTAGGGTATTATCGCGGGGATTATCGTCGATTGACGTGCCAAGTCGAGGAGCCTTTGAGAAAGTCAGATTACGTAAATTGTGATATCATTTGTAGATTTTTGAAGTAGTTTGGGATTTTAACGGTTGGGTTTCGTGGTAAGGTAACTTCAAGGTATAGGACAAGGTATGGGCGTTGTGGTCAATATCGCGTTGTTAAGTGTTGTGACTTAGTGCCTAGCCTCTTGACTGCCAAGAACTCTGTTTCTCGAACGTACGTTGCCCCATGATGCCAATCTTAATTACTAAGCAGGAAATATTAGCGCACACCGTAAAAGCAAATAAAACTACTGAACAAGAAATATTAATTTGGCCGAAAAATAAGAAACACGCAAAGCATCGCTATTGCTGCCACGTTCAACCACTTTCGAGTGGTGCAAGAGTTGCATTAAGTTGGATTCCGGCCCAGAGCAACACTTTGCATCGAAAACCTGAACATGCATTTTAATTGCAGCGCCCAGACAGTTTGCGGGAACATGCAAAGGGAAATGCGCGGAAGTATCCGCAAGAGAAGTAGGCTTGCACTTTGAGGCAACACATATAATTTTTGGAGGCCAACTTAAGAAATGGAAATTAACAAGATTAAGCAAATCAAGAAGTTTGCATCAGGAGGTTTCGATAGCCTATTTATGAATTTTTTTTTATTAATTATTCATTGAAATTAATAGTGCATGCTTCCCACCATATTAGAGGGTATATCCCAGAAGGCCTCAAGCCATTGTCTGCAACATGTCTAGTCGTCATCGTCAGCGTCATCTTCTCCGCTTCATTTGTAGCGGCAGCCGGGTTTTCGCCTGGCTGGTATGGTGGTTTCTGTGGCTTCACCTACGACACGAATCCCTGCCTGAAACAACGATACTAACGATGTTTCGGGCCCTGACTTGAGGTTGCAACGGCAGTAGCCCCAGTTGAGCAATCAAATAAAAATACTAAGCCTAAAAAGCGAGGATAAAAAAACATTGTCACGTCAAATTCATGTCATTTAATTAATTTTGTTTACTTGCCGCAACATTAATTTGTTTTTGCTGCTGTTGCTGTTGCAATGGCGACTTGTTGTCTTTGAAAAAATTTTCCATTGCCGACTGTGGAAATCGCCGCAGTTATCTGAGTATCCAAGCGATAAAATCTGTGAATACATACACATGAACGTACACATGAGTATACTTGGCCGAGCTGCATAGCATGTCGAAAAATATTTTCCCACATGACTGCACCTTATGAAAATAAAACAAGACAATAAGTTCGCCGAAAGCAAAGTTCTCTCCGTGGACCGGGCATGTGTTTTCGTGTCTCGTTCAAAGATTTGCCGAAAGACTCTTGACGGGCTGTCAAATAAATGTCGCTTTATTCAAATTTCGCATTCGCACTAATTGTCTTCGGGCCGCCGAAAGACAAAGGACGAATCTGCCTGGCTTGCCAAGCCTAAGTGAAGATTAGCCCTGGATCGGGCAGACTTTGTGTCGCAGCCTCCCGGCTCCTCAATCAACTTTCGATCAAAACGCGCCGCTTTTCTTCGCTTTTGTTTTACCAAACAAAACCTAAAAATTAAGGAAGGAGAGAGTGAAACCTTTTTGGCGGCATTTTGCTTGGCTCATTTGATTTTGGATGTAGATGCGTTCTGATAGATCATGGAAATGTTTGCAGACTGGAACTGGTGTCAGGCACATTGGGTTTTGGGATGGGAAAACATTTAAAGGGCCAACCCCATATTTTGTTTAATTCAGTATGATGTAACTAAGTGTAACCTCTTTAATGCTGCTTAACAAGACCTAATAATAAAAGTCAAATACCAGTTCTAAGGAAAATATTAGCAGACCAGTTAACAGTCAATAGTATTATACAACCGTATTCGTTATTTAAATTATACTATTTCTGAATCATTGCAACCACGGTACTGTGTTAATTATTCGAGAGAAAAAACGGAAATTATCAAACGAAACGACAGGAGTACGAGTGCCGGAGAACATACGACACCGGATGTCTGGGAAGGCCATGTTCGGGCATTTGAGAAGCAAGAGGCCAAAGGATCTGGCCGGCCGAACACTAACTGCCTACAAAATGTCTGCTTAACCTGCGGATGAGTTAATTAAATCTGTCAATACCGAGCACCGAAATCCAGGGGGCTTTGGAGGAGCGGATCGTTCATTCAAGCGACCCATCATCATCATCTTGCTCGTCGTCATCGTCATCGTCAGGAGCAACAGAAGTGGTCATAAAAAATGTAGCACGCCATGTGCGGGCCATGGGCTACACTGGGGCCCCAAATTGAGGATCGGGGATCGAAGCTTGAAATCGGGAACTAAAACTTGGCTCCTTGCCTGGAATGTAACTCGATTCCTATTAACTCATCAATTTCGGAGCTGGGCCGTTGGTCGTTGTCCCTCCAGTATTTATACATATATTCTTATATATGTATGTATATGTATATCTTTTCGGGTTTTTCTACCTCAGCAGAGCTTTGGTGGCCTGGCGGATTGAGAAATGAGGCAAAAATTAAATCAGTTTTGGTTAAGCAAAGGGAAAGAGCTTCGGAACGGCCACGTCTTGGGGCAATTTGTAGCCCTGTGCGGTCCTTTTTCTTTTTCTCCAACCTCTGCAGGTGAGCCTGTATGAGAGTGTGTGCCACGTGTAAGTGTGTCTTCTGGCTTTATAAAAGCAAATAAGTTCACACACTTTAGTAATAGCTTCATAAATAATAACCAAGGAGGTCAAGATGTTGGCCAAAGTGCACTGGCAAATGCGATTGGTGGAATTAATGGATAATTGCATTTTTTATAACTGATGTGATCATAATTACTATTATCTTCCATCTGTTATTATCTTCAAATTAGTAGTAAGGTTTCGTTAGTAAGCTCCTAACGGCCCCAAAAAGTATGCACACTTTTCTATACTTTGATTATTTTTGAATCAATTTACTTATTTAATTTATTTTATTTTTTATTATGTTTGTCAATTGTTGTGACTGTTTAAACTGGATCATTCTGAATTATTTTCTGAGATTTTTTAATTAATATTTAATTATATTGTTCTTTGTAAGGGAATTGAAAGAAAAATTAATATTTTTTAAGTTAATATTTTTCAGTGTAGGTTTTGAGTAACCCAAAGAGAATTTAGCCGTCTTGTCGGCCAGTCAGTCGCACATCCAGTTCCTTGGCCGCCTCCCACACTTGCAATGCCTTTCCGATTGTACCCCACACAGACCATGTTTCTCCGTGCACAGAAAATATTTGATATCTAAGATTAATTATTTTCTTTATGAGCAAGCCTCGCAATCCACATATTTTATTAATTGTGATCTATCTAATGACAATGTTGTATGTAGATTTTACATAAATTTACATAAATCTGATTTGATTTGTGGTTAAAAAAAATGGATTTAAGTAGAGGTAATTGGATAAATATGATATTTTTTTCCGTGCAGCTGCAGGTGTGTGTGTTTATGGACTGTGCGTCTCAAGTTTTCAACAACAAGATATACGCCAATAAAGAAGTAACAACGCCCCAAAGGATGAGCGGACCGAACAAAAAGAAAGCGCAGGCAGGGAGAATACCTTAATTACGGTTAATGGAGCGTTCGAAAAAACAAAACCGACGGATGTGTGTGTGTAGCCGTGTGTGTGGGGTGTTGTCTGTGTATATCATATGTTGGATCTCCGTTCGAGTGGCACGGCGAAATAACTTAATCACATTTCCAGAAGACACGACCAGGGACGTAGGGAGACGACCGAAAAAATCTGCGAGCCATGTTCGTAATTTTGTATATAAATGAGATGCGGCCACCTAATGAGCCTGATTAACCAGCCCGTCGATCCTCACGGGCGGTCCGATGGATTCCTAGCCCCTCTGTCCGCTCCCCGCTTTCCGCGCCCTTTTTTTTATACCCTTGCAGAGGGTATTATAATTTTGTCCAAAAGTGTGCAACGCAGTGAAGGAGACATCTCCGACCCTATAAAGTATATATATTCTTGATCAGGATCACCTCTTGAGTTAATATGAGCATGTCCGTCTGTCCGTCTGTCCGTCTGTCTGTCTGTCTGTCTGTTTCTACGCGAACTAGTCTCTCAGTTTTAAAGCTATCGTCTTGAAACTTTGCACACACCCTTCTTTCCTTTGCACGCAGTATATAAGTCGGAACGGCCGGGATCGGCCGACTATATCCTATAGCTGTCATATAACTGATTGATCGGAAATGGTATAACTTTGGTGTTTTTAGAGTTACAGAGTTCAGATTTTGTACTAATGCTACTTTTGGCAAAATAATACGACCTACCAAATTTCAAAAGGATCGGCCGACTATATCATATAGCTGCCATATATCTGATTGATCGGAAATGTTATAACTTCGGCCGACTATATCTTATACATAGCTGCCATATAACTGATTGATCGGAAATGTTATAACTTCGGTGTTTTTAAAGCTAGAGAATTCGGATTTGGTACGAATGCTATTTTTGGCAAAATAATACAACATGCCAAATTTCATAAGGATCAGCCGACTATATCCTATAGCTGCCATATAACTGAACAATCGGAAATTACCCAACTTTGGTGTTTTTGAAGATAAAAAGCTGGAACTAAGTACATATTCTATTTTTGGTCAGTTAATACAACCTACCAAATTGCATAACGATCGGCCGACTATATCTTATAGCTGCCATATAACTGAACGATCGGAAATGGTATTTGGTAAAAATACCAACTTTGTTATTATTGAAGATGGAAGCTTGGTACTTTGTTTTAAATTTTTTTGGTTATATAAATTGGATAAATTGGTTATATTATGATATTCTCATAAGGATCGGCCAATTTAATCCGATGTTTGCGATATATATCCGGTTTTAACTGCAAGGGTATATCAACTTCGGCTCCGCCCGAAGTTAGCTTTCCTTTCTTGTTTTATTCTTTTTTTGGCCAAGTTTTGCGTCTGTCCTGGCCGCGGTGTTTCATTTAACTGCTTTCATGCCACAGATCGCGTCGAATGGGACGCGTCCTTTTGACCTCGAGCTCGGATCGGGGATCTGGGTTCTTGGCGTCCGTGGTTCTCAGCTCTCTGGAGATCTGGAGCTGCGACTTTATGATCTGGCTTTGAGACGTTTTTAATTTGCATACGATGTGTCAATGATGTGGACGTCAACAACAAAGGCTGCAACAAAAGTTAAGACATCGTCGCGTGTGGTTTTCCAGCTATCGCTGTGGTAATAAAAATCGGGTTTGCTTTAAATCCCATAAACAAAACGCCTGAACATTTTGGCTGACAGATGTCTTCATTGAAAATTATACATAGCCAGGTTCGGTGGGCATCAAGAAGGGGGAATGGGGCTTTTTTATCTGTTTGGTTAGGAGTTCGGGCATCCAGCAACCAGGTTTTTGGGGACTTGGTCCCAGGCGTCAGGTGGCTAAAGCGTGAGAAACTTTTGATGAGGCTTGGCTGGAGCTGCCTGACTTAGCTCCTCGGGAATGTGGCCTAAAGAATAGCTTATCGGTTGTACTTATTAAATTTATATTTCTTTGAATAAAAGAGTTATAGTTACTTTTACCAATACATGGGAAGCTTTCTACGACCAAATGTTGAGAATTAACCAGCTCCTCACTATGAAAATTAGATAAATGGAAGGCAACCAGTCTTTCAAAAATACCTCACAGATCCTCCAATTTCATTTTGGCCGCTCTAAGTCATTTTTTGGCTATTTTGAGTTAACGGCTTTGACTCATGGCGGCCGAGACGTTCCCTCGGCCGACTGACCACCTAACTTAATCATAACTTTTTGGGTGGCCCCCAGTGCCCAAAACAATGCTGGATTGTTCTCTGCAGAAAAAGCACAGGGCAGCGGATATCACGGGGGGATGCTGGGGCATGCCAGGGTACACTTTGATTTCAATCTGGTCTGAGGCAGCATAATAATATTGTATCATTGTATCTCAAGGAGCCGCCGCAGAAGAGGACGCACTGTCGTGATCGTGAGGGCTTGGTGTGAGGGGATTCTGGAGCGGAGTCTGTGTGTGACTCTGACTGCCGACCGTTCAGCAGCCATGGGCCTGGACCATCATCATCTCCATCATCAATGGCAGCTTTTGGACCTACCGTACGCCCTGTCTTCCTGCAAACAATTTCGTTTTTCTGGCCTTTTTGGCCTTTTTTATGTTATTTGGACCGTTCTTTGGACCTCTTTGGGCGTCTTTGGCTTTGGAACGCTGAAAATTTTATGACTTCATTTGCTGACCACCAAGCGAGCGGAGAAGATGCTGGAAGAGCATGAGCAGCAACAACAAACAAGTAAACACAGCTCAAGATTGCCTCATAATAGGCCGCTTGCTTTTTGATGGCCTGTTTAGAGATGGCCTGGTCTTTTTGCCTTTATTTCTGTTTTGGCTTTTGAAGGGATGCAATACGCAGAATTTCGTGCAGTGGCAACACAATAGCCTCACAGGATTCTTTGAATGAGATCCAAATGTGATTTGGTGGCGGCTACTTAGTTTGCTTTAAAATTGACTAGACCAAAACAAGATTCCAATCATGTGGTTTATATTGAGTAGCGCAGATGAAGAAGCAAATTTTACTCACATTATATTTTTCATCTAAAATATTTTATTTGTATCTATTTTGAAATGCCTTCCTAAATGGATTTGAATGAATAATATACAAATCGAAAGGTATTGCTCTATTTAGATAATGTCTTGCATTTGCCAAAAGTCTATCAGTTTAAGAGAAACTAAATTATGGCAGGGGAACACTGGAGACTCCAGAAAAAATACTTTTCTTGAACAACATTTTAAAATACATATGTATGTACAATACAATAATATATACAATACAGTAATAAAATACACGTCGATAAACGAACAGTGAATTTCCAGGCTACTTTTTCAAGATCCAAAATTAAAGTGCGTCCAGAAAAAAATTCTTTATCAAACGAATGATGTACTTTAACAGTCAATCCCCTAATGCTTAATCTTTTTTTATTTTATTTGAATTATATGTCGTGAAAAAGCCGTTTACTATTGATTTCCCTTGAACGAAAGCTGTTGTTTTGAAAAGTAGTGGGGAAATATGAAATTGAACACGGAAGCTCGTTACTTTTACTTTTAGTCAGAAAAAAGTAATTCACTTCAAAAAGTAAACACCGGAGCCTGCCTGATAATATTGAGGCTGATAATATTCTTCTTCTGCCTGAAGAAAAGTATATCAACTTCCGTTATTTTACCTCGTCAAGATGCAATGCCCACGCAGTTTAAGTTTTTTCAAAATTTTTCAAAGCCCTGCACAACGTCCTACAGCCCCCACAAATGACTGAAATATTTTTTGAAAAACTTTTGCCAAACTATTTCTATAGTTAATATATATCCGAAAAACAAATTTCATCCCAATCGACCGATTTTTGGAGCAGATATATCCATATACATACCTTTTCCCATACGTGCTAAAATTTTAAAAGCGTGGAAAGCGTGGAAGCGTGGAAAGACTATAAGATATAGAGATATAACTATCAGATTTGCAACTTGGGAATCTACACCTAAAATCAAAAAGCAGACCAATCGGATAGTTTTTAAAGAGTATGCAACAAAAATAATCCATACCATAAGCTTAAACTATAAGCGTTAGTTGAATTGTGGGTGGAAGAGATGAGTACCGGGTATAATATGGCCGGGAAACTCGACTATAGCCGTCCTTTCTTGTTTTTGGTTGCACATAAGGAAAAGAAGGGATGTTTAAACACATCAAAACTTATCGTCATTCTTCTTCTAAGCCAACGGCCGTTCTTTTTTGTACGCACTGCGTTTTTAATAAATCTTAAATGTTTACATATTTGAGAATTGAATGTGGAGAAACTTCACTTTTAATTGAAACAGTATCGCCTCCCGTGTGCTGAGTATACTTATATTTGGAGGAAAATTAATAATTTGTGTAATTTCAATTCCGAGCTTGGCTCTGCAACAGGAGCAAAAGTGGTTCAGAGATTCTTTTCTATATTTCTTCAATTTTCCTTTGTCCACTCTACCATAATCGCTCTCTTCAAAGATCCCGCTTCGCTTCTACTTGGCACAATTAGAACAGTTAAAAATATACAAACTATATAAAAATAAACTATTTCATCAGATAACGGGGCTATGGGGCTACGTAGCAAGCTCCCTAAACTATAATATGAGAAGAAAAGAAATTCGTTAGGTCGCCTTATGTTTTGAATCTGATCCTGATGGTACCTCTCTTTCCAGAGTTTTGCCCCTTTCAACCCCTGATAATCCATGTCAGCCCACGCTTGAGGTTTCAGTTGAAACCATTTCTGGTATCGATCTGGCTGCAGCGACATAAATTTTACTTTAGGATAATGTTTACATACTTAAAATACAATTTTTGACTCATACATATGTGCCATGGAAATATCCGTCCGCTTCAACAAATCCTCCTTGGTTTGCAAGGTTCCTCGCGAACTTAAAAAATAAAAAAACATGCTCTTACTGAAATAATAATAAAAAAACCTGCAGTAGTTTAGATTTTACCCTGCATAACGCTGAATTTTATATGAATTCTATTTGCCGCTGCCCGATTCAATACACTCAGTATCCGAAGCAGTTTCATAACTTTTTAAACGGTTCGCAAAATTTTTTCTATCATCTTATTCTCCGCCTAAAACGACTGATCATCCTTACGCATACAACATTCAACCAGCAAATCTTTCATAATTTCCTTACATAAAAAAGGGGAAAAGTCCAATGCTGCCCAAAAAGTCCAAATACTAAAGAGGCAATTGTCGGCAATTCCGAAATTATTTGAAAATTTAATTACTCCTTATTTGCAACACATTTGCTTTTCGATCATTTCATCATGTCAGCATGGCTTCATTAAGCGTCTCTCCACCACCATTTACCACTAATTTACTGGAGTTGACATTCTTTTTCATAGATGGATTTCGAAAGAGATTTTAAACTGATTTTATTTACACAGACTTAAGTAAGGCATCCGATTTAGTCAATCACTCACTCCTGTTGAGTAAACTGAATCTTCTGCGATTTCCTACAGACCTCCTAACGTGGATCTTCATGTACTTAGATGGAAGAACACAAAGAGTCTCATTTCAAAATGTACATTCCCGCTTGGTCCGTGATACATCTGGTGTGCATCAAGGAAGTCATCTTGGCCCGTTACTGTTTACTCTTTTTATTAACGACTTGCCCCCTGTTTTAACTCTCTTGTTCTTATGTATGCAGATGATGTTAAGCTTTGTCTTCACTACAAATCCGCTTCAGCCCAATGCAAACTTCAGTCCAATCTCGAGTGGACTTTCCAAAAGTGGTGTATAGCGAGTGATTTAATAACTTAGAGCACTTAGAGATCTAAATTGGAATGCAAATCTTCAACTTCCCTCTTAGAGTAGCAGACTCCTACTAATAAGCTTACCAACCTTAACTAATCGTAGGACGATGCTAAGTGTAGTTTTTCTACATAACCTAATCAATAGATTGCCAGCAGTTACTAACTCGCTTAAATTACAATATTCCTAATCAAGGACTAGAAACTTTAGTTCTCTATTCCTTAGCCATTGTGGATCGACATACCTATGTATGTACATATGTACAACTCTTAGGGTCTTATGTTCGAACTACAATGGTCCCTACCCGATCATCTCTCTTTCCTGTCCTTCAAATGTAAAATCAAGTATTTTAAAATTCCTTACTAATACCTCTTAGTTTAAAAAATAATAATATAATAATAAATCGTTTCTCGAGCGTCCCTCGGTCGTCTGGGCCTCAAAGCTTTATGATGAATGCATAATGCTAGCTGGTGCACTAATTGGTTCACGAGCCATTTTTAAAATTCCGAAAGACCGCAAACATATATGTATAATAGAAAAATTTAAATGTTTATTTAAATTATATTTAAAAAAACGTTAAAGATTTATTTTAAATTTTATATATAAAACGAATTTTTTTGTCAAATATATGTTTTTAATTTTGAGTCACGCTTAAGTAAGTAGCCGTCGTTTAGAGTCTTCACTTTAGACAAACTGAATTTTCCCGTACCTCTAGCACTCGTACAATAAAAAGGACAAGAAAACAACGTATCGTTATCTGTAATTTATTCACTTGTACTTTGAATCACTTAGTTGCTCTTGTTCGCTCCCATGATCCCCCTCCCATTCCTCCTCCTCAAGGACCTCTTTGCCTCGCCTCTTCCTTGAGGTTGTCAGTGCCTCTTTATTGCCGCTGTTGCTGTCATTGTTGTTGTTGTCACACACACTGCACACACAGAGGTCGATTAAGGGGCTGCGATTGTGATCTTATCAACAATGCGCAGCGATCAGTGGCAGCCACAACAACAGGACACACAAGCAGTCGCCATGGGCGCGGAAAGGGTTGAGGGATGAGGGGCTTCATCCCGAGAAAGGAGTTAAACGCGAACAAGTCACAAGTCGCGGAGTGCGTGCGTAGGACAGCTTTATAAATGTAAATTAGATCTCGTTTAGCATCAACTATGGGCCTCGTAAATAAATGCCAAATGACATCATTATCATTAATGCTTTGTTTCATGGCCAGGCTTCTGGCCCACAGTGGTGTGCGAAATTACAAAATGTTATTAAGGTTTAGGGATGTTTTTAATAGATATCATCCTAGAGTTCAACCAAAACTATGGATATTTTGAGATATTTTTTTGATGAACATTTTACCAAAATTCTTGAAGAATACTTTATATTTTGGTTAATAATAATATTTTTAATATGTGAAGTTTTTTTAAATACATTTTAATAGAATAAATAGGGATTTATAGGTATTTGTTTAATTTATAGTTTTTATTTCTTCCCTAATGTTGTCAATATTTTTATTGTAATTTTAATATAATTTAATCTAATTTTAAGTCGCTTCTGACCTCCGCTAAAGGACACTCTGCCAACACTTTACCAAAACCATTGGAGCCTTATACTTTTAAATAATCCTTATTCTCAACATGCGACCACTGTGCCGTGGCTTAGCTGCCGTATTCGGACTGATTCTGAAGCCGATCGCCATCCTGATTTTGTCCCCCTGTTCCTGGTTTAGCTGGAAGGTGCTCCCGTTTGGAACGGCTTTGTTGCTCGTTATCGCTCTGTTGTTGTCACTGCCTTTGATGTTGTCGATGGCAGCGGTGATAAGTGTGTGGAAAATGCTAAGGGGAGGGGAGGCTAGGGATGGAGACCCGATGCCCCCGTCCAGGAGACGTCCGTAGGGTTCTGAGGGCCCTTATCAGGGACTGGCAATCGGCTCTTGGCCGGTGATAATGACTTGTAAGTACAAAATGGCTTGTCAGGACTGTGGCAGCCACTGCTGGTGATGTCGCTTAGGATGTTGCAAGGCTTTTGGCAGTCTTCCTCTCTTCAGTGCACTTTTACGCTCTTGCCTGCACATCACTTCAATTAATTTCGCTGTTTTAATTTGCGTTCGGTTTGGCGTTGTTGGATTTGCAGCTTGCAACTTCAGCTGCTGTTGCCTCCCGAGCTTACAAGCAAATCGTGCTCGTCGGCGACCGTTCGTCTATGCCAGCTTCATTATTTTGTCTCCCATTTATTTGCCATTCTCTTTCCTTTTTGTTTCTGCTGTTGCATTTTTTGCCAACTTGTAAGCGGCAAACTGCAGCAAGATCATGAAAAATGCATTTCCAATGAGAGGATCCTTTGGCCACAGCCCCACTTGCCATAGCCTTTGCGCCAGCTCCATCCAGTTGCCTGTTGCAACCCATCGAGGCAGACTGTCTGTCTCTCCAGCCTCGACTCACTTAAAATTCTTGGGTCTTGTTCTCGGACTGCGGCAAGATTGAGGCATCTTGGCGAGGGTGCCAAGGGGCTGGGAGGCATTTACAACCGACCATTGCGAGACTTTTGTCAAGCGCTGTAAAATTGTTTTGGGGGCTGGCGGCGCTTGGACCTCTAAAAACAAAAGACGCTGATGGCGATGGGAGTCTTGAGGATGCGAAACTGTTTGAACAGAATCTGCATTGCACTGAACGAAACTGTGCCTGAAATCGGCTTTAATGTCATGGGTTCCAAAGGAATTAGGATTAAATATTATTCACAATTTAAAAAAGCATCCTTCCTCCTTTTACATTTACATCCAACATTTAGATCCTACAATACACTTTATTTCAGTGTATATCGAATGCAAAAGTAATGACTCCCCGTGCTGAACATGGTCAAGAGTCAGTCGCCAGTTCCATCCCAGAGATGCGTGTTTTTCCTGGAAAGCTATCGCCCACATAATTAAAAATTTTTTCATTTTCGTTTAGTGACTTTTGATTCTGACTGTTGTTCTAACCACCGGATGTTGGCGATTGAAGCGGCGGCTTCTAATTGACGGGCATTTGGGAGTTTCTCGGGGAGGGGAGGCAGGGGCGGGAGCCGGAGTGCGCTCGAGTGCGCAAGGTGCACACGGTCGGGCAAGCCGGACATCTGCTGCAGCCACGTTTTCCCAAACAGGAGGAAAGCAACAAATTTTCAGGCAATTAGTGAAATGTTTCAATTTACAAAACATCCGAATGATAAGCGGGAAATTAGTAAATAAAGACATCAAAGCGCAGAAGACGCAGCCAGAAACCCAAAAATGGTAAAGAAGCCGGCGCTAATGGCGCTAGAGAGAACGAAGATGAGCAGGGGTGGGTGACGGGCACAGATGCATACAACAGGTGATTAATTATAAACACTGACAAAACATAAAAATAAAAAATTAACCACGTACCCAAATAAAAGAATGCGGGGTCTTCTTCTCTCGGGGAGGGGTAAGGGCCATCCGAGGTTGTGTAGGTCGTAGAACCATTCTATGACCCGGTGCTCTGGGTATTCTGGGGAATGCGTGCTCCCATTAATCGCGAGTTAATTGCCTACAAAGCGACAGCTAATTGCCCGGGTTGGCTGAGAAGTCATTGATGTGGGGAAAATGGAAAGGGATCTTGGGTGGGATCACACTAAGAATGGTAGGGTCTTACAAATATCGGGCCAAATAAAGATTTCCTCTTGAAAGTTTGCATTTAAAACAAAATCAAAACGAAGCCACAATGACGTATATTATGCATCGGAATTTCGAAAAACTTTGTATTTAATTGAAGGCTCCCTTGTAGTGTAACGTCATGTAGAGTTATTAGGATGTTTTTTATCTTTTATGAATACTTCATAGTTCCCCAATCAAACGACCTAAACAAACATTTTTCTAAACCACATGCTCAATTGCCTTTATTATGCAGGATTCCATAGCCAACCACACTCTAAAAGAGCCTTGGCAGCAAAATGCCAGGGAAGTGGGATATGGGCCTCGGTTTTGGCCCTGGTCTGATCTTGATTTCCTTCTGTTTCCAAGACACGCATGCTGGCGCAGACAAAGCGGTGCGTGTGCGATTGCCCGACCCAGCCAGAACAGCGTCAGCACTCTGGCCACCAAACTTGGCCAAGATCCCAGCAGGCAGGGACCATGGCAGGAACAAGGGGGGCGACTGGGGCTGTGAGGCATAAATTGCACATAAAACATGGAAAATGAAGCGATAAACTTGAGATACGCGATCGTAAAGCAAAGGCATCGTAGTCGTCTTTAGTTCAGGTCTCAGCCTGACCCGACAAGTCGATCTTCACTAAGAGAAACTACTTTAATAGCCTAACCCGTATTTATTCCAATTGATTTTTAGTAACATTAAAATACTTAATGGTTAAAAATTTAAAAAATATTATGATATGGATCACTTATCTAACTTTCTTCACTAAATAATCTAACTATAAAAGCATGTTTTCTAATGAACTATAGATATGGTTTAAATTATAGTACATTGGTTATTGATAAAGTTTTTTGTTAATTAATAAATTATGAAAAACTGACAGTTTTTGTCAGTGCACCAGAGGATTCCCCCTACTTCGGAGCAGCATGTGGGGTAAAAAGCCTGCTGCCCGAGCATGTCCAGTGTATTTGTTTATGTTTGATGAAGCTGTTGGCTGCTGGTTGTTGGTGGCCATTAGGAGCAGTCCGGCCAGTAAGAAATGGCCTGGGGCCAGGATAATGAAGACCCAGAAAGTGGGGATCCCTTGCGCACTCTGCCTCAGCATTCCCCGCCATTACCATTTGGATGGGCTATGTTTTAGCTTGGCTTTTTTAACGACCGTGGGCCAAGTTGGGCGAGTGCAGTGGGCGTGGCCGGGTCATGTGATGCGTCACGCAATACGATTTTTGCTCAAATCAATTTCTCTGATGGCTTCAGGAGATGGCCAACAGGCATGCGGGATGCCCATCTTTTATTATTATTTTATTTCACTTTTTCCGTATTTTATTTGGTTGGAAGTCTTGTTGATTTTGTTAGCAAGTTTTTGGTAGTCCGGCTAACAAGCCGCTAACAAGCAGGTTCCATCTACTCCAGGATGATCCGTCCCAGGTTGCTCTTTTATTGCCAGCAAATATTTGGTACTCCTCCGCTCGTTGGCTCCCCACCCCCTCGCCATCACCCGTTTCGGCTCGTTTCTTGTTGCCCTCCGACCCCTTTGGAGAGCTGTGTTATTATTTGGCTGATAAATTAACATGCCGCTCCCGATGGCCGAGAGGACCACCGAAGGTGGCGGTTCGGTGAAAATTTCTGTGGGAGCACCTTCTCGAATGAGAACACCAGTAATTGCACCTTTACATTCCCGGCCAGCACAATAGTCGAAGAAACAGGACTTGGGAAGGATTGAACAAAGCGCTATAATCTAAGTTAATTGAAACCCGATTCTTTGGAAATATCTTGAACGGTAGTGACTACATATTTTGGAGTTGAACAAGGTACCGATTGGTAAATATTTTCTAATTTTTTGGGGAATCGGAAACTATTGAACGTATTTATCCTTACAACATCACTTACACTATCCTTACTATCCTATGAGACTGGATCTCATAGCGCTTAAGTGATTTAATGTATGATTGAATAATTTTTTTAACTATATTTGTAAAGTTAAAATTTTTTGTGGTATAAATACAAACCACCTTTATCTACTATAAAATATAATTTAAAATCTGTGGGGACTACCTATGAGATCTACGAGAGTATGGAAACCTGGATAGGCCTCTTGAAGAAATAATAATTAGGGGGAGAGTGAGCTCAACTATTAGCTAATGTAAAAAATCAGCGAAAACTAAAGTTTAAAGGGAAGGTTTACGACTGCCCCTCCTGGAAAATTTAGTCAGACCTCCACAACCTTTACGATCGTTGAATGCCCAGACCTGTGTTCAGACCACTCCACTCCACACTCCGATCCGATCCGATCCGATCCAAGAATCGCCTTCTCTGTCTGGCGGAGCGCACTTCATTTTGTGGGATCGTCCGACCGCCTGACTGGCTGTTTGTGCCCGGCTCCTCGAATTTTGGAATTTGTTCTGCCTTGTTAAGAGTTGTTAAGATTATGATATATGTATGGGGGAAGGTCGGGTGTCTGTGTGTCTGTGCGCCTGTGTGTGGATCCGGAGAACCAAGGGACAGAAAGCAGCAACATGACCAAGACGACGACAGCGGCAGCCATTATGATTCACAGCAGGAATGTGGGAAACGGCTGCCTGACCATTTTTATTTTATTTTTTTCGTTTATACATATATTTTTTATTTTGTGTTTCTGCCTGTGCTTGTGTGTGCTCCGCCGAGCGCCAAGCCGAAGCAGTTGGAGCCGGACACACAGATACTCACCCATACGCTGCCAGTTGCATTTACCACATAATCGATTCATGCATGTGGCAAGTTAAGAATTTCTTTCATGTTGCGTTTGCGTTGTTGTTTCTGAGGCCGTTTTTTACCTCTAATTTTTTTCTTTATGATTTGTATGAGCCGCATCTTTTTCGGACCACCCGTGAAATCACTTTGGGTTACCAGTTTCTGGCTCGGAGGCTGACTTCTCTTTTTGTATTTCGCTTTTTGGTCTTTTTTGGGTCTTGGGCTTTTGTTAAATTGCTCTTGTTTATGTTAACATTTAAATTGTGGCCACGGGTAGTCTGGATAGTAACCCAACCCAGGCCGACCCCCTGGCCCCTTTCCCGGAAGCAGAGCGCGGCCCAACCAAAACCAATATTTAAACTCAACGCTCCATGAATAATCATCGTCGGCGTCATCATCTCTTCTGTGGCCTTTCAGCGGGGCCATCAATTCTGATTTACCAAAAGTGTTAATTAGCCTACGGATCGGTTTTTTCTTCTTCATATTTTCGGCCTCCTACCCTTTTATTTTTAGTTATTTTTTTGCTTACTTATCTCGAAAAACCTATGCAGGGTATAGTATCGATTCGGCTCCAAAGCATTCCACACTCTAACTTTCAATCAGTGGTTTATATTGATAAGTTACTTATAACACAAGTTCCTCAGTACTCATACGTATGGTATTCGTGCAAACTTATGTAAAGTGCTAAGGAATCGACTTTGACCTCATAACAAAAATGTTTTTGCAAAAATCATTATCATTATCATTTTTTATAAATTGTTTTTCCCCATCTTACGGAATCTTTCAGAAACCCTTTTAAACCATATTAATACATACAGTTTTAGACAGTTTAGTTTAAGAGTTTAAAACGTTTTTAGTTTTGTAGTTTACGACAAATTTCATAAAAATATAAATGTCCCCCTTTAAATGTGGTGTAATTTTTCTGAAACATTTAAAAAATTTAATGTTTGACATGAAATTTTTTTTGAAACGTTTTAAAATTTTTTTTTAATGCTTCATTTTGTATGAAGCATTTTAAAACACTACCTTTACATTATGTGATTTACATGTCAAATTGTTTCAGAAAACTTTCATTTGAAACATTAGATACGAAGCATTAGATTTTTTCGGAAATATGAAAAATCTCTACGAAAGCGTTGAGTAAGGTTTTATAAAATTTCTATTTCAGATAAGAAAATTTATATTTCAAATAGGAAAATTTATACTTCAATAAAAAATAAAAATTAAATTTTTATTTCAAATAGTTTTAAAAATGTTGAACCACAAACACGAGTATCTCACATTTAATGGATAATTTAACGCTCGTCTTTGATTTACTTGACGTCTCCCCGCCCATCACCTTCCCTGAACATCCACTTTCAATCAGCCCAGAGCTCCAGTACTCAGCCATCGATTGTCCATTCATAGTTGGTCAGGGATAGTGCTAATTGCCGGGTCTGTCCCTAGCAGCTTCTACTCTGTCCCCAAGTGCCGCGCATAGTTGTCGCCCCATAATTGTGGCAACGCCGCCGATGGCATCGGAAGGCGGTCGCCAGGAGATGGAGATGGGAGGGGGGCTGGTGCCATCATCGCCTCATCCGCTGACTGGTTGTCTGTCAGCTGTCCATCAAAGCGTTGCCAAGTTGGTGTTAATGGGTGCCTAGAATGCGAGTGCCTGTCCCCTCCTCACCACCGGACGGCCGCCTTGCAACTGCAACTCCAGCCGGATCTCCCCAGCTTGTTGTACACGGGGCTACGCATGTTTTTGCTTGTTGTCCTTCGGGGATTAAGCGTCAGGCTGGAGTAATTGCCAAGTGCTGTGTTCTCTTTTTCTGTACGCTAGTATTCTTTTTTTGTTATTACATTTTTTTGCCTGGCATTTAATTTATTTTTGGATATGCTTAAATATAAAGAAAAAAGCCACACAGACACACTGCACGCCGGCCCAGTCCAACTCAATACCTGTCCACTCCGCTCAACAGCAATGGAAGAAGGGCAGTTGATCCTAACTCGCCGCCGTCGGCGACTGAATCTCTCCGCCCAGGGCGGAGAGCTCCTTGAGGAACTGCCTTGCATTGGTCAAGGTTGAGGCGCCGTAGATGATGCGTCTCTGGACATTGGAGGTCTGCTTCTGTTTGATGAAGTCCACCAGGTTCTGGTACTCGATGTAGTTACCGCCGCCGACCATAAAAACAACGGCATCCTGGAACGGAGCACGGTTCTTTGGCAGTACGTCCCCACCTTTTAGGAGTTTAGGATCCAAATACAGATAGTCATCGGTCTCTGCATTGCTGCGGCACTCCATCACCTGTTCGGTGATTTTGGTCACGGGAAGATTCTGAAAGAGGTTGAAATTAATACTAGTGCGATTGCATACAAAGTAAAAGTGATTAATTTATTTACATGCCGCTTAACCACCAGGTTCTTTACACCCTCCATTACAAACGAACTACCCTGAGATACGAGCTTAGAAAACATGGACACTGTTTTGGTCCCGCCGCCCTCGTACTGTGTGCCCTGACTGATTCCCGGCGAGCGATTCATAATAGCCTTCCACCGCTGCACATACGCGAGAGCAGTCAGGTCGCAGCCTGCAGCCTGGAGCGCCTCCTTGAGCCGTTCCTGTTCCGATTCGGGAAGCTGCTGTGCGCAAATAAAATAAATAATGTACAAACGCAGCTTGTCCTCTGCCTGGCCAAACTCTGAGTCGCGAAGCAGATCTAGCAACGGTTTGTCCAGTGTCTGTTTTGACATGATCTTCTCTTCGATCTCAAAGAAGGAGTCCAACCGACGTGCCTTGATGAAGTTCAAAATGGCAGTGGCGATCTTGGTGTGCATATCAATCAGCCGCTTCTTCTCCATAAGCTGGGGCAGAGAATTAACAGCATTAGTCAGCCGGGCTGTGGTATCGTTCACCAGCGAAAAGGCAATATCAGACTCGCCTTCGATTCCCATTGACGTCTTTAAGCGCTTGATCTCCTCCTCGGAGTTGCGGTAAGACTCCAGCTCCTCCTGGATGGCCTCGGCGACTGTGGGAAACGGGCTACCTTTGTGTGTCACCCAGAACCGATCGTTGCGGTCCAGGTCACAGGCCTTCGGCTTCTTCCGGACCCCTGTAATATTATTTTAATTAAATGTTTTTAAAAATTACTTCAAAATCACAAACGTAAAAACAAGTCCATTAATTATTTTATTTACCAGCGGCTGCTATCTCATCCTCCACGTAGACAAGATTCAGTCCCAAGTCCAAGACGTCGTGCACTAACGCTTGATACGACCATGTGTGGTGCAGTGGTGTTGCCAGATCCAAGTTTCTGTCGAGCAGTAGGAGAACTGGTCGCTGGAAGCTAAACACCCCTCCTCCTGCCTGAGTAGCGTCCATATGGAACAGGTTAGCCCGCGCATCCCAGAGATTTTCGCGCAGCTTTTTTTCCAGCTTACGGGCGACCATTTCAGCGGCACTGTTGCGTGGACACCGGATGATCGGAACGTTTCCCAGCGTGACAAACAGAGCAAATAAGGAATCCACAATGGCGTCCATGAGAGCCTCCATTTCCTCGTCCCGAGTATTGGCCCGGTTGATTGCGTAGTAAGAGAGTTGATCACTCTGCTGGTGCTTCAGCACAAAGAAATCATCCTCCAGGCTAATAAAGTTCACGTACTGATCATAAACGCGGTGAATGTTAGCCACACAACCGGCATGGAGTGCAGCAGCTGCCAGGTTCTCGATCTTACTGCGCGTAATCGGAGCCAGAAAGTTCAAGTGGTAGACATCATACAAGCCGTTTGAAAAGTCCTGTTGGATCCGGTCGAGATTCTCATCGGTAGGCAGGCAGAAATAAATTGCCGGCACGTCGGGAATGGAGTCGCGATCAGAATGCAGTTGGCTAAAAGCATTAACATAATCATTTGCCGGCTCGAAAGGAACCCCATTGACCATCCACTCACACATGCAAAGTCACGCCCAATTCACGGAGCTCTTTGATAGAAATGATAGGCGAAATAATGTCTTGGCCCACCCGATCGTAAATTAGGATCTTCCACACAGGCTCGGCTGCCAAGGCTTTTGGCTGCTGTGAGTTTAAATTAAGCATCTGCTTAATGGCATCTGGAAATGATTGAGAAAACTCCCATTAACTTTGGAGTCAACATGTTTTTGCAGTTACTCACTGATTTGGCGGTCCCGCAGGGTCAGCATTATGTCCGATGTGTCGCTGGCGGAGATTGGGATTTAGGGATAATCAAATTTAATTAATTCCCAGTTTTTTCGATGCAAAACATATTTTACAAAAAAACAACACGTCACAAGCAAATACGAGGCAACGCGTTTTGGCTAAATTTAGTCCATAGTGGAGAAATCAGCTGACTCAAAAAACGGCTGTTATTATAACAAAAAAATACCAAAGAAAAAAAGGTTAAATACTAAATCAATTTACTTACAAATTTTAAATAAAAAAATTGTAAAATTACCTTTTTTTTGCGCTTTAATTAAATTTATTCGCAAAATTTTATTGCCATTCGCAACATTCGTATTAATTCTCTCATCCCGGAATATTTCAAACTTTTAAGCTTTTTATTGTGATTTTTAAGATTTTGAAAAATATGATATAAAATATGACGAAAATTCGCTGTCACACGTGTGCTAGCGAAATCGCTCTTTATTTGGCTACCGAGCTAGTGTGACCAAAAAAATGAAGGAATAGGGTAATACTGAACAGCTGTTTTTTGTAAACAAAAAACAAATAAGCAAAAATGAATTCAAACTTATTGGATTTTTGTGTTTTTCACCGCTAAGGAGCTGATAAAGAAAAATTGAATATGATGTAGAAGCCTGCGGAAAACGTAAACAAATGTTAAAAAAAACTGAATAAAAACTATGAATAAAAACTAAATAAAAAGCTTTAACTAAAAATTTTTGTTTTCAAATAAAACAAGAAAGTAAAACTAACTTCGGGCAAAGCCCTTGCAATGTCGCAAGCATCACATATTGTAGTTGGACGATCCGTATGAGAATATCATAATAAAAAGCTCCTCTATTCAAAAATACCAAAAATAATATTTTCACCAAATACTGTATCCGATCTTTCAGATATATGGCATTTTGTATATAGGATACAGACGGCTTATCCCGGCCATTCCGACTTACATATATCCGACGTCCGACTGCGTGCCAAAGAAATAAGATAGTTTTAAAACTGAGAAAACTGTTCGCGTAAAAACAGATAGACGGACATGCTTATGTATATTAACTCAGGAGGTTATACTGATGAAGAATATATATACTTTATAGAGGGAGTGGTCATCTTTACTGCGTTGCACATTTTGACTAAAATACCCTATGTACCAGTATGTACCAGGTATCCCAATGAAACGAATCAAAAACTATTTATTTACAGTTCCCAAGGATTTTTTTGATAAAAAAGGTGCTACGATCAATTAACTTTTTTTTCACCATTAAAACAAAGAAAAACAAGAACAAAAACGGCTATAGTTAAGTTTCCCGACAATATTATACCCGGTACTCATCTGTTCCACCCACAATTTAACAAACCTTTAAAGTTTAAGCTGTAACGGGTTCTCAGCAATAATTTTTGTTGCATACTTTTGCGCTTGGACAAAAAAAAACAACGGCAGCTCCCTATTACCCCCAACGGCCATACTACCGATTCAGTAGGGAAGCAGACTAAACAGTCAAAAAATCCTCTAAAAATTATCACATTTGGCTGATTTGCAGGTGTAGATTAGGAATAGTTTGGCAGCAAATCATTTTCTAAAATCAATAACGAACTGGCGCTACCGTTATATACATATCTACATACATACATACATTTGTATGTAAAATTTACATTGTAAATGCATAAGTTAAAGATAATTTTATAAAATTGTACGGAACTTTTTATAATTTTTTATAACTATTTTTAGTACTATTATATAATAGTCATTATTATAAATAATAACTATTATTTTATTAAATGTTCCCTATTTAATTTTATTCATTTTGGAACATAAATAAAAATATATATACTTATATAAAATATAAACAATTTAGGTAGATTTATATAGACCTATACATGTTTAAAAAATATGTTGCGTAGGATAAAACGTATATTCATAAATATTACAGTACTTGATAAATTTATTGATTATGAAATATAAATTAATTTCAAATTTCATGATTTTTTGAGTTTTGGTGATAGAGCGCAACATTTAAGTAGCAAAGCTTCTGGTAAAAGTAATCATCACCATAAAAAATAAATTCAACTTCCACATTTGAAACAGATTGGTGCTGATTTATTTGACATTGAATTTAAATTTGACATCGCAGGGCTGCATTACATATAACGCGGGAAGCAAGTTGGCAGCTCTAATTTGGTGTTTTTCCACGGTCACATTGTGTCAGCTGATTGATAGGCTGTAATTCTCTTGGTATTCTGCAAGGTTTGCAATACTTTCACATTTTTCGAGTTGACGGCCCAAGCGTTTCCCGACGTCGTCTCTTTTCATTTCTTTTCATTTCTCCGAAGCGAGAGGTTCGCCAGCAGTTCGTTTTATTTTCTCGCCCGGATCAAAACGAATCGTGTCGCATCACATCTAATAGCACGCGCGTCGGCAGAAAGTGAAAAGTGTTCAGTGCAGTGAGTCGTAGTGAGTACAATGATTCTGGATGTGGAACATCCTCAGCAAGGCATATCCAATGCATGCCTCGCCGTGCGGCAGTCGCACTACCGGTGGCGTTTCTCGCACAAGCGGGACCTGAACTTCCAGCCAGCGGGCGAGCAGGAGCAAAAACCCTTGCACCACTATTACCGTAGCCTGATGGCGGGCAACCGTCGGTGCAGCGGTCGCGTCATCAGCCGCCACCACTACTTCAAGCAAAGTCGCGCCTTCCTGTGGTTCCTGCTGTGCAACTTGCTGGTCGCCATACCCCCCATCCAGTCCCAGCTGCTAATCAACGTCCAGAATCAGGTGCGAATCCTTCTTAAATGACAATAAATACCGACCGCGGCGCTGCCCATCTGCTTTTCGAACTGTTAATTTCGAAAATATGAGCGCACCAAAACAAAAGCGAAAAGTGAGAGAGGCGGAGAGAGTGAGAACGCGAGAGCGCGAGTCGAACAAAACAAACAAAATCTAGGCATTTAAGCCACAGTAATCAAATAATCTAGCCCACACGTTAAAGGAGACATAGCTTAACCAGCTAGGAATATTTCAATTTAAATTATTGAAATGTTTTTTCTCACTAACTCGCATTTTAGTATTTAGAAAAACATCAAAAACAAATATATTAATTTAAAAAAAAATTCTTCTGTAGAAATAGGTGTAATTTTGCATAAAGGTTACTTTCTCGACCTGTGACCCAGTAATTCCCCCCGAAAAGTAACTCAATGTCAAAACTGATTTCACTTTTCCGACAATTCGCTTTTTGATGGGATATTAGTTTGTTGCTTGACTCCTCCAATATTGACACTTTGCTGTCGGCTTTTCCATAAATTTAAGATTAGTTGGCCAAAAACCTCGCTGGGGTTGTAGCGGAGGCTGCCAGCCAGCAACAAAAAGCTCAGGCCCTCTCTTTCACTCTTTGTTTGACATTTCCCCCTCTGCTCGGCCTGCGGCCATATTTGTTTACATGCGACATTCTTCATTGTTGGGCACCGTGTCCCTGGCCCGGAACTGTCATTCTGGTGCCTATTTTCATATGCTATTTTTGGAGCTCAATGCTTTGGTCACTCTGTTCTTGTTTTTATTTTTCCAGGATACCAGGCTGGTATCCGTTGAAGTTTAATCCCAAATTAGTACTTGCCTTTGAATATGGATGCATTCCTTGGCGTGCAGCTCCCCGAGTTCTCTGGCCATATTTGTTTACAAGCAACATCCTTCAGTGACCTGCGCTCTGTCCCTGGCCCCAAAACGTCCGCCTGATGGTTAACCTTCGTCCTCCCCTCCCCGCTCTTTTTTGCCACTCTTTGTTTACAGTCTCCTTTGTGCAAACACCCATAAAACCCAGCATCAGCAAAAAGAACCCAAACAACGGGGACTGAAATAATTTTCCCTTCAAAAATGAAATGTACTCTTCAAAAAGAAAATCCTTTTCGAAAGCATGTTTAGAGGTCATCAAGACTAGATAAAAAGTTAAAGATTCCAAAGATTAACATGCACTATTTTTAGAAACTTTTTTTTTTTTTTAGAAAGAAAGTTATTTTTCTTAAAATGGATATCAATAAAATATTAAAGTACGGAATAATAAAAAAATTGGTTGCATAATAAACATAAAATACTATGTTTTATGTTTCAATAACACGTTTCAGGATTATTTCTACCAAAAAAGACAGACCTTGCCAACTTGGATCGCAAAATCCGCATGCTTTCTTTTAGGGGTATTTAGGGTATTTGCAACAATAACACCCATTGCCAGCATGTTTGTTCATGTACACGTGTAAGGGCACATTTTGTTGAACTTCATTTCGAGGAGTAGTGGAGTGACAAGTAGAATTTCCCGTGTATACATGTGTCCTCCACCCTACCCTGAATCATCGCCAAGCTCATCTCCGTTTCGTTTCCATTCCCTCCGTGTTTTCTTTTTATTTATTTGGCAGCTCTTTTGACTCTAATTTGGATCATGGCCGCCCAGCTTCAAGAGAACTGTCATACCTAAATTAGAGTCCATAGAGCAAGGACCTTAGCCATCGTGATGGCTATTAATATTTCAGATGGTGTACTTTGCAATTCACAGACACTTGTTGCGTTCTAATCCGGTTCTTTTTGCAGGGCGGCGAGGTAATCCAGGAAAGTATCACCTCCAACATCGGCGAAGACCTGATAACGCTAGAGTTCCAGAAGACAGATGGCACGCTAATCACCCAAGTCATAGACTTCCGCAATGTAAGAGATAATTCCGCCCGAGGGAGAAAGTTTTAAAGTAAACTGACAGAGCGCGTTTCTAATTCCAATTCCGCAGGAGGTTCAAATCCTCAAGGCCCTGGTGCTGGGCGAAGAGGAGCGCGGCCAGAGCCAGTACCAGGTCATGTGCTTTGCCACCAAGTTCAACAAGGGCGACTTCATCTCATCGGCGGCGATGGCCAAGCTGCGCCAGAAGAATCCGCACACCATTCGCACCCCCGAGGAGAACAAGGGCCGGGAAACCTACACGATGAGCAGCTGGGTGCAGCTCAACCGCTCCCTTCCCATCACAAGACATCTCCAGGGCCTCTGCGCCGAGGCCACCGAAGCCACCTACGTCCGGGACGTCGACCTCAAGGCCTGGGCGGAGCTTCCGGGTGAGTACATTTTGATGGATTTCCTCGATAACTACCTAAAGGCGTTTCCAGCTTTTGGCACTGATTTTGTCAGACGTCCATTTATTCGGACTTGCTTCCATTTGATTTCCGAGGGGATCTTTGAGATCATATTTTAGTTAGATATTTAATCTATCCCTGATATCGTAGATTTAAATCTACTCTTTAAATTGATTCTAATCGAGTTCGGAGCATGTTATGGAAAACTTTATTACTTTTTAATGTTCAGCTCAGAAGAATGGGTTTGCGTGCAATTCAAAAGGAGGTCATGTTTTACAAGGGCTTTAGGAGTTGGGCACACCAACTAGAAACGCCATTTAGGGACAACTAAGGCTTTGAGGGAACACTTGTTAGTTTTGGTAATTATTTGCGGTACTCTCATTTTAATTAACATAAAATTTTTTAGCAAAATTTTAATTTTAATTTTTAAAAAATTTATGCAGTTTTGTACTTTTTCATTTATGATGTGGTTTGGTTTTATTTTGTCCTTGTGCAGGCTCGTCGATCTCCAGCCTCGAGGCAGCCACCGAAAAGTTCCCGGACATGCTCTCGACGCGCTGCAACGAGGTGAGCAGCCTGTGGGCGCCCTGCCTCTGCACCTTGGAGACCTGTATCGGGTGGTATCCCTGCGGGCTCAAGTACTGCAAAGGCAGGGGCACCCAGGTGGCGGCTGACTCGTCGGGGGCGCAGCAGCAACAGCAAACGAATTACCGCTGCGGCATCAAGACCTGCCGCAAGTGCACACAGTTTACCTATTATGTGCGCCAGAAACAACAGTGCCTCTGGGATGAATGACGGCGCGGAGAACTGCAGCTGATGCAGATGCGGCTGCAGAATGGCACCGATGCCTGTCGGGGCGTGGGAATTGGGAGTGAGACGGCGGCAGCAACAGGAACAACGACGCCAGCAACAAAAACAGTCCAAGATACAATGACGACAACAACGACTACCAACAAATTACGCCAACTGCTCCTGTTGGTGCAGCAGCAGATGCCTTTTGCTCTTTGGAGCTTTCCGGTCCATCAGATTTCGCAATACCAGCCCCATTCCCATTCCCCGAAGCAGAAAATGTCCCAACAGCATCAGCATCAAGTTACCACCACATTGCACCACCAATCATCATCATCCATGTCCTCATCAACCTCTACAGCCACTCTGGCGGCCATCGTTGCGTGATAATGAACGCCTGGAACATCCAACGTTGCCACCCTCTCCTCGGACTCAATGGGCCAACAAAGAAGAACTGACTCTGGACACTATCATTGGAGCTGCAACTAGGAGTGAAGGCAAATATTTGTAAAAACTTGCTTCTGTATACTATGTATATACATACTTAGCTTTTAGCCAACCTATGTTTACCGATTACGCCGCATTACTTTGTAGATATAGGCTAGCAGCCCCAATCAATTGAAACCCAGGGAGCTCGCCCCATTAACGAATAAGGACATTCAACGCTTTTCAATTAATACCAAATATTTCTTTTTTTTTACTCACTTTTTCTAAGATACTTTTTTTTTTTTGGAAGCCATTTTTAGTTATTTACTATTCCTATTCCAGCTACTATTGGCTTGCTTAGTCCCTTCACATCACACTTTCTCCACCCATCTGCGTCTGCATTGGCTGCTGAAATTTTATTTCAATTACCCTTTCATGGCGATTTATGCTTCCTTTATTTTCCTTTCCTTCACTCTACTTTTCCTGAATAAAGCCTGACTAGATGTACCAGAAATGCTGGAAAGGAATCAGGCTCCCAGCATGTCCCCCGCCATTCCGCTGAGCTCAAGAATATTAAGTAGGTATAGACTATAAATTAATTAAACGTGGCCTTAGCATATTTCACGAGCGGTAGACGAAAAGGAATTAATTGAATAATGGAATTTGTCGGGCGACAGCCGAACTCATAATTAATTGTGCTCATAATAGTTGTAACCGAAAACCAGCAGAGATTTATTTTATTGCCACACATATGGGATAGTGAGTGGTGGTACTCCAACTGAAACGACTGCCGCACTAAAGCTTTTCTACTTTTTTTTTTCAAAATAAAAATATAAATTAATGTATTAATGGCTGTTTTGAACCACAGTCCCGTCTCCTCACTCTTACTTTTTCTCCTATCTTAACTCTTCTATAAAAAATTAACCAAAACCGAAAACACGCCTGCCTCTTTGCCTTTTGACTTGTAACTCTCCACTTTGTATTCGAAACAACTGAAATACCTTACGGGAAAATATCTTAAGCAAGTTTATGATACCAATAACAAACAATACTAAGAACAATAATCTATTGTATAAATTTCAAGAACTTAGTCTACTTAGAGTGTTAGAGTGGCATATTTTCCTAAAAGCATACTGAACCGAATCAAACGAGGACTAGAAACAAACAAGGTCCCAACTAGTTTCGAAAACAAGTATAACCAACGGTGATAATAATTTTTCTACTTAGAGAGCGAAAACTCCTTTGACTCACCTCCTTTGTAAAAACTGATGACGACGAGTGTAAAAATTGATTTAGTATTACTAAGCATTTAAACGTTGATCGCTTGAGGGCGAGGTCAAAGATCTGAATCGTGTAAAGAACATAGCCAATAATAATCGAATAATCGACTAGTCCTAACAAAATAATTGAAATTAATAAATAGTCGTAATAAAGAGAAGAGATTCTACCTTTTATATAAAAAGTACATCCTCTTAAGCGTTTTATTCATTGTGATTGACATTCAGCATCTCGAATATTTTTGGAAACAATACTCCAGTTTATTAATGCATTTTTCCTAATCACTGAGGAACTGCCGGAGGGCCGGAATAGCCTCTCAATGCATTAAAATGCTCAGCAAGCCATGTTGTGTCTGCCCTACCCCCTGGCTAGGTCCTACTCCCCAAAGGGTCCTCCGCATCCTGAGAAAACAAACTGTCTGCAGTCTGCAAGCTGCATGGGAGACTGAGAAAGGAGCTCGTTCTTGCCTTGAGCCAGTGGCAAATCCTTTTTGCGATTTGTAATTTATGAGAAGCTCGCACAGATTCTTATCATTTATTTTACTGCGCAATCGGTACCGACGAGAGGACGCGAGGGCGGCAACGGGTGGGAGAATCAGACATCCAGACAAACACTTGCACTCCAATAACTATATTCATGGCGCAGACTGTAGCCGACGATGGCTTAAGACGTGCGGAAACCAAATCGGCGTCGTAGAAAATTGAATTTGTTACGATTCCGCAAAGGAGTTGGGGTCTCTGGAGGAGATGCGTCCTCGAAGTCGAATAGGAATCGAAATCTGAACCGAAGGGCGCCAAACGTATGTGCATGCCTAATGAGCCATGAAATGCCGGAGCCCGGATCCTTTTTGTTCCTGCCCAGCATAGCTTTTTCGGTGGGTCATTTCCTGGCGGGTAATCAGCGACAGCTGGCTCCTCGAGTCCGACCCAGGGGTCGAGGCAACTGCCCGACTAGCCGACTGCCACCCGACCCATCGAACAAGTGCCCTGCTGCCCGCCCGGCCAGGCTCCACGTCTGTATAATTAAAGCATGCAGCTGCTGGCGTGTAAATCAAACAAAATCAACTCTTCGCAGGCTCTTAATTAAGTTTACACTCTTGCAATTCGATTCCCCTCCCATATTTCTGTTATTTCTTCCATGGTCAGCAGTGCACCAGGCCAACGTGGCGGAACCAATCTGCGTGTTTGTGATTCCCAGATAGCCAGAACAGGCTTATACACTATTCATTTTCATCAACTTTCTCATAAAAATTCAAGTTGGTATATAATTAAATAAACTTGGTATTTAAAATGTTTATTTTTATTACAAAAAATCAAAATAATACAGAAATAACACTATTAAAACTGGTACAAAGTAGAACAAATGCAAACTTTTATATTAAATATATTCTCCGAAGTTCGGAGTCCGAGCTTTAAGGACTCTGCCCGATTGCAGAGTATCTAAATGAAATACATAATAATTGATTTATCCGATTCCCATTCTTTACACAATTTTTCAGAACTTATTTTCAACATTAAACATTCTAAGTGAAAAAACCTCGTTTTCTTCATAATTGTGTTTTTAATGGCAAGAGTATCCTTGATGAATCTCCGCACTTGACATTTGCAATCGGCATTGCCACATTGCCACGGCAATGTGCGAGAAAAACCTCAGTGTTCGCTATCAGGCCGGCGAAAGCAGCCTTCTCCACGGGCCTTCACCGGAGAAAAGTCCTTCATTTTGAGGATAAGTGTGGCCTCCTGTGTGTGTACATTTTCCAGTGCGCTGTGGCCGTGTGAGTTTTCCCTATTGACTTTTCAGGTCAAAAGGCGGCTGTGCGCTTTATATTTGCATAACTACTTAAAGCAACCGACACGAACAGCATGTTCCAGGTACTTACTACGCCCGTACATATGTATGTACGCCGAATAGTGCCTTCTCCTGTGTGTGGTAGGACTCGAATCGAGGTCGTGTGGGATATGCTTTCGTGTGTTTATCTCTGCGTTAAATTAAAATCACTCATACGCCGTGTAATTATCGCAAATAGGCCCTCAAGAGTCGCTTCTGCCGCAAAGTTCAAGGCGCCCTTAACGTTTATGTTGATTCCTTCGTTCTGCCCCCACTAATTTGGCCCAGTCAAGTAGGACAGGGAAACAAAAGTGCTGCAAAGCCGACGACTTGCCAACTACTCTTGAAATGTAATTTTCACTTTTGCCAGTCCGGCAACTGACGTACTGGCTGACACTTGCCAGCCACTGTCGCGGGGTCAAAGTTGGCCAAGGGTTCTTCAAGTCACCATGGTAATTGAAAGTTTTAACAATTAGCCGGGTCTCTTCAGTACGAGCGGGGGGACGAAATGTACGGCCCACTGGAAGGCAATAATTTGTGTTTGCCCGACCCTCGAATGGAAATAAAGTTTAATGGAAATGGCTACATTAGGGGCTTTGGGTAAAAGAAAGTGATTGTTAGAGTCAATATAAACTGAATGAGTTTTAAACTGATGCCTGCCAGAAGTCAGAAGGAAAGTATCTTTAAAATAATATTTTCGTTTTCCAAACTGCGTTATCCTAAGTCATTAAAGTCATCCTTAATTTCACGTTGATTTCCTCGGGGAGGATTTATTTCTTCCTGGGAGCACCTGCTGCCTTTGGCCATCTTCATTTGTAATTGTCATCCGATGACAGTTAATTGAATTGCCCCGCCGGGGTTGGGGCGGCAAGATAGGAGCTGGGCCACAAAACTTTTAGGGACCTTTCCTTCGTCTGCTCCATGTCATCATTATCGCTCCCATTATGCGTGGGTCCTCCAATGGTCAGCTAGGGCTGTTGTGTTGTTACTTGTGCCCCAACTGCAGTGCACATAAATCAATGACAATCAAAATTCATTTCGTTTGCGTTGATTTATTGCTTTTGTTTGATTATGTGGGGGCGGGGGCGAGGCAAGGAAACGACGCCGAAAACAGGACCTAGTCCTATACATGTACAGCTCCCAGCCCCGACGTGTTGCCTTATCGGCAATGCATATTAATGTGAGTTATGTGTGGGGATGTGGCTGGCAAAAAGGACACAAAACAAAACAAAACTAAGCTCAGCTCTGCGGAATTTCGTTTTTATTTTTCCCGTTCCCTGGCTGTACAAATATTAAAGATGTACCCGAGGAGTGGGGACTACACGGCATGTGCACGCCCCCATTCGGTTGAATAGCAACCTTTTTCGGTTTATTCCGAGTTATATATTCCTTTCGAGTGGGAAGGCTTACGCCCCGCCCACGTGCCGCTGCCAAATCATCAATCAAACGCGTGTGATTTGCTACAGTTCAAATTTCGCTCTCTGTTCAATCGTTCAGCCATTCAAGCAGAAATACAAATATTTGCTTTTTTCCAAAGTACAAAAGCAGCCTTTCGCTTGGGAGGGGTGCACTCGAAAAAACGCAGTGGTTTGGGGCAACAGACACTGCCCCAGATGGTGAACAGGATGAGAATCTTTCAAAAATTCTCTAATTGTATCCTAGAAAAGACTATCAATGTAAGTATTTAAAGATAAATTAGAATTAAAGATTATTAATATTAGTTTTTATAAGTATTTAAATACTAATTAAATGGTGTCGGTTGCACCCAAATGGTGCAAGAAGATATTCAATATTCTAAGTCTTTTTCTGAGTTCTTAGCATATATAGTATACAAATTATTTTTTTTCTTAGCTTTTTTAAAAAGTATACCACAATACAAGGCACAAAGTTTTTGTGCTCCTAGAATCGGCTCCTAGGAACTTTTTAAACCAAACTCATATTATCGACAATCTTGTAAATTTTTTTCAAGTGCATATGCTAGTGAGGGGAAAAGCCAGCTGGCAGGCCCTTCCAAGGGCTTATTTCTGTCCTTCCGGCGTCCGGAGCCCGGACTGACTGACATGGCTTAAAAATCAAGGGCTCTCCCAGAGCTTTCCCCGTCAAGAGCCAGCAAAAAGGGTAAGCCACTCTTCGCTCACAGGTAACAGCTGTTACTCTCCGCCTTTGCCGTTTCTAGCCTCCTCCTTTTAGGTCCGACTGCCTAATCTCCTGTGTGATGGGCTGGCAACCTGTTACATGGTTCGGCCCGCTCTACAGCCCGACTGCCCCGCAGCATCTCAAGGCCCAAACGGATCGAAGGAGCCAACAAATGGCCTCCGTAATAAGGCGCTGTGAAATTATTTAGAAAATTTTAGCTGGCCAGGGCGGCACCTTTCTGGCTGCTACGAGAGAGGGTGGCCCCCAAAGTAAAATGGAATTTGTTTTCATCTCGTAAAAAAAAGTTTGTGGCTGAAAAAAGAAGGAGAACCCAGAAAGCTTAAAAGGCTTAGCTGCTTATTATAATCCCCCAAATCATTTTCGGTTTACCCATTGAGCTTTTTTTTACCGAACACCCGAGCTGGGATATGAAAAATAGCTTTATAACAACAATAGTACAGTGAGCACATAAAAAGGACATTTTAAGCGAAATTGTTCCCTTAAGGATATAGAATAATACAATATGAGACAATTGTAATATAACTTACATATGTGGAGATAAATAAATCTCTTTTTTTTGTTGGTTTTTTTTAATTTTTTGTCTTTAATTAGGGTTCAATAGAATTCAAATTGTTGGAGTTCCTCACTAAATCGGTCACTACCATTGAAAATATTATATTTGTTAAGAGGAGCCCCAAATAAATAGGGTGTTACTCCAATGAGTTCCGTTTCAAAACTGTTTTTCTGTGTCCCTTACCACTTGGGGGGAAACAACAGAAAATCCGGCTCGAAGGACCAAATGTTAAGAGGAGCCCCAAAATAAGGTCGTTACTCCAATGAGCTCCTTTTGGAAACTGTTTTTCTGTGTCCCTTACCACTTGGGGGGAAACAACAGAAAATCCGGCTCGAAGGACCAAATGTTAAGAGGAGCCCCAAATACGGGTCTTACTCCAATGAGCTCCTTTTGGAAACTGTTTTTCTGTGTCCCTTACCACTTGGGGGGAAACAACAGAAAATCCGGCTCGAAGGACCAAATGTTAAGAGGAGCCCCAAATAAATAGGGTGTTACTCCAATGAGTTCCGTTTCAAAACTGTTTTTCTGTGTCCCTTACCACTTGGGGGGAAACAACAGAAAATCCGGCTCGAAGGACCAAATGTTAAGAGGAGCCCCAAAATAAGGTCGTTACTCCAATGAGCTCCTTTTGGAAACTGTTTTTCTGTGTCCCTTACCACTTGGGGGGAAACAACAGAAAATCCGGCTCGAAGGACCAAATGATAAGAGGAGCCCCAAATACGGGTCTTACTCCAATGAGTTCCGTTTCAAAAACTGTTTTTATTTGGTAAAGTTCTCTTATAAGTACGATACATGAGAATCTTAAAACTATTTAAAACTACTTGTCAACGCACTGCACGCTGACCTGCTATGCGACCCTTTCTCCAGTGCGATAAGCGCACCACTTATGTATTTGTTTGTGTTAGGCTGCAGGGGATCGGTTTTGAACCAATGTGTTTGACTCGTATTTCATGGGTCCGATCCCTTAACACTCTAACTTAAGAATTTATGCCTATAATCGTGTTCAATGCTTGAACAATATTATTAAATAGCAAAATTATAAATTAGTTTCACAATAGTCCCAATATTTACTTTAAAGCCAGCTAAACAAATTCTGTTACTTTTTCAGAGCCACCCGTTGTGCGACACCCAATTAGCTTGACTTTCTCCAAGGCGACTGTATCCAAGCCACTTGCTCAGTTTCCGGCAGATGCTTCATGGCGCTAGCCGGGTCTTTTGAGTTTCTGCCAAAAACCATTTATGCAAGTATTGTGTATTGCAGCGTTTTGCGCCCAATTGGGGATTGTGCAATTGCATTTGGCCGCAGGCGGTCGACGAGAGGGCGGCTCGTCCCAGCTGCCGCTTAAGTTTTGACTATTTATTCAATAACAAAATAAGCGGCAGTTAAATTGTAAATAAGCACTGCCGCAGCTGCTATTGCCACAATAATTAAAAACAATACGCGCCTCGTTGCTGGGAGGGTAGGAAAAATGCTTAAAAGTTTAATGCAGCAGGCTGCGGCTCCGCAGAAAGTGGCAGGAACGAAAAACGGAAGGAAGCGACCGAAGTCGAGACAACCAGACGCATAAATCTCTTGGCTGCTGACTTTGCTTGCTGCCAAGCCAAATATAGATACAGTTCTAAAAAATCAAAGGTTTTATTTAATGTTTTGAAACTATAATTATTTAAGAGAACAATAAATAAAGCGATATCCAATAAAATCCAATTCATTGCAAGTGTCCTGTATTGTCCTGGACACGAAAAAAAGAATCGAAATTGTTTAATAGCGTGTGTTATTCAACAATTTTGTTTAAAAATACACGACAAAATCCGATTTTTTTTACTCTGCTGTTTCTTGCTCAACCTCAACCTTTAGGCTTCTCGATCCAAATGAGTGAGCAAGAATACGTTCCATCACTCCAAAGAAGAAATTGACCAAATATTACGTTAAACATAATATTTTCATATTTTATTATTTATAATTAAAATTATATAAATATTATAATATTATTATTTGTTTTTCTTTTTTTTTTTTTGTTTTGTTTTTAAGATTGTTTGGTGTTCTATTTCTTATAATGGTGTGGGAGACTTGATTTCTATTAGCAGAGCAGAATACATATCAGGGACCCTTATGCGTTTTCCTTTGACAGGAGATTGATTGGAGTAGGGGGAAGGACGAAATCATCTAAATAACTTACATTAGGGAGTCGATAATTTGCACGTCTGGAAATTTTTGTAGGCGCTTTATAATGAAGTTTTTACAAAAACATGCCAAATTTTAGAGGAAGCTTAGTTTAATAAGAAAAATTTTAAAGGAATGCCGTTTTTTAGTGTCACTTCAAAGGTATTTCTGATCAGGAATCCAAAGCAGGGCCATTGAGACCCAAAGTTGTCTAGTTCAGTACCTAGACCACACTTCGGACTCGGGCTCCCGGACTCCCTACTCTGCCGCTTACAAGCGGCCTCTGGCGATTGTCGTGCAACGCGGCGACAAGTGTTGAAAGCATGTTAATTGCTAACCATAACACCAGCCACGGCAATAAAAACTACAACAACTGCGGCGCAAGCTTGACAACAAAAGGGGTGCGGGAAGGAATGGGTGGTGGCGGCGGCCTTTTGTTCCACTTTTCGCCAAAACATAAAAGCCAAAGTAACATTTACATGTGCCAAGCGGAAGTCGGCCATCCTTCTGGAACCCAGCCTGTCCCCATTTCAAGCCCCGCCCCGCACAGGTCCGCCTTTGTAGGTCTAGGCTCAGAAGTATTTGTCGTGATATTTATCGCATAAGCCATTTCGCTTTGGCCCCAGCGGAAAATTGTGAAAATTTAATTGAAAACATGGCCGGGCCTAGAGTGCCCTACACGTACTTCACCCGGCCATTGAGCTCATCAAATATTGAAGTATTTTTTGCATAATTTTATTGATTCAATCAATAAAATTCGTCATTTTTTTCGGCAACAGCTGCTAAAAAGTGCGGTTCCCGGGCGATGAAAGTGGCGTGGCAAGCAAATAAACATGATACATAAAAATGGGTCTTGTTTCCATGCATATTTGAATTTTTTGTAACTATCATCACACAAAGCACATAGTCGAATTCATGAAAGCTGCTTTTGTTTCAAGTATTCATATTTTTTCAAACACGGAATTTGTTGAATATATTTTAATTATTTTGTTTTCAATTGAGGAGAACTCAAAATACACTAGAATGAAATTTTGAATAAATAAAGTATGTTTAATCAATACTTTATTGGCAAAGTTTTAATTTGAAACTTGGGTTTTTTCGAAAAACATCTCCCACTCCTCCATGCGGCATTTTTGAGTTTTTTTTCTGAAGGCTCTTGTTTATGGACCGTTCGGTCTTTATTTCATTTGCACCTTTTATTTTATGCTTTTCACTCAGTCTCTTTTTTTTTTTTGGCCGCTTTGACGTCAATTTTTATACCTAGTACTCGTGGAGTACAACCGTATTTGTAGTCGTGTGATGTTTTTAATATAGATAAGGAATCAACTCTGACCACATAAAGAATATATATTTTTGATCAGCATCAACAGCCGAGTCGATATATGTATCCATGTCCGTCTGCCCGTCCGTCCGTATGACCGCATGTATCTCATAGACTATACCAGATACAGCTATAGGATTTGGCATGGAGACTCCTTCAATGGCCACGCAGTTCAAGTTTGTTTCAAAATTTGGACACGTCCCTCCCCGCCCAAAAATAAATTCTGTAGTGCCAGTACTAAAAGGTTTTTTGAAAAACTTTTGATGCAAACTATTTTTATTGTTAATATGTATATTTATGTATGTATGTATGTATATCTGATAGATTTTAAGACTGGCGCATACAAACTGGCTAAAGTTTTGAACGCGTGGATCTCGAAGACTATAAGAGATGGAACTCTCCGATTTGGAACTTGGAATTGTATGATATCCGCGTAGATCAAGTTTGTGTCTAAATTGGCACGCCCACTCCAACTACTAACAAATTTTTGGAAAATTTTAGTTTGCTTCCCTACTGAATCGGTAGGGGGCCCTAGGTTTTTTGTTAACAAACCCAAGCGCAATAAATTTGTTGGTCAGAATCCATACGTTTGAAGTTTAAATTATGGGTGGAAGAGATGAGTAGAGGGTATAATATAGTCGGAACTATAGCCATCCTTTCTTGTTTATAGCTTAACTTGTGTTTCATTTAAAAATCACAATCATGAAATGCTGCATTAAATTATGTACTACCGCCGGGGAATAAAGCTGTCGTGGCGGAAAAAAGAGTCGACACAAATATGTATTAAGCGCCAGGAGCCGCCTTGTCGAAAAACATTTATTTCCGGCTTGAAAGCGTATAACTTTTTAATTAAAAAAGGAAATGGGCGAAAAAAACCAGCAGCAAGCATCATAAAAATCTTAAGCACATAATCCTTTCGAGAGGGTCTCGCATAAGAAAGAGCAAAAATGACGTGCAGTCCTGCATCCGCAAATTAATTGGTTTACTTAGGTTGGTCTACCCGCCAGTTGAAACCGAAAGCTTGGCTGTCAAAAAGATTTCGCCAAAAAGATCAACAAAATGTTTAGTCGGGGAGGCATCGCTTGTAGCATACTTTCCAGGGAACGCATTAAATTCTCAGGCCGAGCATAAAACCATTTACAAGCACTTAGTTTGCATATAAACTCGGTGCAAACGGGGGTAGGTGGGGGCTGGGCCGACGCATTTGCATGTGAAATATGCATGAGTTGCCATCTCCTGTCCGCGGTCTGTAGCTGGGTCTGTGTTTGTTTGCAAATAAACATAACTGCGGGGGGAAAAAACGCTGAAATTGCAAATGACAAGTTCTGCACTAACCAGCAGCGGGGGCGGGAGCATGTGGCAGCCGCTGCTACATTGACAAACTTACTGCATGATGAGGCAAAATGAGTGACAAACTGACTGCGCGATGTAAGCTGCTTATTAAGCAAAGAGCCTGGCCAAGGACCCGAGTGGAAGATCCAAAAGGATAGAGGGTGACCCAAATAACAGCTAGCCGGGTAAAATGGCTGTGTGTGTGGTGTGTCTGTGTAAATTCTGCAAAAGCGGCCAACTTTAAGCAAATAAATGGGTTACTTTCACTGGGAGTCTTCGCTCGAGACCCAAATCAATGTCAAAGAGTGCGCGCCTTTTGGGAATCGTGCCCATACACAGAGAAAATCGACTGAGGCCCATAGAAATACTCCATTTACATGAATATATTCAAAGATTTATAAATTTTCAGTGCGAAACTCCTGACGCACGTGCCATTCTTTGATGAAGTTGCCAGGGCTGGTGAGATCCCTGAGATCCCTGAGGGACCGAGTTAAAAGCCGAAAAACTCGGTTCACGAAAAAAAAATTTTTTAACTTTAAAGGCCCGACTAGCGAGAAATGACTGCCGAGGAAAGAAATTATATTAACCAAAACAAAAAGGCTTTACAAATTATATTTTACCTCGTTATTAAAAAGGGCTCCTTAATTTGTCGAACAAGTAAGCGTTGGGATCACATTAAATTATCACTCAAGAGACGACAACAGTATCATCCAGCTCTTTGATTTTTATGCCTGCCTGGAGCCTTTCTTGCCATTTTCCAGGATGTCAGATGTCTGTGGCTCTGTTGGTTTAACTTCACTTGCGCAACATTCAAACATTATTATCAACTAACATACACAATTTTTACTTTAAAATTATAGTGTATTTGCCTCGACCTTGCTGTAAGCACATTGCACTTGTGCGAATGCATTCCCTAATGTCGTGCATCTTGGCTGAACAAGGAAAAGTGCATTTTGACATTTTCATGCGCTTCGTTGATCTCCAACCGAAAAGTTAATGGAAACACAGCAAGCACACATAAGCGCAGCTCCGATGCGGGAATTTCCGGGCAGATTTGTAGCTCTATTTTTCAGAGAACCTGTCAGGTGAACAAAAGGTTCGGCATTCGGCTTTCAGCTTTCAGCTTCAAGGGTTCGATGGCTTTGTGTGCCGAACAAACGGAATAACACACGTTTGGCTTGTGCTCACCATTCAATTTTCCACCACCGGGCCTTAACCCGATCCCTTTTTTAGGGAACGTTTTGTGGGGCCAGTTGTGGCGCCTCCCGCTGGCCATTGTTTCTTTGGTCCTAGCTAATTGGTTCGCTTCCAGACGATATCGGCTTTGATATATTTTCCCCACTCCCCCCTAATATCTGCATGGCCTGCATCTGGAAAATATTTATGCCAGAATCTGTAATGCCAAATTCTGGATTTGGCTTTTGCATTTTGGATTAGGTTTTCGACGCTTGTACAGCACAGGCATCGAATTTAATTAAAAGTTTGCTTTCAATTTCAAAAGAAGTGCTCTCAATGGATGCAATCGACCAAAAACTCTTTTTTTGGTTAAAAAAAAATTGTTGCAGTAAGGAATATGTTGCTTTGAGTGCCCCTAGTTGGTCTTAAAAAAACATGTTTTCTTATTGAATTGGAAATTGGACCAACTATGCTCCCTAAGACGGATGAGGCCCTAAGGTATTTTTATTGGATTTAATTTATATCATTTTTTATATTAACTTGCAAATACCTGTAGTGGAAGTTGTATCTTAAGGGGACTTTTTGTCTGGTGATTATCTCCACGAGTTATATTAGGAATTTCGTTTCTCGTTCCGGAACACAAACAGGTGTGTCGTCTCCCTGGCCTTCCACCGTTGCAGATGCACATTAATTTCGTTTTATGAAATCTTTTTCGCATTTAACTGTGTTACCTCTTCCCCGGCAGAGGGGCTGGGAATGCCATTCCATTCGTCGAGAAAATGTTACACATTAAGACCTTTTTGTCGAGCTTCAAAAGTCGTAAAACCGAGTTTTATGAATGCGATTAAGAGCGTGAACTGCAGAAGAGCATATTTCTCCTCTACCGTGCCGGGATACCCTTCCACGTTGCCACCCACCGTCAAGCGCCCCTTTTCGGTGGGCGGGCCAGGCCGTCCTACTTGCCGCTGTTGTGTCCGGAATTTGTCATTTTTAATGACTGAGAAAAGAATGCGTTCGTAATTACATGGCAGAAACGAGAAACTTTCTGCGATATTTATACGTTCGTCTGAGTGTACATGTGGGTCTGGTATTCACTGTGTCATAAATTATCTTGCTTATTGTACTTTTTCGCTTATGAAAAGGATTTCTGGGGTACTCGGAAGGAAGCCACAAAGAAATACATTTAAGAGTAGGCTCCTATGGAATTCCAGGGCCATGGTTGACTGAAGTAGTTATAAACAAAATCGAATTAAATAATACTTTTTTAAAAAATGTATGCCACTTCTTACAGCAGTAGATGTTGGTGGTGAGAAATATTTTTTTGACTATGGACCCATTCCTGATGCAGGATATCTAAGAAGTCTCGGCTTGGAGAATAACTAAGTGGCATGAACCAACTCGAGCCCGCAAAATTCATCCATTGTTTCCCGCCCTTAAATCCGCTTCCAGTTCCAGTTGTCTTTCTTTTTTCCTTTCCTGTTCTTCGTACTTTGTAGGTGCCCTGCCTCCCTCCTCGTGGCAACCACTCTGGGCGCTCCCACAACCTCTGCGGCTCTTCACTCTTTTTTCCAGAGCCCGGTATCGCTTTCTTCTTATTTGTCGTTGCATTCGCACTTAAGTGATTTTGACACTTGTCCTACTTTCCATGCGTTGATTTTTTATGTCAGCAGAGCATAGCCCGGACACGGACACGGAGCCATTCCCTCACACCTTCCGTGACTGCCTTCCTGGCCAAGTTGTTCACCTTTCAATAATGCCCTGACAGACAGGGCGGAATGCCGTGAAGCAGTCTGGAGAGGAGTTGGAGTACTCCAACTTTTTCATACTCAACTCATTGGCACTATTTTTTGTGGTGCACTAACAGAAACCACTGAGAAATAGTTTCAAAAAATACATATATTTCTAATGGAATACTTTAATGGAATATATACTTTGGGCTTAATTCACTGCTTTTAAATGGATTATTAAAATACCTAAAATACAAAAATGCAACAGAATAGAATAATAACCCCCAGGGATTCCTTGGGGTATTTCCTCAAAGATTCCTCAGAGCATACCCCTGGGATTCCTTGGGGTATTTAGTTCGAAATGCTCTTCGAATAACTGCAGGAATCCTGCAGTATTCCTTGGGGTGTTCGAATTCCTCGATGGGAGGAACTCTTCTATGGAAATTCCTTGATGGTTTGTATGAAACATACCCCGAGGATTCCTTGGGGGCCATTCCTTTCCCTCGAGGTTTCTTTGAGGAATCCTTGAGGTATGGTACTGAAGGGTTGTTAGGTGACAGACATATGGCACATTATTTAAGATATTTTTAGAAGAAGTCCAATTAAAAAATTGGATGAAAGACCCAATGGACCAGTCGCTTTTACAACTGTGTTATTTAGTTATTATTTGTCACTTAAACTTTTATTCAAAAGTGTTGTTTGGTCAATTAATTTTAAGTTTTTTAATTCTTTAATTAACTTTTTACTGTGCAGATTATTGCCTTCTAGTGTTTGCTTTGCAGTCGTTAGTCGAAGTTGCATTTGTAGTCGTAGTGCAGCTTGTTGGGGCTCCAGTTGTCATCATTCCGTTCATAATACTCGACGTCATCTGCGTCTTTTGGCTTCGCACTGCGTTGATGGGCGACAGGCAACTGAAGTGCACTTTTGCGGATTTGCCTGATGATTTGTCGCTGTGTGCGGCTCTCCCTCTCATTTTTCCACCGCCGGTCTCTGTCCCGGATGCGTGACTGCCTGACAGCCTGTTCACTTGTCTCTTTGGCTGTTTGTCTTGGCACCACTTCACATCCACATCACTGCTTTTCCAGAGGAAGTCGGACTTGGCTCCTAGCTTGACTTTTCAGCAGGATTCGGGTGGACAACTTGTTTTATTCCTTGGGTTTTCCACTAAGTTCCCCATTAAATTGAAATTACTCTGCAAATCTTTAAGGCATTTGTATGCACTTCTTTAATAATATATTCAAACTCAGGAAGAATAGGGCCTATACGTTGGTGGCTTTTTGTGTTTTTCGCAGGCAAACTTCGTCGAGGTGGCGTCTGCAAATAATGATGTCTTTTAAACTTATTAGTTGACAATGTCTCTAGCCGTTTTCTCGATATAAAGTAATAGCCAAACTTGGGCAGATTAAATCATTTCCTACCTCAACTCATTTCACACAGATGCACACCCACACATGTGCACGCAAGGGCTCAAACTTTTCATCGCCCAAAGTTTTGACAAGAATTTTGTCTCATCCTTTTTTGTTGGTTTTTTCGCCGCCATAGGATATTCCACAGCGCTCTAAGCCACACGCAGACACACACACGTATATGTGTACAGTGAGGGACACCACACACCCCAAGCCCACACACAAAGTCACTTTGGCATTAAAAACTAATTTTATTTCTAATTAATTTTGACGTCTCGTCGTTTGCGGTTAAATATTCGGGCACGCGAGCAAAGACTTTCTGCCATTTGTGGTGCGGGCCGGAGACGAAGTCATTAATAAAGTTTCCAAAAGGCTGGGAGAGCACAACTTTCGGCACCTTTAAAGCCGAATCCGGGTGTGTTGGGGGTGGGCGTTGGTGTGGGCGGTTTCTTGTGTATTTAGTTGTCAGCCTCAGCTCTGTGCGGCGGTGCACATTTTAAATGCCTCAAATGAAATTAACAAAGAAAAAGACGTAAAATGTCACCACAGCAGGTGTATACCCACACGTCGTATATCTGGTCGCACCTCCCATTTCCCATAGAGACACATATCAGCCACAGACAGCCGCCATACACCACCTTCCACATGTGTACGTTATGTATGTGTACTCGTGCATGTCTTTGCGAGCAGTGATGCCAAGGCAACGGCATCAGGCTCGCCAACTGGAAGGCTTTTGGTGAAATTTTAAATGAAGTTGGCTTTAGAGACGTGGAATGAAATTATCGGATGCGGCGGAGGCGATAGCCTTGGCCACAAAACCGGAAAGGTGCTTACATTCCGGTTAGGTGATGTGGCCAGGCGTCAGTCATTGTTATCTTGGTTAGTACTATGGTGAGGGTTTCTTCCCAAGTGCATCTAACATGATCGAGTTCTCAAAAGAAATTTCGTACTATATAGTATAAGGTAAAATAAATCTTAATTTAACAAGGAATGAAAGAAATCTTGACAATATTTGAGACATTACGGTTTCAGGATAAAAGCCCATGCTAAATTCTTAAATTCCTAATAATATTAGCACCAAATTTAAATCGAAATCTGCGTAATAAGTTCTAAACAAGGTTTTTAACTCTGAACCACTTTAGTTTATAGCCAATATCCCCCATAAATCAGCTTCATGGCCAGGCTTACACCCTTGAAACGCTCATCTCGTGAATGGGTTTATTATCGAGGCCTTCTTTTCCGTCCCGAAACGGTGCCTGGCCCCCATCTTTTACAGCCCCCAGACCTCAATCTAGCCGATCATTGTTCTTGTCCATTGTGTACACTGTGTCGTATACGCAATATATTTTCGGGGTTTTATTTGCCGCTTGGCCGTACACGACAATGCATGCAAATAGTGTGGGACATGGCTACAAAATATTCCACACCCCGCCAGCTGGCGGAGAGCAAACAAAATTGTCAACAAATGCCGCAGAAATGCAGACACACACATTTCCATCCAAAAGGACACGGGCAGGCGAGCAAACACAGCACCACTTTGGGTTTGTCCAAAGGTTTAGCAATGGGAATGGCATATTTTTGATGTGAGCCACCTAAAAAGAAGCAAAAACTTTATGCGACATCAAAAGAATGGCTCATAATATACTCTATAAATACACTAATTGGGAGAGTTACAAAAAATACATATTTTCTAGTCGAGTAAAAAAGATGGTGACGAAAACCAATGAATAGGCCCTAGAGGTTGTCCAATTAAATGACGATGATGGGATAGATAAGATCCCTATCCTAACTTTACACTTTTGTTTTCCTGGGAAGTGAACTTTCAACCTCTACGTGGCTGCGTCGAAAACAAACGTCAGCGGCAATAATAAAACCCCAGGTCATTTGCCAAAGCGCTTAGTGTCAAAGTATATTTGTTCAGCGCGTGCATGGCATTTTCGAAGCCGCGGGGGTTGGGTTTCGTAGGCCCTTTTATGGCTTTATTAAAACTAATAAACAATGGCAGCGGGCAACACTTTTGGGCCCGAAGTCACAGGCCTCATCGATTTCTGGCCACTGCTAACGGGCCGGAAACCGGCTTTTACTTTTTTGCTTTTCCATCGCTCCTTTGTTGTTCGCCAGACCGGGCTCTTCAGTTAATGCCTCCTCGGTGGCCGCCTCTTTGCGCAATTAACGCGGGTAATCCCCAGAAATCGGCTATTGGCCTGGCTTGGTTTAAATGCATTTATTTACTTAAACCATGTAAACAATTGATCAATGCGCTGCCATCGAATTTTATAAGTAAACAGTTACGGCTGCACATTCAATTAAAAGTTTTTAAATGAAACAATTACAAAACGGCCAACAAAAGCTCTTCACATCTCCTTTTACTGAGCGAAAATGTGCAGGGTCAACAGTGGAAGCGAATCTTCAGGGAAAATATATCGTACCAATTTTTAAATACCGAAATTGTCGAGACCGAAATGCAAGTTGTTAAAAGGAAAAATCTAATAAAAGGAACTAAAAAGAAACATAATCTTAACACAAATAATGCCGCAATAACGAATATTAATAAGAAAAGTTTGTATATTAGAGTTTAACAAAGGAAGCCTTTTTACAGTGTATTATTTTGGCAGGTAAACTTTTTACACCCACTGTCCCTTCGTTGCAGTCGGAGGTGTGATGCACTTAATTGTGCCACAAAGTGAGTTATTTCTGAAAATCGATAAAAATTTGCTGCCGCTGATAGCCGGAATGGCTGTTTTTTTAGCCGGAATGACTCCTTTTTGTTGTCCATGTTGGTTTCTGTGGTGTGTTCGCTACGGAAGCACGCTTTAATTCAATTTCAGCGGCGGCGGCAATCAACTGTACACTGTAGCGATAGAATTTCACAAATGTAAAAATTAATTAACTCCCTGGAGAACGCACTGAAATGGAATGGCAACACTCAACTAATAGGGCCCCTTGGGAGTACCGGGTGGGGTAACCGGAGTGCAGCAGGAAATTTTTGAAGCCATCAACTTATAGCCATCAGCCCGCAAAAGTGCACGGCAGCGGCAATACTTTGTTACTTGGCCATATTTTCCCAGGTCGCTGCCCTGCTGCGGGCCTTGCCGGCTTCATTAGCCATTCCAAAGTTGGCTGTATATCAGGCAGAAGATTCATCTTAATATCCGCCGCCTTTGCGTCATTTTGCGGCACCAAGTCTGTATGCATTCATGGCCATAATGCTTGCGCCCAACCCATCCACGTCCCAGGCATCTTCCTCTTTTTGGGGCCACAAACTTATGCCGCACATTATGAGACTGCCGTTGAGCGTCGCCTGCTCATAAATTAATGAAAATTTATTTATGCCCCAAAAATATAGAGCAAACAAAGGCGGCAACTTCTCAGGACCCGAAATGAAAGGAGCGGCAGTATAGGGATGGGGTGAAGTGGTTTCCAGTGCATTAAGCAATGAAGACGCCGCCAAAGGTTGCATATATCACTCCGGAAAAATGTGCAGCAAGTTCTGCGAGCAAATGTCATGCCACATAGCAATATAGGCGAGGAGACAAAGTGGAAGAAATTCCAACTAAAAAATCAATTTGTTAAGCTTCAAATGGGGACCCACACTCGGTGGCTCAGCCAGATAATATGCTTTTGTGTTGCCTGGAAATATTTGCTAGAATAATAAGCAAGGTGTCCCGTGTCCGGGTCTTCCTTGGCCTTCCTCGAACGAAACAAAATGGCTTTTCGTGCTGCTTGCCAAATGGTCAACATTACATTTCCTATCTCGGTGCCTCACGCCCGTTTCTGCAACTTTTTTGCATGCAGTTTCCGTTTCCGTTTGGCTTAGCTTGGATCTCCTCCACACGTTGCTCCGGCAGTTTGCATGTCATCACGCTCCCTTCGTGTCCTGCACTCGAAATGCACTTATCATGCGCCAGAACACAGGACTCTTGTCCGCTCTACTGGGTGGCACTTTGTAGATGTTTTGTCGAAAATGTCAACAAAATCCAGGCATTAATACTATATTTAGACGGAAGTTTGTCTCGGCATTCTGTTTTTCCTTTTTATGTCCCTCTGCCACATCATCAATTACACATTTTACAACTGCCGTGTCCTCTGGATGCCTCTGGGGAGAGTACACATCCTATATAAATGTATGCCACTCTCGGGTCACATACATAAATCAAACACTTCCCACGTTTCGAAACAATTTCCGACTCAAGACCCCCGTCCTCTTTCCGTGGCTATCTTTTAGCCGAGTTTTATTTATGACATCCGCCAAAAGCCCCACCCACTCCCATACGAACATAACTGAGCCATTCAGACAGACGTTTGATAAATGGATAGACAATACGACTTCAGTTAGAAAATTTACAATTGCTTTTTACTTGATACTCGGTAATTGTTGTTGTTGCTGGTTCGGAGATTTGTGTTGCATTTTGATTTGTGGTTTATAAGCTCTTGTGTGGCCCATAAATTTGGCTTATTTTCATGCCATTATTGTCTGGTGTCGCTTCCAGCTCTTCGAAGTTTCCACAACTAAATAAAAACTTTAGTTTCGAACAATTGCTTGTCGCTTTCTAACATATAACATGTAAAATAATGAGAAATTCAATTTGAAAAATTTTTTTCGCATATATTTTTCGGCAATGTCCGTTTTAAATGTAACTCACCATTTTTATATCTAAATAGATCGTGCTAGAATTAGGACGGGCAAAAATTCTGATACTGCATCCCAGGAAAACAACGGATCAAAGCTTTATATGAAATTCTATTTTTTACAAAATCTACAATTTTACAATTCTCTATCTATAATTTTTTTTTAATAAAATAAACAAAAATATATAATAAAATGAGTCCGCCTTGATAAGCGGAACGCTGAAATGTGAAACTTAAGTGGATCGAATCAAGAGGTCATAGAAAGTTCCTTAAAACAAGTTTTTGCCTCGACATTCTGTTGATTCAGTCCACAAAAACATCTGCAAACCGACAGACTGACAAAGGAAGGCACAAAAATTTCATTTGAAGCGCTACATTTCATCTAATTCATTCCTTTATTATTTTCATTATTGGTCACATTTTATGACTTTTGTACTGGAATGGAGGAAGTGGCTTTGGCAGGGCCATTGGAATTTGTGGCATGCAGCTTAATATTATGTGCCTTTCACTCAGACATCGGTTTATTTCCTCGGCTTCCTCCCGATGATGTTTTGTTTATGACGGTGTTTTATGTATTATTCTCGGGGCGAAAGGGTTTCGCCGGTTGGCCTCTCACGGCACGTAGCTTCACCAGATGTCCATCCCGAGTGCTTAAATTATTTATTAGGCATCTTTTGCGACAGCTTACGACTTTATGAAATATTTTATTCTTTGGGCCAGGACAGCAATAACAAATGAAGCACATGGCGCAGCAGGAGCCTTTCGGGGGTCAAGTCATAAATTATTTTGTCGGCTTGTGGGACCCACGGGTCGGGCATAAATCCAATCACATTGACAGAAAGTCTTCATAAATGGTATTTCCATATTCATAGGTAGTTCATAACTATTGGTTTTTATCTAACATGCAAGATAGAGTTTTATGCCACTCTAATGGAACATGCACGAGGACCAATTAAATTGAGCCTCAAATAAGGATAAAACCAAAGACTTTTTGGCATTTAATACACACGTCCTTAATTATTCAGTAGCCTTCCTGTTTGCATAATTTGCCTATTAAATTACTTCCCAGCAAACACAAAAACCAAGTGCATGTGTGCTCAACTGAGTTATTTATATAAATAAGATCAAATGGAAATAATTCGGCATTATTGGTCGACAGGCCGAACTATTTACTATTGATTGACATGCACACAACTTTTTGCCACCGAATTTGACAGGACGGGGACAAAATGGCAATGCAGAAGCAGAAAAACAAGCCAAGGACATTCTAATAAACATGTTTTTGTTTTTCGAATTGCAACCTTATGTTTTGCTCCGTTCGGTTAATCAAAATATACACTGTCACTGTCTCAGTGTTCAGGCAATTGTGTCTTGTGGTCCTTGCTGGAAAAACCAGCCTGCACTAAATTGCGACTTTATTTCGTTTGAAATTTATTTAGCCCCAAAATGCAATCTCAATGTCGGCTCGGAGGAAGGTCTTTCAACTGTTGTTTTCATTTTTCGGGGCCAACAAATTTGCCATATCTTGAGGCAGAACAAAGACACATGAACTGGGACTTGCCCTTCCTCGTCCTGTGGACTTGGCTTGGGGAGACCTAGTAAATATTTATTTCCTCCTCAGGGGCGGGGGGCTAAGCATTACTTAGTTATCCCCGGGTCACCTGAGTGCCGGATGCTGCACAAAATGCTGGAAGAGCAGCTCAAGCTACAGCACCAGCTCCTGATGTTTGTTTTAATTGAATTATTTCTGAGCAGTCTGCAGAGCTCTGCCGGTTATAAATTAGCAGATAATTGTGTATGCAAATTAAATTGTATATGCATTGCTGGTGGCAGCTAAATCATAATTTAAACACGTTCATTAGTTATTTATCCTGCTCCGAAAATTGACGTACTAAATACTCCTTGGTCTAGCGTCTTCTTGCGTTTGCAATTTTTGTGCCAAATATGACTTGGAAGCTAATCAATAATAAATTAATGTTAAAAGTTAAATAAATATTCAAAATCAATACAAAGCGTGCCAGTAAAACAAGCCTTTTGAAGACCGAAATAAAACATCTATAAGTTCTTAAAAAATTGACGATTATTCTATATTAAATTGGCTACATAAAAATTGGATTTTAGATAAATTGGTACTATGAGTACGGATATATTAAATATATATGTAAGTCCAAAGGATAGACCGTTGCCCATTATTTTGGAAAGCCCATGAAGGTCAATTAAATGTGTACCCAGAGCTTGTGGCGAAACACAAAGCATTGGCCAAACAATGCCAAGCGGGCAAACAAGCATACACCCGAGACTCTCGAGCCAGGACAGTTAATAGATTTATGCAACTGGAGTGCTGTGGCAAGTCTGCCTCCGATAAGCTCTGGAAACGGCATAAAACCTTGGGTAATTTCCGCTCTCTGATGGAAACCGTCCATAGGAGCTGTCAGCAGTCAGCGCCAGACCCACAAGAGATAAAAAGCCATTTACGTAAGCTGCCAAGGACAAATTCGCCCATGCTAAACGCTGTTTCCATTGGCTTTATTGACATTTCGATGATTTCGCTAATTGATGCGCCTGATGATGTGGTCGAAGAATATGACGTACCCGTAGACGGGTGAGGGGTACATAGTCCTCTTGGCGTTTCTGGAATAGGGGCACTTGCAGGTGGCGTTCACGCAAATTATCTTGTGATCGCCCGTGTGCTTCAGCAACAGGCTGTGGGCACCTTCGTTCACCACCCGAAAGTTGTCGCTGTCGTTGTACTGGACCCGGTTCCGGTTCCATGCGTAGTAGCTGAGGTGGTGCTTCCCGGGCATTAGCTTCTTGGTGTTTTCAAAAACAGCCCTCCAGTCGGTTATGTTCACCGCGGTCTTGAAGCGGCTTTCCCGCAGACTCTGCTCCAAGTCGATGAAGCTGGATACTTCTAGACCTTTGTGGCAGCGCATTTGCAGGTAAATAACAGTCTGCATGGGAATCAAGAATAATACAAAATTCGAATTCCTTATTTGATAATACCAAACCGTAATTATAAACGGCCGTCCATACTCACCGAAAGCTGCCGCTCGATCAGCTGCTTCTCCCGAAGGGCAAGCTGTTGGAGGACCTTGTCGTGGTTGTTTAGGAAGTCTCCGAAGTTGTAGACCCCAAATAGGCCGCGGGGCTTCAGGAGGAGCATCGCCTGGTCGCGTCGCTCCTCAAACTGGGCCCGGGTCAGAAGTCCTCCCAGGCAGTTTTTTCCACAGCCATTAAGAATCTGGTTTCTTTCGACTTGGATATTGCGCAAGTACCGCACATCTTTCAGGGTGATGAAGCTGTCCACGTAGTCATCGTAGGTGTTGAAGTCAAGGAAATTCATGATCGAAGCTAAAGGCAGAAACCTGAATGGGAAAGGATCCCGTAATAGGCGGAATGACTGGGAAATGGTAATTACTCTTTAAATTCTAACGAAACCGCAACTAGTAACTCAGAACTGTGTGTTTATGGGGGATCTGGCGTGTGATAGCGTGCAAGTTAAAATGTGTTATATTTTAAACTAATTCGAAGTTTAAACAAAATACAAGACTGACAAATGACAAAAAGCTGGCAAACTCGGCTGAAAAGCTGAACTTTTGTTGGCTTAGCAGATGAAAGTGGTTCTCATTCCACTTGAATCTCAAAACGCGACTACAGAAAACTTTTCTTTTGCGTGCTGTGGTGGAGCAGGTTTCGAATGGAACATATTTAAGCTGAAACGATACCCGGAATGGACTCAAACAATTTGTGGCAATTTTAATTTCACCTGCCGCAAAAATAATTAAAATTTTTCCACATAGTCGCCCGATCTAGCCTGAACTCGAAGCTCTGTTCGTGTGGCCAATTTAATAAATAGGAAAAGTTTTACAAATCGAAGCCCCGACATTGCCCTTTTACACTCCAGTTGGGCAGATTTTCAATTACATCTTTCTATGGGACACGCCCACACATTCAGGGCGCACACACACTCCCCTTCCTTGCGGGGGATTACGTATATTCGACTAATTACTTTATCAACATTTTACACTGCGTGCTAAGGGAAGTTTTCATATTCAGCCTATGCGTACGCCAGCTCTTTTGTCCTCTTCCGCTTCGCATCCTGTGGCGCAAGGACCTAAAACTGTAGGTTAGTGGACTGACAAATGACACCTAAAGCTTGGATAACATTTCTGATGGCTGGAAATTAGGATGACAATTAGTATGACTGCTGAATAGATTGGAGTAACTATTGGGCTTACTTGTTTAATAGGCTGTTCGGAGTAATCGTACAGCATTGCGTGTATCCCTTTTAAATGATGTAACTAAACAATCATTTGGTTTATTAATATTATTTTTCTATGAAATTAATCTTGAAAAAATTTATTTACATATTATTTATGATGTAGCATAAATATTAGCTCCCCATTAATTCCTTGTTTAAAAGAAATATAAAATGTAGTCAATTTTTCTCAAGACAGACATTGTAGGCATTTGTAAAAAAAAAAACAATTATACACATTATTTTACTCTAATGCATTATAGCCAGATCTTATTAACCTTAATAACCTTATATTTTACTCTCGAAAGGATTTTGTTGTAAAAAACTGTTCATTCGATTTTGGTTCATTCTTAATATAATAAAAGTGCCTATTCGGTATTCAGTATACTAATTTGACTATCTTTGGAGCTATGATTATAACCGAAACTCCAACTATATTTAAGCTTACTACAGTACATAGTAGTATTTTTATACCCTTGCAGAGGGTATTATAATTTTGTCCAAAAGTGTGCAACGCAGTGAAGGAGACATCTCCGACCCTATAAAGTATATATATTCTTGATCAGGATCACCTCCTGAGTTGATATAAGCATGTCCGTCTGTCCGTCTGTCCGTCTGTCTGTCCGTCTGTCTGTCTGTCCGTTTCTACGCGAACTAGTCTCTCAGTTTTAAAGCTATCGTCTTGAAACTTTGCACACACCCTTCTTTCCTTTGCACGCAGTATATAAGTCGGAACGGCCGGGATCGGCCGACTATATCCTATCGCTGTCATATAACTGATTGATCGGAAATGGTATAACATTGGTGTTTTTAGAGTTACAGAGTTCAGATTTTGTACGAATGCTACTTTTGGCAAAATAATACGGCCTACCAAATTTCATAAGGATCGACCGACTATATCTTATAGCTGCCATATAACTGATTGATCGGAAATGCTATAATTTCGGTGTTTTTAAAGCTAGAAAAAAGCTCGGATTCGGTACGAATGCTATTTTTGGCAAAATAATACAACATGCCGAATTTCATAAGGATCAGCCGACTATATCCTATAGCTGCCATATAACTGAACAATCTGAAATTACCCAACTTTCGTGTTTTTGAAGATAAAAAGCTAGAACTAAGTACAGATTCTATTTTTGGTCAGTTAATACAACCTACCAAATTTCATAACGATCGGCCGACTATATCTTATAGCTGCCATATAACTGAACGATCGAAAATGGTATTTGGTAAAAATACCAACTTTGGTATTTTTGAAGATGGAAGCTTGGTACTTTGTTTTAGATTTTTTTATTGTAATAAATTGGTTATATAATGATATTCTCATAAGGATCGGCCAATTTAATCCAATGTTTGCGATATACATATATGGGCATTTCCAAAATCGCGCACGGGACATTCGTACGCGCTCAAAGTAAAAAAACGGTAAAAAAGAAACAATTTTTTTTTAAATTTTTTGTTTAATGCATAGCATTTTATTAGCTTTTTCATTGGTGCAAAGATTGATGTTGGGTATTTTTCTATTTAGAAGATAATTGCAGAAGTCGAGTGATTCGCACGGGACACAGAACGGAAGTGGCTTAAGAGGTCAACCAATTCAAACCCCCATTTCAGCGAATCCAAAGGGAATATTTTAATGCAACTAATTTTAAACTTTCGTCCATTGATGCATCTTTAAAAAGGATACAATTTATTTCAAAGATGACTTTTATTTTTTTTTAAATTTAATTTGAAGTAAATTCGCACGGGACATCGCGCATGGGACATTTTTTACCGCCACTATTTTCGTAATTATTCCCTTGCATAGGGTATTGTAATTTTGATCAAAAGTGTCAAACGCAGTGAAGGAGACATCTACGACCCTATAAAGTATATATATTCTTGATCAGGATCACCAGGAGTTGATATGAGCATGTCCGTCTGGTGTCTGTTTCTAAGCGAACTAGTCTCTCAGTTTTAAGGCTATAGACTTGAAAATTTGCACGCACCCTATTTTCCATTGCCTGCAGTATATAAGTAGGAACGGCCGGGATAGGCCGACTATATCCTATAGCTGTCATATAACTGATTGATCGGAAATGCTATAATTTCGGTGTTTTTAAAGCTAAAGAGCTCGAATTTTGTATGAATGCTATTTTTGAATGCAAAATAATACGACATACCGAATTTCATAAGGATCGGCCGACTATATCCTATAGCTGCCATATAACTGAACGATCGGAATTGGTATTTGGTAAAAATACCAACTTTGGTGTTCTTGAAAATAGAATCTTGGGACTTTTTTTACATTTATTGTAATTTTTGTATTTTTTATTGTAATTTTTGTAGTTTTTATTGTAATTGGTTATATTATAATATTCAAATAAGGATCGGCCAACTTTATCCGATTTTTGCGATATATGTCCGGTTTTAACTGCAAGGGTATATCAACTTCGGGTTCGCCCGAAGTTAGGTTTCCTTTCTTGTTCGTACTTACAGTCGCGCACGGGACAAACTTCAAATGATCACCAAAAATACAAATATTTTTTTTCTCCAATTTTTTTTTTAAAATATTAACTGCACACACAAATACTGTTTTCAAAAAAATTTGATGCAATTCGAGCAAGTGCTTTGGATCTACGGATAAAAAATGTTGTTTTTCAGTCGCGCACGGGACAATAAAATAAGCGATAATGTAAATAAAAATTTTTACCGTTAGTGGTGATCGCATGTTACATTTGCGTTCCTTTTCCATTTATTTAATCTCAAAGTGATTTTGGAAAGCAAAATGGAAAGCATAATGCATTTATTTTAGAAGTTGTCATAAAAACAAAATACGGCCTACAAACATCATACGGACAACAACTGCGTTTGCGCGACTTTGCATTCGAATATTTTGAAATCTGTAAAAGATGAATGCAAAATTCTTTCAAGTTTAATAAACTTGGACATTTCCTTATGTAACCATGTTGAAAAAAATCATTTTCAAGAACTTTTAATTTTTTGACCGCGGTGGACCTTTCTGTGGAAATGCCCATATCCGGTTTTAGCTGCAAGGGTATATCAACTTCGGCTCCGCCCGAAGTTAGCTTTCCTTTCTTGTTTTTTTTTTATTTTGATGAACTTGCAACTCTTCAGAGAATGAAAAAAATTGAAAAAATGAAAAGACTTTTTTATGTGCTATGTATTTAATGTATTATTAATGAAATTATGACTCTTTAGGCGATAATATTAATTAAATGCGTTGGTTTATAGAAACCATTTTCAATCTGGCTAATCGGCAAGTAATTAGTTAATTCATACTGAAAGGAAAATGCTGGCAGGTCCTGGCACACTTCCAAGTTGCTTTTCAATTTCCACACAACACACACAAAGATTTCTCGCAAGGATCGCTAGGTGTGCGCGGGTGTGACAGGGCCGAAGTCTGTCTGTGTGGATTTCCGCTATTTAGACACGCTTTTCCACTGTTTGCAATTGTTGGTACTTTCGCTGCAGCAATTAACATGCAACCCCGCCACCCTGCCCCGCTCGCACTCAGCCTCTCGGAATTTTCTGTGCCCCGTCCATGCGGCAGCTGCTGTTCCGTTTTGCGTGCCTTGTCACCATCTTGCCGCCTTCTTGAGCGCGTAAATTGCTACTTCGCGGATGTCGCCAGCTCGGTGCCAGCCCCGATCCCCGCTTCGACTATGCTTGCTGCCAGGACTCGCTTCCATCCCCATTCTTCCCGCTGCGTCTTGGCCGGGCCATTGTTTGACTTGGTCATTAGTAAATGTACTTTGTCGCAGCATAAAAAGGAGTTAAGTGCGCACTCTAAGGATTTATGTGCATTACCGAAGAATGGGGCAGCAATGCTCGATGCTGCAGCCCGGGACCTGCCTTTTCCATGTGTTAAGTGCACATTTTTGATGAATGAGAAGGGGTAAGGAGGTAGAACTGGAAGTGTAAGTCGAGGTTGAGAAAGTTCCTTTAACTGGTTTACAATTGCTTAACGGACTGCCACTACAATTTACAGCCGAGCAGTTGCATTCATTATGGCACAGCCATGCCAATCATAAGCCAATTCTTAAAACGTCTAATAACTTTTTGCGGTAGAAGCTTAAATCCATTTAAGTGGACTTATTATTCATTTATGCAGTTGATCAAAATCAAATGCAGGGTTTAAGTGATGAAGTTAAAGCCTTCTAGACAATAAATAAATAAACGTTATAAAGAGCCTCATCAGTAGAAGGAATGGGTGAAGTGTATTTGATCCAGATACAGAATTCCTAATGATGTAAATATGATCAAGGTGTAGACATTTTACTTAAATGCATAAATGTTAACCAAAAGTTTTCAAAAAGTAAAATCTTACTAATTTTAAGCCAAATTCCAGAAGCCTTGTACTTACAAACCAGGTTGGGCGTAAGGCATTTCTTTCAGTTTTCATGTGAAAGGCGTTTATTGATTCCCCGTTGGCCAGAAGGTGAAAGTCCATAGAAGGTATTTCTAGAAATCCAATCCATAAAGCCATTGGGCAGACCTAGACGAGCGTAAAATAAATTGAACTCAACCGGACTTCTGTGAAGCATTGGCAAATGCGAGCACAAATTATCAAGTTACCATAAATTGCCCTCACTCAGCCCGTACATCTTGCCAATGAAATCAAAGCCACATAAATTGCGCAAATAATTCTGCCAGATTGGTCCCTTTTGCGAACTTTTGCCGACGTCCTGCGAGTGCAGCTGCCACAAAGACAAAGGCAGGACCATAAGAATCATCACTTACAAACTGACCACAAAGTCCTGGCAGCCACTGCTCCCCTCGACTAGGAGCCCTTGGAAACAGGCCCGCAATCGATCAAAAGGAATTATGTCTCAACACAATTGTAAATAAATCTTTGCGGCCATGTGGACATCATGTGCATGCCGAGCCCCGAGGCGAGGGACTAAGACGGAGTAGGGAGACGGGATGGGTCAAATCCTGCCCAGCTCACATATATGAAGATTGAGTGGTAATGTGTGCAAATCTAAAGCTTCCCCACAGGCTCCCCGTCGGCGAATCCCGATGACCGTTCTCTCGCTGCTTGTTGACATGTTGGTAGATTGGTCCTTAGCCGATTGCATCGATTGCCAGGATGGCTGAGCGCTCCTCTCGGTCTCAGCCTGGAACTTGGGAATTAAGTCTAAGTGCCGGAAATTAATCTGCTTAAAATAAGCCACCACAGAAACAGTGTATACCCGAGTATCAGATGCATTGGGATCATATCCTCAATTGAATATTATTCAAGGCGAGTTACAAGCGTCGTCCCCATTAAGAAATCGCCTCGGGGCGAGGACACCGTGGTCTAGCTGACTTTGCTGCTTCATAGCTGGTTTTCGGTCCAATTTATAATGCGTATCGATAATGATTTGTAATTTAAAGCTCAAACAAATTTCCGGCAATTTTTGTGGCTGACACGCGCCTACCATTTTCGCTTCCCTCGTCATCTTGTTTACATTTCATCCGGCAAGAAAAAAAACCCAGAGAGCAAGGCTCTGTAAAAAACGAACTTATCGACGTAATTATTGGGACACGGAAAGAAACATCAGCTTTCCCATTAATTTGTTTCTTGTAAACTGCCTCTGCCGAGGGCTTTGTGCAATCAGCACGAACGTGAGCATCTCCGGCGGCCCGGAGTTTGTATTGTTCTGCTTTTGTGGAGCAGGAACAGGAAATTCGATAGCAGGAAATGTGAAATGGCCGTTAATGACGACTGCCGTGCATATGGGTAACGTGCCAGATCTCCCTGTGCGTATACGTAATGTGGAGATATCAGAGAGTTTTTAATGGCAGAGATAACACCACATGAGTGTTTCTAATTTGATAATATAATGCTATATCTGAGCTGGAATAACATATTTCATTACCGTTCCAACGGTTGGGGCTCCGAGACATATAACACTTTTTTTCAAAAATCGATTCAATAAATGATTTTGTAGAAAAAAATATAGAGTTTTCAGATCGAATCACAATTTATTTATTAAAATATCATAGGCTATTACGTTTTATTTATTAAACTTATTAAATAAATATGCTTATAAATTCAATTCTTAAATTATTTAAAATACTAGTCTGTACGACTAGTATAAACTAGTCATAGATAATATTTTCACATAATGAGAGGCCATTAAAATCGCATTGACTCAAACTGAACCCATTCTAATATTATCTATATATAGATTTCTCTGTATATAATGTGTTATCTTTTTAAGGCTACGATAAATTAAATAGAGTACAATAAAAAGTTAACACAAACAACTATTTATGTTTTGAATTGAAAAAAATGATGTTTGTTTCTATTCTGGCAGTACCTCTAGCTTCAAGTCTATTTAAATGTATAAAAAATTGTATTTATTGTAAATATACAAGTACATTAAATCAAAAAATGTTAAAAAAATACAGCATATACATACCTTATAAAACATAAGCAGCCCTGCACATAATTACTGGTAATAAGAGCACATGTTAAAGGAACATGAGAACATTACAGGAAGTTTGGCCAAATGAGGGAGCACTTGGGCCAACATCTGCTGCCTCTTTAGAGGCTTGTCATGTCTATTGTTAGTACCCGATGTTGCCTGCTGGTAGACCTCGTCATGTCGGCCATTAAAATCGTGCTCGCCATATGTCAGCGATATTAATTTTTTGCCGGAGAAGATTCGGTACGACGCCTCGATTGGCAGGCAGTTGCCAGTAGGCCGGGGACTACGTGGCTGTTGTTCCCATCGCCCGACACGTGAGTCCTTTCGCCGCTTACGATTATGGTTATCGACCTTATGTAATTTCCCCAGCCATAATGCACATTGTTGTCGCACATGCAATTAACTCAAATAGGCAGCAATGCCCGGGCCCCGGTAATTGCCCGATTTGTAATCTGCTAAAAATGAATTTAATTTGTGTTATTGTTACAAAATCAACTGCTATAAATTAAGAGGATTAACTCGGGCCAATTCAATCTGCACAAGTGCATTGAAGTCTTCCGATGGGATTGAAAGACCACTTGGTCTTTCACAATAGGTATTGCTATTTAAACAATTGTGTCAATTGTAAAAATAATATATTATCATAATTTATTTTTTCTCTAGTTCTTGTAATTTTATCAGTGAGAGAATACCCTCTCCGACCTCATCAAGAGTGGGTATATATGTATTCTTGACAGCGTACAAAGGTCTCAAAGGCAAGGGATAGAGTCCTTCCCCTAAAAAAAGTCCTTCATTATTTTGTAGCCCTTATTTTAAAAAGTTCTTAGGAAAAGCTTTGAATGTAAACTATTAAATGTGCCGTGATTCATATCGAGAATCAAGGTCGAGTCGAGAACCTGACTGTATGCGCAATTCGCTTAATTCAAAATATTGATTATGCCCGGTAATCGTAGAGTACAAGGGTATATTGCAGTCGTGTGAGGGTATGTAACTTAGGGAAGGAATCATCTTTGACCCCATAAAATATATATTTATTTATTATATAGCCATGTCGGTCCGTCCGTGTGTCCGTATGAATGTGTGGATTTCATAGACTATAAGAGAAAGATATTTGGCATGGAGACATCTATAACGCTCTCGCCCACGCCCACTTCTGCTCCCATAAATCGCAAATTTCGGCCACGCCAGTTCAGAAAGGTTTCTTGAAAAACTTTTGATGCCAAACTATTTCATTCAAATCTGGCGATTTTTAGAGCAGTTTTTTTTCGCGGTCTTTCAAAATTTTAAAAAGGGTCGTGCGCCAATAAGTGCATCAGCTAGCATTCCTGCATTCATCATAAAGCTTAAAGGTGACCGAAGGGCGCTCGATAAACGCTTTATTATTAATTTATAATTTATTAAACTAAGAGGAATTAATAAGGAAATTTAAAATGCTTGATTTTAAATTTGAAGGACCGGAAAGAGCGATGATGGGGTAGAGACCATTTTAATTCGAACATACATAAGACCCTAAGAGGGTCTTGTTGTACATATGTCGAACTACCATGGCTAAGGATACTTTAAGAGGGAAGATGAAGATTTGCATTTTAGTTAAGATCTCTAAGTGAAAATGTTAAGAAATTCTTTTGTACGGATTCTATGCGGTTCTGATGTACTCCATATTGGGGACTCCAGGCATATGAACCGTACTCCAGTTTCGGACGGACCAAAAAAACTAATAAGATTTAACTAATGTAGGGGTCGTTAAATTGTTTCGACCACCTTTTAATAAAACCAAGGACACCTTTAGCCTTGCACCTGAGTTTGCATGGGCTGAAGCAAATTTCATGAAAGAATTTCATTTTTCTAATTTTTTTGCTTTTTTTTCCGACCATTTGAGACGCCTCTGTAGTTGGCAGCATTGGACTTGTCCCCCTGCACACAGCCTGGTACTCCATAGGGGTGTGGCGAATAAGCGGGTTTGACCTTTTTGACCGGACAGAAATTGAGATTTACTGATCTGTCGTTTTAGGCGGAGAATAGAAAGTTTGAAAAAATGTCGCGAATAGATCGGCAATGGCCTAATCAGAGGACGCAGATGAATCTTCAAACGTAAGCATAGGGGGATACAAAGATAAATGTTTACGCCTAGTGTTTACAAAGTTACAAAACTACTTCGGATCCTGACTACATTGAATCCGGCAGCGGAGAATATATTCATACAACATTCAGCGTTTGACCGAGTTAATAGATATCTTGAAAAATCTATACTACTGCCGGTTTTTTAAATTTAAGTCAGAGCCTGTTTTTAGAATTTTTTAAGTTCGTGAGGCACCTTATAAACCAAGGAGATTTGTTGAAGCTGACGTATATTTTTATGGCACACATGAATCAAAAAATGTACACAGATTACACAGCCACACAAAAAAAATATTTTTTCGGGTCTGGAGATCAGACTCAAAAACTTCAGCACGTCAGGATTTTGATTTACAAAGAAACTGGAAAAATTTATTCATCCGACCTACGACGTGTTTCAGCATCCAGGGCACCTCCTCGCGGTGACGGCGGGCAACGGAGTGGGCCTGTGATCCGGCTAAGTCCCTGGATTACGTCTTCCAATCACTGCATAGATCTTTTGATGAGAAAAGAACCCGCTATAGTAGCAAACAAGAGTCTGCTGTTTGATTTATGCGTCTGGTTTTTAGATCGTCTATTCCAATCGATTAATTTTGGAGTTCATATACTTAAGTCATTCGATTCCTATTGTAGTCATGTAACTAGTTATTTATTCCAGAAGTTAAGAATTCTACACATCATTTTTAATATTGTAGATGTATACAATTCATTTATCAAATCATTTATTTATTCTTGGTAATCATTCCTAAAATTCAAATTTTTGTTGCTAAAAGCCCTTATAAGGGCTATATGATGTACAAAATCCGATCGTGCAACCTCCTCGCGGTGTACATCGGGTAGCGCTGAAGCCGACGGTCCTATATAACTTTGTTTTGTGGAGTAAATAGGGTTTATGGGTTGAACTGAGTTTTGTCTATATACGGCGAAAGTCAAATCGTTGAAGCGTATAGCCTAGCCGTTGCCGTTGAATAGCCTAGATAACGGGATATTTTAAAGGTTATGTTAACAACCTGACATGCTGGGATTTTTTGAACGACGGATTCGGATTCAGTGACTCCAAAAACATATGGTAAACATGATCTAAGCCCAGAACTCGAAAAATAAAAATTTTATCAAGTTTTTTGAGGTTATGTCGTAACCCTGACACTCTGGAGTTTTTTAGACATCGGATTCGGATTCAGCAACCCTGAAAACATATAATAAACATGGTGTGACCCACGGACTCGAATATAATTTTTTATGAGGTTTTTTGAGGTTATGTCAGAACCCTGACGTGCTGGGGTTTTTTGGACCTCGGATTCGGATTCAGCGACCCCGAAAACATATAAACATGGTAAACATGGTCTGACCTCCAGACCAGAAAAAATATTTTTTTTTTGTGTGGCTGTGTTATTGGATCCACCTCGTATATTCAAATTTAAGTGAGAATAACTTTTTAACTGAAGCAGATATTAAAAAAATAAACGCAGCTTTTTCGGTGGGTATTGTAGAAATAGCAATAAAGTTAAATTTGATTAATATAACAACAGGTTTTAAAATCATTCAAAAAAAAAAAAGAACAATGCTCCAATTTTCTATGTCACAGCTTATTTGACCCATTTCTTAAAATAATTAAAACTAAAAAAACAAAGAAAGCTTATACATACATTAATATTTTGTATGGCCGTTTTTGCATAAACTCCACTATCTTTTTTGTGGTTTCTGGGGGTATTGAAGCTCAGTATTGGGCTTCCTCCACACATACGTTCGTCTATCCGAGACAATCATTTTAAATTTTAAATGACATCGATCCAGAATCCAGCATCCTTCAAAATATGTTCCATTGCGAACATTAAGCGCCACTATCTACTTTTTTTTACTTATGAACGGCTTCTTGCGACTCGGACATTTAAATCGCGTTCTCTTAAAACAGGTCGGACTCTTTCGCTGCTAAACGTTTTGCCGGTTATGTCCTGCATTTCAACGGCTTTTCCACGCGGTTATCAAAAACGAACCAGTGGATGTTGGCTTTAACGGTATAATCTGATACAGTTGAGAATTTTTTCAAATTTTCAATTTCTCGCCGAGAAACACCGTTTTTATGGTGTTTAAGGACCAATTCGCGTGTTCTATGGTTGTGAGTTTTCCGTTGGTTAATACACGTGTTTTCTTGACAAAACCGAATCAAAAGTGAAAATACTATTTTCGAACACATTGAGCAAATAGTAACCAAAAAAATATCCGCTAACTTACACTTCTTGGAAGAGAAGCTGAGCCTTAAATGCAATGGGTCAAATAAGCTGTGACATAGAAAACTGGAGTATTTTTCTTTTTTGTTAGATCGTTATAAAAACTGATTTTATTTTAATAAAATTTAAATTTATTGTTACTCCTATAATACCCGCCGAAAAATTTCCGTTTTTGTTTTTTTAATATCTGATTTAGTTAAAAAGTTACACTCACTTAATTTTTATTTTACAAGGTGGGTCAAATAAGCTGTTAGCCACTGTATTAAAAGCAGTGCACTATAGGAAATTTGACTTTTCATATTTCACTCATATGAAGAAAATTAAACAAACTGACAACATGGACTTAATTACAATGTTTGACTCGGCTCGACTTAGGTTAAATCTCCTTTTACAAATGAGATTTAATTCTAAAAATTCGTAAGTATTAAATAAGTAAGTATTCGAAAGTATTAAAAGTATTAAATTCAAAATTTTGGATTTGGTCCATAAAATTTTCCCTATTTGCGTTTTTAAAATCGCTTCCAAAATCGTAAATTGTAAGCCCATGTAAATGGCAACATCAACAGAGGATTTCTTCGCAAAGGCGCCATCTATGAAATTTCTGGTATGCAACATTAAAAATTGATCTATTGTGAATGATATCCAGTTGAAATTATTTAAATTCTTTTACTTTCAAAAAATGTAAATGGCAACATCAACAGAGGATTTCTTCGTAAAGGCGCCATCTATGAAATTTCTGGTATGCAACATTAAAAATTGATCTATTGTGAATGATATCCAGTTGAAATTATTTAAATTCTTTTACTTTCAAAAAATGATTTTTGGGTAGAAAAAGTTGTCAAATTTCCTATGTGCAGTGGGGGGAAAACAGTTATTTTCCATAGCACCCGTGTGTAGGGTAGAACATTCTTCCGGAGCGCTGGCGACACACTAACACTAAATTTAAGTAAGAGCCTGTTTTTAGTATTTTTTAAGTTCATCAGGAACCTTGTAAACATGATTTGTTGAAGCAGACGGATATTTCCAAGCACACATGAGTCAAAAAATGTATTTAAGGTTTGGTAAAATTTTTCTAAGGTAACATTTAGATCGGTGCATGCCAGAATATCGGACCAATCAAATGTATTAAGTTTGTGAAAATCATCCTTACAGAAGTTATAAACTTTTTAGTATGCTTTCTTACTAAACCGGTATGACGTAGGGGGTAATAGGGAGGGGGGCTTCGTGTTTTTTCCCAAGCGCAAACTTTAAAAGTTAGTTAAAGTGTGGGTGGAAGACATGAGTACCGGGTTTATTATAGTCCGAAACTCGACTACAGCCGTCATTTCTAGTTTTTAAGAATTTGTTTATTTTTTGACCAAGTTTCCGAGATTTTTCCGAGACTTCAGCAATGACCAGCCTACGCCAAGGCCTGGATAGTCTTTGCAGTCCTTAACGGCATACATTTTCGTTATTTTTGCGGTTGTGTATTCAACTTTAGCCCAAAGCCCGCAGGGCCAGCAAAACCATAAAGGATATTTTCCGTTTGCTGACAGTGGCTCATTTGGCTGCTGAAAAGGCCAAAAGTCTGTCCAAAGTTTGGGGCTGGGGGATCATCTTTATCCTCTGGCTCCATTTTTTGTTTTGGGGAAGTTTACGGAGGAAAACAGAGAGTGAATAAGTTGTTGTCTATGGAACTCGAGTGTATGCTGTGCTGTGTTGCTGTGCTTGCAGACACTCCCCAAGAAGAGTTGTTATTAAAACAATCTAGGGCGGACACAGTCCCCTGGTGTGTTATTTCCAGTCCCAGTTTGGAGGCAAACACATATATATATGGGGTCCTTGGGGAAATAAATAAATTTGATTTGTTTTTGGGAGGCAAGGCTAATCATGTAAGTCACGATCGCAGGTGACTGCAGGAGCCCCTTTGGCAGGGGCCTTCAAATACCGCTCTGTCTCTTGGCCTTCTTTTCGCCACTCTGTGCTTTAATAATGCCCAAAAGTATTTTACCAAAATTGAAAACTCGTGCAAATAATTTGCATAATGTACGAGATAATGTACGAGACACACATACTTGGCTCACCTGGTTGGTGCAAACGATGAATGTCGCTGTTCCTTTTATATTTTGCTTTTTTTGTGAACACGTATGAATGTATTGAAATTACATAATATAACACGTATGAATGTACTATTCTTGATAATATACTACTAAGATTATCAAGATTCTTTACAAACATTTATGGAAGGACTTAGTATTTAAAATAGGCCGGAAACTAACCACCGAGGAAATATATTTAACATGCAAGACCGCGGGATACATATATTTCACTTGGAAAGCGAAACTAGACCTAAATTGTTGGTCCCCTGGCGGTGCTGCTTATTAAGTACTTGACCTGGCTCCCCATTAGAGTGTAGCATGGCTTATAAATATAGGTACATATAATTACGGAAGTACTGTCGCAAAATGACCAAGTGCCAGGAATGAGTGCCGCACATTTATTTATTCCCTTTAGATTCAAATTTCGCTTAGTGGCCTTCGGTTGCAATTTATTTATATTGTGGGATCTGCTTAAGCCTCCTATCCTATTCCTTCTCTGCTTGTCCTAGTCCCTGTCTTCTCTTACCGTGGCTCACCCTCTGACCTGACTCTTGCCATTGGCAAAGCTTCAATAATTGCTGCCAAATTGCAGGCGAAGAAGTCAGCCCTGCAGCAAATGGCCGGTCTAGAGAAACTTAATTGAAGTGTAAGCTGTTGAAGATGGACGCTGCATGCCACACTCCCTCTTCCATACTTTCTCCTTCTGTTTTCCGGCATTTTTCCCAAGAGAAGCCAGGTCACGTCAAGCGAAAAAGAAAAATAAGAATTAAAAAGTAAAAAACCAGGAAAATTGTGCAAAACCGAAGCCGGGGCTCTAATGGATTAATTTACTTTGTCGCAGTGCCAAAGCACTTGAAATTGGAAGGCATCGAGGCGTGTAAAAGGTTTTTGTGGCATGCCACACCTCCCTCACTTGCCACCAGTGTGGATTTGGGGAATCGCCACTTAAATAGCGACACTCGTTTGCGAGCCTAATTGAAATGCTGATGAAAAGAAAATGGTTGTTTAAAAACAATAATCAAAAGTGGAAAACTGTGGCAAGCGTTCGCCACACACTTGCCCCCTCACCCGCAAAAGCACTCGCACGCAAACACCTTTGTGTTGACGGAAAAACAGAAACGAAACCAAAACAAACCAAACCGAAAAACAACAAAGCGGCGCCCGAAAAGCGGAAACAGTGTAGCTGGCCATGCTTTCTGCCCGATGCCCCAACTAACTTGTTAGCCGGAAAGACTACCCTCCCAGCCCTTCTAGGCCCCTGTTTTCTATTTATAGAAATAACAACCTTAATTTGTGAGATGGCAAAGTAATGATAAAGATTTTAATACCATTTGATTTGCACCATTCTATGCCTAAAAAATAAATTATATCAATGCATGTAATGTAATATGGAAAATATGACATATTTTAATTATTTTCTTATTTAAAATAAAACAAAGAAACTCAAGGTGTAAGTTATAATCCATGTTTTTGTTTATCACAATATAATAACTATCTGTCCTTTAAATATGGTTTTATTCATACATTTTTTTGTGCGTTTTAAAGCACATTTTTTTTAAAGCAAGCTTGGAGTGCAAATTATTTAGTTAAGCCCGGAGTAACCGTCGAGTATACCCCGACTTTGGCCTTCGTACATACCGTTTTGGTCCTCAGCTCTTGTTTTCTCTTGCCGGCTGCTATGTGTTGGTCAAAAATAAATTGAAGTGGTTTTCCCTCTCAGCCCACCCCTGTCTGCAACCTGTACAACATATTTTATCCTGTGTAGCTTTAGCCCCCACCACCACGGCTGCGTATTTGGCGAGGGAGCCGCAAGCATTTAGCAAGCGACGCCTTACCGTTTGCAACACTATTTCAAAGGACGAGATAAAAAGCCCAGCGCAACGAGATGGCAATTTTAGCATTAAATTAGGTGACTCCCGGCCCGAAGACCCTCTGTCCCAGCCGACCAGGTGGGACAGCTTAGCCCTTACGACAAGGATCGCCTTCATGTTCCCGCATGTAAAGTAGTTTTTATGTGGTCCACCTTCCCGCCCAAAGCGGCTGGAAACCACGCGCTGTGCTGTTGGGAGTGCATCATTAATTTTAATTTGTATTGCCCCAGCCGACAACATGGCCAACTGGCAGCCACGAAAGCCTTGGCATCCTCGCCGGCATCAACAGCGGACCAAGGACACCCAGGACACTCGGCCATCCAACATTTATAACCCTTTCTCGGCTGGTCCGGTGGCTCTTTACCTGCCGGCAACCTCAATCCGACAACGTCACTTGCATGGCTGTTTAGTTTCACTTAAAGGACCTCTTTGTTGTCTCCCTTGACGTCCTTGCTTCCAGTTGGTCTTTTATATATTTTCTCCTGCAAAGCCTGAAATGGGTTATTATAAAATGTGTGAAAATTTGCGGAGCCTGTGGAAAATTCGGACTGACATTTCTGGGACCACAACCACAAATTACTTTCTTAGTTTATTCGAGTTTTAACAAACCCATCTCGACGGGCATACAAAACATATTTTTCCGACTTTTATTAGAATAATCAATTGGATTTCTCGCAAAATGAATTTCTGTGGTAAACTCGAAATAAAACATTTTTAGCTGGCAAATAAAATGCGGAGAGAAAAATGCCAGAGCATGCTCTATAAATTGTGTTTGATTTTTGCGGATTCAAAAAACAAATCAAACCAATCACTGCAAATGGTCCAACAAAATTTAATAAAGGTTGTGATAAAGATTTCATTAAGTTACTGTAAGCTTAAACTAGTTAATATATGCTTTCGAGTAGTTTTTAAGTTTTTATTTTTGAATAAATTCCAATTGGCTTTGTTTAAATCAATGGCTTATACTGTTTTCGAATTAATAAACTGCCTACCTAATGCCTTTATTCAAGCCTCTGCCATTAAGCAACTTTCGGCAGGTAGACTAATCCACTGTCATCCCCATGGAATCACTATAATTTAGCCCCGATTTCGCAGGATGGAAGCCGATAATTAGTGAAGGTTTTTCCGGCCCAAATTGTTCTCATTAGGACCAAGTTGGGGTTGATGGGTGTAAGTTTCGTCAGATAATCGTGGCAAAACTTTTATACCGGAAATAGTTGCCATATTCAGGACATTCGTGTGAGGCGTTCTGGGTTGTAGATTTTGGTGTTTTGATGATATATATATGTATATATTTATACTCTTATGTTGAAGACATGTCTTATAGCAATTTCTTTGGAGTAACATAACCTAAAAAGAGATATTTTTTGTTAAAATATTTTGGATACATAAGTATGTCTCAGTACATAAGTCCGAAGCAATAATTGCTGAACCTGGCTGCAAGACTCTGCTCATTTTATGATTTTGTACGCTTCGGTTAACCCAGATATGTACATACATGTGGCAGGGCTTAGGGCTTAGAGGACTCTTGGACACGACTACCCGAACATAAACTTGCAATCAGCGGTTGTGTGGAACGGGGAGTGGCCTCGCCCCGCGCAACAACATAATTACACTTGTCAGTTCATTGTACCGCAAATGCTCTACGCACATGCGGCACACATGGCTACGGCGGATGTCCTCCCGGGCTGTGCCTGGACCCGTTCGGCGGTAGGAGGATGTCGGAGGTCAGCGGACGGACATTCCGTGTAACCAAAGTCGCATGTTTCACGTGCCACCACCAAGAACACGGCTTCATGATGATGCCCATGGGTGGCGGTCAGAGGGGCTGGTAGAATGATGATGTCTCTGCCGCTGATGATGGTAATTTGTTGTGGCTAATTGCGGTTAAAACCGCCTGTGCAGTCATTGAAACGTGAACCATTTTTGTGCCATTTTCGGGTCACGCCAAGGGTTGGCAGTCAAGAGGCACCTAGTGGCAAAAATATAAAATATGCACAAATCAGCCCATACACTGACCTGCAAAGAGTTCGCCCGTAATAATATTGTGACATGAACATTCCGCTTTATTCAGGGCATGATATCCGATGGCAGACAGGTCGACAGGTACTGAAACAAAGCCATTCCGCTAGGAAAATGTTTTCCAGCAAAGTGTCGGCTTCAATCCGTTGATTACTCATTAGCCCTGTTGCCGCCGTCAACGTCGATGCGCATTTCCAGGCATCCTGGCTGGGCAATAAATTTGTCAATTTTTATTTATTATCCGTGTCTTTTGTAGTCACTGGACCTGTAAAAGGTTTGTGCAAAAGAAAGGCTCTTACGTTTTGTTTGGAAGAATGTTCTAAAAAGAAACAGTTTTTTTAATATTGAAATTTTATAAACTGCCCAACAAAGTAGTGCCCAACTCCTATACTTTTTGAGAGCAGCCATAAGAATTTTTGTAAAATGCCGATTTAGAGTTCGCAGCAGGTCTCTCCAGCAGTCCCATGCATTCAAAGTGGGCAGCAACTTTAATGCCAAAACAGGCTTTGCGAGAACCCCAAAATCCACTCGTGTCTGGTCATTTCAATGTCAAAAAGAATTTCTTAAAGTCTGATAAACATAAAATAACGCTGTGAACCTCGGTCAAATCACTTTCCAACAGTAACATTGAGGTAGCAACCTACACATTAAAAAATGAATATTCTTACGCAGGAGACATCTCCGACCCCATAAAGTATACATATACATATGTATATTCTTAATTAGGATCACCTCTGAGTTGATATGAGAATGTCAGTCTCTCTGTTTCTCTCAAACTAGTTTCTACAAAACACGCAGTATATAAGTCGGATCGGCTGGGATCGACCGACTATATCCTACAGCTGCCATATAACTGATTGATCGGAAATGCTATAACTTCGGTGTTTTTAGAGTTAGTGAGTTCGAGTTCTATTTTGCATGAGTGCTATTTTTTGCAAAATAATGCTATTAATGCGATATTATATAGTGTTTTTGAAGACAGAATAAAAATGACTCACGATATTCTCTCCAGATACAGCGTAGGAAGATCAATCTTCCGATCGATCTGCTGAAAGCTGTAATTGACCCAAAAGCGACAAAATCTCCAAATTAGGTGGTAAAAGAATTATGTTCCGCGCGATGTAGAGATCGTTGAGTATGCGGGAGACTTTCTTTTGCATACACATACATATGTAAAAGCTTTAAGCTTATTTGTGCATATATGTACACGGAGAGAAATTAAATCAAATAAAATTTAAAACTATAAAAATATATACAAACTAAGTTCCGATCTTTAAAATCATGTCAAAATCATCAAAGCTAAATAAATCTCAAATAACTAATGGAAAAATTATTTTTTTATTTGTTACTACACTTAGGAAAATTCATGTTAGGTTAGAAAGACGGGAATTATAAAATATTAAAAATTATGTCCTATCTGGTGAAAATGGGAGGGAGCGTAACATGTGCGGCAGTTGCAGCAAAGGCGTATAGTCTGGGGGGATTTTTGTCTATTCCAATAAATGTAATATGGGCAATTCCATAGACACGCACGCGACAATCGTACGCGTTTAAAGTGCAATAAAAAAAAAGTATTGGTTTTTTTCACCCAATTTTTTCAGTGTTTAAGAGCCTTAATACTGAACTATTTTTGGTAAAAAATTTGAGGGCTGGAGATGCTTTGAGGGCTTTTGTTAATAAATTTCGATCACATGATAAGTGATGCAATTTATGAAGTCCATAAATACTCGGGACTTTCCTCCATTTTTTATTTAAGAGTGGTGTATACTCGTCAACATCCTTTGTAGAAATATATAGGAGTTCAACACTATTTATGTGTTGTTTTGCGCATTCAAAAAATGCATAAGCGTCTTTTAAATTAAAAACCGCGTCTTGCGGTAGCAAGAGCAAAACGAAAAACTACGGGAGTAGCGTAGCTTTTCAAACACTGCTTTTAATACTAAATGTTTGGTTTTTACAACTTGCCAAACTTTCCTTTTTAAAACAGCACCTACTCCATCGACAGCTCCTTTACCATGGGATGCCGCAAAGTAGTTCCATTCGATTTTTTATTTCGATATTTTAAAATATAAATTTTAAAAATAATTTTATATACACAGCTCATCAATGTAGAAAAAAATTATAATTTTTTACTTACATTGGGAACGCACGCGACACACTTAATGTATTAAAAACTTTAACAAGTTCTTACCGTAAAAATATGGAAAAATATTTTTTAGTTTTTAGGCTATAAACTCTGTTTAGAAATAAATTTTCAACCGCTTTCAATAATCGACACCGATGTAATGATAACAAATGCTCCAAATACGGAACGCACGCGACATTGAAATTAGCGAAATATAAATTAAGACGTAAGCTAAGATTATGCATTCCTTATCTTTCCGTGTATTTTTTTTCTTCTCTATTTCTCTGAGATAGATAAAAACGCATTGGTATAAGCATAGTTGATCTCTATTTAGAACAATGAATTAAAAAGGAAAGCCATCAAAAATGTAGCGAAATGAAAAAATGTACATGTTGAACTTTAGGCCCACGTATTTTGCCATTAGAATATATTGGAGTCTGAAACTGTTTAATATATAAAAATTTAACTATTTCTTAGTTTAAAAAAGTTTATAAAATATGGATTTATTATCATTTAATTTTTCGGTCACGGTTGACCTTTTTGTGGAATTGCCCATATTTTTGCTGCGACATGGGCAAAGCTCGTGAAGATTGACATACGTAGGGTGACCAGGCGTCCGTATTAATACGGACATGTCCGTATTTTCAGCTCTGTGTCCGTTAGTCGGTATTTTTTGTAAAATGTCCGTATTTTTCGCGTTTTTGACGAAAAAAAAAGGTTGCACCTGCAATTTTTCCGAAATGAGTTTCTAGACTTAAACATTCGAAAGCGCCCGCGCTGGCAGTTGACGTGTCGTGACACGTCACACGTATAGAGGACGCGCAATCAGTTTAGCACGCGTTATATCGTCAAATTCCCTAGAAATATGGGACGAAAACTTGATGAGTATAATCTGGGTTCAATTCAATTTCAAAAAATATTCCTGTCAACAGTTGTTGAAACAAATCGGGAGTAATGACAAATACGCATACATTTTGTTTTACTCTAGGTGACAGTGCCATTTTTTAATACATTTCAAAACTGATACATTTAAGTTCTAGTGTAATCTACTCGATTCGGCGAATTGTAATAATATTGCTCAATCTGTTTCCTTGCAATAAAAAATCTTGAACTTCTGCAAAGAATATACTAAGTATAATTTCAATATAAATTCATCAGCTTTTAAGGTACTTAGGGCGAGAAAAGTGTCCGTATTTTCCACTTCAGCTATCTGGTCACCCCTAGACATACGAAAAAAATGGCAACTTAGCTCATCCTTTTGAATTTGTCGATCACTCAACTGATCCCTGTTATTTAATTCGGGATGCAGGGCTAGAACTACAACAAAAACAAAAAGAAAATAAACCCTAAGGTTTATTTTGGGAGCACTAAGGTTTATCTAGGGAGCACTAATCCGCACTGTTCACATTTTCAACACACCTATGGTTCCTGCCATTTAATAGTATAGATGTATTGGGCCGGCTGGCCAACCAGGGCCTTCTGGCGAGAAGAGTGGGTTAAACTAGGCGGATTCCGTCTTATCACCTGTCGACTCACTTTTTTTTCATCTTTAGTTTTTTAACACTGGGAAAATTCCTCTCTTCTTTATTGAAAGCCACTAACTATAATTCCACCTATTTTAATTTTTCTAAATATGTAAGTAAATATAAATATCTAAATATCTAAATTTCTGGTTAAGCCCGATTTCAAATTGGCAGAGACTCGACTGTCATTTACGACCGAGCACACCATAAAAAGACCGAACCGGTACGCACCAGAGCTTAAAATGCAGCTATAGCGAAAATAGCCCGATCTAAACTTAAATTTTAAACTTTAAATTTAAATTTCCTTACTAACTCCTCCTAGCTTAATAATAAAAAAAATAGCTTAATATATTCTAACAAATCGTTTATTGAGCGCCCCTCGGTCGTCTGGGCCTCTAAGCTTTATGATGAATACAGGAATGCTAGCTGATGCTCTTATTGATGCACAAGCCATTTCCAAATTCTGAAAGACCGGTAAAGAAAAAAAAAAAAAAAAAACTATTCTTCTTATTTAAGAACCACCCGCTAATCTTCCCAAATTAATGCTCTAGTCTAGTCTAGATAGTCTAGTCTTAGCTTAACCCGTAACACCTAGTTTTTGCTAGCGCCACCTATTGTTCATTTCTAAACGCCAAAGTACTAAAGGGTGATCTATCCACTCGAGTGGACTCTAAAGAACGGCTGCCTGATTATTTCGTAATTAACGGCCAATAGAACCAGATTATGCAGTTATCTATTCCTTATTTGGAATAGATAAAGGGTAACCCAAGTTACCCTTCCCCCAAGGCTTCTTTTCCACATTGTCCTCCTCTTTGGAAGAATCCTGCGGTTTTGTGAGACTTTATCGTAAAGCTTTTATTAGTGCTGCTGCAGCGCTGTTGTTCTCCCTCTGCTGAACTGCAAGGCTCAAATACTGGCAGACAATGGCCACTCATACTCGCACGAAGAACTCCCGATCCTGCTCTTCAATCTAATGGGAGAACATGTCTAAAATTGCGAAACATTAGCTTCAGCGTTTCTGCCTCCAGAGGACACAGGAGTACTGTGAGAAATTGGCCTGGATTAAATGAAAGATAAGAGTCCCTCATTTTCCGGATGATTCTATGCAACGAATACAGCGATACAAAACTTTACAAAACTATTTATTGTATAAAAAGTTTTAAAACTTAAAAGAAATGGAAGCTTGGAGTTTCAGGTAAATCTCATGAAAAACATAATTTCTTAAAAATGTTAAATTAGAAAATCAATTCAAAGAAGAAAAAGACCCGCTACAGCCAAAATTAAAAGCTTTGCCACATTTTTATGCCACAAATAAATACATATATTCTTTATTCGTCCCAGGAGGCCCTTGTTCTTTTCTTCCAGTATCCCGGGATCGAAAAAGAAACAGAAATGAGGTACACGTGCCTGTTCGCTTTATCAGGCCAATAATGTGTGCGAGAACAAGTTCAAGCATTAGTCTGGCCAAGTTGCATGCAACATGCACTTTTCTGGTGTCTGTGCAGTCTCCTAGATGGTTTCCACAATTTGGAAAATAAACTCGCATATCTTATACGGAGTCTTGTCGCAGCCTCCTTGGCTCAGACCAGACAGCTCTGGCATTTCCACAGCTCCCAGCAACTTTCTCGAATCGATTTAAACGACTGGCCGTGCCAACTTTTTGGCCACATTCAGGAGCAGAATCATTTGCGAAACAATTAAAGTTCTATTAAGCGACAAATGCAAATTTAACTCGTTCCGGAGACTTGCTTTTGCTCTTCCTGCCTTTCGCAAATCCCATTTGGCTGGGATTTTTCCGTTTTGCCGCATAAATGTGTTTGCCAGTTTAGTGCATAAGCCGTTTTAATTGTTTCGTTAAATGAGCCAGCAGCAGAAGCTTAACCGTAAAAAGATTTTAGCCAAAAGGGGGGTGAGAAAAATGCTTTGCATGTTCTCGTGTGATAGCGAATTTGCTTAAATACTTGGCAAATTAAAAAATAATATAACAGCATTTAATTCAGGCAGGACTTTATAATGGGGTTACCAGGGGCTTTTAAAAAATACTCTGCTAGCCTTTACCGGTAGAATCGTTAGGCGCATTAGTAATCTACCTACCTAACCTGTACCGATACATGAAATCCATAGGTACAGTTAGTGACCAAGCTCACGTAAAAGCTCAATAGTACATTATTATACGTAAAGGAAGAACATTATTACGAAGAAGAAGATCCCATTTAAACTGTACTTTTAAATTTTAAACAAAAGGTACTTAATGGAAATTGTCTTTACCCTATTTAAGCATTTTTCAAAAAACCTTACCTGCATAGAATAAATTTAATTCTATAAAGAGGATAGTTAGCTAAGAAATTTAAGCAGATGCAGGAAATATTGTTTTGAGGCTACTATAAAGACGTTTATTGTATACATATATCGTTTATATATCGCCTGCTTTGCAATTTGTCCTAAAAATAAATTTTTTTTTTTGCATTCTCTGGACAACTGACACCATTTTTTACCTCCCGCCTTTGTGCAGCTGCATGTGCGGCGAGAAATGTATTTTATTCGGGCGATTTTTTGTCGAGACGCTCGCACAATTTGTTTAGAGGTTCGATTCAGCAAATGTTTGTCAATATGTTTTTATCAAATAGCAACAATATTTATACATGCATAAATTTGTCCCCTTCCAGGCGACATCGAGTTGCACGTGCGGGCGGGGAGCGGCTTGGTTTGAAACAGACACGTCCATTTGGGAGTTTTATGTTTGTGCCAATAAAATTTTATTTTTTTATTTCGATTCGAGGGGCGGCTTGCCGATGGCGGGGGAGTGTCTGTTGCCGGTGGCATAGACATGTTTGCTCTATTGAATTTATATGCGTCGCACTCTCGCACACCTTTTCGTCCCGTTATTTCTGCTGCAACATACGCACGTGGCCGGACCGAAATAAAACATGTTGCCGTACAAACTCAAACTTGTCGAATTTATGCCCCACTGTGTATTGAATTTTAATGTTCTTCCTGGCATCGAAGGAGAACTAAGCCAGCCCGAACGCAATTCACATACGCATGAAATTCCCGGGGAGTTTTCTGCAGAACTACTTAAAATAAACTCATCACTCGTTCTTTCAAATTGGATTTTCTGGAGAAACGAAATGCAAAGTACTTTGGAATGGAAGGTGGCGTGTGTGCGCTTAGGGTAAATAAATTTTGTAAAAATATGTTTACCGAATAAAAATATCTGCAATTGCAACCGCAATCAGGCACTGCCCCCCATGGAGGACTGGTGGGACAGAGGGCGGTGGGGGAATCCTTGCTCCTCGGTTGACATCTACACGAAAGAGGAAGCATCGAAGGCAGCTGCGATGGCACGAGAAGATGCGGTCCGCCCTGTTGCCATTAATATTAGAATTTATGGATGCCAACTAACAACAACAACTTTAGAGGAAGGGGAAAGGAAGGGGGCAGCGGCGGTAGTGGCAGTGGCAGAAGCAACTACAATGGCAACAACTTTGACAACTAGCAACGCCAACAACAAAGCCCAATGCTAACGCCATCGTGCATTGTTGGCAGCTTCAAGTGTCTGGCAAGTAGCACTGTAAAAAAGGAGAGGAGGTATTTCACTAATACAATTCACTAAGTATTGACACTAATACAATAAAAAGAAACTAATAACTTTTACAATTGAAAAATGTTTATTTCGTTGTAACAAAAAACCAATACAAGATCAGCAACAGTCTTAGGTCGTGCTTTTATTTTAAAACTAAGAAATCAAAAGTCACATTTCTAAATTCAAGACTTTAAATTCGGAATAAATTTATTTTTCCTCCGGTTAGCAACATCGGCACCATCGGTAACATCAGCCGCATCAGCAGCAACTGAAATTCAAGGCGGAAGCACCAACAACAGTTGCTGATAACCATAACATTGAGTGATATACGAGAGCAGAGAGAGCTCTGCAGTTCGTGTGTGTGTGGGTGAGGGTGTCCTTTCAAGTGGTCGAGTGTGGGTGGGAGTGCTGCTTCATTGCTTAACGCAGCATAAGCAGCAACAGCAACACGGAGCAGTCAGCCAGACACCAGCGATGCACTGTGCGATGTGGAGGGTTTGTCGATGGTCCCACTAATTTCTGCTGCACTTGCAATTTTTTATCCCCACGCGTACAGTGGCAGTCACTCACCCACACACATATGTACATACATACGTGCTCACCCTCTGCTATAGCCTGTTTTTCATACGCTTTCCCGGAGAGAACTTGGCGAATGCAAATGCGATGAGCTAGCAAATCATCGGAGCAGGGCTGAGAATGACAAGTCGCTCCGGAAGTGCAGAATTGGGTTGAATTCACAAATTATGCAAATGCCGATTTGTTGCTTTTTCATTTGACGGCAACTGTTTACGTACTTATAAATTTTAAAAAATTTTAAATTTCAATATTCAGTTCTACATATTTTTTTTAATAAACACTATAGCCTCAAAGTAATATAGATTGGCCTTAAATTTTATTGAAATTTTTCTATTGGAGTCTCAATTCTAGAATCTAATATTAAATTTCATTTATTAATTTTAATACTGTTTTTTCATAAATATTTGAACTCAAAAATTGAGATTTAGGGTATCCTGAGCGCCAGCTCATATTATTTTTGTGCTTGTGTCAGCTAGGAATATCCCGTAGCTGCACATGAGTGTGCAACGGCACTGCATTTAGCCAGCCTCAATTGTGGGCTTTAAAAATTATGGCAAGCTCGATATTTTTTGAGGTCATCCGAACTGTAAATTGAGTGCCTAGAGCTCAATCAAAATTTATATTACCCAGGCTGTGCAGGGTGCAGAATCGACCGCCCGACAACCCAACAACGCGAAAGAAAAATATGAAAATAAGAATTCCAGTATACTCCGCTGCCAAGAAATTGTATGGCAACGTCGATAAGGGATACAAGAAAATATATTGTACGAGTTTTGCGAGTCGACATACAGATTGTTCGCCGCATACACTCACGAATACTTGTTTGTTATTGTGCTGTAGATCCTGTTTTTTAGGGACTTTTCGGTGCCTTGTGGCTTTTATTCGTGCTCCGTGTGCCTCCTTGCGACGATTGCTGCTGCCAAATGTCTGCCAAGTATATAGAAGTCTATTAAGTTAATGTCGCGTAATTTAGCAAACTGTCAAAATGCTGGCAAGTGAACAGGAACTAAATTCCCGGCGTTCAATAAGTTTACTTGATCTTTTACCGCATTGGCAGTGCCAAATACCAATGCCAAATTCTCAAATTTTATGAAATTTAAGCTTTTATAGCTTTTTCTGAAATTTAACAACAAATTCTTAAAGCAAACTACCTTCCACTACCTCCACCTTCCACTTTAAATAAATTGGCTACAATTACGAGAAATTAAGATTGGACCCAGAGGCATCTGGACCTGGCCAAAGGCATCCAGGTCCAACTTTTCCTTTTAATTTCGCTTTTCATAATAAAAAACGAGGCAACGAGAAACAGAAAAACCGACATACAAAGCTCTCAAAATTACGCAAAACATTTGAATTATTTACCATAAACTTTTTCCCAGATCGTGCACAAAACAGGAGCAATTCCTTTGTGCGAAACGGTAGATACTCGTGTATTTTTCTCTCAAACTTCCGAACGATGAATGGCCGTTGGTTGATGCGTGGTTCTGGCCATACAAATTTTATAGCACTTTCACGGGCACATCCGTTCTGAAACATGAACGAAGGACAGTGGCAGAAGAGGTACAGGGAATTTTATATGATTTTTATTTGAAAAATGCCGAATTGATTCGATGCACTCTTTGTGAAAAACACAACTTGAACATATCGACAACTAGGAGCACTCAGAGTTTAAAAAGTAAAAACAGCAAGAAAATATCCTGTTTTGAGGGCATAAGAATCGAGCGCATCAATGTTGTCAGTCCTTCGTCTCAGATACTTTGATATGTTAGACACTTAACATAAGTCGAATTTTAATAAAGTTTATTTTAATAAAGAGTACTTATCAGATTCACGTTCGATTGATGATACTTTGATTGCATTGATGCATTTTACATCCATGGGCTTGTTAATTGGCAACTGTTTGTGGTTGAAATGATGCTTTGATTTTATGGCATTTATAACAAGTTTTGTGTGTATTCCCAATGTGTGACATTATTGTTTGATTAGCAATTTAGTAAAAGGCTGTCGAAGAGACATTTGCACTTGACACTCAACTGGAATTTTAAATTAAATGGGATAGCATTTGAAAACAGGTCAAAATAAAATAATACCTCTCAATAAAAGTTAATTACACGTCAATTTACTCGTGAATAATGTATGTATTTGGGTGACGCTTTGGATAACATTTCAACACATTTAGTTTAACTACCCAAGTTAAAATATTTGCTGGATATAGGTGCTGGATAAAATATTTGACCAATTAGTTTACTTCTCTTAGAAGGACTTGGATCATATGATCCTTCATCCCAAAAGGCCTTTGTCCTGACTTTTCCTTTCCGTAGGTCCCAGAAGCTTGTCTATGCATTGCTAATTGGATAGTGCCCTCTCCAAGCCCCTTTGTTAATCTTGGCCGGAACGGTGAACTAACACATCTTTGCGCAAATGCTGACGGTGGCAGAGGACTTTGTGGTGGCGGGGCCGATAAACTTTGCGGCTGCCAGGAGAATCGAACCAATTAAATATTTACAAAAGGCATCCGTAGCCCATTAAACTGGCCTTGTAGTCCATTTTAAGGTAATTAGCTAAAAATTGTGCGGTCGCTAGTAGTCATATTGAGGGTTAATTTAATACCCCCATGTCAACTTAACGTATTTGACTAACCTAAACCAAAATGGCTTAAAAAGGTTCTAAAATCATTGCCACCTTTTTATGCAATTTATTCCGGTTCTTCGTAAAGGTAAGAGTTTTGTTTTTAAAAAGTTTTGATAAATGTCAGTGGGACAGAGGAGGTAAGAAACTAAAGTTTAATTTGAATTTCAAGTTCCGACTCGGTTTCTTTTTTTTCTGTCCTATTCGTCCTTACTTTTACCCGCTCCTTTACTCGTTACTCTACTATTATTTTTTTTTTTTTTTTTTTAACGTTGCTTTTATTTCTTGAATCTTCTCTTTGCGAGACTAACAAGAGGTGTATCAAATCTTATATTTTTAACTTAACTAACAGTCATATTGACTGATACGGAGTTAGACGGCCCTAAAAATCGATTGCTGGGTTGGGAGGTCGTTGCGTCTAAGGCGGGATACGCTAAAAACCCGAGTCAATCCCCGAGCTAGAAAATTTGGGTGCGAAGACAGTTTTTCTTTGTATGACTCTTTTTGTTTCTGGATTTCGTCTTTCACTTCGAGGATGCCCAGATCCCGGTGGATGTTTTCGTTGCGAACATACCAAGGTGCCCCTGTGATAGTTCTCAAGATTTTTGATTGTGCGCGCTGTATGATGTCTATGTTGCTGCTGCTCGCGTTCCCCCACAGCTGGGAGCCATACGTCCAGATTGGCTTTAGGACTGAATTGTACAGTAGTAACTTGTAGTCCAGGCACAGTGGCGATCGTGAGTTTATGATCCAGTGGAGGCTGCTGGCTTTCAGTTTTAGATGCATTTTTTTGCATTCGATGTGCTTACGCCAGGTAAGTCGTCTATCAAGGTGAACGCCAAGGTACGTTACGTCGTTAGCTTGAGGGATCTGCATACCGTTTAGTAAAAGCGGAGGGCATGTTTGTCTATTAAGAGTAAACGTTATATGTTTACACTTTTGTTCGTTTATTTTAATGCGCCAGTCGGACAGCCACCTTTCCACTATTGTGAGATGATTAGCCAGTTGGGTTGTTGCCTGCGTTGGGCATCTGGAGCGACTAAGAATAGCGGTATCATCGGCGAACGTTGACGTTGTTAGTTGTGCGCTCGTAGGAATATCCGCAGTATACAAAACATATAGACACGGCCCGAGTGCGCTTCCCTGTGGAACTCCAGCTTCGATGGTGTAGTCGCCCGAAGTAGCTGCGTTGCATCTCACTGAGAATACCCTATTGAAGAGGTATGATTCCAGTAGCTTGTGGGTGTATGTTGGCAAATACGTTTTAATTTTGTGCATGAGTCCGATGAGCCAAACTCGGTCGAAAGCTTGAGATACGTCGAGGAAAATAGCGCTGCAGTATTCTCGTTGTTCGAAGGCTGAGCGTATTTCGGATGTTAATCTGTTCACTTGTTCGATGGTTCCATGGTTTCTTCGAAAGCCAAATTGGTGTGCCGGGATGATATTGCAAGCTTCCAGATGTGGTATTATGCGAGTTAACAAGCATTTTTCAAACAGTTTAGACAAACAAGATAGAAGGCTTATTGGTCTGTATGATGACGGAATTGTGTGGTCTTTTCCAGGCTTCGGTATCATTATAATAATGGATTTCTTCCACTTTTTTGGGAAATAGCCAAGATTAATGATTCCATTAAATAGTTTGCAGACGACCTCTATAGCGCATTTTGGAAGTTCGATCAGCATCTTTGGGGTCAATAGGTCACCACCGGGAGCCTTTTTTGGTTTTAGCCCTCTTATGACTTTTTTTGATTTCGTTCGGCCGGAATGAAGGTGCGGCTGGCTGAGGGGAGGACTCTGGCTGAATTACTGGCAGGAGGAATGAATTTGAGGCTGGGTTTGGCTGGAAGACACTTTGGAGATGTGTGGCGAATGTTTCAGCTCGGTCTTCGTCGCTGCGAGCCCAGCATCCCGAAGAGTTTCTTATCGGGGTGGTCGTTTCAATTGGGGCACTAAGATTTGGGTGGGCCCTCCACAGGGGGTACTTTGTGCTTGTTGGCGAGAGATTCTGGATGTACCTCAGCTGTGCATTTTCTTCCTGTTGGTGAAGAGCCTGGTCGAGTGATCGGGTTGCTTCCTTAAGGCGTTGTTTTGAAGCTGGTGATCTGCTGTTTTGCCAATCACGACGCGTGCGCCTCTTTTCTCGCACGAGCTGTTCGATTTGCTGATTAGATTTGAAGTGTTTGTTTCGGTCTACTTCTTTCCTATGAGGAGTAGAGATTTTAGCTGCCGCAACGAGTACTTCTTCCAGGGCGCTCGTAGTGTAGTCGATGTCCGATTCCATGTTAAAATCCGGGGCGAGTTCTATGTGGGCACTCACGTACTTTTTGTATTTTAGCCAGTTTGTTTTTGTCGTCGTCAGACTGAAGGGGTGTTCGGTTATTTCTGGGCTTTGAAGAAGCGTTACAAGCACAGGCGAGTGGTCTGATGATAAGTCCGAGACTGCTTTGGCACTTATTAGATTGCGAGGTATGTTTTTTGTCACTGCAAAATCAATAAGGTCTGGGAGCTTTCGTGAGTCTGTTGGCCAGTATGTGGGACTTCCAGGGGAAACGTAGTCCAGTTTATTTTTCACATTTATAATTGCATTGTACAATTGTCTTCCTTTGGGAGTCACTAGACGTGATCCCCAGTGCGTATGTTTGGCGTTGTAGTCTCCTGCGGCTATAAATCGATCCCCAAGTGAATTGTAGAAGTCCATAAATTGTCCTTCCGAGATTGAGAAGCGAGGAGGGCAGTAAACGGCAGCAATTGAAAGGATTCCGTTGCTTGACTGAATTTGTATCGATGTGGCCTGCAAGAAGTTTGTTGCAAACCTTTTGTGAAAATGGTGTTTAATTCGTTCTCTGATTAGAACTCCAGTTCCGCCGTGGGCTTTCCCATCTGGATGATCTGTGCGGTAGATTGTGTAGCCTCTTATATGAAAGTTGTATTTGCTTGTAAGATGCGTTTCCACCAGTAGCATAACGTCAATATGGTTTTCGGTCAAGAATTGTGACAATTCTAGTTTATGCCGTGAGACACCATTGGCGTTCCACATTGATATTCGTAGCGCCTGCATAGATTATTTGGACTGTTGTGCTACGAGCAGCTGTATCACCATATTCTGGTTTTGAACAAGCGTTTGCATGGTCGTTTTCATGAATGACATTAGCTCCATCATACTTTGTTGGAGGGTAAGCATCATAGTTTCCGTTTTGCTGTGTGGCTGTTCTGGGGCCTGTTGAGCGCTTTGAGAGTTAGGCTGAATTGGAATTTCCCTTCCAGATCGTAGAGCATCGGCATAGGAGAAGCCGTTGGTGGTGTTTAGTGGACCGAATGAGGATCTCGCAGCTTTGGCGAAGAAGACGTCTGGCGTGGTTTTTGACGAAACGTACGCATTCTGTGGATTTTGGTTGCGCGTTGCGGTCGCTTGACGCATGCGACTCTTTAACTCCTTATACACAATACATCCTCTATAGTTTGCCGTATGGCTGCCTCCGCAGTTTCCACATTTCTTCACGGTACTGTCCTTGTTTGTAGTGCAGCAAGCGGACTTGTGGGCGTCCCCGCAGACTACACAGACAGCCCGAAGTGTGCAGTAAGACCTTGTGTGTCCATACTCTTGACAATTAGTGCATTGCACTGGACCGTTACGTTTATGTGGCTCTTCAACGGTGATTTTCCGATGCAAAAGATATTGCAGGTTGTAGATTGGGTGGACTTCGTTCTTCTTCAGCGACCTGCTTTCTGGCTCGAGCTCGACCTTGAAGAGGGGTTGTGGCTTTTTGTCTTTATTTAGAATGTTAATAACATTCTTGGCGGCGAAGCCCTTTTCTTTAAGGGCGGTTTTTATTTCCGCGGCGGTAACATCAGGTTCTATTCCCTTTACTACCACTTGTAGGCCCTTGCTGCTTTTCAGCTGGTACGTGTAATAGTTTTTCTGTACAGTGTCCAGATATTTTGACACTATTCGGAAGTGCTCTTCAGTCTGGGTTTGCACCTTTGTTTCATGGATGTTCCCTTTGGTAAGCGGAACAACATGAAAGTTGTCACCGTTCCCGATCAACGACGCAATTTTGTTGACCAGGGCACTCGAGCTTTTTTCCCTAATATAGATTGGAGGGGGCTTGGGTTTTTTTGCGGTGTCTTGGGCTGGTTGGTTTTCCTCAGCCTCCGCCAGTAGGGCAAATCTGTTAGAAGTGGATCTGTCTGGTTCATTATCGTTATTCAGGACACGGTTAATTTTTGATTTGTTGCCTGCCGGATTACTCTGCGGGCTAAGCTTGCGCTTAATTTGGATGTAGCGATCCATTCCAGTCTGTGTGGCCGTTGCCGCTTTGGCACTTTCCGAGGTTGTTGTTTTTGTACTCGCTGTTGTCGTTGACGTCGTGGTACTTTGAGTTGCAGGGGTTTTCGCTGTTGTTGCAGAAGTTGTAGCGCTGCTTGTTGTTGGTGCGAAATTTGTTTCCGGTATTGGAGGGGGGGTTTTACACTGCGAACTCCATGACGCGGGAGTCGGAGTGAGCAGAGCGGGTGAGCAAGACCGTGCCCTTTGGGTTTCAGCGGTCAGTAAAGCCGGGTTGCTTTGAAGCGCCGATTTTTTCCACTTCGGTATCGCGGGTTGAAAAGTAAGAGTAGAAGCCGTTTCTTTGGTTCACTGAACTTCTACGCTCGTTCTTTTGGTCGTTGCTCAATGAGCTCATTGCGTGGTACGTATTTTTTTTTTTTCAACAATGCACTAGTTTTGGTTTAGCACATTACAACTGTTATAAAAAGCTTGTCTGTCGCTTTTAATAAATTGTATTTCAGTGTCTTTTCGCTTATATTGGCGAAAATATAAGCGAAGTGAAGTTTTCCCGGAGCTCGGACAAAGCACGTCCGCTCAGTTCGGTAGTTCGATTACGATTGACTATTATAAACTTCATTTCTGTTTGCGGACAAATACTTCGCAATTACTTTTTAAGGCTCCGCTAAACAAATTGATTGCCATCGTTGGCGCTGCGATGGCGAGGAAAGGAGGCTAGGAGGCGCAGAACGTGGTCGGGGACAGATCCTGCGAAGTGAAATCAATGTTAAAATAATTCACATCGATAATGGCGCTTTAATCGCATGAAACTTCCGGCAATTTGCCGAAGAGTGTTGAGTGCTTGAGTTGAGTTTTTTCTTCCTGTTCCATGAATGATTTTGGGGCGAATTGTAGACATACCGGGTGGAGTGGTCGAGAGTGAGTGGGTGCACTTGAATAAAAAAAACATTTTTCATTAATTTAAATCGCAGTAAAGGTTCCCGAAAGAATTGTCTATGATTAGACTATGATAATCTATGATGATTTCGTAGAAGTTATTGATGCCTAATGCGTGAAAAGCCTCAAAGTTCTTTTTGATAAATAACATACATATATCACCTGTTAGCTTATCTTGATATTGAATAACTTTAAAATAGATTTAAAAGATTTTCTCCCAGTGCCTGTGAGTGAAACACCCCACTCTAGTTGAACGCTCTGCTGCGCTAATTTTGTTAATGTATCCTTTACACATACAGATACAGCGATACCCACACACTGCTTATGGCGCCTGAAAAGTCGGATAGGTCCTTCTTAATTTCGTGTTTTGCTTAACTTTTCCTGTTCTGCCGGCGGTAAGGCGGGGGGGGCAAAGGTGAGCTGCGGGCCAAGTCGTTGACTGTGCAATCGTCTACAAATCCGCCGTCTTTGTGAAATCAGGGTTATCTTGTTTTCCCTATTTCGCATTTACGCTTCTTCCCTTCGTTGTTCTTTCCTTCCGCTCTCTTTTCGGCCTTGCTTTTTACCTTAGTCCTGGGTCTCTAGTCGCGGAGAGCAGATAAAATACTTGGCGAAGATATGGAAATGTTTATTTAAAAATTTCCAACTTTTCTGTTTATGTTCCCTCGCTTATGTACCCTCCCGCCTTTTGGACACAAGGCGTATGCGTTTGTGAGATGTCATGTATTTCAATATAAAAACAAGAAAGGACGGCTGCAGTCGAGTTTTTCCGACTACATTATACCCGGTACTCATCCCTTCCACCCACAATTCAACTAACCTTTAAATTTTAAACCTTAACGGTATAGATCCTCAGCAACATATTTTTGTTGCATAATTTTGCTCTTGGGCAAAAAAACAACAACAAACTTACCGGTTCAGTAGGGATGCAGAGTAAAACTTCTATAACTTCTCTAAAAATTATCTAAATTTAAAGTCTTATAGTTCTATCATTTATAGTCTGCGAGATCCACACGTTTAAAATTTAGCCTGTTAGTATGGGAAAAGGTATATACATATATAGGTATATCTCCTCCAAAATTCGGCCGATTGGGATTAAATTTGTTTATATATATTAACAACACAAATAGCAACACAAATAAAAAAGCTCTACAGAAATTCTCGATTTGTGAGGGCGGGAGGGAGCGTGGCAAATTTTGAAACAAACCTGAACTGCGTGGGTATTGCAGGAGTCTCTGTGCCAAATCCTATATCTTTATCTCTTATAGTCTCTGACATCTACTCGTTCATACGAACGAGCTATATAAGAGCGGAAATGGCTATATCAACTCGGCTGTTGATGCTGATCAAGAATATATTATACAATATACTTTATGAGGTCGGAGATGATTCCTTCTCTATGTTACATACATTAACACGACTACAATATACCCTTGTACTCTACGAGTACCGGGTATAACCATTACTTACATATATGCATGTACATTTATGCGTAAAAGTCTACGTTTGTTTGCATGGGTCGTGGGAACTTCACCGTATGCGTATTCTTAATTTCTCAATTCCTAAGTTCCTTAAGCCCTTCATTAGCGAAAATTTTGCGGTCTCATTGCGAGAAATTTCTTATTTCTTAATTCTTAATTCCTAATTTCCTTAAACACTTCATTAGAAAAAATTTTGCGGCCTCCTTGCGAGAAAGACCTCAGGGGAAATCCGTTGAGATTAACTTTGGAATGAGTCTTAATTTTTTTTCGTTTTCTCTTGTCCGCCAAAGAAGGAACTCCAGACGGAGCTGTTAAATTTTTAGACCCTTAATTTTAAACCTGGTACACGTAATAACCTGGTAACGTTGTCTTGGTAAATGTACAGAACAGGGAAAGAAATCCAAACTATGCAAATTTATATTAATAGTTTGATAAAGAAACCGACTAATGCATTATAACATAATATACCGCTTTACAATAATGGAGGATTATGACTTTTAATAGTTAGTAGATATCCTCGTCACTATAGGGCTGTTGAAATTTAAAATTTGACTACTTTTTCTTGCCAAAAATCATTTTTTGAAATTTAAAGAATTGAAATAATTTTAACTGCTTAGCATTCAAAATAGATTAGTGTTTAATGTTTCATACCTGAAAATTCAACAGATGGCGCCACTGCGAAAAAATCAGCTGTTGAAAGTAGCCGTTGCTGTTAATCCTTACATGCACTTGAAATACAATACTTGTATACAATTTTTAAACGATAAAAATGAAAAACTTTTAAAGAAAATTACAGTTTTTGTTGTCTTTTTAGAGTGAAAATGCAACGAATCTAACAATTTATTTTTTTAAATTAAATCGTTTTAAATTAATTTTTAAAAAGAGATTCACATTAAAACTAAGTTCAAAACTCGGTTTAAAACCGAGTCCAATAAAGAAATGCAGTCTATGTTGTAGATTGTTTAATTCTTTAAATAAGTGAAATTAGAAATTGCCCTTTTATGCACTTTTGAAGAAATTCATATTTTAAGTAGGCAACCTCGGTTTAATGTGAAATTTTTAACTGTAAGACTAATGAAAAACCCATCTCTGTAATCGTTTTTTTGGAGTATGTAATACATTGTATATCGATTCCCTATGGCTTTCAGAGTAAACTAACCCATATTGAAGTCTTAACTCATGCTAAATTTGTATACAAATTTGAAAAAAACACTGTTAAATCTTGCTTTGTAAGATTTTGATAAAAATATTAATATACAAGATATAAATTAGTTTAGTTTTATCTAACTAGTAGGGAGTAAATATGCATACAACATTTTATTTCAATTAAACAAAAAATTTTTTTTTTAAATAAAAATCGCCACGCTTACTTTTTTAAAAGAATACTTTCGCTTTATAAAAAATTAGTGTAGGAGAGGAGAGCATTAGTGTATGCTATGTTAGCGAAAAAACGATGTTTTATTTATTCTTGGGAGATAAATTTATTAAAGGAGATAAATCCAACCAACTGATAAGATTTTATATGTAAGAGTAAACCCTGCTATTACATATAAAATATTTTCAGTTGGTTGGAAACCTGATATTTCTTTTGATTTATGATTAATCATGCAAAATATTAATTGTTTAAACAGACAGACTGTAAATAAAAAAAGTAGAAAAAAAAATTAATACACGTGCGGAAATGGGAGCAAATGATGGGAGCTTCTTAAAAAAAATTGATAGTGCTCACCGGCAATGTGCCGGCAAGGCTGCGTCAAAATTTCCTTTAATTTCCTACACTATGGTCCGGACGACCCCTTTTGTTGGAATAAATTAATAATTCACGAATTGAACAAGATTTTTCGATTTCGGATTGTTTATTGGCACTGCCTTTTCTATTGAATAAAAAAAAAATGCCATATAAAATTGTCAATTTATTAAAAAAATTAAAAAAAATAAAGGGATCCGGATAAAGGAACTCGCTTTATTAAAGGAATCTGAGATAGATTAGGCTTAAGTTTGTATTTTGCTTATTATGTGTTATTTTTGGGTTTTGGCTATTAATTTTGTCAAACCTCTTCATCTTCGTTCTCCCCTTCGTTCTCTAATTCAAAACCCTCATCAAAACCTCCTTCATTGTATTTAATTTTAATTTAAAGTTTAATTTTGTTTTTCCTTTGAATGCGTTTTTCTGGGGTGACTGAAAACGAGAAAAACCCTTTTGTTTAGGTGAGGGGCCGTTGTGCCGCTCAGCTGAAGAGCGCATCCGCGCTGAAGAGCGCATCCACACTCGCCCCTCTGTGCCCTCTCTCTCGCTCGTTGGTTGTCGTCGATCGTCTTTTTTGTACTAGTTTTAAGTTAGTTATCGCATGTAAGCAGCCGAATAAAGCTGACCGTACCTACTGAAAGACGCCCCGATTTTTATTTCAACATTTTCAACCTTTTCTGGAATCTTTGGCGGCAGCAGCGCCCCCCTACAAAACATTGGTCCTTCGAGCCGGATAATTTCTGGATTTTCTTCTGCCAGCAGTTCTCGGCATTGTTCCGCCAAAAGATAAGTACATTTTTCCGTCTCCATCTCTCTGCCGGTCTTCAGCAGTGATCCGAACATTAAATTTCGTTCACACTGCTGCAAGATTGTTTTTCACTCCGTGTCAACTCCAAGTCCGAGTTTTCCGACACAACGGCAAGTTTTTCCATCCGTCTCCGTTTTGTGTGCTGCCCATATTCCTCGCCGTTTTCGGCCTCTCCGTTATCCATTCGCTTGCCAACGGTCGAGGCATATGTGCATCCACATACATACATACGCACATACATATTTTTTTGGTGCAATTAATCCGCGAAAAACTCGCAAGTGAACAGTGAAATTGTGTGGTGACAAAAAGAAGGCATAATTAATATTGGCCACCGGTGTGAATTAGTTCCGGAATTTCCAAATTCACCGAACAGTCCGCCGCTGTCGTAATATTTGTTTCTTATCTTCCTCAATCAGTGTCATTTTTTACACCACATAACTTCTCTGTTCCTCCATTTATACAGTCCACTTATCAACGCTCCACTGTGCCAATATATGCCCACATGCCTTTACATATGTATATCCGTACCTGCACGCATGTCCATATATTTCCAAATATTTTCTGACTCCAATTCCAGGAAATATATAACCGATAAAAATTAACACATACAGTCCACTTATCGACGTTCCACTGTGCCATCATATGCCCTACATGCCCTTGCCCTACTTGCATGCATGCTCATATATTTCTAAATATTTTCTGCCTCCAATTTCAGGGAATATATAACCAAACAAATATAAAAAAAAAAAAAATTCCAATTAATTATAAATTTAATTATTTATATTTATAACTACAAAAATTTATTTAATTCGTATTTTCCGTTCGAGCAAAGGGCCAGGTTTTTTAATTCACCTTTCCGGCCTCTCAATAATTAAAGTCGAGAATTTAATTATCGAAAAATTATAATGAAATAATTTATTTTGTCGATCTTCTATCAGAATCGAGCCGCGGTTTCAATTCCACCGTTCCAGCTTCGGGATAATTAACCTCAATTGATTAAAACTTGAGATTTTCAACCCCACCTGTCTGTCTCCATAATAATTAAATCCGACAATTAGGCAACAATTAATTATTTATTTTCTCTCTGTGTTAAATCCAAGCCAAGGTCAAGTCCACCTTTCCGGCTCCGCAAATTCGAAAATAGTTAGGAATTAAATATTTACGTACGAGCCATACTGGTCGAAATATACATATATCGACAGTCATCAATTATTTTTCCGAACGAGCACGAATTTTCCGGTCCTTTTCCATTTTCCGCTCCGGCATTTTTCCTAACCTTGCTCCTACTCCGCATATGGCAACATCCGCCTAGAATCTCGACAAACCTTGGCCCATCTGGTTTTTTTTGGCTTCCTGAAGTTTTTCCCACACCCGAATTGTGCCGCTTCCGACGTTCCTCTCGATATCGGCGCTACTAATTCCCACTTGGCCTTGCAATCGCATTTCGTCCGAGATCTCACCGGTCTCATCACATTAGTGACCGGCTACCGCTTCGAACGAGCCACCTATTGCGCACGTCAGTCGACAAGCACTGACCAGCGAATTGGTGTCTGAGAATGCCCACGGGAGACGACCAAAAGCCACGTCCGATCCCAACCATCCGTTTGGAGAGATCTCAATCCGCTTCTCCGCGGACGCCTCTTTTAAAGCCTAAGGCGTACAGTGCCATTCCAAGGGCGAAGAGTGACGAATCCGTCAACACGAGCTCCGGCCTCCTTCACAGAGGCAGACTCGTTCCGTCGCAAAAATGGCTCAAAGTGCGGTCGACGTGGCGCTGAAGAAGTTCATCGCCACAACAGATCGAGTTAGCCAATTTGAGGCCAACATAAATACTCCGGGCGCCAGAGAAACGGACGTGGGCTTCCAATACGTGTGCGAAGTCCATCGGGACCAAATTCGGGCACTGTGGGAGAAGGTGGAGAAAAGCTACGAGAGCTGCTCCGATTTGCTAGCCGAGTCCGGCGACAATGCGGCCATCTCGACAGTGCTGGAATCGAAGTACAGCTACTGTTACTCCGTCTATTCGAGATGTATTGCCCAGCTTCGGGAGAAAATTGCTTCCCAATCCACTCAGGCTCCCGTCAATGTCCAGCCGCCCGCGCCTACAGGCTGCAGGTTACCTCCGGTGGATACCGAGGTCTTCGCGGGAGATTATCTTCGGTGGCCCACCTTCCGAGACTTGTTTACGGCCATTTACATTCAAAACTCGCGGCTCACCCCGGTAGAGCGGTTGTTCCACTTGTTGTCCAAAACAAGTGGTGACGCCCACGCTATTGTTTCCAAGGTTCCCCTTACCCATGAATGGTTTGCCGTCGCTTGGCAAAGCCTCACAGACCGCTTTGAGAACCGGCGGCTACTGGTCAATAGCCAGTTGAAAATCCTTTTCAACCTCCAGGCTATTTCTCAAGAGTCCGGGGTCGCGCTGAAGGAGCTCCAAGCCACCATTCAGAGTTGTCTGACAGCCCTAGCAATGTCCTCCATCAATGTTGAGGCTTGGGACTGCCTCCTGGTATTCATGATTTCGTCAAAGCTCCCCAAAGTCACACTTTCTATGTGGGAGCAATCCTTACATAATAAGGCCGAGATTCCAACATGGAAGGAATTAGATAACTTCCTGACAGAGCGCCATCGCACTCTGGAGGCCATCGACGACGTCAGGCCTAGTGGCTCCGTGCAATTTCCGCCAAGGTCGGGACTTCCTACTGCCCCTGCTCGGAGGCTCACTTCATACGAGACTCGAGTGGTTCCGGGCCAAAAGGGCTGCGATCTCTGTTCGAGGGAGGACCACCCCATTCGCTTATGTTCGCGGTTCCTAGAAATGGATGTAAATGGGCGCTCTGACTACATAAGGAGGAAGCAGTTATGTTTAAACTGTTTTGCCCGAGGCCACCAGCAACGAGACTGCCCGAGCGCCCATACCTGCTTCACTTGCCACAGCAGACACCACACCCTCTTGCACCGCGGCAATCCATTCGCAACCGCTCCAAGTCCGCCTACGCAGCTTACCGCTTCAAGTCCGCCTACGCCAGCAAACGGCTCAGAGGATCAGTCGAATGTGCAGGTGTGTTTCGCCTCCGGGTCAGGAGCCGTCCTACTGGGCACGGCCCTTATCAACGTGTGCCATTTGGGGTGCACCGTCCAGGCACGAGCACTAATAGACTCAGGGTCCGAAGCGACCTTCATAACGGAACGACTGTTCAACCTCGTTAAGCCTCCCTTCAAAACGATTCAAGCCCAAGTTTCCGGCCTCAATCAAACCATTTCCGCGCAGTCTACTAAATTGTGCCATTTCTCCATTCGGTCGCCGTCAAGACCCGGGCTACAATTAGAGACTGCGGCTTACGTTCTTCCGCAGTTGGCAGGAAATCTGCCATCATATCCGATTTCGCGAGATCGTCTCAAGGGGCTGCCCAATATTACCCTGGCGGACCCCAACTTCTTTGAGAGCTCCCAAGTCGATGTGTTAATAGGAGCTGACATTCTTCCGTCCATTCTCCTCGGTAATTCCAAGTCTAACATCTGCGGGTCGCTTCTCGGTCAGGAGACCATTTTCGGATGGGTGCTAACCGGCCCACTATCTCCAGTCAACCCCCGCAGCGTGTCTGTTTTTTCCGCACGAGTTGCCCGCAGCCTCGGTGACTCACTGGATCAGGGAGAGGTGCCCACACGGATCAGTTCGGAATCGGATTCCAAGATCATATTCAGCACAATGTCGCCACGCCCACGCAACGCCCAGTCACTGGAGAGCAGATGTTCTCGAGGTACACAATCCTACCGATGCCGAGTCTGCAATGGGATCCATCCATTGAAGAAGTGTCGGCGCTTCCTACGCCTTAGTGCCGAGGAGCGGCTCCGAGCGGCTCTCGCGAACCGCTATTGCTCGAGCTGCCTGGCCCACGAGCACTCCGACGGATCCTGTCGGCGTGGAGACGGCTGTAAGACGTGTGGTCAGGATCACCACACGCTGCTGCACCCCGTGACCAAGGAGCACCGGTCACCGCCCGCGGGAGACAGTACACGGGGTGTCTCGCTCTCTCGTCGGCCGTCATCAGCCAACTCCCGGCGCGGTTCGGGTGTTTCTCGCCCTGCGTTCGCCATTTTCCGGCATTCCCAAACCGATCCACGGCCGCCGACTTCCCGGCACTCTTCAATAACTCCTCGGCATTCTTTCGCCACTGGCCGGCAGCCGTCAAGTGCTCCCCTGCTTTCGTCCGCCACTCATCGGGTGCCGTCCACCGCTCTTCCGCTCGCGTCATCCGCGCCTAGGCAACTTTCCGCCTCTCCCCGAGGGCCCCCGCAGGACGCGGTCGCTGCGCCCACCCTATCGTCGATGCTGAACCGGAACAGCGTCGTTGGTTGTCGTCGATCGTCTTTTTTGTACTAGTTTTAAGTTAGTTATCGCATGTAAGCAGCCGAATAAAGCTGACCGTACCTACTGAAAGACGCCCCGATTTTTATTTCAACATTTTCAACCTTTTCTGGAATCTTTGGCGGCAGCAGCGCCCCCCTACAAAACACCTTTTATCACGCTTTTTATGTTTTTACCAAATTTTCATTTAAAATGCTCGCGATACAGGATCAACGAGCTCAGCTGACGGATCAGATTCAATCATAATAGCATGAATTTGGATACTTTTCGGGTACTCTTTCATCGCATGAAAAAAAGCATTTCCAACTGTTTCGAAAGTGATTCAAACTTGTTCCAAATCATCAACTCCAAATCGCGTTTAGTTCGCTCTGTTCACATGAAGCGAACTAAAAAATCAGATAGAGTAACGCATCAATACTTTTAAGAAAATAAACGCGGTAACTTCTTTGTACCCTTAAAATAAAACAAATTTTTTGGAACTGGAACTCGTAAGGTATCCGCGCTGGTATCCGATGAAGTTTGAGGCCAAAATTCGCCTCGCCCACTCTGGCCCGTTCGTTAATGTTTTTGAAAAATGTTTTGATGCCAAACTGTTTCAATGGCAAAACTACACACACAAATCAAAAAATCTTAGAACGATACTGTTTGGTCATTAAGGTTTTTCAATGAAAAGACGAATTTATTTAATTTAAAACGTTATAAATGTTTATTCCTACATGCAGATGAAGCAGGATGATCATCAAATAGACCAGCTTATGGAGCATGCAGGGACTAAGGTACTATATACACAGAGAGGGCGGCCCGATAAGTCAACTCGAGCTAAAGCTCTCGAAAATGGAGGGGCGGCCCGACCTAGACATTGCCGAGCTAAAACGCTCTATAGAAAGCCCGTTGAGTCGAGCGGCCGAGAGGGAGTCGGCTTGCGATCAACTAAGCTTTTGTACAAACTTAAGCCTAATAAATAAACATTACACTAAACATAATTTAAACATCAACATTAAACGCCGTGCTGCTGCCTGACCCAACAGATACGATACGAGAAATTTGGAGCTGAAATGAAATTAGCTTGTTAATTTTTTTTGATTTTTACTATTTTAAAAATAGTCTAAAATGTATCTCTAAAACTTTATAGTATTTTAGAGGTCCTAAAAAAAGAAAATTCTAGATGGACTCTAAGCTTCTCTTATATCCAAAGCCTTCAGTATTTCTTTGCAATCCATTCGCTATAGACCATTTAGGAGGACTTTTAGAATTAATCAACCAATTTTATTTAAAAAACGGTTAAATAATGTTTGCACGATTTGAATGTTTATTGTCCAAGTCGGTGGCCCACTTAAAGCTGCACTTTGTCTGTGATTAGTTTGCCCAAGCGAACGCATTATCCTTGCTCGAATAAAAAAATTAACGCTTGACTTGCTGGCATATATAACAAAAGCTAGATCCTGGCTGGGAACCGAACAATAAGCGTAAAAAACTCATCTTCAGGGAAATGCATTCGGACAGCTTGAACGGGTTTTGTGCAGCTCAACTGTCACTAATCGAATCGTAGGAGGTGCAGCCGGTGGGTATCCTTTCAGTTTCAGGATTATAGGGATAAACGGCTGGGGGGAGCTCCGGCGCCCCGTAAGGAGAGGTAAGGAGACAACTTAGCCATTCAACAGTCACTTGGTCGAGTCCACGGCTACTCCTCTGCTCTGTGCATCCTTAATTAAGTGCAGAAAGAAATTGTTTAATCTGCTTGAAAGTGTCCTCGTCCATTCGATCGTCGGGGGTCGAACGCCGTGCAATTAAGTAATTGAGAGAAAAAGCCGGGCAAGAAATCAATTTGGGCGAAAATCAAAATCAATATTTTACTTTCCAAGCGGCGGCCGTAATGCAAATTTTCATAACTGAAAAGTTTCCCATAAACCACTTTCGGGGCCATTTTCAGATCCCACTTTTTGTTTTTATTAATCGGGCGCTCTGCCGCCTCTCGACTAGGATTATAATTTAAGCCTGGCGTGGTGTGAAGAAGGAAACACGCTTTTTAACTTTAGCACTGAGGCGCAGAAACTTTGGCCACACGCACACTCCCAATTTGACTTTGGAACTCCGGGGACAATGGCAGTCGCCCGCCAACTTAAAGTCCTCGCCCGGGCATTCAATTAAACTGAGTGTAGTTTTCAATAAACTCGGCACCAGTTCCATTTGAAAAATGGCAAATAAATGCGAGCTCTTTTCCCGCGGATTCAATGAAGTAGGTAGGGGCCCTTGGCCTCAGCCCGTGGGAACTGTACAGAAGGGGTGCGGCAATAAAAAAACTGAGACCCTATAGAGGGTCGCCAAATGCAATTTGTGCCACGAGTCCCAGTTACAGTTAAGCGGATTGCCCCGGACATGTATATAGAATATTTATATACTCTTAGACTAAGCTCTGCCAAAGGACAACACACCGGAGGGGAAGTTGGTACTTTTACTGAGAATAAAAATGCTGCAACTAGCGAACTGTTGCTTTTGTTTTGTTGTTTCCACTGCTACTTATACACTGGGCTGATACGGGTATGAAGAGGTAGTTTTCAGCTAAAAGGATCCTAAAAATCTTGGTTTGTTGTTGCCTGAAGAAAAACAAACCTTATTTTCAGAAGTTTTTCCAATGAAATATTAATTTTCAATTATAAAAATTAAAGAGCCTTCTTGCTTTAAAGTCGGACGCCCCCAACTCCATTTTGGATTAGCCTTCTTCCCCCCGGCATTCTTACTATGTGATAACCATCGTCCTGCTGCACTTATCCGCTCTTCCCCATTGTCCCATTGAGGATTTAAACCCCATTTTCGAGTCCTTCGGGCGACATGTGCGTGGACCCCGTTCTTTACACCCCTGCCAGGCGATAGGAAAACTGGGATGTCGTCCGGAAAAGTTGATTGTCAGGCAACTGAAGCCGCAGCGGACTCTGATAAGCAACAGCCTTCAGCTCGACAGCAGCTGCAAAAAACTGGAAAAACTTGCGAAAAGTTTCCCTGCGAGATCTTTGCGGGGCGGGGCCGAGAGCCGAAACTAATTGTTCGGCAAAGTTAGTTAGGGTACGTGACTAAAATCGTCGGCGAAGCGTATCAATTACTGAGCCAATGGGCCGGCAAAAGCCACCGACCAGCCATCTAACAAAACGCAACACAAGACCCGACAATTGCCGCCAGCGTTACACATCATCAATAAAACATTTGGCTAAGGGGCGGGAATAAAAACATATATACATAAACCGAATTGTGGCCAAAAGAGTTGCAACCCAGTCACCGATCAACAGGCGGCACCCTTGTTTGGCATAAATCAATCACTTCCTGCCATTTGAGCAATTGACCCGATCCCCCGATTTCGAATTGGTTTTGCATGGCCGATTGTCTGGCGAAATTTTATTTATGGCCCACATCAGTGTTTCCCCGCGGATGCTCCGGTCTCGCCACGAGTGTAGTATTTTCGGATTACCAAAAATTTCGTTATATGTGCGTTTTTGATTTGTGGCGTGTAATCGACACAAAGCTGCCGACAGCAGTCAGTCAAAAAAATATGATTTATGCGATAGTCAGAGCCGGGACGGAAATGGAACCGAAAATTGAAACAACTTTCGCCCTAATGAGTACTCCGGTGAGTCCCCAACTTTTTGGCTTAAGCGGGAAACTTGTATCCCAGCTCTGGAAAGTCTACAATTGTTGATTGACTTTCGGCCTGATTGATGCATGGCTGGCGGGATTCGATTGACGTGGATTTATGGCCAACATAAACTGGCATATTGCCCAGACGATGGTGACAATTGGTTCTGTTTTCTGTTCTCTTTTTGACGAGATTTGCGATTGTTTTCAAAACTTTTTAGGCCCACCCAGACCCAGTATCCATCACTTTGGATTTTTCGTTCTTGTTCCAAGTTCTACACCTGCTATAGGGCCCCTTTTTCAGAAAAGAAAATTTCACACTTTAAAGACTCAGGAGGACTGGCATGTGGTAGAGTAGCGTGCAGACTCCTGCCTTTAAATACCATTTAAAATATGTTGTGTTTCCATCATCCTTTTTATTTTGCCGCATCGGCGTCCTCCCCCAACCGCTTACTACATTATGCACTCACAACACTCGGCGGCTCATTCATTCTATTTATTCTACACTTCAAAGCTGTGTGTTCCCGCTGGCCCCTCCCCCACCTGCCTCGCCCGCGTCGGTCACTCCCGACCACCTGTCCAAACAGCAAAGTCGGTTGAGCTGAGGTAAGCGAAAAGAATTTGCATAAAACACAAGGCCTGCAAAAACTCGACACTATTTCATTTCAGCTCTTGATGTTTTCCCGCCCCTTTGCTCGTGGAGCCAAGCTCCTCCCACATGCTTTATCATACATCCTGCGTTCTTTTGCTGTGTGTGTGGGTGTGTGTTTGTTTTGGCATCAGTTTTCATTACGATTGTCACGCTCTCGGGACTTTCTGGGCAGGGTATCAAAAGGACCCTGTCCACAAAAAATCCAAAACAATCCGAATAAACTATCTGAAAGTGCATTTTGGCTTCAGCTCTTTTCAGCATCAAAAAAAGTATTTGATGGCTGTTTGACGGCATTAAAGTTTCATTATTCCGGGGAATACTCAGTGGTTTTTGTCCGTTTAGCCAATTTATGGTATGAACAAAAGCAAGGAAGGAAAGCTCTGGGCGGAGCAGAAGTTGATATACCCAAGAAGTTAATATAGGACATAAATAGGACATAATTTCCTATCTTTCGTTATATGGCAGTTGTAAGATATAATCGGCCGATCGTTATGAAGATAGGTAGATCGGTAGTATGTAGTACATAGGTACATAGGTAGGCCAAAAATAGAATCTGTATGAAATTTCAACTTTCTATTCTCAAAAACAGGAAAGTTGGGTCATTTCCGAGTGTTTAGTTATATGACAGCTATAAGATATAGTCGGCCTATCCTTATGAAATTTGGTATGTCGTATTATTTTGCCAAAAATATAATCCGGAGGACTGCGGATACGGAGGTGAGTTGATCCGGAGAACTCAGAAGGTGAGTTGATTTTGGTCAGTTGATCCGACCTACCAAATTTTATAACGACCGGCCGACTATATCTTATAGCCGCCATACAACTGAACGATCGGAAATAGTATTAGTAATAGTAAATAGATGCTCTTGGGACTTTTTTGTTTTTAGATTTTTTATTGTAACAAATTGGTTATATTATGATATTCCTATAAGGGTCGCCCAATTATATCCGATGTTTGCGATATATCCGGTTTTAGCAGCAAGGGTTTTTCAACTTTGGCTCCACCCGATATTAGCTTTCCTTTCTTGATTTTTTGATTTTCTTTGACTGTATATCTCCTTGAAGGTACCATTTCGTGCCATGATTTTTTCACTTTAATTTTTTAATTACAATAGAAAACTCGGCAAGAATTCGTTTTAAGGATTTGAGATTTGAACAATTTCCATGTTTTAAAAAAATTTCTTTGAAATAATTACAATTAAAATTTTGGTTGATGGGCATGACTTTTTAAAATAATTATATTCGAAGCAAAAAAACAATGATACTAAAATTCAATACAATTGTTAAACTTTTTCATAGGAACTAAAAAAATGTCCATAAAAAATTGTTTTTCGTTAATGAAAATATTTATCTATATGAAGCTTCTATATTCAATTTTCACAATTTTTGATAGTAAGGAGGGGTAATAGTAAAAAAATGTTGGTACTTATTATACGTGGTTTAAGTAGATATGTTCTACTTATGTTACATGTTACATCTAGATTCTAGAAACATATCTAGAAAATGTTTTAAATATCCCGCAATCATGAATTGAGTGATAATTTTGAGCGAAAAAAAATGAAAATCAAATGGATTATTTGAGATTTTTTTTTTTCGCTCCGATAATAAGCATTATTTAGTTATTTTTAAAGTAAAATAATCATTTTTTACGCTTCTTGGTATCAATCAGGATACAATGTGAGCTACAAAATTGTAAGCTACAAATTTTGATTCTCCATTCGATTACTGCAAGGATATCATCACAAGAAGTGGGTTAAACGGAAATTTAATTAAATTTCACTTTGCAGTAACGGCCGACTGACTGCCGGCATCTGCGGCTCCCAAATGACGGCTGCGGGCCACTATTTTTCGATTTACCACCAAAGTCTTTCTGGCAGTGGCGGCTGTTTTTCGGCTACATTTCTAGTTAATTTCCGGCTAAAAATGAGCTGCTGCTCTGGGCATTCGTGACGACGACGCTCCACATGTGGTTCACATTACCTCGGCACCCGCCCATCTCTCCGGGTGTTTGGTTGCAGGTTGGCCCGCACTTGGCCCTCCTGTTTCAAAGGCCTTTATGCATAATTTTCCAATTTACTATTAGTAAATTGGCCGATTTCGGCACAATTCAGGTCTCTACCGTGGCAGCCCCTAAAAATTAATTGAGAAATTATTACGCCGCAACAAATTCGATTATTGGTGCATGCACGCCCCTTCCGGCCATCCACCTGCAGTTTAATTACCGTTTAGCATTTGCATTTTGGCCAATTTTTCGGGCCATTCGGGCTGCAGCTGCTCGAACATCGAAGCCACAATCTCAATGCTGCAATTCGTGCTTGGCAAGCAAACATTGCATAAATTTCGTGGGAATGGTCACTAAAATGCCACAAGGAATGGCAGCACGACTCAGGGCCATCTCTTACCCTTACCATATCCCGATTTAGCCACTCTCTGTTTTGTCTGTGCGACTCCCAGTTTGGCCATAAGCCAGAGCCCCGAGTATGCCAATTTGTAGCCATGTAGCCGGGAAAGTTTCCCTTCCGGCCGGCCGAGTGCAATGCGGAAGGGAATGGAGTGCCTTGATTTTGTGGCAACTGCGTCGGGACTCAATGGAACGAATGTTGAATGTCCCAGATCAAGATACAATATTCGGATATTATTTGCGTGGAAAAGCATAAATCGAAAAAACGCTAGAGATTTAAATGGAATGGCAGTTCAATTACTCCAAAGAAATGTCTTCATGCGCAGAATCATATTTAGGACTACTTGCCTTTAATCTGTAATGATTTTGATTAAAAAAAAAATGCAATGCAAGGAAGAAAGATCATTTTCATAAATGTTTAAGATGCCGTGCAGAAGGATCTTTTATTATAAAGTTCAATAAAGTGATATGCGATCGATATCCCCCACTAACTCTACTACAGATGCTACCTATGTAACTCCTTTAAGTTGAACTAATTTGAGTGTTTTATAGTGTTACAAAAAAAGAACCAACAACTTGAATTTGCAACATTGGTGCTTTTCAGAATTTGTTTGTAAAGAATATTTATTTAAATCTATTCCCTTTGAATAAGAAATCCTTCGCAATTACTCAGAAATAAGCTGCCTAGTGCAAAAACGAAACACCCTTGAAACTATGTTAGCGGTATTTTTACCAGCTCCTACAACTAGCTTTGACTTCTGACGGTTTCCATGCATTTCTATGAGGCACAGTGCATGACATGAATATATATGTATGCACTGCACCTTGATGGCCCATGATCATTAGGGAAATCACATTTCTTCCATTCTTTCTCGTACAATACGCATTTCCTTGGCGTTTTTGTCTCCGAGTCGTGTCTGCCATGAATTCGCAATGAGTTGCACATTCGCACTCACGGTCGTGCCACCTGTTGAATGGCCCGTTCGCCCACTAATTGCACCGAAAACTAGGCAACACAAATTGTTTCGCACAAAGCTAAAAGTCCATTGGAGGAAAAAGTAAAAACAGAAACAGCACACAACTCGAAACTTAAATTCAAGAAGCGTGAAAGCAATTTGAGGAGCAAATTGGTTGCCACCTCCTGCTATCTCCCAACTTTCATCGAAGTTGGGCATTTCCTGGGGAGAGGAAACTTTTTGCTTGGCTTTTGTCCTCGTTTCGGGCTTTCTTTTATTTTCTCCCATTTTTTGCGCAGTTTCTGTTTGAAGCATAACAATCGCATTTGCCAACTTCATTTATTGTTTTGTTAAGCTGCTAACTTTAGTTTATTGCCAACCAGCCAACCAGCTCTGCTCCGCATATAATTTGTCATATTTTTAATGACTTTTCGAGTGAGTTGCTTCCTGTGTGGAGTTGTAATCGCAAATGAAACAAAGTCAACAACGACAACACCCAGCATGAATTGTCATTTTGTTGGCTAATCTGTCTGTGGTGTTTTTGTCCCTTGTTCTCCGGTTTAGTTGGTCGCACGTGTCGTATACGTAATTTGCGGTTACCTGATCCAGTTTATTCTGGCCGCCCTTTCATCTCCCCCGGACCTCGACTTTCGTAATTTATTTCGTACCGACTTGCCATTTATTATGCAAACGGTCACCGGAGTGTGGCCAGCAGTTCTGGGCCAAAAACGCGGCCAAGCCCCAAATCTGGTTCACAAATCATTTTCCCTATACAGTCGACTATAATACCGAATGCAAACTAGCAAATTTCCCAAAGCATCCACCGCATCGGGCTAAAATAATAAAATAGGACAAAATAAAATGGGAGATATCTATTTTTCACTTTCAATGAACACCATTAGTGATTATTGATTTTTGCGGCCACCAAACATAAATTATAGCAAATTAAACATGTAGAATTGTAAACAAACAAATGAATTGATATTCATAATTTGAATGCTCATTCGCCCCAAAATTGGCTTGGAAATATGTATAATTAAATTAAATTTCATGGGGAAGTCTGAGTGCTTTCCATCAAAAGTGACCCGCTGATTCATTTTACCTTTCAATGTTTTACATTAAAATACGATTGTGTGATTCTATTTTTCAGGTACATACACACGTAATGGCTGATGTGGTATTAAGACAGCTTTGAATATTTTGTGAAAATTTCAATTGAATATGAATATTTAATACGGCTGTGTTCACCAAAAGGAATCTCTAATTGATAATGAAAATAATTAATTATGAAACATGTTTTAGGAAAACAAATTGGTTGAATTGGTTATGCATTATTTAAAAATTTTGTGTCCATTCACCATAATTGTATTTTAATGTGGTGTGGCCATGCACACGAGCCATGCGAAATATATGCTTGCAAGCTGCATTTTTTGGATCATGGAACAACAACTCAGTTTTGTTTAAATATTATCTATGAACTTACCATAATCCACGCATATGTGGATTCAATTGGTATTTCTATTTTGAGGGTTATCTTTAAAAGTGGTATTTTCATAGTTAGGCCGCTCTTTAATAAATCAGAATATTTTTTTAATTTTAAATCCAGATTTATCACAGACTCAATATTAAATTAAATCAGATTTGCCCAACATGCTCAACAAGTTATAACTGCGCAGTTTTTGAGCATTTAGCGATTCCTTCTGCATTGTAAATCAGATATCCGGCCAAGAAGCCACAGGACCCACGGCCTCGCATTAATGCAACCGCGTGTAAACAGCGACGAGCAGACAGACGGCGGTCTTCTTGGTGGAACATTTATTTGTTTATTTACCGCTCACCGGTCGCCACTCCAGGCACGTCAGCAATGTCAACGCCAGCGACGCCGGACCGCAAAGCATTTTCCTGCTGGGCCCGAGGCATGCCGCAGTGTGGCAGGCGGGAAAAAAGGTAAAAAGATGGGGATGCCATGAAATTTGTTATAGCCTTACTCAATATTCAATATCATCTTGAAAGGCGCGAACAACCTAGGAACTTAAGCTGGTTTGAATTTGGGCATTAGAGTCTAAAAGTTCTGTCAAGATAATGTTAAATTATGGTTTAAAAAATATCTAGATTCTAGAAGCACAAAATACTTACAAGATAAAGAAGTAATTATCTCTTCCACCCACAGATTAACTCACCTTTGAAGTTTAAACTTAAGGTTTAAAGTTTAAAATTCAACTGTTATACAAATTTTAGCCATACATGTTTATACCCTTGCAGAGGGTTGAACAAATTTTTCCAAAAGTGTGCAACGCAGTGAAGGACCCTATCCGACCCTATAAAGTATACACATTTTTAATGAGGATCACCTCCTGTCCGTCTCTTTGTTTCTATGCAAGTTAGTCCCTCAGTTTTAAAGCTATCGACTTTGCACACACCCTGCTTTCCTTTGCACGCAGTATATAAGACGGAACGGCCGAGATCGGCCATATAACTGAATGATCGGAAATTATCGGATCGGAAATTATCTAAAAACTTTAATGTTTTTGGACAGTTCGGATTTTGAAATAGGAAATAGTATTTGATAGAAATACCAACTTTGGTACCTTTGAAGTTAGAAGCTTGAGACTTTTTTTAGATTTTTTATTATGATTATGATCGGCCAACTATATCCGAATTTCGCGATATATATCCGAATTTAACTGCAAGGGTATATCCACTTGGGCTCCGCCCGAAGTTAGCTTTCCTTTATTGTTTTGCATACTATTGCTCTGCGTAAAACAACCACTTCAGCCCCCATACAATAGTGAAGCAGACTAAAAAGTCTATAACTTCTCTAAAAATTATCAGTACATTTCCCAAAAACATTAACGAACTGGCGTTACAACAGCAAACGAGTCCGACTTCCAAATGTGATAGTTCTATCTCGATAGTCGAGAGATTCGCGCTTTTAAAATATTATCCCGTTTTTATGGGAATGGTTCCATATGGTATATTTAGGGGTATATCTTCTCCAAAAATCGGCCGATTTGGATCAAATTTTCAGATATTTAAAATATTTTTAGATTTCAGTTTTTCAGATATATATTAACTGTAAAATAAGTTTAGCATCAAAATTTTTTCAAAAAAAATTTTTTCAAATCAGATAGCAGCATAGAAGTATTATAATGCATTTGCATAAACGTATTATTAATTTTTCTTTCATATTTGCTGATTTTAAATAAAGAATTTAAGTTTATTCATCACGTTGCTTGTGCTTTTCGCTTTTTTTGAAAATACATCATTTTATAAGGCTGGCATCTCTATTAAAATTAAATCATGAAATTATATGTGACGCATAAACAGGGATTATTTCTATATCACGATTTCCAAAAATCATGATTGCCATCGCATAAACAGTAATACATTCACGCGACTGCAATATAACCTTGTACTCTTCAAGTGCCAGGTATAAAAAGTTCACCCACTGTCTACGAATGAGTCCATAAAGAACAACTATTTGGATTCTTATCAGTTTGTATATTCTTGTATATGTAATGCCGGATTATCCGTTTTATGGACAAATTTAAATTCACAAAAGTTCAAAAAGTGAGTATTTAAATGCTTAGGAAAAATACTTCGCGCTAGTGTTCCACAAAATGTGGAACTTCATCTTGCGCATATTTGCTTCCCTATGCCTGGAACCGCAATTCAATTAGATTCGCTGGAAAACTCATTAGGAAAGTCAAGCGACCATTAAACTGTGAACTATTCGTACAACCGCAAGCGAGCCCACACGACGTATACGTAATAATATTCCAAAATTTCATTCAATTGGTTCGTTATGAGGCCTGAGGTGCCCGCAATCCTTTCGGCTCCCACCCACCTTTCACTTCCTGCTCCACTTCACTTCCTATAGATGGATATTGTCGCTCGGCAATTTGAAAAATCTGCCGCTAACAAGAAAATCGAACACCTTCTGGCAATCGAGGGTGTGTGTGTATCGGCGCGAACGGTGTGTGCCTGTTCTGGCACATGTGTGCCGCGTATGCGTGTGAGGCCATCAACCCTTGACAATTTTGCCTTCCCAGACAATTTCGCAAAGTTCGGTCTTGGTCCTTGCTCTTCCTCTTGGCCCGCCTCTGAAATCTTAACATTTCTGTCGTTCGAACTTATGAAAAGAGTTTCACGAACACGACGGCAATCTACTACATGCATAGTTGTAACGGAAGTTTTGACATCTATGTATATTGGCACACATAAAAAAATTATAGCTACTGGCTGGCGTTTTTCCGATTCCAAAATAGGCATTTCTAATTATAATACATATATGTACATATACATACATACATATATGTATGTATATATCCCTTTACATGGCAATAACTCCGATTTTCTTGATTATTTTTTGTTACATTTAAACATTAATTGAATCAATTATACAATTTTTTTTGATTTTTTATATTTTGGATGAGAAACTGCACAACCAATTCAGATTACCACAATCACCAAATTGGCGGGAAAAGTAATCACCTGTTGAGTATTGGACAGAATTCTGAGTGATCAACACTTTTTATATAAAAAACGAAATTTGCTGAACTGCATCAAAAAGTTTTTATACAGTTTTGTAACGCAGTTTGATAAATAATTGAATTTAAACGGTATGATGCAGATCTGCATCACCACCATGTAAAGGGATATGTACTACTATATCATTAAGTTACGTCCTTTTTATCGACAAGCTCACACATTGAGTAGCCCTGCCCTTTATTTATATTTTTAGTTTTTATTTCCCCAGATAATTACTAAACGTTTTTATTGCGGCGACAACTTTATAAAAAATCATTCAGCCCGGGACCAGAATGTTAGAACCCATTTCTTAAATTTATGCTAATGGCCTTCTTTTTTCGGGGACAAAGTCTGTATTTCGGCCCCTTTTGTCGAATATGCACGATAATAATTTTATAGTGTTAAATGGGCCGTAACCAAATCGGCTCAAAAAAGCCAAAAGTGGCCCCAAACGAAACCCTTTCTGAGTCGTTACAGAACATTAACTTTTGTGCCAAACGGACGCCATTTCGTCCCGACAAAACGCTGAGCATATTTTCTTATCACACACTCCCACACTCTGGGGGTTGGGCGGAAACATATTTCATTAGGCAACCCAACATAAATCATCGGGAATGCTAATTAACCACTAAGGCCTCGGGGACTCTTCTCCCATCTTCTCCCGGGGACTCTGATTGAGATTTCTTTCGCATTTTCGCGAAAAAAAAGAGAAACTCCATTTTCACCCCGCCGGAAAATGTCGGCTCGCATTTCGTTCCGAGAAAACCTTGTTTTGTTTTTTTTTTGCCTTTATGGAAGATGATTTGCGCTTTTCGGTCGCAATTTTTTTGTCGGTCTGGTGTCGTCCTCTTTGACTTGTCGGTGTAATTTAATTTGACAGCACAATATTTCCAATTTGCATTGGAGCTGCCGTGGGTCAATTGGCAGGAACAGCACCAAGTTTAAAGTAAATCCGTGAATCGTTTTTACATAAAAATAATGAAAATGACATCACCAGAGCTTGGGGATTTCGGGAAATGCCGAAAAAGCAAAAATTTGAGACCAACATTACGCGACCCGCGCGCAAATGGAAATTATTGGGAAAAAAATATAAAACACTGAGCACAGTAGAAGTTACATGTTTAGTTTTTTATATTTACCATATATAGTTTTTTATACTATTTTAACAGAAAAATTAAAACTTTAATTTTCAATCTGTCATCCGAGGAGGGAGGAAAAACATATTCAATCCTCTGGGTAGCCCACATGGACTTTATAATGTAATTATAGAGGTCATAAAATTGCATATCCAAAAAATGAACGGAACTAGTTTAAATTAGTTTTAATTGTCATAAATACAAAAATGTATGTAAAAATTTTTATTTTTATAGCCCAAATACACAAATACAGACCACTGTGCAGGTAATCGACATTAGAAGCAGCTGCTCTCTAGCTGAGCAGCTGGGCAACGCGGCTCATTAAGAAGCCATCAGGAATCCGACTGCGAGTCCTTGCCGAGCAACAGTCGTGGTTCTTGGGGATTTAGTGAGCCTCCCGCACCCCCTCCCAGTTTTGCAGTTAGCGGACTCCATCGAAAGTCCAACCATTGAGTGAAGTACCGGCCAATGCAGAACTGGCCAACTGTCGACGGTCATGTGTTTTATGCAAATTCAATTGTTTCCTGTTGCATTGGTTGCCGCTGGCAGTCAGAATCGATCCACCACCCTGCCTCACCCGCCGACGACAGAGGATGTGCATTTGTTGCGTGGCTTGGAGTGAGTGGTAGGGATTATCGAAGGGCGGTTAACACACCGCTAACTACTCGCGCCCAAGCTGCCATCCCACAGCTGCATTAATCATATTAGATGGGTTTGGAAACATGGTATTTTCCGTAGATTTAGAAGTTGAAAGGTCTATTGAATATCTAAATATACTTTTTTGTAAATAAAAAATACAAATACATATTAACAATTATCATAAATATTGATTTTCCTTTAAAAATTGTATAAAATATAAATTAATACCATGCTTCGTTTTATTTTAGTGGTGGAATATAGATAACTTTATGGATATATTTCTTTAAAAATTATTTTTAACATTTCAATTTTTGTTTTTAATTCTGATAAACATATGGTGTAAAAAATAAAAGGTATACATATTTGCTGTGTTAAATTGTTCTTTGTAAAATTAATTTTGTATCGGCAAATAGTATTACTATTAGTCCCAACCAATACCTACCAGTCCACAGTCCCTACAATTTGGCCACCAAATCTGTGTGCCAAATGCGGGGGAGAACGACAAACAAAACCAGGCAAACAAATTAAGCGGCAATGACATGCAAGTTTAGACGCGCCCACAAAACACACACAACAAGACCCGACCCACACAACAAGACCCCCTCACACACACATGGAAAAGTCTGATGCTACAAATTATAAATGCCATAAGCCCCGTCCTTCCGGGTTCCACGTACGATTCCTTCGCTCTCCCGACTGGCGTGAGCTCGACAATTTGCATACAAATGTGTACACAAAATAATACCTGCCAATAAAAATAATTGACAACTGACAGTAAAAATAAACAAACCCACGCACACTCTTCTGGGCAAACATTAAATAGAATATGTGTGTTTGGCGAGCATATACATACATATATTGAATTCCTGTAAGAACTTGGAGCAACTGTCAGATTTGAGAAGGTAAAGAACAGAATTTGAAGGTGGCTTAGGCCTAACATAGCTTGATTGAGAAACATGAGACGTTATTTGTTTTAAATTTGGAAAATATAGCTTTGCTTTGGAGCTAAATATAGCTCCAAATAGCTTTGGAAAATATTAACCAGTATCAGAACCCGTTGCAAAATCGGAAAATAAAATACAATTTTATTTAAAGGCCATGCTTAAAACATCATAAACATGTTCATTAAACAAATTGCTCTCAGATTCAAGCTTAATTGAATCTCGCATGTCAGCCAAATCTTATACATCCTTTTTACCTTTTTCTGTCAGGGCATTACGCCCATGTCCTCGCCTCGCTTTTTATATAATCCCCGCCCACGGGCTCTGCTAACTGGCAATTATGTTGCCGTTCCCTCCTTCATAGAGTCCGAGCACACTTCGTTTTCCGCTCACAACAAACGAGCCACACAAATGAACACTCAGAAAAACCATTCCCTCATTTTATTTCCTTTTAATTTAAACTTAACAAAGGAACCACGTTAAGTGACCTCAAATACAAAAAAAATCATACAAAAATCGGTTAGTAAAATTCTTAAAATTCATCCTGGAGAGACAGTCATGACATGTATTAACTCATAGATCAAGAATATGATATATAACAACATCACTTTTACCGACACCACTTGAATGCAAAGGTATTTCAAGACCTTTTTTATTTTCAGTTTATTTTTTTACTTTTATTTAAAAAAATATACTTTTATTTTATTATTTTTATTCACAAAATTGAAAAATATCGCCTAAGATCAACTTCATTAATATTCATATTAGAACTTGAAAAATCAGTTTTATGTGTTAGATTACCAAGTCGTGTTTTTTTGTCGTCGTGAATTTACAGTTCAAGAATTTCGTTTTTATTTTACTTTTTTCGGTCTTTGATCATCTTAAAAAACTCATACCATATTTTCACTTACTTTCAGGATCTGTATAGCTTGTCAATATAGCTTATAGCTTGACGTTAGAGTGAGCCACTATTGCAAAACAACCTGTGGATTACAGCAGTTTCAAGAAACAATCTTTTATAAAGCAATTATTTACGAGGCTACATACATATATATGGTAAATAATTACTATTATAATTAATGAAATATTCGTCAAACACCACAATTAAAATCTTTAGAAGAATGTAGCATTGATTTTACAGTAGTTAATTTTCTCAGTAGTCGTACTCACACTAACGAGTACTTAGGGTTACACCCTTCAGACCACGCCCCCTCTGATATTACTTGCCTACTAGCCACGCGTTGCGACCGAAGCAAGTTCCTAGCATTAAAGTTAACAAATAGGGCTTAAAAACTTGGTGCGTGCGGGCCTGACACGTTTTCCTTCTGTTTGTGCCTGCATATTTGTATGCGGCGCTGAGCTTGTGTGTTTTTGGATTGCTTTAATTAGTTGACACAGGTCTTGATTAAAATATTTAAAAAACTTACCAGAGCCTCGCCTGGCGACAGCAACAAATGGTTTTTAATTCAATATATTAACTGCCATTCATTGTGCATGTCTTGTCCGAAATTAATGACATCCTAGGGTGCGTAATTAATTAGAGTAATAGAGATGGATGGCGTCGCAGCCGAAAAGTGACACAGTGTCGGACGCTGTGATAATTGACAAGCATTATTTTAATTAAAATAACTCATACGCAGTGGTGTCCCAGCCAGAAGTAGAAGAAGGCTGCTGGCATAAATCAAGCTGCGCTTGTAGCTTATAATTTATTTGTGGAGAGTAAGCAAATTCATTTTCCTTCTGTCACTATGCCCACCATTTGTTTGGGGCGACCAAAAATTTGTCGCTTAGTAATAAAAACTTGATTTATTCCTTGTTCCTGTCTGATTTTAATGGCCTTTTCAAAACAAACAACAAAGTGTTTCAAATCCAAAACACCTAACAAATGCTCCCCCGAGTGTCATAATAGCGAAATGAAAATCGTTAAAACCAAAGCCAAAGGCCCAGTTGCGGTTAGCCCTGTTTTAAGGTAGCTTTTATGAGCTCCTAAGTGGCTTAAAATATTAACTCTGGTTCCATTTTGAAAATGATTTGTATTCTGCAGAGACGGAGGTGAATTAGACCAAAGAGCAGTATAATTAAGAATTTGCCTTCCAAATAAAGCATTTTTAATTATTACTATTCTTATTTGTTAGTGAATTCTACAAATTTTTCTGGCATATAGAGCCCCTGAGATATCAATGACTGTCCAATGTGATAAATGCACTTCGGCGACAAAAAACAGAATTCAATTAAAAAATACTTTCGGGTATTATTTAACGCTGCAACATTTGTTAGCCCGCGAAGCCTTTGAAAATCTCTGCAGAGCCCTTCCCGACCCGGCAGCAACCGCCACACCGTTAGGGGAAGAACCGCATTAAGAGCCTGCGAAAAGAAAACAAAAACTGAAACCGCCCACGCTTCACGCTTCAGTTCCCCTTCTTTCAGGGCTCTGTATTTCGTTACCCAAAGCGCATTTTTCACTTAGCTGGCAGTTTGGCTGCCGGCCCGTCCCTGGGCCAGGCTTTGTTTGCTTCTGTTTTCCGCGCCGGCCAATCACGCATTCGGCCACGGCCAGTCCGCCATCGAAGTCGGCCAAGCCGGCGGATAAAGCCAGAAACAAATCCGGAAAAAGAAGCAGAGAAGCCAAAAAGAAAACACAGGGCAGAACGGCAGCAACAAAATCGAATGCAATTTATTTTCTAGTTACTGTTAAGCTGATTGCAACGGCGATGCTGGGTAGTGCTTTTTTCTGCGCTTCTATCGCTCCGAGTCCAGGCCCAATCCTTTGAGCTGTAAACCGTCCCTGCCCCTCTGCCCTTTTTAGTTTCCTGTAGCATGTTGCAGCTCGAAACGGGAAAAAACTGCATAAGTCGCGAGTTTTGCCGTCAAAGGCCAAAAACGTCAAAAGATTTGAAAATGCCTCTGTCCGCTTGAGTTTTGTAGAGTTCCACATAAAAGACGTTGATAGTTCTGTTACTTTATTAAAGTACTTTCCCCGGAAATCTTTAATATTTTTAGATAACTGAACAATATTTTCAAAAGTATTTTGAAAAATAATTTTTGAAATGCTGAGAACAAAATAAAAATAATATAATAATATGTATAGAAATGCTAAGAATAAAACAATGCTAGCGCCGTTAGAAGAACTTGCATTCTTAATTCTAGAACAGAGAAGTCCACTCTCAAATGACCACACTGTTCCGTTATTGGGCAGTGTCCTGCGTCCTACGAAGGACGACAAGAGCCATTTCACAAAGCTGAAAGCAAAAATTCCAATTTAGCGGCGTGTCAAAATGGCAAATCAAAGTTTAGGGTTCTCGGGTCCGCAACTTTCCGGGCGTGTTTGTATGAAAACTGTTTGATTGAATGCCTGATTGAGTGGCTGACAACTGTCCGCCAGAACTGAAGGGACAAAGGGGCCAGGTCGGACTGGACAATTGCCAAATCGCCACAATTGTCAGCACGAATGGCCGAGCTGCAAAAAGGGTGAACAGATTGCTCGGCTAATTTGGGGCAATCACAACCCAAATTGAACCTAGTAATATCATTTATATGACCAAATTCTTTCTGCTGGTGCTGTTTGATAGGCAGTAGAATTCCAGTTTTAGAAAGGATCAAGGAGTAATGTACCTTCTGAACTCAATCTGGAGTTCCAATTCCTTTTCGTCTGCCCTAAGAAACCAAATGGGATTTATAGGTTAAATTATTTATAGGTGATTGATTGCTCAAACAAATTAAGTAACAATATTTGGGTTAACTATTAGAGAAGTTTCCTCTCACTCTCAGTTCAGAGTCACTTCCCTCTCTTTCTCTTAAGCGAACGGTCGTGTTTTTTTGTGCGCACTGCGTTTTATTATAAATATTGGTAAACCGGTGTTTACATACTTGTGAATTAAATCTTGTGAATTTTAACAATCTTATCAAGCCTAAACCGTATCGCTTCGCGAGTGCTGTGGTATATTTGGAGTCGAATTAATAAATTGAATAATTTCAATTCCAAGCATAGCTCAGCTCTGCTTCTTCCCCGGCTTATCTATATTTCTGCATTTCTCTTTTGCATGAGGTCGTTCATGAGACAGACCAAAAATGGATTTAAAGAGCTGATCACTGGTTTTCGTAAAATCAATGACCAGCTCTGTGCGCTGGACACTCAGTTTAGTGGCCTTCAGCTGCTAAACGAGTCCCCAAAGCGCAAGAAATCCGCTGTTTCTGATCCGCCTCAGCCTGCTCAGCCGACATTAATGCAGCCGCTTATATCTCTGGCCACCCCAAGGGCTAGAACTGAGAAAAATTCGTCAGAATTTCTCAGGGATAATGAGCAATTGTCTGATATGTCCGCCATGGCATCCCTTCAAGTGATGCCACAAGTCCTAGGGAACGAAACCCCCATTAGGGTCACCCAAAAGGGTATTCCACAGTCCGGACCACCGGCACCGACTGATGCTGCAGTTCTAGTACCTGCGACACCAAAACCCTTACAGGTGATTTCTCCATCGAAACATATATTTGTTTCTCGGCTCGCCCCTGATACTTCAGAGATTGATATCTCGGCTTATATCAAAGCCAAAACAAAAGTCGATATAAAGGTGGAGGACATACAAAAATTTAAATATAATTATACAAGGCGCACGTCTTCTTTCAAGATTCGTGTGCCCGCGCTGATGTTCAAGACGATTTGTTCTCCCAATTTTTGGCCAGAGAATCTTTTCGTCCAAGAACATCAACCTAGTTCCGTGAAGAAAAAAGTTCAAAAACCAGTGGGAGTGAGACTTCCCAATATCGGAACCATTGACCAACCCTCCACCTCTTCTTTGGCTACTAACCCAAAAAACTAGTTTCCTCACTAACTCTTACCTATCAGAATACTAGGGGGCTACGTAGCAAACTCCCCAAGCTATATTCTGATAGTTCTTTCTTTGCATCCCATATAATAGCATTTACAGAAACCTGGTTAAATCCTGAGATCTTTAGCTCCGAAGTTTTTCCAAGTAAGTACACCACTTTTAGACGGGATCGATCTCAGCGAAGAGGAGGTGGAGTCCTCATTTCGGTAGACTCTACTCTTGCTTCTGAAGAGGTGAAATCCCATGAGTTTGGTGACATAGAATTTTTTTTTTTTTTTTTTTTTTTTTTTTTTTACCTGTCTTTCAGAATTTGGAAATGGCTTGTGCATCAATAAGAGCATCAGCTAGCATTCCTGTATTCATCATAAAGCTTAGAGGCCCAGACGACCGAGGGGCGCTCAATAAACGATTTGTTAGAATATATTAAGCAATTTTTTTTTTTTTATTATTAAGCTAGGAGGAGTTAGTAAGGAAATTTAAAATTCTATATTTTAAGTTTGAGGGACAGGAAAGAGATGTTATGGCGTAGAGACCATTGTAGTTCGAACATAATACCCTAAAAGGGTCATGCAGTCCATATGTCGAACTACAACGGCTAAGGAACAGAGGACTAAAGTTTCGAGTCCTTCTATTAGGAATGTTAAATTTTAAGCGTGTTAGTAAATGCTGGCTATCTACATCCCCGTTAATAAGGTTATGCAGAAAAACTACACCGAGCATTGTCCTACGATTTGTTAAGCTAGGTAAGTTTATGAGTAAGAGTCTACTGTTATAAGATGGAAGGTGAAGATTTGCATCCCAGTTTAGACCTCTAAGTGAGAAAGTTAGGAAATTCTTTTGTACGGATTCTATGCGGTCCTGATGTACTCCATATTGGGGACTCCAGACACATGAACCGTACTCCAGTATAGGACGGACCAAAGAAATGAATAGTGTTTTAGTTATATAGGGGTTATTAAATTCTTTTGACCACCTTTTGATAAAACCAAGGACTCCTTTAGCCTTATTAACCATTAAGGAAATATGGTCGGCAAATTTAAGTTTGATGTCTAATAGGATGCCAAGATCATTAACCTGGGTCAATTTTTCAAAGGCAATCCCATTAATAGAATAAGTAGCTTGCAGAGGGCAAGAACGATAAAAAGACATATGTTTGCATTTAGATCCATTAAGTATTAGATCATTAGCTAAGCACCATTTTTGAAAGTTATCAAGGTCAGACTGAAGACTGCATTGGGCAGAGATGGATTTGTACTGAAGACAAAGCTTTACATCATCTGCATACATGAGAACTAGAGAGTTCGTTAAAGCAGGGGGCAAGTCGTTTATAAAAAGCGTAAATAATAACGGGCCAAGATGACTTCCTTGAGGGACGCCGGATGTAGCACGGACCAGACGGGACTGTATGTTTTTAAATAAGACTCTTTGTGTCCTTCCATCTAGGTAGCTGGAGATCCACGTTAAGAGGTCTTTAGGAAAACCCAGCATATTCAGTTTACTCAACAAGAGTGAGTGATTAACTGAATCGAATGCTTTGCTGAAGTCTGTGTAAATTACATCGGTTTGATATCCCTTACAAAAGCCATCTATGACAAAGGATGTCAACTCCAATAAGTTTGTGGTGGTGGAGCGACGCTTAATAAAGCCATGCTGACAAGGAGTGATAATCGAAGAGCAAAGGTGTTGCAAATGAGGGGTAATTAATTTTTCAAATAACTTTGGAATTGCCGACAACTTAGAGATGCCTCTGTAGTTGGCAGCCTCGGACTTTTTCCCTTTTTTATGTAGGGGAATTATAAATGATTCCTTCCACATAAGGGGAAAAATCGAGGTTTCCAAAGATAAGTTGAAAAGTCTTAGAAGAGGTTTGCACAGAGCCCTGGCGCAGTATTTTAGCACACAGCCTGGTACTCCGTCGGGGCCTGGCGAATAAATGGGTTTTACCTTTAAAAGACCAGATAATAAGTTATTCTCAGAAAAAAACGGACAGAAAATAAGATTTGCTGCTTGAATGTTATATGCGTAAGGCTGATCAGTCAGTTTAGGAGGAGAATAAGTTGTTTGAAAAAATTCTGCGAATAGATCGGCAATGGCCTGATCCGAAGTCGCAGAAGAATTTTCAAACGTAAGCAGGGGTGAAAAAGATACGTGTTTACGCTTAGTGTTTACAAAATTATAAAACTGCTTTGGATCCTGAGTAAATTGAATCCGGCAGCGGTCAATATAATTCCTATAACATTCAGCGTTATGCACGGTAAAATTCGACCGAGCTAGTAGGTATCTTGCGAAATCCACACTACTGCAGGTTTTTTTATATTTAAGTAAAAGCTTATTTTTTTATTTTTTTAAGTTAGTAAGGCATCTTGTAAACCAAGGAGGATTTGCTGAAGCGGACGGATATTTCCAAGGCACACATGAGTCAAAAAATTTATTTAAAGTAAAATAAAATTTTTCTAAAGTGACATTAAGATCAGTGCACGCTAGAATATCAGACCAGTCAAATGTTTCTATAAGGCTATTAAGTTTCTGAAAATCAGCTTTACGGAAACAGCGAATCTTATTTACCACGCTCGGAGACATCTGATCGATACCAGGAGTGGTTTCGATTGAGACCTCCAGCGTGGGGTGATATGGATCCTCTGGGGTTGAAAGGGGAAAAGCTCTGGAGAGAGCAGTACCATCCGGATCAGATACAAAACATAAGTCTAAAAGCCGACCTAGCGAATTTCCAACATGATTGATCTGACCTAGGGACATGTCAAACATGCCCGCGGTGAAGTCATGGTAAGTTGAAAGTGACAAAGATGGTGAGTTGTCGACGTTGGACCACTTTAATTCTGGGATATTAAAGTCGCCCACCGCTACGAGTTGGTCACGATCCGTCATAAGATTAGAGACGTATCGAATGGCGGACAAATGCTGCCAATATGTAGGCGGCTCAGACATAGGAGGTATATATGAACAAGTAATGAATAAAGCTTTAACGGACATAGTGATTTTAACGCAAATAAATTCTATGTCACCAAACTCATGGGATTTCACCTCTTCAGAAGCAAAAGTAGAGTCTACAGAAATGAGGACTCCACCTCCTCTTCGCTGAGATCGATCCCGTCTAAAAGTGGTGTACTTACTTGGAAAAACTTCGGAGCTAAAGATCTCCGGATTTAACCAAGTTTCTGTAAAGGCTATAATATGGGATGCAAAGAAAGACGCATTTTAACGCATTATTTTAACGCATTTATTTGCGTTAAAATCACTATGTCCCTTAAAGCCTTATACATTACATGTTCATATATACCTCCTATGTCTGAACCGCCTACATATTGGCAGCATTTGTCCGCCATTCGATACGTCTCTAATCTTATGACGGATCGTGACTTATAACTTACCATGACTTCACCGCGGGCATGTTTGACATGACCCTAGGTCAGATCAATCATGTTAGAAATTCGCTAGGTCGGCTCTTAGATTTATGGTTTGTATCTGATCCTGATGGTACTGCTCTCTCCAGAGCTTTTCCCCTTTCAACCCCAGAGGATCTAAACTAAAAAATACTAAAATCTAAAATACTAAACAAAAAAAATATATATTTATTTTGCAGAGGAAAAAGAGAAAATTCCCTCGAAGGTACATGAATATTGTTGATGCGAGATGGCGATCTTCTTGGGAACACCAAAAATAAGCCCAGACACGGCGGAAGAAAGCAAGCCGTTTCTTGCCATCCTCCGCCCCTCCAAGACTTCCCATGAGCACGTCCTGTCCATGTTAATGGCAAAGTCCACTCATGACGAGAGCTAAATGCCGTCAAAAGGGAAAGACCGTTCATGTAATTGTGTCGCCTGGGCCTAATCCGTAGTCCGTGGCCACTTTTGCTCTGGCACTTAAAAATCCACTTAATCCCGTCGTCTTTGGGAAATAAAAAACACCAAATAGGCAAAGAACACATCGACGAGCGGGCAATGTGCACCATCGGAAAAGCGAAAAGTTTCGTCCTTCGCCTGACGTATTCAAACTGCAAGTCGATTGTTATTTTTATGCCAGAGGCGGAAATGGACATCCTTCGACAAAAAAGAAAAAACTTTAACACAACTTTTGTCGAAAGCGCGGCAGGAAAATAGAGAAGTGGCAGCGGAAAAGCGGGGAAGTCAATGTCGACTGAAGGAGTAAATTTTTAACGGCAGTTGGCAAAAGTTTTCCTTCTACCGGGCATGTTAGAACCTTGTCGGGGGGCTTTGCTTCGGGAATCGGGTTCAACATTATTGAAAGTGCCCGTTGAGTAATTTAAAAGTTTGCCTCCAGGCTCGGACTTGTAGTCACCCGTTTCGAACCTTCCGGAGTATTCGGGTCTAATTGAATCTTTATAATAACAATGAACCAGCTTTAAATCATGAATTTTAAAAAAAGAAGGTTTATTTATTACCTAATACATATTTATATTCAGTTCCATGGAGTACAAGTGTATATTGTATTTAATTCTTGAATAAGTTTGCCTCGAACTAAAAAAATCCGCCGAATTTTTATTCAGCCCACAAAAGACTGGAAAAAGGGAAGGGAAAAGCTCTCGGCTCACACTGCCCGTCCGAATTTGGTTGACTCCAAACAAGATTAGTGTTGGGCCAACGAAATCCGCTTTTATTACCAAACGCATTAAATATTCTTGCGTCATTCGACAGAGGCCTGCCGGGAAAGGGAACTTGTGGTGCGTGGCAATGGAAACGGGAGTAGAATCGGGAGAGGGTCCTTGAGAGAGGAGGAGTGATGGAAACAACAACCGACTGTGTAGGACCAAAGAGGACCATTTGTGATTTGTTTTACAATTCAGTCACGCGCCTGGCTCGTTTCTTTTTATATTCCGTGCCCACCTTTTTAATTAATTTCTCCTTTTGCGCTCTGACGAGATGAGAAAGCCATTTATGCGCTTGGAAGGATGCTCGTTAGGGACTCTTTGCCGCGCTAATGGCAATGTCCATGCAAATCAAAATGGCGACACGCCGACATCCGCTTCCGCTTGCACTCTCTTTCGCAGTCTCTCTCTCTTTGCACATTTGTCGCATGCGTTAATTTATGTTTGCTTAGTTTCACTTCTCAACTTTTATACTTAATTAGCATAATGAGGAGCCCTCGGCCGCTGTTCCTATTGTTCTTGTTGTTTCAGCTCCCCACCCAATGGGCAACACCCAAAACTACTTCAACCGGAGTGTATTTAGTTAGTTTGTTGACTTTTCGAGTGTCAGCAGTTGCACACTTGCAGCCCAACTTTCATCAAACATTAAAGGTTTTGGCATTTGTGATAAACAACTCTTTAATGGAGCTTAATTTCAGGTGCTTTGAATGTTAAATAACTTATTAATAATAAGGTAACTTTTTTTTTCAAGCTAAAAGGTTTGGTTATAATTTTTAAGAAGTATTCACGAATTAAAACCATTATTAAACTCTGGCTAAATTTTTTTTGGAGGCAGCTACTTAAACTACTATTAACTTTTTTTTTTGAACTATTTTAATATTTAAAAAAGAAAATATAACAAATTAAATAAATTTAATTTGTGTGAAGGGTTACGCAAAGTTTCAAGTCGATAACTCTAAAACTGAGAGACTGTTTGCGTAGAAACAGATAGAAACGGATATGCTTATATCAACTCAGGAGTTGATCCTGATCAAGTACTTTATAGGGTCGGAGATGTCTCCTTCACTGCGTTGCACAGTTTTGACCAAAATTATAATACCCACTACAAGGGTATAAAGAATTTATTTCTTCAAGTTACAGACAGATGTGTCTGTTGAAAAGGGTTTATATACCATATTCTATATTTATATTGAAATATAATACAGACCTAAATATATTCTTCTATTGTCAAGTATGTAATAAATAAAAGATGGTGGTCGCAGGAAAAATGATCAAGGTTATGAAACTCATATATGTAAGTCAAATCAAAACAAACAGAAGCTCAGTTTTTTTGTACGCAAATGACCTAGGGCATTAAATTTGACTTTATTTCTGGGATTGTGGCTTTTAAGATAACTTGCGGCATATTCAATATCGCCCACGGAAAGTTGCTGAAGCTGAGAACCCATCCACACATTCAATTAGAGTTACAACATGGAAAAGTTCAACAGCAATTTGTGTGTTCTTTTTGGGGCTTTTCGGCAAAAGATTTCATTAATATTAAAAGGGAGGGAATTCTTTTATAGCCACAGAAACTAAATGAAATGCTTGTCAGAGCTGCATGAGCACATACACGTGCAGAAACTTGGTCAGAAGTTACAGCAACCAGCAGCCCACCGACCGGGACCCACCTCCTTTCTCAGAGTCGAATGCAGCCAGCTGTGCAATTTGCTGGCAAAACTCAACAATTTGTGTCTCGACAGCATAAGGACTGTCCGGAAAAGTTGCGTTTCGTCTCCAGCCGAGTAAATGGATGAATGAGTTTGCCAACTTTCTGGTCAAGAGCCAGTAGATTTGGTGGCGCTCAAGCATATTTATTTTTTCTATTTTAATAATCGAAATGGCTTCTCAGATTCTTGTGAGTAATACAAGTTGGAATGGGTTACAAAAACAGTACGCACTACACTTCTCGGATCTCGCCTTCCTCCAGCTCAGGACCAGCCTTCTCTTCTATGACAACAGCCGGTGGCTCCGAGCGGCAAACCCTTTTCGCTTCACGCCAATTACTGGAGCTGTACTTCCTCCTAAGCTTCTCCCAGTCTATCAGTGGCGCAGGCAATGCTATAGCTTTGGGAACCGGATGGTCTTCTTGTGGAGGATCCTGTCCCCCCGCTGCTAATTCGTGTTTACCACCATCCTCTGGCTCGTCGTTTTTTTCCCCCTTGCTGACTTTCTCTGGCGATGACTCCAAAGGTTCGACCCAATCGTAGGTCCCATTCGCCATGGGCATCCAGAAGGCCACAAGGACGTCGCTACTAACAAACATTGTGGCTCGCGGATTGAATTTGAGGCACTTTACAGGTCCTACATTGTTTCCCTCGAGCACGGCCACGGGTTTGCCATCGGCAGCCCGCCAAACGTGGATCCTCCCGGCATCCGCACCGGAAAGGATGAACTGTGAGTCTGGCGAATATGTCGCCTCCAGCGGCAGTCTCTGTTCGTTCGAGTATCCTGTAAAGGACTGCTGAAAGGATCCATCCAAGGCACTCACACTGAAGCACCAGGAGTTATCCGTAGAAATTAGGAGGGTCTTTCCATCCGGAGAAAACTGCAGTTGAGTCCAAGCGGCCTTATCCTTGGCAGAGTAACAGTAGGTCGAGAGCGGGATATTACCCAACATCCTTACGTCGTAGATGAAAAGCTGATTGGAGTCCGTAGTGGCCAGTAGGGAGCCCGTTGGGCTGAAGGCACACAGCGGCTTGTGCAGCGTTGTCAAATGGAAAGTGTGCTTCGAGGATCGGAGGTCCCACACATACACCTTGTCATCCTCTCCGGAGCTGAGGAACATATTCGAATGCTCGGGCTGGGTGGCCAGAGACCGAATATTTTTTTTGTGCCCACGAAATCGGCGCACACATCCATGGGTTTTCAGGTCCAAGCAGCGAATGGAAAAGTTATTCTAAGAAGCACAGCAGGAGATAATTTTTTTTAAAGGCATATGCAAGGCTCAAGATGTTTCTATACCTTGGAGGTGGAGTGCAGAACACGGGACTCCCGATGCATGAAGCAGGCGACATCAGGACGGTAGCGGTGCATGTTTACCTGGCTGAGAACGACCTGGCAAGTGGTGTTGATAATAGAGAGGACGGAGTGGTCGCACACGAGCAGGCGCTTTCCGTCCGACGAGAAGTTCAGGCTGAGCTTGGGGTCCTCCGAGTCCTTGAACACACCGCCCACCCGAAACTGCCGCATGGCTTCGTCGTTCAGCCTCATCGACATTTCGAATGAATCTAACTATTGTCGTACTTAGTTATTGCAATCGAATATGACGTTGGAAGGCAAGGCTCCTACGTTCTGCTTTCGCTTCACTCATAAACACTCCTGTTGGCGTCATTCCTGTTTCCATATTTCGAATTTCATTGCCCGCCATCCGGTTTTGTCCTAATGTAAATGTATTTAAATTTCAAAACAAAAAACGAATTTAAATTTTTGGTACAAGCCTTAGATAGAATCATACCACTTCATTCTGATTTGAATTTTTGTCTAGGTTTACTCAATTAAATTAAATACTCAACCGCCTGGCAACGCCCAGCATCTGCCACAGCTGGGAGTGCATTTTAATTTCCATTTCGCGTCCAAGTCCCAGATCCAGTGGTTACTCCTCATTGCTTCTCATTAAGGGGGTGGGACTGCACAAAAACCTAGACTGCTGAGTAGCTCCAACTTGTTGACCAAATGCCAGAAACTTGTTATTTAGGCCGATTTGCGTCATTAGTGCAGTGAAATCCCCGCTCTCGTACTCATCCTCGCGCTCCAAATCGCGAACAAATGTTGCTGCTCGAAGGGACCAAGAACTGAGTCTCTGCGGCATCCGTCAAGTGTGCAAATATTTTTGGCAGCAATAATGGCGCTGAGTTCCCCATCTCGAAATAGCCAGAATTCAGTATTTAAAAAAAAAACAAGAAAGGAAAGCTAACTTCGGGCGGAGCCGAAGTTGATATACCCTTGCAGTTAAAACCGGATATATATCGCAAACATCGGATTAAATTGGCCGATCCTTATAAGAATATCATAATATAACCAATTTATTACAATAAAAAATCTAAAACAAAGTACCAAGCTTCCATCTTCAAAAATACCAAAGTTGGTATTTTTACCAAATACCATTTCCGATCGTTCAGTTATATGACAGCTATAAGATATAGTCGGCCGATCGTTATGCAATTTGGTAGGTTGTATTAACTGACCAAAAATAGAATCTGTACTTAGTTCCAGCTTTTTATCTTCAAAAACACCAAAGTTGGGTAATTTCCGATTGTTCAGTTATCCTTATCCTTATGAAATTTGGCATGTTGTATTATTTTGCCAAAAGTAGCATTCGTACAAAATCTGAACTCTGTAACTCTAAAAACACCAAAGTTATACCATTTCCGATCAATCAGTTATATGGCAGCTATAGGATATAGTCGGCCGATCCCGGCCGTTCCGACTTATATACTGCGTGCAAAGGAAAGAAGGGTGTGTGCAAAGTTTCAAGACGATAGCTTTAAAATTGAGAGACTAGTTTGCGTAGAAACAGACAGACGGACAGACGGACATGCTCATATCAACTCAGGAGGTGATCCTGATCAAAAATATACATACTTTATAGGGTCGGAGATGTCTCCTTCACTGCGTTGCACACTTTTGGACAAAATTATAATACCCTCTGCAAGGGTATAAAAAAGATATTTTAGCCTAAAATTTAAAATTGATGAATTCTAAATCTCTAAAAGAGTCTAAATCATGATACAATTATAAATGATCATTATTACAATGATCATGTATAATTGTATCATGGTCTAAATTGTACAAAATTTCAACTGACACATCGGAACGGAATACACTCAAATCTCAAAGATGTTATTAAATATTTTTAACAGGAAATAAAACAGGTCGAAAATTTCCAATTTGTATACCCGGTACTCGTATAGTTTTAGCTTTAACAGCCGAGTCGATATAGCCATGTTCGCTATCCGTCCGTCCGTATGAACGCGTGGACTATAAGAGATCTTCGACTTTATAAAGTATATATGTATATTGTTGATCAGGATCGCCTCCTGAGTTAATATTAGCATGTCCGGAGCTATCGTCTTGAAACTTTGCACACACCCTTCTTTCCTTTGCACGCAGTATATAAGTCGGAACGGCCGACTCTATCATATAGCTGCCATATATCTGATTGATCGGAAATGTTATAACTTCGGTGTTTTTAAAGCTAGAGAATTCGGATTTGGTACGAATGCTATTTTTGGCAAAATAATACAACATGCCAAATTTCATAAGGATCAGCCGACTATATCCTATAGCTGGCATATAACTGAACAATCGGAAATTACCTATCTTTGGTGTTTTTGAAGATAAAAAGCTGGAACTAAGTACAGATTCTATTTTTTGTCAGTTAATACAACCTACCAAATTGCATAACGATCGGCCGACTATATCTTATAGCTTCCATATAACTGAACGATCGGAAATGGTATTTGGTAGAAATACCAACTTTGGTATTTTTGAAGATGGAAGCTTGGTACTTTGTTTTACATTTTTTATTGTAATAAATTGGTTATATTATGATATTATCATAAGGATCGGCCAATTTAATCCGATGTTTGCGATATATATACGGTTTTAACTGCAAGGGTATATCCACTTCGGCTCCACCCGAAGTTAGCTTTCCTTTCTTGTTTACTTGTGTAAAAGATTTTTCTGACGTCAAAAGTTGACTGCTTAAAATAATTTTTCCCGTCAAGACGTTCGTTTACTATTTACTTACATATATCCATTATTTTGATAACTTTTCCATGCAAATTATTGCAGCTCTAGTCTAACGATTAAGCTTATGTTACGTATGTATCGACACAATTATGTAGCAAGTATGTATCGACTTGGAAAAAAAAATAGTCTTAAATTGTTTCTCTAAATTAATTCCAAAGATTTTTCATCGCTTTCAGAAAAAATTCAGATTTCCGCAGTGACCTTGGAGATAAAACCTGCGCCACGTTGGACCGCTCGGTGGCGCTGGAACTGTGGCAGCTGGGACACTGTGGCATCAGCGGCAATTCGGTATCGAGCTGGCCCAACGCAAATGTAACTGTATGTAAGCGGAACTAAGCCGTCGAATACATGCAATGCTCAGTGCTCCCGGTGAAGCTAGGGCAGGGGCGGCTGCTCATGCTTTTGTTTTTGTTGCCGCTGATGATGGCGTCGCATTTTAATTAAAATTTATAAGCCTCTGTCGAGGATTTGGCAGCCGGCCTGTGAGGCAGGAAGGAACCAAAAGCCGGGCTGAGATCGCGAGGATACCAGTCGGCGTAGTATGGCGTGGCGTTTTAAGCTTTTAAGATGCGGTAGATTTGCAAGGCTTTAAATGGGGTTTTATGTGAAAATCAACTGCGGTTGGCATAAATTAAAAATCCACCTTGCTCAGTGCAAACAAAATATGTATGGCACTGTGTTGGGGTCGCATTATTTGTATTTAATTTTCTGTATTAGCTCTCTCTTGTTTGGAATGTACATGGATCCATTGATGCCAGGTGAAAAAATTGGCTCGCAATTTGCGCATTTGCGGCTTTGATTGGCGAATTAAATTAATTTTGTTTAAACAGATACCATTTCGTATTATTATTATCCGTTTCAATGGCTTTTGGCGTAATTGTTTTTGATCAAATGCTATTAATATTTTTAATTATGTTTATTTATTACTAGGGCTAAACGGGTCGCACAAAATTAGGTGAGATCGAACTTATGGATAAATTTAGTATTTAAATGAATTGAAACTTTGCACACACCCTTCTTTCCTTTGCACGCAGTATATAAGTCGGAACGGCCGGAATCGGCCGACTATATCATATAGCTGCCATATATGTATCTGATTGATCGGAAATGGTATAACTTTGGTGTTTTTAAAGCTAAAGAACTCGGATTTAGTACGAATGCTATTTTTGGCAAAATAATACAACATGCCAAATTTCATAAGGATCAGCCGACTATATCCTATAGCTGCCATATAACTGAACAATCGGAAATTACCCAACTTTGGTGTTTTTGAAGATAAAAAGCTGGAACTAAGTACAGATTCTATTTTTGGTCAGTTAATACAACCTACCAAATTGCATAACGATCGGCCGACTATATCTTATAGCTGTCATATAACTGAACGATCGGAAATGGTATTTGGTAAAAATACCAACTTTGGTATTTTTGAAGATGGAAGCTTGGTACTTTGTTTTAGATTTTTTATGGTAATAAATTGGTTATATTATGATATTCTCATAAGGATCGGCCAATTTAATCCGATGTTTGCGATATATATCTGGTTTTAACTGCAAGGGTATATCAACTTCGGCTCCGCCCGAAGTTAGCTTTCCTTTCTTGTCTAAGATAGACTTAGTACAGATTCTATTTTTGGTCAGTTGATCCAACCTACCAACTTACCAAGGATCGGCCGACTATATCTTATAGCTGCCATATAACTGAACGATCGGAAATGGTTTTTGGTAGAAATACCAACTTTTGCATTTTTGAAGATAGAAGCTTGGGGTTTTTTTTTTTAGATATTTCATTGTAATTAATTGGTTATATTATGATAATCTTATAGGGATCTGCCAACAATATCCGATGTTTGCTATATATATCCGGTTTTAACTACAAGGGTACATCAACTTCGGCTCCGCCCGAAGTTAGCATTCCTTTCTTGTTTTCATTTTAAAAAAATGCCTAAATAAAAAAAACTAAGTTGAAAAGTATATAGATATTATTTCTGGAGCCAAATTAAATCTCAATCAATCAACAAGTAATAAGATTAGAGCTATCAGAATTATGCTTCACCATACGAGGATAGCCATTTAATGAATTACTAAAAGCCAATAAAAGTATTAATCTTCCTGTCAATGAACAGATCTCAATCCTTTCTCTTCAAGCATTGTTTTAATCAAATAACGTAATAATGAAAATATTATGTATATTTATTTCTAAAAACGTGTACTTTATCATAACTATATTTAGCATTGTAATAAATTTACAAAAAATATGGACTAGTTTCTCGACTATATTATACCCGGTACTCACATCTTCCACCCATAGTTTAAAGTTGAAACTTTAAAGGTATGGATTCTCAGCAACAAATTTATTTTGCATACTTTTGGGCTTGGGAAAAACAACAACAAACCTACTGCCATACCACCGATTCAGTAGGGAAGCGACTTTTTAGTCTATAGCTCCTCTAAAAATTATGCGATTTGGCTGCTTTGATTTGGAACAGTTTGGCCTCAACAAATTTTCCAACAACATTAACAAACTGAAGCTACAACCAGATTTCTGTTTTGGGGGCGGGAGTGGGCGTGGCAAAATTTGGCACAAACTTGATCTTCTCGGATATCATACGATCCCAAGTTCAACAAACTTGAACTGCATGGGTGTTGTAGGAGTCTCCATGCCAAATCCTATAGTTCTATTTCTTATAGTTTTTGAGATCAAAGCGTTCATACGGACTGACGGACATGGCTATATCGACTCGTCAATTGATGCTGATCAAGAACATATATACTTTATGGAGTCGCACATGATTCCTTCCTCATGGTACATACATACATTTAAACGACTACAATATACCATTGTAATCTACGAGTACCGGGTGTAATAAGTATTTTTCTGTAGCCTGTTTTACTTTTCTTGCCAGCAGAACTATGACTTGTATAATCAAATATAATCATCATTTCAGGTTACCATTACATCCACCCACCTCCAATTTACCATTCCCACCCAGTAACTGCCGCCCATTTCGGCCATCCTGAATTACTGTCCTTGTCCGGCTTATCGCAGGACCACACTCAGCCGTCGACGCAGTCGGAGCCACAAACGGGGGGCCATTAATTGCCGCCTTTCGATTAGCCGGAATGATAGTTTAGGGACGAATGCACCAGGAATATTTCGCCAGGATTTCTAGTGCTGTTTGCCTAAGCTCTGTTTATTGATATTTTATGTGCCGCTTGGCGCTCCAATTGCACTAATTGCGATTTCAGGCACGTTCCCTGGCCATTTGCAGAAACATGAATTTGCCATTTAATTGTCGAAAAGCTGAACAAAATGGCAAAAAATACATTCAAATTTCGGCACATGTCCTACGATGGGGCGATGAGGTGATTGAAAAAATTGAATTATAAATCTGTTGGCTGGCCGCAATTTAATTCCATCATGTAGTGCCCCTAATCGGCAAAATGGATTTTTGGTGTTAAGCCAAAGTGCAGTTTGTTGTCAAGTTTTGAATAAATTCCTCAAAAGAGCATAAATATTACAGCCACACGGGTGGCTCCAAAAACAGGGGGAGCATGAGGTCTCTGACTTCGGGGGCAACCCGGTGGGGTTTACGGAGTTTATTACGAAGCCTGGCTAGGGACTCGACTGTGCTCACTCGACTTGGCCCGAGAATAAAGTGTCAAAATGGCAGCGCAGCTAAAAATTTGTGAAAATTTTTCAATCACGGCGGCTGCAAATGCCGACTAACGGGTGTGTGTCCGTAAATCCTGGGAACTGTGCGTTTGTCAAGCTGGAAGCTCCCCCAACTTCCCAGGACACTGGGCGCCCACAGATGCAACAAAAAAAAACTACGCGCCAACAACAATTCCAGCTTCACATGCCAGGAGGCAAAGTGAGTCGAAACCAAAGGCAAAGTTCAAACACAATTCCTCAAATATGCACAGGCATGTATAGTCTGGGTTTAGTTTTGCAGATAGCTTTCGAATCACACTGACCGAAAACAAAGATATAAAGAAAAAAATAAATTTTTTGGGACAATGGGACAATTGGTCGTGGAAGAGCCTTACTTTAAAGCCTTACTTTAATGTTTAAACACATATCAAGCTTATGTGGGCCAGTAAAATTTCCACAAAGGGTTTCATACTTATTCTCTCTGTGCGATTGCATTTGGCCATAGAATCGCGTACATGTGTTGGACGCGTTCCTCGTGCGTTGCTCAGCAGCTGCCTTGCACCTCCGGAATTGAATGGTCTCCGGCCACGCCCTTTCAAGCCGTAAAAGAAGATAAATGACAGAAGTGAGCCATATCAGACACAGCCAGAAGGCCGGCTTTGCATTTGCTACTGCAAGAGGGAGCAATAGAAGAGGCGGTAGCCAGGCGGTGGCCAGCACAATTTGCCATCTTGAGGCTGCAGACGTCAGCCGTCATCGGCCGCCCTCTGTTGCCGCCAAGCAGTGTTCTTTGGTCAACTTTGCATTTGATTAAAGGCGGATAGCCTCCCCTGATGAATTGCACATGTAGGATCTCTTGTGCTTCCACTCCGACGTAGCCATTATCAGGCATAGCCAGGGTGGACGTATGCGTAATGTACATTCTCCTCCGAGACCCCCGCTCTATCCGCGCCACCTTCGGAGGCCTAGGGCGCCCTCAACTTCAGTTGAAGGGAAGAGGAAAAAATGAATTTAATATTCATATGACTGTGAAACGGCACAAAAGTCACAAAAACGAAACGGACAGAAAATGCTGGTTAAATGAACAAAAAAATTGTAACAAGAAAATAACTGAGAAGGCATGATAAAAGCGAAAGCCCAACAAATGCTCCCTAAGCCGAATAAGGAAACACACTTCCTTTTGCTTGCAATTTATGCTTAAAACTGAAACTGAAAAAATAGAGCTTTCCATTAAAATCCGGACCACTTTTTGTATCCTTGCATGTTCACGGCCTGCCACTCCCTGGAGAGTAATACTCTGTCAGTGCACCTTTAAAATTATTTTCGTAAATCTTTCGCATAAAAATATGATTCTGAACTACAAAGGTGGGTTTTTAGTTCAGGGGGATATGTTGGTAGGATTGCACTCCCCCGCACAACGTCATACAAAGTAAACACGGTCGGCACTCGACTCTGACAGTGGGCATGAAAATTTATTGCTCTCGCCTTGGAGTCCCAGAGTCACATTCCCTCCCCCACTTCAGTTCCGAATCCGAGTCCGAACCCGAGTCCGCGGCGCATTAAATTTTGGTGGCACGGCTCTGACAAAAGTGAAAAATGCTGGCCGCGGCCATGGATCCTCTGCGAGCTGGAAAAGAATTAAGGTTATAAAATACAGGCCAAAAAGCTGCAAAAAAAACTTTGGACTTCCCGGCTATATGGGATTTTCGTGCTACAAATGTATACATATTATTTAATATGCAGCACACTAATATATTTTAAGATTTATTCAATTCTGAATTCGCGCAAGAAGCTTAGAACCCTCATATTGGGACTCCAGCATTTTATATCTAGTTATCATTATTTTCACATTGATCTGTGGAATTTTTCTATCATCAAAGGGAGTAGGACAATATTACATACATATATATATGTATATACATGTTACATAAATAATTCACATGCTCTCATATGGCAACATTTTCATATTTATTTTTTGGCAAAAGCTTCAAATTAAAAACATACAGGCAAAAAAAGTTAAGAAGTAAAGCGGCTTGTGTGTCGGAGAAGGCCCTGAATTAAAAGCTGCGCCACCGTTGTTGTGGGTCCTTTTGGTCCTGCGACTCCGGCTTCTGTATTTGTTATTGTTTTTTCAGTTATGATGTGCTGACAGCTCCCAGTGCTCTTGACAGACTGCGGAAGGATGTGAGCCTGTGTTTACGATTGATATTAGGCTTATTATGGGCGATATTTATTTGACATACTTTTCGATTAGTTATATTATTTGATCAAATATTTATAAAACAAATTAAAATCTTTAACAGGTTTGGTGTGTTATCTGATAATATTCTTTGATGTTTTTCATGAAGTTCTGCCAACTCATAGAATTTCCTCAAATTGAGATCGGTGTATTGACCAGTTACAACGTTTCCCCGACTTGATGTTGTGTACTTTGTGTTTGTCTCCAATATCTTGTGACTGGCTCCCTCAAAGTCAAACAGTGTTTTCATTATCCATGGCTTTCCAAGGACGACAAAACTTCATCTATGCTCTCCAAATGGGACATATCCCACGCCACTGACTGCACACGTATTTGCTGATTGCGAAACAAATATTGACAAGGCCGGAGAGGGTGTTTGACATCTCTTCTCAGGGCCTTCTTCTCAGGAAATTTCAGCAGTTTTGTATGTCAAGTTGGCCTTTTTTTGGCTTTGTAATCAAAAACTTTTATATATAATGGTTTAATTTCTTATTTTTTAGTTGTATGTCATAACCATTTCTAAAATTGAATTTGATGTATCCATAGGATTAAAAAATAACCATATAGCTGAAATAAAAGAAAATATTCATATTACCTTTTTATTTTCCGGTATCTTAATATAACTATTTGGTAGTCCAATCAAAAAATTTTGATATTCATATACATTTACTCATTTTAGCATCACTATGCGACAGTCCATAGAGACACTGCTCCTATTTTTGCAGTCTGCCATATCCGGTATCATGTTCCATGTTGACGCACTGGCAGAAAAGCTGAAATTATATTTAAAAGTCCCCCTCTTGCTTCTTTCTGTGGCTATTTTTTCGGACTTTCTTGTATTTTTGGCAAAATGGAACGTTATTTACTTTTGTGGTCATTGTGCGCCAGCATCAGAGGCCCCAAAAGCCCCAAAGTTATAATTCTTTAAGTTTTTATCTTTCGACACACACCCTTACCCACTCAGGAGACTCCGAGAAAGGAGAAGTGGACTGAGTACTACAGCCTATCTGGTTGGCCGGCTGCTCAAGTGGGCGTATTCGCAATATTTGAGCCAAACGGTCTTATGGCATAGGGACGACCGCCCCACCCACTGTTTTTGCATATTAATGATTTATGATGTCAACGGGAGAAGGCAGCAAAAATTAACAACGACGACGACCCAGAAGTCGCTGTCTATTTTCATTTAGGATTCGCTTAATTTTCATTTGCCTCTCTAATGAAAGCGTTTTCCAACGCCCACGCTCCTACTTTCACAGAAAAAGTGAAAACTCAGTAAAGCAAAGGCGCCTGGCTTTCAGGAACACTTTCAATTTTAATTAGGAGTTAAACCCCACTGAACCCCCACTTGTGCTCTCCTTCAGTTGGGGTTTTTGCTTACTCTTGGGCGATTTATGGCCAAACAACGAATTTGTTAAGCTAATGATGCCATTTTTCCTCCCCAAATTACCTGGCCCGCCTACGGGGCGGATCATTTCCCACCCATTTCCCAGAAGCACACACAAATAAAATCAAATCGCAAAATGTGATGTGGAGGCTTTTCTGGACGATAACTGGACGATGCTGCTCAGTCCAAGGGGAACTAGTTGTTTTAGGGATATACAACTATTATTGACTTTTGTTTTAAGCATATTTTATACTAATCGAATCACCCTCCTATAGGAAACTAAAATATAATCCCAATAAAATGACTAACTTGTACACCAACTTACTTCTTGTTCTGTCCATTTCGAGCATAATCCCTATATCAAATATTTGTCTAGTTCCTTTTGAGAACTTCTAGCGTCAGCGCTGAGGGCAAATACTATTGATAGTATTATGGCGAGGAAGTTGTGGCGACTCAGCAAAAATATTTAGTCGGGCTTACCGAGACAAGTACCTGCCATAAAAGCGGAAATTACTTAACCTGAGCTGTTCCTTATCCGCTATCCGCCACACTTGTCCGAGGCGGTGGCCAAGATAGCTAGTAACGCCGCACTTTGATGGCGAAGAGCTTGGCCGGATTTCCATTTAATTAGACGGCACGTTTGTATGACCAAATTGGGGGAAATCAGGGTGGTCTGGGCCAACAGCAGCCACAGCAGAAATGCAGTGAAAGCAAACCAAAGTCTATTAAGCAAGGCAAAGCCAAAATGGCAACGAAGCTCCGATTTAATGCCAATAAACCGCGTTTGGGCCCCTATATCCCTGTCCCTGCCTTTCGTAACAGAGCCAACCAGCCGGCACCCGGATCCATGGGGGCCTCGGGGGAACAAAACCTCAGACCAAGCCCCGGAACGGGACTCCAAACAATGCCCAATGGGGGAATGCGGACGACAAAGGAGGAAAGAGTTATCTGCCAACTGAATGTGCAACATGCCAATGCACATGATGTGTTTAATGGTTAAATTGTTGCTAATTCCATTAGCCGTTTGGTGGCCTGCATTTGTCTACCTCTCTGGTTGGCTAAACTGGGAACAATTTGTAGATTACAAAGATTAGTGTAGAGGTTTCTTTCAATTATTGTGCTGTAAATATTTCAAAACAATACTTATTATAGTATTTCATCATTTATTACTATATTACTATTTTTCTATTACTATTTTATTAAATTATTACTATTTTCGTAAATATTTACAATGTATAAAAATGCTTATGACAACCAAATTAAGTAATATATTCCTTATCCCTAAAATAGCCTTATCCGGTCTAAAAATGATGTTGTTTTATTGGTACATTATTATTTAGTTATTGATAAAAATATTCTATTTAATTATAATTTAATTTCGGTTGCACCACTACCCTTAAAGATCAAACTAAAATTATGTTAAACCCTTTTTCCAAGTGTATGCCATTGTAAGGACCTGTTTGTATGTAGCCGGGTGTCAGGCTGGCTGGCTGTCTGGGGTGATTGTTGCTATGTTTGTGGCCAAAGTGTTGCAATGCCGGCAGCTCCACCGAGCCAAACAGAAGACCATCCAGATCCGAAAGGCGACCCGCTGGCAAATGGAACGTGCACAAATTAATGTTACGTTGACGCAATGTTGGCAAGGCTCGAGTACCGTGACCCCCTGCCCTTCGCTTTCCCCTTCATTCCGCACCATTCCTTGCCCTGACCGGCCTAATATCTCACCCACCCGTTTCAAATTTGGCACATTGTTTGCAGGGTGTGCAGATTTGTCACATATGTTTCGGGCTGTTTTCAGGGAACGGATGGCTGGGGCGGACTCTGAGCTATTGGAGTATAGGAGCTGATTGGAAATGCCATAGATTTTGGACCACTTACCCACGACCATTGGCAACACATTTTGCAATGGCTTTGCGTTTAGGGCCGGAAAAAATTAGCCTGTTCAAGTTACCAATAAACGGGCTTGTCGAGTAACGTTCATAAAGCTGATGGACCCGAAATACAATCGGCCGAGTCGCATGTACTTCCGCGACATAATGCTTCCAAAATTGTACTACGAGATAAAAAAGCATCTCGAGATCAAACTTAACGGGGGGTCAATTTGGTACGTGGCAATAAAAACGGACGGGGGACTTCCCGGGAAAATGATTCGTATCTTACAGTAACTTCCCATTTCGTGAACAGGGACTTTGAGCTAATTTAAGCAGTCTTGTCAACAGCAACTCTTGCAACGTCCACTAATCACTCACCAGCTAGCGTAGCTGAAACTTTCTCGAAGGTTTTATCTGAGGGGTGCTCCAGGAAAAAGTTGTGAGTCACTAATAACGATGCGACGATTAAAAAGGCAGATGAAGAAATGGCTCTGAAACACCTTCCATGATTTTCACACACGATTAATTTGCTTGTGCAAGAAACCCCCAAAATGGATTTTCTTTACTCGCTAAATGCAAAACCATTGTGGCATTTATAAACAGAAGTTCCAAGACCATGACCAAGTTTTAGGTGGATCAAAATTGCACAGACCCCCTAACTCTAATTGAGAGGTACCTTTCAGAAGGAAAAGTGCGTACCAAATGATTGAACGAATTTTGGCCACCAAGGGCGCACAATCAATTGCTTTGCTAGTCGCTACAAAGACCCCTTTGTGTCAGAGCCCGAAATTTTGGAAGAACTGTGCACATTTCTGCGTCCTATCGACAAAGGGACTAGAAAAATCTTTGGTGGGAAGTACCCCACACTGTCATTAAATATTCCTAAGATATGCGAAATGCAAATTAAAATTTCGCGCTTAGAGAACACTTTCAAAACGCCGAAAGTCATAATAGCCTTTGATGCACATTACGGATCGTTTCGTTCATTATGAAACCGGTACCATGCCTCGGATTGCCATGACCCCAGATTTTAGAAAGCTTGGGTTTTGCATGCGGAGCAATGCCGTGGCTTGGAGAAGGAGCTCATTGTTGCAACCAGAAAGTCGTCTGCGTCGGAAAAGCCTACACCACCACCAAACCAGTCGGAGTCTTCGGACTTTTTTACAAATTTGAAAGCAAAATTGCAAACCCAAAATACTACAGAGCGATCTAAAGCAATTATAATGCTGTGGAAACTGTTAACGAGCCGGAAATCTGCGAGTCGTTACAGTATTAAAAGGAAAGATTCAAAATTTATGTATATTATTATTATTATTTATATGATATTATATCAATTACTTATATGTACTTTCAGGAATCTTTGATGTTGTTCAAAGAAGAAAGAAAGAAATCGCCAAGCCGCAGGACTCACCTGTAGCCCGATATTATGGATAAACTTATGTTTATAAACAAAAACCACAACTTTTTGAATAATTTGTAACACTTTTTGATCTTAAAATTATATGTATTTTAGGTTAATGCATGAAGCACAATAAATACTTTGTTTTTAATTTTTAATTCAACTATGAATGTGCATTTCAATAATTGAAAAAATGTTACTTACATTTTTTAAAACATCGATGTTTCATAATCATTGGCCCTATTTCAGGAGCATAGAAAATTTCTCTGCTCCAGCTCTGCTACACACACACAGTATAAAAGTATGAGTACGTTACCCATTCTTATGCATTAAATTCATATCAATGTATTGAATGCCGACCACTGCTATTGGCCTACCTCTCTACACACACTCACCGAAAGTAAATATTTGGGTGTCAAAACATCAATACTTCCATCAAACTATGTTGGTTTCTAATATTAGTTAGTTATATTATTAGTTAGTAATATTAGTTTAATTCAGTTAATTATTTCTTATAATTAAGGTATGTACGCAAGTATGATGAAAGTTATGAGACGACCCATCACGCCATTCCAAAAAGTGCTACCCAAATAGAGTTTCCCGAAAAGAGCCAAAAAGGGGTGCCAAATTGTAAAATCTCTACATGCATTTACAATTTTCGCATTTTCGCACTTGCTTCTCCCAGGCTGCCCATGGCGGCAGGAATTAAAAGCCCCCTCCTGAATGATTCAACCCAGAAAACTGGGAGGCGCATTAAATTTGTTTAGTATGTGCACTTAAGTATAAGCGACAGGTCATCAAGCCGCAAAAATGGTTATGGCCTCCCAACCTAGGGTACACCTGTCCCTCGCCCCCCCTCCGTTTCATTCAGTTTACGCGCAGCCGTGGCGTAGTTGGCACTTTTCTATTTATTTGCCCATTAACGCTCATTTGCGGTTATCAGGTAAATTGGATAAAAGCCAACGTAGCATGAAGCCGGCATGGCAGCTCCTACTGAGCCCCTTTCCACGGCGTTCCCGCCGTAAGCCCTGTTTGCTGCTCTGCCCTGCCTGCCCCAAAGTTCTTCCGCGCCTTTGCTTCTTTTGGTACTGCTTATCTACCTGTGTTGTTGCAACATGAAATGAGGCCTTGCCTTTGGCTTTGAATTCTGTTCCGCCCGTGCCACTGGGAAAAAATGTGCAAAATATTCGATAAGCTCAAAGATATTTAATGAAAAACAAGAAAGGAAAGCTAATTTCGGGAGGAGCCGAAGTTGATATACCCTTCCAGTTAAACAGGATATATAGTATATAGCAAAATCGGTTATTGTTGTCCGATCCTTATGTGACTATGTAATATATCCAATTTATTACAATATAAAATCTAAAAAAAGTCCCAAGCTTTTATTTTAAGAACACCAAAGTTGGTATTTTTACCAAATACCATGTCCGATCATTCTGTTATATGGCAGCTATAAGATATTAGATTTATCAGGTCGGATCAACTGAATCTGTACGAATCCTAAAATAGAAGTTCCAACTTTCTATCTTCAAAAACACGAAAATTAAGTCATTTCCGGTACGCCTTATTATTTAATGACGCCAAAAATAGCCTTCATACAATTTTGTAGGTCCAATCAATTGGCAAAAAATATTATTAGTGAAAAGTTCAAACGTTCTATCTTTAAAACCCCGAAAATTGGGTCATTTCCGATCATCTAGTTATATGGAAGCCGGACCAAAATTATAATACCCTCTATAAGAGTATAACAATATTAATATTATTATATAATATTATTTTTATATATGTTCTATTAATAGAAAGCCAACCAATATACTTTACATTTTTCCAGTGTAAAGGGAAATGAAAATCCTCGTCCAGGTATTTTCCGCACCCCAGGCCACCCTTATTTATTTCTACTTTTGCGTTACGTACGCCAGTCATTAACTTTTTACGACTGTTTGATCCTGGCTCCCAAGCCACAGACAAATGTATCAAAATTCAAATTGAATCCAAATATTTGCGGTGGCAGTAAGCAGCGCTAATTTTTGGATCGCAATTCGGTTAGACCAATACATAAAACGTTCAGAGCCGCCATTGAGGGCAACATCGAATTTCATATCCCCAGGGAAATACATATTTTTCCCTTCGACAAGCAAACTTTATGCATTTGCAGCAAGGCGACGCTGGCGGGGCGGAAGCAAAATTTAAATGCGCCATATTGCAAGCTCAAATGAAATTTTGTGGCTTGTTGCAAAACAAAAAGCTGCAGGAAAAAAAGCAATGTAAATAACGGTGGAAAAAATGAAAAGCTGGGCCAGTGCCTGTAACACAATACTCATGCACACGCGGTGGCATTGTGGCTCGGGATCGGCGTTGTCTTTTATCGTTCGTACTTCGTCCGCTGCATGCGGTCGCTCAATATGAAAGTGCATACTCTAAAGCAGGGGTGCTCAAATTCGTCTTATGGCAGTGCGTTTACTAACACACACACAAGAAAACGTGTACATATGTAGCGGCGCTTTTGTGTTGGGACGCAGCTGTGCACTGAGAGAAACAAAAAAACTAATTCATCACTCATTTTTCCTACCCGTCAAAAAATGTAGCAACACTCACGATGGTCCACCACGAAATAAATCAAAAGCCAACGCAGACAGAAGAAAATAAGTTCCAGTGCATGTGCTCGAGGAAAAAACAAAAACAAAATACATTGCGTTAAGCGAAGCGTGACGAAGGATAGAGATGTAATGAAGAAACATGCAAAATTGTTTTTGTTTCGCATGCAAATCGAAGCCCATATGCACGGTGCGTATGGGCGCACTACCCATAAGCACAGAGCATCTACAAAAACAAAAGTGCACTCAGTGTATAGGCGCTGAGCACCCCTGCTCTAAAGAATCAGCGATGAACTTAAAAATGTGATACAGTTATAAAATACACATTCTTTATTTAAATATTTGGACTCCTACGAGTTCTTAAACAAGATATATTTCCGAGACTTTTGTAATTTCAGTTAGATTTAAATCATGTTATAAATATTATAAATTATTACAACATTTTTTAGTGTATAAGGCCAAGAATAGAAACAAAAAGTGGGCGGATGAAAGCGGGAGTGTCAGATGGTCTGCGGTCGGTTTGCGCTAAATTAAATTTCGCCGCTGCTGCACCAAAAGTCCAGCCCTTTTGCAACACCAAGCACTCGCCAACACGAGCCCAAACATATGTACATACGCGCTCAAATACAAATTACAGTTGCGCCAAAATACATATACAAAAAGTGAAAACCCTAAAGCATCCTGCCTCCAAAAGCAATATCTGTAAACAGGACTCCCGAAAATATGAGACGAAATTTAATTTCCCAGTTTCGTATATTTCAACTCTACGTCGCCATTGAGGAATATTCCCATTCCCGTATCCGCGCCCAGAGGTACCTTTTTCGTCTGCTCCACCAGGTAGTTTGAGATTATGTTTAGTATGGCGGTTTTAACAGTGAGATGTCCCACACGCATACCTAGGATTTTATATTTTTAGTGGCTTACACAATTTATTGGTGTAATAATTAAAAGAAACATACCCAAACAAATACGAGGACCATCGCCAAAGGGCAAGAACATTCCACGCTTATTGAAAACACCGGCGGCCCCATCCCCAAACCTCTCGGGGCGGAACTCGCTTGCTGCCGAGTAGAAGGCTTCATCGTGATGGTACTGATAAGCGGGCACCATTACGCTTATGCCCGGCTCCAAGTTGACGGAGTTCTCGTTTCCCAAATCTATCTGAACGTCCTTGGTGCAGATTCGCATGAAGAAGCCGATAGGTGTGACAAGGCGCAGAGACTCTGAAATAAAATAAGTATCTCAAATGATCCGAATCCAGTCCAGGTTTCTTAATTCGAGCAATTCACCATTGAAGCACTGGTCCAGATAGGGCAGAGCATTAATCTGCTCGTAGCTGATACCCTCATTGTGGGCCAGGGCTTCTAAAATTTCCGAGCGCAGCTTTTCCTGCTCTTCAATGTGCTCGCTGAGCTGATAAGGGCAACACGCTATTAATGGTTACACTGATCCGCATATAATGAAATTAACTGACCGAATATAACATGTGATAGAGCACCGCTCCGGAGGTTTCGTATCCATCCAGGTGGACCGTGAGAGCATGGCCCAAAGAGTCGTGGATGGTATTGCCGCGGTGCTGTAACTGAATCAAGTGGGACAGGTAATCGGAGCGGCCTTCGCCGCTGCCACCTTGCCGCAGCTTTACTGCGTCCTGGGTCAACTGTAGGAAGAACTCATCCGTAGCCTTGAGAAAGAATCGCATTCCTAAAAGTTTGCGCAGGAACGGTGCCACCAGGGACTTATTGAACTTCATTATAGAGCTGAAAGCACTCGCTGTCCAGTCTGTGGAGGTTTTCTGAAACACTGCCCCCTCTCCGACTTTTCCACTTAGTGAGTTGGCGTCAATGCCCCAGATGAAGTCGGCCATGGTAGTGGCCGTAAAGCGATAGGCCAGCTAATAATAAAGGACCTTTTGACTTTATTGTTTTTTTTTTTTTGATTACTTTGTACTCACATCTCTGGTCTCGATAATGTCGCCCTTCTCCTGCCTAGCCCGCTCCATGTATTCGACCAGCCTACGACCACTCTGCTCCCAAATATTGTAGGCCATCCTCAGTCGGTTGGGCGTCAGTCCTGCCCCGTTTTCGGTGCGCAGCCGCTTCCACTCCTCGCCAGCGGTGAAGAACGGGGATCCTCTCACGTACTTGTCGTCCGAATTGTGGCCCACGAAACTGCTGGTAATCGTGTCCCGGAAGTAGCTGAACTTATCCACCAGGATCTCATGGGCCAAAGCTGGATCCAAAATCAGCAGTTGAGGTTGCCTGGTAATGAAGGTGCCCACTGCGCGGTGCTTGCCTTTGTACTTACTGAAATAACCAACATAGATCTTCTCTGAATCTCAGGGAAATACATTTTATTTGAATTCTATCCATGTTTGATGTTATGAATGTACTTCTACAAACATTTCATTACCTAAACAAACCAGAAAACAGTCCCAAATGCTGGGACCTTAAACTTCCACGGAACACACATAGTGTCAATTAAAAAGGCCAAAGCTGAAGAAACTAAGATGGCTTCTTAAAAGTCGGAACAAGTTATCCCTACGAAACAAGGTTTTTATATACAAAGCGGAAATTGATCCCTCATAGCATTATGGGCTGCAACTATGCGGCATGCCATTAAAATCTAATTTGGAAAAGATTAGAATTACTCAAACCAAAACCTTAGGCAAGATGCCTGGAGCCCCATGGACAGAGAGTGTACATGCGCAGCGCGAACTTAAAAAAGGACCTGATGGTGCCTAAAGTAGGGGAAAAAAGGAGTTTTCACCATCCCCGAAACCCCAGGGAACCTGGGAACCCGAACCCCCATTAAAATAACATAAACAAGGAAGAACGATTATAGTCCAGTTAAAACCGGGTATAAAAATAATACCTAATACAATTTTTTCATCTGACCCACTTTTCGGGAAAGTTATCAGCACTTATCAACATTTATTTATTAAATGATTATTAACCGAAAATAATATATATTTTACAAATTGTTACTAAATTTTCGATAAAACGAAGTAAAAAAGTGGACACTTACTCGTACACATCCTGAACGTCTAGAATGAAACTGCGCCTCTTTTTGACTAGGATTCCAGGATAAGTTCCCAAAATAGTTAGTGGTTCAGCGGTCAAAACCCCCCGCTTTTCCCAATACTTGTGATACCAGGTCAAGTATATATAGATAACGGCGAAGAAAACATGAATGAAGGCCAAAAGCACAGCCACTGCAGTCCACATTGTTGGTCAAAAGTGATCGATCAGTGCCCCATCGAGTTCCGTTAGCTACTGCCAGTAAGTGAGTTTGGTAAGGCCTATCAAAGCTCCCAAGAGAATAAAATACATTGTACACCTCTCTCTTAATAATCTTAACCTTACACCAGTATAATCTGTTTCATTAGTTTTTAATTTTCGTTCAACTCTCGAATGTGATAAGATTATATTTTCTTGCTGGTGTTGTTTGTTGGAGAGGTAAGTATTGTGGTTGTGATTTCCAAGCAATCTATGCATTCGACTTTCTTATCATTCATGTTGTTTATTTCAAATAGCGAATTATTTATTTCCAAACATATGCACTTATATATTTTTATTTCATCAGGAATCGTAATGATTATATATAAAATTATTGATGGTCCTCATCGGGAAACTCGTCGATATTCCAGATTGATATCCCCTTGTAGTACAACGCCGAAACCTGAGTCTCCCCTGGGGATCAATCGTTCTGTTCTCCGCACCACATAAAAGTTGCATATAATATAAAACAGTGCGGATTTTAATGTCAATAAAGCCAGCCGAATCCCTAGAAAGGTTTAAAAAATATGGTTTTCATATTAACGAATATACGAAGCATACTTATTTATTTACCCATACAAACACGGGGACCATTACTGAAGGGCAGGAATATTCCTTTTCGCATGAGCTCCTGATAAGCGCCGTTATCAAATCGTTCTGGTCTAAAGTCTTCGGGGTCGGAAAAATATTTTCCGTCATGATGGAACTGATAATTGGGTATCATGATTGTAATTCCCTTCTCCACTCGGATATTTTTGAGCTCGCTTAGCTTAATATCCGTGGAAGTTGTGCAAACTTTCGTGTATTGTGGTATCAAGCTGCTTAGCCGAAGGGATTCTAGTATTAAATATAAAATATATAGTCACTTAAAACAAGAAAGGAAAACTAACTTCGGGCGCAGCCGAGTTTCTATTGAAAGACATGCATACTATATCCTGCAAATATCGGATATGTTTTCCCAGATGGGTGCTCCAGCATACCAGATAAGAAATATTGCTCAGATAAGAAGACAAAAATATAATATCGGAAGACAAGCAATGCGAAATCACCTCTAGGGGTGTTGCCAGATCTTGGAAGGAGTAGAGGACTACAATTCGAGGTTCGTTTTGTAAAGAACGTGTTATTTTAGGCCTCTTACTAAAGACTGTATACATTTTGAAATTGCTTTCCTCTTCTTGCCAACCAAATTTAATTGAAATAATAAATAAAAAATAAATTAGGTAAACAACTGACCATAGACGACTTGCTCTAAATAGGGTAGGCCGCAAAGTTTATCAAAATCGATGCTCTTTTCTTCATGCAAGCTAGAAAAGATTTCCGTGCGCAGCTTTTGTTGAGCTGAAGGACTTTCCGCCAACTAAAGAGTGAATTAATTATGAAAAGTATAATAATTCCTATCGGAAGTCAATGCAATCACATACGTAATACAGGGCATGAAGGAGGGCCGTTCCGGTAGTGTCGTAACCATCCAGCAGAACCGTCAGAGCGTGACCTACCAGATCGTCGTGGGTGGCCTGTTTCTGCTCGCGAAGTTGGAGTAAATGGGAGAGATAATCCGTTCGGCTGGAGTTTTTACCACTTTTCAGGCGCATTTCTATTGACTCCTTGGTCAAGTTCGAGAAAAACTCGTCCGTGTCGATGGGGTAGAAGCGGAATTGCAACAGCAGGCGAATCCCTGGAGCTACTATGGTGGCCATGAACCACGAAATCATATAGAAGGCGTAGCTGGTCCATCTGGAAGCCATATATTGGATCTTGTTTGGCTGCTCGGGTCGGGAAAACGTGCCAGCATCGATGCCCCAAATAAAGTCAGCCATCACATGAGCCGTGTAACGAAAGCAGAGCTACGAAAAAAAAGACGAGTTTTCCATTTGTTGAATTTTTATACCCGGTACTCCTAGAGTACAAGAGGATATTGTAGTCGTGGGAATGTATGTATGTATTACATACTATGTAACATAGGGAAGGACCCCATAAAGTATATGTATATATTCTTGATCAGTATCAAATGCCGAATCGATATAGAATGGAGATTCCTATAATGCTCATGCAGTATGAGTTGGTTTCATATTACTTCCACGCCCCTTTCGCGCCCATAAATTGCGAATTTCTGTAACCCCAGGACAGGAAGGTTTTTAAAAAAACTTTATGCCAAACTGTTCATATAGGTAATATATATATCTGATAAACAAATTTAATCTAAATCGGCCGATTTTTGGAGGAGATATTCCCATATATATAAAATTTCCCATACAAACGGGCTAAAATTTGTAAAGCTTTTTTAAGATTTAATTTTAACCCTTTACATGGTGGTGATGCAGATCTGCATCATACCGTTTAAATTCAATTATTTATCAAACTGCGTTACAAAACTGTATAAAAACTTTTTGATGCAGTTCAGCAAATTTCGTTTTTTATATAAAAAGTGTTGATCACTCAGAATTCTGTCCAATACTCAACAGGTGATTACTTTTCCCGCCAATTTGGTGAATGTGGTAATCTGAATTGGTTGTGCAGTTTCTCATCCAAAATATAAAAAATCAAAAAAAATTGTATAATTGATTCAATTAATGTTTAAAAATAGGTAAAAATTATATTTAGTTGTATATTTTTGAGTTTTTGTGTTTGTTGCATTATAATACAATTAAATCATTAATATCGCTTAATTTAAAAAATTCGCTTTTTTTTCTTTTTTGTAAAAAAAATTAAGAAAAACCAATCTTAAAAAAAAAATAAAAAGAAGTGTATTTTTTATTTTCACTTATCTACCGAACAAAAAAAAAATCAAGAAAATCGGAGTTATTGCCATGTAAAGGGTTAAATTTTAAATTTTTATTTTAATTGAAAAAATTTTTTTTATTTTTAATTTTTCAAAAAATGTACTTTTTCAACGTATAAGATTTTCGATTTTTATGCTCTAAAAAAGGATTTGAAAATTGAAAATCCTTCGTTCACGGACTAGCTATTATCATAATTAATAAGTGGCCAAAATTTTGTGTTGATCGGATTTATAGTTTTTTAGTAATCGTGTCCACCGCAAAGGAAATTTCGAAAAAACAAGATTCTGAGACCTTTCCTTACTTTGCCAACGTCCGGGATCGGCCAACTATATCCTATAGCTGTTATTGTAACTTTATTGTAACTTTGTTTTTTATTGTTTTTCTTTGGTGTTTTATTTGATTAAGAATAAACGTAATACAATTAAAGAAAAAATGTACATACTTACATCTCTAGTCTCAAGGGTATTGTTGTGATCCACCTGCTGGGTCATGTAGTTGATCAGCGTTTTTCCGCCATGCTCCCAAATGGCATAGGCGTGTTTAAGGCGATGGCCCGAAAGGCCAGCTTGGGCCTCGGAACGAAGTCTTCGCCAGGATTCTCCGGAGGCCCAAAATGGGTTGAGGCGGGCGTACTTGTCCTGTTTAGCATGCCTTATGTACGAACTGGTCAGCGAATCTTTGAAGCATCGATAATTTCCAACCAGCACATCGTGAGCCAGCTCCGGATCGAGGATCAGGATCTGGGGTTGGCGCGTCACAAAAACGCCGACAGCTCGGTGTTTTCCCTTGTACTTACTGTGGGTGTCGCTTAAAGTTACCAAAAACCCGCCCTACTTGCAAAGTGAAAAGAACTTACTCGTATATTTTCTGGATATCAATAACCAAGTTGCTTTTTCGGGTAAGCAGACCAGGATACGTACCGAGCACTGTTAGCGGTCGAGCTGTGATAAGTCCCCGTTTGCTCCAGTACTTATGGTGCCAGGTCAGGTACAGGTATACAAGTAGTACTAGCAGGTGCAGTATCACCAGGAACAGTGTTAGTAATATGTACATGTTTCCGCGATCCAGGCGAACGAATGTTCTTCCTCTGCTTCTCGGCTGGTACTGATCGTCCCGATGAAATTCCCCTGTCGCCTGCATCCGATAGATAATGAGCGATAGCCCAAGTCGAAATATAAAGGTGCCGACTTACTCGAGTATATTTTTAAAATTATCATCACTACTGGATTTAGTTGTCAACAATGAAAGGCCAATGAACTAACATCAAACGTCGGAAAACTAATTCTGAGCAAAATATTAGTTTGCAGACTAGCTAAACAAAGAAATTATAGAATCTCCGATCCGATCTAACTAATAATTTTGCTTCTAGAATTTAAATAAATATTAAAATAACAAACTCTACTTGACTAATAAAAATTGTAATATAATTTTCGGTCCAAAAGATTTATTTACTGAAACACTTGCTCGATGTATTGATTAAAAAATTGTTTGACTATTTCCTAAAATCCTAAGCATCTAATAGTACAGTTTATTAGTATATTAAACTATCTAATAGTATATATGTATGTAAATCTACGAGTGTATTTATAAAGTATTTCTTTTTAATATTAAGGAATAATATATTTACACATTTAAATAACAGATGCCTGTGAAATCTGGTTTCTTTAATGCATCGTTGAAAACGTTCCAGTTTCAAATGGAATTGATAACCTTAGGGTCATTTTTAAAACGACAAATTTTTATTGAAACGTAATATACAGTGTAGTATAATATTATATACAGATATGAAAGATTTTTTCAACAAACGCAGGGGAGGCTGCATTGTAGTTCTAGCTTCTATTCTGAAAAGGGAATTCCTCGCATCAGACTCGCATCAAGTCGAGCTGCTATGGCCTAGAACGGCTATAAATATCTAAATAATTAAGTAATTTATTCATTAAGCAAAGGAATGATGTAGAACTGCACAAAGATTTCCTCCTGACCGTCGCCCTGCATAACCAGATGAAGCTCTAACAGACCAATTGAATTTGTTTTTATAGCTACTTTAGTGGCCGACTGCATCGCCTTGTTGGTAAGCCTAATGTGATTGCTTTTATAGCGAGCTACCACTGTGTTCTTGCAGTTAAACATCATCATCATAGGACTGGTCTTGGCCACCTCGACACTGAAAACGGCTTGCATAATGCCAACGGTGGTGATCTTAAAGTGTGGCTTCTCCGGCGACGTAATAAACTCAAATTCCTCCGCGGACTTCTCCAATTCGTGAAATACTTTGGAAAGGTTAGATCCACGAACAAAAATAACGTTTAGATCTGGACCTTTTAATTCTAAATCGTAGTCAATGGGCTCATCGCAATCCATTGTTTGGATGGCACACTCAGTGCTAACGTCCTCATCGTCGTACGGGTATAATATTATCTTCAGCGGACTGCCCTGATCGCGGCACATTATCCTCAAACTGCAGTCGGCGGATCCAAAGAGATTGAGGCACTCCGACAACACGTTCATTTTTAGTCCAAAACTTTGGAAATCCTGCACGTAAAACTCCTTGAAGGCAGTTGGCGGCATAAACAGAGTTGCCTGGATAGACTTTCCCTGCTCAACAGTGATGCGCAAGCCCTCATCGGAAACATGAAGCATACCATACTGAGATGAAAAATAATGATTACTGAATATTAGTCAACAATAAAATAAAAGGGAAAGGACAGTTAACATTCTTACATCATTAAAACAAATCGATTTAATGGCTTGATTAAAAACTTTGACGTGATCCACACGACCGACGAACTTATAGTCCCCATAGGGCGAGGGCTCCTCCATACACGACATTCTAGTCCTCAAATAAAGAAAGGTAAATCTCTCGGAATTCCGCTGGGTTAAGAAGTTGTTCGTAAACTTTTTGGTCACTCAGTTTAAGTAACTGTTGCAGACGTAAACCTAGAACGTGCTGGCATGTGAAGGACTGCCTACTGACTTCGTTCCAACCTGCTAATTCGAAGCCTTGTCCAGTTGGTATGTCCGGGTAAAGAAGTCCGGTGGGCAGCTGCAGCACACAGCTTTGAAAGAAATCGCACTTGCAATAGTTTATCTTTGGCAGTAGCCGAAAGTATTCCGTTCCCTTGTAGAGCTCTACCACGCACTGATTTTGTCGGTTCTTGGCGTAATAATATGTGAACCTATAAACGTCAAGCAGTTGAAGTGTACGCCTTACCAATTCTTCCCCAAGTATCACACTTAAATCGTAGAAAAATTGACTACGGTTTTCTAAAAAGACATTAAATTTTGTTAGTACGTGAGATTGCAGTGTTTGATGTGGGTACGTACCATTGGTTGGAGTGGAAACCGCCGCTTCCCTTTGAAAATTGTCAAAGATTTGATTGACAAGTTGGGGCAAAAAGCAATTGGTAACGTTTTCCGGATGGGCATCCATTTAGTACATATTAACAAAATTTTACCACAATAGGTAAACTTGAAAAATTGTTAAAAGCGCCAAAAACATTATCAACGCCATCAGCTGATTTGGTGCAACGTCTGGCAACCACCATTAATCGGTATATTTTCTAGAGAATCTAGAACTATCGCTTAAAATACTGTTTGCAAATCGTTGATTTGTATTTCAAACTATTAACAATAAGTCTCTTTGCAAGTATTTAAACAATTATGACTATTTATTGCATTTTTTGTGTTATTATACAAACTCTTATTTATACTAAGAGCCTGAATTTGTAAATACTTAAATTTAAATATTAAATTTAATTTACTTACTTATACATATACAAGTATACATTATTCAATAAAAATAAATTCGAATTTCACCCTTATGGTGGTTATGGGTTCTGACATGGGTTTACCCAAAAAAACTTTATTCCAATACTGATGAATTGTGTAGTTTATTCTCAGAAAAGAAAACAATTTTAAAATAACACTTTTATTGGTTCAGATTGGAAAAGAATCTTCCGAGATCTTCTATATATCCTTCATTTTAGTTCGATGTAGTTAATAATTCTATTATAATTTTTTCATTACTAGGATACATTTTTTTGTATGGATTTTCGGATTTTTTGGTTCACGGTTAAAGGGTTTTAGACTTAAATTATGTTTAATTAAATAAAAATACAGTTAATATAAATAATAGGACTACATTCTAGATCATGTTCTCTTTGTCTTGTTTGACCCCACTGCTCCGTCGCTTCCCGTTCTGGATCTTCATCATCTTGTTCTCATCGGCACATTTTGTAGTGATGGCATTCCTCACCTCCTTCTCGGTGGCATTGCACTTGTGAGTCACTGCAAAGATTATGTCCTGTATTTTAAGGGGATCCAGCATCTGTTTGAGCGGCTTATGCTGATCCTTGAATGCCGGCGACGGTTTTCCGGTCATTGAGTGAGTGGCCAAGGTTTCCCGGTCAAATATTGATACCAAGAGTTTTCGAGTGGCCAGTGAGGATACTGACCAATTAATGTTCTCGAATACAATAGCGGGCACGCAGGTGTTATTCGGACCTATGGAAACCATTACATTTTCCATGGGTTTGTTGAGATCTGTAAGGCTGCCGTTATGGACTTTTCTGTTAGCTAGGGGTTTCGCTGGCAACTTAATGTTTTGTCGAGGGTTTTCTTCATTGGTCTCGGACACCTGAATTTCCTGTAATTTACGGCGCTTAATAAACTGCAGCGGCGTGGAGTTATGCTCCCTTTTGACGGAACCACTCTGATTAGGTTGCTGTTGATTTTCCTCCAGGCATATCTCCAAACGATCGGAATCTGCTGAGGTGCTTAGGCTGTTTAAACTTTCCGCCGCCAAACGTATCTCTATGGCGTCTGCGTCATTACTGGATGATATAATCTTGTAGTCAACCGTAGTGGAATTGGGGAGCACGGGTGCACATATGACAGAGCTCGGCGGAGTCAGGATTTGGGGATTGGAAACCGCGGGTGGTGTGGGAGGCGACGTGTCCGATGACAAGGAGGATCCCTGCTGCATCCTGGCGGATGTTGCATGAATCTGCGACAATAGGTCTGTGTGCTGTTTCAGTTTAGCCTCCAGGTAGCGTACTTTTTCACGAAGTGTTCGGTTTTCCGCTTCCATATTTGAATCCACCGCAGAAATGGTCCTGAGCAAGGAAAAATCCTCGCTGCTGGTTTGTGACCATGCATTCAAATACAACGGTCTGCTCCACTTCATATCCCCATGTCCTGTGGCGCTCACAATACGTTCAAATTTCTAAGAAATTTGGAGAAAAGTTTAAAAACTCAGAATTTCAGCTACTGAAAATTAAACACTTACATTATCCATGTTGAATCCTTCGAGGATCAGCGACAACTGTGCATGAAATTTGGCGGCAGAATGCGAAAAGCGGCCTGCAGTAGGGGTGGTTTTTCTTTAGGTCCTGCCAGTCCTTCGGCTCCTGCGGCTTCACCAAAAGAAACAATGGAATCCAATACAATTGCTACCTGGAATCCATTTACACACACACTGACACCCAAAGTGCAAGCATTTTCAGGGAGATTCCCATCACTCTCTCTGTCTTCCTTTTACAATCCGTTTCTCTCGCTTTTTAGGTAAGGGCATGTAGTCCTGTTTAGAGAACGGGTATATTTCCAACTAGCCCAGCTGCCTTTTCCTTCTCCCATTTATTCCTTTTCTATTTCCACCTTTACAAGTTTGTTTTGCGCGGGAACAAGAATTATTGGTTGTCGGAGAATTTGCAGAGTAGTCGAGTGTTGCAAATATATCGTCGCAGTCACGATTTTCATAGAATTTGGCCTTGCAGAGGGTATTAAAATTTTGATCAAAGGTGTGCAACGCGGTGAAGGAGACATCTCCGACCCAATGTTTAAAATCTATTTAATTGCTTAATTGCGCTATTTTTGATTACTTTAGTAATTAAAGTGATAGTCAAAATATTGTATATATGTATTCAATTTCATGAATGTTTGTGTTAAACAAAATTCTTAAAGTATTCTGATATCCACCTTGACTATCTTTGAATTGATTAAAAGTACGTTGGTGATTGCTACGAAATTCATATTAGTTCATGGTTTGTAAGAAAAGACAGGTTGTCGAAGACAAATTAAAATTGTTGGTATGTAATAAGAAGTTGGAACTCTCCAAACAAACTCAAAAACCTTTCTCTGATCGGAGAACGCAGCCCATACCTAATTTTATCGCTATGGTTTCCTGATGACTAGTATTCTGACGATCAAATGCAAATGTTCATGTAAATTTTGGAGTGCTTGGCAAATATGTACATTTCCTAACAAGTATTTTGATTATTTATAGGGATAGTTATTTTACTACTTCTAGAATCTAGAATCTAGATTATTCGTTTAAGATATTATGTACATGATAAGTTTCTATTATTAATTTAGTTTCAGGAATCACTCAATTTTTTATTGATTTATATTCAGATTTATGGCTACGATTATTAATAGTTAATACAAATATAATAGTTTCTTACTATATAAGCTTACTATACTAACTATAAGATTCTTAGGAATCGAATTTAAATTGAAGTAACTTGGTGTCATTGGCAACTCTGAGGATCTTCAGGTAGGCTGCCATCTGGCTCAGGAAATAACCGTTAATCCGAACTCATAAAAGATCTTTCCAGAGCGGCTTTAAGTAACGACAATAAATGCATATATGTACATGTCCACATTTTCGCAACTAAGTGCATGAGTACCGTCCAGCTGCCAAAAATAAACTACCTTTTTACTACCTGTTGCTAAATCCTCGACTTGAAAATGGCTGCCGGATTTAATTTCTTCGAAAGGGATTCTTCTAACCCAACAAATAGCGAGACGCCTGAACTTTCCATGTCAGTCGTCAGAAAAACGGAGCCGCACACTTTTCACCCACAGACTGTGATTCATCCTACCGTGCAGTTTTCGCATCCCTACCATCAGTACTTGAGCCAATTTGCGCCCAACTTTGTGCCCTACTACTATCGCCTGCTAACGCGCCCCATTGTCAAGCAGGAGGAGATGGACATTGAAAACTATATGAATTTCGAACTGGCCACCCAGCAGACTGTAATGCGTCAGCGCACCTTTAAGCCTTTGGGCCAGCTCCAAATCCATCCATTGATGCAGTCACCGTTACAAAGGAATCCAGTAAAAGTTCAGCGTGTAAGGGATGTTCGGCAAAATTCTCCCCCTGTACCCCATAGGCGCATCATTAACGCTCAAATTGTGGCCATAGCCACACCTTCGGGAGGCATACAGGAAGTTAAACCATCAGTGAAACCTTTGCCTCCCGTGGAAGAGTCCGTCAAACAGCAAGTAGCCAAAATCCAGAAGAGTCAGAACCATTACCAAGAACTTTTCGGCCGACTCACCTCTATGTTGAGAACCCTGAATCAGCGGTATGATAACGATTACGAGGAGGTGCCTGCACCGCCATTAAAAAGGCCGCGTTACATGTCCACCAGTTCTGCGGAGTCACAACTCCAAGACAACACCAATGTGTCAGAGGCATCCTCAGACAACGAAAGGCAATATCCCCACAGGGTGCAAAGGGCAGACGGAAGCGCCTTTTACGTGCTAGGACCTAATGGCACGCAAATCACTGCAACCCAATACGGTGAGGTTTTCTGGACTAATGCACCGGTGGCCACCAGGTGTCTCTTAAGCGCTGTATTCAGCAGTGATGAGCTTGCTACGCATACACTAACGGGAAAACCTTCCCCAGCGTTTTATGGCCGTGAAAGACCACCCAAGCTACAATTGGATCAAGGCAAAGTGGAGGACATCGTCCTGAGTGTCAAAAGTCGTACTGGTGGCAAGGAACGCATTATCCGGGCCACCATTACAACCAAGTGCGCCGACACGGCTAAGAAGTACAAGCGCCGTGCGAAAAAGGCTCAGAAAATCAAGGAAGAATACTAAGAAGCTAGATTTAATCCAGCTATAAAATCTAGGAACAAATATTTAAAAAATTCTTTAGGATCTCGACGACGTGCTAGAAAAAAGCACAGAAAGCTACTGTATTTTAATATCTGCATGTAATATACATTTTCCAATAAAAGTTATTGGTTGATTGTGAAGACTGAAACTAATAAAGCACTTTAAGCTTAATGCTAAAATGTATTTTTTGTTCATATTCAATGATCTTATTTAAAATGTTTCCGAATTATTGTAATTTTTTTCTGAACCCGATCTTAATTGATTGGTGGTATTGATTCAAATTTCGAAGCTAATCAGGGTCGAAAGATTAGAAGTATATTTATCCATGTATGATTTGCTTTCTTCATACTTTCTTAAGATTTGATTTGAAGAGTTTGAGCTGATTGTATATCATAACATGGCAGCTTAGGAAGACACTTAGGAAGTCTTTCCAAAGAATTTAGGTTTATTGCCCTTTAACCTCCTTACATATTCATGTAAACGAAATTGAATTTATTAACACAATTGCGTGCATTCTTCAATCGCAGCCATTTGAAATTTAAAATTATTAATAAGCCATACACACTACTGCTTCTTTGCTTTGGGATCCCAAGCTTCAACTTTGTTGGGCGTGGTGGAGTAGGGATAGTAAGCATCTGTAATGTAGTAATAAAAGAAATGTTTACTTTTCTGGATATGTATGTCTATATTATTACCCTTGGTGCCGGAAAGATTCTCGCTGTGATCCGCAATCCACTTGTAGGTGGGACGGCAGCCATCTCGGATAGGCGGAAGATCGGTCTGGAATTAGGGGAAGTTGCAACGGATATAAAGCCATCAGATTAAATATACACACCTTGTAGTGCATCCAGCCGTACCATTCGGCGGGGATCTGGGAACCGTCATAGTCCATGTTTACATGGGGGGCAAACTCGATCCAGCGATTCCGGCCATAGAAGTAGTACGGGTTCTCAAAGTACTTGTTTCCGTACTTGTCGATGCCCACCAGGGTTCCGATCTTTAGGTCATCGTTTCTGAGGAATTAAGTTTTCTTTGGGAATCTAAGCAATCTTATATAAGAAGGAGGCTCACCTGTATAGCTTAAGAAACGTCTGCTTAAGTCCACCAGTTTCTCTGATGATTTGAAAAAGCTTGCTCACCCGGTTGATGCCGAAAAACTTTGCCATGCTAATGGAAAGTGTTAATATTCCATTAAATTTGTCAAAATTTTGGGTTTATTTTACTTACTTGAAACAAAAACAAAGTCAATCAGTAGTGTGACCAAAGTGTGGCTAAATATGATGCCACTGCCGCACTTAATACTGAAAAATCTTTTCTTATGAGTTTTAAATTTCATTTGAATTAATAAGTAAAATCTGAATATTAGAATTTTTAATATACAAATTCTTTATGGGAGTGTAAGCTGATAACATAGAATAATATCGAGAAACATTTTAGAATCTTTTAAACCAAAGGTATTACTAAAGTACTAAAGTATTTTTTTTGTAACAAGATTTTTAAAATAAACGACAAACTGAATACTTTGTGTTTTTTGTTTCTTTAACTTTAACTTCACAACTAATAACCTTAATAAATAATGAATTATAAATAATAATTTATCATATAGTATTATTGAAATGAGCGGGCACACTGCCACACACTGCCGGACTCTTCTTCGTGATTCATTTTTTTGGGTGGCAGAAAAGAAAATATTTATAGAAACATGGCCAAAAACACATCTAGCAACGCTTTCCGGAAGATCGACGTAGACCAATACAACGAGGACAACTTCCGGGAGGACGACGGTGTGGACAGCGCTGCCGCAGGGCCAGACGAGAGCGAGATCACAACACTGCTTACGCAGGGGAAGTCTGTGGAGGCCCTGCTTAGTGCCCTCCAGAACGCACCACTGCGCTGCAAGAACCAAAATGTTAAGGTACTTATCAACTATTCAAAGTTACAAGTCGTCTAATCAATGGAATTCTTGCAGGACCACGCCCTAAATATAACACTGCGAGTGTTGCTCTCTATCAAGTCGACACAAATCGACCAGGCCATTGACACCGTGGACCAGAACGACTTGATCGATGTGCTTATGAAGTATATTTACCGTGGATTCGAGATTCCCTCGGAGGGATCTAGTGGACACCTGCTTCAGTGGCATGAGAAAGCCTTCGCTAAAGGTGGTGTTGGCTGCATCGTGCGAGTCTTGTCTGATACGAACCGTGCCTAGGCGGGGCTACCTCAACCAAAGGCCTTCACTGTTTCCCTAACCACCTCTCTTTAGTCCCTTTGCGTCGTGGAGCATTTATTAAATGCCGGCTTGGAGCTGTGTAGACCAATTCCTTCTGCCAATTGTCGATTTCCCGGGAAATGATCTGAGAGTCTTTTCAGTCAAATAGTCGGAATAATGCAAATGACAAAGTTTTCCAAATTAGATCTTAACTAATATTCAAGTATTAAAGTTTTTATTACGAAATGTGATTAGAAACGTATTTTGAATTTGGAATATCCCTTTTAAGACTATGCCCTTTTTCCCAAAACAGTTAATGGTAGCAACTGCTTCCTCCAATATAAAGAAATCCTGAAAATTATTAGCTAGCATAGGAGTTACTTACCGGTCGTAATGTGCCTGAATGATGTTCGAAGGTTTTGTCCTTACTTACCAAATAGAACTTACAGAAACTTCTTTATCTGACGAATATCGTACGTCATGAACATAATCTGATCAAAGATTTTCTGCTTAAGATAGCGAAGCCTCCTTATTAGGTGCTTACAAAGCCCGTATTTTTTTTTAATCAACCTTTCAGCTTTTATTTGACTATTCAATGTGTAATAAGTGCGTTGAGTAACCCAAATAAAAACCAATCATCTAAACCATCCTATTATGAAGCAATAGGGCTGAACGAAAGAAAATGCCAGGTGACTCCAAATACTCTGTAATGATAGGCCCAAAAGTGGTGGTTTGCATGCAACTTGATGATATTTCAGTGCTTGGGATAGGGGAACATTTAACAAAGTAGGAGAATTTCGCTTCAAACGCGTCTTCAATAAATAGTTTTATGTCGCTTATATGTGGGGATTATTAAGTCGAAACGGATTCCGTAAAATCTTGCCCAGTCTACCACATGTGAGTCTCGCGGATTTCGCTGATAATGTGGTTCGCTCGCGTCAGAGCCTAAAAAAATGTTTACATCGGTTACCAAATATTCAAAAATACATTTTCCAGTTCAACAGCCTAACCTTTAGCATGTCAGCGGCCTCTTTTCGGCGCACTGCAATGTGGTCCGACTCATTAAGGAGCGTTTCAGCCCTATCCGACTTGTACAGATGGGTGACCAGCTCGCTCTGCAAGTTGTCCTTAACGTAGTTAACCAAGAAATGCATTATGGCCTTTGGAACCGAATCTTGAATGGATTTCCTCACAATGTAGAAATACGATTTGATTAGGCGCTCTAAGAATGAAGAGTATATTGAAATCCACTAATGTTGGCATTTAACCGACCAACTCACCAATAACATCGCAGTCCTTTTGTTCCTTGTCAGTCAGCCGGCGAGGGTTGTGGTTTGCCGGCACATCAGGAAGCAGATTGACTGGCTTCACTGGACTGACAATGTTGTTGTGAACTGGCGTGTTGCTGGCCGAGTTTTCAATGCTGTCTGGTCGAATTGGAGCTGGTGGTAGAATATTGGACAGCCAGGTGCTGGCCGTCGAGTTCTCTCCAACGTGATTCTAACAATGCCAAAACATAAATATGGTTCCCTTTACAAATATACAACTTATTTCACCTGTTCGTGTGCATCATTTTGTTGCTGGTGTTGGTTGTTTTGCAGATGCTGTTGTTGCGAGGCAGAGACCTGTGGCGACATGTGGTTGCGTGGTGTGTTAGCCCTCCGTTGGCTTCCTAGATTCATCTGCGAGTAGGGATCATTATCCGTTTTCAGCAGACTTGGCACAAGCGCAGCGTCTTTGTGGAAGTCCGGATGCTTGGTGTTGATGTAGGCCAGTTCGATGGCCACAATGTTTTCCACCATAACATTGGTCGCTGGGAGGCGGCGACGCAACAGTTGCGTGACGACATCCACAATTTTTTCATGCAGTTTGGGGAAGCTGCAAGTGGGAAAATGGAAATTAGTAATATACAGACAAATTAAGTGGCGGTTACTTGCCGCATCATCTCCTGTTGCACTTCGTTGCCGCAGTGCTGCACAATGCGCTGCATCTCCTCATGGATTAGTTCCACACAGCGCAAGGAGGGCTCCTCAAGGCGTCGGATTTGGCGTTTCACCAGAAGCTCGAAGGATACTTCCGGAACAAAGAGAGCCGGCCGGGGACCAGTCGCATTCCTGATGGCCGTTAGTATGTCCATTTTGCTTAGGCCCGCCAGCGGATGAATGGAGTCTAGGGTGCGGCCAAAGGTCTCGTGGAATATGTAACAGATTCGGGCGCCACCGCACAGTTCTGTGGTTTCAATATTCCTAGCCGTACCCTCGATTGTGGAGCAGTATGCACTGGCAAACTTGGTGATGATTTGCAGCAGCGTCTGACTCTTGTCCGAAACATCCTCGCCATAGGAGTTTAGCAGAGATTGGAACTGCGTTGACATTATGTTTACACGGGTCTGCAAGAAACGGGTCTGCTATTAGTACATATTTCAAAAGCGTTACAGAAAACAAACATTTCAAGCGATCAGCATATATTATCCTGATATCCATTTAAGAAAATATAATATTCTTTTACACTTTTTGTTTATTTCGACAATTTCTATGATAGACATTCTGTCAAGAAATGTGTTTATTTTTTTGGTTTGAAAGTTTTAGGAAATAGAGCCAACCTTTAATTGAATTTTAAAACTAGACACCTTTTAAATAAACTGAACAGTTATTTAAGGGATTAATACACCACCACTCACCTTCAAATCTGGCAGGCAGTCGCGGATGTGGTGCATCAACAGCCGATTGAGAGTTTTGGCCAGGTAGGGTGTGCCGTTTCGAGTGGCTAGAGTGGGGTACTTCCTTTGCAGGAAGGCAGCCTCATCCTTCATCTGTTCGTCGATGTGCTTCTGGTCCATTATGTCTTTTTGCGAGCGGTTCATCACGCCGATGATGCCTAGCTTGACAGGAATGACTCGGCCGCAGAGGATGTCTATGGCATCAGTGCCGGCGTCCATCAGGTCCAGCTTGGTGACCACAGCCAGAGTGCGGCGACCGTCGGGATCCACGTCTTTGGCCAGCTTCAGCGCCTCGCTGGTGGCCATGTCCGTGTTGGCCGCCGTTACGGCCAGGATTATTGAATTGGGGTTCTCAATGTATTTGAGCACCAAGTCTTTGATCTGCGCCTCGATGTCTTCCGGCTGATCCCCCACGGGCACCTTGGTGATGCCCGGCAGGTCCACGAGCGTCAGGTTGACCACATTTGTGGAGAATATCTTTAAGTTTATGGGCTCTGGGCAGATTCCTTTGTTATTGCCAGCAGCACGTTCCGTTTCGTTTTCGATTTCTTTACGAATCTCGTCGAAGTCCGTGTAGCACTTCTTGGAGTGTAGGAATCGGCCCCACTCCTCTGCATTGGAGGTACCTACAATTGGGACTTGATTAGGATTAAATCTTTATGGTTGTGGATGAATGAACTCACCGTTTTCGGCAGAGCGGTGTTCGCGGTCATCGAGGGGGCAGTAGATCAGTTGCAATACTAGGGGGCGGCGGGTGACGATTCCGGTTCCACGCGGAAGAAAGGAGCGACCTACCACGCTTTCGATGACGGAACTCTTGCCGGAGCTCTGGAAATCGGAGGTGTGAGAAACGCAATGAGTCTAAAAACAGAGCTGATAGGAGCCAATTCCTAGATAAGGAACTTCTTTAAGCATGTGCAACAAGGAAACACTCTAAAGTCGTCAGATTAGCTCTGGTTATCTGGTACGGGCAGGGTTCTTTACAGCCCAGTACTTTTCTTTGTAAAGTTAGATTTTAATTTCCCTTCAAAAAAATTAAATAAAATTTTTTTTTTAGAAAAAAATTTTTTTTTTTTTATAATTTAATGTTAATGTTTAACTTTTAGTACAATTTAATTATATTATACTATATTGAATTATTGTTGGCCATATTAGAGAGGCTTGACTGTAAATGCCAAGGGGCTCTCACTTTTCGTCATAACGAATTATTTTAGAGCTAAAATCAAAGTACAATTAAATCCGCGATCAAAACATATACAGTCACAACTAAAGTTTCCTATATCTTTATGTACATATGTATCTTATGTGTGTCATACTGAGTGTGTGCAGGAATGTGTCACAGCAGCTGATTTTTTTGTGTGTAGAACTCCCGAGTATTGATTTTCCAAGGGGGGCGGAAAACAAAATATCCAAAAATAATTATGTAAATAAACTTTATATGACTTTATTCGGACTGTTCCCTTGAGGAGTTTTATTTGAAAACAGGAGGAAAAAACATAACACTCTAAGGTGGCAATATAATGCCGGCAAAAACGCATCTTGTTATATAATTTTGCGGGCTTCTGAGGGACTCGCAAGGAAAAGTAAACTCATACGGCTCTTTTTGGCGCACTGGCGGACACTTCCTTTTATGCCAATGGCGTAACTTTTTGAGCTTAGCTTTCTGAAACTCGCTTACCTGACTGCCGAGAACAACAATTTGGGGCAATTGTATTGAGTCGGAGCCCACCGTGTTGAAGACATCCTGCAACTTATTTATAACTGGAATTAGAGCCTCCATTTTGTGTGTCCCGTGTGCTAGAGGTGCTGCTGAACGCGTTCGAATCGATTGGCTGTTTATTCTACGCACATTAAGGCTATTTTATTGTTTTTTTTTTGGTTGACGCGAGTACCTAAATAAAATTTGCAATTTCCAGGGCTGCACTGCGAATTTGTTCTGAGCTGGCGAGCTGCCACATCGTCGAAATTTGTTTGCCGTGTGAGTTTAACAAATAGGTTGGGCAGCCCCTGAAAAGCTTTCGCAAAGTGGCAGCGCATTTTCAAATATAAACCTTTTTTTTATTTAAACGCTTGAGGCAATAATCTGTTATCTAATATATATTCTTTCTATAAGTTTAAAAGCTAGGTGCCTCTTCTTTAACTAAGTTCTTACATATTTCAAATTTTTACCCACTTATAACCATATTTGTAAAATACTTTTTTTGTTCATTTATGATGTTATGATGAGTTTGGGCCCCTGGAGAAAATGGGAATAAATTAAAATTTAATACGATTAATTTTTCGCACAACCATGATCTAGCTTCGGGGAAAAAATTCCATTTACCCATGCTCGATTGAAAAATTTAACAAAGTGGCAGGCAACAATAGATTTCTCCGTTCCACTGGCCCGTCAATAGTTATCCTTGTTCGTTTTATGGATTTTATTTTTTGGCTTTGGCTTGACAAACAGAATGTGCCTAGATATTGAATGCACGAGAATATGTTGTATGTATGTACATACATGTGTGGGCTGGACCATTGTGCAGACTTAATGATATGGGCCGAAAACCAGCCCCACCCACTAACACACACTCCTATGTTTACCACAATGCATTGTTGGTAGCATCTCGCTATTTTCTGCCATGGCAATAGATAACAAGATTTAAAGTTTAGTTCTGGGACCGAAATCTAAGTACCCTTTCAAGTCTTTACATTTTTTAAAGGGTCTCTTAAAACTGCAAATTCAAATGCATATCATTTGACACTTTCTGGCATTTGTAAAGCTATTAAAAAAAATATAAAAAAAAACTTTATTTTATGTAATTCTTATTCTTATTTCGCGCTTTATTATTTTTTTGTTACCATATATTGGAAGGTAATTTTTCAGGTGCCACTGAGGTAATTTATATTTAATTGATTCTAAGTATTTCTAACTTGGTGCTTATAAATATTTTATCCATAATAGGAAACAATTTTTTTATTTAAGATACTTGAAAGTGGCGTAAATGAGAAAAATACTGTGACCAGTTGAATCTGAGAAGCGAAGTGGTCCACGTTCCACTGCCAATTTCTTTTGCCCCTGTAAGAGTATAAAAAGCTAGGAGCTGGAGGGGCAGCAGCCAAGTGGTCAGACCTCGTCGACAAACAAAATGCCAAGGAAAAGGGACAATCTGGGGGCAGCCTCAAGTGCCTTGGATTTGCATGTGGCCCAAAGGGGAGGGCCATGGTTGCTACATGAATTGGATGCTCCCATATCCTGTGTGTTTGTGTGTGAGTGCGGGGAGATACCGGGCTCATCTGTCGCTTTTATCGGTTTATATCAATGCACGAGGATGCTTGTCGCCCAATACACTAAGCATTCAAAATTCGATAGTGACCCAAATGGACCAGAATATTAGATGTATAGAAGCTCCCACTCACTTTTGCATCCTAATCTGCCCTATTTGACAACAATTCGCATTGTACTTCCCCCAGTCAGCTTCTTTCGGCTTTCCCTGGCACACCGCTGGTAATTGAATAGAAAATGACAATGGAAATTGAATCGAAGTATTTGTTATAATTTGGAAACGCTTGGCTCTCGGTTTAATGGATTGTGAAGGCTTTCCATAATGCTCAGATGGCTTACTTTGTATTTCGAGGGTCTACTATACATAGGTTTTGGATGAAGTCTTGCATGTTTTGTCCCAAAGTGTGTGTTTCTTTTTATACCCGGTACTCATAGAGTACAGGCGTATATTGTAGTCTTGAGAGGGTATGTAATATTTGGCAACGTTCATTCCATCCACCAATACAAAAATCTTGTTGTACAGCCAGTTCAACATTAGTGCCAGTTATGTTTTAGAGGATGTTTTTAGAGGAGTTATAGACTTTATAGACTATAGTCTGATTCCCTACTGAATCGGTAGTATGGCTGTAGTGTACTACCCACACTTTTTTTTTGCCCAAGAGCATGCAACAATAATTGCTGCTGAGAAACCATACTGTTAAAGCTTAAACTTTAAAGGTAGGTTAAATTGTGGGTGGAAGAGATAAGTGCCGGGTATAATATAGTCGTTTATAAGAAGAGTATAAGAAGCCGTCCTTTCTTGTTTTTTTTTGGAGAAGTAATTACATTTAACGCCAGTTCAGATATTTTAAAATAATACAAAATTTAGTCAAATCCAACGGATTCATAGATTTTAATTTTTGCTTCAGTGGATTACTAACAGTTTAACACATCCTAACACATATCACTAACAGTTAATAAAGCCAGAGGCGAGCTAGCTTTTATCAAACGTTGGTCTAAAGAATTTGATGATCCTTTCACAACTAGAACTCTATACGTATCGTTGGTTCGTCCTATCTTGGAATACTGTTCTAGCGTTTGGAGTCCGCAATACTTTGTTCACCAAAGGAGGATTGAATCTGTCCAAAAGCAGTTTCTGCTATTTTCGTTAAAAAGCTTAAACTGGGATACTGCCACTTCCCTCTCGTCGTATAATTGCCAGTTAAAACTAATAAACCTACCTCCTTTAAAAGAGCGCCGTACTTGTGCTGGGGTTATGCTACTTCATGTGCTTATTCTTGGACAGGTTGACTCACAAGTACTTCTTGAAAAATTAATGTTCTCTGTTCCTAATAGAGTAACTAGATCCTTCCGACCACTTTAGTTACCAATTTCCAGGTCTAATTTTGCTGAACACGATCCATTTCGCGTTATTTGTAAAAATTATAACTCATTGTCCCATTATCCCCTGAACTATCCCTAGATGTAATTAAATCCAAAATTATGGAATATCTTTTAACTTAATTTATCCTTACTTTTAGTTATAATAATCTAGATTCTAGAATCACCGATCATTGTTAATAATAAATAAATAAAATAAATAAATAAATTGTTTTAAACCCGAAACAAGTATGAAACAACATTTTATTTTAAGATTTAATTTATAAAAAGAATCGAAGTAACCAATAACTTCGAATGAAAGTAAGGGCGAGGAGTGAAAGAAGCTAGAACCATGTATTATGTATACCATATCTTATAGATAGCGGTCCTTACTTTTTACTTTTATTAAAGTTAAATATACTTTTGGGGGCAGATCAACTAAAAATTTACTTTAAAAATTTTAAATGATACCTACATTTTTGTATCCAAAAGCAGCTCCGTCTTTATTCAAAGTTATTCCACCTTAAAAGTCCCACTTAATTTGTGACAAAGCTGCAGTTAGAACATAGAACATCATTTTGTTTAAAATTCCCCCATTCATGAGACCGACACCGAAAATAAGTTTAATTATTCCACTTGGACTTCCGACTAATCTCATTTTTGGTCCCTGGCAAGTGAAGTTCTTGTGCATTTTCATAGATGAACTTTTCGGCTTCCAATTAACAAATTTGGCCAGCAACTTGCCAGGACACCTCGGATGGGAGGTATGTGTATAAATATTTTAAAATTTCTTTCGTCAAATTGGCATTGTTGGACCGAGCAACTTTCCATCCTAGCCCGACAACTTGCCGAAATGTGCGGCATAGGAAACTTCTTGCCTTGACATTTATTGCCACAGACAGGACCAAGGCAGCCGGAGGAGCGGTGCCACCTCCTTTTGAAGCCCGAAATTCTCCTCCGGGGCGGAATATTAATTTGATAATTTTACGGTTGAATGCAAATTCGGTGTCAGAGTCCTTTGCTCTCTAATTGACTGACGAATATTTAAAATATGAATTTCAGATGAGGACGAAGTTCAACAATTGTCTGCCGGCCCGCTTGCTTTTTTCCCTCTTCGCCCTTTTTAAGTTGGATTAATTATGGAACTGCTAGAGCTGAAGCTGAGCGTCTTATATCCCGTTGGGGTATTAATCATGTGAAAGTAATTTTGCCCATTTGCATGCGTTGCAGAAACGATAATCTTCATCCATCATTTTCAAGTGTTTCCGCAGGATTATAGTAGGGCTGCAGCGCTGCAAGCATCCGCAGGGTCTGGCATGAACTGCGTCGCCTTGTTGTACCCTTTCCGGGCGAGCGTGTGTGTGGGGATTCCCCTCATTATCCTGCGTCATGTCGTCGTCAATTATTCTTGTTCTACAGACTGCCATCAACTGGCAGAACTTTGCATTTAGTTGATGAGCATCTCCCATAACCCATTTTGGCCAATACAGCTCCGCTCCATCTCCTCCTGGCTTGGTCTTTTGTGCCTCGGCTTTCATCTTTCGTCTGACTGCCAGTTGATCAATGGCTCTGCCCGTTTTCCATGGTGTTGCCATGCAATTACGAATTTATATTACGTATACGCCATGTGGAAGCGACCGGGGAAGTGCCCTGCCTTCCTCTCCCTTCCTTGCCACAACTGCAGCAATAATGAACCATGAGCAGCTCCTCGAATGCCTGGCAGCTTGTGGCCTGGCTGGAACATGGCAAGCAATGATACCCAAATAATTTCCGATTGATTCTACCATAAATTATGGGCCCCTTTTAAAGGGGTGTCTGTTTAAAGTAGTTGTTGTGCTGGATATTACAATTTTGTTAGAAAAGGTACGCACATCTATTTATAAATTATTATTATAAAATTATTTTATATCTGTATCTGTTTCATTTCTCATTACTACGCATAAGTGAGACATTTGGGTGCCGCAGAAAGATGGGGATCTACGTAGCAGATGTGGTCGCTTTTGGCACACATCTTCGTTGCGCACTTATTTGCCTGGGAATGCGGCTGCTGCCAGATGTTAGCCAAAAGTGCGAAAGTATAGCGTTTTGGGATGCCGACCTATGTTTAATTGGATTTGCTGCTAAGCGAAATCGCTTAGAACTCTCCGGGGGCAAGAGGATGTGTGAGAATTATGTACATATATTTGAACATAGTCGAGCTGGGGTATAACACTTGAAAAATTTGAAACTCGAAAAATATGTTTTTCCTACTTTAATTATTTAACTTTTAATGGATATTATAGTTTTTAGAATATAAATGTTAAATTTTATTAGTCTAACAGTTAACAAAAATATGAAAGTACATACTTATTTTGACGTGCATCTTTCAGGCGACAAGAAGCAAGTGTAAATTTCACTTGAACTGATAATTTCACTCAATTTGTGTGCGCTGATGAGCAAAGTTTTCCCATTTGCAAGGGACTACGTGTGCCACCTTTACAGGCCCCTGGCTTTTTCGACTCCCGGCCCTCAAACACCAGTGCAAGTTTTCATCTTTTCGTTCTCCTTCATCTACTGATGCTCCTCCTGAGCTGATTTTTTTTGACTACGATGTCGCTGACTTGAAGGTGCCAATTAGGGATTTCCGCCTCAATGCGAGCGCACGAAAACCAAGTTTGTATGATTTTCGCATGACAGACTCGGGGCTTACCTCCACTCCCGCCCAGGGAGTACCTGCTTCCTTTCACGGAGCACCCACTTCCTTTAAAATGTAATTGCACGGAGGGTGTCCCCAAGTGAGGGGCTGTGCGTGATAAAAAAAAAGTGTCATTTGCATTTTACATTCCATCTGGAGGTGGAAGAAGCTGAAATAGTTCATGTGGCTTTCCAAGAATGAATTCCCAGCTCAGTGATTGGTTTGCCGAGCACGTTAATGTGATGGAAATATGTTATAATACATATTATATGTAAACTATTTAAACTATCGGGAAGTGAAACACATAATATTTCAACCAGTGATTTTTTTTATTGAGTGAGATCATTAAAATTGCGTAACAAAATCTATAATTTATTTTACGACAGAGTTCCATAAATTTTCATTACAAAAGTACGAACTCTGGACCGAAACCAAGTCGTCTCGAAGAGGTAGTCCCCTTCCGGAAAGGGCAGAATTTTTGTCATGCGGTGGTTCATTATGTCGATGGAAAGTTTTTCCATTATGAGGTCATGCTTAAATTAAATACGTCATCCAATAATTTTTACAAAATAATTGCCATACTCACATTAAACGGACACGAGTGATTGAGATTCGAGTATCTCTGATATGATTCGAACACGAAGTTCGCCACTGGGTTCGACTTTCGGTTGTTTATGAATTTGCAAAAGTCCACTGTTATGTTGTAGAGAAAAGGCTTGTATCCATTGTACCTTTTCCACATCACGAAGTTGATCTAATGGGCAAGACAAGTTTCCAAAAAAATGCATATATAATGGCTTATTTCGATTACCTTAATTATACTTATGGGCAGTTGGTAGTGTTGCAATTTGGCAGAGAAGTACTTGTAACTGCGATTAACCGATTTCAAAAAACAATATTCGAATTCCCCGAATTTCTTGTCAAGTGAACTGCAATTCACATTTGTGAACTCGGCAATCTCCCTAAATATTTTAAAGTCGTTTAATTTTTTTAGTCGCGTTTTATAAACTTTTTATCATACTTTCATGGTCAAGTTCGCAATCCCAATAAAAAGCATCACAAAAAAGGGCATGCAGCACATATTGTATTACCGGTTGTCCAAAAAATACTGGCATTCGTAAAAAAATATTCATTCGTAAAAAATGTATTGTAATCACATCTAATGCAATTTAAAACAGCTTAGAATTATTTTTCCTAATTACTGTTTCGGTAAATTTTTCAACATGTAAGGTGTATTATAATTGTGCTACCGTTCCCACCGTTCGAAAATACCTCTGTCACTTGCATGATGGAATATTACTTAGTTTTTATATAATAACTATTAGTGTATACATTTTTTCATATTTTTCATTTTTTTCATTTTGTATAGTTATTAATAAAATAAAATTATACCAGCACTATATTGTTTAGTTAGTCCCAAGTCACTCTTAGTCACCCTTAAAATTCTGTCGAAAAATTACATTATACATAGTTAAATTCTAACTCTCCAAGTTGAAGTCTGACTAACACATCGAACTTGGTATATTATGGGTGATTACCAATTAATACCGGAGGAGCATACATTTTACTCTAATTTAATTATATTCGACTGACCTAGAAGGGGGAGAGCTATGTAACCAGTATCTAGAGCCTCGGATTCGTTGGCTCCCTTTCCAAACACATCAAGTTGAGAGCCTTTCAAATCAACATCAATATCGGGCTACCGACAAAGGCCACCTTTTGTCAAGTCATTCTAAAAGGCCTGCAAACCGAGCTAAGCACTTAACAATATTGCATTGCAACCAAGCCCAGGCGGAGTGGTTAGATCGAAGAGGAATTATTTGTTGGCCGGGAGGGCGGGCCAAAGTGTGTGACGATTTGGGATTGAACTCTTGGCGTGGCGTTCGTCCGCCACCCAACTCCTCCTGGGACCGCTCGTCATCCTTCTGCTTAAGTGTAATTAAATACACCCGACTCCTCCCCGCCAAAGATTGGTTCTCATCAAATGGATTGATTTATGATGATACCTCTCCCGCCTGACGAGGCATGACATAATAAATCGCCATGTCCTGGCTCCCTTGCCGGCTCTCTTGCAATGACAGCCACAGCACACATGAGCCAGATTCGAAAATTAATTTGCCAAAACTTTTGCCAGCTCAACTCTCAAATCTCGCATCTCACATTTCGCATTCTATGCGCAGTATTTATATTTATTATTTAATTTCGCTCGCTGCTATGTACTTTTGCACATTTTCATGCTTGACTGCCGCTGCCTTTTCTTGTGTTGACGGCAAAGTTTAATTTTTATTGTTGTTTGACTTTGTTAAATGATTTTTATTGCCTTTCTTCGGGAGCCGCCGGGCCATACGGTCCATGAGCTCGGGCGGAGGGCCATGAAAGAAGCCTTTGTAGGAATTTAATAAAACTGCTGTGACCATATTGCCGGGAAAACAGTGCACAAAGCTCCGATTTCTTTTTTTTATCAGCGGACATCAGGCCGATCCCCAGCCAACCCAACAGGAGTCACTCCTTCGTGTCCTTATTGCGCTTGAATTTATTGAAGTCCCCAGTCGAGATTGACGTTCGGCTAGAGCTGTGGGAGTCATTTGATTGCAATGTACATACTTGCGATTTGTAAAATACTTCACCCAGACAACCACAAGTTATGAGCGTCTTGGGGAAGCTCTGAAAGGCAGCCCCGGTGGAAAACCACAACAAAGCGAGTCTAGGATATGCTTTCTCCCCAGAAAAGTTTATTTTTAAGAGTCAAGTTATTGTCTCTATGAAGCATGTATTAAAAACTTAATAAATATACACTTCTTCTAAAAAAAAATCTGGAAACAACCAAAAAAAGTGAAGTTAGTATTTATTTTAAATAATTAAACAGAAAAATTGTATTTATAAATTTGGTAAACATTTTAAACTAAGTTTTTCCATCATTTTTGGTTTAGTATCAAAACCTTAAGTGTATCTTGAATGACAGCCAGGACTCCATCACCTGAAAAACTTGGCGTCACCGCAAAAAGGTGCTCCTTAATTCTGCGAGCCTCCTCAAAAAAGTATGAAAGGGTTGGCAGAATATTTCATTAAATATGAGGAATTGGATGCTTTCCTCCAAGCTTTGATCTTTCTCGCTTCAAATAATTGGCTGAAATGTGGTTTTTACCGAAAATTATTTTGTAAATGTCTTGAGAGGACGGTCGCCCATTAAAGGTGCCAGTTTCCATCTCATGTGGCGGGGATATCCGTAACCATCAATTTGTCTGTCCGCGAACGAACCACGGGAATGATTAATTGCTCTTTGCTGGAATCCAATTCGAGTCCTTGTCAAATGAATTGCATAATCATCTGTCAATTACAGGGCTGTCAAATCGCTGCCAGTCGGTGCGTCGTAGTTCGATGCTGAACTCAACAAATTGGAATGGGTCCTGAATGGCTGGCAAGCGCACGAGGCCCGGATTAGAAGGACCATCTTCCATGGACGAGATGCATTTGTGTCAACTCGATTGTTATGGATGTTTGCACTAGTGAGCGGTATATCTTTTTCAATACCCGCCCCTTCGACTGCGGCGCTGCCGTCCCATTTACCCAACGATTGTCCGGAGAAGGACATTGTACGCATTGCGTCACTGTGAGAGATACGCCCATTGTTCGGTGAAACAAAGCCAAGCTCTGCGACATTGTGCCTCTTGTGAGCCTTTTGCTTTGCTTCAGCTCTGGCCTCATAGTTTTAATCTCACTAATGGCAGTGGCAGCCGAACGCAAAAACAAAAAATAAAAAGTGCAAATGTTACTAACCCCGGGGGCGTGGGACTCTCAGTCGGTGGTTCCAAAGGAGCGGGCGGCGTGCTCATGTCAGGAAGGTCCCTTGTTGCACACGACAATCTGAGTTCAGCACCCTCGGAGAGATTTGAAAAACAAAGGACAGTTCATGCGAGTACATCGCTTTAGTGACATATCAGCTTATGATGGAGCTATAAATAGTGCGCAATATTTTATTTGAAACACATCATGAGTATAATTTTACCGTGCATAACGCTGAATGTTATAGGAATTATATTGACCGCTGCCGGATACAATTCACTCAGGATCCAAAGCAGTTTTATAATTTTGTAAACACTAAGCGTAAACACGTATCTTTTTCACCCCTGCATACGTTTGAAAATTCTTCTGCGACTTCGGATCAGGCCATTGCCGATCTATTCGCAGAATTTTTTCAAACAACTTATTCTCCTCCTAAATTGACTGATCAGCCTTACGCATATAACATTCAAGCAGCAAATCTTATTTTCTGTCCGTTTTTTTCTGAGAACAACTTATTATCTGGTCTTTTAAGGGTAAAACCCATTTATTCGCCAGGCCCCGACGGAGTACCAGGCTGTGTGCTAAAATACTGCGCCAGGGCTCTGTGCAAACCTCTTCTAAGACTTTTCAACTTATCTTTGGAAACCTCGATTTTTCCCCTTAAGTGGAAGGAATCATTTATAATTCCCCTACATAAAAAAGGGAAAAAGTCCGAGGCTGCCAACTACAGAGGCATCTCTAAGTTGTCGGCAATTCCAAAGTTATTTGAAAAATTAATTACCCCTCATTTGCAACACCTTTGCTCTTCGATTATCACTCCTTGTCAGCATGGCTTTATTAAGCGTCGCTCCACCACCACAAACTTATTGGAGTTGACATCCTTTGTCATAGATGGCTTTTGTAAGGGATATCAAACCGCTGTAATTTACACAGACTTCAGCAAAGCATTCGATTCAGTTAATCACTCACTCTTGTTGAGTAAACTGAATATGCTGGGTTTTCCTAAAGACCTCTTAACGTGGATCTCCAGCTACCTAGATGGAAGGACACAAAGAGTCTTATTTAAAAACATACAGTCCCGTCTGGTCCGTGCTACATCCGGCGTCCCTCAAGGAAGTCATCTTGGCCCGTTATTATTTACGCTTTTTATAAACGACTTGCCCCCTGCTTTAACGAACTCTCTAGTTCTCATGTATGCAGATGATGTAAAGCATTGTCTTCAGTACAAATCCATCTCTGCCCAATGCAGTCTTCAGTCTGACCTTGATAACTTTCAAAAATGGTGCTTAGCTAATGATCTAATACTTAATGGATCTAAATGCAAACATATGTCTTTTTATCGTTCTTGCCCTCTGCAAGCTACTTATTCTATTAATGGGATTGCCTTAGAAAAATTGACCCAGGTTAATGATCTTGGCATCCTATTAGACATCAAACTTAAATTTGCCGACCATATTTCCTTAATGGTTAATAAGACTAAAGGAGTCCTTGGTTTTATCAAAAGGTGGTCAAAAGAATTTAATAACCCCTATATAACTAAAACACTATTCATTTCTTTGGTCCGTCCTATACTGGAGTACGGTTCATGTGTCTGGAGTCCCCAATATGGAGTACATCAGGACCGCATAGAATCCGTACAAAAGAATTTCCTAACTTTTTCACTTAGAGGTCTAAACTGGGATGCAAATCTTCACCTTCCATCTTATAATAGTAGACTCTTACTCATAAACTTACCTAGCTTAACAAATCGTAGGACAATGCTCGGTCTAGTCTTTCTGCATAACCTTATTAACGGGGATGTAGATAGCCAGCATTTACTAACACGCTTAAAATTTAACTTTCCTAATAGAAGGACTCGAAACTTTAGTCCTCTGTTCCTTAGCCGTTGTAGTTCGACATATGCACTGCATGACCCTTTTAGGGTATTATGTTCGAACTACAATAGTCTCTACGCTATAACATCTCTTTCCTGTCCCTCAAACTTAAAATATAGAATTTTAAATTTCCTTACTAACTCCTCCTAGCTTAATAATAAAAAAATAGCTTAATATATTCTAACAAATCGTTTATTGAGCGCACCTCGGTCGTCTGGGCCTCTAAGCTTTATGATGAATACAGGAATGCTAGCTGATGCTCTTATTGATGCACAAGCCATTTCCAAATTCTGAAAGACAGGTAAAAAAAAAAAAATTTGCATGAAGAGCAATGCCCAAACATAAATTACATTAAACTATGGAATATCATCAAAATACTTAATATATAACAAACACAATACAAAGATATTAGTACAGACTACAGACACACTACATATTGCCGCCTGTATTAGAGCTCTTTAGCAGAGACAAGAACCACTGTCTTCGATGTCGCATAAGATCGAGGCGCGTCCCCGGATAAATAGCCTCAAAGTATAAGCCAAGTTTATAAGACATTTTGATCGAGCAGATTCTGCCAATCTGGTGGGCAATGATAAATAGTATCCAAAATAAGTTAGTTAAAAATTTGGAAGTATTATTATTATTATTAAAGAATTTACGCGTAATTTAAATTGCGCGAAAACTAACAGTTTAGCTATAGCAACTAAAAGCCTTAAGCTAAATTTGGAAATATTTTTATAATTTTATATATAACCCAACCAAAACTACGTTTGATATGAGCATGTGAGCATGAGCATGTCCGTCTATCTGTTTCTACGCAAACTAGTGTCTCAGTTTTAAAGCTATGGACTTGGAACTTTGCTATCACCCTTCTTTCTTTTGCACGCAGTATATACATATGTAAGTCGGGACGGCTGGGATCGGCCGACTTTATCCTATAGCTGTCATATAACAGATTGATCGGAAATGGTATTTGGTTAAAATATCAACTTTGGAATATATGTATATACCAGCTTACGAGAAGCTTACGACTTTAGATTTATTTTAAGATTATGTATTGTAATAAATTGGTTTTTTTACGATTTTCTCATAAGAACTGTATCTGAGGTTTGCGATATACTACATATGTATGTATATTCGGTTTTAACTTCAAGAGCTTATCAACCTCGGCTCCGCCCGAAGTTAGCTTTTATTACATGTTTTATTTTAATATTAAGAATCTATAATTATTTTTAATATATATCTTTTTATATAATATTTTATGTTTTTGTTTTACACTACATATTCAAAAGTTCAAAAAAAAAAAAATTCTTTTTTATAATTATTTAGCTTTTTAGTTTCTTGATTCATCGATTTCTATTAGTTGTTTGATATCTTCATCGAGTTCGATGGCCATAATGAATATGTCCGAATTCTGAGTCAGAAACGAATCAAGATTTCCATTTAGTTTTTGTATAGTGGTTTATAAAGCCATAGTCTTCTTATGGTAAAGGAGTGGTTAAAAAAAAAATACATTTTTTTCTTTAATTTAAATAAAATGTTAAAAAATTTTATGCATATTTAATTTTATATTAGTTACATTAGCTAAAATAAAAAAAAAAAAAACTAAACTAATTTCTATCCTTTATTGAATTTTTTTATCGAAATCTTACAAAGTAAGATTTAACAGTGCATTTTTCAATTTTGTATACAAATTAAGCAAATTAAAATGAGTTAAGTCTTTAATATAGGTTAGTTTACTTGGAAAGCCATAGAGAATCGATATATGTTGTACAAAAAAGGTTATAGAGATTGGTTATCCATTAGTCCCTTCGAGGTTGCCTCCTTAAACTATGAATTTCTTCAAAAGTGCATAAAAGCGCACTTTCTAATTTCACTTATTTGAATAAAATTAAACAATCTACAAAATAGACTCTCTTTTTAAAAATGAGATTTCATTTTAAAAAATCATTTGTTAGACACCTTACATTTTCACTAATTAACAAGAAAGGAAAGCTAACTTCGGGCGGAGACGAAGTTGATATACCCTTGCAGCTAAAACCGGATATATATGGCTAAAATCGGACATAGTTGCCCGATTCTTTTGAGGTTTTGGTGGTTCAATTTTCCATAGTTTACTATTTCCTATATTTGGTGAAAAATGTTCCACATGGCTTCAGAAATTCTTTCATCTTGATGATTTCAACAACCTAAAAATACTCTCTTAGTCCAATATTAAATTGCACGTCCGGTGTAGGAAAACACAAACTGCCATTGGAATTTAGGAATTTGAATTTTATTTTGTGGCAGTAAGTGTAATTACCAATAACAGATTAATTTCACAAGTAAATTATACTGAATCTTTTCTTTCTTTCCAAAATAGTCATTGTAAGTGCAAGTTAAATATTCAAAACATATTCAATTATCTATCCCTTCGCTGGATCAATAGAAATGTATTTCAAATGATTTTTCACAACCAAATAATTGGGACCCATAAATAAACGAGCCTTGTTCCTGCCATTTGGGCTCCGGTCGCCAGGTGAACTCGTCCTATTTGGATGTAATTAAGTTTGCTCGGGCGGCGTCATAACGCACTTCGAGCGGGGCGGGCAGGTCTGGTGGCTTGTTTATGGCTGTTGCTGTTTTCGTATTAACTGGGCCAGGATACCCCACGATGGCCTACGGTGCACCCGCTCCCATGTTCCCTCTAGTTGTCGCGCTGGTTGCCTCCGCTGTTCAACAAGGCCGCAATGGAATGGCTTCACTGTTCAGGAAGGGGGTAGACAGGGTGGGCCAGAGGCAGGGTAGAAGCCGGAAAATGGGCTAGCGGAGCTTTACAATTTACACATTAATTATGAGCAGACATGTGTTGTAGGCGTTTTGGCCAGGATCCCAACTCGTGCGGCGCCGTAACAGGTGCCTGCGTTCCGGCTACCTTTGCCACTTTTGCTGCACCTGAAAAACGTTAAAATTAAAAAAATGAAAAACTAATTTAGGGCAAGTCTTTTTAAAAATATTTAATTTCAGACTGACAAGTATATCAAAAAGGCATAAATTTGAAATGTATTATTTTTAAACACAAAATCGTAATTACAAATAATTTCTTCCAGTGCAAATAGTATGCAAATTCAAGCTGGGCAAAATATGCCCCTGGCTGGATTTTATGGCAGCGAATTAATGAACGCAGCCAACGAGGCAGGCAGCAGCAACAACAAGAACAATACTGGGGAAGAGTCATTATTTTGGCCGTGTCCCTGCTTTGACTCCTCCAGATCCGGCGCCTTCTGTTACCACTCCTGCGCTCCACTGCAACGGGGCTCGGTTGCCGGTCAGCTTGTGGCTCCGCAAACTACTTGCCTTGCCGCCCCTACCAACCCATGCACCCACCAACCGCCCACTTTCTCCTGTGCAATAATAGGAATAATTTATCACCCGGCCTGGACTAAAATTATGCATGAACTCAATTGTGCGTGAAATTAAATTTTAAGCGCAAACACAACGACTTGACGGCTCGCCTCCTGTTTACTTCAATAATTTGGCTAATTCCACATGTGAGCTAACGGGCAGGTCGGCCAGGGCGGCCCACAAATCACCAAGCCCGAGCCTGTAATTGAAAATATTTCGGATTCCTTGGCGCATTGGTTTCCCAACCGATTGGAGGTAGCCTGGATGCGAGCGTTTAGGCTTTAAGCCTTGTACTGGTAATCATTTAATGACAAATTAATATTCATCTTGGTTGTCCCTCAGACAACCAGTTCATGTTTGAGTTTTATTGAATTGAGTTATTGCGGGAATACAAGTAGTTGTCAATACAGTTCGGGTTTAATTGCAGGAATCCAGAGATTATTTTAGTTTAAAAGGTGACATTATATACAGCCAAGCATCACAATACAAAAACCAATACATAAACAAGAGAGGACGGCAATAGTCGAGTTTCCGGACTATATAATACCCGGTACTCATCTCTTCCACCCACAATTTAACTAACCTTTAAAGTTTAAGCTTTAAAGGTATGGATTCCCAGCAACAAATTTTTATTGCTTAGGGCAAAACATCAAAAACAAACCTACGGCCATATTACCAATTCAGTGGGAAAACTGACTAAAAACTGACCACAAATTCTCTAAGAATTATCCGATTTGGCTGCTTATTGATGTAGGGGAAAGGTGTAGGGGGGCGGGACGGGACGTGGCCAAATTTTGAAACAAACATGAACTGCGTGGGCATTGTAGGAGTCTCCATGCCAAATCCTATAGCTCTACCTCTTATATTCTCTGAGATCCACGTGTTCATACGGCTATATCGACTCGGCTGTTAATGCTGACCAGTACCGGATACTCTACGAGTACCGGGTATAAAAATATATAATATAATATAATATATTAAATATAGAAACTATACAAATATCCTCTTACATTTAAAAACAAAAACTTTAGTTTTCAGGCTCAATCTCCTATGAGACTACTTGAATGTCGGAGGAATTACCGCAGACATGAAATACCAAACTTTCCCATTCCATTTTTGTTGCAAAAGTAGCTTTGATTGCTTTAAAAATAATTTATTGAGTCAATTGACTTTTGCAGTGGAGTCTTTGCAAATAAACGCACTGCAATCGAACTTACAATCACCGCAGGGAGTTTCGCCCACCTCCAGTGTGCGATGGGACACACAGATACTCACCCACACAACGGCGCAGTTGATTTGATTGTGTTGACTCTGCAGAGAGGAGGAAATAAACTTAAGTGCAGCGATGGGTTCCTGAGTTTTCGAATTCGGTTCCATTTGAAATTTATTGCGGCCGGAGTTCGTTCACATGGAAGTTACATGACTCATTCAGATCCCCGCCCACGAGGCTCCGGCATATTGCTCATTTTGGCATTCTGGATCCTGGCATCCTGACATTCTGGCATTTTGGCCAGTGCAGACGCTTTGCCAAAACTCCGACTCCGACTCTGACTCTGGCCTGGCCAAATACAAACCAAGTCCCACATGTCAATTCAATTTGATCGGAGGACCGTGACGGATGAAAAGAGTCGGAGGCCTAGCCAGCTCGAGTTTAAGCCGATGTGAGTCTATTTTTAACCCCCCACCAGGACTCTCCCGCTCCATGGGGGACTTGGCTTGGGCCTGAGACTTGAGCTGGCCAAATAAAATTGTTTGGTTTTCATTTACATTGATTGACAGATGGAGTTGAAGAACAAGGCGTGTCTGGGAATAAGCTAGGAGGGTTTTAATTGAAATATCATTTATAATTGGAAAGACGAAATTTTAAGTTAAAATGCACAATATTTAAAAGCTTTAAATGGTATGAAGGGACTCATGTTGCATAAACTAAAAAAAACTAATGGCATCATCCATCTTAAAGGTTTATTAGGAATTATCATTTTTAAACCAGAAAGGACGGCTATTGTCAAGATTACCGACTATTTTATAAACCGTACTTTATATAGTTTAAACTTTAAGTTTTAAAGCTTAAAGGTATGGATTTTAAGCAACAACATTTTATTGCATATGTATATTTACGCTTTGGCAAAACAACAACTACAACAGAGCTAAGGCCATACCGATTCATAGGCAAGCAGACTAAAAAGTCTATAACTCCACTAAAAATTATCTTATTTGTAGGTGCAGATAAGCCATTCAGCCATTGGAACAGTTTGGCATTAAAACACTTTCTAAAAACATTAACGAACTGGCGCTAACACCAGATTTCTGTATTAATCTGACAATATCTGTGCGGATATTATACGATCCCAAGTTCCAAGCCTGATAGTTCTATCTCTAATAGTCTTCGAGAACCACGCGTTCAAAATTTTATCACGTGTGTATGGGGAAAGGAATATATACATATGTATATATGGGTATATATCCTTCAAAAATCAAGGAGGACCTGAAATTACAAACTGGACCTGAGGTACAAATTGGAAGTGGGTATTGTAGGAGTAACCATGCAATATCCTATAGCTCTATCTCTTTTAGTCTCTAAGATCCACGCGTTCATACGGACGGACGGACAGACGGACATGGCTATATTGACTAGGCTGTTGATGCGGTCACGAATGTACATATGTATATACTTTTTGGGATATGATTCCTTTTCTATGTTACATACATTCACACGACTACAATTCCTTTGTACGCACTACAAAAGGCGGAACGGCCGGGATCGGCCGACTATATTATATAGTAGCTATGTACTATATATTTAACTGTCATTTAATTGAACGATCGGAAATGGCATTTGTTAAAAATACCAACTTTGCTATTTTTTAAGATAAAAGCTTGTTAGAAATTCTTTTGTCTTTTTAAAAGTGGCTTCTATTTAAATGAGTTATAATTGTCACTCAGTTTCAGTTCTCTTTGTAAATAATTACAAAAATTACCTCTCTTGTGATCCTAACAATTGTTTTTTTAATTTTTTCGAAGTATTATGTATTATTGGATTATTTGCCTCTGCAATTTAACAGCCTCCTAACAGACTGACTAACGGGGTTGGTCTTATTCAGCGCTTTGTTTATGAACTCACCACCATCTTTGTGGCTTAGAGGCAGGCAGCACTACAAGGGGATGTCGCTTTGTGGTCGTGTGGACTCCAACTGACTCGGCTCCTGATTTCAGGAGGGTAGAGCGTATAAAATATATAAGAGTTTTTGACTAGGAATTTCCGATATGATTAGGGTCAATAAAATAGCCATGGGAAATGGGTCCCACGATATTTATTAAGTGCATTTTAGATATATTTTACTTCAGTTACTTTTTCCCTCCAAATCAAAGGATAATTTGTAAGCAATTGAATTCGCAGAAAAGCAATTTAGAGAAAGAAACTTTAACCAGAATTTATGGATGAGATCGGAATATAAATACCACAAAATATTTGTGTTCGAATTGTATTTATTGCCGTTTGGTTGCAGAAAGATGAAAAATGTGTATCAATCTATAGGCAACGGACACTGCCCATGCAGGGTGTAAATATTTTATAGTTTGGTGCCGCATTTCTAGTTGTTGGGAGCTGTTCAAAGGACTGCTGAGAACGTCGTTGCTTTTATTGGTCGCCCAAATGCATGCCATAAATAATGCGATATTGAATACAGAAGCGGTTTCTTGCAAAACAAGTGTAAATCATAATTTTGGTTCGCAGCCATTCGGGCTAAGAAATATAATATTAAAAATGGATTCTCTCCCCCGTCCAACGTTTTATAATTCAACAATATCAATTTGGCAGAAAAGAGTCGAACTATGTTGTTTCAGTTGCGATTATTTTTATGGCACCTCTTTCATTCAAATGGCGCTTTTGTCCTCCTATGGTCGCTTAATTAATTTATTTAATTACACTCGCATTTGCATTCATTTTTGAACAGCCGGCCATGCGCCATTGTGCGGCACTCCCGACTGTTTGTTTCTCTGAAAATGAATAACAAGTTGAATGAAAATATCAGCGAATTATCTGTCTGCCTGGGTTGTCCTCCCCGATACCAGCGAATGGGAAAATCAATTAGGCAATTAAATTGTGTGGAAATAATCATGCATTTTTTTCAAATTAATGGCGTCAACTTCTCTTTGCTCAAAATATTTAATAAAAATCAATAAAGCTAAAAACCAGACCCTGGGTTTTGTTTTTTGTTGGTTTAATGACCATTAAATTTTATAAGATTACTTTTTGTAAAGCCCAGCAAGAAAAACCTTTCAAGGATGGGCTTCGTCCCTTAGGCACTTTAACAAGAGTCGTTAAGTCTAATACAAAGACATACCCTTTTAAAATTGCGAAAAAAATCTTTGGTTTATTTAATTAAGCAGAAAAACGAGTATCATGCTAGAACCCACTTCATAATTAATAAATTTCTCTTTGTAATATTTTAAATAATTAAAATCAGGGCTTAGGCTTTGGTTTTCAGGCAATTAGTTTAATTAAAACATGCGCTGGCCGCAACCTTCCAATTGGAGTAAAGCCACAACCCGCAATTTTGATTTTTTAGATGCATATTAAATAAATTTATAATATTTTGTGAAATAAAGTGTTGATTCAAAATAGTCCTTTGTTAAATATATCATTAAGAAAATCAAACAACAAAGAAAAGCTAACTTCGAACGGAGCAGAAGTGGATATACCCTTGCAGTTAAAACTGGATATATATCGCAAAAATCGGATATAGTGGACCGATCCTTATGATATAATATAACCGATTTATTACAATAAAAAAGTCCCAAGCTTCTATCTTAAAAAATATTAAAGTTGGTATTTTTACCAATATCATACCATAGGATATAGTCGGCTGATCCTTATGAAATGTTGTATGTCGTATTATTTTGCCAAAAATATCATTAATACGGAACTTTCTAACTCTAAAAAAACAAAGTTACAGCATTTCCGATCAATCAGTTACATGTCAGCTATAAGATATAGTCGACCGATCCCGGCAGTTCCGGCTTGAAAGAAGGGTGTCTGCAAAGTTTTAAATCGATAGGCTTAAAACTAAGAGACTAGTTTATGTAGAAACAGACAGACGGACAGACAGAATAACATAATGCATATATTTGACACATTTTGACCTAAATAATAATAGCCTCTGCAAGGGTATAAAAATATAAATATTTAAGGAAACAAGTTAAAGCCGAAAAAAAGAGAAAACATATCTGTGCAGAAAGGCGAATCTCATACGATTTGGTCATGTAATTTTAAGAACTAAAATCCCTGCATCTCTGATTTGCATTGGAATCCAAATAAAGAATCGGGACAGAAATAGATACAGACCCGAGCGGAGACAGGGGCATACATATTCAAAAAGATTTCGCATGCGGCGCACATTTTTGAATACATTTGACAATTTTCGTAAGAGAAATGAGAAATATTTGCATTTACTTGAGTAGCAGCAGCAGCGTCAACGACGACAACGGCAATGCAAAAATGTAATTTCCATGAAAGCAGCCAGCTCCGGGAATGCGAGGGGGTCCACGCCGGAGTCACGAGCCAGGAGGGGGTCGTCCGAAGTGGCTGCAAGTGCCCAGGCATGCCGGGGCACACCCGAAGCCTCGGCTTCACTCTGATCCTGTGAGCACAGGGTCACTTAGAGAAATTTCTAGTAAAATAATTGGAACGCATAAGCTCTCCTCTAGACTCTTCCCCTCGAGCCATTTAGATTAAGGCACGCTGTCGTGTAATTTACGGATCGAATCGAAAAATGAAAAAAGTGTATGAAGATTTATCCTAGGATAAACTGGGACCCAAATATAGTATACATATATATATTACATATGTAAAGCTAGAGACAAGAATTAGAGACAATGGCGAAGGTTAAAAACAAACCCCATGCTAAACTTAAACAATTATTGTCATCATCAATAGAATTATAACTTTCATTGTCGCTCCTCTTTCTCTCTGTGCAGGTTGTGAGAATGTGAAGGCTGTTATGGTTTTTCCAGTGAAGGGAAAGACGAGCCGTTGACGGCGGTGTCTATTGTACGGGTTAGCAATGGCTGCATTTGCATCACGACAGCAGATGCTCCACACACTTACCAGGACCAGGACTCCTCCACACATCACCACTCCCCACACCAACTCCCACCACCACCGACAGCTCCCACGCGGGATTTTCTAGAGCCTGTCCGGCTGGCATGAAATATTTGACTTTTGATTAAAGCACCGACTCAAGTGCTCCGAGCGGCTGATGGCTCCCAGCACCCGGCTTCCGAGTCCTGTCCTGCCACTTGACAAGATTCACTTGTCTTTCAAATGCATTTCAAACTCTCTTATTGTGGTGCATAATTTTCTGCGGTTCCTTCTCTAATGTGAGCTGGTGGGTGGCGAAGGCCCTGGAAAAAGAATTTCGTAAAGAAGCCCACCCGAGGCGCAGGGCGGTGTGAAAAGTTTTCCAAGGACTTGGCCAGGGAGAGCACTAGTTCCGTCGTATCCGGGTGTGGTGGTGTTGCAAAAATATGCATTGTTTGTTGCGGTGCAAAAAGAAAGTGTTGCCCAAGCTGCCGCCCTTGTGCCAAAACCAAACAGAGCGAGAAGTTTTGTGGTACTACGAGTGCATGTTTGAGAGCAGACTTTCCCAAAATGGAAACCTGCCCAAGGATAACATCACATTTCTAACGAAATACAGGTGGTAGTGCTGGTTAATGGTGTGCAATGACCAATTTTAAGCCAAATACTCGGATCTCATGTATCCCACTCCTCAATTTCTTTACTCTCGAGTCGATGAAATGCGAGTTAAAGTTAATTGGGATGGAAGGATTAAGTATTGGATTAAGTATTGGAAGGATTAAGTTGGATTAACCAAATATTCTTGCGCACAAGAGAGCAAGCCTTGCGAATTCCGAAAAAATCTTCCAGGACCGGGACAAAAAATTAATCATACGATTCGCTTCACAGCACAGTCAAGGGGAATTTTCACGGAAAAGGGGAATATTATTGCGGTACAAAAAGGAAATTAATTTTTCATAAAAGGCGTACCATGCGGCCAGAGTGGTATTGGAGGCGGGAGTGCTGGTGAAGGTGGCTCCTGCACTGAATCCTGTTTCTGCTCCCGCTCTTGCGGTTTGGTTCTCACGCACATACCTAGGCACACAAATATATACTCACACCGAAGAGAGGCGCAATTAATTTTCAATGTGCGCTTTATGCAGCTCCTTGTCGGATCCGGATTTTGTTCTCTGCGGCCGGAATACGGCTGCCAAGGTCCCTCGGTGCGATGCGGTACGTTGCGGTGGCGAGTGCAGCAGGGCGTACTAATTGCCACACAAAAAAGGCGGCGAAAAGCCAAAGAAACCAGGGAGCACTCCTCGTCCTTCGAGTCCTGCGAGTCCTCGAACGCTGTTGCTCGCACCGTTGGCTAATGTGATGTGTCCTTAATTTCCGCATTTCAGTTAAGTGGTCCCGTTTGCATGGATTTTGCTAATTACTAAATCATCAAACTTATAATAGGCCTTGAGTTTAAATAATTGAAAGTTTTTTGTTGATAAGACTTGCGGTTAACTCATACACCTCTACATTTAGAATCCCACCAGGCATGTTAGGTTAAAAAAAGTGTATACATTTTTATGAAACATTACTGAAAGTTTTCACTTTTATCTGAAATGTATTTATAATGATTTTTTAAATATGTTAAAATATCATTATCCGGACTTGTTTTGTTGTTTTTCAGAAATGTGATTTTAATGTTTTGTAATGTTTCTTTGAGTTTGTGACATTTCTGTAATGTTTCTATAATTATGAATGATTTCAATGAAAAGATTTCGAAAGATATGGTTGCTCCAAAATAATCAGGAATGGAATCAAGATCTATCGAAATGGTTCTTTGGACTTAGTCTTTCGCTTTAGCCTCTTGGATCCAACCTAGTCATGCTAGTTATTTTTTATGAAACAGACAATTTAAACAATTGAAACAAAAAATTCCAAAAATTATAAAATTCTTTATTTGAAAGCTTTTTGTTTAGTTTAGTAAAACAATTCTTTTAGCACGGTGAACTACTGGATGCACGGAGCTTCTCGACCAAATGAACCAAACGCAATCACTGGCTTCTCTGGCACACGCATGAACAAATATTCTTGTTAAATCTTATTGTCAAATATTAAATCTTTTATTTTATTTATTTTTGTTCTCCTATCTTATCTGGAAGTTGTTAAAAATTTGGTATAGTCTTGGGGACTCAAAAGAAATATCAATATCATACAAATTTCTACAATGCATTGAAATAGCTTTGGTTTGACCTTGCAGTCGTATAATTTTCAAAAACACTTTTGGGACTAATTTTACATAGCTTCGGTTTGTTTTTTCTTTCAAAAGTACTTAAAGTAGTTAAGTTCTTTAGTTAGTTTCCTACAGTTCAAATCATTAATCTTAAAAAGTATACCTTGCGATAACTAATTTCCAGAGCAAAATTTTAAATGATTATTTGTGACAAGAATATAGATTGTTTATTTGGATATTTTAGTACTTTATGATTCGCGGCGCAAGATCCGTAATTTAAGATCAGTTTTCCTATGAAATTTGTTACATAAATCCATAAAATTTTTTCACAAGCTTCTGGGGGTCTATCAAATACATAAATGTACCTGTCACAGGCCTGGACTGATGTCTCGGCTTCGAACATAGTTACGAGCTCATCCGCGAAGATTGCAATTGCATCCCAGCATCCCTTTGTCACGACTCCTAACTCCTGACGCGCGACTCTGGTTCTACAATCCCATCCAGGCATCCTGGTGTCTGTCAAATTGAGCGCAAAAGCCTTGGCAGCCAGCTCAGGTGACATCAGTTCCGTCTCGTTACAGTTTGAAGTTTACCGTGTGTGACAGCCTGGGGTTTTGGATTCTGTGGGCGGACAACCGCAAAAAAGTTCAACCGAAAAGTTTTCGGGGCCCGAACAAGTAAAAACAAAGAGTTTTCGATGCACTGAAAAATAAGTTCGTACGTTGGAACGGAATTGGAAATAATATTTTTAATTCTTTAAGTATAGATATATATTAAAATGATCAGATATCTCTTCATATGTATATATATATACATATATTAATATACAATATTTTTGTAATTTTTTTAGGTCAACATTCTCTGTGAGTAATGAAAGATGTATATTGAACTCACAGAAATATTCCTTTTTTTCATCGCCCTTTGGCAATTTTTGTCGGAGTGCTCTTCCGCGAAAACTTTTATTCTCCTGATAGAGCCATGGGAATTCGAGCATAATAAAAACTTGGATATGTTTTTGTGTCTTGTTCGAGCAAATGCAAAACCCTTTAGAAAAATCCCTTCGCCGACTACGCCTCTGTTTATACAGTAATGGGTAAAGCCGAGTTCGGTGGCATAAATCGAAATATTATCAAGATGCCAGCTCGTCGCGTCGCAACTAAATTGTTTGTAAATTTCTGCTCGGCGCCTGCCGGACAAGAACGATATGGAGTGGCAGGAGGTCCCGAAAGAAACCGAAAGAGTGGCAAAAATTTGTGTAAACAAGTTTTGCCCACCTATGGCCGAAATTTATATCGGACTTGCCATTTTCAGATAATATTTTTGGGGTCTACCCCGAGTCCGGCTGTATTTCATTTTCCTTCAACACTCTTCAAGCACCCAGGCGGGTGGGTGAGTGCCTGGGACCCAGCTTTGGGCATAATAAATAACGCAAAAATGAAGCGAATTCAACCTCAAAGTTCAATTCGAATAACCATTCAATAGATCTGGCCACTACTCCAGGGAGCTTGCCTTCTCCATGTGCATACGAAATGGCCGCCGGCTGGCTGGAATAGACGATGAATTTAAATATGGCCAAATTGAGTATTGGGCACGTAATAAAAAAAAAGGACCAACGAAAGGCGGACGGACTGAACGGGCAGGCTGTCGGAACGGACCGAACTGCCGTTATGTATGGCATCGTAAATAAACCCTTTTTTTACTTAATCCAAATTCGTCCCCGGGGAACAATTTGTTACACAATTTAAAAAGAAGACGGGGGGCAGTGCAGGAGTTGGGCGGAGTGTGGAACCCGCCGGTTCTTGGCCGCCGCTTAGATTTAGGCGAGGTCCAGGCTGTGTCCTTGCCAGCACTTGGGTCAGTTGTGCATATATTGTCCCTATCCGGGCTGCAATATTTTCGCCATAAAATATTTATATTTTTTCTTAGCCCGGCTCTGCCTGTAATAAGGTTTTAAATTTCCATCTCAAATACATATTTGATGTCCTTAGACATGGCGAATGTGTAGAGCAATAAAAATGCCAGGCCCCACTAAAGAAATAAAGAAAGAAAAGGATTTGATATTGCATTGCCTACTTGGTCCTACTTCTGTCTGTAGTTTTAAGGACTTTTAAAACAATGCACTGAGAGGAGCCCAAAAGCAATAGAAATATTAAGCGATCGGAAATATATTAAAATTATTAAGATTCGGTGAATCCTGATTAGATAATGCAAGCTACAGATGTAACTCATTCGGTGGTTTAATTTATAATCATACAAATTTACTGGTCCTTCGAACCGGATCGCCGCAAACACATTTGATTCGGAATATTTTAATAATTCCGCTCTTGTGGAGGTGAACCTACTATCATCAAACCATTTAACTCGGTGTCCCGGTTTGCGGAAGATATGTAATCAATTGATACGCTAAAGACACACCTAGCCCAACTTCAGGACAATTACTTAAGCTTTGTCCAACTTTCAGAGGAGCTCTACAGGTTCCAAGATGAACCAGATTGGGAGTACTCTGACGATGACCTCGACATCTATGAGGAGAAGCATTATAGCACCGCGATTACGGAGCTGAAATTGGTGGCTGGCTTACTCCCGCCCATGGAGCGCATCAGGCTTCCAACGCTTTTTTGGGAAGTATGAGGATTGGAAGCATTTTTCGAATATGTTCATCGGTTTCATCGGCAGTAATCAAACGGCAGTAATCAAGCGATCATTCATAATGCGATCGTTCATCAACCACTTCATGACACTTCCCAGCGACACAGGGAGAAGCATCAGTACTCTTCGAAAGCTAACGGATGACGCCGACGAGGTGATTCGTGGAACGAGTGCACGGATTTCAGCGCGACCACTGCACGCAAGTACAGATTCAAGCCCAACAACTGTACCGATGCCCTCAATTTGTGGGATGGAACCTAGACACCTGTCGTACTTTCGTCGTGAATGTCGACTTAGGGTGCAGGACTACCACATGCCGAATGTTACTGGACACAGGATTCACCCTTAATTTGGCATCGAAAGCATTAATTCAACCGCCAACAGCGCTGGTGTTTCTCGTGGACGCGCTCTGTTTAAGCTTTAATCTCTTCATTCCAAGCACGCAATAAATGTATGTATGTACATATATATTATCATCATTGACGACCTCGTTGCCGGCTCACTCTATCGACAAATCTTCTCTACCATGAAAGGAAATTTGTGCGCTCCCGTTGGCTGATTCTTTGTTCAGCATGCCCGGTCCAATCGACGTTCTCATTGGAGCTAGCCAGCTGTAGAACTTATACACCGGAGAAAGTAGAGATTTTGGTGTGCAATCTCTATCCATGGACTATCCATGTGCAATCAATACAGTCTTTGCTTGGATAATTACAGGTTCCTAAACCGATGGTTCTGTTCGATGGTTAGTTGTGTTCGATGGTTCTGGAAAGGACGGCTTCGGAACATCACTCAACGATCGTCTACATATTGGAACACATATTCAGCGCGATCTTATTGGAGTTTGTTTTCGATTTAGGCAGCATCGACATGTTTTTTGCGACATACTTCTATTGAAAATAGAAGTTGCAAAGAAACACAGGAATTTTCAACGCATCATTTGGCGAACTGAGGAGACGCAGCCGATTCGTCACTTTAGACTGCTAACAGTCACGTATGGCCTGGCACCGATGATTATATCAAGCAGCTCCCATCTGCAGCGCGGCCTCTTAGCAACGATGGTTATATAGATGAGATCTCAACTGGAGCCAACACTATTAAGGTGTTGGTGGCAATAAAGAAGGACTTTATTTAACTTATAGACAAGGCTAACTTTAAACTAAGCGGAGCTTAAGCTGTAAGTGCTTTCTAGAAACCACCCCAGAAGACGACCGATGTTATGATCCTAGCCAACTCTACAACAACTCGGCTGATCACCCAACAGTAAAAATACTTGGGATTCAATGGAACCTCTGCATGGATGAACTGATTGTCCAAACGGGCCAAACGGGCTTCTCTAAACAAAACGAGAACTTCTGTCCGACTTATCACGGAATTACGATCCACTCAGCCTGATAGCTCCAGCAACTGTCTTGCTGAAGCTACTTTTTCCAAAGAGCTGGACTTCTGCGCTTCATTGGGATGAGCCAATTCCCGAGGCGTTGACTGGACGATGGCGAACCATAAAGGATTAGTGGTCAATGGTATCAAACCGCCAGGTTCCCAGAAACTTTGCCTTGCCTGGTCAATCGATTGAGCCGAGTTCAATGACGGTGACACGAGACAGTTTTCGTATAACCTTGGTAGCTGCCGAAACACGAGTGGCTCCACTGAAAGCAGTATCTTGGAGCATAATGCAGCGCTCCTCCTCACTCGGTTATTATAAGTTGTGACATCATCATTAACGATTCCTATTTACAGCACTACATGCTGGACGGATTCCGAGATCGTCGTGCATTGGCTATCATCACCTCCCATACGCTGGAACACATACGTGTTCGTTCGGAAGACAATTCTGCTGACTGTGCCTCTCGAGGACTCCCGCCTTTCAAGCTCAGTTCTCACAGCATGTGATGGAACGGACCCACTTCTGCAAGGGTATAAAAAACTGCAAATTTTGTTTTTGCTAAATTATGGGATTTGAAGCCTTGCCAGTGCAGGGTATAATTATTTCGGCTGCGGTCAAAGTTAGTTTTTCATTCTCATTTTTTAATTTCAATTGAAACTTTATACTGATATGTATATGTCAGTATATCACGAACTTATCTTACCAATCTTAAAGGCATTACATGGTCAATGGCCCAATAAAGTTTCTCTTTACCTGTGGCCAGGACTCAGTTATCCTCGAACAGTATCTGCGCAAAATGAGCTTGGAACCTAATCAACGGGTCCTAAGATCCTTTGATGCCTATCCGCCAAAAACAGAAACAATAAAAGTTGGGCTTAAACTACCCGAAAGCAGCCCAATATCGGCGCCAACTTTTCCAAAAATTTTCGGAAACGGAAGCCAATCAGCTTGGAACGGAAACCGCATTTTGCCGGACTACTTCAATTTCGTGGCTTCGATTATGATGAGGCCCAGACCACCGGCTCGTCCATCCACCCCACGAAACCAATCCACTGTAGATGGGGTGTTTGTGGTCCGAACCGAAAATAATGGCCAAAAGCCAAATTACGTTTCCGCCATTTGGGCCAGGCAGCTCCCGCTTGACCGGAAATCAACTCGGTCCAAGGGTCCGAGCCCTGACCGGGAGTAGGGCTCGGAAAACTGACTCCGCAAGGATAATGGCCGTTTAACGAGAAGATTTCAAAGTAAAATTAACTAAGAGGAAACATTTCCGCGGAGGGCGGGACAGAAATGAACCGAATTTGCTTCACTTCACTAAAGTGAAAGGCCTCAAATGCGAAGGAGTTGATTGCAAACTCCCTCCCCAAAAATAAGCTTCCTGTGGAACCGGAAGTCGGCTGGCATCTAGCGAATGCCAGCGAATTTTGTAATGAAATTCCAGAGTTTAATTGCGCCCGGAGCAACTCGTGAAATAAGCCCCCTGATCCGACAATGGGATTTGAACTCCATCCCTGATTAACGCAGTCCAAGCTCAGCTTTGCGTGAAATGTGTAAAATTATTAAATGTTAGGCCAGAAAACCCGCCAAATCAAATTTAAAACTACTAGGTACTGTACAAGAGGCTTTCCGTTCAATTTAATTATGTTAATGTTGTAATCAGTATTGATGATTTTAATAGAATTTCAGTAACATGATTAAATTTTGTAATCTATTTGCGAGCAAAATTTATTTTCATAATTTTTGTTTAATGGCACAATTTGTATTACTGAGCTTTTAAAACATTCATTTTTTAAGTAATGTATGAAGTATGAAGTTAATGTCTTTAAATTTTTTTTAAAAAAGTAAAATTTAATTAGTTGAAACTGTTTTTGTTTGTTTGAATTGAGAAAAACTGAGTTTTCGGACGTTACACAAAGCATTCTATCTAGGTGCCTATCCTAGATATATATGTACAAAAACACAATTTCTTAAATAGTAAAATAAAAATAGGGAGGTTTCTTTAAGTTTCCAGACATACGATTTTCTGTTTTTTCAATTAAAATTAGTTTACAAATAATGTAATAAACAATTGTCCTACGTATGTACATACTATGTACCTCTCAAACCTCTAAAGTTCTTACACCTACATACGCTCTGAGCCTACGTCCAGTAAACATTTATTTTGTAATACAACAAATTTAAATGGTACCAGTAATAGTAATAGTTGTTGTTAAAATGGTATTAGAGATTTTTTTCAATGGAAAAAGCCCCCCAGTATTTTACAAGAAAACATGCCGCGCAGTAGTTCATCTCGCCTTTTAATTTTACAACCCAAAATTAGAATATCAAGCCACTGATGCAAGGACAGGCTCCATCGCACCGGGCTCAGTTGGAAATCCCTTGTTAACACGTTCCCCCTGACCGCCACTTGAGGACGACTCGAAAATATACACGTAGTTCACATCTCCCGCCTAACATGCGTCCCGCATGGCGTCCCCTTATCTTGGGGGCTACGTGGGCGCACGTATGCGCATTCGTTAGCCCCAACTAAGGCCTGGTTCAAATCCCTTGCAGACCATAAATTATACACAGAATATTTTCGGGCAAAAATCTGCTAAGCCCGCATTGCCGGGTCGCGGTGGACGTGAGGAGTTTGAGCAAATGTCGTTCTGCACGAGGCAAATGTTGCCGCTGCATTCGATAATTAAATACGGCAACAAGATGCTATTTAACCTGGCCTGACCCATGTCGCTTTCCCGATTTCTATCCATTTTCCGCGCAAGCAGAGTTGAGGGTTCGCGGTCGGGCTCTGCGAAATTAAATAAGTTGGGGCAACCGCTAACGAGAAAGGTGTCTGGCACAAGGAATTAATGCGGCGGTTATGCGAAGCCCCTGGGCCCTGGATGCGTGGCAAGGCGTAAAATTGCACAGCACATGTGTTTCGAGCTTAATCTGTTTAGGAAACACGAGCACCGCCTGCCGACAACTTGGCCCGAAACTTCAGGTAGCACTAACTTCTCCTGGCAGCCCACAAAGTCTGTCCTGGAGTCGTGAGTTCTGGTAGGCGAGAGGTCCTGGTGCGAGTTCACAGGAATAATGCACTAAGCGCAGAGAGCTCACACTGGAAGCGAATGCCGACACTTTTCCTCGGAGTCGTTAAAAATGTTTCAAGTTGCAGTCTTTTGTTGCCATTTCAGGTGCAACCAGGAAATTTATTTTCGATGTCAATTTTGTGCAATTTGTAGCACAAATTTAATTTTAAGATCCTTGATATTGGAGCTTAAAATTTTAAAGTGTGGCCGGTACTTCTTAGAGAACATCTCAGAATTAAACGGTTTGGTTAGTTTCGTCCTTTTTCAGCAGCAGGCCACACCTTAATTAAATTCAAAAATATTCCAAATTACTACTTCCCTTGATGCACAATCTATTTTTTTGTCTAACCACAAACAATTGGAAAATGTGCGAAAATGCAAACACTTTCATTTGTGGTCAAAACAGCTCGCAAACATATATGCCGAAATTGATTAATTCTTTCCGTTTTTAGGGTCAACACCGCTTGAGAGGGAATATCAAATTAAATTAGAGACAGATTTGAAGTTAAGCGCATTTTCTGCTTGTTTTAAAAATGAAATTCTTCAATCTGGTGGGATGGACCCGCATCTTGGTGTCTATTCGCCTGACATTCATAATGGAAAACCCTTGCAGTTTCGAATCATCATGGAAAATATTTGCTTTCCATTAGCAGTGGGAATCTTTTGATTTAATTACCAACCTGGCTTAAGTCTGTGGACTTCGTTTCGAAATTTATGGCTGCGGGCCAAAGTCTGGGGCGAGGAAGAGGGCAAGTGCGAGGGCAATGCGATGAATAATGCGCACAGAGACATAAGTTTGCCGGCAGCCGTTTTCATTTTGCATTCTTGCTTACCTCTCCGGTCAGGTGCAAAATTAATATTCGTTATCAGTTTTGTAAGCTAGGAGAGTTGGTCGAGCCGGGCGTGCATGTGACAAATAATGCCAACTGATTTACGGTGTGCGAGCCACACAAAACACCGTCAAAATGCCCGGCAGGCTTAGCAGGGAGCCACTGACAACTGCAGCTGCAGCCAGTATCCGACGGCCCACCCGACCGCCCAGGAGGGTACCCACTGCCAAATGCGATTACCGCAAAGACCGAATTCAATTTATGTGAGCGGGCCACCGGTCTGAGCAAGGAGAAAGGCCAGAATATATTTTCAGGAGCAAAATCAGCAGCATGATTAGTTAATTAAAACGTCGGCTTTTGGTCAAAATGAACTCGACTCGGCTCAGGTCTCTGTCCGTGTCTGTGTTTGCCTCCAGGACTAACCTGACATTTATTAATTTCGAATAACATTTGATAATGACGCGTCGGGCATGTGGCTGTGACGGCTCTATAGATATTCCAATCATTTGTATTTGCTTTTCCTGAGATCTGTGACACCGAATTTAATTGCTTAATTGAAGACTGGCAAGAGGAGCTGAAAGAAAGACAGCAGCAAGGACCTGAGATTTTCCCGATTCTCGATTTACATAATAAGTCTCTAATCTAAATTAAAATCAACGAGTGGCCACCATTTGCATTAATTAAGTGGCTGCTGGCTAGAAGGCAAAAGTATTGATTAGAATCATTTCTTTTCTCCGCTTTTGGCTTCCTGTCATCATCAGCATAACGAAGTACAGGGAAGGCTCCATAAAATAAACATACTGACTGTTCGATGATATATTATTCATTTCTGGGAGATACATATATGTATGTTGGTTCTCGGACAGTTGGTAAGTTTACAACTTTCTTACCTCTATTTGTATTAAAGGACCATTAGGTTCGTTTTAGAGACTTTTGACTGTATTTAGAAATTTTCTCTTCAGGCCAAACAAGTCCATTTCGAGCTCCCCTCGAGCATTGTCAGCGCCCCTTTAATGGTTCAGGTAATAAACATAAAAACTAATTTCCCCCAAAAAACCCAAGAATGTTAATCAAAAGATTGTCCTGCTAGATTGCGGCAGCAGCAACCACAACAAAAACACCAACGTCACCAATGTGCACCCCATAGAACGTGTGGGGCATCTGGCTGTACATGTGCCACCAAAGTGGCTGTTGGCCGGGTGGGTTGGGAATAGGGTGGTTCGGTTTCGGCTTGGGCTGGCTTGGAGCTCTGCGGTTTCTATTTTGTGGTAATTTCCGTTTATGTTTTTGAATTTTTTACTCACGGTTGCGCAAACACAACTGACTGCTGATGATGGCTTTCGGTTCTATTTTTTTGCCGTTTTTCTACTGTTGTCTCTACAGTAAGTGGTATTTGTTTTTATGGAATTAAAAAATTCTTGTTGTAAAAGGACTTTAATTAAGAGGGCCACAAAAACACGAGGCACAGGACAGTTGCTGGCAAAACAAAAAACGGCCAAAGGCCAAAGCATTAAACTGCCACATTGCTAAAAGCTTTTTCTGCTTCCGCAATTGGGTATTTAAGATATTTTCAATCGCTCTGGTAAAATAAACTCAGTGTATTGCAAGACACAAAACCATTAAAGTCCATTTTTGTGTATCAAGTATAATTATACAAATAATATTAAAACAAGAAAGGACAGCTATAGTCGAGATTCCCGACCGTTAGTAAGGTTTAGTTGGATTTAATTTTGAGAATCGATTTGATCCGAAGGTTTCCACCTCCAAAAGAGTTCTGCGTTTTCGTTAGTAATCACAAAAATTTATATTTCTCATTTATTATATATGATTATGATTTTTCCTTTCCATAACTTTGGTGAATGCTACATTTGGCACGACATACAAAATTTCATAAGGATCTGTCGCCTATAAATTACACCTTCCATATTACTGAACGATCGGAAATGACTAAATTTTGTGTTTTTATACCCTGTACTCGTCAAACAAGCGTAAGTTGTAGTCGTGTGAATGTATGTAGTATATGGAAGGAGTCATCACCGACCCCAAATATACATATATTCTTGATCAGCATCAACTTATCATCGTATGAACGCGTGGATCTCAGAGACATTAAAGAGATAGAACTATCAGATTTGGAACTTGGGATCGTATTATATCCGCGTAGATCAAGTTTGTGAAATAATTTTGCCACGCCCGCTCCCGCCACCAAAACAGAAATCTGGCTGTAGGTTCGTAAATTTTTTTGGAAAACGTTTTGGTGCCAAACTATTCTAAAGGCTAAGTTAATCTGATAGCTTTTTGAGGAGCTATAGGCTTTTTAGTCTGCTTCCCTATTTAATCGGTATTACGTTCGTAAGAGGTACAAGTGGCTGCTATAGTTTTTTTTGCCCAAGCGCAAAAAAGGATCCATACCGTTAAATTGGTGGTGGAAGAGTACCGGGTAGTATATAGTAACTCCATTATAACCATCCTTTCGTGCTTTTTTATTAAATTTAAAGTATACCATTGAAGATTTCACAATAGTATTTCAAGACTAACCTATTTTATTTTAACTTTGAATTGAATTTGTTGTTTTCGAAAATCAACATTTCATTCTTGCCTATGACACTTCGATTGGGATTGTTTAAAATGCAAATGGTAAAAGCATTGCGCTGATAAGCATGTGATAACCAAAACAAAAATGGCTCGTATTAAAAGTATTACTCTTCCACGGCTGCCGTGCATATTGTGCAATATTAAAAAAAGATATGAAACAGAAAACAAAACAAGGACCAAGCGGCAATGCTTTCAACTGTAATGATAAATGAATGCAAACTCTGAACATAAATCAAGAAGGGGTGGGGTGGGGTGGGTGCGTTTGCACCTCTGATGCTGATGGGATAAGACCGACTTCGGTAGCGAACTAACTATAGCCACGGCCCCCATTTGGATGATTTAAGCGCGACTGCCTCGACTCGAAAATGTGTTGTGGGAAATATGCATAAAAGGAACACGGCAAAATATCACGGGGAAAACAGTAGAGCCCCGGACGCAGTGGTGTATGCACGCGTACAATATTTTTAATTTTTCACATTTTTTAATAAATAAAAAAAAAAGCCAAAAGGTGCAGTCCAATCCCGTGTCCGACCCGCAGGAAGACAACTACGGAGCGAGAAAGACCAGATCCGGACGGAGGCAAGTGGCGCTGCCACAGAAACGGCACCCATGTGGGTCAGCCCACCCCCTCTTCCACTCACACAAAAACATTTAAAAAAAACAAAATGCCACACCACTATATCCATATGTATTCGCATTCCGAGTCGCATCAGACGATGCCGCATCGAGCTGAAAATTTTTTTTGTAAAATTTACCCAAGGGATATGTCTGGGGTATATAGGATCTAGACTAAAGTTGGGAACCTTCAAAACTTTTTTTGTATAAGCCTCTTATTTTGAAGTTCTTTAAATTCATTTATGGTTTTAAATGCATATTCGATATTTTTTAAATTTGTATTATAGAAAACTACTAGAAAAAGAAAGGTTACTTTATGAGATTGCTAAATCTTTAGGTCCCCATACATTTTATGAAATTATAATTAATTAGTATGTTTATTAGATGTAGAAAATACCAAAGGTAGAAAAAAAACATATAATATATGTATTTATAATATACATAATCTTAATTAAAATAAAAACTAAATAAATGTATTAGAGGAGAAAGATTCAAGAGGTCCAAGAGGTAATCTAACTTGGAAGTAATCTTACTTGGAAGCAATAATATTTGTTAAATATGTAGTTAGGTTAATAAAGAACCATATAATGATTTCTGAAGAAAAAAACATTAGAAACAAATATTGCAGTACTAAAGGGTAATCGCTCTTCGAACCATGGGGATGGCTGCCATTTCGCTTGTTTCGAAATTGCATTGTGAATAATGTAGTGTTAATTCTCGAGAGTGCCATGTTCCCTGTTTTATGGGTTTAATGCTTTTGTTTATTGGTCTGCTGCTGCGTCAAGTAAGCATCGGTGTCGGCTTCGGCTTTGGCTCCGGTTTCAGCTGGACGCCACAGGACTGGGGCTCCTGGCAACAGGGATATGCCAGGACATGTGGGACTTACGAAACGCCGGTGCCTCTGCTGCTGCTGACGTGCGATAAGAAACGCGCACATTGTTCGGCCTTTGGCTTTGAGCCCGGTAAGTTGGCCAGTTGGGAAGTTGGGGGGTTGGCGGGCCGGTGGACAGCTAATAGGACTAAAAAATTAAATTTGCATTTTGCCGTTCAGCCAAACGATTCTGGTGACAATTAATGCCATAAATAGTCCCAGTCCGGGCAGTGTCATAAATATCCAAAATAGATACTGAGGCAGTATGTAAGATATCGCTAATGTCAACACCTCACGGATTCCGCTCCGAGGGAGTGCCTGCCGGGACACAGTATTCCGATTCCGATTCCGCTGAATTGATGTCCCCAACAAACATTTTAATCGATTCTTTATCGCCTTTCAGCACGAACACTTTGGGAATGGCATGCATATATTAAGCTCGTAATGGACAATCAATAATTATGATTGACAATATGGTCGCCGTCGCAATTCATTAATTGATGGCCTGACAGACACATTTGGTTCCGAGGCTTCCAGTCTGGAATTCGATTGCACTTGTTTGCATTTTGTTCCATTCCCGTCCGAAATAAGCACATCCATAAATAAAAGTGTTCAATTCATTTTTCTGACGGATAATTGTCACATTCTCTGAACGGATTTTTGATCCGGAACAGGAACTACCTGAACCCAATATGGTAGTTTAAGAATCACTGAAAATTAGGATTAGGTGTGATGTTGAGGGTAGGTAACATACCTTTCATACATATTTAGAATCAGACTGAAAATAATATCAAAAAACCTTTAATTCATTGTTTTCATTAGAAGCTCTCAGCATCGGCAGAATAATGCAACTATGGAATTGTAAGATGAGCGACACACAAAATATTTAAATTAATTTTTTCAAGCCCTGTTAACATTTATAACCGGCAGTGCTTCGAAAATAACGATGATAATCAAGTTTATTATTATTTGAGGGCATTTTTCCACCTTTTATACTTTGAGAAGCCTTTTCAGTTTAAAGTTTGGTGTTCAATTCGGTAACTGCTCAATAATAATGTCTGCCACGGTAGAATGTTTTTGGGTCGCCCACAGATACTCACGGTCACATAGAGACACCCCATCCACCCACAACACACAGCAAGGACACACATGGGCCCACATGAATGTTCTCACATCGCCAAGCCCGAATAAACAATTTTAATAATTTCTTTTTATGAAAATTGCGCTCGGGTTAAATGATTCGAGAAGAATGCGATGGAAGGCAAAGTCGTACCGTTTAATGTTTGCCACGGCGAACCTGTTCACATGGCTGGCGGCGATGTTTGCCTCCCTTTAATCCTTCCACTCCCTGGCAAGTCCTGCCTCCTTTCGGCTCGAATTTCAATCATTTTGGAACAGTGACTCCAGGACCTTTAACCCGCCCTGCCACTGGACTCTGTCTAATCAGCAAAAGTCGCTGCAGAAAATCTCTTTTAAATGAGCTACTAATTGCAAACTGAAAGATAATACACAAAGACCACCTCTGCCCTCCGCCCCAAACTCCAACTACAAACTAATCAAGGGCCATACACTTCTGGGCGAGTAAAGGAAAAAATAAGGAATTCCCTAGTTAAAGGAGCAATTATCGCAGCGATAGGAGGACGAGTTGGGTTTTGCGGCAAGTTTTGTGAGGATAAGTCCGGCCCTCTGTTTGTGAGGCACGTTTATCAGTTGGTAAGTTTCTGCAGATACTTCCAACTTGCTCTCCCCCATTGTTAGCTTTTTCTCCTCTAATGTCTATCTGAGATGTGCCGCTAACTTTTATTTCGTACGCATTGTTGGGCATCTGGAAGAGGGCTTTTAAAAGTTACCATCGCACATGTGAGGACTGTCCCGCACAGATACATTTTACATGTAGTTCCTAATCAGGAGCCGGATCTGCTCGGTAAGCATCTTAGGGTGGGCTTATCATGAGCTCCACTGGATTATGGCATATGTCCGCCCACCTATTTCTGCGCAAAAGTTTCCAACTACTTTTTGTGTAATCAAAAAAATATGCTGTGCTGCTAACTTAGATGTGCGAACCCGAAGTGATAAATAAGCCAAATTAATGCTAATGGCGCCATTACGACGCTCTTTGCTAATTGCTCGGCCACCTACTTGACATGAAATTGAATAAGGAAGAAAGTCCTTCGAACTGCATTAAAATCGTAAAATTTGAATTATCATATTATGCACGCTAAAATTTTGTAAGTCAATCAGACCAAATTAAGTATATTTTGTTTTATTTTATACGAACTAATAAGACCAGCTTAGGAATTCATTTAGAACTATTAAAACTTGTGTCGTATCGTCACATTCTTTGTACAACCTACAATAAACAGCAAAGCTTCTCTGTTCTTATTGACCTATTCGGTTTTATTTAACAACAAAGTTACATGCAGCAAAGAAAGCAAATGAGCTGAAGTATATAGCGTAGTTAGTCGCGTTAATGGCCCGTACCATTTGCATATAAAATTTCAAAATCCGGTCAAAATAAGTGAGGAAAATCAACATATTCTCCTTGTATATGGTTACAAGGCGGTTTAGAATATCAATTGAGCTAGAAACAATCACAAAACAGCTAGAAAACACCAAATTTATATGGATGCCTCAGTAAAGATTTATACTATTATCTTTGCTTCCATTTATGGAAAGTCGTGAATCACCTTATTTCGAATAGATCGCAACTGTCTAAAACCACTACTTGTGAGTTCATACGAAAAAAAAATCGCTGGCTTTAATTCATGTAAGTAATTAAAGTCATTTCCAGTCCTTTTGGAGTACATGAAAGGTCGCCGAAACCAAGATAGTTTTCTATAGTGGATCTAGATCCGTTCTTGTAAAGGGTCTGAATGAGGGGCTCCTATGTTGTCCTTTTGCATGATGATCCTTCTTTGTGTTTGCCTGTTTAAATTCCTATTTAATTAATCTTTTCCACTGCATGTTTATTTTGTTGGTCCAGCTTCCAATGTTTTTTTTAAAACGGTGGCTTGAAAAACAAACACTATTCGCACTTTTATATTCCAACTCTTAATAAATTTAATTATTCAGCACCTTTTTAATAAAATTCAATGAAATCAGTTGCTGAAAATTAAATTTCACCTCCACTCTGAGGCAAAGGGAAAAAATGTTAAATTTAATTTGATTTATTTGCAGTGCTCGCTTTGAAGTTTCCATTTGGTCGGAGAACGGGGAGTCTGGAAGCTGGGGTGGGTGGGATGTGGATAGGATGAGTGCTGGGATGGTGAAGGACCAACAGTGAGGTAGACAGCTTGATTGTATACGATGAGATTATTTGAATTACCTTTGCAATCAAATTGACACCGCATAGACATCCCGGACTGACGGGGACAGACAGTTGGACAGGAAGCTGACAATGTCAACTGACGGGCATTCCTCTTCCTTTAAATGCAGCGCGGCTCATGGACCGTCAGAAACTGTAAGCATACTATCAAGCCGGCTGCCCCACCTAGACACCTAGTCCAGTAAGCATGATTAAATGAGATTCCCAATTTATATAATTTTACCTAGCACGTCTGACTTTTAGTAATCCATGAAATAGTTGTAGCCACAGCTCCAGATATTCGACATCAGATATCACCCCGTCCAGCCTATTCACATAGCTACATACCTCCATAATTTATAATATTACCATGTCGGACTTTGAATGGGATTTCCAATGGGCGGATGATGGCTATCGTGCCAAGGATTTTGAAAACCCGGAAGACATGGAAGATTATTTTAAGCAGTGGAAGAAATCCATCAAGCACACCGATTTGGAGGGGGTCATTGAGCTTTTCGAGAAAGGTAGCTCCGATAGCCTCGAGCAGCACCCGGTGGGGGCGACCAACAAAAAACCTCTCAACATAAACTACTCCCATGCTCTACATAGTCTTAAGATTTCGGAGCAAAAAAAGCTTGATCCAAAGAAGGACGTGTGCGACAAAAGGTCTAGGAACCCCAGCATGTCAAAGAGGGTTCCACCGCAGGTAAGTTTGCAAAGCATTGGGTCTTCTGTAAAGTTTTTTATTCATTTTCCGTTGAATAATTGTTTTTAATCAGTTTCGTAAAACAAGAGTCAGTTTTATAGAGCAAAGTTCATGATATACTTCTTTGTTAGGCCTATAACTTTATGAACATTTATTCGGAGCGCAAGGATCAACTGATCCGACAGCAAAAGGAGCAGGAGCGAAAACAGCGGGAATTTCGCAGTCGACCAATGCCGGACTTTCGCCTTGTACACGAACGCCAAGCCATCAAGGTGGTCGTACACCGTGTCACCCATCCTGTGACCCCCAACGTGCTCAAGAATTCCCTGGAGATGGAAGCCAAGCGCCAGCAAAGGGTTGAGCAGCTCAGGAAGGAACGCCATCTGGAGGACAAGTCCCATCGCCTCCAGGCTCCGAAGGCCAAGGCCGTTCCTCAGAGCTCGCGTCGTCCTCTGAAACCGGAGAATCGTCGGTCCCAAATTTCCGTATTAAAGGTTGAGCCCTTCAACCTCTCTACTGAGCTGCGCGCCCAGCGGCGTCGCATCTACAACGAGGAGAGCTCTAGGATGCAGGAGGCCAGGCGAAGAGAGCTGGAGGAGGAGCGCCAGCGGGCGGAGCGGAAGGCCTATCTCAAGCAGCGCCAGCTTACATCATTTCGAGCCAAGCCCAATCCATTTGCAGTCCCATCACGTTAGGTTTTGAAAATGTTTTAGATTTCTGTTTAGATGTTTTGTTTGTTAGAAATTCCTTTTGTTGTTCGTAAAAATTAGATTACTTTATCACTAGAAGTTCAGGGGGATTTTTTTTGGCTTTAAATAAGTTTGAACATGGTTTATTCTGTACGGAAAAATGTAACTATTATTAACTGAATTATTATTCGTATTATATTATTCTATTCGTAAAATAAGACTAAAATTATATGTCGTTTTTTTACTGAACGATACTATTCTTAATCAATTAATAAGTCTTAAATGATGTGTTCTATGTGTTATAGTAAACTTATTATTGTAAGGATTCAATATTTTAAACATATTTTCAAACAAACATTTTTTCAAACATATTTAGGGTTAAGATTGTACCAACAATAAAAATAAGAAAGGATGGCTATAGTCAAAATTCCCGATTATATTAAACATTTATTGATCTCTTCCACAATTTAACTAACCTTTATAGTTTAAACTTTAAAGATATGGATTCTGAGCAACAAATTTTTTTAGAATACTTTTGCGCATGGTGAAAACAACAACTTTTAAAATCCGTCGTGGCCGGATATCTAAAAAATAATTTCGTGGAACTAGTGTATGAGTGAATTCATTAATATTCTGACTAACTCTGCTGAGCAGTAAAGAATATTACCTTTGAACAAATGACAAAACTTAAAATGTGAGTGAAAAATGGGACGTTGAACCTGTCGGTAATCTTTGTGTTAGTTAGCTTTTGTAAACTGGGCTTCCGCACATTCAATTTGTTCATTTAAAATGGCTTAGGTCGGTGGCTCCATCAATCAAGAGTCCTTCCACCGCCAGCACATCAGTATGGTATATAAACACATAGGTATTCGGATATCCCCGGGACCCGGCCACGCCCACGTGTTCCACTGCAAACAATTTGTTGTAAGTGAATCAATTGATGCGCGTGTGTGTGGTAGGTGTGTGGGAGGGTGTGCGCGTCACATAATCAAAAGCACAAATACTAAAACAAGCACTCAAACTGTCAAAGCGATGATTGATAGTGTTGACATTCGCGTTTTGTCTCCGGCCTCACCCACCGGGCTGAATTTTTGTACATTGAGCTCCTGTTAATGGGACGTTTTTGGCGTCGGACGCGTCCTTTGAAAGGAGTCGTACCACCCACTAAAATCCATCTGCATCCCTATTCCTGCCGCCAGCCGCCTGCCTCCGCCCCCTGCTCTGTAGATTATCCTCGCGTGTGTGGGAATGATGAATTGCATTTCATGTGTTTATCGAACTGCATACACTGAAACCCGTTGGTGTTTATTGCAAATTTGTCGGCAGGGCTTAAAGGTCAGCATCCATCACCAGCCTATAATAGAAATTATTTTAAATCAGGCAGATGCAAGATGTGGCCAGCATAAATGTTACACGACCGATTTAAAGATGACGTAAGTTTCGCCAAATTAATAAAACAAACAGCGCTGGTTATGCTTTTTTCAGGGGTTTGTGGGTTGATAAGACCAGCAATGTGCCGCAGAAGATTGCGAGATCACGGGCCTTTGTGTTTTCGTCGCTTATCAGCGGAGATTTCAGTCATTAATTAAATGAATATAATGGTATTTTGGAAGGTGTCAAAATGGTTTTATGCAGCATAAGAGCTTGCCACCAAATTGGCCGATGCGGTGGCAGATAAATGCGCCGCCAAATTGGAGGCCATTAGATACCTCAAACAAAATGGGGTCCCAGCGGCACTTTCGCGGCACAATCAGAAGATTGGGATGTGTGGACTTGTTTACAACAAGTTTGTATACTACAAACCCAACATTTAGTAAACAAAATTTTTATGAATGCCTGTTGGATTTTAAACAAAGGGGAGCAAGTTTAAGGAGGCGAAGACGAACGAAGACGAGGAGGCTGCGCCGAAGAGATTTAAATTAAATTGAGTTTTGTATTGTATAATATAGAATATATAGTATAGTTTAGTATTAGTTTTTGTATTACTTTAGTTTAGTTTTTGTATTACTTTAGCTTAGTTTAGATTAGTTTAATTTTAGTATAGTGGATTAGGCCTCTCGGGGATATCACTATAAAAAAAACCCCGCCTTATACTCTACCTCGAAGGTGGTTTAATGTACTATTCGGTAGTCTGTTTTTTAAATCATTGAATTTTTGCTTGTAGATTTGGCGTTGTGTTTTCTTTCGCTTGATAATTATTTTTGTAAAATGGGATATAAAGATGGAAAGTGCAACAATTTCGTAAGTTTTGCTTTTTATTTGCGTTTTTTGGGAATTTTTGTTCAAAATCACAAGTTTTTGGCTGTTCATAAAAATAACAGTTTTTCTTTTTGATCCCTAAAGGAACTATGTTTTTTTATGTGTTTTTGAGAATGGGTTCATTTTTATAATGTTCTTAGTTTTTAAAATGTCGCACGGTCATAAATATTATAAAATATATAAAGTTTACAAAACTAGAAAAAATATTGTACTGTTTTTATTTTTCCCCAGTTTTAAAAACAGTCCCATTTTTTTTTTTAAATTTCACAACAATTTTCACAACTTTATCAATTTTTTAACGTTTTCCAACTTCGCGGTGCAGAAATAACATTTTTTTTGCAAAGTTGGAAAACATTAAAAAATTGAAAGTGTTGTGAATTCTGTTAATAACATCCTGTTGAAAAACATTCTGTTGATTACAGGCTCTGTTACGTAAAATGTTACTTTTTTTTTTAAATTTCATAAAATGAACCGGTTAAAATGTATAACACTGTTATACAAATGTTACAGACAAATGTTAGAAATATTTCAAAGTTGGATTGTTAGAAACAATCAAATTGTTTGAAAATCAAACAATCATCATGCTGAATAAAAACAGAAAAATAAATATTTTTTCTAAAAAAAACCAATTTATGTAGAAAAATATTGGGTAAATTAAAATGCGCAAAATGTAGGTAGAAAAATGCAACCCAAAAACATCTCAAAATAAAGACAAGAAATATAGTCGTGTTTCCCGACTATATTATCCGTGGAACTCACGGTATGGATTCTCAGCAAAAAAATTTTGTTGCATACTTTTGCGCTTGATCAAAACAAAAACAACAAACCTACCGATTTGGTAGGGAAATTGACTAAAAAGTTTATAGCTCCTCTAAAAATCCGATTTGGCTGATTTTAGATTTGTAGGTAAGTTTTGGCATTGGAACAGTTTGGTATCAACACATTTTTCCAAAAACAGTACAGTTTGTTACTAACACCAGATTTCCAATTTTTGACACACACATGATCTGAGGATCCGCTCCATACGAGTCCAAGTTCCAAATAGGATATTTCTATCTCTTATAGTCTTCAATATCCACGCGTTCAAATTTTTACCCCGATTGTATGGTCAATTATATTTATATATATAGTTATATCTCCTTTAAAGCAAACTTGAACTGCGTGGGAATTGTAGGGGTCTCCACGCCAAATCTTATAGCTCTGTCTCTTATGGTCTCTGAGATCTACGCGTTCATACGGACAGATGGACATGGCATGGATAGCTACATATAGGGTATAGACGGCCGATCCTTATGAAATTTGGTAGGTTGGTTTGCAAGTTCCAACTTTCCAACTTTGAAAAAAAACACAAAAACTATGGCGTATCCTGTCAATAAGTTTTATGGCATCATAGGACATGGGCGGCCGATCCTGGTTGTTCCGACTTACATATATGTACATATATTGCTGGCAAAAAAAAGAAGGGTATGTGAAAAGTTTCAAGTCGATAGCTTCAAAGCTGAGGGACTAGTTCGGACAGACGGACATTGATTTGTTTTGGCCAAAGATTGTTTTCAATAGTTCGATCACGCGATAATGTGATTCGAGGACCGGCTAATGTTCCGAACACACATAGTGTCCATTAAAAAGGCCATTACTAAAGGAACTAAGATGGATTCTTAATAGTCGGAACAAGTTATCCCTACAAAACAAGGTTTTTATATACAAAGCGGTAATTGGTCCCTTATGGCGTTATGGGCTAAAAGAAAACGGCATAGTGGCAAAATATAATTTTAACAATATTAAATTTGTTCAAGCCAAAACGTTACGCATGATATCTGGATCATCTACCCAGAACACTGCAAAGATGTCACCCCAAAGATGTCCCAAAAAGATTTATATAAATATGAGGAAATAATTTAAAAGTGATTGACTTTTATTTGATTGACAAAAAAAAAGTGATTGTGGTGCGATTGTAGCACCCTTACGGGGTAAGAAAACTAAAAACATTTCTTAAGTTTAAGTTTAATATTTTATAAAGCTTTGTGTGTATTTGTGGCAAATTTTAGTAAAAAAAAATATTTTTTAAAGTCTTTTAAACTTCTAGGTTCGCTTCAAGGACCAACTGGAGTGCCAGAAAGTCAAACTCTTTGCATATCAGTTTAATGACGGCAGCAGCACAAAGATCCTTTCAAATGGGATTAGTAGTGACTAAGCAGCCACAAAAAGATTCTGCGTTACGAGGGCAGGCAAGCAAAAGTACGAGGTGACAAGCATCAGAGTTCATAATCATGCGCGGTCGGAATTGCGTGTCTTGCATTTAGGATGCGGATGCAAAGATGCGTGGGATGCGAAAGTACGAGTATACGGTGCTCGGTGTACGGTGTTCGACCGGCAAGCGAAGAAATTGCGTATTCAAGGCGGAGCAATTTGCCGAATTTGATGGGCGGACCTTGGGGTGGAACGTGGCTGGGGGTTGCGGTGCGTCGGAACGTCTTGCGCCTTTATATTTTGGCTTTTATGGGACGAAACTCGCGGTTAAATGAGAAGGCCGGGGAAGGTGAAGTGCCAGGATACTCCTCCCCGAGCGCGGAATTTAATAAAGCGCTGATGCATGCAAAATAAAGCATAAAAACGTAAAATGCACGCGCAAAAAAGTAAACAAAGCGCCGCCGACACACAAGCCCACAAAAATAAAGAACTTTAAGCGGTGCACCCGGGGGTGAAGGGGTGGCTCATCACACAAGAGCGCGGGGTCGGGGGGCAGGCAAGCGCCTCGGAAAAACAATTTTCGCAGTCAATTTTCTTTTATGAGAAGAAAATATTTCACTGCGAAAATATTATATGAATATTGGCGGCCGTCAACGGATGGCGTTTCAGCCTCCGTCTGAGGATTTCAGAGCACCAGAGTGCAATATGCACAGCATCCTACGCAAAAGTGGGCCTGATTTGAGGGCCACTCGAACACATTAATTGCCGGGAAATGCCTTAAAACCCTGCCGGCCAGCTCAGTTAACGCATATAATTCGGGCTTTTGATTTATGTTGCCATTTATTTGATTTGCATTTTTGCATTGTGATTGCCGGCCGGCCAAAAAACAATGCAGCGAGTTAAAGTGACTATTTTTGTAATCAAATAATGGCGTAAGGAAATAAAGGAAATTAATTGACTGGTGCGAAATGGTTAAATAAGTCGATTGTTGTCGCCTAGTGAAATATTGCTCTGCCAGTAATATGCGAAATCAATATAACTCTTACCAGTTTGTGTTTTATGGACGAGCACGCCAAAGTTTACACAAAAAAGAAAACATTCCCCTTTTTTTAAGCCTCGGTTTGTTGGTTTACAGAAAAAACTTTAATTTAAAATTCAAGTAAATGCCCAGATAAGAACACCAAAAATATTACCGGAACATTGGGGTCTGTTTCGGTAATATTATTTGAAAGCGCGCTGGACACCGAAAAGGCCCTAAAAATAAAAGGTTTTATTGGGACAATCTGTCAGGACGGTCTGTCAGGTTTAAAGTGAGAACATTACATACTAAGTTCCATCTATACTTTATGATGCGCATTTCATAAATAATTTTTTATCATTACTCACAAAGTCATTGTGTTCATTTCATACAATTTGCCAAAAATGTCTGCAAGAAATAAAGCGAAAAAATCAAGGCACTACAATGGCAAGTAAAATTTAAAGGAAAATAATAAAAGCCGAGTATAAAATCTGAACGAACGCCCAGCGTCTTCAATGAGGCTCATAAAACAAAACAAAGGCGGTACGAGGGCCAGACGCACAGCAATTGCTGCAGAAAGTCAAAGTCATTAAAAAGTAATGTCATCGTCAACCCACCGACCTCCGGAGCCGGGCCCTCGAGCCCGCAGCCCCAGAACCGTGACATCTGACCCCTGAAATGCCTGAGATGCCCGCGGCGCTTAGTTGCCATTTCAACTCCTTCAGACCTGCGCTCCATTAATGATGGATGACGACTTGCCTTGATTCGCCTAGACCCTCCGGAACTCAGGACTTAGCTCTCAGAAACCAGGATGGCTCTGCTCACCGAAAATGATTTGATGAAAACATTTGAAATTTTTATCTGGTGCAAATTTATGCAGAACTGTTGATGTCATCGCCGTTGCGTTGGCCGCAGAAAAATGATGACGATGCCGTTGTAACGTTGAAATATGAAGGAGCATTACTTTCCGCAGGATCTGTGGCTACGTAATTGGTGATGTGCCACCGCCGCCAACACTCCTTCCAGCTGGAAAGGCAGCAAAGCGCGTCCTGTTTTAACTGTGTGCACGGCAGGAAGCGATAAGAAGTTTTTGTCGTGGTTCCTTTTATGGGATTTAATTTTGATTACCATTTGCGGCGGGTGCATTAAAAATTTGTAACAAATGACTTTGAAATTGATTGAAAGCTAGCGTTTCTTATACTTTTATACTTATACGCGTGTGTGTTCGTGTGTGACCTCAGTCCACCGAAATTAATCGAATCACTCGTTACCCGTCGCATCGCACGTCACATAATACTTTTAAAGAGCCTCACTCTTTTTTTGTTCTCAGTGGGATAAAGCCTTCATCAAATATGGTTATTCCCGCAAATAAATTCATGTTTTTCTTTTAATGCATTTTTATTAATTACGAAATATGTTTTCTTTAGTAGGTTGCCTGCTGAAAATGCATAATGGTAAACAAACAATAAACAAAGAGATCAATTTGCGAGGCAAATATTTAAATTTGGTTTCACACACTTATCCATTTGGATATCACATATGCTAGAACAAAATATGGCAGAAAAATACACTTCCATGCTAATTTATGTGTATCCTGACAGAGGAAGGTATACATAGTTTCGAAAAAGCACATGTTTAACAATATACGATAGTTTTCCACAGACGCGTCGGAGCAATTCAATAGGCTCTCATAGATACCTCGTTCCAACAGCGTAGTGTCCTCTAGATGTTTGTTTACTAGCTCAACTTTAAATACATAAATATTTCCTTTTACATGTGCATTTTTGCACATTTAAAATAGAAAATATAGAAAACAAAACTTTTTTAAACCATTTTTTATGGTTTTCGGTATAACTATTTTAGCCTTCATTTTTCTACACTCGCAGAAGTTATTTTAATTTTGGTCAAAAGTTTGCAACGTAATGAAGGGGACATCTCCGACCCTATAAAGTATACTTATATATTGATCTTGATCATGATCACCTCCTGAGTTCATATAAGCATGCCCGTTTGTCCATCCAACTGTTTCTACGCGAACTAGTATCAGTTTTAAGGGTATCGATTTGAACCTTTGCACACACTTTTTTCATCTTTAATCTATACCTAGCACGCCGACAATAAGTCGGAACAGTTGGGATCGGCCACCTGTATTCTATAGCCGCTATATAACTGGTTGTTAGGAAATGCCATAACATTGGGGTTTTTAGAGTTTGAGACTTGGGATTTCCTATGGATTCAATTTTTGGAAAAATATTATAAACTTACTAAAATACTTAAATAAAATACACAAATTTTAATATTTTCAACCTTTAGTTTTTTTGTCCTGGTTCGTAAGACTAATATATTAGATATGCATATACAGAGACAAGATTCTGCCCAGGAGGACGGTACAGCTAAGACCCGTTTATTATGACCCGTACACCTTGCAAGAACTTTTTATTGTGGCGCATCTATTGCATAAACTTTAAGAAAATTGCAAATGAAAGTTTCTGGGATTTTACATGACAGTTTATGGGCTTGAAATGGGCGAGGGTGTGGTGTCCGTACGAGTGGGGATAGTACCGCTATGTACATAGAAGTATATGGTCATGTGGCAGTAATATGAAAGTTTTTGCTATTTATGCCGTCTGCCGAGACCCAAGGGGCGGTGTAGCTCTAGTGGCGCTGTTGTCGGTGGCGTCGAGTTTTATAGCCCCACGGCTTACTGAGGGATGCCGTTCTGGTGGCTCGGATGGTTCTGGTGGTGCGGGTTATTCTAGTGTCTCTGATGGTTCCCTGATGGTTGGTGCGCTGGCGGTCGGTGATGGCACGTGAACTCCCACAGGTGACGATGGCCTCCTTTATGAACAAACAACAAAATGTTGTCAACATTTCAAATTTATTTGTTCAATACACAGCACACGAACATATGCCAACATGTGTATGTGGTGGATTCCTACACATGTCGATGTTGTCCTTTCGCAGAGTGTATTTCGCCGAGTCCGACCCTCTATGTAAGTGCGGGGTGCGGGTGTGTGCGTGTTATTAAATTAAACAGAGCTACCATCACTGGGCCAAAAAGCATTCATTAGCCACGTTTACTGCACCCGTGGCGACCTCCATTCGGACTGATGAGTTTTCCGCTCATTTTTTCTGTTCTATCTGAAAGTAAAACTTTCTGTGTTTGGTTTTCATAAGTACCTTGGAGTTTGGGGGGAACCGATGGATAGACTACAATTGTTGGGCCAAATGAGCATACCAATTTTATTATATTGCCTGTTTTAGTTGTACGTGGCTAAATTCCAAATTAGCGTGAAATAAAGCTCTTTAACGGAAATGGGGGGTAATATAATTCTGCGTCTCAGTTAGAAATTTATAATTTTGTTATGAATTAAATTTAATTCAGACACCAAAAATATATTTATCTGTAGGTATAAATGGGTATTGGACTACCCACGTAGGATAGGATCCTAAGATAAGCTACTATATAAAGCCGAAGAATTTTAATATTATAATTTAAATATCTAGTTCTAACCATATGATACGTGAAAAAAGTATTCATCGTATAGCCTTAATTTGAGTATCAATTGGTTAACGCAAAAACTAGAGAAGTAGGAGTTTCAAATTTTTTTACCAACTAGACTAATCTAAGCGTGATCTAAGCAATCTATAAGAACTCTTTTATGGACTTTATTTTGGTCTCTTTTGAAAAGATCTACAAATTCAATACATTGGGTATCAAAAGTTCGAATCCTCGCTCCTAGTGTTTGAGTTTTGAGTATTTTTTTCATTATATTGTCTATTTGCTTAGCATTGTTGATCCTGTTCCCGTACCCGTTCCCATTCCCCTTTCCGCTTCCGGTTCATGTTGTTGTCCTTGTTTTTGTTTTCGGTTGTGTTATTATTTCTGTTTCTGTTGCGGCTGCCGTCTATGTCTCTGGCGCTCCGTGACTTTGTGAATGTTGGATTTTAATATTTCGGCCTTATTTTGCTGCCATTTGGCTCAACGCTCTTGGGCGTCACGATGACGACGGCTACGTGAGACTGTTCGCACACACAGCAATGATTATTGCACACCATTTTGGCAAATGGCATCTCGCTCCGTGGCCCGGATGGCTCGTCCTTCGGCTCTCCTCGCCGGGTGTCCGTTGGCATTTAAATGTAAACATATAATGTGGAGAAAGCGCAAAGGCTGAGGTTACACCAGCTGCAGTTAAATGCGTTGTGGGCCAGCCCAACGCATTAATTCTAATTAACTTTTTGCGGTCGTCTAACCCAAAGACATCCACTCGCTTTATAGGCACTCGCTTTTTTTGGGCTTAAAACCCTGTGGCCCGGTGGCCGGGTCCGAATTGCGCAACAAATGAAGTGCAAGCAATAAAAAGCGACAAAGGCAAATGGCGAACTTCTGTTTTCGTCCTCCGTCCATGGTCCTGGGCCTTATTGCGTACCATGAAATGGAAATGAAAATTTATACCCTCTGCGGCGGGGGTACAGTGGAACGCTTAGTTCTCAGCTCTCAGCCATGTGATTAAAACACCTGCGCCGACAGCTGCCAGCCTGGCAGGATTCTCGCACACGCTTACATGCGTACACTCTCCAGAGTACACACACTCACCCATTCAGACAAATAAACGCACTCGGCCACGGGGGGACATTAGAAGCCCCTTGATTGTCCTCTACGGTCGGCTAGGCGATCATAGCTTTTCATTTCGCCAGGCTAATGAAACGTCATGTTATTTATGGCCGGGATGTGCTCTAATGCAAAAGCATTTCTCCTCGTTTGGGCCGGCGAGGGATTGTCTTGTCCTGACACAGGAGCAATTGCTGAGCTTTCTTTCGCAGCTCCGCTACCAGTTACTGCAACAGTAACTGACTTTACTGACTTTTTCATTTCCCAAATGGAAAAATCATCAAGCCTTTATATCAATGGAAATGTTCCAGAGGATAATCTTAACCAAAACTAGTATGGACTGCCTTAGACAAGTTACTAGTCGACAAGAGACCCAGTAATTCCCCTTACCCAGTAAACCCTTTCTTTCTACAAAGGTTACTTTTAAATTTAAAAGTAAGAAACCTTTCAAATAGTATATTTTTAAATAAAAACAAGAAAGGAGCCGAAGTTGATATACCCTTGCAGTTAAAACCGGAAACCAACTATATCCGTGGTGGAACCTTATGAGAATATACTAAAATAACCAATTTATTACAATGAAGCTAAAAAAGTGTCCCAAGCTTCTCTCTTCAAAAATACCAAAGTTGGTATTTTTACTAAATACCATTTCCGATCGTTCAGTTATATAGCAGCTATAAGATATAGTCGACCGATCGTTATTAAATTTGATCAACTGACTTCACCTTCAAAAACACGAAAGTAGGGTCATTTCCGATTGTTCAGTTATATGGCAGCTTTAGGATAGAGTTAACCGATCCTTATGAAATTTGATATGTCGAATTATTATTAGATGGAGGTGATCCTGATCAAGAATATCTATACTTTATAGGGTCGCAGATGTCTCCTTCACTGCGTTTCACACTTTCGACCAAAATTATAATACCCTCTGCAAGGGTATAATGATGTTGCTACCTTTTGGGCGGAACAAGCTACTAAAAAAGGATAGGAGAATAAGAAGAATAAAAACTCTATAAGTTCTCTAAAAATAAACGTAGCTGAGTTTTGTTTTGTACAAACTGGCCTTTGGAATATATTGGTTTTAGACTCAATCCATCGTTCACCCACTCATAGAAATCTTCAAAGATTTTTCAAAGATCCTATGGATCTTTTTGTCCCAGTTCAGCTAGAAAGCCTTGAATACGCTTCTAAGTCGTCCTTATGAGTTTCCAATGCCAGTTGATAAGGCAAGTCCATTCATTTAACTGTTTGTACACGCTGGCTCAAATCCGCAAATATAGGAGCCTATGCCAAAATTTTTAGAAATTAAGCACTAGATTTTACGCACAAATATTTAAATTCATGTGAAGTGTTCGAATTGTGAAATACAAGTAACTGGTAAATGGACAAATCAATATAGCCTAGGAGTGTACACCGGGTATACAATATCTAAGTGCTAAGTTACCGAGCGTTTTCTAATGTCCCAAAAATATGTCCCAGTCTTTCAAAAAAAGTAACTTTCAACTTTCGCGTGTTGGCAAAATCACGAAATTGAGTGAAATCATGAAATAAAAGCGCACATTCGGCATCGCCTAAACACAGTAACAGTAAAAGACATACTATGAACGTATATTAAAATATCTAAATGTAATATAAAAACTACAACCCATTAGGAAACACTTTCTCTGAAATCAAAATATATAACAGATGAATGGCTGGCAGACATCGATGAACTGAAAATTTCTTAACCACATAATTCTTTCCACTAACAAGCTCCAATCCGGACTGGCGGCGGCCCATTTGAGTCGCTGTTCAATTTGTCTGAAAAATCTGTGCAGGACCCAGAATTTGGATAAGGAAAGCCAACAAGAAGGGATCCGGACATATTGCTCACTTGTCACTTCGGTGAATGCGCCTTAGTTTGGACGGGGATTCAAATGGGTATGGGGATTGGGGTCTCGCAGCTGTCCAGACCTTTCGCAACCCAAACGTGTTCGGCATTGATAAATTTTCAGGGCGTGATGGGGCAAGAGCCGGAGGAGGCGGTCGAAGGCAGCCAAATGACTTCCAGCGGTCACGCCATTAAGAATGCTAATGTGTCTATTCAATGCGAATTTTATGCAAATGGCAAGGTTAAAAGCAAAATAAGAGCCGCGTTCTGGTAATGCGATAAAAAATTTGACACATCATCACTTTTCAATAAAATCAACAAATTTTATTTAAGTCACCCCCAGAGGATGCGCCTCGCTGCCCCCCAGCAAACTTTTCTCTTTCGTCCTTCATCCTTTCTACGACTTTTTCTCCTCTTGTTCTCTTATATACATATATATTCTTTTTTTATCACAAAAGCGAAGCCAGGAAGGATGTGGATTGCCGGGCGGGTGGACAAGAAGATAGAAGGGGCATTGTGAAAATGGAATTTTCTATGGAACCGAGTCCGGGAACTGGTACTGGAAGCTTATCCATTTTGGCCATACGGTTTTTGCCATGTTTCCCCGCTTGTATGGCTGTATGGGTGTGTGCTTTATTTCCCCCGTTCCCAGTGACCCCGTCCTTTGTTGGCTGCCTTTTCTTTTGGCTTTTCGCTTTTGTCCAACTGCTGGCCATTGTCTGGGTTACGGAAGTGGCCAGTAGCTTTCAGGCTCAGGATTTCAGCTGAAATTTGAAAATACTTTGCATTTGGAAAATTCGAAATCCGGTTATGTTACTAATTTCTCTGCAGCCCTCTTTCGGCCAGAGCCATCTGGGCTCCTCGGCGCTCGGGCCTCAATTACAGCATCCAGTATGGAGGACTCTAAAAAGCAAACCCAAATGCCAATCACGTGATTGATGGCACTGACGATTGAACCACTAACGCTTAGGGCCCGGGTTCAGTACTCCATGCACTCGATGGAAAACTGCCATCGTCGGCTTCTAGGTTATTTTCCAATGCCATCCTGCAGCTGCGTTTCCGCTGTGCACTTAAGTCGCTATCGGGACAAATGTGGCAGCGCAATTACACGATTAAGTGCAGAGGACAACTCTCAGCGCTAGGACCATATTTATTTACAAGAACATGAAAGTGATCCAAAGATCACGATTTCCATCCAGATATCAGACAAACAAATTACAAATCCTGTAAATTCCATATAAAACGATTTTATCTACAAAAATGTTACGGAAAAGATTCGTGTTCAATGGGCTAACTAGGGCAGAAGTGCACAATTTCCAGTCTAGAATAAACTCTTCCCACATAATACTTCAGCTCCTTAGTTATTTACTTTATGAGCAGCGAACTGGTCTTATCCAAACGGCTGAGCAAAAACTATTAACGCCTTCGTCACGACCGAGTGCCAAAAACATTTATGTTTATGTTCATTGCTAAACTGCCTTCGTTTAATTGCCTGCCGTCTTTGCCCTTGAAGGCCAATTGAATATGTTCCACCTTTCGGGTAGACATCGCGTGCATTTACTTTCCGCCAAAATGGCTAACGAAAATCAAGTCCCATTCAATTTAGCAAATGGAACGCCTAGAAAAGCATTTGGCCATCAACGGGCCAGAACTATGTACATTCAATTTAAAACAACATTTTTAGAATTTGCAAACCTTATACTTTATAGCTGTAGCCACTTAAGTGAAGGCATAACTTGAAAAATATGTGCATAAATATTTAATTCATTCTCTTGTTGGAAAATTATTCAAGCTTCGCCAAGATAAATCTTTTTTATATGCCAGTTTCGTAATCATTTTAAGATACCTGATACTCATAATGAAGAATGCAAACTAACAATTTATTTTCAAAAATATATGAAATAACATTCGAATATTTTGCAGTCCATTTTTTTTAATTAGCATCATTTAGTTCTAAACTCTATTCTGTTTTCTACTTACATTCCCTTAAACTGTTTATAAATTTGACTATATTCTACCCATGGGAAATGTGAACTCATGAAGCCACAAATACCCTTTGGTTCTCTTTGGAAAGACTAGTTTTATACCCGATATTCGTAGAGTACAAGGCATCTGTTGCGCTAGTTGGGAAAATTTTATTTCATATTTAATTTGAATCCGGAGCTTGTTCCGAAGCCGCTAAAATGATCCAATACAATTTTGTGCTAAATTAAAAAAAATCCCAAAAAAAAAAGAAAGAGTATGGTGTGGAATAAAAGAATACCGCGTATGTCATTCAAGAAACTCGACTGTAGTTAAGTTCCTTCCTCCATGGTTTTTATGCTCCAATATCTGTCATTAAAAAAAATGTATTAGGGACTTATCCGAATATTTTTAATCAAATAAAATCTCCCGACCTGATTCTCCCGAATCTGATATTTCCCTTTAAATATCAAAAACGTTTTTAAACCCTTTTATTTGTTCGTTTGTCGTATCTAATATCAAAGTTGGCTTCATTAAAAAGAAGAATCTCGTTTGCGCCAAGAGAAGAGAAAAAAATTGTGACGGCAATTTAATTAAAAACTTATGAATGAGTGAACAAAAAAGTTTGCTCATCCTTAGACCTCAAGATGTTTTTATCGTTGTTGTTTGCACAAATGAAATCCCTCCCCCACGTCCTGTCTGCCATACAAACTTTATGCTTTATGCTTTATGGGGTGTGTGTGTGCTGAGTAGTGTTTGTTTGTTTGTTCGCTCCAGAGTACGTACTGATGCAGATCAGCAATATACGACGTCAGTGCGGCATCAAACTTCCATAGCGTAAAAATATAATTGGAGAATTTCGAAAGTTGTTGTTTTAGTTTGCGGCATGCTTCGTCAAAGGACTCGGCCTTAGCATCAAAGTGAGCCATTTTTTATAATCCGGGAAATCCAATTGCTAAATCGATTTCCAAGGATGCCCAAAAGTTTTCGTATTTGGCCAGAGCTCAAGAATGCATTGTAAATGTATTTACACAATTTTGTCTCTCAGTCGCAATTTTACTTGGCACATTCGAAAGCATTTCTCATCGTTTAGACCAAGTCCAAGACGAATCCCAATCGCCAACCCATCAGTCCATTCCGACAATCCCAATCCGAATTCGTCGGTTTATTTTAGTTCTGGTTCAGTTCGGCCTGGCTGCCCACTCCATCCCATTGTGTGCACTCGGGGAAAAAGTGAATAAGAAAATTTGTTTGCCAACTTTCGGTGTAATTTGTAAACATCAAAGAGAATGGTAAAGAAAACATGTCGCCGGCCGAGTCAAAGGGATCAAGAGTTGCTTTGCGAATTCGTGCGGAAATCTTCTACGTGTGCGGCATGCCAAGGCCGGGATGTGTGCACGGCAGGATAGAAGAGCAGAGGCAGTGGCCTCCGGCGAGGATTTTCTTCTGCCAGTCCAACTTCTGCCAATCCCCATCGAAACAGATCCAAGATGTGGGCGGACCCAAGGTGAAATCATCGTTTATGCAGCATTAATTTTCTGATGGAAGGAGAACGCGTCACAAAAAAGCACATGCGGGTTATTTATCATAAGATAATGTTTTAGATATTTAGATATTTTATTTAGTATAAGGCATATAGAAATGATAAAAATATAAAAAAAATTATGGAAATTATTATCGGATAAATTTTTTTAAATGTAGCCGAACGGCCGTGCTAATGAAGCGCCAGTCCGGCCAATTCCTGGACCACAACGGCTCGAAAAGTTATGATAACAAAGAACTAATTAAGAAACATGACGTCCTTATGACAGCCTCAGCCTGGGAATCCTTGGAGGCTACACTTTCAGCCGCATCTCGTCGACGCAGCGCCGCATTGCTCTGATGGTCTGATGTACTAATTAAGTTTTGAACGTGACGAGAAATTGCAAGTAGCAATTTCGTTGTTTGATTTTTCGCAGCGAATTTTTTTTTGCCCCGATTTTTTTGACGTCGCTGCTGTGGATCCTTCTACATTGTGCTCTCCCTAGAGTCCTTTCATCTGAATAATTAGCTGCAAAGTGAGCACAGTCTCTGGCGGCGAAGGCTGGATGAGCTACGTGTCCGGCAGTGCCCGGGTGTGTGGTTATTCCGGATGGTTCAGCAAATTAGAATTAATTTTCCCGACGCATCGATAGTCTGTGTTTAACATCAATATGTAGAGCTTGGACCAGAGAGCCCTTTTAAGGGCATTATTAATATGGTAATGAGTCGTCCAAGTCCAAGTCCGAGACAAGAGTCCGAGAGTCCGATTCTGGGGCATTAATTTGGCGCTTGCACACTCAAGCCGAAAATGACTCAAAATCCCCTCTCCGCTGAAAAGTTGGACTCTACGTAGCTTTGCATCTTATTTTCGTTCCCTTAATATTTATACGGATTTACCGTTGCCCGGACCGTCTGTAGTTCTTTATTCTTTGATTCGGATCGGCTTTAGCGCTTCTTGTTGAGGTTTCATTTCGCTTTGAAAATGTAATTACTGCGAGAGCTCGACGCTTCTGCCCCGTTCCGGCTTTGGCTGCTGTTGTCTCCTGGCAGCAACATCGTGTTTTTTCTTTTCAGCATCCTTTAATATGCATTTTTCACGTTTTCCGCTTTTGTCTCCGAGTCTTTTGTGAGTGTGGAAAAGTGGAATGGAAGCGGTAGCCCTCGGCAGGTCTCGGGGCTCGAGCTGGTCTGTGGGGCTGTGGAAGGATAAAAATTACAGTTGCGGGGATTAAGAAGTTTCCCTATTATCATTCAAATTATAATTACTCGCAATTGTTTTTATAATGTTCATTAACATTTAGCGCCTTCTGAAGCACCCTGGAGCTGCCACCAGTTTTCGCAGCAGACATTTCCATAATTATTTTTTAAATTGCCATTTTCGCCTGTTCCTTGGCGGGCTTGGTCGAGGATTTGTGTGGAATGTGCGATAGCACGTGTTAATTAGGTTTTAGCTTGGTTTTTTTTTTCAATTTTTTTGTCTCAGTCTATGCTCTGAGCTGCGTTTGACCCTCGACATATTGGGCGGAGGTCCTTGTGACGTTGGAAAGTGTTTAATTTCTGTCGAAGCAAGCCAACAAACTGCCGGTAAACACGCACATATACATGTACATATCTCCTCCCGGGTGTCGAACAAATACCGAAATTAATTTTTAACAGACACGAAGCTTTCTGGCCATTTAGTCATCCAGGCAGGCAGTCGAGGGCCTGCCGGAATTGACCTTTATGTTTATTTGACGATAGTTTAATTTAATAATTTCACCTCTTCGTGGCTCAAAGCCAAAATTTAATTCGACAATGCCAACGAAATGTAAATACGAACTCATCCCGCGCTTACTGATACTTATTGTTTTATCGAAAATCTTTATCGGTCTCTGGCAAATTTATGATTTATTTCGGTTTCTTTTTTTGCGGTTCAACGCCCACAATTAGTTCCACTCAAATAAATCAAAAGAAAATATTTGCAAATATTTACACACTGCAAAGCTCCCACACTCGCTTTGCCAAACAGTGCATTTGCTTGCATTTGCAGTCACACGTCTATATTTTTATGGCCAAGGGCCTTTGCATTAAGCCATAATGGCTTTTTTTTCGTTTTATTGTTTATTGTTGCAGCAACATTTATTTATATTTGAACGGATCCACAAATTGCGCACAAGCATGAGAGCACAAATTATTGTTTCGGATATTTTTTTTCCATCCATCCACGTACGTTGGGCGTCCTCTTCAAAGACACTGAATGCCTCTTGAGCCTTTTAAGCCATGTTTGGGCCTTAAGCAAATGACATCACACAGTAATTAAGTGGCCTTGTTTAAATAGAAGTGCACAATCCAGAGACGAAAATCGGGTCGGTGTGCGGAGTCCGACAAATGTGCATCTTTGAGTTTGGGAATTTGTGTGTTTAATTACGTCAAGTATTCACAGCGCAGGAGTCTGCCTACTCGAGCGATTGCCATTAATTTCAGTTTACAAAAGCCTATTTGTGATTTGTCAAAATTGAATTTGCTTCCTAACGGGATTTGATTGATGGCCGAACGCTGGACGTGCCCTCATTCTAATTTGTGACCTTCTAAGGCCATGTCGTTCCCCTTAAGTTTCAAGTTTCGAGTTACGAATACAACTACGCGGAGATGGAGTCCCAGCGCGGAGTCTGGTCGTACTTGGCTCCAAAAGCTGAACAACTTTTCCCAACAGCACAGCACTTTGTTCCAGACATTTGATTGAGAGCTCTGCGAAATGCAAATGCAATGCGGATGTCATTCAAAGAGTCGGTGGCGATGGAGCTGGCGGTGGGGTCGTTCGAAGGGAACAAGTCACTTGGGCCGTCGAGTGCTTCTGCCCAGGATCTCCTCTCTATTCTCCATTCCAGTCCACACATCAGCACATCGGATTGCATTCGATTGCAAGTTGATTGCGGCACTACATACAGATACAGATGAGAATGCCAAAGGCATCTATCGAATCGGAGCTCTTTAAAAGTGCCCTTTCACTCCAAGGTTTCTAAGTCCGTCTTCAAAATGTATAATAATTTATTTCCGAAATTATTAATTGTATTTTCGACAAGCGGAGAATTTTTTCTCCAAAAACTTGAAAAATATTTACTTCAATTTACTAAATTTACTTGCATTTCTAAAAGACAAGAAAAGAAAATTGGTTTCTTAATAGGTTCCGTTATTAAGTAAAAACATAAAAACACAAAAAGGACATTTATTTATTATACCCGGTACTCAAAGAGACTATAACAGATGCAGTTATAAGATTGGGAATGGAGACTCCTACAATGCCCCCGTTGTTCAAGTTTCTTTCAAATTTGTTTATTTTGGTTTTATGGAATGGACTTATTTTTAATTTTTCAATTAAATATGGGCCTTTAATATTTATTTCTCTTGTCTTTCCACTGTTATCTTGATTATAATAATAAAATAAAATTCTAATGTGAATTATTTTCAAATTCACTGAAATTACTTGTCACTTGGGTAGCAAATCGTCTGCTCGTTTAAGTCCTTCACGTTGCATTTGTCGACAGCAAATCTCAAATGCAGTCACATTTTCAATGGCTGCTGCAAAACTTGTCAGCTAGGCGGGCTAGTGGGGTTAAAACGGAGCCGGAAAAAATGGCAGCCGGAAGTGGAAGTGCTGTTGGGAATTGCAAAATTTGTTGCCTGCCATTGTCATTTTTGTTTTGCGCGGCGTCGGCAGCGGCTGCTGCTGCTGTTGATGCGGCGCATTCGTGCGTTTTATTCCCGGCCAGAAACGTGAATTCAAAGCCAGCGCCGCAAAATCGAACAACCAACCAGGCCCATTGCGAAAACAACAAAGACCGTTTCCCGCCGGACCAGTCTTTTCCAGCCATTGAAAATGCACGGCTATTGTCAGATTTTGGTATTGCCTGTCATGCAAATCCCCGGCGCCACGTGAGCAGCCCATCAAAATTATTGTAGCTTCAAATCTTGAATTTTTACCCACCACAATTCTACAAAATGGCGGGACTTTGGAAAGTGTGTTTAAGCATCGATTGGGATGGAAGGTCAGCAAAGGGAAGGTGGCGAAAAGGGGGGGGTAAAATGTGCTTAAAACTCGCACAATGTCCACTTAATGCCATTAATGGACTTTTAAGTGCCCGCCAAAAATTTTCTCCAACTACAACTGACTTTGCTGCCGAAATGGTCTTTCGATTTTTCGCGCATATGCTCCGAGTTTAGCCCAGGTCTCATACCCATGCCGACTCCAGATCCAGACCCGCTTCCGGTAGGGTCGTGGGCGGTGGGTGGTAGCTCGTGTGTTTCTGTGGTTTGAGGTGGTGATCCCTCGCTGATGCTGATGCTACTGCGACATTTAGCCCATAATCCCTTTGCTTGATGTTCCAACACGTGCGAACTCATCGCCACTCAGTTAAAGTTTTGGGCAAAAATTTGATAGTAAATATGCAGTTTAAATTGAATGATTGTTTGATTAATCTTCATTAGCTCGTTATAAAAGAAAAGATTTTAAAAGCAATTGTCATTAAAAAAGGGTGTCAATAATGCTGATATTCAGACTTGTTGTATATCCATAATTTAATTTAAAAATTTAATCATATATTAAAAATATTACTTTGTGGTGTAAAAGTGATGATGAGAACCATGGACACATTTCTGAAAAGTATTCAATTCCCGAACTCTGCTTCTTTATGTATGAAAATATGCATTTTTACTATTAATTTTATTCAGACCCGGGCGTCTAAATAAAGCTATCAATGTCTGTCGACAAACTTCTAGTTTCAAATTAAAAAAAAATAATAAAAAAGGTATGCAAATATGAAAATACGTAGAGTATTGCCAAATAGTATGGATGGTAGAAGTGCAAAATCATCGATGTTATCCACGTTTTTCACCCAAAACATCGATGATTTAAAAAATTTATGTACAATTTTTTTTATTGAAATACACATTCATGGTTTTATCAAAAAAAAAAAATATTTATTGTGCTTCATGAACTAACTTAAAATACAGATCATTTTGAGAACAAAAAGTCTTAAAAAATTTTTCAAAAAATTGTGATTTTTGTTTATAAACATAAGTTTAAATGAACAACGTTAATAAACATAAGTTTATTATAAACATATCCACAAATCGGGTTTTAGACGAGTCCTGCGGTCAGAAATAATTTTCCCACCTTTGCTAAAGGGCTGTAAGAGAGTTTTTTCTCCGTTTGCTGCTGATTGATTATTAAGCGTTTGCTGTTGACAACAATGTTGAAATAAGTCCCCAAGTCCCCTTGAGGAGCCTCCAAACACTCGTTATCCGTCGACCGTCTTTTTACTTTTTTGATTCTAAAATAAAAAAATTATATTTAAGACACAACATATGCATACAAAGAACTTCAGTTAGGTTCCTATACTTGTAGCTAATATGTTGTAACTGCACTAATTGTAAGTTGCCTTTTAAAATCAAAATTGCAGCTTACACATCAAAAAATTGTATATCGTCGTCGTTCCTGCCGTCACATTCTATCCGTCAAAATTCTATTATTGCAAAAGAATAACTTTAATAATATAATTCAAAAATTAAACAAAAATCTGTTCTTTTACGTATGTACATTTCCTTAGGTTTTCCTCTTGATAGTGACGGCACAAAACCATCGATGGTCCAAGAGAAACATCGATGATTTCAAAAATTTATAAAACATCGATGCGTTAAAGTTTTTGCACCTCTAATGTTTAGCAAAGCCTAGAATATTAAGGAATAGTTATTATACTAATAGAAGTTAGTATACTAAGAAAAAATAGAAAGTATTTTTTCCTAAAATTTGTATTTTCTTTAAATTGTAACAATTAAATAATAAACATTTTATTTTGAAAATTAAATTTTTGTTTAAAACACTTCTACAAAGTACTCTTTAATTAGTACTCTTAACTGCTTCCTAATCCCATGATGACTTGATGTTCCCAGATTTGACGCATCCAATAGAGCGTAACAAGGGGTTGTTGGTCCTCTTGGGAGTTTTGCATTTCAATATGCTTAACATTAATGGACCTCAAGTTCAGCAACCGCATAAAATACGGGGACTTGAGCTCCTTTAAGTCAGACTTTCCTCCTGGAGAAAGGAGAAAGGAAAACGGGACCTGAACAAAATGTGTTGAATTTATTTTATTTATGTTGGTCTCTAGTCTGAACCTGGAATGTTAGCCAGTCCCCAGGCATATGCCCCGGTCGTATCCGCTTTCTACGCTGGCTAGCCTCTGCCAGAAGATATTTAAAATCAAATTTGTTTAATTTACATGCATAAACGCGTCAAATTTGCTTTAGAATTGTGTAACAGGCCGGACGAGAGAGCCGTAGAGATGGATGTGGCCAGAGAGAAGGGGGGGGCGAAGCAATGTGTGTTCAAAGGCAACAACTGTTTCTGTTAATATAAAATGCAAATTTTGAACAATTTTTAGCAGCGTCCCTCGGTTTGAAATTGGTCAGTCCTCTGGACCACCCACTTGCCACATCCTGGCCCTTTCATTTTGCCCTGCGGTCACTTTGGTTACCATCGCACAAGATATGAGTTTGTAATAACCAATTGGGTCGGTTGGCGGGTATTGGGTTGACGGGCGAACGGGATGATGGGTCGTTTCTGGTCCAAAAAAGGCTGGCTGGTGTTTGGGCTGCAAGTGTTTGGTCAAATGCAATGACTAGTAAAATGTTGTTAGAAATTATGGGCCGAATACTCCGGATGTTGTTCATATCCCTTTTGTAAACGCACGGAAATACGAAGCCAACAAAATGGAAATTTTTCCAGCAAATTATGCTGGAAAACCAATTTCATGATGTTTTGATTTCAGACACCATATGTGCGTAAACACAGCTTGGAGAGTCCCAACTTGACAGTTGTAATTTAAGGCAGGCCGTGTGAACAATTTACAGTGGCTGCCGGGCAGGACCAAAAGAACTGTCATTTCATTTCCATGCGAATCGCCCGGCGGCGTTTGACTTCGATTTCTGCCATATTCTTTTGGCAGTCATTTATTTACATTTTCGCACCCGCACCCCACAGACAGGACGAGGGATTTATTTATTTAGTGCTTATCTTCGAGGCGCATAAATGAATATCCAATCGGGCCGCATCTCTTCGAATTTATTCCCCTTCGATGACGAGCCACAACAGGACATCCTCAAATGGGCACGGGACGGCATACTGTCCATTTCAATGCGGTTTCTGCTTGTTTATCCTGCTTGTTGCCATCAGTGCTGTCAGTTTGGCTTTTTTCTCGATTTTATCTGCTTAAAAACTTTAATGACATCAGAGATATTCGTATTCATAAATCATACATTGCTCTCTTAATGGAAAATTAAAGTCCTTCGTTTATACCTTATTTAAGCACATGACTTTAAAAAGTGATACTCTCATATAGTCATATAAATACTAGTAATTTCCTTAATAATCACATTAAAAATATAAATTTGTATACATATATTAATATCTAATGAAAAGTGGCTAATGAATGAAAGGCTAATGAAAAGCGGCTTAACAAATTGCTATAAACAATTTACATATTTACATATGTATATATTTTTTCCTCTCTTACCACCGTAAGAAACTTCGATTTACCCCTCTTGGGTGGGTGACATTGGCATCACTGTTCGGTGGCTTGGGAGACTTTGACCCTTCGATTTTCATATGCTTTTGGAGGGCAGCTGGCCAAAACACACTTTGGCCGACTCCTTTTCTTTGCATTCGTTCGAGGCGAAAGCGATACCCTCGCTTCTCATTTTCAAATCCGATTAGCATCATTTAGTTGGGCCACTGTTGTTGTCCTTGTGTAAGGGTCTATTATTTCCATTAGGTTGATTTCGCCCAAGAAGGTCCCGTTAGTGTTTTCCAAACGAATGGCATCCCAAGGTAAGCTGACATTCTATGGAAATGGGGCTCTTTATTGTAAATTTAAAAGTATATGTGGACTTATTTATCTTTCCTCTTCAAGCCTCTGGCCTCGTTAGACGAAGGCTGACGTATCACCAGTTTTACCTTCTTTCGATCCACCTCAAACTTGAAGGTGATCAGAAACACAATGTCCTCTAGATTCGAGGCATCTAGCTTGGTATTGGAATTCTTGTCCAGGAGCACCGTGAAACTGTCATATCGCTTGAATGAATGAATGAGTTCCCAATGTCTGTCACCGAAAGACCATGAAGCAGAGATCCGTGGTGGTATTCTTGTAGCAACTCCAGTCCCACCTTTGGTAGTGCGAAAATAAGAGTTCGGTTTGGACCAGGGATCGGCACCACAATATATTGATATGATTTTAACGAATTAGTATTAGTAACGAATAGCAAAAAGTAGGCTGTGAGCATGAGCTCGGGCAGAGAAATTTTCTATGCCCCCGGGATAGGGCCGTGCCGACCACTGGTTTGGACCAATCTGTACCTTGTCTTTGCAACGTGGTTCTTTTGGGTCCATGCCTTTCGGACGCTATTACTTTTCACGTTCCAATTACTCTTATTTAATTTGTACAACTTCGTTTCATTTTTTTGTGTACTTTTCGAAGTATTGTGGCCAACTGCTGGGTTTTGATATACTGGCTCCATTCTGGGAATTCTTAAAAAAGCACCTTCACGCTTTTTCAGCGATGGAAGTATGTATATGGAGGCAGAACTATCGATAAGTTAACAGGGCAAATATTTCCGATAAGGCTTGCAGCTCATTGCGAGCTTCCTAGAAACAAAAACTTGGTAAAAAACTGAAGCTAAGCTAAAAGTTTTCGAGACTCTCTTATTTCTGTGTAAACCATCCAATTAATCGTTAAGAGCTTGCTTTTAAGTGTGTCAAATATGGAATTAAAACACCGGAATTTTAATTTCAATTATATATACTATCTATCTATACTATATATCTATTTCCGAGTCGAAATGGAAACGCAGAGATAGACAAATGGGACCTGGACTAGTGCCACCTCCACGACTGAGTGACTTCAATTACCCCATACACTTTCGGATGGCAGATGGCAAAGTGTTCCACTCGCCAAACAAGTTCCAGATTGCATCTTTATCTCGGCCCGTACATATTCTTGCAGGCAATAAAAGTTTCTGGGCAATAAATCTGCAAGTTTGTGGAGCGAGACCTCGAACCGAGCAGACGAAAAACATCTGCAGTCGGCGATGCACACAAATTGCCAAAGAGTTGGCCGTCGAACAGGTGGCCCAGGATCGAGCGGCAGGCTGCGGATGAGGGGCGACCAGGATTTTATGTCTTGCAGGTCACTGATTTACTTGGCCTCCATTTCGGCTTAGTTCTTTGGTAAGCGATGGGATGCAGCTATTTGCAGGATAAGATGGATGGTGGGTGGTGGGCAGAGGGTATACAAACTAATCAGTGGGCTTTTTGAGATTTGCGTTGATAAAAATGAAAGCCTGGGAACACCACTCGCTGCTGGCTGGTCCGGCCCCTTTTCCACTGACGAAAGTGTTGACGCATACAAATTGTGCATTAGCGAAAAACTCGCAGCTTTCGGCGCATTAAGTTGCAAATGCATTGCACCGAAGGGGCGACTCCTGGCCCCGTTTTTTGCCTCCAGAAAAGCGCGACAGCCAGTGGCGAAAATCTGCGAGCATCCGCATTTGCATAAATGCAATTTAAAATCTGAATTATTCATGAGCCCAGCCATTTGGCCATTTGTCTGAATGACCACTTGTGGCTTGCTTTTCCCAATGCACCTCCACCCACCCTTTACGCGACAGCGCTGCCGTTGCACTATGCCACCCTTTGGCCTTTTCTCCCAGTTTTCCGATTTCCAACGTAAAGCCATTTATTTTTTTTATGGCACTAGGGGTCGTGGCCGCCTGGATGTGACAACTTAATGGTTTCTGTTATTTGAAAGCAAGAGCACCGAAAACTGCTGATGTCAAATTGTCGATAGGGATTAAATTTTCCGTTTGTGTGTACACATCATATTAGCAGCTGCACATTTGATTTTGGCCAAACTCACTTTCCAACCCCGTCCAATGTTTATTTTTGATTTAGAAATTACAAGGTGTGTGCTCATATGAATCAATGGGAGGAGAGTCTGTGTGTTCAATATATTTGGCAAAAGAACTCGAAGTGGCAACGTCCATTACTCGAAGGCGATGCAATCAATTTGTTTGCCCGAATTTTGGTTAATGATTCACTTTGATGTGGTAAATGCACTTACCTGCGCCGAAATCACTTCAATTAGTTGAGTGTATTCGGGCATCTGTCAAATACGCTTTTTCTGCCAAGAAGTACACTGATTTTTTGGTTACCCACATTCACCCACTATTTCCTACCGACGCTTCGAAAGTTTTCCTTTGATGTCGGCTAGGCTTTGTCGAAAACTTAATCGCACTTTGTAAATTGCCTAATAACGAAATAAAGAATAAATATCCGAAAGAACAGCCACAGACCTTTCACGGGCGGGCGACGAAACAAAGCCAAACTTTTGCACTTGATCTTTACGAAACGTGTAAGGCTGCCTCCTACTTCCAGGACCCTCCATTTTCATCCTGAATTTTTTGATGTTAACAATATTGTAAAACTTTTGGGATTTCCCTGAGCGTCACTTCAGGTGTAAGAACTTGTTGGCCAACTTTGCGCCCTGGGCAGAGGTAATTGTGTTTCATTTTCCAATTACTGAGTATGGAGCGCCTTATTGGCTCGAACAAGGCCGCACTCCGGAATTAGTTGGAATGCAACCCGAACCAGAGAGATGGAGTCCTGCAGCTGTCAAAGGTCCCTTTATTGCCTTCGGAATACTGTTGGAATCACAGTAGAGTGAAATTGTTTTGGATGTCGGCCAGGCGGGACTGGGAAGCTCTGCCGTCGCCTGCGAGATAATTTCCTGTCATTATTTTGTGGTCTTCCGCAGTCGAACGTAAAAACTGCGACTCAAAGGTTTATGGCCAGGACGACTGCGAGCCGGATGAGGATCAGGGACAAACAAGCGGACAGGACGGATTGGGCAACTTGCAACTGTAGGTCCTTGTTGCTGTGCTTGTTGTTGGTTGTCTGGCTGTTGGAAAAATTGACTGCATTGCCCACGGGTCAACAAATAAATTGGTTGGCCGAGCGGCGCGCCCTCCTGCCATGTTGATTTTGAGGTCATCGCTGATATTGCGGATGCGAATCGTTTTTGATTGGACTGGCCAGCTCCACTGGCAATGCAGCACAGCCCCGAGATGATGATGCGGTAACCGAACTTCTGTCATTTCCACTGCCATTCCCGTTCCCAATCTCAGTTCCATTGCCACGGCCACGGACAGATGGACTCGGACTCCGGATCCGGCTCTGATGCTGACTATGTACTGCAGCCTACAGTCTACGGTGTATTAATTGTGGTTGCGACTGGTGAGAATTTCCATTTGCCATTTTAAGTGCGGCTTGACGTTGTTTTATCCCGTTAAGGCCATAAAAAGTCGGTGCGTCAAATATTTATTACAAACGGCAGTGCACTGGCGAAAGGACACACGGTTTCGCAGTACGAGAGCCAGACGAGTTTTCTGTTTTTCCGACGTTCCCTGGCCTGCACACCTGCAGAATGTAAAATAAATCAACCTACAGCATTCACACCGAATGGAGAATACCCCTAGTCTTAGTCCCCTTGGTAGTACATGCTCTTCCTTTGAAAGGTTTCCACTTTGAATTTAGGGTAGTATATAAAATTGGAAAATTATATAAATGTCTATAAATCTATAAATAATTCCATTATTTGTGTATTTTTGTGCCCCTTACCAGTTACCATTGTTATACTCTATTAAATCCAATAGTGTCAGTATCCTTTTTTCGCCTAACTTCTGCCAATGGATCCGTATATCTTTTCGACTGCTCCGAGTGGGCTTGGTCAATATTTCACGAGTTGAGCTGTCATGCAAATGTGGTATTTCTGTTTTTGAAGTTGACAGGGCTCGAAAATTGCAGCGTACATCTGATTGAAGCATTGACAGGGTACGGAGGAACCGGCACGGCCTTTGTGTGGGTGTGAGAGTATCAGACGACTTATTGTTGCACGGATGCCGCCGCAATTGTCAGTTCCATCAATCAAGCCCGCTTGACAGCCACTTGAACACGAGAGCATAGACGTCGAATCGCCCTAGGATAGAGTCTCTGTCTGATGGTACACTGTGAGAATAAAATCATTTATTTATATCGTATTTTATAGTACATTTTTAGCTAAACCATGTGAGCTGTTATTTAATGCCCTACTTTTGGCTGATTTCGTTACATTTCAGATAAATCCTTCTTATTTAAAAGATACCACTGATGGAACTGTGCCTTCTAAAATTTGTTTAAGAAAGTAAATAGGAACTCTCAGTGTCCGGGAGAAAAACAATTTCAGACTGTGGCTGTCACCATGGAAAGCCCGAATTTTGCACTTAATGCGCTAATAACTCAGCGCCCGGACTGGCCCAGAAAGGAAGAGAGCAAGGAGCCAAGAAATGGTAAAAGTTTTATTGAAAGCGCCACACAATTTGTTTGTATATTTAAATTATCATACAATTTCACAAAGTTTCGCCGAAAATGAGCGCTGACCTGACCCAGCCGGACCGCCAAACAACTCTGGCCATTATGGCCCACTTTGGCCCCCGACTCGAATTTCATGTTTCTGGGGCACTGTGGGCGCATTGCCATTTCGACTTGTGCCATTTGGTTGGGATGGGAGTGTGGGTTGAGTGCGGCTTAGTCTCGTGGCATTTGAATTACATTTGTGTAATTTTGCGGAAAAACTTTTTTATTTGCTAATTTCGTTAAATTAGAAAGCGAAATGAAAGAGAATTGCAAATGGCATTATAATATGCGCCACGAACCATTTTTGACAGGCACGTTGCTAGTGGCCGAAAATAATTACACATGTAAATTGCAATTCCTTTTAGTGTCTCCGTCCATAGAGCCAAAGTTTTCAAGAAATTTTTAATTGCACGAGGCAGTGCTGCGCAAGGAGTTACCATTAATTTTGCATAGCCACTCCGACCGAGGCAAAGTCAACCGAAATATGAATATATTCAGCGGCGAGTGACTAAAGAGCTTAATTTAAATAAATGTTACTGAATAAATAACGAACCAGGGACAGGATGAGTTCTCAGAGCGGTTGACGTGCTGCTTTTATTCCCCTGAAAGGTGTTAATTGAGTGGCTTCATTTGTTCGGCGGAAATGCCCATCAATTAGGGTAATCACGCAACAAAGTCACAAACTGCCACGCCCCCAATGGCCCCGAACGGCAATGCGCCCCCTGGAAAGGAGACAGTGGTTCCAAGGACCGAGGACGGTCTGTCTCTGCCTTGCATAATGTCGGCTGGGACCGCGGTCGTTTGGCAGTAACGATGTCCGTCTAAAAAACTGCGTGACTGACACGCCACGCCACCAAGTCGACATGTCTGGACTCGGAACTCGGGACTTTGAATCCAAATCCTGGTACGTTGTCCACTGGCCCGTGTCTGGGGCTTGGTCGTGGCCGGGTCTTTGTGTTTGGCATTGTTTGCCGGCACAAAGGCAGAAAGCGGTCTTAATTGGGCGGCTAACTGAAAGTGGCTGCGTCGTTCCCCATTCACATGTCAATCAAGGCTCTATTCACACACCCCGGCACTCTCGCACTCCCGGGACGGCCCTGCCTGCCATTAGGGGTATCAATTTCAAAAAGATACGACTCTGGTCCGGAGGCCCATCTATTGCCTCCTGCTGGCACAATCAATTTATTACACACCGCTGCTGACAAGTTCTACAAATGCCGGGCCTGAGCGAAGGGGATACTGGAACGAGTGGAAGGGGCGTTGGAGCCGAAGTTGTACCCAAAAATTTACATCTTCCAATCTAGCACTTAGTTTCTTGCACTTTCAAAAATAAGCAGCTATTCTATTTGTTTTATTCTTAATTATATGGAAAATTACGTCTACCATTATTTTCTTCAAAATTTATTTGAAGCTTGGTCCCAACAATTTTTTTATTTAGAAACATAAATCGGGTTAAGTACAGTTACTAAATGAGCAATGCCAACAATTATTAACAATTCTGTCGCCAAATTAAATTTAAAAATCATAGTTATGCTCATATATTCCTAGAGCTGAAATAATAAGTTTGGCTTATATATTGTATAAGGATTACTAAAAATGCATTATTAAAATGCCTTTCAATATATTATTTCTCCTCTTTTTGTGCATTCAATCAGACAGGTATTAATTTTATTGATAAGTTCTAACTGAAGTTTTTATTTATATTTTAAAATCGCTGTTAAAAAAAAGGCAAATCATGAAGCATTTTTTTGCGTGCAAATATTGGTGAGCATAAAGTGGGCAGTGACGAACGTGCTGCAACATCAAATGATGAGATTATCGTAAACTCGAGCCGGACCATAAAGCAGGCCTAGACCAGGACCGGGTGGAGCTGGACATCGTGGGCTCTTGTGCCGTAAAAGCGCTTAATAGTCCATTAAATGGATTAAGAGCCGATGCCAGCTTCAGAACCCAAGTGAAGAACAAATTTCCGATTGTCCATGTCAATAGATGCCCGGCGTTAAAAATCAAACAGACGGGTCGTATGCGTATTATTGAAAACTTCCAAGGTCGGACGGGAAATCGAGTAGGAGGAACTCAGAGAGACTGGGAGACTGGAATGGCTGAAAGTCGGGGGAATTCTTTATTGCAGGCCATTTGGCCGGGCTTAATACGGGCAAATTAAACTAAGCTCGGCAAATTGCGTTTCGGTCACGTTTCGACTCGAACGGAAAAATGGCTCCATTTCCATTTTCTCTAGCACATTCCGGAATAAACACATGCATAGAACGACGGCGGCGGCCCGCAGAAAATAATGCAATAAAAGCGGCATAAAAATAAAAACCAGAAAACAAAACAGGACGAACACGGAGCCAGAAACGGAAACCAAACAGTATCATATACATACATATGTGCGCGCTACTGTACAGTGTACACAATTGTACGCGGAACAATCTTGGCGGGAAATGGAAAAGCAGCACAAGAAATCATAAATGTAATTGAGAATTTTATGGCACTCGTATAGGGGGGTGCATGTTGCGCAAATAAAAGTTGAAATTGTCGCGCAAAAATTCCTAAGAATAAAACAAGGCATTCTCCGCAACGCCCAGCCGGAAATGGCGATCAACAAATTTGCCACGCCCACGCTCCACCCCTAACCCACACACTCGCCCTCCATGCATGACGTTGACGCTTTCCATTTAAACTTTCTACGACAGCTGCGGACTCCGTGGTTGGGGGTGAAATTTTTGGGGCGGGATTGGCAGCTTCCCTAACGCACTCGCACTCCCGCGCAAAGGCGCCTGTTCGGTTTATTGCCGGCAATCAATTAAAACGGCAAAGTCATTTGTGACAAAAACATTCACAGAAAATTTGACTTTTTGGCAGTTCCTCCTGTCCTCTTTGTAGCTCTGTGACTGAAAACTCTGTCCATGGCGCAAAAAATCGATACCCACACCCATGCACACACGTTGTTGTAATATTTCAATGTCACGCTGGTTAAAGGGAGGGGTCCAATTCCAAAAATTGAACAAGTCGTTCCGCCTGCACTTGGACAAATAAATGGGTGTGCATAAGGACGCAACGGTCCACTTTTTGTGGATAGGTGTGAGTAATGTCAAACAGTACTATAAAATATTATCTATCAATTATAACATGACAATATTCGAATATTGGTTAAATTGATATTCAATTTTTGTAATTTTTTTTCAATTTACTATCCATTTAAAAAGTATTTTCATACATATAAGGGAAACACTTAGAACTTGTTTATTGTCTCCCTGACTGAAAATTCTATGTGCTTTTTAAAGAAAGAGTCATACATACATATACATCTTTAGATACAATGATTTATCTTACTTTAGAATCCAGTAGTTGACTTTTATGGACATAATATTATCCATCCCAATATTAAAAATACATCTTACTTAAACCTATAACCTTAAAAATTTGTAGAGTGAATAAGGCGTATGTATAAGTATGAATCAAATAAAGAGCTGTTTTTTGAAAGCAAAAAATATTTTACATTAATTTGAGTCATAGCTTGTACTGCCACATGGTTGTTTTTAGTTTTGTTAGTTAAACAAGACCATTAATAATTGTTAAGCGCTAAAAGGACGGGTATTAATTTTGGGTTTGGCAAGTTATTTTTTAATTGATTAATGAACTGAAACGAGAGCTGCCAAAAAGCAGCATATTTGCCGATTTAGACCTAATATATTCACCTGTCTTCCCTGTCCCTACCCTTGCAAAACATTTTACCGTAATCAGCTTTTGTCCCACAAGCAGCCCGGGGTGGCCAGTGACCTGGGGCCAGTGCCCACACACCCAGGCGCCGACTTAGTTCAATTGCAATTAACTTAATACAAGGGGAACCGAAGCGATTTTGGCACAGCCTAATGAATATGCATTCCATTCATTAAATCGACATTAATTTATTTAATGTGTTGTTTCGAATCATTGTCGGGCTGTGTGTGCTCGGTTTTTTTCCACGTCCGACGCGTGTTTCTTTCTTCTGCATAAATTCCAATGAACAACTAATACGTGTTTTTGTCGACTTGCGTGTGTGACGGGAGAGGTGTGGGTAAGTGGTTGCTCAAATAATTGATATTGATGGTTGTAATCTTATTTAATCCCTAATTACAAGCGAGTGGGCGAACTCGAGCGCAGGTCCACGTCGCCCGGTGCGCAAAACAAACATCATACATAAATTATTTTTACACAGACAGTTCCACGTCGGTAGGGGACGAACGGTATTATGAGCATATGCCGCCGACTGAATTGCTGAAAACATGCAAATAGTTGTGCACATGCCCACCCCATTTCAACCCGCCCATCTCGTTCCTCAAGAGGAAATAATTCCCTAATTAGTTTGATTAGTCGGAGTACTCGCGCAATGCCAACACATCCGCAAATCCACAGACCCGTAAGTTAAGCCGCCCACTTGCCTTAATTAGACAAACTTGCCAAATTAAAATTACACCCCGACAATCGGGACGAAAACAATTATTTGTTTGATTAAGAATGAATAATAAACAGATTTCAATATATTGATACCGGGCCACGACTCTTAACGCCAGCTAATTAACATGAGTTCTCCCATTAAATGTCAGTTGTCATTGGTTTATTCTTTAGGCGCTGCTTTAATTAAATTATTAATTATTGATTGCATATTAATGTGTATCGGACTAATCACGGGGCTCTACTACAATTGTGGGCTTAATTAGTGCAGTGAATAAAGCTCGGAATATTTGATTGACTATTATTATTCAAGAATGTGCAAATCCTCGTCCTAGCTCATCCAATAAATCGGGTTCAATAGTAATGATTCGAATGGAATTCTCTTAATGGGTCTCTAATCCGCACATCCAAGAAATTTTAACATGGACAACGTTTTTATTGTAGTTTTTTCGTTTTCCCACTATTTGCTTAAGCTCCGGGCCATAAGGATTTCCGCTTGTCAGCAGGAAATCGAGAGAAATAAAGGACCCATAGCTGCGCTACCCAGGTCCGCTCCCAGGCCTTACCACCATAGATGGCACCACCTTTGCGGCTCTGGGCTCCGAAGCCCAGGATCCCCTATTCCCGAATCACATTTAAAAAACCTGTGCGGCGCACTGATTCCAAGCTGTCTGGCAAATGCACACAAATGCAACAAATCCACGGAATAATATGTGTGTGGCAGCCACGGGCTTTTACGGTCTAGCCATCTGGGATTACAGCCCGGCCGGGGCTCCCATTGTCACATGAGCGGGCAGTGGCGATGTCAGTTGCTGATTAAATAAAGAATCCGCCTTGCCCTGTTACCCTGCGCTGCTAAAAAATAAACCAACTGAAGTAGACCAGAGTGCACAACAAATTCGTAATAAAAACTAAACTGAAAAAGTTTACATTTCACATCGAATCCCTCGGCAGGAGGAAGAGAAAAGTTGCGTGGTGCGACGAGCGGAGAAAAAGTGAAACAAAAAATAAGTCTTCTGGGGAAAATGCGGAAAGTGCAGCGAATAAATGATTCAGGCCGAAATGTCAAACGGCGTTGTGTCTGGATGATTTCTGCGGAAGTCCTTGCCGTCCTCTGTCTATGCTAGCAACTTTGCAGCATGAATAAGTCAGCTCAGCCATTGTCTGGCTGCAGATACCCAGCCCCCGGCCCACAGATCCTTCTAAATATCCTGTCCTTGGAGCGTCTTGCGAGTCCCGTCGCCTTTGTTAAAAAGTTGTTGACGCTGATGCTCTCTACGTGTAAAAAGGTGAACAACATTTGTAGTCGACTCCGGATCAGACTCCGACTTCTGACAATTCGAGTGGCATTTCGCACTCCGGCATCATCTGTCTGCCAAGTGCCTTTCGGAGTTTGCTCACGTCACAATTATTTGCAGCAACTTGAAATCTACACCCGCCTCCCTGGGCCCCCGGCTACATGACCGCCCCGCTGTTGGCTCTCCAAATTAATACATCAAACAGCCATCCGCCTCCCCGCTGGCCACAACAAAGCCAAAACAAGTAATTTCCATCAGGCACAGGGGGCTGGGGGGAAATTGCAAGGGCAGTCGTCACACTCAGCAGCCCCTTTAATTCTTTTTTTTCGAGCGATAGAAAATAAGTCGGAAACCCTCTTTCTGGCGAACTTTCATTGTGCTCCCTTGCTTAAGGGAGTTTATTAAAAAATTTGTGAACTTAATGTGCGAGTACAGATGGGTATGGAATTCATAAAGCTAATGTACGCTATGGGGGTGGCACGCTACTGGAATTTAATAAAACAAGAAAGGAAAGCTAACTTCGGGCGGAGCCGAAGTTTATATACCCTTGCAGTTAAAACCGGATATATATCGCAAACATCGGATATAGTTGGCCGATCCTTATGGGAATAGGAATATATAATCCAATTTATTACAATACAAAATCTAAAAAAAGTCCCAAACTTCTATCTTCAAAAATACGAAAGTTGATATTTCTACCAAATACCATTTCCGATCGTTCAGTTATATGGCAGCTATGGGATATAGTCGGCCGATCCTAATGAAATTTGGTAGGTTGGATCAACTGACCAAGAATTAAATCTGTACTAAGTTCCAGCTTTCTATCTTCAAAAACACGAAAGTTGGGTCATTTCCGATCGTTCAGTTATATGGCAGCTATAGGATATAGTCGGCCGATCCTTATGAAATTTGGCATGACGTAATGTTTTGCCAAAAATAGCTCACATGTCAAATTTGAACTCTCTAACTCTAAAAACACCAAAGTTATACCATTTCCGATCAATCAGTTATATGGCAGCTATAGGATATAGTCGGCCGATCCGGGCCGTTCCGACTTATATACTGCGTGCAAAGGAAAGAAGGGTGTGTGCAAAGTTTCAAGACTATAGCTTTAAAACTGAGAGACTAGTTCGCGTAGAAACAGACAGACGGACAGACAGACGGACAGACGGACAGACGGACAGACGGACATGCTCATATCAACTCAGGAGGTGATCCTGATCAAGAATATATATACTTTATAGGGTCGGAGATGTCTCCTTCACTGCGTTGCACACTTTTGACCAAAATTATAATACCCTCTGCAAGGGTATAAACATCATCAGAGAGGGCCAAGAGCAAGAAATCACAAGGCCCCAGTTTGGCTGTAGCTATGCGGCGCTTTTAAAAGTATTTCTGGATCAGAATTGTAAATTTTTACCATCAAGTCTGGCCACTTTATTCTATTTTACCCATTTTCGTAGGCAGAAAAATAATTTAATTTAGAATCGACTGTAGCATTACCACTTGGACGAAGAAAAACAATATATACATATGTAATTATTTTTGCCAGATGCATTCATAAAGAATTTTTATTGTTTTTAATAGTTTCAATTGAAAAAAAAAGCTCCTTCATTCGTTGTAAATTGCATACATTAAATTCCGCATGTGAAATTAAACAAGAAAGAAAATCTAATCTTCGGGCGGAGCAAAAGTTTATATAAAGTTAAAACCGGATAAACATCGCAAATGGTCGATTCTTATGAGAAAACCAATGTCTTACAATACAAAATCTAAAAACAAGTCCTAAGCTTCTAGTTTCAAAAATCCCAAAGTTGGTATTTTTACCAAATACCATTTCCGATCGTTCAGTTATATGGCAACTATAGGATATAGTCGGCCGAACCTTATAAAATTATATAGTATTATATACAGCGTGCAAAGAAAAGAAGCGTGTGTTCAATGTTTTAAGTCAATAGCTTTAAAACTGAGAGACAAGTTTACGTAGAAACAGACAGACGGACGGACAGACATGCAGACGGATATGCTTATATCAACTCAGGAGGTGATCCTGATCTTTCCACGAAAATTGTAATACCCTCTGCAAGGGTATAGCCAGAACTGATGGCTATAGTCGAGTTTCCCGTCTATATTATACCCGGTACTCATCTCTTCCACCCACAATTTCATTAATCTTTAAAGTTTAAACATTAACGGTATGGATTCTCAGTAACAAATTATTGCATACTTTTGCGCTTGGGCAAAACAACAACAAACAAACCTACTGCCATACTACCGATTCAGTAGGGAAGCAAACTGAAAAGTCTATAACTCCTCTAAAAATTATCCGATCTGACCGCCAACTGCAAAAACAATGGATCGGGATCCATCTTCGTAAAAGTTCTAAGCGAAAAAGCTTGGAAAAGCTTAAATCCCAAGGAACTCAAGCCTGGTAGAGTCGGATTTGGGACGAAGAAAAGAAATTTTGTGCTTATAACTCCAACCTTTAAAAAAGTAATTTTTTATATATCCGAACTGGTAATGTGTTTTTAGTTTGCGTGTTACCAAGAATTATTCATTACTTGTTTTATGAATCTTGGTGACTAAAGTTAGGAAATCTGGTCAAGCTATGTGTTATATTCTTTTATAATTTCTCGAGATGCCCTTCAAAATAGGCAAAAGGATGTCTACTTTCCTATTTTTTGCGACCGTACGGACCACATCTCGCCTTCCCGGCCCAGATGTGCTGTTCCGGCTGTTCTTTGCTTTCCCATGTTTCGCATCATTAATTTCGTACAGATATTTTCTGCATCCTGACGTCGCATCGCGCCCTTGTGTCTTTGGAGCCGGTGCCATAAATTTCGATAATGTGTCAATTTATGAATGGGCTACGATCCCCGGCAAAAGTTCATCCATCTAGGCAGCGGGATTTGCAGCTGTCAACGTCTATTTATTTTTTTTATTGATGGGCCCAGATTGACTTGGCCGTCGTTTAATATGACCCAACAAGTGAATAGTCAGACGAGCATACTAAGATAAACAACTCTCAATTTATGGGTGAATAACTTGCTTGGCTGACAGACGTCGGACAATAAAAGACGTTGGCCAGAAAAACCTTATATGAATGTGCTGTCGGAGGTAATATTCGAGTTCTTTTTTTTATTTGCACAGTTATAGATTACTTTTAGGAGCAACAAATAGTTTTAAAATTTGTTTAAATGTAATGAGTTTGAGTAGCTTCCTTGAATTGTTATTCTTAAGAATAATCTATGTTGTTTTATAAGAGCTATTGATCAACTATCTGTGCATAATTAGTTGGCAATATGTGAAAGCTGTCGTTTGTGCGTAAATTGTTTAATTGTTGCGGAAAGGAACCGAATAATTAGAACAATTTGAATTCATTACAGGTCCGTTGTCTTGGTCCTTTTGTAGTACCTCTGCAAAACTTCCCAGTTAACCGCATCTCCAAACCAATCCATTCCGCCCCGGGGTGCGGTCTAGTTTGGTATTTCTCATCAAAGTTCTCAAAGTCAGCCCTGTCGGCATCCACATCCGCATCCGCATCAGCTCATCTCTGGGCGCCATAAAAGGCACTTCATTTGCATAAATGAATTCTGTAAATTTTGAGTAGCACTCGAGGATGGCAAAGAGATCAGAGAATGGTCCTGGCACATTGCTAGGAACTGCCATTTCCGAAGGCTTATCCACAAACCGCAATTCAATGCGTAGGCCAAACAAATTGATATGAATGGCCCCGTTTTTCCTCATGATGCTGGCAGGACCAGGACGAAAGCCAGGGTCCTTGACTCAAGATGACTCGACTTTCGAGTGCGATTCATCATCAGGGTCTCGTTCACATTCACATTCTCGGCCTCGACCTGGCTTTCTATTTAATTAACATGGGAACTCCTCGAGCATATGCGTATTCAAAGTTGCCATTCAAGAGTTCTCTACATTCACATTTTTTATGGGCCTTTCGCTGCTATTCGATCTGAATGGAAGCCGAGTGCCAGAGCATTCGAGGTCCTTTTACTGCAGCAATCAATTGCAGTGGGGATGGTAATTATTTAAAATATTTTGTGTTTGCTGGCCCCTCTGCAGATCCTTAATCTGTATAGCCATATAACTGAATATACAGCTGCGGGGACATTCAACTTTTTGTCATTATGACGCGCGAACGGTCGCAACTTTTTCACGCGAATGCCGGCAAAGTAAATTAGTTACAGTTTGTGCTGCTAAGCGATTTAGTTTGTTGATTAAACTTTTTGCATAAACGCCAGGACCTCGCCCGAGGGTCGCAACCCTGTCGAAAGCCTCATTCCATCCTCCTGAGTTAATATAACAATTTTGGATGTAAGCCGGAATAACGCATACGACGTGTAAACGCGCTCCTAGTTCTCAGCTTATTGGGTAGTTTTCCATACAGAATCACAAAAATAATTAATTTTAATGTTAATGTATTTTAGAATGAAATTAATGTAGGTTTTTCATGTTTCAAATAAAATTGGAAATAGTAGGATTTTGTTTTCATTTTAATATTCACATTTTATTGCCACTCTAACAAAACACACGGATTCCACCTGGAAGAGAGTATCTTTTATTTAACAGCCGCCCGCACCCACAGTTTGGAAGTGCAATTTGGAAATTACATTTAAATAATTGAAACGACAAATGTTTGGCAGTAGAAATTTTGACATTTTAGAGACTAACGAGGTCGCTCAATTTGATGAGACAAAGCCGGATGAATAATTCATGCAAAAAATAAACTAACTGCGCCCCACACCACGGCTACCCACAGCCACCCAGGCGTATGGAGGAGCACTTGGTTTTGGGAGAGACTTAGAACACATGTACTTTTAAGTAAAGCTCCAGGAGCAGGACACACACACTTACTCAGCATTTTGCTTGCCAGCTGTGGGTAATTTGTAAACGTCAAAAGGCAAACATCGACTCCTGCCAGCCTGGTTTCCTTCTGCTGCTTCCAGGAGGTCATGTCAAAGATCAGAGCCAGCATCACACGTCCTGAATGAATTCGCACGTGTCCGGACTCCGGAATGAAAGATGCCTTCGGACTGCTTCATTTTAAATACAATTTATTGTGCATGTTAGCCGTGTGACACTGGAACTAAGGCTGTAACAGGAGCTGACTAAACTAAACGGAGCATAAGCCGCATTTGTTTCCCTGGCATTTAATATTTAATGCGCCTCCCCAGAGTGGAGCACTGGCCTGAAATGTGCCAAAAATGTGATTAATAAAATAGGCCAGAAAACATGTGTCATACTCGACATGCTGAATGCGTGTTCGCTCCGACCGTCGAACTGTTGAAAACTATTTCAATTCCCATCTCGAAACCGTTTCCGACAGCTGTAGGCTTCTGTGGCAGGACTCACGTCTCAGTACGTGTTCGATTCCAATATGGATTCGAATTTTCCATATTTACCCGGGATAAATTTTTAATAATCTCTGCCAAAGCTGGCGCAATTGATAAGTCCAAAGCTAAAGAGCCACAACAAATGGTACATGAGTGGAGGGTTCGTGTTCTATTGAAGTTTAAGCAAGTAAGTAAAGATTCCTTCATAAAGAAGGAATAATCTCGGAACCCATAAAGTATATATATTCTGGATCAGCATCAACAGCCAAGTCGATATAGGCATGTCCATCTGTCCGTCCGATAGAAGATATCTATAGAAGTCCATCCATAGAAGATAAAGACTATGCCCAAGCAGTTCAAGTTTGTTTCAAATGTTTGGTTTTTTGTTTCAAAAGAGAGTTTTTTTGAAAAACTTTTGATGCCAAACTATCTTTATTGATATGTTAAAATACATATCCATTTCCCATACATACACTGAGTTTTCAAATAATACAGGTACATGCAGATTCAGAAAAAGCAAGAGAAAAGCTAGACGTTTTAATTTAGTTTAAGGACAGCCTCCGGAGAATTACATCCTAAAAAATGACAATGTCACTGAATTTAGACCATCTTTACTCTCAAGAAAATTGAAACCCTAAATAATAAAATAACTAAGTAGTCAAGACCAAATAAGAATTGGGGACACTTCATTGTTTAATCAGAAAAGCGGTTTCAAAGTAACGGCTGAATAGCTAGGCAAATAGGAATCTCAGGACTCAGTCAATTCGTAGCCCGATTCCGGGCTGACAATATTGGAACTCTAAGCATTTCCGAATCGGAATAACTACTATAAAAATAACAAGAAAAGGCGGCTTTAGTCGAGTTTCCCGACTATATTATACCCGGTACTTATCTCTTACACGCACAATTTAACTAACCTTTAAAGTTTAAACCTTAACAGAATGGATACTCAGCAACAAATTTTTGTTGCATACTTTTGCGGCCATACCTACAAACTTACGGCCAATTCTACCTATACTACCAATTCAGTATGGAAGCAGACTAGAATCTATAACTTATCTAAACATTTTCCGATTTGTCTGCTTTTTGATTTTTATTTTCCGATATATACTAACTATAGAAATAGTTTGGCATCAAAAGTTTTTTATAAAACTTTCAGTACTTGCGCTACTGAATTTCACAATTTGTGGGGGAGGGAGGGGCGTTGCAAAAATTTGAAACAAACTTGAACTGCGTCGCAATTTTAGGAGTCTCTTATATATCTCTAAGTCTATCTCTTATAGTCTCTGAGATCCACGCGTTCATACGGACAGACGGTCATGGCTATATTAACTTAGCTGTTGATGCTGACCAAGAATATACATATATACTTTGTGGGGTCGCAGATAATTCTTTCTCTATGTTACATACATTAAAACGACTACGATTACCGGGTATAAAAACTCAAAATACATAAAAATTAGCCTGAACCACCTATCGTAAACATTTATTGTTGCATCACAGTTATTCGGAAAATTTCCGCTAAAAGCTTGAAATTCTCATTCTTCCGCTCATAATTGCACCTTAATGAAACCGGAGCTCATTTCACGATTGAAATATTTAATTTATTTTAATTGCGAGTCAACTCTTTTGATTCCGTTGTTGCTTTCATGAGGCAGATGTTATTTTCGCAATTTTCCATTTTGGAGAGCGCCGTAGAAGCATTTCTCAAGGAGCCGCGACAAGTGGCAATTATGTGCTCAGGCGCCGAGGGGGGCACTTATTTTGTAGGCGAGCCGTCCCCAAATGCATTTAATTTCTTAAAGGGGCGCGTAATTAGTTTTCCTTGGCGTCAGCAAATGGATCCCCTATAAACATACATTATACAATTTTTGCCAAGGAGGTCATCTACCAAAAATGTAACCGGAAATGAACTTCTTTGAGGATTTGGTAACCTTTTAGTCATAAACATGGAAAATTATTACGCTTTGGACACTAAAATTCGGTAAAACTGGGTTACCATATTATGTTATAGAACAAATCTATACTTTCATAGGAGTGTAATGCAGAATTTGGGATTATTTTCACCCGATTTTGAACCCGATTATTTTCAAAATGGTATTAGTGATGAAAATGCGGATCGGAGATCATTAGAAATTGTAGTCGAACGACTGACACGTAACCTTTCAAAAATTTTCAGAAATTCCCATTTAAAATTATTCTAACAAGCTCCTTAATGACCAATAAGAATAAGAATCATTGAAGTCCAAATAATATTAGTCAAATATTTGCATTAATAGAATAAATGGTTTATTTTATTTTCAGTGTGCCAATAAATAGCCTGGTCGGAGATTAACACGTTGTGAACTTGAGGCACGACATGGAGTTAATAGCAATTCCGGGCATGCAGTTCAAGCTAGACCCATTTCCAAGACAGGCCGAGTGCCCAGCATATAAATTCAAGTTGCGCTTCATTTGAATTATCCTAGGACCAACGGGCTGTTGCAAAGTTTCTGGGGGCTGGGATGTCATGCATATGGCTATTGTTTGCCCGAGGTGTACCAGTAAACAGTGTACTGCACTGCCTCTTATACCACTTGGCACGTTCGTCCTTTGTGTGAAAGGTGGCTGCTGTTAGAAAACATTCGGCCGAGTGCCCTCTTGAAAACAGCTTTGTCGCCCGCCCGAACTTTAATTGATAGCCCTAGGCTCTTCCAAGGATCAAACGCCATTCAGGCAGCAACACCATTCTTTTAACGATAAAACCAATAATGCCAGAAACCAGATGTACAAACTTAAACCGCAGAACTCAAAATACATACGTCATGTCAAAGATATATATAAAAGCAAAACTAACTGATGAGCAACGCGAAGCGCGAAATGAACTTCAACGGAATCGAAATCAACATAGAAATGTTGTGTTTAATCCCCACAGAGCTGCATTAAGTTATAATGTGGCTATTGATTACAGAGCAAATTGTTGCTATTGGACTAATGAATACTGTGTGTCCACATTGCAATGCATTGAAATTAAAAAAAGAAGCCCCTGAATTGTGTTGCGCCAGCGACCAAGTCAAATTAACGCCATTGGTACCACCACCAGAGCCACTACATTCATTGGTTTTTTCGGAAATGGGCCAGATTCTAATTATTTTTATACCCTTGCAGAGGGTATTATAATTTTGTCCAAAAGTGTGCAACGCACTGAAGTATAAAGTATATATATTCTTGATCAGGATCACCTCCGGATCACCTGATCAGGAGTTGATATGAGCGTGTCCGTTTGTCCGTCTGTCTGTTTCTACGCAAACTAGTCTCTCAGTTTTAAAGCTATCGACACCAATCTGTCCTTTGCACGCAGTATATAAGTCGGAACGGCCGACTATATCCTATAGCTGCTATATAACTGATTGATCGGAAATAGTATAACTTTGGTGTTTTTAGAGTTACAGAGTTCACGTTTTACACGAGAGCTTTCCTATATATCCGATAGCTGCCATATAACTGAACGATCGGAAGTGACCCAACTTTCGTGTTTTTGAAGTGGATTTGACAAATTTCGTGGATTTTTGGTGAGTTGATCCAACCTACCAATACCAAATTTCATAAGGATCGGACGACTATATCTTATAGCTGCCATATAACTGAACGATCGGAAATGGTTTTATTATGATACTTATTTGGTTTTATTATGATATTCTCATAAGGATCGGCCAACTATATCCGATGTTTGCGATATATATCCGGTTTTAACTGCAAGGGTATATCAACTTCGGCTCCGCCCGAAGTTAGCTTTCCTTTCTTGTTTTACTCATATCCAGCAATACACTAATTGCTTTCAAATGACGTCATTTGGCGCAACAAATGTTATTCGAGAAAATTGTTTTCCTACATTCAAAGTATGTAAAAATATTATTATTATATTATTATTATTATATTATATATTATTATTATATTATATTATTATTATTACCTACCTATACATATTTATATTCTTGCATATTCAAATATATCATTGAACAGGTTCCTTATTACCAGTGCCTGATGAAGACTATTTTTGCAAATATATGTATGTATTTTATGGGCAATTCAACAAGAGAAGTCGATCAGCGTTGTGCACACGACAACTCAGTGAAAAGATCCATTGTGAAACACAATGAATTTGTTGCATTATTCACATTTGCATTAGATCACATGCCATCAGATAATCATAAAATTGTCATCAGCCGATGACAATGTTGGCGCCTGCAGGACAACATGCTGGACGTTTTAATGCGCCAACAATTGATGAAGTGGCTATGTCGTCGTAGGAGAAAATTTAGAAAACCGAGACATTGTTTTACATCGGCGGAATCAACTTCAGCGTGTGTCTGAAACACATCGATCATATGATTCCTTACAATATCCTATCCTATTTTGGCAAGGTGAAGACGGCTATCATTTTTCAATTAAGATGTAAATCCAATTATCTTCAAATTAATGAGACTCCAACTTGCAACCTTTCGACTAATTCTGCGATGACCAAAGTGCAGCAGCAAACCAGATTGATCATTTGGGATGAAAGTACGATGGCACACAAAAAATCTTTGGAGGCATTAGATCGCGCGATGCAAGATTTGCAATGATACTATTGGCAACTAAATGCATGTTTGAAGTCGTCCATTTTATTGAAGAATACATGAAAACATTAATTGAGTATAAACATGAGAGTCGAATTGCAGGAAGACTAGTCTGGAGAAGTGTTTTCCAAACAACTGCTCGATATTGGTAATATTATTATTGCTGTTGATACATCATCTGGTTACATTGAATTCCCTACCAATTTTTGTAACTTTTGTGAATCAAAGACCGAACTCATGGAGATAGTTTTCCCAAACATTGCTCAAAATTACGTAAATCACGTTTGGTTAAGCGAACGTGTTATATTGGCAGCAAAACATGTTGATGTGAATGAAATGAATTTTCAGATTCTAAAAAAGAAATAGCTGGCGATTTGAAGAATTACAAATCAGTTGATTGCATTACTAATGAAGATGAAGTTGTCAATTTTCCAATTCAAATTTTTAAGTTCGCTGGAATTGCCCGGCTTACCACCTCATAATCTGCAAATAAAAATCGAATCAGCTAATTGAACCCTATGAAATAAACACTATTATGAAAATATATATGTTGTTTCTTATTTAATAAAAATTAGTAAAGTCCTCAGGTATGGTGAGACCAGGGAAATGAAGATTCATTTTTATATGGAGGATATTATAGATTCCAGTTCAAATTGAATAGGTACTCATACATAAGATAGGTCAGCTATACAAAATAAAGTAGTGCATCAAAGCTACGCTAAGGCGGTACGAAGTTCGCCGGGTCAGCCTTAAAAAAAAAAATACTACTAACACTAAAATACTATTACGGACCCTAAAACGAAACGGGCGAAGCCGGGATTGGCAGCTAGTTATTTATAAGCAACTTGCAGCTGGCAATGCAATAGTTGAATTATTAAAATAAAAACAAAAAAGATTTACTAATCTTTACTAATTATTAAATAGTCCAAGGTATTTAAAGAATAATAATATAAATATTTAAATATATTGCATCATCTGACGCATGATACAATTATACAAGGTAGTCCATTCCACTAACATATCGTTCGGGTTTGGTCCCTTAATTTCAAACTGTCAAACTGAAAGGTGGCCAAGCAAAAAATGACTTTTTGCAATTATTGTCGCAAGCACGTGCTAAGCGTAAAGTTTGTGCATGTTCCAAAGTGTATTGAAAAAAGAGCTTTGTGGGAGCAGTCTTTGGGCTGTACCCTTATTGAGAGCTTTAAAATTTGCGATACGCATTTCAGTGCTTCACAGTATTAGGCGCAGGGCAGCCCCTGAAAAGAAGACGACTGAATTCGACAGCAGTTCCGGAAAAAGAGGCAGAGCCTGAACATTTTGTTAAATTAGGCTACGCCAATTCGAGCACGCAAACAGAGTAAGTTAACTGTGTTAAAAATACAATGTATATCTAAAAGAAATTTATTTGGGACTTAGGGACAAAGCGATAGATTCAATACACATATAAAACAAAAACCTGGAAAAAAGATAAGTCTTTTAGAAAAGGAAATGCAGTTCTACGCCAGCAACTAGATGATTATCAAGATCTTGAAAAGTCTATATGCAAAATATTTTCTAGGACTCAAATAAATATTTTAAAGAATGGCGGAAAAAGAGCAGTTTTTAATGCAGCCGACATGTCTGAAGCAATTTGCCTCCATACCGCGGGCCCTCGTGCTTACCGTCATTTATACAGGAAAGGCTTTCCTCTACCAAGTCGTTCAACGATGTACAGTTGGTTGGCAGAGGTAAAAATTACACCAGGAACTTTTGATATCGTGATTGACCTTATGGAAAATGAAGATATGCCCGAAATTGATAAGCTCTGCGTCATGTGCTTCGATGAGATGAAGGTTGCTGTTGCCTATGACAGCTCCGCGGATGTTGTCTTGGAGCCAAGCAACTATGTTCAAGTGGCTATAGTACGTGGCTTGAAGAAATCGTGGAAGCAACCAGTATTCTTCGATTTTAACGCTGCAATGGACGTAGCAACTCTGCACTCCATTTTGATGAAATTTCACAAGAAAGGTTTTCCAGTAGTAGCTATTGTGTCAGACTTGGGCCCTGGAAATCAACGCCTTTGGAGGCAGCTTGGTATATCGGAGAGTATGTCATTTGGATGAATGAGTATATATCATAAATTTTAATGAATTTGCATTTTTAGCAAAGACCTGGTTTAGCCATCCGGCTGATGCACATTTAAAAGTGTTTGTTTTTTCCGACACTCCACACCTGGTGAAGTTAATCCGTAACCACTATATCGGCTCCGGATTAAACATTAACGGAAAAAAATTGACGAAATCGTCCATCCAGCAGACAATTCGGTACTGTGCCCAGTCCGACGTGTCGACACTGTTTAAGGTAACCGATAGCCACATTTTTGTTGAGTCGATGGCTAAACAAAAAGTTAAAATGGTAACGCAACTTTTCTCCCATACAACCGCCAGTTGTATTAGATGTTGCTACGCATTGGGAAAAATCATAGAGAATCGGTGCGGAACAGCAAATTTTTCTGATCTTGTGAACGACTGGTTCGATGTGTTTAACACAAAAATGTCAACAACAAATTCTATTGAAACGACGCAGCCTTACGGAAAACAACTTAAAATGCAACAAGGCATTTTGGTAAGCAATGTATCGACTTGACGATGTGCATAGCTACTTGGCGGAAAAGTATGGCTTGGAGTATATTTTAACAAGTCGTCTTAATCAAGACATTCTTGAAAACTTTTTTGGAGCCATGCGGTCGAAAGGTGGACAGTTCGACCACCCGACTCCATTGCAGTTCAAATATAGATTAAGAAAATATATAACAGGTATTAGAAGGGTAACCAGATAGCTGAAGTGGAAAATACGGAGACTTTTCTCGCCTTAAGTACCTTAAAAGCTAATGAAGTTGGGAAGATAGGATGATATATAGATTTTATATTGAAATTATACTTAGTATATTCTTTGCAGAACTTCAAGATTTTTTATTGCAAGGAAACAGATTGAGCAATATTATTAAAATTCGCCGAGTCGAGTAGATTACACTAGAACTTAAAAGTATCAGTTTTGAAATGTAATTAAAAAATGGCACTGTCACCTAGAGTAAAACAAAATTTATGCGTATTTGTCATTACTCCCGATTTGTTTCAACAAAGCAGTGTTTTTTTTCTGACAGAAACATTTTTTGAAATTGAATTGAACCAAGATTATACTTACAAGTTTTCGTCCCATATTTCTAGGGAATTTTACGGTATAACGCGTGCTAAACTGATTGCGCGTCCTCTATACGTGTGACGTGTCACGACTATCGACACGTCAACTGCGAGCGCGGGCGCTTTCGAATGTTTAAGTCTACAAATTCATTTCGGAAAAATTGCAGGTGCAACCTGTTTTTTCGTCAAAAACGCAAAAAATACGGACATTTTACAAAAAATACGGACATTTTACAAAAAATACGGACTAACGGACACAGAGCTGAAAATACGGACATGTCCGTATTAATACGGACGCCTGGTCACCCTAGGTATTAGAAATACAACCGATTAATATTTCATTAATATGAACACTACAAATTGTCAAATGTTTAGATATATGTTTTAGAAATGCTTTTATGTTTGTATTATGTATTTATTATGTTGTATTGTGCTTCGTATTTTGTGCTGTCCTTCACGTTTTTTTTTTTTAATTTGATCAGTTATTAATATTCTTTAAATGTAATTTAGCTAAGAATACAGAATTGTTAAATGGCAATCAAGACGATTCTGATGAGTGGTTCAATCTAGACTTTTCTCAAGCCGTCCCAAATATGAAAAACGAAGAGAACGAGCCTAAAGATTGCAATCTCCAATTTGATTTTGGCGAAGAATTTGAAGAAATAAACGAGTTGACGGAGGATGCACTTGAATACCTGGCAGGTTTTGTCATAAAAAAATTACGTTTGTCTAATGAGCTAGCAGATGAGTCGGCGTTTACATATGTAGATGAGGTTTCGCATAGAGGACTGATGAAGCCTTCATCGACATTTAATAACAAAATAAAACCACTTTAACTAATATTTTTACATATTGTTAAAGACACATTTCAAATAACTACAAATTTAAAACACACATTGTTAAACGCCGCTGAGCAGGTCGATATATGTAAGTGTAAACATAAAAACATTTTATTTTAAGATACGCATACACTTTAGAATTAAGAACGTAAACAAAAGAATGGCTGTCCAAAAACAAAAACAACGAATAATGTCAAACTCTAAACTTATTAAAATAAAATTATACACTACAACTCTTGTCATAACTAAGAAAAACTTTTAGCCCCAAGCTCCGTGTAAGGGTTAATCAAAGTACTATATAGCCGTTTCACTCGCACTATTCAACGGTTACTATGTTAAAATTAAAATAAAGGACTTAAGTCAACGAATGGACTACCTTGTATAATTTTATCATGATCTAACCAACCATCCAATGTAAAAAAAAGGTAAATAAGGAAAATAATTAAAATAAAATTAAAATAAATATAAATTACATATTGCTTGTACTTGATTATTTTTAAATGTTTTTATTGATGATTATGATACAAAATAAATCAGGAAAAAAGAATATGGAAGACAAAAAGGCTAGATTGCCTAAGCAACATCTAGCTGACAATCCAATGATTGAGTTTATAAAAATAATATAAGGAAGAAGAGATTTACTAATAATTCAAGACATTTAAAAACAAAAACTAATATTTTTTTTTAATTTGCATAGTGGAAGAAGCACCACATTGCTTAAGTAACATCTAGCCGACCATCCAATGCAAAAAATTTGTATATAGAAAAAAATAAAAATAAATAAAAAAAATAAAAATAATATTTTTATGTTCCAATTTTTTGGAATAAACTAAAATAAAATATTAATAAAATAATATTAAATTAAATACCGTTCAAACGTATGAAACTAACCATCAAACGTATAAAAATATATAAAAAAAAAATTAAAACAAAAAGGAAATAAAGAGCCCGAGCTGGTTGATTAGTCGAAGTAAAATGAATGGAATATCTAAAGCTGTTCCCCAGGTATGTTAAGAAAGCCTACTTCGATTGAAAATAAGTCCTAAAGGATTTTTGCTTCATTAATTTTGTAGGGGCAGCAAGTATTTGTTGGGAGTGTCTGGTCACACCTCTTCTAGCCAAATCAAAGTTTAGAGCTTCCGCCCAGGCCACCCTCGCGTTTGACTTCGCAACTGACAACTTAATTGTGGTGTCCGGGCAACCAAATCTACTTTCGTGGCATGTCCGAAGGGGAACTTGACGGGAACTTTCAACGCGCTCAATCCCAATGACAACAACATTAATAATTCAATTTTCCGGTGGCAGTTAGGGGAGGCGCAGGAGAAGGAACAGAAACCGGAAGCAAGCGATGAGAAGGGGGGTAGCTAGACACGAGCCTACGCCCACTTCCCCTTTCTGAATTTGTTGTCTCAATATTTGGAAATTACTTTTGGGGGCAGGTGCATAACCCATGGCCTCGCCACTTGGTTGAAAGCGATATCCCTAATCTATTTAACCTCCATGTCAACCGGGCCTGTTATGACCCACCAGACGCAATCTAAATTACCTCGGCTTGTGGGCCCTAGGATGTGTCGTCACATCCTGTCATTGGATAAAGTGCCGTTTTAATAAGCATTTCGGAGGCTAACCTTTGTGAGAGTTTGTTTTGGGGGTGATGGCCTTGTTTTCATTTTTGCTAATGGCCCACAAGTCGGCCATTGTAAAGCTGGTCGAATGGCTGGCTGAGCCTACTTAAGACTTACGGCCCTTCACCCAGAACCGACGGGGCCAGACATTCTGCTGGAGAAATAAACCTGTTCTGGGGAACAGCACCAATGGGTGCCTTGGGGCGGTCAGGAAGTCGGCCTAATGCGTTTTGAGCCATGAAGTTATTCGGCTTTTGACTAAAAGGCGCAAGATGGCATTGCATACGTTCCATTGAAATGAACTCTTTAGGTGAAAATAGGTGTCTCTCAGCACTTAAGGGTTTTACAGAAGAACTGAGAGAACATGAACCGAAGCAAAAAATCAAAAAAAGGTGACGGAAGGTACAACTTAAAGGAGGTTATTAAACACAAAAAAATTTCTGTTTTTATTTAAATAAAAATTTCAAACAGATTCTGAAATGTGACAATAGTTCGATTTGTGACGATTCGGGAGAACCATCAAGACCAAAAACCAACTCCTAAAAACTTTGAGGGAGTTGAGCAGGGAAGTGCCAGCAAATAGGACTAGGTATAGGTGGAAAAATAGGCAAATAGGTGGAAAAATGTGTTAGGCATTTGTAAGTGTAACTAACAGATTCAAATCAGATGAGAATGCTACCGGGGTCGAAAGGAACAAGGCGATACAGAACTAAGGCACACAACAAAAATTAAAATAAGAACCTCATCGCTCAGCCGCAGCGCCGCGACACCAAGCTACCAAAGCTCTGAGACACAGAGCAAGATACATTCTGGCAGTTATGACACTGGAAACAAACGACCCAAACAAATTACGTTTTTTTCTCCACTTTATTGTTAGCAATATATTTGCTGCGAAATTGAAATACACACCATTTACCTGAAAACAATGCACAGCCCCTGACTCCTGTGACATTGACAAACAGTTTTAACGGGGGTCGAAAAATGACACATGGGTTGGCGTTGGGTTTTCTTAGATCCTGAGATCTTATTCCATTTTTTTATCTTTTGGCCAAGAAACAAATTTTTTTATGAGTCTCTTTTCCAATGCAGTGTTTACGTCCGGGTGGAAAAATAAGCGTTTTTTTCATAAATTCAAATTTCAACTGTGATAATATTCTTTGTTTAATCTAATATTTCTTTGTTTTTCCAAAACTCTGAAAACTTGAAAAACATGGTGGTGGGATCTTTAGAAGTTTATCGAATGAAAACTGATGTTAAATATGAAGACTAAAATATGAAGTCTCTGAAGAATAAAATACGCTCTTCATTAGAAGAGCTCTTTCATAAACAGAAAATGTGAGATTTGAAGGAATTAGCAATACTACTATTTCTGAAGATATGTGTTGGAAATACCAACGTATAAACGTATATGCAAACGTATGTTTGCAGATGTGGCCCAACCAAACTTCCGAGTCCAAAGCTCAATTGGCGTGTAGAATGAATGACCCGGACTCGGCACAGTTTTTGATTTTAATTTAGATAAAGTGCGCTATGGAAATCAGTTTCGCTGTAACTTTTCCAGTTTATCCGAGCTCCAATCGGGCCAGACAACTAAACACTCCATAAATACAACAAGGGGAGGACTGTGATGAAGTGGGAGGGGTGAGCTGGAAGCTTAAGGTAAGCTGTAAATTGCACGCTTTCATGTACATAGATAATTAATCACCGCGAACATTCTGCAAGTGGTTCGCTCAATGTGCTCCGGTTGTTGTGGAAGGTTCCAGTTTCGTATCGAATTCAGTGTGGAAATTTTGCCACAGACGAGGATTTTGCGGCCAACGTAAGTGTAGTTTAATGTAAATTTATTCTTGATCTTATCCGTATAATTTTAAGTTCAGAACGCCAGAGTTGAGCATTGCGCAGGACGAGATTTATTGTCAGCGCCATTTCCAGAGGCACTCACGGATGTGGAATCAATTATACGTCCTGTTGGGCACTCGATGCACGACAGGAAATGGAAAGTATTTGATATAAATTAATGCAATTAAACATTGGGCTTTTCCGAGTCTGAAATTGCATAGAACTATATGGTATTAAATCGAACAACACCGTTGGATTACTTTTTATTAACGTGGTTTGAAAGTTCGAATGATAATAATGCTTTGGATAACAACCTCATATTTTTTTTTTTTTTAATATGAAACAATAAGTATTATTGATTCAATACTCTTGCATTTCAATAAAACTTTCAATCAAAAAAATAATTTTAAATAATAAAAAGAATGGTTGTCCGGTGCAGAAACTGCAGTCAAATTCTGATTAATTAAAAATAAAACAAAAAAGGAAAGCTAATACCATATATTTATAGAACAAACACTAACCAAACCTCCTCTTGGCTTCGGTCATTTTCTAACAAAGTAGTTGTCAAAAAACAATTAAGCTTAACGACAACGAATAAAAGTGCTCAAAAATTCAATCGAGCGCAATACATACTACTCGGACAAAGCAGCTGGGACTAGGATGAGGTAAACTTGGACCTTGGACCTTATCGTGTATATTCACGAAACTTTCCCATTGCAACTGGCAAAATATTTAAATATAACTCAATTTTAAACGCAATATGCGCTCAGAAAGCGCAGAAAGCGTCGTCAGTCGTAATACAAGATATTTTGATTTGATTTATTTACGAGTTCAATTTGTGCACATTATTTTTCCAATATTAAGCTTTGATACGGATGCACTCGAGTCGACTCGACTCCTCAGGGGAATGCAAACGAAAATCAATTGAATTTTACGAACGGCGAGTGCAAAAGCGAATCCAGAGTGCAAAAGCGAAAGACAACTAATGTTTTTGATGTGGAAAGCAATTTACGTTTCACATACATTCATGACAAGGGATGAAAACACTGCAAAAAGTTTTCATTTCCTGGTGTCGTAGCCATCCTAAAAAACTGGCTTAAAGAATGCATGATGTGGAACAATTGTAGAGGAACACAAGCTTTTTTGGTGAAAGTTTTTTACTTGCAGCTCATAATTACATGAAAAGAAAATTAGTGTCGAGATTCGCTTTGAGCGCCTTCCCAGGTGAAAACTTTTAATGAGCCATTTTCTCACAAATTCCCAAGTGTTGCCGCCTTTAATATTGTGGTGGAAGAATTTCTTTTACCAGCAAACTCCTAATGGGGGCCAAAGCGACCCAAAAAGCGACAATTTAATCTTGAAGTTTTCTTCAATCGATTTCGGCTACGTTTAGAGCTCGCATATTTCGTCTTCCGGCTTTTCGAGGGCTCCACTTTGGAGTGGGTCAGGCCAGGCCATCTATGTAGGTGTTTGTTTTTATTCATCGGACGTAGCGAGCGGGGGTTCCGACCCATGTTAATGGCCGATTGACACGCCACTTGGCCTTGATGAGGCTTTTAGCCTGGCTCTTACGTACCGCCTTTCACTATCCGTACCTGAAAAAGGGAGAAACGCTCTGCACTTCACAGGATTAATGGAGGGGGGAAAACACTCGCCGTGGGGAATTCCCACACTAGCAGAACGAGGTGTTAACTGAGCGTGATGATTGCTGCTATTTTTGATAGGGCGTCCGCATAAATATTTCTCTCCTGCTGTAAACACGTTTTATTCAGACAAGCAAGTCACTTTGCTGTTATCTAAAAGTATATAATTAGCTGTTCCCATTATTGCAAATATTTAAATTACAATTCTGGAAGTTCATAAATAACTTTTAACCTTTTCTGTTGTCTTTTTAAAACTTAAGTAAATTTTCTGTAATTTAATGTAATTTTCTCACAGTCAGAGTAAAACAATTGTAGTCACAGTACAAATTTTAGAAGCTTTTGTGTTAAATTTCAGCAGTTTGAAGCATTTAGAAAACAAAATTTGATGGAAACCACGTGGCACTGAAAATCTGAAAACCTAAGATGGCGGACTGCACCAACTTGTTCAGATGCCGTGACGTGGTAGTATTCATATCCGAGGAGCACCTACCTAATCACTAAAACCAATGGCGTAATAAAAAATATTTTAAATATAGCTGCATATATAATAAATCTGTAGATCGGTCAGGTTGGTCAGGTCGGTCAGTTCCCCCGACCTTGAACAGGGAAATAATTTAAAAGGATCTAAGGGTCTTGTCTAAGGGAAACCTTCGAACTAAATCAAGTGTCTGTTCGGTGTCAGTTTAATTGCAAACGTAAATTGGATGCTGTCATTTGGTACGTTTTCATTTGTTCGAATGTTGCCACCCCCAGCACACAGCCCAGCACCCTGGCAGTTTGCATTCGACTTGTGCTGCCAACCATTCTGATGGACATTTCTGGCACCGGCTGCTGCTTCAGCTTCAACTTCATCTAAAGGGGCTGTTGCAGTTGCAGGAATCTGTCTGAATGCAAACGTTGCACAAATCCAATTTTTTGTTAATTGGACTCATTTCTGATAGCCGGCAGCTTGTGTAATTTAAATTGGCATTTCTGACAGGCAGGCGCACTGGAGAATCCAGTTCACATTTTTATTTAACTGAAAAATATAACCTAATGTACAGACACCATTTCGGTATCCTCCTTAGCCTCTATGTTATGCTTGTCTTCTTTCTTATTGTTTTCCTTGGACATTTGAAGCAGGTTCCAGTCATAAATCCGGTCATTGATGTACTTTTGGCGCTGCATTAGATCAGCAAAGTTTCGGCGTAACATGCTGTAAAGCGGTCGCTCCTCAAAGCCCATGGCACGGCAGTAGCCAATGTAAGACGCGAACTCTTCCGGAAAGCCTAAGCACAGGTCCTCTAAACGAGTTGAAGCCTTAGTCTCAGCTATGAGTTCGTGGCGCTGCTTTTTGCTCACCGCATTTAGGCCCTGCCACGGTAAGCTTCCTCGAAGGAAGTACATCAGGACATAGCCCAGTGCCTCCAGGTCATCGCGCCGTGACTGCTCGCCTCCATTGAGTGCTTTAACGGAAGCATAGCGAGGCGTGCCGGTGAGGCGGTGTCCATACTTGAACGATACGTGCTTGTTACGTTCACTACACCAATAGCTTTTAGCCAATCCCATGTCAATAATGTAGACCCGATGCTGGTTAGCACCCACGCCCATAAGGAAGTTGTCCGGCTTAACGTCGCGGTGTAGATAGTGATGCGAGTGCAGGTGGTCCAGCCGCTCAATCATTTGGTCAGCAAGCATAAGGACGGTCTTCAGGGAAAAACGACGCGAACAGTAAACGAACATTTCCTCCAACGAGGGACCCAGCAGCTCCATCACTAGCATATTATAGCGGGCCTCGGTCATGAACTCGCGAATTCTTGGTATGCCTATTCCACTCTGGATGATCTTGTACAGCTTAAACTCGAAGTACAACTGCGACTGGTTGGTATCATTTCGCTCAACTTTGATGGCGACGCGTTCCCCTGTGATTCTCTGCTCGGCCATGAAGATGTCCCCGAAGGATCCGGACCCGATCTTCCGACGAATCAAGTAGTCTCGGATGATCATTGGTTGGCTTAAGTTGCCGTCGCTGATCTCAATATCACTCATTCTTTATGAAATTAAAAAACAAAAGTCCTTCCTGTGTGTAAGTTGCAGTCTTTTAGCTTTACAGTCCAGGGTTGCACCATCGACGTTTATCGATGACTGATTCCCATCGCTATATTATTTAGCATTGCCTAATGGATATGTTATAAAATAAGTTAAGTTTTGGAAGATATTTACTAAAATTATATGTAATAAAAAATTGTGTATGAACATTACAACATTTTGTATGATTATTTTACTCCAAATGTGAGATATTAATTTAATTCAATACAACAAATTTTAAAAAATTTTGGAAAAGTATGTAACTGAAAATATTTTGTATGTCTACTTTTTTAACCAAACCATAAATTCTCAATTAAGTAATACAATTGATAAATTTCAATTTAATTTTTATATTTACATAAAAATGTTAAGGCTGGAAATATTTGCTCCGTCGTCATCTCAAATAGAGATGGAAAACAGTTTAGTTACAAATTTAATTTTATCGGCACAAATATCGTATAGTAAAAACATAAACTTTACAGTTTAGCCTAGTATTCAGATCGACAAAAACTGTTTTTGAGCTATGGGAGTGAGCAAGAGGGAGTGTGGGAAAAAAATAAAAAAAAAAATAAATAAATAAAACGGAAAGACACAAAGCTTATAAGCGAAGTAGTGAGATCGAAAAACGATTGTGAACGCAAATTTTCAAGTTATGCACTCCGGTCACTCCTAAAATTGATTTGAATTTGAACTTAGACATTGACAATGATAGAAACAACTGATTTTAAAAGGGTGTAAAAATTGTCATTTAAAATGATTTGTGTTCAAATTGGCGCAGTTGGTGTCATGAAATTGGCATCAAAATTTTGTTTGTCCCACAAATCTAAAATGACGAGAACAATGTCTACTAATTTAATTGGATCTATAATTTTTAGCGCATCGCAGTTAACAACTTTACTTTGGCATTTTCATTCATTTTTTACTTAAAAATACAAAAAAATACCCATATAAATTTATCCCTAAACGGGATGAATGATAAACATTTTTAATCTTTTCTGAAGGAACTGTAAAACTTACTTTGGTGCCGGTTGGCATCCCCATATAAGTTTCTGGTATTTTTTTTTTGAGTACGGGGTGACGAAAAGACCCCGTCAAAAACTGTTCTTCACCTATGTACATATTGTAGGTCTATTGTAGGCTGGAAAACAGTTTCTGTCGATCTGATTACTAGGCTTTAATTTTAGCAAAACTTCGATATTTCGATTATGGGTTACATCTAAATTTCGGTAGAAGCTGACATTTAAAAATGTAAAATGGTGAGCATTTAAAATACTGCTTCTTATTCAGTGCCACAGTGTCTCATTTAAAAAGTTGGGGGTGAAAATATCAACGGTTTTAAATTATACCATTTACTCTGAGACATGCAATAAAATAAGAAGGTTGATTGACGTGGCCAAATTATAATCTAATTGGCAGCCATATCATTGACCTCACACGGGCTCTTTCCGTTGTCAATTACCGGACCTGGTTTCAGGAACCTCTGTGTTCTCCCCAAAGCCGCTTTTAAAAAGGCAGTTAAGAACGAGTTGAGAAATTAACTATGTAAGTAAAACACGAGCATTTCCGTTTCACCGACATGCAACAACCGGCAATAAAAACTGCGCCCGTTCCATCAGTACACTTTTATATACATATATGTATGCGTGTGTGTGACATAGCATGCAGTCGATGGACACATTTCAGGCGTAAAAATCTCCACGCGAGTTGCGAATTTTCTCCTGGTTTTTGCGTTTTCTGCTTCCAAGATGAATGAACGACCGAAAGGCCATCCCATAAATCACAACATAAAACCCATAAATTTCGCATGCATCGAGAAGACAGTCGGGAGAGGGGCGCAAACTGTGGCTCAGTGAAGGCTAACAGGAAATCCAAAATGACCAGCCATTTGCCAGTAATCATCACAGCAAACCTTAAAAGTAAATGACCCAGTATAAGTATACATTTCAACTATAGTTTTTCAAGGATCTGTTTAAAATAGCAAACTAGTTATTCGTATTCTTTCTTTGACCGGTATCAAATCTTACTGATTGAACAAGAACAATCAAAGCAAGCATAGTTCTTGAATTTGTGTGTATAAAATACTTTCCATTTCCAAATTCCATTTCCGATCGTTCAGTTATACGCCAGCTATAAAACATAGTCGGCCGATCGTTGTGAAATTTGGTGGGTCGGATCAACTAACCAAAGATAGAATCTGAACAAAGTTACAACGAAATTATATTCAACAAGAAAGGAAAGCTAACTTCGGGCGGAGCCGAAGTTGATATACCCTTGCAGCTAAAACAGGATATACATATATCGCTAAAATCGGATATAGTTGACCGATTCTTAGGGGAATATCATAATATTACCAATAAATTACAAGACAAAATCTAAAAAAAAATCCAAAACTTCTATCTTGAAGAACCCCAAAGTTGGTATTTTTACCAAATACCAAATACCGGCCGTTCCGACTTACATATATACTGCGTGCAAAGGAAAGAAGGGTGTGTGCAAAGTTTCAAGACGATAGCTTTAAAACTGAGAGACTAGTTCGCGTAGAAACAGACAGACGGACAGACAGACAGACGGACAGACGGACATGCTCATATCAACTCAGGAGGTGATCCTGATCAAGAATATATATACTTTATAGGGTCGGAGATGTCTCCTTCACTGCGTTGCTCACTTTTGGACAAAATTATAATACCCTCTGCAAGGGTATAAAAACAATAAAGTTACAATAATTGTAATTTTCATAATAATTTTAAATTTAATTTGCATTTTATTTAAAAAAAGGGTTTTACAAGGGTAATAAGGGTCAAAAGTGTGCAACGCCCTGAAGGAGACATCTTCATCATCGCCCACCCCATTATATCTACTAAAGTGCCCATAGAAGTCTACCCTTCCTGAGGCGGCTCGCGGTTCCATTCAGCTTACCCAGTGTCCCGTGATAGCCTTAACCGTTAGACTCAAGTTCTGCCAATTAAGGGAGATAAGCATCATTGATATTTTCCTAGAGCGGATGCAAATATTGTGGTTTCTATATTGTGGAAACTCCTCCATTTTCTAAGTGTTACCAGGTCGAAGAGATCGAAGAGAGGCATTTCAGCCTACACGTTACTAAGAGAATGCCTACTGGTTCATTCTCTGGGAGTAGAGGGTTTGTAGTACCTGCCCTTGCTAATTCTTCCGCGGCTCAATTTTCCTCGTGGACTTCGTTTCTTGATTGGCAGCAAGTGTTGGTGATCTAAGTGCTTCCATGATAGCTACTACTTCAGCTTGGAACACACTACAGTGGTCGGGGAGTCTGTAAAACTCATTTAGACACAGACTCTCGCAGTGAAAACCGCCTCCCACTTGACCATTCAACTTTGAACCATCCATGTATATATAAAGGGAACCTGCTGGTTCGGGGGTTTGTGCAGTATATTCCTCCCTCGATGGAATGAAGACCTTAGGTGTTAAGGTGGGATGATCAATGGGTAGTCCGTAGCCCCCATAGACATAAAACGGTATATGTTCATCTTGGTGTGTCCATAGTTAGTCCTTTTCCATAGACCCGCCTCGCGTAGCCTGATTGCCGATATAGAGGAAATAGATCCAGATAGAAGACTGCCAGTAATGGAAACCTCCGCCATCCTTTACGTTTTCCTAAACCTTTTTCTACAGTTGGAGTTTGTTAGGGCAGGCCATCTGACCACTACCCCGAAGAAGCGGTCTTATGACCGCTGTATACAGCTATCTTACTATTATTGGAGACATACCCCATTTAAGCCCAATGACCTTGCGCAATAGCCGCCCTGGGGAAGTCTGGGGAAATTGGGAAATGCCTCCAGCTCGATGCCTTTAGTCCTGCTCCTGTCATCCGACCGTGTAACGTGCCCTAAGCCGTACTTAATCCGGTGCCCCGTCTACTCCAGGTTTCTCGCAGTATCCTCAGCACCGCCTGCTTTCGTAATCCTACTACATCTTCCACCTTGGCGACTATCCAGTCCGCCAGGAAAAGCGTTGGGTCTCACATTTTCAGCATCGCCAGGATGGTGTTAGGGTCGGCGGGTTTTTCGGTGAGCCGGCGCCCTCTTTTTGCTGGGGATCTCAGCCGGTCAACCACTTCCAGCTTTACACCCGGGTAAACATCTCTAAGCGTGGCTATCATTCGCTTGTATAGGGCTACCGATCGCGCGTCTTGGCATGCTATAACCTTGACGCTAACCTGATACCAGCATGCGTCTTCGCATTCTGGTGGGGGTTCTCCGCTCTTTAGCATCTCCTTCATAAAGCGCCCATGCAGTTCATTTACCACCTTCCATCAAAGGTCCTTTGAGACCAGCCATCCATGGATCCCCTGATCAGGACTCCAATGAGTGTTCTGCCCTTTGTGACCTCGGCCGGTCCCGCAGAGTTATCATATTAGCGTCCGAGCCCCCCTCGGACACGTATTCTTAGGCATTGCTGTTCCACCTTGGATTGGGGTAAACTAAGGAAGGTAGTGTTCTTCTTCCCGCCCAACTACAATTAGTCAGACCTGTTACCAGCCGCCCTTACGTGGAGAGTGTAGTCACACCAGCGGTGTGAACGCTTAAACGATCGTTCAGTTATATGACGGCTATAATATATAGTCGGTTGATCGTTATGAATTTTGGTAGGTCGGATTAATCTTATTTATTTAAAAAACAACAAAACAAGAAAGAAAAGCTAACTTCGGGCGGAGCCGAAAACCGGATATATATCGCTAAAATCGGATATAGTTGGCCGATCCTTATGAGAATGTTATAATATAACCAATTTATAACAATACAAAATCTAAAACAAAGTACCCAGCTTCCATCTTCAAAAATACCAAAGTTGGTATTTTTACCAAATACCATTTCCGATCGTTTAGTTATATGGCAGCTATAAAGAAAAGATAGAAAACTGGAAATTAGTACAGATTCTATTTTTGGTCAGTTGATCCACCCTACTCAATTTTATAAGGATCGGCCAACTAGATGCTATAGCTGCCATATAACTGAACGATCGGAAATGACTCAACTTTCTTGTTTTTGCAAAACCTGCAAATTTTTACTATGGATTCGATACATTGATATTTTTAAACCGAATCGATGCATCGACCCAAAAAAAAAGAGAATCGATGTTGACATCGATTTTATCTAAGTTTTACGTCGGAGATGTCTCCTTCACTGCGTTGCACACTTTTGACCAAAATTAAAATACCCTCTGAAAGGGTATAAAAAGCTCCAGTTTAGGAAGTGTAGCGGAGCCTAGAACGGTTCTAGGCTCTAGTAGAACCACAGATCCTTGGCGTAGCGCCACCTAGCGGGCGGTAGCCGTTGTAAATGGCAACAATACGCGAGGGGTTTACCGCCAATCTGAAGGAGTGCACTTGTGTTAGCAATCCGGCAGTAAGCCATCTTTGAAAACCCCATGCTTCCTTTCTCAAGCATATCTCGAGGTACAGCGAATATTTATATGTATGTATGTATATACCATAAAGAGGGAGAGTGGCTGTATCCGATCAAAGTCCCGATCGGATCTTTTAAAAATTTACCATTCCACAATTTACGCAGCCTTAGATTCTGATGTGGACAGTGGACGCATTTTGGCCAGATTCTGGTCAGATTCTCCAAATTCACCCAACCCTCACAGGTAAGTTTAAACACATGCAGAGTAGTGCATACGAGTATGCTCTCATACCGGCATTGTTATGTGAACGACATTTTTGCATGCCCTTAATTAGCAACTGCCTCTGTCGCGATGCCAGATGGAGCGAGCTCAGTTTGTCTTCGGCGCGCTCACTCCTTTGTTTGGCGGTCATTTAGGTCTTGGTTTGGCGGTCATTTCCCTATATTTTATAATTTCATAATAATACAGTAGTGTCTGAAATCGCTAAATTGTTGCATATTTTTTGCGCTTGGGAAAAAAACAACCAAACCCCCAAGTCATAAATAGCAGACTAAAAAGTATGTTACTTCTATAAAAATTGTCCGATTTGGCTGAATCGTAGGAATTTGTAGGTTTAGATTAGCTATGGGAATAGTTGGGCATTAAAACATTTTCCAAAAACAATAATTAACTGGCGCTTCAACGAGATTTTCGTTTTGGGGGCGGGTGTAGGCGTGGCAAAATTTTGACACAAACTTGATCAGCGCGGATGCAGTTTCTTATAGTCTTCGAGATCCACGCGTTCCAAATGGGAACATTTTCTGGAAGTCTGGTAAATGTATGAGAAATACATATGTACATACATACATACGTATATGGTTTACATGGACAGACGCCCAAGGCTATATCGACATGGCTATATATATTTATATCTACCAAGCATAAGAAAAAGGATCACCTCCTGAGTTGATATAAGCATGTCCATCTGTCCGTCTGTCTGTCTGTTTCTACGCGAACTAGTCTCTCAGTTTTAAAGCTATCATCCTGCAACTTTGCACACACGATTCATGCTTCTTTGAACACATTATATTGTAGGTAGGAACGGCCGACTATATCCTATAGCTGCCATATAACTGATTGATCGGAAATGCTATTGCTTCGGTGTTTTTAAAGCTAGAGAGTTCGGATTTAGTACGAATGCTATTTTAGTCAAAATAATACAACATGTTAAATTTCATAAGGATCGGCCGACTATATCCTATAGCTGCTATATAACAAAAAATCGGAAATGACCCAACTTTCGTGTTTTTTTTACAGAAAGTTCAAACTTCGCACAGATTCTATTTTGGCTTAGTTAATCCCACCTACCATAATTATGATCGGCCGTGAGTATTGCTGCGCCCAGGAATTTGAGCCGGCTGCGCCCCAGCGCAGGGCATTGACACAGAAGGTGTGCGACTGTCTCTTCCTCTTCCACGTCCCCACAGCTCCTGCAGTAACCATAATGTGGCACCGCTAGTCTAGCCGCGTGTGCTCCTATTAACCAATGTGCCGTAATGGCCTTGACCGCCAGACTGCCGTCCTGTCTATTTAGGGCGATGAGCATCATTGACCTCTTCCTAGATCGGGTGGGCCATATCATGCGTGAGTTCCTGCAGTTTTGGAGATTTCTCCATTTCCTCAGTGATGCGCGGTCAAAGTGATCCCTGCATTTTAGCCTACACGTAGCTAAGGGGATACCTACTGGTTCCTTCTCCGGTAGGAGAGGATTGGTAGTACCTGCTCTTGCTAGTTCGTCGGCGGCGCAATTACCCTCGTGGTCCCTATGCCCGGGCACCCATATGAGGTGGATGTCATGCTGCTCTGCCATCTCGTTAAGAGATCTGCGACAGTCATTTACTGTCCTGGAGTTGGATGAAAATCCGTCAAGGGCTTTGAGTGCCGCTTGACTGTCTGAAAAGATACATATTGTGTCCTGATTGCCAGTAAGTGCTGGGGATCTGAGTGCTTCTCCGATAGCTATTACTTCTGCTTGGAACACACTACAGTGGTCGGGGAGTCTAAAGGACTCATTGAGACACAGCCGTTCGCAATGGAAACCACCTCCCACCTGGCCATTCAATTTTGAACCGTCTGTGTAGATATGAAGGGAACCGGCTGGTCCCGGGATTTGTGTGGCCCATTCCTCCCTTGTTGGAATGTAGACCTTGTATTTTAAGGTGGGATGATCGACAGGTACGCAGTAGTCTGTAGACCCCGTTGGCGTGCAGTGGTGTAGATCTAACTTGGTATGTCCATAGTCAGTCCATTTCCATATGCCCGTCTCGCGTAGCCTGATTGCCGATAGCGTGGCTATCTTGACCCCCATTATCTCTACCGGTAATAGGTCGAGTATGAAGTCTAGGGCATCCGTCGGCGTGGTACGTAGGCTGCCTGTGATACAGACCTCCGCCATCCTTTGCCTAAGTTTTCCTAAGTTTCTCTCGTATTGTGGAGTTAGTGAGAGCAGGCCACCAGACCACCACCCCGTAGAAAAGGATGGGTCTTATGACCGCTGTGAAAAGCCATCTTACTATTTTTGGGGACATTCCCCATTTAAGGCCAATGGCTTTCCTACAAGTATAGAGCGCGATTGTTGCCTTGTTAGCTCTATCCATAGTGTTTGACTTCCAGTCCAGTTTCCTGTCTAGCGTAATCCCTAGGTACTTGGCGCTACCGCTAAGGGTGAGTGTTTCTCCTAATAGTTTCGGAAGCCTTAAGTTTGGTATTTTGTACTTCCTGTTGAAGAGGACGAGCTCGGTTTTGGACGGGTTTACCCCTAGTCCATTTCTAACTGCCCATGTTGAGAGGACCCTAAGAGTGTCCGTCATGCGGTCACATAGAGTCTGGGGAAATTTTCCAGAGAAGGCAATTGCGACATCATCCGCGTAGGCGATAACTTTGCAGCCACCACCTTCTAAGGATCGCAGTAGGCTATTAACCGCCACGTTCCAGAGTAGGGGTGAGAGTACGCCTCCTTGCGGAGTGCCTCTTCTGACGTATCTATGAATAGATTCTCCTCCTAGTGACGCCTCAACAGTCCTGTTTACCAGGATCTGCTCTATTAGGCGTATGGATTGATTGTCTATTCCTAGTGTCATCAGCGCATTGATTATCGAGCTCGGTAGGATGTTGTTGAACGCACCTTCTATGTCTAGAAAAGCAATGAGTGCGTATTCCTTGTCACTAAGTGCCTTTTCGACAAAAGTAGTGATTTCATGGAGTGCCGTTTCCGTGGATCGGCCCTTCCTATACGCATGTTGTGATCCCGAGATATCATCTGGGTTTAGAGTAAGATTAATATGGAGGCTGATTAGTCTCTCCATTGTCTTGAGAAGGAAGGACGACAGGCTTATTGGTCTGAAGTCCTTAGGGGTGCAGTGCGATGGTTTTCCCGCATTGGGTATGAATACGACTTTCGTCCGCAACCACATTGCGGGCACGATGCCTATCCTGAAAATTGCTGAGAAAGCTTTCTTGACCCAAGACCTCAGATTGGGACCGGCTCTAATTAGTTGAGCCGGGACAATGCCATCTGGGCCTGGGGATTTGAAGGGCTTGAAGATATTTATCGCCCAGTTGAGATACCTGTCACTCAATAGGTATTCCAGTTGGTTGGGGAGGGAAGGGCTATTCCCCTGTCTCTGCATTTCCAGGGTTGTGTCTTCTCGAGAACATCCCGGGAAATGTGCCTCTGTGAGAGCCTCTAGGGTTTCTCTGCTGGACGATGTCCAGTTACCTTCTGAGGTTTTAATATATCCTACATTTGGTGCAGTAGTTGCGAGGACCTTCCTTAGTCGGGAGGCCTCTGATGTTTCCTGAATGTTCGTTCTGAATGTTCTGAATGGCCGTTAGTCGATTAAAGTTCTCAAAGTTGACCACTAATTCTATGTATCGGTGGTCCGAGAAGGAGTGTTTCTCCAGAACTCCCCAACTAACAATCCTGTCTGCTAGGGATTCAGAGTAAAGAGTGACGTCAAGTACTTCCCTTCTGTTCTTGACTATGAAAGTGGGTTCTATACCCCTGTTACCCACCAGAAGGTTAGAGCCTAGAATAAAATCGAAGATTGACTCACCCCTCTCGTTCGTGTCAGTGCTTCCCCACTGATGATGATGGGCGTTAGCATCGCAACCTATGATCAGGTCGATCTTGTGCTTCTTGCTGTCTTCCACCAGCTGTTTGAGTAGCGGGTGCGGGGGGAGGGCCTCCTGGTCGTGGCCCATATATTCCGAACATATCCTTAGAGGGCCATTTGGGCTCTCTATGGCTGCGGCTACGTGGTCTTCATTGCTGAAATTGGGTAGCAAAAAGAGGTTAAGGTTCTTTTTTGCGAGGATGCAGGCTCGCTTTTTACTTGTTGTATCGGCTTTGCAGAGCCTAAACTCCGACGCCCCCAGCCCAAGAATCCTGTCTCCTAGGATCCAGGGTTCCTGGATGAGGGCTACATCAGCTCCACTCTCGGCGAGGTGGAGTAGGAGGGCAGCAGGATCGTCAGGGACATCCTTACAAATCTCCACCACAGTGATTTCCACCTCCGTTTCGGAGCTCAGCAGAGAGTCCTCCTCCATTCCGACTCCGCTAAGTGCCCTTGCCAAGTCGCTTTCCTCCGAGGTGTACCCTTCCAGGATGTCCTCCTCCTCATCCGACATTCCTTCCGGGTGTTTCTCTTCGGTCGGCTCCTCCAAGTCTGGCTCTTGCGTGTCTGCCTCCAGCTCTATAGCTCCTGGTTTTGCACCGGATTTGTAGATACGGACCGAAACGTGTTCGAATCCGTACTTCAGCCGGTGCTCCGTCCTCTCCAGGGCTTTAACGGTCTCCTCATTGAGCGTGAGGACGACCTGCCTCCGTAGTCCCTCCGCTTCCTCGACCTTGGCGACTCTCCAGTCCGCCGTGGGAAGCGTCGGGTTGCACATCCTAAGCATCGTTAGTATGGTTTTAGGGTCGGCTGGCTTTTCAGTGAGTCACACTCGCGCCCTCGGTTTGCTGGGGATCTCGTCCCAGTCAACCGCCACCAGCTTACCTCCAGGGTAGACCTCTCCAAGCGATGCAACCATACGCTTGTAAGTATTACTACCGATTTCGCGTCTTGGCAGGCAATTACCTTGACGCTACCCTGATACCATCCTGCGTCTTCGCATTCAGGTGGGGGTCCTCCGCATCGCAGCATCTCCGCCACGAAGCGCCCATGCAACTCGTTTACCACTCGTCGCCAAAGGTCCTTGGGAATAAGCCCATCCTTGGAGCCCTTGTCCAGGACTCCAATTAGGGTTCTTCCCTTCGTTACTTCGGCGAACGAGCGGTTGGACGGCTGCGGCTGGGCCTTTCTCTTCTCGGCCTGGGGGGCTTCACCCTCTGTGGAGTCTTTTTGCGCTTTGCGCTGTCTCCTTGGCAGGGTCTGACCCATTTTTTCCGGATTAAAATTGGGGAGGATCTCCCTTGCCCACTTTATGATCTCGGCTTGGTCCGGGTTGGCTTCGGCCGATGGGTCCGCCCTCATCAGAATGAAGGCTACTCTTCTCCTATCTTTACGCGCCTTTACGCTTTACGCTATCTAAAGCCTTTACGCTATCTAAAGGAGCCTTTACGCTATCTAAAGGAGCCTTTACGCTGCGTCGAGTGAGACGCTCCCGGACCAGGGTTCGCCTTAGTGACCCCGCCGGTTGGTTTAGAGGTTGACCCGGGAGTCTTCCTCTCCACGCCGTTCGGTGGTCCCATGGTTAGCCCCGCTTTGGAAGAGGAAGCTTTAGCATCCTTCTCCGCACCGGCGCGTCCCGCCTCCAGATGTTGCCCCTCTGTGGGGGGCTTTTTCATCTCAGCAACTCCTTGGCTTTTGAGGGCCTTGGAGTTTGACGGGTCAGTGACCCCATTTCCGGACTTTTTTAGGGAGCTCCGTTCTCCACTTAGGTTTTTGTTTGGAATGGTAGTGTTCATATTTGGTCCCACGAGTAGGCGGGAAGGGGTTCGTCCATCATGACATAGCCCGCTTGTCACGATAAGCCTGGTTAAAACTGGGAGGTCGGCCGGTCCCCCAGAGTTCGCATATTAACGTCCGAGCCCCCCCTCGGACACGCATCCTTCGGCATATGCTGTTCCACCTTGGATTGGGGTGATTTAAGGAAGGGAGTGTTCTTCTCCCCGCCCGACTACCATTAGCCAGCATCCTCGGCAGAGACATGACCTTACCGGGACCTGTTACCAGCCGCCCTCACGTGGAGAGTAAAGTCGCACTACCAGCGGTGTACACAGTTACGGCACGCAATTGCTTGCGTGTAAGTCCCCCTGTGAATTGGTTATATTATGATATTCTCATAAGGATCAGCCAACTATATCTGATTTTTGAGATATATGTATATCCGGTTTTAACTGCAAGGGTATATCAACTTCGGCTCCGCCCGAAGTTAGCTTTCCTTTCATGTTTTTTCATAATATATACTTTGTTAGTTAAAGCAAAGATTATGAAGTGTACTTTATAATCTCTGGTTAAAGTGTGGGTGAAAGAGATAGGTGCCGGTATCATTAAATAGAGAAATTTAGCTATAGCACACTTTTTGTTTTAATTTATATTTTGTCAGCAAGATAGACAAAATTTTTACCCATTGACTATGTTTTTTTCAAATTTTTATACTAATTTGCTCTTGAAAAATGATGTACGAAATTTATATTTTTCTCATCCTAGTACATTAAAAATTTTATATTGTTTTTGAGTCAGTCGTCTCCAGGACTAAAGGACTAATTCCGACTGCGAACGCGAATGCGAGTGCAGACCACTTGCTGCGAAACAGAACTTTAGAGTGGGTCAGTTCTCGAAACCGCAAACCCTTAGGGGGTAGGTGGGCATGCCAATTTAATGGCATGTTTTTGCTAATTTATTGCGCCGTTGAAGCATAGAGCCCTCCGCCTCCTAGGTGCCACCGATCTGCATCCCAATTTGTAATTCGGTGCCGGGGAGACTGTGCGCCACACTGCCACATTACAAATCGACAACCCGGGACACGGAGAAGTTACAAAGACAAACCTGGGGAAATCCTATCAATGAATACCAAATGAATTAAAGTGCGAACTGCACTTTGCTCGTTGTAAGCTTCTGAGCTTGGCAGAATTTGTTTAACGGGAGAGTAATGCTTTTATGTGTAGAAATAAAAAAATTATTCCCACGAATAAAATTTTTTTACATTTGTTACAGTGGGTTCTATTTTTCTAAACGTCTACAAAAGCAATGTGGAAAAAACATTTTTTTTTTATTATTGACTGTAGTTATAAAATAACTAATTTGTATGGTTAAAGACCCACCAGATGATGATAAACCAGAAGATGGTAATGATAAATTTAAATTGTAAAGTCTTCAGAAACTTTTTCTAATGCCCCTTTGGGTATGTAGAATTGTGTAAATGTAAGGAAGCTCATCAACAAGTGGCATCCAATCTGACAGCCAAAACAAATATTCGCAAAAACATCGGTAGCCAAAGACAAGAAACGGGAACAAAATTGGCAAGGTAGAGTAGCTAATGATTATGACCAACAATGTTGTCGGGCCCTTTTCTTGCTGAAAGCTTCAGCCTTTACGGTTATTGAAGCTTCATAAGGTTAAGTAAAAAGCAATGTGCATGTATTTTAAAGTTTTCTTTTTATTGAGAAAATATTATTCCAAGTGGTCTGACCGCGAAAGTTTACAAAGTATCGGTAGACATAAGTATGTAGACAAAACATATACATATGACTTATTCTAAGGTCGTCCGCATCCAAAAAATTCAAAGTCAAGTAACCTATTTTGAATATACAAAAATTTCAAAGAAAGGATACATCATCTTATTTCTGTAAAAGGCAATTATGTACTAGATACATATGTATAATCAGAATTTTGCTTCCTTTTATTGAAAGAATACCAAAGTATATGTAGGTGTTATATAACATAGTTAAAGTATATTATAGTACCGAAGTAAAATATAAAACGAGAACGGACGGCTATAGTCGAGTTTACCGATTATATTATATCCAGTACTCATTTATTCTAGCCAGACTTAATTCTAACCTTTAAAAATCAAAAGTATGGGGGGTGGTTTACCAAAGGAGTCCAAATCCAAAGTCCAAGTTCCAAATCGGACCGTTTGTATGGAAAACGGTATATATAGGGGCATATCTCCTCTGAAAATCGGCCGATATGGATGAAATTTGTTTTCAGAATATAAAAAAACCTATAAAAATGTCACCTTTTGTACTCTACGTATTTTGTACTCTAGGTATTTCCATGTTATATTATATAGGATATTTCCATCTATATCCTACATCCCTTTTTCTGTGTGAAAAAATGTATTTTCTAAAGATTAGGCTGTCACAAGAGGCAAAATGAGAGCAAATGAGAAGCTTCTAAAAAATTTAAGCGTGCTACACTGTCAGTGGGCCGGAAGCGTTGGGGCAGAATTTTCGACCGTAAGCAGGGGTGCTATGGAAAATTAGAGTTTGCCCACCTTGTGTGGAAACTTAAATATATCATTTAAATACTCCAAGTGAAAAATAAAAACAATAAACTAGACGAAGTATACTTAATTTTTTTTTTTTTTACCAAGGTATGGCGGCTTCTGTTTTGGGGTATTTTTGATGGTAATTTTTCGCATCAGAACCTGTTAATGTGCTGGAGACTCGTATCCAAGGCACGGGCTACTTGAAACCTAAGGAGTTTAGTTATTAAACGAGGTAAGGTGTCACTTATTTTGTGTGCATACTCTCAAAAGCGAGCCTGTGGGTTGGAGCATGGGGCCCAGCAGACCACAGGTTCAGGGCCACAAAGGGAAGTCGAAGTCAGATGTCCATTGGGCTGGTGTATGGAATCGGGAACGTATGGAAGAAGCATGAGGGGTGTGGGTCGAAAGCAGTGTCTTTGGTCTTCGAGAGTCTCATCCTGCCTAAAACTGAGTAATAGTTCCCGTTTCAGTTCCTCCACAATACTCTGCTGGCATTTGGATTTTTTTTCCACGTCGTAGCCCAGCTTGGGGATACACAAGTCACCCGTTGTTGCGGCATAATCCCGACAAGGCCAGCTTCTGTAACTGCTGGTATTCGACCCATTGCAATTTCTTCGAAGGGCATGGAAATCATCCATGCAAACAAGTTGAAGATTTTCTGGAGAAGTCGTTTTCCGATTACAATAGCCACAGTCCTTACTCACAGTAGACTGGGAGCATGGTGAATCGGTCTCTGGTGAGGAGAGCAGCGGCGGTATGGGACTTTTTATAGGTGCTGATGAGCATCTTCTTGGTTTTTGTCCCGGCCGGAAATTTGTACTTTGGCATCCTCCAAAACTGGCACTGATGCTTTTGGATCGCTGACAACCTCTGAAAGGCAACATATTCATTTTTCCCTTTTCGGAGCAGTTACTACTTGTTCCGCAGCAGTCATTCAAACTCGACTTTCTATTAAAATTGGACTGCGACCTAGGACGCAAACACGGTCGGGATCGCTTGAAATAGAATTTCTGACGATTGGAATTAAGCCCAGAGTGACAAGATTCTCGAAGAGGTCGAATGCTGTTGGAATAGTCCGACGACCTTCCGCGAGGGGACTTTCGACCAGGTGGCCTCGAACAGGACTCAATAGTTTTTCTTTGGGCCGATGGAGTTATGCCGTTTCTAGCCCTGGAGCAGCCACTTTGGGAACTGTTAGATCGGAAAAAGCAACTATTTGTGGGAATCCACACACTTTTAAATGCATTGCTGCCACTCTCTTTTCGCGCCAATGACTCATTCGGCGATTGGGAAACGCCGATTTTTAGATCCTCATTAGATAGGCGGGAACCTCGAATCACTTTAGAGGAAATAATTCTAGGACTTCCGGACAAACTCACCTCTTCAGCGCGAATGGTAAGGCACACGTTAATTTGGCTACGATGAGAATCCTCACTTTTCTTGCCTTCACTGTACAAACTGCAACTCCCACTGGAAACCCGAGGAAAAGCCACCTTGTCTAATTTAGATCTCATGTATTCTTCCCTCCAAGTGCTCAGTCGTTGGTCATATTTATCTATTTTGGGCCTATTTCTATGGCACCGATGCCTTGCACTCAAAAAATTATACATGGAGTACTCCTGGTAGTTATCATCCTCTTCGTTGGCCGGATTCTTTTTCCAGTTGCCTCTGTAAAGGGTGGGATATTTGGATTCCCCTGTCTTTTTGCAAAAATACTGATTGAATGCATTTTCGTTGTGCTTAAACGGACTAGTTTCATTTTCTTTCAAGAAACACTCCTTACTATTCCTTGGAGAAACACTTTTCTTTCTATATTGATTTGAACTTCTAAAGGTATTTTCTTCTAGGATATTTGGACTCGCCGACAAAATCTGTTCTTGCTTGGGAAGGACGAAATTACTAAGCTTAGCAAAATCTAAATGACACTGAAAAGGCTTGCAGGAGGGATTCAAGACCTTGGCCTTATTTTTTAAAATAGTCGATCTTTTCAAAGAAATTTTCGACCTCTTAAAAAACTCAGAGATTTTCTGCTTAATAGTTTTGCGATTACCATGCTTTTCCATGTCTAAAACGGATTTGCGGAGCTTTACAAATTTTTCCATTTCTTTATGCCACTTCAAAGGTTCATTGTTTAGTTTGAAGGCAGAACCTTTTTTTTTATGTTCTGTGTTAAGTTCGCAGGCAGAAATCGACTCTTGAGCAATGGTGTCACACCCTGAGTCCCGTCTTCTAGTCGTGCTTTTATAAGGCGGTGAAATTCCGTTTTCCTTTTTTTTATAGGGTATCTCGATGGTAAAAAATATGGACGAAGGCGTCCTTGTTTTTTCAAAAATCCTATGCGGTATTTCGGTACCGACGTAAGGACCAGGAACATGTCCAAAGTCAACCACTTTTTTTTGGTCAGTACTTGATTTGTGATGCTTGCGCCTCTTATGCCGGTCGTATTCTCTGGGAAACACGGATCTATTAGGATACACCCCGGGTTCAGTCCCCAAAAGCTTTCGGGATCGAGGTTCTTCCTCTAACTGTGCGTGCCTTGACCGATGGCGAAAATATTCCCGCGGATATTTCCTTGAAGAGTCACAAATAGAAATCCTTGCTGTATTTTTATCCGACCAATCTATTTTTTCAGTAGTTCGGTTGGCAATACCTGGCCTATTAAATCTCTCCACTGGCTCCATGTTATGGTATTGGTTGTTTTTGGGGAAAGATAGACGAGCAATTTCTCTTGAAACTCTATCGTATCTTCTGGATGGCACTTCGGCATCTTTAAAGTGTCGAAAATACTTTTCAGGAATCTGATAATTGTCTATCTGATAATTAAGAAATTCATCACTGTCGTATCTTTTGGAATCTGAATCTTGGCCATCGTAGCTAATTTCAGGCTTATTATATTTGGCTGACTTGTGGGATCGCTTAGACTCCTCTCTCAGTCTAGCACGTGGTGTTGATGGATTTCTATATCTTCTATATTGTTTAGGTTTTTGAAGTGGTATTGGGAGTGGGGAGCGTCGTTCTTCGTAGTAATCGTAATCAGGGCGATATTCGTATTGATCGCATGCCTCGTGACGGTGGCCCTTTTCAAATCGATCATCGAAGTATTCATCTATATATAATCGGGCACCGTTATAATCGGGTCTATTGTATTTCAAGTCATCGTGATGCTCTAAATAGCTGTTATAATTTGATGGATATTCGGGTGATATCGATCCAGAAATTTGTCTGTGTTTCTTTCGTGTTCCAAGAATTACTGATCTGCGGTGCAGCGGCGTTCCATAGTATCTATTATAATCTATTTCGGGAGGATCGTCTGGGTAAGAAGATAAACTTTCCAGATGTGATTCGGCTTGTGAGGAGTCTTTCATATGTGAATAGTATTCGGGGGAATAGTCGTTTCGGGAATCAGAATTTCTATAGTTTCCATGATTGGAAATAGAGGGACTCAAAGCCAATTGATTATAGGTGTCAGTGTGTGCCCGATAACTTCTCGATGAAAAAATATTACTGGCATTTCCGGCCATAATGGTATCATCCTCTGGGTTGATGTCTGTGTTATAATCACGAGTAGGCTGTTGGAAACTTGTTTTTTTGTCCGAATGATAGATATTTTTGGGCTTATTCGAATGGTAGTAAAAGTGGCTGCGACTCTCCGTAAAGTCGGAACTGTCTCTTTTTCCCCCCGAAAAGCGATTTCCATGTTGCCTCAAACTACATCCAGAGTCTTCTAAACTATTTGGACTTTGAGCAAAGAATTTTTTTGGCTGGCCAAACGACATCGCACTTTCCTTAATCCGAGAGTTGCTCCCACCACCGGGATTTCGTGCTGGAAATGGAAATACGTTAGCCTAGATACTTGCCAACCGCAAATTCTGTGAACCAACTCACGCTTTCTATTCCCATCGAAGGTCCTTGCCGAGTTAATCTCGTTTCGATGGTCGCAGCTCAGGTTGCCCCCACTTGATATATCGATATTGAAAAGCATCAATGTCCGCTCAAAGTCTTCCTCCTCCTTGGTGCTACCAAATCGGATTACGCTCTGGTTCGTCACAATAAATGACATTTTGACCAGCCCGAGGCCTCCTCCCCACAGTTGCCGACAATTTAACTAGAAATTCACTTTCATATTGACTGGGTGCTTACTATATGACAGTTGCAAAGCTATTTCATTTGATTCTCTTTCCAAATGTGGAAATCGGTTCTGAAATCGATGTGTTTCTGGCCCGCAAACATCAGAGACCTTGTGTACTACATGCTATAGGTGCCAGATAAAGTCAGACAACAACAAGAAAATGAAAAACATATAGTACTTCTCATAAGATACTTAGGTTAGGTTAGGCAAGAAAATGAAAAACATATTGTACTTTTCTAAAGAATATTTTACTTTTAATACGAAAACACTCCAAATGAAGCCAGGGGTGTGCTAGCTTTTATCAAACGGTGGTCAAAAGAATTGTATTATCCTTTCACAAATAAGACTCTATATGTCCCTTTGCTTCGTCCTATCTTGGCATACTGTTCGTGCGTTTGGAGTCCGCAATACTTTGTTTCCCAAAAGATTGAATCTGTCCAAAAGCAGTTTCGGTTATTTGCATTAAAAAAATTAAACTGGGATACTGCCACTTGCCTTCCGCCGTATCGTTTCCGGTTAAAAATATTAAACCTACCTCCATTAAAAGAGCTTATTCTTGGACAGGTGCACTCAAAATGTTCCTCTGGAAATAGAGGAACAATTTAATTTTGCTGTACATGATCCATTTCGAGATATTTGTAAAAGTTACAACTCATTTCCCCACTTACATATTATCCCCTGATCTATCCCTAGATGTAATTAAATCTAAAATTATCTTTTAGATTAATTTATCGTTATTTTGACTTATAATAATCTAGAATAACTGATAATTTTTAATAATAATTAATAAATACAAAAAATACTTCAGCTAATTAGAGGCATTTGTCAACGTGATTTAAATTTTGCCCGCTAAAGGTTTAAAACAACTATTTCACATTTTTTTGAATAAATGGTTCAACCTCCCTTAAACTTTAAAGTTTAAAGTTCGTACTTACATAAATTTAGTATAAACATTTAGTACAACCAGAAGGTCAGTTCCTACAAATATTAATAAAGAAGAATGAACAATTCATTTTCGAAAACATCTTTTTACGAAAGCACAAGTATACTAATGACTTCTGTACATATTGAAAACTAATGTTTTCAATAACTTAAACTGCTAGTAAAATTCTCATTCAATACTGAACTAAACATGAATCGCAGTAGCTTCTGTCTAATGTCCAATATGTCAACCCAGTTTCCAATTCAACACCGAATCACTCGCATCGTATCATTGTAAGAGTTCAAATCAATTTATTCAAAAGAGAATTATTCAAAATATTCATTTTTTAATGAATTTATTCAAAATAAAAGCTGACGTGAAATATTTTGTACTATTTAAAAATTTTATTTCAAGAATTTTCAAGTTATTTGGTGAAATGTATTTTAAATTTTTTTTTTTATGGCGCAAGTAAAGATGGCCACTTGCCTCTCATAAAACTACGAAAGGATGCAAGGATTATCGACTTAAAGATTCTAATCACGAAGCGGACCAAAATTCCAGTTCATCGTCAGCAAATGGAATTAAATAATGAAAAATTAGCAAATGGCACGCAGCTATCAAAGATCTCCCAGATGTGCCAGGAGATCAGCTCAAGGGGGAACGACTCCCCCCTCATTGAACTGTTCGACGAAAATGAGCGCGTTTGCCGGTTGAGCTACCTCGCCGATATTGGCTGTGGCTTACCAGAGATTTCATTGGAATTTGACATGGATATGGATATTTAAATTCCCACAAGCAGCTTTGCTTATCAGTCCAGTGCGAATACTTTTTATAGTGATGCGGAAAGTAACTGTATGTTGCGTGACGGTTGTTCGTCCGGTGATTCGGCCAGCACCACTGAGGCTAGCATCGAGACAAGCTCGGTCAACACAAGCACAAGCAGTCTGGAAAAGGAAGCAAGGTCTGCGAACTGTGGGACAAGTACAGCTGTCCCCCATTGGAGGTGGAAGAGGACAATAAGTATAGGGACAAATGTGATTTTTATTGCTGCAAAAACGACAATCGCTCTCCTTATGCCAAAGTGCTTCCTGAGGATCGAAGGTATGCAGTCATGATTGTAAACGAAGACAATCTAACTTCAAGTGCATTTTGGCGTTACTATCGGAGCAAATCGTGAATTTCCAAATACCCTGAATTTCAACCAGTGCGCCCCCCGTTTAAGTGCCAAACTTTTATAAGGCATTACGACCTAGTTATATGTACGTTAGAGCTTCTTATAATAGTGAAGCGGGACCTGTGCCGTATTTTTTCTGTTCTCGAAAATCAAAACTGCGCGCTTGATACCAGTAAATGGTGGTCACCCACTACCCTTGCGGAAATGAGTATGAAAGAAAGGTAGTCTATTCCGACTGTCAGATCGACGAGGTAACCGTTTTCCTGGATGAAGAAAGCATCGCTTACATATCAAACCAATGCAATAAGCTTAAATACTGTCTGTCTGTCATGTTACCTTTCCCGCTACATTTCATTTCCTTCGATTTTCACTAATATGTTTCAATTTTCTGAATCATGCTCAATTCAGCTTTCTTAAGCACTAAACTATTCAGCCAAATTTTGAAGAAAATATGAGTACCGCGTATAACACAGTCGCGAAACCCGACTAAAGGGGAGAATGGGGGAAAGCACACAGGAAAAAGTGTCTGATCAAAATCCACTTGGTAAATATGCAATAAGCAGTGACAATCCTTGTCACTGCTCTCTTCAAGCCGACGCACTGCCTCCACGTGGTTTTCCCTGGATTGTCACGTAACACTCGTTGAGTGAAAAACTAAAGCGCGCGACGAGAGTCCTAACTCTGAAAAATAGGTTTTTGGCGCAGGACTTTAAACCCACCTATGTAAAGCATAACTTCTGGAAAAAAGCAAAGGAAGCCTCGGTACGAATCCGACCTAACGTTGAGGATCATTTCAAACCTAAAAAGGACAATGATTTTTGAGTACTCACTTGGAACGTACGAACGTTATGCAGACCTGGTGCTCCTCAACAACTAGTAGACAGTCTCAGGTTTGACCCCAAATAATTTTACAGACACGAAGTGACTTAACTAAATATACGTGAATGTATTTATTCATGCCCATTGGAATGGCATGAAAATGAAAGAATAAACCCTTGATTGTTTCTGATACAAATTTTGATTTTTCAGATTTCAACATGATACCAAATATCATATCCAAAACCCTGCACCTCTACAAAATCGCCCACGGATAAAATACTAGGTGTACCGGTATGAAATGAGCTTTTTTTGTGAACAAAAACACAAAAAATTAATCGGAAAGTAAAAAACATTTTATTCAAAGTATTGGCCATTGTTTTCTATACATTTTGACCACCTTTCTGGCAATTTGTGGATACCACGCCAATAAAATTGTTCATCTTTTAAAGCAAACCAACCAGACACCACATTTTCGACCTCCTCGTCCTGCTCAGGACTGCTGCTCAGCCAATGCGTGTCCCATCGTTGAAAACAAATGGTAGTCGGAAGGAGCCAAGTCTGGTGAAGACGGCGGGTGGGGTACCAGCTTCCAGCCAAGTGTTTTGATTGAATCCTGAACCAGTTTTGCTTTGTGGGCAGGTGGATTGTCATGGAGCAAAACTAACTTGCCGTGTCTTCTGACCAATTCTTGTCATTTCTTGATCAATGCATGGTTCAAATTGATCACTTGTTGTCAGTAGCGATCTTTATTAACGGTTTCATCAGGTTTTAGGAGCTCGTGGTTCACCACACCTTTCTGGTCCCACCAAACACACAGCATTGTCTTCTTGCCGAATCGATATGGTTTTGCAGTCGACGTTGATGGTTGTCCCGGATTAACCCATGATTTTTTCCGTTTAGGATTCTTGAAATAAATCCATTTTTCGTCGCCCGTAACGATCCAATGCAAAACCGATTTTCTTTTCTTCAAATGAAAACAACAAATTAATGCTATCCACAAATCAATACTTTCTGGTACAAAACTCGACATTTTTAACATGATGAAAAAATATAATGTTGTCTGTTCAATGACTTGATGTATACTAAATATGTTTCAGAGATGTCATAGCAAACAAACAAAATAAACGTAAAGGCTCGTTCACAACAAACGTTTCCAATCGAGACCTCTGTATCTTGACGCTCACCTAATACCGGTACACCTGGTATACACCAACACCCGGTACCATGTGTCGATGCTTCCGACAGGGTAAAATACCGCCGAGAGCCCCGACCTCCACTACATCGATTCCTTCGGGGCGGCCACGCCCAGTTCATCAGTTCATTACCCACGCCGGTCATGAGCAGTATGTATGGTAGCAGCATCCTACAGCGGTTCTGGCACTCGAAGCTCACCCAGGCGGAGGCCTAATCCATCCTGCATAAGTGCGTGGTGGAGATCCAGAAGCGTCTGATCATTAACCAGCGTAACTTCGATGTCTACGTGGTGGAAAACAAGGGCATGCGCAAGATGGAGGCCATAAATCCAGGACCACTCAGCCGTGAGGCCGTTATCCTGAGTTGGTGGAATAAACTATTTAAAGTCTTTCAATGATGAATTTTAATTTTTAAATTAAACTGTTATCATGGAATTAGGGTCATGTGGGGTGTTTGGGGAGGATTGGGAGGGCATTTGGTATTTTCCTGCTACATCGCAAGGCTCAATGCCTCCGTGTATCAGCATGTGTGGCAGGCCCTTGTTTGGAGCTGTGGCAGCTGTCGGAGTATGTAGGCGTGTGTGTTTGTTTGTGCAACAATGCCAAAGTTCGACAGTCGAAGAAATGTCCCTTCAGACATTTTCAGACAAAATTTTAGTTTCAAATTTGCTAAAATTTAATTTTGTAAAGTTCCATTTGCATTTTTAAAGTGATAAAATATTGTTTAACGGTAACTTCAAATCTACTTAAAGCAAATATTTGCAAATCCAAATCATTCCCCTTAAGGTCTTTGTTTTATTTCCGGAAATTAGTGTCAGCGGCTTCAAAAAAATGTGCTCGGATTGCACCAAAAAAGCACTGACTTTGGATTGTTTGGGGATTACTAGAGCCAGGCCGATGACGAGGATGGGGATGAGGATCTTTCTAGTTGGGTTTGTCTGCGTCCAGTTACAGTTGCCATTACTAATTGGCCGCACATGACAAAGTATCGCCAATTGAGCTGGATTCGCAATTGCCTGAATCGCAACCGTAAAGTATCAACAATGAGAAAGGAAACCAACCTTTTCGGTTTGGGACAAAAAAAAATTTGGAAAAAAGAAATCTTTCTACCATGGTCATTCAATAATTATTGATTATGATTATAATCATTAAAGGTGTATTGTATATGGGTAATTCTCCAGAAAGGGAAAAAAATTCAAAGTCAATGAAATTTATTTATGAAAATAAACAGAATCATTATCCATTAATATTCGATATTTTAAACATTGTTTTATGTTCAAAGAAAATGAAAAAAAATTTAAAACAAACGAAACTTTTTCTAAATCCGCCAAACCCATTTTGGTTTTGGGTTTAGAATGCTTTTTCCATTCTATTCCTTTCGCGTGTGAGTAAAAAAATACATTTTTTATAACCTTGCAGAGGGTATTATAATTTTGTCCAAAAGTGTGCAACGCAGTGAAGGAGACATCTCCGACCCTATAAAGTATATATATTCTTGATCAGGATCACCTCCTGAGTTGATATAAGCATGTCCGTCTGTCCGTCTGTTTGTCCGTCTGTTTGTCCGTCTGTCTGTCTGTCCGTTTCTACGCGAACTAGTCTCTCAGTTTTTAAGCTATCGTCTTGAAACTTTGCACACACCCTTCTTTCCTTTGCACGCAGTATATAAGTCGGAACGGCCGGGATCGGCCGACTATATCCTATAGCTGCCATATAACTGATTGATCGGAAATGGTATAACTTTGGTGTTTTTAAGAGTTAGAGAGTTCGGATTTAGTACGAATGCTATTTTTGGCAAAATAATACGACCTACCAAATTTCATAAGGATCGGCCGACTATATCCTATAGCTGCCATATAACTGAACGATCGGAAATGGTATTTGGTAAAAATACCAACTTTGGTATTTTTGAAGATGGAAGCTTGGTACTTTGTTTTAAATTTTTTATTGTAATAAATTGGTTATATTATGATATTCTTATAAGGATCGGCCAATTTAATCCGATGTTTGCGATATATATCCGGTTTTAACTGCAAGGGTATATTAACTTCGGCTCCGCCCGAAGTTAGCTTTCCTTTCTAGTTTCAAATAAAAAAAAATATATATATAAGCAACTTATTATTTAAATATTAGTTCCTTTTATATCTAGTAGATATTAATAAAGATTACTGGAAAAAAAAAATTAAAGAGATTTATTCATTTTTACGGATTTTACAACAGCTTGAAGTCAGAAGTGACAAACATGTATCCACATGTGCTCGCCACTGTATGTATGTATGAACAGGTAATATATAAAGATTTGTCGGAAGGAATTATTTTAATGCAAATAAATGCAAAATCACCGAACCTAGTCACCAAACCAAATCACCAATTCAATTCTAACTTTCGCTTGCTACTTTGTTTGCAGCTCCTCCGTTTAAGTGCATCATTAATGCCTGAAAGAGAAGCAACAAAGGACGGGAGAATGGAAACGGCCCTCATTACTTGAAGGGTGCTAGAAAATATGTTTTTAATTGCGGAAATATTTCCATTTCACAAATAGATGTGATAATTATTCTGAATGGCGCGAATTTCCACCACATAAAATTTTCATACAAAAGGGGGGCGATAGTAAAATGCAGCCAGCGGATAATGAAAATCGTGTTCAAGTGAGGAAATGCTGAAAATTATTTTAATGAAACACAACAAAGTGCTTTTTAAGTGCACGGTGGTGCAATCCAAACGGAAATGGACGAAAGCATATTGGATGGGAGGTTCTTCAAGCGACATGCGAAATGGGGTGAATGGGGAGATTTATGAGAGTATTTAGAAGAAGTGTGTTTGAATGCACAAAGACTAAAATCTCAAGAATCTGAAATTTTATTAAAATATTTTTTCTCATCGCTTTTGAATATTTTCACTAATTTTCTTCCTGGCCCTTCAAAAGTCATACAAATAATTACAATTTTATAATTTTTTGGAATCTTTAGGATGGATAGAAATCATCTGTAGATTCAACATTCATCTTTAGTACCTACTTTTGTCATTAAAGATTTATACATTGTGATTATTAAATAGGTCATCAACCAGTGAATTTTCATCCACTAGGAGTCCCTAAAGAAAAAACCTCCTTAACTACCCCTGGAAGTGGCTAGTTCTCTACGAAACGAACGAAACGAAGTCAGAGTAGCTTGTACTATATATGTTTCTTTATTAAACACCATTTTGTGGGAACTGAAAAAAAACAAAATTAAGAATTGCCGCCTGGTTTTCCAGGTGTTGCTTTCTGGCCAAATTAAATTTGTCCTTGAACTGTAAAATAATGATTTAATTTGCAAGTCCATTTTTTTGCTGAAATGGGTATGGTTTAAACAACTATAGTTTGCTCTCTACTGGTAGAAGCGTATATTCAGAAGATTCCAAAATCAGAATAAGTTATATTATAAAGTATATTTTTATACAGTTACTACAGTCGAACAATATTTGTACAAAGGGATTGTATGTTATAGGAATATCTGACTGTTAAGCGAGATAATAAAATAAGAGTATTTGGACTTTGGCTTCATACTATTTTTCTTTAAATTACAGTTTCAATAATTATGATAATTGCTCGGAAAGGTGCCATAAAAGTCCGTCCCAATGGCCAACTCGATTCAGTTAAAGTATAAGCGCTCAGAGAAATGGGGATACTCGAGAAAAGTCATTTCCGCGACCAAAAACTGGCCTGGCGAATCTTGGGAGCCAAAGACCTGAGTGAAGGCCATATCAGGGGATGGGCAATGGCTATAAATTTTTCGGTAGCTCTGGCTTTCCCGATGCTGGCCCTCTCGCTTTTTAGCTACGACTCGCCGCTTGAAAATATTACCAATTTTAGCCTTACGATCACCTCGCTAGCCACCATTGTAAAGTTTGGACTTTACACTCGCAGGCTTAGCCACCTGGGGGAGATGGAGGAGCTTATCACCGAAATGGATAAGCGCGTGGCTGGCATGGAACAAGAAAGCTGTCATCTGTTGATGAAAAAACGACTCCACCTTCTTTCCAGGGGTTTTCTATTAATATCTTGCATTGTAATCGTCAGTTTGGAGATGAGCTTTTTTTTCAAAGACGAGCGCTGCTTGCCGTATCCGTCATGGTTCCCCTTGGACTGGGAAAGTTCCTGGTCATCGTTTGTGGTGGCAGTGGCGTACCAGCAGCTTGTTATTTTTGTACAAGTCTTTCAGAACTATGTAGGTGACTCCTTTCCACCGTTGGCTCTTTACCTCATTGCTCAACAGTCCCATCTGTTGAATTTACGCATATCTCGGATCGGATTTCACGGCCAAATATTGCAGGACAATGAAGCGGAGCTCGGTAAATGCATCAACGATCAAAAGCGACTCTATAGGTATAATGACGAATTTGAAACAAAAACGGGAGATTTACTTCCAGTTCGCAGGTTATTGGAGCTCTCCCGAAGTGTGATTAGCTGGCCCATGTTTGTTCAGTTCATTGTCATTGCCATCAATGTTGGAGTCACTGTTTTCGGTCTGGTGTTTTTTGTAGAAACCGTTTATGATCGCATATACTACGTGTCGTTTCTAATTGGCATCACTCTGGAGACGTATCCGCTATGCTACTATGGCACCAACATGGAGCAAAGTTTCCATGAGCTTCACTATGCAGCCTTTTGCTGCAATTGGGCGGAGCAGAGCGGCAGTTTTCGCAGCACCATGTTGATCCTATCGGAGCGCACAAAGATGAACCAGCTCCTTTTAGCTGGTGGAGTGGTGCCTATTCACTTGAGCACTTTCCAGGCCACCTGCAAGGCAGCCTATTCCTTTTTCACTCTAATGAGCAACACCATGAAGCAAAAAATATATTTTTAAATAATAAAACTAAAAAAGGGACTCAAAAATTAATCTCAGTACGTATCGATTTCATTGGAATTGATTGAATTGAATTAATTATTAAATGTATTGATTATTCTTTAAAAACTTCCTCTTCACGAGTTTTGCATCTTAAATGGGCTAATAAAGTAAAGGCAGTAAATCCAATCTTTGCACAAGTCCTTCTTTCCTTTCCTATCAACATAAAGGGTGGGACAAAGGGCTCCCGCACCTTGAGCCGCAAGCGGTAGCTCAAGCAAGGACTTAATTTGGGATCTTTCTCTTCCTATCATGGTCCCACCGGGCTTTCCGAATGAAGCCTACCAGTCCACGCGGACGGATCCCGGTGAGATCTGAAAGGTCTCTGCGTATGGCGGCTTCAAAGAAAGGAAGTTGGGCTTTGGCTTAGCCGGAGCGCATCCGTCGCTTATTCTTTTACGTCGCTGCAGCTCTAACCATAGTCAATAAGAGGCATATATAATCAGTGCCCTGTGATTGCCGTGCTTACTAGATGCAGTATATAATACATCCATAAAACTAAATGATCAGAAATTTCGTCACTTTAGTGTTCTTGGAGGTAGTAAGAAGTACAGATCCCTTTTAAAAAAGTTGTGCAGTGATAAAAGGACTATCATTTCTTTTGCAAATGGAATCTTGGAAATTTTAAAATTTATTTTATACGAAATGGGGAAGTTCTCATACACTCCGTATTTTTGATATATCAACTTCACGGTTTCTATTCTTGAATTGAACACGATTTCAAACGAATTCAAGGGATAGAGTTTCAAGGGATCGGACCCACAGAAAGAAATGATAAAGACCAGAGCTTATGACCGATCCCTTATAGCCTAAGTGGTGCGCATATCGCCCTCAAGAAAGGGTCACATAAACTATTCGGCGTGCAGTGCGTTGATAAGTAGATTTAAATAGATTTCTTTTGTAAGTATCTTTCTTATATGAGATTTGGGTGAAATAAAGTCAGTTTGTAAAAGGATACACATTGAGTAACACCAGAATTTATTTGGCGCTCCTCTTTCCTTTCTTGTCTCTTGATTTTTTTTTTCAATTTTCTGGGATGAACTGATGCTATTCAATATTGAAAGCCAGGCCAAGAATATAAAGCTTAAAAATAAAAGACAAGAGCACCTTTGGTTGAGCTGTCAAACCACTTTCTTAAAACTTAAACAAAATTCGACAAATCGGAATCGAGACAAAATTCAAAACTTGCCCAATCTTCTGCGGAGCCTGGTCAAATTCAAATTTTATTTAATCATGGCAATGGAAACCATTTTGGGAATCAAAGGAGTAGACTTTGTGATGCTCGCTTCGGACACAATGCAAGCAAAGTCCCTAATCTTCATGAAGGATGGTGAGTTCTGGTATCTATTTTAAAACTAATTGTAAACACTTTACCACATCTTACATTTTATTTAATTAAATTTACATTTTATTTAATATTTTATTAAATTATTTTAAATGAAATATCAGATTCTAAGAAATAAAAATATGCCTATCTTCAAAGAAAGGTAAAAGTCAGATTTTTGAAAATATTTGTAAATTTTTTGGGGAAAAGTCTCAAAGTTTTTTGTTTGACCCCAAACCAAACACTTTACTATTTTACAGACACGATGTGACTTAAAAACTATATATATATACATACATACAAATATATACATATATAGAATTGGCATGAAAAGAAAAGAATGGATCGTTGATTGTTTCTCATACAAATTTTTATATTTCAGATCAGTCAAAAATTCACCGTCTGTCCGATTTCAACATGATAGCCACAGTTGGCGATGGCGGCGATACCATACAGTTCACGGACTTCATTTCCAAAACCCTGCACCTCTACAAAATCGCCCACGGATACCACCTTAGTGCTAAAGCTGCCGCGCACTTTACGCGCAAAAATCTGGCGGATTACATACGCACCAACACCCGGTACCATGTGGCGATGCTTCTGGCAGGGTACGATGCCGCCGAGGGCCCCGACCTCCACTACATCGATTCCTTCGGGGCGGCACAGTCCATTACTCACGCCGGTCATGGTTGGGGCAGCATGTTTTGTGGCAGCATCCTACAGCGGTTCTGGCACTCGAAGCTCACCCAGGCGGAGGCCTACTCTATCCTGCGTAAGTGCGTGGTGGAGATCCAGAAGCGACTGATCATTAACCAGCGAAACTTCGATGTCTACGTGGTGGACAAGAAGGGCATGCGTAAGATGGAGGCCATAAATCCAGGATCACTCAGCCGTGAGGCCGTTAGTCTGAGTTGGTAGAATAAACTATTTAAAGCCTTTCAATGATGAATTTTAATTTTTAAATTAAACTGTTATCATGGAATTAGGGTCATGTGGGGTGTTTGGGGAGGATTGGGAGGGCATTTGGTATTTTCCTGCTACATCGCAAGGCTCAATGCCTCCGTGTATCAGCATGTGTGGCAGGCCCTTGTTTGGAGCTGTGGCAGCTGTCGGAGTATGTAGGCGTGTGTGTTTGTTTGTGCAACAATGCCAAAGTTCGACAGTCGAAGAAATGTCCCTTCAGACATTTTCAGACAAAATTTTAGTTTCAAATTTGCTAAAATTTAATTTTGTAAAGTTCCATTTGCATTTTTAAAGTGATAAAATATTGTTTAACGGTAACTTCAAATCTACTTAAAGCAAAGATTTGCAAATCCAAATCATTCCCCTTAAGGTCTTTGTTTTATTTCCGGAAATTAGTGTCAGCGGCTTCAAAAAATGTGCTCGGATTGCACCAAAAAAGCATTGACTTTGGATTGTTTGGGGATTACTAGAGCCAGGCCGATGACGAGGATGGGGATGAGGATCTTTCTAGTTGGGTTTGTCTGCGTCCAGTTACAGTTGCCATTACTAATTGGCCGCACATGACAAAGTATCGCCAATTGAGCTGGATTCGCAATTGCCTGAATCGCAACCGTAAAGTATCAACAATGAGAAAGGAAACCAACCTTTTCGGTTTGGGACAAAAAAAAATTTGGAAAAAAGAAATCTTTCTACCATGGTCATTCAATAATTATTGATTATGATTATAATCATTAAAGGTGTATTGTATATGGGTAATTCTCCAGAAAGGGAAAAAAATTCAAAGTCAATGAAATTTATTTATGAAAATAAACAGAATCATTATCCATTAATATTCGATATTTTAAACATTGTTTTATGTTCAAAGAAAATGAAAAAAAATTTAAAACAAACGAAACTTTTTCTAAATCCGCCAAACCCATTTTGGTTTTGGGTTTAGAATGCTTTTTCCATTCTATTCCTTTCGCGTGTGAGTAAAAAAATACATTTTTTATAACCTTGCAGAGGGTATTATAATTTTGTCCAAAAGTGTGCAACGCAGTGAAGGAGACATCTCCGACCCTATAAAGTATATATATTCTTGATCAGGATCACCTCCTGAGTTGATATAAGCATGTCCGTCTGTCCGTCTGTTTGTCCGTCTGTTTGTCCGTCTGTCTGTCTGTCCGTTTCTACGCGAACTAGTCTCTCAGTTTTTAAGCTATCGTCTTGAAACTTTGCACACACCCTTCTTTCCTTTGCACGCAGTATATAAGTCGGAACGGCCGGGATCGGCCGACTATATCCTATAGCTGCCCTATAACTGATTGATCGGAAATGGTATAACTTTGGTGTTTTTAGAGTTAGAGAGTTCGGATTTAGTAGGAATGCTATTTTTGGCAAAATAATACGACCTACCAAATTTCATAAGGATCGGCCGACTATATCCTATAGCTGCCATATAACTGAACGATCGGAAATGGTATTTGGTAAAAATACCAACTTTGGTATTTTTGAAGATGGAAGCTTGGTACTTTGTTTTAGATTTTTTATTGTAATAAATTGGTTATATTATGATATTCTTATAAGGATCGGCCAATTTAATCCGATGTTTGCGATATATATCCGGTTTTAACTGCAAGGGTATATTAACTTCGGCTCCGCCCGAAGTTAGCTTTCCTTTCTAGTTTCAAATAAAAAAAAATATATATATAAGCAACTTATTATTTAAATATTAGTTCCTTTTATATCTAGTAGATATTAATAAAGATTACTGGAAAAAAAAAAATTAAAGAGATTTATTCATTTTTTTCTTTTTTTACAACAGCTTGAAGTCAGAAGTGACAAACATGTATCCACATGTGCTCGCCACTGTATGTATGTATGAACAGGTAATATATAAAGATTTGTCGGAAGGAATAATTTTAATGCAAATAAATGCAAAATCACCGAACCTAGTCACCAAACCAAATCACCAATTCAATTCTAACTTTCGCTTGCTACTTTGTTTGCAGCTCCTCCGTTTAAGTGCATCATTAATGCCTGAAAGAGAAGCAACAAAGGACGGGAGAATGGTAACGGCCCTCATTACTTGAAGGGTGCTAGAAAATATGTTTTCTAGTTCTGGCACTCGAAGCTCACCCAGGCGGAGGCCTACTCTATCCTGCGTAAGTGCGTGGTGGAGATCCAGAAGCGACTGATCATTAACCAGCGAAACTTCGATGTCTACGTGGTGGACAAGAAGGGCATGCGTAAGATGGAGGCCATAAATCCAGGATCACTCAGCCGTGAGGCCGTTAGTCTGAGTTGGTAGAATAAACTATTTAAAGCCTTTCAATGATGAATTTTAATTTTTAAATTAAACTGCTATCATGGAATTAGGACAGTCATGTGGGGTGTTTGGGGAGGATTGGGAGGGCATTTGGTATTTTCCTGCTACATCACAAGGCCTCCGTGTATCCTTTGGAGCTGTGGCAGCTGTAGGAGTATGTAGGCGTGTGTGTTTGTTTGTGCAACAATGCCAAAGTTCGACAAAAAAAAAAGGTCGCTCAGACATAGAAAAAAATTTTATTTTCAAATTTGATAAAATTTAATTTTGTAAAGTTCCATTTGCATTTTTTAAAGTGATAAAATATTGTTTAACGGTAACTTCAAATCTACTTAAAGCTAAGATTTGCAAATCCAAATCATTCCCCTTAAGGTCTTCGTTTTATTTCCGGAAATTAGTGTCAGCGGCTTCAAAAAAATGTGCTCGGATTGCACCAAAAAAGCACTGACTTTGGATGGAGTTTGCATTGATTGGGGCTTAGTAGAGCCAGGACGATGGCAAGGATGAGGATGAGGACATTTCCAGTTGCCGGGTTGTGGCCCGCATTGCCCTCGCCTCTAACCGCGAACGGTGGCCCAACGAGTTTGTCTGCATCCAGTTACAGTTGCCATTACTAATTGGCCGCACATGACAAAGTATCGCCAATTGAGCTGGATTTCCAATTGCCTGTATCGCAAACGTAAAGTGTGAACAATGACAAAGAAAGCGTTAGCTGCAAAGCAAATAAGTTCAAGCCTTTTCGGTTTGGGACAAAAAAACAAAATAGGAAAAAAGCAATCCTCTACCATGTTCATTTAATAATCATTAAAGGTGTAACGTATATGTATTAAATTACAAAATAAATACCATATAGGACCTTTGTCGCCTACAATTTGGGATTTGAAATCATTTAAAGAAGTATCAATTAATTAAAGCGCCATGGAATTATTCAAAAACTATTCAAATATTAAGTGATGCAACAAATTAACACTTTTGTTTGTTTTTGTGATTTGAATATTTTTTACTTTTAAGGGAAATAAAAATTTGCCATGACAGGAAAAGTTTTGTTATGTGAACGACCCAAATGAACCCAAAATTCGGAGAACACCTGACTCCTTTTTACACGCCGTTCCATTCACCTTCGGATGAAGTTAGGCGATATATAAGTTCTCGGGAATGTAGAGGCAAACTTGGCATTTCAAAGTTTCTGGCCAAGATAATGTGCTTGTAACCCCCGTGTTCTGGCTCCACTCCCGGCCAATCCGCCTAGCAATTTGTGACGTTTAAGGACACAACGAGGCAGCGACTTCTTGACAGGACATTAACTTTCTCGCATCCTCGGAGTCGCTCCATCCGACTCTCTCCGAATGTTTGCGTGGGACGACTCTGATGATGATTCATGATGATGATCCTTGCAATTTTTCTTCCCCTTCTCGCAGCCCCGCCCTCTTCCAGCAGCCCATTTGCGTTGTCATTTTTCATGGGCTCTGTGGAGAACGGTGGCCAGTGGGCGTGGTCGGCGCTAGTTTCCTCTTTCGAAAGCCTATTAGTTTTTATTATTTGTTGCAATTAGTTCTTGGGCCTCGTGCCTCATTTCCTCTTATGACACTTTTCTGAACATTTTTCAACAGAATGGTCGTCATCTGTTGCCGCTAGCGATACTAAACAGATTGCACTTAGAAAAAATACTTGACAGATCCCCATTTTACATTAAGTTCTTTTTGTACATTACAGCCAGATTTTCATGTTTTACAGTTCAATAATTATTTTCCTCTCAAAAACACTTATAATAAGTTTAGCTTAGTTAATTATTGATTGCATAATCAATCAGAAAAATGCCAGTTAGTTTTCATTAGGCTTAAGCTCTCTAAAATATGAAACAAATTAGGTGATGAAATACACATTTGATAGAAAAATATTGTAATCACGCGAAAGTGAACGTTTTTCCGACGATCCTGGACATATTGAAACTTTTTCCTCACTGCATCTGCTGTGTCTGCTGTTTTTCTCGACGGCATTGACAAGAGCCAAACAGTTTCTCGCTGGTATTTATGATAAATTATGGCCAAAAATCAAAGCCATCAATCAGAAGGCCATGTTTCATTTGCCGCCCGTGGACCTGGCCCATTTGTTTCGAGCCAAAAACCGCTGGCATATGCAGCGCAGGCGGGGCGGCTGACTTGCTAGGACATTCCTCGGTCAAAAAAGGATTAAAATCATGTCGCAGATGCGTAGGCGGCGGCTGCTCAGGTATCAGTTGCCGCGCGACAATCATTTCGATTTAATTTTGTATTTAAATTCTGTCATTAAATATTTAAAGGGTAAGCTGCGGAGAGCCTCGTCCTCAGCCAAGCCCATTAAAATTCCTTAAAGACTTTGCTGCAAACGGGAAGAGGCATTGCCAGGTGACTCCTTTTCATTCTCGAGTGCTTATTAAAAATGCAAAGGCCAGGATTTGCGGACATTATGATGCGGTACGGCTGAATTTATGCCGGTCTGTTGACATCAGCTGCGTCCCGATGTCGACTCCTCGGCTGTTTAATTATGCATTTTTATCTGAAAGTCGCTCGGAAAAGGCGGGGAAAAGGGTAAACGGGCAAATGCGATGAGCTTCAACCATCCTTTTGGCCACTTGAGGTATGAAAACTGGATATCTACGACATAAGCCAGCGCATAACTGACTTTAGCGGTAAAAAGCCTTTGGCAGAAATCAAACAGCCGACGGTGCGTATACGCTATTTGCTACAGGAGGGGTTTTCGGAGAATGATAGGCTTTGCATCGGTTTATCGATTTTCCGCGAATTCGGATGTCTATCTATGGAGGCACCTAAAAACTAAAGTCGAAAATAGGAACAGTGGCAGTCCTTTCCCTACCGAATCACAGCGCAAAAGGGAAACATTTTTACAAAAAACACCTTCTACGCAACTGACTCGCAGTGCGGGTGTTACTTACGCAAGTGGGTGCTACTTACGCATGAAAATGCCTTTGGGAAATTAACAAGAAAGAACAAATTTTCCAACGCAAAAATTTATTTTCTAGATATCGCAAGGAAGACATTTAACTCTTTTCATATTAAAATTAACATCTACCAAGTATAGTAACTAGTTTATTAATAGCCTTGGGCCTTTTTGATTCGCTGTATCCCGACAATGGAACTATTCTCAAATTACAACATGCATTACATTCGGGCCAGTCCCAAATAAATGGCGTATAAATCACCGACTTGGCCAGCGATCGCGTCAATATTCGCCTCTTTGCAGCCGGTTTTATTTCGAGGCTCTCGACGGGCATCAATCACGATTACTGATGGCTCACAGCGGTGATAGGGATGCCGTTTCTGCAGCAACGTTTCTACGTCCCAGCATTAAACGCCAGCGATGGCGTAATTTATGGGCATGCTCGAGCCCGGATTCGAGGTAGTGAATGTCCCATCATGGTTTTTCCGCTGATAATTTCTATCGCAAAACTTTAAAGGGTTTAACGGACAAAAACAATTTAATCAATGAAATTTAAATAATAAGGTAAATAAGCATTTTTTTAGGCAACATATGATAAATGTGATACCTTAGAAAAGTAAGATAACACAGCCACACAAAAAAAAAAAAGTGTCCGGGTTGGGAGATCAGAGTACCCTATCCCCATGTATTTTGGACCGCTGAACACGAATCTGAAGTCCGTTTTGGTCCTGCACGTGTACGTTTCTTCCTAACCTCAAAAAAAGTTTTACATTTTTGGAGGTATGGGACTTTATTTTTAATTTATTGGATTTTCATGAAACTGGGTACCCAGGGGTTTTTGGGGTCGCTGATTACGATTTTGAAGTCAGATTTTCAAAATTCAATATGGCGGACGAATTTTCAAAAAATTCGTGGATTTTCATTTTTGAAAATTCGTCCGCCATATTGAATCCGCCATATTGAATTTGGGAAATCTGACTTTAGATTCGTAATCAGCGACCCCAAAAACCCCTAAGTACCCAGTTTCATGAAAATCCAAAAATTGTTCAAAAATTCGTCCGCCATATTGGATCCGCCATATTGAATTTTGAAAATCTGACTTCAAATTCGTAATCAGCGACCCCAAAAACCCCTGGGTACGCAGTTTCATGAAAATCCAATAAATTAAAAATAAAGTCCCATACCTCCAAAAATGTAAAACTTTTTTTGAGGTTAGGAAGAAACGTACACGTGCAGGACCAAAACGGACTTCAGATTCGTGTTCAGCGGTCCAAAATACATGGGGATAGGGTACTCTGATCTCCCAACCCGGACACTTTTTTTTTTTTGTGTGGCTGTGTAATCAAAATAGATTACTTTATGACGCTTGAAATGGAAATCTACAATGAAGAATCGACAGACATAAGGCACCGACCATAAAAATCCTTGATAAACCTATATAAAATTGAAGTTTAAAGGTTTTATATCACAAGAAGAGCAAGTACAGCCACTTAAAATAGGAATATGGTATTTTATGCAATTCTCAAGATTGATATTTTCAACTATATCCACCAGAAGTTTGTCCCCAATATTTTCTGTTCCTTTGGTGAAAAGTTCAGTTGTGTCCGTCCCCTTCCATGTGCGCTCATTTATATACTTCTCGTATTGATAATCCCCAGGCCGGGACGGCACTCATACACTCTTCGCCATGTACTCACGCACTAAAAAAAATTAAACAAAAAATTGGAACTCTGGAGACGAGCATGAAAAGTTGCAGTTAAACTTTTCAGCATTTGTCAGAGTCAGAGGATTTGTTTGCCTTTGGGACTGGCTGGATGGCTGACTAGTTGGCCAAAGGCAACATCCTGCCAGCTATGGAACTCCCACTGGCCTCTCAAACGTTTTCTCCGTTGTTTGTTTATTTTGTTCGTTCGCCCCACTATTTGTTTTCTTTCCAATTTTGTAATTTCAAACTTTTTCTATTGATTCCTTGGCACGCATGAACACCTTCAGCAGAGAACGACGACAGCTAGCGACAGGGTTTGGAAAAGTTGCCAACTTCCTTCGGGGAGGATAAGGCTGGGGATTCAATTTAAGTTGCGTGTCTCCCCCGTGATGACCATGCGTGGCTGAAATGCACACAGGAAGAGCAGAAAAAATGTAAAGTCCATGAAAAAATATAATAAAAAGGAGGGAGGTTGGGCAAAAGTTTCCAATGCACTTAACACTCTGTTTAGAAAGCGTCGGAAGGAATGGCAGGAGCTGTCAGTGGCATTGGCAACACATTTATTAATATGTCAATCGGATTGAAGACTTTCCGAGCAAGGAGAATGATAAAGTTTTCTCCCATAAAAATGTCTGCGACTGGGCCATATTTTTTCAAAGAGCTGATAACGCTTTTATTACTGGTTTGAGGCATGTGTTTGCCAAAATAGCTTGTAATTAAATGGCCATACAGTAAAAATAGTGTTTAAGATTGCAATCAAAACTGCGTGATTTGGAAAGCAAAACATTAATCATTTAATAGATTCATTTTACGAGGCTGCCGGAATTTGACTATAACTTAAGGTTCCATGCAGACTTAAACTTACTAAGCTTACTAACTTACTTAACTCACTAAAAAATGTACTTTAAAATGATAAAAAATTATTAAATCATAAAAACATGTACATTATTTTTCCAAAAAGAAAAAACAATGAACTATTGGAACCACAAAAGCTCACCTCACTCCTTCTAAATCCTTTTCCCCTGCCAGGCAATTCCCAGTTGTAAAAGAAATTGTAATTATTCGAATTGTTACTCGTTGCTTGCCTAATGACTATTAGCTAAATGAAAACATTGCGTGCCGGCGAAATTTTATTTGAGTGCACCGCCGAACCACCAAGCCACCGACCCTCTGAGCCCCCCAACCACCAGAGCTTTATTTGCTATATTTCATGCCTGCCTGCACTTATCTCCGATTGTTCATCGGCGGGACTGAACAAAACTGAACTGAAACCGCTTCTGATCTGACGCTGGGAAATGTAATTTGGCTTGGCCGTAGCTTCGATTCCACTTTATGTTCTAATTACTTGCACAACACAAAAACGCCACTTCAACTCGAATTAGAATGAGTGGGCAGCCGCGCCGGAGGGAGGTGTGCCACCCGGACCGCCCCTCCATTCCGGTTTAACCCTTATTCCGGTCACAGTTGGCGGCGCCACAACTTTTAATTACAGCAACACAAAATTGCAGATGCAGTGCGGCCATTTCTATTCCCAAATCCTCCACCCTCAGTCCCAGTCCCAGTCCCCAACCCAGATCCTTGATCCTAATGCCAATAGAAACGGTCGTGGCAATAGCAATCCAAAAAGCATATTAATTGCGAACTGCGTAGGCGTCGCCTGTAATGGTCTATAATCGATTTAAGCACGGGCATTATGTGGCCGAGACTCTAAATTGCAATTTTGTGTATGACAAATGGGTTTTCGGCTTTTGGGAGCTACACTGAACCAAAACTCGGATCATTTTGGGCTGTATGTATTTGGTTTTAAATAAAACATATGAATATCTCATGTAGTAAGTTAGCCAATCCTTATGAGAATTTAATTATCAGATTATTTATCTGACTTCTTTAGTTTCAGTTAAATAACATAGTTATGTAGGTGAATCTTATGAAATTTTTTACACATTAAAAAATTTTATCAAATATGTTGGTAATTGATAATGAAACAAAGTTAATTAATATAAGCAAGTCTGCTTCGTAATATATTAAAAAAAAGATAGATATACTTTTTGAGTTATGATTTGATAAGCCTCGAAAATATCGGATATAGTTGGTTGATAAAAATTTCATAAAATCAATTTAAACAAAAAAAAATTAAGGAAATAAAATAAACTTTAAAAAAATGTGGGGAAAAAGTTACTAGCTACAAAAATACCAAAGTTGACTTTTTTTGTCAAAAATTGATTAAAATGAGTTTTTAACAGATTGAAGTGGTTAGGCAAGTCTAAGCTGAATAAAAAATGCGCCCGCTTAAAGGACCATGTTTCACCAAAAAGTATTTTTGCTCCAGCAGGGAAGCCCAATCGATACTCTCTATTCAATCTATGTATCTGTCGGCTGTGCATCTTTGGTCATCCCTCGAGCCGGGTTGAAGCTCACTTCCAATTAGAAGCTGTTGCGTGTAGCAATTGACTATCAAAATCAGTCCATAAGTGACAGTCGCCCCATGTATGTGCACACATCCTGCGGGCAGTCCAAGCTGCAGGGGTGTGGAAGTTTGTATATTAGAGTGAACTTGGTTTGCACAAAAACCTTAACGGTGGTTAAAAACTAAAGCACGCAGATATTTGCCGTGTAACCAAGGATAATTTCTTTATAAGGATCTATTTTAGTTGACGGTCCACCCTCCGCCCTCCATATAAAGTAAGCCATCCAGGACTCGTTATTGTTGCCGCCGGCTTCGCCGTCAATTGCAGCTGGTGGTGCTGCACCACAAAATTCAACGCAATTTGTAAAATGAAATCGATTCAATTGATTGTTGACTTCGACAAACACACACATGCTGTCCGTGTGTGTGTAGCACCACATGCATTGTGTGGGATGCACAGCACTCTCGCCGACCATCATCCTGCCTGGCAGAGGATACGCGGCTGGGGAGAGGGCCCTTTGGTAGGGGATGGTGTCGAGAAACGACGGTGACAGGTGTCTGAGGGTGGACGTGTTCATATCCTTGCCATCCTGCATATCCCCGCCCCCCGTGTTTGTATACGTCCTCTGTCTCCCTTTATAAGGCGCGTATGTGTGTTCATAGCACTTTGCTTGATTAAATTTCAATATTTACTAAAATGTCGCCGAACTCTTTGCGACAGCTCTGTAAATTTCATAACCGGAATCGACATAAAATATGGTCAACTATGTGTAAATATAAGCTTGACAAGCGCATAAGTTGATTGAAATGGCAATTATTTTTTTATTTTTGCCTGTCCGGCACCCTCGCTCTGGCCATTTGTTATAGTTTATCACAAGCTTGTTTCGCAAACAAGATCTAAGCATCTAGGTTTTACCTTCTCAGTAAGGGGCATCAGATGTGCTAGCAATTACTCACTTGGATTACAGGGATTGGATTACCGTATTGACGCCGCCATCGGAGTGATTCATTTGTATTATTTATTGGCGCATTACTTGGCTTATTAATAGGCTGAAAAACTTAAAAGCATCCCTCGATCGGGAGATATTATAGGAACTCATAGTCATTGTTTACTGTCAAACTGTCACATACATGACAAAAAAAAAACAAAACAAAAATAATATCCAGTCGGAAATTGTCGGTGTTTTGCTTCAATGGACTCCGTAACTGATAAATTTGCCTCCCTTAGCCCGCAGGACGACGATGAGTAAGTTCTAATTGGCCAATAAAAACTGTAATTTATGTTATTCGACCAGAGATGAAGGCCGCGAGTCCAAGAAGCCCAACTTAAATGTCTCGGAACTCTTTACCATGGTGAGAGGTCTAAGCCTGAGCGACTCCGAGAATAAGTCCACAACAGAGAGCATGGACATGGAGCCGGAGGAACGCAAAGGATGCGAGGACAAAGTGGCCCGTCTTTATGGCCACATGCCCCCTGACTTCAACTGGGATGAGGCTTCGCAAAAAGGTGACCCGGAGGTTCCTGACTTTGAGATCGATTTCGAAAACGCCTTCGAAAACCTGAGCAAGCTGGAAGAGGTCGAAAAACACCTTGAACTGCTCTACAAGCCCTTCACCTGTGTAATGGACGTGAGCTGTCGCTTCAACATGTTCGAACTGTGCATCCTCCTGCCCGACTCTCGCTACGATCCCGTGATTCACCCCTCCGTGGACATTCGGATGCGTAATCCCAGCGCCAATGTTAAGATATTTTCAGGTGGAAAGATGGTGTCTACTGCCCTGACCGCGGCCTCTGCCCGGAACGCCCTGTTCAAGGTGGTGCGGGTTGTCCAGGAGCTTGACTATAAGGCGGATATTAAGAGCTTCAGCAAAAACATTGTAAACGCTTCCTTCATGATGCCCTTCAAGATCGATCTTCAGCGGCTGAAACAGCTGTACTCCGACAAGGTCACACATAACCACGCCAAGCGCCCCTTCATTACCTACACCCTTGACGATGACGGCGTCCGATTCGCAGTGTTCCCTACCGGATACGTCCTGGCCCTTCACTCTTCCGGTCGAAGTGAGACCACCGCCGCCATAGCTGCGTTCTTGCCGATCCTATCCAAGTTTATGAACGGGTATGCGACGTCGGCGGAGCGCAAAGGTGGGATAGTGGGCGACATCTCATACAAGCTACTCTGGGAGCGGAGGCTTGAAGAGGACAAGGAGGGGCTGCTGCTTTACTCCTGACGCAAGTGTTTTATTTTTCTAAGGATAGTGGCTTAAAAATTTGTTTTGGTATTGTTTTGTAGGGGGGCGCTGCTGCCGCCAAAGATTCCAGAAAAGGTTGAAAATGTTGAATTGAAAATCGGGGCGTCTTTCAGTAAGTACGGTCAGCTTTATTGGGCTGCTTACATGCGATAACTAACTTAACTTAGAAACTAGTATTAAAAAAGAGATCGACGACAACCAACGAGCGAGAAGAGAGGGCGCAGAGGGGCGAGTGTGGATGCGCTCTTCAGCGCGGATGCGCTCTTCAGGTGAGCGGCACAACGGCCCCTCACCTAAACATTCTCCCCCCCCTTGCAATCGCTCGGGTTGCAAGCGATCCCTCGTCGCTAGCTATGCGTCACTGTAGCTAGAGGGCGTACACGGGTCGATGAAGGCCCCCGTGTCGAAGATCCGGGTCCCGATGTTGACGCTGTTCCGGTTCAGCATCGACGATAGGGTGGGCGCAGCGACCGCGTCCTGCGGGGGCCCTCGGGGAGAGGCGGAAAGTTGCCTAGGCGCGGATGACGCGAGCGGAAGAGCGGTGGACGGCACCCGATGAGTGGCGGACGAAAGCAGGGGAGCACTTGACGGCTGCCGGCCAGTGGCGAAAGAATGCCGAGGAGTTATTGAAGAGTGCCGGGAAGTCGGCGGCCGTGGATCGGTTTGAGAATGCCGGAAAATGGCGAACGCAGGGCGAGAAACACCCGAACCGCGCCGGGAGTTGGCTGATGACGGCCGACGAGAGAGCGAGACACCCCGTGTACTGTCTCCCGCGGGCGGTGACCGGTGCTCCTTGGTCACGGGGTGCAGCAGCGTGTGGTGATCCTGACCACACGTCTTACAGCCGTCTCCACGCCGACAGGATCCGTCGGAATGCTCGTGGGCCAGGCAGCTCGAGCAATAGCGGTTCGCGAGAGCCGCTCGGAGCCGCTCCTCGGCACTAAGGCGTAGGAAGCGCCGACACTTCTTCAATGGATGGATCCCATTGCAGACTCGGCATTGGTAGGATTGTGTACCTCGAGTACATCTGCTCTCCAGTGACTGGGCGTTGCGTGGGCGTGGCGACATTGTGCTGGATATGATCTTGGAATCCGATTCCGAACTGATCCGCGTGGGCACCTCTCCCTGATCCAGTGAGTCACCGAGGCTGCGGGCAACTCGTGCGGAAAAAACAGCCACGCTGCGGGGGTTGACTGGAGATAATGGGCCGGTTAGCACCCATCCGAAAATGGTCTCCTGACCGAGAAGCGACCCGCAGATGTTAGACTTGGAATTACCGAGGAGAATGGACGGAAGAATGTCAGCTCCTATTAACACATCGACTTGGGAGCTCTCAAAGAAGTTGGGGTCCGCCAGGGTAATATTGGGCAGCCCCTTGAGACGATCTCGCGAAATCGGATATGATGGCAGATTTCCTGCCAACTGCGGAAGAACGTAAGCCGCAGTCTCTAATTGTAGCCCGGGTCTTGACGGCGACCGAATGGAGAAATGGCACAATTTAGTAGACTGCGCGGAAATGGTTTGATTAAGGCCGGAAACTTGGGCTTGAATCGTCTTGAAGGGAGGCTTGACGAGGTTGAACAGTCGTTCCGTTATGAAGGTCGCTTCGGACCCTGAGTCTATTAGTGCTCGTGCCTGGACGGTGCACCCCAAATGGCACACGTTGATCAGGGCCGTGCCTAGTATGACTGCTCCCGACCCGGAAGCGAAACACACCTGCACATTCGACTGATCCTCTGAGCCGTTTACTGGCGTAGGCGGACTTGGAGGGTGCAGGAGGGTGTGGTGTCGGCTGTGGCAGGTGAAACAGGTACGGGCGCTCGTGCAGTCTCGCTGCTGGTGCCCTCGGCCAAAACAGTTTAGACATAGCTGCTTCCTTGTAATGTAGCCAAAGCGCCCATTTACATCCATATTTAGAAACCGCGGACATAAGCGAATGGGGTGGTCCTCCCTCGAACAGAGATCGCAGCCCTTTTGGCCCGGAACCACTCGAGTCTCGTGTGAATTGAGCCTCCGAGCGGGGGCAATAGGAATTCCCGACCTTGGCGGAAGTTGCCCGGAGCTACTAGGCCTGACGTCGTCGATTGCTTCCAGAGTGCGATGGCGCTCTGTCAGGAAATTGTCTAATTCCTTCCATGTTGGAATTTCGGCCTTGTTATGAACGGATTGCTTCCACATGGAAAGTGTGACTTTGGGGAGCTTTGACGAAATCATGAATACCAGGAGGCAGTCCCAAGCCTCAACATTGATGGAGGACATCGCTAGGGCTGTCAGACAACTCTGCATGGTGGCTTGCAGCTCCTTCAGCGCGACCCCGGACTCTTGAGAAATAGCCTGGATGTTGAAAAGGATTTTCAACTGGCTATTGACCAGTAGCCGCCGGTTCTCAAAGCGGTCTGTGAGGCTTTGCCAAGCGACGGCAAACCCCTCATGGGTAAGGGGAGCCTTGGAAACAATAGCGTGGGCGTCACCACTTGTTTTGGACAACAAGTGGAACAACCGCTCTACCGGGGTGAGCCGCGAGTTTTGAATGTAAATGGCCGTAAACAAGTCTCGGAAGGTGGGCCACCGAAGATAATCACCCGCGAAGACCTCGGTATCCACCGCAGGTAACCTGCAGCCTGTAGGCGCGGGCGTGTGGACATTGACGGGAGCCTGAGTGGATTGGGAAGCAATTTTCTCCCGAAGCTGGGCAATACATCTCGAATAGACGGAGTAACAGTAGCTGTACTTCGCTTCCAGCACTGTCGAGGCGGCCGCATTGTCGTCGGACACGGCTAGCAAATCGGAGCAGCTCTCATAGCTCTTCTCCACCTTCTCCCATAGTGCCCGAATTTGGTCCCGATGAACTTCGCACATGTATTGGGAGCCTATTTCCGTTTCTGGGGCGCCCGGAGTACTTATGTTAGCCTCAAATTGGATAATTCGATCTGTTGTGGCGATGAACTTTTTCAACGCCACTTCGACCGCACTTGGAGCCATTTTTGCAACGGAGTGAGTCTGCCTCTGTGAAGGACCGGGGGTTGTATTGACGGATTCGTCCCTCCTTGCTCTTGGACTGGCACTGGTAGCCTTAGGCTTCAAAAGAGGCGTCCGCGGAGATGCGGATTGAGATCTGTCCAAACGGATGGCTGGGATCGAACGCGGCTTTTTGTCGTCTCCCGTGGGCATTCTCAGAGTCTAATTCGCTGGTCAGCGCTTGTCAACTGACTCGCGCAACAGGTGCCCCTGGTACGAAGGTGCCCCAGGTACGAAGTGGTGGCCGCTCGCACTAATGTGATGAGAACGGTGAGATCGCGGATGAAAGGCAATTACAAGGAGCAAGTGCGAACTAGTGGCGCCGATGTGGAAAGGAAAGTCCTGTGCGGCACAATTCGAATGTGGAAAGAAAAACTTCAGGACTCCAGAAAACCCACAAGGAGACGAGGTTTGCTCGGATTGCAGGCGGATGTTGCCTGATGCGGAGTAGAAGCAGCGTTGGAGGCACGGAAAATGGAAAAAGTCCCGGAAAATTCGTGCTTGTTCGGAAAAAAATGATGACGGTCTATATATGTATGTATATTTCGACTTGTGTGGTTCGTACTGAATTTAATATATACGGAGATATTAAATTCTTAACTATTTTTAATTTGCGGAGCCGGAAGGTGGACTTAACTTGGCTTGAATTTAACACACAAAAAATTAATAATTAGTTTTTGGCTAACTGGTTCGGATTTAATTATGATGGAGCCAGAAGGGTGGAGGTGAAAATCTTTATTTTTAATCAATTGAGGTTAATTATTACCAAGCTGGAACGGTGGAATTGAAACCGCGGCTCGATTCTGACAGAAGATCGACAAATAAATTATTCAATTATAATTGTTTTGATAATTAAATTTTCGACGAGTGGCCGGAAAGGTGGTTTAAAATAAAACCCTGGCCCTTTGCTCGAACGGAAAATAAGAAGTTAATAAATTTTCGTAGTTATAATTATAAATACATAAATTTATAATTAATTGATTTTTTTTAATCTATTTTGTTTCGCAGCCGGTTATGCCGTCGGCACCACGTACAGGGTGCAGGGTACCTCAAAGGAAAAAAAAAAAAGAACCGAAAAAACACAACACGGCTAGGTCGAGAATTTAAGCGACACAATCACGAATTTGTAGTGAAATGGCGGGTTATACTGTTGGTTTTCGAAAATTTAAATTTTTTTTTTTTTTAATTTTATCGGCTATAAATTTCCTGAAATTGGGGCAGAAAATATTCGGAAGTATATGGACATGCATGAAAGTACGGATATATGTACATATGTAAGGGCATGTGGGGCATATGTTGGCACAGTGGAGCGTCGATAAGTGGACTGTATAGTTGGGGGAACAGAAAAGTTATGTGGTGTAAAAAATGACACTGATTGAGGAAGAAAAGAAACAAATATTACGACAGCGGCGGACTGTTCGGTGAATTTGGAAATTCCGGAACTAATTCACACCGGTGGCCAATATTAATTATGCCTTCTTTTTGTCACCACACAATTTCACTGTTCACTTGCGAATTTTTCGCGGATTAATTGCACCAAAAAAATATGTATGTGCGTATGTATGTATGTATGTGGATGCACATATGCCTCGACCGTTGGCAAGCGAGTGGATAACGGAGAGGCCGAAAACGGCGAGGAATATGGGCAGCACACAAAACGGAGACGGATGGAAAAAATTTGCTGAATTTTATGATTATTATAGATTATTAGAAAATCTCAACCTGCCGTTGTGTCGGAAAACTCGGACTTGGAGTTGACACGGAGGGAAAAACAATCTTGCAGCAGTGTGAACGAAATTTAATGTTCGGATCACTGCTGAAGACCGGCAGAGAGATGGAGACGGAAAAATGTACTTATCTTTTGGCGGAACAATGCCGAGAACTGCTGGCAGAAGAAAATCCAGAAATTCATCCGGCTCGAAGGACCAATGTTTTGTAGGGGGGCGCTGCTGCCGCCAAAGATTCCAGAAAAGGTTGAAAATGTTGAATTGAAAATCGGGGCGTCTTTCAGTAAGTACGGTCAGCTTTATTGGGCTGCTTACATGCGATAACTAACTTAACTTAGAAACTAGTATTAAACAAGAAAGGAAAGCTAACTTCGGGCGGAGACGAAGTTGATATACCCTTGCAGCTAAAACAGGATATATATCGCTAAAATCGGATATAGTTGACCGATTCTTATGGGAATATCTAAATATAACCAATAAATTACAAGACAAAATATAACAAAAAAATCCCAAACTTCTATCTTGAAGAACCCCAAAGTTGGTATTTTTACCAAATACCATTTCCGATCGTTCAGTTATATGGCAGCTATAAGATATAGTCGGCCAATCCATATGAAACTTGATAAGTCGTATTATTTTTCCAAAAATTGATTTCATAGAAAATCCCAACTTTCTAGCTCGAAAAACACTGAAGTTATGCCATTTCCGATCAATCAGTTATATGGCAGATATAGGATATAGTCGGCTGATCCTTAAAAAATTTGGCATGTTGTATTATTTTTTGCCAAAAATTGCAATCGTACCAAATCCGAATTCTCTAGCTTTAAAAACACTAAAGTTATACCATTTCCGATCAATCAGTTATATGGCAGCTATAGGATATAGTCGGCCGATCCCGGCCGTTCCGACTTATATACTGCGTGCAAAGGAAAGAAAGGTGTGTGCAAAGTTTCAAGACGATAGCTTAAAAACTGAGAGACTAGTTCGCGTAGAAACGGACAGACAGACAGACGGACAGACAGACGGACAGACAGACGGACAGACAGACGGACAGACGGACAGACGGACATGCTCATATCAACTCAGGAGGTGATCCTGATCAAGAATATATATACTTTATAGGGTCGGAGATGTCTCCTTCACTGCGTTGCACACTTTTGGACAAAATTATAATACCCTCTGCAAGGGTATAAAAAGAGATCGACGACAACCAACGACCGAGAAGAGAGGGCGCAGAGGGGCGAGTGTGGATGCGCTCTTCAGCGCCGGTGCGCTCTTCAGCGCGGGTGCGCTCTTCAGCGCGGATGCGCTCTTCAGGTGAGCGGCACAACGGCCCCTCACCTAAACAGGTATGATTTTTTGTTGAAATTTTTTTCTGAGTAAAACTGCACATTTGCAGGAGCTGGCTTGAGTTGGGGAATAACACGGTCTTAGGGTCTGGGATTCGATAGCGTTTTCACTTAGTTTTGCCAGAAAACATTTGTCATAAACCAAAGTTGTGCACGTGTCCTGTTTACACTCCCCTTCAAAGTTAGGAAACTTGTTTATATACGTGATTTATTCGCCCGCCAGCTGCCGAGCGACCACCAAACAACCAGTGACACTCCACTCCAACTAACCACTGGCAAAACCAGAACGGTAGTCAATGCTGTAGGGCCTAGGCCCCGGGATGACACTGAGCTCGGAAACAGCTCCTGGCCCAAAAAGGCACGGCAAGAAACAAAATGGCCAAGGAAGTTGCAACTGCAACAGGCGCATACATAAATAACGAAACATTTTCGCACACTTGCCACAACTTTCCTCGGAAAGTGTCACATTATGCGGAACAAGTTGCCGCCTTAAATACGTTTCCGACGTGCCACAGCACCTACCCAAGTGGCCACGACATTTCAACAAACTTTTTTGCTTTTTTTGTTGAAAAATATTACGGGAAACCGAATATTTTGCATTTATAAAATTACTTTTTTCTCTCATTACTTGTTTTCTCTTCTCAAGTGAAGGTCCCAAAGTCGGAAGTGAAAGAACGAAGAATCGAAGGAAGCCGCGCCGAACTATTCATATATTTTAATTTGTATAGCTCCTCTCTAAAATATATTGACTAAAAATGAATGCTCTGGTTACTCATTCTTGTTTGAGACAAGAATTCTTGACTCTTTCGAGGTCCTTCTATAACTTTTTCATTAGTATAATTTCTAAAACTATCCTTTTTACGAGCTGCAATAGACATTTTATTTTTTGACAAGGTACAATCGAAACTTTGTCCATTAAGCGCTCCAATGTTTTATATTATAAATTGGTCAGGATCGCCCGAGTTTTACAAAGTTTATACTATAACTTATATGAGCCAGGGGTATAAGAAATGCCCAAGAAACAGCAAAATCATACGCAATTTATCTATTTTCAGTTGAGGTAGGCAAACTTTGTTGCCCTAAAGCGCATTCGCCTCAAAAATTTCAAAGCAACCGACGAGTGAATTAGGATGGGAGAACTACCGGTACGATGTTGAAACCAAATCCGATTTGGTGGCAATCGAGCAGGGTAGAGCAGAGGAATCCGATTAAAAAGTTGAATCATCAAAGTTTAAGGAAGAAGATAAACAGGAAAAGAGGTATGGCAAATAAAGGGGCATTGTGTTTTATGAATTATGCATTTTAGCCGAGGGACTTTGGCTTCAAAGCCAAAAATTATCCACTAGCCAGCTAACAAAAAGAGTTGCGGTTGCCTTTGAAGATTAGAAGACTTTACAATTTTCAAGGGAACATAAATTTCATAAGAGGAGATACCGAATTGAATTCGACCACCCGGAAAATGGTCTCTCGACCCCCACCCCTACCTCATGGGAATTTAATAAGAGTGCAAACAGTGACCCAAGGAATCTTGCCAGTCCGGGTTTTTCCTAGTGCGGTTGACCGCAAAGATTTTACACTCGAAAGGTGTCGCAAATGGACTTTTGCATTTTTAATAACTACTCAAAGTGGCAAGCTGGTTCGTTAACTGGTGGCAGGCCACTCGTACACACTCTGCACGATACCAAAGGACTTTCTGCATACTTAAAAAACTGGAATTTAAATGAAAATTAATCCGAGTATTTGCTTTAAAAAATAAAACTACTGCGCACAATGTTATGTAGTATGTTCGACTACATGGATTGGTCCCATGTATAATTATTAAATTATACCGCGAGACTATGAAAAAATATTTAAAAGCAAAGACCAACTCACAGAATTTATAAACCGCACAGATCACTTTTGCTCTCAAAACCTTCGTCATTTGGCTTGTCCTTTGTCGATAAAATGCTAACTTCTTTGAATTAGAGGGTGGAAATACATAAATCTAAAATTCCGGTCGCCAATAAATTTTCATTTTGATAAACCCCCGTAAGCCTTTTCATGGCCGAAAACAAACTTCTGTGATTTATGAAGTTCTCGGCTTGTGCTCGACTTTTTCGGCAATAAAACACAGAGAACCATCACTGCCATCTTTGAACGCGATACAAACTTTGGCCTCACCCCAAACTCATAAGTATTTTTATTTTAAAGACTCTATTCGCAGCAGCAAAAAATAAATAGGAATCTTCACTAATTTTTACGAGGGCAACGAGTGTTTTTTCGGGCAATAAACGGTTAAAGTTTTTATAGCAATAACCCAAAGTGTTTAATAACAAAAATAATAATGCCTTTTTTTTGGGGTGTTATTGGAGAGTGCAATAAAACCCGGTCATCTGTTAATACAATTTTCATAAAAATCATCGATTTAAATAACATTATTATTGGATTCGTTTGCAGTTCGATCACAGCTTGTCCTGATGGAAATCCATAAACAAAATGAGACATGCTCGCTTTCTAATGTTGCTGATTTTCGCATTCCGGGCGAGGTATCCTGGCAAAGAGATGGGAGGACACGTCCTCATGGCTGACATCGGCGTCAGCAGGCGATCAAAGTTAAATTAAATTGAAACTTTCCGACGCTTCACATATTGTCTTTCACATATTGCTCTTGGAAAATGAGAGTCTCTTGGAGCAATGAAAAATTCGGCCAAAAACATCAAAAATTAATTTGACAGAGCCCAGCACAGTTTCTAATGAAACAATCCCATACTGATACCAAAACATATTCACTAGCCCATTATCTAATTTACAATTACATTAATCGATTGACTTTGTTCATTTATTTACGTGTTAATTACCCCAATTACTTCAGTGCCAACACTGCGTATGCGCAATGACAGGAAGGATAATTGTTGTTTAGAGGCTGAATTCAGTTGAAAGGATGGCGGCAACGCAACACGACCTGAGAACTAGACTATACAGGTTCTTTATCCTTGCCAATGCGCGGTTCATATATGGCCTGTGCTGTTTCCTCGACCTGGGCTCTTTTCGATACGTTCAATCCAGTGGAAAGCTCAAAAAATATCATACGCCCTGGCCATGGGTGGTCATGGCGGTACTCATCAAGCTCTTGTTGCTCACTCTGGAAGCTCCTTTTATCTTCATGTGCGGGGGCATGATGTACTTTTTCTTTTTCGAAGACTCTAGTGAGTTCAACGACAACACCACCTACCAGTGGATGCAGATGCTGGCCGAGGAGGTGATGGCTCTCGTGTCCACTGCACGGTTGATCTTCATCAGCCACAACTCGACGTACTGTGATTTCTTCACATCGACTGGAAACAGAATTCTGGAAATGCATCGCCTAGTCTTGAGACTCTTCGGCGACAAACAACTTTACTTGGATGACTCGCTGCTGGTCGTTTTCCTGTTGAAGGTGTTTTTGACATTTCACCACATTGCAGCTCAATACACGCCCACTGAGAAGCACTTTGTCCTGGTCCGATATCACACTTTAAACGTGATTCTCTTTGAGATATTCTACACTGCCTACTTCCTATATCAGCTGCTTTTACTGGGCTGGCACCGTTCACTTCTGGCCTTCCTGGAGACTTACGTTGCCCTGAAGCAAGCTCGGAAATCACTAACACTGGAGTGTCGACGAAGAATCATTTGTGCCTTTAGTATCTACGCCAAGATGGCCCAGATTCACCTCCAAGTATCCAGTGCTTGGCTTAAAGTATCGTCGATGCTTTTCATCGGCGTCTACTACACTGCCCACGAGTCCACCTACACTGTGTACTGTCTGTTTTCCTGGTCACAACTTTCGCTCATCAAGCGAACGGAGCTGTTGCTGCTTAAAAAACTGGGATCTCTGCTACACCCCCTAGTCGGAATTCTGTTAACGGGAATGGCCAGTGATCGAATGAAATTCCTAGAAGCTCAAATATGCGAGAGGATATTTCTCGTGGAACTATTTTATGCAAAGAAAGATCACTTGTTTTCAAATCGATATTCCGGACTCATCAGTTGCAAGGTGATTTGCTTATCGGACTGCTTATCGGACTTACAAAATATTTCCAAATCTAATCTAATATTATTTTCTGCATCCTAGAATGAATGCTTTCAGCTGCAGAGACTCTCAGTTCCGATGAGAAATTTTATGTGGAATCGGGGATCAATCTGCGACCGAGACCTGGTCTTTGATATGTTTGTCTACCTTTTCATAAATGCCACCACTTACCTCCAGTTTTTGATCAGCGATAATAACAGCCTTTGTGCAGAGGTACTATAAGGATAATTAATTAAATACTATCACTATTAAAAATTGCTACATACTTGGGACTTATTTTAGGGATTATTGAGGTGTTACGAACTCTTAAAATGGAGTTCCTACAGGGTATCTACAGAACCAACTAGTGGACCCGAAATGGGTGTCAGAATCAATTCAGAATCAAGAGTTTTCGAACTCTTAAAATGGAGTTCCTTCAGAGTATCTACCAACTAGTGGACCCGAAATGGGTGTCAGAATAAATTCAGAGGCAAAATAGAAATTATAACACTCCGAGGTGGAACGCGGAATCAATTTGGAAGTGGTATACCACCTCCGCTTACAATATTTACCCATAATATACCAGATTTCAAATATCCATCAATTATAGGATATTGATGAAAAGTCAAAAAGTCAAAAAGTCAGTGCCGAAAGATAATTTAAAAGTGTCGTTTGAGAAAACCAATACGTTAAAAAATTTTTGGAATCGATTTTTCAAAAGTTTTTGTTGTTTTGTTGAATTTTTACAATCGTACGTCATGTTAATATATTGAAAACACCCAGTTCTGGGGACCTTCCACTAAGGATTGTCATTTAAAAAGTAGGATGATAAAAACAAGATAGGAAAAAGCTTCGGGCGGAGCCGTAGTTGATATACCCTTGCACATAAAACCGGATATATATCGCAAACATCGGATGTAGGTGGCCGATCGTGATGAGAACATCATAATATAACCAATTTATTACAATACAAAATGTAAAAAAAATCCCAAGCTTCTATCTTCAAAAATACCATACGATCCTTCAGTTATATGGCAGCTATAAGATATAGTCGGCTTATCCTTATGAAATTTGGTACGTCTACGTACTTCGTTTTATTTGGGCAAAAATAGCATTCATACAAAATACGAACTCTCTAACTCTAAAAACACCGAAAATATAGTATTTCCGATCAATCAGTTGTATGACAGATATAGTATATAGTCGTTCCGACTTATATACTGCGTGCAAAGGAAAGGTGTGGGCCAACTTTCAAGATGATAGCTTTAAAACTGAGAGACTAGTTCCCGTAAAAACAGAGAGACAGACATGCTCATGTCAACTCAGAAGGTGATTTTGATTAAGAATATATATAAAGAGGGTCGGAGATGCATTTTTCACTGCGTTGCACACTTTTGGTCAAAATTATAATACCCTCTGCAAGGGTAAAAAATAAATATCACCCTAATAATTCATATCCGCGCTGCCAAAAATACTTCTAGTCATGTTCCATAAATGTGAGTGTTTAAATAGACCACCCCAGAATGAAAACGTCCAGTGTCCGTTTAAGTCAAAAACACTATGAAGTACTTGGAATGCCTAACCCGTCGAATCCTGTCTGCAGTGTTCTGGGCAATGGGCTTGGAGCCCTTGCCACCGATCTCGCAACACTGGCGACTGCTTCTCTCTGCTGGCCTTCGCTGCGGGTGGGTTGCCTATATCGCGTTTTTATTATCAGTGTCCCTTACTTTTGAATCGGTGGCCTTTGAAAGTATCGGAAACGTAGTGGGCACAGTGCTCTTTGTGGGAAATTCAGTGCTGGGGCTGCTGCTGCTTCTGGAAAGTGTTCTGCAACAGAAGACTCACGGCCAGTTGGAGGCCCTGCGGTTCCAGTCGGAGCTGCAGCTTCAGCGCCTGGGAATGTTCGACAGATGTCGTCAGGCCGGACACCTTCTCGCCTTGATAGGTGGTCAGTTTTCCTGTGACCTTGTAAGGATTCTGATCATTTCAAGGAACCAGGTGTCCCCCGTGTTCACCATATCCATGCCGCTAATGTGGCTCCTTCGATTTCGCTATGTTCAGCTCGTGCAGTATGTTATGGATCTGAATCAGCGTTCCCTTCAGCTGAGGCAGGCTCTGCTGTCCTTGGCGTCGGGCAATGACTTGTGGCAGCCATACGGAGTGCAGGATTGCCGTCAACTCCATACCTTGCGGATCACCTACGAGCGCATCTTCGAGTGCTACGAGGCACTAAGTGACTGCTACGGCTGGGGCATGTTAGGCCTCCACCTGGTGACCGGCTTCGAGTTCGTGACCAACGCTTACTGGATACTGATGGACCTGTATGAGGGCCAGGTCCTCCTAACCCTGTTCTTTAACGGAGCCACTGCCATCGACTTTGGCACGCCCATCGTCACTTTATTTTGGCACGGCGATGCTGGGGCGGAAAACGTAAGTGGCAGTTGAGTCATATTTGTACATAAGAAAGATTGTGACATATAATTTAACTAAGCTCTTGCTTTCCCGATTTATTGTATTTGCAAATTTTATAGTAAGAAAACAGTGTTTGGTATGCGATGAATTATACAGCCATTGCGGTCCGTCCTTTTATCTGCATATATGAAAGCAGGGATCTCAAAGACATTGGGGATAGTATACTAGGTTATTTGATCTTTTTCTAGAATTTAGAGACATATATATCCAACAGTCAAACAAGTCAGTCAAACTTTAACAAAAACAGTCAAAGGAAGGCTATAGTCGAGTTTCCCGACTACATATATTATACACGGTATTCATTTTTTCTACCCACTTTTTAGCTAAAGTTTAAACTTACAGAAATGGAAACTCAGCAATAAAATGTTATTGCATACTTTGGTTCGAGAAAAAGTCCTCTTAAAATTGTTCGATTGGACAAAATTTCGAATTGCAGATTTGTCATTTGAATAGTTTGGCATTAAAACATTTTTCAAAAACTTTTTTGAACTGGTGCTACAGCACATTTCCAGTAATGGGGGTCAGGAGTGGGCGTGCCAAAACTTTTACACTAACATTATCTGCGCTTTTACCATAGAAGTGCAAGTTCCAAATCGTATAGTTTTAAAGTCTCGGATAGTCTCCGAGATTCACGCGTTCAAAATTCCAACAAATTGTACTCATAATTGTATGGTAATCAACATTGTTTCAAAATTCTTTACTGGGACTAAAGTAATATGAAATTTGTGGGAGTGAGAGGGGACGTAAAATCGTAAGAGTCTTCAACGTAAGAGTCTTTAAATCTTAACTTACTATTAAATCTATAATTTTTTATTTAATTTGCAAGTTAATGGCACTGCCTTCTAGGTCTTATCATCATTTGAGCCCGCTTTAGCGAGTACGTGTGCCCCTTGAATTGATACCAGTTGATACCCTTTCCATGTGTGTTATCGCCATAGTTTCCAGCTAGATTGCTGAGAAAACAAAAGTCATAATTTAACGGCTACGTAAAAACGATAGTTATTACCTATGGTGACAGGCGTTATACCACCATGCACTACTGTACGTGACTGCACAGTTCGCTGTGGCATGTTTGTCATTGTCCCGATCCTTTGTGGTAAACTTCTGGCCCAGATGCGTAGCCAGAGCATCGCCAGCACTTCCTGAGCTATTACCCAGCGACTCCAAGGCAAACCCCTCATCCTGCGATCCTATTTTGAAGTTGTCGTACACTTGATAGCGTCGATCTCCTTCATTGTCTTCGAGCAATACGAGCATCTCCTGGGGCTCCGCGGAGGTCATGGCGTGCAATTTGTCCAGGCCCAAAAAGAACTCACCCTCCAGCCTTCCAAAACCATTCTTGTAGTCGTTCCAGTTCCGGAAAAAATCCTCACTTCCGTCCGAGCGCCTCAGAAAGATTGTCCAGCCGCCCCCGTGACTCAGCGGATCGCAGGCCACTATGAAAGGGTGCTTATTGTATTCTGGGACCACGACCACGCTGATTTCACTGTTTTGCGCCAATACCGAGGGCTCTGCACAGCTTTTGCCGTACAGCTTGGCCTGCACACTGCTCCTGGAGAGACAGGTGTCTAGCTTGTGGGTCAAGTCCTCTAGGAGCTCGCCATGTCGTTCTTGTTCCACTCTAGAATTCTTATTTCTGTAATTTTTTGCTTCGGACACGTTGTGTTCAATTACTTACCGCACGGCGATCATTTGGGATCTAATCGATGCCGCGTTCCCACAAATTGTCGACATTTCGCAAGTCCGTTGAGCCTCATTAAATGTCATAACGCCGACTAAAAGACCTAAAAACAAGTACAAGCGCATGTTCGTTGCTTCCACAAAGACCGAGTGATCTGAGATGACTGATTTAAATAGAGCTTATTTATACGAGCCAATGAACTTGATCTTGAGCTTTTCCTTATCTTTGTTTTATTCTGTACGGTATGGGTACATAATCAAATGTTAATGTACATATTTCTCCTTTTGATAACCCTCTTAATGAATGGTATTCAAAGTTTGAATTTCAAACATATAAAGGCATTCTAATTTCATGTGGAGCCAAATTTGATATACCTTTGCAGTAAAATGGCGGTTTAAATTACTTATCTGTCCACTATACAATATTTTGCAGTGTTTTGCAATGGCTTCTATGTATGTACATAGAAGTATCTTATTATAAATTATTATTATTAAAGTATAAATATATATTTATTTTACGTAATTGATAAAGGAATATGTCTCACATATATATAGTGTATAGTTTTACGAATTACGCTTGAGAGCATGAAATATTTACTTCTAAATCACTAGTAATTCCCAAATAATTTTCCCATTTAAGTCTAATGTTTTCACGCCGCTTGCCACTTATCACTACCACTTGAAAGCACTTTGGCTGTCAAATAAAATGGATTTGAATCCTATCAACGAGTACTGACAATGATGGATTCGAGTCGTCAGACCTCATTGAGGGTCTGGCTACCAACTATCGATCTTTCAACTATTTTGGGAGTAATAGTCATGTTTCCGCTGCCTAGAACTCAAGCTGCCTCGTGTGCTGTGCTCAGGCTGTTAAAACTGCTCCTGGTGGCCTTTTCGCTGAGGCCTCTACGACGTCCTCGGCTGGTCCTGTGGCTGCGGTTTGGCTGTTGGATGATCTGGTACCTGTTCTTGTTGGTTCAAGGATTCCAAAGGGTTGGTGGTACTCAAGCCTGCAACCTGGACTGCCAACTGCGCTTCATGCTGACCTTTTTGCTCGCAGCATCGCATTGCTTTATGGTGGCCAATAGCTTTATACGTGGACTTAAGTATAGTCCAATATCAAAAGGCAACGATGTTGAGATTTTGGAGCCCTCGAACCCGCGAGTGGCCTGCACGGTGCTGTCTATTGTTCTGCCAATTGCAGGAAACACATTGATGATTTTCGCGAACGTGGCGAGAAGCTCGGCCCAAGTGTGGTCTTTTCACTTGAAAATGCAACCCAGCTTTCTGGCGCTTCAGCTGCAGATCGTCTCGTTTATTTCTGAGGTCATGGGGTCCAACATGAAAGTCCGGCAGGCCAAAGGTCAGTTTCAGACCCTGGTCCGAGAGCTTTCATGCCGTTGGCCCCAAGTAAAGCAGCAAGCGGAATTCCTAGACCAGCAGGCTCACAGAGTCCTTGACCTGAAGCGCCGTTACAGTGAACTTTACTACTTGTACGAAAAGATCAACGACAACTTCGGGGGAAGCTTACTGATCGTATTCATAGACTTCTTCGCAATGTACGTGTGTCATGCCTACTGGCTCTTCGTGGACGTGAGAACGGCACCCCTAAGAATATACGCAGTCCTTCTAAACTTACTCTACATTTTCAACGTGGATCTCCAAATTACCGCTGCTTGCTGGCACTGCCAACAGGGCTATAACCTAGTGAGATTATCAAAGCACTGAGACTGAACTGCCATTAATAAATCTTTCAGGGTCGCCAGATCGGCTGTTTGATCTCCAAATTGGTGAAGCCCATGGGCAGCAAGAGATACAACGACCTGGTCAGTGAGTTTTCGTTGCAAACGCTCCATCAGCGATTTGTGGTCACCGCCAAGGACTTCTTCAGTCTCAACCTTCACCTGCTCAGTAGCGTAAGTACTTAGAAGCTCAAAAGCTTTAACTATTTTTAACGTTCTCAAATCTTTTCAGATGTTTGCAGCAGTGGTTACCTACCTGGTAATCCTAATACAGTTCATGTTTGCCGAGAGAAGTGCGCAGAGAATTTCTGAATCAAAATAAACAGATAAGGATAAACACATTTCTAAGGAGCTTGATACCAAGACCCAAAAGAGAATGCAAGTTTTCAGTCGCAGAAGTTTAAATTTTGAATGATTTAATTATGAATCACACTGTGTGTTATAAGCCGAGAAACTAAGGACCTCTTCAGGAATCCTTATTTTTGTCACATTCCCAACCAGAGAATAACCCTAATTATTTATGCCACCCACGACTAGGGGATGGGCTGGATTCTGCGAGGGCACAGAACAGAAAGTTAGATTGCTCAAAAGTTTTATCTTTCGTTTTTCTTAAGCATTTTCCGAGACAAAACTACTTCACGCATATTAAACTGACATTTCCCAAGCATAAACTTTTTCTAATATGTAAATTCATGTCAAATACCAGGCAAAAGGATAAAACTGCCGCACATCCTTGAATTAACACGTGCGAGTTCGCATTAATTTGTGTAAACTGGTGTTGGAAATGCTCGGGGCTATACTTAGGATATATGTATACGTGTATACTTAGTGTGTGTGTATGCGTGCAGCAAGGATATAGGAAGATGCTGGAGAATCTGCTCGAGAAGCAGTTTTTGTCGTTAGCTATGCAAATGCCGCCGAGCCATGTAAATTATATTTACCGCACTGCCAGATGCTCAAGATGTAACTGTGCCGCCACTTCTGGTCCAAATTAGCATATAACAACTGCAACAGTCGCTTATAAATATTTATAAACCTCCTGGACTAGGCGATTCGAACTCTGCATTCTTATCAACCTGTATTGGTCGATGGGGGGGTGGGTCGCTACCGAGAGGGTTTTACTAAAATATCAGTCTCTTTGTATGTTCTTGATTAGACCCTTTCAAGGAATTTTCATTTTCTTCATATTATATAGCAATGAAATTCATATATAAAGCAATGAAATAAAAGAAAAAAAATATAGTAAAATAAAAGATTATAATATGCATTAAGTAAATGTATTAAGTTCTTAAACATAACGACATATATAGAATAAATAATATAGAATAATAATATATGTCCGTATGTATGTCCGTTCGTTTCGCTCAATAAAAACTTTTTGTATCATACTCTTGCGTTAAAAAGTCTACAGCTCCTCTAAAATTATCCGATTGAGCTAAATATTTATGTGTGGGCGTAGATTAGGCATTGGAACCGTTTGGCTTCAAAAGAGTCCAATCTGATAGTTCCAAATCTGATAGTTCTATCTCATATAGTCTTTGAGATTCACGCGTTCAAAATTTTAGACCGTTTTTTATGGGAAATCGTATTGTATATATATAGGTATGTATGTATGTATGTATGTATATATGGGTATATATCCTCATGGGAGATTTTTTTCTTCTTCTACATACATTCACACGACTACAATACAAATACTCTTGTACTTTACGAGTACCGGGTGTAAAAAATAATTTAAGGCAGATCCATTAGAAAACTAGGTAAGATAGCTGACATTGGGAAGATCTAACAAAAGACAGAATTTCCAGATTGGTCAACTATATTCTATAGAAAAGATTCAGTGGTGCTCGAGGGTAACCGAGCGGTGTAGCGGCTCTTATCAAGCCGGGGGAAAAAAGTCAAAAAAAACAATAATAACTGCTATGTAGTTTTTAGTAGTATTCGCAGTGTGCGTTAATTCGCAATGCGTTAAGTATGATTGCAGTGTTGATAAGACATTACAAGAACAAATGTTTACCTTAATATGGACTCCTTTACGGACATACGTATTTTGTGGAATTTCCGGAAAAATGTATTTAGTTACTTCCGCATCCGTTAGTGCAGTTATGAAATTGTATAATAAATTTGTACAATAAATTTTATAATAAATTAATAAAAAATATTACATTTTAAGTATTCCCTAATACTAAATAAAATCCCTAATCCCTAAATAATACCAGTTTTCAAGAGGAGGTTAATTAAATACAAGACCGGAGAGCTTTGGAATTAATGCTAATACTAATTACAATCTTTTAGTACGGTATCAAAGTTCACATAGAATAAACTTTCAAGATTTTTGTCAACACTAATTGGTAAGGAATTTGGTGTCAAGCTCTAACTCCAAATCTGGGTACTATAAATCAGTAAGTAACATTTTAAATAAAAATGATAAAATTATAGTTTATTAGCCTTAGCAATGGAATCTGACAACATCTGGGAATCCATGCAGGCACGCAAGCGGCCTCCACACGTCCCATTGGATGATACCGAAGTGAAGTTGCTGAAGGCCTTTAAGAACAACCATTTAATTTTTGCCTCAGAAGCCTCGCAGGACATGGAAATGATAAGCTCAAGGCACATTTGCAAAAAGTGCCTACTTTTCAATTCTTTTTGCCTAGCAATTGACGAGCATGTAAGAGTGTACGATGAACGACTGAAAATAATCACTAAGGAGTCGTTTTCAAAAACTAATTTCTAATCAATTTAAATAAAAATAAATTTAAATTAATTTAAATATTCAACTAAAACTAAACATACGAGTAATGCAAAAAGAAGAGGAGCAGTAAGATGATCAGAACTGGGTTAAAATTCTTTATGAAGGTTTCAATTGTAGTAAACTATCTTAAATTGAATTAAATTTTAGCGTAACTTATTCACCAACTTACGAAATTAGAACGAATTCAACAACTACTTTCAATATTAAACTTGAGTTTAGATCTGAATTGAAATATTTCGAGGTTGCGGTGCGTGAGGGCTAATTGCTTTTTACTGAATTATTAGCCAATCCAACTTTTTAGACTAATAGAAACTTGCATGCATGAATATTTTATCCACTTTATGAGTGCTCAACTTTTTTGATGAATTTTCAATTTGAAGGAGGCTTTGTCTTCTCGCAGGGCCACACAGGCACCGAATTATTTGGGGGGAATCTGGAAATTGTCGGGAGAGTTCTTAAATATTCATAAAATTTGAACAGGCACAGGGAGAACTTTCGAAATGAAATTAGTCAAATGAACAAAAGTTCATTTACACTCCATGTCCACACTTTCCCACTTTTGTGGGAAATCTAAGCCCAAAAAGTTGAAATAAATTACTAATTAATGCAGAAATATCCCATGTGTGTGGCTGTGCCGTATTTCAGGGCCTTGCTTTATAGTGGCAATCCATTGCGATTGGCTGGTTCGATAGAAAATATGGTTTTCCCACACACCCATCTGCAAAGCACCGTTTCTGCACTGGACACATTTTCCTAAAGCGAAATTGAAGTTTTATGCTAATTTCAGTTTCCCAACTGACTGTCTGTCTCACAGCTCTTGCTTCCATCCCTCTCGTCTGCCTCAGCCTAGGACCTTATCTGGTTGTCGAGTCCTGTCAACACAAGGCATTACAAGGCAATTACGAATTTGTTTATGGCTTGGAATCTTCTCGACGACTTACCACTCGCCAAAATACTCCTAGATCCATCTTGCCCAGAAGGAACAGACAAAAGAGATTGATATTCGTGACCTTACGGGCACAGGGAAAAAAACTTTTCAAATCTGATTCAATTTGAGGGTAAATCGAGATTTGTAAAACCGCCTACGGTTCGGTTTCCTGTTTCCTTGCAATTAGCAAGGCTAACAAGAGAACGTTTCCAATTTCATGAGTTTCCAAGAGAGTTACGGCTCTCAGGCACTATGGTTTCCCACCACTGCTCCACAAACAAAGGTCCAATGGCTCTATCTGGCTTATATACTGGTTATGAACGAAGCTAATTTTTTATCTATTGTGGATCTTATATCTAAACTAGTGATTAAGATGTTCAACCCTATCTAGACCACGCCCAATTCAAATTAAATAATATAAACGGCATGTGTAATAACGTAATTAAAAAGGCGTTTCATTCTAAACTGAATCGAGTATAAAAGCATGAAAAGTAGTCCGTTAGTGTCACATCCGATCTGGCCCTAAAATGTCACGTTTTTTGGCACAATTTTTTTTGCTCACGGTTTCTGCGGTAAACATAAATTTATTGCCTTCTCACTGTCAATTTTTAAATATACTGAATACTAGGCTTTGGTGAATGCAGTGGAGGTGCGACTTGAAACCGTGGAGTCCTTAGCTGGGGATGAGGAAACATTGGTCTTTTACGACTTAAAACTAATCGGAAGGGAGCGCAGGTTCAATGGAACAATAAGATTGCTGATGGACTTGGACGATAATGTGGATTCCAACGGAGAGCTCTGGACCTTCAAAAACGGAGAATGGGTGAAGTCAAATCTCAAGCAGCAGGGCAAGAGCTGCCGCATCTTAAATTCATTCATGACCCATTACTTCAAAGATGAGATAAAAAAAACCGATTTTCCCGATCCTCTGTGCCCTTTGCCGAAAGGGATCTACCCTATAAGGAACATCAAACTAAACGGCGACTCCTGGCCGCCGTATTTGGGCCGAGGATTGACGAAAGTCAAGTTTACGTTTCATAAGCTTGACAAAATGGTTGGTGGTATTATTTTCTCAATGAACTTGATCGATGAAAACATTTGAAACACATTAAAAAGAACTTCTAATCAAATAAACGGCAAACGCTAGTAAAGAAGTAATATTAATTGGTTGGAGTAATGGATATATCCATATCCATGTATATATACAGTATATATAGTGAGCACAGTTTTAAATCATTGGTTAAAATCCTATCGAAAAACCTATCGCTGTTCAAAAACATACATTTCAAACAAACAATAAGCCCGCACTATAGCCATATTTTTCAAATGCGTTTTTCAAGCGCCCACAACGACATTTGATCCCTTGAGTAATCAGTTTATATAGCTGGGCCTGCCAACTTGTAAAATTTAATCAAGAACCACACGCATTTGCGGCAAAAAGCCTGTTAGAACATACATATAAATGTACACATGGACCGTAAGTCAAGCCTAATAAAATTCCACTCTGGTACATTCGAACGACAAAAGTAATCTTTTAACTCTCACTGCTCCAGAAGGGAGAAAAATAAATAAATGTTGGTGCGGAGAGTGGGCAAAAAAGTGCGTCACTTAAAACTTTTGCACCCACTTGACCAGAAACTTTTATTTTCTGTTAGCAAATTTCCCACGGGTAAGCCAGAGAAGTAACAAAATGTACATGTAGGGGAGGCCGGGCGTCTTAGCTAACTTTTTCCGTGTCCACAAATTGAAAATATTTCACAGTCATATTAAATTTTTGGCATCCCAGCCGTGCCGTTGATACACAGAAAACCTCAGAGGTAATCAAAGAGTGTTGGCTATATGCACTTAATTACTATGGATACTCGGGTAGGCGGACACCGATCCTGCTAAAGTTTCAACCTTGTTGACTCGTCACCATCAACGCAGAGTCACCTTTTCCAAAAAAATGGAAAAGCCCAGACAAAAGAAAATAATGAGAACCGGAAAAAGGACACACCGAAAAAAAAGAGAATCTAAATAAATAATTCAGCATAAAATGTCAGGAGCAGCGGGAGCGTTGGCCAGGACACGGCAAGAGCAAGATGTCTTCACTGCCTCTCAGATGCAGTCAAGAAAGCAATTGTATTGTCTGACTGCTGTTTTCCACTTTAGTTTGCCACGCCCCAATCCAGGCGACCGCCACCCCATCTTTCATTGGCAGCACCTACCGCCCACTGGTAACTTGTTGACGTTGATAGTCGTACGTGCCGAAGGTGAATGGCATCTGTGGACGCGAAATTGAATTCGTGCCTGGCAGGACTCGCACAACTGGATTGAGTCGCACAGGGATCCGACACACCGCGACGAGGAGGGTTCGAGAGAGATCCTTAGGATCCAAAGGACGGTCGGGCTCGACAAGGGCTCAGAGAGGAGGATGTGTCAGGTGGCTTTACCTGCTGACTTCAATATTCTGTCGCATTACGTTGACAATTTAGATGTTTGTCTCGCGCATTCTCGCAGGATTCAATTTGGAGCAAATGCAGCCCGTCAGCCAGCCGGGGAAATCTGAAAAAGTTAACGGTAAGCCGGTAACATATCTGGAAAAGGAACTGCCGGGGAATGGAAATATGCGAATATTGTGCATGCTTTCATAAAAATCCGTCGGTTTTACTTTTGCGAGTCATTCATTAGGGGTGTTATGTCCCTTCTGGCCAGAAGAGTCTCGTCCATAAAAACTGTGTTTTATAGATTGCGAGCGGTCACTTGGCATTATTTACCAATAAGTTATTTTTGGAAAAGTCATAAATTGTGAAACGAGTAAGAATTTGTTTAATGGAAAAATAAACTTTTCTTAATATAGTTTCAGAGAAATTATTTTCCATGCAGATGTTAAATCTTGTTCGAACTTTGGTTATCCTCTTATAAATATATTTTACTGTCAATGGCCTTGTGAAACTCGGCTGAATTCAGAGGAATTTTTGGTTGTCAAAATTCACTTTGTATACACCGGAGCCTGCCTGTTTTTTTAATTTAATATTATGGAAAAAGTAACCTGGTTTTTTTTACTTGAATGACTTTTTGAAGGAACTAGATCGTTTTTTATGAGATATACATATTTACTACATATGTACATATGTACGTATGTATCTATGGACATAGATATCTACCCATATGGGGCTAGTCTCGGTTTTGTAAACTTGACTATATTTGTTTTAAAGAAACAAATATAGCACTTTATAAAAATAAATACATGAATTATGTCTATTAGGCATCCTGGCTACTTTATCTGGGTCAAATGCATCTTGGGGACTCACTTGGTGCCTTAAAATGCCATTCATACTACCCTCTCCAAATATAACTGCAAGTTTTGGTTGTTTTTGCTTTAAAAATGTCACATTCGAAGGGGATTTGGGGCCGTTCCGTTCCTATCCTTGCGCCCATTCCCAGATCCTCTTTGCCACGCCTTAAATTACAGAGTGAATGCCGCTGGGAGGATGTCCACCAACCACCCCTTCGGAGTTAGCATTTCATTGTTGTGCTTTTCTTATCCCATTTTATTTATATAATGTGTCTCGAATGTGTGTCTGGAGCGCTGATGTGCGTTTGAGTTTTTCTATCAAAGCGCAGGAAACACGTGCGGGCGAACATTTTTCAAGCTTTTAGCGCTGCATACAAATCAACCCCGAAAAAGGGGAAAAACAAGAATAAAATGCCATTCACATTAATTTGTTGAACTTCATAAGAGCCCAGTGCTTTGGGTTAGTCGGCTTGATGGGTTTTGGTAATGGGGTGGGTGTACGGGTGTTGGTTGTGTGCTGGGTGGAGGGGAGTTCGGTCGAGCCAGCTGTTGCATTATGTAAAACCCAAAGCGCAATGGATCCCAGAATGTGGGAAAACTGCAGACGCAAGTAAAACCCCACAGGCAATTGTTGTGGTGGTGGTCTTTCTTTTCTCTTTCTTTTCCCACATTTTTTATTTTATGCCGCTAATTGGGTTTTATATAATTTAAAGCACTTACTTATCAAACTTCATTTCCGTCTTCCCGGCGCAGTGTGTTGCTTATGCCCATTAAAATGCCACAAATGCAAATTAATTTAATTGATTCCAATTTGGAATTTGCATTATCTTTCCCATTGTTCCCTTAAGTCTGCAGCTGCGGAAAGAGGGCGGAATCGCTGGCCAGTGTGGCTGTAGGGGTGGGTGAATAACCCAACATTAGAAAATGTTTTGTAATCCGGATTTATAAATGTATGCAATTGTGTGGTGCTAAAACGCATACAATGTTTCCGGTTTTCTTTCAGCATTCGGACCAAATCAAATCTCAAGCTTCTGGAAAAACAGTAGCTAGATTCGTTAGGTTTGAAGGTGAACACATTTTATAAGTATGCATGTATGTCCTGTTTTTGAAGTCGACCATAACAGTACACACGTCTATATGATTCAAGTTCTATGAATGAGGAAGGTACGAGTCATTATCGAGTAATTCCGATAGAATGAGTCAGTCAGTGATCAGCGATCACCGCTAACTGTACATATACATACATATAACTGTATATGTACATATATGTACACAAAACATAACCTTCCTACTTTTAAGTATCATTTCAAGAAAATAGATGCATAACTTCTGGTCCCAGTGAAAAGTGCCTTTTGAAGTCCTTCCGAAACAATGGGAGGACAAAACAAATTGCAAATAATCGGAATAAAAATAAAAATGTTATACAGGAATTTTTATTATTTTATATTTTTTATATACATAAACTTATTATTGCCCAGCAATCCTCTAATTAAGAAATTAATTTTAAAAAATAACCAAAAAAAAAAATTGAATAATTTTAAAAAGCCAATACTTTTTTTGAAATTCTAGAAAACAAAATTAATTTATTTCCTTTATACACCAATTTGAAAATACTTTGTTGAAACAAATATTTCTTTAAGAACACATATACAAAAAATAAATGTTTCTATGAAAAGAAAAACATTTCTGTACTTACAGTGGTGGAAAAAATAATAGAAACAAGATTCTCCTCTGCACATTTAAACCGATTCTTAAGTATGTACAATAGGAAATGGCTTAAAACCAAAAGTACACACATAACCGATAACGGAACTTTATTCTGCTTTTCCTTTTGGGTCGTTTTCGCCCATATTTGTGGCGGCAATTCGTAATTTGGTGAGGGACCACGTTTTTTAGCTGGAAAAAAAAATAGAAACACGACCAAATTGCTCCGAAATTTTTGCTCAGTCTCGTTTTTTATTTTAAACAAAGGTATAGTTTAGTTAATTTAATGTAAGTTTGTCACAAAAGTAAACATTTTGTCAAAATTCAGGAACAAAATCGTCTTTTATAGTCAAAATGGGTCGCGGAATGCATTGCACTGCAGAAGAAAGAGTCATCATAAGAAAACTGAAGAATGAAGGAAAAACCTTAAGGGAAATTTCTCAGACAATGCAGTGCTCACTAAAAAAAGTGTTTTCGGCCCTTCATTTTACCGAGAGAAAGGAGACCCGCGGTAGAAAACGAGCAACAACTACAAGATTTGATGACTTGTTGGCTCGAAAATCAAAAAAAAACCCATTCCTATCATCGGTGGAGCTCAAAAAGGACTTGCAGGCATCAGTTACTAGTCGGACAATTAGAAACAGACTGATTGAGAAGGACTTGAAGGCACATTCACCCAGAAAAGTACCAAACTTGAGCAAAAAGAACATTCAAAAAAGGCGATCTTTTGCTTATCGTCAAAAGGACCGCCAAAATTGGAAAAATGTCCTGTGGTCGGATGAAACCAAAATAAATATGTTTGGATCTGATGGTAGATCATATGTAAGACGCCCGAAAAACACAGAATTCAAACCGAACCACACAAAAAAAACAATTAAGCATGGCGGAGGTAATATCATGCTATGGGGATGCTTCTCCTCCTCTGGAGTTGGTCCGATATTCCGCATTAACGACAAAATGTGTGCTCCACAATACCTTGAAATACTCAAGAATGTTATGCTGCCATTTGCCGAGGAAGAAATGCCGTTAAAGTGGGAGTTCATGCAGGACAACGACCCCAAACACTCATCAAAAATAGTTAAGAAATGGTTCCAGGACACAAAAATAAATGTAATGGAGTGGCCACCGCAATCACCGGACTTGAACCCGATTGAGCACTTATGGGGTGTACTAAAAAAAAGAATTGCAGGCTTTAAGCCCAAAAATAGGGAAGAATTGTGGCAGAAAGTGCAATCCGAGTGGTATGCCATTGATCCTTTGATTTGCGCCAATCTGGTGAATTCTATGCATCGTCGGTGCATTGCTGTTATAGAATCTAAAGGCTGTGCCACTAAATATTAACTAAAACTATGTTTCGATAAATAAATTTAGGAAAATACCTTTAGTTGATGAATTTATAAATTTTGTTTCTATTTTTTTTTCCAAGGAGAGCAAATTGAATATATTTTTTTTCGTCCTTTGCCAATTTGAAAAAAATTTTTGTTTTGTTTTTATAATACATACTATAATGTTTGTTAACAAAAAAATAATTGAACAAATATCTGTTACTGTTCTTAAGAAAAAAATGTAAAAAACGGACGCAAAAATCTTGTTTCTATTATTTTTTCCACCACTGTATATTGTACTGTTGGTGGACAGAGCGGTTGGACTGTTAAATTCATTTTATAGCAGGAGGGGTATTGCGCTCCCAGATAACAGCGGATAACAAATGTTAAGGGCGGAAAAATAACAAAGAATAGAATTACCGCCGCATATACTTTGACTGGTTTAAAAATACCATTTAACTCTTAAATATATTTTAAAATTTATTATTATTTCGAAAACAGAAGAGAAGATTTCAGAAAAATCTAGAAAGTCTAAAAACAGCACCAAACTGTTGCTTCCTTAGCAGGACAGGTGCAGGACATTAAAAACTCACCATCGGCAGAGCTTACAGCGGGCTTAACAGCGCAAGGGAGCGCGACTGCGCTTTAGGTCAGAAGAGGTCTTTTAGGAAGATATGACTGGGTCCCGCTCAAGCGAGTGCGCCCTTATTGGCGGGGGCGCTCTGGGGGCTCCACTCGCTGCTGCCTCTGCCGCCGTCGCTTCTCAGTCTGCTTCCGAACCGCGTGGTGGGTACGTCGCCGTCCGTCGTCGTCCTGTTTTCCCCGGCTGGGCAAAGTTACGAGTTTTTCCTAACCCTAGCCTAGCGCCCCCCGCGTCCGAAATGACCAATGCAAATATGTGCGTACATGCAGCAACATAAATTAAATCGAATTAAATACGCACAAGATTTCAAACTAAAGTCAAAATATTACAATAATTGCCCCAGTTGCGTGTGCGAGTCCGTGTGCGTGTGCGAGTGGGTGTTCGTGTGTGTTTGTTTAAGTGTGAATCCAATTTCCTTCTTTTCCCGGTTTTCCCTTGGTTTTTCCGGCTTTTGTCGTTCGTTCTGCTTTGGTCGACCCAAATTTTAATTGCACCGCTTTCCAAGTTCAGGGCTCAGTGAAAGGTATGGACACAGATAATTTAATACAAGTCGAGAAAATGTATAACCTTAATCTTAAATAAAATAATCCTTGGAATAAAACATTTCCAAGAAAACTTTCTGAAGTACTCGAGCTCAAAAAGTAGAACGATAATTACATTTTATCAGTTGAAGCACGGGGACTTTCCCTCCGTTTGTCCTCTTAAACTTATAGCTTTTCACCATTTTAAATTTGATGCATAAAAATCCTCCAATGGAATTCCTTTGGAAATCCGCATCATAACAACGTGCCGCACCGGAACAGACAGCATATTAAAAATGTGACTATAACCTTGGCTTCGACGTGACACCCCCCCCAATCCACCACCCACACCCCTCTTATCTGACCCATCCCACTTCATCATCTGTTCCTTTTCGTTGCTACTGCTCCTGCGAAACCACACCGAGGCCACAGCCACCGGATATGCAAGTGCGCCCATCAGTGATGTCCAACAGTAGTCCCAAAAAAGTTTTAAAATTTTTTTTAATAAAACGAGGAAAAGTTAAATAAAAAATTTTAGTTGACTAAAATGAAAAGTGTTAGAAAAAAACGTTTTACTACATACTTCATAATTTTAGATTGTCGAAAAGGTCAAATTTCTTATTTATTACTATTACACGAATATCCAACATTTTTAGTTAGTTAACATCAACTTTAATAAATATTTTTTTTTATGATTACTATTATTTTAACTAATAGACTTTAATAAACCAAATTTTAAAAACAGAAAACAAAATATGCACATAACAGCACACCATTGTCAGCAACAACAACTCACATTGTACAACCGTCTTGCTGGCTTGTTTGGGCCATGTTCACTGTTTGTTATTTCTTGTTTTTACTGTACACATGACAATAAAGCCGGCGGCGGTCGGGGCATCCCCGGAACAGGCGCAGCGGCAGGCACTGCATCCCGGCCAGGACAAGCCACTCCAGCATAACCAAACACATACCATGCCGGTGCCAATCCTCCCGCTGAATCCTCCTGCTCCTCGACCCGTCCAGAACCGTGCTTGTGCAATAGTTTCAAGTGGCCAGGCAACTTTTTCCATTATGAATGGTGCGGTTGCGCTTTTTTCCATCCATTATTTACGAGTTTTGAGTGCAAACTTGTTTCGCCAGCAAACAAGTGGCGGCCAGAGGATTAGAACACTCGCTCGACCGCTTTGGTCTGAGTGGCGGGCGAAAGGATGCAGAGTCCTGGCACTAAGTGCTAAAGTTTCGGCCATAAGCCAAAGAAAAAGACACGCCTCATTCGGAAATAACCAAACGGGAATAGATTGGATGACAAAAATATGTAAGCGGTGTGATTCCAGGAGCCATGAAATCAAATGCCTTGATGTACAAAATAAGGAAAACTATAATCTAATTTCAAAGAAAATAGAATTAAATTCCTTTTAAATTAGGACTTTAGTTTATAGATGACACGTAGATTAAATGCGGCCGAACGGATTTCACTTTTCCAAATTGTTTTACAGCTTAAACTTCTATAAGGACCTTTTTGTAAGAAAGGGACCTTTTTATAGGAGCATGATCAATTTTAAAATTCAGTGCTTGGTTTGTTGTTTCTTTTTGGAGAGTAGTTTCGATAAAAAGTTTTCACTATTTCTGAATGTGCCCGATGCATTTATGCGTGTGCATAATTTTGAAAATCACTTGAGTATTTGGCAAAACAAAGTCAAAAGTTTCGCCAACTTGTTTCACGCATTTTCCGGCTGCACCGTCCCCAGGCCGCCCAGAAAGCCCAACCATCCAACCACCCACTATCAGACGTTAGGCTGTCGCAATCTGCCGCCATATACAAGTTCTCTCGTGCGAAGAGAGAATGTTCTGCATTCCCTGACATTGATAAATGATTTTCCCCCCAAAAAGTTTGGCTTGAGAAAGCCCAAACCAAGCAGGTCAGGACGAGAATGGTGGGTTAGTGGGCTGGGAAGTGCATTCATGGCAAGAAAATTTTTGATGCTCACTAAACCGTGAACCAAGAACTTTGAAAATTCGCCTGCTGGAATTATCGCAGCTCTGCATCCTCGAGAGTCGGTGACAAGAGCAAAGCCAAAGAAATCATAAATATAGTCTATACTGTAAGTGGTATGCACATGTAGTAGAACATGTTCACGTTATGGCTATGGGTGTAGGCTTGGCCTGGCTGTGGGGCTTGTGTCCAATTTAATTATCCTCGCAGCCAAAAGAAGTGGTCGAGCCAAGAAATTTCATTCACTTAAAACTCTGGAACGAACTTCTCCCGAGCGAATGCAAATGAAAAACCACAACGCATGCTCAAGCCGAGTTTTCAGTTTTGAGTTTTCAGTTTTCCGCAAGCCCCCAGACTCCAAGGCTTCAGTTTAACATGTAATTAGAGTGCAAGGAATGCGCGTGGTTGCCAAAAATGCTGTGGCCGTGGGTGCTTTGAAGTATGTAAGTAAGCACTGGAATATAGACGTACAAATATACGTATGATTTCAAGTAACATTTTGAGAGACTCTTGCAATGTCTCAGCCATCTGGCTGCCCACAAAAGTTCAAGTTTGCTGCTTGTCTGGCGCTCGAGTCCCGCATCCTGTCTTCCTGCGCTGCCTGCCTGTGTGTAAATTGGACGAATGTGGCATTATGTCGATGTGTTGACATCCAATGTGCACAAGCATCTACCAAAAAAGATGAAAACTGCTCGAACTTTTTCCAAGTTGGGCAAGAGCATCCGTTGCATGGTGCGGTCAGAAAAGAAACAAAGTTTTATAGTTACTTGTGTTAGTTTTAAATTTAGTTGCATAGTTGCACTCAAAATTGGATGAAATTTGTTAAGGCTCAAGTGGGGTATTTAATTAGCTTAAATAGAATCATAGCGAACATCATATGAAGATATTTCTATGATGTTTCGGGGTTCCTTTTTAATTTAAAATATAGAAGAGGATTGAATAGAATGTATTAAAGATGAAAAACGGATAGATGGATAGAAAAGCTCGGCTTATAGTACTGTTCCCTGACCCAATACAAATACACAAAATGAGATAAATATGGAAATTTTATTTATTTATATATTTATTTATTTGTGTAAACCACGGAAAAATGTATCCCTAATCTCAGATTTAATGTATTATGCAGCATTATTATGCTGCTATTAATGATTCAAGACACAAAATAGGTAAGTTTGAACTCTTAGCTCTTTTTTTTCAAATTTGGGTTATTTTTAAAACATTAAATATTTAAAAGAACTTAATTTAATATGACTAATGCTTTGTATTACGTGCTCAAAGCTGTTTAATTTAAAAAAAAACTCCTGCGTTAAACGTCAAATTCATTATTAATACGCAGCGCACTGGCCAGGATACAAATACGCTGGTTAGTTTATATCCATATTGTATCGGGTAGACTGTGCGGAATAAATTGCTTTTGCAATTTTTGCTCTTTGTCCATAAAGAACCATAAGAACGGGGAAAGTTGCAGGGCGTTCGGCCTGCTCGTTCGCATTATTAACGCACATAAAACTCGCATATAAAGTGATTTAAATTTATTAAATATAAAACCCCACCGCACCACCACAGCTCCAAAGATGTGAGAGCATAACAATTGCAATAAAATTTAACGTGCATCGATAAAAAGAATATCAAACCGAATAAAAGCAACAACAAGCGCCAGCGATCCGCTTCAACGAAGAAGAGGACTTCATTACTTGTTTGAATGAATGGCAATGCAGAAAACAAAAAAAGTCATTCATATGTATGTGGGGAAAACAAAAAGTGAATATGATGGAAAAACCACTCACAATGGGCCTCGACGGAACCATAACCCATCTGAATGAACGTGCGAGGCTTTATAAATTGTTGAAAATATGAATGAGCCGAGGCATCGACAAAGGCGGGCGTTAAATGTTTTATATTTAAGAGCTCGCCAAACTGCCAACACACGTATGAGTGACTGACTATAACAATTTTTCTACTCATGTATAAAGGCATCTCACTCTTCTCCGTCCGTCTTGTCATGAATAATTATGATTTTCAATTAAAAGAACATTTTTCTGCAGCACAGGCATTAATTGGTTTTTCTTTTGAATCGATGTAGAATTTGACTTACTGATTGACGCCAAGCCCCCGCCTGGGACATTTCATGGGTGTTGCAAAAGAGAATTTCCATTGGGCACAAAATAGCGTCTTTCCGGGGCTCTAGTAAGAGTTTATCATCCTTAAAAACTTCACAAAAGAAAATAAAAATGAGAAAGCTAATTTAATTTTATTTGAATTGGATACTCTCGTATGCGAAAAACTCACAGCAAATCAAAACGTATTCCAGCCAATCATTTCGCCTTGCTTATTCAATGCATAATTTATGTGCCAGGCGGTTATGTTATTATACCAAATCAGGGGCAAATATTATTGCATTGGAGATACATCCGCGTATGTATGAATATAATTTTAATGCAGCACTGTATGCAAATGAAATGAAAACGTGGCTAATTCTCTTTTTCGCCCCTAAACGAAATCAATGGCGGCTGTCAACACGCCACGAATCCCCTCCATGGCAGTGACCCAATAAAAATAATAAATAATAGAAAAATGCGCATAGGAATTGCCATTGAGATGGGGAAATGTGCGTGACAATCGCTCAACTCATTGGCTTTACTGATTCCCGAGGAGAATCCTCTCAAATGGATAAGACTGGGGCGTACCTTGTGCATAAAGCTCCACCAATGAAGTTTGAACAAGATTATTAGACACTGCGACACTTATTCCTTTTTAAACTTTACTCATTACACTTAATATTGAATAGTAATTGATTAAATTAATTTTTAAAAAGCTTAAAGATCAAAATTGAAAGGTATATTTTATATTTTCCTTTAGATTTTAAAGGGAACTTCACAGGCGTTGTCATTGTACATTATAAAACGCGTTCACTGGAACCTTTTGTGTATATTATTGACGGCTATATTTTTATGCTACACAGTCAGCCATACGCGCATTTTCACATCATAGAAACTTGCGCCCCGAAACACATTCTTATGTACACATATGTACATACATGGAGTAGATAGTCCTGACAGGCGCGGGCATTTCGGTGGTTGGACTCCTGTAAAAAGAGACGGAAGCGCCGTACTTAAAAGCCATATAAGGACAACAATCGAGGTCGAAGTTTTAACTAATTAGCCGGCACATTTTCAATTATGCACCGGAATCGCAAACAAAACACGGCATTATAAATTCCAGCGGCTGCACAGCGGGAAAAACTAAGGGAACAGAAAAATGAGCTTTATGAATCGAAAATAACACAGGCCGACATCAAAAAATCTCCACGCACGCATATTCCACGCATATTGGTATTTTTATTTTCGGAGATACGGATTTTTTTTTATTACTATTCAAATTCTCTTCTGGTTTGTTAATGACCCCAGCTGTGTTCTTAGGCACTGCTATGATATCCTTTACTATACTCTTACTAACTATCCTCTTACTTACTCTTACTATTCTATCTAATTCAATTTATGGAGCTCCTTGGAGCTTACATGTCTTCCCAAGCGATGGAATGAATCAATAATTATTCCGCTTCATAAGAAAGGCTCAAAAGCACTTATTAAGAACTACCGCGGAGAAAATGGTTACATCCCAACTACCACATTTTTGTAATAGCATCATTTTCACTTGTTGAAATTGAGCATCGCTCTACTACAACCAACCTTCTTGAATTAACTTCGACCTCCTATCGAACAAGGTGCTTACATCGTCTCGTACTTACTTGGGAATAACGTCTTAGATAGTGTTGCCCTAATTAACGAGCTTGGAGCCTTTTTTGACAATAAGCTATCGGACAATGTACATATAGCATTGACAGTTAATAAAGCCAAGGGTGTGCTAGCTTTTATCAAACGTTGGTCAAAAGAATTTGATGATCCTTTTAAAACTAAAACTCTATACGTCTCTTTGGTTCATCCTATCTTGGTACACTGTTCGTCCGTTTGGAGTCCGCAATACTTTGTTCACCAAAAGAGGATTGAATCTGTCCAATAGCAGTTTCTGTTATTTGCATTAAAAAATTTAAACTGGGATACTGTCATCCCAGTGCCAGTGCCGGCAAGTGCCTTTCGCCGTATCGTTGCCGGTTAAAACTATTAAACCTAACTCCATTACAAGAGCGCCGTACTTGTGTTGGGGTTGTGCCACTTCATATGCTTATTCTTTGATAGGTGGACTCAAAATTACTTCTGGAATAATTAATGTATTCAGTTCCTAAGAGAGTAACTCGATCCTTAAGACCCCTTTGGTTACCAATTTCTAGGTATAATTTTGCTAAACACGATCCATTTCGCGTTATTTGTAAAAATTACAAATCATTTTCCCATTTATTATCCCTTGAACTAACCCTAGATATAATTAAATCTAAAATTATTTTATCTCTTTTAGCTTAATTACCCTTTACTATTAATTATTATAATATAGATTTTAGAATAACAGATCATTGTTAATAATAATAATAATAAATTGGTTTTATAATCAAATTCTCGAAACGATTTATATCCGATCATAGCTGCAAGGGTATATCACTTTCGGCTCCGCCCGAAGTTATCTTTTCTTCCTTGTTTTAAATGAGTTGGTATACATATGTACATTTAAATAATTATATCTACTAAAATCAATGATGGTCAACGAAATAATACGACCTACATAATTCAATATATGGAAAAATTTGATTTGAAATTTATGGACGAACAATTCCTTTTCTTAGGGATACCGCGGAAACTGTGGGTGATGGATTCTACATATGTTTGTTCTGCATTTAGGCTCAGAGGAGCCTAAATGTTGTTGAGCAGACAAAATTATGCGTGGAGGAAAAAAAATATTTTCGGCCTGTGTAATTGAGTGGCATAAAGCAAACAGCGCCATGTGGGAGAAGTTTAATAGCCTGCCGCAAAATAATTACCCAAAAATAATTTACTATGAATTAGATACAAAGGCAAACAAAATAACGAAACTGACAACTTGCGCAATATGAATTAGAATTTGTTGTTTAATTGGAAATTTGATGCGAATTTTTGATCCAACCAGCCCCAGCTCTCCGTCCCCGTCCCCGTCTCCGTCCCCTCCTCCGTGCTAATCATTTTGCGTAAAGCCAACGAGCAAATTGAGCTCTTCTCAACGTATTAAATTTCATCAATGTGCACCTATTATTCCGGCACAAGCATCATTATTTCTGAAAATAAAATATGGTGCCCGCAGCAGAACAGTTGTTTTGGATTGTTTCTGACGTTATGGACGAACTATGGAGGAAGTGGGGGTGTGTGTAAGCAGAATTCCGGGGTTTACCATCAATTAGTTGCTGTTCTGACCGGGCTCCTGCCATTCAAGCCATCTTTAGTGCAAGAAAATAAAAAATGTAAGCTCTATTCGTTCCTCAGAAGGTTAGATTCGATTACAGAACGGAACGTTCTGGAAGGGGTCTCAAAATCACATCCAGCATACATTTTATTAAATATAAACACATCCCTGCTCCTTAAATTAAGCTACAAATCCGAAAACCTTGCTTTATTCAAATCAAAAAATTTAATAAATAAATATTTCATATTTTCATTGCAGTGGGCACCACGATTTTAGCAAGGATCAACATCAATTTAATTAAACCGCAAAGAATTCACTCGCATGCTAAAATGAACGACTGGCAAAAGGCATAGCATAAACAAACGTTGCTGCCGATAAAATTCCTTACTTGCATAAAATATTATATTCATAAAATTTTAATATTGCCATTTGCGTTAATTAAACCATGAGCAATTCCAATCGCCGGAGCCAGACAAAGCCACTCGCTTGAAAATGCAGACTCGGCTCCAGGCTCAGGACAGTCCAAAGAGCCCCCGACGTCCGAGGTAAGCTTCCAAAATAAACAACGTAAATATGGACTTCAATGAGAGATATTTCGCATTTTTGAAATACAATATTTTTACAAAATTATGAGCGTCCGGCGCAGGCAGGGGCGGCGGAGGAGGTAAATTTAATAAAAGCAAGGAGCTTTTCTACACATTCAAAATATTTTGACAAGTTTTTCAATAATGCAATAAAGTTGCCAGCATTCCCCCAAGGCGGTGGCAACATCATCCAAGGACACTCTTGATGAAATGAAAATATTGCCCACAATTTGTTAGGTCCTGGCCTGGTCCGAGGACGTGCCGGCCCTGGTCTTGACTTGGCCATTTGCGGCTACTTGTTTATCTACCCTGCACCGCTTCTATGGGAGTGCGCAGCCCCTCCGGTTTCTCCAGGCCAGGACCAAAAGAGATTTTTCAATAGACCAAGACGACGGACGGCCAAGGCATAAACAAATAATAAAAAATACAGAAAGAACAACACCGGACGCAGAAGTGAGCGCGGAAATCGCGACCCTGGCAACGACCTAGGGGCCTCTCATTTGTCAGAGAACGGACGGGGGAGGGCGTGGGAGGGTCGGTCAGGAAAGGAAGCCGAGCCCCGGGGCACAAGGCATTCATCTTGGTCCTTGGCAACCAAGACATATGGCCGCCCGCCAAAGGCACCGACAGGCAAATCTCACTGCCAGCGACCAAAACAAATTAAAGACCCACTTTAAGGCATAACCTACAAATCAAGTTGGGTAAACCAGGAGGGAACGAAAAACCGGCCAAGTCCTGCCGATCCAACAAATTCGAACAGACAACACACACCAAGAAAGGACAATTTTTACAAGATTACCTGACCGGCATACGTAATGAGGTGAGGACCGAGTCCGGCCAATCGAATTCTAAACTGTCGTCTGAAAACGATTTGAACACAATACTCAAATCGGACATCAGAGGGCAAGGACCTGAGACCGATTGATGCCAAGAAGCTTGCAATGTTTTAATTTAATTTTCGACGAAAACCTCACAGTCTATACCAAAATACACGAGTTTATATAAAAATAGAATATCTTTAAAATAAAATAGAATATCCTTACGAAATTACGTTCGGAGCGGTACTTGGTATACCTAACCGATTACTTATAAGCCGTAGATCTATATACTGATATTTCATTAGATTTCATGTAATGAAAAGGGTATCCAGTTTCTATTAATCCGTTATACCTTTACGGTCTCAAGTTTTCGTATAAACCCATTTCGAAGACAATAAAATACCCCAAAAAGTGTGTTAAAAAATTTCTTTCCCGATTTAAGCTGAAAAGTTTCGAGGAACGGGTAATTTCCTGACGGGAGACCTGAGACGCCGGCTGGCCTGCAATGAAATCGATTAAGTCGTCCGTGTCGATATACAGGATACATCCAGAGCCCCGAACATGTCGGGGTGGATGTCCTTAAACATTTTGCAGCTGCAACTCATTAAAAAGCATTAAACGCCAAGAACGGAAGACATTGAGACTATCAGGCGAGGACACGCTTCCGTTTCTCTACTTGAACTGTTCCATCTCCTCGCTTCTCCGGTGCCTTTGGTCGCCCCGGTCCTCCGCTCCTTCCGGCACAGATTTACGGGGCCAAAAGTGCGTAAAAAAGGCTGGAGTGGGAACGGCTCGGGGAAAGGGAAAACAGTCCGTCCGGGCAGAGATTGTCACCGGGCCAATTGTGCGCAGCAGGAACGAGGACTTCAAATGATTTATCGCCCGATAGTTGAGTTCAAAAGCGAAACGCAAAGAGACAGAAGGCCAGGATTCGCTCGCACAAATATTTATTTATAAAATTGTTATCCCAACCGGGCGCCACCCAACCGGGACGCCCCGCCCCCTCCTTGCTGTCTTAGCTTCTGTTTCAGCTTGGCTCCGGCCGAGTCCTTTAGCTCTGCCCCTTCGATTGGAGGGCTGGCTGAGCCGCGTGCCTTGCTCATTGCCAGGCATTCGCTCATTTTCAAATCGGATTTTATCAACTGAATGCCATTCTTGTGCAAATATCTTATCTCGCTGCCGCACCGGATAATGGCAACGTCCCCCTGTGCCCCGTACACATCCATGCCTCGCGTTCATCTGCTCTTTCTAGCTTTAGCCGGAGCTCAGTCCCGGCTTTGGATCCCGCTTTTGTATGGCTTTGGAATTATTTCGAAAGCGGAAATTGATTTTCCTTTCTTATTGTGTACGCTTTTTCGTGTTTCGAGTCTCTGTTGCTTTGCTTGTTCTTTACATTGCTTTGCTTTGCTGATTTCCCTCGACTCTGCGACAATGCCCGCTTTACATATAAATAATTTGGCCGCGCGGAGGCAGCTGCTTCGCCGTAAATGAAAACTCACTTTCTGTTTCCAGCCTTGGCCTCTGATTTCGAGCTCTTACGCTGAAGACGCGGCTAAGCTAAAGCCCCGACTAAGCTAAAGCCCCGAGAATGTGAGCTCGGAAAGTACTTGGGAACAGACAAAATAAACTTAACCCCATTCATTGAGGGATCTTATAGCAATAGTATTTATGTAGGTTTATCCTATAATTCATTTTAATTTTAAAACTTCATACTATTCAAATTAGGTTTGGTAATTTTATACACATATTTCTTTCATACTTTCATTGAATCGATTGAAAAATAAGGTTCCAAACTGTCACCATCTAAAGATATTCGATAAAGTAACAAAAGTAATACGTGGATTGTACAAAAATCTTTTTCAAATCTTAAAATCTATACCTTATAAGGAACAGATTTTTGGTGAATGCAAGCCAAAAAATTTGAGGTTTTGGCATTAAAATACAATATTACTAATTTTATTTCACAAAAGAATGCATTTTAAGCTGATGCGAACTGAACTAAAATGGAAAGTCACGTGAGGTCCAAAAAGAAATGTTGCTCATACCAACGTTGCACTACGAGGTTTAACAAAATTTGAGCCGAACGCGCCCCCTGAGAACAGCGTTTTTGGGCCAGCCTATCAGCGGCCCTGCCCCGACCTGACCTCGCACATTCATTCTCGCCAATGGGGCACGGCCTAGTCAGAGGGCCGGTAGCAGCCACTATCCAGTATCCTTTTTCGCGCGTCTTTGACATTATGAATGATCAGCATAAATTTCCCTGAAACACTCCCACCCAGCTGCAGATGCTGCTGCGGGGCTAAAAAATGAAAAAGATGAAAAAATCATACGTAGGGGAATGGAAAGATAACTAGCGAACAAAGTGAAGGACGGCTCAGAAATTCATTTCATTTCCTTTGTACGTGAGCAACATTTTTTATGCAATTCCGTGTAATAATTCTCTTGGCTGTCGCCTTTTTCACGCATGAATATTCAACCTTCGCGATGGAGGGAGTCCGACTAATGAGAGTATTCTAAGGAATACCAAGACGCCCCGGCGTCTGAATTGGTTTATTCACTGGTTGATATAAACTGAAAACTGAAGGCCGAAAATGTTTGCCAAAAACTTGCACAATGAAGACCAAATGAGGGCGCACAGAATGAAAATGGAAACTAAATTCAGTTTACATAATACAGCTCATAAAATATTTTTCGCACATTCATTGGCTCCTTGGCGCATTACTAGGCCACACTCTAGGATCTACACTGCTCCTCGAACAGGATTCGGGCATAAACAATATACTGAGACGACAATGGAGCCACCAACGAACTTGAAGGGAAAATAACTTGAAACTTGAATATTTACATATGAAACGAAACCCATCCACGCGACTCGAGCAGACACACTCAAACAACCGCACGCAGGAAAAAAATATGGTAAATTGCCGGCAGGGGAAGAATGTGGATCTGGATGGGGAGAGTTGGGGTTGAGTTTCGGTTCGAGACTAAACAGCACTAAATTAATTCTGGACAATTTGCATTAAAATATGCAAATAAAAAGTGAGGGAAAGCGAAAGGGCCAGGAGTTGAAGGAAAACCAAACGTTTTGCGGCCCCAAACTATAGAAGAGGTCCTTCCGTCAGACATTACACGTATATCTTATTTTTGAATAAGTGTTCTTAAGCAAAAACTCTCTGGAAAAGCGTTAAGCATATGTATGATCCAAGGGCTCCACACAATTGAGCACTCGAGTGGGGCTTTTTTCCTTTTAAATTTCGAATGCCCTGTTACGGCTTTAATGGGCTCCAAGCCCCCGAGAACTGTGGGCCTGCTGCAATTCGGTTATCGGTTTTCGGGGCTGAAAGTGTTTCGATTATGAAAGTGCCACCTCCTCTGGGGCGAGTGCGGTGCAGTAGAATGTAACAAAGGACCGGGCAAGTGGCAGCCACATGTCGGAATATTACACCCGGAGACGCTCGTTGCAAATTTGATTGTTATCGGAGAAGCGTGTGCCCCAGCGCTGCCACCAAGAAAGCGGGCTCCAAGGACCTCGAAAAACGCCGAAACATCGAGAAGAGAAACTGGATATTGGGATGGCGACGGCATCCAATGAAGCATGAAACTTTAGCACACTTGCAACAGTTTCCCGCTGAACCCCGCCGTCTTCCGAGTTTTGTTAGTGCTTTTTCTGTTTCTTGGAAATATGTTAGCTGCGACTTTGGTAATCTGCAGTGGGTGCTCCATTTCCAGGGATATGTATGCGGATGCACGGTATCCAGTATCCGTGCAGGGTACGTTTCTATGGAGAGCAGGAGAGATAGTGGGATGGAAATGAGTGCACAGTGAAGTGGCAGCGGAAACAATGTGTCATTTGAAAAAAATTGATCAAAAACGGACTACCTAGAGAATTTAAAGCACAACTCTCAATTTTAAAAATATATGCCTCCGATAAGCCCTTTCTGTGCACCTAAACCATTGGAAACAGTTTCCCTAAGCCCTCGCATCCCGATGCAACACAATAAAACGTATACTTCATTCCGGAACCGGACCGCATGGTTCATATAACAAATACGTGTAGTGCTTCCAGCTATCTACAATTTTAATTACAGTTCCGTTCGCATGTACGTATGTCTGGATGTCTGAGCGTACGTCCCCTGAATTCCCCGGACTCGGGGAACGTATATGGCATCCACAGGGGACTCCATGATTAATTTGTGCACGAACATGTCAATATACACACTGCTGGCTGGGCAAGGGCATTACCTTATTGCCACTCTTGCCAACTGGCGCTCCAGTAGTTCATCTCGGGACGAGGATGCCGCCCTGTCCAACCCGATTCCCCATGCCCCCATGACTTTCCCCCCAAATAGTTGCGTTTGTGTGCAAACTGCAAAGCCACAAGCCAAACGGGTATTATTGCTAACCCGTTGCACACCGATCCCGGCTCAAGTGCATGTATTTTTCTATTCCGATGTGAGTTTGTTGTGTGTTTCGCAATCGATTTTTAATAAAAACTGCAAACGAAGTCTGTAAGCATATTGTTTGGCTATAAAATTAAAAACCAACAAGCTCCTCTCTGGGTATCGAATGGCGAGGTTCGCGAAAGTTCGTTCAAAAGATGCGTTTTTGCACTGCGAAAAAATGTTAATCAATTTTAAATACATTGTTACTTTCCAAACGACAGTTTATCTTATTTAAACTATTTTTCACTGCCTATACCTGATAAATTATTTGTAAATATTCGGTTGTGGAATAATGTCAAAACAAGGGCTTATGAAACTATAAATGGATCCAACAAATATTTGTTTGTATTAGATAAAGTCATTTTTTTTCACTGCGTCAATTTGGGGGAAAAGCATTTGTATTACAGTTACATTCCCAGCAGTGGATTTTCATCCGATGTGGATCCGATTCGATGTTATTCTTCCGGAGCTAAACAATTTTCACAAATGAACGGATTTTTTCATTGTTCTCTGGCCCTGGCCGCTCCAGCGTCTGGAAAATAAAAAAGCGATTTTAGTTAATTACCGGCGAACATATGTAGGATACGATGGTGGAGCCAAGTCACCTGCACTACTCCCTATCCACTCCGCGGCTCTTAACGCGGAGACTAAGCAATAAAGAACTCCTGGAATTCAAAAATTTTTAAGAGAAAAAATCAAAACAGAAGTGAAGCGACCGGCAACTGGCTGCCTTATGGGGCTTTGTGGCATTTGCATTTCCAGAACAGGGGAATATAAATGCGAACAAAACAGGACAACAAAATGAGCAACAATCGACTGCAGTCTCCGTCCATTCTGTGGCTCAAAATCTGGCATTTGCATAATTTTAATTTTTATGATGTTCGCCTGGGCCGCCCGGCCCGCCCGCTCTCTTAATTGTTTCTCGTTAAAAGCGCGGCCAAGCCACCGCGGCAGTTAATAAAAACAGAACATATTTAATGCGCGCAATTACTTTGCATACGTTACGTCCGTAAGCGGACACAGACACGGCCGGTATAGCGCGAGTAGCAGGAGTAGCTGGGTGTATCCTGGCAAAGGCATCGCGCCTAAAACACTCCACGCAGATTTGTAGAGTTCAAGTGTGCGTCGGCTCTTTTATGGCTACGGAGCTCCTTGTCCGGTTCTTTACATAATAAAAGCGTAAACACGTTTTCACCATCGGCTAGCCGGACTCTGGACTCCGGGCTAAGGAGTCCGGCCCATTACAATGGCGCCACAGCGAAAAACCAAACCGTAGACGAAGCCGCCACTTACGCGTGCCTGGAGCGAATCAAATTGGCTTTTCGTTTGGGCAGTTTTATGAATTGCTTCAATGCTCATTTACCGGTCGGCCTAATGGGTGCATTGCCGTATTGCCGTAATATCCACCCACACACTGGCTCGTAATGTAAGTTTCTTTGTTTTTATTTTGCGGTAAGAGATCTATAAAGTGCACACGTTTTGGGGCTTTTATAGTCGAGTGCCGGCATTCTTATTATACGGCCCGGCCCCTTGAGGGAGGCAGTGAGTGGGTGCTTCCATAGAGCTTTTAAACCAATCTCTAATAGTGTTCACCCATGTTTCTTAAAAAACATATAAAAATTACAATACGAGGTTCTTTTTACCAAGAAATAACGTACTTCGATTTTAAGAAGTCTTATTAGTTACAATAAGAGTGTTGACTTTTTTTTTTAAATATGTAGAGCACTACGACTTAACTTACAAATGCATTTACCTTAAACGTTTAAAAAAAAAATTTGAACATATTTGTGGTGAATATTGTATTACCATAAGTGTATATAGAAAAATACATGATTATATGTAAAAGAAAGATAAGTAGACTTAAAAGATTTTCATTATAATTATTAAATATATGATAAAAAATATATATGGTTGTATATAAAGTATATAATATATATGTATATAGTTACAGATATTGCAGTTTTTTTAAGTTCAATTAAAAACTAACGTTTAGTATAACTTTAATTTTATTTTAAGAATGTTGTAAATGCTGTACCTGTTAAGAGGAGCCCCAACAATAAGCTGGTATTACTCCAATGAGTTTCGTTCTGAAGCTGTTTTTATTTCACAAAATTCTCTTACACGAATTATACATTTAAATCTTAATTCTTTCTTAAGTGCTTTAAGTTCACCACATATGTATTTGTTTAGGCTGCAGGGGATCGGTTTAAAATCATGCAGTTTATCTCGTATTTCCATGGGTCCGATCCCTTGAAACTCTATCTTTGGAATTTGTATCTCAAATCGTGTTCAATGCTGGAACAGTATCTCATTGAAAATAAACCAATTACATTCCTCAACATTTTTCTTTACCTCAACTTTTTATATGACACGCTAATAATCTTACCAGTATCGAGACTTTAATTCTTTGATATTTTTGAAGAATGTTTGATCATTTTGAAACCATAAAGTTGGATTCCTTTTATTGTTTGGCTGTTTCTGTATGTAAATATTTCTTTGTTAATACTATTCCTAACTTTAAATAGCTCACTTTAAATAGAACACTTTAATAACTTGTTAGTTTGATCGAAACTCCATAAATTCAAAAAGCTTCCTTTTATTTTCCATTCACCTACTGATCCATGCATCCTGCCAGCCAGCCAAGCAGCCAGGAAGCAGACTTCTAACATTTCAAAAACTTTGGCAAGCGTCACTCATTAACGCCCTAGTCGCTCGCAAATCAATTATCTGATGTGCTAAAAAAGTTGAAGAAGTATCAAAAACTCGTTGATTTACTTGTTCAACAACACAGAGCCCCGAGGGCTTCACTTAGCAGGGCTCTCGCCTTGCCTTTTGCCACAAAAAGTGCTTGAAGTTGGCCGAACAGAACAATAAACTGGGTTACGAATGCCAGACTCGACCGACACGATTTCAATTTGCTTAGTTGATAAATGCCAAAAATTAATTCAGCCAGTACACAAATGCCTCGCTTTTTATCTGCGGACGTTTGTGTGCATAAATATGCATGTGAGCAACTAGAAATATATATATTTTCACTTTTTTGCCGGGACTCGACCGGCTCCCCCCTCCACATACATAGGTACGGCAGAGGGGCGTTTATGTAAAAGAAAGTTGGCTTTCTTCTGGCTGTGTCAGGCACAAAGTTGCACTGCAGGCCCACCCAGCCTGCTACTCCCACCTCGTTCGTAAATGTACTAAATAGTTTCTCACGTGACTTTTGCCCATAAAAAATGGCTTTATTGCTGCACACGTATTCATTAATGGCAGCAGTGAACTCACATATGAACTCGAAGGCAGTGCGAGTCTTGAGGATTTCTCCTTGCCTGCACTGCCCACTAGCGCAGTACTCCACCACCCCCTGGTAACCCCTAGCACCCACTGCCACAACCTGCCACCTCCTCCCACCACTTGTTGTTGCTGCGTTGTCGACTGCATACAAAAATGGTTGAAAGTCGTCTGCACAGGAAGTGCATATTAATTGTGAAAATTTGTACGGATATTTCTTCGAAAAATAGCTGCCCTCCTTTTTGTTGCTGCCAAATAAATTGTTGGCTTTCAGCCATCTAAGCCAAGGCTGGCCTCTGGTAATATCGCATTCACTTAAATTCTCAGAAAGTGGCTTGCAAAGTGAGCTTGGAAAATGTGCCTCCTGGCCTCAAAAATGATTCGCCGACAAGCTATGCCCACAAATCCATATAGTTATATCTGATAATTTTGGAAGGTTTAAATACTGCGAAGCGTAATATAAGTTAATAATAAGTTAATTACGTTATGTGGCTTTTATCAGATACCCTCCCTCCATAAGATGGAGGAGGTAAGAATAACCCATTTAGGGAATTTTTTTCTAGCATTTAAAGCGCGATTTCCGCCTAGTCGATGTATGGAAAATGGAAAAATAAATTTATACTTTTTGCTGTTAGGCAGCCTGCTAGGCTTGGATTATATTAAATCTGTTATTAATTTGAGTTCAATCGAACTTTTGAACATGGATCCATGGTTAAAAGAATAAATACCAGTAATGAGCGAGAACTCTAAATAAAAGAACAAAAACACTGAATTTTTCATTGCTTTCTGGGAATTTGAGTGGAAGGGCGAATCTGTCCTGATTCGCACCGGATTCAGTATTCAATTATACGAATATTTCCAATAATGAGGGCAACATCCTTCCCTGTCATTCCCCTGTAATTACTTAATAAGGTAGATCGTGTTTTAAAACCGCTTACAGTTAACATCCATAGTGGAAACAACCGTGAAGTGGGAAAAGGGAAAGGGCCAGAGTCCTGGCCGTGTACAATAACATGTTATTGCCCTTTTCTTTTCTTTTTTAAACAAATTCCGCAAGCTCGTAGGAGGACAACGGCAAGAAAATACGAGAAATTTGCGGTCGTTCCATCTCACGATGCACAGACACCCCCGCCCCCACGAACAACACATCCTGGCATCATGTCCTTCGCCTTGACAGGCGTGGGGGTGTGCGAGCAAAAATGCATTTTCCAACCACAAAAATAATTATAAACTTCACGCCCTGACCCGAGCAGTCCTCGCATTTAATCCTGTCATCCAGCCTGCCAGGCGTCCAGGCTACCAGACTACGAGCCAGGACATTGTCGTGTCGAGGTCAACCGATAAAAATCAAGGGAGCCGATGTCTCGGCCTTTAAATGCCGCAGCGGTTAATGAATATATCTCGCCGCCTCTGACAAATGCCCCGAGTCGCCAGGACACACACAAGGCCATAAAGCCTTTCCAAAAGCTGAACGATGCAGACTCTCCCTGTGCCGTGTCCTTTTGCGGCTTTTCCTTTTTTGTTTGGTTACTCGTTTTACCCCGAGCCGGTGTCTGCCTTCGCAGGTTTGGAAAGTGCAAAAGCCAAAAAGGTCTACGCATCATCGCGCAGCAGCAGGTAAAAAGGAAAAAATTCAAGAAAGTTTCGTCATGCCGCAGTGGCGATCTTAGGGACAACACAATAAAAGGACCTGCCTTGCAGCGCCATTAACCCATTAACCCTTTATCTAAAGCAAAGATGAAGAGTGGTCCAACGAGTGAACTGCATGGGTTTATTGCAAGTTTGAGAGGAAACTCTATTCCTTTAGAAAAATATTTGAATAATTAATTAATAATATTGTTCTCTTCGTAACTTAATATGGTTGAGATTTCTGTGAAAACTCGTGTAGTTTCTTTTACTTTCACAGCCAAAAAAGCATCCAGCAAGGATGTTAATAATGAAAGTTATTTGCACTTAAATGTGTGCAGTTCGTAGCAACTCCAAGACCATCTCCCAGTCACTGCATAATTATTTGCAAATTGGCGCATTTCATTTCCACTTTTGCCAGCCAAAAAAAAAAACTGAATCTGGCACCGCAAAAAATTGGGTTAAGGTCCAGGGCCAGACCGGACCCGTCTTACACGATCCTCCTGCCGCTGCGTCCTCGAGGGCCTGTTCGTCCGGCGAAAGTTTTCCTCGTAGGCCCGTAAAAAACATTTGCGCAATGTCAACAAATTTGCGCGCTTATTAGATTTTTGTGGTTGCACACAATTTCGCCAACTAAGACCGCCACAGAGAGGTAAAGTGCAGCCTGTAAAAATATGAATAAAAGCAAGAAGGAGATGGAGGCGGTGACGGAGACGGGCACAAAGAAGCCAAAAAATGGAATGGAACTTTTCGCAAACAGAAGTGCACGATGCGTTTTTCAGCCCGGCGGGGTCCAGGGGTCCGAGACCTTCGTAGATTTCCGAGGCTGCGGTTGACCAGCGGGCCACGCAATCCCGGGGCGGGGGCCGGCGGTGATTGCCACGCCCATTTGCGCGAGTGTCACGGTCGCCGGCTCTGCTAATGAGTTTTGTTTTCAGTTCTTGCTAGCCAAAGCGAAAATCGGGCAGCGGTCTGGGGATCATTTCCCAGCTCCTGCTTCGACCCTAGACAAGGACCGAAAGCCACACTCTTGGCTCCAGTCGAATCTATGCAGCGAGGACTCGAATGTATGTGTGCGGTAAGTTAATATTTGCTGCATAAATTCCAGTGCATTGGAATTTACTGCGCTCCGTTTCGGTCTTTTCGGCTTTCCTCGTCCTTTGTGCTTGTTTCTGTAGTTGTTGTACGGAAATTATGAAAATGCAGACTCCCAACACCACTCGCCACAGAGTCCTGCGGGATCAGAGAGCTGAACAGGTCCCCGGCACGGTCATGTCCCACTCGCACACAGGAATATTAATTACTTTTTGCATTTTTAGCTTGCCACTGGAATTCAAATGAGTAGATTTTAGTTAATTTGTTTTCCTGCAAAATTTCTTCAATTTAAGCGTTAAATCTGTTGGGAAGTTAGGACCTAAAATCCTTTACCAACATTTTTTTTTCATTTGAAGGAAATATGCATTTATTGAACCAGAGTGTAGTGTTTACATACAACATCAACTGCCCACTTGGAGTTGAATTGCAAGTTCTAATGCTGGACCAAATAAATACGGGCCCGACAAACAATATTTTACCATTTGACTTAAATTCTAATAATGGCAATGATTTAACCAAAACCTGTAAGCCAGACAAATGAATCGCTTCCCAACTTCCAATATTCAAATGCAAACATTTTAGTGACTCGAATGACAACACGAAAAACGCTCCAAATTATCTGGACGTTATGGTAGAAATTCTAAAAACAACCGCAACCCTCAGACGAGTCCATTCTGTGGAGCTGAGTTTACAAAACAATCACAAAAAGCGAACACTCAAATATGACACTGAATTGTTTTTTATGTCACCTGGACAGAAAATGGTCGGGTGGCTGGGCTGTCATGTAGGATGTATGATGGAGCTGCCAGTTCAAACACACATTTTCGCTGCCGATTCGATTTCTCTCTAGGTTTTGTCATGCCAGCTGTCATTTTTATTATGTTAGTGGGTGTGCTACCTACAGGACACCTGAACCAGTTATCCAGTTACCCACGCCACTCCATAGTGGCCACTTGTGTACAATAGCAAACATTCGATTTCCGAGCAGACTGCCATCGTAAATCTACAATGTAAATTTGCGACGGATTTCTGACTCGTCCCAAATTGATTGACCTTGTGGGAACCGCCATCAAGCCAACGACTTGTGAAAACCTGCTAATTTTAAGTAAAGCTTTTCGGAGAGCCTTAAAGACTTAAGCCAGTCATTAAAACTCCTTTCAAGTACGTGCCCCGGGCGGCACTCCGACATTTATGAGACGTTTAGGCTCATATGCATGTTCCTGTGCAAAGTTTTTCGGGGGGCCTGGAGGAAATTAAAGTTTATTTACAAACTAAACATCGTGGGAACCAGGTGGGGTCATTATGCGTTGTTCACCACTCAATGGAGAAGTCGTCTTCCCTCTGGAACTCCTTCTCCCAGAGCACCTGGAAGTTGACGTCACCGCGGCAGAGCCCGATGTCGCCTTGATGGGATGGCGAGGCCTTGTAGCGATACAGGATGGGCAGAATGTGTTCGATGGCCAGCTTGGTGTGTCTGGGCATGGAGGCGTACATCACATAAACGTAACCCGAAGGGAAAATTGCAAACTTGATCAGGGTGTCCGGCAGTCGGTAAGTCACAAACGGCTGCTTCGTAGGGTTATACTGGCTGTGGGCAAAATGGCACTGGTAGAGGCGACGCAGGTCCACGTGGAAGGGCACGCAGAAGGTGGCGTTGACTACGTTGAACTTCATGTGGCGCAGCGACGGACTGTAGCCCGAGTCCTGCAGCACGTGTACCATCTCAACAAGACCCCTGCGCGCACTCTCCCTGCTGAAGCCTTGGCAGTAGATGTTCCCGTTGGCGTATATCTTCAGGCTGCTCACTGGGTGGAAGCGGTTCACTAACAAAGCAAGGTGCCTGTCCGGATCATACTTGGCGTTGACCAGAAGAATCTCCAATTCCATCAAGTTGTACTGGGTCTTTGTGCTAGCAAAGCAAGTAAACGGTCTGCTTGAAAAAAAAGTATAATAATGCTTAATTCACAGACTTTTAATGGTTACATGCAATCTAGAAATTAATACAAATGTATCAGTTGCGGCAAAAGTTGGCAAACTTCGAATCAAAATTCGTCCTTACCGATACAACATATTCAAATGCCTTTCAATGTTGGCCAATTTAGATATATCCTGGTATATATTTAGCACATCGTCTTCTGTTGGAGCTATGGAGTCGGCTAATACCAACGACCTTTCTCCATTATCCCTCTCAGCACTCGACTCATTCATATTCGGTATTGGGTATAGTAGTTAGATGTTCTGGAGAAGAATATAACCAAGTTACATATGTTTTTAAAGCAGAAAAAGGTTGCAAATTTTAAGGAACAAAGCTTTGATGCAAAAGTGACCAGATCTCTTGAAAATTAGAATGTTATTAAATATTTTCCAGAGAAAGCTCTGGTCCTGCTAAAGATTGTCGCAGTAGAAAAAAATATGTATTTTAGTCTTGCCATTTTTACTTTCCATGAGATCTATTATTAAATGGCTATACCCAAGGGGGATAACGTAAGGCCTATATTCTTCATAGACATTTGCAAACAATTTTGTTAGGTCTTCAAATCCCAACAGCTCCCAAAATCCCAATAGCTCTCAGCCAGAACGAAGGGGGTGGGAATCCTAGAGAGTGGGAGTGGGTAGTGGGTAGTGGGTGTAGGGTTGAGGGTGGTGGTGCTCTTGACGTTAGCTTATCAAACCCGAAAAACCACTTTGGATCGACTATATTCTATGGCCGACATATACATAACTGAACGATCGAAAGAATCATAACTGAGGAGTGTTGGGACTTTTTGCGGAATTAAATGCTATAGAAAAGAACAACCGGAAATGCCAAAAAAGCTATTGAAACTCTTCAAATGTATCTGTTACACATTTCCTTGTAATATATATTAACAATCTACCATTAAATACGAAATACATATGTATAAGCATCAGGTTGTTTTTGGTCAACATCATAATTTGACGTACACAACTCATTTAAATTTATGATTTATAAAAATCACTTTTTGTACCACAAACAGGGCTTTACTCAAAAACAAAATATGACCCGAAGCCCCGTAGTTTTATGGCGTTATATATTCATCAGAAAATTTATTTATTTTCGAATTAATTGTCGGTTCAGTTCGCCGTAGAGAGAAGCCATTAACTTTGCGATTAAATTAAAATAATGCATTCCACGCAGCGCAATCTGCAATCCTCTAACAAACGCAAGCAAGCAAACAATCAAAAATATCATTCAAATTCAAATCGCAGAAATTGCATAATTGAAACCCCATTGAAGTCCATTAATAACTTTATGCAGCTCCCTTTCCCGCAAAGGGATCAAAAACCCACACCCTCATAGCTCTCAGCCAGAACGAAGTCGTGGGAATCCTAGAGAGTGGGAGTGGGTAGTGGGTGTAGGGTTGAGGGTGGTGGTGCTCTTGACGTTAGCTTATCAAACCCGAAAAACCACTTTGCTCAACTCTTTTCAAAGTGCATACATCATCAGCGCTAAGCCAAAACAAAAAAGCAAATGCAGGAGGCGAGCGATGACGAGGTGGGTGGATTGTCGGGAGGCTGGGTGGGCGGTGAAGGTTGCAGGGCGGGCTTGCGTGGGGCAGACGAGCGTCGAAAACTTTTGTGCAATGTTGATTTTTCCGCAAGAGCCGTTTTTGCCATAGCCGGACAGACGGAGACTGCTGAAGGATCCAGAGACGGAGAAGGCGGCGGGCGATCCCGCGTCGATGGTCCGTGGCTTACAGTCAACGGAAGCAGTGGCGCAGGCATTTTATAAAACCCGCAGCTCAGCAAAAGTCTTGCAATAATAACAATAATATTGGGGCGCAGAAAAGACAACACTGGCAAATGGATGAGAAGATGCGGCTCAGGATACATTCCGGCAGGTGTCCGCAAGACATAGGTGTGAATTGAAGGCGCCGGAAAACGAAGGCGTATTTAAATCATAACACCGCAGGCCTAATTGTGTTTTTAAATAATGTTTGCTATTTTCTATCAGTTTTTCATTAGTTGATTGCTGTTTAATCTCGTCAAGAGTAGAGATTTAGGCATTGTGCTTAGTGTAACTGCAAAGGTTTCAAAGATTAATCCCCCTATGACTACATAAGATTTTTTTTTTCGATTAATTTTAGGTCCTGTTAGAACATTAAAGTCTTTGAACTTTATTTGCTAATTGGAGTTTCTTTCAAGCAATGACTCTTTTCGTGTACTCTAGAAGAGATAACCCCTTCTACTGACTTGATTAAAAATCAAATTGTCGAATCGTGTAAATCAAAGCCTTTACTGCGCCACTCCGTGCCCTTGTCCTCTAGTGACCCCTGACCCTAGAAATGGAAATCTGAAGGGGAACGCAGAGGGTAATGGCTGTTTGTATTTCCCTGGGTTGGGGTTTAATGTATGGGTTGCCTGTTGGCGGAGCTGCGTCTGCTGATGATGATGATGACAAACAAAACAATGGAATCAAAGCGGTTAATGGCTTTTGTGTGTAAAATGAATGAATGCGGCAACGTTTCCTGCTTTCATTTGCAGCGTCATTTGCTGCGTCTCCCTCAGCCCTCCCGCAGGAGACAGTCCTGCTCCAGGAACTCAAGTGGCTGAATAAGGGGTGAGTGGCTCCTACAGTTTTAGCAACGTGTTTGTTTGTATACATTGTAAGGACACTTGAAAAAATTCCACATCAGCCAAAATAAAGATCTCAAATTACAAAGTCCTCACAATTTATGGGAATAATTCAAATTTGTTTGGTATTCAAAAAATAAAGTAAGCTAGAACATATAACTATGTAAAGCCGCTTCATTTGGTTTAAATATTAAATTCACAATATTTGGTTTATCCTTAGATAAAAGTAGATAAAGACAATGAAACCCTTAGCACAGCAAAAAGCTCCAAAGGAATGGCTGCGGAAACGACCATCTCACCCAGTTGATGGGGATTGAGAGCTACCATATATACATATGTATAAAATATATACATAATAATTACCACGACTATTACTTAATCTTTCAGTGCAGAGTCTCATAGGTAGGAGCCATTACAAAAGCTAATCGATAAATGGAGAGACTTCTTTGCTAATGCCGGTGGGGGGAAGCTGCATGCAGCTGACATCACCAGCAGTGCAACTCCACATCCATTATTGGTTTTTTGTTACATCCCCGCCACACACGCCACAAGGACCCGGTCGCTGGTCGCCTTGCAAGACTTCCACCGAGCAGCTCTTTGAACAACTGATAATTAAATCGAACAAAGGCGGCGATTTGACAGTCCCGTTCCGATCGTATATCAAGGGGGGAATAATCTTCGGCACTCACGTAAATTTACTGCCACTCGAGTTCACTCCGAGGATCCCAGTCGCATACTAGCCGTGAGTTCAGTAGAACTGGCGGTTTTGCTCCGAATATTGCAGGCCTGGCAATTAGCTTCCGTAAACAAATGAATAATCCGATGCTCGAGAATCCGATTTATTGATTATTTTTTCAACGAAATAATAGTGCCAAGTGCGGCTCAAATGTTACATGAGGAGCTTATTATGAGTATGTTTATTTTCAATTGAAACTGATTTTTTAGTCATTTTTCAGATATTATTAAAAGATATACTGTCTGGGAGTTAGGGCTCCAAGAACCCTTATAACATTATTAGGGCTTATTAGGGGCAAATAGTAGATTACGGTCTTTATATAGTATGTAGAAATATGTTGATATTATATTTAGAAATGATAAACACATATTTTAATATATTTACATGATATACAAAGTTATGTTTAGTTAAGTATATACTCTTGATGTATGTATATAGCCATATAACCGTCTAAACAAATTTCTTTTTTTTTAATAGGAAGATAAAAGTTTCTGCCAAATTGAAATATTACTTTTAAGAAACTTTTATCCTAATTATATTAAAGAGAATAACCATAATCAGCATATAGAGCATAATCGATAACACCGCGCATAGTATACCCTTTAATAACATAACCAACCATAATACAAATTCATAGCAAGGCACTTTCATAATTTTCAAGTACCCAGCACTCAAAGTCATGCCAAAATGCTATTTGAATTATTTGAGTGCTTGTTTTTCTGGCTTAGCGCCACTTCGAATTGCCCTTCTTACGAAAAGGGAAGTCGGGAACAATCCATTCCACGGACAGGCGGCTAATTAGGCGATCAAGGACTGCCTGGGGCATGACAGCCAATGCCTCCGAGCTATGAGAGTCATTATTGAAGGGGGTTGTGGCTTAGAAGGGAGGAATCAATAGCTCTGTTATTTGGCGGAATGTCGACGGCCACACTCAACACGCGACTCCATCGGGTGTGTTGATTGACAACCTAATTGAGGTTTCTGGACTTCTTCAATCGGAGCTAGGTCAATGACCGTTTTTTGTCTGTGCTAATAATAATATTGTTGTTTTAATATCAGTCCAACAGCTAGTTAAGTTGGTCATTAGGCCAGAGGTTCGGACAAAGGACCTAGGCCTAGGCCAAAGGATACCACCACACTGCATCGCCTAGCCCCCACCCTCACCCAATCACATTAAACATTTGAGGGAAGTCGCACTTGAATGCGTTGGTGTTGTGGGGCTTCCTTTTGAATTTTTTATTGGTTCAACTGTTTAATGTCAATTGCTGTGCAAATAGCAATCAAACGGTGAGTTTACGCAATTAGGCAACAAACACCCGACTCCAGACCCAGTCACTACCTTCTTAATTAGCATCTACATACACGTTGCGTGCACCAAGCTGCAAGACGTTAAATTAAAGCTAACTTGGGTTTTCTTAACCCTTGAGCTCTTGACTTGAATTTTGGACAACGTACTCAATGGACGTCCTACCGAGTAAAATCGGTCATTAAAAAGTCTGAGTGGCCAACAGGCCCAAGCCATTCAAAACTTTCGGCTCGGTCCAACTTTTAAAGGGTTGATTGAACTTCTCTCTGGACCGGTGTCGGCTGGGGGTGGATGTAAAAATAATACAGAACCTGGTGGGAAAAGTTTGCAAACATTTATTTGTTGCCTGGTTCGATGCCCCATTGATGGTTGGCCGGCTTAAAAAGGTCTGTGACTTCCGCTTGTGGATCAAATTATGTGGCATAACAATTCGGAAAAGTTATCTTATTACAGTGCCACAGATAATTTGCACTCAGACAGAGTCCTCGGCTTTCTTAATAAAGTGCCAAGCCACAGCTCTGGCCGGAGAGAAGAACACTAAAAGTTAAATAATAATCCCCCCAGAAGCAGCTTTTGAGTGTTTTAGAATGATTTCGAGTGCCACTTACATGCCAACACACTTGCAAAAAAACCATTTCCGCACAGCGAGATTTCCGGTCGGTCTCATCCAAATCGCATGTAAAAACTATCTGGGATATTTTTTGGCACTGCATACAAAAAAGTCAAGGCTTGGAACAGTTCCAGATCCTTAAAAAAAAGGCGAGGGGCGGCAAAAGGAAATACAAGCAGCGAACGGAGCGGAGCGGAAGCGCATACCGCTGAAATAAAGTGTTGCATACTGTTCGGGGTAACAATAATAAAATATTGCATATTTGGCGGCTGCACAAAGTCCAAGGCAAGCACAATGTGTTTTCCTTGAAGAGAGTATACTTATTTTTATCTGGAGTTTGGCAGAAATCTAAATTTTTTGGTGGGTTTCATATTTTTTTAAAAAAATATATTTTTGGATATTATTTATAATAATTTATAATTTATAATTAGTATATAATATTATATACTAATGTTATGTTATTTATTTTATCAAGCAATGTGTTTAACTTGAGTCATCGAAAGTGTACCACAGTCGTGTACTATTTTCAGTTTCAACTTGAGCTTTTCTTCGGTTGATTTTCCTCAGCTGGTTGCGAACTTGCCTTCTTTTTGCTATGCATCTCAGAGCCCCGGCCGCCCATGCCTCCCACTACGGCCCACTCAAGCACCCAACCGAAAAAGTAAACCTTTAATGGCTACAAACGGTACCCCGTCGGACCATCGCCATTTTCTATTTGATATTTTATAACATTACATTTCCCTGGCTTATTACATTTTGGCTTTTAAGCTGTTGACACAACTTGATTTCCGTGCGACCCGGGGTCCGTGAGGAGAAGGGGTAGGAGAAGATGTGTCCTGGTCAGTTCCGGATTTGGCACCGAGTTCCTGCCTCAACGTCCCAACTCGTTTTGTTTCTTTTCTCCGGCCATGGCTATGGCCCTCCTACCCGTCCTGCTGCCCCAGACAATTTTGAATTTTTACTTCCCTCGGTTTTCACTTTTTGGAAGTTGATAGTCTGGTTGGATAGCTGGATGACTGGCTGGCTGGCTAGGTCGGGGGTGGGGGTGGTGGTGTAGTGACTTGAGTGACCCAGAAACAAAAGTGTGTCTAATGGGTTTCTGTTATGTTTTTTGACATTTTGGGAATAATGTTTCCGCTTCCGGTTTAAGGTGTGCTGCGTTTGTGTTTTACTGCAATTTCCGTCCGTCCCCGCAGTTGGGCCAGGAAATAAGGTCAGCTTTTAAGCAGATTTCGTAACAAGAAACGAAGAGAGACGGAAAACGGAGGAAAACAGCGCTGAAAAGTGAAAAGTCATGGAAATTTTCCTGCTCGAGATCACCATCAAAAGATGTGGAATTCTGATACTGCCAGCTAATTTCAGCGCCGTAAACATGACAACCTAATTATTTTTCCTCCTCTTAGCAAGAACCAAACCAGAAAGGGCAGCCGCCCTCCCAGACAGCGGGCGGTGCAACTGAGATTAATGGCGGAAGCTCGGCTGCGACATTTGCATACGAAATTGAAAATAAATATTTGCAACGACAAATATAAAGGACGAGCGTCTCAGGCAGACGGCTACTTTGACATTTCGGCGCACTCGTATACATATACATATTTATCTCCAGGACACACTGAGCCGTAATACGTCAGAATCTAGGAGCCTTTCGACAGTCAGGACAAGTCCCTCCCACTTGGCGCCGTTTGATTAATTTATATATATTTATATACTGGCTGGAGTCTCCCGTTTCGAGTCGCCTTATTTTCGACAATCGAAATTAATTGCACTGCTCGAGGAGGCCCTGTTTGCGCTTTGTCCTCTCAACTTTCGCCAGGTGTCGGGAGGGGCGACGCCTGCTCAGGCGCTGTCCCGACTTTTCAAAGGAGACGACACAAAAACGCCTGAAGCCGTGTCAACAGGGACAAACCAGCCGGAAGCTTAAAATGCAAAAATCAATAAATTCAATTAAAACGGTTATTTAAGGTATCGGAAGGGAATTACGGGATTTAAAGGATGTAATTAGAAATACTGGAAAAAGTTAACAGTTAAGGAAAATGCTTTTGGCGAGGATACAAGTTTAATTTATTTTAAACTCTGGGCTAAAAAGATTAATTTGGTGACGTGGCTTTTTAAATTAAAAACAAGGTGAAAACATTTTGATACTTTTTTAATACATATGTTTAAAATATAATATTTTATTAAATATGAATGGACTTGTAAAATGTATCAATAAATATTTTTTTCATGTTTGAATGCTATAACATTTAACACTATCCAATCAAACACCAGGAAACCCACTCATTAATTTAATTTTCAAAAAGTCAAAATTAATAGATCTTCCATAAAGAATAGTTTATCTCTAAGCTTAAAACTAAGGATATTAACTGTATTAAGAAATTTAAGAGTATATTTAATCAGTCGAAAGCCTTAGCAGCTATGGCTATATCCTTACGTCGGTTAGTTTTTATATTTTTGATTACTGACGTTTTTTAAGTTGTATAGCCCTGAAGCCATTATATTCAAGTATATTCCTTGAAGATTGGTATTCATTTTTAGTAAGCCAAACATCATGATCGAAATTACCCAAAATCAAAAAAGCGACTCTGCAAAGTCCTTTGCCCAAATTGGTCTCATCACTGGGCCTCCAGAAAATCACTTTTCCCTTTTCGGGGAAATCATTACATTTAACAGGCGAATTCCGGCAAACTATCATTTTCGTTCTCGACAATGCCAATCAGATGCATCCCCCAGGGCCACAACCCATTATCATTCCCCAACTAATGATGGCTATTCGGGCCCAGTCATTGATATCAGTATATAAACATATTCCATAAAGATGTATGTTTGTGGACGTCGTGTACTTCTACCCGCCACTCGAATTTGCGTGGCAATCATTATCGTTATTACATCACATTAGCAGCGTCATTTGGAAATAAAAGGAGGAAGCGAACATAGACTGTCGAGGATGTGTGTAGTCTGTGTGTGTACACAGCTGAGGAAACTGCGCCTCTGCCGATTATTGATTAAAACTAATTTGCATGAATGCCCTTAGATCGCTCATGTAAGCCAGAACCAAAAATGACCATTAAGTCCAATCCTAACAATGGGACTTCTTAAAAAATGTGGCTAGTTGTCACTGGAAACTTTGTTTTAGGTTTTTACGTTATTGGCTTAAACAATACAGTTTAATTAAAGCAAAGCTAACTAGAAACAACCGTATACTTACAGGGCGAGAACAAAATCACCGGCTTCCAATGTCAGTGAAGACACCACAGAGCGAGAAAATGAGTAATGAATTAATAATATTTGGTATTCAAATGTTTCAATGTATGATAATATTTGAAAAGCAGTCATCAGTATATATTCAGAACTATAGTTTGAAAGCCTTCCGTCTTTCTTATACGATTGTTTCTTAATGGAATGGGAACAAAGGGACAGTATATGCTAATAAGAATTCAAACTTTTTTTTGTTTAAGTATTATGATTTAATATACGTATTTGCTTACCTTAATTTCTCATATAATTTAACATTTTTATATTTTTTGTGGTTTTTTTTCTGTGTACCTGGAATGCACTTTGCCATTGTTAGACACCATTGCACAGTGGTTGCTCCCATAGGCCAAAAATAAAAAAACTTATTACGGCAAAAATGTAAGAAAAGTAAAAAAATCGCCTCTAAAATGTCCAAGCTTCTTAGTGGCAAACCCGATTTTTATAGAAATCTAACGGGATTTTCTAAAAATATATTTGAAGATGTGAACAGTTGCTCATTTGTAAAGCGCAGATGCGCGCATCGTGAATATTTCACAACTAAACCGAACTTTGAAGTGGTCGTATCCATATTTACGTGTTCAAATTAAAATTATTTGTAATAGATTTTGAAGTTAAAGGTATTTTCTATAAAATGAGATATAATTTGATATATTAATAATACTTATTGTTATTATTATATTATTGTGAACTAATACATGTTTTTTGCCTATATTTTGAGCGTTCTTTTCATGTTTAGCTGAAGTTTTAGTAGTGATCCCACAAAATTCCACAATTCGTTTATATACCAATATGTTTGTCGATCTCCAAAGGTAACAAATGTGTAAAAATTTTCTGCCAAAATTTGCCTATTTGCCTAATATCGTAAAAATACTAACACCATCTTATCTTTTTCAGGGTCAGTTTTGCCGTTTATTTACTTGTTATGCTGTTGCTCTGTCTTCGTTTTTCATTCTTGTGTTTAACTTTCCAAAACTATTTGTTCATTTACTAATAGTTTTTATTTTATTTTATTTTTTTTTTATAATTTAGTTTATCTTTTATAACTTTTATGTCATAATGTATTGTGTTATTTTTAAAGATTGTGTTTCAATTAGTGTCCAGTGGCGAATTTTTGTATTAGAATTAAGAAAATAAGAAATAGAATTAAGAATAAGTTGTGATACCTGTCATTCCCTTTAGTGAAACTAATTTATTAATACTAGTGAATGTTTTCTTAGGCTTTGTTTTAAATTTCAGCTGTATCTTTTGGCAAATTTGCGACCTCTTTCCTTTTTTGTGTTCGATCAAATTTTGTGTTTTGTTGTTTTCGTGCATACTTTGTGTTTTGTTCTGTTCGCCATATTCGCCCATCAAAACCGGATGTATATCGCAAACATCGGATATAGTTGGCCGATCCTTATGAGAATATCCTAATAAAACCAATTAATTACAATAAAAAATCTAGAATAAATTACCAAGCTTCCATCTTCAAAAATGGAAAAATGGTTGATATTTCTACTAAATACCATTTCCGATCGTTCAGTTATATGGCAGCTATAAGATATAGTCTGCCGATCGTTATGAAATTTTGTAGGTTGGATCAACTAACCAAAAATAGAATCTGTACGAAGTTCCAACTTTCTATCTTAAAAAACACGAAAGTTTGGTCATTTTCGTTTTTTCAGTTATATGGCAACTATAGGATATAGTCGGCCGATCCTTACGATATTTGGTATGTCGTGTTATTTTGCCAAGAATAGAATTCAAACAAAATTGGAACTCTCTAACTCTAATATCACCGAAGCTATAGCATTTCCGATTAATCAGTTATATGGCTGATTTTAACATATTATTTTAGAATAAAATTAAAGATATTCTGTGCCAAGTTTCAAGTCCCTATCTCAACTAGAAGTATTTTTGGCCGCGGCTCCATACAAGGCCAACCACTGTGCATTGTCGTTTGCAAACGGCGCGAGCTTAATTTCTGTGTCGCAGCCTGACCCCAACCCTTTGGAATCACCGGTATCTGAATCTGAATCGGAGTAGCATTGGCCTTCACAGGCGAGGAGAGCGGGTGGTCCGTCTGGGATCCAGTGTGCGAGATAACCATTCTCGTGCCATGACCAAGGCGAAGCAGCACGTTCCACCCAGGACCCCGAACCACCAGCCTACCAACCATACTCATTATTCGTAATGGCGCTGATGGTGATGATGTCAACAATACCACCGCCAGCGACCAGCGGCGCAGGATGGGGGGCTGGGGGATGCCCCCGAAATACGAAATCCGGGAATCCGGGAAAGAGGATTGCATTACAATGGGATTGCCGTATTCTGCATTTCAGAGCCTGAATTCCAGAGCTTTGTGTTCCGCTTGCCGGCCATGGGCTATCCAGTATGTCCTCGTAACATTTAATTTCCGTTGAAGGAAACCAGGATATGGGGCCAGTACGAACTGTGCAGTTGGGCTGAGATCGGGGGTGGGAGACGGCCCACGTAGACACAACATGTCTGCGGCTAATATAAAACGAAGAATACCATGACAAACGAGTTGAGCCAGAACCGACACGATGACCACGAATCCAGCAACTACAACTGAAACTACAAATACAAATCCAACTACAGGGATGATGATGAGGACAATGATGGCGACATTTGTCCTGCCGTAGCCATTCCATTCCATGGCCTGCGTCCCGCAGTGATCCCATTCCCGGCGATTCCGCTTCACTGCGGCAATAATCATTAGGTACGTGCGTCAGGGTTTGTTTGCATTCAACAATTTTGATTGCTGATTTCGCACGGGAATCGTTGAACCGGGTCGGATAGTCCGACCCTGGGAGGAGAATAGAGGTCAGAAAGGGTTGCCCAGGACAGGGGTTCATCTATTCGGCTGGATGGGAATGGCCAAAGATTCATTCATTACATTATCCTTTCGCTCGCCATCAAGCACTGTATGCTGGGTATAAGAATTTAATATCTAAGTGTAAGATTTTCATTATTTAAGAGTTCATCACATTTTATTGGAGAGTTTGCCCTATTTGAAATGCAAGAATAAATATTCTGAATTAAAGCGTTTCACTTCATTTCGAATAAATTGACTTGTGTGATGTCTTTGCTTTGCTTTGCCGAACAAGAAATTTGCCGAAACTATTTTATAAATAAATTTTGACATTCTGCGAAAAAATATAAGCAAAAATACGCATCATTCCTTGTATTTATTTTTATTGGCAATTTAAGACAAATGCGTAAAAGTGATATTGATTTCTTAAGTGGATGTTTTGGGGAACCCTTTCCTCAGAGCATCCACCCTCACAGGACATTTGTATGTCAGGTTCATCTGATATTTTTTAACGGTTTAATGTCCTAAAATAGTAAATTCTTGCCCAATAATTAAAGCACCTCAGAGCCCAACATCTTTAACATTCGAAGGCAAAACATTGAGTAATTAAATCGTCCATAAGGCGGCCTGCAGCAGCGGCAGCAGCATCAATAACAATAGCCACTATCCATCGCTATAGACATCGCTTAAAAATAAGGAAAATATGTAAATGTTGTCATAACGAAAATGCCACAGAGAATAGCCCATCTGGCCGAAGAAGAGTCGTGCCTCAGTCAGGATTAAGTGCTTTGTTCGTCGGTTTGTGGTGCTGCCGCTGCCACTGCCGCTTCGAGAAAGAATTTCAGCATATATTTTATGACACTCCACTTTTATATTTATGCCCCAACCACTACAACTGTTTCCATGTCCTTCTGGCTTCTTTACAGCAGGTCGCCATCCCTTTCGGCCCAGGACTACGTAGGACTCGGTGGGTGCTCCGCGCTGGCTTTTCTCCTGTACCTAAACACATTTAACGCTGGATTTGTCTACGATGACAGGTGAGAAAAATTTAACAGAATTAAAAATTCCATATGTCAGCACGTTGACGAAGGTAAATGGCCTGCCCGAAGCTCGTCTGGCCGGCTTTGTTGTCTCTCCGGTTTTGGCCAGGAGCGTCATTTTGTCACCGACGCCTAATATTCATAAAATAAAACGGCCACCTAAAACACAAAAGTTTGTTATTAATTGCGCGCCAAGTGGCGCCATTTATTTGATAAAATCGCCTCCATAAATTCCCGGCATGCCTAATTGTAAAACTTGAGGCAGACCAGTTGCTGGCTTATCGTCTGAAAATTGTATATACTATTTGTAAGTAAATATATATATGTGAATGTATTTATGAGTATATAGGGGTGATTCACTGCCATTGTCAGAGTCAGACGACGGCGGATGGCTTTGGAGCAAATTAAAAAACAAAATGTTGATTTATGCCCCTGGGCTGGGGACTTCTGTAACTCTCTCCCTTCTTTCCACTTGTTTTCTCTTTCTCTTTCACCTGGGCGCATTGAAATGCTGCAAACGCAAACGAAATTACCCATAAATATCAAAAGTCATGTACAATGGATAGGAATTTCCCCAAGGGCTTGGCCACAGTTTGTAGTCCTTTCACACACACTCGCACAATAGTCGAGTTCTAGCCAGTAGTCAACCCGGTGAGTTTTCTGACCGTTCCGGCAAACAAGTGACTCCTGCTGCTGCCTTAGCTCCTGATCCTGTTCCCGGTTCAACTACAATGCTAGCGAACAATTGTCGAGGCTTCGAGGAAGGGCTGGGGCTGCGCGCTGGCCATGCCAAGTTATGCACAAAGTACTCAGCTCAAAGCATTCGCTGTAGCTCGTTATTTCGTGCTGTCCAGAAAACAAGCGCAAAACTTACCAACCACTCACACACACCAGCACACAAGAGCACACACACACTCGGACAAATAATAAACGCAACTTATGTAACTCAGCTTCCACTTGGCTAAAAAAAAGTTGTGTGAGAGTTTATGTTTTTGCTCGGGGGGAAGCTCCTGCGGTCACTTTCACGCATTTCCCCAACACCAGATGTGCCAGCTGGGCCAGGGTCGGATTTCTGCACTGCGGAAATGATCCAAAAGCCATAGTGGAACGACGGAATTTGTAAACTGCATACATGATTTCCTTTCTCACAGTGCAGGCATCGTACCGGTTGCCTACCTTTTCGGCTGGTCCTTGCCCAGGCTCTGCGGTCATCCCGCAACATGGCCACTGTGACCACACGAGCCAAAGCTATTATTGTCAAGCCAGGCCAGACAAAACATGATTTATTAAATGGCAGAATTGCCTTCAATTTGTTTCCTATCAACTGGAAAAAGAGCAATGGCTTAGTTCAGCCTTGGCGTGGGGCAGGGGCCTGTTGTCATGTGAGGGTCCTACTTTGGGGAGTCTGCTTTCCCGGCAATTGTTGAAGAGAGATATGAGATTTTAATATGTTATGGCTGGCAGCGCTTTGATCAAGTGCCTTCTCGTTTCCCAAAAAGTTTCAAATTAATTCAACCAATGGAACTGTATTTCTAAATCATTAGAGTAGAGGCCCTTAAAAGAGACGTATTTAAAGCCAAGCCATTGCTCACATTTAACTCTGCTTTAACATTTTGAAGCCTGGCATTTTTTCCCTTTAAGGATGGCCCATGATGGTCGCCCGATTCACACCTTCGAGTTGATATATTTCCGTTTTCCAAAAAGCAAAAAGTGCCGTAACAAAATGTTGCCAAACATCCCCCAATCTGCAGTTTTACAATAATTTATGTACCGTATTAAAAGGACAGCGACAACAACGGCAACACCGATGAGAGCCAGTAAAAAATCGCCAACAGGAGCCACAACACTGCGTATACGTAATTTTGGTGGCCACTGGGAAAGGGGCAGCAACTGGGAGGGGCGTTTTTTGGCAAGGCGGAGTGCAACCGGAGTAACAGAATTTTTCGTTCTTTTTTATTTTGGTTGTGTATATAAAATCGTAAAATTTCACTTTACATAAACACAACAAAGGCAACAAACACAAATGCTGTGTGTAGCCAAGCGGAGGGGTGTGAGGGAGCTGTGGGCACTGGATGGTGTCCACATTCGGTGCTGATGCTATGATATATTGTCTTCCACAAAAGCCAACCACAGTCGTGTTAGTCTGTCCTGGCGGATATTTGTGGATGGAATAGGTGAGCACTACAGTGGAGTGGAAAAGCGTTTAAGATTCACTTCCTGAATAGCATCTTGAAAAAGAGACTTGATAGTAGTGGTTTGGGCTATTAAGGACCAAAAACAGTCCGACCTATTTCTGAAAATAATATAAATATTGCCATTGTATGGAGGTCGAGACTCGTTTCTCCAAATACTCTGCGAAAGAAAAGCTTAAGATATGTATATAGAAATTATTGAAAACTGGAATAAAATACATACATCAAATGATTAATAAAATACATACATCAAATGATTAATAAAATACCAATAAAATTTTAACTATTAATTAATTTATATATTTTATTGTACGACTCTCAAAAATATAACACCTACAAACAGTTGCCTACTACTACAACACCTACTTTTTAAAAATGTTAACCTATATATTTTCTATATAAACTTTTTCTCAAAAATACATACATATTCACCCCTTATGGAAACTAAAAACTAATGTAATTTATTTTTTTATTTTAACACATTTTTTTTTTATATATATACAAAAAATATAAAATATATCAATCTGCATATAAAATATCGTTTGATATAGGTTCGCCCATAGTTTGATAATACCTATAACTTAAATTCTATAATGCATTTTTTACCACTCTTTAGAAATAAGTGGCATTCTCAGACACTTTAATACATAATTAAATACCCTTTAATACATAAATATTGAAAACTTAGGCATTAGCAATTAACGTTTCTACCATTATCTTAGTACCGGAGAGCCTGATCACATATTTTAGGACAAATGGCGCAAAACTCGCCCATCGTACACTGCTCTGCTTGTGATATCTGGGTCCTCCTCCTGCCGTGAGACTCTGCGCCAGGACCTGGTCTCCTGCTCGAGTTGAGAGTGAAAACCGAACGATAACGGCAGCAACATGCCGCACTTGTAAGCTTCTTGAAGCCTGCCATTGTTGCTGTGGCTGGTGCGACCCGTTTCTCTCACCATCGTCCTGCCGCTGACAAAGTGGCACCTTGTTGTTGCCTGCTTTCGGTGGGTGTTGATGTTTTGGTTGTTGGCCTGCTATTGCTATTCATTCACTAGTTACGATGATAAAGCATAAAAAAGGGGACTGCGGAAATTCGGCTGATGACGATAATGTTGACGACGACGAAGGGGGCAGCTCCACCCCTGGTGCCCACCTGGCCGGGAATTAGGCCCATCTACATACACACGACCTCACTCTATGTGTACTACGCACTCGCCCCCAAGGCGTGCAATGAAATTTTCTTTTCTGGGCTTCTTCCCTCACCCTTGCAGCGCATTGCAAATGAGGCGTGGAAACCACTTTCGACTCTTACATTTTTTAGGGGGAAATTTGAAAGGAAATTTGAAAGCGCTTGAGCTCGGAATGTTAGAAACATTTCTGAACGCTCCCAAAAATTCTGGGAACAGTCGCCTCCCAAATGATGGAATACGTTGTAGGAATATTATCAAAAAATTAGCAAAGTAATATACCACTTGTGTAGGAAATGAACCTCTTAACTATATCTTTTATAACAAATAAATTTAACAATTATCTTTTATAACAATTAAAATGGAATTTCAAATAATTACCACACTGATTTTCCGATTGTCCTAAGGAGAGACGGGTTCTCGCCAAGTCTTTAAAGTTATCAATGCCAGGCTCACGGCTTTATTATTCCGACCGAAATTGTAAATACCAGGCGAGTCCTTGGGCAACTTGGTTGCTCCTTCATCTGCGCTTCTGCCTTGTTTTGTGCTCCTCCGATAAGAATTTGTTTGCTCTCAACGACATTTTTGTGGCTGCTATGGTGCAAACTAAAAGGGATCCGGGCGCCGAACCGGGCGGGGGACTGGTGAGGGTGGTTTTTGGAATGCCAATTGAAATCGAAGTGCAGATGAGTGTGTGGCCCCGTCCTCCGACCAGCCCCAACAGAAAGGGCAAAAACGCCCACCTTGCCAATAACTTTTTTTTATAGTTGGGCACGTTTCTACATACATACGTCGAATTTGTAAACCAATTTGCGGCATCACATCTTACCACCTGCAGTCGTTACTCGCGCTCTTATTCAACTCACTTGACATTTTTTTTATTACCATGTTCAGGTATTGAAAGAGCTGCACACACTCCCCCGCAGCCATCTCGCCCAAAACTCATATTTCCGGCCACCCATTCCAAGCTTCCGTTGATAAATAAAATATTAAATTGAAAACCGAATTTTTATTCAAAATGCTTTTAACTCATGTGCTTGCATGTGACTTTCTTTTGCAGTTTTCCATCCAAGCGACCCAGGGCTTACAATGGTATTTGTTTGGTTGCGGAACCTTTGAACTTTCGTAATCTAAAGGCTCCTAATATTACACCCTTTTGCCATAGCTTTATTATTACATTTTATGAAACATAACTCCGAAAATGTATATATTGGATGCAAAATGAGGGCGGTTATTTGTTTCGAATGAAATAAATAATGAAACTCATGCATTTGAGATTTGTGATGTCTACAAGTTACCCTCGCAGCCCCAAGGGTCCCCCCTCGACAAAGTTGAAAAGTGAATTATTGACATTTGCTGGTAACATCTAAAAACTAATTATGCATAAAATGGCCGAGGTAATATTGCAGGCCACCTATAAATTCTCGCAAAATTCTCTGTGCAACAATCGCCCAACCAGCAAGAACACCGATAACAAACTTATCCTGATTATACGGCCTTAGCAGGACTTTGACTTCGGGTAAGAGTGTGGGGACGGGTACGGCAACCTGACCCGAAGCCACTGTACCGGGCAAATCGATTAGGACAACAAGGAGCGCTACAACGGTGAGGCAATTACCAATGCCCTTCCAAGCACAATGACAGTGTACCAGTTTGGTCGAGACCTTCCATGTGTAAGGTGAGTGCGGGTGGGTTTTCGCGCACAAGGTGTGCGGGACTACCTGTGTGTGTGCTGTTTTACAACAAAAGCACAAAATACGCCAACAAATCGGCAATTGATCAAGCCGCAAGGTGCACGGCGGGGGCCTGGGAGTTAGCTGTGGGCGGGGGTGCTGTCAACTGTCGCTTGGCACTTTAACAATATTTATGCCGAGTGCAAAAACAAAAGGATAATAAAAATAGTCCGCTAGAAAATTGGCAAGAGCTGGTATACCCGACGAATGGATGTCCCTACAAAAAATATATTGCAGAGAAAATAAAAAATGACTACATACAAAATAAACATTGTAACATTTGATATAAGTAACATAATAATTTAATGTACCGTTTGATTAATTACTAGGCATTCTTCTGATACTTAAGTTAACTGGGCCGATAATCGTATTTAGTAGTTGATATACTATTTAGAAATTTTTTAATAAGCAACCTTTTGGAACTGTACAATCCAAACAAAGATCTCTTAATCGGTTCCAGAAAAAATGTATTTCACTCTAATTTTAAAAACCACTATCATGTTTCCCGACTGACTCGGCAAGTCCCACTTAGCACCCCATATACCCAGCACACGAAGAAGTCCCCGGCAATTCAAGTAAAAACAAAATAAATAGAGCAGCAGGCGCAGACAACAGCAGTCAGTCCCATATAATTTGGCCGATTCTCGAGTTTCATGTAGCAGGACTCGAGTCGAATTGGTCACATTGGGAGCCGACGAAAGTATGTGGGAAACTGTGGAGATAGAGAAAGCCGTGGAGAACTCACTTTGCTACTGGGCAGGCGGAGTAATTAATTATTTTAATTAATAGGACAGGTGTGCCTCAGGTTGCCGTGTCGCCTACTCTCGACGAAGGTAATTTGAACGTTTTCGCCCAAGAATAGACACTTAAAAATCGTAAATTTTCCGAAACAGATTTAAATTTTTCCATACCTTCACCTTCTCATAAGTCACAAATTAAGTTTCTTTTGAAAAAAAAATTATTTTTTAAATATATACGTTTTAAATTTTTTTTTATATGTATCTTTATGTAGAGCACACACATAACTTTTTGTTCGAAAAAATCAATACCATTTTTTTTATAGATAATTAAAATTTGGTAAATCAATATATACACATAATTAAATATTTACATTTTTGTATATTTATATCTCGCAAATAAGTGGTGATTAAAACTTAATATATTTTTTTTCGAAAAATGCAATATTTCAAGATCATCAGTCTGCGAAGCCAAAATATTTTCTAAAACTGTTCCCCTATTTATTAAAAATGTTTAAAAATATGTTTGTGCAATACTGAAAACTAAATCCATAACCTCTTCAAAACTTAAAAAAAAAATTTCTTTACTTAAAAATATGATTTTTAATTAATTTTTTTTTTCAATAAAAGTTTTGTTTTTCATTAAAATATAATTTTATTAGGCTTAAACTTTTGAGGATGGCACAGTACGAGCTAAAAGTTTTGCCGAGTTAAGAATTCATTAGCTTATTTTTATTTTAGGCTGGCTTACAAAAAAAGGAAGCTTGCGATACTATAATGTCTCCAGCGCAGTTTTACGATTGAGCAACAAAATATTTTAAAAAAATATCTTTTGATTTTTGTACCAAGCAGAAATGCCAGGATTATGATGAAGGCAAAATTCAACAGGCATATTTTTAAGGCAAATATAGTTTTTATCACCAATCATTTGCGAGATAAAAAAATGTTAATAATTAATTATATATGTACATATATTGATTTACCAAATTTTGATTATCGATCAAAAAACTTATATATTTTTTCAAACAAAAAGTTGGTGAGTGCTCTACATGAAGATAACTATTTAAAAAATTTAAAACAAAAATATCAAAAAACAAGAAAGGAAAGCTAACTTCGGGCGGAGCCGAAGTTTATATACCCTTGCAGTTAAAACCGGATATATATCGCAAACATCGGATATAGTTGGCCGATCCTTATGGGAATAGGAATATATAATCCAATTTATTACAATACAAAATCTAAAAAAAGTCCCAAACTTCTATCTTCAAAAATACGAAAGTTGATATTTCTACCAAATACCATTTCCGATCGTTCAGTTATATGGCAGCTATGGGATATAGTCGGCCGATCCTAATGAAATTTGGTAGGTTGGATCAACTGACCAAGAATTAAATCTGTACTAAGTTCCAGCTTTCTATCTTCAAAAACACGAAAGTTGGGTCATTTCCGATCGTTCAGTTATATGGCAGCTATAGGATATAGTCGGCCGATCCTTATGAAATTTGGCATGACGTAATGTTTTGCCAAAAATAGCTCACATGTCAAATTTGAACTCTCTAACTCTAAAAACACCAAAGTTATACCATTTCCGATCAATCAGTTATATGGCAGCTATAGGATATAGTCGGCCGATCCGGGCCGTTCCGACTTATATACTGCGTGCAAAGGAAAGAAGGGTGTGTGCAAAGTTTCAAGACGATAGCTTTAAAACTGAGAGACTAGTTCGCGTAGAAACAGACAGACGGACAGACAGACGGACAGACGGACAGACGGACATGCTCATATCAACTCAGGAGGTGATCCTGATCAAGAATATATATACTTTATAGGGTCGGAGATGTCTCCTTCACTGCGTTGCACACTTTTGACCAAAATTATAATACCCTCTGCAAGGGTATAACAAGAAAGGAAAGCTAACTTCGGGCGGAGCCGAAGTTGATATACCCTTGCAGCTAAAACAGGATATATATCGCTAAAATCGGATATAATTGACCGATTCTTATGGGAATATCATAATATAACCAATAAATTACAAGACAAAATCTAAAAAAAAATCCCAAACTTCTATCTTGAAGAACCCCAAAGTTGGTATTTTTACCAAATACCATTTCCGATCGTTCAGTTATATGGCAGCTATAAGATATAGTCGGCCGATCCATATGAAACTTGATAAGTCGTATTATTTTTCGAAAAATAGAATTCATAGAAAATCCCAACTTTCTAGCTCGAAAAACACTGAAGTTATGCCATTTCCGATCAATCAGTTATATCGCAGATATAGGATATAGTCGGCTGATCCTTATAAAATTTGGCATGTTGTATTATTTTGCCAAAAAAAGCCATCGTACCAAATCCGAATTCTCTAGCTTTAAAAACACCGAAGTTATAGCATTTCCGATCAATCAGTTATATGGCAGCTATAAGATATAGTCGGCCTATCCCGGCCGTTCCGACTTATATACTGCGTGCAAAGGAAAGAAGGGTGTGTGCAACGTTTCAAGACGATAACTTTAAAACTGAGAGACTAGTTCGCATAGAAACAGACAGACAGACGGACAGACGGACCGACGGACAGACGGACAGACGGACAGACGGACATGCTCATATCAACTCAGGAGGTGATCCTGATCAAGAATATATATACTTTATAGGGTCGGAGATGTCTCCTTCACTGCGTTGCACACTTTTGGACAAAATTATAATACCCTCTGCAAGGGTATAATAAATTTTTTAACATGGCCCACTTGACATGGCGCGAAACACTATTTTTATACCCTTGCAGAGGGTATTATAATTTTGTCCAAAAGTGTGCAACGCAGTGAAGGAGACATCTCCGACCCTATAAAGTATATATATTCTTGATCAGGATCACCTCCTGAGTTGATATGAGCATGTCCGTCTGTCCGTCTGTCCGTCTGTCTGTCTGTCTGTTTCTACGCGAACTAGTCTCTCAGTTTTAAAGCTATCGTCTTGAAACTTTGCACACACCCTTCTTTCCTTTGCACGCAGTATATAAGTCGGAACGGCCGGGATCGGCCGACTATATCCTATAGCTGCCATATAACTGATTGATCGGAAATGGTATAACTTTGGTGTTTTTAGAGTTACACAGTTCAGATTTTGTACGAATGCTACTTTTGGCAAAATAATACGACCTACCAAATTTCAAAAGGATCGGCCGACTATATCATATAGCTGCCATATATCTGATTGATCGGAAATGTTATAACTTCGGTGTTTTTAAAGCTAGAGAATTCGGATTTGGTACGAATGCTATTTTTGGAAAAATAATACAACATGCCAAATTTCATAAGGATCAGCCGACTATGTCCTATAGCTGCCATATAACTGAACAATCGGAAATTACCCAACTTTGGTGTTTTTGAAGATAAAAAGCTGGAACTAAGTACATATTCTATTCTTGGTCAGTTAATACAACCTACCAAATTGCATAACGATCGGCCGACTATATCTTATAGCTGCCATATAACTGAACGATCGGAAATGGTATTTGGTAAAAATACCAACTTTGGTATTTTTGAAGATGGAAGCTTGGTACTTTGTTTTAGATTTTTTTGGTTATATAAATTGGATAAATTGGTTATATTATGATATTCTCATAAGGATCGGTCAATTTAATCCGATGTTTGCGATATATATCCGGTTTTAACTGCAAGGGTATATCAACTTCGGCTCCGCCCGAAGTTAGCTTTCCTTTCTTTTTATTCCATGAATAGTATTTAATATTATTTTTATCAGTGTCCCGATATTCATCTTAGTAATTTCTCCGATGTATTCTTGCAGACGCGCCATCCTAACCAACTCGGATGTACGAGGGGAAGCTCCATTGGTTCAGCTCCTCCGAAACGACTTCTGGGGCACTCCTTTAGTGGACACCGGATCCCACGGCTCCTGGCGTCCGTTGTGTGTGCTCAGCTTCCGACTCAATCACTTGGTGGGTGGACTCACTCCCTTCGGCTATCACCTGGTAAATGTCCTGCTCCACAGCTTGGCCACCGGCCTGGTGGTCCTGGTGGGTCGCACTCTGCTGCCCTCGCGATTCGGAGCTTCAGCCGCCGGTTGCCTTTTCGCCGTTCATCCCGCCCACACGGAGGCGGTAGCAGGGCTGGTGGGACGAGCGGACCTAGGCGCCTGCGTCCTTTGCCTTCTCGCTTACCTCACTTACCGCCGACACATGGCCACGCGACGGATGGGGTCCCTTCTCCTCACCGTCCTCCTTGGCCTCTCCGGACTACTCTTCAAGGAGACGGCCATCGTGGCGCTGCTTCTTTGCGGCATGTGCGATGCCCTGACTATTGGAAAGGGTCATGAAAAGGTATTCGTTTATTTTGCATCTTATATTTAATTTTTTTTCATTGTATTTTAAAGAAGCTTATTTATTTAAGAACAAAAAACTCAGAAGCCACTCTTAAAATTTATTTTAAAATGTTCAAATAGAAACTAATGTTATCTTTTATCGCTTATCGCTTTATCGATGTTATCGCTTTATAACACCTAGAAATCTACCTATTATGACTGCTAACTAGGACCTTTATGAATTTTATGTATTCAATTCATTTATTCTTTCTGTATATAAATATTTTATATTTATATGAAAAATTATTTTCTCCGCGTTTTTGATAGTGCATTTCTTGTCGGGTAGTGGATATCTTATATCTTTGCAGTCTTATCGGCCCGTTGTGTCGCGATATGGCATTTGTCACCTCTTTAAACTTTGCCCATGTCCTTGTCTTGAAATGTAACTGTAGTACCGGGGAGCACTTTACTTAATTAATAATTCTAACAGAAGTATAACAGTATGCAACAAAAACTTGTTGCTGAGAATCCATACCGTGAAATTTTCAACTTTAAGGGTTGTTCAGAGATAAATTGTTAAGAGATGAGTACCGGGTATAATATAGTCGGGAAATTCGACCATAGCTATGCATAGCCGTCCTTTCTTGTTTGTTTATTGATTTGGTTTCATTCCGTTTAGTTTATTATTATGTTTTTGTTAACGCCACTCGAAATCTACTTTGTTTTTTTGCAAAATATACAATATAATATTAAACAAGAAAGGAAAGCTAACTTCGGGCGGAGCCGAAGTTGATATACCCTTGCAGCTAAAACAGGATATGTATCGCTAAAATCGGATATAGTTGACCGATTCTTATGGGAATATCATAATATAAGCAATAAATTACAAGACAAAATCTAAAAAAAAGCCCAAACTTCTATCTTGATGAACCCCAAAGTTGGTATTTTTACCAAATACCATTTCCGATCGTTCAGTTATATGGCAGCTATAAGATATAGTCGGCCGATCCATATGAAACTTGATAAGTCGTATTATTTTTCCAAAAATAGAATTCATAGAAAATCCCAACTTTCTAGCTCGAAAAACACTGAAGTTATGCCATTTCCGATCAATCAGTTATATGGCAGATATAGGATATAGTCGGCTGATCCTTATAAAATTTGGCATGTTGTATTATTTTGCCAAAAATAGCAGTCGTACCAAATCCGAATTCTCTAGCTTTCAAAATACCGAAGTTATAGCATTTCCGATCAATCAGTTATATGGCAGCTATAAGATATAGTCGGCCGATCCTTATGAAATTTGGTAGGTCGTATTATTTTGCCAAAAATAGCATTCGTACAAAATCTGAACTCTGTAACTCTAAAAACACCAAAGTTATACCATTTCCGATCAATCAGTTATATGGCAGCTATAAGATATAGTCGGCCGATCCCGGCCGTTCCGACTTATATACTGCGTGCAAAGGAAAGAAGGGTGTGTGCAAAGTTTCAAGACGATAGCTTTAAAACTGAGAGACTAGTTTGCGTAGAAACAGACAGACGGACAGACAGACGGACAGACAGACGGACAGACGGACAGACGGACATGCTTATATCAACTCAGGAGGTGATCCTGATCAAGAATATATATACTTTATAGGGTCGGAGATGTCTCCTTCACTGCGTTGCACACTTTTGACCAAAATTATAATACCCTCTGCAAGGGTATAAAAATATTACAAATATACAAAGAAATATATGTATATACTGGCATTTATATGAAAATTTAACATAAAACATTGTTGCAACTCTTTTAAGCACCGCATCCGTTCCCTCACCATTTTAAGTGCTTCTTTGGGGTGTGCCCTCTACTGCCGCCTATGCCTACTGCCACGCCCCTCCGCCACCTTCGCAGCAGCCGATAATCCTGCGGCCCATGAGATGAGCTGGAAGACCCGCTCCTTGACGTTTCTTTACCTACCGGTGGCCAACCTGCGCTTACTGGTCTGGCCTCAGGACCTGAGCTTCGACTGGGGCATGGATGCCATTCCGCGCATCAAGACACTATGGGATGCCAGAAACATCCTGAGTGCCGGACTCTACGCCTCCTTGTGTCGATTGCTTTGGAGGAGCAGCGGAATTTCGAGAAAATCCTCTTGCATGGGCTTTTCGGAGGTAGCGGGCATATCCCTCCCCCTGGTGAGACGCTTGGAGGATAGAAGCTGCCACACCTGGCTGGGTCTCACCTGCCACTGCCATCACCAGGTAGCGGAGAACTCCCAAACCACCTCCAGCTATAATTCTGCATACCTCGTCGCCTCCAAGAGTCCCTGCTTTGAGCCGACTCTGCTGATGTGCGTCGCCTTCCTGGTGCTGCCGTTCCTGCCTGCAAGCAATTTGCTATTTTACGTGGGGTTCACGGTGGCGGAGAGGGTTCTCTACCTTCCCAGTGTGGGTTACTGTCTGCTCTTCGGCTATGGCTTCGGAGGCATCTGGCGACAGGCTCATAGCTCCCGGCGATCCAAGGCGCTGCTTCTATTTATCCTCGGAGTGCTACTGGGATCCCATTGCCTCAGGACTGTAAAACGCAACCTGGACTGGTGGGACGATGAGCAATTGTTTCGCAGTGCAATCTCCATAAATCCCCCAAAGGGTAAGTACGTTACAATAAGGAGAGTCACTGCAGGGAAAATTACTTGAAAAACTCTAAACACTGAAAAATGTAATCGTCGATTCTTTGTTCCGACTATGGAAACCTAAACCCTATGTAGTCTTGGAAACTATTTATGTATAATTAGTAACTATAAGTTAATGTTATTCTTTTGACACACGAGTCGATATAGCAATATCTCAGCATTAACAGCCGAGTCGATACAGCCGAGTCGATCAACAGCCATATCCGTCTGTCCGTATGAACGAGTGGATCTCCGAGACTATAAGAGATGGAGCTATAGGATTTTGCTCCATTAAGTTTGTTTTAAGATTTTGCCACACTCCCTGCCGCCTCCACAAATTGCGAATTTCTGTAGCACCAGTACAGCAAGGAATAACTTTTGATGCCAAACTATTTCTATAGTTAATATATATCTGATACAAAAAAAATGCATTTAAATCGGCCGATTTTTAGAGGAGACATACCCATATTAAATACGCGATATACCCCAATTTCCCATACGAACGGGCTAAAATTTGAACGCGTGGATCTCGATAACCAAGAGGTAGGACTATCCAATTTCAAACTTGGACTCCATACCATACGTAGCCGCGCAGATCATGTTTGTGTCAAAATATTGCCACAAAACAGAAACTCATTGAAGCGCTAGTTTGTTTGTTTTTTGAAAATGTGTTGATGCCAAACTGTTCCAATGGCTAATCTACACCCACACCCCTAATCTACATTCAGCCAAATTTTTAGGATAAGTTTAAGAGGAGTTAAAGACTATTTAATCTGATTCCCTACTGAATCGGTAGTATGGCCGTCGGTTTGTTGTCGTTGTTTTTCCCATGCGCAAAAGTATGCAACACAAATTTATTGCTGAGAATCCATACCGGTAAAGTTTAAACCTTAACTGTTACTTAAATTGTGGATGGAAGAAATGAGTACCGGGTATAATATAGTCGGGAAAATTGACTTTAACCGTTCTTTCTTGGTTGAGTTATAAATGATATAATGATATAAATGATACACAATATATATAGTAATACGTATGTTTTCTTTTACAGCCCTGGGAAATTTGGGCAGCATACTGAGTGCCCAAGGAAAGTATGACGAGGCAAAGATCGCTCTGACAATGGCCATTGAATTTCGACCCTCTATGGCCGATGCGCACTTTAATCTGTAAGTAAACGTTCCCGAGCATATGGATCCAATCCTCGTTCTTTTCACTCTGGGCAGGAAACCCTTTAGGAAATTGAAGCGAACTCCCACCTTAGCCGCACAGCATGAACGCTGAATCCACAAAATGATGTCAGTTTTTCGCTGGCAGCCTTTTCAAAATTCAAAAGCTCAAAATGAATGGCTGTCGCGACCTTGGGCGGTTGGAGGTGGGTGGTGTGTGGGCGTGGGCTGGGAGACTTGGCAGTTTTCGTGTAAAGGAGCTGCTCTTAATGCCCAACTGCAGATGCTTCAGTTCTGGTCGTGTTCGCTCTTTAGTTTGCCAGCAAAAACGGTTTGGACAACATCTGAGAAAAAAAGAAAGTAAAGGGTAGGGTAGAATGAAAGGTTGTGTGGGGTTGGATGGTACTGGGGACTTTGGTAGGGACTGGCCAGACACATCGCGCATACAAATCAACTCGGTCAGAAACTTTAGCTCCAGCACACGCGGCACATGTTTTGCATCTTTTGGATGGCAATTTGCATGCACTCGGCAGCCATCAACAGCAAATAGCTGCTGGTTGCACTTTTCCCTCCGTCCTTTTTTTTCCTTCCACACCCAGTCATTGACTCGTTTTTTGTTGCACCACCTTTGTGGTACCTTTGTAAGAGGGCGGGACTGGGCCGAGCGCGAGCGAGCAACCTTTGAAACAATAAGCCCCAAATGAATGCGAGGAGCATTCAGCATGCTAATCCCCTGAAGATATGGTGTTAATTAGGCCAAAACTGAATGGCCAGGCACCCCAGATTCCTCCAGATACTTAGAGAGCAGCCGGACACACAAAGTAAACGTATATGGAGCTGCTGTTTCTAATTAAAGGAGTTTCGGAAATGTCTTGATTGAATTGTATTCTGTAAACTGGGCCATATTTGTTCATGTTCTGGATTCGAAGCAAAGAAAAACTTGAAGTTGTTGAGCTTGAATAGAGCTTCAATAATATTTTTTTTAAAATTAGTCATCAGTTTGCTGTAATGAACTGTTCCCCAAACTTTTCAGTCCTCTTTTTTTAAAGCTTATCAGAATCCAACATGAAAAGGATGTTCAGCAATATGCTTGTTTCCAAAGATATTGGTTTACACCGTAATGGATCATAATTTGTGTTCTTTCTGTATTATTTTCAATTAGCCATGGACTCCAAGGCATCAGCAGGGAACATCAGGGCAATGAAGCAGCAGCTGAGACAATTGCATTCCTTGGCATTCCAATGCCATTTATTTTTCCAACACAATAAACAAAAGCCCCGGCATATATAATGTCCTACAAGGCAATGGAACTATAATATCCTTGGAACTGTCGGAAATAGGAATGGAAAAAATCTGAAACAAAACTAGAAAATGTTACAAAAAAAGGGAAATTGACATTTTTGCTTACTTGCTGCAACAATATGAAAAATAAAACTGCTGATGTATATCGTTGGCATCCCGTTCATCCCCCGCCGAGATCTGGCGCTTCCCCGTCATTCTCTAGGGCCAATGACACTTTTATTTGGCCAGAGGAGCTACGCTCACGCCTAGAAGCCTTTTTTAATCGAATTCTAACACTGGAAGGATTGGAAGTCCTTTGATATGAGAGTGCATACCCTTTGGATTTAGATTACTCTTTCTTACTTTAAGTCATTTATTTATCGTAGCGAGTTGGAGACCCAAATATTGTTTTCAGTGCAAATCCGGCTGTGAGCAGTCATAGTGCAATTTACTCGTTGCATCAACGCTAACAGCGACCGCCAACTGAGAACACTGCGAGCAAACGAAGCTTTCGCCCTGCACCACCCCTTCCCCTTTGCTCTCCACATGGGGATTTGGGTGCAGCTTGGCAGGAAGAGGATTGCAGTTGGGAAGGCGGAAGCTGAGCTTTACGAGGGAAGTGCAAACATTCCAACGCTTAACGTCGTACACCATGGGCACCAAAGAAACCAGCACTATGAGGCTTTAAAGATTTAAAAATGAAGAATGGGATTCTTCGGCGTATAATGTGGGTTCTCCATTGGATTTGCTAATTTTTTTCGTAGCTCTTCGTAGAAGTTTTTAAATTTTTTATGCAATCCGAACCACTGTGCATCATGGCCCTTTGGCAGCTCAACTGCTCAACTCCTTTTAAATATGCAGGACGTCATTTCCACTACTGGTCGCTCACATTCGTTCAACCCTTTGCGCCTCTCAAGGGCTGCGAGCGGCGCCAGGCAGCCATTGCTCAACGCCCTGTTATCATTATATGTAGTGGCCGCTGCTGCTTCTGTCGCCTTGTACTTCGCTGCCTGTTGTTGATTATTGTGTTTGACATAATAGGCTTTACGCTCCAAAAAAAGAGGCGTATGAAATAAATCCGTTTGCTTTGCTGCCTTGGCAAATTGTACGTAAGTTCTTTCTCGCCCGCTCATTTCTCCAACTTTCCGCTAAAAAGAATATATGGAAAAGAGACTGGGCACCGGGATCCAATACAAATAATTAATAATTAATAACGACAGCCGCATTTAATGAAATATTTAGAATGCGGCAAAGACATTATCATTTCTTTCCTTTTGCATCATATTTTCGAAACATTATGGTTTGGTTCATACAAATATTTTGGGAACTTTCGCAAAAAAATCCTGCTTTAAACTCAGCCAGGCAAAATTTTTAAATTTTTTGTATAGGTTTACAAAAGGATTATGAGACTATGTGCGGCATTTACATTAATACTGTCGAAAGTTTTGCTGACATAAAGTATAATTTTTGTAACAGCCAATGCACAGGATTAAGAAAATGCTATAAGCTCCATAAAGGATTTATGCCAAATTTGTAGACTTAATGCGGCTTTGTTTTCAAAGCGATCTGGTAAAGAAAACTATTGCGCTTTAATTGTAATAATATTTCCGACAAATTTTAATCTCCGTAGCCACACCTATTAGGCTCCCTTATCCCTTTCAAGGGCCTCAGGACTCCAGCATCGGCACAGTAGCCTCTATAATCCTCGGAGAAGTCCTCTGCAAACAAAAAAGAAAATCTGCGGAAATGTAAGCCAAGAAGGAGGAGCAGAAAGAAAATATTACTGTTGACGGCTTAGATAAAATTTCAAATAATGTCAATGACATAAAAGCAAAGCGCGAACTTCATAACTGCTAAGGCTTCTCTCCTGCAGCTTATTAACTGGGCTCAAAGCGATACCCGAGAAGGGCTTTGGCCAGAGTGGTCTAGCAGGGGGGACGAGAGGCAGCGAACTGGTCTTCAACTGGCTGTCGCTACATTGGCCTCTGACCAAGTCCGTACTCCAGAGCTGGTGGGAAGCCAAGGCAGAGATTTAATTTTAGGGCCGTGAAAGTTTAAAACGCTTTTGTCGCCCGTTTACCGCCCTTCCCCTGCCCCTACCCGACACCCCGCGGCATCGGCTTGTCTCTCCTTTGCCTTGCAGCTTATCGAAAAGTTGTCTGATTGAATTTTCGCTCAACTCCCCCTCCACGCCTGCCTGCACAATGCAGCAGCCGCCTGCTTTACATGGTTTCTAACTTAGCATCTGCTGCGAAAAATATTTAAAAATCAACATTACATTCTGGACTTTTGAAACATAAACTTTTGGGCTTTCGCCGAGCGACGTAAAGCAAAAAGATTACTAAAGCTTTCATATATTATTTTAAAGTTCTAAACACTAGGTATACTCACATCTTGCTTGACTAAAGACTAAAGACTACTTGCCTTTACTATTAGAAAAGCTAGATCATTATTCTCAGTGTATAAAATCGAAAAGTCAAAAGGAAACTAAATCAGGTACATTATGAAAACTTTAAGAGCCTGCAAAGCTGTGTGAAAATGTGATGGCTGTTGCTGGAAAGCATTTCCGTTTTCTAATCGAAAATCAATGTCAGGCGCCCTTCAATCTTGAAAGCATAGCCACCACCCTCCGCTGTTTACCCATGAAGTCGAGCAATCCAACCACCCACTGGCATGCAAGGACGTTGTGGATAAGCAGCTGTTTGTACATTATTTACCCGTAAAGCCATCAATAGCCGGCATATCTGCAGCCGAACACCTTGCGCCCTGCGGCTGCGGATTCCCTGATCCTGCCACGTGCCACATCCCGGAACTAGCAGCTCCCGTGGCTCCTGTTGCTCCTTTTTGAGCTGAAGTCTAGTCGGGCGCCACTCATCTGTCATGGATTTGTTATGCTCCTGCTGATGCTGCTCTGATTTTTAGCTGCAATATGCCACAGCAAAGGATAAGTTGAGTGGCGGTGGTTCCTGGTGGTTGCTGGTGTTGGTTGGTGGGGCAAGAGGTGGTGGCGGCGGTGGGAAGTCAAAGTAACAGGCAGCCAAACACCAAAACCAAAAATCACTGAGCTGTATAATTCGATTTCTCTTTTTCACTCCCGATGCTCGTTTTATTTTCACCCTGCACTTATTTTGTATGGATGTTACCAGTCGGAGTTTGGAGGGTGGAGGTTGGCTGGTTGGGTGGCTGGTTTCTGCTTGCTGTTTGCTTACCTGCTCAAAGAAAAAAAAGAAAAGCATCAGAACAAATAGAACAACATGGCTTGTTTTTCTTTTAACCCAAAAACACTCTATACATACTCGAATGGCATGGTATAAAATAGAATACTCAATATTCAGTTGAGCAGATCCATCCGTTGTTCGCTTGCCATTCGCATGCATTCGCTTTTTATTTCTATTTTTATTTTTATTTTTGGGAGCTGGGATGGTCGAAGTGCAGCATACGAATGCAGGCAGTGGGTGGATATGGGAATGAAATTGTGGGCAAGGGATTTTCAACATGAAATGTCGAAAATAAAATTTAAACAAATTTAGAATTCTATGTTGCGGCATCCGCACGAGTGTTAATACAAAAGTTCCTACATATATCCCTGAAGACTCAAGGGACTCTGAAGCTGTTGTCAAGGACATTGTATTGGATATTGTATGAAAAGAAAGTGTAAATATGAACAGATTCTATTGCGTTACTCCAGTAATTTCACATTCACAAATAGAAAAGTATGAAATGCTTGAGCTAAAGCATAATATAAATGTAAATATATTAATTTGACCAATAGGAAAAAAAGGACTACGAACGACAACAGACAAATAGCTTTGTGGCAAAAATCCCAAGACTTTACAATCCACCCTCCTGTTGATTTTATAGCCTTGTCGCCACTCAACAAAATTTTCAGAGCTCGCCGCCTGTTTGGATAATTTTTGTTGCTATTGCCGTCAGGATGTTGGCGTTGATCCTGGCAAGAGCAATCTGTGCTTAGGTTTATTTTGCACTGTTTTGGTACATTCCGTTTTTTCGGACGTCAGCCATTTAAAAGCACCTATCCATGCAAACGAGCAGCAAAAACTGTGTTTATATTGAAAGCCCAGACATCCGGGCTTAAAAATATGCATGAATAACCACCAGACGACACCGTTGATGCATGCATGTATCGGGCAGGTGGACCCACCACTTCTTATTTAAACTCGGTCAGATAAATTCACGCCAAGCACCAAATCCCCATAGTCACTTCTCGAGACTGAGGCCTGCGTTCATTAAATGAATCAAGCCAAAATCTACTTGAAGGTCAGCTTTTCAAGCATTCGCGGCTTTAGCCCCCACAAGCAATTAGCCCTAGGAAACCGCGGGAAAGGAAAACACAAAGCTAATTTACTTCCAACACTATTAGAGACGCACCCTAAAGTTAAGTAACTAGGGTTATTCTTTTTTCCCTTCATTCAGTACTTTTTTAAATTTTGTTTTATGATTTCTTTCGAGAGCCGGAAAAAATATAAAGGAGTTCCTTGAAGTGCATACTTTGAGAATTTCTGTGCATTTTTCGAGAGAAACCAGCTTTTTCTTCATATCCCATGCTTTTTCGGAAAATCCTTTTAAAAACAAGAAAGGAAAGCTAACTTCGGGCGGAGCCGAAGTTTATATACCCTTGCAGTTAAAACCGGATATATATCGCAAACATCGGATATAGTTGGCCGATCCTTATGGGAATAGGAATATATAATCCAATTTATTACAATACAAAATCTAAAAAAAGTCCCAAACTTCTATCTTCAAAAATACGAAAGTTGATATTTCTACCAAATACCATTTCCGATCGTTCAGTTATATGGCAGCTATGGGATATAGTCGGCCGATCCTAATGAAATTTGGTAGGTTGGATCAACTGACCAAGAATTAAATCTGTACTAAGTTCCAGCTTTCTATCTTCAAAAACACGAAAGTTGGATCATTTCCGATCGTTCAGTTATATGGCAGCTATAGGATATAGTCGGCCGATCCTTATGAAATTTGGCATGACGTAATGTTTTGCCAAAAATAGCTCACATGTCAAATTTGAACTCTCTAACTCTAAAAACACCAAAGTTATACCATTTCCGATCAATCAGTTATATGGCAGCTATAGGATATAGTCGGCCGATCCGGGCCGTTCCGACTTATATACTGCGTGCAAAGGAAAGAAGGGTGTGTGCAAAGTTTCAAGACGATAGCTTTAAAACTGAGAGACTAGTTCGCGTAGAAACAGACAGACGGACAGACAGACGGACAGACGGACAGACGGACAGACGGACATGCTCATATCAACTCAGGAGGTGATCCTGATCAAGAATATATATACTTTATAGGGTCGGAGATGTCTCCTTCACTGCGTTGCACACTTTTGACCAAAATTATAATACCCTCTGCAAGGGTATAAAAACTCCAGTTTCAGAGAATCAAGTTTAAAACTATTTAACGTTAACCCTTTTGATTACATCTTGTTTTAGTTGGTTACACAATTAAAAAAACTACAACAATTTTTTAAAAATGTGAATTATAAAATATTTTTTCTAAAAAAGAGTGTAGTTATGCACTTCATTTTTTAATCCACAGCTATATCCATAAATATTATAAATTCTTCAATGCATGGTTGGTTCATTTCAGAGGCGTTGTCCACCAGAAGCAGAACAACTTGAGCTCAGCTGTTTTCTTCTACCGCAAAGCCATTGCGCTTCGGCCCCAAATGGGCGTGGCCTACTTGAATCTGGGCGCCACCCTCACGTCCTTAGACGACCGCCGGCAAGAAGCCATTTCAGTCCTCCGGACCGGGGCCCGCCTCGAGGGGCAGAAGGTACGGGATCGGGGGGCCCACGAGACGGCCCGCTACACCTGCTACCTGCATCTAGGAGCCCTGCTCCGCTCCGATGGCAGATTGAAAGAAGCTGCATGGCTGATGAAGGAAGCCTTAGGAGGTCTTAGATTACTCCATCAAAGCCAGCAGGCCGAGCTGCACCTGCGTCTCGGCGAAATCTACGCGGAGCTGGGAGACTGGGAGCAGGCCGAGAGGCAGAAGCGATTGGCGTTGCATCTGCAACCGCGGCAAGGAGCCGCCTATGTGACCTACGGCCAGACGCTGGCTAGAAATGTATGCGAAAGAATGCTTGGACATGGCCAACATTAAAAATTAATAATAAATTATTTCGATCGCAGGGTAGTCGCATAGCGGAGGCCGAAATGTGGTTTAAACGGGCACTCCAGCTAGCGCCCCTGGAGCCCAGTTCCCATCACCATTATGGTAAGGGTTATGCATTATAAAATTTGTGGAAAATGAACATAATATGTACTTGGCTGTGTTGTTAGACAACATTTCTTGTGAATATAAATGTAAAGATTTTAGCGATTCTGTACTTTCATAGAAAAGAACTACGATTAGTTTTTTATTAATTGCCATTGCCATTTTCTATTTAAATTTATCTTTGAAAGCATCCTAATTGAATACATGTGTTACATACCATACATTTATATTTTATTGCGAGTATAGTAACCAATTAAAGCGTGTCCTTCCCCAACAGCTGACTTTCTGGAACAGCAGGAGCGCCATCAGGAGGCACTTACCCTGCGGTTGAGGGCCGCCGAACTGGCGCCACACGATGACGCCCTACAATCATCGGTGGGGGACGCCTTCCGCCTCCTAAATCGCCTCGGGGAGGCGGAATTGTGGTATCGGCGTGCGGTGACCTTGCAGCCACTGGCCGCCCACGCCCACGCCAATTTGGGCGCCATACTGCAAATGCGCGGCCTGCGGAAGGAAGCGGTGGAGTGTTATCACAGGGCCTTGGAGCTTCAGCCAGGACATGCCATTAGCCGGGCTAATCTGGAGAGAATCAGTCTCAACTGGGACAACACGTAGCACTCGATGAGCGCTTATGATGAGGACTTACTTATTGAGATTTAATGAAATGTATATAAAAGCGAGGGAACTACTAGATAAGATAAAATGCAAGATAAAATGTGAATATATTTTAAAAAATTAAATGTTAAAAAAAATAGTTTCATTTTAAAATAATACCGATAAATTTTTAATGGATAATAATGGGTTTTAAAAGAGGACTTATTAGACTTCGGTTTGGTAGTCGTAGACATGGTAATAAAGTTTCCTTTTTTATTGGTTTTTTCCGGTAAATTATTTTTTTGGAAGTACCCTACTTCAAGGTAATTCTTATCTGTGGGAACACAGCAATCTGCTGCTTGCCAAGCTTAAAAAAGCCAAACCCCACGCAGAAATAATTTCCATAGCGGCTCCTTTGAGTCCTGAAATCCAAAACAGGTGACGGGCAGAGACAAAAGACTGGGAGCTGGGAACTCAAGGGGGTATCAAAAACAGAATTATAGACAGAATTGAGCTAGTGGGCTGGAACCTAACGGCACAGACACATAGAAAGACACGGACACCCGGGCGGACGGCCAGACGGACAGACGTGATTATATCAAGTGGCTTTGGCAAAAAACAGTCAAGAATCATCTACCCGATGCGAAAACCGCAGCAACCAGAAGGGGTTCCAGAGGCTGGCAGGCATATCTTCATGCGAGAAATAGTGCTTACTAAGCATTAAATTATAATTAAATTTTAAACAATGAAACCCAGTTAGAGGGCTCGAAAAGAAACCTTCCCCGCGCGGCCCAAAAGCCCTTAATCACAAACATGCGCAGCCACTTCAAAGGTGAGTCTTGCCATCGTCGTCACATCAATGTGGAAAATGGAGAATGATAAGTGGAGAACGGAGAGAGGGAAATGAGAAATGGAATTGCCCAGAACAGGGAGCCAAGCTGGCTGCCTGACTGGCTAAGCATATGCGCATATAAATTAACATAGACACCCAAGTATTTAATTAAAATTCCATCAGCAGCACACACACAATGACACACGGCCGGCTCACAGATATGACAGGTGTGTGGGCAGAAAGGCCGAGTGTGCCCCTATGGACGGCAAGGGGTTGGGTAGGCACACATTTAGCGCTAAGCCAAGCAGATGCCCCTCGAGTATATCCGCCAAAACCACACCGACGCACACGTCCGACGAAACCTGGGAAGCCCTTTGGAGCCTTCGGGCGCCACAGCCTGTCGGTAGTTCAAACAATGGGAGTAACCTAAAAACACACAGACCCTCTGCCAAACCTCCACCACCACTTTACTCAATCCCGGAAACATAACCGATTGGGCCAGGAAAGAGGGCTGGAAATCAACAGACTGCACTGCGAAAAATATTAATTTTATTGAGAATTTTGCCATATTCCCAGTTTAAATATAACATATTATTATTCAAAAACAATTACTTTTTTCTTATATAAATAAATAATCAATAATATAATAACATTTTTTTTAAATTAGACAACTGTGCTATGTTTGCGTTGGACTTTTGAATGTTGTCTAATTTAATGGAAAATAACATATAAGTAATTAAATACAACAACTTTTCATTAACTAATTTTATGTAAAACAACACAGGATATATAAAATGAACTTATCAGATTACTATAACAATTACCATTTTAGAGAGCTTTTTTTTAGTGCAGCTATAGACAAGAGCCGGGTGGAAAAGAGGTGGCGGGGACAATAGTCTGAGGGTGCTTCGGTGGGGCAACTTCGATACCGACTGATGAAGTGGCATTTCTGACACTGCCTGCCCCACACGAAAACAACCTGGATGATGGTTTTGATGACGACTATGCCCGGTATGAGCACCGAATTCAAATTATGTCTAAGCAGGCAAGTAAAGGGTTAACTAAGCCGACAAGTGGGCTAGGGCTCTCATTTCAAATTCATAATTAAATATGGATTCGAAAGACCCGACAAATCCCAACATTTAGCAGATTTGTGCATACTTGTGTATACCTGGCGTGTGTTTCTGCCTAGATTTTGGCTCACAAGCTAGAAAATGATAATTGTGAAAAAATTTTGATATTGGGTACAACTTCAAGCAAAATAGAATTGTTTATATAAATAAAACTCTATATATCAGCTTTTGATATTGGGATCTAGATAGTCTCAGCTGAAGCCTTCGACTCTAAGGTTGTGGGTAAATAACATACTTTATTTATATTATAAGATATAAATAACCTGATTATTTGATTCATTTATTTTTAATCTAGCCTTTTTAACGAATTGGCTACAATAATATTCTCATAAGACGAATTTTTTTATAATTGATGTGGGCCAAATATCGGCTGCATTATCATTCCATATATTCTTAAAATCTGTCGCCACTCATATGTCACAGCAAGATTCCTTTACTTTATCTTCATTCAATACATGCACAATTTGTATTTATTTCCACCATTTAACAGCGCCAGTAGATCGCTTTTGAGGGTAGCGCGATATGAAATATATAAACAGTGTAATAAATAAAAAAAATAAATAATCATTTTTTAGTAAGAGTAGACAATTTCAAAGCTAATCCAGCGATTAAACTGTTTCTCATTGAAATTTACTATCGTTTCTGGGGCAATGTGTAGTTTCATGTATAGAACCGAACTAAATCTTAACTCTCTCCCAAAATCCTTGCTGGCAACTTGGTCAATGAGTATTTAATGCGTCAAACTGTTTAAATATCTATTGGATTTTTTTGACTTTTTTTTATTTTGACTTTCTTTTTGACTTTTGTATTGGCCACAGCTGATGTAGTTGTGATTGTTGTTTTTGGTGTTTCGGATTGTGCAAAAAAGTGACGCTCGGCTTTTTAACTTTTTGACCAAACACGGGAGAAGAGACACGACACACATGCACATCACGCAAATGGTCATCCTGTGGAACCATTTATTTTCCACTTTGGCCAAAAGACACAAAAACAACAAAGCAGCACACAGAGAAACACAGATACAAGTTCGGAAGCGGACCAGATATTCCCACATAAAGGTGTAGATGTATGTATGTGTTTTTATCTATGTGGGGGCGCAAAAGCAGGAGAGTCCGCACAAAAACTAAAGTAAAAAGAAAAGTTTTTAGTTAGCTTTTGATTAGGGTCAACTCGAACTCAACGGGCAATTTTCAAGTGTCCTCCACCCTTCAGCCTTGTCTTTTTTCCTTGCTGCATACTCGATAAAAACATAAAAAAGGATGACACAAAAGTTGGGACATTGTTTTTGACATGACTTTCTATCAAAAACAAATTTTCCCGTCTTTGTTCTTCTATTATTTTTTATTGTCCATCTAATTTTTTTTACAAATCGAGTGAAAATATTGGGGGAAAGTGGGCTCGGGAAAGGACCTTAAAATAAAACTAGGACATTCAATTCGCAACTTAATTTGCAGAATTTGTTCACATCTATGGCAACAAATTAATTACTTTAAATGTTTGTGGTACTTCAAGGATTTTACAAACTACATGCCTAATGTATGTCATATGTATGTATTTTTTTCTGTATTTGGGATGGCATTACCAAAGATGGCATTCCTCTCTATGACTAACTATACAAACACTAGAAAGCAAATGGAGTCGAGACATTGACTCAGGTTAGAATTTTGAGATAAATTTATTTAAATGTGCAACACACACATAGAAATCAGACAAGCCTTCAACAGCAGCTTAATAAATTATATTTTTTTAATTTTAATACACGCACTTGCAGTGGTCACTGCGACTAACCGCAATCGGACACGCAGCAGAATTATTGTATCAGACGCATTGTAAGCCGCAATCAAAGGACCCAACACAAAGTTATGATGATAAAATGTGAGCAAGCCCATAAAATCAAAGCAACGCACACAAACACGTTGATGCAGCTGCCCGGGAGAGAAAAACGGATTTGGAGGGAAGAGTATTGGGGGAGGCGGTACAGTAAAGCCGCATGCCCCCGCTGACAGAGCATTGTCTGGGAATACGTTGCAATGCCAGTTGCAGAAAGCGGGGAAAACCAACTAGCAACTGGCAGTTGAGTCGCGGTTTCTACGTGTCACACATCCCCACAAGCCTTATCCTGTCCTCGCAGGACGGTGTGGGGTGGGACGAGTGGCAGCTCCTGCCAAATGCAAGAACGCCGCCGGACGGCAACATGGCCCTTTCCCACTAGTACTTAGCCCGACAAACAATTAGTTAGTCTTATGCTCTAAGACTTTGCATGCAACATGCAACTAACTTTGACCTCGACTAATTGCCGGAGAAAGTGAAGTCTTCTTGGTTTAGCCGCCGTGTCACCATCATTTTGCGAGGCACGATTGGGAGTGGCTGGGAGGGGAAGTCATCAGTGATGTATTTTTGATTGAAACTGCTCCAAAGCACAACAATCAGCAAAAATTGCGGGGGCGAAACGCAGACAAAGTGCCACAAGCTCAGAGGACAAAACTCAGAGCACCAGCAATCATCATAACCTGTAGCTTTAGGCAAAACTTACCCATCACCAAAAAAGAAAACAAGAAAATAATGTATGTAAGTATAAGGCGCAAGTTGTGAGATACCCTATAAAGTTTATATAGTAATATAAACATAGCTTTATATAGCTAATATAATATAGCTTTTTCTCGGGCGGAGCTGAAGTGTACACATATACTGTGGTAGTTATGATTTGATATAACTTGCGAATATCTGATACTGTTGGCTTATGCCTATGAGAATTTTAATATAAAATCAGTTTTTTATATAAAAATCTTGAGGAGAGTTGGAGACTTAACCATCTTCAAAAATACCAAAGTTGGGTTATTTCTGATCGTTCAGATATATAGCAGCTACACGATATAGTCAGCGGATACTTATGAAATATGAAATTTGTACATAGGATATATAGTCGGGCGATGCCGGTAATGATCAAAATATAAAAATGTAGACAATTACAATTACCCTCCTTCTGATAGGCGATTAACACAGTCAGCTGTAACTTTAAATATATCACTAACTCAAAAACCCTAATTGTTCAATGATTAAACTTCTATCCATATATTACATACATATACGTACGTATGGGAATATGTAGCGCCACAGCTATACTATATACTATATAAGTATAGTATATATACTTCCTATACTTCCATTAGCGGATTTTCCCAGATTTAAGCGACATATCAAATTTTCCTCATCTCCAAGGGCTATCTTGAAAAAAGAACAAAATTTTAAATCGTTAAAACCAATTTTGAAAAAATAAAATTTTTTTGTTTATTACAAAAAAAATTATTTTCCTTGTATTTTTGTTCCTTACTATTTACATGTTTGGTCTTAAAAAAAGATAATTGGAATGGGCGATCAAACTAGCTAAACTAGCAAAAGATTTTTCAGCTAGAAAACGAAGAAATATTTTTTAATTCTTTCGAATTTCTTTAACAACTTTTGAACGGATTGTCGCATTGGGCTGATTGAGGTATCATATTCAAAATTAAATTGTTAAAGAAAAACATGTCTGGAGACTCCGATGTTAACCCGACCAAAAATTTAGCAAATCAACCTTCACTCTTAGGAAACTTTCTCCCAATCCGATTATTGTTTCAAATATTTTTGAAACATTTTATTTTTCGTAAGTTTTTTTGTTTATAGATAAGGAGTTATAAATTTTAAAAAAGTTTTTTTTTAAATTAAACAACCCCCTAATAAGACACACGGAATACGGCACAAAATAACCTAAAAATAAATACACCCCTTGTACAGCCCTGAACTAATGGGAATAAGAATGCTGAAAAATAACTCCGAGTTACTGGGTACCCAAGAGGCAAAGTTCACACCGAAATTGAAACCCGAAGACTAAGAATCTGTGGCATAATCTGAGGCACAAAATGGAATGCCAATGAATTCGATTCGGTTTTGATTTAGTTTAGTTTGGTAAATATCATCATCCTTGGATTACCACGCACTGAGATGCCCCAAACGAAGTCGGGAGGATGTCGATGATGATGATGACGGTGATAGCAATGGGAGCGATTGTCGCCTTATGGCACAAGCAAAGTAAACACAAATAGATAACAGCCAACAAATAAAAAGCAGCAAGGCGAAATGAAAATAAGACAAAGCACACACAAACCCTTAGAAGGCTGGCAGACAAACCGACGGATGGCCGGATGGTTCGCGATTCCTGGTTACCCAATTCACGGATCCGAAGCACCAGAGGTGCCCGAGGAGAAGCCATTGGCAAACACATTCTCCAAATCCCGCTCAGCTTAAGTTGGCTTTGAAATTTTGATTGAAAAAATCAGAGAGCAGGGCAGCAAAAACTTCAAGAGGGCCAAGACGGAACAAAAGGCAACGAACCGAGTCAGAGGATACCAGACAGCCCCCAGAAATGGGCGACAAATAGCGAAATGTTTCCATAGATTCCGATAATGAGGGCGGAGTGGCTGGGGAGAATCCGCTCGAACTGACGGACAATCTTTTCTCAATAATTCATTTTCGGTTCCCCACTGTTGCTGGTACTTTGATTTGGCCGAATTCCAATTATAGTACTCACTTCAGCTTTAGCCGCTAAGTCAAACTTTTGGCGGTGACTGTTGATTCCTCGAGATAATTCTGCTAGGGGAAAAGCATAATTGGAAATGTAAAGCAATGAACTCGGGAACAAAAACATTCGGGTAAGTGCTTAGATATCATTAAATTTTGGTAAATCTTTTTTCCAAGGGACCAACCTTTCTTTTGTAACCAATTTTATGTGTCTTAGACACATTAAAGTTAAAAGTACATTTTTTTAAATGGCTTTGATTTAATGAATTTATAAAAACAAGACTAACAATAATCATCAATTCATAGACTATTACTAATAATTAGTGGTTACATAGTTGTGGGTCTCTTCCTTTTAACTCTAAGTTGATCGATCGTTACAAAGTACATAAATCTTAAATTCAAACTACTTTTGTAGAAAAATACAAGATCTCAAAAAAGTGGTTTGTAGTATCATGATATTGAATAAAACCTAGTGTGTTAAATAAGAATCATTGAAGCTGAGAAATCTATGCATTAGATTCAAAACTTTAGATTTAATTTAAAAAATGGCGATTTAAAAGGTAAAATGTAAATATATTGTTTTGGAGATTTACTTAATTTATTTTAACATAAAAAACAAACCGAGTCTAAATATGTAAATACTAAAAGTCGTAACCGGTGTTTACATGTAAAATATACATGTATTATACAACTAAAAGTGGCGCCACTGAAAAGTGAATTTTACACTCAACTAAAATGTATTTCAAATACTGGATTGTGGAACGCGTGTTTTCATGTAGATAACGAAAATACGTTAAGAGGAAATGGATTTCAAAAATATTTAATTTCCAATTGGAAATAAAATTCATGAAAAAATGTTATTTTTGGTAAAATAAATAATAATCGATAAAATACAAGTAGAGTACCCATCAAAGATGTCCAACATGCAATACATATAACCTATCAATATTTTACGCAGTAATGGGATCAAAACATAAAAATGTAAATACTAATTTACATGCTTAAATGGCGATTAGCTTAACAGTTAAACTTTAACTACTTTGATGATAGTTTTTATCATAAATACCATTATTCATTTCAACTAGTAATTCGAAACTATTAATAATTTAAGTGCCTAAAACTAGCACAAATAAAACGCTGAAAAGTTCTCTGTACTGCTAATTGATTCAAATGATTTTCCCACGTGCAAAGTACGGGATCCATCAAATAGTCTACTGGGTCAGGTTTAGTTCAGATATGATGGACCTTGGTTTCAACGTTTCACGTACATATCTCGGGCCTTGTTTTTCCAGTTCCTGAGGGAAACACTCAGGAATAATATATCGTAATTTATAGGTACTAAAATTCTTGAATGAATAAAAAGCCAATAATGCAGGCCGGTAATTTACGTTCATCCAGTTTTAATTCCCAAACAAGGTGCGACTATTGCCGTTAGCAATGAATCATATAAAGGTGTTATTTCAGACAAGTAAGCTTCCATATCAAACCACTCCAACAAAGTATTAATTGAAATGTCAGGTTTGTTAGACACACATCGGACATAGTCCTAGTGCCGCAAGAATTATATTTTTATAGTCACTTATATTTTTGATCGTACTTTAACCGCTGAAGTTTAGCTAGCTAGTTAATCTGGTCTAGCGAGGCTGCCATTAAAGTTAGCCAGATTCAAGAGCAGCCTGTAATTAAATGTACTGACTTCGGATTCAATTTGATGAAAAGTTTTCCACGAGCACGATTGTTTTTATATTAGTCTCGTGTCACACGTCAGATCGAACGGAAGTATTGAAAAACGCATTAGAATGGTAAAACAATAGTATTTAGGACGTGAAACTTATTTTTATGGGCTTCCGGATAAAAACCGAACGGAAAGAAGATCTCAAGAGGCATAAAGAGACAATTCCTTTTCCAAAGCATATTTTTGAAACTAATTAATTAAAATTTGTATTAAATCAAAAAAAGGCCGACTCAATGAGGGCAAAATGAAAAAAGGACACATTTTATTTATTATATTTCTGCAGTAGCTTTCTAGTAGCCGCTAGAGATATTTCTATTTGATTTTGAAACTACAAATCACAAAATAATTTTTTTTGATTTTTTCAATGGATTTTCAACATAGGATTTCTAACAAATAAAGGTGTTTTTAAGATTTATTTCCGACCAAGTTATCATATTGTTTCTTGCACAATCCAGGTTTTTAATTTCAAGTTCTAATCAAACCGATAGGGGATAATAGCCTTATATTAAAACGTATAATATACTTTTCCCAGAGCTGTGGATAGTCTTTGGATATCTTTGACCGATCCCTCAAGAGCTTCAAGATTCAAGTCCTGTAGAAATTGCTATCCAAGCATATATTTCCGAAAATTGGAGATTTATTCCGAAAACGTCTGGAAGAAGGAAAGTTAATTGTGAGTTGTGGTTTCTAGTTGACGGATCCTGGAAGATGCAATTTATGCAAATGCGAGTATAAAAAATGAGAGATCCCAGCTACGTGTCTGACAGAAACGTATCCTGTTTTAAAAAATATAAACATTATAGGGTCAGAGATTAAAATAGCCCCTGGAGCGATCGTTGAAAAATTTACCTAAGTAAATACATTTTTCCTGTTATCAGAATTTCCATGAAGTCACGAATAAACATTAACCAATGACAGTGATCGGATTGTGCACATGTATCAATTTATTATAATATCCGGGTAGGACAAGTGCGTCAATAATAAAATTTTTAATGAAATCTTATATTGTTCTGATGAGATTTACTAAAAGATCCTCTTTTGAGAGACGGTATGATAAAATTCGATCCCTCACCACTAGAATTTTTTAGAAGTCAAAAGAGCTGCGATGTTTAGAGAGTGAACTGATAAATAAATAAATGAAATATCATATAAAAGTAACTTGTGTTTTTAACTTTTTAAACATTCTTATTTAAATTAATGCGTGCTCAGGCACTGGATAGCTTGAAGATGCCAAGTACCGTGGAATCCTGTCCCATCAGCATTAAATTCGAGGATCTCTCCTATCACCCTGTAGTGGGAAAAAACAAAGGTGAGAGCACTAGTTTTCGATACTACTTTATTTTCATTCACAAAAACTACCCGGTGGTCGTGACTTACATGCAAATATATATTCAGTAAGCACCTGACTTGCAATTGAAAATTTGTTGCAATTACGGATTCATGGAGTAGTCCCAGTGGTCCGTTTTTCATTTGGCTTGGTTTATTCCATCTTCGTTGGTAAAACTAATGAGATAATTGTTGTACTGTAAGAGGAATGTAGGAATCATACAAATAAAATGTCAAAGAAAGCAATTAACGGAATCTTGGCCTATAAAATATGACAACAGTCTACCAATCAAAAGACTAATTTTATTCAAACCGGTTCCAGATATCCGTATTTTATGTCATATCTATAAGACATATTAAGTTATGAATTCGTTGACACTTTTGATTCAATTATATCAGATGATTATCCAATGATTAGCAAATACTAAATTTCCTGATCGACGGGACTGGAAAAATAGTTAAACGTTCTCTTTTTTATTATAGAATGATTTAATGCGAAACTTTTCAATGCAGATTGAATAAATTGCTTCTCAATTATTACATAGCACTGTTCAATAATATTATTGTAAAACTTATGGTATTTGTATACGCGGAAATCCAAGAGAAAAAAGTATACTTAATTCGTGTTGATGTATTTATCATGACGAAGGACCTCACAAAGTGGATGAGTTCTTGATGAGCATCAGCCGAGTCGATATACCTTATATACCTTACCGTATCTCTCTGTCCTGAGTGTATGAACGCGTGGACCGAAGACCTCAGATATATCTTATAGCTGCAATATAACTGAACCATCGGAAATGACCCAACACTTGTGTTTTTTGAGATAGAAAGTTGGAACTTCGTACAGATTCTATTTTTAGTCAAATGGTCCGACCTAAATTTCATAACGATCGCCAGATATATCTTATAACTGAACGATTAGTATTTTTCAAAATATAAGCTTGGGATTATTTTTTGATTTTGTATTGTAATAAATAGATTTTATTATAATATTCTCATAAGGGTTGGCCAACTATATCCGATGTTTGCGATATGTATGCGGGTTTAACCACAAGGGTATATCAGCTTCGGCTCCGATGTTAGCTTTCCTTTCTTGTTAATTTATATTTTTGAACTTGATTCCGTTAACTCCGACATTTAAGGACATTCCGTTTCTAGTTAGTGCTTTGATAAAAATATAATTTATATTTTTTTTATTAGTCACTATTTGGATTAACCTTATGCATTACTTTCGGGTCATTAAATGCCATCCTAATATCGTTGGAGTTAATAGACTGCCGTTGAATGAATTTATCTAAGGTGTGTGAGTTCAGTCAACCGTGTCATGCCCCGCTTCGCCCCTCCATATTGTCTTAGTACACCCCAATTAATAGTAGTTAAAAGGGGGAAGGAGGTAGGGGATCTTGACGGGGTCGGCGGCATTCCCAACACTTTTAAGCAGCTATTTCTTTATGCTTTGCTGTTGGATTTCGGTGCTGGCTTGTATTTATTTATTTATTTTTTTTTTTGGGCCAAGAAGGCCAGCCGGTTGTTGTCGCCTCTAAAAATCCGTAAAGGGGGTAGACGACGGCTTACGATAGCTGCTGTCTTCGCTTTGATTGCGTGTTTTTATTGGCCGACCACTGCGTACGATGTTCGATTTCAATGTCAATGTCAAACGCGATCACAATCACTGGAACACGATCGAAACATGCTGGGAATCGGATAGAGCGAATAACAAAAAAAGTATGACTTATAAAACTCAAAAACAATATTTGAAAAACCAATATTTTATACTCGATAAACCCAAAACATTAAAATACTGGAAATAGTGTCTTTCTTTTAAGTGTTCTCTAGCGCCTCTCCATAGGTCTTTAGATTTGTCTAATAGCACATTATTGTTACTTAACGTCTTATCCACCTGACTATTAGTGCTGATAAAAATAAAGTACAATATCCTAATCAAGAATAAATAACTTTCGTGAACCCCATGAGTAACGCGATAGATTATAAAATTAAGACCAAAAAAGATTATTTCAAATTGACAACACTCCTCTAACAAGTAGGGTCTAGACAGAGAACAGACACGGTTACAATAATTTTATTGTCTTTAAAAACCGCAACAGGTTTACACTCATATTGGCCAAGTTTGAACTTTCGAGAGCTTGAAACCAGAGAAACCCGTTCTATTGAGACTGAAATGGATAAATTTGTTATATTCTGATGGGACTTGAGCTATTAATCAACATTTCTTATCACCGAAATGGAATGTCACAATGGGTGTTTATCATAATGCGTATAATAATATATTAATAAAGTATTATTTTATTTGTTTTTGTACTCTCCCGTCTAAGAGTCTAAAAAATATATTACAAATTATAAACTTTATAAGGTTTTGAGAAATCAATTTCATTCATCTCCTAATTTTTTCAACCTAATTACTATTTTGGAACATGAAACCCACTGTATAATTAAAGGTATCGTAATCATACGCCAAAACAATCAACTATCACGCATATCTGTCCCTATGTGCATATTAAATTCCATTATTATTGAAGTGCAAATAACTGTACTCCCCAGAGCTGGCACCACAAAAATAGTATTGTATATCAAATTAAGTAATTCGGTATTTTGGCCAGATAGGAATCACTAATTAAAGAGCTAATGGAAAGGGAAGCTCAACTAAACGTTCTAACAAAAAAAGATTCAATAACAAAAATCATTATGTTTATAAAATACGTTAGTTCTCGTGAGTAATTTGAAGCACTACTAATTTAAGGTGCAATAATTAAACTGAATTGCATCAAGTCCGGTTACGAAAAAGTCACTTTTTGTATATTATCGACTCTTATTAATCCCTACTCGGTGGAAATGAGAAAATCACAGTCCATTTAACCAAGTTATAAGTCGTCACTACAGTAGACTTCGATCATACAGCTTTGTAAAACTGAAATGATAATTAGAGAATTATTTTATTAACAAGCAATTAGAAAACTTGCAATTTACAAAGAAACATGTGGTTGATATTGTAGGACTTAATGGTATAATGGTTGATTTATTTCACAGCCCGATAAAGGTAGACCCTTATTGCCGGGAACTACAAAGGGTCAATTGAAAAAGGCAAACCAGTATTATAATATACATGTTTGACCCACAGAATATATATACTGAAAGCTCCCAAGATCTCCTCGGAATTGACCTTGAATCTTCTTATATACGAGATTCATTAGCTCTTCAAGTAACATCTTCAAGTCCTTTACATAAATAACTATTTACTTATTTTAAAAAGAGAAAATAACATAGTGGGCAACGACTCTGATAAGCATAATGCAATGCTGAGTAAATTCTGAGCAGATAAAAGATTCCTCCATAAATCTTTTACAATAAACATACATATGTATGTACATATGTATGTATAGTAGGCGTCGTTGAGACGAATCTCCGAAGAGGACTATATTAGTATAAAATTAGGTACAGTAGGCCCTGCGCTCTCCGCTCTCTGCTATGGGATGAGTCCGATACTTAAATACCCTTTAAGTTTAACATGAGAGTTTCTATTTTTGGATTATATAGGATATAGTAGGCTAATCCTTATAGAAATTTCTGAAGCTGACTAGTCTCCTTCTTTGCTAAAGAAAGTCAAAACTGCTATATGCAAAAATACAAAAATTGTGGCATTTAAAACGCAAATAGGATATAAGAGCTATAGGATATAGGCGAACTTTCCCGTTTCAATTTCCGTTTATACTGGGCTTATCTAGAGGCAATATCTAGAGGCATTTAATACTTTAATACTTTACTTTACTTTAGAAAGAAAAACATAAAAGTCCATTTACCGATTACATAACATAGATATACATATGTATGTATGCACATACTTACATATACTGTATAGAATATATCCTTAACTGCATGGCACAATTTTCCACTAAATTAGAATACTCTCTGAAAGTGTATTGTGAATATCTACGCTGACGGCGGCAAGCGCTTTAAAAAACTAAACTATTCGAGCGGACTGCGTTGTACTTGGCCAGTGGCTGCCTGAAAGTCGCCTCAGTCTCGCGCCGATTCCGAAGCGATTCGGAAGCGTTTTTACCACGTCCCAGCCAAAAAGAATATACACAAAAAATAATACTTGGTCGGTATATACAGATGCTTTTTTGGTTCTTGGTCGCAGCGCGTGTTACAATTCAAAAGTTTATCTCGGAAACATACTCGAAAATTATAAATAAACCATAATTTTTTCGCGGCAAAAATTAAAAGCCATCTGTGTTATTTTTGTTTCTAATGTTTTGCGTGTGATAACGCCAAAAAAGCAAGGGAAAAACACACACAGTGTTTGAATTATACAATTTTACGATCGCAGAATATTCTTTCTCTATCAAGTGCGGGCTGTGTGAGTCAGCTAAAACACAAAAAATGAAGAAAAATGAATAAAATCAACCAACAATTGAAATCACATGCAAAAAATGTATAAGATGGTCTGATATTGAACTCGGAATTCGGAAAGGAAAGCGAAAACGAAACGAAGACCAAAGCAATTTTCGAAACGAATTGTATTTTGATGATTTGATTTAATTTCCAGCTGTGTTCTATTTCCCCTTCTATTTTCAAATTTTTGGCTCACTCTGCTCCTATTCATGGGCCCTCGTTTCGGTTTCTGGGTCTGTTCTTATTGAAATGGGTTTATACAGAAAATAGAACACGGACGCACACATAGAGCTATTTGTTCTCCGTTGTTGCTCGTTGATCACTGTATGGTAATGTACATATATGTCGGATGGAAAGTATTGAACATCTCACCGAGAACCCAGCCATCCATCAAGCATACGCCCTGTGCGCCGAAAAAATTGGTGCTTTGCGGCCATTCCTTGGGCGCCTTGATCAAATAAACTGGAGTATTTATTTGCATTTTATTAGTCAGCGATTATGCCCTGCCAAATTGCGATGATGATCTCATGGCCCGGACATGACCAAAACCAATGCCAAGATGGAACCCGCACCCGCACCCCAACCACACGAACACCCCATGCCCCACCACCCCCTAACCACCACTATCAGAGCCACTGTCATTGTCACCGCAGAATATGGGGCAGCCTGACCGGCCTGCTCTACTGGTTGGGTGCTACAGTGGGTGGCGTGGGCAGAGTGTGTGGAAAAGTACCATTTTGTAATGCAATACCCGTCGCTTTGCATGAGCCACCAAGTTCGCGCCCCAATCTAAACACGAGTGCAAACAAAGACAACCATTTGACCTACAGTTCAAAAAACCAGACCCCAAGATGATAACTAGCTTGATTGTTCTACCAAAAACAAAATCATTAGTAAATTTCTATTTGGAGGTAATACAGAAATAGAAGTTGAATATTATATTACCATTGGACTTTTTGTAGACATGTTTTATCTGTTTCTTATTGAAACACGTCAAACCATTCTAGGCTAAAAAAAATGTGTATTAGACCGCCTATATTATTAAAAATAACAGGCGTTTCTCTCAGTGTCCACATGATACGTAGGGTGCGTAGGGGTGCGGCTGTGCGAAAATCTGACCCTTCTTATCATCTATTAGGACAAAACAGACGACTTATCGGCGTGAGTACAATTGCCCTAAGGAAGTGGAAATTGAAATCTATGCAAATTCAAAACAACCAGCCATGAACCGAAAATGATCTGAGCTTAGGCGCTTCAGTGCGGGAGGCCTTGGGGCTTGGATTGCTGTAATCAGCGGAGAATAGATGATCACGGGCCGAGCATGAAGCCGTAATTTGATTTCGTCTACCCTTGCCTCCACTTGAGACGTTAAATATCTCTGAATTATATATCTCTGCTCTGTATTTTAAACGCACCAGATCTATCTGGGTGCCAGGAGAATTCTATTTGCGGATAATAAAAGCTTGAATGAGAGACACTCAGTCGTCTTACAAGTCAATTGAGCAATTGTCCAGTATTGTGTAAAATGTAACGCTCTTATCTCGTCTAGGAAATAAAAGCCTTTTTTCTTTTTCCAAAAGATTTATCTAAGTGGGGCAGCTGGCGTTTTTGCGCGTCCCCTATTTAGGGCTCATTACGAACTTTAGACAATAGGTTCCAATAATGACTCGAAAAAATAATCGCAAGAGCTACTTCCAACCGCCCAAGTATTAAGATAACTTGGCATATTCACGGAAAAACTTGTTTAAAGTGTTGGAATTACCTGAATACAGAAAATATTGCCACCCATTGCATTGCAACAGGGTTCATTGCCCATGCCTCGAAATATTTGCAAGCTTTGAAAATCTGTTGCGAAACATTGCTGACAGAATCGATGAAAAACTTGACACCTTTCCCAAAGTCTCGCCGTCTTCTTAGTGTAAACAGTATGCCGAGACTGCGGCATGAATGGATTAGAATAATTGCTTACAGAGTTATCTAACCTGGCTGGTTAGATTCAAATGCTGGTTATGGCATCAGGTTATGCGATTATTAAAATTTTGTATTTCCCGCAACATTACATAGCCAGACCGATCACTCACACGTGCCTCAGGTTCAGGAACTTTTCGCTTTCCCGCCTTTGTGTTTCAGCGATCTGTCGATTGATGTGCCAAGCAGACTTTTGGATTGTTTATACAATATGCTTTGTTTATGCAATAAGTACTTAGATTAGAATGAATTACGATCCGGCATCTGCTTATTTTCGCTGGGGTCCAAGTGCGATCATGGCCGCAAATAGACTGAAAGTACTACAAAATTTCTTGCAAAAAACTGCGAATGGAATTCTCTCTCCGATTATATATATTTTCCAACCATTTAAAGCATGGTATTATTATTAACCCTATTAAGTTACAATACAAAACCAATTAGACAAATGAACCAATTAAGAGTTGATAACCGGTATTGATATACCTGATTACTAATATACCTCGTATTAATATGAGTTGAGCGATGTATAGTCCCTTCCTGATAGAGTCCTGCTCTTGATCAACTAAATTATTCAAATATTTATTAAATTAATAAACAATATATAGCTTTGATAAAAATAATTCCTGGGAGGGATTCACTCTGAGTGACTCAATTCAAATGTGGAAAAGTCAAAGGCAATGTTATTACAATTTATTTTAATTGATAGCTTGTGACATTCCAGAGTTTCAGAGCGCAAGTGTTTGCCTTCCCAAGACACACATGTAGATGTGTGTGCAAGTCGACCTGCTGTTTTGTTGGTGCTTTTATTATTATTATTTATTATCTGTTATTGCTGCCTGTCCGATAGTCGACTGAATTTGTAATTTTATCGAACCTGCGGGTCAGCAAGAATACGAAGGTAGCACCACTTAATTGACATTATTTTTGAAATGAAAAGATAACCATGGGAGCTCCGGCCAGTCGTGTTGGCCGTTTGGTGGCGGCGTATAATAATGATAACCTCACTTAATATATAAAATATTTTTTCGCCTGGGATGGGCTGCCCGCTTCCGTGCGTATTGTTTTCATCCCACTTGTTTACGTTCCGAAGGTTCTCTTTATTTCGTACAATATAAGCCGAGTACAAAATCTTGTGCCATTAATTCAACGGTCACGTAATAAAATTCTAAAGCCACTCGGTCTCAATCTGAGCCAGGCTCTGGCCATTCAAAGAAGAAATTTCATTGCACAAGTCGCGATAACTGAGACGAATTCAGAGCCAACGGCCGTGTACAGTGCTATCCCGACAGTTAATATAGTCAGTTTAAAAGTACAATAAATGTAAATAATTTTTTTTTAACTCTTTAATTCATTATTATGACTTTTCTACACCATTCCACTTTATAGTGGAACCTTTAGATCTTTACGTCAATTTAGGAAAGTTGTGCTTATAAATTATATTCTCTGCATTTATTGCAGATCTAAATTCCTTTTTATAAACCTGCACAACAATTTAACTTGTTTAACTAAGTTAAAATAAAATATTAAATAAAGTGTAATGCAAATTTATAAAAAAAAGGAAAATTAAGAAAAGGTTACTTCACTAATTTTTTTACATTTCCCAGTGATTACTGTGATTTTTTTCCTTCTCTCCCTCACACTATGTATTTCGAAAACTTCACTTCACTTTTTTCGAGTGCCGCTGCATCAGTAAACAGCGCGACCGACTGTTCGACAATTAAGCGCCGCAGCGCAGCTTAGGCAGGTGTCGTTGTCAGCAGTGTTGTTGCTCTGTTCTTTTGATTATGGGCACTGACCGCCGCAACGTTCTCTATTTTTTGTCTACGGCGTAGACGCCAAGCCGCACTCAACACGTTTTCTTCTTTAGCGGATTTCGGTCATTTACATTATTTTTCATATTGCAACTTTTGGCTTTGTTCGACGGTGTTGCAAGGACCGAATCAAAACTTGAAAAGCTTTTTGGCAATTCTTGCTTCTGATCGCAAATCGGTCTACCTCCGAGCGCGAAGCTGCTATTATTCTCGAGGCATTTTGCGGTAAATTGCCCTTGAGAGTTTTGGGGTATATGAGTTTTGGTGTGTGGAGGACAGAGACTATTTTTCCAATTCAGGTTTAAGACTAGTCGTTAAAGGGCTTAAATGAATATGTTAAGCAGCTGTACGATTATAACAACTGACAGTCGTTGATGTTATTTGTCTTAAAGGCAAATACGTGTCACATGGCAAATTCGTTAACTTGCAGAAGTTTGATTAAATAAGCAGCTAATTTTTTCCAGAGTAGCAAAAGTTCTTAATCAAATATGTAAGGTGGCTTCCACTTTCAACACATCACAAGAATGGTATTTCACACATCACTTTAAAGACTATTACTTTGTGTAAACACTATTTTGCTGTTTAATGTTCTGGTTCTTTGGCAAGGCCGTTTGATAACTTTGCTTTAGGGTTTAATATTTTGCTTGTACACTTTATAGCCGCTTTGTAGGTAGGTGAGCCGTTGCTAGTAGGGCTGACTCATAAATTCAAATAACAATTTGTCTGTCGTTCTCGCGCCCAAAATTAAAAACGAGTAACAGGCGACGGGCGGCTCAAGTTAAACTTGAAATTTAACGCCACTCTGGCGACTCGATTGTTGACTTCCAACGCGATTTGCATTGCCAAATTATTTTATATTTTATATGAGCTGGCTCTTTGCCTTGTTATAATTTGTTTTTGTAGCCCCAGTATTGTTGATTGCGTTTTTCTCCAACGACGGAAGCAGTGACGCCTACTTTAGCTGAGGCAGCGGCAGAGGCAGAGGCTACAACGTGCTGGTGATCGCCAACTTCTTCCGCAGGTATCAGCTGGCTGCGAGCGGTAGCGCATGCGCGGAACTCAACTCAGGGAAACCCTCGAAGAATAGTTTTAAGTTTAAACAAGACTTTAAGTTTTCATCGCAATCCTTCTTCGGCTCGTCAATTTTCGGTTTCCGTTGCGAAAGTTCACGAACTTGAGGTCAGCAGTTCAAGTCGCGCTCTAATTGTCGCCATAAGTCTTTTACTTTTGCAAGCTTGTGATATAATCTCGATTCCATCAGCCACAAATTGCACTTTTGACCCCACAAAGCGTAACCATAATTCATTGTTGTTTGTTTTAAAATGTTAAAGTCCTCATCGAGCTGGAAATAAGTAAATAATGTGCCAAGCAAGCCAGCAAAGCTTATAAATTTCAATAAAGCGACCAAATAAATATTCGAATTTGTAAACAAGCGAAATAATTCAAATAATCACAACATGGATAGCAGCAAATTGTTGAAAAACGTCTACGGCATCGATATTCACTTCGAAGATCTCGTTTACCAAGTTAACGCGCCCAAAAATGGTAAGAATACAAACCTTATAAGGCCAACATATTGCCAACAAACAAAAAACTGTTCGTGCATTTGAGTATACGTAAATAACCAAATGTATTGTACATCAAATGTTTATAACAAAATTTATTTTGTCTTGAAAGTAATTTTTCCCGCTCTAAAAATAACTTAACTATCTGCTGCAAATAGACTATCAAAACACTCAAGCTTTACCGGAAGAAAAGACCCTGGGGTCACAGGTGATATACAATCTTTAGAGCCCGCGGATCAGGGTGTTATCTGTAATGGAAAAAATTTAAAAAGTCTGCGTAATTCGGGGCACTATCTCAGCTTGCTTATGAAATCGTATTATAAACCGACCCAACCGAATTGTAAAACACTTCTGGTTTACGGCGTTTGCAAATTTAATTGGAGTTTCGCTGTCTACTGAGTTAACCTGTTGACCTTAATGCATGTAGCTTAATTGAGCTGCGCGTGCGTAATTACTGCTATTGGAGGAAGGTTAAGCAAGGCGGTTAAGCTTTAGTTAGAACATTAAAATTAAAGGCGCTCTGCATCATAAACCATACACAATGAGGTCATGCCCGAGTGAAAAGATATCTTTTTGCGCATAATTTTTCCAGAATTATTAATTATCTCATCATTAGTGGAAGTGATAGCAGGCTCTGTTTGGATATGGATAAGATAAAAATGCGAGCATTTTTCTATCTCTTGTTGCAATAATTTTTGTACATATATGATAAAGAAAAATTACTGAATGTGTATATTCTATTTATACTAAAATGCTTTTTGTATTTATCGTTACTTGTAGAGAAAAAAAAGGTGCTGAAGGGTATAACAGGAACCTTCAAATCCGGTGAACTCACCGCCATAATGGGCCCTTCGGGGGCCGGAAAATCTAGTCTGATGAACATCCTCACGGGCCTCACAAAAAGTGGAGTTAGTGGAAAAATAGAAATCGGAAAGGCCCGAAAACTGTGCGGATATATTATGCAGGACGATCATTTTTTCCCCTATTTCACCGTCGAGGAGACGATGCTTATGGCGGCAACACTTAAAATATCGAACAAATGTGTCAGCCTGAAGGATAAACGCAGTCTTGTGAGTACAATGATTACCTTCTATGAATGGTACATTTATTTTAATAAGCTTAAATAAAAGATTATCCCCAGTAAAAACTAATGTATGTAATGAAATAATAATTTGCTCACACTTTTCACGTATTTAAAAGCAGAATTAAAAATTAAATAGAACCTAAAATTTACATTTTTTGTAAAAACCTAAACTTTTCAGACATTTTTTCGAGAATTTTATAAAAAAAAATGTAATCCATTTAATTTTTGAAAACTTTTTTCCTAAGAAACCATTGTAAAGTAAAACTACTAATTTCCGTGTGATTTACAGATCGACTACCTCCTAAACTCCCTGAAGCTAACAAAGGCGCGGCAGACAAAGTGCTCCAACCTGAGTGGCGGCCAGAAAAAGCGCCTGTCCATCGCCCTGGAGTTGATAGACAATCCAGCAGTGCTATTTTTAGATGAGCCCACAACGTGAGTGAGAGGATCGGGATTCTTGAATTAATACACTAACAAACCTGTTACTGGGGCTGTTAAAGTGACAGTCGTATATGTCCTTGAACCGCAGTGATCTGATCTTCTTTTTATCTCTGATCTCGCACAGTGGCCTGGACAGCTCCTCCTCCTTCGACACCATCCAGCTGCTCCGTGGCCTGGCTAATGAGGGGCGTACAATTGTGTGCACCATCCACCAACCGTCGACCAACATCTACAATCTCTTCAACCTCATCTACGTGTTGAGTGCCGGTCAATGCACCTATCAGGGCACGCCCCAGAACACGGTCAGGTTTCTCAGTGGCATCGGCATGGAGTGCCCTCCGTACCACAATCCCGCCGACTTCCGTGAGTTGAAACCTCTCCCTTTTCGGCCAATTAACACATTAAAATTTCCACTGCCTTATGCCATGATGATTATTATTGATACTGTCACGTACGAAACAAAATCAAATCGCATTAAACTATTATCTTTAGTGAGGAACATGTTCATTTTTTCAAAATAATTTGAAACAGTAATTAAAAAAACTAATAAATTAATTGATATTGAATAGTTTAGAGGCCCAACTCTCTTAGGCACATTTAAACTTCATTTATCATTTCAGTTCTGGAATGCGTTAACGGTGACTATGGTGACCACACGGATGCCTTGGCGGAAAGTGCCAAGGACACTCGGTGGCGTTATGACCAACAATTAATGCAGGATGAGGATACTGAAATGCCAAGCGAGTCTCAAGTGGCCAAGTTCAACGAGTCCCAGTCGCCGGGACAGGATCAGAGCCTGGTGCAGAAGGTCGAGATCCAGAAAATCGAATCATCCAAAGAGCTCACTAGGCACACGTATCCCCCAACGGAATATATGCGACTTTGGTTACTGATCGGTCGCTGTCATTTGCAATTCTTCCGGGATTGGGTAACTTATCTGAAGAAAATATGTGCTTTTAACAAAATTAATCCCCTAATTGTTTTTACAGACTCTAACCTATCTTAAACTTGGCATTCACATTACCTGCGCTATTCTAATTGGCCTTTTTTTCGGCGATTCTGGCAGCAATGCCAGTAAACAAATCTCCAACGTGGGCATGATTATGATCCATTGTGTTTATCTTTGGTATACCACCATAATGCCTGGAATTTTGCGGTGTAAATATAATTAATGGATTTTTACATTGCATACTCCTAAACTTAGTCTGTCTCTTATAGATCCTTCCGAAATCGAAATTATCAAAAAAGAAACGTTTAATAATTGGTACAAGCTTCGAACTTACTACATCGCCACAATTATTACCGCCACGCCAGTTCATGTAAGTTTAAAAATATTGTTAAAAATTGTTCAAATATTGCGTTTGGCTCACGCTTTTGTTATTGTGTTGTTTTTTTTTTGTTGTAAAACATAAAAAATATTTTATGTAAAAAAGGATATGAGAATGGTATAAGAAGGGCGAAAGTGTCCACAAAGTTAAGAGAGTACAGTAATCCAAGAGGCTTAAATACTTAGGTCTACAGTTAACCCTACCCACATCATTTATAAAGAAAATAGGGTCGAATATTTCGTGAAATCTTGTTTATATCGATTTTCATAATATAGTTTTCAATTAGGAGTTAGGCTGAAAAGCGTTTATTTCTTTGATTTTTATACCCGGTACTCGTTGAGTACAAGGATATATGAATGTCGTGTGAATATAGTCGTGTGAATGTATGAAACATAGAAAAGTCTTCATATCCGACCCCATAAAGTATATATATTCTTGATCAGCATCAACAGCCGAGTCGATATAGCCACGTCTGCTTATCTGTATGAAAGCGTGGATCATAGAGACTGTAAGAGATAGAGCTATGGAGACTCTTACAAAGCCCACGCAGTTCAAGTTTGTTTACAATTTTTGTCACGCCCGCTTCCACCCCTACGAATCGCGAATTTCTGTACTAGTAAGTACTAGTACTGGAAGTACGCGCTAGTACTGGAAGGTTTTTGAATATTTTTTGAATTGTGCAACTGTTTCTATAGTTCATATCTATCTAAAAAAAAACAAATTACGACAATATCGACCGACTTTTGGAGGAGATATACCCATATACATATATACCTTTTCCCATACAAACAAAAAAATAGCACTCACTTTTGACAAAAATAGCACTCATGCAAAATCCGAACTCTGTAACTCTAAAAACACCAAAGTTATAGAATTTTCTATCAATCAGTTATATGACAGCTTTAGGATATAGTCGGCCGATTAGGGTTCTGACTTATATACTTGCACACTTTTGGATAAAATTACCTTCTGCAAGGGATAATTTTCCAAACCGGATAATTTTTAGAGGAGTTATGGACTTTTAAGTCTGCTAGTACGGTAGTACGGTGCACCGTACCACCGCGGTGGTAGGTTTGTTTTTGTTAATTTGCCCAAGCGCAAAAGTATGCAACAAAAATTTGTTGCTAAGAATCCATACAGTTAATGTTTAAACTATAAAAGTTAGTTAAATTGTGGGTGGAATTGATGAATACCGGGTATAACATGTATAGTATGTAATAAAAAATTCATTAAAATTATTAAAATTATTAATTCTTTCAGATCATATTTTCAACGGTCTATATTACAATTGGCTATTTGTTGACCGAACAACCAGTGGAAATGGACCGATTTGTGAAATACTTGCTAACTGCTGTTGTTGTAACCTTTTGTGCAGATGGTCTAGGAGTATTTCTCGGCACCGTACTAAACCCGGTGGTAAGATAACATGCAAAAGTATAAAATTAAACTCACAAAATTACATACAAAAAATACTATTTTCAGAATGGGACATTCATTGGTGCTGTTTCGACCTGTTTTATGCTTATGTTCTCCGGATTCCTAATTTTATTGAATCACATTCCGGCCGCCATGCGTTTTATCTCATATCTTTCACCAATGCGATATGCCCTGGAAAATATGGTAGTTTCTTTATATGGAAATAATCGGGGGCAATTGAACTGCCCCGACTCTGAATTCTACTGCCACTTTAAGTAAGTTTTTGAGCAAAACAAGCTTTCAAAAAAAAGCCAATTACATTCTCATTAAACCCACTTCAGATACGCGGTAACCGTTTTGCAACAATTTGGAATGGAGCAGGGACACTATGGATATAATATCATGATGATTTTGGGCCAAATCACGCTATTCAAGGTTCTGGCTTACTTTACTCTCAAACGCAAGATCAAGTCAAACTGATCCAAATCCATTATGGCGAGTGTATATGTGCTTTGAGTATTGGGCTTAATTTGAATCGAATGTGATTTTTCGTTACTTATCGCTTAGTGGCATAATCCCAAGCTTTTTATAGCGGCGTGTGATACTTTAAAACTGCAACGAAACTATAGCCAAGCTGAATGCTTAATGTTGCTACAACAACTAAACATAGATTTTTCTACTGTTTTCATTCGGATTTATGTGCAAACTATTATTTACTTGTAATTAATTTTTTAGTTAACCTAATTGTAAGCGAGTCTCAAGCGATGAAATAATATTGAAATAAAAGTTTTCAAATAACATTTTTTATGGAGGAAAATTTTTAAAAATGTACACTGTTTTTATTAAGGATATTACTTCAAAGTAAAATTAGTAAAATTATAAAGGAGTCATCGAATCAAACTCGGATCATTGGAGTGGGTGCAGATCGAATAGATAATAAGGGGAGCCAAAGCTACTTCGGATAATGAGGGTGATATCCTGATTTCCTGACACTTTTAGCATCACCTCCTTATTTAATAGGAGCGGCTCCTTTCCTCGGATCCCTTCTTGGAGGATTCAAATCCGAATAAAAATTTAAACAAAAACCGTGGGTTTTTTAAATATTTAATTTATTCAATAAAATACTTTCGCACCTTGGCAACTCTCTCTTGATAAATGTGGCAACATCAAATCGGTCCCGGAGTTGCCAAACATTTATAAAAATTTGATTTAACAACACTGAATTTATCGATAACAATTCCAATACATATTGTCTTGCGAATTTTCTATTTCTAACATTCAGCTGATTATTGTTTATTCTGGGAACTCGGAAAATAAATTAGATACAAGGAGCAGCGGAAAAGATCCACGAACATGTTTCGATCGAGTTTTGACAAAAACTTAGGTAAGAATAATAATGTTAGCTGTAAAAAAGCACAAAGGCCGTTCAAAAAAAATGACTCATCAAAGATTGAAAAAAAAATAAAGCTAATGAACTTTCTGGGTAGAAAAAAGTAATTCACAAGGGACTTATTATAATTGCGTTTACTTGACAGAAAATGCCACAAGCCACTTAAGATTGGAGCCCGACTGGCCCTCAATTCTTCTTATTTGCGATGAAATCAATCAGAAAGATGTCACGTAAGTTTATTTAAGTTTGATTATTTACATATTAAACCTCTGATTTTGCAGCCCCAAAAATGCTTTTGCCGCAATTAAGAAAAAGATGAATTCCCCCAATCCACACTCTGCTTGTTATTCTCTTTTGGTCCTGGAAAGCATTGTAAAGAACTGTGGAGCTCCAGTGCATGAGGAGGTGTTCACCAAGGAGAACTGCGAGATGTTCAGCAGCTTCTTGGAGTCCACTCCTCATGAGAATGTGCGCCAGAAGATGCTAGAACTGGTCCAGACATGGGCCTACGCATTTCGCTCCTCGGATAAATATCAAGCCATAAAAGTAAGATCCCCTGTTTTCTTTGATTGTTATTGGTAAAGATGACTAATGGAGTCTCTTCAATCTTATCGAAAAAAGTCCCAAGCATGAGATTATCTTTTGTTCATTTGGAATGCCACTGCCTTTGTTGGACGCGCGGTTTTATTTTCTTTAACTCGTAAAAATGTGTGCGAATATTTCTGCGAAATAAAATTAAAAATCTTAATTGAAGAGTGCCTCGATTCTCTAGATTTTACACATACATATGTATACACATATTTAACCCTTTTGTCACCCAATCCGGCCCTGACACATGACATGTAATTTAATTAGCGAACCCAAATTGCTGTTGTTTAAAACCTCAGTAAAAAGTATTCAGCTGAGTAAAGATGAGCTCTGAGGAAGAACTAAGCATAGATGAGGAATATCTAGTAGGCTTACTGCCACAATTTACTTACAAATTTAATTAAAATTTTTTAAAGGATACCATGACCATTCTGAAGGCGAAGGGTCACACATTCCCTGAGCTCCGAGAGGCGGATGCAATGTTTACGGCTGACACGGCGCCCAACTGGGCAGATGGAAAAGTTTGCCACCGCTGTCGGGTAGAGTTTACCTTTACCAATCGCAAACATCATTGCCGGAACTGTGGTCAGGTCTTCTGCGGCCAGTGTACGGCTAAGCAGTGTCCTTTGCCCAAGTATGGGATCGAGAAGGATGTTCGGGTGTGCGACGGTTGCTTTGTGGCCCTCCAACGTCCGATAAGTGGCACCAAATCTGGATCACGAGTGGCGGACAGTGATCTGCCAGCGGAATATTTAAACAGTTCATTGTCCCAGCAAGTGCAAGTAAGTCGGCTATGAGAAAAAAGGAATTAACCTATAAAGAGTCCGTACTAATCAATTGATCTGTTTGAGACAGCTTTTCTCCCAAAATAATGAAAATATATACCATTTTTTTTAGACCCCGGCTCGAAAAAGCGAGGAAGAACTAAAGGAGGAGGAGGAACTACAGCTAGCACTAGCCCTTAGCCAGTCTGAAGCCGAGCAGCAAAAGCAGAAGCAACAATCCTTGACAGCGGCAGCAGCCGCTTATAGAATGCCGCAGCGTTCACCAAGTCCCGAGGCACCGCCTGCCCCCAAGGAATATCAACAAACAATAGAGGAGACAAGCAATCCAGAGCTTGCCAAGTATTTGAACCGTAGCTATTGGGAGCAACGCAAAATTAGCGAGTCTTCCTCAATGGCTAGCCCATCAGCACCAAGTCCCATGCCGCCAACCCCACAGCCTCTACAAAGTATCCCTCTTCAAGCAAAAACTGCCGATGAAGTTCAAATCGACGATTTTGCTTCTAACATGCGCACACAGGTGGAAATTTTTGTAAATCGAATGAAATCGAACTCAAGCCGTGGACGAAGCATCTCCAATGACTCCTCAGTCCAGACCCTCTTTATGACCCTGACCTCTTTGCACTCCCAGCAGCTATCGTACATCAAAGAGATGGACGACAAGCGGATGTGGTACGAGCAGTTGCAGGACAAACTTACCCAGATAAAAGACTCGAGAGCAGCGCTTGACCAGTTGCGTCAGGAGCACGTGGAGAAGTTGCGTCGTATTGCCGAGGAGCAGGAGCGCCAGCGTCAAATGCAGATGGCCCAGAAACTGGAGATTATGCGTCAAAAAAAGCAAGAATATTTGCAATACCAGCGGCAGTTGGCTCTAAAACGCATTCAGGAGCAGGAGCGTGAGATGCAACTGCGACAGGAGCAACAGAAGGCTCAATATTTGATGGGCCAGGCTGCACCCCCATTCCCCTACTTACCGCCATCGTCGGTGCCTCAGCATGGATCACCTTCCCATCAACTAAACAATGTTTACAATCCTTATGCTGCTTGTATTCCAGGATATCCAGGAGGTGCCCCCGGGCAGGCTCCCCCGCTCAATGGTCATGGACAATTTCAAGGTATCCCACCCGGCATGTACAATCCGGCCATGCCACAACAAATACCACCAAATCTTCAACAGCCTGGTGGATTGATCCAGCAGCCGCCGGCCCAGCCGGGCAATGGTCAAATGGTGCCGGCCATGCCCGAAAATCAGTTTACCAATAATCCAGCGATCCTGCAGCAGGCACCAGGTCAGCCGGCGCAACATCAGCTACCGGTTCAACAACCTCAGGCTCATTCGGTGCAACCACAGGCAATCCCGGGTCAACCGCAGCCAATCCCTGGGCAGCCCCAACAGCAACCTCAACCAGTTCCAGTTCAACAGCAAGCACAGCCACAATTATCTCACGTAATGTTGCAGCAGCAACAGTTAGCCCAATCCCATCCGCCTCTAGCAAATCAGCCTGCTCTCCCTGTACAGGCACCACCACCAGTAACCGAAGTAGCCAACTCCCAAGTTTTAGCGGTGGCAGCTGCCCCACCTCCGCCACAAAACGAGCCAGATCCTGCTCCACAAAAATCTGGCGAACCTGCCACAGCCGAATTGATTAGTTTTGACTGAGCCAGAATATCTTATTTCGTTTTGAGTCGCTTGTAACAGTTCTTGTATGGATCATGTCTAAAAAATGTGTTTACTGGTTTCATTTTTCCAATTAGAGAGCGAGCCACAGTGGTTAGATAAATGCCAAAATTGTTTAGTATATTGCGGTTATTAGTTACTATTTGAAAGGTTTTAGTTCAAAGAACAGGAGATGTCCAATCTTTAGTTAAATGAAAAATTTTGAGAAACGGATAGCAGCTTAAAAAGGCTGCGTTCGTCCTATACAACATCTGTTACTGGCGAAAAGGACTCATCATATTTTAACCAAGTCATGTTATCCACAATAAACTTATACTTTATATTTAATATCGGCTTATGCAATTTATATTTAAGTGGAGTTCTTAGGAAGTTTAATTTATAACGTATGTTTACAACATACAAAGAGTTTATGTATAAAATGATACATTATTTGATAAAAAAAAGTCAATGCGAACTTTTTAGGCATCAGAAAGTGCGGCCACTCCAGGGAGGAGCTTTCCTTCCAACAATTCTAGCGATGCTCCTCCCCCAGTAGAAACATGAGAGACTTTATCCGCACCTCCAAATTTTTTGCAAGCCGTTGCCGTGTCACCACCACCGACAATTGTGGTCGCACCCTTTTTTGTTGCCTCAACCACGGCGTCCAACATGGATTTTGTGCCCTTGGCGAAAGTCTCATCTTCAAACAGACCGGGTGGGCCGTTCCACACAATGGTTTTGGATTCACAAATGGCTTGGGCAAAAATCTCGTTGGATTTTTTGCCAACATCCAAGCCCATCATGTCATTGGGTATACCTTCCCCAACATCTACTGTTTCGACTGCACTCGGCTTATCCATACGATCGGCAATCACAATATCTACTGGGAATATCATTTTAACGTTCTTTTCCTTCGCCTTGCAGATGATATCTTCTACCATTTTAGATCCGTCTTTGTCAAAAAGGGACTTCCCAATTGCCATACTTTTATAAACTTTAAGAAAAGTGAAAGCCATGCCTCCACCAATAATCATGGACTGGACATTATTAAGCAGATTGGTAATCAGAGGTATTTTGTCGGCTATCTTGGCGCCACCCAAAATCGCTAGAAATGGTTTCGCCGGGTTGTCCAGGACTCTAGCAAAGTATTCCAGTTCCTTGTCCATGAGGAATCCCGATGCTCTCACCTTGTAAGATTCGCCCATCATAGAGCTGTGGGGCCGATGGGCAGTACCAAAGGCATCGTTAACGTAAACTTCCCCCATTTCAGCCAGTTTTGCACGAAACTCCTTGACCTTCTTTGGATCAGCTTTTACCTTCTTCTTGTTTTCGCCCTTACTGCTGCCAGTTTCTTCTGCATAAAACCGTAGGTTTTCCAACAAGAAGACACTGCCTTCGGGAGGATTTTTTACAGCTTCTAGGGTCTGATCACTAACGCAGTCGTCCAAGAATTTCACTGACTTTCCCAAAACCTTCTCCAGCTCCTTTGCCACGGGCGCCAGGGAGAAGTTTTTATTCTTCTTTCCATCTGGTCGTCCCAGATGGGAGGCCAAAACCTTTGACAAAAATAGGGAGAAGATTTGGATTCACTCACATTTGGAGTTCAGATTGAGAAGAGTTGAAAATCATTGTGGTCGTCAGTCCACGAAGGAGACGAACCACATGCCGAAGAACTAAAACTGTTTTTAACTTTGCTATACATAATACTATGCAAATATACCGTGATGTAAGATAGAATAAAATATACGAAAAAGTAATGCATTGAAATAGAAGTGAGCTCTCAATCATACCAAAGACTTGCACTTTTTTTCCAACGCATACTTGATACTTGGGATCGCAGCAACAATTCGCTGGTTGTTCGTTATTTTACCCTCCTTCATTGGAACGTTGAAGTCGACTCTGTTTAATTATTTACAATTTTATAAAAATGGAAATTATAATATTATATATTCTCGCCTCATAAATACCCGTTTTCCAGATACATCAACGTTTTTTAAACTCAACTTTTTTGTCCCTGCCGTTCCGGTTTTGGAGCACTCATTTTTTTTGCTAAAAAATCGAGTGTTTAAGTTTGTAAACTTAAGAAGTTCAAGGCAGTTTGGCTGCAATTTGTGTGGCCCTAACAGGTAGACCCGTTTTTGAAAATGGAATAGAGGACGATGAACAACAAACATTCTGGACACTTTTTTTAATGATCAAAGTTGAAAATTTTGAAACCCCAAAATGGAGTAGCTAGAACCTAAAATCGGATTTTTAATAGTATTTATTATTTGTTATTTTTTGATTAGTTTTGAAACGGTATTTTGAAAAAATATATAAACAGAGCTGTTATCGCATGGAAGTTTTTTAGAAAGTAATAGAAAGTTTATTACCATTTATATATATATTTTATTTGTGGTTAAAATAAGAAAAGATATTTACTTTTAAAAAATGAGTTTTAACGAAAATTCCGAAAGGAAATTTTCATTTTTTAAAAAGGACATACATATGTGGACCGTCGAAGAGGGCCGCCAAATAAATGTTTTAAAAGCTATAATAAATAGTAAACAAATGTTTGTGTGTACTGTGGCATTACTAAATTTGGAGGCTCCTTCTTGTCCGTTTCAACGCCTACGTCAAAGGTGTGTTGCCAGCCTTGGTGAAAAAATCAGCTAATTTTCTTGTAACCTTTCAAATGGTATTATATTTTTGGTTAAAAGTGTGCAAGTGTAAATATGTATGTATGGAAATGTCATAACTTTTCTGTGTTTCGAGTTAGAGAGTTGGGATTAAGAGAGTTAGGACCAACTATCGGCCAATATTTGCAATACATGTCCGAGCTGAAATGCAAGGGTATAAGAACTTCGGCTACGCCCAAACTGGTTTTCTGTAACATTCGCCATGGCAACTAAAAGTCTGGTCACTCTGCCTTAAACAGCCTGTCAACTCCAAACCGTACCATCTGATGAGAACGTCTAAAAGGAGGGAAACAAAATATTCTCATTATTCTTATTTTTCCTGTTAATTTAAGGCACCGCAACCATGGGTGGCGGGGATCTGGTGAGTGGTCTACATCTACTCAAATACAAACGCGAAATCAATGGAACTCTTCCATAGAATCTGAAAAAATCATGGCATCCAAACACAATGAAAAATCAGGAGCGTGTTTGGAAAGCAGAGGAGCAAGCAAAAATGGAGGAACAGAAACTGCATGACCTCCGAAAGGAAATCAACGAGGAGCGGGACAGAGAAGAACTAAAGAGATTAGGCGAGAGCAGTGGAGTGCTGTCCGGAAGTGGTGGAGCTGCCGGCGAGGCTAAGTTGGAATGGATGTACAAAAGTATGTATTATTTTCACAAAGCCTGCTAAGTTACTAAGTTACTTGGTTATTTTCTGATTCAGACAGCACCGAGCTTATTAACCGCGAGGAGTACCTTCTGGGACGAAAGATCGACAAGTCCTTTGAGACGCTTCAAGCCGAGGAGCGCCGTCAGGAACAGAACGTAATAGGCGTCAAGCAGTCGATCAATCATGTTGAGCACGAGTGCGTTCCCTTCTCCATCAGACAGTACCGCAACTTGCAGTCGAATGAGCAAGTGGACTTACAGCGGAAGACTCTCGAGGATCCGCTTATGCTCATTAAACAGCGTGAAATGGAATCACGGCGCAAACTTCTGGAGAATCCCGTTAAGCTTAAGGAAATTCATCGAATCCTAAAAACTGAGCAAGACCTAAAAGTCGCCAATGAGAAACAAAAATCAAAGAAAAGCAAGAAATCTAAGAAAAAGAAGAAAAAGAGTAGAAATTCGAGTGATGATGGGGACTCAAGTAGCGATAGTAACTCTGATGAGGATTTAGACCGAAAGTTGGCTCGCCAAGTTAGCAAACTTAAAGGGGATTCCCACAATAGTGAGCTTAAACTAGAAAAACTTTTGGATGCAAAATATCGCACTATATCAAAACAACTTGACATGGCTACTAAAAAAAAAAAGACACAAAAATCCAAGAGGAAAAGTGGCCACAGCAGTGAAGAAAGCAATATCGAATCAGAAGAACAGAAAAAATCCAGGAAAAGAAGCCGGGACAGTCCCCCGAGGCCCCGACGAAGCAGAAGTCCCGCTTCCAGATATCAACAACAAAGGCGTAAGGGAAAGAGTAGAAGTCATGAAGATAAGAACGCGCGGCGTAGGAGTCGCAGCCCACAGGAAAGAAGGAAAAGGGACAGGAATTTTGAAAAAAGCAGTGAAAGCCGGAGAAGTCCTGAAAAGAGGAGAGAGAGGAGGAGGAGTCCGGAGGAGAGGCGAACCAGAAGAAGCAAAAGTACCGACGGAAGAACAAATATTTCCTTCCATCGAGAGAGATACAGAAGCAGGAGTCCCGAGAATCGCTCAACTAGCACAAGCAGTCCCCAACTCTATTGCACAAGACAACAACCCCAAAGTCGGAACAGGGATCCTCCATCCAAGCGTCCTTCCCCTCCCGGCCGACACGGTGGAAAACCCAAGCTTACCCAAGCTGATCGGGACGCCCGCTTGCGCCAGATGATGGACAATGCCACCTGGAGAGAGGCAGATCGCAGCCAGGCGGTGCGCAAACACCGAGAGGCATACGCTCAGGAGGAAGCTCAACACCAAGAACGCGAATTTGACAAGGAGTTTATAAACAAGGAGGTAAAGAAGGCGATAGCTAACCAGAACTCAATCGGCGATCGCATACGGGCCAACCTGAACAACATACAACGCACCGCCTCCTCCATGAACACCAACTTTGCTCGCAAGTAAACTAAAATTCCTTTATTTCACATGCATATTTAAATATGTAATGGTTATGCAACAAATAGTTTAAAGTTTAAACTTGAACTTTTACATAGTGGTATTGTGCTTAAAAATATACAAATAATATAGCCAGAGATATTTGTCTTTGGGTTTTTAGGCGCTGGACAGAGCGGCCACGCCTGGCAGTGTCTTGCCCTCCAAAAGCTCCAGGGACGCCCCGCCACCAGTAGACACATGCGAGACAAGAGCCTCCGTGTTCCACTTGGCGCAGCACGAGGCAGTATCACCGCCGCCGATGATGGAGACAGTGCCGTTCTTGGTGGCCGCCACCACACCGTCCATAATAGACTTTGTACCGTTGGCAAAGTTTGGGAACTCAAAAACGCCAGGTGGTCTGTCAAAATGAAAAGTTACACAAATTAATTAAAGTAAGAAATATAAAAGCTAAATCATTAAATCAGGCCTTACCCGTTCCACACGATCAGCTTCGCGCGGGCAATAGGAGCTGCGAAGAGCTCCCGAGTTTTGGGGCCCACATCCAGACCCATGTGCCCGTCGGGAATACCATCCTCCACGGTGGCCTCGCTTACAGCAGCGTTCTCTGCAAACTTATCACCACAAACAAAGTCCACGGGAAGGTGCAGCTGGACATTATTCTTTTTGGCTTTCTCCACCAGATTTTGGACTATCTTAGAGCCCTCCTCGTCAAACAGGGAGCCTCCAATCTTCATGCTATTGAGGACCTTGAGGAAAGTGAAGGCCATGCCACCACCAATGATCATTTCATTAACCTTATCCAGCAAGTTTTCAATAAGTTGGATCTTGTCGGCGACCTTTGCTCCGCCCAAGATGGCCAGGAAGGGATTTGGTGGCTTGTCCAAAGCCTGAGAGAAGTACTTAAGCTCCTTGTTAAGGAGCAGACCAGCAGCTCGCTTTTCATAGCCATCGCCCATCATGGAACTGTGGGCACGGTGGGCCGTGCCAAAGGCATCATTCACGTAGACATCGCCCAACTTGGCAAGGCTGGCGCGAAACTCCTTCACCTTGGCAGGATCGGCCTTTACTTTAGCACCGCTGGCATCGACGCCTTTTCCCTCTTCTTCAACATAAAAGCGGACGTTCTCCAAAAGGATAACGGAGCCAGGAGCGGGATCCTTACAGGCAGCCTCCACCTCATTGCCCACACAATCGTTCAGGAAGGTTACGTTCTGGCCCAGCAGAGTTTTTAACTCCTCAGCGACGGGAGCCAGAGTATATTTGGTGTTTTTGTTGCCATCCGGACGACCCAGGTGGGAAATTAACACTACGGACTTGGCCTTCTTGGACAGGGCCAACTTTATGCTGTCCAGAGCAGCCACAATGCGCTGGTTGCTGGTGATCTTGCCCTCCTTGATGGGAACATTAAAGTCCACTCTAAAAAAGAAAATTCGAGTTTATGCAACGGATTTATGTGGAGGATTCGTTTGACTTTTAAAAGTTTTTAGAATTACCGCATTAGCACCCGCTTTCCATCTAATTCCAAACTTTCGATACTTAGTTTGTTAAAAGCCATTTTTAAGAGTTTTTTTGAGCTTGCTAGCAATGTCCTGAATATGACTGCTGATTATGCCGCAAATTCTCTCCACCGCAATTGCTGTCTGCGGCAATGTCAGGGCAAGGTCATTAGCCGTTTTGCTAGAAACGCAACCCTGTGTTTGGCGCCAAATGTGTGTTGAAAAATGCTGCAAAACAGTATTCAAAAATGCCAACCGACGTACATACATGTAGGGGAAAAAAATTATGTTTACAATGTTTCACCCTTTTGGATCTACTTTTAACGCAGCATTTACCGATAAGCTACAGATAAAAATATTTGATAAAAAATTATTCTTTTTTTTTTAGAAAATGACAAAAGGGTTTCAATCTCTCTGAACTAATCCCCCAAAACTGGCTCACCTAACCTTAGAATGGCGGGTAAATTTAAACCTAATTTTGTAACTATTCACACATTTTTCTGAAATAATAATATAGGCCATTCGTAGGCAAAGAAGTAAATTCAAAGCTTTCGTGCCTTTAAAAGGTTTATCTAATTTTTTAAAATTTTACAACCCACCTTTGACATTTTTAATAACCTATTACCTCAGGCGCTCAGTCGAAAACATGTAAGTGTATGTAAGATGTATGCCAATGTAGCATTCCCAATACATACGCATAAAAATTTAATTATTTTAAAAATAAACTGTTTTTTGGGTGAGCCTCAACAAGCCCGTTCAAACACACGCAAGGAAATCCACTCGAAGCGGTTTATTTTCAAAGTCCCTAGTACCCAGCCACACGCTGTCTATGATTCCATTTTGGCTCATCTTTTACCAGAGGGATTCATTCATGAATGCCCATTCCTCAGGTCACTCCTTTCGTTCCTACGTCACGGGTGCCACTCAGGGATCCGAAGCGCCATTCACCTCCCATAGTCCGCACGTTCCCGCAACGATGGGAACACTTTAGTGTGCTATTGAAAATCGAAGACAATGGGGCTGTTTAAATTAATTTTTATAATTGCGTTTGAGCCGCAGGTTGACGTAGGTAAAACAGGTGAACAAGTGAGAGCAGTTTGCCAAGAATACATGTATGTCCCACCCGGCACTCTCGAGACAACATTAGCACATGCCGGTTAAACGAGATACGAGAGGGCTTTCCGAAAGTCTTTGAGACTTCAACCGAAGTTGGAGTCAGACCAAGCCAACCGCCTATCTAGCCAACAAAAGTCGTTACACTCAACAGTCGCTCTAATGGAGTCGTAAACCCGTTTATGTATTTCTTACAAATACCCGAGGCACCTTATGAGGGCCTGGACTATGACTATCCGGATTCGCATTTACCTAGCTAATATTCATACTAAACTATGCCTCATAAAATGCCGAAAATCTCATATTTTATGAAAAACTATTGATTTTCTACAAACAAAAATATATATATATTGGAAATATATGGAAGTTGTCAAGCTTACTATATACCGACCTTATATTTCTACCATACATTTTCCATCCAAAATAAAAAAATTGTGTATATTTTTTGTCTATACTTTGGTCTGAGTATTTTCTGAGGGATAAATTCCCAAGAAGTCAATATACCGGGAAAGCGTGGTATAGACAGGGAATATAGACAGGAAAGCGTGCCGTGGCAAAGTTTGAATACCCTTAAATTTTATTACAGTCTTTATTTAATTTTATCCGCAAAGATATCAAAGCAAAGTAAACGCAGATTATTAAAAATGTTATTAATCTAAATATGTACTATAGTTTATAGGGTCCTATGCTATTGATCCTCTGCTGTAAAAACAATAGAAAAAATGTCTTTAGGGGAAAAAATTTGTATCAAAAAATAAAAAGTTTAAATAAGGTGTTAAAAAATGACCCAACCGATTCCTACTTCCCATGAAAGCCTAACAACCTCATTACAGATACTTATGTATGTATATCAGCACTGCTTGTAAATGTGGTACACTCTTGTACATGTTACCGTGTCAACTTTTGATTGTTCGCATTGGGATTTGTTCACACCTTTATGCTACAGCAACCTAATGACGCAATGCGTAGGGTGCACTGGGAGAAAATGGAATGCTTTTTGGAGATATTGTCTGAAAACCTAGCACAGCGTTTTTAAATTTTTACAAGGAAAACAAGATTCAAAGCAGTGCCACAAACTTAGGTTAGGTTATGGCCAATTGGCAGATGTTTTGTTTTCCACAAAGGTTAAATATCGCTTATCCTTTCCTGTATTTCATTTTTTCAGCTTTTTTTTTAGATACTGATTAACCTCGAATCTGAAAGAATCGCAACACCCCGGTATCTTCTATTCGACGAGAAAATGGCACAGGTTCTCTCTTCTGGTATCTAGATACCATTGTTCACTGACCAGAGAGGCACTGAGAGTCTTCATAGCTTGATGTGGAATCTGATTCTTATCGCCAAAAAGCGCAAAATTTTGTGGGGAAACAAACCGAAAGCCACTTGGATGAAGACTGAGAGGGCGGAAAGAAAGAAGAAAGCCACAAGGCAAGAGAAGCCGAAAACCACATTGCAAAACGACGGCGCAAATCAGCTTATCAGCAACGGTCAGCGAAAAGTCATCACTGTTGCTGCTGCCTTGACTGCTCAAATATGTGATAACTCAATGGAGTGCTCGCGATTACAGGTGTTTACTACCGCCGATGCCTCAGAACAGGTTCGCCGGCTTTAATTAGCGACCCCGACGCTTTGTCGACGAAACAAAACTTACATACATATGTATGTATGTATACTCTTTGCACAAAAATAGCTAAAAAATATATCTGAACTGACAGATCTCGACTAGAGAATACCGTTATTAAATTATGCACGAAATTCATTCATCTTGCATAATAATTACCAGAGTTTGTGTAAGTTTTAAAAAACAAAATTCTATAAACAAATACATAAATTTTAATGCAAAAATGTTGCTCTTGATAACCAGATTATATTTTGTAGCTGAGTCGGCAATTCTCGTATAATTTCTGAAAAAATGTTGCCGATTGTAACGAACAGAACCATGAAATAGCCGGCGCGCAAATGCGAGATCTACAGAATGGCATGGCACGGAAACAAGAATTCGGGTGAACCATGTTCGAATATGAGCCACACTTAAACATTAACTATGAAAATTCAACAAGTAAAATATCATTGGTCATTTAATAAACATTTTGTCATTAAAAGAAAAATTAATATCTCTTTTTCATCCTTAATATTTTTAAATTTTTTGAACAATGAACATTACTTTAATTTGGCGTGTTAACCACAAACATTGAAACAAATATATTTTATACATATGTATATACATATGTATGTACATTTTAGATTTAAATGTTAGTCATTTTCTGCGTTATTGTTCCCCCAATTATGAACAATTAAATCTTTATAATCGTAAAAATAGATCCACCGTGGAAATCACCTGCTTTTCCCCGCACTTCACTAATCAATTGACCCCAATCCGGAAAGGCATTGCTGCCCACGCTGGTCCACTCTATAAATAAGAACGAAAAGGCGCTCCCTCTCACTCAACTTACAAATACAACACATCTGCAGCAACAACGCTGCAACACTTCTTCCTATCAGCAACGGCAACAACAGCGCCGAGGCTTTCTCACGCACAAGCCCGCCCATTGGCGCCTCCGACAGACCAACCGCCAAAAAGTGACTGCACTGCACACCCCCTTCTATCCACCTTCACCCCTAGACCAGCCATCCATCCAACGGTGGTGCGCACTCTACACGGCCGGCAATTTTCAAATTTAGCGCCAAACACGCCGACAACTGTACTCACGAAACCCAAGCAGATTTTGTATGGAATTAATCAAGAAACCCACTCAACTTGTCAATTCCCTATCTTGTTTTGATCGAAGCGACTCGGAAAAAGCCTCATAATGAAGAGGATACACTAAGCTATAGCCTCGATAGAATTCAGACCCGATCCAAACAAAGGTATCCGAGATATAGGCGAAAAACTGGATCGACCAATTTTGTTGAAGAAGAAGCAAACGGAAAATTGTAGTCATCCGAACGTTGGCAAGTTTAGTCTTGTACGAGGCGTCGACGGGTAAACATATCGGTGGTCAGGACAAAAACTAAAATACCAATATTTGGGGGTCTATAAGCGGGCCCTGCTCTTCATCCAATCCTTTCTATTTGGAATATCGCGGGCCAGCCTGCTGATAGACCTTCCTATACTATATAAACTGAATCGAACAAAAAATCACTGCAAAATGTTAGAAAATCTTTCGCTAGCTCTGGGGCGCTCCAATACTGGTGCTGTTGTTGTTGTCCTCTCTCTCGGCGCTGCCGCCATCGACTGCGGCTGTACAAATCCCGCGGAGGTTTTTCAGTGTATTGCATTGAGAGCGTGGCCGCTGCGTGGGAGAGAGATACGCGACCGCGTCAGAGAGCCAGCGAAAGAGAGAGGGTGAACGACAGGGAGAAAAGAAAGACGACGAAAGCGCGGGCTTAAATACACAGGACGCAGCTGAGGAGCAGCTAATGTGTTTGTGTACTTCGTGCGGTGCGGTTCCCACTGTCGTTTCCCGAGTGTTTTGCGCTGATCTTTTGCGAATAACCAAAAATCGACAGCCGTAATTCACAACCGAAAATCCATTCTTGTTCTTCACACAGAAACTGCTAAATCGTTATCGATTCGATTCTATTGAAATTATTCAAGTTCCGGAAGCAAAAAAAAAAAGACAAAAAATGTCGGCAGCCACAGAACAACAAAACAATGGGGATGTTGCAGTTGAGAAGGTGGCAGCGGACGATGTCGCCGCTGTGAAGGACGATCTCAAAGCAAAGGCCGCCGCCGAGGATAAGGCCCCCGCGGCCGACGCCGCTGGAGATGCCGCCGATAACGGTACGGCGAAGGACGGCGAGGATGCCGCCGCCGCTGCTGCCCCCGCAAAGGAATCAGTGAAAGGCACCAAGAGGCCTGCCGAAGTAAGTAAAGTCTCCCAGCGCCATTCGGCCAGTTTGATTTGTTTACGCGCTAAAATTCCCAAAATGATTCACTTCAACATCGCGAGTTCCACTTTCCGTACTGAGAAAAGTTCTAGAAATAGATACACACACGTTTTTCCTCAGCGGGCTCTCTCAGTGGCTTATATACCTAAGCGAGAGAACGGGACAGCGCGCTCTATTACATTTGCCACAGTGTGTTGTTTACGATTAACAGCGCTCCGATAGAGGGTCGGTAATCGAAGATTATTGTTAGGTTCAAATCGAGGTTAAAGAGCTAACCTAGAGTTAGGGACAGGGACTTGAGCGTACAGTTGGTCAGGAGTGGGATGGGAGTGGAAAAACCCTGTACTGCTAGAACTAATTCCCAGAAAAGTCATTAACATTGACGTGACCGCGAGGTCGAAGCCAAAAAAATACTACATACATACATACATACATAGATTAATTCATTGTTAGGATAAGCAATAGATATGGACGTTCCCAACTCGTAGTCTTGGCCCTATTCATTGTATACATGCTACTGCAATGCCAATGCACTCTCTCTCAATGAAAATATTGCCGGCCGGTAAATAAGACATGTTGTGGTCTAAAACATTATGACAAATGCGCTCCATGGAAGGAGGGGGTTTGGGGAACTGAGTGCCCCCCACATTCCATAATCGAGCAGCAGCACATAGCCTGATAAAAATAAAATAGTTCGGTCAGTAGGCACACAAATTGGCAATCAAGCGATTTTACAAACTCGAAATAAAAATGTACAGTTTAACGGGAGCGCGCGCTCTTCGTGCACCCTCTCCGAGAGTTAAAATACTCTCAACTCCCCCTACCCGAGCGCTCTCTTGCCTTGTCGTAATTGTACATATACTTGGACATTTGTCTGTTTGCGTTTGTGCTTACATTTATCTTCTATTTTGTGCTCTGCTTTATGTGTATTTATTTTGGTACATAAAACAAGACGGTTGTACAGGGTGCCCCGGCGATGTAGAGCCCATTTTTATCTACATATGTATAAGGGATGTTACAGAGGGAATAAAGGCAGAAAGAAAAATTGTTTTTCGTTGAAAGTAGGGTATATTATAATGCTAATTCTCAGAAACGCTAACATTGAATCCATTTCTAAAGCATGTTCGTATATGTACATATGTACATACCTTTCTTGGGATAGTAGAGTATCTGTCATATCTAAGATTCTAACACTCTAATATTGCGCCATGTATTGCGGTAATTATGGATAATGTTTGTAATTGATTCATACTATATGTTTATGGGTGATAATAGCGGACAGATAGGGTTGCTTCCCTACAATTTCTGGCTTTCATGTTTCCCATTACTTAGGGCCCTAGTCTCGTGACTTGTGTTGTAAGAAAATGGTAAGGAAGAGGGCCGGGCCTAGGTGGGTTGGGATCAATTTCGCACATACTTCAACAGTCCAGTAAATAGGTGGCCATGTATTGCGGCTACTCTTTGATTTGGGAACGTGACCGCTTATATACCGTTCCATAGCATTCCAGTGAGGATGGTTGTTGTTGTTGGTTGGCCAACAGAGGTGAGCCCACGCACGAGCACGAGAGTGTTGCTGTTTTGCGCCTTTTTTACTGCAGCAGCTGTCACAGAGAGACATTCATTCATGCAACTTTGTCGTGACGAGTTCTCAGGTACAGTTTCTGTGTTTGGGACCGCTCGCAGCACTCTCTTTATTTCTCTTTTTCCTCCGCTCTATCTTACATGGCACGCTTGGCTTGCTTGCTTTCGATTCGTTTCGTATCTCACGGATGCGGATACATATGTCGCAGTCGGCGTCGCTTATTGTTTTTTCTCTATTACCACTATGTGGTAAATGTGCCGCCTATTAAGTTCTATATGCTCATGTAACACAGCTGCTCATGTAATTTTCTCTCAGACCCATCCTCTCTCATTGCCGCAGCGAATTAGGTTGGCGCGCGCATTTTTAAAAATTTTACGGCGAAAATAACGATTTTCTTGGCTGCCTGTTTGTGGGCTGAAAATATACATTTTATGACTATGTACACACGCACCGCAAAAAGGGGGAATGGGATGCCCTTGATCAAGGAGATGTGTGGGTTTGAGTTGGGCGCATGGGACCCTATTCGTTATCGCCGAAATTAAACCAAACCTTTTCTCATTTTCCCTATGTATTCTCTCTTTAGGCTAAATCCACCGAATCAAAGAAAGCCAAGAAGGCTGCTGATGGTGATTCCGATGAGGAAGAGGTTCTGGAAGAACTTGCCGAGGGCGACAGTGAAATTGATAGCGAGGATTATGACATCCCCTACGAGGAGGACGATATTGAATGTGAAGGTGAGTCCTTATATGATTTAGGGAATGTTCGAGACAACTAATTAACTAATTTCTCATAATAATTTAGACGATGATGATGATAACGATGACGGCTCCGGCTCGGAAGAGCAGGCGTAATAATAATGTAGTCAAAAATACAACAAAAAAAAAAAAAAAAAAAATAAATTAATAAATAAAAGTTACAAGCAAAACAAAACAAATAAAAAAAAAAAAAAAACAAACCAACAACCAGAAAATAAACCACAAGGAGAGTAAAAAACCACAAAAAAATCGCAAAAGTATATAATTTTTATGTTTAAGAAATAATTTTTTATTTCTTACCTTATTTTAATTGTATTTTATGTGTACTTTTTTTTATAAAAAACTACAAAACCAACAAAAATTGTAATTCAAGGCATGTTCGTATAAAATTAATCTTTACGACAACCGACAAAAAGTAAACATCCCCACTGTATACAAAAAAAAAAAAAAAAAAAACAAAACCAAAATCTTTCTTTCCTTTATGTTATAAGTCCTAATTTAAACGCAAAGCTTATGCGTAAAAATATATACAAAGATTATAAAAGTAGCGTAAACAAGGCCCATGAATTATACACAGACACATCCACACAAATTATTGAAATTCATTATTAAAATTAGACGTTACATTTATGAATGATCGAAAGAAAAAATACAAAAATTCAAAATGAAAAAGAAACGGCAAATGCAATTAAATACAAAACAAATAAAACATAAAAATTTGTATTTAAATAAATCAGTACGGACTACAATTCCCGACATACATTCGATGACATTACTTTTAGCTATGGTTTTGCATTCACCGTACACTCAATGTGGCCATGCAGAAGTGCTACTACCATTCACACACCCTCCCTCCCACGGACTGCAACGTTCTTGGTCTTCGCTTTTGGGGAGTGTTTTGAGCAAAAAATGAGGGAAGAGTAAACACCGGGAAGTTTGGTTTCTAACCTATTTCTTTTCAGCATTTAGATATTAGTTATGCTTAATTTTAAGTACTCATGTCAGTATTAGTATGAAAGGTAAATTTTTCTGTTGAAAATTGTGCCAGCAAATCGATAATCCTTACTCATTTGTAAATTGTAAAAACGGATCCACAAAACAAAAAAGAGCAAGAAATAAACTTTTAATGTTACAAATATCTATAGTAGGGGTATTCAAGAACATATTTATACACATACGGAGTTGTCAAAATATAATGACTGATATTTATCAAAGAAATGTGCACATTTGGTCAATCAAGGTACTCGGCATTGGAGTGCCTCCCAAACACCCCCAACGCTATTCTCCAATAAACACCAATATACACCATAAACAAAACTAAACTTATATACAATAAATCCACTGACCCAGATTAAACAGGGAAGGGCATTTAAAGCCTTTAAGCTTAAATTTAGTACCAAAAGCTGGAAAATAAAACTAAAACTATTTTATTTGCAGACGAAAAACGGTATCAGATAATGTTGAAGAACCATGCATTTTTTGTAAATAACGTATGTATTTTCGAAAAACAAAATAATAACATCCAGTAGTAGTGAAATGATAAAAACGAGAAGAAACGTATCGAAAAGAGAGTATGGACCATTTTGAAACGATGAAATAAATTCATGTAATTACGTAAAAGCGAAACCATACGTAGATATCAGATTGACATCAAATTGATGCCAATAGAAGTTTGTTTCAATGGTTTTGGGGCTGTTTTATCATGCGAGCATTGTCTTTTGGGCGGGGTAACAACCCCCTAAGTGCGGATTGTGTTGGAACTGAAGCGTAGGGGTAGGACTCAAAGGTACATAATTCATTGATTGGCCATTGTTTGCCAACACTTTAGGCAAACACGGTCCACCCCTCCTTTTTTGAACATTTAGGGGGTTCGGAATACCCATTTTCATCAATCCGGTTGGGATTTAATACATAAAAAAGGCTGGAAGAAGTTCTAAAAATTAGTATTTGTAAAGAAATTTAAATATGGTATTTCTGACGCTTACAAATTTTGAGAACTTGTTTGGGAAGAACGTTATTAAACTTATAAAAATAGAGTAACCCTCTTTGTCCGAATGTATTTTATTTCAATCAACTTCACATTTTTTGTATTTTACTGATGTGCATATACATATAGACTCATTGAATAAGGATGAATTTTCAGTTTAGGTTTTGATTTGAAATAATAAAAAAATTATGTATGTAGTATGTAGACATTGTCTACTCGACAAATAGTAGAAGTAAATATTTTCTATTTCTTTTAATTATTTAAATACGTCTAGAAATATTACATAGAATTGTGATATTTGCACGTCATGTTAAGGACCTGGTAACCTTCAGAATGTACAAATATTCACCAGGAATACGTCGTTCCAGGAACTTAATAGCCCTAAAATGGAGACTTTCAAGATGTTTAATAATTTCGTTAGGCTTGTTTTCCTGTAAAAGAAGCAGATATAAAACTCCTGCCGGAGAGAGAACATCATCTAGTTTATTGAGTAGAACGTCCGTGATGCGTCGGCCATCCTTTCCACCGGCCCATGAGAAAACCAAATTGCTTTCAGTTGAAGGTTCGGTTGAAGGTTCACTTGAATTAAACCTTTGAGTTTGAAGCTCCTCATCGCTAGTGACTACATATGGTGGATTGAACAGAAGGATGTCAACGGTACGCGGACGTAATGCATCTGTTAGATTGCAGCGAATGGAGCACACGGGGGCTTCATTGCGGACAGCTGTTCTTCTTGTTGCATCACAAGCTTTAAGATTGATATCAGTGGCCAGGCAGATTGAGTCCCTGCCAAGTTTTTTGGCCAAAGCAGATATTATAACTCCCGAACCAGATCCAATTTCAACACAAAGACGCGGCTTCAATCGCTCTAAAAAATCCAAATCTTTTTCCAAAGCGTCGAGCAAAAGAAAAGAGTCCTCGGCTGGTTCATATACATGTTCATAGTCCTCTCGGGTCAGGTGGTCGGTGTAGGGCGTCTCCATCTTGGCTGGTCTACGATATGTTTGTGCTGATAGCAGAATCCAAAAGAGCTTGTCGCCTGCGTTGCTCCTTTTCGATTAGTTTATGCAGTCCCGTGAGCCTCTCTTGACTTGTGCCCAAAACGTTACTTATCACAGTCACTTTGTGCTTCACATTCAGAAGTTCCTTGACCTTGTCTGCAAACTCAGGAATCTGGCTTTGTGCCCGTTCGATGTCCCTCAGTTGAGCAGATAGTGCTTCCAACTGACCCCTCAGCTCCGCCTGCAATTGGATTGTTGTGGCCACCCGCTCGTCCAGCTTCTCGATGTTCGGCTTGAAGAGATTTGTGATTCCTTCGGCGAGGATGTCTCGAGTGGGATTTTGGCAGAAGTTCTCTGTGTTCTCGTCTAAGGATGTGACAGTGCTGTCAGAGTCCTTGTCCATTGCAGAATTGTACATCAAAAGCTAAGAAATACACTTCGCTCTTGGTTTCGGTTTCCAGTGCTGGTAAACTAGAGGTGCAGAAACATCGATGAAAACATCGATGCATCGATGTTTTTAAATTTCTAAAAAACATCGATTGTTTTTTTTGACCATCGATGTTTTGAGAACCATCACTATATCAAAAAATTCGAAGAAGAAAAGCACGCTTAAGGTTCGTATTTTGTAACATTTTACTTATTTTGTTAATAATAATGTTTAATTATTTACAACAAACAACATGCAGCCCTTCAAGGAGCTAAAAAAAAAATTCTTATGTATTCCAGCCACGTCGTGTGAATCAGAGAGAGCCTTTAGCAAAGCAGGCCAAATAATTTCGGATCGCCGTACCCGGTTGAAGTCTGAAGTCGTTGACCAGCTAATGTTTATAAATAAGAATTACTATATCTTTAATAAGTGACTTATCCGATCTCTATGGACTGAATTTTTGTTTTTATTTTATTAATTTCTCTAAATATATTACTTGAATAAATTTGTTATTTTTTTTCGTTTAAATACAAATTCTATAATGACTTTTTAATTATATTTTTTAATATAAAATTATTTTTGAAAACATCGATGTTTCATCGATGTTTTTTTAAAAACATCGAAAAACATCGATGTCTGCAAACATCGATGTTTCTGCACCTCTATGGTAAACGCTATGCATTAGAGATGTAAAATTAAAGAGGGTGATATAAAAAAAAATAGATAAAAGATAAAATAAAAAAGATTAAAGCCGCATTTTAAAAACAACCTTTTTTTTTTATTAAAATTTTAGTTTATATTGAAGAAAGACTGTCAAAAATTGTATTTATTTTTAATTTAAAATTTTAAGTAATTAATCTTATGGTTGTGCGTGGAAACACCATTTCTAAATTTCTTAGTAGGCTTTATTATTTGTGTTATTTTAATTCATATACTAGAAACTAAATTGGATTTTGAGTCGGTTATTCTCAGTCGGAAAAACTGAGAAGAGGCACAAAAAACTTCCTAAATTAAATAAATTATGCTTTTGAACAAGTGTTAAATTTTTGTGTTATAAGTGTCATTTAAAAGCCATTGTCACATTCGGAGCAAACCTGATTTTTGAGATACTTTTGTTAAGTGAGAATTGCTTTTTAAAATAAAGCGATAATGCTAGTTATTACAGTTTGAATTATGCGTACTGGCCTCCGATGTTTATCGAGTCTGCTGACTGTGTACGCTCACCTCTACCCATCGCATCTTTTCTACCATCGCTAATTAAATACAATAATAATTATAAAATTTAATGCACTAATATTAGCGGCCGATGAAATGGATACGTACTCGGTGGACGTGGTGTACCAAGCGATCAATGCGCTTTTTCAAGGTAATAACCCCAAGGAGCAGGAAAAAGCCAACAAATGGCTACAGGACTTTCAGAAGTCGGTGAGTGGGACAGATAGATTGCGGTTAAGCCTGTTTGTGTAAATTTATTTTCAATTTGCTTAGATTTATTCCTGGACGATTGCGGATGAACTCTTGCATCAAAAAAGAGATCTGCATGCGAATTATTTCGCCGCCCAGACAATGCGAAACAAGATCCAAAACTCCTTCAGCGAACTTCCCCCGCACACACACGAATCCCTGCGGGATTCTCTTATCACACACATTGGTCAAATTGACGAGCAGACTGACAATGTTATAGTGACACAACTGAGTTTGGCTGTTGCGGATCTGGCCTTGCTGATGGCCACCTGGCAGGAGCCAATTAATGATCTCCTGGTAACCCTGGCGCCCTATCCTGCTGCTGTCTGGCCTTTGCTGGAGGTATTAAAAGTTCTTCCAGAGGAAATAGACTCAAGATATCTGAGATTAGGAGCAAATCGGCGGGAGGAGGTTCACAAACAGCTGGACGCCAGTGCAGAGTGTGTTCTGAAGTTCCTGTGTATGTGCCTGCAGCGCGATGATCTCAACCAACAGCGCGTTTGGAATGCCACCCTGCGGACATACAGTGCCTGGCTGGTAATCCATGCCTTTCCAGTGGCACATATATACAATAACGCTCTCACGCAATTGGCCTTCAGACTTCTCACTTTGCCAGATACCTCAGGAAAGCTCCACGACAATGCCTCCGAATGTGTATGTGCACTGCTCTCCTGTATGAACACACGCCAGGATAACATTATTGAAGGAGAGAGCTCTGTTGAGGCGCAAATCTTTGGAGCAGTGTGCTTGCTCGAAACACCTTACCACCTTAGTGTGGCACATGAGGACACTGACAAAACTATCAATTACTGCCGCATTTTTACTTCCCTTTGCGATGCATTTTTCTTTGAAATTCTCGGTGATCCCCAAAAGCCACACTATGGATTAAAGGGAGTGGATCTGGTGCTTCTCTGCGTAGGCCATTTTGACTACGAAGTTGCCGAAATAACATTTCATCTGTGGTATAAGCTCAGCGAGGATCTGTTCCAGCGGAATGACGATCAGTTGACGGCTCTGTTCCGGCCTCACATTGAGCGATTGATCAGCGCCCTTTACCGGCACTCTCAGATGGAGAGTGACCACGATGGACTGATAGAGGAAAATAATAACTTCTATGTAAGTTAAATTAAGAATTTTCATTAGTTTACATGAGGGTCTTTATACTTTCAAATTACAGGACTTTAGGCGTAAGGTCTCCGATTTAATCAAAGACGTTGCCTTTATAGTAGGATCTGGGGCATGTTTCAAACAAATGTTTCTGGTACTGCAAACACCGGAAACCACTTGGGAGTCCACAGAGGCTGCTCTGTTTATTATGCAAAATGTGGCCAAGAATATATTGCCGTGAGTTCAAGAATAATTTTTTAAGTGTTATTTTCCGTAACTAGTCCATTTTGCAGAGATGAAAACGAGGTTATACCCAAGGTGGTGGAAGCCATTTTGAACATGTCGGAACAAACGCACATAGCTGTTCGGTATACGGCAATTTTATTAATTGGAGAGCTCTGTGATTGGATTGAAAATCACCCGGAATCTCTGGAAGCGGTCCTAAACTTTCTACTCTACGCCCTTCAGCAGAAAAATGGATTAGCCCCTGCTGCGGCCATGGCACTGACTTCCATCTGCTCGGCCTGTCGCAAGAAGATGGTATGCCATATAAATGGCTTGGTAGAAATTGCCCGCAGCTTGGAGAGCTTCCAAATCAATAACGACGTGGCCATTGGACTGCTTAAGGGTATTTCACTGATACTTACTCGTCTGCCTAGAGATCAACTGCAGCCGGCTTTGCGCGAGATCGTTGGCTTTCAACTTCAACCGCTAGCCCTACTAGTAGAAGGCAGTAGTGAAGCCAGTGTGCACAAGGGAGAACGCAACGATCCCGCATACTGGATCGACAGAGCCTGTGCTGTCATTCGACACACTAATCCAGACGTACCAGATGCCGAAGAGCATCCAACAGTGGCGATTTTAAACGACGCCTGGCAGCTAATCTCGCGAGTGATGGACAAGTATCAAACCGACCTGCGAATCATGGAGCGCACCTGTCGGTTGATACGCTATGGGATTAGAATGGTGCGAAAGCAAGCGGTTTTACTCGTAGAGCCTCTTATTAAGCAAATGGTGGTGCTGTATGCGGTGCAGCACCATAGTTGCTTCCTTTATGTTGGCTCCATACTGGTGGATGAGTTTGCTAAGGCTCACGAATGCATTGCAGGGCTATTGGAGATGTTGCAGGCGTTTATTGAACCCACTTTTGGCCTGTTACAGATGGAAAATGGACTGCGGAACAATCCGGACACCGTGGACGATTTTTTTAGACTTGCATCTCGCTATTTGGACTGCTGCCCTCTGCAGCTGCTACAGAGCAACTTGATTACACCAATCTTTCAGTGCGCCCTCATAGCCTGTTCTTTGGATCATCGTGAAGCCAACTCTTCGGTCATGAAATTCTTCATCAATATCCTGGTTTGGGGTAGGCCAGTAAATCAATGGCAACAAAGCCAACATCGTCATGACGATTGTCGTCCCTTGGTTGTTGAGCTGGCTAACCAGCATGGCAGTGCGTTGGTGATGAACCTGATCCAGGCCTCGGTGTTTCAGCTACACTCGTACATGCTGGCAGATGTGGGGGAAGTTATTTACGAACTTAAGCAGGTTGTGGGGAATGAGCGGATGCGACCATTTTTGGAGCACTCACTGGATGCCTTACCGAAAAAGAACAGCGGTGGCTATGTGACTGCTACGCAACAACAGCTGGACGAGTTCAGATGCACGGTGTTAAGGTAAGGCCTAACTACAATTGCAAAGCTCTGGTAGAGGATTCAATAATTTTTCGTTACCTTGTTTTTAGGGCGGATTCAACAAAAGCCATTTCGCAAGCTCTGAAAACCTTCACGCGATTATTTCGCTAAGTATTCGGCTGTACATTGGAAATGATGTATGTAAATTGTGTATGTTGCGATATCAACTCGTTGAAACCGCACACATCTTTTAATTATATAGTTAAATAGATTGTGACGTTAAAAGGGAATCCTTGTGTTGTAAAAATTTCGAGTGCGGTCAAGAAATCCTCACAATTTATAATAATAAGATAATTATTAATTAGTGCTTTCCTAGATTTAAGGGTACATCCCAAAATGACTCAGAAACAAATAAGAAAATATTAATATATGATTAAGTTTTAAATAATCAAACATCATACATAAAGTTAACTGTTTCGAGAAACATTTGGTTATTTATTTACAAGGCGGTAAGGTTAATCGGCTAAAATACCATTCGGCAACTGTTTACACTTGGCCACAACGTCTGAAGTTTTCTCAGGCTGATATGAAATTCTATGGTTAAGAATTTCTATGATTCATAGAGTATTTGGTAAAAAATATAAAAGAGGATATATACTGCGATTCGCAGTATACTCTCTCTTTACTCTGTAACAATTTATAATTTAAATACAATTTAAAGAATTTTTTAATTTTAAGAAGAGTCTACTGCCTTACGGTGGCCATATGTATAATTTGGTAGTTTTTGTTAAATCAAAGTTTTACAACAAATTTACTATTTATTTAATAATCACATGCTGCATTTTGATTTAACTTTTACTTTCTTTTATTCTATAAATTGTAGTCTTCAATTTATATAAAAAAAAAGAATTTAAAAAAATATTGAATTAAAAACTGTATGGTGTATAAATATTACTTTCCCCTTAATACTAAGATGCATACAAACTCTAATTGCACTTTACGCATTGCGGCTATTAACTACCGATTTATATAACTTATACATCCATTATATAATGGTGGAGATTCAGATGGTTTCGGTCCGTGGGTCAATCTTGTGGATTGCTTGCATCAGGGTAGACGTGTTGGCAATGTTAATTCCTTTTTTGGACATGTCGTTTAGGCGGTCGGTAATGGGTTTCTGGTCTTGGCCGCGTTGCCACCTAAAAAGTTGAAATATATAATGTACATTAGCTTGATTTTTTCTGAAGCTGTTGATCGGTTGTTCAAAGATATCAATTATATGGCCCTAAAAATGTTTGCCCGTATCAGAAAATGATCTGAAACTTTACACTCGCACCAAGCAGTACGATTCGGTATCTCGCGAATGAGGATTAAACTAGTTTTTTTTATATGTTTGAAACTCACCATAAGTGCGCGCAGGTGTGTAAAAGGGGTATGTAGAGCGGTAGGAGATCAATATCGCATAACGTCTCAAAACGATTTAGTGCCAAAAGCGCCCATCGCTCGGCAGAATGATGTGGTACTGGGGATGAAGTACAAGCCGCAACCAGGCGGCAGAGTATGAGAAGCACCGGGCGCGAGCGATTCATGTAAATCTTGTTCAACAGGCGAAAACAGTTCTCCAGTATTGGTATGGCATTTTCATTACGTCGTTCATCCAAAAATTGACATGCCCGGGTTAACTCGTCATGTTGCAAAAAGCGTAAGAACTCCATAGACTCCTTCAAGTTTGCTTGACTTGCTACATATGTGAGAAAGGCTTCAAAAGCAGCGCTCCGTTCTCCAATAAGTTCCGTTTTAAAGTTTCCAATCAGTACTTTGGCCGGAAAGTATTTATTAGCCATTTCCGCCGGATGCAGTCGTTTCAGAGCCAGATAAAGCTCCCGAAAGTCCGTGTAGCGGCGTTCGATCTTTGTTGGATGAGTGTCCTGCGTCTCGCCGTCTTGACTGACGGTTAGTTCATACACAACATAGCGTTTGATCTTGACGTCCTCGCTATCGGGAGGCATTATGTGTGCCAGAAGGATATCGAAACGGAGCACAGTGCTCCCATCTTTAGGTCCCTGATAAGAAGCGGCCGTTTGTGCTGGTCGCTCCCAGATACCTGAAAATATTTCTATTGTTTAGACTCGATTCCGATGTTTTATGTTTACGTGAAAACCTTTACATTAGAAAATATTTTTCAACACTCAACAAAATATTGAATATTTAAAGTTTAAATAAATTGATACACATGTACATGTATGTATGTATGTTCCATTGCAGAGGGTATTTTAATTTTGGCCAAAAGTGTGCAACGCAGTGAAGAGGACATCTCCGACCATTTAAAGCAGTACACGGCACCCAATACATTGATATCATTTTAATGCATTAGTATTAGCACTCACCATACAACATTTTTTTAAGGGTAGGTAGAACCGTCTACCTTCTATTGCATTTATTATTCGAAAATAAATTAAAATTTGCGTAAAACATTCAATAAATTACGAATTTTTATTAATAACTTTGTATTTCAACTTCACCAACATGCCCAAATATGATCCCATGGGGGTGGTCCGGACCCGAAAACACCCCCCGTATAACTCAACAATCGCAAATGGGCCAACTTTGGTATTTTTGAAGATAGATGCTTGTGTTTTTAAAAAATTATTTCATTCTAATAAAATGTTTGTTGAATAATAAATGTTTTTATTCTAATGGGCTTAGCTTTCTACATTTTGGCTCCAACAAATGTTTATGAATTTCATATTTACTTGAATTTTCAAACAAAAATTATTCTTTTTATTTTAAAAAATTTAAAATTAAATTAAAAACAAGAAACGAAATCTAACTTCGGGCGTAGCCGAAGTTGATATACCCCTGCAGTTAAAAGCGGATTTATATCGCAAACATCGGATATAGTTGGCCGATCCTTATGAGAATATCATAATAAAACCAAATAACCGATCGTTATGAAATTTGGCAGGTCGGATCAAGTGACCAAAAATAGAATCTGTACTAAGTTCCAGTTTTCTATTTTCAAAAACACGAAAGTTGCGTCATTTCCGATCGTTCAGTTATATGGCAGCTACAGGATATAGTCGGCCGATCCTTATGAATTTTGGTAGGTCGTATTATTTTGTAAAAATAATATATAGCAAAAATAGCATTCATGCAAAATCCGAACTCTCTAGCTCTAAAAACACCAAAGTTATAGCATTTACGATCAATCAGCTATATGGCAGCTATTGGATATAGTCGACCGATCCCGGCCGTTCCGACTTATCCGACTTAAAGGAAAGAAGGGCTTGTGCAAGTCGATTGCTTTAAAACAGAGAGACTAGTTCGCGTAGAAACAGACATACAGACGGACATGCTCATATCAACTCAGGAGGTGATCCTGAATATACATATATACTACTTTATAGAATATAGAATAGAATAATATATAATAATAATAATATAATAATATATATATATAATATACAATAATATATAGACTATATAGAATATATATACTTTATAGGGTTGGAGATGTCTCCTTCACTGCGTTGCACACTTTTGGACAAAATTATAATACCCTCTGCAAGGGTATAATTATTTTAATAATATTGGCATCGAAAACAGCCCATATGCAGTATCCGCATGGCATTTTTTATGGATATATCACAAACCATGCTGTATGGTTAGTGATATTATACACCAAATGAAAAGAAATTGTCTGTAAAATAAATTTCTGCTTATTTATGCAATAGCTTTCGGCGCTCAAGAGATACATATTTTGATTTGATTTGGAAAATAAAATTTTTTAAATTTAAAATAAATTAAGAATATATTTTATATTTGAATTATTTAAATAAAAATCAAGATTAATTTTTATTTTTGATTTTTTTTATGAAAATCTCTGAAGTTTACATTCCCTGTCAAATATTAAAGGTAAAATTGGAACTCAAATTTCATACCATAGAATCTATGACATAGATTATGCACAAAATTATGTTAAGTTGGAAAACTCAATACGATTGAACATTGAACCAAAAATAAAAATGAAACAAAAAATTTGTTACTAAGTTTTAATAAGGGGTTCTTGTACGAACCTTTTTGAAGTGTTCTTTCCGTTTCGGGAGGGGGTATGTCAAGGGCCGCCGCCTCTATGGCTGGACTATCCAGATCATCTGGACCAGGATCCCCCCTTTCGACCGACGGTTGGTGTGGCAGAAGGCGTTTGGCATTTACTGCATGCACTAAAAAATGTGGAATTACTTTTATTTTCGCGAAGCCTTGCCAATTTAACTTTACTTACTTGTTAAATTTGGAACTATTCAATGATTGGGTATTTTCTTTGTTTATTAGGCAATTGCTGTTCAGCCAGCAGCCGTCTGCTTGCACTTGGTTTCTGCTTCTGGCAGATTATGCGGTTCGAATAGTAAGTAAATTTACAATGACTAATCCCGCCCCAAACAAAAATATTGCAAGCGGCACAGAAAGTGGGACGGAAACCTTTGTCTTAATGCGGGTGTAATTCACTTAAGTGACTTAATGAATACCCTTCTTGGGGAGTATGTACATAAAATGGGGTCAATTTACGATTCTGTTTGTTTTAATAATAGCTTCTTTCATGTTTTTTAGATATTCGTAATACTGCATTTAAAAGTTCTAAAATACATACATACATATTGTTGTAGATAATTTTAGTAAGATATATAATCCAATGAATAAACTCCATACGGATAGTGTATAAAGATATTTAAAACTTACGATCTGGCATCTCCTAAATGTAAGGTCCATTGTAATCGAATATTTAGATACCCGTAAAAACATAAAAGGATGATGTATTTTAATGATCATTTATTGATCGCAAGCACTTGTAACAAAATATACATTGTGAGAATAATAATTTCAACATTTTTTGTCAAAGCTATTTTTATACTATTTATCTGGCAACACCCAAAGCAATACGCCTTTCTGGCAACTTCTCGGTGTAGTTTCCTCTTCCCACACAAAACAAAACACTAAGCAAAAATCAACTGTAGGAATTCTATATTTTTTGAGAAGATGACGTTGCCCGAGTTTTTTGGCTGCACTTTTATCGCCTTTGGTCCGCCTTTTGCTCTGTTCGTTTTCACCATTGCCAATGACCCTGTACGGATTATTATCCTGATAGCAGCGGCATTTTTCTGGCTGCTTTCACTGCTACTTTCGTCGCTTTTGTGGTTTGCTATGATTCCCCTTCGGGATGTCCTGGCATTTGGCGTGTTCTTCTCAGTTCTGTTTCAGGAATGCTTCAGGTACATAATTTACCGCATTCTGCGTAGCACAGAGCAGGGTCTGCACGCAGTTGCCGAGGACACGCGAGTTACGGACAATAAGCACATCCTGGCATATGTGTCTGGCCTGGGATTCGGAATCATATCCGGGATGTTTGCCCTGGTGAATGTGTTGGCTGATATGGTAAGGAATACATATGCGAGAACGTTTAGGCCCACATTTATTAAACTTATCTTTTTACAGAGTGGGCCAGGAACTATGGGTCTCAAAAGTGGTACCGAACTTTTTTTTGTCACCTCGGCCGCTCAAGCTCTTTCCATTATCCTGCTGCACACATTCTGGAGTGTAATATTCTTTAATGCCTTTGATACATGTAACTACTTGCATGTTGGTTACGTTGTGTGCAGTCATCTGTTTGTGTCAATGATAACTCTGCTTAATGCGAGCGAATTGTATACCACGACATTGCTGATTAACTACATAGTTACTATTATTACTGGTGTTATAGGATTCAGAGTTGCTGGAGGTACATCGCGCAGTTTCAATAAGTTTATAACATGCCAATAACAAGTATTAAGAATTTAGCTGTTAAACAACACTGTATGCTCCACATGTAATATTAATATATTAAGCATGTATAAACCTATATCGTAAAGTACTGTTTTTTATAATTTTAATAGAAGACTGTGGAACCTTATACTTTGGGTTACAAACTTAAAAATGCTATTTATTTTCAGTAGGTTTATTTATTGAAAGATGGTAATAAAAAAATTATTTAAATCGTATTTGCTTGTACATATTTGAAGAAATCTGAACATTATTATTGACTGTAGTCCATTTTTCTAACATTGATACCGTAATCCGCTAGGGCTGGCTGTAGATCTTCCATAGTTAGCGTGAACTTGCGGTCCTTGGCCTTTGAGCCTCCTGGAATGTTAGTAGTTTGCATATGTGTGCGTGCCTTTGAATGTTGCAAGGCATCATCTATTATGTCGGACATGTACTTCTGTGCGGCTATGCTGATCAACCTGACAATACGCTTGTCGTCCGCCTGAAATCCTCCCATATTTAGGTAGTGGGCTGCTACTGCGTCTGGAATCAAGGGCGTGTAGTCCTCCAGTTGGGACATAAAGTCGCTGAGGTGGGATGCAGGTGCAGTTCGTTCCCGATCTCCACCACCGCCGCCTGAGTTTGACGCTTGGTTTCCTTGTCCGGAGCCTCCAGAGCCAGAATTATGGTAAATTATGCCAAAGTTGGAGCCCACCATATTTGTTTGCAAATTTCAACTAAAGAAACGCAGCAGACGGTCTCACTTAGGGGTGAGAGTAGTCCTAAAAAAATAATTTTGTTACATTTTACCAACTTGCTGTTTTTTTTGTTTTTACGTATGTACATTCATACTAGAGGTGGAGAAACATCGATGCCAACATCGATGACATCGATGTTTTTGGAACATCGGCAACATCGATGTTTACCGGGGCAACATCGATGTTTTCCCATCTAATATTAAAGGTACATAAAGAAAGATTGACACATTGTAATTACATATGTACATATTTATCATTTAATTTCATTTTATATTATTAAAACAATAACGCTATTTTAGTTATATTTAGTAAAGCTGGACAACTTACGAGTGAGCGTCGAACGCCGCTATCATCAACCGTTGAAGATATGCTACTCTTTTCAAACAAAAACCAACTTGTAAATAATATGTTAGGGATTGTGCATTAAGAATAGTAAAGTGAGGATGGAATAGTAGGAATAGTAAAGTAAGGATAGTATAGTAGGAATAGTAAAGTAAGGATAGGGGTAGTAAAATATCCACAAAGAAGTATTTTTTTATTTGAACCATGTATGTGTATAACACAGCTCCACAAAAAAAAAAAAAAAAAATTCAGAGATCAGACCATACCTCCTATATGGATTTGGGGTCGCTGAATCCGAATCCGTGGTCAGTTGGTCGCCATCACGTCAGGTTTTCGAGAAAATAACGGTTGAATAGTCGAAAAACGCCGTTTTTGGCCATTTTCGAAAAATCGTACCGCAAAATTCTGATGTGTTACAAACCTAATTCAAAATGAAAATGAAAGGCTGATTTGTGATCTTTAAAACGAGCTCCATGCCAAATTTTTCGCATGCACCGTTAGGACAGGGGTGCGTTTATATGTAGGCATCTTAGCAAAAAATGTATGCCGAACACAAAAATTTCAAAATTCACCATATTCAAATAAAACATGGTACCCGGGGGTTTTTGGGGTCGCTGAATCCGAATCTGAGGTCAGTTTGACGCCATCACGTCAAGTTTCTTCATAACCTCAAAAAAAGTGAAGTTGAGGTTATGAAGAAACTTGACGTGATGGCGTCAAACTGACCTCAGATTCGGATTCAGCGACCCCAAAAACCCCCGGGTACCATGTTTTATTTGAATATGCTGAATTTTGAAATTTTTGTGTTTGGCATACATTTTTTGCTAAGATGCCTACATATAAACGCACCCCTGTCCTAACGGTGCATGCGAAAAATTTGTCATGGAGCTCGTTTTAAAGATCACAAATCAGCCTTTCATTTCCATTTTGAATTAGGTTTGTAACACATCAGAATTTTGCGGTACGATTTTTCGAAAATGGCCAAAAACGGCGTTTTTCGACTATTCAACCGTTATTTTCTCGAAAACCTGACGTGATGGCGACCAACTGACCACGGATTCGGATTCAGCGACCCCAAATCCATATAGGAGGTATGGTCTGATCTCTGAATTTTTTTTTTTTTTTTGTGGAGCTGTGTAATGAACAATTTTGTTTTGTGTTCCTCTTCGTCTTTATTTAAATTGTTAATAATAATCTAAAAAAAAAGTTGATTTTAAATTAAATGAAAATTTTATTTTTATTTTAAGGGGTTACGCCACCCTGAAATTTTCTTTTTTTTTTTTTTTAATTTTTTTTACTTAATTTAAAAGACTATATTCTCACGCGTATTTTATTGCGTAATTTTTTTTTCTAAAACGGCTACGTCACTCTGTTCCAAATTTATCACTTTTAAAAAAAAATTTTGTTTACTTGTTTCTGATGAAAATTGACACGTGAATCATGCCCACCATCAAGGAGCACTCCGGAAAAACCGATGATCGCCGATGTTCATATCTCCGCCATTTTTAATTGAAAACAAGTTTTTTTTTAGAATTTATAAAGCTTATTAGTTGTATTGAATATAAATGAAAGTGAAAAAATCCTATCTCAACTACTTTAGTCACAAGAAATTCCTGAAAAACCGTCCCGTTTCCACGCGGTCAGGGTGGCGTAACCCCTTAAAGCATTACAAATTTAAAAAAAGTCAGAAATTACACTAAGATAAAACTGCTTATTTTTTTTATTTCAAACATCGATGAAACATCGTTGTTTTTCGCCAAAAACATCGAAAACATCGATGTCCGTTAACATCGATGTTTCTCCACCTCTAATTCATACATGTATATTTGAACTACGAAAAATCTGGAAAAACCTATCGATAGTCACAAATGCCTCCTTCCTATTGTTATCGACCTTATACACAAAAACGTAAACAATAATTGCGACGTTGAGAGTAGAAATCCATTTTTAAAACTAATTTATGATGGCTTCTGATGGTGAGGACATAACAACAACCCCTACAGAATCCATTGCGTCAATTACGGACACTGAAGATGAGGAGGCCAGCGCCCATATTCAATCTGTTTTAGAATCTGAAGTAGAGGATCCAGAAGTGGAGGAAGTGCCTGCGTCGAGTGAGGATGCGGATATGGAAGAATTAATGCGACAACTGGAAGATTACACACCGACTATTCCAGACGCCCTAACGATGCATACTTTGCGGACTGTAAGTAAATGCGTTACAGCCAAGAAACTTTGAATTAATTCGGTATCCTTTATAGGCTGGCTTTTCGACAGTGGATCCTAAAATTGTGCGCCTCATCTCCGTGTCTGCCCAGAAGTTCATTTCGGATATTGCTAATGACGCCCTGCAACATTGCAAGACAAGAACAACAAATATACAGCACTCCAGTGGTCATAGTTCGAACAAGAAGAACCCCAAGGACCGAAAATACACCCTAGCCATGGAGGATTTAGTGCCTGCCCTTGCCGATCATGGCATCACCATGCGCAAACCACAATATTTTGTTTAGAGACCTTTTAAGAAAGATTACAGTGAGTTCAATTCGTAGTAGAATTTCTATACCTACATATGTATGTATTTTACAAGATAAAAACATTTTTATTAAAATAAAGATACTACTGTGGGCAAAAAAAAAAATTTGTTTCTTCTTCTATATAAATTCTGTATGCTGTATGGTTAGTGATAATATGCTGAAAAATTAAAAAAAAATGTATAACAGTTTCAAAACTACTATAATATAGTAAGTAAGCAGAAAACATCTGTTTTAGTTGCCGAGACTAGGGGACTAAGTTTCTCCAACTAAAGAAGGTTATTTTCCCGGAGCCCTGGTTTTCCACCTATCGGTATATTAACAGCTCCGAGTTTTAGTTCAGTTGGCAGCCCATTTTTCAATGTTCTTGACAGCCACTCGCAATTTTGTTAGTGTTTTCAGGTAAGTGCATGCCGTTTTTATTTTAGTTCAAGTTAATTTAATCTACCTGCACTTTATTATAATTATTTACTACGCAGTTATCGCTCGATAGTCACATCCAGTGCTAGAATGGCGAGTGAGGTGGAGAAAGCCCAAGGGGCAGCTGCAAGCGAGGACACAATTTTTGGAAAGATTTTACGGAAGGAGATTCCCTGCAAATTTATCCACGAAGATGATAAGGTGAGACTCAAAGGGCAAAGTACATTTTTTAACAATTTAACATAAATTCCACTCTTAACATAATTCAGTGCGTGGCCTTTCACGATGTGGCTCCACAGGCTCCAACCCATTTTTTGGTGATTCCTCGGAAACCGATCGCCCAACTTTCATTGGCTGAGGATGGGGATGCCGATTTGCTGGGACATCTCATGCTGGTGGGTCGCAAAGTGGCCAAGGAACTGGGTCTGGCCGAAGGCTACCGAGTGGTTATTAACAATGGAAAGCACGGTGCCCAATCGGTTTATCACTTACATTTGCACTTCCTTGGCGGCCGGCAAATGCAGTGGCCTCCCGGCTAATATTAGAAATGCATTTTTATTTGGTGTTAGGATTGCCTGTATTTGGTGTTAACATCATGTAATACTAAAAAATTAATTCAAAACGAAAGTGAAGCTTATATAAATAAAGTATTCGCTTATATAAATCAATTTTAAGACCACACTAAAACAACTTTATAATCGCTCTTAAAAACTATAAGTTTATTGAAAACAAGATTCATCAAATTCGGCGCGCCGAATATCCAGGATCGTTGCCGGACAAAAACGAAGAGCTGGTTCAACCTTATGCTGGTTGAATCGGTGCTTATGTTCTATGATCAACTAAGTGATTCGATGAGCCTTTGGAAGCCATTGGTTGTTTTGCTCCTGCGGACAACTGTGAGTATTAGATTCGTCCTCCCACTCTAAGCAGGTTTTCCTTGTCGATGATCGGTGAGAGCTTTACCAATAGAGATTGGTTTCCCAGAGCCTCTTAGCGAGTAGTAGCTGGAAGTCTTGTTGAAAACCAGCGCGTGAGCGTGTCGCCATCGAATTCTTGCCGCCTTAATCTCATCAAAGGTAAAAAAAAGTTGATGCTCGTTTCGAAGATGGGTGTTTCATGCGATGAATGAATCGCCAAACCTAAGCAAGTGTGTGTATAAGCTTCCGCCAGTATGAGTTGTGATTGATAAGTTTATCCAAAGGATTGTCCGTCGTGACAATTACCTGCGCAGTTAGGCAGTTGGTTTTGACTTCGCTTTGTATGCGTTACTTTGAAAGAGAAGAACTTGGAAGAAAAGCGCCGCAAAGTTCCTGACGTGGCATAGATTACTGCTTCAAAGGTGTCACCCTCGTTTTGGCTGCAAGTATGGCTACCGAAATGGTTCCATCGCCGTTGACCATTTGGCTGTTTTCGTGGATGCGTCACTTGCAATTCGATCAAGTCTGTGTTGTTCTCGACCAAGCGCAGTATCTGAAACTGTGAAGGGTTGTCCAAATCAGTTCTCCATTTGAGACACTTGTCGGCTGATTTATTCGGTAGTTCGTCGTCCCGATTCAAATTCACAGCCAATGTCAATAGACCGAGAGGGTCGAATATGTGTGAGACATCCGAAAACACTTGCCTCTTGGAGCAGCTTGGCCTCTTTGATAGATTCATAGCGTACGATGTGTCCTTCTTAGGGTGCCAATGCGGCACTTGTGATTTGTGAATGCGGCACCTTGTCCAATGATTGTGAGGAATCCTTGTATATCCTCCGATTCAAGTGCTTCATAGGATCGGACGGAACCTCTCGCCATACGATTCTCTGAAAGTCTCTATGTCCTTCACTCACCCAGGAACATTTAACTGGAACATGAATGGAACAGATGCAACATTTTAACTAAGTCCTCTGAAAGTAAGTATTTATACATACGGAACCTCACTACCCTTATCCTACACGTCGAATACAGATAGCAACTATCTGTCCCCAAGCCACTTCCTGATCGGGCAACCATTTGCGACGGTCCCGGAGTCGGATCTTGGCCACATGCCTGTGGGCCGTTTGTGATAATGGCAGAGTATCTAATCAATGTACCAAGGCTACTGGAAACAATGGCTCCAGGAGTACCTTCAGCAGTCTTCAGCAGAAACCAAAGTAGACCAAGGCAAAATTCAACAACATGATCGGAAGCGTTGTGCTCGTCAAGGAGTCCAACACGCCACCAGCATCATGGCACCTAGCTAGGGTGATCGAAACCCATTCAGATCTAAAATAAAAAATTTTTAAATAAAAATTCAAGCGTAAAAACCAAATGGAAATATCTCTTAAATAAAATAAAAAGTAAAAGTAAAATATCTTATTGTACTTAATTCGAAGCCATTTCTGGTATCTATCAAAAGTTTCCATGCGTGGTAAATAAGATTCGATGTTTCGGAAATATCCGACCGCTTCAACAAATCCTCCTTGGTTTACATGGTTCCTCACGAACTCAAAAAGTTCTAAAAACAGGCTTTTAATTTAATAAAAAAAACCCGCAGTAGTATAGATTTTTCAAGATATCTACTAGCTCGGTCACATTTTACCGTGCATAACGCTGAATGTTGGAATTATATTCGCCTCTGAGGGATACAATTTACCCAGGACCCGAAGCAGTTTTATAACTTTGTAAACACTCTTTTCAACCTCTGCTTACGTTTGAAAAGTCATCTGCAACCTGTAATCAGGCAATTGCCGAACTATTCGAAAAATTGTTCAAACAACTTATTCTCCGCCTAAAACGACAGATCAGCTTTACGTCATTCAATCAGCAAATCTTATTTTTTATCCTCTTTTCTCCGAGAATAGCTTATTATCTGATCTTCTAATGGCCAAACTCGTTTATTTGCTAGGCCCCGATGGCTGTGTGCTGAAATACTGTGCCAGCTGTCTGTGCAATGCTCTTCATAAACTTTTCAACTTATGATTGGAAACCTCGATTTTTCCTTCTTAAGAAAAAGGGAAAAAGTCCGATGCCAACTACAGAGGCATTTCTAAATTGTCGGCTAATCCAAAGCTATTGAAAAATGAATTACTTCTCATTTGCAACACCTTTGCTCTTCGATTATCCCTCTATGTCAGCATGGCTTCATCAAGCGTAGCTTCACCACCACTAATTTACTGGAGTTGACATTCTTTGTCATAGATGGCTTTCGAAACGGATTTCAAACTAATGTTATTTACACAGACTTCAGTAAATGATGTGATTCAGTCAATCACTTACTCCTGTTGAGTAAACTGAATCTTCTGGGATTTCCTTCAGACCTCCTAACGTGGATACTACTTAGATGGAAGAACACAAAGAGTCTTATTTAAAAATGTACATTTCCACTTGGTCCGTGCTACATCTGGGGTCCCTCAAGGAATTCATCTTGGCCCGTTACTGTTTACTCTTTTTATTAACGAGTTGCACTCTGCTTTAACGAAATCTCTAGTTCTTATGTATTCAGATGATGTTAAGCTTTGTTTTAAATTCAAATGCGCGTCTGCCCAATGCAATCTTCAGCCCGATCTCGAAATTTTCATGGTGATACTATTGAAAAGGGCCATACAAGACAGCAAGCGAGAGATGTTCCTCAAGCTGTGCGACGAGGCCGAACAGGACCCATGGGGTTAGGCCTACAAAATAGTGACGTAAACGGTAAGGGCGGGAGCCAACCCCCCTCCGACCCCGAGGCACTAAGGGCCATAATTGACGTCCTTTTCATAAGCAGTTGGCCCGGATGCGGTGCCGAACCGATCGCTAAAGGTGGCTCTTGCCTTAATACCAGAAAAGGTAGCAGCGATTTGCTTTCTTGGTCTTGGTAAAGAAAGTGTTATAGATATTAAATAAACCTTCCCATTAAATTAAGCATCTTTCGGTATCTTTATTGGTTGTAAAGTTATGCATCCTTTTCTTTACGGTATTTTAGATACGGTAAAAGTGTAAACAGAAGGACACATTAAGTTTTATTTTAAAGAAGACAAAAAGTCAGCTTGGGATTATTAAGGCGCTATTGGACGTTATTCAAAATTAGAATTAGAAAAAATATTTTGTCTAGAGACTACATTGAATCGAATATATTGGGAATCTTAAGAATCTTAAGCTTAAACCGTATCACTTCGCGAGTGCTGTGGTATATTTGGAGGCGAATTAATAATTTGTCTAAATTAAATTCCAAGCATAGCTCAGCTTTGCTTCTTCCCCGTCTTATCCATATCTATGCATTTTTCCTTGGCACTCTCCAAAGCTCCTGTTTCGGCTTCCTATTTGGCACAGTGGTTCAAGGTATAGTGTTTTTTAACTTTTTATATATTTATTTTGTTTTATTTATTAAAAATTATGGAATTTAAGCTGGTCTGTTTTATGAAGTCTTGTAACAAGACAATTTCCTTATCCTAGCCTACCATCCACTGCTGGCAATGTGAAAACTTCGTACACGCCAAGTGTGCCGGGTTCACTGCCTCAGTTTCGGATGCCATTTCCCGTAGGTCGGGTATACATTGTTGTTGTGAAAATTGTCGTGCTGTCCAAGGCGAAATGAGGTCGTCCATGAGACAGACCAAGAATGGATTTAAAGACCCGATCACTGGTGTTCGTAAAGTCAATGACCAACTCTGTGCGCTTGACACTCAGTTTAGCAGCCTTCAGCTACTAACTGAGTCTCCTAAGCGTAAGAATTCCGCCGTTTGTGATCCGCCTCAGTCTACTCAGCCGTAGACTGATCCTGCAGTTCTCGTACCTGCGACACCAAAACCCTTACAGGTGATTCCTCCATCGAAACATATATTTGTTTCTCGGCTTGCCCCTGATACTTCAGAGATTGATACCTTGGCTTTTATCAAAGTCAAAACTAAAGCCGATATAAAGGTGGAGGACATACCTACATAAATTTAAATACACATACAGGGAGGCGCACGTCTTCTTTCAAGATTCGGGTGCACCCGCTGATGTTCAAGACGATTTGTTCACCCAGTGATCTTTGACAAAATTATGACAATAACCTTGTATTTCAAGAATGCTGAGGATTTTAAAGGTACATATATTTAAAACGCCATCAGATATGCGACGCAAGAAGCAAGACACACACAAAGGGTGTTTTTAAAATCCCTAAAAACTGAATACTGGTCACATAATAACTGGTTACATAATAATACCATTATTATTTTTTTTGTTTTGTTGTTGTTTTTTATTGTTTTTTTCTCACACAAAATGTCAAAAATATTAAATATGTCGATAATTTTATGTGATATTTTAAATATTATAATTATTTTTTTTTATAAAAAAAATATCATCGATACGATAGAGCTATAGAATTTGGCATGGAGACGCCTAAAATGCCAAACTATTTTATTCCAATCGGCCGATGAAGGAGATATGTATGTATACCTATGTATATATGTATACCCAAACAAACAGGCTAAAATTAACGGTTGGCTCTCGCAGACTATTAAATATAGAACTATCCCATTTGTGACCTGGACTCGTATATTATCCACGCAGATCAAGTTTGTGTCAAAATTTCTCACAAAACCGAAATCTAGTGCTAGCGCCAGGTCGTGAGTTTTTGGAAAATGTTAAGAAGCCAAACTTGATGCCAAGCAGTCAAATCAAATAATTTATAGAGGAGCTTAAGACTTTTTAGTTTGCTTCTATTATTATACAGCTATTATTACAGACTATAATAGAAAGAAGCCATAAATCGAAGAATCAACGAACAATTGTATGTTAATAAATTACTTTGATGACGTAAATCATACATCATAGTTGATGTAAAGCAATTATAAAAATGTTACGAATACACATAAAACAAGAAAGGAAAGCTAACTTCGGGCGGAGCCGAAGTTGATATACCCTTGCAGCTAAAACAGGATATATATCGCTAAAATCGGATATAATTGACCGATTCTTATGGGAATATCATAATATAACTAATAAATTACAAGACAAAATCTAAAAAAAAATCCCAAACTTCTATCTTGAAGAACCCCAAAGTTGGTATTTTTACCAAATACCATTTCCGATCGTTCAGATATATGGCAGCTATAAGATATAGTCGGCCGATCCATATGAAACTTGATAAGTCGTATTATTTTTCGAAAAATAGAATTCATAGAAAATCCCAACTTTCTAGCTCGAAAAACACTGAAGTTATGCCATTTCCGATCAATCAGTTATATCGCAGATATAGGATATAGTCGGCTGATCCTTATAAAATTTGGCATGTTGTATTATTTTGCCAAAAAAAGCAATCGTACCAAATTCGAATTCTCTAGCTTTAAAAACACCGAAGTTATAGCATTTCCGATCAATCAGTTATATGGCAGCTATAAGATATAGTCGGCCGATCCTTATGAAATTTTGTAGGTCAAAAAGGCCAAAAATAGCATTCGTATAAAATCTGAACTCTGTAACTCTAAAAACACCAAAGTTATACCATTTACGATCAATCAGTTATATGGCAGCTATAGGATATAGTCGGCCGATCCCGGCCGTTCCGACTTATATACTGCGTGCAAAGGAAAGAAGGGTGTGTGCAAAGTTTCAAGACGATGGCTTTAAAACTGAGAGACTAGTTCGCGTAGAAACAGACAGACAGACGGACAGACGGACATGCTCATGTCAACTCAGGAGGTGATCCTGATCAAGAATATATATACTTTATAGGGTCGGAGATGTCTCCTTCACTGCGTTGCACACTTTTGACCAAAATTATAATACCCTCTGCAAGGGTATAAAAATCTAAAACAAAGTACCAAGCTTCCATCTTCAAAAATACCAAAGTTTGTATATTTACCAAATACCATTTCCGTTCAGTTATATGGCAGCTATAGGATATAGTCGGCCGATCGTTATGCAATTTGGTAGGTTGGATTAACTGACCAAAAATAGAATCTGTACGAAGTTCCAACTTTCCATCTTCAATAAACACAAAAGTTGAGTCATTTCCGATTGTTCAAATATATGGCAGCTATAGGATATAGTCGGCCGATCCTTATGAAATTTAGCACTTCGTAAATCCGAATTCTCTAGCTTTAAAAACACCGAAGTTACATATAGCATTTCCGATCAATCACTTTTATGGCAGCTATAGGATATAGTCAGCCGATCCCGGCCGTGATTTATCTGCGGTTAAAAAAAATTAATGCAAAATGGCACAAAGATTGGGTTTGTGGATGCACATTCGCCGTCATAGAAAAAATTTTCGTTAGAAAAAAATTAAGAAATATTCCTTCAAAAAAATTAATAGGCATATTCTATTCAATATTATGAGAAATTGTAAGGACTGCTGAAGTCGACAAGTTATTTGTATGATCAAATGACACTTCTGGTGTAATTTTGCCATACCGACCATATTTGCCATATTATTTCATTAATAAGATACTTTGAAAACTGCGTTATATTGTTGTGCACCATATCTTGTACATGAAATTAACCTTATGGGATGGGAACAAATTTCTTTTAATTTAAGAAAACATCTGACAAATTTATATTGTCTCTACAAAATGTTATCTGCATTAGCATGTGCATTGTATGACCGAAAGTATTCGCATTTCTCTTATGTAATTAAGAGGCGATAATAACCAAGTGGGAGTAAAAATGCTCTTTTGATAGTTTTCAAACATTTTTTTATTGTTTATAAACATTCTTCATTTCATTTCATTTCAGTGTATATATATGTGTAGTTCACATCGCTCGTGTAATACATTGTTATTTAGCTGTGTGTTCTTTGTTGATGTTGTCGTCTTGCAGTTGAGGCTGGTACAGAACAGATGCAACATATTGGAGCCGAAGGCTCACCTGCATTAACCGCTAACCGTAAAGGTGTGGGACACAGTTGTGTGCCTTGGCTTGGGTTAAATTCTTTTCGCCTTGGAAATATTATGCTTGTCTTTCAATACAGTTTCATTATAGTATATATTTATATATGCAGTTTATTCAATAATATTCCTTCGTTCTCTGCCTGCAAAGTGCCTTGCTTGCAAAGTCTCAATTTAAGATTTTGGTAATAGCATTTAAAACATATAGTATATATGGTTTCACTTCTTTCGATTTTCTTTAGATTTATTCTCGTATTGTTTACCATACAGTAAATATAATATATTTAAAATTGAAAAACAGCTATAAACAGTTTATCGTAAACAACAAAACTCCGGGAAGAGTCGTAAAATGATATACATATTTGATTGTATGTGTAGGTGCACGGGTGAGTTTATGTTAATGGCATAGATAGTTGCATGTTGAGTCTAAAACATGTCCTCTGGGTGAGATGGCTGATCCTGCTTGAGATGACCGTGCGTGCGTATATATGGTGAGTGTATGTTCACTTGGTTATTTTTATATCTATATACCGTACTTTATCTTCATACTATGCGGTGCTGTCGATGGCTATGTATAATGTCGCCCGATGCTTGGTGTACAACTGTGTGTATGCTCGTATCTATGCTTATAAAGCTGACTCTAGGTGGCCAGATTAACTCATTTCAACATCAAACATTGTCCTATACCTTGTGTTTCTTTTACCTATAATGCATATGCCAATATCTTATGTATTTGTCGTTACTCATTTGCTACTCGATTCTTCCTCATGTTCCTTCTATGCGATTAACTCTGTGGTGACTGGGTTGGAATGATCGATTCGATAGTGGGTCTTTTGATCTTGTTCAATGGTGCTTTCTATTCAATGGATAGTTTGGGTTGTGATTCACTTGTCTGGTTGCTAAATGCACAATGCAAGATTTATCGAATATAAATTACATACATACATATCTAGGAAATAAAAGTACATGGACTGCTACAGTATCTTGTTTCATACTCGTGGATTTTTATATTTTTGGGCCTACTTTATATTCTTATTTTATTATACCAGTTTCCTTGCCGTACTTTTTTTCTTTTTTCAACTACTCTTTTGTGCTTTTGTGATGGCTTTGCGATGCTTTCCGCTTGCATTTAGAAATCTTTAAATTTTTATTTTTGAAAATAATAATAAAATTACATTTTCAGACATTTTTGACCTACTTTAATCATATACACAGTTATATGCATACTTTATAAAACATTTATATGATCGACTTGCTTTTAATATTTTTTGGTCAGTTCGTGGGGTGTCGGCATGGGGCCCTCAAGATTTTGTGAGGGTGTTTCTCTGGTCTGGATGTGGGTGTGTGCCTGTGTGTATGTACATGTTGTCGTTTGGGGAAGGACACTGGTAGTGTCGCTCAGTGTTATGCTGTATAAACAAAGATACCAACTGAAGGAAAACACAAATAGAATTTTTCTTTGGTTTTGTTTAATATTTTTATATATAGGTGTATATATAATTGGTTTTATTCACTTTCTCATTTTTAATTTAAATCAATAATCAACATCATTTATATAATTTCATATAATTTGTTTAATATGCAAGTATATATAGTTTGTCGTCTTTGCAATTTTTTTGTTTTATTTTGTGAATAGGGTTTTTTTTAATACATACGTATGTGTACGTTTGTGATGTTTTTGTTGTTGTTTATTTTTAGTTTTGCCTCTGGTTTTCGGCTTGAGATAATTTACAGTAATTACTTGGAAAAGCAAATTGTAATTTTTATTGAACAATACTTGTAATAATTTGCATAACTTATTTTCCTGTCTTCCGTAGAGTTACTTCACTTTGAGTTGTTAAATTTAGATGAATTATATTACATAAATATTTTTTTTAATTTTCTTTTTTTGAAGTTTTGCCCTTTTGTGTTTTTTATGCATTTTCTTGCTCGGTGAACATAACTACAACTGTGTAAGTATGTGTACAAGGGATACACAGATTCATAACTACTCATTATTATTATCATTATAATATACCATTTACAGGACAAAAACATCTAAGGTATTAGGATAATTTCATATACTTTCAAAATGGAAAAATCCGAAATCATGGCTTCTTTTTCTCTTCTCGCTTTAGATACATATAGCAATAGAAATATTCTTTGGAATGATCTGTGAATTTTGTTATACCTTGAGAGTTGCATTAGCTTAGATAGCTAATTTTTGTAGGTAGGTTGAATTTTTTGTTCTCGTCGCATTTCCCTATTAAAAATTCCAATCTTAGTAAGCCAGTGCAGCAGTAGCACAAGGTTTTGTTTTTAAGTATATATGTATGAATGTATATTGTTTAGATGTCATATACTTGAATATAATATAAATAGTAATAACTATTATTGTTCTTAATATTTCTTTTTCTTTTTAACATTTGCCATAATCATTTAGTTAGTATGTATATTTTTATTATATCCTAATATGAGTTTTAAATAATCAAATTCAAATGTTAAAACGAAACAACAATTCTTAGATAGAGGTAGAAACCTTACGACTTGAGACTAAGAACCGAAAACATAAACGTTAAAGTTAAAATAAATATTTGTTCAGGTTATAATCCCAATTGTAAACTGGTATACATAGCCTAAGAGAACTAAGCTGAATTTATTTCGTTTAAAGTTTAAGCTAATCAACAAAATTACAATCTGATTTATGGTGAAAAATGTTCTATACTTCGTTATAAAGTTTAAACTGATGATATATTCCATTGAAATCACGCTTTAAAGTTTAACTTTTATTATTTGCTTTTAGTTTTCGATTTGTTTTTGGTTTTTCATCTACTTATATGTCTGAATTTGTTAGGTCATCATAATTCAGCTCTGTGTATCCGTAATATTAGTCTATGCAGGGTTATACATAATATTTATATATAATTTATACTTTTAATGTTTTTATTTCCTTTCTCCTGTTTATATGGCTGTCACTTTTAAATCATTTAAATATTCATTCAAATATGCTTACACAGATTCTTCAAAATGTTCCATTGTTTAAACATAATACAAAATTTACATAACAGTGTATGATACCTTTGCGTTATTTTCTTTATTCAACTATTCATTAGTCAGTAGTAAATCCTCTAGTAATCCTTCAAAAACTAAACAAAAATAGAACAATACTGAACAATAATGAGATTTAATTCTCAGTTAGACTAATTTAAAATTTAAAAAAAAAACCGTAACATTTAAAAATTATAGTTCTTTTCTTTGGACATATATTTAAGAAGATTTCGTTAAATTTGCTGATACATTAAGTATACAGAGATTTTAATAGTGATTTTGAAATCCTTCATTTGCGAAAACAACGAATTCATAGTTCTATCTTAAATAGAACTTTTGTACGATTAGATGGGAAATCAATTGAATTCTTTTCAGATAACTGTTCAGCGAAACTTTCGAAAATTCCTCTTAATTTTGTGGAAGTTTCCGATTTTCGATTGTTTAACCAATAACTCGGGTATAACTTAGATACCTAATGGTATATTGTAATCGCTGTTAATTTTTTTTTTACGAGGATAACTGCATAGATGAACAATTTGCTTTAACTACGATATTTCGCTGATTGTTGCTTGTCGTTCCGGGTAAAGAGGATCAGTTGATGATAATGCATTCGATTTCTGTGTTTGACGGCTCATATAAATTTTCTTTGGTTACTTTTATACGATTGATAGATGTACTATAGGTCTGCGATTAAAGAGAATAAAAGTAATTTTAATTTACAGTAATTTTACATTAATGAAAAATAGGTTATCAATGTTCAAAAATCACTTGAGGAAGTTGGACCTCGATAGTTCATTACTGCTTGAAATGTTTTTAAGCGTTTTTTTTAAGTTTCAATGTTTGTTAAGTATGCTATTCCGAGGGCGAATATTTGTTTTTTTTTTATATTCAGTTACTTCCAGTAGTGAGGGCGAATGTTTTGAATATCCGCTCATGATACAAGATTAATAGTGACGAGTTTACTAGTGACTAATAAGGAGATTTACATTCACTCATTGAAATTAGGTCATTCTGTAAAAGTTACGCATTTTGTTATGTTTTATTCCATAGTAAACTTTGTTGAACTTTGGCTATGAATCGTAAAATTTATAAGAACTTAAAAAAAACAATTCTATATTTAAATTTAAAACATTTTGGTAACATTTGGAGTAAGCACGCCCCAACCTCGACGTTATGAACATATTTATATGGTAATGCATGAGCTCACCAGGTTTTGTTATCCTGTTGTTTTGGTAGCTTCTTATTTCATGTTCTTCAGGATCTCGTCGGTCTCTTCGGGGTCCTTGAGGGTGTGCCATTGGGCGATGGGCCGGCGGGGTGAGGCCAACATGTCGGACCAGTGGCGGAGCTCGGTTCCAGTCCCCATACAGCCAAGGATGCACCGGCCAATTGGCTCGGATGTGCCGATACGATCATAGTCCACGACGGTTACAACAAGACATATTTTCTGCGATGATTTTTTTAGGAAAGAGGTGATGAAAATTCAGTGGCATTAGTGACAAAGATTAATAATTTTATTAAATGTTCTTTATCGGTCTGTTTTTTTTATTTTTCTTATTTTTTGGGGGATAAGGGACTTCTTGTTTTTGAGTAGAAGAACTTTTCAGTATTTCGATATACGTGTTCTGCTTTAGTTTCATAGTTATGGGGTTCGAATCGAGAACGGTTTGTTTCAGGAACTAAGAACGATAACTAAGAACGCTGTTTTGGGAAGCAGTTTACACAGAGAGGTTTGAGTCTCAAAGTGGATTATTTTATTTTGGCATGTGGGTGCTGTAAGTTTGGGGGATTCGACGTGACAACTACACCATCAGGTCCATCGGGTTGGATAAATACATAAAAGTAACAAGCTGGTTTTCCTTGGATATTTCAACATTTAAGAGAACGGGAGTTCAAGCAATACATTAAGCACCTTATATGCTTGATAAGGAACATTATTATTTTAGATACAGTTTTTTGGTGAGTTAACAAGCAGAACATGCAATGTCTAAAGCTAAAAAGATGAGCAGCTTAACATAAAAAAAAACCTCAAAAAATATTTTAAAAAAAGCGAGTAGGCTTAGGGGTAGCATAAGGTGAGAATAAAATGAATACGATGGCTAGAAAGATAAATGTATATAATGTCTTTTAACATCGGAGACTAATGAACAAATTACTTTTCTTTATATTTGTTTGCAGTTCACTTAAGCTGTGGCAAAAAGAAAAATGTTCATTATATACGTGTAAACGAAAATGTATAATATTCAATCCCATTTGTCGTATTTTGTTTTGGTCAGCAAGGGGGGTCCTATTTATAAGTGATTTTCAATTCTTCAACTAGCACATGTAACGTAACCGTAACATAGTTCTCACTGTTTCCAGATTAAGTTTAACTTGTAGATGTTGGGTCAATGCTGAGTTTCAATGGTGATACGCTATACTTCTCTGTGGTGACACAATATTCTGTAGTTACTTATTCTGTGTTTACTGTATTCTGTACTGTAGCTGTTGTGGTGCGATTGGTATTCGATATTCAAATCAGAAGACAGTGTCAAAATAATGTACCCACTGTGATTCGGTGGTTGCGTGGTGCATTATTGACGCCGCTGGTTAAGAGTTTGCGATAGTTTGTATTATGAAAGAGTTTAGTTTGAGCTTAGGTTTGAGTTTGTTATTCGAATAAGAATATTTGGAGTATTCTCTGCTGTCGATCTTTGGAGTGAGCAAAGAAGTGTGTATTATGCTGGTGCTTTGCTGCGCGCCTGCTTTTATGCTTTGTTTTTTGCTTTCTTTTGCTTTGGGACTTGCTCACTTGCGAGCGAAGCGGAAACACTACGGCTTGCTCTCCATTCAGTGGCAATAATTACGTATCTTTGTGTGGGCGTCTAGAATGCCCGAGCTTGTAGGAACCTAGGCCTACGGCATGCCTCATTTCTCTCTTGCCGGATTGGTTCTTTTCATTTTTACATTTAACAACTAAAACTTTAAAACATTAGCTTGGCTAAGCACACATCGAGGCTGTTAAAAACTCAAACTCAAGTAATTTGTCAAAACTACACAAATCAAGGCAAAACAGGTTTTTTTTCAGAATATTTACAATCTAAAACAAAGACATTTAAACAAACGAAAAAGATAAAAAATTGTTGGTAATATTGTAAATTACAACATTTAACATTGAATAATTTGTTGCTTTTGGATTTTATAGAACACAAAGATTGGTTAAGATAGTTTTGTTTTGGGAGGATAGTTTAAGTTTTTTAATGGGTAATACGAAGATTTGTCGCTAAAGTGTTCAGCTGTTTGGTTCAGAGTTGTCTCTTGATTCGGAATACGAGTATTCAACATATGGATTTGTAAATATACTGTATATGTATTAGATTGGTTGGTAACAACAATTGCACTTATGTAGGCTACTATGTGTTGATAGGAAGGTTGGGTACTCAAAACTCGGTTTGGCTTGGTTTTTTTGGTTGATAGTTCAGAAGAGGACAGTAACAGTAATAACAGTAGTAGTATTAGTAGTAGGTAGTAGAGTAGTAGTAGTTTTGGTATTTTATAGGATAGTATAATACATTCTCGCATACTTGTATTTGTTCAAATGGTACTTCAAATGAGAACGACTCATTATAGTAAGGGTTGAGGGTGCATTTTTTGATACTTGTCTTCTTCTTTTTCAAACGTTTGCCATTTTGCATGATTGCAATTTTCACATATGGATCTATAATATAGGAAAGAATCGAAAGAAAGAAAAAGAAAATATTTTTCGTTTTTATAAGAAAGTAAAATTTTTTTTTGGCGCAATCACATAAATGAATCTTAATTTTTATTCTTAACACATATTAAAACATTGATTAAAATTATTGAAATACCTCTTTAATGTGTATAATCGTAGAATATATTAAAATTGTTACTTTGCAAACACAAAATAAAGTAAAATAAACGGCATAAAACAAGAAAGCAGGCCAAGGTGTAAATGCATATTCAATTTTAACTTTTAATTTTCCTCGGCTTATTTCCTTGAATATTTAAATCAATTACACACAGCAACTCTGTCAACTCAAGGCATACGAATGTGATTGATTGAAACTTAAAGAACCAAAAGACATTTCGGTATCATTGCCGAAAAGGTCGGAACGTTAAAATTTATTTTGGAAAATGTTCTGTTGTTTGTAAAAGCCTAGAAGAACTTTAAATTGGTTTGGATATATTCAGCGGCAACGCTTTCTGGTTGGGATCCTCTCAGGAATAAGCTGATCGGCCCAAAATGATGTGTATAGTTGTAAGATAATAATCAATGTATTGTACAGAATACATGCAAAAGTGAAGCTAAAGCAAGCGAGAGTTACGTCATTTTCGCAAATAGTTTTGGCGAATAGAGTTTAATAATTTGTCGAATCTTTTGTCGGCCAGGCTTAAGTTAAAACTGTGCGAAGGTTTCGGGATGGAAACGTTGCCGAACGATGAATATATCCATAGCTATCGAGATAGGTTTGAGAGAAAATGATTTATATTTTAGTTCAATCTTTAGCGTACGCGAATCAGGATAATACGATAAAAATGCAAATGTGAAACTTTGGCGCTAGTTGATAGATTAAGAAAAGTTGACAAAAAGTAGTTTGAATAAAAGTTGCTCTGGTTTAATTGGTTAGCAAACGTTGCCTTGCGCTTGCCTTGTCCTAAATAAGTTTGAATTCAAACTAAACAAAATTGAATGCAAAAAACCAAAATGAAAACAAACTCAATACACACTCTTAGCTAATTACACACACAGAAAGCTAGGAACACGCCGGAAGGATCGCCCAAAGACACAAAATTGCAAATGATGTCCCGTGGAAATGATCCTTCCAGCGCGTTGGTACAATGCCACATTACCAGACAATCCGCCTACGTCCATCTTCTTCAGGTTCTTGGCCTCCAGGATGACAACAGTTAGCTTTCCGGCAGTCGGCACGTATCGCAGTGAGAAGCAGATGTCCCCAAGCTTTTCCTGTTTTCAAATACAATCAAAGAGACGGATCATCAGTATCATTTGCCACATTTTTCGGATAAATTTGCATCATACAACATTTTACATAATAACTATTGGTACATTGACATACAAATCCATTTAAAAATATATACGTTTTAAGGTTTATAGTTTCAATAAATTAATCAGTTAACTTATTGGGGTCGTAATTGAGATTGCATTATCCCGAAGGCGAACACCACGTTTTTGAGTTCGAAGATACAAGTTAAGTTAAGAAGGTTTGAAGTAACTTAATATATCACTCCAGTGTATAAAAAATTATGCATGTATGTATATATTCTTTTATTTTTATCATCTCAGCGAACATATATAAAAAAATTGTAAGCATTTTTTAAATGAAAATCTGTTAGGGGATTTCGTTAAATCTCTTCTTCTTATTTAGGAGAAGTACTTTAAAATCGAAAAAATTATAGCTTGAAAATTGTTCAAAGGTTTTATAAATAACATAAAGGCAAATAGAATAGTAACATCGACAAGTATGTATAATTAGTAAGTCTATTTATCTTAATTACCAACTAACAAAAATCGAGTTATACAGTTATACAGCACACAATTACAAGTATAAATACGAACAAAAGATCATTTTAGAACACATTGAGACAGATGATTATACGTGTTAAATAAGGAAAAAGAAAATACTTTGTATACGACAAAGTGGTAAAAGTTTTCCTTCTTTAGGTTTTTCTGGTTTAAGATAAGCAGTACAATATTGGTAAGCAATTTGGAAACTGGTTCATTTTTTCCAATGACATAACGAAAACGCCACAAAAAAGTACACTTAACAAATTTACTGCACGTCTTAGAGCTTCGATTTTGTACGTGTAACCATATATAGTATGTACCCATGAATATATATTTTCAGACCAATGTATATTTAACCAAAAACTTAAGAAACAATAAAAACTTTTGAACTAAAATTCAAATTTATTGATATTGTTAAGTGGTTTGTCGTATTAGGGGAGTTTTTATTTTGTATGTTTTTATTATTGTTATATTATTTTAGCCATACCAAAACTAACGTATTGTTACCTTTGATTTATTAAATTAATATGGTTTAGTTTTTTCTTTGTTTGTTTGGTTCTTAAAAACACCCAGCTCAAAACCGACCGCACAAAATGAAAAATATTGGTTTCAAAAATTTTCTTAGAAACTATTCGTATGAGAACAGGAGAAGACGAGGATTCAGAGATAAAAAGTCGAAGTCAATCAGGGTTGAACCGTTTTAATGTATAATAAAGAAAATAATTTTCTAGCTATCTGTCAATTTAGTAGAAGGAATAAAAATGCACTTACTATAATTAGAAAGAACTAGAGATATTCATTCAGTATGTACATGAATGGCATTAAAAAGTAAATATTTTACAAATGACAAAATCTATCTAAAATATTTAGTAATTATATAGTTCATACTATTTTTTTAATACAAAACCCTAGGCTGGTTCAAACCGCTTGTAGTCTATGGGTTGTTTATTTTCCTTTTTAAAAATAATTTTTTTTGTTGCATTGTCTCGCAGTCAATCCTTGGCCAATTCTCCAAGGGTCAAACTAACCTAGGCAGGCAAATTTAGTCTTTTATTCAACAAGATTATCAAATATATGGAATTGTGGTAATGTGTTATTAAATTAGTTAAAATGTCAAGACAGATACAGAGAGCGAGCGAGACAGACAGAGAGCGAGCGAGAGTTAGAAAGTTTGTAGAGTTCAATATTCGAAGTCACTTACCGCAACTATGGGATATTTTGTTTTTAATATTTGTGTCTTTGAATTAAATTCAAGTTCTACAATTTCTTTCGTTTAGGTTTTCATGGCCTTTAAGATATTCTTTGTTAAATGCTTTGTGAATTTCTAATGGAAACCAAAGTGTTTGTAACATCAATAAAAAGAAATGTAATTTATCAATTTAAATAAAATTAATTTAAATCGAAAAACAAGATTATTGAGCAATGTTTCTGTATTTGACTGCCATCGAAGCTCTGCTTACATATTACAGCACACAATTATGCAAAATTGATGCAAAACATAACAAATTACAGTATACATATAGCGAGACAGTGACAAGGGCTAAAAAACGTAAGACCTAAAAAGCATTTAGTTCAATTAATATAAAATATTAATTATGTTTCGAACTCCGACTTTTGCTGGTTTAACATAATCGTAACACAAACACAACGAACAGAACTTTGAACACACTTATGACGAGAACAACCAAAGCAAATAACGATAATTATGAATACTTTCGCTTCTTCCGATTTCATTTACTTACGTGTTTGCATTTGATTGACATGATTCAGGTTCAAATAGAGTTCCCATGGCATGAGTCATAAATTTCAAGTACAGTTTTGAAAATTTTGAGTTTTTGAATTTTGTGATTACAGATTTGGATTTTTTGGTTTTGGTTTGGTTTTTAGCGATACGTTCAAAAACAATTAAAGAGAAAAATGAAGAGTATATTAAAAACTTTTTGAATTCCATTTCCAGTTAAATTTCGATATATTTTACTTTGGTAAATTTCAAAAATATAATGTTATTCTTATTTGTGTCTTGTAACCAATTGATGGTCATATGTCTGTGTTCTATGCCAGTGTCTTTTTGTTGGAGATTACAAGTTTTTATTGTGATTTTTATATATAAGTTCAAAGTCGTAAGCAAAAGTAAAACATGCAATTGAGTAGAAATTAATTCAGGAACTAGTATATTTTTGTGTTTCTAGTCTATTTGTAAATAATTATTGGTACAAGATTAAATTTTTGTTGCGGTTTTTCCTTGCTAACTATAATGGTCAGAAAATACTGCTTTGAGTTGGAATTTTATACATTGGCTGGACTTGATTTCCTTTTAAAGGACATTAAAAGGTTACATATTTAATCGAATATGAAGCCCATTTGGTAATAGTCTTACCGCTAGTGTATAGAGTTTCTGGTTCATCAAAAAACAAACAATCTGAACAAGAATTAATTTTTATGGCATTCGCAGGCGAATTTATTAACCATTCCGTTTCTGAAATTGTGATTAGTGTATTTGAGTGTGTTTCCTGTTGAGTTGTGTTGTGGAATCTTCTCTATAAACATGTGTGTATCCGCTTTAGATATATTCAGCATCCAGAGCATTATTCTTTGACCAATTCAATTAAATCAATACAAATATCTTACAAAATTGGTTTAGTCAGATAGGTTATTTGAAGGAATACAGGTGTGTGCGTCTTGAGCTGAGTGTATTTGAGTTTCGAGTGTTTTTGAGTAAAAGTTTGACAGACTTTATGCAAAGAACTGAGGTGCAATAGTTAATTACTACTTTAAGAGAGTTATGCAAAAGTTTTTAGTATTTCGAGGTCAATTGTTCCAATCAAAGTGCAAACAAAAAAGTGAGACTAGATAGAGGAGGGAGGAGATAGAGTCAGCAATTGAATAATGGATCAGCATGGTCATATAGTCTGTGAAGCGCAAGGAGTGTAGCCCGCGGGAGGCACGAAAATTTTGTAAAGCTAGAATTGTATAATTTGTGTGAAAGGACACGCAACCATGTTGACTGAGTTTTGCACCTCGTATGCCGCAGTTTTCTCAACAAATTAATATTGCAGTGTATTGTTTGCATATGGAAATGTGAAAGCATTTGTCAAGAAATGCTTTTCCTTCGTTAATAGTTGTTGCTAACAAGACAGCCCAAAACAGATAAATCGTTCATATTAATACAACAATTCAACTACAATATTTATGATGCGAGAAAGAATGCAGACATAACAATATATTGGAATATATCTATGCAAATATTAAGTATAGGGAGAGAGAAAAAGCCGTAGAACTATCGCTCAGGACCAACTCATTTGATTATCGATAGACAGAAAGAAGGACTAAGTAGGTTAGTTCGGATAAAATGACGTAATTTTTTGTTATATGAAAATATTTAAGTATGTAGCTTAACGAAAATTTTGTTGTACAAGAGCGACAGTTCACAGAAAGATTAGGTTATAAAGAGAAAAAAATCATAAACTGAAACATGTACATATGCAATGGTGTTCTCTTTGTTTTTCGTTTGTTAGATTTTAAGAATGTTTTGTATTTACCTTCTACAAAAGTTCAAGAAATCAAGAGTATATAGTATGTTTCGAAAACAATTGTTTGGTTTGTTTCAGAGGGGATTGGAGAAAGAGAAATTTAAAGTTTTATTTTTTGTAGTAGTAGTAGTTGTGTCAAATAATAATTCTGTCAAGAGTTTTCAGGAGAAACAAATTCCTTTCGGACTTCGATTCTTTATAGTTCACATTTGTGTCTGCTGAGTATGACTTATTAGATGATAATATAATTTCGGATATTATTTATATTTGCATTTTGAACTGGGTGTGTAAGAGTTTCGTAATAGATTCGAGATATTCGACAAAAAGATAATGATTCAAAAAACTTTTGCTTGTCTGTTCCGCGAAACTTGCATGGCTTGTAGATATTTGTTTTTGTATCTGGAGAGTTTCATTGTAATTGTCTTGGTTCTGCCCTTATAGGTATATACAAATATAGTGACTCTTTGACTGGACGGGGTTTGGGGTGGCATATCAATTATAAGATAGTCTTTTGGGTATCATAAGGCCATGATTGGTTTCTGTCGTATTGTCGGCTTTTGGTCATTGCTGAAGATCGAATACGAAATACACACAAAGCACAATCATCCTGTTGGGGCCAAGATTTACGAAAGTCTACACACGTTTTCAGTGTGGGCTCTTGGCTCAATGAGGGTGAGCAAAGTTACCTTTGCAAAATAAACTACAAGATTGGCATATTGAACGGTTTTAGAGTTGGGGACATAAAAAATAAACTTAGAGCCACTTTGTGGTATACAATTAAGTAGACAGAGAGAGAGAGAGAGATAGATTGTTTGGATAGATACGACCAAGTAGAAAGTAGTTCCCTTCGATCCCGCTGGGACCTCGCCCCGGTCCACATACCTGTCCGCCCTCCCCTTCAACGCTGACCAGGTCCCGCCACTCCTCGATTGTCTGGGCCAGGTCGATAGTGCACAGGGGCACCTTTACTTCTCCGATCTGGTCGTGCTTCGAGAAGCGGTCGAAGTCAAAAATGGCAAACACGAGCGTCTTGTTCATGGCATCGGCATAGGGTAGACTCTGCGCCAAAAAGCAAGTTTATATTATATTTTAATAAAGGTTCTTTTTTATTTCTGTTATCTTTTGAGCTGCTTCTCTGAAAAGCCCAGAGTCCAAATTTTATTTGTCAATTTACCTTGAAGGTAAAGGTTTCGTTGAAGACTGGACTGAGCGTCTTTCGGTGCACTTTGGTCTCAAACTTCTTTTTCTTGTCAGGCAGCAAGTAGACTTTGACATAGGGATCAGAGGTGCCGCCCATGTCCAGGGCAGGCAGCTCCTCGGCCTGGATAACCGTCACAGCCAGACTGTTGGAGTTGAAGTCGTATTCCAGCTGTAAAGTAAAAATTCAAAGAGGAACAAAAGCGGGTATGTTGTTTGGCCAGGGAAGAGACGAAAAGGGATTACATATTATTAAAAGAATTTATTAGAGCTTTTGCTTTGTGGGTCAATGTGGTGTTGGTGTCATTGCACTGGGAGATATCCTTAAGTACAGCATATACATAGGTACATCCAAATAACAGGTGGAAAGAATAGAGCCTAGTGCATGGGAATTTTATGTTAAATGTTACTTTGTTTATAAAGCCTTGCAGCTGGAGCAAAAAAAATTCATTGACTAATGTTGCGTTTTGGTATTCCTCCCTGACAGTGTTTGTGTTCCATGTTAACAACACCAACTTTGCACACAATTACATCTATCTGAGTTTCGTTTGCTTAGTATCGTATTTTGGGAGGTTAGTAGGGACTTTTGTTTGTTATTTTGGCCTTTCCGAATAATCCCAAGTAATAGTTAACCCACCTTGAAGTTAAGACGGCCGAGCTTCTGTTCGCTCTGTTTGTCCTCCTCGTCACCTTCTTCGGCGTTCTCAGTGAGTTCCTCCATATCAGGCTGAACCTATGACATACCAGAACCCAATAACCACTAAGATTTAATGGCGCGTCAGACACTTACTTTCTCTTTGTACGCCGATCCCAACAACTGTACCGACTTCATGTCGACACCCTTCTTACCCTTTCCATCTTTGGTTCTTCGCTTCTTTAGGAATCTCCGCACACAAAAGAAGATTATACCAAAGACGACCAGGAACACGAGGATAATGATGGCAACCACGCCCCATGTGGGCAGTCCCGTGCGCTCGGCAATCGCTTCGGTCACAATTTCGCCGGCATGTTCGATCTTTTTAATCACAGGCAACGACGTGGTTGTAGTGTCTAAAATGGATCAGAATTTTAATTATTTTTCCCAAAAAGAAATGTTAGTCTCATAAAAGGGGAAATCCTTGTGAGCTCTGATAAACTTCTCTACTAATCTTCTTGATTAAACATATGTATATTAAAAACTATTTTTTAAAAAAAAAATTTCATTAAACTCTAATTGAAGCATTTCGATTAAAAATAGAAGTATTGAAGAATTTAAATGTCCTTGCTTAGTGTCATCCTTAAAGTGTATAAACTTTATACATACATATTTTTATTCTTATACTATAAAGTCATCCAAACCAAGAAAGGAAAGCTTACTTCGGGCGGAGCCGAAGTTAAAATACCCTTATAGTAAATATTGGATATATATCGGATATAGTTATCCGATTCTTATGAGAATATCATAATAAAACCAATTTATTGGAATAAAATATTTAAAAAAAATCCCAAGCTTCTGAAATCCTTATGAAACTTGGTAGGTCCAAAAATTCTGCCAATCCTTATGAAACTTGGTAGGTCCAAAAATTGAAAGTGTTTGAAGTTCCAAAACACGAAACATTTCCGCTCGTTCAGTCGTGGCAGCTATAGGATATAGTATAGGTATATCGGATATAGCCGTTGCGACTTATATACTGGGTGTAAAGGTAAGAAGGGTGTGTGCAATGTTTCAAGTCGATATCTTTAAAACTGAGAGTTCTCGTTCGCATAGAAACACATAGACGGAGAGACAGACGGACATTCTTATATCAGCTCACGAGGTGATCCTGATAAAGAATATATGTACGTATATACTTTATAGGGTCCTATATATAATCCTATATATACTTATAGGATTTCACACTTTTGACCAAAATTACTTAATTTTTCTCACCCTGAGCCTCTGTGGTTGAACTCCGTGTTGTTGTTTCCACCTGTGCGATTCTTTGACTGGCCGCTTCCGCCGCCTTTTCAGCCAGGGCTTCCTGTTCCTGCCGGTCCACCTCACGGAACTGTGAGTGATGTGTTTCTTGCAGCTTCTGGTCCACGGACTCCAGTTCCGCTGCCGGCTCGGACGCTGGCGCTGGTTCCGCTGCCGGTTGGGCGTCTGTTTCGGACTTTGAATTTGGTGGCATTTTGTTGCTTTGTGGTGTTTGCTGAAAAATTGTATAGTTCAGTAAGTTGTAATTTCTATTTATTTTTTTTTAAATATTAAATATGTTGCTGATTCAAATTTTTAAGAAAATTAATTTATTGGAATTATATGATAGACGCATTTTAGACCCTAGAGTTTTTGGGACCCTTGACATTCAGTATGAGTATTGCCACCTGTTGCGTTTAATTTGCGTTTAACGACTACATCGTAGCCTCAAAGAAGTCCCGCAAAAGTCATTAGTTACTTTTTTCTACACTCGTATCCTTGAAACTCTAGAAATGCGCTGACGTCGCCAACTGAAATAAGTAGTTTTTAGGTGGGTAGGTGGTGTAACGCACCAAGTAAAAGTGCTTATTGCTTGCAAGCCAAGGTCACGCACCCACTCAAGTAGTCCTCCTCGTCCTCATCCACTCCCACATATCCCTTTAAAGCGCTTATAGAGCTCCCCGTCATCCTCCCCCCAAGAGTGCGAAAGCCAGAGATCCATTTTGTTTGTTCCGATTTCTTCTCTTTATACCCTTGCAGAGGGTGTTATAATTTTGGTCAAAATTGTGCAACGCAGGGAAGAAGATCTCCGACCCTATAAAGTATATATATTTTTGATCAGGATCACCTCCTGAGTTTATATGAGCATGTCCGTCTGTGCGTCGGTCTGTCTGTCGATTTCTACGCAAACTAGTCTCTCAGTTGCGCTAAAGAGCGCACCCGCGCTGAAGAGCGCATCCACACTCGCCCCTCTGTGCCCTCTCTCTCGCTCGTTGGTTGTCGTCGATCGTCTTTTTGTACTAGTTTTAAGTTAGTTATCGCATGTAAGCAGCACAATAAAGCTGACCGCGTTAAATTCACCGAAAGACGCCCCCGACTTTTTACTTCAAAATTTTAACTTTTCTGGAATCTTTGGCGGCAGCAGCGCCCCCCTACAAACATTGGTCCTTCGAGCCGGATAATTTCTGGATTTTCTTCTGCCAGCAGTTCTCGGCATTGTTCCGCCAAAAGATAAGTACATTTTTCCGTCTCCATCTCTCCGCCGGTCTTCAGCAGTGATCCGAACATTAAATTTCGTTCACACTGCTGCAAGATTGTTTTCCCTCCGTGTCAACTCCAAGTCCGAGTTTTCCGACACAACGGCAGGTTGAAATTTTCTAATAATCTACATATAATAATCATAAAATTCTGCAAATTTTTCCATCCGTCTCCGTTTTGTGTGCTGCCCATATTCCTCGCCGTTTTCGGCCTCTCCGTTATCCACTCGCTTGCCAACGGTCGAGGCATATGTGCATCCACATACATACATACATACGCACATACATATTTTTTTTGGTGCAATTAATCCGCGAAAAATTCGCAAGTGAACAGTGAAATTGTGTGGTGACAAAAAGAAGGCATAATTAATATTGGCCACCGGTGTGAATTAGTTCCGGAATTTCCAAATTCACCGAACAGTCCGCCGCTGTCGTAATATTTGTTTTTTATCTTCCTCAATCAGTGTCATTTTTTACACCACATAACTTTTCTGTTCCCCCAACTATACAGTCCACTTATCAAGGCTCCACTGTGCCAATATATGCCCACATGCCCTTACATATATCCGTACCTGCATGCATGTCCATATATTTCCATATATTTTCTGCCTCCAATTTCAGGAAAATATATAACCGATAAAATTTAACCATACAGTCCACTTCTCGACGTTCCACTGTACCATCGTATGCCCACATGCCCTTGCCCTACTTGCATGTATGTATGCCCATATATTTCTCAATATTTTCTGCCTCCAGTTCCAGGAAATATATAACCAAACAAATTAAAAAAAAAAAAAATCAATTAATTATAAATTTATTTATTTATATTTATAACTACAAAATTTATTTAATTCGTATTTTTCCGTCCGAGCAAAGGGCCAGGGTTTTTTAATTCACCTTTCCGGCCACTCAATAACAAAAGTCGAAAATTTAATTATCGAAAAAAAAATTATAATTAATTAATTTAATTATCCTCCTTCTGTCCGAATAGAGCCGCGGTTTTAATTCCATCTTCCCGGCTTCGTGTTAATGAAATTCAATTACTTAAAGATTTATGTTTCAATTCCACCGCTCCAGCTTGGTAATAATTAACCTCAATTGATTAAAAATAAAGATTTTCAACTCCACCCTTCTGGCTCCATCATAATTAAATCCGAACCAGTTAGCCAAATACTAATTATTAATTTTTTATAATTGTGTGTTAAATTCAAGCCAAGTTAAGTCCACCTTCCGGCTCCGCAAATTAAAAATAGTTAAGAATTTAATATCTCCGTATATATTAAATTCAGTACGAACCACACAAGTCGAAATATACATACATATATAGACCGTCATCATTTTTTTCCGAACAAGCACGAATTTTCCGGTACTTTTTCCATTTTCCGTGCCTCCAACGCTGCTTCTACTTCGCATCAGTCAACATCCGCCTGCAATACGAGCAAACCACGTCTCCTTGTGGGTTTTCTGGAGTCCTGAAGTTTTTCTTTCCACATTCGAATTGTGCCGCACAGGACCTTCCTTTCCACATCGGCGCCACTAGTTCGCACTTGCTCCTTGTAATTGCCTTTGATCCGCGATCTCACCGTTCTCATCACATTAGTGCGAGCGGCCACTCCGGCAAAAATGGCTCCAAGTGCGGTCGAAGTGGCGTTGAAAAAGTTCATCGCCACAACAGATCGAATTATCCAATTTGAGGCTAACATAAGTACTCCGGGCGCCCCAGAAACGGAAATAGGCTCCCAATACATGTGCGAAGTTCATCGGGACCAAATTCAGGCACTATGGGAGAAGGTGGAGAAGAGCTATGAGAGCTGCTCCGATTTGCTAGCCGTGTCCGACGACAATGCGGCCGCCTCGACAGTGCTGGAAGCGAAGTACAGCTACTGTTACTCCGTCTATTCGAGATGTATTGCCCAGCTTCGGGAGAAAATTGCTTCCCAATCCACTCAGGCTCCCGTCAATGTCCACACGCCCGCGCCTACAGGCTGCAGGTTACCTCCGGTGGATACCGAGGTCTTCGCGGGTGATTATCTTCGGTGGCCCACCTTCCGAGACTTGTTTACGGCCATTTACATTCAAAACTCGCGGCTCACCCCGGTAGAGCGGTTGTTCCACTTGTTGTCCAAAACAAGTGGTGACGCCCACGCTATTGTTTCCAAGGCTCCCCTTACCCATGAGGGGTTTGCCGTCGCTTGGCAAAGCCTCACAGACCGCTTTGAGAACCGGCGGCTACTGGGACTGCCTTCTGGTGTTTATGATTTCGTCAAAGCTCCCCAAAGTCACACTTTCCATGTGGGAGCAATCCGTTCATAACAAGGCCGAAATTCCAACATGGAAGGAATTAGACAATTTCCTGACAGAGCGCCATCGCACTCTGGAAGCAATCGATGACGTCAGGCCTAGTAGCTCCGGGCAACTTCCGCCAAGGTCGGGAATTCCTATTGCCCCCGCTCGGAGGCTCAATTCACACGAGACTCGAGTGGTTCCGGGCCAAAAGGGCTGCGATCTCTGTTCGAGGGAGGACCACCCCATTCGCTTATGTCCGCGGTTTCTAAATATGGATGTAAATGGGCGCTTTGGCTACATTACAAAGAAGCAGTTATGTCTAAACTGTTTGGGCCGAGGGCACCAGCAGCGAGACTGCACGAGCGCCCGTACCTGTTTCACCTGCCACAGCCGACACCACACCCTCCTGCACCGCGGCCATCCGTTCGCCACCGCTCCAAGTCCTCCTATGCCGCCTACCGCTCCAAGTCCGCCTACGCCAGTAAACGGCTCAGAGGATCAGTCGAATGTGCAGGTGTGTTTCGCTTCCGGGTCGGGAGCAGTCATACTAGGCACGGCCCTGATCAACGTGTGCCATTTGGGGTGCACCGTCCAGGCACGAGCACTAATAGACTCAGGGTCCGAAGCGACCTTCATAACGGAACGACTTTTCAACCTCGTCAAGCCTCCCTTCAAGACGATTTAAGCCCAAGTTTCCGGCCTTAATCAAACCATTTCCGCGCAGTCACCTAAATTGTGCCAACTCTCCATTCGGTCGCCGTCAAGACCCGGACTACAATTAGAGACTGCGGCTTACGTTCTTCCGCAGTTGGCAGGAAATCTGCCATCATATCCGATTTCGCGAGATCGTCTCAAGGGGCTGCCCAATATTACCCTGGCGGACCCCAACTTCTTTGAGAGCTCCCAAGTCGATGTGTTAATAGGAGCTGACATTCTTCCGTCCATTCTCCTCGGTAATTCCAAGTCTAACATCTGCGGGTCGCTTCTCGGTCAGGAGACCATTTTCGGATGGGTGCTAACCGGCCCATTATCTCCAGTCAACCCCCGCAGCGTGGCTGTTTTTTCCGCACGAGTTGCCCGCAGCCTCGGTGACTCACTGGATCAGGGAGAGGTGCCCACACGGATCAGTTCGGAATCGGATTCCAAGATCATATCCAGAACAATGTCGCCACGCCCACGCAACGCCCAGTCACTGGAGAGCAGATGTACTCGAGGTACACAATCCTACCAATGCCGAGTCTGCAATGGGATCCATCCATTGAAGAAGTGTCGGCGCTTCCTACGCCTTAGTGCCGAGGAGCGGCTCCGAGCGGCTCTCGCGAACCGCTATTGCTCGAGCTGCCTGGCCCACGAGCACTCCGACGGATCCTGTCGGCGTGGAGACGGCTGTAAGACGTGTGGTCAGGATCACCACACGCTGCTGCACCCCGTGACCAAGGAGCACCGGTCACCGCCCGCGGGAGACAGTACACGGAGTGTCTCGCTCTCTCGTCGGCCGTCATCAGCCAACTCCCGGCGCGGTTCGGGTGTTTCTCGCCCTGCGTTCGCCATTTTCCGGCATTCCCAAACCGATCCACGGCCGCCGACTTCCCGGCACTCTTCAATAACTCCTCGGCATTCTTTCGCCACTGGCCGGCAGCCGTCAAGTGCTCCCCTGCTTTCGTCCGCCACTCATCGGGTGCCGTCCACCGCTCTTCCGCTCGCGTCATCCGCGCCTAGGCAACTTTCCGCCTCTCCCCGAGGGCCACCGCAGGACGCGGTCGCTGCGCCCACCCTAGCGTCGATGCTGAACCGGAACAGCGTCAACATCGGGACCCGGATTTTCGACACGGGGGCCTTCATCGACCCGTGTACGCCCTCTAGCTGCAGTGACGCATAGCTAGCGACGAGGGATTTGTTGCAACCCGAGCGATTGCAAGGGGGGGGGACAATGTTTAGGTGAGGGGCCGTTGTGCCGCTCAGCTGAAGAGCGCATCCGCGCTGAAGAGCGCACCCGCGCTAAAGAGCGCACCCGCGCTGAAGAGCGCATCCACACTCGCCCCTCTGTGCCCTCTCTCTCGCTCGTTGGTTGTCGTCGATCGTCTTTTTGTACTAGTTTTAAGTTAGTTATCGCATGTAAGCAGCACAATAAAGCTGACCGCTTAAATTCACCGAAAGACGCCCCCGACTTTTTACTTCAAAATTTTAACTTTTCTGGAATCTTTGGCGGCAGCAGCGCCCCCCTACAAACAATAAAGCTGACGAATTCAAACTTTGGACACATCTAAGTCGGACCGGCCGGGATCGGCGACTGTATCTTATGGCTGCCATATAACTAATTGATCGGGAATGCCATAACTAAAACCGATCCCCTGCAGCCTAACACAAACACATACATAAGTGGTGCGCTTATCGCACTTGAGAAAGGGTCGCATAGCATGTCAGCGTGTAGAGCGTTGATAAGTAGTTTTAAATAGATTTAAGATTCTCATGTATCCTACTTATAAGATAACTTTACGAAATAAAAACAGTTTCCAAAAGGAACTCATTGGAGTAAGACCCGTATTTGGGGCTCCTCTTAACAGTTAGAGAGAGATATTTGCTAAATCAGTATGACCCACCAAATTTCATAAGGATCGGCCACCTACATATATCCTGTAGCTGCCAACTGAACGATCGCAAATGACCCAACTTTCGTGTTTTTGAAGATAGAAAGTTGGAACTTTGTACAGATTATATTTTTAGTTGAGTTCGGTTGATCCGAACTACCAAATTTCATAACCATCGGCCGACTATATCTTATAGCTGCCAGCAGTTGGTGGGTATTATAAAATTGCAATTGGTATTAGTACAAATGGGTTATATTATGATATTTTCATAAGGATCGGCACTATATCCGATGTTTGCGATGTATATCCGGTTTTCAAGGCAAAGGTATATCAACTTCGGGTCCGCCTGAAGTTAGCTTTCCTTTCTTTATTTTCCCCTATTCTTTGTAATTTAATTCATTAATATTCATTAACATTACCCATCCTTCCCCGGGAAAAATCTATTTTACTTCTTTGTTCATGAGGCGTTTCAAGTAATTAATATGCCAAATAATACTAAGTAATTCTAAATAAATAAATAAGGTTATTTAACTTAATATTCTACTAAAGAAATAATATGTAATTTTCTCTAGAGACTTGAAATTAAATTATTCAAAATAGTATCTTAAACATCTTAATATCTTAATTTATCTCCGAAACAAAGCAAAAGTCACCTTACTTTATAAATCATTATCACACCAAATAAAGCCTGTTGTTCTTATTAAGCTGCACTTGGTTTTCATAAAGCTGCTATCGCGAAAGATAATTTATAAAAGCCATCGCCTCGGTTTACTTCACGAATGACGTCAAAGGACTTCCTACCCTACTCACACACAAACGCAAAGATTTGAGGACTGTTCGAGGACCTTTTATGTACATAGAAAGCCCGTAGGCAGGTCTACGTTTATTTGTCGTCATAAACTTGCAAAAAATTCAAATTTTGAACAAAATTTAAATAGAAACGTTGTTGGCTTAACTGGGATTTGCTTAGTGGGCCATCGGGAGGTCTACGTAATATTTACAAGATTCGGTAAATTATGTCTTGAAGCTGTTTTTTGGGAGATGTTAATCAGCGCAACGAGGTTCTAAGGATAGAAAGCTGGAAAGCTGATTTAGCTGGTTCGCTAAAGGAGGTGTTTGGATCTAACCATAATATTAGAAGTGGTTTTAAATAAATCCATTGTGTCAAAATCGAGCTTAAAAAGACATCAAAAACATCAACTTATTATTTCTTGACTAATGTTGAATGAATAAAAAAGTGGAGTCTATTTAAGTTAGTGGTAGAATAATGGGAACATTCTACTTCGTTTTTTGAGCTGAAAAATAAAAAACATCCATAAAATTAATAAATTTAAATCTATAAATGCAATTAGGACAACTTGTGATACAAAAGGCTTCTTGCAAATGACTTCATGGAAAGAAACCAGGCAGATAACCCGGGGACAAATCAATAAAAAATAGCAAACTTCTCTTTCTAGAGTCCTTCCTGGCCTCCTGGTAAATTGAGTTGATCCTCCATAGCTCCGGGAAAAACGGACAACCACTAAGATGGTCAACCAGCTTTCTGGAATTTCATCAATAATAAATGCACACACAACAATCAGTAACACCTACCCTCGCAAACCTCGTAACACCTACACCTACACCCTCGCAAATAAGTGATCCCAAACAGGAAGGAGCTTGGGCCAAAAGCCAAAGCACTTTGCTCGTCATTTTTTATTAATGCACCAAAAATCTCCAGCTAAATAAAGTTCCTCCATTAAAGTACATGTATGATGTGACTGCCGAGGAAAATAAACGAAGGTCGAAATATAGTATGCGGTTCTGTCATTCTGCCAGCATTTGTTGTAGGTCAACGGGTGAGTGTTCCGCGGTGCCATCTTGTCTTGCCCGAAAAACTGGCTAAAAAGAAAACTACGCAGTTTAGATGGTCTCGAGTAAAAAAGCGAAATTAGGCCTTTACGGCCTAAACCTCTGCTGCCTATGGTTATTATTGCGACATTTTTGAGCTTGAAAAGCTGAAATGGTCATTGAGTTTGTTGTAAGAAAACAATTGAAGTCAAAATATTTTCAGCAGGTTTCCTTTCCACATTGTGGCTACTACGACTCATCGATCTTCAACAAATTAGTATTATTTGGTTGCCCATTCTAAGGAAAATTTGCATATTGAAGCCAATCAAGTTTGAATATCTGGAGATGTAATAATTTACAGAATAACGAAATTGATTTATTTTTAGAAGAAACAAATATTTGACTGAAAACATAAAAAATGTTTCTTTTATGTGAGTGGCATCTTCCTCCCAACTACATTACGGTATTTCGCTGTTATTATTCATGGGAACTGTTCATGTTCGATTTGTAAACTTTGAGCTTTGCCGCAACAGCTAAAAATAGACCTCATGATGATGATGGGTTGGTGGCGAATGGCAGTGACAGGAAAAATGGTAGATATTTCTGGAAATAATCCTCGAACTCCCGACTATCTAAATTGACTGACTGATAAGATAATTTCGCAGCGCAAAACATTCAGCACGAGGTTTGTGTGCGTCTGAAAGTAACTGACAATCCAGTTGTCAAAATAAATTAATATTGCGAATGTAGGAGGATACAAGGAATGTCTATGCCATTTGCCATCAAATGGGTTGGACAACAAAAACTTTGCCAGTCCGCAAAAAGTGCAACCAATATAAATAATAACAAAAAGGATACTTCACCACCGAAACATCTGGGGAGGCCACGCACGTAATGCGGGTGAATAAAAAATTTGCGTCAATTTACGTGTAGAGCTGAGGACGAAGGTCTCTTCCCGAGTCTGAGTCGAATTCCGATTCTAAAAAGCTCTCTAGCAGGAAACGGTTAAACTTTGACTAGTCAGAGAGTAAAAGCTTGTCGAGAGAAGTGAAAAAGCCAGAAAGAAAAAGCGAAAGAGGCAAAGAAATTATTTTCTCTCACTTGTTCTCTTCTTTGCTGCGCACATAACCCAGAGAAGGCAACACAATGAAGGCCCTTAAAAAGTAAAAAAAAACGCCTAGATGACATCCAAACTAGACGGAGCTGAAGAAGAACTTCGCCTGAAGGAATGGAGAATGCCCAAGAAAAAAAACAATTTTCCACATCATTATGCTTTTCGCTTTCATTGAACAATCGTCTCGCTTTCAAGGAATGAACATTTTTTTTAAACTGAGCTGAACTGATACTATTACTATGTTTATCATATATCATATATTTATATCGTTCATGCGATATAAATCACGGTTTCTTGAAACCGCGATATAGAAATAACCGGTTTATGCCACACAATTCGTTGTGTACAATCGGCAATAAGAACCGGGAAATTCATTTCCAAAAACACTAAGTGGCACCTGATTTTTATAGCGTTAAGTTGGTTGCGCATCACCAATTCATGCTTTGAGGCTGAAATCATAGTCAAAATTCGTGTGATATCGAATTCACGAAATGGCGTTTATGCACACACAAATCGGCTGTACTCGTGAAAAAAACCGTGATTTCGGCATCGAATATATGTCGTGTTGTTTATCACGTTAAGTTTCATTCATATTTTTGAATTTCAAAAATCGAAAGGGTGAAAGACGCCCCCTCGTCTTCTGTGTGGGTATGTATTCGGTTGTTACTCGATTATTGGCAATGATGTGCAGTGTGCTTTTTATTGCGGCTTTAGGCCCTAACCCTAATGGACTTTCTTGGATTGTTACAACTTCTCGCCGTTTCAGGTCAAAAGAGACTTAATGAAGGTTTGATAGGATAAGACTAAGACAAGGGGATGCCCACTGTCTTTAAGTTTTATGTGGTAAGTAAGAATCATGATTCTGGACAAACTATAAAAGATTGCCCAAATAAGTATGCTTCTCTTTTTAAGACCCGAAACTCACCTTTAATCACACAATGTGGCCAATATTCGCAGCCTCCGCGAATGCCCGCGTGTCTTTTCTGTTGTGGCTTATCGACTTTATTAGTTGTATAGGAGAGTAGAGGTAAACGAAGCGTGATGGCGGGGCCAGGAGGGATGAAGATGAAGGTCCCGACGGATGCAACTGTTTCGTGTGTTTGTGTCTCGAGGGCAGTATGCTGTTGCTCCTGCTGACTTTTTTGTTGTGTGGCTGGGTTGGCTAGTGAGGTGCCGCTCGCTAGACTCACATGAATTCCGGATACCTTTTATCAATTTTTTTCAATTAATTAGTTGTGTCAGTCGAATTATTTATTTAGTTTTTATGTATTTCGAATCACACGCAGTGGGCGAAATGGGGAAGAGGTGCGAAAGGAGATTGAGAGACAAAGGGAGAGAGAAATGAGGAGAGTGAGAGCGAGAGCGAAACGGAGCGTATACGTAATATCAAAACATAATGGTGTGCGTAAATATTGATAGAGCCAACTTTGGTGTGTGTGGGTGTTCGTGACTCTTTGCTGAAAAGGTTATGTTTGAGCCTTAGTGATTGTGTATAGGATAGAGAAAGAGAGAGCGGGGGGCAGCCAAATTTCCTTTTCCCTGAAAGACGTTGTTTGAAGCAAATTCAGGATAGAGATTTTCTTACGGTCCTTTCTTTCCCGTCTTCGTTTCTTCTTTTCTCGCGACTTGTCTCTTATTCTTTCTCCCGCGCAGACCGTAGCTTACAATATCTTTAGATAAAATTTAATTATGTTCGTGTTTTCAAGCTCAATAGTAATTAATTGGGTTATTTTTTGTTAAACTTTGCATTCAAAACTTTCTTCCTCGGCTGGACCACATCACCACCCCAACACTGTGCGGTGGAAAAATCGATATCCGAGCAGTGGCTTACATGCGATTTCACTTTCTACGAGAGACAAGTTTTCCCAGCCTCTTCCATTTTTTCGCTTTGAACATTCAAATTCTTCAATTAAAATTTTCCTGTGTTTCTAGCATTTTTTTACGCCATTAAATAGACGTTCTAATCTAAAGTCGCAGCGAAAAAATTCTGATACACAAAAAATGTTCTCCTTTTCGTCAACGCGTGCTTAACTCGTACAAATACACTGACACGCACGCACACAGACACCCACACATACACACGCGCACAACACTTTTTGGGGCTTACGTTGCTGTTTTCTTTTATATAATATTAGCAAGGAATTGAATTCAAATTTTGGCAATTAGGTTGAGCTTCTTGCCGTAATTTTTATTTTTCGCAGACAAATTTCTGTTGGTTTTTGTCGTTTTGAGGGACTCTGAAATTTTTTCTTTTTCATTCACCTTCAGCCTAGCGTTTTTGTACTTCAGCAGTCAACTTCCACGGTCGATGTTCATTCGCGTTTTGGCCCACGCCAAAGGAGCAGCGAAAAAAAATCTTTCAGAAAGCTCCAAAGAGCGAACCGGTCGGGGCATCGATTTTCATTTTGTGACAGACGGGGGTGGGATTTGGTTGCAGAGCTTTTATCCAGCGGAGACTTCGGAGAAATTCGTTAGCAAAATAGACCCAACACATACCTTACATTTTCAATAAATGTGCGGAAATTCCTAAGTCCCTAAGCGGAAATCATTTTCATTACTGCATGGATATTAAAATAGTGTGGTTAAACTGGAAAAAAAATACTAAAAGACTGGATCAACTTAACTGCAGCAAGTTTTAAAGAATAATTCTTTCAGAATAATTCTTTCAGATTCTTTCTCAGACGACCGAGGGACGCCCAAGAAACGATTTATTATTAACTTACTATTTATAAATCTAAGAGGAATTAGTAAGGAAATTTAAAATACTTGTTTTTAAATTTGAAGAGAGATGATACGGGAGACACTTGAACAAACTGGAACTACTTGCATCCTTTAGCTCTATCTCTTACAGTCTCTGAGATCTACGCGTTCATACGGACAGACGAATACACCGACGGACGGACAGACGGACATGAAAATATAGCCTCGGCTATATTTTCTTATTTATTTACCTCTATATATACTTTACGGGGTCGGAAATAACCCCTGTCGCAATTGAATAAAAAAGATAAAAGTTAGTTAGGAAAGAGTATTTACGGGCGCTAACAGAGGCGACTGCAGCAGACATTTTTCTACTCTGAAAACCTCGAGGTTGCATCGGAAAATGCCTATTGCTCCATTAGTGCGGAAAAGTGGAGAATAAGACAAACTGCTACAGATTCAGAAGAAGAGGCATACACTTGGACATAAAACAACGATATATTTTTTTATAAGTCTCTGATACTGTGATTATGCAATGCCGAATTCACGCTTTCATTTCACGATTTCAGCTGATTCGTTAGTGCATAAACGCCATTTCGTGAATTTGGCACAAATCAGGTGGCAACGCCATGCATAAAAGTTGAAATTTTCTGCCGATTGGAAATGAAAAATTTTTTTTTATCCATCACGTTGCTTACATTGTTTAATTTTTGTGAAAGTCTACTCAGACTAAAATACCTAATTTTACACGGCTGGCATCTCTACTAAAATCAAATCACGAAATATGTGTCGCATAAAGGGGTTATTTGTACATCACGCTTTCAAGAATTCTTGATTGACATCGCATAAACATAGTCATAGAGAAGGAATCATCTCCGACCCATAAAGTATATGTACATATATATGTACATATGTATATTCTTGATCAGCACAATCGCGTTTGAACGCGTGGATCGCGAAGACTATAAGAAATACGACTATCCGATTTCGCGCAGATCAATGGGCGCGCAGGTTTTTGAATGGTTCAAATTTATGGCTTACAACTTTCAAATTAAAAATTTCAAAGGCTCTTTCAAGGTTTTCCAACACTTCAGTTGGCGCGCTAAAAAAGCTGAATTTCAGCCCCCAAACAGCTTAATTTAAGCTTTAAAGTTTCAATGTCATTTTCGTGGATTTTACTGGAAATTACTTCGACTTGACAAATGTTCTACATAGGAAGTATGTATAAATCATTTTCTAGGAAAGTATCATTTACTAGGAAAAAATATGAGAAAAAATCAGCACGACAAACGACTCTAGAAAAGAGACGAAAAAACACATGATTAATGTGTTTTGAAAACAAAGATTCAACTCGTGGAAGTACATATGTATTACATATTACATATTATGTAATACATATGTATGTATGTGTATTATTATGTATGCATGTATGTAGATGAAATAAAAACATTGTATTTGAAAGAAATATGTTAAAATACATAAAATACAAGTTTTCAACCGATACCTAAATCTTGAAGCTGAGGCAATAGTAACCTCATAATATATTTTATTATACCGGTAATTCTTAATATTATATTATTATACCCGGTACTCGTAGAGTGTAATGAATGTAACAAAGAGAAGGAAGCATTTTCGACTTCATAAAGTACATATCTTTATGTACATATGTATATGTACATATTATTGTATATATATATTCTTGATCAGCATCGATTACTAGCCATGTATAAAATGGCTATAAAATATGTAGTAATAGTAGTAATATGTATATGTATGTATGTATAGTAGACTATAAAAGAAGTTTGTTTCAAAAAATTTTGCACGCCCCCTTCCGCCACCATCGCGAAATTCTGTAGCGAATATACAGGAAGCTTTTCTATAGTTAATGTATACTGGAGTGAACAAATTTCATCCAAATCGGCCGATTTTTACAGGAGATATACCTACATATACATATATGTATGTATGTATGTACATATGTATATACCATTTCGGAAATGGCATTTCCCATATAAACGGGCTAAAATTTTGAACGCGTGGATCTCGAAGACTATAAAAGAGAACTATCCAAATTGGAACTTAAAGTCGTACGGTATCCGCGCAGATTATGTTTGTGTCAAAATTTTGCCACGCCGACTCCCGTCCCCAAAACAGGAATCTCATTGTAGCGCCAGTTTGTTAATGTTTTTTGAAAATTTTGACAAAACTGTTTCAATGGTTAATATTCATCTTCAAATCAAAATGCAGCCAAATCGGATAATTTTAGGAGAAAAGGAGTCATAGACTTTTTAGTCTGCTAACCTACTGAATCGGTAGCATGGTCTCAGGTGGTAGTAGGGGGATGCAGTTGCCCAAGGGCAAAAGTATGCATAAAAAGTTTCCAAAATAAATAACAAATTAAACGCCAAAATTGCGATATAGAAGTCTGTTCGCATGTCCCGTGATCCAGCCTTGGTGCATACAAAGCATAGGAGCCAATTATAAATACTGTAATCAAATAAACTCTGTAAAATTGTGATACTTATTTATTAACAAAGCCCGAAAACCACAGAAAACATTTAAGGAGAGTATTTAGCTTCTGCGTGGCCGAATTCAAATGAAATAGTCTTGAAATAAAGACTTCAGCTTGAGTATTCGAATTTATGTTTAGGATTTCTGGCTAGTTACAGTTTTTCCTGGCGCTGCTGCTTAGTTCGTGCTGATAGCGTTATACCAAAGATTATAAAGTACTTGTTATTTTTTTTATACTGATACTTGTCTCTAATTCGACCCTTCGATCAACTTTTTATTTCTGTCTGTATAAATATTGTTTTAGATATTGCTGTGATTGTGGATCTGTGCGTCGGAACGTTAAATTAGCTTCTTATCAATTATGCATTTAAACTTAATTGGCCAAGTGGAAAGCTCCCGGGACCAGACAGGATGGCCGAAAGCCGTGAAGGCGCCGTGATGTGGGTCCGCCCACACATCAAAATTTTAGCACATGCATATACATATGTATGTATGTAAAATTACATGTACATACATGAGAATGACATGAAAATCTGTACAAAATGTAAATTTATACTGAAAATGGAAACTTGTGTCATGGGCCATTTTTTCGGCTTTTAGCAAATACTTTTTTGTATGACTTTTTATACATAAGTTTAGTAACAAATTCTATTCATAAGCAATAAACTCTTTCACCATTAGTCTTTTAATTAATTTTTAGCAATCTGACTCATTAATAAATTTGCTTCAAACAATGATGCTGAATTTTTGTGTAAATTGGAATATCAATAGGAAACTGGAAGAACAACTTTTGGGGCATTGGCTGGGTGTGTGGCAGCAATTGAATTTGATGTGATTTTGGTTATTCGTCGCGGTTATTTGTTCTGTGCAGAACCGGGAAGTGTGATATATTCATGAAATAATGCGTGGGAGAAGCCTGCAATCGTCCTGCAGCTCCCTCACGCGTCATGGGTTTTACAAATAAATTGATTTCAGTTTTCAACATTAATGTAATAGTTGTTGTTACTGGTTGACGCCGTTTTTATTGTGATTGCGTTGGTCTGGTTACATTTTTTAATTTCATTTCTCATGGATCCGCGGATGCCCGGATTCCGGCAATTGAGTATTATGCAATACATTTACATATGTACGTATGTATATGCATAAAATCGTTTAATTGCAATTCAGGTGATTTGATTTTTTTTTCATTTTTGTTTTTTGTTTGTGACCAATTTGCAACAGCATTCCGCCGCCTTGCAATCGCCCTGCCCTACCAACCGAGTTCGCTTTCATTTACGATTTTTACGATGCTCGTCGTTAATAAAGCATAATAAGCTGACCTCAGAGCTCTCAACATCACAGTGCTAGCCATAACTTTGCCCACAGTTTTGTTGTGGCTTCTGTGGATTGTTTTCGATTTGTTGTTGTTTCCACCACAAAAAGCAATTTGTATTTGCACTTTTCACGGACTCCTAGCTAACAACTCAGCATCCAGCCCTGATTTCTCGATTTTAGCTTAGGAAATGGAGCTGGTGGGATTTTGCCCCTTCTAAGAGGCTTTTCCGGCTCAGAAATGTAAACCGTGGTGGTGGAAACGAAATTCCAAAATTCGTTTGCCGACTCTTTGCCGATAAATTAAGTTATTGCGGCTCCCGGAAATAGCTTGAGGTTTTACGAATCCCGATTTGGCTTTCAGGATTGATATTAATACAAGATCAAACTTATTACTCAACTCCTTCGAAAAGTTTTGCCTTCTTGGTTCGATTTTGGCGAATTTTTGTAGGTACCTCAGGGGAAAATCAGGATAGAATTTAATCAATCAATCGGCTAACTATATCAAATGTGGCAGGAGCGGCAAAATAACTCAGTTCCACCTCTGAAGCATCCATTGCGTAAATTGATAAATCCTTTAATGTTCCGCCCACATGTACAGGATCTAAGTAACCAGAGAGCAGCAAAGGGTGTAGTGTGGGGCGTGACACAATGGCCCAGTGACAACCGAGTGGATACGGGTGAAATCAACTTTCGATTTCCTCGAAATAAATCTACTTTATAGATGGAGACGACAGCAATGGAGGGAGGGGACTTGGGAAGACTGGAATACTTGAGGACATGGGGGAATTTCAATTCCTTCTAAGCACGTCAAACGAGGGCGAATCCAACCACGTGGTCCCCGCACAATTAGTCCCAAAATAGTAGCGATCAGGTAACAGGTTTATTCATTAAAACATGTTGTGTCGGTTTTTATGTTGAATTTAATTTTTTATATAAAAAGGAAACCCTAAACAAGGGGTGTTTATGTTTTGAATAAAATCGGAAAAACAATTTGGTAAAGCTATTATTTTGGCCAGGGGTGTATGGGTGATGGCAGGATGTTGTGCTCAATAATTGAATTCATCAAATATAACTCGAACAATTGCGAAACGCTTGCGTAAGCCGCACATACCGCCAATGCTTTCTGTGATTGCTGTCGACTGTTTCAACATTTGTTCGAGCTTAGCTCAGTAAACCTTGGCTTTGATGATGGGGACACGCCGGCCAAGTTCGCTAAAAGAATGGCGTATAAAAAGATTTGCGAATTGACAAAGTGCAAGTGGATCTAGGGGCACGAACAAGCCAAATGAACGGGTAGGCAGCAGACGGCACCTCATAAGCGGCGTATGCACGTCTCAGAGTGCGATACTGGGGCACACTCTGTGTGAGTTTGAGTGCCCCTAAGGACATCTGTAGGCAGGCGGGTTGGCGGGCAGGCTAGAAGCCGGGAGGCAACTAAACACACACATCGCAAAAGAACTTGAAAATCCATGTCAGTGTCACGTAGCCGAGTGTACCCAAAACAGGAACAATAATAGCACCAGCACCAAAACGAAATAAAGCAAAAAAGTGTCCTCGAGACAAAAAAGAAACGTATACAGTCAATATGCCCCAGCCTATGTACATAGATACACTAATTGATTTATGGCATAAAGTTAAGGTAAAATAATAATAAAATTATTCTAATAATATAAAAATAAATTATTTTGTAAAGTGTTATACATTTGTATGTGTTATACATATTTCTTATATGTATTTGTAAAAGGGGTTTATTTTATAACTAAAGTTTTAATTTCTTAAATTAATACTAATTGGCTGGCACACATTTAACATTAAAATAATATATCAGTTATACAAATATATGAATAAATTTATATAAATGAATAATAATATGTTTTTTTTTTAACGCAAAGGGTACAAAAGGTACACAATGTTGGAATAATATTATAATTGGCCAATTATTATAGAAATTTGATAAAAAAAAACCATTGCAGTTTAAACCGGATATATATCGCAAACATCGGATATATTTGACCGATCTTTATGAGAACATAATAATAAAACCAATTTAATTGATTAAAAAATATAAAAAAAGAAGTATCGAGCTTCTAATTTAAATTTTTTCAAATACCATTTCCGATCGTTCAGTTATATTGCATCTATAGGATATAGACGCAGATCTTTATGAAATTTTTAAATTCGAAAAGCAATTATTAATTGGAAAAAATATGTGTAGAAAGTTCAAACCTTCTTTATTGATAACAAGAAAGGAAAGCTAACTTCGGGCGGAGCCGAAGCTGATATACCCTTGCAGTTAAAATCGGATATATATCGCAAACATCGGATTAAATTGGCCGATCCTTATGAGAATATCATAAAATAACCAATAATATTAAAATAAAAAATCTAAAACAAAGTACTAAGCTTCCATCTTCAAAAATACCAAAGTTGGTATTTTTACCAAATACCATTTCCGATCGTTCAGTTATATGGCAGCTATAAGATATAGTCGGCCGATCGTTATGCAATTTGGTTGGTTGGATTAACTTACCAAAAATAGAATCTGTACGAAGTTCCAACTTTCTATCTTCAAAAACACGAAAGTTGGGTAATTTCCGATTGTTCATTTATATGGCAGCTATAGGATATAGTCGGCTGATCCTTATGAACATTGGCATGTTGTATTATTTTGAAATAGCATTCGTACAAAATCTGAACTCTGTAACTCTAAAAACACCAAAGTTATACCATTTCCGATCAATCAGTTATATGGCAGCTATAGGATATAGTCGGCCGATCCCGGCCGTTCCGACTTATATACTGCGTGCAAAAGAAAGAAGGGTGTGTGCAAAGTTTTAAGACAATAGCTTTAAAACTGAGAGACTAGTTTGCGTAGAAACAGACAGACGGACAGACAGACAGACGGACAGACGGACCGACGGACAGACGGACATGCTTATATCAACTCAGTTTTGTGCTCGCGCCTCAAGCAGACGAACGAAAGTGAATTGCGGTGAAATTAAAATAAAAATTACTACACTAAAAATAAGTTTTATCACTGAAAAGTATTTTTTTCTAAGAGAATATAAAGTTTTCGATCATAAAAAATAGAATTTGACTCTAGGTGAGCATCACATATACTATTCTATGCAAAAAACTGTGGACGCCATATATGGCTCTATATGCAGTAACGCGTGCATGAAAGTTGGTCATGCGCCCTTTTGACCAAAACTACAATACTCTCTGCAAGGGTATAACAATTTAGGCAATTCACTTGAATATTTTAGTTTTCTCTGTATCTGTACCTAAGTTCAATGTCTCTGTTAGATTTTTCTCCTAAAACACATCACATAATCCATATACCTGCCGCCAGGCACATCTGCTTCCATCTATTAAGGACTTCTTCAATATTTTTTCCAATAGACGCTCCTCCCCAGCTATTTTATTGTCTTTATTATTTTTCTTACTGATTGTTGTCTTTTCTTTTTTTGTTGGCTATGTGTATGCGTGGGCCTCGTTTCTTCTCTTCACATCTTATCTTACGCTTCATTGGCATTACCGACATCGCAAGGACATAAGCTACTTTCGGATTGCGTATGCGCCATGTTGTTCGCTCCGCTGATTAAGTCACTCGTTCGCCGTGTTTAATCAATTAGGCGACTCTTGCAAATTCATGTCTCTGCTCGAGTTCTTTTCGCTAATCACAGGAACCCACTAATAATAATAATAGTCATAAGGTGCATCCTCCGATATCCCCCAGATAAGCCGCACTTCATTTAATATCTATCCCGCAGCCCCGCAGTATTATGGAAGCTGGACAATTTAACCCCCTATCCCGCCTTCATCTCTTTTCTGACCAGGTTATTACTCATCCTGATGAAAATATTGATTCGGATCCCCCTTGCATCCCTCCAGCAATCTTCCGCGGTCGACGTGGTGGTGATGTCTGTTTGTCAGTCTAACGATTGCTCCTTCTCCGTTACTGGTTGTCTAGGTGGCTCAGGCCGATTCTGTTCAGCTCAGGGCTGCTCCTCAATGAAAAAGCGAAATTTTCCCCGATTACATTCGTTTTCCCATCGACCCGTTCCCCGAAAGATTTATGAGTTGTCCTCCGTTTCGCAAGGCAAGGCAAATGAAATATTGCCGGTGGGCAAATATTTGCGATGCGGAAGGCGCGTGATTCGATTCAGAAGCCAAACGCAACGAAGTGAGCTTCCCAAAGTCCCATGCCCCATGCTTTATGCCCCACTCGACGCAAAACCAAAGCAATGGGCAACCAGCTAGTACACCTGCGGGCACAGTCAAGCTAAACGAATGTATCTTTGGAGATGTGGATTACAACAGACGGTATTACTATTGATTGACTGTGGGTTAAAATTAAAGATTTTCGTTTACTGTATAAATAATATCTGTGTTCAAATATTGTTGAAAATTATTTGTCTTATGGTAATACATGAAAGTGTAGTGTTCGCACAACGTATTTTACCCACTGTATTGAACTTAAATATTTAACATTGCTTAGCTCCTGGAATTGCGACTCCTGGCTGACAAGTAATAAGGTCATCAAAACGGCACAATCGATGCGGTTTTGTCGAAAGATTTATGAAGATGTTTGGCTGCATCAGGGATAGGGCGCAAGACTCAAAGGACATCGGACGCGGATGGCGGAGGAAGGACGAGGGTAGCCAGCCTGGACAACCAATTGAGCCAATTGAGGCCAGCGGGTATATGTCTCGTTGTTCGCAGCTACCTTTTGGAGCGAAGGATGAGTCGCTAGGTCAGTCTCTGATTTTTCCTTCTGCTTTTTTTTGGAAAACGATTTATAAACGTTCCAAGCATAAATAAACAAGCAGATGCTGGGGAAAATAAGAACCGTGGGGGAGGTGATGCATAAAACACTGACTGGCAACATGTGCTTGGCCTTCGGTTTCCTCGCCGTATTTATTTTTGTGCTTTTATAAAATATTTTTTAATGCAGCCACAGGGCTGCCAATTTGTGGAGATTTATAGAGACTGCCGACGTAGTGGCCTCGGCAACAAGCAACCATAGCACGAGGTTAAAAAAAGTGCTGAAAAATTCGTAACCACCGACATTCTCTGTTGACAATAGTCACAGGAAGTGGGCAAGCAAGTTGCCAAGGATCCCTGAAATGTGCATTGTTGTTGCCGCTTCTGTTGTAGCTGCAAGGGTGTGCCAGGGCACTCATCGGTAGGGCACTTCGACTGGACAACAAGTCAGCCCAGGACGGGGACAATGCTGCGCATTGGACGAGCATTGATGGCTGTTTTTGCTAATACTCTTGGGCATTACTTCTGACTCTTGAAGCGGCAAAGCTATGGCACTCGTAATAAAATGGTTCCATTTGGGGTGTTCCATAGGCTCCATTTTGTGGCTCAGTTCGCTCATATTTGAAAAACTTACCATAGTGGAACATGATAAGTATGAACACTATGATTTAGTGTTTAGTGTTTAGTGAAAAACACTACGTTTTTCAAATATGTATACAACAGATTTTAAAATATGGTTAAAGGTCAAAAATAAAAATTTTCAGATTTAACAGAAATGAATTTGAACACAAAAATCCCCATTATAAGTTAGACGCAAGATTTTTTTAATCCTTTAATATGTTGGGATAAAGAATCTTGTTGCAATTATGGAGATTTTCCTATTTTTGAGAAGGAGATATTAAAATGAAGTATGTAATTTTTAAGAAATTATGAGAAATTGAGATTTGAATCTTAAGATATGATGATATACACTTTAAAACATTATTTGAATAAAGTTGTGTTTTAACCCAGGAAATAAAGTTTTGTGTTTTAAAAGGCTTCCCATATTTAATTCTTCCAACAACAACACACTCCCCTCGCTTAAAAAAACTTCGCGTTGTTAAATATAAGTGTTAGGGTAGTTGGTCACAACTTTACTCATAAACATTTTGAAACCTGAGAACATTTTGAACATGAGAACATTTTATTGTCATTGAAAAATTTGCATGGTCGTCGGATCCATCTAAAGAAGGCAAAGGACTTAAAAATACAATGTAATCTATCCCGGTAATGTGATCTTCCATGTGGGGTCCAAAGGAACGAAAATTCGAAAAGTTGTTTTATATTATTCGCCAAAATCAAATGTCGTAGTCGAAGGGTAGGGTATCAGATGCAGCTCGGTGAGACATATTTGTATTACAGCGACGAAGTCACTTGTATGGTAACTTTCAAGAGAAAGCAAAGACACCAAGTTGTCTTTGGCAAATTACGAAGGAAACCGGTCAGAAGGAGTGAAGCGGCGTAAGCTAATAATTTGTATTAGTTGTTTTTTCAGTTTTTTTTTTGGATTTTGAAATTGAAGTTTGATATTCTGATATCAAAGACGTATAAAAAGTATTTTGAATTTAATATTAAAGCTAATATATATAATAAAAAAATATACACCGGCACCAACATAAGACCAGGCCTTCTTCATCGATGTGTAAAGTGAAAGGGAATAGCTGCAAAGGGCTTTGTATACCTCCTACTGCTATTACTAATTATACCAAACACTTTATCGATCTGATCGGTATTATCGATTATAAGCAGTAGTCTTAAGACCTCTGTCGACGATCTCCACCTTCATTGCATCCATCAATACTGCTGTTACGATAGATAGCAAAACTGCTCCCGCGGCATCCGGCAACGCCGAAGTTGCAGGTCCGATAGTTTAAGCGGGTGTTAAATCTCTGTTAACTCAGCCGGTAACCATGTGCCTAAGCTTTTCTTTTCCATTTGAGACTCGAGGGAAGCGGACGAAAAGTGAGAAGATATTAAGATTTAAGATTTAATTATGAATTGTACCACTATTAATTTACCAGGAATTTAAAGTCCTGCTATCACTGCTTGGAGTGAAAGAGTACTGCTGCCCTGTCATCGAAAAACAACAAAAGAAAAATAAACAAGAATAAGCATAGAACTACACGGGCGTCTTTACTCGGGCGGCGCTATAAACTTCGAATAGTCGCAACATTTCTTTAAATTCTTTTGTGGTGTATTCTTGGAGAATACTTGAGTCAGAGAGCGAAATCAACATGGAGATGCCTACTGGATCCGGTGGAGAGGCCAGATTGGTGGCGACATGCTTCCTCTGTGAAGTGGAGGACGAGCACGTGACAGTTGGCTGTATTGGCGCCGGCTGCGTGAGCATGTGCCAACCTAAGTGTGCTGCTCTAGAGGATGACGGAGTAGGATGGATCTGTGCAGAGTGTGACGTAGACGTCCATGCACAGAATTCGACGTTGATCAGGACAGAAAAGCTGACCAGCCTGACGGCTGGGGACAACTACCAGAGTTACTCAGGTGGCGACCAGATGAGGATCGGAACTAATGACGTCAACGAGGCCTTGAAGGAAGCGCAGGACCTGCAGACGGAGCTAAGGTTGTTGGAGGAAGAAGATCAGTTGCTGCAGTTGCGACAACAACTTCTACATAGGCGAAAGGCGCTCATGGGCAAGCTCCCAAGGGAGAGGCTATCGGAGACTGGCCACGCAGAAAAGATGCCTGGAGCATCTAGTACACGGTACCAGAATGCTGGTACGGATACAATAGGTGAAGTTGCCATTGTGGAAGGAAACGGCAGTACGCAGAGAGCCCACGCTGGGCCCCCATGGCTCTTTTCTACCAGTGGGGAGGATCACTCAGCTGCTAGGGTCACTAAACCTGTGGGCAGACCCTCGTACGAACAATTGACAGCGAGGAAGACTAGCGTGGCTGAGTTGGAGTAGTTTTCCGGAAGGCCGGAGGACTGGCCCTTATTCATCGCAACGTATGAACCGACGACGGAGCTATGCGGATTCACGGATGCCGAGAACCTAATGCGGCTTCGGCATGCGTTGGAAGGACCAGCCAAGACGCCAGTACAAAGTCTAATCCTGCATGCGGACTGTGTTCCGCAGATAATCGCCACGCTAAGAATGCGATTTGGGCGACCCGAAATTATCATTGACTTGTTAGTGACAAGGATTAAACAATTTCCTCAAGTGAGGGAAAATAAGCTTGAAATGCTGGTTGACTTCTCGGTGGAGGTGCAAAATGTTTGTGCTACGATGAAAGCCTCCAAGTTGGACCAGTACTTAAACAATCCAGCGCTCACGCAGGAGCTAGTGAGCAAGTTGCCATCGATGGTGCAGACGTTTTGGGGAATGCACAAGGCCTCTTTAGCAGTGTGTACGGTGGCAGAGTTTAGTACGTGGCTATCGCAGATGGCAGAAGGAGCGAGCCATGTGATAGTCCCAAGCTCGTTGTCAAGAACGGAGAGAAGGGGCACGGTACATACACACACTGTGCGCCCAGGCTGTCGGCTGTGCACCCGCAATTGCAGAACCCTGCAGGAGTGTCCAGCATTCCTGGAAATGAGGACCCGCGATCGCTGGAATGCTACTCGACGGTGTGGCTTGTGCTGGAGATGTTTCCAGAGCCACAAGGTGGAAAGATGCGGCGTCCCCAATCCTTGCGGAATAGATGGATGCCTAGAACGCCATCATCCCCTATTAAGAGGAGCCCCAAAATAATAAGTCGTACTTCAATGAGTTCCGTTTCAAAACTCTTTTTCTGTGTCCCTTACCACTTGGGGGGAAACAACTGAAAATCCGGCTCGAAGGACCAAATGTTAAGAGGAGCCCCAAATACGGGTCTTAGTCCAATGAGCTCCTTTTGGAAACTGTTTTTATTTGGTAAAGTTCTCTTATAAGTACGATACATGAGAATCTTAAAACTATTTAAAACTACTTGTCAACGCACTGCACGCTGACCTGCTATGCGACCCTTTCTCCAGTGCGATAAGCGCACCACTTATGTATTTGTTTGTGTTAGGCTGCAGGGGATCGGTTTTGAACCATGTGTTTGACTCATATTTCATGGGTCCGATCCCTTGAAACTCTAACTTAAGAATTTCTATACAAAATAGTGTTCAATGCTTGAACATCCCCTGTTGCATCGCGGCAGCACGGCTCCCGTCCAAGCCAGGTGCCATGCACACCGACAAGAAGGTGTGGAAATGCTATTCAGGGTATTGCCAGTGACTTTGAATGGAAATGGTAGGCAAGTCAACACGTATGCCTTCATCGACGACGGGTCATCTCTAACCTTGATCGACGCCCCCTTGCTAGAAGACCTTGGAGTGAAGGGACAACCGCAGCCACTATGTATGCAGTGGACTGCCGGCATGCACCGGTATGAGGACACCTCGGTCAGACTCGACTTATGGTAAGGATCTCCGGGATTGGCCAAACGAAGCTATATGATCTTCGCGACGTTCACTCGGTCCAGTCTCTTGATCTCCCGTCACAGTCGTTGGATATAACCCACCTGAAAGCACAGCACACACAACTTCGACATCTACCACTGTCCGGATACGACTCAGCACAGCCCAGGCTCCTGATAGGTCTCAATAATAGAAGAACCGATCGCTGAGAAGACCCGCCTGGGGTGGACGATTAAAGGAAGAAGCTCCAACAGTGTGGGTGACGACACAACCCCAAACTACCACGTGTTTCACATATGTGCATGTGAAGCTGACGAGAACAAGGGGATCTTGCGCCTGCTTGAGCAGTGCATGTGGTCGGACGGCGGCCCTAGACCGGAGATGAATAGCAAGAGCGTATCCAATGATGACCAGTTGGCTATACAGCAGCTGGAGAAGAACACGAAGCGAACAAATGGCCGATTTGAAACAGGTCTGCTTTGGAGGTATAAAGATGACAAGCTGCCGGATAGTTTACCGACAGCCCTAAAGCGGGCACGATGCCTGTACCAGAAATTGACTCGCCCAATACGTCGGAAGAAGCTGAAGAAAAGCCATATTGGTATCTACCTATCTTTCCCGTGTTAAACGTGAACAAGCCAGGAAAGCTTCGCATAGTCTGGGATGCAGCTGCGAAGACGGAAGGGATCTCGCTGAACACAATGCTGCTGAAGGGACCTGACCAACTAGCGCAGTTGGTACCAATACTTCACAGGTTTAGAGAGAAACGTATTGCTATCGGCGGCGATATCGCCGAAATGTTTCATCAGGTTAGGATACACACAGAAGACCAGAGATACCAACGCTTTGTATTTATAGACCCATACACACAACGGAGAGAGAACTACGCCATGCAGGTAATTACGTTTGGGGCTAGTTGCTCCCCCAGCTGTGCCCAGTACGTGAAGAACAGAAATGCAGAGTCGTTCAAAAAGGAATACCCACGCGCTGTTAAGTGCATACTGGAGAATCACTATGTAGACGACATGCTGGACAGCGTCGACACGGAGGAAGAAGCTATAAGCCTCGCGCGTCAGGTCCACTACATTCATCTTCAGGGCGCATTCCTCATTCGAAACTGGGTATCGAATTCCAGAGAAGTATTAAACGCACTCGGCGAAGGAGCACCCACGCTAGTGAGACTAGACGAAACAACGGATGGACAGGCCGAGAAGATGCTGGGAATGTGGTGGGACACGAAAGAAGATCTCATCCGCTACTGTGTATCCCCACGATATCGCCATTGAGAACTTCTCCAAGGAAGGCAACCACCCACCAAACGAGAGTTTCTCAGTGTGTTGATGTCTATATCTGATCCTTTAGGGCTAATATCCTTCTACGTAATGTATGCAAAAATAATATTTCAGGAAATATGGCGAAGTGGTTGTACCTGGGATGACCCCATACCTGAGGCAGAATGGGTTAAATGGAAGCGATGGCTTCGGTATATCCCGGACGTAGAGAAAATGACCATCCCAAGATGCCACATGAAGGATTCGCTGATGGATTCAGAAGTGGAGATGCACACCTTCGTGGACGCAAGCGAGAATGGATTTGCCGCCGTGAGTTATATACGATTTCAAAATGAGGCAGGTATCCACTGCAGTCTACTGGGCAGCAAAACCAAGGTAGCCCCTCTAAGACCGACATCTATACCAAGGCTTGAACTCATGGGAGCAGTGCTTGGAACGAAGCTAGCTCAAACTCTGGAGCTTTCACTTGGCGCGAAGCTGAGCACACGGTCTTTCTGGACCGACTCGAGGACCGTGCTGAGTTGGCTGCGATCGGACCAGAGGAAGTACAAACAATTTGTAGCATTCCGTGTGATCGAGATTCTAGACGGTACTAGCGTCAAGGACTGGCGCTGGGTACCTTCCTTCCTCATAGACTCCGAGCGGTTCTCAATCTGGACCCGTAGGTCCAGGAGAGTCGCGGAGAGTCTTCTGTGGTCGTACGCTCAGGCGGAGTACTACCAGACGGATTTACGGTTAATTTTACAAGGAAAACCATTGAAGAAGAAGAACCTACTATACAAGCTGGGACCTTTCAGCTACACGGGTGTGGACTATTTTGGGCCTCTGATGGTGCGGGTCAGACGCAGTTCAGAGAAACGATACGGCGTGCACTTCACCTGCCTCTCTACAAGGGCAATACATCTAGAGGTAGCGTATTCATTAACAACTGACTCTTGTATTCTAGCGGTGCGCAGTTTTATGGCCCGACGAGGGTGCCCAGTGGAACTCTGGAGCGACAACGGCACCAATTTTCAAGGAGCCTGCACGGAGTTGCGTAGGGCGTTTGAAGATGTGGACAAGGATCTACTCTCTCGCGAGTTCACTGGACCCCAGATGACATGGAAGTTCATTCCACCCGCATCTCCCCCATGGGTGGGGCATGGGAGCGCTTGGTGCGTTCCGTGAAGACGGCGTTGGAATCAATCCTCCTTGACAAACGACCATCGGATGAGTTGCTGAGAGCCGCTCTAATGGAGGCGGAGGCGATCGTCAACTCGCGACCCCTAACATCGACGACGGGTCATCTCTAACCTTGATCGACGCCCCCTTGCTAGAAGACCTTGGAGTGAAGGGACAACCGCAGCCACTATGTATGCAGTGGACTGCCGGCATGCACCGGTATGAGGACACCTCGGTCAGACTCGACTTATGGTAAGGATCTCCGGGATTGGCCAAACGAAGCTATATGATCTTCGCGACGTTCACTCGGTCCAGTCTCTTGATCTCCCGTCACAGTCGTTGGATATAACCCACCTGAAAGCACAGCACACACAACTTCGACATCTACCACTGTCCGGATACGACTCAGCACAGCCCAGGCTCCTGATAGGTCTCAATAACAGAAGAACCGATCGCTGAGAAGACCCGCCTGGGGTGGACGATTAAAGGAAGAAGCTCCAACAGTGTGGGTGACGACACAACCCCAAACTACCACGTGTTTCACATATGTGCATGTGAAGCTGACGAGAACAAGGGGATCTTGCGCCTGCTTGAGCAGTGCATGTGGTCGGACGGCGGCCCTAGACCGGAGATGAATAGCAAGAGCGTATCCAATGATGACCAGTTGGCTATACAGCAGCTGGAGAAGAACACGAAGCTTACAAATGGCCTATTTGAAACAGGTCTGCTTTGGAGGTATAAAGATGACAAGCTGCCGGATAGTTTACCGACAGCCCTAAAGCGGGCACGATGCCTGTACCAGAAATTGACTCGCCCAATACGTCGGAAGAAGCTGAAGAAAAGCCATATTGGTATCTACCTATCTTTCCCGTGTTAAACGTGAACAAGCCAGGAAAGCTTCGCATAGTCTGGGATGCAGCTGCGAAGACGGAAGGGATCTCGCTGAACACAATGCTGCTGAAGGGACCTGACCAACTAGCGCAGTTGGTACCAATACTTCACAGGTTTAGAGAGAAACGTATTGCTATCGGCGGCGATATCGCCGAAATGTTTCATCAGGTTAGGATACACACAGAAGACCAGAGATACCAACGCTTTGTATTTATAGACCCATACACACAACGGAGAGAGAACTACGCCATGCAGGTAATTACGTTTGGGGCTAGTTGCTCCCCCAGCTGTGCCCAGTACGTGAAGAACAGAAATGCAGAGTCGTTCAAAAAGGAATACCCACGCGCTGTTAAGTGCATACTGGAGAATCACTATGTAGACGACATGCTGGACAGCGTCGACACGGAGGAAGAATCTATAAGCCTCGCGCGTCAGGTCCACTACATTCATCTTCAGGGCGCATTCCTCATTCTAAACTGGGTATCGAATTCCAGAGAAGTATTAAACGCACTCGGCGAAGGAGCACCCACGCTAGTGAGACTAGACGAAACAACGGATGGACAGGCCGAGAAGATGCTGGGAATGTGGTGGGACACGAAAGAAGATCTCATCCGCTACTGTGTATCCCCACGATATCGCCATAGAGAACTTCTCCAAGGAAGGCAACCACCCACCAAACGAGAGTTTCTCAGTGTGTTGATGTCTATATCTGATCCTTTAGGGCTAATATCCTTCTACGTAATGTATGCAAAAATAATATTTCAGGAAATATGGCGAAGTGGTTGTACCTGGGATGACCCCATACCTGAGGCAGAATGGGTTAAATGGAAGCGATGGCTTCGGTATATCCCGGACGTAGAGAAAATGACCATCCCAAGATGCCACATGAAGGATTCGCTGATGGATTCAGAAGTGGAGATGCACACCTTCGTGGACGCAAGCGAGAATGGATTTGCCGCCGTGAGTTATATACGATTTCAAAATGAGGCAGGTATCCACTGCAGTCTACTGGGCAGCAAAACCAAGGTAGCCCCTCTTGGTGGGGCTTGGAACGAAGCTAGCTCAAACTCTGGAGCTTTCACTTGGCGCGAAGCTGAGCACACGGTCTTTCTGGACCGACTCGAGGACCGTGCTGAGTTGGCTGCGATCGGACCAGAGGAAGTACAAACAATTTGTAGCATTCCGTGTGATCGAGATTCTAGACGGTACTAGCGTCAAGGACTGGCGCTGGGTACCTTCCTTCCTCATAGACTCCGAGCGGTTCTCAATCTGGACCCGTAGGTCCAGGAGAGTCGCGGAGAGTCTTCTGTGGTCGTACGCTCAGGCGGAGTACTACCAGACGGAGATACGGTTAATTTTACAAGGAAAACCATTGAAGAAGAAGAACCTACTATACAAGCTGGGACCTTTCAGCTACACGGGTGTGGACTATTTTGGGCCTCTGATGGTGCGGGTCAGACGCAGTTCAGAGAAACGATACGGCGTGCACTTCACCTGCCTCTCTACAAGGGCAATACATCTAGAGGTAGCGTATTCATTAACAACTGACTCTTGTATTCTAGCGGTGCGCAGTTTTATGGCCCGACGAGGGTGCCCAGTGGAACTCTGGAGCGACAACGGCACCAATTTTCAAGGAGCCTGCACGGAGTTGCGTAGGGCGTTTGAAGATGTGGACAAGGATCTACTCTCTCGCGAGTTCACTGGACCCCAGATGACATGGAAGTTCATTCCACCCGCATCTCCCCCATGGGTGGGGCATGGGAGCGCTTGGTGCGTTCCGTGAAGACGGCGTTGGAATCAATCCTCCTTGACAAACGACCATCGGATGAGTTGCTGAGAGCCGCTCTAATGGAGGCGGAGGCGATCGTCAACTCGCGACCCCTAACATCGACGACGGGTCATCTCTAACCTTGATCGACGCCCCCTTGCTAGAAGACCTTGGAGTGAAGGGACAACCGCAGCCACTATGTATGCAGTGGACTGCCGGCATGCACCGGTATGAGGACACCTCGGTCAGACTCGACTTATGGTAAGGATCTCCGGGATTGGCCAAACGAAGCTATATGATCTTCGCGACGTTCACTCGGTCCAGTCTCTTGATCTCCCGTCACAGTCGTTGGATATAACCCACCTGAAAGCACAGCACACACAACTTCGACATCTACCACTGTCCGGATACGACTCAGCACAGCCCAGGCTCCTGATAGGTCTCAATAACAGAAGAACCGATCGCTGAGAAGACCCGCCTGGGGTGGACGATTAAAGGAAGAAGCTCCAACAGTGTGGGTGACGACACAACCCCAAACTACCACGTGTTTCACATATGTGCATGTGAAGCTGACGAGAACAAGGGGATCTTGCGCCTGCTTGAGCAGTGCATGTGGTCGGACGGCGGCCCTAGACCGGAGATGAATAGCAAGAGCGTATCCAATGATGACCAGTTGGCTATACAGCAGCTGGAGAAGAACACGAAGCGAACAAATGGCCGATTTGAAACAGGTCTGCTTTGGAGGTATAAAGATGACAAGCTGCCGGATAGTTTACCGACAGCCCTAAAGCGGGCACGATGCCTGTACCAGAAATTGACTCGCCCATTACGTCGGAAGAAGCTGAAGAAAAGCCATATTGGTATCTACCTATCTTTCCCGTGTTAAACGTGAACAAGCCAGGAAAGCTTCGCATAGTCTGGGATGCAGCTGCGAAGACGGAAGGGATCTCGCTGAACACAATGCTGCTGAAGGGACCTGACCAACTAGCGCAGTTGGTACCAATACTTCACAGGTTTAGAGAGAAACGTATTGCTATCGGCGGCGATATCGCCGAAATGTTTCATCAGGTTAGGATACACACAGAAGACCAGAGATACCAACGCTTTGTATTTATAGACCCATACACACAACGGAGAGAGAACTACGCCATGCAGGTAATTACGTTTGGGGCTAGTTGCTCCCCCAGCTGTGCCCAGTACGTGAAGAACAGAAATGCAGAGTCGTTCAAAAAGGAATACCCACGCGCTGTTAAGTGCATACTGGAGAATCACTATGTAGACGGCATGCTGGACAGCGTCGACACGGAGGAAGAAGCTATAAGCCTCGCGCGTCAGGTCCACTACATTCATCTTCAGGGCGCATTCCTCATTCGAAACTGGGTATCGAATTCCAGAGAAGTATTAAACGCACTCGGCGAAGGAGCACCCACGCTAGTGAGACTAGACGAAACAACGGATGGACAGGCCGAGAAGATGCTGGGAATGTGGTGGGACACGAAAGAAGATCTCATCCGCTACTGTGTATCCCCACGATATCGCCATAGAGAACTTCTCCAAGGAAGGCAACCACCCACCAAACGAGAGTTTCTCAGTGTGTTGATGTCTATATATGATCCTTTAGGGCTAATATCCTTCTACGTAATGTATGCAAAAATAATATTTCAGGAAATATGGCGAAGTGGTTGTACCTGGGATGACCCCATACCTGAGGCAGAATGGGTTAAATGGAAGCGATGGCTTCGGTATATCCCGGACGTAGAGAAAATGACCATCCCAAGATGCCACATGAAGGAGTCGCTGATGGATTCAGAAGTGGAGATGCACACCTTCGTGGACGCAAGCGAGAATGGATTTGCCGCCGTGAGTTATATACGATTTCAAAATGAGGCAGGTATCCACTGCAGTCTACTGGGCAGCAAAACCAAGGTAGCCCCTCTAAGACCGACATCTATACCAAGGCTTGAACTCATGGGAGCAGTGCTTGGAACGAAGCTAGCTCAAACTCTGGAGCTTTCACTTGGCGCGAAGCTGAGCACACGGTCTTTCTGGACCGACTCGAGGACCGTGCTGAGTTGGCTGCGATCGGACCAGAGGAAGTACAAACAATTTGTAGCATTCCGTGTGATCGAGATTCTAGACGGTACTAGCGTCAAGGACTGGCGCTGGGTACCTTCCTTCCTCATAGACTCCGAGCGGTTCTCAATCTGGACCCGTAGGTCCAGGAGAGTCGCGGAGAGTCTTCTGTGGTCGTACGCTCAGGCGGAGTACTACCAGACGGAGATACGGTTAATTTTACAAGGAAAACCATTGAAGAAGAAGAACCTACTATACAAGCTGGGACCTTTCAGCTACACGGGTGTGGACTATTTTGGGCCTCTGATGGTGCGGGTCAGACGCAGTTCAGAGAAACGATACGGCGTGCACTTCACCTGCCTCTCTACAAGGGCAATACATCTAGAGGTAGCGTATTCATTAACAACTGACTCTTGTATTCTAGCGGTGCGCAGTTTTATGGCCCGACGAGGGTGCCCAGTGGAACTCTGGAGCGACAACGGCACTAATTTTCAAGGAGCCTGCACGGAGTTGCGTAGGGCGTTTGAAGATGTGGACAAGGATCTACTCTCTCGCGAGTTCACTGGACCCCAGATGACATGGAAGTTCATTCCACCCGCATCTCCCCACATGGGTGGGGCATGGGAGCGCTTGGTGCGTTCCGTGAAGACGGCGTTGGAATCAATCCTCCTTGACAAACGACCATCGGATGAGTTGCTGAGAGCCGCTCTAATGGAGGCGGAGGCGATCGTCAACTCGCGACCCCTAACATACATTCCATTGGAAGATGAGAACGAAGAATCACTGACACCGAATCATTTTCTGCTTGGAAGCTCAACTGGAAGAGGACCGACGATGGAGCCCCTCCCCGAAGGAGTGAAGCTCAAGAAGAGCTGGATGGAATCACAACAACTGGCGGACTCGTTCTGGAGGCGATGGCTTCAAGAATACCTGCCAGTGATCACTAGGCGGGCCAAGAGTGCGAAAAGGCTAAGCCTCTTGTAGAAGGGGACATCGTGTATGTGTGCGATCCCGGACAGCCGCGTAGCCAGTGGCCGAAAGGAAGAATCCTGAAGGTGAACCTTAGCTCGGACGGTCAAGTGAGGAGCGCCGCGGTGAGGACCCAATCTGGCGTTTATACAAGACCCGCGACGAAGCTGGCAGTTCTATCTATCGAGAGTAGTTTGGTAGATCCCTGGCGGAATATACAAGTGGGGAGTGTAACGATAGATAGCAAAACTGCTCCCGCGGCATCCGGCAACGCCGAAGTTGCAGGTCCGATAGTTTGAGCGGGTGTTAAATCTCTGTTAACTCAGCCGGTAACCTAAGCTTTTCTTTTCCATTTGAGACTCGAGGGAAGCGGACAAAAAGTGAGAAGATATTAAGATTTAAGATTTAATTATGAATTGTACCACTATTAATTTACCAGGAATTTAAAGTGCTGCTAGCACTGCTTGGAGTGAAAGAGTACTGCTGCCCTGTCATCGAAAAACAACAAAAGAAAAATAAACAAGAATAAGCATAGAACTACACGGGCGTCTTTACTCGGGCGGCGCTATAAACTTCGAATAGCCGCAACAACTGCAATACATAATATTGTGTCGTGGGACATATACATACATACATGCTATACAAACAAAACAACTCGTTTTGTTTGGAAAAGGAACTAAAAATGTGAAACTATCCATAACTCCATAAATATTGACATTCTCAGCGCCAAGAGCGCTGATTCTTTACCAAGAGTTAGGGACTAATGTATGTCATATTTTGTTCTTTGTGCGTACAAGCCTGACGCCTACTGCCTGTTGTGATCCATGGTTCATAGAGCTGAGCCTGCTTTACCGCTGGGACTGCAATTGAAAAGTATTCGTCCAGCCTGGGGCCATCGCACAGTAGTTGATCCAGTTGATTCCAGTTGGAATCTAGAGCTCAAAATTTCCATACCACTCGTTAATGGGAAAACCACTCGTAAAAGTTCTAAAATATTACGAAATAACATTTTAAAACTTTAATTCAATTGCATACGGATACGGAAATTCCTTTTATAATAAAATATATGTTATTATACCCTTGCAGAGGGTGTTAAAATTTTGTCCAAAAGTGTGCAACGCAGACTTATATATTCTTGATCAGGATCACCTCCTGAGTTGATATAAGCATGTCCGTCTGCCTGTTTCTACGCGAACTAGTCTCTCAGTTTTAAAACTACTTGAAACTTCTTTCCTTTGCACGCAGTATATAAGTCGGAACAACCTAGATTGGCCGACTGTATCCTATAGCTGCCATACAACTGATTGAACGAAAAAGCTATAACTTTGGTGTTTTTAGAGTTAGGGAGTTCGGATTTAGCATGAATGCTATTTTTAGCAAAATAATACGACATTTCCAATTTCATAATTCATAATTCCAAATTTTCAAATTTCGGATCGACCTACTTATATCCCAAACCTACCATATAAGTGAACAATGGGAAAGACGCAACTTTCGGGTTTTTGAAGACAGAAAGTTGGAGCTCCGCACGGATTCTATTATTGGTCAGTTGATCACCAACCAAACTAGTGATGCAAGTTCGACGGAAAACCTCGATGTCGATGTCCGTCGATGTTTCCAAATAACCATCGATGCATCACTTAACATCGGTATATAAAAACATAAAAAAAACCTCGAAAAACATCGCTAAATAAAACATCGAGGTTCGATGCATCGGTGAATTTTGAAAGAAATTACAAAAAGCTTTGTACTATTAGTTTAACTATGAGTCAAAACTTGAAACAAACAGAGGTTTTAACTCCTTTGCGCATATGTTAAATTTAACACTAGTTGTGATAATTTTTGTAAAATACCTCCAACAAAAGCTGGTCTGTGACGTTACTCTGGAATTTGTAATTGATATATATATATCAATTTAAAACTAATAACTATACTACTTTGGCATTTCGTATATATTTTTTAAGTTTTTGTACGAATCGTTAAACCAGCTCGACACAATATAGGCACTGTTGTGAAATTAGAGACCGATGTTTCGAGAAACATCAATGCATCGGTTAACATCGGTATCAACAAAAACATAAAAAAAAACTCGGAAAACGTCTCTAAGAAAAACATCGATGCATATACCAAACTTCATAACGATCGGAACTATATGTTATAGCGGCCATATAACTGAACGATTGGAAATAGTATTTGGTAAAAATACCAACTTTGGTATAGAAGCATGGGACTTTTTTTTTTTAGATTTTGTATTATTATAAATTTGTTTTATTATGATATTCTCATTAGGATCGGCCAACTATATCCAATGCTTACGATATATGTCCGGTTTTAACTGCAAGGATATATCAACATCGGCTCTGCCCGAAGTTTGCTTTCCTTTCTTGTTTTTATTTTATTATCAATATACCAAACAAAATAAAAAAGGTTTTTTAAATATATAGTAGCTTTCTTAATATATTATACTTAATGTAAATAAACAAAAATTTTTTAGTAAACAAATAAAATAAAATTAAACAAACACAAATTATGCACGAAAAACAAAACACAAAATATGCTAGAACACAAGAAAGGGAATAAATCAGAAAGTGGCAAGAAGTTGCAGCTCAAATTCAAAACATAATCTAAGAAAACATTCATTAGAGCATTAATAGGTAATATTTTATTAAATGGTAAGATATGTAGGTATCACAACTTCTTCGTTATCTTAATATGTACTATGTATGTAGTATGTATGTGTACACATAAATTCGCCACTAGACAGGTTTCAGATGAAAAACTAACATTAAAACCAAAATACCTCTTAATAACATACAAATGACTTAGTTTCATAATAAATACCTTTATTTTCATAATTAATTTTATTTGATGATGATAATTTTTTTTGTAAAAGCCAATTTTCAAAAAGTGACCAATTTCAGACCTTTAAATTTTTATTTTTGGGCTATGTAATCAACCACTGTGCATCGTCGTCGTTATCGTCATCATTAACATCAAGTCATCGACTTCCATGTCCTTCTCGCAGGATGTGGTGCAATTTGTTGCTGCAATTCCTGCCACCGCCCTCACTTTTGCCGTCGTCTAAGTGGGCGTGACTGTCTGCCAAATATGAGAACCGGAAATTAGCACACTGCTGCCCCAGGCACCGATCCGCCCGAATTGGGGTGAAAATTGAATGGGCATGCAGTGTTTTTGGAGTAGACGCATTTGTCGTATAATTGGTATCGTCCCTAGCTGGTAGCAGGGCCTTGAATGGATTAGCCATTCGTTTCCATTGACCCTGCGGGGTCGCCGGATGAATATTAACAAAAGGCCTCAAATTAAAGGCTAATCAGCCACTTGGCCACTTTGTTCGTTTGATGCGGCCAGGAGCTGGCTTCCCTTCATGTTTGCGGTCACAAATGGATTTATGATGCATGGAAAACAAACCTAAAACTACTTCAGAAACTTCTCGCACATTTCAACCAAAATCTTGTGTGGGAGGTGTAGTTGGTATATGTATGTATGTAGTGGATAGTGGTACCAGCTTCCACATTTCCCCCATTTTTCACAACGTACCAAACCAACTGCAAATCAGGGGAATATAAGTTTAATTCTAACTTTTTAAAAGGATCAGGTCAGTCATAATAGGCCAGATTTTGTGTTTCTCTATTTCTGAATTTTATTAAATTCAATGATTCTAAGTTTAAAAAAAAGGGTTTAAATTTGTTTAAAGGTGCATGTCTCAGGTTCATCGATGTTTATCATTTAGAGAAGAAAAATATAAAAATTTTATTTAGTCTATTCTCATGATGTATCATAATGTAAATTGAATTAAATTCAAGAAAAAGAAAAAAATATAAGGAGAATAGAAATTTTTTGGCTCATTTTCACACATTCTCGCAGCCTGGATTACTTTCTTCAATCGACTACCCTCGAAATCTTTCAGATGAAGAAAAAAGTGTTTTGAAATGCGTCCAGAACGGGAATAAAGAGAAACTTTCTCCGCACTGACACACACACATACATACCCTCTGCCAAAGTAGGCAAAAATCCGAGCTCGAGTTTCGAGCTCAAAGCCAACTTTGCGTGCTTTTGTGCAGTACACTTTTTTACGCGCAATTTCGTTTGCGCCCATTTGAAATTCAGAAATGCGAGAATGTGGCGGTGAGTGAGTGGCCGAGTGCATGTGTGCGGGTGGCATATATTAGCATCTCTTTTGTGAACTGCATGCACTTAGGCGCGGGCGCTTCAGAATGCGGAAACGAACGCAATGCCATGCACAATAGCTTATGAAATTGAGCAAACAAAATTGCGAAGCTCTGTAAAATAGAAGCTAATGAACCAAGCTGCCCTCCTGCTGAAATTGCAGTGAAAACAATTGCAAGGTGCTGGGCGGTTCCGCCACAGAAAGAAATGCCTCTTTCTTTCTATAGGCTTAATCTAATAGACGTTAATCGGGTTAATGTTTGAAAAATTTTTGATTGTGACATACTTCAAAATTGGATATTCAAAAAAAAGGACGGCCCAAAAATACAATAAAATGAAAGACAAAATACTTTTTATTTAAAGGCTTAACAAACTCCAACTTAATCCCTTTGTCAAAGAAAGCTAGCAACTTTCTTTATGATGGACTGGAGCCACTTGAAAATATTGATGAAGCCATGAATAATAAAGAAAATAATTCATCAAGGAAGCAAACTCATTAAAAGGTTTCTGACCAGTAAACAACTTTGCGCCACAAAACAAGCCATTCAAAAATTTTTAGTACATCGACTATGGCAGACAGGCACAGAAAAAGCAACTGAAACGACAGGTAACTGCCAAAGAAGTCGAGGTTGAAAAAATCCAAAGAGGGAGTGTAAAACCCCAAATTGAAGGCAACTGTTTAGTGGAAGTTTAGCAGAGTTACGGTGGGAAAAAGTTACACAAAATGCACGCCAAAAAACAAGGTTAAATTTGAGAGTGCCCCCGGGGCACAGTTGAGCGGCGGGCCTCGGCCCCCACCCACCTCTCACCTGTAAAATGCCGCCGCCGGCAGCATTGGGCATAGCCGAGGGTTTTTCATGCTTCCATTATCCGCTTGTATGAGTGGGAATGGAGTTGGAATGGGAGTGTCCTTTTGTGGCCGGTTCCTGTAAATTGAAAACAGTCGCCAAACGATATTAAGACAGAGAATGTGGCAATAAACTGAGGCTCTCCAGTGTCGGGAAGGAAATGTACATTAAATTACAAATTAACTGTCGCCAGGGATAAATAGTCGAATTTCAAAATGTGAAAGTTACAACAAAACAGTTACAAATGGTTGGTTAAATGGTGGTTGGTTCATAAGATGTGTGAGAAAAAAGTAAAATCATAAAAGGCGTAAATTAAAATTAAATTATTAGATTTTGGATTCAGTAAAGCTTCTATAAGGTGATACATTCGACTTATTTAATAAATTAAAAGAGCTTGTCACTACTAATGACTAGTAGTACGTGACAGAACTCCGATGTCCGGTCCGGTCCCGATTAACGCCATTATTCAATGAAAATTTTCATTTCGTGGGTCAGTGGAAGTTGAAATCATATAGATGGCAGTCGGGGGACACTCGAGCAAATCTGGAAAAAAAACTTGAAAGCATTCAACATTTACCCACTGACCAGGAACGCCCCCGACTTGTTCGCTTTCGATGTAATCTGCACAATGCCAGGGCAGAGTTTTAATTGCTATGACACTGCAAAGACACGGCTGACTGGATAACGGAAACAAGGCTCCCGGCAGGATTCATGGGTCAGGATCCTTAGAGCTGTTAGTTGTTTTTGTCATTTTCTTATTTGATAAAGATAAAAATCATTTTGTAAACAGCGTCGTCGGTGGCACCGTCAAGTGTACCGTACATGTCCCTGACAGACAGACAAGACCCAGCGAACAGGACACTCCTAGTCCGGGCCACGCTCTCGCAGCTCGTTGGTAGCCTCTTAATTGAATGCTCATTTCAAAGGGACAGGAATTACATTTCCAGCTCTCTAGCTTCGTCGGCATTAATTGCATTTTTATTTCATTTTCCAGCAATTATCGCAAGTTCGTGTGCAAATTCCATAAGCCGAAGCGGAGAGTAAATGCACGGTAAAAATGAAAGAGGGTACTTATGTATATTTAATTACAAAATCTCCTTAAAAATTAAATTTCGAAAAAGAAGCAAAAAATTATACCTTAGAGCATTTTACAGTTGATAATGACTGATTGTAAATGAGAAATATACTTAAAAGTATTATTAGTAGTCTTTTTTGTAGTAGTCTTTTATGTGCTGCCACCAGAATATTTGATTCGTAGGAACTTATCACATCCAAGAGCCAAGCCAAAAGGTCAAGAGTGTCATTTGTGTATCTCTGCCATTTGCAACTTGTTGGTCCTGCGAAACGGTAATTAAAGGTGACCAGGACTTGTAGCGAGCTCCTCTTCAGCTACTGGTTCCCGGTTATATATATTGTCTCTGCGGCGTTCTCCGTCCCCTTATTGTCAGGGGCAACTCCCATTTGCTGTTGCAGTGGCAGTTACCACTGCTTTTCAGTTGTTGCGTGTTGTTAGTAAAGCAATTAGCATGAGTTTGTTATTGCAACACACGGCAAGTCGGCAGGCGACAGGACCAATGTGTGCGCCACTTACTGAAACTTACCTGAAACGCGGAAAGCCCTGAAGCTAAAAAGTCATACCCTCCCGAACGCCACAATATAAGAATTTAATTTATTTACTCTGCAACGGGTAAGGTGTTGGCAATTGACCATGTACAGCTTTTAACCCTGAGCGAACAAATCACTGGCAATGGTAACATTTAAATTGGACAATTCACACATACTTGGTAAACTCTTTAGTTTCTCTTATGGTTCGTAAACGATGCTTGTTTGATTTCAGGTAAATATATATTAAGAGATATTAACAAATTCTTCTTCAATCCAGACTGGTTTCTTTTTTTCGAAATTAAATGCTTCCATCTTCTCTCTAGAAGCATAAACTCGAGTTAGCGCAATTCCACTAGACAATCAAATCGACTTAATGCTGCTTTCAGCAGCTTTAAACACATCTTACAACAGATACAATTTCCAACTACGAGGATATTCATTCTATGGAACAAATCATCCAAATAAAGCGCACGACGGGCTGGAATTTTAATCAGAAGCCGTATTAAGCACCATTATCATACGAAATTTGCTAAAAACTACCTACACGCCACATCTATAAATATACACCTAAATACTGGCAAGCAATTAACTCTAGCCGCCAAAATACTGGCCGGCTGACCCAAAGAAACTTTCCGATTTAATTAATAGACTTTGCGATTACCAAAAACATTCCTAAAAATCTGATAAGCGCCGAATGCCTTTCGGATCAATTAAGTTAAGTACAGGAAGTATATAAGCTCACACATTGAGCTGAGTCCTCACCTCAGCGACGAAGCCAACGTAGACAGTTTTGTTAATTTACTGGAGTCTGTACTCGTCTCTGCAGCTCGAGTTTCAACACCTCAAACTATAAACACACAATGCATTCAAAATAAGACAAATCTACAAATCGAACAGCTCGTCCTCGAGCGAGAATGGCAATGTCACAGATCGCCATCTGCTAAGCAACGCTTACAGCAAGAAGACACGTACATATGTCCACCGCCGCTACATAGAGCAATTGTCAACTAACAGTACAAAACACTTACTATGGAGAGCTCACCCAACTCTGAGCTCACCGAAAGAAACCGAGATGCCTATTAGAAATTCCACAGGCGGGTGGGCGCGCAGAGACGCAGACAGAGCCAGCACGTTTGGCAAACACCTTAAAAATGTCCTCCAACCAAATCCTGCCACCAATGTGTTTACTTTGCCGACTCTATCATATGAGCCCCACCCTCAACATGAGCCAATTGAGTTTTGCGCAAACGAAATCGTTAACATCATCAAAAGACAACTGAATCCGAAAATATCCCCGGGCTGCGACCTCATACCTCCCAAAATGATCATTGAGCTCCCATATTGCGCCGTTTGCACTCTCATCCAGCTATTTAATGTATTATTATAATAAATTATAATAATGATAGCAAAGCCGGGGAAAGACCACACTACGACTTAAGGCAACTCTTTTGCCTATCTAAACTCTTTGAAAAATGCCTAATGACTCGGATAAACACATACCTGAGAATCCAAGAAGGAATCCCCTCACATCAATCTGGGTTTCGTGAAAAGCATAGAACAATTGAGCAGGTCAACCGGATAACATCCGAAATTCGAAACGCGTTCGAAAAACGAGAGTACTTTACTGCCATACTTTTAGATGTCTCTCAAGATTTTAGTCTTACCTTTACGACAGAAAATTTGTCGTGAGGTGCAACTCTGCTATATCTGATGATTACACTGTTGGAGCTGGAGTTCCTCAAGGTAGCGTGCTAGGGCCAATATTATATGTCCTCTACACAACGTCCACGTTGGCCGATGACACAGCACAGGTCGATGTTGAAAAATGGCTATCAGATATCAGATTGGCGAATCAAAGTGAACGAACTAAAAAGCAAGCACGTTCACTCTGAATAGGCAAAACTGCCCGCCGATTACATTAAACAACACTCTACTCCCACAAGCAAACGAAGTAACATACCTAGGAGTTCATCTCGACAGAAGACTCACATGGCGCCGGCACATTAAAGCCAAAAGAACACACCTAAAGCTAAAAGCCAGCAGCCTTCATTGGCTTATCAACGCTCGGTCACCTCTTAGCTTTGAATATAAAGTCCTGCTGTACAACTCGGTACTAAAACCTATATGGATGTACGGCTCCCAGTTATGGGGGAACGCCAGCAATAGCAACATTGACATAGTTCAGAGAGTTCAGTCGAAGATCTTGAGAACAATCATTGGGGCACCGTGGTACGTTCGCAACGAAAACATTCACCGCGACTTAAAAATTCTACCAGTCAAAGAATTCTACCAGCAAAGTACTTACCCAAGCTATCGGTGCACCCTAACCACCTGGCAAGAGGTCTAACAAGGTTGAGCAACCAATCACGCCTTCGTCGCAATGACTTACCCACCCAGCGACCGACCTGAGGGACGCGCAACCAGAATGCAGTCTTAGTATACTGTTAGTTAAATTTTAATGTTAAGATTCGTCAACATATTGTTAGTCTCAAAATTAAGAGTAGATTCAATAAATAAAAGCAAAGCTATTATGAAAAAAAACCATCTTTCTGGTCTTTTTTTAGGTTTCTAATCATTCAGTGTAAAAACTCCGCCCAAAAGTCATCTTTTACCTAAAGGTTTTGTTTTCAAAGAAAACCTGTTCGTTTGATCAAGACTATATGACTATTTTCCAATCAGTTTTCTTTGTAGCTGCTTGCTTCAAAGCCCCAAAGTCCAAGGGTATCACCCTTCGCCGAGGGCAGGTAATCTAAGCACCTTTTAAGCCGCCCGGCTAGTCCCTCAATGCCTCAAAAATCCTATTTCCCACCCCATTTCAGGGGAATCTGTTGCTTTGTTATCCCGGCCCTCTTTCATTGCACTTTATTCACTCGATGGGGAGGTCCTTCTTTCCGCAAAGGATTTTGCCAGCTGCATTTTTGGTCCCAGCCCGGATGAGGAGATGGTTTGATTTCGGTTTGCTGCTCTCGCCACCACCAGCTTTGTCGTGGATTATAGAAAGTTTTTCATTAATGTTGGATTTAGATATTTTTTCACGCTCTGTAACGGTTGCTTTTTTCCTTCGTTGTCCCCTTGGTAAGCTGGTGAGTATTTTTTCGCACAGTTTCCTCGGTTTTTCCCCGCTTTTGCTCAGCTTGGATTCCCCCGAAGCAGAGCTCTGCTTTTTTCCTGTGTTTGGTTGTTGACAACGCAAGTTTAGTCCCAGGATACGTTAACTTTTGTGCACCGCAGCGTCGAGCATCAGGATCGGAGAGCTGTGCAATGAAACTTGACACCGCAAAACACAGATAGGTTGGAATAGATAGATATATGGACATCCAGAAAACACTTAACAATAGGTCTTGTTGGCCGCACAACGAATTTGCCTTACGAGAAGAGGCAAATTAAGGAAGGCTTAAACATCTTTGAAGCGACTCAAAACAGCTTTAAATCATTCCAAATGTGTTGCAATAACACTTATTAGTTGACAGTTGAATTATAAACTGTGTCTGAATGAGACATGGGGATTACTTAGGGCGGTTGTTTTGTTCTTCCAGAATTTTTTATGAGAAAGAAAGTTTTTCACATTATATTATAGTTGGCGTTTATGACTTTTTGTGGGGAATTTAAACATTAATCTTAATAAAGTCTCCATTGGTTTTTCCCAGTGCATGACCGCGTTTATATTTTTTTAATATGCGTTTTTTTTTCATTGCAACATAACTCGAACTTTTCTTCTTTCTTTATATATACAAACATACATATGAACATTTATGAATATTTATCCTGTTCTCGTATCTTTTTGGTTGCGGCGCACTATGGGGCCAACGACCACTTTTGTGACCTTAAATAATGCCAGTAAATCGAAAGAGATTTTTCACTGAGTTTATTTTTAACTATAGGGACCTAGCTAATAGCTAATATAGAAAAGTGGGCCTTAAAGTCAGATAAATAACATATACATATGTATTTTACCACGACTGTTTTCCCCCCAAAAATTAAAAAAAATTAAATATGGAGAAAAATTTTAAACCTAATGACTTAAAATGTTTACCAAATATTCTGTTCCACATTTCAAGTTGTCCCAAAAATATTGTCCAGATTGGATAAAAAACAAAAATTATTCAATAAAGAATGTATGTATATGGGCGATAACAAAGGCAAGTGAAGCAAATGTTTTTCTACCATATGCTATAAAACTCGAGGTCGCCTCAAAAAAATGCGAATTGCTCAAAAAGTGCACTTTAAGACTACATACATTTTAAAGAGGATAAAACACTTTATAGCACAGTATAAATATTAAGGTGAAACTTTTTTTTGTTTCTCTGTTTAATGTTTAGATTTCTCATTAATATTTATAAAGTGGTACCCTTATACACCCAATTAAAGAAACAAACCGATAAATTCCTTCAATAGACATACACAAAAACTTACAAGTCCCACTGATTCGACTGTATATAAAATATTTCGAATTTAAATCCTTTTAGTTCACATTTAAGAATATTAAAAAACGTCAGTAATTTGCGTTATTTTCTGGTAATAAAAGTGGCATTTAACACCTTATATCTTAACAGTGGCTTAGTACGTTAAATTTTTTGATATGAACCATTGAAGCTTAATGTTATCTTAAGGTAATAACGTCATTCAAACCTTGTTTTAAGGACTTTTAAAAAAGTCCAGTCCAGTCCATAGTGCGACGGTTGTTTCTTTGGAGACACTTTTGCTGCTTTACAGTGCAAATTGTTGGGTTTTGCCTTTGCTTTTTTTTTTTTTATATTCTTACCGGATTTTTCGTGCGGTTTTATTTTCGTTTGTGTTTTTCGATTTGCCGGGGCGTGGGGCATTTGCTTGGGTCCGCATCCTGGGGCGTGGGGCGTTTGCCTGGGTCCTTAGCCAGAAGACCCCACTCTTCTTCCGCGTTTCAGCATTTATTTGAGTGTGTAAACTTTTGCTACTTGAATTTTTTGGGGATTTTCCTGTGGCAGTTTCACAGTTGGTCCTGCCCCAACTTTGATAGTTTTGTCAAAAGTTTTTATTGCGAATTGTTGCAGTTCCAAGTCCAAGTCTTGTAAAAATAATGCTCATCCAAAAAGCAAAAAGGCTGGAATTCCCCAATAGATATTTTTGTGTGAAAAATTTTGTAGAACATGGGGTCTTGAGCTTGCCACAATATCCTTTTAATACTTAAAGCATTTTAAGTGGACGAATTTGTACGCATGATTGAAGAAATTTTGTATAATACAGAGTTTATTAAAAATGAGGTATATACGGAAAGAGCAATATCTTAGATTATTTATTAACTAGTGGGAATAGTATGATCCCTTTAGGCATCTTTCATCACTTGTTATCACAATTCTCGATGACAACAACGTCGCCGTAATTCGGAGGGGGAGTCTCTGGCCTGGGCGCTCTGGCCGTTGTTCTCGGGGCCGTGGTGGGACTACTGGGCTCCCGATCGCGACTGCTGAACAGGTTGCTCCGGCTCAGGCGCCGGATGAGGGTGGCTGTATTTTGATTGATGGTCCGGACGTATTGGCTTCGAGCCGGGCGGCCAAAAAGTCGGGACACAAAGTTGTCCTGCGGTCCGTAGGGTTGCCGAACCAACGTGCGCGAAGGAACTTGGCTTCGAGGTCGCTGGGGGTTGGAACGTCTCGGATGGCGTGTTCTTTGTGGTGTCCAGGTGTGAATGATTGGCAGGCTTTCTTGTGAGAGGTCCAATGGAGCTTTAACGAAACAGCAATAAAATAAATGAAAATATCTAAAATCTTATAATGTTTTAAAGGTGACATTTTTAAAAATCTGATTCTAAAACTTAAAGCCAAATATAGTTCTTATAGATACGGATAGTTCTCAATGATACGGCCAAAGGTTGTTGAAAGAACCAAAGCTATTTTGCTTTTGGATGTGTAATTGGCTAGAAACGTGTTTAAATATGTATATTCAAAACAAACTCACTAGAATCTTCGCCGACAACTTCCTGGTCAGTCTTTTTCTTTCGCATCTCACAGCAGCTTTTGAGGCAGAGGGCAAAGGTTATAATGAATATGATCATGCAAACCCCTGTGGCGCCTCCCACTACAAAGGCCAACTTGAGGTCATCCTCGTCGTATGTGTGGGAAGGGATAATTTCGTCGGTCAACTGTGAATGTCGTTCAGCAAGGAGGCAGGTTTTGTATCTCATGCAGAGCTTTTCTCGGCTTTCTTCGCAGACGACGCTCAAAGACGCCGCCTCGCCATCGACCTGTTCACTACCGTCCTCCTCGCTGGAGTCCAGCTCCCGCCAGATGGCCACCACGGATTGAGGGTCTGGGGAGGAGGAGTCTGAGTGCTGTTGCAGGCGCTCCAATTTTCGGACCGGGGAGAACAGGGGTTCCACATCCTCCGAATGACTGGAAACCACCTCTTCCTTCTGTTCACAAGAACTCAACAATATCTCCACTCCACGCTGACGTAGACTGGCGGCCACCTTAACGAGTGCCCGGTCGCAGTTTAAGGGGTTCTCTTCAACATTCAGGGAAGCCAAATACCGCGGGGCGTGGAAGTCCGTTGTACTTAAGGTCAGCAGCATGTTTTGAGCCAAATCCAGCTGCCGCAGTTGTGGCAATGCACTTAGGAGCTCATTGCCCAGCTGGCTGACCTGCGAGTTCCGCAGATTCAGGGATCGCAGGGAGGGGCTTCTTAGCAGAGGTCCTTTCCCCAGGCTAGCCAGCTTGTTTCCCTCCAGGTTTAGTTGGACTAGCTGGGTATTGGACTCCAGGAGGTGCTCGTCCACCTGTTCCAAGCGGTTGTAGGACAAGTCCAAGTGACGGAGTCGACGGAGCTCGGAAAAAGCGTCTGCATACAAGGTGTGAATGGCATTGTGGGCCAGCGTTAAATTGAGCAGGTGGATGGTCGTCTTGAGGAAGGAGAAAAAGCTTTGCATAAATGGGTCTATTAGATTGGGAAATTTCAGGATTTAGTTAATCAAAACATTTGTTTGTAGCCATTAATGCAAATAGGGCCTGGAGTGAGTTTTTCCGTTTTATAGTCACACACAATTTCATTTATCCATGAACGATGGCTTAATTAACCAGATAAACTTAATCCCATTTAACTTTTATATTTCCAAAATTTGTTGTTTCTTTTTATGAGTAACGTAATCGTAGTCTTTTGGTTTAATTGCAAATTAAAAATAAATATTATTAAAATTAAGCAAACAAGAACATAATTGATTTTTCCGACTATACTACATATATCAATCACGGTAATCTTTGCTGGTTGGTTGAACTAATCTTACAAACATCTGATCGTTATGCAATTTGGTAGGTTGGATTAACTGACCAAAAATAGAATCTGTTTTTAACTGCAAGGGAATATCAACTTCGACTCCGCCCAAAGTTAGCTTTCCTTTTTTTTTTTTATAATTTTCCAAGAAAACTTTTGCACACATTTTTTTTAGCAGCACGATTTTGCTTGTTCACTAATTCACACTTTTTTATAGACTTATATTGTAAGCCTTTTAAGGCTTTAAAAATGTGCCAATGATCTTCATTCTAGTGTAGTTTACAAACATTGTCTTGGCAACCACTCACTCATTGACTTACTTGGAACGAGTCATCCTCTATGTTAGTTATATCATTGTAGCTCAAGTCCAAAAGCTCCACAGACTTGGGAATTTCTATATTGGCACTTATCAGTCGCTTCGCACTGCACGAATAATTCACAGAATTATTACACTTTCTGGTCAAATGTTTGTCTATACTAGCCTGCAAATTGCTCTATTTCGCTGAAGATGAAAGTCACAGTTGCAAACTTTGGGGCAGAGGGTCAGGGATTGCGTTTTGCTCCTGCAAACTTGCAGGACGACGCACAGGATGAGGCCCACGTAGAGCAGGATCTGTTTGAGGCCCAGCCACATCTTGGGTTTTATAACACATTGCAGTGCCATAGGAAAAATTACTTTCTTTAGCTGGAAAGGCTTCAATTGGACTGTTTTTCCATGTTTGTAGATTACGAGTGTCTCTTTGTGTTGTTTTTGAAATTCCTGCTTGTTTTGGACTGGCGTAGCGATTGGAAAACGACCCTCAGCATTCCCTACATGACTAACGATGCACTACCATCCCCTGTTAGGGAATATTGGTTTATCAATGAAATTGCTCTTATATACTAGTCATTGAACTATTCTCACGTCTTAAATGCCCGAATTGCTTACCTGTTTTTCCAGTATGATAAGATAGCTGATTTCCCTCTTATCTAATCAGCCGAACTGGCTTTAGTCGTTTTTAATGGAAGGGAGTCGGTGTCATGTTTATGTGTTCACTTGTTTTAAAAACGATGTTGAGAACTGATCTTTTCAGAAATTCCAACATGTCATTCTATCTTAGTTTCGGTAACTTTAGAGCAAGAATGGTTTTTTATAAGGAAATTATTTCTAAATCAGTAAATCTTTTAAGCCGAAAGCTGAACAAAGACGGACAAAGTCTGTGTAATGCATTTAAAGTAACCCAATAATTCTAAACCTCGAAGCTGCTTTACAAAATAATGACATTGTAATTGTGTTAATTTCTGTAACATAGAAAAGGAATCATCTCCGACCCCATAAAGTATATATGGCATGTCTCTTGCGCTACATTTTTGTAGCAGAGATATGTCGCTAATTTGCGGAACGACATATATCATATATCCGTATATCCGTTATATTTTTATATATTTTTAATGAAAGATCTTTAATTTAGAGTTTGAAACATATATCACGCATAAGCGTCCGCGGGAAGCGATAGCAAGATAATCACAAATTTTCAGTGTCCGTTTGATCAGGAAGAGTGATATTCCAAACGAAAGGTATTGTTTTCCCAATTCTATTTTTATCCAAAAATGTATCAAAAGTTTATCAGTGTCGAAGAAATTTGCGTAAAAACAAAAGGATTTTCCTTTACTAAATTGGTTCTAGGGAAAACATTGAACTCTTCAGACACAATATTTCATTTAGCAAAATTTTATTTTTGGATATGTGTCGATTTGAACCAGTCTTCTCAATCCAAAAATCCGTTCAAAAGTTATTCAACAATTTTGTGAACTACTTTTGAATAGGTTTGTGTGTTTTTTGAGCCTTATTTCACAAAAAAAATTTTTGTTGTACCTTAAAGATAGTCCTTGAGATGTCGCCACTTTTATCCGCTAATTCCGCTAGCTTCAAACTTTCTGCAGTCAACTGTGTACAGCAGTGATGCTTTGCGATACATACATATATGTATGTACATAAAAAAAAATTTTATAAAATTAAAAAGGTATAAAAAAATAATATAAAATAATATTTTTATTCGGCATGTTCAATAAAAATTAAAAAAAAAAATACAAATACGTTTCGTATATAAAAAGTATTCACTGTTAAGATTTATATACCTGTAATTTTTTGTCGCCACAAAAATGGATATCAGATAATTTGGACGTGACTCGCGGGTTATGTTATCTCGTCAAGAGGTTTTTATACCCGGTTCTCGTAGAATACAAGGGTATGTATATTGTAATCGTGTGAATGTATGTAAGGGTGTATACTGTGTTTATGCGATGCCGAATTGAAGCTTTCATTTCACGATTTCAATAATTGAAAGCGCCGATTGCAAATAACAAATTAATTTTTATCCAAGGCGTTGCTTGGTTTGTTTTACTTTTTGTGAAAGTCTGCCCACACTAAAGGACCAAATTTTATACGGCTGGCATCTCTAATAAAATTAAATTACGACATAAGCAGGGGTTATTTCTATATCACAATTTCAATTCAAGAATTCGTGATTTCCCTAGCATAAAAATAGTAATAGAGAAGGAATCATCTCCGACCCCATAAAGCATATAAATCCTTGATCAGGATCACCTCCTGAGTTTATATAGCATGTCCGTATGTGCGTCTCCCCGACTGAAACATTGAATACACCCTTCTTTCTTTTGCACGCAGTATATAAATCGGAACGGCCAGGATCGGCCGACTGTAAATTATTGATCGGAAATGCTTTTACTTTGGCGTTTTAAGACTTACAGAGTTAGAGTTAGAGTTAGAGTTTTACAGTTTTTTAGTTATTTTTGACAAAATAATACGACATACCAAATTTCATAAGGATCGGCCGACTATGTCCTATAGCTCCTATATAACTGAACTATCGGAAATGACCCAACTTAAGTGTTTTTGAAGATGTTGGAACTTCGTACAGATACTATTTTTTGGCAGTTGAACGATCGGAAATGGTATTTGGTAAAAATACCAACTGTGGTATTTTTGATGATAGAATTTTGGGACTTTTTTTTTAGATTTTGTATTGTATTAAATTGGCTATATTATCATATTCTCATAAGGATCGGCCAACCATATCCGATACTTACATCCGGCTCTGCAAGGCTCCGCCCGAAGTTAGCTTTTCTTTCTTGTTTATTTTGGAAATAGTTTCAAATATGTAATACAAAATCAAATTTTTATTGAATTTAATCAAATTTGAACGGGACACTTGTACATGGTATTAAGCCTGTTAACGTCGGTCTCGGTCATAATCAGGCGCTGACCCATCAGGGCTTGCCCCTCTGGCTTCAGGGCAACAATGGTGGCCTCCCCGTTAATCGAAAAGGCCATGGAGCTGTAGTGCAGAATACTGCCATAGTCGTAGGCCTGATCAAAGTCTTCCACCTCGGAGGCCTCATACTTGACAAAGTTCTTCTCATGCCCTTCCGAAATATTCTCCTCTACTATCTTTACGTATTCGTCTCGATTTGGGGAGCACTGTTGGTGATGGAAGCCCAGAGTGTGGAGCAGTTCGTGTTGAATAGTGCCCAACTTAAAACAGCCCAAGTCCAATTCATTGGGCTTCAGCTTAACCGTTCGTATGCCTGGCTGATAGCCCACATTGGAACTACATCCTGTGGAGGAAGGTATCACGGTAACGTAGTTTTCGTCGTCTTCGGTGGCAGGTTGGAAACGGATGCATGATGATTGCTGAATTATTTCCATGGCGAGCTTAATGTAAGCAACTTGCGGAGCCTCTGTTATTAAAAAATAATAAAAAATTAAAAATGGGTATTCGATAAAGATGATGAAACCCACCAAACTCTTCTGAAATCGTATAAGGAACTGTAGCGTTTGGCCAGCGTCGCGTCTCAGAAATCTGTCCGTTCCGCGTGAAGTCCACTTCCATATCGCCCTGGAAGTATCCTGCCATCAATTCGGGATCAGTTTCTTCATAACTACCTTTAAAGGGAGCCGCAAGAACTGGGAAAAGACAGAGACTGCCCAGCAGAACCACGTTAATCCACGCTGCTTTCATGTTCAACTAAATTAAAAATAAAGTCCGTCTAATATATACGCTATTATCGCCAAACGCGGCTAAATAATCCTCTACTCGTTATTGATTGCTATCAATCACGCATTGGCGATAAGTATTGGCGGACCTGTTTTATGACATTAGACCAAATAAGCTAATCTATGTAAATTTAATGACAGCTAATAACCACTCAAAAGACTCACAAGACATTTGCCAATCTCCAGTTGCCAGTTTATTTTACAAGTGACTAAAGATTGAAAGGACTTATGCTTAAAGTAGTGGGACTCGATCTTGGTCATAATCAGGCTCTAAGCTTTTAGAGTGGAGACTTCTATATTACCCACACAGTTTAAATTTGTTTCAATTTCTTTCCACACCCCCTCCCGCCCTCACAAATCGCATATTTCTGTAGCGTGAGTACAGAAAGGTTTTTATACATGGTACTCGTTAAGTTTAGGTGTATATTGTACTCGCAATATAGAGAAGGAATCATCTCCTACTCCATAAAGTGTGTATCATCAGCCGAGTCGATTGTCGATGAGACATTGCTACTCATTGAAAAGTCACTTTTTCTGTCCTTTTTCTGACAACTTTGGTTTTTGACTTTATTGGGATCTGTATCTTTCCATTTCAACATGTTTTTAAAATAAATTCCGCCAACACTTATTGAAGCTTAAGTATAAACGGATCCTGAAATAATCCTCCTTAATAGCTCGAGACTACTTAGCTCTACAGCTTGCACTTCCGTTTGGTTACAGTTTCAGGAGCCAGTTTCGATGTACAGGCTGGATGCCATGTTGTCCATTTGCCTGGTAAGTAAATCATGGGCCCCTACTTTCCTTCTTGGCCAGCTTCGCTTTCGTACTCGGATTGTTGTCTTTAATAATATGGCACTGGCCCAGACGACTCAGTGCACAGCTCTTCTCGCCGAGATTTTTCACTTTTCAGCCAGATATCTGCTGGACCGTCGGAAATAGTTAACTTTAATATACATTTCAAATCGGAAAGTTTCGCATTCAAACTTTATCAAAATTACGCTCGATGGTCGTCTGATTTGCCCAACTCGAAACAAAATTCGCTCGTTCACTTTATTCTTTTTTGCAATTCAACGATTGGGACAAAATTGTCGCGAAAGGTTTTGTCCTTTTGGTTAAAAGTAATTTGAAAACTTTGGAACTGGTTTTCCCATAAATTTGATTCGGAATTCCCTGTAGGCCGAAAATTTCTTAAAGTTATTTTTAGAAAAACAATATATACTTTGTCGGGACCTGTCATAAAAGAAGCTCAGCCCTTTGTAAATTATCTTCCATTTTACATAATAAAAATTCCATAAATAAATTTGAAGGGCATTTCATCTTCCCCCATCCAGAAGCGAATGCTGTGCAAATCCACCCACACTCCTTTTTCGGCACATTTGCATTGTTGCTCCGAATGCCGGCGCCTTTTTGTGGCATCCTTTCCCTGTTCCCGCACTAATGACCGACATTGCTTCCTAATTACAAAAGTTTTGCATGCACTCTCTGCAATAGGGTAGAGGGTCGAATTGCTAGCTGAAAATGCAAAAAATTAAACAAAAACTTTTAAGTTTATTTTACTTCCTTTATTTAATGTTTGGGCGCTTAAAGTTGGACTTTTCATTTGGTTTTTAGTGGGTCTAACTAACGACTCCATTAACCCAAGGCAGCCGCAATACACATGTTTGGTCAGCAAAGCAAAAAATGGAACAGAGATGACCGGGGGGAATGCCGAAAAAAGAATATGACGCAAAGCCCGTTGAGGAAGAGCTCTCAGGACACATGTCATGTGACACATGTGCTGACCCGGAACTGAAACTGGCCAAAGCCCACTCCCGTCCCATTTACATTCCGAAACCCTATCCAGTGTTGGGGACGAGTGACTCCCACATCTCGGGGCATGGCCACACTTAATGATAAACAATGCTTGCGGTCAGTTTAACATGCCGCGCTATTACCCTGCCACTCAGCCGCTCCTCCGCCCTCTTCACTATCCACTTGTGGTACTTGCCGCCGCTCCCCGCATGCATAACGAGTGGACAATTTACACGCTGGAACAGAAAGGCAGCTGGCGGGTGGACTTATTGATACCTCAGTTCTTTGGGGAAACGCGCTAATGGAAAGCCATCGGCGCCTTGTCCTGGCCCAGAAAGTAAATTCAAATTTTGGGAGTTTAATAAAACGTCCTTTTTGTTTAAAAAAAGGAAAAAAGGAAAAGGAAAAAAGTAACAATGTATCAAAGAATTATTACAAAATATTAACAGACTTTTGAACTTTTGTTTTATTGGCCTTTCTGTTTTAAAAGGTAAAGCTAATCTAGAAATGAGAAGTCTAAAATATACTATTATAACTTGGAAAAATTTATAGAAAAAAAAAAATTTAACGATTGTAAGGGATGTTCTGTTGTTTAAATTTTTTGTCATTTTTTTTAATTTTCTATAAAAGTCAAAAGTTTCCAACCCAAAGGTCGGAGATTCCCAACCAAATCCTTGCTTGCAGTTCCTAGCAACGAAAGAATAAGAACAAACGACAAAAACAACATGCTTAAAAGAGCCGTAAATGCGAATTTATCCACTTGCTGACCAACGCAGCCCTCAGCCTCTCTTCCAAAATCCCTTCAGTTATATTCCCAAAGAGGCGGGTTAGGAATGGAGAAGGGAAAGTCCAGAGAATGGCACTGAACTGGCGGACTCACGCACATCGTAAATTTTTAATCGGATGTTGTCCAGCTTTACATGACGCCATCTACTGGCTTAGAGTGCAATATCCTGTGGCACGCGATAACATCGACCAAAAGAGTTGGACGGCAGAAACAACAAAGGACCACGGAAAACGAAAAGTGGACAGGGGACATGAGAGAGGGAGGTGTAGGGGTGGATACTGGAATCCCACCCGTGTTTATGCGAAACGCCTGGGAACAGCGCTTTTGCCCATTTTTGCTTTTTGACACGGCCACGCGTAGGCAAGGATTCCGGACTAGGCTTCCTGCAGACGGAGTCCAACAACTCCATCCCAGGAACACAACGCCGGCACAGTTACAGATAAAGTATTCAAGGCTAAAGCCAAAGCCAACAGCCGTTACAAAGTATTCAAAAGCGTTCGGCTCCAAAAAAATAGTGAGTGGGCTATTGAAATGCTAGGTAACTTCTGTGGAAGGAGTATTAGAAAGTCGAACTATGAAGTATCTACCAAAAAAAATATTAGTCAATATTTAATTTATCTTAAGCCTTTACACATAACATAATTAAAAAAATACAAATCTCTAACTAATATTCAGGCTGGATGATGTGATTGCTAATACAAGGCCGATTAACCATGTTGACTAATTTTGATTTATTGTGTGACTTCCGGTTTAATAACACAGTGCGACAAAAAAAGAAAAGTTGGAGGAACTTTTGAAGAGACCTAGTAGGAATTGTTCATTAGGTCGAGTATAGTATAAAACCATGTTTGAAATTTTTCCTACACCCTCAAATCTTGAGTTATTTCGAAAAACGGTTTTTCGAAAGTGTTTTGCTCTTAAAAATTCCTGAACGCGTAATTTTAGGTCGATTTTCAATTTTTTTTATGTTTTTCAATAGTTAAATGTTGTAGCTTTTGAAAAAAAAATACATCTTCAATTTATTTAAACAGAAAGGATACATATTTTACAAAAGAAACTGACTTTTTTGAATTTTGTCACGTTTTTCAAACTTTGACGCCATTTTTTCGGTACAACTTCCAAGAAATGGTATCATTCTTAACACATATTAATATTGTCTCATTAATCCTGAATAAAACAAGACCAATTTCATTACGAAATTATGAAAATTGTTGAAGTTATTACGCTTTTCCCAAAACAAGTCAATTCAAATTCGAGCGCACCGTAACAGTATGTAAGTACCAGTATGTAAGTTAACAGAAAGAGAGAAACTCAATGGAAGATCATTCTTGTCAGTCTTATTTTTATTGATTTCATAGCTTTTATCAATGTTTAAAAATGCTAAAAATGTTTGCATGATCTTTTGCGTTTATAAGAAGAGTCATCGGTTTCACGTTTAAGTGACCAGCAGTAGTTAGCTATCATACTAACTTGGTTTTTTCCTGCGAACCGTTTTTCAATCGTTGATATTTCTTGGTGAAATCGTTCACCTTGTTCGTCACTAAATTTACCAAGATTGTCCGGGAAAAATTCCAAATGAGAATGCAAAAAATGAATTTTAATTGACATATTGCATCCCATTTCTAAATAAGATTTCAAAAATTCATGGACCACCTCTATGTAATTTGAACTTCTTTCGTTTCCAAGAAAGTTGTGGCACAAAGAAATGAAACTCAACCATGCTCTTTTCTCTACTGGGTACAATTTTTTTACGAAGTTCTCATCAGTCATAAGCTTACGAATCTGCGGACCAATGAAAACTCCTGTAATTCATGATAGAAATGTAAAAATAAATTAGGATCATTTTTTCTGAAGAATGTGGTGTATGGATTTTTTTATAAATACCCTCTTTAATCTTGGCGTCGCTCAATTTTTGGAAAACAAGTTTCAGGTGTAAAAAAGCTTCGCTGTTTTTATCGAGTCGTTTAACGAACTGCTTCATATACCCCAATTTTAAGTGCAACGGCGGCAAAATTATATCATCAGTCTTCACTAATGGAATGTTAAGAACATTCTTTTTGCCTATTTGAAATATTCTCAGTGGCCAGTTTGTAACGTCCTGGTTCTGATCGGGAGCACGCACTGTCTGTTGCCGGCCTAGCTCAGGGCCAGAGGGAGGGTTCTTGTGCTTCCCCAAATCAGGGTTACCAAATAAAAGAAATCGACAGTGCTTAGGGGAAGGGAGTGGCCAAAGTGGTGGGGGGAGAGAGAGAGAATGAGGATACTAGCTTGGAGAACTCAGGTGTTATAGATCTCCTCTTTACCCGCCCTGCCTTGTTGCACCATTATCGTTGGGCAACCCATTTTACATTAGCTTGTCTCTGGAAACCCCACGGAAATATTTAGACGCGATTCATTATGATTTCATTACTTCATTATATTCTTTAGATATTTCAGTGTTTGGTACATTATTCCTACTAAACAAATTCTAATCCTAATCCAACATCATTATTCAAAGGGATTAACCTAACCTTAACATAAAATGATTTAGTTTGATTTAAATTTTATGATTTACTTAATTTATATTGATTGGAATTTAGAAAATAAAGGAAATTACTCTATGTTGCTCTACTTCATGATTTTACTTCATCCAAAATATTCATATACATATTTAAATCTCTTTTATATGTTATTCTGTAACATATTTGTAGGTTGTTGCGGCTATGCCGTACTTACAGCTCGTCCCTCGAGGTCAGCAGGCCTGTCGACTTCCGATGCAGCTATGTATTTATATGTATTTTCTAAAGTTTACTTCATAATAATGTAGATATTTATATATATATAGATATTAAAGGATGTAGTAGGTAATTAAATTAACAAAAGCAAAAACTTCCCAAAACTTATTAATTCTAGAAAATAACAATTATTAACAATTATGATTCAAAATTCTTTAAAGTTTTACATTCCCTACAGTGGCAGATCAGCTATGCATCTAAAACTGTGGGGGTTATATGGTATTTGTTTTTCTGTTAATTCTCTTGGGGAAATAACGGATGCTGCATGGCAGAAAACAGAACACAAATCCGCGAGAGCTACTTTTATAGTAGGCGAGAAGAGAGGGGGAGTTGATTCCACGCCTCATGGAAACCTCGTGGTCCTTATGTAATGTTAGGGAACAGCGGGGGGGGTTTCATGACGATCCGTTACTTTTCCTCCAAAACGCTCCTCAACGCTCCTCAAAGCTCTAAATCCTCATCTCGGATTCCTGCGTTTCTGTCTTCTATATATTTTATATAGGGGCTCGGTCGAAATACCAGGCCACCATGGCTCTGCGAAATACATGGCCATTAGAACTGCCACAAGAATTTCGGTCTCTTTTCTCACCTGATATTGGCCGACCCACAGGGAAAATTAACCAGCAACTCTCAATTGCACTGGCAACTCGCACTTGTTTATTTGCAATTACTTTCATGAATTCACTTTAATTCAAATATATGGATTGCGGAACACGGGTAATAAGGGATTTCCACGTGTTTTTTTTTTATTTTTAAAAATGTGAAATCTTAGGTCAGTCCGCTAGAGTTAAAGAACGATTTGAAAGTGAAACTGGGCTTAACGTTGCAGCGAAATCAAACCTACATGCACATGCCAGGGAGCTTTAACGGTTCTAAAGAAAACAGGCATAGGAAAGAAGGGGACGGCAAGTGTGCACTTTTGGAGACTAATGCAATCTGCACAATGGGACACAACTGAAATTGTTTGTCTTAAAATTTGCTCGTGAAAATCACCCTCACACCCACAGGTTGGAATGAAAAATGTATTTTTCAGCTCAAAGCTGAAAAAAGGGTGATCTTTACCAAATGTCTTTAGCATGAAAGGTCCCTAATTCTTTTCCTGATAAGTCTTCTAGTAAATACAGCGATTGTCCGCACTTTTTCTTCACTCGGACTTTTACTCCAACAGGCGCTAGCTTAGCGTTGAAATTATCTGCGGCATTGCTTAGCTTAAAGTTTCTCTTCGTTACTATCTGGCCAACATTAAATGTCCGGTGGTGGCTTCGCAAATCATAGGTACGTTTGTTGGTCTGATAGGCTTTCTGCATATGTTTTTGAATGTCACCTCGAATATTGGAGAAGTTGTCTAGTCGATTAATGGTAGTGGATCCCTCATTAATTAATCCTGATTTTTCTAAAAGTTGGTAATCGTTACCATGAGTAATCATGTTTTGTCCAAAAACGGCTAAATATGGGGGCATTCCAATCGACTGATGTAGATTATTTCGCAAGGCGCTATTAATGCTACTCAAGTACTTGTCCCATTCCCTCTGATCAGACCGAAGGTAAGATCTTAACGCCGCGTTAATAGATCTATTAACTCGTTCTGCAGCGTTGGACTGAGGAGCATATGCTGCTGTGCACAAGTGTTGGACTCCGTAGCGATTCAAAAACGCAGAGAAGTCATTTCCCTTAAACTGTCTACCGTTGTCAGTAACTACTACCTGTGGAACTCCAAAGCAATCGAAAATATCCTCTTTAAGGATTTTAACAACAATCTCCCATGTAAATTTCTTTACAGCCTTCAAGAAGGTGAATTTTGAGAAGTGATCCAAAATTATGAATATTCCTATATGTCCTCGTTTGGTTCTAGGAAAAGGACCGATGAAATCGAGATATAGTCTCTGAAAAGGTCTCTCGCTTTTAGCTTGCTGTCCCATTGGAATTTTCATTTTCTGTGTGGGATGTTTGCAAGTTTGACATACCTCACATTGGCGGATGTAATCGCGGACATTTATCACCATTCCTGGCCATGAGAAAGTTCTGCGGATTCTCTCTAAGCACTTTGCCATGCCACAATGCGAAGCGGATGGTTGATCATGGGCGGCTCTAATAACTTCTGTTCTCAATTGCCTTGGGACTACCAACTTCCAGCACTGATCGTCTTTATCCACATCGCCTGTGGAAAAGTTACGACGATGATAAAGCAAGTTGTCAACTACCTGATAGTCTGGTATTTTATTTGCAACTATTTTGTCGATCAGTTCTTTATATTCCGAAGAATGGAACGCATCGGAACGAAGATCTATTTCGGGCCATACTTCGATGTCCACATTGGCAACGTTCACATCTCCTTCGAAAGATCGAGAGATGGCATCGGGTACAACATTTTCACTTCCCTTTCGGTGTTCTATGGTCAACTGGTATCCTTGAAGTTTCATGGCCCATCTTTCTAGTCTACCTCTCAAGTCGTTCTTTTTCATTAACCAACTTAAACTAGCATGATCGGTAATTACTTTAAAGGGGTGTCCTTCGATGTACATTCTAAATCTTTCAATGGCTAAAACTACCGCTAAACACTCTAATTCGGTTACCGAATAATTTCGCTGAGCCTTGTTAAGCTTTTTGGACATATAACTGATTGGCCGCTCGTATCCGTCTTCGTCACACTGTGCCAATAATCCTCCTACTCCATAGATGGATGCATCGCACTGAATGATGAAAGGTTTGTCGTAATTGGGACTAATTAATACTGGCGATGAGCATAATTTGTCTTTAATGGCTTGAAAAGATTTCTGTGCATCGTCATTCCATGTTAACGATTTTCCTTTCAATAATTCTGTAAGTGGAAAAACTATTGTCGAATACTGTGGTATGAATCTCTGATACCAACCGGTCATGCCTAAAAACCGTCGTAATTGTTTCTGCGTTGCAGGGACAGGATAGTCTGAAATAGCACGGACTTTGTCGTTGTTCGGTTGTAGAGTGCCCTCTCCTACTACATATCCTAAATATTCCACTTTAGATAAGCCGAATTGACTTTTGGCTATATTGATGGTCAACCCTGCCTTACGTAAATGGGAAGCAACTACGGTTAGGTGAGTCAGGTGTTCCTCCAAAGTAGAAGACAATACCAATAGGTCGTCTAGGTAAACCATCACGTGAGACTTTAATTGATATGGTATAACCTGATCCATTAATCTGCACATTGTTTGGGGTGCATTACACAAACCAAAAGGCATGCGTTTAAACTGGTATAGCGGTCGATTTGGGACAACAAACGCGGTTTTTGGTCGAGATTTCTCTTCCAAAGCAATTTGCCAAAACGCGTCTTTTAAATCGATCTTTGAAACACATCGAACTGCGGGCAGTCTACTCAATAAACCTTCTAAGTGTGGCATAGGATAGGTATCCTTTGCGGTAACACTATTCAATTTTCTTGAATCCAGACAAAACCTTATCTTTCCTGGTTTTACTAATAGGACAATCGGTGAAGACCATTCCGATGGAGGTGCTTCTTCAATAATGTCTAGCTCTAACATTCGGTCAATTTCGCTACACAAAAGTTTCTCTTTGGCTGGCGAAATAGGATAATAACGCTGCTTAATAGGACGCGTATCCTTGGTGTCGATTACGTGCTCTACCAACTTTGTTAAACCCAATCCGTCACATTCAGATGTAGGAAATAACTCAATGACGTTCTGTAACTTGCGGTTTTCTGTGGCTGATAATGATAGTTTGTCGGTACTCGTTTCTATCGCATGCACTTCGGGAAGATTGGATTGATAGTTTATCGAAATTCCGAATTGATTCCAAAAGTCAACTCCACATATAATGTCTAATGCTATAGAAGGAACAATTAAAAACTCAAAATCGTTTTGAAGGTTGTTATATACCAATGATATTACTATTGAACCTGCAATTTCTTGACGTTTTCCGTCTGCTGTACAAACTCTTCCTTTTTGTTTTTGATATTGCTTTGAATCTACTATTGTTTTTGCTAATTCTCCACCTATGATGCTTTTGTTGGCACCACTATCTAATAACGCATAATAAGATTGATCGAAAATGTGAAGTTTAACAAATGGACGATTATCTTGAGCATTTTGTGAAAGGCTCGATACTGTATACGTTGTAGACTTCTTCAAACTGTTCCAAAATTTTCGCATTCGCCTAGATGATCGTGAATTATGGTATTTAATTGAAAACAATTCAGATCTTCTTAACTCGTATTCTTTAAGTCTAATGTGATATGGCTTCCTGATTTTATGACTAACTTCTTCATCTAACATTTCTGGTTTATTTGGATTTGAAAGTATAATTCTATTTTCGCTTGAATTTAGTTGCGGACATCCCTCTTGTGTGAATTGCGGATGTCCTGTGGATCGTTTCCCGAATGCGGATTACATTTCACACATTTTGGTCGATAGGTATCTAAAGCTCCACATCCGTAACAAAACACGCGCCGAGGTTTAAGACAATCCAAATACCTGTGCCCTGGATCATCACAATTCCAGCACTTCATGGAAGTCTTTATTGCAAACACCTTCTGGTTATCTGTCTCTAAGTCCGAAACTTCATCTTGTTGGTCCTCTAACGAGACGGCATTAACTGTACGTCTAAAATTGTTTTGTAAATTCCCTTGCTTATACTTATTGTTGCCAAAGAATGCCTCATGTTTGTGACACTCTCGTCTCAATGCTGACAATGATGGGGTATCTACATGCAAAAGTTCATGATATAACTCTGGTCTTAGATTGTTTCGAACTTCTGCTACGATTTCTTCATCAGACAATGGTTCTCGTAAGGCATCAGTAATAGCAACCATTGCATCTAAGAATTCATCGAAACTTTCGTTTCGACCCTGTTTTCGTCTACGTAATGTGTCTTTAATGTCCCTTTCTGTACGTTGATCTTTGTACCTTTCTCTTAAACGAGTGCATAGATCGAACCAGGTGGTTTCCTCATTAGATCTGTGACAGCGCCAATAAAAATTTAAAGCTGGTCCAGCAAAAAGTAAATGTCCAAATTTGTAGAGCAATACAAAATTTCCATTTAAACTTTGAGATGTTAAGCAGTTAACTCTATAAATAAAGTCTTCTACTGAGATATCCCTAAGCAACCCTGTAAATTTGATATGCCAATTCGAGATAACTCCAGCAGTTTTATCCGAGAAGTCTCGAAAAGGTTCCTGAACTACCGGCGAATTATTATTACGTCTGTTAAATTGATTGGATCGTGCTCCACTGTCTAAACTTATACGAGGATGGGCCAAGGGTGCAGGAAAATCCCATTCAAGTTGAGGTTCTTCTGGGTTTTCTCGTGGAATCCCGTTTAACGACAAGCTATTAAGGGTTGTACGAACTTCTTCGGACAAGGTTGCTGCCATGCTTACACGAAATGACTCCATAGAACTTGCTATCAATTGTTGAATTCTTTCTTCACTAATACCATTGGAATCGGCAGTAGCCTGAGTATTTGTTATCTCCTGACGCGATGAAGCTCCTAGACTCGTTCGGGGGTTTACATTTGCATTCGGTCTTTGGTGAGATCGGGTATTAGGTCTGTTTCTAGGAATAGTTCCGGTGGTTGAGCTATTGTTTCCACCAGCTCTGGTTGTCCTAGAGTGGGGAACGTTCGCTTCTGCATTAGTCGAAGTCTGGCTTTCAACCTGATCTCGCTGACAAACACTTCGACAAATCGGACAAGTTTCATTATTATCTAACCACGATAATATGCATTGGCGATGGAATTTGTGCTTACATGCTGTCTCCACATATTCTCCTTGAATATTTGTATCATGACATATGGTACAGCCTATTGGGGTATCTCTCTCATTGGATATTCGTGCTACCAAGTTTTCTAGACTGCGTCTTACTGCCATTATTTATGTTTATATTTTATTTTTACTTTGTTTATCTTAAATATGTTTTGTTAGTGATTTATTTTTCATTGTTGTTGGGGTTTTACTCCGAGACAAGCTAACTTAACTATTCAGCTAGGGTATCCCACATTCTCTTACTTTGGGTCTATTGCACTATTGTGGAAACTGTCAATGAAAAGAGAGTCTTGCCAAGAATGCTCAGCAAAAATGTTCTCCAATTTTAATTGATTTCCGAAATTAATATTAGAAATTACATTCAGTTGGTGACGAACCGATATAAACTCAGGACGAAAAATCCAAGACTGATATTGTAAAGCCTGATGAAATACAAGAAATACGAAATATTTAATAAACGTGAGTCTTGGCCACTAGATTGGGTATTACCAAACTGTGCCATCCAAGGATCTCCTGCTTTAAATTGTGAATTTTTATCCATAAAGGATGTCGGGGATGAAGTTGTGAGGGAAAATATCTACATATCGTTCTTTACGTCTGGTCATCTCGTACTATATACCTTGTAACCACGTTTACCACGATTGCCCACGTTGGCTTCACGGTTGACTCCAACGTCGGCTCCACGGTTGGGCGCCATTTTATCTGTAACGTCCTGGTTCTGATCGGGAGCACGCACTGTCTGTTGCCGGCCTAGCTCAGGGCCAGAGGGAGGGTTCTTGTGCTTCCCCAAATCAGGGTTACCAAATAAAAGAAATCGACAGTGCTTAGGGGAAGGGAGTGGCCAAAGTGGTGGGGGAGAGAGAGAGAATGAGGATACTAGCTTGGAGAACTCAGGTGTTATAGATCTCCTCTTTACCCGCCCTGCCTTGTTGCACCATTATCGTTGGGCAACCCATTTTACATTAGCTTGTCTCTGGAAACCCCACGGAAATATTTAGACGCGATTCATTATGATTTCATTACTTCATTATATTCTTTAGATATTTCAGTGTTTGGTACATTATTCCTACTATAACAAATTCTAATCCTAATCCAACATCATTATTCAAAGGGATTAACCTAACCTTAACATAAAATGATTTAGTTTGATTTAAATTTTATGATTTACTTAATTTATATTGATTGGAATTTAGAAAATAAAGGAAATTACTCTATGTTGCTCTACTTCATGATTTTACTTCATCCAAAATATTCATATACATATTTAAATCTCTTTTATATGTTATTCTGTAACATATTTGTAGGTTGTTGCGGCTATGCCGTACTTACAGCTCGTCCCTCGAGGTCAGCAGGCCTGTCGACTTCCGATGCAGCTATGTATTTATATGTATTTTCTAAAGTTTACTTCATAATAATGTAGATAGTTATATATATATAGATATTAAAGGATGTAGTAGGTAATTAAATTAACAAAAGCAAAAACTTCCCAAAACTTATTAATTCTAGAAAATAACAATTATTAACAATTATGATTCAAAATTCTTTAAAGTTTTACATTCCCTACAGTGGCAGATCAGCTATGCATCTAAAACTGTGGGGGTTATATGGTATTTGTTTTTCTGTTAATTCTCTTGGGGAAATAACGGATGCTGCATGGCAGAAAACAGAACACAAATCCGCGAGAGCTACTTTTATAGTAGGCGAGAAGAGAGGGGGGAGTTGATTCCACGCCTCATGGAAACCTCGTGGTCCTTATGTAATGTTAGGGAACAGCGGGGGGGGGTTTCATGACGATCCGTTACTTTTCCTCCAAAACGCTCCTCAACGCTCCTCAAAGCTCTAAATCCTCATCTCGGATTCCTGCGTTTCTGTCTTCTATATATTTTATATAGGGGCTCGGTCGAAATACCAGGCCACCATGGCTCTGCGAAATACATGGCCATTAGAACTGCCACAAGAATTTCGGTCTCTTTTCTCACCTGATATTGGCCGACCCACAGGGAAAATTAACCAGCAACTCTCAATTGCACTGGCAACTCGCACTTGTTTATTTGCAATTACTTTCATGAATTCACTTTAATTCAAATATATGGATTGCGGAACACGGGTAATAAGGGATTTCCACGTGTTTTTTTTTATTTTTAAAAATGTGAAATCTTAGGTCAGTCCGCTAGAGTTAAAGAACGATTTGAAAGTGAAACTGGGCTTAACGTTGCAGCGAAATCAAACCTACATGCACATGCCAGGGAGCTTTAACGGTTCTAAAGAAAACAGGCATAGGAAAGAAGGGGACGGCAAGTGTGCACTTTTGGAGACTAATGCAATCTGCACAATGGGACACAACTGAAATTGTTTGTCTTAAAATTTGCTCGTGAAAATCACCCTCACAAGTTGTTACACTTGTACTGATATTTGGCACGACTGTCCCATTCACAAAAGTAACAAGGGTACTTAGTGTAGCCTCCTTGCATTCCAAGTAGAATTGTTAGGACTTTGAGGTCCGAGACAATCTGCCAGCGAAATTTATTGTAATTTATCAATCGTAGAATTTTTTCCATCGTTGAATATGATTCTTTCATATCAGTAGCGTACGCTACTGGAACTGATGGCAATTCATTTTTGTTGTGCAGCAGTACTGCTTAAAGACCTATTTTAGTAAATTAAAATTTAAAAGGGAAATCGTACTCAAACTAAGTTCCCTCACACTCATAACACATAAAATACTTACTTTTGCAGGAACCGTCAAGAAATAATCGCCAATCTTCTGGAAAATGCTCGTGATCGAGTGCAACAAACAATTCGTCAACGTCAACGCAATATATAAGTTTGTTATCAGTGTAATCAGCTTTGAAAATTCGTTCCAACGAGGATAAGTCTCGACGTCGCGAAAACGTTACTTTGAAGTCATTGTCTACTATATTCCATTGCTTCAATCTGGAGCCCAGAATCTCAGTTTGTCTTAAAGAAAGATTCATATCCCGCACAAGATCACAAAAATCCCGATTCGAAACGAAATGACATTCTGTGGCTTGGGTTGGAATGTACTGTTCCTCATTTACCTCATTGGAAAATTGATGGCTTGGTTCTGGAAATTTTGCTGGATTTTCGTCACCTTTCGGCTGATCTTGTTTTTTGGTTTTTTTGAATTTTTGTTTGGCAGAAGTAGCAATCCTCCAGCTTGTGATATGTTTGATAATGCCAAGTCATAGGATGCACGATTGGAATGCGCTGGTCATCCCATTTACCGTATATCCATTTTTTCAATGGTGTACAGCACGTCGAACATATATATTCGGGTTCATACCAAGCACTTTCCACGTATGAGTAATTGAAAAAGAGGTTGAACGCTTTAACTATAGCTTTATTTGTTCTTAACTTAAACCGGTGTTGCTTATCAAAAAATAAACCGCAAGCGTAACAAAAGTTATTGCGCTTATCACACATTATGCCTTGTAATGAGACACAAATTTCAGAAACTACTAAAAAACGGTTTGTGAAAAAAACGGTTCGCTGGTCACTTAAACGTGAAACTGATGACTCTTCTTATAAACGCAAAAGATCATGCAAACATTTTTAGCATTTTTAAACATTGATAAAAGCTATGAAATCAATAAAAATAAGACTGACAAGAATGATCATCCATTGAGTTTCTCTCTTTCTGTTAACTTACATACTGGTACTTACATACTGTTACGGTGCGCTCGAATTTGAATTGACTTGTTTTGGGAAAAGCGTAATAACTTCAACAATTTTCATAATTTTCGTAATGAAATTGGTCTTGTTTTATTCAGGATTAATGAGGCAATATTAATATGTGTTAAGAATGATACCATTTCTTGGAAGTTGTACCGAAAAAATGGCGTCAAAGTTTGAAAAACGTGACAAAATTCAAAAAAGTCAGTTTCTTTTGTAAAATTTGTATCCTTTATCTACAAAGGATAAGCTACAACATTTAAGCTACAACATTTAACTATTGAAAAACATAAAAAAAATTGAAAATCGACCTAAAATTACGCGTTCAGGAATTTTTAAGAGCAAAACACTTTCGAAAAACCGTTTTTCGAAATAACTCAAGATTTGAGGGTGTAGGAAAAATTTCAAACATGGTTTTATACTATACTCGACCTAATGAACAATTCCTACTAGGTCTCTTCAAAAGTTCCAAATCACTGTCGCACTGTGTAATTAATCAAATGGTCGGAAAAATCGCTCGACAGTTTATAATGCCGCCTGTCCCAGCTAACTTTAAATCCTTGACTTGGTACTGAGGGTCGGTGAACTGCACTAACAATGCATGGTATCCTTTCAGGAAAGGGGATGCGAAGTGCCAGTGAAATGTGGTTGTTTCCTGCGCTCGGTCAGTTGCTTTGGTAGACGCCGACTTTGCTGTTCGGAGTGGATCCATTCCGGTAAGTTGTGTAGTCCAAGCACCAAGCCACCAAGCCGACAACCCACCAAACGAAGCAACGAAGCTCGTTGTCATTGTCGTGACAGGAAATTAAGATGAATGTGGCAAGCAAAGCAGTTTCTTCGCCGGAGTTGCAACTCCCCCGCCTCTACTATGCTTTTGCCGTTTTTCTATTCGGTTAGACGGGGCAGAGACGGCTGCCTCTTAAAATATTCATAACAAATACTGTTACTACTATCTCCAGTCCAGTTAGTTAACATGAGACGGGTATAAATGGCATCCCTGGCAATCGCAATCACCAGAGTCGAGAGTCACGCGTGTGAATTAATTGATTTTTATGAATTTTTTTAACTGAGTTTTTCATGGAGGGAGAGTTCATAACTGAGTAAGCTTTATGTGGCCGAGAGTGCGCAAGTATGTCAGACACCATGGGGCTATTTCTGAATTCGACAAGGTATGCTGCTTCCGACAAGGATTGTTAGTCGTTTTTTAGACTTTAGACGGAAAATGCTCATAAAAATGCTATTCAATAGGGTTGAAAAAAATGACAGAATTCAAAACTTAAATAAAATAAACATTTATGTATACAAAATGAATCTGTTCGGCCATCTTAATCGGATTTTAAAATATCGGATATTAAAAAACCAATACTAAATGTGTTTAAATTAAAATAATAATAATTACAATAATTATAAAGTAGCATTCAAAAAGGCTTAAATTAAAAAATATTTATTTATGGAAGCCAAGTAGATGTAAATTACCTTAAAAGTTTAATTTCCTTTTTAGTATCTTTAAAATACTGTAGCAACCTTTTAAATATAAAAAGGACCTTTTAATATAAATATAAAAAACCTTTTAAATATAAAAGGAAAACTTTCCCAACTAGTAATAAAAGCAGTTAAATGAACCATATCATAACATTTTTGGGGCCATTGTTACCTTTGTTATATCCATGTTTACATTATTACCTGCCTCCAACGATGTCTACAAATAAAATCCATTTTCCACGGCCATTTTCCATTTAAAATGTCGAGCCATTACATCGCAAATGAGGCAATATTAATGTGAAACTTTCAAATGTTTCCGTTCGAAATGGTTTTGGGGATAATAACTTAATTGAGCCATCGCACGCATGGGAGAGTTCATTTTAAAGTTTAGAAACTGTCATCGTCTGAGCAACTCTAATCCTTGGGGCGCATATATAGAAGTCAGCCGGAGTCGGACGGCAGACACTATTCCACAGAGTGAGTTCCATTATGGTTCGTTACGTGCCCCGCCTGCCTGATGGCCAGAAGGTAAAACTTGCCTGGCCCCTGGCTGTTTTTCGGTTGAACCACATATTCTGGCCCTTGGATCCGAGCACCGGAAAGTGGGGACGCTATTTGGACAAAGTAATGGCTGTCCTCGGCTGCCTAATATTTCTCCAGCATAACGATGCGGAGCTGAGGTATCTACGCTTCGAGGCCTCCAGCCGGAATATGGATGCTTTCCTGACCTGAATGCCCACATATTTGATCCTGGTGGAGGCTCAATTCCGGAGCCTCCACATTCTTCTCCATTTAGAGTCTCTTCGAGATTTTCTGCAATGCTTCTACGCCGATATTTACATAGATCCCCGAAAGGAGCCATTGATGTTTCGCTTGGTAGATGGCCAGATGTTGATTAACCGTTTGGTTTCAGCCATGTACGGAGCCGTGATAACTGGCTACCTAATTTCTCCAGTGTTTTCCATAATCAACCAGAGCAAGGACTTCCTGTATTCCATGATATTTCCCTTTGACACCGAGCCCTTGCATGTGTTCGTACCTCTGCTCTTGAGCAATGTCTGGGTGGGCATCATTATCGATTCCATGATGTTCGGCGAGACCAGCTTGCTCTGCGAGTTGATTGTTCATCTCAACGGCAGCTATCTACTGTTGAAAAGGGACTTGGAGTCGGAGGCTCAGAGGATTCTGTCCAAGAGGCATCGCCCCCAAATGGCCAGACAGCTCAAGGATCTAATTATACAAACTTTACGGAAGAATGTGGCACTGAATCAGTTTGGCGAAAAACTAGAGCAACAGTACACGGTGCGGGTCTTTATTATGTTTGCCTTTGCGGCAGGACTTTTGTGCGCCTTGTCCTTTAAAGCTTATACGGTAGGTAATTAAAAAGAAAATAAATATGAAAATAATTTTTTGACAGTTAAAATTTAGGTGGGAAATTTTATTTATTTAATTTCCCTCTATATATTTCATTTTTCTACATACTACAGAATCCGATGGCCAACTATATATATGCGATTTGGTTTGGAGCTAAAACAGTGGAATTGCTGTCCCTGGGACAAATCGGCTCGAACCTGGCATATACGGCAAGTAAAACCAAAACCATTATTTCGTAGGCTTTGTAAAGATCCCCAATACAGACAGACTCCTTGGGATCAATGTACTACCTGACCCATTGGGAGCAAGTCCTTGAGCACTCCACCGATCCCCAAGAGAACCTGAGACTCCTTAAACTAATCAACCTGGCCATCGAAATGAACAGCAAGCCTTACTTTGTGACTGGATTAAAATATTTCCGTGTCAGTCTGCAGGCTGGCTTGAAGGTGAGTCTACGTCTGCTGGCTGAATCAAAACTGTGCGTGAGTTCTTTCTGACTCCCTCCCTCAGATTTTGCAGGCATCCTTCTCGTATTTCACGTTTCTTACCTCGATGCAGCGTCGACAAATGAACAATTAAATTATTTCGATTTTTAAATGGCACATCATACACCATACGCATTGCAATTGGCTTCTGATGCCCCATCCCCAAAGCCTAGTCCACTGATACAAATGATTGCATATTAAAAGGCAATTATTGCGGAATTAATTTTAATTAAATGAAATTGATAAAAGGTGCCGGCTCACACGCATCATTGACTTTTTTCTTCTTGGTCTTTTTGTGGATGTATTTTTGCCAGTTGAGTCTGGGCGTGGGTATGTGGGTGTTCGGGTGCGGGTAGTGTATGTGTGCTTTCCCGCAAATATGCAATAAAATATTCATAATTTCTGTGCAACTCGAAACTTGCAAAAAGTTAATAAAACTTTTGCCTTTGCTTGTGGGTAATGAAATTAGAATATCACAAGCGACCGCTGATGAGAAAAAAAAATGAATAAAATAAAATTTTCAGTTTCCATGTTTTGCCTTCTCCGAAGATGATCAGCGACCATGAAGTCAGGCGAAATGTATATGTATGGATGCGCCCCATAGGCTCAAAGGAGCTTCGGTCGTGAGCCATAAATCTTCAGCGCAAGGAGAAGATTCCTCCCACTATGTTTCAATTTCCTCTGGCACGAACATTTCGGTAAATTAATCCATTAAAGTTTTGCCATGAAAATGCAGCAAACTTTTCACATAAAGAGCTCTTCTCTCTCGTTCGCACTCATTTCCATCTCCCAGGACCCATGTTCCGCCTTCGACTTCCGCCCATAGTTTACTCATAGCGCAAAGCCGAACTTCATTGATAATTAGACCCGTCTAAGCTCCGTCTCCCCCCAAATTTATTGACCCGTTCCATTAGCCAATTTGTACTTCATTAGCGCCATGTTGTTGGAAGTCACAACAAAGTCCGTCGGAGTTCCATCCTGGTCGGTTCGCTGGACGGTGGGTGGCTAGTGAATTTATTTGCACTGCCTATTGGAGCGAAAGGGTTACTGAATTCTGCTATTTGAAGGGGCAATTCTAACGCTCACAAAAATGTCCGGCCATTAGGCCAAAAGACTTCTACATTCAAAATCCAATAGATCTATCCAAGATAAACCGAAGTCTCCAAGATAAACCCACTCAAAAAACCGACAGAAGGGGCTAGATAAACTCCGTTGATAAGGAAGATAATACTCGAAAATGCGGTCGATAATCGTTCCATCCCCATAAAATAATACCCCATCCCAACGTTCCCCCCAGATCACTGTTGACGGCAGTCCATGGGTGACGAGCCGCATGCCTTAGCGTGCACTTAAAGACACTAAATAAGCCGAAAAACTTAAAAATTTCTGCATTTCATTTGAAGAAATGATATACCAATTAAAATAAAACCAGCTAGTTTGTGTTCTAATGGTGACTTTTTCTATGAGAAATTTTGAGATCTTTAGAACCATGCGCACAAAAATAGTTGAAAATTGCTGCTAAAGTTGGATGCTTGCAATCGTAATTATCATTTTCTATTACTCGCAATAGTGGCGCCAAATTCGAAATGACTTTCTTGGGAGGGGGGTTGACTTCGCAAGCCCTTATCTTTCAGTCTGTCTGGGATCAACTTTGCACCAACCACTGAAAATTTTATATTTATGATTGTGTTGCCAACTCAAGCTAATCGCAAGACCAAAAAAGAAGAACGCAGAGGGGAAGTTGCACCCAGAGAAAATGTATAGTGGAAAAAGTTTTGGCTTGTAATTATCATTAGCGATATTGTGTCTAAACTTTTTAAGCAGCGCGTGAAGCAACAGCATGCGAATGGCCTTTCCCCTTGAACAGCAAGAAAACTTCTAGCGGGCTGATTTGAAGGCCCTAAATCAATTAGACCGACAAGAAGAAACTTGTTAATTGCCAGATAAAGAAGACAATAAGCCCTAGCCCGTGAAACGAGTCATGCAATACCACGTTTTCAACTGCAACCGTCGCATGCCTAATTAATTATAAATGCACTTTAAAAGTTCATTCGCCATTCGCACCAGAAAGTAGTCTGAAAAAAATAATAGAGAAAAATATTCAACAACCTTTAAGCCAACTTTCGCCTTGCCAGAATAAAAGCAAAGAACAGAAAACGAAAACGAAAGACCAGAAACGTGGAGAAAACCTGAAACGTGAAAAAAAGCCCATTCATGTGTGACTGAATTTGTCAGTCTCCGGCCCAGCGTCCTGGCACTCGCATTCCTTGGCCCAGGTCCTGTGAGTTGTGTGCGTAATTATGCCTGAGATTATACTCCCAGCCATGATAATGGTTCTACAGTTGTCTGTCTCTAATATTCCTTGGCAGCCTTCATATCGTTCCATTTCGCCTTATTTCCTTCCAGCGTTGCTCAAATATAAAACAATTCAGCAAATCAGTTTAAAAAATATTTAAAATTTTCCGTTCATTTTGTAATTATTTCCATTAAATCCACCACTTGAACCGAAAAAAGGCTTCGACGTATTTTATTAAATAGGTATACGGCCATCGCTAACTAACTGGTAGTTTGGCTTCTTTAAAAATTTTTAAATGTCAGCCTTTTAATATTTTTAGCTTTCAACGGCCATTTTGGCATATCTGGTTTGTGGATGTCGTCGCCGTCAAAAGTTTCTGTGGCTTTGGCCCCGCATCTTGGCTCAGAGCCGCTGATGTGTTAGCATTTGCTTTTCCTTTTAGTCGCTGCTGGCTTTAAGTGGAGGTTTAGAGATATTTTTTAGGGCTTGCCTTCGCTTTTTTGTTCATATACAGTTCTTGGGAAGCACTGGGAAAAAATATCATTATTTTATAAAAGTATCTTAGAAGCTATAAAGTATATAAAAATTCAAAGAAACCATATAAAAGTGGTTATCAATATTAAGTATTGACTTTTGGGACAAATATACATTGAATTAGGTATGTTTACAGAAATGGTTTGCAATTTCTCTGATTAATGAATGCATATTTTGGGAAATTTTTCCATATATTAGAAGTTTTTACAATCGATTCTCAAACATTATTTTTACGGTTATTTGTAACACTAACCAAGTTTAATTGCAGTGCATGCCTGCTTAAATATTCTCATTTCCCTTTAGCTGGTGCTGAAGCTGGTGGGTTTTGGCTTTTGCCTTGCCTCGTAAAGTCGCAGGAAGTTATTATCCTAAAAACTTTACCCCTGAGGGCAATACAAACAAAGACGTAGCAGGGCAACAAAGCGCAGCATTCATGTCTGACTATGAAACGGCGATGTCTGCACTCGCCCCAAGTCCATCCACCCACTTCCGCTCCATTCGCCCGCCTCCGCCACATACACACATGCGTCTAGTTTGCTATGCATGAAAATAGAATGTCATAAAATTAGAACGATCATAAGCAGGGCGGGGAGCGAACTGAGAAAAGAGAAGAGAAACACAAAGGAAGCCGGGAAAAGAAAGCTAAACGTGGTACTCCAGCCAGCCAGCTGACTTTTTTACTGCTCTCGGCGAAAAGTTGATGGCCAGGCGTTCTAAATAGTGGCCGCCTTAATCCATTAAATTCTCTTTATTGTACCAGTAATATTTTCTCAAAATAAAAAACGGAAAAAATCCTAAAGACATTATGTTAAATTCATTCATCGTTTATTATGATAATTTTATGAAAAATCCATTTTATGAATATTTAACCCATTTATTTTTTTATCTTTGGAACGTAATTAAAGTTTTTTTTATTCATGAAGACGCTTAAGGTAAACAAACATTTTAAATGAGACAACCCGTTTTGAGAAGCTGGTAAAAGCTTCGATTCGGATCCGACACCGACAGCGAGGCCCATTTCCATTCCGTCCTGTCCTGGATGGACGCTAGCCTGTCTCTGGTTGCAGCTAAAAAGGCAAATGCACTGCTTGAATAAATTAAATGTTTACGACTTCCGTTTTGTGGGCAGGTAGCTATGGATGAGCTTTGGCTCTAGCACAATTTGTGCCATTAAAAACCCAAATATATGTATATGGGAGTCCTTGTGTATCAGGCATGAATTGGGCGCGGAAGACGGGTCGCTTTACTCAGATAGTTGGTCCTGGGGCTGGGAAGCACTAGGGCTTGGGTTTTGGGTATGGTTGGTTAGTTGCCCGGCGCGCTAATTTTTAATTACGACCACTAAATATTCAAATTTTAGCTGCCGGCTATGGCGAACAATTCCTCTACCGGGCCGGGCTTTTTATTTTGCAGATTAACGCGACCAGGAGGGCGTTTGTCTTGTTTTCTGTCAAGTGCAACAACTATGTAGTTAGAATTGCAAATGCTGCGATTACTTTGTGGGAGGATACAGTCAGAATAGGTATATAAAATTATTCCTTAATAAATTCCTTTTAATCCTGTGGAAAAACCAGGGAGAACTACGACTGAAATTAAGCTCGGCTAGAAAAATAACTGTGTCTAGTGAAGAACCAGAGTTTAATACTTATTATTTATTTTTGCATAATTCTGAATTATAACCGACATATGTATATAATTATATCATCAAAAAATGTTAATTAATGTAAATGTTAATGTTGAAAACTATTCGAATAATCATTTTAGATGATGATAGGATAAAAAAAATATTCATGTTTAAAAGAATCGGAAATTCGTCTCACTAGCCACATTATACATAGTATGTGTTTTTTTTTTATTTTTTTTTAAATTTATTTATTAACTGAAAAATCCGTACAGCATAAAATGCACCTTAACAACACCTGGATATAAAGCAAAAAAATAAACCAAACCTTCTAATTGTTTTGGCAAAGCCTTGCCCTTTAAGGCGTCCCAAAGATCTAGCTGGAAGTAGGTTTCTAGTAAGTAGGCTACGGTGTTTCAAAAGTCTTTCACTGTATCGGCCTGTGCGCCTACCAATCCACAGTGGTCCGGCTTGTATGGGGAGAGCGGCCAAAAATACTTCTAGTTGAGGTAGGGACTTGAAACTTTGCAGAAAATTTTTTAATATTTATCCTAAAATAATATGTAAAAATTAGCCAGATCGGGCAACTATATCATTAGCTGCCATATGAACAATCGGTCTGATATTCAGTTTTTATATGAAAAACTAATGTTTTTTATTTTGATGCAACAATAATTTGAAATTTTCGTATATAACCTGGAAAACTTCAGTAAAAATCTGGATACTATAGGTTATAGCTGCCATAGGAACAATAAGTGTAAAACGAGTTTTCGCCGGGAAACTATTTCGCCTTAAAATAATAATGACAGAAATTATAAATGTAATTTACAAAAACGAACATAAAATAAATACATTTTTTTAATTTATATGCTTACCCTTTAATATTTAGTGCTTTTTTTCAAATTGAGGTTAGGTTACCTTTTTGTATTTTGCAAGCCGCACGGCACCTTACGGCACTTGAACTAAACTTTCTTATATTCTTAAACCGCTTAAGAATATTATACAAAAAGATTTGTGAATGCCAAAGAGTGCCATCACAACTAAAACTCTAACCAAACACAGAAAAGACAAACTAAGAACGTTCACAATTATTTACTAAATACAACAATGATTTACACAAAACACAACAAATACTACATATACTTTTTATTGTAAAAAGTTAATACCTTTCTTTAAAATATTAATCACTTCCATGGCACAAACACTTGTTTTAAAAATGTTTAACAAATTTTTTGCGGAGAGCTTCACTTGCACGTTGCTTACGTTGCAATACACAATGAATATCATGCTAACTTTTTCGATGCTATTCTTGAAGCGGACAGACAGAGCAAAACAAAAAGATGAATAAATTCAAATAGCTAGATCAATTATAAATAAGAATTGGTACATTTAAAGTCAAAATTTGGACTTTGGTTTTTTTATTTTTGGCCTACGGGCTGGACCACTGTGCAATCTGGTCTTCTACAGTATGTGGCTTTAAATTTTTATCTTCATAAAGACCACTCTTCAGTGGTGCCGCGCACATACCCGGGACACTATTATATTTCTTAGTATCCGGTTCGGTAACACCTGAATTCGTTTAAAAAGTGTGAAACAGGTGTTCGTTGTTTTTAGCGGATTAATCTTAATATTCCACCGTTTGCCCCAAGCTGCAAAAGATTCAAGAACTCCTGCAGCCTATTAGCTGCTTCATGGCGACAGCCGGACTTTTAGATGACTGCAAGGGAGGGAGCTATCATATGTTGATTGTTGGGGCTGGGCATATCAGAAGTATACAACGAATAGAGCAACGGTCCAAGTACCCTGCCCTACGGAACTCCTGCTCTTATTAGGTAGTTATTCGAATGAGTATTCCTAACTTTAGCCTTAAACTTTCGTTTTTCCAAATATGATTTGACAAGTCCATAAAACAGAGAAGGTAACAGGTTTTTAATTTTGCATAGTAGGCCATCATGCTTGCATATCTATCGAAAGCTTGTTGCATATCGATAAAGACTGCGTTGGGGTACTCCAGGTCGTCAAAGGCCAATCTGTGGACTTGTTCAACAGTGCTATGTCCTCCTCGAAAGCCAAATAGTTGATCTGGCAAGATACTGCTTTGACTCATAATCACAGTAATTCGATTGTCCATTAGCTTCTCCCATACTTTAAACAGGGAGGGTAAGAGACTGATTGGACGATATGACTCAGGATCAATCTGTGGTTTACCGGGCTAGTGGAAATAATTCTAACATGCTAATAATGCTAATAATGATTTGGAAACACTTGGATTCTAATAATAGCATTAAAAATGAATGCTATATATAGGATAGCTCTTGTAGGCAACGCCTTCAACGTTTTATTTCAAATCCTATCAATACCCACAGCTTTATTTTTGGGCAAAGATTCGATGACTTTAGATATCTCCTCAATCCTTATAGATTTAATAGGCAATGACACCTGCAATGGAGTCTCCAAACTCTTATGGGTTTCTCTAACTTATTGTATTGTAGCAAAATCATAAAGAGTGAAGCAATTCGTAATTGTTTTGCTCCTCGATTCCATAAAATTCGGTCCTCAGGATCTTGAGAACGAATTGCTCTTCTCCGAAGGCGATTTTTCTTTTGATAAACCCTCTAGCTTCCCTTGTAGGTACAATGCCATAACTAATAGGACGATGATCAGGATCAGGTGGGGATAGAACAGTAGCGGCTCTATTTATATTTTCAGTGGCGGCTCTATATATATTTTCTGTTAGAATGTCGACAGCATTCTCAATGTCTTCTTAAGATTTCAGAGTCGAATTTAGTCGAAAGGAGCTTTCAAGGTGTTGTTTGAAAGCGGCGAGATCAGTGCGTTTTGTGATTAACCGAGGACTTGGGCTGATATTAACACCATTTTGTAGCAAATTAACAACTAGGGCAATGTGATTAGAGTATAAATCCCAGCTTTGGCTGATATTTATTTGAGAATGCAGTATCCCATGGTATAATGTAAAATCAATGCCTGTGTGAGTAGATACATATGTATAGGTATCTAGTTGGTGAACCAGTGGCAAGAATTTTAGCCCTTCTGCTAAAATAGATTCGACTAGCTCACGTCCTCTGGGTGAATTGTAAGTGTCGACCCACATCCAATGTCGAACATTCCACTCGCCACCAACCAGGTGGTATGTCAGTGCGAGTATGTCAGTAAAATACCTTTCTTCAATTCTGTGCCTTGCAGGACAGTATATTGCTCTTAAATCCATAAATCCCATACCTGTGGCTACTTTAATGGAAGAAATTTGTATGTTTTGTGTTTCTTTGTGGGAAATGACTAAGAGAACTTCTCACCAATACCGCCGATCCTACGATTCCATGATTATGCCGTGATGGTTTATACGCTAGATAGAAGGAATATCCATATTATTTGACAACTTCTCCTCGATAAAGCCTTATCTCACTTAAGAGTATAATATCAACACAGTTGTTGTGAGCAAAGAGTTCAACTTTTCTGGATTTACCAGAAATGCCATTGATGGATCCTAAGAGTGTTCATTGTGAGGCTGAAACGTTGTTGTGGCGCAGGGCAGTTCCATTTCCATTTCTGACTATTGAGGCATAAGATAAACCTCCGCTATTGGTTGCAAAAGTGTTAGGTCTTTGCTTAGTGAGTTGCTGTCGAGTTGACTGATGTTGCTCAGGTTTTTCTTGTGGTTGATCGTATGCGCATCCTCTTAATTTTTACCCGTAGCATTTTTCGCTTAATGGCTTAATAACAATAAAAAATATGTTGAGTTTTTCATCTCTGTTAGTCCTTGACTTTGGGTTATGCACCTGAAGAGCATCAAAGCCAAATTTTTAAAAATTGGCCACAATTTCGCTGGTGAATGTGCTATGCCCCTAACCACTATTCTATGAGATTACTTTATTTGGTAAGTATCAAATTAAATTTCCAATTTATCAAAATAGTTAACAGTAACTCGATAAGTTTTAGAGTCTTTGGGAAATATTCTAGCTGTGACTCCTTGGTTAACTTTAACTACTACGTTATCTAAACTAGTTACCTTCGAAATGACGTTAAATAGATCATAAGGGTTGGTAATACTTAAAACTATTTGCGGTGGTTTTGAAGAATCATTAAGATTATAATAACTATTAAAATCAATCTGTTGAGAGCTGTTATTATCATTAATATATTTATTTGGGAATCTACTGAAAATCTAGTAGGGCTTTCCTTTTCATCACTTGGTGTTATCTCAATTTGTCGGTCACTGTTAAGGTCAACTTCTAGTATAGTCTAGTCTAGTAAGGCAAATCTTTTTCTGTAGCTTGAATTTCTGGTATATGCTGATGGTGAATCAAACGTCAGATCTCTGTGGACCTTTTTTTTGGAATTAAATGTGGGTGATAGTGGTTTCTTCCTCTTACTTATCAGATGTGTTTGCTGCCACTGCTAATTGTGGCAGTAGTCGCAATTGCTGTAGAGAATATTGTTTTACAAGTAGCATTAGTAAATGATAGCGTAGTTGTTGTTGTACTGATGTTCCGAGTTTCAGAGTGCAGTGTGCATTGATCATTGATGATCTCTGACCTGATCTCTGAAGGTGATTTTCCTGCTACATATTTGGTACATTTTTTCGTAATAAATCTGTTATTTGCTAAGCTGACAGTTAGAAAAATTTCCATTCATATTCAAATTGAAGTTTGGTTTCAAACAACAAAAGTTTTTGCTTAGTTGCTTGACGGTAAAACGAAGGTCAGATCACTTACCAGATAAGCACTGTCTTTTTTACCCCACTTGTGCGGCTGCGCGAAGAGTGCGGCAGAGACTGCAGTCTTATCGCACTACAGTTAGTCAACTACAGTTTGTTATAAGTAGTTCAACTGCCGACACTAAACAAGACAGCGTATGAAATTTAATGATTTGTTCACGAAGAGTGCACAAAAGGGAATATAAATATGCTTGCTTTATGCTTTGCTTATCCGCGACCCAACCGATCTCATAAAGAGCAGATTAGCGACTCGATGAAACTATAAACGATATAACATTAAGGGATGCTTTCGTCCGAAAAGTATGCCACAAAGAATTTTGTTACTGATTTAACTGTTATACAACACATAGATTACAACAATTTGCTAGCTTCTACTTAGATTAGATTTACAATCGGCACTACTAATTTAAAAATCATAAATAATATTGATTAGGCGTACTAATGCCTTCCTTTATAATGAATTTTAAATTCTCTAAACAGTTTTTAATAAAACGCCTTACATCTAACATGTATTACCATACACTGTCCCTGATCTTGGTGCTGATCTCCGGGTGCAAAGCGGCACCGGTTGAGCGGATCGAAACGGATCCAGAACTGACAGCTGGATATATAGAGGGGGACATGGTGCCCAGTGGATCCAGGAGGAACATTTGGCGCAATGAGACTTTCAGATGGCCCAATCGGATCGTCTACTATCACATTAATAGTTACATAGGTAAGGGTCAATATATGTATAACTAGAGTCTAGTTGCTAAATTTATCATTGCTTCTTTTTTTTACATAATAGACAAAGAGCATCGAAACCAAATTGTGAAGGGTATTCAAAAAATTGAGTCCGTTTCCTGTCTGACTTTCAAGGAGGCGACAACCGATCAGGAGTACTTCATAAACGTGACCTCAGAGGACGGAGGCTGTTTCTCCTACATTGGTTACCTGAATCGCGTTCAACAACTGAATCTCCAGAGCTACGAAATAGGAACTGGCTGCTTCCGTCTCTACACAATAGTCCACGAATTCCTACATGCCCTGGGGTTCTTTCACCAACAGAGTGCCGCCGATCGAGACGATTACGTCCAGATTGTCGAGGAGAACATCACCGAGGGGATGGAGTTTAACTTCGATAAGTACAGCGAGGCGACGGTCAATGATTTTGGCGAAAAGTACGACTACGACAGCGTCATGCACTACGGTCCCTATGCGTTTTCCAAAAACGGCGAGCGCACCATCGAGACTTTGGACGAGGACAAAGAAGACGCCATAGGTCAGAGGTTGCAGCTGAGTGAAACGGATATCAGAAAATTAAATGCCATGTACAGGTGTCCCCATGTGCAGGACTCGTTTTGAACGCTTCTTCGGTCTGAAAAATGGTCCTTTTCAGTATACATACAGTAGTAGATTAATGATGATATATTTCGCACATTGTCGTTTTCACCACATTGTTGTCCGTTCTTTGGATGAAAAATATAATCAGTGTTTTTTTGACAAAGAAATTAGTGTCAACGTTTGTCTTTCTTCGGTTTGTGATTTATTTGGGGATGAAATTTTCCATAAATTGAAACTGCTTTTTGATACGAGCTGTGGGCTGTTTATAAATAAAGATAAATTGGTTTGGGAAAATGGTATGTACATATTTATGTGAACTCCTGATTTCTTAACAATGGTATCCCAAATGTGCCAAAATATGAATATTTGACTTTTTCTTAAAATAAAACAATAATGTAGGAATTTCCTGAGTTCCAATGGATTTCCTAGAGACTAATTACTCGGCGTGCAAACTACCTCGCCTCAAGATTACGTTTTGGGTTATAAACGTTTAGATAAGATCTCAGTGGTCATTCTTGGCCAATAAGCTGGCTATAAATAAGAGGTTCGGCAAATATATGGTTCGGTACCATATATTATCCAATGTCAAAGAGAAGCGCCGGCTAACTTGACCAAGGCAATTCGAAAAACAGTTTTTTTTCGAACTTGGACCGGTTAACATGCAGACTTGGACCTTGGCGGTGGCTATTATTTTTCTGGCCGGTAGTTGCTTTGCCGCTCCTGCTAAGCAGGAGAGGATCGAGACCGATCCGGAGCTGACGGCTGGCTACATTCAGGGGGATATGGTGCCCAGTCCCGTGGCTAGAAATGGGTTGCGCAATGAGACGTACAGGTGGCCAAATAGGATTGTCTACTATTATATCAACAGGAATATTGGTGGGTAAAAAGTATTAAATAACGATTTTAAATTATAATGTATGCTGTGGACCATCTACAGATACCGATCATCGCAACCATATTCTTCGAGGTATCCGAATCATTGAGCAGAACTCCTGCCTGAGTTTCAAGGAAGCCACCACGGACCAGGACTACTACATAAACGTCACATCGGAGGCGGGCGGATGCTACTCCTATGTGGGTCACCTGAACAGAGTGCAGCAATTGAACCTGCAAAACTACGATCTGGATGCTGGCTGCTTCCGCCTGGGAACCATTGTACATGAATTCCTCCATGCCCTGGGATTCTATCACCAGCAAAGCACTTGGAATCGGGACGAATATGTCAGAATCGCAGAAGAAAATATAACCGAAGGCACTGAGGGAAACTTCAACAAGTACGACAACGAGACCGTTGATGATTACAACGAGCCCTACGACTACGGCAGTGTCCTGCACTACACGGCTTATGCATTCTCTAAAAACGGGGAGATGACCATTGTCCCACTGCAGGAAGGAGCCGAGGAGCTCATGGGTCAGCGAGTGCAAATGTCCCAGTCCGACATTAATAAGGTGAACACTATGTACAAGTGTCCCAGACGGGTTTAGGACTTACAAAACGACATTGAATGCCCAAAGCATACTAGTAAACCAGCTTAAATGATAAATACAATGTAGACTTGAAACGAAGTTTAACTATATTAGCATTGTTTGGTCATTGATAATTTTCAATGCCGTAAATAAAAGACGAATTTGAATTTAGTATGAACGTTATAAAAAATGTTTATTTCTGCCTGCAGATGAAGCCGGATGATCATCTGATAGACCAGCTTATGGTGCATGCAGAGACTAAAAGTAAATACAGAGAGGGCGGCCCGACTGGTCACTGCGAAGCTAAAGCTCTCGATAATGGAGAGGGCGGCCCGACCTAGACATTGCACTATAGGAAATATGACCACTTTTTCTGGCCAAAAATAATATCTCAAGAACGAAACAAGATATTTAAGTTCTGATTTTTGATTTAAGTTTACATGGTCGATAGATTTAAGATTTTAAAAAAATGTGGGCGTGGCACCGCCTACTTTTTAAGAAACACATTCTAACTCAAAAACTATGCAAGATATTTAGATTTTGATTTTTGATTTGAGTTTATATGGTCAAAAGAACTCAGAAATGAAAAAATTGTGGGCGTGGCACCGCCCCCTATTTAAAAATAACATGCTAACTGTTCGGTTTTGCACTAGTCTCACAGCTAACAGATTCACATTCAAGGTGTTGAGGTTGCCTCCTAAAATTATGAATTTCTTCGAAAGTGCAAAAAAGTGCATATTCATATTTCACTCATTTGAAGAAAATTAAACAATCTACAACATGGACTAAATTTCATTGTCCGACTCGGCCAGAATTAGTTTAAATCTCTTTTTAAAAATGTGATTTAATTTTAAAAATTTATTTTGCTAGACTGCTTTCATTTTCACTTTATTAAAAAGACAACACAAGTTTTTGGACACTTCACATACACAAACACATAATACAAGCCACATTGAAAAGTATTCATTTCAAAACTTTTGATTTTGTCCATAAAATTTTCAGTATTTGCGTTTTTAAAATCGCACCAAAAAATCTTAAATTCTAAGCTCATGCAAATGTTAACATCAACAGCTGTTTTAAACAGATGATTTTTTCGCAGTGGCGCCATCTATGGAAATTTCTGGTACGCAACATTAAAAATTAATCTATTGTGAATGATATGCAGTTAAAATTATTTATATTCTTTAACTTTCAAAAAATGGTTTTTGGCCAGAAAAAGTGGTCAAATTTCCTATAGTGCATTGCTGAGCTAAAACTCTCTAAGGAAGGTCAGTTGAGTCGAGCGGCCGAAAGAGAGTCGGCTTGCGATCAACTAGCTTTTGTATAAACTCAAGCCTAATAAATAAACATTACCAAACATTACGTTAATTAAACATATTTAAACATTAAAATTACACCGCTGCTGCCTGACCCGACAAGCATGTTTTTTAATTTTAAACAAATTTCAATAGAGTAAAACAAAATATTATGGAAATGTAATGATAATGCTATTTGGTATCCCCATGCTAAAACTATCTAATAAATAATATTTCGATTTAATTTATTGACTAAAAAGTTAAGCCAACAAAGTATGCTTGACTTTCATGAAAAAGTCTATCAAAACCAGAATAGAAAGCTAACTTCGTGGGGAGCCGAAGTTCATTTGCCCTTGCAGTTAAAATCGGTTATACTATATCGCAAAAAAGTCCCAAACTTCTATCTTCAAAAAAACCAAAGTTGGTATTTTTAATTACCATTTCTGATTGTTCAGTTATATGGCAAAGCTCTATCTTCAAAAAGACGAAATTTGGGTCATTTCCGATTGTTCAGTTATATGGCAGCTTTGAAATTTGGCATGTCGCATTATTTTGCTAATAATAGCATTCATACAAAATTCGAACTCTCTAGCTCTAAAAACACCAGAAGTTATAGCATTTTCCATGAAGCAGTTATATGACAGCAAAAAATTATATAAAATGACAAAGTACTTATTCTTTTTATAAAATATGAAAAACAAATAACATTATTATTGAACATCATTTGAAGGCAAATATGAGAAACCTTTTTGGATTATCCCAATAACTTATTGATGGTTTCCGCAATATGAGCCCATGGTGACGCTAATCATTTTATCTCTGGTTTTTTATAAGAAATTGGCGTTTAAAAATAGTTTTAGTTACATACTACATACCCATGGCATGGATGAATAAATCCAACTCTCTTTTACCTTAGAATGGAATTTAAATGATCCAAAAAAACAACTTGCTAAAATGTGTAAAGCTTTTTCGCATAAATAAACCCAAAACAAGAACTCGATTATGGAAATCACGATTGTCGAAAAAATGCTGGAAAATAATTACACTATTTTTATTGAAGGTCCCAATACGAATGCTGATAAAATCCCAGTTGCTTCTTGCGATGGCTATAATAAAACGAAAACTGAAGCGAATTGGTGGCCAGCTAGAGATGAAATTTCTTCTACTATTGAACATGATAGTTACTTTTTTAGTTAAGCTTCTAATTAAAAAAAAAACTAAAACAAAAGGAAATAAATAATTAAAATATAGATCATTTGTTTAATACCCCATAAATTATATATATTCTAGATCAGCATCAACTTATCTTAGAGACTAAAATATGGCTAATCTAATCTAATCATAATGGCTAATCCACGCCTACAAATCAAAATTTATAGTAAAAACTGATAGTTTTAGAGGATTTATAGACTTTTTTAGTCTGCTTTCCTACTGAATCGATAGTAGGTGGTAGTAGGGGGTCTTGTTGTGGTTTTGCCCAATCGCAAAAGTATGCAACAAAAACTTGTTGCTGAGATTCTATCCGTTAATGTTTAAACTTTAAAGGTTAGTTCAATTGTGGGTGGAAGAGATGAGTACCGGGTATAATATTTTTTTTTTTTTTTTTTTTTTTTTAATCAATCAATAGTTATATTTAAAATCTGTCCAGAGTTATGGACAATAATTAAATTTTATAATGGGACCTTAACTTAATGAAATATTGAGTAGTACAATGTTTGCTTATCCTGGGACTGCAGCTCAGTCCCGTTCACCCGAGTGGCAGAGGTCCAGTGGGTGGGTCCGTTTCAGCCTCCTTGTGGTGTAGCTGTTGTCCAGAAGATTGATGGCCTCAGGGTTAGGATGGGTATAATATAGTCGGGAAACTCGAATATAGCAGTCCTTTCATGTTTTTAATAAAATAAAGTTGTAAAGTTCTACGCTACAAATAAATTGGAAAATAATTACACTATGAGCACCGGGAATTTTTGTCTTCGGCATCGAAAAATAGAATTTTATATTTAAATAATTTTAATTTTATTTTTAATATTTTTTTTCCGTATATGTATATTGCTTACATGCAAATTTTTGACAGTAAAAAACACAGAAATAAGGCTATATTTATACCCTTGCGTAGTGTATTTCAATTTTGGTCAAAAGTGGGCAACGCAGTAAATGAGACATCTCCAACCCCAATATGTTTTCATTTTATACATATAATTAGTATATGTATATATTTACTTACATATATTCGGGATCAGGATCACCTCCTGAGTTGATATAAGCATGTCTGTCTGTCTGTTTGTAGGTTTCTACGCTAACTTGTCTCTCAGTTTTAGACAAGTTAGAAACTCTCAGTTTCTCTCTTCTTTCCTTTTCACAGTTATAATGACAGTATATAAGTCGCAACAGCCATATTACTGAACAATCGTTAATGCTATAACTTTGGTGTTTTTAGAGTTATAAAGATCGGACTGCTATGGATTCTATTTTTGGCAAAATAATACGACATACCAAATTTAATAACTATCGGCCAATTTTTATTTTGTATTCTAATAAATTGGTTATATAGTATTATATTCTCATAACGATCGGCCAACTATATCCAATGTTTGCGATATATATCCGGTTTTAACTGCAAGGGTATATTAAGTTCGGCTCCGCCCTAAGTTACCTTTTCTTTCTTGTTTGTTATAAAATTTTATTTCAAGTCCTTTAATTTCGGCAATTGTCACTCATGTCCTGAACATGTCATCAAAATTTCAAGGCATTCGGTCAGTTTATTTTAAAAGGAACTGAAATGAGATTATGAATACCAAATAGAATAAAAGTAGTTTCAATTAATTACTTAATCTGATAAATAATTCCCCTATAATGAATTTAAAAAAAAAAAACGCATTCCTTTTCAGCTGTATTCCTTTTTAACGGAAATATTTAAATATCCTTGTACCTACATATTCTACACAAATTAAAGATAGGATTTATAGGAAAACACATTTTTCACACACGCACAACATTTTTTTCAACACAGCATGACCTTTCTCATTTAAAATTAAGTGTGACGAATGACTTAACGAGGTTATTAAAACTTATTTAAAATCCCTTAGCTTTAGTTTTATATCGAGCCTTGAAATGAATAGATTGATGGTGGCTGTGTTTTGGATAACCGTAAAAGGCGGTCTCAACCATCCTTTTGAGGACCCTGAGCTTTCCCCGGACATGTTCCAAGGGGATATCGGAATTCCTCCTCTTATGCAAAGAAATGGAATGAATACAGCCTTACATCTGTGGCCAAATCGCACGGTTTTCTTTGAGATCGAACCAAATAAATTTCGTAAGTACGTCGAAGACTGAAAACTAATATCGTAATGCCAGAATACGGTCTCCAAAGGAGAAGAGCACATGGTACTAATCCGCCAAGCCATGAATACGATCCAGGAAAAGTCGTGTGTAATCTTTCGAAATGCAACTGAAGCAGAACGTAGTTCTTCACTTCTTATAACTTCACAAACCAAAGGATGCAGCACGCTGGTCTTGGGTTTTAGGAACTTCACGAATAAAATGAACCTCCAGCTCTTCGATCCTGGCAGAGGATGCTTCCGCATAGGTTCAATCATCCACGAGTTCCTTCATGTTTTAGGTTTTGAACACCAGCATGTGGCCCAGGACAGGGACCAATTCGTTCGCATAGAGTGGGAAAACATTAATCCAGAGTTCAAGATAAATTTCATAAATAACGACAAGATATCAAACTTTACCAGTTTCGGGGAAACCTACGATTACGATAGTGTAATGCACTACATTCCCACCGCCTTCTCAAAAAACGGATTGCCAACCATTACTCCTTTGAAGGAAGCGGGACAACGAATGGGACAGAGACTTGGCATGAGTGAGATTGATGTTAGGAAGCTCAACAAAATGTACAAATGTCCTGGATATGTTTAAAATGTATTAAACGTTTATTACAGATCCTAAGTCTGTTTCAGCATGCCTATGGTAGTCAACTTTTCAATCCATACTTAAATCTTTTATTTTTCCCAATAGTATTGCAAATCATTTTTATACCCTTGCAGAGGGTACTATAATTTGGGTCAAAAGTGTGCAACTCTGTGAAGGAGACATATCCGAAGTATATATGTATATTCTTAATCAGGAACAACTCATGAGTTAATATGAACATGCCTGTCTGTCTGCGTCTACGCAAACTAGTCTTTCAGTTTCAAAGCTATCGACTTGAAACTTTGGACACACATTTCTTTTCTTTGCATGCATTACAAAAGTCGGAACGGCCGGGCATACTATATCCTATAGCCACCATATAACTGAACGATCGGAAATGGCATTTGCTAAAAATGTATTTTTGTAGATAGAAGCTTGGGACTTTTTTTTAATTTGGTATTCTAATAAATTGGTTTAATTATGATATTCTAAGAAGGATCGGCCAACTATAACTGCAAGGATACGAGGTTTGTTCAAAAAGTATCGTGAATTCATGAATATCTATTTTTCCCATTCTAAGTAATCTCCATCAGATATTATACACTTGTGATAAGGTTTTTTTTTTAATCTAGGCATTTTGAAAAATCATTTTTTGTGATCTTCTTCAGCTTTTCCTTCGATGTCGTCTTTATCTCCTCAATCGTGGCGTAGCGTCGTCCTTACATGGGCCTCTTTAGTTTCGGGAATAAAAAAAGGTCTGAGGAATACAGTGGCTGCGGAATTATTAGAGTTATTTTTTTCCGAAAATTCGCGCACAAGTAATAAATACCATCTATTGCACTATCAAGGTGCAAAAGCCAATTTTTGTTCTTTCACAAATCTGGCGGGCGTTTCTTGAGTAATCGCGCATTACTTGAAGGTAATATTCCTTATATCGACCGAACTTGGCTCACATCTTTTCGGCCCTCTGAGAACATTTTGTGCCACCGATAAACGTTTGATTTTGTCTAAAGTTCAATAGTCGCGATACTTTTTGAACAAAACCTCGTATACAATTTGATTCTATGTTTAGATATACATAAGAGTACTCACAAACCTTTTAGTTTCGCTTTAAACATTCATTGTAAGACACTTATTCAATATCAGTTCCCAGGTCAGGCTTCAGGCCTGGGAAAATAACTGGACTTGATAAATTAATTATATCTAGTTATGTTTTTTGCAGAAGACATAGGCTAAGGGCATTATTTGACATTTAAAGCAGTAAAGTATTGCATAACACGCCAAGATTAAACTATTAGGCAAGGTACGAAGAAGAAGCGATGGTTTAACATATTGCAGGTAAATAACTGTTTATTTTAAAATCTAATGTATTGTTTTTTTGCAAATATGCATTTCCAGAAACAAATCAACCATAACCGAAAAATTGAATGTGAAAAATCATCGTTTTTTGTTATGTATAATTATAAAGTACTACCAAAATGTTCATAATACAGTTTTTAATTGCAATCGCATTTTTATACCCTTCCAGAGATTATTTTACTTTTGGTCAAATGTATCCAACGGAGTGAAGGAGACATCTCCGACCCTATAAAGTATATGTATATATTCATGTTCGGGATCACCTCCTGAGTTGATATGAGCATGTTCTCCTGTCCGACTGTGCGTCTCTCCGTCCTACCGTCTGTCTGTTTCTACGCAAGCTAGTCTCTCACATTTAAAGCTATTGAACGGAAACTTTGCACACATCTTCTTTCGGCCGAAACGGCCGAGATCAGCCAATTTTTTATGGTTTTTATTTTTGGCCAATCAATCCGACCTCCTAATTTGATAAGGATCGGCCGACCACATCCTATAGCCACCATAAAACTGAATGATCGAAAATGCCATGTCTTTGGTGTTTCCTATAAACGATAATGAAGGATGTATTAAGATATTTGAAGGCAATTGGTTGGTAGTTCTTATGCTCGAAGACTTGTCTCAAACAAAAAAACTACATTTTCGGTAATATTTTGATTGGCACAAATCAAAATTCCATTTTGTCAATACTTTTTAATCGATTGCTATCAAATCTTATTTTTTCGAAATCTTGTGAAGAAAAGGCTTCGCTGGGAAAAGTCCAAATTTTGACAAAACTTTTATGGTAAGATCGTAGTGCGAAATCAAAAACTTTTCCTTTCTTACTTTTTGTACCTCTCTTGAGTTCGTCTTGGACATTTGGGGCTATAAATCTTTTTGGAGGAACAAAGTCGCCTAGAAGGAAAAGGAACTAGCGCTCCTGATGCGCTAGTGTCTCTGCTGCATCGAACATATAACAAGGCTCGCTTGATGCCTCTTTTAAGATTCACCGCGATTTTGCTATATGCTGCTCCAATTCGAAATTGTTTTCGGTCAACAGAAGCATGCTCCAATTTTCCTCATTTAAAAACTCGAAAGGCTTTTACTTTCGGGATTGGGACTGTTCCGAACTTTTAATCTGCCGTTTGCGCCAATCGTGGGTTTAAATAATTTAATCCAATTTAATTGTTCTAATTTTTCATAACTCGTTTGTCTGTATGACAAGTGTTGAAAAAAATAGTCAGACCCAAGCAAACCCAAAATATTGTAAGCTGCTTCTTGGGCAGATATTTCTGTAGCTCTAATAAACTTGTTCCTTAGGTGCTGTAATTTCATTTAAATAGAAATATTCCCACTATGCTTGTGGCGCTGATACTGAACTACTTATTGTTCAGTATCAGGTGTTTAGTATCACCTGCATTTGTAGTAATAAAAATATCAATAAAGTTAATAGCACCAGCAAGCCAATACATGCTGTGAGAATGATACTCTGATCCTCTGTGCTGCAATTCGATTCTCCAATAAAAATGAGAAAGATTGAATTTCCAAAAAACATCGGTTTTGAACAATTTCAAGAATAATTAATTCCACTTTTTTTTTTAATGAGCTGGTGCAGCCTCACAATGAGCTGGTGCAGGTTGTAAGCCTGTGTATGTGGTAGCTAATAGCTACTAGCTATCATGAGTTGCACAAGTTAGTCAAGAAATGACTCAACCCGCAGATTACCAAGTCCAGGGAGTTTGCCAAGAGAGACGGCACGACGTCAAGTCTGGCTGAATATTTGCCGGCAGGACTGCGAAATATTCTTGACATATAAAACACGTTGGCAAAGTTTAGGAAAGGAAATTTAGCGGATTATACACCAGGAGGTATAATCCACTTACGTGCGATCGGTACCATGTTCCTCCAAAGTAAATACAAATAGACGTTGGGCCTTCCTTTATGTTTCTGTGATACAGATCTCTCGCTGATGCTCGAATCCTATTTCGCTGTTGTCCTCGTTCTTGTTCAAGTTCATCCTCCGAGGCCTCCAGTACATTTTGGGGTTTATCAATCCTCCATCCTAAAGTTTATCAATCGATCCTCTGCCACATGTTGGATGTTTTTTTCCCGAATCCTCCACTGTTGCCGTGTTTCTCGGTACTCCGAAGTAGTCCTTCGAATAGAGTGCTCAGCAATGTTTCGCAACTGCTCTGTCTTCGCTCCTCAGGGTCCTCCCAAAGAGTTGAATGCGCTTGTGCATCCCGAATTCGTTTAACGATGCGAGTTGAATCCTGAGCACGTCTTTCCTCCCAGACACATTCCGCTCATAGCGGGCTCTACTGTCCGGTAAAACAAAAAATGAAAATTATGGATTGATAGCATATAAATCACCTTGGTACATATATGGAATGTCGTCCACGGGTATAATAGGATTTTAGGAGAATTTAAGGGGAGGGTAAGGTCAAATCATGCGAAAAAAGCCATGTTTTTGTGATTTTTTTCCTGACGACACAGTTAAAATTTATTTATTCAACCAACGGTATATTAAAGTATGATATTAGAAGAATGTTTTATCCAATTTTTACAAAAAAATATTTAAACATATGGCAATGGTAGCAATTTTCCGGACGTGTCGCCAAAAAAAGTTGAATTTCGGTGCCCCTCATAACTCGGTGCTGGATCATTTGTAATCAAAAAATGAAAATTCATTCGTTAGATAATAGTTCGCCCCAGGTAACGCTGTGAAGGTTTTTTGAAAATTGCAATTTTTTAATTTTTTCGAAGACTTTGAAGTGAAAAACTCAATTTTTTGGGAAAAAATCGGTTAATTTGTCATTGCAAAATCAAAATTATGAACAAAAAAAAAAAAAACTCGACAGCGTTACCTCGTAAAATATGTACAGAAATAGTGTTTAAAATTTCAAAAGGATCGGTGCAGTAGTTTTGAACTTATGAGGGGCACCGACTTTGAAAACGTGAGTTGTGGGAAAAACGCTTTAAAGTTTTAAACACAAACAAAATCCAGTGTAAAACGTTTATAAGCAACTTCGTCAATAACTAATAACTTCGTCAATTTTGCTTTAATTGACTTGAAATTTTGACACAATATTCTTCAAATATTATGCATTCAATTTAAAAAATAAAAAAAAAATGACAAAAAAAAAAATTTAATACCTTACCCTCCCCTTAAAAGTTAGGGAGTCATTAGCGAAATATACCTACCAAAGTTTGTTTTCAAATATTACTTGAAAACAATTTTCAGTGCTAACGGACGCTAAAACGCTATTAACGGACTTTTAATTTTTATCACGTGTTCTTACTTACAAACTTCCAATTGTGTAATGTTAAAAAACTCTTCTGCTCTCTTAAAATTTTGGACTTATAAAAATAGTTTTCACAAACTGACAGAGTCACTCGATTTATTTTTTTATCTAACACACGTAACATTTATCCTTACCCTATCGAATCACAGATCCTAATGCTCCTGTTGACTTGGAGCTTTGTGGCCGTCCCTCCCACCCTTAGCGGAACGCTGGCCTTTTATTGCGTCCGCCCCTAATTCAAACACCCGATCCCCCCTCTACTTTCCCATTATCCCTCATGCCCCCCGCCGTATACTTCTACTCACTATGCATTTTATTTTAGTTCATTTTTATTTTAATCTAATGATTTAAACAATTCAGGCTTCGTTCCGGACTTCTACTCACTATGCATTTTCTTTTAGTTCATTTTTATTTCAATCCAATGATTTAAACAATTCAGGCTCCGTTCCGGATTTTTTTTATTTCTGGCTAATGGCGGGCCACGCATGAGCAGTTTATGGTCTCCAGAAAAAAACAACATTGAAAAAAAACAAGAAAGGAAAGCTAACTTCGGGCGGAGCCGAGTTGATATACCCTTGCAGCTAAAACAGGATATATATCGCTATAATCGGATATAGTTGACCGATTCTTATGGGAATATCATAATATAACCAATAAATTACAAGACAAAATCTAAAAAAAAATGCCAAACTTCTATCTTGAAAAACCCCAAAGTTGGTATTTTTACCAAATACCATTTCCGATCGTTCAGTTATATGGCAGCTATAAGATATAGTCGGCCGATCCCGGCTGTTCCGACTTATATACTGCGTGCAAAGGAAAGAAGGGTGTGTGCAAAGTTTCAAGACGATAGCTTTAAAACTGAGAGACTAGTTCGACGGCGAATGGTGACGTTGCTGATCCACAACTTCAGTTCCTCTTTTACATCCCTAGAAGATGCAAAAAGATTCGCTTTAATGAAGCGCACTTTTCTCCGGCCCTCAATATCGGTGGTTTTTCGTTTGGACCCACGTGTTTCGGCCTTCCCCTCATATTTAATGGCATTGGATACCATTTTGGCAGAACAATTTACAATATCATGGATTTATTATAGGGTTTTCCCTGCTTTCTAAGCTGAACTATGACATTCCTCTCTTCATTTGAACAGTGGCGTCCTTTACCCACTAAAAGCCGAATTTTTGCATGGTTATTGTGTATTTTCATTTATATTAATATTATTTATTTATATTATATTTATATTAATATTATAATATTATATTAATAAACTTAAGCAAACTCAATTTTCGCCAAATTTTTAATGTTTTCGGCAAAATGTTTTGTGGTCAAAATGAAAAAACTGCTATTTTAACGAACAGACAAAAACATGTGATTTTGAACAAAAATGCTCAAAAAACGCAAATAAATAGTAAATCTAACGAAACTTTTGTACTTTTCCTATCTCTATGTATATTCCATTTTACAAAAATAATGACCAAGCGATCAACTAACTACAAGGGAAATGCAAAAATTACCGTTCTTTTACTTCGTTGCTACCGCACTGCTATTTTAATGAACACAGCTATGTACATGTATATGCATAAAAAAATGTGTGCGCTAATGTATGTATGTGTGACTGTCTGTCCGTCTGTCTGTTTCTACACGAACTAGTCTCTCAATTTTAAAGCTATCGTCTTGAAACTTTGCACACAATCTTTTTTTCTTTTGCACGCAGTATATGAGTCGGAACGGCCGGGATCGGCTGACCATATCCTATAGCTGCCATATTGATTGATCGGAAATGGTAGAACTTTGGTGTTTTAATTTTTTTTTTTTAATTTTAACCTACTAAATTGCATAACGATCTATATCTTATACTATATCTTATAGCTGCCATATAACTGAACGATCGGAAATGGTATTTGGAAAAATACCAACTTTGGTATTTTTTAAGATGGAAGCTTGGTACTTTGTTTTAGATAAAAAATCTAAATAAATCAATAAAAAAATTGTAATAAATTGGTTATATTATGATATTCTCATAAGGATCTGCCAATTTAATCCGATGTTTGCGATATATATCCAGTTTTAACTGCAAGGGTATATCAACTTAGGCTCCGCCCGAAGCTTTCCTTTCTTGTTTTTCAGATATACAGGTATATGAACTACATATATTAAAACATGAACTAATATATATGAATATATATGAACTAATATATATGAACTGGATATATATGAACTAAGTAAATGAACTACTGACAGTAACGACATAACGACACAGCTGTTGATGCTGCTGTTAAAGTACCGGTGCCGGGTACCGGGTATAAAAAAATCAAAGCATTCAATCATTTATACGGCAGCCAACCCGACATTTATGGAACAGAAGAAAGAAGGGTGTGAGCAAAGTTTCAAGACCATAGATTTAAAACTGAGAGACTAGTTTGTGTAGTTCTATAGAAAGACGGGCTGCTTGTACTTTTTAGGGCAGCACACTTTATTGCATTGCACACTTTTGACCAATATTATAATACCCTCTGCAAGGTTTAGTCATCAGCATGACTAACTCTATAGTCATGCGGGTTGTTATTATGTACTTATATGAAAAAAATATAGGGGAGTCATTCTTATAGCAGAAAACAGTCCGTTAGCTTAAGTTTATACCGCATACCGCTTGTCGGGTCAAGAAGCTAGAAACTAATTTAAACATAATAATTAATAATTAACTGATGTTTTGTTTGTCGCAAGCCGACTCTCTTTCGGCCGCTCGACTTTACTAATTCGGCATTTAAAGTTAGCGAGCATCCGATCAGCCTATTCTGGAAGGTTGGCGCCACTCTCGTTCGTTATTGCGCTCGCATCCTAAATTGGATTTCAAATATTGTACATAAATCCTTATTTCATATGCGCCCCAAATAAAGTTTATAACGTTTAACTTGATTAAATTCTGATTTTAATTACTGGCATTGAAAATCATCAATGACCAAACATTGGTGACCCCGACATGCAGGCTGACCCAGGGTTAGGTCAAAGTTTTCAAGTGCTGCCTTCTCTGCCGCTCCCTACATTCAGCGGTGGATACTCGGAATGGGCTGAATTTTACTCGATCTTCTCTACAATCGTCGGCAGCAATCCTCGTATTAGTAAGGTGGAAAAGCAGCAAAGGTTACGATCTTGCCTTCGGGAGTCCGCGTTCGAAGCAGTTCGTTCCTTGGAAGTCTTCGACGAGAACTATGATGTTGCGCTGAACTTATTGAAGAAACGATTTAACCGTCGCTTAATATTTCAGGCACACGTGAACGAGATTCTGGGCCTCAGTCTGTTGGAAAGTGGCTCAATAGTAGCTCTTCGAGGTCTTTCGGACATATTCAATGCCCATATGCGAGCCTTAAGTAATTTGGGTTCATCAGTTCAGATCGCCAGCTGCATCATCGTCCAGGTTCTGCTTCGAAGTTTAGACCCAGCTACCCAGGCTAAGTGGGAGGAGAGTCAAAACTCCTCAGGTTCAGACGCTATCCCTACTTGGGACTCGATGGTCCAATTTTTGGAGCAGCGGTGTAGGACGCTGGAGGATGGAGGATGGACGCTGGACGCTGGAGGCTGCATACGCCCCGGGCGCTCACGTCGAGGAAGGCGTCGAGGTGCAAATAATAGTAGATCATCCTTTATTGTTACCAATTCGCTTCCTTCTACCTGTGCTCTATGCGGTGGATGGTCCCATATAATGTCTGCATGCCCCCTGAGATCCGCCTTGGTGAGGCCAGGCGACTCGATCTTTGTCGGAAGTGTCTGCAAACGGGTCATCACATGCGTGAGTGCCTCGCTGCTAATTTTCGCAGTTGTGGAAGGAGGCATCACAGCCACCTTTGGTTGGTCCTCCCACGTAAGCCATAACCGAGGTCGCCGAGTCTGTAGCCTCTTCGCCGTCCACTGCTAATGCACTAGTTGCTCAAGTTCGCAGCGGCGATATATCGTTGCTTGCTACAGCGAACATTTTTGTTCGTAGTCGCGCTGGATCCCTTGTTCCATGCCGAGCTCTGTTGGATTCTGGATCGCAGGTGCACGTGATCACTTCCCGGCTGGCAAGTCAGCTGCAGCTTCGGAGGTACAAATCATTCATGACGGTGTCTGGTATTGGCGATACCGTCTTTGCGACAGATGGATTCTCTGTTGATGTTCTCCTGCGGTCCCACTGTTCCGAATACTCGGCCCTGGTTAACGCCGTCATCGCCGCCAATATGACGGACCTCCAGCCTAGCCTAGGGTGTCTCCAGTTGGAATATTCCTGGCAATCTTACTTTGGCTGACCCTGAATTTTTCCGTCCACAGCGCATCGACCTTCTTATCGGAGCCAGTCTGTTTTATGAGCTGCTGTGTGTTGGGCAAATTAAGCTCTCAGCCGGCTTGCCATTGCTGCAGAAAACTCGACTTGGATGGGTCGTGTGTGGAGGCGGTTCACATGTCCAGAGAAGATCACTCGTTTCCACTGCCCACAAGGATGTTCCGGAGAGCGAAACATTGCTGGATGATCAGCTGGATTCTCTGCTCCGCCGGTTTTGGGAAATCGAAGACTGCTCCGAGCCTATTGTGAAGCGGACGAAGAAGGAGCTAGATTACGATGCGCATATCGTGCAACATGTTGCTCGGCTGGATTCCGGCGCTTACGCTGTGAGGCTTCCGTTAAAATGCGGTTCTTAGTTGCTGGGAGAATCTTACCCCCAAGCCGTTCGACGATTTCTTTCCTTCGAAAGGAAGCTCTGTCGCCGTCCTCAATTGAAGGAGCAATATGCGGCCTTCTTACAGGAGTATTTGGAGTTGGGTCACATGTCTCCAGTCCCTGCTGATGCGAGCGTCACTGGTCAATACTTTCTTCCACACCATTGTGTTTTAAAGGAGGACAGTTCAACAACCAAGCTCAGGGTTGTTTTTGATGGATCTGCTGTCACCACTTCTGGATATTCATTGAATGACGTGTTGATGTCTGGCCCAGTTATTCAGAAATAGTTACTGCTATTCTGTTAAGGTTCCGATGCCATCGGGTGGCCATTACTGGATATATTTTTAAAATGCATCGTTGCGTCAGGGTTTTTCCTGAGGACAGCTATCTTCAGTGTATAATTTGGCGGGATTCCACCCAGGATGAGTTACAGGTTTTTAAGCTGGATACTGTCACCTATGGAACGAAACCTGCCTCATTTTTAGCAGTTCGGACAATGCATCAGTTGGCAGATGATGAGAAATTAATGTTTCCAAAGGGGGCCGAAATTCTGCGTCGCGACTTGTATGTGAATGATCTACTTTCCGGAGGCGACTCTATAGATTAAGCTATTAGCATAATGCAGCAAACATCCGGGATCCTTGCCAAAGGCCAATTTCGGTTAAGGAAACGGTGCTCCAATGTTGCTGACGTGCTGGATAAGGTGCCTGAAGAAGATCGGGAGTCGTTCCTAAGGTTTGATGATGGCAGCAACTTCACAAAGACACTGGGTCTTGCTAAGGATCCTGCAACTGACCGCTTGCTATTTTCCTTTGAAGGGATTCAGTCAATCTCAAAGCCCACTAGGCGCATCGTGCTTTCTTCAGTCGCTTCAGCTATTTACTCTGCTCGAAGTCCCGAGTTGCGCCTTTAAAGACTGTCACAGTGCCGAAGCTGGAGTTATCGGGAGCTGAGTTGTTGGCTCGACTTATGTCGGAAGTAGCCCAGTTGAAGGTCTACGTTGGAAAGTATTTTTGCTGGTGCGATTCTGCTGTGGTGCAATTCTTTCGTCTTGGATTCGAGAAGAACCCTCTCGGTTTAATGTTTTCGTCGCCAATCGAGTTTCGACCATTCAGAGGCTAACTAAAGAAATTCAGTGGCGGTATGTTCCCACTTTTTTAAACCCAGCAGATATCCTGTCGCGTGGTGCTCTCCCCAATGAATTGGTTGAGAATAAGCTGTGGTCTCACGATCCTCCGTTTCTCATTGGATCCCAAGAGACGTGGCCAATCGCGGTCCCATCTGAGAGATCAACCCTGGAGTTACGTGCAAGGGTCCTACTCATTCAGTCTCCGTACGTGGATATAACAGCGGTTTCTAAGTACGCTAATTCGTTTCCAGCACTGCAGAGGGTATTTGCTTACGTATACAAGTTCTCTCAACGAATTCACCACAACGGTGTTACGGCAAGCGATATAAAATCTGGAACACAGCTGTTATTGCGACTAGTGCAGCGTGTGCAAAAATGGAAAATGGAAAAGAGATAGCGGTATCCAGTGCCCTTGCCCCATCCACTCTCTTCTTGGATAAATTTGGTTTTTTGCGCGTAGACGGTCGGCTAAAAAATTCGTCGTTGGATTTTGATAGCAAGGATCCAATTATACTTCCAAGAAGCCATCCAGACGAAGGCAATACACAAATGCATCCGATGTTTCCGGACTAAGCCTCGGTTGTTGGAGCACATTATGGCTGATCTCCCGGAGCAAAGAGTTAGCGGCTCCCAGGTCTTTGTAGTCACTGGTGTGGATTTTTGTGGGCCGTTCTATTATAAGCCGGAAGTGCGCAATAAGGCTCCAGTAAAATGTTACGTTAGCATTTTCATTTGTTTTGCTACCAAAGCCGTTCACCTGGAGCTTGTAAGGGATCTGTCCACTATGTCTTTTATACAGGCTTTGAAGCGGTGTATATGCACCCGCCTAAGGCCTCAACATATTTGGTCGGACAACACAACCATATTTGTTGGAGCCAAAAACGAGCTGATGGAGCTGCGCCGATTGTTTCTGAGCGAAGAGCATCAACGGGCACTGCTGGAGTTTCGCTTTATGGAGTCCATCGAATGGCATTTTATTGCCTCCTCGATCTCCTCATTTCGGTGATCTGTGGGAAGCGGCTGTTAAAACCGCCAAGCTCCAGTTTTATCGAGCGGTCGGATCCGCAGTTCTTGGATTCGAGGAGCTGCGAACGCTGCTGTGCCATATTGGGGCTGTTATAAATTCACGACTCTTATTGTCTCTTTCAGAAAATCCTGCAGACCTTGATGTTCTGACCCCGGCTCATTTTTAACTGGTGGTCCGTCAGTCAGCTTTATCGAGCCTGATGTCACAAAGCTGAACTTTAACCGGTTGGACATCTGGCAGCTCGTGTCTTTCCTGCAGCAGTCTTTCTGGTCCCGGTGGAAGGCGGAGTACCTAAGCCTTCTCCAGCAGCGCTCCAAATGACGAGCCTCCGGTCCTGCCCTGGCCCCGAACGATGTGGTGCTAGTAAAGAGAATAATGGAGTTAATCCCTGGTCGAGATGGAATCTTTCGAGTGGCGGTGATAAAAACCTCATCTGGAGTTACCAAGCGAGCAGTGACTAAGCTGTGCCTTTTGCCCCTTAATGATGAAGTTGGAGTAGAAGTCCCAACTGGGGGGAGAATGTCGGGTAATTTGTCGGAATGTCGAACTAATTTAAACATAATAATTAATTATTAACTGATGTTTTGTTTGTCGCAAGCCGACTCTCTTTCGGCCGCTCGGCTTTACTAATTCGGCATTTAAAGTTAGCGAGCATTTCGGCTCAGCTGGAAGGTTGGCGCCACTCTCGTTCGTCTTCTTATTGCGCTCGCATCCTAAATTGGATTTCAAATATTGTACATAAATCCTTATTTCATATGAGCCCCAAATAAAGTTTATAACGTTTAACTTGATTAAATTCTGATTTTATTTACTGGCATTGAAAATCATCAATGACCAAACACCGCTAATAACGCATACCGAGTCGGAAGTGAGCCTGATTAAGTATGTATGTATGTTAGCTTTTCAAGTTATGCAGGAACACCCGGGTTTACTTCTGGACATGTTGAATTTTATTTTTTCTGGAATTCTATAAATGTTGCTTTTCATGCCTAAGAGACTTTTCATGTTAAATCCTCTAGGGTGCAATTCCTTGTTTGTCTTTCTCTCTTCACACCATACTTTTTTCAAATCTATAATTTTTGATTAGGTACTTGAAGAAGCTAAGCTATCACCGAAGCTAAGAGGTGATAAGAAAAAGATCAAACACCTAAAAGACCGCAGAATAGAAACTTGTGTTCGGGAAAGCTATTACGGTTGTTGAGGCTGTCGGGCCAAGCCATCGGGAATTACTCATGGGCCATACTTTAATTATATATTTTTTTTTTCGTATTTTGGTAGTCACTTGAGAATTCAATCACTGTGCCACTTGAGTCTCAGTTCTCCACACAATACGCTATCATTCACTATGATTTTCGGCAATCCCAAAATACCTCTAATTTATGACGTATGCCCGACACATGTATTGGCAAATTACATGACTAATGAACGATTTTTGAACAACATTGGACAGGTGACTGTAAACCTTGATTTGATTGGGTGTTTCGTCTGTCATTACTGATATGCGAAATAAATTTGCCGAGCTTGTATCTAATCTAAGCGGTACGCCACCGGCCGCCCTGTTTTCTTTAGATTTTATAAATTTAAGTACCAGTGCTTCTTGCCTGGCCTATTAGTTTTGTGCGGGTAATACAACTGTCAAGATGTCCAAAGAGGGAATAGTGATTCTTCTACTGTTGCATGCCCTAATCAGCGGGGGCAAGCCCTTGCCCGCAGGTGTCTACGACCCGGAAGAGGCTAGTGGCTTTGTAGAAGGCGACATGATGTTGACTACGGAGCAAAAAAATACTCTTGCTTTTGGCCCCAAGGCTAGGAATGGGCTTATAAATCCAGAGAAGCGGTGGCCTCAGAATGTAGTGGTCTACAGAATATCCAACGACTTCGATAACTTGCACAAAAAGGCCATCGAAACTGCCATTGAAACGTTGGAGCAAAACACCTGCATAATATTCCGAGAGGCCACGGACGAGGACGTCGCGTATCTCACGGTAACTGCAAATACTGGAGGTTGTTACACTGCAGTTGGTTACCGTGGAGAGCCACAGGAAATGAACCTGGAAATATATCCTGTGGGGGAAGGATGCTTCAGGCCCGGAACCATCCTACACGAATTCATGCATGCCCTGGGATTCTACCATCAGCAAAGTTCCGCCATACGGGACGGATACGTCAATGTGCTCTACGACAACATAATACCAGGCAAGGAGTTCAACTTTGAAAAGTATTCGGACTCGGTAGTTACAGACTTCGATCTGGGGTACGACTACGACAGCTGCCTACACTACAGGCCGGGTGCATTCTCTTTAAACGGCGAGGACACCATAGTTCCTTTGGACTCAAGCGCGCAAATTGGACAACGCTTGGGTCTCAGTTCCAAGGACATAGACAAGATCAACATCATGTACAAGTGCCCTATTTTGGTGTGATTTGAGAAATATGGTCTTTCTGTACCTGTGATAGTTTAAACTTATTACATGTATAAATTATTCACCGACTGAAGCGATTAGATCACTTTTTTAGATCAAAGCTGTCATTGTCGGTGATGCATGTTCTATATATTTATAAAAGCGTAAATTAAAGCAACTTACTTCTTTATGACTCTTATTGCGTCGCGTCTCTGATAACTCTTATCTGCAGGGGAAAAACTGTGGGGAAACGTAAAGAACCTAAGAAGAGGCGTCCCTGAAAAATGCAGACCCAACTGCATTTGGTGCGTCTTGTAACTGCGGGCTGCGTCTTGTAATTACGGGCTGCTAATGCGATTTATGTGCGAGGCGCAGCTGCCTGGAGAGGAAGCATCTGGCTTGAAAATGCCCTGGCAATCTGACACAGACGCTATAGGCACCTAGACAATTCAGGACCCACAACCAGGCACTCAATTCTCGCATTTTGACACCGCTGTTAGACCATAAATTCGATTTTCGTTTCGTTCGTTTCTCCGACATGGTTCCTTTCCGTTACATCAACCGACATTTCGAACATTTTGCAATGTCTTTCTTGCACGTTACCTTGTTTCATTCGAAATTAAGAAAGGACCTGCATGTTGGCAAAAATTAGCATATTGCAAAAAGCCGAGCATCAAATTTTAGAAGCCAGAATAGAATTTAACAAGGGATAAATGGCCATTTGCCAAATAGGCAGTTGGGACCCTAAGTCTGGCCAGAGGAATAGATTTAGATGGGTTTTTACAAACAGAAAAAAAGAAAAGTATCTATGTATATATTGGATGCTCCCATAAAAAATCTATTTTGGACTTATTATTATCTGCAGTTGCGATGAACCAATCGGCCGATTGGGCCAAAACAAAGCGTGAGCTAATCCAGTTATCAAAGGCAATACTAGTTAATGGCATAATCGCGAAGGGTTTCTTTAAATTTTTGCGATTATAAGTCATTAAGATTTCGTTAATGGAAGCTATTATTTTGAATTTTGTGTATTCACCTATGTACATACAAATAAGAAGTGTGTCGAATATAGCCCGAAGGAAAGCTACCCTTGCCCGAAATATACCCTTGCAGTTAAAACCGAATATATATCGCTAAAATCGAATAAAGTTGGCCGATCCTTATGAGAATATCATAATATACGTAATATAACCAATTTATTACAATACAAAATCAAAAATAGTCCCAATCTTCTATCTTCAAGAACACCAAAGTTTGTATTTTTGGCAAATATCAATTCCGATCGTTCAGTTATATGGCAGTTATAAGATGTAGTCTGTCGATTGTTATAAAATTTGGTAGGTCCCAAAATTAGAATCTGTACAAAGTTACATGTTTCTATCTTCAAAACAACGAAAGTTTGCTCATTTCCGATTGTTCAGTTATATGGCAGCTATAGGATATAGTCGGTCGATCCTTATGAAATTTGGCATGTCGTATTATCAAAAATAGCATTCTTACAAAATTCATACTCTCTAACTCTAAAAACACCGAAGTTATAGCATTTCCGATCAATCAGTTATATGGCAGCTATAGGATATAGTCGGCCGATCCCGGTAGTTCCGACTTACATATAAGTATACTGCGTGCAAAGGAAAGGTGTGTGCAAAGTTTCAAGTCGATAGCTTTAAAACTGAGAGACTAGAAAGAGACAGACAGACGGACATGCTTATATCAACTCAGGAGGTGATCCTGATCAAGAATATATATACTTTCTAGGGTCGGAGATGTCCTCTTCACTGCGTTGCACACTTTTGACCAAAATTAGAATTCCTCTGCAAGGGTATAATAAGATAAAGGTGGAAAAAAATACCCAATAAATAAAAAACAATCACATGCTTAAGAAAGTCAATTCTGGTTTAGATTTGATAAAGGGTGAGGTAATTTCAGTTTTCTGTGAGCCCGAACCGAAGCATTTTTACTTCTATTGTGTCTTACAGGACTTGTTAAGAATCTTAATACAATACAAGAATACAATGTAATGCAGAAATGAATCAATTATGGAATTCTGTCAACAACAGTCAAAAACAGCTGCTTTCTTAGATTGTCTAGTCAAGCTGACTCATAACCCAACAAATTTCACAACCTCTTTTAATTGATTTGACCTGGCACTGAAAAGTATGTTTTAGTTTCGCATCTATTCGGATCCGATTAATTGGAAACCCCCAAAAAGCTTGCCATAAATAAGACCACATATTCTATTGCCTTCAGTATGCAAATCAGCAGCAAACAATGCCAATTTCGTTGCATCTTCGGTTTGCGCGCTTGCCAATAATAACTCATCCGGAAAAGAACACACAAATACGCAAATGGCAGCGGAAGCCAAACCCCAGAAACCGAAGCCACATGAAATATGAAACGAATTGGAACGATTTCCCCAAAGGCGCCCAAAAGCGCATATGTGGCCAAACTGGAAACCAAAACTGAGGAAATGCAGAACTGCTTTTGCCTCCCGACAATTTATTGCTGACGAATGCTTATTCAATTTTTAAAGGCTCACCAGAAATGATTTATACATTTAATTTTTTCCACCAAGCCGCTTAGCGGAAATGGAAAATCACTCTCAAGGACCCCAGCACGGCCACTTCCTGCCCTCATCTTCCCTTTTTCGAATTTTTACGATTCATGTTTTTGGGCAAAATTTCTCATCGTTCATATTTATGACTTTGATGTCGTAAAAAATTATGCTTTAATTTGATTATGCTGCTTCAAAGTGCGTATGTGTGGTGGGAAACGAAGCGTATACGCAATCTTTCTGCTTAAAAATTCGTTAAAGGTTATTGGGTCAACACTTAGGCGCCTCGCATATGATTGTCTCTCCGGCTGCTGGAGCACTGAACCTTTAAGACCGATTTATGATTTTTTCAGTATTGAATTTTAAAATGCAGCAATTTAAAATAAGAAAGGTCTGCTGAGAACGAGATTCACAACTGTGCTTACCCGGTAAATTATTGTTGCATACTTTTAAGCTTTTAAAATTTTTTTTACGTTTATATTTGTTTAAATTTTAGAGATACTGGGCTCAAATTTTACATATATGGATATATGTATGTATGTATATAAGAACAAAATATTTTTTTCGAATTTTGTTGTTTTTAAAATTTTACCACGCCTATGCCTGTCGCCCACATCAACAGTGAGCTATATTTCCAAACTCTTACTAAATATAATTCATAAGTTTTAAAAAAAATTTTTATTTATTTTTATTTTTTAAAATTAAACATTTTTTTTAAAGAATTTATTGTTGTAATTCTATATTTTTAAATCATAATAAAATATTGTTAAATTAGTGCGCTGGTAAATAAACGTTTATTTTAACGCAGAGCCAATCAAAAGTCAATAGTGCATCCCCTGACCAGCCACACTTCCAGCAAGTCGGAACGACGAAGGTTAGGTTGTCCTAAAACTATTTAAGCTTTTAATTTGCACGAGTCTGAGCAAAAGGTTTTAATTCTATTTCAATATAAAAAAAATAACTCATACAACTTCATTTGCAGTATACTTAATACGACGTAATACCATTAAGCATTTTGGGGCTACGACCATCGAAGTAGAGATCCACGTTAGGAGGTCTGTAGAAAATCCTAGAAGATTCAGTTTACTCAACAGTTACAGTTTACTGAAGTCTGTGTAACTAACATAAGTTTGAAATCCCTTTCAAAAGCCATCTATGACAAAGTATGTCAACCAATTAGTAGTGGTGAAGCGACGCCTAATTAAGCCATGCTGAATGGAGGGATGATCGAAGAGAAAAGATGTTGTAAATTGGGAGTAATTAATTTTTCAAATACCTTTTAAATTGCCGACAATACCTCATTGCCAGGTATAATTGACGGCAATTTAGAGGTACCTCTGGAGTTGGCAGCATCCGACTTTTTCCCTTTTTTTCTGTGAGGGAATTAAGAAATATTCCTTCCACTTAAGGGAAAAAATCGAGGTTTCCAAAGATAAGTTGAAAAGTCTACAAAGAGGTTTGTACAGAGCCCTGGCACAGTATTTTAGCACACAGCCCGGTACTCCATCGGACCTGGCGAATAAGCGGGTTTGACCCTTAGAAGACCAGATAATAAACTATTCTCAGAGAAAAACTGACAGAAAATGAGATTTGATGATTGAATGTTGTAAGCGTAAGGCTGATCAGTCATTTTAGGCGTAGAATAAGTTGTTTGAAAAATTTTGCGAATAGATCTGCAAGAGCCTGATCAGAGGTCGTAGGTGTATTTTCAAACGTAAGCAGAGGTGGAAAAGATATATGTTTATGCTAAGTGTTTACAAAGTTATAAAACTGCTTCAGATCCTGAGTAAATTGTATCCGGCAGCGGCGAATATAATTTCTGTAAAATTCAGCGTTATGCACGTTAAAATTTGACAGAGCTAGTAGATATATTGAAAAATCGATACTACTGCAGCTTTTTTTTATTTAAGTAAGAACCTGTTTTTAGTATTTTTTAAGTTCGTGAGGCACCTTGTAAACCAAGGAGGATTTGTTGAAGCGGACGGATATGGCACACATAAGAAAAAAAATTAGTAAAAAAAAATATAGTAAAATTTTTTCTAAGGTGACATTTACATCGGTGCATACCAGAATATCGGACCAATCAAATGTGTCGATAAGGCTGTAAGGTATGTGAATATCAGCTTTACTGAAACATCGAATCTTATTTGCCACGCATAGAAACTTTTGATCGGTACCAGAAATGGTTTTGATTGAAACCTCAAGCGTGGGGTGACATGGATCCTCTGGGGTTGAAAGGGAAAAAGCTCTGGAAAAAGTGGTACTATCAGGATCAGATACAACACATAAGTTTAAAAGCAGACCTAACGAATTTCTAATATGGTTAATTTAACAAATTAAGTCATGGTACGTGATAAGTTATAAAGATGGTGAGTTATCGACATTAGACGACTTTAATTCTGGGATGTCCAGACCTACAAGTCATCCAGACCTACAAGCCGGTCACGATCGGTCATAATATTAAAAACGGATTAAATAGCGGAAAATATATTCCAGTATGCCAAAGGTGGTATATATAGAGCTAAAAATCTCCGGTTTTAACCAAGTTTCTGTAAAGACTTTAATATGGGATGCAAAGAGAGATATTAGGGGACGATATTAGTTTTTTGGGTTAGTGGACGAAGAACAGGTGGAAGGTTGGTCCGTGGTTCTAATAGTTTTACTCCCCCTGGTTGACTTGAAAAATTTCACAAAAAGGAAGTTATGGAAAATAATTATGGTAAAAACAAATAAAGTCCAATTTATAAAAAATTTCTTTCTTAAAAATATCTAATAGCTTAAAGACGTCTAAAAAACCCCTCTCATTAGGGCGAAGCTTCTCCATCTTCCGCCTATATTGCTTGTCTTACCCATTAACAGGCCCATCATCCATTATAAAAACCGTGAATTACTCACTCTGGTTGAGTGAGTTATTTTCTTCAGACCTCTTAACGTGGATCTCCAGCTACATAGATGGAAGGACACAAAAAGTCTTATTTAAAAACATACATTACCGTCTGATCTGTGCTACATTTGGCGTCCCTCAAGGAAGTCATCTTGGCCCTTTATTACTTACTCTTTGTATAAATGACTTGCCCCCTGCTTTAAAGAACTCTCTAGTTCTCATGTATACAGATGATGTAAAGCTTTGTCTTCAATCCAATGTCCAATCCAATCCAATCTTCAGTCTGATCTTGAAAAGTTTCAAAAATGGTGTTTAGCTAATGATATAATACTTAATGGATAAAAATGCAAGCTTATGTCTTTTTATCGTTCTGGCCCTCTGTAGGCTACCGTATACTCTTTATACGGGATTGCTTTAGAGAAATTAACTCAGGTTAATGATCTCGGCGTCCTTTAAGACACTAAACTTAAATTTGCCTACCATATTTCCTCATTGGTTAATAAGGCTAAAGGAGTCCTTGGTTGCATTAAAAGGTGGTCAAAAGAATTAACCTTATTTAATTCTTTCGTCCGTCCGATAAGGGAGTACGCTTCATGTGTCTGGAGTCCTCAATATGGGCCGCCCAGAATCCGTACAAAATAATTTCTTAACTTTTTCACTTAGAGTTCTAAACTGGGATGCAAATTTTCACTTTCCATCTTATAATAGTAGACTCTTACCTATAAACTTACCTAGCTTAACAAATCGTAGGACAATGCTCGGTGTAGTTTTTCTGCATAACCTAATTAATGGGGAAGTAGATAGCCAGCATAGACACTAACACGCTTAAATTTTAACATTCCTAATAGAAGGACTATAAACTTTTGTCCTCTATTCCTTAGCCATTGTACACAGCCATTGTTCGACATATTCACAGCACGGCCCTTTTAGGGTCTTATATTCGAACTACAATGCTACGGTATAACATCTCTTTCCTGCCCTTCAAATTTAAAATATAGAATTTTAAATTTCCTTACTAACTGCTCTTAGTTTAATAAATTACCTTAATATATATCTTTATATACTAATTAATCGTTTAATCAAGCGCCCCTCGGCCGTCTGGGCCTCTATGATGAATACAGGAATGCTAGCTGATGCTCTAATTGATGCACAAGCCATTTCCAAAATTCTGAAAGACGCAAAAAAAACAAAAAACAAAAAAAGACATGTTATTGGGACAAATGGTTTCGCTATGCTACTTAAATGCAACTCAATCAAACGAATAACTAATTAATTTGCATTTGCATTTCTTTGGTATCCTTTAAAGCAAGCCCTGTTCTCTTGCCCCAAACCCACTCACGCCCATACTTGCACAGAATTGATTTTCAGGACACCCACAGACCCACACGTCCGTAGATAAAATGGTTATTTGGGCATGGCCGCCTTTTGTGTGAGCATTAAAATCTTAATTTGAATATGTTACCGCTTGTCTATGCCACTTTTAATCCCCATTTGCCGCACTCCCCATCGGGGTGTTCTGTGTGGCTGAGGGGTTTTGGGTGCAGAATGTTGCACAAACAGCTGAAACTAGATTGTAGCATCATATTCATTTAAAAAGGTAATTTTGGCGCTGAGCTTATTATGCTCATTAAGTCATCAGGGTAGCCCGTTGCAAAATGGGCCAACAGAACCAGGTCTGGGAGCTGCTCTGGCTCTGGACTCTTCTCCTGAAAACGGTTCCATGCAACATTATAGTGCACAATCTGGCGACCGCAAATCCGCAGCATTCGTATGTTGTTGTGCGGCTTGCTATATAAACACTGGAAAAAAACCTAGACCTAGGGTTTAAAAATACCTTAAGGAAAAAAAAAAAAACCTTAAAAAGCCTTAAGGATATGCAACCAAAATTGTCGCTTGCGTTAAAACTTTTTTGAATATCTAACTTACTTATGCTATTTTTATGAACTATATTGAATAAGCTTTCTATTAAACATAATGGCACTATATATCGTTAAATAAACTTATGTACGAACATTCAAATACGGAGGATTTTATCTTCTGTTTGTTTAATGAGATTTTTCATTGACAATCCGCTCCAAAATACAAAGACGAATCAATTCATTTAAACGTTATAAGAATGTTTATTCTGCATTCACATGAAACTGGATGCTCAAAATTGATAGACCATTTTTTTTGCATGTAAGAACTTTATGTAATGTGCAAATTGCGGCCCGACTAGAAATTGCGAAGCTAGAGGAAATTTTTTGAATTTTACATAAAACTATAAAAGATAATGAACTGTGGTAAAAATATCTTTATTATACAACTCTTAAATAATAATACAGAATTCTTTCAGAGCTTTTCAAAACAAAATTGCGGCTTGGCGTCTAGATTTCCATAAACTTCGTTTTATGATAGCTCTCCATGAATAAATGGTAAGGTTTCTCCTGTATTTAAAGTTTGGGTCATACAAAAACAAAAAAAAAATGTGGATTTATTATAATATCAATTTTGGCCAATAATGGCATCATTTAAAAAAAAATATTTTAAATAACTTGGAAAAACCGCTTCAAACCGCTTCGATGGATCATCGGGCAAGTATATACCAAATGGCTTTCAAATACCTTGATCTACACGTTGAAATGGCTTTAGGGACAGCAGCTCCTGAAGTTTCTGGCACATAGAAAAATGTTGTCTCATGGTGTCTCAGGAGAAAAAGAATCGGCCCAAAAGGCACAGAGACTCCTTGAGTTGGATCGCAGCATCGGCAGGGATGTAAGTCAAGCGATTCTCGCTCAGAATGTGGCCCTGGCAGCATTTATGGCAGACAAGGCACGGCATCAACTGATTTGGATGATCGAATATACTTCACTTGTCTTGGTCTGAACTGTGGGCCTAATATGTGATCCTTGATCCTCGTGTCTCATCAGTGAGTGCTCCTGAGCGCTACTGATTTGGATTAGTATTACTGATGCTAAATATGTACAAGTATCTTCCTTCTGATTTTTATCAAGCCTTAAGCGACCTTCTCCAATTAGCAAAAATTAATTTTGAGCCAAAAAAAATTATCGAAAGTAAAAAACTATTTTTATTCCCAGTGTCCACACTGGTCGTACTCCAGTTCTCATTATTCGAGTCCTGTCACTTTTTTCTTTCACTGAGCCAGGACATCGAGCGTGAATTAATTTTTAATGACGTTGTTTGCGGTGCAGCGAAACAACTCCTATTTTGTTGTTGTCTGCCTGTGTGTATATGAGTGTGCCACTAGTGAATGCGTTTGCTGATGTGTCCTACGTCCTGCGTCCTATGTCCTGCCCCGGATGTAGGTCATTTAAAAAAAAATTGTTTGCATTAAATTGCATTTGTGACGGCATGATACACCAACCAGGTCCCAGCACCCACCCGTCAGCTACAAGTGTCTTTACAGGCATCTGCCCAGTCAGGGGACGGGGTTAGACGGAGAGGATGGATCAAAAGGCCAGGGGTCAGGTAATGTGGCGACAGCGGTGATAGCGGTGGAACCTTAACCACCGAGCGTGTGCAACACGCAGCCACGCACAACCATGTCACCGATGTGGGGCAGATGGCGCTTGTAAGGCATTAGTGGATGGAATGGTGTGCACTTTAGAGCGAAAAGGTATTGTAAATTTTTTGTATTAAGATTTAAAAATTCGTTATTAAAAAAAAATGATTTTGGGTAACCCCAATTTTTTCCCCCAATCAGATATATCCCAATCAGACCCACTGTAACAGAGGGCATTATAAATGCAAGTCCTTGTGGGTCAAATGCCTAATTAAAAAAAATATGATTTGCGAAATTCATTAGGATACTTCCTACATACTCATGTGTGCCAGCGTTTTATGCAGTATCCATGAATATACGTAGCTTTATCCCTTTTTTATACCCTTGCAGAGGGTATTATAATATTGTCCGAAAGTGTGCAACGCTGTGAAGGAGATATCTCCGACACTATGAAGTATATATATTTTTGATCAGGATCTCCTTTTGAGTTGATATGACCATGTCCGTCTGTCCGACTGTCCGTCTGTATGTTCCTACGCAAGCTAGTTTTAAAGTTTCTCTTAGTTTTAAAGCTATCAACTTGAAACTTTGCACACAACCTTCATTTCTTTGCAGTATATAAAATCCCGGAGCGGCCGGGATCGGACGACTATATCTTATAGCTGTCATATAACTGAACAATCGGAAATGACCCAACTTTCGTTTTTTTGAAGATAGAAAGCTGGATTCTTCGTACAGATTCTATTTTTGGTCAGTTGATCCGAGCTACCGAATTCATAACAATCGGCCGACTATATCTTAAAGATCGGAAATGGTGTTTGGTAAAAATACCAACTTTGGTATTTTTGAAGATAGAAGCTTGGGAATTTTTTTTAGATTTGTTATTGTAATAAATTGGTTATATTATGATATTCTCATAAGAATCGACCGACGATGTTAACGATATACATACGATATGTATATCCGGTTTATTAATATATAAGGGTATATAAACATCGGCTCCGCCCGAAGTTAGCAAAGTTAGTTTCTATTCTTATTTGTTAAATAAATTATAATTTATTTTATACATATTTTATGAGCTCAATACATACTTTAATTTATTTGAGCGTAGATATATATTTAATTAGGTTTTTACATTTCTCTTGTCGGAAAATAAAGGAAATTGATTGTGACTCGATCTGCATCCTTACATAAGAATATACGAATGATACTCTGAATATAAATCAAAAAGGGATTTTCATTGTGGTAGCCAAGGGTCATTTTATTTTGTTGCCACATTTTGTCTTTGCGCTGGGTGTTGATTCAATTGCCGGAGCCCACGAACACACGGTTCATATAATCGCCATAAATAATATTTTATTATGAAATTTAAACGCGGGGAGGCCGTAGCTGACAATGAAAAAAGGAAAGTAAAAATCCACTTAATTGTTATTTTATATGTTTATTGTTTTCTGATTACGGTTCGGGCGAATCTTTGGGGATCAGTGCTATCGTTTGATTTATTGTGAATATGCTTTAATTTAATTAAAGACCGTATATCGGGCGCATTAAAACAGTGTTAATTCATCGATTGAGTGAAATTTGTCTTACTACTTGAACGCATATTTTCGAAGTTCTATTGGACATCGAAGCAATCCATTTCCATTAGCCAATGAGTCTCTCTTCATAGTTAATTGCTCGCTACATTTGAAAAGAGAAACAAATGTTATTTTCCCCATCCTCGATGGCATTTTCACTTAACAACTCACTTCAAAACAGGTAGCACCTTTTTTGTATCTGCCTGCATTTGACTTGTCAGTTTCAACTCATTTATCACCGCCAAGTGCTTCGCTTTTGTTTTAATTTACACTCGTACCTTTCCGAGGGGACAGCTTAGGGATAGACCGTGTGTGATCCTCTTGCCGCCTCGACATCGCTTCGCTTGACATGCCAGTAGAGCAAGATAAATTATTATTTTAATTGCATTTAAATTATACGTTACGTTTTTGGGCGTATGCGCAATATTCCGCAGAAAAGTCAAGGCTGCAAAGCCTCAACTCACTTGTAGGGGTGGGCGGCATGCTGAGGAGGCTGACTTTATGAGATGAGAGGATTCATGGGGGAAGGAGGGGATTGAGTGGAAACGAGGTCCACCCGCTGTTAGATTAACTGCTTTGTGGTGAAGCGAGGCTGCGAGGGGACTTGACCATGCGTTTAGGCTTTACAGAGCTTTAAGAATTGATTTTTTTTAAATCAGCTCCAAAATATTGTTGCAGAATAAGAATTCATTTTGTTCATGCATCCCAACATAAATATATTTATTTTTATTGTATCAAATACTTTTTAATGCTCATTTAAAGAAAAATAATGCAATTAACGCGTAAAGACTAGAAAATAGAAAATGTTTTCTTTCTTGCTAAATATGCATATAATTTTATTTACCATTTTTAAAACCGCGATAATATTAATAAAAGTAATTTTTTTAAATATAATGGAATAGTCGCCTAAATCAGAGCATTTTAATTTTAACTACCACAATTTCACAGGATAATTGATAGGCCAAGAGCCGCTGGGAGGTCGCCGCAGACTCCAGCAACATTTTTAAAAGCCGCACTGCTCGGGTCCAGAAATCTCACCTGCTCCGTCTGCTGCCCTGCTTTGTTTTTTACATACTTAAATATATATACATATGTATATATAATTTTCTTTGCATTATAATTGCCAAACACCCGCGGCGACTTCAACTTTTGTCAGCCATCTCCCGTAAATTGCGGTGGCTCCTTTTCGGCCAGAAAGTGAGGGACCAATTTATATTCATGAGTTGTTGTAATTCATGTACAAGATGTTGCTTTTGCGCTTTGTTTTTGATGAAGTTTTCCCCAAGAGCATGTTTATTGTTATCCTCGAATTAACTTCTCTTATCGCAACGCCTGGGTTGGCGTGCTCATGGTTTTGATTTGCGTAGTCTAACTTGCAGTCAGACACATATTAGTCTAATATTGCGGTGCTCAAAGAGGCTTCAATTACACAGCTCCACAAAAAAAAAAAAAAAATTCAGAGATCAGACCATACCTCCTGTATGGATTTGGGGTCGCTGAATCCGAATCCGTGGTCAGTTGGTCGCCATCACGTCAGGTTTTCGAGAAAATAACGGTTGAATAGTCGAAAAACGCCGTTTTTGGCCATTTTCGAAAAATCGTACCGCAAAATTCTGATGTGTTACAAACCTAATTCAAATTGGAAATGAAAGGCTGATTTGTGATCTTTAAAACGAGCTCCATGCCAAATTTTTCGCATGCACCGTTAGGACAGGGGGTGCGTTTATATGTAGGCATCTTAGCAAAAAAGTGTATGCCGAACACAAAAATTTCAAAATTCAGCATATTCAAATAAAACATGGTACCCGGGGGTTTTTGGGGTCGCTGAATCCGAATCTGAGGTCAGTTTGACGCCATCACGTCAAGTTTCTTCATAACACACTCTCCACTTTTTTTGAGGTTATGAAGAAACTTGACGTGATGGCGTCAAACTGACCTCAGATTCGGATTCAGCGACCCCAAAAACCCCCGGGTACCATGTTTTATTTGAATATGCTGAATTTTGAAATTTTTGTGTTCGGCATACATTTTTTGCCTTTTACTCCTATACAAGCGCTCCTATACCTGCGCACGCAGAAAATAATTGTCAAAATATAAGCTACTATATAGTGTTAAATTATTAGCCCCAATCCTGGCAAGCGCATTTAAGGCTCTAAATGACAACGGCCTTAGCAAGGACTACAACTTCATATCCTGGATGAACGGCAATGGCAAAGACAAGCTCGAGATGTAATGGATAAGCACGGACACTCGCACACAAACTGTTGACTGCCATATATTTTATAATCCAGTGCGGTTGAAAATTTAAACAAACCCCCATACAGAGGCGCCGGGAGAGAGGCATTGGAAGAAAGCAAGCCGACTGGCATTAGTTATAAGTAGGGAAATCGACAGGATGTGAAGGAACGAAGCTTCAATACACTTCCTTACAGATGTAATTATACGAAAGTTATTGTGGATTTAGATTAGAAGGGATACAGTCAACTAAGTAAATAGTATATTTAAACTTCAATGCTGTCTTGTGTCTTTAGTAGAGATTACTAACTTGGATCTGATTCATGAATCAATTTTAATACACGAGTGAGTGCGGGTTACCTTGGTTAGGTTTTCATTCTTGAATTTATCATATTTTTATTAAAACACTAAATATTACTCATCCTTCTTTATTTTTTTTTTTATTTAATAAATCTAAAAGTGCAGCTTTCTTTATAAACAAAAAAGGAAACCTAACTTTGAGCGGAGCCGAAGTTGAAGTACCTTGAGTTGAAACCGGATACATTATATCGCATATACATTATATGTATAAACATCGGATATTTTTACCAAATACCATTTGCGATCGTTTTAAGATATAGTCGGCCGATCGTTATGAAATTTTTTAGCTCGGATCAACTGACCAAAAAAAGAATCTGTACGAAGTTCCAACTTTCTGTTTTTCTATAGTTGGGTACATTCCTATTGTTCAGTTATATGGCAGCTATGGTATATAGGCGGCCGATCCTTATGAAATTTGTTATGTTGAATTATTCTGCCAAAAATAGCACTCATGCAAAATCCTCTCAAAAAAACTCTCTAACTTTGAAAACACCAAAGACAGCATTTCCGATCAATCAGTTATATGGCAGCTATATGATTTAGTCCGCCGATCCGTTCGTCCGCTCCGTCTTATATACTGCGAGCAAAGGAAAGAAGGGTGTGTGCAAAGTTTCTGAGAGACTACTTTGCTTAGAAATAGACAGATGGACAGACGGCCACGCTTGATTCTGATTGAGAATATATATATAATGCACGGAAAATACGGAATTCCGCAAGGAATTATAGGGTCAGATATATCTCTTTCACTGCGTTGCACACTTTTGACCAAAACTACAATTAACTTTTCTACTCTGCAAGGGTATAATAAGAGAAAGTGAAAAAGAAGTTGAAAAATTAGTATTTAAGAGAGAGATTTAAGAGAGTATATGTATATATTAAGGTTCCAGATTAAAATATTAATATATATTTGACAGAATAGTTAGTGCTGCAAGACTGATTCAGCTCAAATCGAAAACAAGCTCGGCGTTAAATTTAGAAAGCCTTGGAAAAGAAATGTTTTGAAATTCGAGAAAACGGAGAAGCGTATCCGTTCCTCGCCGGCAAGGCAACACTTCATTTTCCTAGGCTGCTAGTGCTGTGCGAATATGAGTGCGGGCACAAGGATATGTCGGTGTCTGTTTATGTATGTATGTCTGTGGGCCTGTAAGCAGATAAAGTCATTTGCTTTGATATCTTTTACTAATTATTGCCAGAGCGTAGTTTAAGCCAGCCTTGCACAGGAGCAGCAAAGCAACAACAGGAATAATAAATGACAACAATTTCATGTAACAGCGGCATCTCGAATCCTTTTTTGCTCCCGTACCACCTAGCCGACCACAACATCCTGCCCTGGAGCAAAGGGATGTAGAATATGAGAGATAAACAGAATCAGTGAGCGGCAGTGAAGAGAGGGGGGAAAAACATTAACAGCATATTATCTTTCTATGGATCCTTATACAAAACAAAAGCCAACGGAGCATAGACCCTGCAACGATACGAATTCCTACAGCTGGCGATTGAGTTCTTCCGCCCATCCTTCCAGCCTAGCTGGTGAGACTGTAACCCTCGTCTCCGGCTTGTTATTTTAAGAAAAGTGAAAAATATGATGAAATTAATTTTTGTGTGTTTGGATTTAAGTACTTCCGGCTGAAAGGTTGAAACTGAAATGCCGTCAGATTAAATTAAAGCCTGCTGAAATGTTGTCACTTATAATTTTGGCACAATTGCCACTAATCAAATTGTTCGCTACTGGAGCAAAATGGTAAGTCGAATTCCCAGGCATCCCTAAAACTCCTTGCGCAAGGAATTCAATGGCGTTGACTCTTTGCACGCTTTTGCTTTTTAATATGCCATAAAATTCAATGGCTGTCTGCGGAGGATGGGACGGAACGCATCCCCAATGCGGCAGCGTCTTTTGTGAGTCGTTGCCTCAAAAAACGATGTAGGAGACAACCCCGAAAACAGCATGCCGTTTCAAGTACGCCTCATTCCACCCCTGGCTAACCATTTATTGTAACGAATCTATTAAGTGGAAATTTATTTAAGCAAAGCAAAAAGTTTAAGCCTTAAAATGTAGCTTGGTTGGGAAAATGGTGTTTTTATACCGGCCTTTGGAGTACATAAAAATATAAAAAAATATAAAGAAAAGGAAAAGGCGGTCAATAATCGGGAGTCGTTGCCTTTTTGGGCCTATCTTTTATTTTTGGCTGCCGTTGATATTTTTATTGTGATGATGGCTTAGGCCGTATTATCCTTTATGAGATTCACATGGAAATTCGCCTGCTTCCAGCTTATAAATTTTGTTAGGCTCCAAAAAATTTCGGGTCGTATACTTAATATTTGGGTGTTGCTAAAGCGTAGGTGACGAATATTCGTAGCTTAGGCACGCTGAAGTTAAAGCCCTTATAAATACTGTCCATACTTATTGATTTATTTCGAAGACAAACTGGTTTCCGTGTTATTGTTAGGAAAATGCATGATTATCCTATTATGGAAACGTTTTCCTTCATTATGCAGACCCATTTTTAAGCCTCTTTATTATCGGAAAATACGCATTATAAATTTTACTTTCCATTGCCTTAAAGCAGGTTCATGGGAAAACCTTTTTTTCTTCATTTTTTCGATCCGCCACCGTTGAGGTAATTTGCCTCAGACACAAACGGATAAAAACAAAAAGGACCCTTCTGCTGAAGCCTGTAAGTGAGAAAGAGACAATTAAAAATCCATTAATTTGAGTAGAGGCCACCATGTAAAGCTACTTATAACGCCCGCCACCCTGCCACCGGCACCACCCTTACCAAATGGAAATTTGCATTACATTATGCTTGCATTTAAATAATTTTCGCAAAATTAAAATGTAACGCAGAGAGCGGTTCAAGGCGAAACTTTTCGTCGAAGGAGTTCGTACAGAGTCGAGTGTGCCAGTGTGTGAACGAGGGTGTGAGTGAATATTTTCCGTGCATGGTTGACGCGTAAACAACCCCCACCCGTCCCGTGGCAGTGAAATTATTTATGTGTCGCACATTTAACTTGCACATCGAAAAATATATATTTTGCATTTACCAAGTGCACTTTCATCATTATCCACCCAGGGGAGGGCTAAATCCAGAAGCCTGGATCACGGCTGAGGACCGGATACAGACACAAAAGTCCTTCGGTCTTTTTCCTCTCTGTCCCCACTTCCTGCCAGCCAAGCTTGCATTGTTTTTCGGAAAGCCTGCGGATGCATGAGTTCATGAAGTGGTCATCTGTCATCTTTGCGGTAGGAAGAACTTCGCATGTTGACATTGTCGTAACAGTTTATGTACGTGGGTATGTGAAGTATGTATATGCATTGGCATTGGCTCACGGAGCGAGACTGGAACCGGGATCAGATTTTCAAGACCAATTAGAACGACCACTGGCCCAGCTTGATATTGTTTTTATTAAGCTGTATTCTGCAGGATACAGGGCATTCAAAATATTTTAGTATTTAGAAGCTCCACCATTCGACAATTAATTTTCCACATAAATTAGTAAAAGTTTAGTTACTAAGCTTGATCAAGTTGAAAATTATTATTCGCAAATTACTTTTACTGCCATAAATTTCATTCAATGTTTCTAAGTTATTAATATATGTATAATATACATTGTATATGTTTTCTAAGTAATATATGTATGTACATGCCAAAACTATGAAAAATGCAAGTTACTCTCTTGTCTGTATAGTACAAAAGACCAAAACTACTAAATCTTTCCCATCCTTTTCTTACTTATTTATTATTTTTCCGTTTTGCCTTGAAAGGGTAAGTGGTGCGCAGTTCCCTTACAAGCCGGATTAAATATGGCTTAAAACTCAGTTGACACGAGGCCGTTTCTCGACGACTGCCGTTATCTCATCCTGCGAAGTCGCTCTCCCTATCCTGATTCCCCAGGCTTTCAGTTGTTCGGTGGTGAGAGAGAATAAAACATTTATGCAGATAGCCGATGCCCTGAGTGAAGCAACTATCATTGACATTAAGGGAAAACTGACGGAGACGGGTGGGCAAAGTGCCCTTTAAATGTCATTTAAATTAATTGCGGTGAAGAGATTATTTAAAAGTGCCAACTGATTTAATGCCAAAGGGCTAAAAATATCCCATTATGGCATCCGAAATTATTTAAAATGCACGTCCTAGTGAACCCCTATTTGGTACCATCTAAACTTTTTTTCAATTAACGCTTATCTGACCAATTATGAGTGTCCATTAGGCAGCCCATATTTTGTGATATTTTTCTCCTGTAAAATGTGTAATTTCTGGTCTGTTTATTGATTTTTGACGGAGCAGAAAAGGAGAAGAAATATTGTGTCTAAAAAAATGTGTGTAGGAAAATGTGTCTAGGCCGCCCCAAGGAAATTTGTATATTTCACATTTTCCTTATGTGGCCAAAAATAAAAACCCGCTGGGCACTGACTTTTGGGAATCTAGTGACAAGTCCCTGAGATGTGTAAACGGAAATTATTTCGATTAGAGAGAAAGGGGAAATCATGTGGTTGTAAAATCACTTTATATCAAGTGTAACAAAAGCACATACAAGCTCGTATTTGTAAAAAGTTTCCCTGCAAATATTGTTATTTGCAAAAAATGGTAGCTATCGATTGTCTAAAATTGAAATTCTCTAGGGAGAATCAATTGGAATATTTTCGAATATTAATTATTTAGTGTGAATCAATTGATTTAAGCTATATGGTCTTGAAAAAACAATTTTTCTATATGAAAAATATGTTTATTATAAATATGTTGTCTTCTATTGTATCTACTCCAAGTGTTAGTTTATTCCTAAATAAATTTTCATTTTTCGTTATCGACATTTTGCTAATTTTTTTTTGTCTCGAGCTAAAGCATAATAAGACCTTTGCAACGAAACAAGCTAAAATCGTAATGAAAACCAAAAATCCAGTCAGTGACCAGATGTCCAGTTCTGGCAAAGGCTCCGGATCCGGTTCCTCGGTCCTTGTTCATCCTGTATGTCGCACAAATGTTGTATGACGTCCTGACATGCCACATGAATATTCACTTTGCACTTTGCGGACGCCGTGGCTGGGCCAAAGGATTTGAGATACAGGTGTTTTCCCAGACTGCCCTAGGGGCGGCAGTACGATGGGATGTGATGTTGATGTTGTCCTGCTACCGAATTTGCATCTTAATCTCTGCCGTCAGCGCCGTTGTTGACATGACGTAGGAGAAGAGGAAGCAGAAACAGGAGCAGTTTCAGAAACAGTGCCAGGACCAAATCGCATGCTTACGCACTGAAGAGTCCCTTGAAGTCCGTTTGAAGTCCCTTGCTGATTGCTGTTTAGTTTTGCAATTTAAATCAGTGTTTCAGGTGCAATGCTCGGACATGAGCAATGTCCTGCGGTCATTTCTTTCCCGTCCTTACCGGTTAAATTGACAGGCCGTCTCGGGACAGTTGAAAATGGCATACTTATCACTCCGCCCAAAAACCCTCAAGGACGATTCTTCGTGAAAGGGGGCTCGATTTGCATGGGTTGGACCTGCATAATCTCTTCTGAGGCTACTTGGATTATATTTTTGGGTTGGTTCGCTTCAAAATGGGAAACGAAATCATGCCAAATGTACAAGGAAATATATATACATATCCTTTTTTCTTTATATTGTATAAATGTGCGCAAAAAATTTTTGTAAGAAAAATTTGAAATTCCGATTTTCGACCAGATTGGTAAACAATATATGTAAGCAACCAAAGTGAGCCAACAACACATAGAAAATCTGGCCATAAGTGTCCTCCAGCTTTGTTGTCCTTCTCGTATCCGTTTCACCCCACTTATTCTCGTACAGACTAGAGTAGTGTTGGAAATCATGTAATTGCGTAACCCTTTCGATAATAGGACCCTTGAGTAGTTGTGTGAGTGTTTTTGGGGTTGTTTCTTATGGTTATGACCACACAAACAGGACAGATATACAAAATTGGTTCAGGCCGGCCCCATTACTTTGCTTATCTTAAGTATTTTACTTATGTCCTGTCGGAATGTCCCTCTGTCCTCTCCCATCACATCTACGATGTCGGGCGTGCGTTGTCCCCAACAATTTCAATGTTTGCATTTGGACATTTTCCATTTTCCAGACCATTTTCGGTCTGGGATTTTTGTGAAACTTTCCCCCCCCCAGTTTAGGAATTTAGATAGCGAGGGATTGGGCTTATCCAATTAGCAAACGATTGATTTATGATAGTTTTGATATGGCTTATTCACTTATGTTGAGTCTATCTCATGTATCTCAGGCGTCCTGATTATGGTTGAGGCATTTTTTTGGCCGAAATTCTTTCAGACCTTTATGCCTGAAAAAACGGTTCCGACAATTTCTCATTAACTGAAAAAAGATTTGTCGCCAAGATTGCATTGTCGACATGCATCTGATTTCCGCACAAATTAATTTCAGCTGCCATTGATATGGTCTAGACATGGACGACCGGCGAATGCTCAGCATCAGAGCTGGAAAGTTGTGATTGCAGCGATAAGGCGAAAGTTCAGTTTAACTTAACTTTATTGAGATTTATTCAACTAGAAGTGGAAAAGAAATGGATCCCTTACACCGGAGACCTACGACTCAAAATCCTTTTCATATGGCGCACTAAATTACGCGTACATATGGATGGCTTACCATAGTTGCTGCTAAAACGATAAAAATTTGTATATTTGAAAAGGTTGAGATAGGTTGCATACGTCAACGGACGCGAAAATTTTTTAGGACATAAAAGCTGAGTGAAAGTGTCGCATACATATGTCGCATATATATGTTAATATCCATATGCTAAAAGCCTTTACAGCTAATTAATTTAATGACTTGGTTTATTTTATAGCCGCTGGCCATATTAAGAAAGTCTTACAAATGTCAAGTATCGCACACATGTAAAAAAAAAAGTTATGTTTCGATAATTTTAACCTTTATAAGGTTTTAAATGCTTATTGGTTAATTTTTCATATCTGTGAAACTTTTTTGCATTTAAGACGGTAATGCAAAGCAATAAACTGAAATTGTCTTGGTACGATGAAACAATATTTTAACTTATAATTAAAAAACATATTTTTTGGTTATTTATATGCAACGACTTCCAAATGCAATTATCAAAATGGGTTACATTTAGATTGATAACAAACTTTAATTGAAATTAATTGCCAGTTGACCTTTCAGCTGACAAAACTTTGCCAAATCTCTCTGTGACCTGAAATTGAAATCCAAATCCATAAGTTTATACAGATGTTTGGTGAACGGTGAGACATTTTGTATTTGCAATTCGAAGCCTTTAAATAAAGACAACAAATTAGTTTTATGTTTAGTGTTATGCAAATAAAATTATCGTTTAGCCTGACACTTTGATTAAAACGGTTTAAATGGTTGAATAGACAGTTGGATAGATTGATGGCTCTATATATTGATTTTCTTTCCGGCAGATCCTGGCATATCCTCCTACTCGTTTCACATAGATAAGTGCATATATATGCGTGGTACAAATACATATGTTTTTCCCATCGGCATTGCCATTGCCGTTTTAATTATTTTGTTTTTGGTAAAGCAGTTGCAGATAGTCATGTGAGTAAGGGGAATATTTGTGTGTGATTTTAATTAAAAATTGGTTTAGCGAAATTTGCATAAATTATGCATAACTGGACGGTAAGCCAGCTAAACATTCGAGCCTGGCATTTGTGCCTGTGTCAATAATTTATAAAAGATTAATTGGAAAATATATAAGCATTTTCAAAGAGTCGTAACATAAAATGTATAGTTTCCCTCTCAATTTCTGTAGCATTACGGTTTAGTTGGTTATTTTCATTTATCTGCAAATATTGATACTTCATTTACATTAGATTATTATGTAAGTACACTAAATTCTTCTGCTTCAAGCATACAAATATTATAATTTTGGTCAAAAGTGTGCAACGCAGTGAAGGAGACATCTCCGACCCTATAAAGTATATATATTCTTGATCAAAAACAGCTCCTGAGTTGATATTAGCATTTCCTTGGTAAGGGGTATTACCTATAATTATTAAATTATAATACCCTATAATACTCTCCACGTGTCTTATTTGTTTCCCGGGGGTTGAATATATTCTTTTGATTTGATCCGCGAACGATGCGTTTATTTTAACAGCCACAAGAGAAAAGAACTTGGCCGCTGCTCAGTCTTAAGCTTAGACCCATAAGCAAATGATCCTGATCAGGCGGCCTTGTGAATCATCTAGCTCGTAATATACATTTCCTAATTTCCATCGCACTCGCATTTTACGAAAACTGGTAGCCAGCTTGGAGCTAAAACCTTTGGATAAATGGCTTTGTTAGAAATTGCGTCGGAAAATCTCTTCACATACTTTAAAAGAAACGTCTCTGGTTCGTGTCTTGTAGGACCTTTCATTCCGATTACGTTATTCTGGGCTTTGCTGCGCAAAAGGTCTAGTCTTCCTTATTAAATTGGACATTTCGATCTTCTAGCATACCTGGTTCTCTTAGTTCTCTCTTAGTTTCGCCGTTCATGACCATATGTTGACCAAACGTTAGCTTATACGGACTCGTTTTTATGTCCAGGTGAACTCGAGATCGTAGAGCGCAGTTGATACTAATCGGCCCAGATACTATGATTTGGATCTATGTAAGACTTTATATGTATGCCTGATATTATATTTGTTTAGCAAGCAATTAAAAGAATAACCCCATTGTCAGAAACTCCAAAACAATGAAAATAAGAAAGGAAAGCCAACTTCGGGCGGAGCCAAAGTTGATATACCCTTGCAGTTGAAACAGGATAAATATCGCAAACATCGGATATGGTTGGCCGAATGTCATAATAAAACCTATTAATTACAATACAAAATCTGAAACAAAGTACCAAGCTTCTATTTTCAAAAATACCAAAGATGGTATTTCTACCAATTACCATTTCCGATCGTTCAATTATATGGAAGCTATAAGATATAGTCGGTCGATTGTTATGAAATTTGGCAGGTGGATCAAGTGACCAAAAATAAAATCTGTACTAAGTTCCAGCTTTCTATCTCCCAAAACACGAAAGTTGCGTCATTTCAGTTATATGGCAGTTCAGTAGCTATATGGCAGCTATAGGATATAATCGGTCGATCCTTATAAAACTTAGCATGTTGTATTATTTTGCCAAATATAGCATTCGTACTAAATCCGAATTCTCTCGATTTAAAAAACACCGAAGTTATAGTCAATTTATAGATCAATTAGTTATATGGCAGCTATAGAATATAGTCGGCCGATCCCGGCCGTTCCGACTTATATACTGTGTGCAAAAGAAAGAAGGGTGTGTACAAAGTTTCAAGTCAATAGATTTAAAACTGAGACTAGTTTGCGTAGAAACAAACAGGCGGAAGGACATGCTCATATCAACTCAGAAGGTGATCCTGATCAAGAATATATATACTTTATAGGGTCGGAGATGTCTCCTTCACTGCGTTGCATACTTTTTGACAAAATTATAATACCCTTTGCAAGGGTATAAATATCTTCTTCCAAATAACGGATAATCGATTGAACCATGTTAGGTTTCAAAAAGGGAAACATGGTGAGATGGTCGAGCACCACAAATATACCTTTATTTCCAGATCTACTGCGTGGATAGGGTAGGACCTTCCAACACAAATATTCAACAAAAATTTTCTGAAAGAAACGCTGGTGTATTCCAGTGTTTTCCATAGGAGGTTTAAACTATCGATTAGGGTGTTTCGTGGCTTTACAGGTATACACCGATTTGAGTGTCGGTTCTTACACCTTATCCATAAGACCTTATGCTTACCTTATTCTTAAGTCGGATTTCACTGCTAAGCATATCGTATTCGGTTGAATCGAATTCTGAGGAATTGACGTCAAGTATAAGTCTATCACAAGGCTTGACATGTCTTCGGTAAAAGTTCGCGAGGAAGCGTCTGGGACTAAATTGTGGGTACCTTTTCGATAATGGATCTGGAATTGGAATTCTTAAAGCTTAAGTGACCGACAAGGGGCGCGAGCTTAGATCTGCCTGGGTGATGAGCCATTTTAAGGAGGCATGATCTGTGATTATTCCGAATTGACATAAGCTCTAAATTTTTGTATGGCCAACACAGCAGCATAACACTCCTTGTCGCTGACGGTGTATTGACGTGGACAACGATTTAGCTTCTTTGATATGAAAGTCATCGGCACGTCTGCGCCATCTTTAATCACTTGCATTAAGACTGCGCCTACTCCAGTGTGGCTTGCATTACAATGAAGTGAGAAAGGGAGAGAAAAATTGGGGCTGTGCAGTACTGGGGCTGCACACATGCTTGCGTTTGTGGACTCGAAAGCCTCCTGGTGGACAGGAGGTTCTTAACCGAACGGGGTGTTCTCGGGGGTAATCTCTGGCTGAAGCCTGTAACGATGGCGTACAGTAAGGCATAAGGTTAGGTACAGTAAACTATTCCTAACACTGCACGGGTGGTCTCTACAGCGCCTCTCTGTCTGCTTGGGGACGGCTTGGCTCAGTCGAAAGGGGCGTGGGTGTGGGCCCGGCAAAGTAGACTGTGTAGGTTACGGAAATCGTCGTAGACAGAGATGAGGAAGTTTGAAAGAAAGCGGTGGGAGTAGGCCGATCCTTGGTTGGTTGATTCTACTGACCCTGACTAATGAAAGACAAGATGTTTTTGTCCTTCGTCTATACCCTCCCTTCCATGTAGACTTTACACTAAACAGTGGGGCCTACCCATATTTAACTGCCATGTTATGATCGGAAGTGCTCTGAATAAAAGAATTTATCTCATGTTCATTTTATATAATTAAAGATAGTGAAAAAAAGGAAAATACAATCCATAAGCAAAATACAATTTAACCTAATATTCAAAAAGGAAAGTAAAACGTGTCACGGATTTTCTATTGTACTCAAATTCAATGATTACTCGTGTGGGTTTACTCACTCAGCTTTTCCGACTCTACATCAACTCTACACTCTACATTAGAGTTTACATTTACGCAATATTAAGAAAATTAAGAATTTATAACACTAAACTAAAGGAAAATTATACATTATTTCAATTAGAGTGGCAGTCGATACACATTTGGCGCAGCTATCGAGGATCGCCTTGGAAGTGGTTACGCAATTCAATATTGGAGAAAGTGTTCACACACACATGCTCGCAGGAAAGGGGTAATCGTTTCCTCACTGTGTGGCACTGATAATTGACCTACTCAGATTAACAAAAGAAAATAGTCTAAATACAAAACTCTCACTCTAATAAGTGGCTGGCTGCTCGCTGAAGCAAAAAAAAAAAAAAACAAAACTGAACTGCAGCGGCAACAGTTATTTCTTGTTTGCGACTTATTCTTATGTCTCTTCTACATCCTGATCCTGCCTAATGCATATTTATTTTAGGGCTTCTCTTTCGGCTGGTTATGGCACACTATCGGCGAAGATCAAGTTGGGTCACTCGAAGCTGAGGGTGTCCAATTGATTCCATGTTGGGGGGTTCCTAAGGCAACCCTCAAGAGAACCTGATTCGACATTATTCCGAACGGAAAGCCTATCAGGCTGCACCTGGTCAAAATTGTCGTAACGCTGTGCTACCTGACAAGGGATTGGTCATGTTGGATATTCGAACTATGTATTTAAACATTGTTTCACCTTATAAATGTATTCACCCAACACGATCACAATCACTCTTGTTTTAAACTTTATTTCTGGCCGAATTGCCTTCGCTGCACAAGGGGTTTTCCTTCTTTAAGCACTACACGTGTCTTGGCCGAATTTTCCTTCACTTTTAAAATATGCTGATGGATACTTCTTTGATCGTCCCAATATCAGAAGATAATAGATGCTAAGAACGTGCAAAGAGCTCCAGCATTCCCAAGCTTTCATAAAGCTTTCCTGCCTAACGGAGGAATCGTATGATTTTCTACCTACTTTGGTCTGTTCATGCAGGTGTGGGTGCGCATTGCATCTTTCTATGCAATTCTTTTCCCATCTATTGCGTAGATAAAGTAAAGGAAAGAATAAGTACAGTAAAGAATAAGTAAGTCGTCTAAATATATAAAAACCTCATTACGTAGATATCTAGGCTGAAACTATCCATAAGTCGCGACACGGATTGCGGGAAATTAGTAAAGTCGAATGGCATGACCACAAGTTCATACAACGGACGTCCGGGTACTGAGAAAGCGGTTTTATCACGAGACTTTGGGTCCAGATGTTTTTGGTTGCCAAAAAGCGTCTTTTAAATCGAGGATAGAAATAAATTCGTCTTTTGGAGATCTACTTAAGATACCATCGATTATCGGCATTGAATATGCATCCTTTAATGCGACGAAATTCACTAACACTACTGAACACCAAGAGCTTTTAGATTCTTTTATAACTCCTAATTCGAGCATTCAATAGAGCTCGTCATACATAAGTTTTACAATTGCCGGCGACTCGTGAAAAGGACACTGCTTAATCGGTTCAGCTTATCCCAAATCGATCGAGTGTGAAATTAACGAAGAACGAGCTAGACCATGCTTGGAAAATTACGGGAGTAATTTGATAACATTCTGTATATACAGAATTAACAAATAAGATAACATTGCCGGATATAAGTCTTCGACTTAAGATGGAACTAAAAAAAAGACAAGGTTTTTGTTTCTCTTCTGTAAGTAATGCGGTTGAAATTTAGCCGACTATAGTTTGATTCCTTCAGCAGTTTTGATTTTGAAACAGTTTTGAAACTTGTATTTATAGTTTTTCTGAAGTAGATCGTTTGCAAGTCAGTGTCCACTAACATAACTACAGACTTTCCACAAAGCGTCAGTTGAAAGTGAGGACGTAAGTCAAGAAGATTATATAAAAACAGATTAAGATGAAAATATTAATTTCGTTTCTATTTTATATTGTTTCTTAAAAGCTTCTCGACGACCAGTAGATCGTTTTCTCATAACGTCTAGATTAGTTATAGGGAATGGTATATATTTAGTTTGCGATAGTGAGTGGGTGTGAGGTCGTCGGAAAGTGTTACTGTCTTGGTCGCTTTGCTGACTAACTGCTTGTGTTCACTTTTCTGTGGTGCACACCCTTCATATATTTTTTGTAGCAAGGATTACAAGTCCGACAGGTAGGTTTATACGTATCTGCCTTCGCGCAACCATACCAAAATATTTTTCGCTCGACCATACATTCTTTATAACTGTGACCTCTAGCGGCACAGTTCCAGCAGGAAACCTTAAGCGCAACTCATATTCATACTGACCGGATTCCTCATCGGATGAAGGTGTCAGCTCGGAGTGTTGAAGACAATTGTCTTGTCGCCTAAGAAAGGATCGAGAAGTCGATAGCGAATTCGGGTTTCAGATAGTTCTTAAGAACATTTCTCTGGTTCGAAGCACTGTTTTTAAGAGTAGTTGTAGGGTCGTACCATATTTCATATTGAATTTCCGTTAAGAATTAAAATCTTAGAGTTTTTACTAGGGAAGCTTATGATAGCGGGTTTGAAAGATTGTCGGCGGGGGCTGGTTTGACACCATAGAAGTGTTCCACGGTTTGCTTCTATAAGTGCTTGCGGCTTCTATATGTTCTATTTCTGACTAAATCTAAAAATTCCTATCGGTCCTATCGTCGTTAAATTGTCCATGATGGGCCTGACACAGACTTGGCCAGTTAAGTACTGTGACACTTTTCTTATATCGCCAGACCCAGTCGCTAGCTTTGCCCTCAAACAAATTACTGACATATTTGGCAGTTAAATTAAAATCTCTATAGAGAAAGTGTTCATTTCCAGTGAATCAGAGTTTACAATTTTCCCTTATTTGGTTACCCGATCGGATCGTACTTCATAATGAGTTGGATAAGGCAACTGAGTCGGTAATCCTATTGAAGGTTCTGATCTTGTTCCAGGTGGATTCTGCAAGGGCAAACCTAATTGTGCCACCGTAGGCCTACTATATGGAGATTCATTGGCTGAACCAGCTAAACTACTATCACGAAAGAAATCTGAGAACGCTTGGATTTTCTTGTTAGTCTGATCGGTTAAGCTAGATGCTATCATCTGAGTTTGATCTTTCATTGCTACTTTTATTACTTCGGCAAGATTTATAAGTACCGTTTTAGCCGTATTGGCGGGCTCTTGCGGCTGGTTAATGATGGTCTGAGCCATATTGTCAGAGTCTAAATTATGAACCTCTGACTGTTGTACGGCAGCCATTGGTTTGGTTTGGATTCGAGTCTGTAAGGATTGAGATGTTGAAGCCATGAGAGTGCTTGAACTAGATAATTGATCTGAAGTTCAGATTCTGAACAAAGGTTTTCAACAGACGCTGAATTAGATTGGATTAGTTTTTGTTATAGACGGGACACCTTTTGGACTTTCCTACTTTGGATTTGTAACACGCGCGGTGAAAGATATGTCCACACGATGTAATAATTGCGCTTGGTACACTCTTATTTTGGAGCAAATAAAACAATGTTCTCTAGTATTAGTAGTATGACATAAATTATCAGTGCTATGGGTAACACCATTTCGGGGTTTCCTAAATATAATTGCTATCGCCTACAAATTTTAGAAATTAAGTTTACTTTTAACCTACTATGTGAAAGATACTGTAATAAACAAAGAAAAAGGGATATATAAAAATATAACATTAAATTATAAATTTTAGAATTAGGAAAAAATCTGAGTCATACTTTCTGGTTCTGGCTTCTTCTGGAAAAATTTGTATTTTTTATCCTAATAGGATCGAAGGCATTGAAAGATATTAACTATTTTTATAATCATTAATCTCGAAAAACTTTGGAAGTTCACATTAAAATTATTGAACATCTTCCTGAAATTTTTTCGAGACTATGAATATAAGGCCTTCGAGCCATGGTCATAGAGTTCAACGGAGTATTCGATTGAGAAGGTGATATATTTAATAAAATATAATTTATTATATATATATAAATTATACATTCATCGCCCACCCCGGCAAATGATCTTTTGGACGTCGTAACTATATATATACATACATACATACATACATACATATATTTGAAATATGACAAATGTTTTAAAATGAAGATGGTCGTACAGGACCTCTCTAATATTCACATTTTTCAGTGGCTTGGAGCTTTAAATTTCACCAAATCACTAGTGTGGCACCCCTGTATACACATAACATACAGGGAACCGTACTGACATACATAACATAGGAACATGTAACCTTCAGGCTGGAAATAACACTCTGGACATTCCCTTGCACAGACCACTGCAAGTATGAAAATAGCCTTTTTTTATTTCTAAAGAATGTATTTTTATATTTTACCTGCTCCAAACAAACTTCCAACCTTCATCCATTGCAAATCCAATTTAAAATCAAATTTAAGCCGGCAACCAGTTCCGGAGTAGGAAAAATCTCTTGACATAGCTTCAAGTGCAAATTAAATAAAATCGAAAAGTGGCAAGAAAAATATAGTCCCTGGTCGTCGATGGACCCCTTTGGCATCCTCTATACTACTTCAGGACTTTAGTTGCCTAGCGCTGATTGTCTGTGATTGATTTTAATCGCCTCAAGTGATTTCACTAAACGATTCAACTTTAAAATTGGTTACCTTGCATGTGTCTGCATCCCAAATATATGTACGTATTGCACGTACACAGGGTGAGATTGTGTTTTTTTTAGCTCTGAGTATTGGGCTTCCGGCAGTTGGGGCTTGTTCTAGGAACAACATTTACAAGCGGCAACACGTTTTCTCACCTTAAGACCAATATAATGGATTTCACGTTGACTACTTTTCGGTTAACGGATTTTTTACTAAAATGCTGACATATATTTAAGATTCAAGAATAAAATAACTTGCCTGACAACTGATTTTATTCTTGAGAGTAATTCTAAATAAGGTAAAATATTAGATATGAGAGATAATCCTTCTTAATCTACCAAATAGGAGATTGAATTTTGAATCGGAAAATGCTAAAGGAAAAATACTGTAGTAGAGTAACTACTTGTTTTAGTTAATACTATCCGTTGAGTGCTTCTCCTTTTTTCTTTAGAAAGTTTGCTGTTGTAACAATTTCATAAAATTCAATTTGAGTGCACACACTGCCGCGCTTAATATTTATACCCGATACCCGTAGAGTACAAGAGTATACTGTAGTCGTATGACATAACATATACTGTTTTTATGCGATCCCGAATTCTCGATTTATTTTCAGGATTTGGCATGAATTCAGCAATCTCGATATTCTTCAGATTGATATTTTTCAGCGTGACTGCTTAAAGTTAAACCGGTGTTCTTAATTAAAGTGCCCGGAAGCCCGCTTGCGAGTCAGAATTTTCACTTTATTTTCGTTTTAGCCTCAAACGAAGCCAATACAATAAGACGAAAAAAAGCAAAAGGAAAAAGGCTAGAATAGATGCCCATTAGATTATCCACTTTCTGCCAAACAACAAATTTTCAAGTGCACTGCAGGGCCACAATCCCCACTAAATATATGGAAGCCAAAACCTACTATGCAACTGAAATGTTCACGTAACCCGTAAACCTAAGCCCGTTAACTCGTAGCCTCCCACAAAACCAGTACAGGAAAAACCGCTAAGCGCCCCTCCAAAGTTTTCATTAAAGTGGCTCTCGGCTTTGGGCCTTTGTAATTGCACGCCATTGAGGGATTCCCACGCCAAGAGCTTAGCCTTGTTCGGCTTTCAACAGGAGTGACAGTCACAGGACAGGTGTGCCCTAGATTGGCCAAAAGATTCGGTTCTATTCGGAGAAAGAGCAATTCCAAGGACACCGAGGAGGGATTTAATAAGGGTTTCGGGGTTTCAAATGTATTTTGTATTTTTTGTAGTGGGCATGTATTTTTTGAGTGGAAATTATTTTTGCATTGATTGGCTTAAAAAATTTTTAAACCCTTGCATAAAGTATTATTGTTTTGGTCAAAAGTGTCCATCGAAGGAGACATCTTCGACCCTAAAAAGTATATATATTCTTTGTTAGTTGCTAAAAATACCAATTTTGGTAGCTTTGGAGATAGACGCTTGCGACTCTTTTTTAAATTTATTACAACAAATTGATTTAAGGGGTTATATACCTTTTTGAGCGAAAAAATTGAGGGAACTTTGGATTTTTCTTTCAGGTGTGTAGCAATTATTTTATGACACTGAAGTTATTTTTTATTGATAGTACATGTTTTTATCGAAACAATAAGCGTTTGTTCTTGAAAAAAAATAAACAATTTACAAAGTTATGGCAATTCTCTCGGAACCCTTTTTTTATAGCGGCTTGCGGTGACCACGATAGAAGTCCAGCCGGTCATCCAAAATCAAAAAACCAAAAATTTTTTATTAGTATAATATTATATCCAGTTCGTGAACGATTAATTTCAAGAATATTTGGTTTTTTTGTGCATACAGTAAACATTTTTCCAAAAAATTTATGATTTCAGTTCTAAAAATTTTATTAAAAAATTTTTATCTGCGAAATCAAAATGGACGCAAAAAAATTGAATCGTTCACGAACTTGGCACAATCATTACGAATAATTTAAAAAAAAAAATATAAGAAGATCCATCAAATAGTTCTTGTGTAATCGTGGTCACAGCGAAGGCACTTTTAGAAAAACACGACTTTGAGATAATCGCATTCAAAGTTGCTTGATGCTGTCCGCAGCCGTGACGAACCGCGCCTCAAAACGCTGTTTTCCTATCGAACTATTATTCGGATCTCCATGAAACTTTGGGAAAATATTCTCTAGGGGATATACTTTAGGATTCAGCAAAAAAAAATTTTTCGTTTTTTTGAAGAAAAAAAAGGTATATAACCCTTAATTATGAAATTCTAATAAATATCGGCCAACTATATGCGTTATTTTCGATATATATCCGATTATAGCTGCAAGGTATATAAATTTCGGCTAAGTAATAATTGTTACATTTCGAAAAATACTTATGATTATCTGAAATAACACATTTCACCTCTTCCATTTTATGATTGGCCGAAAAAATTTATATAAAATGTAAACATTTTTTTTTTAAATTATATTTTCTAGATATCACAAAAACTATGTATGGAATGCCTCAAATTTAATTGAATTACAAATCCATTGAATTACTTTCTTAAGTTAAAACCAAATTTAAGATGAGACTGCGCTTCCTGTTTTATTCTATGCTGGCAAATTACCTTTGTCATTTTTCGAAAAGCAGCTGTAGTACAATGCCTTCTGATTGCGATTCAGATTAAATCATTTTTATACCCAGTACTCGAAGAGTACAAAAGGTGTTTTGTTGTCGAACTGACGCTACAAAAAGATTTCTGTTTTGGGACGGGAGTAGGCGTGGCAAAATGTTTACACAAACTTTCTCTCTGCCGATATCATAAGAGTCCAAGTTCCAAAACTAATAGTTTTATCTCTTATAGTCTTTGAGATCCACCCGTTTAAAATTTATTCCAAAAACCAGTACTGTAGGGGGGCATGACAAAAATCTGAAACAAACTTGAACTGCGTTGGTATTGTAGGAGTCCCAATGACAAATCCTTTAGCTCTATCTCTTATAGTCTTTGGGATCCACGCGTTCATACGGTTGATGGTGATCAAGAATATACATATATACTTTATGGGGTCGGGTATGTATACATACGAATACCCTACGCGAATACCTTGTACTCAACGGCGGGCGGTGACTAAAACTCAGGACTAATAAAATACTTTTTTCCCATGTCATTTCATAAATTATTTTAAAATGAAAAATAAATGGTATTAGTTAAACTTTAATGATTTTGTTGTCTTTTCCCAAAACAAGTCAATGCAATATTGTTAGCGATCCGCAGAAACAGTGTGCCCTTCCATTTCGCTTATTTCTCTCTTTTACACAGCTAGAAAAATTGCACTGACTTGATTTGGGAAAACCGTTATAACTCTGAATATCTCTGTAAGCTTCGCATACAATAAAGCAGTCTAAAATAGAACTCAACGAGAACACTACATATTGACGACGAGGAAAAAAGTGAAATATTTAGTCGAAAGATAAAAACAGTTAAATCGCATAAATCGTGTCGAGTAGTTGTTGATTTTCATCAAGATGATGAATTGATCCAATCGATACTTGCTCAACAGCAAGCATTTACAAAAGACATTATGGAACATCAACAAAAATGGATGCAAGCAATGATGCATAGAAACGCTTCTCCAGGGCAGGGTGCTGCGTGTCCTCCATTCCACAAATTCGACAAAGACAATAAAAACTGGGAGTCTTACCGTGAACAGTTAACCCAGCATTTTAACGCGTATTCGGTTAGTGCAGAAATAAAGCAAAAGACTGATTTTCTTTCGTGGTGTGGCATAAACATATTCGAACTATTGAAAAATCTGTTCGGGAGAAACAATTTGAACCCGTATGTATACATATGTATGTACATACATGCAACTCACAGACAAGTTAACGCAACATTTCACAACAAAACGAGATTTGCTGCTCGCTATGAGTTTTTGAAAAGAGAGATGAAACATTCACAAACGCACAGAGAGTGGGAAGCCGACTTTCTCGGGATCGCTTGGGAATGCCAATTCGTCTTTAATGCCATCGGTTGTTCTTCTAACTACTGAAATGAATGAAATGATTCGAGATCAGATACATACACCACACGATGCAGTCTGCTCTTCAGAAGTCCCAGCCAACTCTTGAAGATGTGCCTATAGTTGCAGAAACCCATGAGACAACTACAAAAACCGTGGCAGCCAAACAAACAGAAACAAAGACAGAACAGAACAGAAACAAAGAAACAGTATCAAAGCTAGACCCAATAAACGCAGTTCACACCTATACAAAAAAAACATTTCTTAGTGGTGGTGAAAGTGATGCCAAATCAAACAAAAGTTCGCTAAAATCATGCTCTGGTTGTGGACACAATCATGCCAGAGAGAAGAACAAGTTTCGCGATGCCGTATGTCTCAAGTGCGGTAGAAAAGGACATATAGCGGTTGTATGCATGTCGAAGCAAGACAAAAGTAAATGGCAAATGCAAAAAAGTCGCAAATATGAAGCAAACGAAATCGAAACGATTGTAGCTGTAAACAGTGTTACATGTCAAGTCAAGTCCAAATAGATTCCGGAGCCACAGCGTCCGTGATCAACCCCACTACAGACGCGCTGTTGAATAAGCCTAAATTACTCAAGTGTTCCTGAGTGGTCCTCAGCAACACCAAAGTTTTTCAAGAGCCGCCAAATTCTATTTCACAGATGGACAAATTCAGAGCTGAGGCAGACAGACTTACACAAGCCGGAATTGGGAAGCCGATCAAATTCAGTAATTGTGGCGAATCGATGTGCACAGATCGAGGTTGAACAGTACCCGGTACCGACAAGGAGTCTCTGTTTCACATAATACGTCAAGGCAAGCAGTTCGGCAAAATCGATTTAAACGATCGATTTAAACATAGAACTGAATGAGGATTCAACAACTGTCATGGTCTTCAACACACTCCTTGGCCTATTTCAATACCAGCGCCTTCCCTACGAGATTGGTAGTGCTCCAGCGATCTTCCAAAGGTATTTGGAGCAGCTTCTAAAAGGAGTTGAAGGATGTGGCAACTACTTAGATGGCATCATTATCTCAGCACCTACAAGCGAGCAACATCTTAAGCGAATCGACCAAGTTCTCAGTATTCTTGGTGAGAACGGTATTAGATGCAAAAAGGAGAAATGCTTCTTTTTCAAGGAAGAAATTGAGTACTTAGGACGAAGAATCAGCGCTTATGGGATTCTTCCAGACAGCTCAGGCTTGGAGGCTGTTAAACTGTTGCGTCCGCCTTCTAATCTGCAGCAATTAGAAGCCTTCATGGGTTTTTTTTTTGTTTATTTATTAAGTGAAGAATCCGTACAGCAAAAAAAAAGTACCTTAACAACACATGGATAGAAAATGAAAAATAAACCAAACCTCAATAAAAATATGAGGATTACATCATAGGTATGGCATCCTTATTGGCTCCTAATTGTTTTGGCAAAGCCTTGTCGTTTAAGGCGTCTCAAAGGTCTAGCTGGAAGTAGGTTTCTAGCAAGTAGGCTGCGGTGTCTTAAGAGTCTATCACTATATCGGCTTGTATGCCTACCAATCTGCTCTTCTACAGTATGTAGCTTCAAATCTTTGTGAAGAGTGGTCCCGCGCACATACCAGGGGCAGTCTGTTATACTTCTTAGGATCCGGTTCTGCAACACCTGAATTCGTTTGTAATTGGATTTGGCTGCGATCCCCCAAATCTGTATTCCATAAAGCCAAATTGGTAGGATACAATGCGCGTATACCGCTCTTTTGCATCTAAGCGGCAATTTGCTCTTCCTATTTATAAGCCAACGCAGTTGCTGGGTCCTTATTTTACATTTTCTAGCCGTGGCTTTAAGATGTGGCCCAAAGGTAAGGCGCTTATCCAGGGTAATGCCAAGGTATTTCGCTTGTGAAGTTGGATTTGAGGCGTATACATTATTTTCCTCTTCAGTGTGAAACAGGTGTTTGTTGTTTTCAGCGGATTAATCTTCAAATTCAAAGATTCGAGATACTCCTGCAGCCCATTAGCAGCTTCATGGCGACAACTGGAGTTGTAGATGACTGCAATGTCATCTGCATAGGTCGCAATAAGAGCTTTGGAGGGAGCTATCATATGTTCATTGTTGGGGCTGGGTATATCAGCAGTATACAACGAATAGAGCAACGGTCCAAGTACGCTGCCCTGCGGAACTCCTGCTCTCATTAGGTAGTTATTCGAATATGTATTCCTAACTTTAACCTTAAACTCTCGTTTTTCCAAATATGATTTGAAAAGTCCATAGAACGGGGCAGGTAATAGGTTTTTAATTTTACATAGTAGGCCATCATGCCATACCTTATCGAAAGCTTGTTGCATATCAATAAAGACTGCGTTGGAGTACTCCAGAGCGTCGAAGGCCTGCAAGATATGTTTCACCAATCTGTGAACTTGTTCAACTGTGCCATGTCCTCCTCGAAAGCCAAATTGATGATCTGGTAAGATACTGCTTTGACTAATAATCACAGTGATTCGATTGGCAATTAGCTTTTCCCAAACTTTAGACAGGGAGGGTAAGAGACTGATTGGACGATATGACTCCGGATCAATCTCCGGCTTACCGGGCTTGTGAATCATCTGAATTGCAGCTAACTTCCACTGCTTTGGAAACACTTGGATCCTAATAATGGCATTAAAAATTAATGCTATATATAGGATAGCTCTTATAGGTAAGGCCTTCAATGTAGTGCTACAAATCCTATCAATTCCCGGAGCTTTATTGTTGGGCAACGATTTGATGACTTCAGATATCTCCTCAATCCTTATAGGTTTAATAGGCAATGACATCTGCAATGGAGTCTCCAAACTCTGATGGGTCTCTTGAACTTGTTCTATTGTAGCAAAATCATAAGGAGTGAAGCGATCCTCTAAGTGTTGACCGAAAGCATTGGCTTGTTCCAATTCGTTTTTAGCAAATTCGCCATCAGGACATCGGATGGGAACCTGTCTAAAAGGTTGTCGTTTCAGCGATTTTGTGCATTTCCATAAAGAGTAGTTCGTGTCAATGGTGTAGTCCATGGACGACAATTTATGCTCGAAGAAATCGCTGCGAAGTTCGCTTAAGAGGGTTCGTAATTGTTGTGCTGCTCGATTCCATAAATTTCGGTCCACTGGATCTTGAGAACGAATCGCTCTTCTCCGAAGTCGTCTTTTTCTTTTGATCAACTCTCTGGCTTCCCTTGTAGGTACAATGCCATAACTTATAGTACGATGATCAGGATCAGGTGGCGTTGAAGCAGTAGCAGCTCGATGTATATTTTCTGTTAGAATTTCGACGGCGTTCTCAATGTCCTCTTTCGAGTTTAGAGTCGAATTAAGTTGAAAGGAGCTTTCAAGGTGTTATTTGAAAGCGGTGAGATCAGTGCGTTTTGTGATCAACCTAGGGTTTGGGCTGATATTAACACCATTTGTTAGCAAATTAACAACTAGGGCAATGTGATCAGAGTCTAAATCCCAGCTTTGGCTGATATTTATTTGAGAATCAAGTATCCCATGGTATAATGCAAAATCAATGCAAGTAGCTGTGTGACCGGATACATATGGGTATCTAGTTGGTGAACCAGTGGCAAGAATTTTAGCCCCTCTAGCTGAGATAGATTCGACTAGCTCACGTCCTCTAGGTGAATTGTAAGTGTCGCCCCACATCCAATGTCGAGCATTCCAATCACCACCAATCAGATACCTCTGACCACAGGAAGCGAGTATGTCAGTGAAATGCCGTTCTTCGATTCTGTGCCTTGGAGGACAGTATATTGCTCTTACATCCATAAATCCCATGCCTGTGGCAACTTTAATGGAAGACATTTGTATGTTTTGTGTTTCTATAACACTTTGTGGGAAATGACTGAGAGAGCTTCTCACCAATACCGCCGATCCTCCAATGCCGTGATTATGCCGTGATGGTTTATACGCTGGATAGAAGGAATATCCATATATTTTAACTACTTCTCCTCGATTAAGCCTTATCTCACTTAAGAGTATAATATCAATACGGTTGTTGTGTGCAAAGAATTTAACTTCTCTGGCTTTACCGGAAATGCCATTGACATTCCAGATAAGGATCCTAAGATTGTTCATTGTGATGCTGAAACGTTGTTGTGGCGCTGGGGAACTGATTTATCCACATCCATTGTTTGATTGAGTTGACCATTTCGAAAACCATATTTTCGAGCCGTGCAAGTCGTTGGCTGTTCTTCTTGTTTTGTTGCTGTTGTTCCTGCTGCTGCTGCTGTAGCCACAAAAAAGAATTGCTGCTGCTGCTGTTGCTGGAGCTGTTGTTGCCATTTTAAAAATTGCTGCTGCTGTTGCTCTAATATTGACTGGACGTCGAGCACTTGTTGTTGTTGTACAGAATTTTTATTCGAGTTCTGTAATTGTTGGTGCGCTTGGAGGTCATGTAGACGACGTTGGGCAGGTCCATTTCCATTTCTGACTATTGAGGCATAGGATAAACCCCTGCTATTGGTTGCAAAATTGTTAGGCATTTGCTTAGTGAGTTGCTGTTGACTGACTGTTGACTGATGTTGCTCACGTTTTTCTTGTGGTTGACGTGTTGTTTGTTTCTTTGGGGGACCCATAGATCGTCTAAGGAAATCTTGATACCTCTGGCAACCCTTGTAGCTGGCCGTGTGGTTCCCACCACAGTGCATACAAGTAGGCGGTTGGTCTAGGGGCCGAGGTCATTGCTTTGTATGATGATCTTCGCCACATCGAGCACAAAAGGGATGTCGACGACAGTACTTAGCTGTGGGGCCATATTCTTGGCATCTTATACATTGAGCAATTTCTGATGTTTTGCGCATCCTTTCAATTTTAACCCGTTGACGGCAAAGTGTTACTATATCGTATATATCATTTATTTTTGCGCATGGCTTAATATTAATAAAAAATATGTTGAGGGTTTCATCTCGGTTAGTCCTTGACTTTGGGTTATGCACCTGAAGAACATCAAAGCCAAATGTTTTAAAATTGGCAACAATTTCGCTGGTTAATGTGCTATGATGAAGCCCCTTAACCACTATTCTATAAGGCTTATCTTCCTTCATTTGGTAAGTGTGAAATTCTATTTCCATTTTGTCAAAATGATCAACAATTACTCGATAAGTTGTAGAGTCTTTGGGAAAGATTCTAGCTGTGACTCCTTGGTTAACTTTAACTTCTACGTTATCTAAACTAGTGACCTACGAAATAACATTAAATAGTTCATTAAGATTGGTAATACTTAAAACTATTTGCGGTGGTTTTGAAGAATCATTAAGATTATTATTACTATTAATCTCTCTGTTGAGATCTGTCGTCAAAATCATTTGTATCCATATAATCATTAGATATATTTATTTGGGCAGCTGCTGAAGAGCTAGTAGGGCTTTCCTTTTCATTACTTTGTGTCATCTGAACCTGTCTGTCACTGTTAAGGTCCACTTCCATGTCTAGTAAGGCAAACCTGTTACTGTAGCTTGACTTGCTGGTTGATGCTGATGGTAAGATCTCTGTAGACCTTTTTTTGGAGTTTAGTGTGGGTGAAAGGGGTTTCTTCCTTTCTTTCTTACTTATCAGATGTTTTTGGCTGCTCTTCAAGAGGTTAGCAGCATCAGTCATTGGTGTAGGCGAAATTATATCAATTTCATTAACATTTGGAAAGGCAATTGCAGCAGTTCCACTGGGCAGTGGAGAAGCTATGTTAGGCGAGCATTGTGTGAAAACATTAATATTGCTCTGTGGTGTGTACACACTGCTAATTGTGGCAGTTGTCGCAGTTGCCGTAGAGAATATTGTATTACTAGTAGCACTAGTAAATGAAAGCGTAGTTGTTGTTGTACTGATGTTCCGAGTTTCGGAGTACAGTGTGCATTGATTACTGATGATCTCTGACCTGATCTCAGAAGGTGATTTTTCAACTACTTGATACATTTTTCCATAATCAATCTGCTTAATGGTAGGCTAGGAGTTAGAAAAGTGTCCATCCATTTTCAAATTAAAGTTTGGCTTACCCCTCTTGTGCGGCTGCGCGCAGAGTGAGGGGTGAGGTGCAGCCCAATCGGGCGGAGACTGCAGTCTTAACGCACTACAGTTATGTTTTTGTTGTAGTTCAACTGCCGACGCTGTACAAGACAGCGTCCGGAATTTAACGATTTGTTTACGAAGAGTGCCCAAAAGGGAAAAGGGAATATTCTTGCTTTTTGGTTTGCTTCTCCGCGACACGACCGATCTCACCAAGAGCAGAATTGCGACTAGCCTTCATGGGTAAAGTTAATTATTATTGCAACTTTATACCAAACTATTCTCAGTTAGCCGCTCCTTTAAACTAACTTCGTAAAAAAAATGTAGCATACCTTTTCGGGCCGCAACAACAACAAGCTTTTACATCCCTGAAGTCCCATATTATCAACGCGCTTCAGCTAGCTCATTTCGATGAAAACCTACCACTATTCCTAGCAACGGATGCATCATCTTTTGGTTGGTGTCGTACACCAACTTCAAAGTTGGTGTAGTCCTTTCGCATATCCAACAAGATGGCAAGGATAAGAAGCCTGCCACATCGAAATGGAACTGCCACCACCGATCAATTCTGAGATCATTCACAGCCACATCGAAAAGGACAAACTTCTCAAACAAGCCTTACGGTATGTTACTGTATGACGGCCAGAAAAACTTCAGCAAGGCGAGGAAGCATTATCACAATACTTTAATAAAAACTTTTCCCTTAAAATCAACACAAATTGCTTTGCCTACACATAGATGCCAGTCGTGTAGTAATCCCAGTAACTCTTCAGGCAGGATTCTTCGTGTAACCTGAATCTGTTACACGAAGGACATTGGGCCATTGTTCGAATGAAGCAGCTAGCTAGACAACATGATGGGTGGACTACAATCGACGCAGACATTAAAAGCCTTGCTCAGTCATGCAGCATCTGCAAGTGCAACAATCCTGCTCCTCCAAAAGAATACCAAAGTTGGCCTGCAGCAACAACAGCGTGGGAGCGAATCCATATCGACTTCGTTTGCCCAATATTCGATTCCATGTGGCTAATCTGTGTAGACGCTTACTCGCTGTTCCCATTTGTAGTTCAAATGTCGTCCACTACAACCGCTAACACGATCGCTGCACTATCATCGATATTCGCCATCGAAGGATATTCAAAAACCATGGTCAGCGTCAACGTCTTTGAGGAATTCTGCAAACGTCATGGAATAAAACACATAACCACAGAACCGTTCCATCCTGCATCCAATGGATTAGTAGAGCGTTTTAGACGTTCAACTTCTCAGTCAAGAAAAAACTCAAAGACGGTATACCAGTCCGAGCAGCAGTTACTAAATACCTTGATTCTTACAGGTTCACTCCAAATTCCTACGGATAATCTCCCGCCGAGTTAATTCATGGTATCCAGTTTGTACCGTACTAAGTCAACTTTTCGAGCAGCCTGTCGAAGGCAAACAATCAGTAAGCAAGTACGTCCCAAATCAAATGGTCTACGCTCGTATTTATGCAAGGGGAGAAAAGTGAATTGAAGGCTCTATTGACCGTCCAATTGGAAAAATGCTTTTCATGGTTCGCACCACAAATGGTTATATCAAGCCCCATTTCAACCAGCTAAAACTGAAGTTCCCAGCAAGCAGCTCCATCGAAAAACCTCCAGAGTTCTTTTGGATCCCGGATATCACGCCCTCTTTAAATCAACCACTACAACAACAAGATCAACCACTACAACAACAAGAAAATGAACCGGTAACTCCATCAACCGTCAACGTCATTCAGAATCTGAGCCACCCGAGAGCTCCACATCATCGAACCAACAACAAAGGCAAAAACAACTAGCACGACTTTCATCCGGCATAACAGATCGCCAAAGTAGTCGTGTTCGCCAAGGAGTAGATCGTTTTAAGCCAAAGGATTTCCGAAAACCTAAAAATCCTATTCGTTCTTTATTAAAGGAGGAGAGTTTTATATATTGTCAATCTCACATCTGTTTTGTATTCCTCCATTCTATACACCTTCTATGTAGTACTTTAAGAATCTGGCAACTCTGTAAGCTTCGCATACAATAAGCAGTCTAAAATAGAACTCAACGAGAACACAACACCCGCCATCTTAGATCTTATCTTTTTAAGAACTTTTTTCTTCTCTTAGATCTTTTTTGTACCCTTGCAGAGGGTATTATAATTTTGTCCGAAAGTGTGTATATACATAATAATACAACATGCCAAATTTCATAAGGATCAGCCGACTATATCCTATAGCTGCCAATCGGAAATTACCCAACTTTTGTGTTTTTGAAGATAGAACGTTGCAACTTCGTACAGATTCTATTTTTGGTCAGTTAACCCAACCTACCAAATTGCATAACGATCGGCCGACTATATCTTATAGCTGTCATATAACTGAACGATCGGAAATGGTATTTGGTAAAAATTGGGTACCAAAATTGGTATTCTTGAAGATGGAGGCTTGGTACTTTGTTTTAGATTTTTTATTTATTATTAATTAATTTTTATTAATTATTGTAATAAATTGGTTATTTTAATATATTATCATAAGGATCGGTCAATTTAATCCGATGTTTGCGATATATATCAGGTTTTTACTGCAAGGGTATATCAACTTCGGCTCCGCCCGAAGTTAGCTTTCCTTTCTTGTTATATTCTCAATTCAAAAAGAGCATATTCTCAATTTGATTACAAATTCTTAATCGGCAACCCCAATAGGTTTATTGAAAAATCATTCATCATGATACGACCTCAAAAACCACTCAATCACAAATTTCTTGATGACCGCCTGCAATTTGACCGCCTGTCGGATCTCCAATTTTAAATTTTTGAAATTCGTAGTCAACGATCTCAAAAACACCCTAATGGCAAATTTCATAAAGATTTATTATTATCAAATTTTTATTTATCCGCCACTTTGTATTTTTAAAATATTACATCAAATTCGTAATTAGCGACCCCGAAAACCTCTTATGTTAAGATGAACCCCAAATAACTTAGGTGTTACTCGAATGAGTACCATTTGGAAACTGTCTTTGGAATTTGTATCTAAAATCGTGTTCAACGCTTTAACACCTTAATATCAAATTTTATTAAAATCCATTATTTAACATTTTTTATGACCGCCATGAGGATCAGCCATTTTGAATTTTTTATTTTTGATTTTAGTTTCGTCATCAGTAACCTCAATAACATTTGTGTACCTGGTTTTGTTAAAAAAAAAAATACTTTCCTTTTTTGGCCACTTTTTAGGATTGTGGCCCACAGGGCAACGGGGAATCAATGATACTACTAAAAGCTAAAAATATATTAAATTTCCAAGAGGCAAGAAAGTTGGAAAGGAGCTAAAAACTGAGACTGAAATTGATACTGAAACCGGTAGCAGCTGCCTGGTACTAAAGTGCCAACTTATGCCACGAAAATGCTTGAATATAATGGCCGTTGTGAGAGGCTTGAAGAATGGCATGGAATGGGTGGTTAGCGGCAAGTGGTGGTTTGGGTTGAGATGGGATGGCATGGAATGGTCGGTGAGGTTGTATGGTATGCAATTGTGCAATGCCACCACAAAGGCCGCCAAGATGACGTGCAAAAGTGGAACGAGAGCTGCCTACGCTTCTGCGTTGGCATTAAGTGGCATGTGGAAGCGGCTACAAGGACACTGATAATGATGGAAAAATTCCCTTGGTACATACACACAACGTACATGGCTCTGTTGACTCCGTTCATCGCATTATCAGCCCAAAGAGTAAACTAGTTGGTACTTATCTCAAAGGTCATTGCAAGGTATCTTGTTGACTTTGTTTAATTTTAGAAAATTTAAATTAAACACCACTAAAAGTAAAAGGAAAATTTTAACTTTATTCACCCCTTCAGTGCAGTTGGGCATCTAGTCAAATAAAACCTTAGGATACATAGGACATAACAAGCGGGTCACGTATACGTCCATAATACCCTGCGCTTACAATATATAAAAATTGCACCAGAAGCCGAAAGATAGTGGCAAAAGAGCCGACCTTCCGTCTCGCCCCTAAAACCCCGCTTTTAGGACCCTCTACCGTTGACAGGTAGGGAAGGTATGTTGCAGGGCGGTTGGATGGAAACGAAATCGACCTTGACTGACAGCTTGACGTGTACTCGGCTGCTTTCGACGTTGCTGCTCTTTACTCAGCTTCACGCCGAGATCCAACATCAGGCTCATTATTTTCGCTTTAGCCGGACAGTAGGCGGCCAGGTGGGTGGTCGGATGGTTGGAATGTAAATGACTGTGCTTTTTAAGCCGGCAAACCGCAAAGAGCTGCGCGTGGTGGTTTTCTAGACCTCGGTTTAAAGTAAGTAACTTCAGCAAACCGACTCCCCTTTAGCCAGATGAAGCCCGCTTAAATGGCCAACCATTTTTTGGTCCCATGCCTTTTGACAAGTCTGCGTGCTTAAAGTTCATAAGCCAGCTGGGAGTTTTATCAGCCTTGGGCACAGCTTAATTACATTTTGTTTCCAAATAAATCAAAACGAACGTAATGAAATCGAGATCAGAAAAGATAATTACCAAATAAAATGTTGGGCCATATAAATTGGCAAGGAATTAAAGAAAACTAATGCACAAAAAGGTACAATTTTAGGTAGTCTGATTGTAAATGGATTTTTTTTCTGAATTGAACAATAATAGTTGTTGAACAACAACAAAATGGCCACTTTAGTTCGACTCTATATTGCTAATAGTTATTTGTAAATTATACTCCAAATATATTATATTATAAAACTTTTTAAGAGGCTCAATACAATTTTAAAGTTAATATGTAATTGAATATGGTTTTAGCATACAAACCTTTCAATTATGCCAAAATAGTTTATTTATGTAAATATGTGTATTTAACAGTTAAATATATGTATTTAATAAATATGAGTTTTATTAAAAAAATCACAAAATAATCATTACTTGCGGTCCCTGGTATTTAACTATAAGCGTGGGAAATGCGGTCAAGATTTAAATAATAATTAAAAACAAGAAAGGAACGCTAACTTCGGGCGGAGCCCTATACTGCAAGGGTATTGTAGCCAGGGTATTGCAGTTAAGATAATAGTGCAAGGGTATTGCAGTTAAGATAATAGTGCAAGGGTATTGCAGTTAAGATAATAGTGCAAGGGTATTGCAGCTAAGATCGGACATAAATCATAAATATCGGACATAGTTGTCTGATCGTTTTAAGAATATTATTATTAAACCAATTTATTAGAATAAAGAGTTTGAAAAAATTCGCAAGCTTCCATCTTCAAAAATACAAAAGTTGGTATTTGTTAAAAATAGATATATATATTATGTCGGCCGATCCCGGTTTATCCCGTTTCGACTTATATAAATACTGCGTGCAGAGGACAGAAGGGTGTGTTGAAAGTTTAAAGTCGATAGCCTTAAAACTGAGAGACTAGTTTGCGTAGAAACAGACAGACAGAAGTACATGCTCATATCAACTCAGGAGGTGATGCGGATCAAGGATATATATACTTTATAGGGTCCGAGATGTCTCCTTCACTGAGCTGCACACCTTTCACCAAAATCATAATACATACACTCTACAAGGGTTAAAAAAAAATTCAAATAAAACAAATAATAACACTCTTTTAAGACGCGTATGAAATATTTATGAGGTTATGCCCAGGGTCCAAATGAGCAATTGATGGCAACGCTACGGTAGTATCGGCCCAGATTCACTTGCCAGGGCCATTTCCATTTTATACAAAATATCCAAGTTGCTGAGCCCTAAACAGTAGGCAACGTTTTTCATTCAAAGGCCAGAGGCCCAAAAGACAATGTCAAGCCCTCTCCTGTGCGACATTGGGTGTGTGGTCGTGCGAAGGATATGGTTCGGGAGGGGTATAAAACGGCTATCATGTCGACGTTGTCGTTGTCGGTGTCACAGTACCGTGCCAAAGGTTCATAAATTCGTTTTAATCCTGCTTTATGGCAACATCACATCGAACATGAACTTTAACGCGCATGTGACTACGTCAACGGCTTCATTTGCATTTTACAACTTCATTTGGCAGGCGAAATGCGAGGAGAAAATAAAAGAACCGATTTCTACAAACCGATTGCTTCAGTTTCTCAACACTGAAAAGGAAATGGACTACCTGCCGTTCGCCTGCTGTGGTGGTATGAAATAATTATTTAATCTTTAGCAGGGACGTCACCAAAAAGGCCCCCGCGAATTGCGGTACGTTGCACGATAATTATATGGCCTCCACCTCAACCCTTCATCGACCGGATGGGATAGATAGCGGATAGATATTTAAGCGAAACTCTAAAACACCATTGTATAAAACAAAGGCTTTGTTACATGTATTTTTATTCGCATCAATTATTCTTATTCAATCATTAAATATTATTTATTCTAATATAATTCCCAATTGTCTCACCTCTTGATCCCATGAAAACTATTTTTTTTTTTAATTTTCAACTAATTTATTTTTGGTTGTTCTTGGTTGGTTGGGTGAAAATTTTGTCAAGTTTTATCTCGGTGACGCACTAAAATATGAGTTACTTCTTGTTTTTATTGTAAGTAAACAATTTTTCAATTGATTAAATCCAGTATTTGGTTTAAAACTTTTGATCTTAACTGTAAACAACTAAAAACACACATCTAACAATCAACTGATACTTCAATCGATCAATCGATGCTCGCAGTCTGTCCCAACTCAATCGTATGATTTTATTAGATCGTCTTATATTATATATGGTTTATATTTGAGATCTTTTAAAGTACATAAACACTAGTAGTTAGACTAACACGAGAGTTTTAAGGGTACTAGGGAGGGGTACAGTCCAAGAGGGTTTTACTCCAAAAAGTTCCTTCGCCTAAGGGGACTTATGACTATACACATGTAATGCTCTTTCTATGGCTTCTCCTCAACAATTTCGTTTTGTGTATTACATTTTTAATAGCGAGTATAAAGAGTGGAAAAGTTTTACTATAATACAATAGAGGGGCTGGGTATTTAACCAGTTAAGTGAGCTTCAGACAAATCAAATTACATCAATCAGGCATGAGCTTAAAAGGCGATTATATTTTTCATTCCAATTCAGTTCGAAAAATAGCAACATTAATTTTAGGACTTATTTGAAATTCAACGGGTAATTGTAAGAGTGACTTGCAATTATTATTAAATTGTAATCATCAGAAAATACATAGATCGGACAATTTTTTACTATAGCTGTCTTTAACTGAACCTTAGAAACTAAAAACGCGTTTGCAATAAATAGTTACTTTTACTTCGCTTAGGGAAAGATCATGCCTTCTTCGGGTGTCCGAAGAACCCTGATTTCATTTTCGCTTAATTCCCCGGCTGTACACGTTTTCGATTAGCTTTTAAATATGTCCTGTCCTGGCTGCGGTGAGGCAGGTGAAACACCTGCCACGACGGCACCCCCATTCGCACCACCATCCGCGTTCAGGCGTTTAAGCATGGCATTGCGGTGGAGCCAGTAAGGCGGCGGGTCCGGTGGTTGACCTGGGAGCAAAGTCTTAGCCTTCAAGTTGGCTGCCGTTGGCGGCTTTGGACTATGCGAGGCCGCACTGTACATGACAGGGTCAGCCAACTGGGCCGCCGACTGTCCGACGGCCACTCGGAGTGGAGTCTCCTTTTTTCGGATCGTGTCGCAGGTCTCTTTCATCTTGCATAGCTGGTCTTGCAGGTTGCGATACTCCTCTAGGAAACGCTCCAACTGCGCAGCGTGGTAATCGTAGGCGGCCACCGAGGAATTGGCGGCCCCTGCGGCTCTCGACGACAGGGCGGTGAAGTCTAAAAGAGGCGTGGCCGCACTAGACAAGGATCTCTGATGCTGCACTGGACTGGAGGGAAGGCTCGGCTTTTGCCCCAGGTGTCCCGGCAATAAACTGCTTGGGCCCTTGTGGGCACCACTTTGGACCAGATTGAGAAAGCTGTTTGCCCTTTGACCGCCACCCGTGTAGGACGTTGTACTCGAGTAATTCGCATAGCTCGACTCCGCTGAATATCTACGACCTACGCCCATAGCTTCATTGAGAAAAGTTCCGTCACCCAGAGTGCTACTGCCGTATTTGCTTGAATTTTCAGCCAAAAGTGGCGACTGACTGTCCGAAGAATTACGGAAGTACTTGCCACTTGTCTTCAGTTTCCGGGGCAACGTGCAAAGGCCCCCGTTCGATATGGGCGTGGCTTGGCCATAAGACTGCCCCTGACTTTGCTGCTGCGCCGCATACTTGGCAATATCCAACAAGTCCGGATAATTGCTATCAAAGAACTCGCTTTCCTGGCCCTCGCTACAAAACACGGAGGTGGCCATTCCGTCGTCGGCTACTCTGCTTCCGTAGTGCACCAAGGGCGTAGCCGGGGCGGTGCCCGTTGCCGTTGGTTTGCTGTGCGGTGATTTGATCTTCGTGGTAGCAATGGGCGTTGTTTTCCAGGAGTGCCCGGCGTAACCCGCTAAGCGGGCTGCGGCGTCCACTTGACTGGAGATGGAACTCGAAGCCGAATCGGTTCTAAGGGCGAAAAAATGCGATTTTATTCAAAATTTTCCCAATGAGAATCAGTTTATAAGGATTTTTTTTTTAATTTTAACTCTTAATTTACCTTAACTTGGGAACTTAATGGGTTTTAATTGGATTATTATGGCTTATTTTATAAAATAAATACATCTAATTAATATTGGAAATAAATGTTGGAAAGTGGGAAATCTGGAAAAAAAATAAAACTTGAGCGTCTTTGTATCAGCTTCGGCCTGGTTTTTTTTGCTTCTTATTTCGTATACGACTTTGTCCTCGTCCATGAAGATAACCAGCCCCATCAAGTATATCCATTAACCCGCAGTCATGTCCCTGGTATTTCTTTCACATGACAAGCTCCAATCAGGCTGAGTGAGTTCTCAGTGGGTGCAAAAATAAAGCACTTCTCCGTACTCATGGATGTTGGGGGATATGTTTACGGAGGTGGAAGTGGATGTGCTCGCATATTTCGCGCGTCATTAGCACGCGCGTTTCTCCATTTGTAGAAAAGGGAGAGCGGCTGAGGCAGGAGGTATGGACTGAGGGAGAAAATGGGCTGGGCGAGCTCAAAGTGGAAGTGTCAAGTGTTGCCCATAATAGGGACGCAATACGGAGATCCGGGTGCGTTCTGCACTCGAGCATGACAGCTCTTTGACAGAGACACGGCCGGTCGGAGGACAATTGCCACTCGAAGTAACGAGAACCGAAAAAACAAAAGGTACCGAGGGCGTTCTGGGAGAGGTAAGACCTGTAGCACTGAGCGAAACGGAAACTAAATCCATATAGGTTAATAAATTAATTGCATTTAATTGCATTTCGTGAATTAATTACATAGTTTTTTAATATCATTTTGTTTTAAGAATTCCATTTACACGTTTTTAACACGTTCAATGAAATGCTTAATATGTTATTATGGCCATCCATTGCTTATTTTGGCTTGTTGGTTTATTAAGTTGAATATTTGTGTAGATATTTATAAAAACTTATATTGTTTTTCTTTACGTAATAGCCGTAATAGAGGAAGTATTAAATTCTTTACTTGCAGTAAAAATAAATGCCAAGTGGGTATATAAATATGTATCTGACTTTAGATATCCGACTCACCCGCTGATATCGATGAGGCGTGGTATGTGCAGATCCGTTTCCTCCAGCGGCGGTGAAATGTTCGGCCCGGATGCGGAGACAACATGGCCCTGGGAGCCTTTCTTCTGCAGATTTTGCTGTGGATTCGCAATTGGGTGTAGGTGCTGCTCGTGCAGCTGTTGTTGCTGCTGGTTCTCCTCGTCATCGCAGTGGGTGGATACGTGCAGGTAGTCACCGTTCTTTCTCTGAGCTCCTCCGGCTGCACTGGGAATCACTATAACCGCCGCCTGTCCCCCATCGTTGTCGCTTAACGGAGTGTTCCCTACTCTCAAATAAATCTGCTCTTCAGAATCAGGGAAGAGACACGCTCCGGTGGCACTATCGCCCCCGCAGCTAGCCCCACCTCCCAGATCCGGTCGTGTCCTAGCCGACATTTCGATTTTTTCGTAGCTTTCACTCCTTCTTTCTGGCGGTACTGAGTTCCACAGTCTAAGTTTTCTTCGCCTATGAAGAGAACAAAAGCAAATAGCCGCAAATGAAGAGCCACCGACCAGAAGCAGGGCAGCTATGACGCCAAGGAGTACAGTTCTTACGCCCAAGGGTGCTTCTGGAGGTCTTCTGGATACGGCCAGGGTAACACTGGCCTCCACTTTGCCGGCCTTGTTTTCTGCAGCACATGTGTAGATTCCGGCATCCTGCATATCGGCTGTAAGAATTGTCAGATTAGAGGCGTTTCGTAGCATATTCACTACATAGGTTTTTCGTCCTTGAGTGGCTGCCGCAGTCCTAGGCTCCGACTCGGAGTCACCTTTCCCGCCGGCACTCAGATTGGCTATAAGCCGATTTTTAAGTAGCCACTTAACGGCTGGTTGGGGAACCCCTTCCACATAACAGCTCATGGTGATGTTTCGGCCCTCGACTCCATGGGCCGTGGTGTCAGTAGCCACGATCTGTGGTACACAGGCGAAGTCATCCACATCCAGCTTGTCCCAGGCTCTTCCAGACAGCCTAGTTGGGGCAGCACAAGTGGGGGGTACGCCACTTGGAATATTTTGTTGCAGCATCCAGGCTCTAAGAGGTCTTAGAGAACAACTGCAGTTCCACTCGTTTCCGGCCAGCTCTAAGCCATGTAGCGACGCCAAGGAAGTTATGGTGCCACTTCGAACTTCGCTTAACCGATTTCCGTCTAGTTTCAGCCACTCCAGGCTGCTTTCCAGGCCGGCAAATGCCCGAACAGCAATGTGGCCCAGTTGGCAATCGCTCAACTCAAGCTTGACCAATTGAGGCACGTGTCTGAAGGCGTCATCAGGGACTCGCAGTATAGGGTTTCCGCTCAGCCGCAGTTCCCGCAGTTCCGAAACGTGAAACAAAGACAACGAGGGTATGGCCGAGAGCAGATTTTGGCTGAGGTCTAATTCTACCAGATTGATAAGCTTACGGAACGCATGACGTTCAATTAGTCTCAAATGACACCTGGCCAAGTATACTTTCTGCAGGTTCAACAATTGGGCAGAGGCGAAGCTGTCGTCGGGTATGGACTGTATTTCATTACCACTCAAGTCCAGCAGCTGAGTGCCAGGGTCCAAGGGCCGGGGGATATGTGTAAGGTTGGCGTTAAGGCACAAGACGGACTCCTTTCCGCTCTTCCACTTGCACTCGCACACCGCCGGGCACTCGGCGTTCACTGCGCTCTGGCCCAGTTGGCAGCAGCAGCACAGAAGCCAGAGAAGAAGGCGCAAGTGTTGGGACAGATGCAGGATAAGGCGAAGGGACTGCAGAAGGGGTGGGTGCAGACGCCACTGGGGGCGTGGCCCTTTCCGACGCACCTTGGTGGCCAACGTGCGACACTGAGCACTATTGTCGCTGGCTATGTCCTGGCCAACTCCGGAGGTTGCACCAACAGCCGGAGCCCTCCCCACGGCCATAGCATACTAGAACGCCCCGCCGTAGATCTGAAAGAAATTAAAAATATGAAAAAATTAAGTTATGTGAAGATAAAAATGAACAATTTTTTTTGAATATGTTAATCTGTAATTATTTTGCTTGTTATTAGTATTTTAATATCTGTATTTTGTTTATCGTATTTCGTTTCGGGAAATGTTAGCATTAGTTTTTATTGACTAACAAAGATGAAAAGGAAATAATTGGCACCAGCTAAATATAAAATTTCATGTACATTGTACAAGCCCAAAGAAAATACATATGTAGATCTAAATTCAAGTTCAGAAAAATTTAATTAAAGACGGTGGGAGGGTTTAAAAATGTAGGGACTTCTTATCGCTGCAGTCGTCCGGTGCATTATCGCGGTATGCATTTGTCCCCTGTTCGAGCTTTGTGCATGTACACCCGGCATAGTCTATCTCTTTTTCGTATACCTTTATACAAAGGCATAAGCGCCGGGAAGCGGCTTCTTGCGCAGAAGCTCGCGCCGTTAGGACCACCGCCGAACCACTTCGCTCCGTGTATATAACCGGAATTCCGGAATTCACATTTAAGTGAACGTGTTTATTACACAGCCACACAACAAAAATAATTTTTCGGGTTTGGAGGTCAGACCATGTTTACTATATGTTTTCGGGGACAGACCGTGTTTGTAATATGTTTTCGGGGTCGCTGAATCCGAATCCGAGGTCTATAAAATTCCAGAATGTCAAAACTTGATCAAATTTTTCTTTTCCGAGTTCTGGGCTCAAATCATGTTTACCATTTGTTTTTGGAGTCATTGAATCTGAATCGGTCGTTCAAAAAATCCAAGCATGTCAGGTTGTTCACGTAACCTTTAAAATATCCCGTTATCTAGGCTATTTAATGCTTCAACGTTTTGTCCTTAGCCGTATATTGAACAAAAATCAGTTTAACCTATAAACACTATTTACTCCACAAAACAAAGTTATATGGGATCGTCGGCATCAGCGGTACCCATATAGCCCTTACAAGGGTTTTTAGCAACAAAAATTTGAATTTGTGAATTGATTAGCAAAAATTAATAAATGATTAGATCAATGAATTGTACACATCTACAATATTAAAAATGATGGGTAGAATTCTTAACTACTAGAATAAATAACTAGTTACATGACTAAAATAGGAATCGAATGTCTTAAGTATACGAACTCAAAACTTAATCGATGGAATAGACGATCTAAAAACCGGACGCATAAATCAAATAGCAGACTCTTATTTGCACTATAGCGGGTTCTTTTCTCATCAAAAGATCTATGAAGTGGTCTACGCTTTCTATCTTCTTTCTGTTTATCTCGCTTCAACATCCAACAGAAATCTGCCATCATATTTTCAAAAAATTTAATTTTAAGTTCATCAGGCATCCTAGCTTTCTAAAATCCTCAACCATTTTTCCAACAATCTTTTTATACTTCGGACTTTTGTTATTTCCTAAAAAGTTCTATGCCACATCTTCAAAACTAAGCCAGGCTGCTTTTTCAAGTCGATTCCTTGTACGAATGAAATTTACATCTTTGAACATACTTTGAATTTGTGGTCCGTCGAATACTCCTTCTTTCAACTTAGCCTCAGAAATTTTCGGAAATTTGGATTGAAGGTATTGCAAACATGCCCCTGATTTATCAAGCGCTTTGAAAAATTGTTTCATGAGACAAAGCTTTATATGCAACGGAGGAATGAGAATTTTCGATGGATCCACAAGAGACTCATCGATGATGTTATTAGAACCTGGTGTAAACGATGTAGTGATTTTCTCTATTTCTACTGTCCCACAAGCACAAATAGCAAGGATATTAGGTGAATCTTGACTGTTGTCCAAGCCGCATAGTTATTATTTTCAAATCTCCGCATATTAGCCATAAATGCTTTTCATATTGAATTTTCATTCGTTTCCCAACGAATTGACGCTTAAGATTGCTTTGAACCTAACGTTTAGTTTTTAGTGTGTGTTAAAAAATCAAAAATTTCATCAAAAACAAAAAATTAAAAACCACGTTTATATACACAATCTCGCGGCCAATCGTCTACAAAATCAACACGATGGACTGGCAAGACGCCCCCCACTCCATCAAAATCAAGCCGCCTTCCAAAAAGAAGCCCTGTTGTAACTTTCATTGTTACTGTTGTAACTTTGTAAGTTGTAACCCTGTTGTAACTTTCATCGACTCCAGCGACTTGGAGAAATGAAACGGAAGTCGGCTAAAAAACCCGTCAGGGAAGAAGAACCAACCACCAGCAAAGCAGCAAGAGCGGCATTGAAGGCTAATATTGATAGTAATTATTATGCTATTTTATCTGATCTTGAAGATGAAGTTTTAGACAACGGCACGGAAGCGGTCGATGATGAAGAGGTACTTATGTCTTCTAAGTCCCCCAAGAAGAAGGAAATCAAGCCAATCAAGCCAATCAGGCTAGAAGTGGAGCATTTCATCCACACCCGCTGCATTGTCATTTTGCTTATTTCAGAAACCCACTTTACACACAAATTATTCCTGACTTTACACGGCTACGATATCATTCATGCTAATCATCCCAGTGGCAGAGGGCACGGATGAGCGGCAATTATAATCAAATCTAGCATTGACTACAGCGAGACCGCAAGAATCTTCTTTGATTCTTTGATTGAATGGATTCAGTGCGCCAAAATCAGTGTCTCCACCCCTGGGGGGAAAATTATGATCGGTTCCGCTTATATTCCTCCTAGACAGAGAGTGTCCGATAACCAATTTGATTTACTGCTGAATGACATGGGCGACAAATTCATTTTTGCAGTTGATTTCAATGCCAAGCACCCATGGTGGGGCTCGAGGGTGACTAACCCTAAAGGATCTACGCTATTCAGGTGTATTCAGCGTAGAGCCTTCAACTGCCATTCAACCGGAGAGCCTACGTACTGGCCCACTGACCCCCAAAAACGGCCGGACCTACTGGACTTTGCTATATCTCAAGGAATTCATCCGGACTTCATTGCCTGCTCGTCAAATGCAGATCTCCTTTCGGATCACAGCGCGGTGGAGCTCCACATTAATACTCCTGTTGAAAAGAAGGTCATCATTTCCCGAATGATAAAATCACGTACCAACATTGAAACCTACACAGGGTGGCTAAATAACGCCCTAGGCAATACTCAGCCGGACCTCAACACAGGATTTGATATTGACAACGCCGTGGTCAACATCACTCAGGAGATGCACAATGCTGCCTTAGTCGCAACACCAAGGGCTCCATGCAATAACAAAATCCTTCAAAGGCACCTACATTTGCGGTCTCCAGAAGTAGCTCTACTGCTCAATGAAAAGCGACGGCTTAGAAGGATCTGGTTCCGAACTAGGTAACCCAGCGACAAAACAGCTCTCAATCGTGCGACCAAAAAACTCACGAAGCTGCTCCAGAGGTTGCGGACTTGTACTTTTGAAGAATACCTACGTAGGGTTGAGCCCGGCGACCCCGAGCACAACTCTTGGCAGTTGACAAGTCACATCAAGCGTCCAAAGAAAAGAGTGGCTCAGGTTAGGAAACCCGACGGTGAGTGGTGCCGCTCCGATCAGGGGCGGTCGCATTTGCTGCTCATTTGGAAGACGCCTTCACTCCATTTAATAGATGCTCGGAGGTGGACCAAGCTGAGACTGAGAGGTTTCTGTCTCTACCCTGCGCGGATTTCAGTCAATTGGAGCCAGTCTCGGAAGAGGAAGATCAAGAGGAGGTCGCTGGCCTTAACACCAAAAAATCCCCGGGTGCGGATGGCCTTGAAGCACTTGCCATTAAACTTCTCCCCCCATTAGGTATCCAAAGGCTTACGAGCATATTCAACGCGTGCTTGGAGATAGGCCACTTCCCCTCTGACTGGAAAAAGGCGGAGGTCATCTTCATTCCGAAGCCAGGAAAGCCTGAAGTTGATCTTGCCTCATACAGGCCGATAAGCTTATTATCAGTACTATCCAAGTTACTTGAGAGAGTATTTCTGCGCAGATTTCAGACCGTATTAGACGAGGCTGGCTTGATTCCAGACCATCAATTTGGTTTCAGGCGTTGTCACGCCACCCCGGAGCAATGCCACAGGATTGTACAAATATTCTAAACAGCCTGGAGGAGAAGAAATATTGTTGCGCAGTTTTCCTTGACGTCAAGCAGGCATTTGACATGGTCTGGCATTCAGGACTACTAATGAACATAAAAAGGAGCGTACCCCATGAGCATTACGCCTTCCTCAAGTCATACCTGAATGACAGGTCATTTAGGGTTAGATGTGGAGACGCAAGGTCAGATTATAGGCTCATTAAGGCAGGTGTACCGCAGGGTAGTGTCCTTGGTCCAATTCTCTACACACTATACACAGCAGATATGCCTGTTATAGATGAAGGAGGTTTGCTAGCCGCAACATATGCAGACGACACAGCTTTCCTAGCTTCGGAAAGCTTGCCACAGGATGCCTCTGACTGTCTCCAGCGTGAGCTCGATGCCCTTGACCCGTGGCTTCAAAGATGTAACATCGCGATTAATCATGATAAGTCCGCCCAAACTACATTTACCTTGAAGAGACTGTCCACAGATTAGCATTGGAGGCACTGCCATACCACCTAACGCAACCCCTAAATACTTGGGAATGACGTTGGAGAGGCGTCGGATTGACTTGTAAGCAGATTTTGTTGCATTTATTTACTAGTAACTTTCTATACCTGATACGAGGCCCGGCAGATAAAATGGTGGGTATGGTGGGAAGAAAATACCCACTCGAAATACTAAAAAAGTTTTCAATGATTTAATGATAGAGATATGTTTTTGCAACTTGTGAAAAAGCAGAATTAACAGACAAATAACACAGTTCGACAGTGTTTTTGAACCTTTGAAGAGACCTAGTAGGAATTGTTTATTAGGTCAATTATAGAAAAAAACAGTGTTTGAAATATTTCTGACACCCTCAAAATCATGATTTATTTAGAAAAAACGTTTTTTTCGGGAGTGTTTTGCTCTTAAAAAGTCCCTAACGTGTTATTTTAGTCCAATTTTAAAAGTGTTTACGTTTTTCAATAGTTAAATGTTGTAGCATTTGAAAAAAAAACAACTTAAATTTATTTAAACAAAAAGGATAAAAATTTTACAAAAGAAACTAACATTTTTGAATTTTTGTTATGTTTTTCGAACTTTGACGCCATTTTTTCGGTACAACTTCCAAAAAATGGTATCATTTTTAACACATATCAATATTGCCTCATTAATCCTGAATAAAACGAGGCCTAATTTCATTACAAATTATAAAAATTGTTGAAGTTATAACGCTTTTCCCAAAACAAGTCAGTGCAATTTTACTAGCGCTTGGGAGTAAAAGTGTGTAAAAGAAAGATATAAGCGAAATGGAAACAAGTCAGTGCAATTTTGCTTGCGTTCCGGAGCAATAGTGTGCCCTTCCATTTCGCTTATTTCTTCGTCCTGTCCTCCTGTTCAAATAAACGACGTTTTTCGGTTCTTCGCAGGCTCAAAACGTATTTAAGATCAACAATGTTGCAAGATCGACTCAATAACGTTTTTATCTTACATGTTTATTGCGAAATTACCGACAAACTTAATTTAGAGCAATTCGTAAACGACTTTCAAAAAATGCAAAACGCACTTCTTTGTTTTTTATTGCACAAATTATTTTTTTGAGTTTTTCATTACTATAATTTGTTTTCAATATGCCGTGTATTTTTATGTATACTTTCATTGTATTTGAGATAGTTATTTGAAGCATTTTTTTGTATGTGTGTAATTATAGTAATTATCTTTAATACGCTGAAATAAATAATGAACAAAAGCAATTGAATAGGGTAATCAAAAATTTTAAACTACCCCCTCCAGCTAAAAATGATCTGCCGGGCCTGATTCCAAAGATTGTACTTTATAATCTTTGCTGATACCCTTGTATATATACATAAGTCGTGCGCATGTATGAAAAATAGAGAGGGAATCATCTCCGATCCCATAAACATTATGGCATAAAGTATGTATTTTCTTGATCAGCACCAAAAAATCATAATTCAATTTTTAGCCTGTAATTTTAAGTCTGCAGTAGTAGTAGTGAACTTGGGTTTTTTTTCGCAAAGCAACAAAAATTTTTCGCTGAGAATCCATACCTTTACCATAACCTAATCCAAACCATATCCATAACTTTGAAGGTTAGTTAAAGTATGGTTGAAAGAGTTCAAAAGAAAAAATTTTCCAATAATGTTGTCCAATTTTATAAAAGGTTATCCAAAGTCGTTTATATTTTGTTGGTTATATTTTTGGGTATCAAGTTGATACTATCAACTTATTCTTCATTTGATATCTTAGCTTAAAATAAACAGAACTAAGGCCGTCTCTGGGCCCGTTTCAGTGTAAATATGTATAACCATAAATCATCTCTGAGTGATGCCAGATTCCACCAGCGGCCCCTGACTCAACTGATGGAAGGCAACAGGCAGTCATCAAGGGGGGTGCAGGGGGGGCACTTGCTCCCCCCCTGATCAACGGAGGAAGTTGATGAAAATCGTTAAAAATGAATCATAATATATTTGAAAGTGTGAAATTTGAAAGGTTAAATTACTTTACGTCAACCAAGACAATGTTGACTATTTTTATATATATTATTTTTTAATAAAATTTTTTTAATAATAAAAATAAAAATTTTGGCCCCCCCTGTGAAAAATTCTGGCTACGCCCTTGGCAGTCATCGAATTGAAGAGGGAATACGACGAAAACAGGGAAGAAAATCATATTGAGTCTTAAGAGATCATTCTGGACGGCTGAGAAATACCAGCTGCCAAGGAAAACAGGAAAAGCCTGACAGAAAATCTTGCCAAAAAAGCCATTTATCCTTGTGCTTGTGGTCTATGCAGCGATTTATAGAGTCATGCTTTGGCCTGCTGCAGAAGTAAATTACACTGCGCAACAATCTGGTAACGATGTCCTGCTTCATGTGCGATCGATGAGTCTGGAGCGTACTGAGAGGGCGGCACCAAAAACTGGAGCAGCAGCTACATCTGCACCAACGTTATTAAATCAAACTATTGATGATAAACAAATATAACTCTCAAAATACATATGTAAATAAAATTTTACGAGCCGAAATTGATATACCCCTGCAGTTAAAGTCGGATATATATCGTAAATATCGGATCTAGTTGGCCGATGCTTATGAGAATATCATAATAAAACCAATTTATAAGAATACGAAACCTAAAAAAAAGCCCCAAGCTTCTTATTCAAAAATACCAATCCTTCTAAATCGTACCAAATACCAATCGTTCAGTTATATGGAAGTCCTTATAAAATTTAGTAGGTCCGATCAATTGACCTAAAATAGAATCTGTTGGAAGTTCCAAAAAAACACGAAAGTTGGGTCATTTCCGATTATTCAATTATATGGCACCTATAGGATATAGTCGGCTGATCCTTACCAAAAAAAAACCTTCGTACTAAATCCGAATTCTCTAGCTTTAAAAACACTAGAAGTTATAGCATTTCCGATGAATCAGTTATATGACAGCTATAGGATATAGTCGGACGATTGGCACAGGAAGTGTAAAAAAATTATATAAAATGTAAAAGTACTTATTCTTTTTATAAAATATGAAAACCGAATAGCATTATGATTGAACATCATTTGAAGGCAAATATGAGAAACCTAAGAAGCCAGTAGGCCAACCCTGCCTTTTCATGCGAAGGGCAATATATCTCGCAGAAAGAACGGTGCAGTGCCTCCAGACTTGTAGTCCAGACGTATTTTCTATTTCGTATATTTTTTCTAAGAGGTGTGTAGTGAAAATGTATGTTTTCTATACATTATTAATTGTCTTTCATTAAAGGGGCACACGATGCTTTCGATGGACTTTCTTCTAATACATTGTTAAATTAATTAAATTAATTTATTAATTTATGTCACAAAAACTGGTCAAATTCCCCATAGTGCACTGTGTACAACACATACGACGTTTCTTTTAACTTGACGCTAAAAAGGAAAAATAAATGAAGAGTCGACTGCGTGCATAAAGAAAGTTTCAAGCGATAGCTTTAAAACTGAGAGACTAGTTCGCGTAGAAACAGACAGATGGACAGACGGTCTTGCTTATATCAACTCAGGTGGTGGTCCTGATCAACAATATATATATGTACTATATATGTAAAATTATAATACCATCTGCAAGGGTTTAACAATCGAAAAGTTTTCTAGAAATTTTGAACTTTTGCATCTACTGAACAGTCTCGATATAATAAAAAGAAACAAGTATTTGAAATAAATTTAAGAAAGTCATGGCCATAATTGAAAATAAGCTATTTCAGTGATTACAGTGTTGACAACTAATAAGTGTTAATAAAGCCATTTATCGTTTATCGAATGAGCACTTACACAGTGCAACAGTAATTTGGAACTTTTCAAGAGAAATAGTAGGAGGTCGAATGTTAGGTCGAATATAGCACAAAACCTTGTTTGTAATATTTGTAACATTTATTTAGAAAAACCCGTTTTTCGGGACTATTTTTCACTTTAAAAATTGTAAAAGTGTAATTTTAAGCCGATTTCCGACGTTTTTTAATATTTTAATGTTGTAGCTTTTGCAAAAAAAAAATACAATTTCAATTTATTTTAATAAAAAGGATAACAATTTTATACAAGAATCTGACATTTTTTGAATTTTTGTGGTGTTTTTCGGAATTTGACGCCATTTTTTTTACACATTTTTGATACCTTTCAATATTGTCTCATATATTTAATATATTATAAAAATTTTTGAAGCTATAACGCTTTTCCCAAAACAAGTGAGTGCCATAACTTTTCAATTAAATATCTCCGAATTTCACTTACCATAGCTTGAAATGATTACAATACATAGTGGGACAAGAATTTTGAATAATGAAAGGATAAATGATATGTGGCAATTATTTCAAATCCTGCTTTTTTAATTCTTAATACTTGGCCCAAATAATAATAATTCATTGGCCTAAAAAATTCCATATTTAGGCCCATCCTTGCATATCAGCAATATATTAATAAAAATTATTTTGATGTTATTTATCCAAACTAGCAGTATAAGTTTAACTATACCCTTTAATTTTCTCAAAACACCTAAAAAAAACTTTTATACCACTCCATAAAACAACTAGCATTCCACAAATTTTTATGTTTCCTTTTTTTTTTTGGACCGCGCGCGGTTTGTTTGAATTGTGCGGCATGTTGCAATTGTGGTTGTCGGCTATGCAACCCAAACACTGAAAGTTTCCATACCCCTCCCTCCGGCGGAGCGGAGCTTAATATGTGAAATTTTCATGCCGCCAGCATAAAAGACATTTTTCAATTTGTACAAATAAAGGAATACAATGGTACTAATGGGTCTCCAACTTCTTCTTTTTTACTACTACTTCTTTTTGTGTCACATACCATACAACAATTAAATTATATTACATATTTTTAAAAGAAGAATTCTGGATCTCGAATAAAACTAAATCAAACTGAAAACTGAAAAAACGAAAGTGGGGTCATTTCCGATCGTTCAGTTATATGCCAGCTATAGGATACAGTCGGCCGATCCTTATACCACTTCCGATCAATCAGTTATATGGCAGTTAAAGGATATAATACTGATATGTACTGCGTGCAAAGGAAAGAAGGGTGTGTGCAAAGTTTCAAGTCGATAGCTTTCAAACTTAGAGACAAGTTCGCGTAGAAACAGACAGACGGAAAGAAGGACAGGAGGACATGCTTAGATCAACTTAAGAGGTGATCCTGATCAAAAATGTATATACTTTATAGGGTCGGGGATGTGTCCTTTACTGCGTTGCACACTTTTGGACAAAATTATTATAGCCTCTGCAAGGGAATAAAAATGGTCATGGGGAGGGGCGATACAAAATGTGGGGTAAAGAATAGCTTTGTAACTAATACTGGTGTGTGTGAGCTTGAAAGGAAAGACGGCGTTTAGGGGTCAATATACTGGACGACAGCCACAGAAATGAAATAAAGTTTTTGCATGTTGGTGTTCGAAATACTCAGCTGCATTTTTGCAGAAAACCAGACAAAGACAAAACGAACTGAAAAAGGGAAATACCGCAGACAGAGTTTGTGTGTATGTGTGTGTGTATCTGTGGTTGGGGCATTGTCGCACTATGGGGCCAACGACCACTTTTAGTGGCCAAAAGTCCTTAAAATAAGAATAAACAACGTCATTAGACCAAGCCACTGTTAAGATATATGTAAGCTGTCAAATACAGAAATTAAGTCTTATGAGTTCAAAAAAATTGAGCCTTGAAAAAATGAAGCCTTTGCGTGGAGTGGGAAAAGGACACATATGTATATATTTACAATTAACGGTGAATCTGGAAGCACAACAAACTTTTATTTTCGATTTCTATTGATAAAATTGAAATATGACTCTTATTTTAAATTTTTATATTAATAATTAAGAATAAAAATAACTTTTTAATTTTTATAAAAAAAATTAAAAATTTCGTATGAGAATATCATTATATAACCAGTTTATTACAATACAAAATCTAAAAAAAGGCCAAACTTCTATCTTCAAAAATAAAAAAGTTGGTATGTTTACCAAATACCAAACACCATTTCCGATCGTTCAGTTATATGGCAGCTATAAGATATAGTCGACTGAAATTTGGTAGGTCGGATCAACTGACCAAAAATAGAATCTGTACGAAGTTCCAACTTTCTATCTTCAAAAACACGAAATTTGGGTCATTTCCGATCGTTCAGTTATATGGCAGCTAAAGCATATAATCGGCCGATCCGATTTTTCTGAAGCGACCTGCGCTTGCCTCTGTTATCGCCACAATTCTTTATTAAATAACTTTTATGATTTTTATCCCATCTGGACAAAATTTTTAGGACAACTTGAAATAAGAAATAGAATATTTGGTCAAAATTTAAAGTCATTAGCTTTAAAATTTTTTTCGTAAATTAAAATTTTTAAATTTTTGGGTCGGAAAGGGGCGTGGTAAAATTCAAATATTTTATTTTTCTGGCTGTAACGTAAACGCATATGATGATTATATTTGAAATGTTTAGCTTTAAAAACGTCCGAAATATTCTGTTTTTCGTATTATTCAGTTTTATTCAGGGCGGTGAGAGCGCAGTTTTTTCAATGTCCCTAAGCTATATACATAGTTCAAAATAAACTCAGTGAAAAATCTCTTTCGGTTTACTGGTATTATTTAAGTCGTTGCCGTTATTAAGTGGTCGTTGGCCCTATAGTGTGTCGTTGCCGTTTGTCATATGTGCGCACGACGCAAAGAAGTATGCAACATGCAAATGTTGCCGCCTGCTTTTTGTGTTGACCTCTTCTGCTTCTTATTTTCTTCGCCTTAACTCCCCAGCTTTATTTTCGTTCGGCGCCGCAGACACTAATCCTATTTATGTTGAATTGCAGCGAGGTTAATAATTTTATGTCCAACTGCACAACTGCAACGTCATTTGTGTCTGCTACGTCCGCTGCAGTCGCTCGCAAGCCGCTTTAGTGTCCCTGTTATTCTGCTTATGACATACGATACGTGCTTCGAGTTCGAGAAACTTTCCATGGAGTTTCCGCAAATACAAACAAGAAATTCTCAAAATTCCGCCGTATTTGGAATGAGGAAGAAAGGCAAAGAATCGCTAGATATGCGTCTGTTCTTATGAGCCTCCTCAGTCCTTTTGCGTCCTTTATCAGGATTCTTGGATCCATTACCGTTCAATTTTTCCATAAATACCGTTCCATAAATATCCATTTTTTTTAATTACTTCCAACAAAAAAAATGTATTACTGTTTTTTTATAAAAAAAATATTTTACTGAAAAATTTTTGTTTCATACTTTTGCGACATTCTACCGATTCAATAGGGAAGCTCTAAAAACTATCCCATTTGGCTGATTTTAGTCTTCCTATTGAATCGGAAGTATGGCCGATGTGGGGCTGAAGTTGTTGTTTTGCCCAAGGGCACAAGTACCAACCGAAAAATTTTTGCGGAGAATCCATACCACTATAGGAAATATGACCACTTTTTCTGGCCAAAATTAATATCTCAAGAACGAAACAAGATGTTTTAGTTCTGAATTTTTTTTTTATTTTTTATTTGGCCGTCCCGTATAATATAAAACCGGTAAACGCCACCGCCTATGTGTGAAACGAAATTTCAAGACACTAGTTAGAAATTCTTTAAAACGAAAATAATAGTGATATGACGTGCTGTGAGTTTATGTCATAATATGTTTTATGTTTATTACAAAAACCACCATTTTGTAACTTTAGACCACTGTCCATTGGACTATTTTTATACCCTTGCAGAGGGTATTATAATTTTGTCCAAAAGTGTGCAACGCAGTGAAGGAGACATCTCCGACCCTATAAAGTATATATATTCATGATCAGGATCACCTCCTGAGTTGATATGAGCATGTCCGTCTGTCCGTCTGTCTGTCTGTCCGTTTCTACGCGAACTAGTCTCTCAGTTTTTAAGCTATCGTCTTGAAACTTTGCACACACCCTTCTTTCCTTTGCACGCAGTATATAAGTCGGAACGGCCGGGATCGGCCGACTATATCCTATAGCTGCCATATAACTGATTGGTCGGAAATGGTATAACTTTGGTGTTTTTGGAGTTACAGAGTTCAGATTTCGTACGAATGCTACTTTTGGCAAAATAATATGACCTACCAAATTTCATAAGGATCGGCAGACTATATCTTATAGCTGCCATATAACTGATTGATCGGAAATGCTATAACTTCGGTGTTTTTAAAGCTAGAGAATTCGGATTTGGTACGAATGCTATTTTTGGCAAAATAATACAACATGCTTAATTTCATAAGGATCAGCCGACTATAACCTATAGCTGCCATATAACTGAACAATCGGAAATTACCCAACTTTCGTGTTTTTGAAGATAGAAAGTTGGAACTTCGTACAGATTCTATTTTTGGTCAGTTAATAAAACCTACCAAATTGCATAACGATCGGCCGACTATATCTTATAGCTGCCATATGACTGAACGATCGGAAATGGTATTTGGTAAAAATACAAACTTTGGTATATTTGAAGATGGAAGCTTGGTACTTTGTTTTATATTTTTTATGGTAATAAATTGGTTATATTATGATATTCTCATAAGGATCGGCCAATTTAATCCAATGTTTGCGATATATATCCAGTTTTAACTGCAAGGGTATATCAACTTCGGCTCCGCCCGAAGTTAGCTTTCCTTTCTTGTTTTTATTAATTATAAACTTTGAACATAATTTTTTTAAAAAGTCATGGTCATCGAAAAATATTATAATGATTTTCTGAATCAAGCTTTGAAAGAGATTTGTGGATCAAGATTCTATTAAGTAAAATCTTTATATTCCCAATTTTTTTTTCCAATTTTTAATGGTACGAGCCTTTGTGAAAAAATCATGGTACTAAATGATACCTGTACTATATGCAGACAAATGCGATATGCAGTCAAATATCAAGAAAATCGAATACATAATGCGAAATAATGATATGAGTGATATTATTGAGCAAAAAAAAATATAAATAAAAAATAATGGTTATTCATGAACTTTACTTTTAATTTGTGTTTTTTTTTCGAGCAGAGAATATTCGATTTGTGATTTTGAAAATACAACTCATAATGATTACGTTCCCTGCTTAAAAGACTACTTTATTACCCTGGTAGAAAAACGATTACTTTATTTAAGAACAAAAAAATGCTTTATTAATGTAAGAGACGTTTCTGAATAAATATACTATTGCAGAATTTAAATGAGAACGGATTCAAAATGCAAAATATTTAACTTCTATTTGCTATTTCTATAGCTTTTAACTGAAAAGACACCTATTGGTCCCTAAGACCCTAATTGGTTTTACAATAAAATTCTTAAAAGGATATGGCGACTATAAATGATTTTTGCGATATACATACGTACGTCCCATCTTAACTGTAAGAGTGTATCAACTTCGGCTCCACCCGAAGTTAGCTTTCCTTTCTTGTTATCTAATATTAAGGTTTTTTTTTTTTTTTTTTTTTTTTTTTTTTTTTACCGGTCTTTCAGAAGAGCATCAGCTAGCATTCCTGTATTCATCATAAAGCTTAGAGGCCCAGACGACCGAGGGGCGCTCAATAAACGATTTGTTAGAATATATTAAGCAATTTTTTTTTATTATTAAGCTAGGAGGAGTTAGTAAGGAAATTTAAAATTCTATATTTTAAGTTTGAGGGACAGGAAAGAGATGTTATGGCGTAGAGACCATTGTAGTTCGAACATAATACCCTAAAAGGGTCATGCAGTGCATATGTCGAAGTTAGGAAATTCTTTTGTACGGATTCTATGCGGTCCTGATGTACTCCATATTGGGGACTCCAGACACATGAACCGTACTCCAGTATAGGACGGACCAAAGAAATGAATAGAGTTTTAGTAATATAGGGGTCATTAAATTCTTTTGACCACCTTTTGATAAAACCAAGGACTCCTTTAGCCTTATTAACCATTAAGGAAATATGGTCGGCAAATTTAAGTTTGATGTCTAATAGGATGCCGAGATCATTAACCTGGGTTAATTTTTCTAAGGCAATCCCATTAATAGAATAAGTAGCTTGCAGAGGGCAAGAACGATAAAAAGACATATGTTTGCATTTAGATCCATTAAGTATTAGATCATTAGCTAAGCACCATTTTTGAAAGTTATCAAGGTCAGACTGAAGACTGCATTGGGCAGAGATGGATTTGTACTGAAGACAAAGCTTTACATACTGCATACATGAGAACTAGAGAGTTCGTTAAAGCAGGGGGCAAGTCGTTTATAAAAAGCGTAAATAATAACGGGCCAAGATGACTTCCTTGAGGGACGCCGGATGTAGCACGGACCAGACGGGACTGTATGTTTTTAAATAAGAATCTTTGTGTCCTTCCATCTAGGTAGCTGGAGATCCACGTTAAGAGGTCTTTAGGAAAACCCAGCATATTCAGTTTACTCAACAAGAGTGAGAAGATTACATCGGTTTGATATCCCTTACAAAAGCCATCTATGACAAAGGATGTCAACTCCAATAAGTTTGTGGTGGTGGAGCGACGCTTAATAAAGCCATGCTGACAAGGAGTGATAATCGAAGAGCAAAGGTGTTGCAAATGAGGGGTAATTAATTTTTCAAATAACTTTGGAATTGCCGACAACTTAGAGATGCCTCTGTAGTTGGCAGCCTCGGACTTTTTCCCTTTTTTATGTAGGGGAATTATAAATGATTCCTTCCACATAAGGGGAAAAATCGAGGTTTCCAAAGATAAGTTGAAAAGTCTTAGAAGAGGTTTGCACAGAGCCCTGGCGCAGTATTTTAGCACACAGCCTGGTACTCCGTCGGGGCCTGGCGAATAAATGGGTTTTACCCTTAAAAGACCAGATAATAAGTTATTCTCAGAAAAAAACGGACAGAAAATAAGATTTGCTGCTTGAATGTTATATGCGTAAGGCTGATCAGTCAGTTTAGGAGGAGAATAAGTTGTTTGAAAAAATTCTGCGAATAGATCGGCAATGGCCTGATCCGAAGTCGCAGAAGAATTTTCAAACGTAAGCAGGGGTGAAAAAGATACGTGTTTACGCTTAGAGTTTACAAAATTATAAAACTGCTTTGGATCCTGAGTAAATTGTATCTGGCAGCGGTCAATATAATTCCTATAACATTCAGCGTTATGCACGGTAAAATTCGACCGAGCTAGTAGGTATCTTGAGAAATCAACACTACTTCAGGTTTTTTTATATTTAAGTAAAAGCTTATTTTTTTTATTTTTTAAGTTAGTAAGGCACCTTGTAAACCAAGGAGGATTTGTTGAAGCGGACGGATATTTCCAAGGCACACATGAGTCAAAAAATTTATTTAAAGTAAAATAAAATTTTTCTAAAGTGACATTAAGATCAGTGCACGCCAGAATATCAGACCAGTCAAAAGTCTCGATAAGGCAATTAAGTTTCTGAAAACCAGCTTTACGGAAACAGCGAATCTTATTTACCACGCTCGGAGACATCTGATCGATACCAGGAGTGGTTTCGATTGAGACCTCCAGCGTGGGGTGATATGGATCCTCTGGGGTTGAAAGGGGAAAAGCTCTGGAGAGAGCAGTACCATCAGGATCAGATACAAAGCATAAGTCTAAAAGGCCGAAGCGAATTTCTAACATGATTGATCTGACCTAGGGACATGTCAAACATGCCCGCGGTGAAGTCATGGTAAGTTATAAGTGACAAAGATGGTGAGTTGTCAACGTTGGACCACTTTAATTCTGGGATATTAAAGTCGCCCACCGCTACGAGTTGGTCACGATCCGTCATAAGATTAGAGACGTATCGAATGGCGGACAAATGCTGCCAATATGTAGGCGGTTCAGACATAGGAGGTATATATGAACAAGTAATGTATAAAGCTTTAACGGACATAGTGATTTTAACGCAAATAAATTCTATGTCACCAAACTCATGGGATTTCACCTCTTCAGAAGCAAGAGTAGAGTCTACCGAAATGAGGACTCCACCTCCTCTTCGCTGAGATCGATCCCGTCTAAAAGTGGTGTACTTACTTGGAAAAACTTCGGAGCTAAAGATCTCCGGATTTAACCAGGTTTCTGTAAATGCTATTATATGGGATGCAAAGAAAGAACTATCAGAATATAGCTTGGGGAGTTTGCTACGTAGCCCCCTAGTATTCTGATAGGTAAGAGTTAGTGAGGAAACTAGTCGGCTATATCGGCTTTTGTTTTGGCTTTGTTATAAGCCGAGATATCAATCTCTGAAGTATCAGGGGCGAGCCGAGAAACAAATATATGTTTCGATGGAGGAATCACCTGTAAGGGTTTTGGTGTCGCAGGTACGAGAACTGCAGCATCAGTCGGTGCCGGTGGTCCGGACTGTGGACCCTTTTGGGTGACTCTGTCACCCTTTTGGGTGACTCTAATGGGGGTACCGTTCCCTAGGACCTGTGGCATCACTTGAAGGGATGCCATGGCGGACATATCGGACAATTGCTCATTATCCCTGAGAAATTTGGACGAATTTTTCTCAGTTCCAGCCCTTGGGGTGGCCAGAGATATAAGCGGCTGCATTAATGTCGGCTGAGCAGGCTGAGGCGGATCAGAAACAGCGGATTTCTTACGCTAAGGGGACTCATTTAGCAGCTGAAGGCCACTAAACTGAGTGTCCAGCGCACAGAGCTGGTCATTGATTTTACGAAAACCAGTGATCAGCTCTTTAAATCCATTTTTGGTCTGTCTCATGAACGACCTCATTTCGCCGTGCACAGTACGACAATTTTCACAACAGTAATGTATCCCAGACCTACGGGAAATGGCATCCGAAACTGATGCAGTGAAACCGGCACACTTGGCATGTACGACGTTCTCACATAGCCAGCAATGGATGGCAGGCTGGGATGAGGAAATTGTGTTGTTACGAGACTTAATGGCACAGACAAGTTTAAATTCCATTTTATTTTTTATTTATTTTTTTTTATTTAATAAAACAAAAATTAATATTTAAAAAGTTAAAAAACACAATACCTTGAACCACTGTGCCAAATAGGAAGCCAAAGCGGGAGCTTTGAATAGTGCAAAAGAGAAATGCAGAAATATAGATAAGCCGGGGAAGAAGCAGAGCTGAGCTATGCTTGGAATTGAGATTATTCAATTTATTAATTCGACTCCAAATATACCACAGCACTCGCGAAGCGATACGGTTTAGGCTTTAAGATAGTTAAGATTCACAAGATTTAATTCACAAGTATGTAAACACCGGTTTACCAATACATATTTATAATAAAACGCAGTGCGCACACAAAAAAACACGACCGTTCGCTTAAGAGAAAGAGAGGGAAGTGAAGTGATATCTTCAATTGAATTGGAGTTGCAGTGGCAAATAAAATTGTCAAAGATTTTTAGTTTTTTTTAGTTAATTGTCTTTGAACCAAGGTTTTGTTTTAACATACGGATATAATAGGCAATATCCTCTGTTTCTTTCCAAACAGAAAGTGTTATATTCTCTTTCCCAATCCATCAGGATGCGATTATACAAGTGAGTGATGGCATCGTTAAGAGTGTATCTCAGGGATATACATATATAAGCCACCGATTCTGGCATTTTTTGCTGCTGAAATGATGGCTGGGTATGTGGTGTAATTCGAAATAAAGAATACTTTGACTGTTTTCCATTTTTTTGAGGATAAATAAAGCTATGCAGATGGAAATACAACTTTTCTTCAGCGTTTGCAGCGCACCCAGGCTGTCAGTCAGGATGGCTACTTTCATTAAATTTTTTGAAATAGCAAAGTCAATGGCTTTCTCCAGGGCTGTTAGCTCGGCAGTAAGCGAGGAACGTTTAGTCTTAACATAAAAACTTTTAATGGTATTGGAATTTGAATGTACAAAGGCACATCCTATAAAATTCTCTTGAACTGAGCCGTCAGTAAAAAAATTTCAAATTCTTTTTTTTTTTAAATGTCGAGTTGTTCGAAATGTCGAATGTTCTTATTTGGGATAATGCCCTTAAAGAAATCCACATCCATTGAGATTTTCCGAGATTTGTAATAAGAGACGTTTAGATTAGCAATTAAATCATAAACGTCCTTGAATTCCGAGTAAACCTTTTTATAGCTAGTGTTTTTTGCTGTGAAATCATTAGTTAAAAGAGAGGCTGCTGGTAAACCATGAGCAAAAATGTTGGCCAATTCCTTCGCCGTAGCAAATTTTTGTTTATATTCCGGAGAAAGTGCACCTGCTATTATGTTAACAGGAGTCGATTTAATAAGTCCAAGGGATTTCCTGAGAAAGAAATTTGCATGAACCTTAATACTTTTTGTTACAGTTTTCGAAATGCAAGCGAAAGAAGAGCAGGCGTATTCATATTTTGGCCTAACCAAAAGCCTTAAAAAGGTTAAGGCCTTGCTGGGATGAATGCCAAAACGACATCCACTTAACATATTTAAAAACATATTGGATTTATTTGATTTGGCTATGATATGTTTGACATGTCCTAATGAGGAATTATTTGTACAAATGGTTCTACCTAAATAAATAACCTGATCTACATCGTTAATAGCTATATTATTACACCTAATATTTAATATTTTTCTATTATTATTAAAATGCATCACAGACGATTTGAGCGGATTAAAAGATAAATTTATGGAATTGCACATTTATGAAAAAATATGTACTTTATGTTCAAGAAATTTCTTGCAGACATAAAGTATTTGTCAAAAGTTATGAGAAAGAAATCATCCGCATATTGAAATAAAATGCTTTGATGATCATTTATGGCATGGAAATCAGAGGTATACAGATTAAAAAGTATTGGACTAAGGCAGCTACCCTGGCTGACTCCTTTACTCACAGTAATTTCAGAGTTACCCATAGTTAAAATTCTTTTACTTAGGAAGCCGATTATAAAATTAATAACTAAAGAGCTGAAACCCGAATCAAAAGCTTTACTTATATCTAGTACTGCTGCTGTGACATGAAAACCTTTTGCTTTTAGATTAACTGGGAGCTGCAGAGTGGTTTTTTCTAAAAGCATAAGACCGATTAGGAATTAAACTAAAATATCTATGTGCATCTCCATGTAGACTTTAATAAGACCTTCTCGACATTTAAGCACAACGATTAAAAGACAGATTGGACTGTTATTTGTAATTATAGACAACTTTAATTATACGCCAAGTATCCGGTACTGTGCCATCGCTAAAAATTAACCATAGATACTAAATTTTGAAATTCGTGAGGGGGTAAGGAGAGAAGGAAATGCTATAGGAAATGTTGTCTACCCTTTTGCAGAATTTTGGTTACGTGTTTTTAAAAATTTAGTGAGTTCAGATGCCAAAAAGTACGTTCTATTTAAGGTTTGAATGTCAAAAGAGAGGTGGTCTGGGGCTGGGGAGATCTGGTGTAGGAAAGTGACGATGTAGTTGTGAAACCCAACCAAAAGAAGGAGATAGAGACAATAAGAAAAAGCAATCCATGCAGGTATTTGAACCTCTTTTTTTACCCCCTAATCATAAAGGACCGTTTGTCGTATATATTGACAAAAGGACTGAAAATGGCTATAACCTCAACAGACAAAGCCGAGTGCAGTTCAGCGAAAGCAGCTAATGACTTAGCAAATTCTAATTTGAAAAAAGAAGTGTACGAACCCAAAATAATAACACATTTTATTTACAAATCTTACTTATCTTCCAAATCACCACCAAATTTTCACTTCCTGAATTAAAAGAATTCATTTTATCGCCAATTCCCATCCATGATATTGTTCGAGTTAATAGAAAAAACAAAAATAAAGATATGGTGCCTACTTCCAGAGTTAAAATAATCTTTGAAGGCGCAGAAATTCCGGAGTTCTGAACTTTTTTTTGAGTTCACATGGTCAATAGATTTAAGATTTAAAAATGTGTTGGGCGGGGCACCACCCACTTTTTAAGGAACACGTTCTAACTGAATAACTAACCAAAATATTTAGATTTTTGATTTGAGTTTATATGGTCAAAAGAACTCAGATTTAAAAAAAATTGTGGGCGTGGCACCGCGTCCTATTTAAAAATATCATGCTAACTCAAAAACAAAGCAAGATATTTCGAGTTGTTTTTTTTAGTGTTTTATAAAGCCATAGTCTTCTTTTGGAAAAGTAGGTGTGGGTTTTTTTTTTTAATTCATCATTTTTTAATTTTTTTTTTGTATTTAAACTAGTCTCACACTAGTACTAGGTTTTTCACTAGTCTCACAGCTAACAAAATTACAATAAAGGTTTCGAGGTTGCCTCCTTAAAATATGAATTGCTTCAAAAGTGCATAAAAGTGCACTTTCTAATTTCACTCATATAAAAGACATTAAACAATCCACAGCATTAAATAAGTTCCCTTTATTTATTCGGCTAGACTTAGATTAAATCTCTTTTTAAAAATAAGATTTAATTCTAATTATGCAATATAATTACAATATAATATAACAATATAATTGTAAAATTATACAATTATAATTGTGATATGATATGATAATTATAATTGTGATACAATTATTCATGATACATGATACATGAATCATGAATTCATGATACAATTATAATTGTATCATGATCCAACTCATAAATTGCCTCACCAAATAGGCAATGTAAACATTATTTTCAAAACGCAGTAGCCCCTGCTGAATGCGTCATGCCATTTCTTATCTTGGGGCGAGACCCTCACTCGTTTCTGATGATCCCCAAAAGATTATCCAGACCTAACATCAAGCTCCACTTGTAAACATTCCCATAAAATAGAGCCGACTCGCCGTCACCAGTCCGAATTGGATCGATCTTCCGATCTTATCACTCTTCACCAATCACTCAACTACTGCATTAGCAAATTGTCCCTTTCTCTTAGAATCTCTTAGGGAAATTGTTTATTCTCTCCAAGTACCCTTTTGGGTTATTTCTCTTAAGCCGAGGTTTGTTGGTTATCTGGCAATTAAAAATTGGCAGTCTTATTCCGGGAGCAAGCCTTTCATCTACAATCGGTCTAGCCTTAAGCGTTTAATGTTTGTGAAACAAATAAGAAATAATAAATAAAGTTTTTTAAAATAAAAAATAATTTTTTTTTTAAAGTGAACTTTGAGATTAATTTAATTGGCACATACTAATATAAGCCACACTAAAAAGTATTTATTCAAAAATCTTGATTTTGTTCATTCTTTTTTTACTTTTTGCGTTTTTAAAATAGCATTCAAAATCTAAAATGTCAAGCTCATGTAAAAGTCAAAATCAACGGCTGAACAGCAGATTTCTTCATAGTAGCGCAATCTATGGAAATTTCGGGCGGAGCCGAAGTTGATATATCCTTGCAGTTAAAACCCAATATATATAAAAAAAAAAAACGGTTTGAATTGGCCGATCCTTATGAGAAATATCAATTTATTACAATAAAAAATCTAAAACAAGAAAGGAAAGCTAACTTCGGGCGGAGCCGAAGTTGATATAACCTTGCAGCTAAAACAGGATATATATCGCTAAAATCGGATATAGTTGACCGATACTTATGGGAATACCATAATATAACCAATAAATTACAAGACAAAATCTAAAAAAAAGCCCAAACTTCTATCTTGAAGAACCCCAAAGTTGGTAAAAATACCATTTCCGATCGTTCAGGTATATGGCAGCTATAAGATATAGTCGGCCGATCCATATGAAACTTAATAAGTCGTATAATTTTCCCAAAAATAGAATTCATAGAAAATCCCAACTTTCTAGCTCGAAAAACACTGAAGTTATGCCATTTCCGATCAATCAGTTATATGGCAGATATAGGATATAGTCGGCTGATCCTTATAAAATTTGGCATGTTGAATTATTTTGCCAAAAATAGCAATCGTATCAAATCCGAATTCTCTAGCTTTAAAAATACCAAAGTTATAGCATTTCCGATCAATCAGTTATATGGCAGCTATAAGATATAGTCGGCCGATCCTTATAAAATTTGGTAGGTCGTATTATTTTACCAAAACTCTGTAACTCTAAAAACATCAAAGTTATACCATTTCCGATCAATCAGTTATATGGCAGCTATAAGATATAGTCGGCCGATCCCGGCCGTTCCGACTTATATACTGCGTGCAAAGGAAAGAAGGGTGTGCGCAAAGTTTCAAGACGATAGCTTTAAAACTGAGAGACTAGTTTGCGTAGAAACAGACAGACGGACAGACAGACGGACAGACGGACAGACGGACATGCTTATATCAACTCAGGAGGTGATCCTGATCAAGAATATATATACTTTATAGGGTCGGAGATGTCTCCTTCACTGCGTTGCACACTTTTGGACAAAATTATAATACCCTCTGCAAGGGTATAAAAATTGAATGATATACAGTTAAAATTATTTAAATTCTTTATAGACTTGAAAAGTTCTGAACCGTTTAAGCCCAAATTTTTACACAACATGCGTTGAGGTTCCAGCTCGGTTTTTGTCTACTTTTGATGTTGATAGCTTGAGAGTTAGGCAGTCGCGTAATGCAGCAATCGATTTGATTCGGTCTCAAAATAATGGACGCGACAGGGCAAAGGCAGCTGAAGCGCGTTTACAGCTTGCAATAGATCGAAACCTGCAATACAATCGTCTTGCATTCCGATATAATCCAACTGTTGATTATAGCTCGAATCGCAATGTCGTTATTGGCCGGATGAATCAGGTCTGCACACACTGTCAGGCTCTCAAATTTAACAACGAACCAAAAGGATTGTGTTGCGCTTCCCGGAAAGTGAAATTGCCTCAACTTGAAGCACCACCAGAGCCTCTGCACTCTCTATTAGCTGGATCTACTGATGAATCGAAGTATTTCCTGTCAAACATTAGGAAATACAACTCTTGCTTCCAAATGACGTCATTTGGTGCGGAAATTATAACTGCGCAATTCATGCCAAATTTTAAAATCAAAGGACAAATCTATCACAAAGCCGGTTCCCTGCTTCCGTTCTCAGACAGTGAATTTCTTCAAATGTACTTCATTGGTGATGATGGAGCCTGCTGGAGAACATATCAGGAGATACAATGCTCCAACTATAGACGAAGTGGCAATTGTCAGTCGGGGATCAGTTCCAACCTCGAGATATTGTTCTCCATCGACGAAACGATCGATTGGTAAACGTCGCAGGAACTCACCGTTGTTACGATGCTTTGCAGTAGCCACTCATCTTCTGGGATGGTGCCGATGGATATCATTTCAATGTGAGGATGGTAGATCCAGTCAATGCTGTAGAAACGAATAAAAAGTGTAGCGCGATGAACTTTTACTCATACCGATTAATGGTTCGGAGGACCGATGACAATCCGATATTGAATATTTTCATATATTATATATAGTCATATATTATATATGACCGATATTGAAATGTCGTCAGTTGTTTCATCAGTACATTGTCGATATGTATGCAAAAATTGAAACAGAACGTTTGCTGTTCCTCCGATTGAATCAGACGAAACTTCGGTCCGAGGAATATATCCATTTGCGGGATGCTGTGATGAATGACCGTAATACAACCAACGTTGGAAAGCTCACGATTTTGCCATCCTTATACATCGGTAGTCCACGCCACATGCAGGAATATGCTCAAGATGCCATGGCATATGTTCGTTGCTACGGCCGTCCAGACTTATTTATCACCTTCACATGCAATCCAGCTTGGGACGAGATAGTGCAGCTGTTATTTCCTGGACAATCGTCTAATATTGTTTACCCACAAGTATTACAGAATTAAATTAATTTGAAAATTATTCTTTTTTGTTTGACTTATTTCTTATGCGTGCAACATCAATATGCCACAGCGAAACGTGGCAGGGTACTGCTAGTAAAGTATACATATATGTATATTCTTATTCAGAATCACCTCCTGAGTTGATATGAGCATGTCCGTCTGTCTGTCTGACTGTTTATACGCGAACTAGTCTGTCAGTTTTAAAGTTATAGACTTCTTTCCTTTCTTTCCTTTGCACGCAGTATATAAGTCGGAACGGCCGGGAATGGCCGACTATATCCTAAAGCTGTCATATAACTGATTGATCGGAAATTGTATAACTTTGGTGTTTTTAGAGTTGGAGAATAGGGACTTAGTAAGAATGCTATTTTTGGGAAAATAATTTTTGGCATAAGGATCGGCTGACTATATCCTACAGCTGCAATATAACTGAACAATCGGAAATTACCCAACTTTTGTGTTTTTGAAGATAGAAAGTTGGATCTTCGTACAGATTTTATTTATGGTCTGTTGAACCTACCAAATTTCATAACGATCGGCCGACTATATCTTATAGCTGCCATATAACTGAACGATTCGAAGTTAGCTTTCCTTTCCTGTTTATATTTTTTATTTTATTAAAAATTATAATATTCCCAGAAGGATCGGCCAACTTTATCCGATGTTTGCGATATACATCCGGTTTTAACTGCAAGGGTATATCAACTTCGGCTCCGCCCGAACTTAGCTTTCCTTTCTTGTTATTTACATTTTTGCAAAAATTGATTTGGATTGACATAATTTCAAAGTGTAAGTATTATAGGTGTCGATGCTGATAAACTTATATTCAGATGTCCATAAAATTCTACATTAGACGTATCCAAGACGTACCTTCAGACGTTCTTACTGCATCGAAATTTAATTAATACCCATATATGTACGTCATGCAGTGGGTTATGATTCGACAACACAGTATTATAAAAGTATTTTTTTCCTAAATGGATAATTTTAACTTCTAAGTGAAACCTCTAGAAAATATTAGCCCCATAATTCCCACCCTGGAGTTTTAAGTCTAATCCCTAAAGACACTAAGTCTTATCAGTTGTGGGATGCCTGCATATTTTTGTAAGCGTGAAACCTTCATTAAATTTTGGTCCCTTTTCACCGGAACATAACCGCTTTTCGCTGTCTACATTTCGGGGCAACATATTAATGTCGCCTATGTCTTGATCGTTCCGTCATGCGATTCTCTGGTTTTTGGCAGGTTCTCGGCTCATTGTGGAGCTATATTGGAATAATTAGAACTAGAAAAAAAATACTTTATCTGGAGACTACAATGTCTCCAGCTAGCCCCAAATTAGTGAATCAAAATCATTTTACATTTACGTAAATTTCTCAAAAACTCATTTACTTTTGGCAAATGTTGACAAAAACAAGAAAGGAAAGCTAACTTCGGGCGGAGCCGAAGTTGATATACCCTTGCAGTTAAAACTGGATATATATCGCAAACATTGGATTAAATTGGCCGATCCTTATGAGAATATCATAATATAACCAATTTATTACCATAAAAAATATAAAACAAAGTACCAAGCTTTCATCTTCAAATATACCAAAGTTTGTATTTTTACCAAATACCATTTCCGATCGTTCAGTCATATGGCAGCTATAAGATATAGTCGGCCGATCGTTATGCAATTTGGTAGGTTTTATTAACTGACCAAAAATAGAATCTGTACGAAGTTCCAACTTTCTATCTTCAAAAACACGAAAGTTGGGTAATTTCCGATTGTTCAGTTATATGGCAGCTATAGGTTATAGTCGGCTGATCCTTATGAAATTTAGCATGTTGTATTATTTTGCCAAAAATAGCATTCGTACCAAATCCGAATTCTCTAGCTTTAAAAACACCGAAGTTATAGCATTTCCGATCAATCAGTTATATGGCAGCTATAAGATATAGTCTGCCGATCCTTATGAAATTTGGTAGGTCATATTATTTTGCCAAAAGTAGCATTCGTACGAAATCTGAACTCTGTAACTCCAAAAACACCAAAGTTATACCATTTCCGACCAATCAGTTATATGGCAGCTATAGGATATAGTCGGCCGATCCCGGCCGTTCCGACTTCTATACTGCGTGCAAAGGAAAGAAAGGTGTGTGCAAAGTTTCAAGACGATAGCTTAAAAACTGAGAGACTAGTTCGCGTAGAAACGGACAGACAGACAGACGGACAGACGGACATGCTCATATCAACTCAGGAGGTGATCCTGATCATGAATATATATACTTTATAGGGTCGGAGATGTCTCCTTCACTGCGTTGCACACTTTTGGACAAAATTATAATACCCTCTGCAAGGGTATAAAAATAGTCCAATGGACAGTGGTCTAAAGTTACAAAATGGTGGTTTTTGTAATAAACATAAACATGAGTTGATATAACCATGTCTGTCTGTCCGTCTGTCTGTCCGTTTCTACGCGAACTAGTCTCTCAGTTTTTAAGCTATCGTCTTGAAACTTTGCACACACCTTTCTTTCCTTTGCACGCAGTATATAAGTCGGAACGGCCGGGATCGGCCGACTATATCCTATAGCTGCCATATAACTGATTGATCGGAAATGCTATTTCTTCGGTGTTTTTAGAGTTAGAGAGTTCGGATTTAGTACGAATTCTATTTTTTGCACAAAATAATACAACATGCTAAATTTCATAAGGATCGGACGACTATATCCTATAGCTGCCATATAACTGAACGATCGGAAATGACCCGACTTTCGTGTTTTTGAAGATAGAAAGCTGGAACTTAGTACAGATTCAATTTTTGGTCAGTTAATATAACCTATCAAATTGCATAACGGTCGACCGACTATATCTTATAGCTGCCATATAACTGAACGATCGGAAATGGTATTTGGTAAAAATACCAACTTTAATATTTTTGAAGATGGAAGCTTGGTATACTTCGTTTTTCATTGTAATAAATTGGTTATATTATGATATTCTAATAAGGATCGGCCAATTAATCCGATGTTTGCGATATATATCCGGTTTTAACTGCAAGGGTATATCAACTTCGGCTCCGCCTGAAGTTAGCTTTCCATTCTTGTTAAGGCTTGTTTTATTTTTCAAGACTGTTTTAAACTTAAAGTTTAAAGTTCCCTAACTAGTGAATGAAGCACAATAAATATTTAGTTTTTCTTACAACCATGAATGTGTATTTAAAAACACAATCATTTTAAAAATTTTAACTTCAATTTTTAAAAACATCGATGTTATATCACAGCCGGCCCGGCTGTTCCGACTTATATACTGCGTGCAAAGGCAAGAAGGGTGTGTGCAAGTCGATAGCTTTAAAACTAAAAAAACTATTTTTCGTAGAAACAGACAGACGGACAGACGGACATACTCATATATACTCATATCATAATATATATACTTTATAGGGTTGGAGATGTCTCCTTCACTGCGTTGCACACCGTTTCGTTTTAACATTGCGCTTAAATTTTACATTAAAAATTAAGTAGTATGCTTAGTTTAAGTACAAGCTTGTTCAAGTGGTTTCCACCAGAAGTTCGTCGAGTCCATAAGTCGCATGCATTATTTATGCCTGCGCGGTATATAAGACATATTATACGTCAGCTGCCAAATGTTTGCCGACTTTGTTTTTGGCCAGCATTGGGCTTGGCACACACAAACACACACATTCATTTGGGAGCCTCTTCTTTAATGTAAATATAATGTCCTCTCAGGCCGCATTGATTGCAAATACATTACACACACAGGCGTTGAGATAGAAGACCATGAAACACGCGCAGTGAATGGTGGGGAAGTGGGTGCTGAGGAAACAGATTAAGTGCCAGAGCGACTTCATAAAGCTCTCACACACAAATACAAAAGCAAAGAATTGGGGAAAAAGGAAAACTCGTGTTGGTCGAAAATGGCAGCGCCATTAATTTCACTTTGGCCCGCGTTTCGTTTGCTGAAACTTTAATTAGAAAATCCCGGCGCAGATTTTTGTGTAATTTTCCTTGCTTAAATGCTTCCACTAAGTCAGAGATTTCCATCCTTTTTGCGAGAGTTCTCCTCTACCAAGGCTAGCTGCCGGGCGCTGATAATGAAGTTATTTTCTTCCAGTTTTCTTGTATTTTTTGCATTCACACTTCCGGCTACATTATGCGAAAATTATTTTAGCTGCACTTCCCCGCCCACTTTCAGCCTCTCGACACCAGAGGTCGAGGCAAATACTATTATGCCACCTCTGTTGCTTGGAGACTGATGGTGAGCCTCCTTATACATATACATACATACATACTCTCAGTCTGATCGGCGATTAACGCATCGTGTTTGTTAACGACTAAGGTTTAAGAGTAAAAAAAAGCTGTCAAGTTAAGCATACTATAAAAAAAAGAAAACAAAAAATGTGAGGTATATACATACTTATATTGTAATATATTTTTATAAAAAATAGGAATTTAAAGATTTGTGATACTGATGAGCTCTACATATGTACATATGTATAAGTGTAGTATTCTTCTTCTTAAAATTTAAAAAAAAATTAAGAACTTAATCTAAAAAAGGGATTCGGTTTCCTCTTCAGTACTACTTAGGGAAGAGTCAGAGTGAAAAGTAATCCCCAGACCATTACCCAAGCTTGGTCATTATTCATTTTTGTGTGTGTTTTGTTTTGTGCTGTGTAACCTTTTTGCCGCATTTTTTTGCAGCTGTAAAGCAATTTTCGCAAGCATAATAGACTTTGCCGGTTAAAAAAAGCACGATAAGAAGGGAGAAAAGAAACTCCAAGCAAATGCCACAAAAAATATAAAGTTGGAGCAGTGGCCACGGAAAAAAACAGACGTTAAGCGTTATTTCTCAAGAGGCTCCAGGCAAGGCTCTTTCAACCTGGGGAATATGCTACTTTTTCGCCCCTCGAACCCTCTTTCCCTTGGTCGGATGGTCAGTAGGCGGTTCGGGATTTGACCCTAGAAGCTATGACTAGGCCTAGTCCTTACTGCTGCATTTTACCTTGCTCCGTTGCATCCTTTCGCGCCGGCAACCCTTTCTCGTTCTCATTTCCACCAAGTGCCACTTCAGCGACTGTTCATTGTTTTTTTTTTTCTGCCGGCCTTTGTCAACATTTGTATTGCCATTTGTTGTTGGTTTTAAGCGGAACGTTGCGCAAGGGGCTTCAGACTGTACGAATATATTCCAAAAACTATTTTGCAAACAAAATGAATTCCTTTTAAAGTGTTTAAGAATCAGGGTTGACAAAAATATATTACATGGAAATACTTTAAAAAATATATATTCTCTCACAAATGTGCCTAAAATAAAACTCTATATATTATACTTATATAATATACATATGTTGTCGCCTTAAAGAGCGGAAGTGACCTAAAAATTTGATGGAGCCTTGTCATTTGGAATATTACCATGATGATCAAAAAATAAAACGAATTCTTAAATATTACTCAAAAGAGAATATATTACCTTAAAAATGTTACGTTTTTAAGCCAAATTCTAAATAATAATAATTCTAAAGCAAGGCTAATAATGAGCATGGACGAAAGTATCTTTATTTTTCTCCTGACCCTCTGATTTGACACCGGGTCTTTTTCTTGTGTGGCAATTAAATAAACGTTTATCTTGCCCAGGCAGTTGCCCTTCTAGAATATTACCATGATGATCAAAAAATAAAACGAATTCTTAAATATTACTCAAAAGAGAATATATTAACTTAAAAATGTTACGTTTTTAAGCCAAATTCTAAATAATAATAATTCTAAATAAAATAAAAATTAATTATTATAATAAATTTCAGGCAAGAGTAGACTTTAAGAAACAATTCTTTCTGATAGAACGGATAAGCAAGGCTAATAATTAGCATGGACGAAAGTATCTTTATTTTTCTCCTGACCCTCTGATTTGACACCGGGTCTTTTTCGTGTGTGGCAATTAAATAAACGTTTATCTTGCCCAGGCAGTTAAAGTTGTAGGCTCAAGTGTCGGGTAAGCGTGCTCGGATTTAAGTGAATATGCCCAAGAACTTGTGTCTTATTAAGCCATAAATAGAGAAATAAAAGTAAAATTCGAATAGCCCGATAGGCCACGCCGCTTAACTTTATACAGATCGCGATCCAGATTTCGAGGGCTATTTCGGATATTGTCCCGGGCCCACCCACAATAACTAATAATGCTAAAAGCCAATAAAAGTAAACAGCCCATCCAGCCAAACAACAACCCAGAGCCCGAGGCAACCAGCAAACATATTGCATATACGCACCCTGGCTCACACACAACCTTGCGGCAAAACACGGTTACAATATCCTTAACATAAATACACAAACATACTGTGGGTGCTTAAATTTTATGACGTTCCGGAATCAACCGGCTCCTTCCACCATCCACCACCTCCGAAACTGACAAACGTCTTCAATTGCCGCAATAAAACTTCTTGATAATATGTGAAAATCATACAAAGCACAATATTAAATTAGCCCACAACGAAAATGGGAAGCCCATTGACGAGAGCGTCGACAAACCACATGAAACATTAAATTGTGGCCCTGGACCATAAAATTTGCAAATGTCAGCCCAAAAAACGGTCAGTTAATCAGTATTCTTGGATTCCAGTCGGGGACGTAGAACGGGGCGTGGTTAGAGCCCATTGCCACTGGGTGAGCCAAACAAACCAATGTTCGACTGACATCCACTTCACGACATTGGACGACATCCTCATTGGACAGATCTACGTTTTAGATGGTCAAATTAGCGGACGTCACTGTTTTGGAATGTGGAAATACAAGTACCAAGTTTATGTCGTTTATTTTAATTGGTTGGCCGCACTTCTCAATTATTATTGATTTCCAGAAAGGTTACTTTCAACTTTGACCTTCTAGAAAGGTAATTCAATATAAGGGTTTTCATAGAATTATCCTTTTCCACATTTAGATACCAACATTTCATTGAACGAGCTGCAAAGCGCCTCAGTTAATTTATTTTCAGTACTCAGCCTTAATGCTGTGTCCAGCATTCAACCACTTTTCTCAACCGAAAAGTTGTTAAGAACTGGTATTTCGGTGACAGTTATTGATTATTTAGTCAGTGTCCTTGCCGACACTAGGAAAATTGAATGAAATGGCAGCCGATGCTGCTGGGAAATCATCGAAATGGGAGCACTCTCGGTATGTGATTCGGATTTCGATTTCTATTCCGGGAGCTTACCTAATTGTCGAGGCTCAAGCGGCAGGATAGAAGGATGCTATGGCAACACGTCGCCAAGGACTTGCAGATGCAGCTTTAATGATGGGAGAAGGGATTTTTGTTTAGGGAAGCCGGAAATTTGATTTGCACACCCTGCCGAGCAAGGAATCTTTCCCTTTCCCACAGCACGGGTTCTTTGAGGTCAACACTTTATCCGGAAAATTTGACCCACCAGAGCAGATGCCTTGTAATTTTCAATATTTACGGAATCTCCATATTCTTTATATGAACGGCAAGGCACAAAAGCTCAATAATATCATAATATACACATATACATACATTTATTTTCCGGATTTCCAATTTTTTTCCGGATGCGATTCCTTGACGCGTTTTCACGCCAGGTTGATTCGATTTGCACTCGAATGGGTAGTTTGATTTCCGTTTTTTCTTCCAATTTTTTCCAGACGGGCAGAGGTTGCAATATTTTCATCTGAATAACGATGCCAACGATTGGGCCGAATTCCATTGCCATTTACTTTCATCCGATGTGCAATATTTAGCAATAGTATATGAAAACATTTCGCCAGCATTTTATCCAACTGTCATTTTGCGCATATCAAACACACAGATTTTTGATTGGGGAGAGCCACATATGTATGTAGTTATTTGGTTCTCTCTAGACTGTAAGAGTTAAATTTAATTAGACCTTAATTTCAGAGTTTTGTGCCAAGCACTTGCATGTATCTGCTCGGAAATGCTCTTGAAGAAATACAAAACTTAGTCAGTAAGAGACTTGATTGCATTTCCGTTGCTCTCCACCTGCCTGGCGTCTGCAATTCTATTTTCAATTTCCCGCCCACCTCGCCACCTTTCAGCCAAAAAGAGACAATATTGCCTCTGGCATTGAAGCCAGCCGTTGACTTTTCCAATTGCAGAATCAACATCAGCAGCAGCCGGAAAACCCTCTTCCCTCGTCCTTCTTCCACCGCTCAGCGAATTGGTTTTCAAAAACTTTGAAACAACGTGTAGTGGCAGCTTAACTAACAGATAAAAGATAACGGATAGCAGACTGCTCCTTGTGGGGATCCTTGACGGGGGGTTCATTTTTCGTTTTCACTTTGTCGCTGGTAGTCTCGTTTAGTCACGGTTCAATGGCAATAATCAGCAACGAGCCTTTGTTTATTAGCACTGGCACTGACAAAGCGATATAAGATCGATGGCACACTACTTTGCAATCTACTACTACTAATATTTGCTACTACTATCTTTGGAATTCATGTTTTATACATTGACCATATTTATAATAGAAACTTTCTAATTTATTTTTTTTTCATGGCAATAAATTTTATTATTCAAAAAAGGAGAACTACCAAATTTTTATTCTATCTCTGGGGGATGGGCCTTTTCTAGTTTTTCAAGGAAAATAAATAAAAAAAAAAAAATTTAGAATGTGGAAAGATTAAATTGAACCACATCGCTCGTTAGCCTTATGTGATGGCGTCAACTTTTTATGGCTTTTTACCACCCTCGGGAAGGTTAGCTGAAAAAATAATAACCATTTTTTATTGTCATCATCCAGGCAGCTCGTCGAAATGAAATGCAAACACATCTCGGCCCATTTCTCATAATTGAAATTGTAACGGATCAGGGAACGCAAATAAATACAGTTGCCGAGCCCCGATCCCTGCTCGATTAAAAAATCCTTTCAATGGATTTTCCACCCGAGTATTGTGCCCTGTCATGAATTATAGCCCACACCCCTCGATTTTATTGAACCCCTATAATCTGTCCATGGCTCGCTTGTATCTATCGTTTTTCGTGTTTTGTTGTTGATAACTCTCTGGTGACCCACTTGGCTTTTTCAGTTGTTAGTTTCAGTCAATTAAATGCAAGGGATTATATCAAAATCTTTGGTGTTTTTAATAAATATGCATGCCTTTACATAGACCACGGCCATTAAAAAACCTAGCCGCATAAAAAAATTGTATTGTTGCATGGCCAGGGTTGCCAATTTATAATAACCGGTCTTTTATAGCTTCAACGGCGACCATCGACAGGATAAAACTAAACCATTTTTCAGGACAAGGGCTAAGCCCTCTCAAAGCTCGCCGGCAAAATGGATGAGAACCACATTTTCCATTCTGAGAGTGGCATTAGCCGACATACATTTTAGGAGCCCGTCCACCTCGATCTCCATACTCTCGATATTTATGCAGAATAACAAAGGGCTATTATTGTTGCTTTCCATGTGATGCCTATGACCTGCCGGTTTGGTCGTTGTTTTTGCACTGCTATCGAAAAGCATTTGGTCATCAAATATGTATACGAACATTCCACATAGGTATGTATATTCTGTCTATTTGTATATCAATATAGTATATTGAATATACACACCCTCAGAAATGTAAATATGTGTGTGCATTGCCATTCGGGTCAGTGGATCAGAAATGCCAGAGACGATTCACAAAAGGTAAAAACACACTGACATATGTGTATATTTTTTTTTGGCTTATCGGTGCCCCACTTTCGCTTTTTGTATTTGTGCATTTGCCTTGGTCCAAGTTTGGTCAAGTGGAGGACTTTCCCGAAAGGACCTGAAAGGCGAAGGTCAACAGCGGTTCGATATGGAGGTAAAGTTTTCCCAACACTTACGTTTTCTCAAGCATTCAAATCAAAACTTCGAAAAGCTTTTATATTAAATTAAATTTGTATGAGGCTTAATAAAGTTTTAAGGAGTTTATTCAATGGGTTCCGTGTCCTATTAAATATAACTGCATTCCTATTTAATGCAAGGGATTTCTTAATGCAGTAGGATCCAATAAAATCCAGTGCCGTGATAGCTCCTGAGAATCCTACAGGTTTTCGCTTCCACAAAAGTCAATAAAAGCCGAGTCCCAACGCCAGGTTTCAAACCCATTTATCAGTCACCCGAAACCATTACCATAAAAAAGCGAATGCAGTTCGGGGACTACAAACGAAACGCATTTGTATGCACTTTTGCTTTTGGAAGCCAAACATCAGCCGACGAATGCATCATTAAGGCGAAAGTGTTGTTCCACCATATTCCTTTCCCTGATGGGCCACAAGGTGGTGTGTGAAGACGTACTAGTGGGTTCTTTTGTGGGCGCTGGCGGGAGGCGTGGTTCTTATGCACCATTTTGCAGTGTAGAGCGAGAGCGGTACTAAGTGCTTTTTTTTTTTTGCTCATGAGCTGCTGGGGAAGTGGGGGTGTGACGCATTGTTTGCCCATTAGGGGGCACTACGGTGGCATAGAGTGAAGTGGGTGGTGTTGTTACAGTTCAAGCGATCTAAGGGAATACCACTTTTCCACCGGGCCCAAAGCCTTTAATCGGATCAATTAAAGTATCCCCGAAAATATTTAAATGAAATTTAATGCTTTAAGCAGCTGCGCATTGATAAAATTATGATAAAATGAAATTGCAAGATGTCGGAATGGGATGTATAATTAAACACGTCGAATGAAAATATTATAATCTAGTATATGTCAGTTAAGTAAATGTTCCAATCAAAAGGTCTTAATATATTATTTAATTTTATGTAGTTTTAACAGAAGTAACCTATGTAAATTTGACTACTCGAAATTTCATGAAAATTAAAATCTTGACTAACCCACTGTTGTCAGGTAATCCTTTAATTTTGAAACCTGTAGAGCATCGCACCATCCTTCTATTGGCCCGCTGGGTAGCTTCTGCACCATAGAAGCCACTAAAAAGAGTAAACAATTTGCGCGGATAAAAGCCGAAGAGCAAATAAACTCCTTCCACCAAATCCTGGCAACCCAGAACAATGCAAATAAAACAAAAGCAAAGCGTAACGTAACGAAACGAATCGAATCGGAGCAGCCAAGCTTGCCTACTAATGCAAACAGGACCAAAGCCGCTCACTCAGACAAACACGCACTGTGGCAAATACGCCCACAGACACACTCACAGACTAACACGCAAGCAAGCACACATGTATCCTGGGCCGCAAGGTGCTTTGTAGCGTTGTTGTTGCCTTTGTGGAAATTGCGGGTTGGGCTGTTTAATTTGAACTGCGGATAAGCATCCAACAATTTTTAATCATTTTTATACCCAAGCAAATCCACACAGCCAAACGAAAACATACAGTCCTAAACGGTACTTGAGGACACAATATAATTTCACAAGCTACATTTTCAAATTCAGGCGAAAGGAAAATTTTAAATTACAAATTGGCAGCCATTTGTTTCAAAAAACTCAAGCGCAGATTACCCGACAGCAGAGTGTAAGCCGTAATAATTAAATAAAATAAATTATAATCTCTCTTTAAATTCCCAAAACACAATCAAAACACAATATTTGCAATGCTGGTTGCACAAAGCCATCGATGAATAATACAAGGCTTGAACTTATCCTTTTTCCATTCTGTGAACGAAGAGAGGCGTATCTCCTTTCCACTACTTTGCTGACTAGGCGGTTTTTAATTGTGTGAATCAATCCGCGCTCAAAATTTTAATTAAATATTTCAAATGTTCAAAAATCAAATGTTCGAACAAACAAAGACGAGCAAAGGCAAATACACCTTATATAAATATATATACTATGGTCAAGACGACCCATTTTGTAGGCATAAATTAATAACTCACAAGACGAAACAAGATTTTTCGATTTTGTTTTTTTTATTGAAATAATATAACCCATCGGCAGTATAAATTAAAAAAAAATGGGCGACACACCGCCCCCCTTTTTATTGAATAAAAACAAAACAGTTGTAAATTTATATAAGAACAAGAAAGGAAAGATAACTTCGGGCGGAGCCGAAGTTGATATACCCTTGCAGTTAAAACCGGATATATATCGCAAACATCGGATTAAATTGGCCGATCCTTATAAGAATATCATAATATAACCAATTTATTACCATAAAAAATCTAAAACAAAGTACCAAGCTTCCATCTTCAAAAATACCAAAGTTGGTATTTTTACCAAATACCATTTCCGATCGTTCAGTTATATGGCAGCTAAAAGATATAGTCGGCCGATCGTTATGCAATTTGGTAGGTTGTATTAACTGACCAAAAATAAAATCTGTACTTGTTTCCAGCTTTTTATCTTCAAAAACACCAAAGTTGGGTAATTTCCGATTGTTCAGTTATATAGCAGCTATAGGATATAGTCGGCTGATCCTTATAAAATTGGGCATGTACTTAATTCAAATTCTTTAGCTTTAAAAACACCGAAGTTATAGCATTTCCGATCAAACAGTTATATGACAGCTATAGGATATAGTAGGCCGATCCTTATGAAATTTGGCATGTCGTCTTATTTTGCCAAAAATAGCATTCGTACTTAATTCAAATTCTCTAGCTTTAAAAACACCAAAGTTATATGGCAGCTATAGGATATAGTCGGCCGATCCTTATGAAATTTAGAATGTCGTATTATTTTGCCAAAAATAGCTTTCGTACAAAATCTGAACTCTTTAACTTTAAAAACACCAAAGTTATACCATTTCCGATCAATCAGTTATATGGCAGCTATAGGATAAAGTCGGCCGATCTCGGCCGTTCCGACTTATATACTGCGTGCAAAGGAAAGAAGGGTGTGTGCAAAGTTTCAAGTCGATAGCTTTAAAACTGAGAGACTAGTTTGCGTAGAAACAGACAGACGGACAGACAGACAGACGGACAGACGGACATGCTTATATCAACTCAGGAGGTGATCCTGATCAAGAATATATATACTTTATAGGGTCGGAGATGTCTCCTTCACTGCATTGCACACTTTTGGACAAAATTATAATACCTTCTGCAAGGGTATAAAAAATAAACGAAGGGAAGGGAAATAGATTAGGTATTAGTTTGTATTTTGCTTATTATTTTTGTATTATTAACAGACCCAACTGTTGTCAAACTTCTTCATCTTCGTTCTCCAGTTCGAAATTCAATTCTAATTTAAAAATATGTTTGGTTTACCCTTTTTTGGTGCGGCCATGGTAGCTGCCTGAGATCTGCAAGATCCATCAGAATATCTGCAACCTGTTTTCTTTGAGCCTTCGGCATTTTCCAATATAGGTGGGTAATGCAAGGCGTCCTATTGAATGTCTTATACTTCCAAACGGTACAAAAGTTTGGAAACAGAGTCAATTGGAATGTCTGCTTTTAAATACCTTTGCACTTGATCGGTAGTTCTTCCATTTTGCCGCTAAGCGATGGTAGCATATTTTGAGTCGATGGCCTTAGTAGCTAATACCAAAGATAATAAGAGCTAATACATAACTTTATAATCTGTACTTTATAATCTTTGCTAATACACATCTCTAAATTTAGTTATTATATTATAAATAATTTATTTATAATAGCTGAATAAATAATAAATGATAAAATAAATGAATAAAATAAAATTTATTTTTTTTTTAAATTTAATTTTGGCTACTAAAAGGGGTTGTCTGAACCATAGTTCAGCGGTAATACATGTGAGGCTCTGCCCTTGGGCAAACCACTTGGGCTGTGATGAAAATAAATTTTTTTCGCATAATAAATACTTCTCAGTAGTTGCTGAAGTCCGCCATTCATTTACATTCATTAGGAATTTTGTTTTTGCGTGGGAGCGTGGGAAAGGTAGTGACTATGTGAACGTGTGGATACACATCCATGTGTAAGTGTGGCAGCAATTAAGCCAAAACTCCCCCTAGCAAGGAAGAAGAAGAAAAGTCAAGGACGATTTTCGTTTTTCACGTGCCACGCACACATAATCACTCGGGATTGACACAAATGGCAGGGGAGTGCCAGGAGCCCGGTGCTCTTTTGGCCAGGACAATCAAACGGTTTAACAAATCTCTGCTTGTGTGCGGGTCCTGTCGGAGCTTGTAGTATGTGTTGGTGGGCGGGTTTTAAATATGCATGGCATTGCACAAAAGAGCGAAATGCATTTCCAACATGACGTTGATTACACAGAAGGCAATGAAATACTCTTGCAAAAAAAGAATTTGTTAATTGAGTTTTTAAATATTTTAGGTGCTTTGCGCTTCAATTTTAGTGATAATGGAATCTAAAATGGGCATCGTTAGAAGCTGCACCTCTTCCGCGAAAGCTTCTAATTAAAATAAAATAATCGTCAATTTTTAAAATAGCACTTTTAACATTTTGGAAAGAGCATCAAAAATGCATTTGCCAATCAAGACTCTCCCATAATATTTAATTATATTTTGTGACAGCAACGATAAAATATTAAAATATTTAATTTGGATGTGGGCACGGCAAATACCAGAAAGCCAGCAACGACATAACTTTGTTCCACTTTCAATGCAACGAGCGGCTAACGAGACCAGAGGGACCAGCCAGGGACGGGGCTGGGTACGGGACGGGTACGGAGCTCAGTAATAGTTATGGAGGACAAAGTTCAAGTCCCAGATTGTCACGTAAGCAAAGCAGCAAGCTAGGCTCACCTGTCGGCCTAGTTCGGTTTCCAGTACCATTCATTTCTCCAGCAGCCTTCAGCAGCCCGAAGTCCGAACATCTGACCTTTGGCCATTGTATCTAAAAAGCATGAAATGTTTCAGCGTCATGCAGTGGGAAACTTTAATATAGAAACGGCCGACGCCAACGCCGCGTCCGACCCAACAGCTGGCCGAGTTACCATTGGACTTCCCGTCCAGTGTCCCCGTTACCGTCCCTTCCCATCCTTCCGTTTTGCCACTTTTCCGCTCTTGCCGCACTCTTTTCGATTTTGTGGCCATTTTCTCCAGGCAACCTTCAGAACGGCCAGCAAACTTTTGATTAATGTTTGTTAGTTTGTCTCGGCGTGAAATGTATTTGTTTTAAAACAAAATGCAGTGCAGCAAAGTGTGAACGAGAGGCGTGAGGGCCGGGGCAAATAGCAGCGCTTTCGGCTTTCCAGTTTCTGTTTCGAGCAACGACTTTTGCTTTTAATTTTTTCTGTTTTTATAGGTTTTCTGGCCCGACCTGCAAAGGTCTTTTTCATTTTTGTTATTTTTAGTCTATTTATCTTCTAACTCCCTCTGCTTTAATCTTTGGGGTGTTCATTTATCTTCGCAGCTACTAACCGAGCAAAAAAAAATATTTTTTTATATATTGACTGGCAAAATATCTGGCTTAAAAGTATCTGTGTCTAAAAAAAAACAGCCACACTTTTGGAAATGTTTGGGCATGAGTCATTCTCAGGCACACCTCTTCCGTATGAAATGGTACATCTACCTTTTGCGAAGTGAGACTCAAACTCAAGGATTTGAAAAATTTATGCTGAATTTCTATCTGTTGAAATTAGCGCGTTTCTCTTAGTGAGTGCCTACTGTTTTTGTGACTTTTGGCTATGTGTTGGTCGTTTTTATGTACATGTATAAATTTTTATGGACTGACATCGACTGGGCCTGTGTATGGGACGAAGTCAAGCGTGAACTAAATGATTAGAATTTCAAACATTTATTCCATTTAATTCTTTTAACAAATTTCCAATGTTGGGGGCCTGTTCCGAGTCCTTTCTTAAAATATAGCTCATCCAATGGGCCGAGAACCTGCCAAAAACCAAAGAATCAAATAACGGAACGATCAAGACGATTAATGTGTTGCCCCGAAATGTAGACAGCGAAAAGCGGTTAAATTCCGGTGAAAAGGGACCAAAATTTAATGAAGGTTTCACGCTTGAATGGTTGCTTGCAAAAATATGCTTTAAACGCCTCATAGGCAAAGCTCTTACTGCTGTTGTATTTGTATCTGCGGAAAACGTGCTGATTTCCGGTTCGGATAAACGATGCCCGCAGGAGCGTTTAATGAGTGCACCTCCTCCAGCCGGCCCTCGAGGATTTTGTTCCGGACAAGGCAGGCATCCCACAGCTGATAAGAATTAGTGTTTTTAGGAATTAGGCTTAGAACTCCAGGGTGGAAATTATGGGGCTAATATATTCTAGAAGTTTCATTTAAAGGTTAAAACGGTTGAAATCTTCTAATAAGAATTATCCTTTTAAGAAAAAAAAATACTTTTATAATAATGTGTTGTTGCCGTGTTACTATGTTAACATTTAAAGTGTGTATTTTAGGTGTAGATTAGCAGTTCGGCACCGAAACATTTTCAAAAAACATTAGCAAAGTGGCGCTAAAAAGAGATTTGATCCCACTTGAACTGCGTGGGAATTGTAGGAGTCTCCAGAGATCATCTGTGGTCGGGTATGATTCCTTCTCTATGTTACATACACATTCACACGACTACAATATACCCTTGTACTCTACGAGTACCGGGTATAAATAATTGTAGAAAATAACTTGCTTAGAAAGCAAGAAAAACTTCCGAGTATCCTATAGGGTCAAGTAAAACTCAAGTCAAGGGTAAAGTCAAGTTCAGAGTTTTGTTTAAGTCGAAATGATGGAGTGGTGCAATTTCACACATATATTTATTACATATAGAAACACGTATGCTGACTTACTAATCAGGGGAAGGGATGTCAGCGGCACATCCACCATTGCAGTGCCATTGAATGATTCAACATCATCGTCATCGTTGGCGGCGCATGTAAAACGATATTTCAGCTGTCACTTCATGCTTCAACTAGTTCAAATCAAATCAATGCGAAAGGATTTTTCCCACACCCTGTCCCGTCGATTGGTTCGCAATGATTTATGTTAAAAGGACTAGCCCACGCAAATGTCACAGGGAATGGGGATTGGTGAAGGAAAAAGTGTTGCACCTTTTACCAACGCAATGAAGTCGATTGAGTATCATTTGAAAAACGGCAGGTGAAAGTCAATCGAAGCGAATAACGTGAGGGGGTCTCCGTATTTAAACTTTGGGGCTTCAAAGAAACTTCTTTGGAAGTAAGTTCTAAATTGTATAACTGGATCCTATTAATGGACTGAACACAATTAAGGCCATTTTAAGTGTATTTTTGTAACTTATAATTTAATGGAGATCTTCTGATCACTAATGAACGTTTTTCTGTAAAATCCTTATTTTGAAAAATGGTTTCCAATCTTTTATGGTTTTTTGAATTTTGAATTTTCCCACTATAACTTTGCAAAATGAATCTACATTGCAAATGCAAGCAAATGTGTGAGTCTGATTCCAAATGCTCTGCATGTGTATCGGTGTGTTAAAAAAGAAAACAAAGCATAAATGTAGCCGTGCCCGCACACAAAGGCAAAACGGAAAAGGAGAATGGAAACAGAGACCAGCAAACAGAAGCTAACGAAGCGTAAAGTTTGCCGAGCGGCTGTCCCCGCCCTGTTTCTCTACCAAGACCACTTGCCACACCCCCACACGCTTCTCCACCACCTACCGTCAGTGTTTGCCTTGTGTCGTTTTTTATTAAATATTCCTAATAAATTATGCAAAATTCTTGTATTGCAAAGCGAGGCAAAAGGCAAAAAGAAGCACCGACGGCCGTGCGGGAGGCCAGAAAATTCTGGTCAAATCAAAAAGAAGGCGGCCATCTGTGCGTATAGGCGTGCCATTACTATCAATAGCTTGGCACAAAAGCCAGCTACAGAGCCTTGGCAATATATATGTACATATATGTATGTATGTAGCAGACATGTGTATGGGCTTGTGGCTGCCTGCGGGCGGAAAATGGTTTAAAGAATGAGATTTCTGGCCATTGGGGCTGCATTATAATACAATAAAAGTAAAGGATATCCCTGTATCCGCTCGGTATCGTGCTTGGCGATAATAAAATAAAATTGAAATATTGTTTGCAATTGAGCAAACGCATAGAGTGGAAAGCATAAAGTCGCCCATCCTGTGTGCGAGTGGAAAGGAATAAGCTATTTTCGGCGAAAGAATCCTCGTATCTGATCCGCTTATCCCCGGAGGATGTTGCAAAAATCTCGTGTGACAGCTGTGGCTTAATATGTAAATCGATGATATTATGCCTTGCTGAAAGGGGACAATGACAATTCCACTCGTCAGAAGCTTCTAAAATATCTACTGTATCTATTATTTTTCATCAAGAGCGTCCTTCACACAGGGCTGGAACATCAACCCCACTTTTCCCTATTGTTTTTCGGTCAACACTCAATCACAAATATGGAAAATTCAATAAGCGCATAAACAATGCATCCAAAAACAGAAGTCAATCAAATCACAAAATCGACCAGCTTCCGCCTCTGTATTTGAAAAGGGTACTACTGCCCCCATTGAAGTATCAATTCATGCGTAATGAATTCACAATCGGATCGTCAATATCGTTTCTTTCTCTCGATTCTTTTTCCCCCACAATTGCCTGCGCATCCATCAGCGAAAATTCGGGAGGTACGAAAATTGTTTAACAAAGGACTAGGCTTATGAATTTATAGGTCCACACAAACAAAAACACGCACTCATCATTAAAAAAAAACACAGGAAAGGCCTGCTCAGAGAAGCGCCAGTTGCGAAAGTAAACAATCTGAAGCGTGAAAAAAATAATGAAGGAAAATAAACAAACAATATGCAGCAGTCGCAATAATAATAAATACAACAAATGTCTTATTTATTTTGGATTTCTTGCCAGCGGCAGAAGTGGGCTGAAATTAGGTTGCCGCCTGCAGCGATGTAACACACGCAAAGACTGATACACCCATGACCAACCAACGCCGTCCTCTATGCCCGAAAAGGCCCACATACCCGCATTACAAAAAACAAGAACAACATAATAAGAGGTACAACAAACACAAAAGCAAAAACACAAAAAGCAGCAGCCACACGAAGGGAATGAAAAGAATGTTTATCTGATTTAAACGTTGGCAACAGTTGGCAAAATTTCCCCACATTGCCACCCCCTAGCCGCCATTACTGTTTGCATTGCCCCATCCTGGAGCAACCTTTTGCGTGTATTTGACTGCCACCCGGTTTCTTGCGAGCCCCCGCAAAAACTTATGTTTTTCGACTTTCCCTCCATTTGCACTTCTGGCAGAAACTTTAATATTAATCAACCGACCCGCATGCTCAGCTAAAGTAGACCATCTTACACAACAAGAAATAGTACTTACTGTAGAAGAACTTACAAGAAATAATAACCTCAATGCAATATGGATTTCAATAAGGAAGATTTTTTCCAAACTTGCCACACGATCTTAGCCGTAATAACAGATTAATAGGGATAAAAATTAAACATCGTAAAATATGATGAATCTATGGATAATTTGCGAAAAATATATTCTTTGATTATCGAAATCGATATTTTTAGTAGTTCTATAAGCCATACTTCCCAAAGATTATCCGAACTCGCTACTGAATTCGCAATGTGTAGGGTTCCCACGGTGTCCTGTGGTGTTTGTCTAAGACCGTTCTATTGACTTACGTTCGAGAGAAACTGTTTTGTGCGGTTGCCGTCGCCAAACGTCAAAAGTTCTTAGTTAAATTCGTTTTCGTTTTTCGCAAAACTTTCCCCAAGTCGCTCATTGTGGTTCCTGGTGCTGTGAAATGCTGACCCAACAACAGGAAGCCCCGGCTGAAAACTGGCAGGGTGATTCAAGAAGAAATGGAAGATAACCAAAGCGACACTTGCTTACTTTTGAAAAAGACACGAAGCCCGCCTGAAAAGTACCAGAAAAACCAAAACTATAGCTAAGGCTAGGGCAATCGTGCAATGCTTCTGCGGTCTTCGACCTCCTTAGAAACGGGGCCTGAACTAAGCCCACGACATGACAAAACTTTTCAGATGTGACGGGAGAATCGAAAATGATCAAGTACTTGGCAAGCTATAATTCAACAAGACAACATTGCAGCGATAGACGCCAAGAGGGACCTGCTGACAGTAGCGGAGCTTAGAGGGTTTTGTAGGGATGTTTTTCCCCTAATGATGCAATTGTAAATGACATTGCAAATGGTGCAAACTCCTCCATAGGCCAAGTGCGAATACGGTGACGAATAAATTGTGGAAGGACTTGTTTTGATTGAAGCGAATTGAATTTGATGCGACAATCACGCGGACATAAATAAGGTTTGGTTGCTGCGCGGAGTCGAGGCTCCTGAATTCTAAGACTCCATGGTCAAGCTGCGGTTACAATAGTCTAAGAGCAGCGCCCTTCCATAAAAGTCAGGCAGTGTTGAGTAGGTTTCACAACAAAAACAACCCTCCTTTCCAAGATTGGGGTCTGTCAAATATTTGCGAAAAGCGCAAGTGCTTTAAACATCCTAATTAATAAAAAAACAAGAAAGGAAAGCTAACTTCAGGCGGAGCCAAAGTTAATATACCCTTACAGTTAAAACCGGATATATATCGATAAAATCGGATATAGTGGGCCGATCCTAATGAGAATATCTAAATATAACCTATTAATTACAATACAAAATCTAAAAAATAGTCCCAAACTTCTCTCTTCAAGAACACCAAAGTAGGTATTTTTATCAAATACCATTTCCGATCGTTCAGTTATATGGCAGCTATAGGTTATAGTCGGCCGATCCCAATGAAATTAGGTATGTCTATTATTATTAGTAATATAATAATATATATTACACTATGTCTATATTATAACTATGTATAGGTATTAATTTTCCCAAAATAGCATTCGTACGAAATCCGAACTCTATAACTTTAAAAAAAACCAAAGTTATGGAATTTCCAATCAATCAGTTATATGGCAGCTATAGGATATAGTCGGCCGATCCCGTTCGTTCCAACTTATATACTGCGTCCAAAGGAAAGAAGGGTGTGTGTTTCAAATCGATAGCTTTAAAACTGAGAGACTAGTTGGAGTAGAAACAGACAGACAGACCGACGGACAGACGGACATGCTCATATCAACTCAGGAGGTGATCCTGATCAAGAATATATCTATTTTATAGAGTCGGAGATGTCTCCTTCACTGCGTTGCACACTTTTGACAAAAATTATAATACCCTCTGCAAAGGTATAACCAGACAAACGTCGTTGCTGCTTTTGTGTTAATATCAATTAATATGCATCTTCTTCTTGGCACGCTTTATCACGTCACTTTACTCCGCTACTGTTATGGAATTGGCATCTCCCTCCGGCAAGATTCGCTTATTTTTGTTGTCGTTTTGGATTTCTGTTTTTTCTTTATTGGACCAAAAGCTTTGCACGTAGCTATTTCATTTGGTGCTGGGGCATTTGACACAGTTACACTTACAGTTTCTGTTGCGTTATGGCACGCCCAGCTCGCCGCGTTAAATTCTGTACGCCCATCTCGAAGACCAGACGCATATTTTCGGTAGCCAGTTTGCAAGTGATTTACGGCAGGCTGCCTTTCGGGGTATACTTAATATTCCCTTATGCTATGGGAAGCAAGCATTTTCGCAAATTTTTAAATGGCTCGCTCGACGAGGAGGGAAGAAAGTGAGTTGCAAGAAATGACACGCACCCGAGTTAAAAATTTAATTATTATGCACATTTGTTTGTCCTTGACAGCGTTTTATATTTTTTAACTAATTGGGAGAGCCGAGCTGAAAATTGTAAATGATGAACACACGCCATGTTGTGTACGCCGGATGTAGGATACCCCTCTAAAAAGCACTCTAAAAACACACAGGCGTTCATTTATTTCATGTACTTAGAAATGCGGTTAGATAGGGAAAATTACGATGTTGGAGAACCCGAGATGTTGACAGAAACTGAGGCACTCACGACAAGCCTGAATTAGTCGGACAATAATTGTACGAATGTTACTAAGAGCATGGTTAGTCATGGTTAGACGACGTTCTTTCTGTGGATCTCCCTCCTTTCCTTGTCCATCTTCATGGCGTTTTGACAACTACTCGAAATGAAAACGACACAAACGGCAGAAGCTAGCTCGATTACGCAGGAGGAACGTGTCGTTGATCCATTTGCGTGAGATTTAATAAAACTGGCGAGGTCAGCCTGGCAGGCAAGTGAACCAAATACCAATTGAACAGAGTGCACGGGAGAGGTGTTGGTAAGAAAAAATATAATATTTTTAAATTTGTATTACCCAAGAGCGTATATATGCTACTCTCAAGTTTATAATTTTAATCACATTAGGAATATAAAATTCATCACAAAAAAATCTCATAGGAAAAAAAAAAATTTAAAAACTAAGTTCAAAGAAATTATTCTTTAAAAACTTTTGCACAGACTTACCCCGTTTTTAAGTAAAAGCCAGTCCAAGAGAATTAAGACACTTGAACCAACCAATCTCCGAAATACATAAGTATTCAATTAAATTGTTATCCCATACACCAACTATCTGGTGGCCATCCATTAAGGACTCAATTCCCTCAACTGTGCAAAAACATTTTCCTATTCGGTATTCTGGACTCCCTATTTATATTGCATGCCACAGACTTTGCATTTCAAAGCAAGTCTCTGCTGGTGTTATATTTCTGGCGGAAATTGGAAGCAGCATAAAAACGTAGAGTCTTTCGGTACGTGCTGTAAAATCTGCCAACTTGCAGCAATTTTTCACTGGCTTCTCATCCGATCCTGACATCCCAGCCGCATATGTTTATGGGAAGGTAGAGTGAACGCAATTATTGGGGATTGGCATTACCCGGAGTGCCACAGGATCAGCCAAACTAATATCCATTTCGACTTGTCCCCTGTCCAGCCATTCCAAACAAAACGCATTAAGGCGGAAGTGCATTTCGAGTTTATTTTGCAGTTTGTATTTTGCATTTGTGAGCGGAGTCATGCACGTATTCATATTTACCTAAATAACTACTCAGAAAAAGAGCGAGGCTTGGGAAAGGATTGGGGAGGACGTTCCCCTGTTGTCCTTTTTATGATGGGCATACAAATTCTGTGCCAAAACAGATTTTGCTTACAAATGAACGAGTAGGGGAAAAAGTGCAGAAGAATCGCATTGTTCCTTTCGCAGGTACAAGAAAAGGGTAAGCATGAAGGGCGTAGACGAAGGACGAAGGATGACGGGGGTCATATGCCAGGGCATAGACAAGCTCGGAAGGATGTGCGAGTACAGCATGTCATACAGTACCATAAGGATTTGTTTTGCCTGCTCCAGATGATGAGGACGATGGGCCTGCATCTCCGTCTCGCAACTTATGTGCAGTCACAGTCTTTCCATTTATAGTCTGTATCCCTTTTTTTATACCCTTGCAGAGGCTATTATAATTTTGGTCCAAAGTGTGCAACGCATTGAAGGAGACATCTCCGACCCTATAAGTATATATATTCATGATCAGGATCACCTCCTGAGTGAACATAAGCAAGTCCGTCTGTCTGTTTTTACGCAAAAAAAGTCTTAGACTTTAACTTAGAGAGTTGGGATCAACTCTCAACAAGAGTATGGATTATATTTTTATCAAAATAATTCGACATACCAAACTTCATAAGGATCGGCTGACTATATTGTATAACTGGCTCGCCCGACTATATCTTATATGCCATATTAATAAAAGATCGGAAATGGTATTTTGTAAAAATACCAACTTTGGTATTTTTGAACAGAGAAGCTTGCGACTTTTTTTTTAAATTTTATATTGTAATAAAATGATATTATGATATTATTCTCCAACTATATCGGATGTTTGCTATATATATATATCCGGTTTTAAATGGAAGGGTATATCAACTTCGGCTCCGCCAAATGTAAGCTTTTCTTTCTTGTTTTCTCCTGCGTCAGTCTGTCGTGCCTCGACAAAAGGACATGAGGCATGCATAAGTGGCGGCCTCAAAAAACTTGTTATTTGTATTTACTTTTGATTGTTGCAGTAGCATTTTGTTTCCCATTTTCTCAACAGACAAGTGTCAACACACAAATTGCACTTTACTTTAACTTTTATCTACGACTCGGCTTCCAAAACAATTAAATGCCTCATCTCCCTCAAACCAATCCACTGCTTTTCGCGCGCAATTCCCAACTACTTTCGGGGTCCTGCATTTTTTATTGGACAACTGTCAAGTTTTGCCCTTTAAAATTTGCATTCCGCCTCCTCATGGCTGTGCTTTCGGGGTTTTCGGTGTTTGTTTTCCATTGACGTCATGCGTTGTAAAAGAAACTGTCAAATGGAAAAATCGAAGTCAGTCGAAACGAGGCCGTCACTGTCTGAATAATGCCTTAATGGGCTTCCATCTTATCATGTCATACTATGTGGGAGGAAGGAGATACGTGCAGGTTCGGAAACACTATACCATCGCTGAAAAAGAGCCAGCTGATCTTCAAAAATGTAACGAACTAATTGGTTTTTAAAACCCTTGCGGAGGGTATCATAATTTTCTCCAAAAATAAGCAAAGCAGTGAAGGAGACATCTCCGACCCTATAAAGTATATGTATTCTTGATCAGGATCACCTCCTAAGTTGATGTGAGCATGTCCGTCTGTCTGTCTGTTACTACGCTAACTAGTCTCTCAGTTTTAAAGCTATAAACTTGCAACTTCGAACCCACCCTTCTTTCCTTTGCACGCAGTTATAAGTCGGAACGACCGAGATGGGCCGACCCAATTTCACTTCGATTTCAATTTCGACCCGAGGATCCCAATTTCACAACTATATCCTGTAGCTGCCATATAACTGAACAATTGGAAAGGATTCAACTTTCGTGTTTTTAAAGATGGAAATTGGAACTTTGTACAGATTCTATGTTATTTTTGGTCAGTTAAGGGGGGACATCTGAGTAACAGGCGCGAAAACAGCGGATTTTCTGGAATTTTTTTTGGCCAAATGAAAAAGCCAATTGAAAATTTGTAAATGAGGTTTTATTATATTATATTTAAACTACAAAATAAATTTTTTTTTAATAAATCGAAAACAAAATGGCGGCTCTGCAGCCTTTGTTCGAAGGCCCTATTTTTTTAAAGGGGGTCCATGGCCGAACACCTAACGTCCTTAATTTTTTATCTAGAACAAAAAATCAAGTTTGATTAGTTTCTGTACATAAACAGCTATCGACACACGTAGGATTTTTTCGATATATTGGGTGTGTGTCGATAGACATAGGTACTCTGAGTATACTGTCAAAATTTTAGATCGATAGGTTAAGAGTTGTTCGAGTTAGGTGTTCTGCCAACTCAAAAAAAGCGGTTTCGAGAAAAACGCGTTTAAAGTTTTAAGTACAGTGGGATATACCTGTGAAGCATCGCCGCAGAATGGAAAATTTCGACACTTAGACACTTTTGCGGGACATTTTTTTTTATATGTTATTTTTAAGACCCTAAAAAATTTATTAAGCTAAAAAAAAAATTTTCGATTTTTCCAAAACTCTACTCAGATGTCCCCCCTTAATCCATCCTACCAAATTGCATAACGATCAACGGACTATATCTTATAGCTGTCATGTAGCTGAACGATCGGATTTTGGTAAAAATACCAACTTTGGTATTTTTGAAAATGGAAAATTGGTACTTCGTTTTAGATTTTTTTATTGTAATAAATGGTTATATTATGATATTCACATAAGGATCGGCCAATTTGATCCGATGTTTGCGATATATATCCGGAATTAACTGCAAGGGTATATCAATTTCGGATTCGCTTGAATTTAGCTTTCCTTTCTTGTTTTTTTTTTTTTAATTTTTATTTAATTTTTTTTGTATTTTTTATAAATTTTTCCCACCCTAACAAAAAGGCCGGAGTATAAAACCCCTTGCTACTCGTCGGCCGGTTAGCCACAAATAACATTTTGGGTCTATTTTAGTGTAATTTTCCACTTAAACGGGTTTCCCTATGCAGTCGGGTGCAGGGGAAAAACCTATTGAAAATGCTCCGGCAAGTCATCCGCTGGTATTGCGTCTGGCAGCCGCCAATAATGGCAAGTTGAGATGAAAACAAGAAAGGAAAGCTAACTTCGGGCGGAGCCGAAGTAGATATACTCTTGCAGTTAAAACCGGATATATATCGCAAACATCGGATATTGTTGGCCGATCCTTATGAGATTATCATAATATAACCAATTTTAAAATGTAAAAAAAATTCACAATCTTCTATCTTCAAAAATACCAAAGTTGGTAATTTTATCAAATACCATTTGCGATCGTTCAGTTATATGTCAGCTATAAGATATAGTTATATGTCTGCTGATTGTTATGAAATTTGGTAAGTTGGATCAACTGACCAAAAATAGAATTTGTACGAAAGTTTTAACTTTCTTTCTACAAAAACACAAAAGTTGGGTAATTTCCGATTGTTCAATTATATGGCAGCTATAGGATATAATCGGTCAATCCGATTATGAAATTTTGTAAGTCGTATTATTTTTCGAAAAATTCTCTAGCTTTAAAAACACCAAAGTTATAGCATAGCATAATTATTGGTTCTCCCTCCAATCTATTTGCTGCCGAAAATGAGTATTAAAGGACAGGGCAAGAACTGGGAAGTCTATTGGCGGGCCCAAGTAAGCGCATTTTCCAGGGTGCCCCGTATTTTTTTTCCGAGCCCCCGTCTACTGTGACTACATTTTGATTGTGCCAAGGCAACTGTCTCCACCCACTCCACCTCTGGCTCCAACGCTTCTCGATCTGCCCCCTTTTGGCCAACTTCAAAGAAAGCAGCGTGCAATGAAATTGACACCCGCAGCGCCGACTCCAATGGAATGAAACTATGGATGGGTGAAAAATAAATGTGCAACGAAATGGAAGCACCCTCCCACCATCTCCCAGCACCCTCCTCGGCCATTTTCCTTGGCAATAAAACCATTTTAATGAGATTCGAGCTTTAAATTTCGCGCTTTATTTACGAGAGTGTTGTGCATGGAAGTGTAACAGAAAAGAAAGAAAAAGGGGAAAAGGGGCTGCTTTCCACAAAAAGGAGTGGCTTTCCACCAAAGTAGAAAAGGTTTTTTAACTTCATGGATTTTTACACCATGCGGAAAAGTTTTTCTATCATTACTGTTATCAATATTTTGAATATCTATTCATGTTCTTGATTGCAGATGACTGATTTATTGCACCACATTCGTACTGCGTTGTAGGAGTCTCCATTCAAAATCATATAGCCCTATCTCTTACAGTCTCTGAGACCCACGCGTTCATACGGATAGACGGTAATGGCTATATTGACTCGGCTTTTGAAACTGATTTAGAATATATATACTTTATTGGGTCGGATATGATTCCTTCTCTATGTTACATACATTCACACGACTACAATATACCCTTTGACTCTACGAGTACCGGGTGTAAACAGGTATTTGAGTATAGGTTAAGCTGTTTTTGTTTCGGAGAAATACTAAGCAATATAATAAATAATTAAAATTGTAATAAATTTCAACTGTAACCAAATTTTTCGCCCAAATTAAAATGTGCTGAAGTGGTGCTATTATTTTTGCAACTGTATATTACAAAGTAAATTTCAGTCGCAGCCATGCAGATGAATTAATTGATTTAAGTGAATAATGCATACGTGTTATAGTTAGTGTTAGACTTTTGGGAGCACTTCTCCATTACAGGCCGCATCAGATTGCTAAATAAGCCACTTTGATGGAGTTAGCAATATTTTAACAACTTTATTAGGAAAAGTGGATGGCTACCGAAAAAGAAAAAAACAAGCTGCGAAGGCGATGCTTCTGAAATTGAGGGTAAGGTTTACGCAGTTAAGAATAAAAACCATTTACTACCCAAATATTTGTTCTACTTTAGGGGGTCTTTTAGGAGTGAGGGCAGATCTGAATTTTAAGAGCCCATCTCGAGCAATTTTTCACACTTAACATATTTTGAATTTTGGCAGCTGGACGTGAGCGACGCCAGATGAAAGATGAGTCTCTTGTGCAAAGTCAAGCTGCAAAGTCTGAAGAAGGCGCCGGGAAATTTTTTTTCCATGAGCTGAAGTATGACTTACACAGTATAGCATATGCATATGCATTGTACGGCACACCCTCCAACTTTACTTCCTTGGCGTCCCTGTTTGCTTTGACTTTGAGTGGGGCAACCATGAAAAATTAAAAAGGGATTTCCAAGCGGCAGCTGAAAAACATTTCCAATGCTCGTCTGAACAACTTTTTTCACTCGCTTGCCTTGGAACATTTTCTTTTCGATTTTTCGCTAAACAAAAGCGTTGATACATGTATGTGTACGTCGGACAAGTGCTTGAGTTCGAGTGGAATGCTGCTGGAAATTATTTTGGCGGATGTGGCCGTATTTGGAATAGCCAGCTATGCATGTGACTGCATTTAATTACGGGGATTCCCTCTTCGGCCAACCACTGACGAGCGGATGGTAAATCTAATGGAGCTGAGAGAAAGTAAATTTGGTTTGCTAGGCCAATATATTCCAATTTTTTTTTCCTCAACAAATAACACATTGCGACAAAAAAAGAAAAGTTGGAGGAACTTTTGAAGAGACCTAGTAGGAATTGTTCATTAGGTCGAGTATAGTATAAAACCATGTTTGAAATTTTTCCTACACCCTCAAATCTTGATTTATTTCGAAAAAACGGTTTTTCGAAAGTGTTTTGCTCTTAAAAATTCCTGAACGCGTAATTTTAGGCCAATTTTCAATTTTTTTATGTTTTTCAATAGTTAAATGTTGTAGCTTTTGAAAAAAAAACCCATCTTCAATTTATTTAAACAGAAAGGATACAAATTTTACAAAAGAAACTGACTTTTTTGAATTTTTGTCACGTTTTTCAAACTTTGACGCCATATTTTCGGTACAAGTTCCAAGAAATGGTATCATTCATAACACATATTAATATTGTCTCATTAATCCTGAATAAAACAAGACCAATTTCATTACGAAATTATGAAAATTGTTGAAGTTATTACGCTTTTCCCAAAACAAGTCAATTCAAATTCGAGCGCACCGGTACAGTATGTAAGTACCAGTATGTAAGTTAACAGAAAGTGCACCACAGTACACCACAGTAAGTACACCACATTCTACAGAAAAAATGATCCTAATTTATTTTTACATTTCTATCATGAATTACAGGAGTTTTCATTGGACCGCAGATTCGTAAGCTTCGTCCATTTTAGAGGATCATTTTAGGATGGACCAAATGGACCACCTCTATGTAATTTAAACTTCTTTCGTTTCCAAGAAAGTTGTGGCACAAAGAAATGAAACTCAACCATGCTCTTTTCTCTACTGGGTACAATTTTTTTACGAAGTTCTCATCAGTCATAAGCTTACGAATCTCCGGTACACTTAAGAAAAAAATTGATTAAGATTTGCCATATTTTGAATTAAGCAGGCAGTATTATTTAACTTTTTAGTATTATTTACGTACGTAGGCAGTATAATTTTATTTATTATTTTAAAATTATCTTATTATCTATATCTTTGGAATAAATTTTTTTGGGCTTCTTTGATTTTTCCCCAAACAAGGGTATATTTTAGACGTGTGAATGTATATATCATAGAAAAGGGATCAACTCCGACGCGAAGATGATCTCCGAATCTGATGTTAGCCTAAGCTCGTTAATGTTTTTTGAAAATGCCAAACTGTTCCAATGGCTACAAGATCTACACCTACAAATCGAATTGGTAGTATGGCCGTAGGTTTGTTGTTGATTTGTCCAAGCACAATAGGTTAGGTTAGGTTGAGGCGGCGATGTGGGGCCAGTCACTGACACCCCCATCTACTTGAGCCGCTAGGGCTCCTTGCAATAGTATGCGACAAAATTTTGGGAGCTGAGAGAATCCATTTCTTTTGAAGTTTAGATTATAAAGGTAAGTTAAATTGTGGGTTGAAGAGATGAGTACCGAAAATAATATAGTCGGAAAACTCGATTATAGCCATTCTGTCTGGTTTTCTTATTAATCGTACAATCAAACAAAATGTAAATCAAATGTTTTATTTTTGGATTTATGGAAAGGTTGAAAATATTTTATGAATTTATATTGAAAAAATTCCTTTTTTTTCAATTATTTATTTTTAATTATTTTTGTAATACAAATTTATTTTTTTATTTATATATAAAATATAAAAAAAAACCAAAAGTGGTCTTTTTAATAATGTTTTAATGGCTTTGGCGTTAACCCGTTTAAACGGGGAGGCCAAAACATTCTTCCACTACAGGAAGTAACTTAATATATAAAAAAAAAAATAAGGTTTTAAAAGTTTTACTTTTTTGTGACTAAATTTTTGACTGAGAAAATTACAATTGTGTAATTTTATGCCCGAACCATTTTAAAATAACACCATTAAATAGACTTTTTCACATGTCCATTATAGTCTCAATCATTTAATTACATATATATTATATTATATTATATTATATTTCAAAACTCTGATACTGCTTTTACTCTGATACTGTGATACTGCTTCCGCAATACGCTCTAGAAAAGGAAAATTATTTTTAAAAATATATGAGCTATCTAAAATTTAAACAATTAAAAGTTTAACAATAAAAGTTAAACAATTTTTTTGCTAATATTTAAATTGAAATTTTTTTTGTAGGTTTCTTGTTTTAAAAATCGACAAAATTTTTAATATCTAAATTCGACGCCGGAAAATATTTTTATCAAATATGCAATCGAAAGCACTTTTCCAGCACGAAGCATTAGCAAAAATTCCAGTTTTCTTTTCAGTAATGTTCCGAACAAAAATAGTCTTTTTCATCTTCAATTCTCATAGAATACTAGCATTTACCTAAAATATATTGACTATCACTTAGAGGTCAGTATAAAAAATAGGTTAAAATAAACTGTGTATTTAAAAACACACAAATAAAAAAAAGACAGCTATACGATTTTAATTTAAGGAATTACATAAATCTTTGATAAAAAATGTATAATAGTTTAATAAAAAATAAGTTCTTAAAGTCAAAAATGCACTCAAAATAAAATTTACCTTAAAATTTAGAAATTCGCCATAAAACTTTGTTTTTTCTAAATACAAGAAAAGATTTCTAGTTTCAAAAAAAAATTTTCTGAAAACAAGAAAAATTTCTTAAATCAAAAAAGTTTTTCTCAAATATAGAAATAGTCGCCATAAACTGAAATCGCCCTAAAATCAAGAAAATTTTTCTATAATTAAGGAAAATTATGAATTCTTTTCTGGAAATATTTTCTTAATAATAGAAAGGCTCACCATAAAAGATACTAACCCTGAAAAATAGAAAACTGTTTCTACAATATAGAAATTCTTTTCTAAAAATGCACGTTCCCCTTTAATTAAGGTAACTTTACAAAATAGAAATATTTTGTTTAATATAGAATTTTTTATATTTTATCCCTGTCAGTGCACTATGGGGTTTTTGACCTGTTTTTGTGCCATTAATTAATAACTCGGTCAGTTTTGGAGATATCGACATGAAACTTTACCAATCGTTATTATTTGATCCTAGGCATATATAGTATAAAAATCGTTCGGATCAGGAAACTATATCCTATAGCTCCCATAGGAACGATTTGGTAAAAGTAAAGATTAATTAATGAAATTTAAGGAGCTGATATTTGTTGCTATTTTAATACAATATAGCAATTTTCAACCAAATCGGACAACGCTTTCCCTGGGAACTGTCAGTTTAAAATACTGGATTTCAGTGTTTTTCCATACAAATGCCTATAAAAGCTGAAAAAGAAAAAGAAAAATTCCTTCACACAGTAGTATTTATCTTATAATTCATTTATTTCATTTTCTATTTCAATATTATCTAAAAAAAAACAAGCTACTATCGTCAAATTCGTCATCTTCAACACAAACATTATCTTCGTATTCGCACGAAAGCATCCCAATTACCTCAATTGGTAGTGGAAAACTCTTTTGTTTTTTTATGCGTCTCGATAAGTTTAGGGACGAAATAATTGGATCTGATGTATCCATAGCCCTGTTGAATACATCAGCGAAGGAATGCAGTCGGCTGTGCTTTCGTGAGTGGTGAAGCCTGTCTGACTTATAAAGCTTGTTCCTCGACTCAGACTCAGACTGATTTTGCTTCCTGTATTTGAGCCCTTTCGCCTTTTGACACAAATGGAATAAGCGGTCGTCCAGTACTCGTATTGCGCTTTTTCATAGGTAAATTTGTTGTGCTGCTTATCCATTTTCCGTGCTTACTTGCAAAGTACTTTTTCTTTTAAAATGTCCTTATCCACATTGTTCATTGAATGGCGTTCAAAAAAACTTTATACAGCCATTTCTTGTTCAGCCCGGCCCTTTTCGCTGTTCCAAGCAGCGACCAAGTCGGCGTTGGAGAAAGTGAGGTTATCAAAGAAAAATTTAAATTGCACCAATAGTGGAGAAAAGTGCACAATAAGACTAACGCATTGAAAACTTTCCATTCCTTCTATTTCAAAACTCTTCCCAAAGTTGAAATTTGTTTCCCAAAATTCAGCTTAAGGTGCATTTATAAAATGACAAAAAGTTAGTATAGACACGCACAATTTAAACAGTTAATACATTTAACATGTAGTACAAACCTGTGAAATCAGTGTCCATTATTATTTTTCTTTTTAAATGGAGTTTTAAACGAATAATCAAATTTCACAGATCACTATGAGAAAATTGCAAACTTAGCGCACGTGCTTTCGGATGCAACAGCTGACTTTGCAGCTGTTCTGCTAAAATATGCTGTTGAGAATTAACATTTTGAGTATGAGGCATAATAGTTTGATGTTTTCTTAATACATTCCCATTAATTTTTTTTAAATCAGAGAACTTTCAAAAAATGATTAAATGCCACATAAAGTGGTCAAAAACCCCATAGTGCAGTGGTCGCCACCCAATACATTGATATGATTTTAACGTATTAGTATTAGTATAGCAAAAAGCAGAGAGTAGGCTCTGAGGATGACGCGTCATGACGTTTCACACAGTTATACTGTGTGTGTGGCAGAGCACGGGCAGATAAATGCAGACTGATCTATATTATATTCTATATTATCTATGTATATCTATATTATATATCTATATTATTATATATATATTATATAATATATATATTATATTATCTATATTATATTATATATATATTTTAAATACAAAAAATCATGTTAAGAAGTAATGTAACGATATTTGAACTATCAAATATCACATAAACAACGGAGTCTTCCTTTTCTAAGATGTTGACATTACAAAATTATAAAAATGTTTATTTAACAAGTGCTAATGGATTCCTTGCTGAAAAAGATAAACTAAGAACTCTTCTAAGAAGAAGATTACTAATTTAATTAAACTAGAGCTAATTGTAGAAGTGCATGATAGATCTTAACATCGGCAAAAAGCCAGAAGGTCTGTTTTATATGGCAAAATTTATAATTTGAAGGCTAAGGAGAAAAAGTTATCAACTGGTAAATTCAGGTAACTGGTAAGTTATCAACGTCACACTTCAAAGGTTGAAAATAATTTCCCAAATACATTTTCAGGTAATATGGCTGATGATCAATAGTGAAGAGAAGAAGCCTAGCATTGTGAAGAGGTCAACGAAAAATTGGATCTTACTTTTGAGTGGCGCAAAAGTTTCTTTTTCTCGGACGCTACACTACAGGAATGCCCCATTCTTAAGCAGATTTTTTAACACAAATTGGTAATGTTTTTTATACATTAATTATATTGCTAAAAACATTCCCTCAAAAAAGCGAAGGTAAAAAGGCAATAATTACACTACCTTTAAAGATGTTTTAAAACATTCACGATTAAATAGTATATTGATATATTTATATCGCAATATTAATTGACGTGATTTTTCCACAGATAAAAAGGACGCACATGATTCAAGCTATATTTCAAACGGGGAAAACGTGGAAAAGTACTGTCTAAACCTAGAAAAACAAACCCTAAATTTAAGAAACTCTTTTTCTATTTTTTAGAAATTTTTTTCTATTTTTTAGATATTTTTTTCTTATTTTTAGGGCAATTTTCCTTATATTTTAGAAAGGAAATGCCATTAATTTTAAAAAAATTTACCCTAAATTTTATGGTGCGGTGCCGTTGAAGACAAAAATAGGGCGAATTTCTTAATCTTAGGGTTAATTTTATTTTGAGTGTAGTATATATATTATATTTAAAACTTAAATGCGACCTTTTCAAATAAAAAGCCAAAACATTGGCACTTACAATCATGAATTGTATTTTAGTTAAAAATTTGTATTTATTAAGATCAAAGCTAAAGTTATAAACCAGTTTAGTTGGGTGAAATGGCACTATTACTGATATATGTAATTTAATTCTAATTGTACAGACTGGAGGCAACTTAAAGAGAATTCGAAATCTTCTTCGGCTTAATAAAGCGGAAGAACACCGAGAATTGAATTTTAAATATAAAGTCTCTATAAGCCTAATCCTCTTGTTGTATTGTCGAAACAATCTTTCTTCCGTTGGGCTAACAACCCATTTGAAGTTGGGATACGATGTTTGTTGCCAAGTCAAGCAGTTGAAAGCAAGGGAAGGTGCAGGCTCCATTAAATTTTGCTGCTCGATTCACCGGGCAAGGGTGACCAAGGACATCAACTTGATTCCCGTCCCCCGGCATCAAGCTCTAAAAAGAATAAAAATAAAATAAAAAGCAAGGGCTTACCTAGTTCAGTAATAAAAATTCGTTGTACAAGGTAGTTGACAACTCGTTAAAGTGTTGCGAATGTTGATGGGGTTGTTGTATTTTCGTTTTTGTTTTTTCAGCATCAAATGCTTTGGCGAACTTTTGACTCAGTTTTTGTTGTCGAATTGTTGTTTGTTACTTTTGTATTAGCCATAGACCAGTATGGTTTCCGTCATACTGATGGCCGAGTGAGTAGCCCGGCTGTCGTTGACGATGTTGATGATATTGGCGCTGCCACCACTGCTGTTTTTGTTGCAATACTTTATGGCATCGCTGTGGATATTGTTGCTTTTGCCGCTTCTGCTGTCATTCTTAATACTTTAATAGAGTTTTAAAACGTTTTAGGCGTATTATTTCAGTCACTTGTCATGTAAAGAGTTTGTAAACTATTTTGATTTTGGGCTTCCTCTGCCCTTTTTTAAATGTAAACAAATATATCTGCTGTTTGCATGCCCATGTTGCTCCTGTTTCTGATGAATTTGGACATTTGGGAAACAACAAGGAAAAACAATAAAAAATTAACATTTTGTTTTTTTGGTTGCGGAATTTATTTTTTTTCAGCTACTGATGATGACGGGAATGGCAGCCCATACGCCGAAAGATTTATGACCTTGTAGAATTCCAAGCAAGAGCCCCTTCCGGTTCCTCATTGCTACATCCCCACCTTAGCCTTTCCCCTGAGCGCCATGAGTTATGCTATGAAATTTATTTTATTTTTCGCATGTCTGGTTATGGAACACATGAGCAGTTGTTCGTCGTGAGGTCGTCGACAGTCTTCACTTATTGTTATAAATGGGGGATAAAAGATTCCTTAATTTATGGAAAAAGAAGCAACTATATTAAAGCAGCAGAAGCGCGAATACCGGGGCCCTGTCGACACCTAACGATTGCTACGACTCCCACGGATTTAGCCATTGTCTTTGACTTCAGACTTTTTTCTTCTTCCTATGGCCCATTATACTTAACCACTTTTGTCGCACCGCTTAGACTCCACTTAATAGACTATACGGGACACGCTTTAGTTACTATCCTTTGACTTGTTACTTTTATTTTGTTCAAGTTATTATAACAAAGCATATTTGCCATTTTGTTATTTTCAGGACCAGCAGTAAATTGTGATGCACCCCAAGATTTTTTGGCCCACAATAACGCAGAAACGGAAAACGAGCGGGAAAATGCATTTCAACATTAAAGTCACTAAAACTATTGGTTAAAAGAAAAAGATGTAGCAAAAATTATCTGATCAATTAAAGCAGCCACCCTTTTTTCCATTTCACTGAAACGCGGCTTTCACTGACTATGGAGTCCAAAAGTGGGAATTACGCGACCATCAGTGGATACCCAGAATATCTTCAAAAACTAATCCCAAAGACGACCCCCAATCTCCACCTAATCCGCGGAGCCAAACACATTTCTTCCTATCAGACGAACGATTTTGAGCTTCCATCAAACGAAACAGTACTAAGGAGCCAGCAAAGAGACATTTGGCAGTCTTCCCACCTCCCAGTCCGACACTTCCGATTGCTGCTGTTTTATTTTTTTTTTTTTTGTTTGTTTTTGGTTTTTTGTTGCTGGGTCCTTTTTCTGAATCATCACATCAATTCACATCTGAGGCGTCACATCAATTTGTAACTTGTACATGAAATTGCCTTTGCCGGCCACCAGAAAAATGTAAATTCGTCAAATTGATTTAAAGCCGATCTGGATGTCGGGCCAATTTAAATGCCAAAAATTAATTACACATGCTCGCGCACACTCCAGCTCGCATGATGGTTTTTTATGGGTGTTTGCTCTTGGTTTTGCGTGTTGTGTGGAGGCTGCACTAGACACTCTGTTTTGTTATCACTGCTAGCCCGATCTGAGGAATATCACTGTCACTAGCACAGTCCGAGCGGCTGTGACTCACACGCATTTTACACTCGCTTCGTCTCACCGCCTAAGTTGTTAACTTGCAGTTTTAGTTGGCAGGTTGGTTCATGTCGAGTATCCGCACGGTTGGCCCGCCGCAAAACGAACAACGCTGCGCTCCCGAGTGAACTAACTGGCTACCGCCAGTTCCTCCAGAACGTGACCCGATCTGGTTTCGGTCGCGAGCCGAAGCCTTATACCGAATCACAGCCGGAACGCGATACGAAGTACGAAGTGAGAGAGAGTGGCTGAGGGAAAGCAACGCAGACGCAGAACAGAGCCGGCATTTGTTGGTGTATGGTGTGTTGGTGAAACTTTCAACAAGCATGTACTTCACCAGACGTTTCTTATCAGTTCCTGTGAGAGTGCGTGGGTGTGCGGGTCGGGACAATTCTTATCAACCTCCAGACTGTAGCTGTAGTACCACCCCCACTGTGGCCCACCCCTGTTGGCGTAGGCTTGCTGGCTGTCTCGTTTTTCAGCCGACGAATGTGGGCAGGCGTCTGGCAGAAAAGTGACATAATTTCGAGCTAACGACTATACCAACTGTTTTTCTTGGCAACAAACCAATAGATAAGCAAGCCCAAATCAGTCAAATGGATTGATTCTAGAATATAGACCCCATCTAGACAGTCATTATACCCTTGCAGAGGGTATTATAATTTTGGTCAAAAGTGTGCAACGCAGTGAAGGAGACATCTCCGACCCTAAGAATATTCTTCATCAGGATCACCTCCTGAGTTGATATGAGCATGTCCGTCTGTCCGTCTGTCTGTCTGTTTCTACGCGAACTAGTCTCTCAGTTTTAAAGCTATCGACTTGAAACTTTGCACACACCCTTCTTTCCTTTGCACGCAGTATATAAGTCGGAACGGATCGGCCGACTCTATAGCTGCCATATAACTGAACGATCGCAAATCACCCAACTTTGGTATTTTTGAAGATAGAAGCTTGGAACTTTTTTTTTAGATTATTTATTGTAATAAATTGGTTATATTTTGATATTCTCATAAGGATAGACCAACCATACTTTACTTACGGAGCGAGTTCCATACTCGAACAATCGTCAATTGATCCCTTCTAAGAGAAACTTTTTGATGCATCGATTCCCTAAAAAAAGAATTGGATTCGCTTATCCAAAAAGACAGATTAAATCAATTTAAAGATCGAATTGTTTACAATTATAAAATTGTTTTATAATTTAATTAATTATCTAAAACCTATTGAAGTTTAAACCTGTTCAAACCTGTTGAAACTAGTAACTTCCATTTAAGAAGAGAACTGGGATGAATAGCTGCACAGTAGCAGAACGAGTCCAACCAGTGCTTTGTGGACCAACAATAGCCCCATTAAGATCCCTCTGTACCGCGGGCCTTATTGCGCCTTTCTGGCGCAAAGTGTGCCTTGCAAAGAGTGTTTTGTTTTTGGTTACTCCATGCCAGTGACAACAGAAACTGCGGAATGAAGAAAATCCATTTTATTCCTCGCTTTCCCCGGGCAATGGGCAAATCAATGCAACGCCATGTCAGCCTGGTTTATTGGCTTCCATTTGGCCCGTTAAGGAGGCCAAACTAATTACCGTACATAATAAATCAGATCGCTGTCATAGACTGCCATTAGTTTGACACCACCCCAGCCCTGCCGAATGGAAATTCCCGGCGAGCTCTTCTAGCATTTATGCAAATTGGCAGAGGAGAGTATCGGAGTATCGGACTTGCCTCGGCGCCTTCTGAATTATTAATTGCAGTTTGTTTGCCATTTTTCCAAGAATAATTTCCCACAGCTTTAAAGCGAATAAGAAAGGAAAGCTAGCTTCGGGAAAAGCCGAAGTTGAAATACCCTTGCAAGTAAAATCGGATATCGAAAAATAAACAAGAAAGGAAAGCTAACTTCGAGCGGAGCCGAAGTTGATATACCCTTGCAGTTAAAATCGGATATATATCGCAAAAATCGGATTGAATTGGGCGATCCTTATGAGAATATCATAATATAACCAATTTATTACAATGAAAAATCTAAAACAAAGTACCAAGCTTCCATCTTCAAAAATACCAAAGTTGGTATTTTTACCAAATACCATCTCCGATCATTTAGTTATATGGCAGCTATAAAATATAGTCGGCTGATCGTTATGCAATTTGGTAGGTTGTATTATTTTGCCAAAAATAGCATTCGTACCAAATCCGAATTCTCTAGCTTCAAAAACACCGAAGTTATAGCATTTCCGATCAATCAGTTATAAGGCAGCTATAGGATGTAGTCGGCCGATCCTTATAAAATTTGGTAGGTCGTATTATTTTGCCAAAAATAGCTTTCGTACAAAATCTGAACTCTGTAACTCTAAAAACACCAAAGTTATACCATTTCCGATCAATCAGTTATATGGCAGCTATAGGATATAGTCGGCCGATCCCGGCCGTTCCGACTTACATATATACTGCGTGCAAAGGAAAGAAGGGTGTGTGCAAAGTTTCAAGACGATAGCTTTAAAACTGAGAGACTAGTTTGCGTAGAAACAGACAGACGGACAGACGGACAATAGCTATTTTTGGCAAAATAATACAACATGCCAAATTTTATAAGGATCGGCCGACTATATCCTATAGCTGCCATATAACTGATTGATCGGAAATGGTATAACTTTGGTGTTTTTAGAGTTACAGAGTTCAGATTTTGTACCGATGCTATTTTTGGCAAAATAATACAACCTACCAAATAACATAACGATCGGCCGACTATATCTTATAGCTGCCATATAACTGAACGATCGGAAATGGAATTTGGTAAAAAAAACCAACTTTGGTATTTTTGAAGATGGAAGCTTAGATTGTGTTAGATTTTTTATTGCAATAAATTGGTAATATTATGGTATTCTCATAAGGATCGGCCAATTTAATCCGATGTTTGCGATATATATCCGGTTTTAACTGCAAGGGTATATCAACTTCGGCTCCGCCCGAAGTTAGCTTTCCTTTCTTGTTTTTATAATACAACATTAAAAAAAAAAAAAGTTAAAAGCTTCTAACTGAAAAATACCAAAGTTGTTATTTTACCAACTACCAAATACCATTTCCGATCGTTCAGTTATATGACAGCTATAGAATATAGTCTAGAATATAGTTCTGATGAAATTTGGTAGGTTGAATCAATTGAGAAAAAAATGATCTTTTTGAAGTTCTAACCTTCCATCTTCAAAACTAAAGTTGTGTCATTTCCGATTTTTCAGTCATAAATTTTTGAAATTTGGTGGTTCATATTGGTGGGACATAAAATGCCAACTCTCTTACTCTAAAAACACCGAAGATATGCCTTTTCCAATCGATCAGTGGCAGCTTATAGGATATTATAGGATATAGTCGGACAGTCCCGGCCTAGTTCCGTGGAAACAGACAGACAGACTGACGGACATGCTTATATCAACTCAGGAGGTGATTCTGTTCAAGAATATATATACTTTATGGTGTCGGAGATGTTTCCTTCACTGCGTTGCACATTTGAAATTATAATACCCTCTGCAAGGGTATATAAATAGTCATGCACATGCTCGACTTCGAGGGGCTTTGTTCTTTTCTGGGCAGTCCGGCAAGCGGGAAAGCGGGTTATTTATGCCAAATTAATTGATTTCTATTGAAAACGAAGAGCTAACAGAAAGGGCAATTGACACAATATCCTCGTGACAGCGACATAATGAAGGGTAATTTATAATTGTGGTCCACAACAGAACCACGTAGCGTGACTACTGATTAAGCCAAATTGCTCCAAATTGTCTACCAATTATAAACAGGAGGAGTACTTTGCTTGATTGAGCCAATGTATTTTAATTTGCCATCGCAACTTCAAGTAACATGTTAATACAGAAGAAATGATTGGTTTCTATGGAAGGGAAAAAGGGAAAAAGTACTACTAATTGCGACTCGCGAATTAAAATGGACCCTGAATTGTTACCTTAATTGCCGGAAGAAGTTAACTTTTTTGCGCGTCTCAGAAATGTTGTGCATGTGATCGTCCAGGAATTTGAACGCCAATCCTGTCTCAAATTGGAAATCATTTTTTGGTCGACGATTAAATAGAGGATCGGGTGACTCGGTTTTTGGAGTTAAAGGCTTGCACCTGGGAGGGTATGGTCGGGAATACTGCCGAGTATAACTTGACAACATCGGGGTCTCGGTATGATCTTCTTCGCTTGCGCTGCTAAACCGGGAACTACATTAAAAACAACTGAAGCTAAAAAAAAAACAAACAGCTGATTGCTATCGCAACAGATACGCGAATGACAGCCTGAGGTTCCTTATATTTTCTTACTTATCCATGTTAAACGACTGAAAGTTGACCAGCTTCTTTTCTTGGGTCGAAATCGTTTTAAAGCCCTTAGCTCCTTCCTCGTACATTCTTTGAGTAGTGGTCTTCAAGTCGTCCTTCCCCATGGGCATGGGCTCCCACAACTTTGTCTTTTTTTTGCAGGCCATATTTTGAAAGAGCCTTTTTAGAGTGTTTGGGTGTTTGTATGTCTGTCAGATATCACAGGGCTGACTTTTTTTTTTTAAATCCAACATTCTATAATAGCCTTCTCAAAATAAAACGGGTGATCCATGACCAATATTATAAACGCCCAATAGATGATGAAAATAAAATCGAATTTTTGGTCAGCGGTGCCAAATGAAATTTCACAGTGGAGCAAGCCGAGGGGGTTTGGTTTTATTGCAGGACTTTGGCATTCGAGTCTCGTGTGTTTACCGGAACCGATCCGAACAACCTCCAAGAGTGGCTCTTTGGAATTTACTCATAATGAGCATCCACTTCTGTTTGCTCTTGCAACAACATACATATATACGGGCTAATTAAAAAAATATGTGTGAGGAGAAGTGTGATTGCAAGTGTGATAGTGATTGTGGAGATGAGACCGGGAATTAAAAATAATTACTTGTCGCTTGAGTTTTTAGACTGGGACGATTTTTTTTATAATTTAATTTTGTTGATTTTTTTATGTTAATTTTATCTCTGCAATCTTAAAAAGCGACAGGACTCATATTTACCTATTTGAAATGATGCATTATGACTATTGAATTAAAATACAAAGCTTACGAACCTTCATAAAAGGTTCAATTTAAAAACAACGAAGTATAAATATCTATTGATTATAAAAACGGTTTGGGACTAGTGAAAACTGTTGTAACTTTATTGTGACATTAATTTATGTTTAACCCCTCTAGAAACCCCAATTGAATTAAAAGCTTTGAGCTTAACACACTCACCCTAGCCAATCGGTGAGCATTTATTGCCGTACGCATATCAGCAGCTTGTACCAAGAGTCGAAATCGAGTCCTCGGTGACACCAACAAAATGTTCAACATTATAATGGGATGCCAGACGCCAGCCGTTCGGAAATCGGAGTGATGCAGAAAATAAAGGCGGACGTGTGGCAGGAGGCGTGCCAGAGACGGTGGCGGCCATGTGGTACATAATTTATGGGGTAGCATTTTGCATGCGATGCATTTTGCGGCACATAATTTGAATTTTTAAGCATTTTCACAGTGCATTTGGCATAATTAAAATCAACGACTGATCGGGCCTGTAGCTTCGATTTCAATTCCGATTTAGACAAATCTCGATTGGGTAAAATTTTAAAGTACTGGAAAAAAATTTAAAAAAAATAAAAAAATTGTACTTATTAAAAGACATACATTTAAAAAAATTAAATTTTTATACCCTTGCAGAGGGTATTATAATTTTGGTCAAAAGTGTGCAACGCAGTGAAGGAGACATCTCCGACCCTATAAAGTATATATATTCTTGATCAGGATCACCTCCTGAGTTGATATAAGCATGTCCGTCTGTCTGTCCGTCTGTCTGTTTCTACGCAAACTAGTCTCTCAGTTTTAAAGCTATCGTCTCGAAACATTGCACACACCCTTCCTTTGCACGCAGTATATAAGTCGGAACGGCCGGGATCGGCCGACTATATTCTATATCTGCTATATAACTGATTGATCGGAAATGGTATAACTTTGGTGTTTTTTAAGTTAGAGAGTTCAGATTTTGTACGAATGCTATTTTTGGCAAAATAATACAACCTACCAAATAACATAACGATCGGCCGACTATATCTTATAGCTGCCATATAACTGAACGATCGGAAATGGTATTTGGTAAAAATACCAACTTTGGTATTTTTGAAGATGGAAGCTTGGTACTTTGTTTTTGATTTTTTATGGTATATATATATTATGATATTCTCATAAGGATCGGCCAATTTAATCCAATTTTTGCGATATATATCCGGTTTTAACTGCAAGGGTATATCAACTTCGGATCCGCCCGAAGTTAGCTTTCCTTTCTTGTTTCTGAATAAAAATACCATATATGTATGTATGCTTTACAAATATTTTTGAGTAAAATAACTTGATTTAAATTAATTTAGTGAATACGAATTACAAAATTGTAGCTATTTTTCACCTTACGTATTAGTTCTTACTTTTACGGGCTTACTGCGTGTCCGTAGCGGAGGCACAATCCGTGGCGCACTTAACAAATTAATGTCAAGCCACAATAAAAGTCAACAGCTGGTTTCTGGCGCCAAGAAAACAGAGACACCAGAGAGACCGGAGAAGAAGGGGAAAAGGGTTTGTGGGAGTCGGCGAAAAGCAAAACTAAGTGCAATATCATGCTGTGTCTTAGGTGCAGATGGGGGCGATTGCACGTGCAGCATAAGTTATACAAATAAACGGGGCACTGGCAAACTTGTAATATGCAGATGCAGATACACAGCTGTAGGGATGGCCCAATGCACTGTCAGGCCAAATGTATTCTTACTGCTGAATCCAAATATAATTTCCATTTGGCGGCGAGCTCAGATATTAAATAATCGAATTCCTTGCATGCACATCATTTTACATGCACGTTCGCGCTTTCATCCAGAAGTGCGAATTTCACATTCACAATTTATGGATGCTCGGATGAAGCAATTTCCAAGTCCTTGCAACTTAAAGGTACTTCTTCGCGACCGAGGTTTTGTTATGAGATTTGATCCCACATCATGGTTTTAAAAGGTAAAAGTTTTTAAAGTTGAAAAGTTGTATCCACTTATTGTCTTAAATATCAATGCTTAAACAAGAGGAAATTCTAGCAAACGTAATTTGTACTGAAATAAAATTTTATTGAACGAATTTTATTCAAAGGATCCTTTGTCCATTGCGAAATAACGAACCTACTCCCCTGGTGGCGCAACTTGGGTATCCTTCTGTATCCTTTATTAATCCAAAAGAAACTTCAGGCACGCACGTCCGCCTCAACTTTTGACGGCTGAGGTGTGAAATTTGGCAAGCTATACAAGGAAAAGAGGCATTAGAAAAGAGAAATTATTTAAGACAACGCAACCCTTCATAAAGGATGCTGTGCAAAGGCACAATGTCTTTTTTTTATGTTTTTGGTAATTCTAGCTGCGGTTATATCGCCTTCTCGAAGTCAAGGGCATAATTTTTTATTTGGGGTAATAGATGCGAAAATTTTACCGATTTTCCGAATCAGACAATTTTTTAATAACCCTTATATCATGTTTAAGCATTAAAAGTGACGGAGCTTCGTGGTCTCTACTGTGTGCCATTTTGGCAGGTACCTCCTAAATCTATCCTATCCTAAGCGGCGAATTGTGGAATATAGTAGGAACACAATCCTGAAACCGGTTTACTTACATCATCTGAGGAAAAATAGTCTGGACGTTTGCGCTTCCCGTACTCCCGTTGGGAAAATACATTTTATAAATAACACACGATTTATAGATTACTTGTATGTATACATATGTGTTACATATAAAAGAGTTGTGAATAAGACCCATAAAGCTTCAACTGGCATTCCATACGACCCGTCTGCTCTTCTGCGGACAATCATTCCAGTTATTCTTTGGTTACTATTTACCAAATGAACTTCCGGGAAAAACAATTTCACGGCACTTTGAGCCGGCCCGGGCCTGCTACCAAGGCTGAAAAGGGCAGCTAAATGAGCGGAAATGCAAAGTTATCTCGCCACGAAAGTGCAGAAAAAAACACAGAAATTGTAGTAAAAATTGTGCTAGTATGTGTACAATATAGAACAAACAAGGAAATCTAACTTCGGTTGGAGCCAATATATCGCAAATATCGGATATAGTTGGCCGATCCTTACAAAAATTTCATAACAAACCCATTTTCTTAGAATACAACATTTCAAAGAAAATCCCTAGCTTTTATCTCCAAAAATACCAAAGTGGATCGTTCCGATCGTTCAGTTATATGGCTAGGATATAGTCGACCGATTCTGATGAAATTTGGTTTGGTTGGATCAATTGGCAAAAAAAAGGATCTGTATAAACTTTTAACCCTCTATCCTTATACCCTTACCCAAGAGGTCATCCTGATCAAGAATATATATACTTTATAGGGTCGTAGATGTCTCCTTCATTACGTTGGACACCTATGACCAAAATTATAATACCCTCTGAAAGGGTACAAAATGAAATCGACGACAGATTCAAAATGGAAAATAATATTTAATAATTAATAAATCTATTTCTCAAAAGTTGGCATTACCATTAAGGAAAAGTTCGAAGGAGTTGAATTTTATTGAGGATGATGGCTATGATAGCCATATTCTATGACTGATGGGTCAGGCAGCGCCGCTGTTTTAGTGTAAAGTTTATTTATTAGGCTTAAATTAGTACAAATCGCAAGCCGACACTTTCTCGGACGCTCGTTTTTAACGGGCCTTTCTTTAGAGAGTTTTAGTTCAGCAATGTCTAGGTCGGGCAGCCCTCTCCCTTATGAAGAGCTTTTTCTTCGCACCATGTAGTCGGGCCGATTTAGTCGGCCAATCCTTATGAAATTTTGTATGTTGTCTTATTCTACAATAAAATAGAACAAATACAGTGGCTCGAAGCTTATTTCGTGCAAGAACGAAATAAAATTTCAAATCGACATTGCTGCCAAACTAGAAAAGATATGCAACAAATTTTAATGCATTAATTTAAATAAACTAATATTAACTTTATTAACTAATATGACGCAAATAAATTTACTAATCTACAAAAACAAAACCACTTTTCATATAAAACTAAAATAACAAGGCACTTCTGGCGTCAAGGCTTATTTCCTGCAAACATATAAAATATAATATAATACAACAAAATATAAAAATGGGACATTTAAATCCGTATGTACATATGTATATACTAAAATATATTAGAGCTGGTCACTCAAAACTAAACTTTTATCGGTACTTTTTATACCCTTGCAGAGGGTATTATAATTTTGTCCAAAAGTGTGCAACGCAGTGAAGGAGACATCTCCGACCCTATAAAGTATATATATTCTTGATCAGGATCACCTCCTGAGTTGATATGAGCATATGCTCATGTATGAGCATATGACAACGGGATCGGCCGACTATATCCTATAGCTGCCATATAACTGAACAATCGAAAATTACCCAACTTTGGTGTTTTTGAAGATTAAAAGCTGGAACTAAGTACAGATTCTATTTTTGGTCAGTTAATACAACCTACCAAATTGCATAACGATCGGCCGACTATATCTTATAGCTGCCATATAACTGAACGATCGGAAATGGTATTTGGTAAAAATACCAAATTTGGTATTTTTGAAGATGGAAGCTTGGTACTTTGTTTTAGATTTTTTATTGTGATAAATTGGTTATATTATGATATTCTCATAAGGATCGGCCAATTTAATCCGATGTTTGCGATATATATCCGGTTTTAACTGCAAGGGTATATCAACTTCGGCTCCGCCCGAAGTTAGCTTTCCTTTCTTGTTAATGATGGCATCGTGAACAACGAAGCAAAGGGAATGTGGAGAACGAGGAAATCACGAACGATGGCAACAATATAAAAAAAATGGCATGAAAATGCATGCAACAAGTAAAGCCGCGGCAAGCGAAAACGTTCAGAATAATATTCAATAGCTGAATAATCGTTGCCACTTGGCAAAATTTAATGTAAATATTTTGATAGCCGCAAAAGTAAATAGCCAGAACGTTGCTTATTCACGGCGCTTTCGCCGCAACAAGTTCTATTCGGGTTAGTAATTTAGGAATTTTTAAGAGACCATAGTTTTTACCCCCTTGCAGAGGGTATTATATTTTGGTCAAAAGTGTGGAACGCAGTGAAGGAGACATCTCCGACCCTATAAAGTATACATATATATTCTTGATCAGGATCACCTCCTGAGTTGATATGAGCATGTCCGTCTGTCTGATTCTACGCGAACTAGTCTCTCAGTTTTAAAGCTACCGTTTTGAAACTTTGCACACAGCTTTCTTTCCTTTGCACGCAGTATATAAGTCGGAACGGACGGACGGGATCGGCCGACTATATCCTATAGCTGCCATATAACTGATTGATCGGAAATGCTGTAACTTGTTATAAATTGTTTTTTTTTTAAGTTAAAGAGTTAGCATGAGTGTTATTTTTGGCAAAATAATACCATTTACCACTATATCCTATAGCTGCCAACTAAACGATAGCAAATGACCCAACTTTCGTGTTTTTTAAGATAGAAAGTTGAAACTTTGTACAGATTATATTTTTAGTCGGTTGATCCGAACTACCAAATTTCATAACCATCGGCCGACTATATCTTATAGGTGCCACATAACTGAACGATCGGAAATGGTATTTGGTAAAAATACCAACTTTGGTATTTTTGAAGAAGAAGCTTGGAATTTTTTTTTTTTTTAGATTTTGTATTCTAATAAATCGGTTATATTATTCTATTCTCATAAGGATCGACCAACTATATCCCATGTTAGCAATATACATATATCCGGTTTTATCTAGCTTTCATTTCTTGTTGCTATACATTTAATATTTATTGCGTGTTTATACTTTTTACTAGAGGTGGGCCCGGGCCTGTATTTTGATGCCCGGGCCCGCACGAAAAAAAATCTTTTTTGACAGGCCCGGTACGAAATTTATTTAAACATATTACGAAATTTAAAAGACATGTTATTTATGTATACATATATATAAGTTCAGATTTATTTAACATTAGTTATGTTTTTATTTAAAAATACAATTTTTTCTAAATTTTTGCTTTTTAACCTAGTGCGGGTTTCATTTAACACATGGCCCGATGTAGAAAAAAGCCTTTCACTCGAAGACGAACTGGCTGGAATCGCCAGAATGCACAGTGCACTATGGGCAAAAAATCGATTTTTTTGGCATCAATTCTAATTTTGAAGATAGAGGCTTGAAACTTTGCAGATATGTCTTAAATATTATGCCTGAATTTCGGATTTTTTTTTTTTCAGTTTGGCCACGCCTTTTGTTCCGCCCCCTTAAAGCTATGGGCAAACACTCTTTGATTTTCAGGCATAAAGTCTGATTCCTAGAATATTTATAATAGACGATTAAAACTTTCAACATTTAATTGTAATTGGATTTCATATATATTTTTTATGTTATTTTGACCACGCCTTCTTGAACGCCCCTTTCAAGATATTTTTAAATAAATTTAAATAGTCTTCAATAGTACTTAGAAAAATTTTAATTTTACTAATTTCGTACCATATTTTAAATAGTTGTACAGTTACATTAAAAATTTTAATTTTGTATACCCCTGTAAAATTAAAATAAACATTAATTACATCTTAAAATCGTTTTTTTTAACGTCATACCTGGAAAACATATCAATTATCCGGAAAATCCCACAATTCTTCCTCCAATACAACTCCATTTAATCCAATGATTTCCATCTGCAGATTTCCATCCACTGCAGTGGTCCGGCTTGTATGGGGAGAGCGGCCAAAAATACTTCTAGTTGAGGTAGGAACTTGAAACTTTGCAGAAAATTTTTTAATATTTATCCTAAAATAATATGTAAAAATCAGCCAGAGCGGGCAACTATATCATATAGCTGCCATATGAACAATCGGTCTGATATTCAGTTTTTATATGAAAAACTATTGTTTTTTATTTTGATGCAACAATAATTTGGAAATTTTCGTATATAACCTGGAAAACTTCAGTAAAAATCTGGATACTATAGGTTATAGGTGCCATAGGAACAATCAGTGTAAAACGAGTTTTCGCCGGGAAACTATTTCGCCTTAAAATAATAATGACAGAAACTATAAATGTAATTTACAAAAACGAACATAAAATAAATACATTTTTTTAATTTATATGCTTACCCTTTGATATTTAGTGCTTTTTTTCAAATTGAGGTTAGGTTACCTTTTGGTATTTTGCAAGCCGCACGGCACCTTACGGCATTTGAACTAAACTTTCTTATATTCTTAAAACGCTTAAGAATATTATACAAAAAGATTTGTGAATGCCAAAGAGTGCCATCACAACTAAAACTCTAACCAAACACAGAAAAGACAAACTAAGAACGTTCACAATTATGTACTAAATACAACAATGATTTACACAAAACACAACAAATAATACATATACTTTTTATTGTAAAAAGAAAGTTAATACCTTTCTTTAAAATAATAATCACTTCCATGGCACAAACACTTGTTTTAAAAATGTTTAACAAATTTTTTGCGGAGAGCTTAACTTGCACGTTGCTTACGTTCCAGTACACAATGAATATCATGCTAACTTTTTCGATGCTATTCTTGAAGCGGACAGACAGAGCAAAACAAAAAGATGAATAAATTCAAATAGCTAACCAATTATAAATAAGAATTGGTACATTTAAAGTCAAAATTTGGACTTTGGTTTTTTTATTTTTGGCCTACGGGCTGGACCACTGTGGAATGGTTCGAGCTAATTTGGGAAGGTATTTTAAGTCCCTTGCATTTCTCCAAAATTTTAAAATATGTGTGCCAGGAGCTTCTGGGTAGGCCAAATATTTTTTGTACATAACTAGTGGTGTGCAAACACATATTATATTTTGTATAAGCAAATCGATAGTATCGTCAATAAGCAATTAAAATGCGATAAATGGCGGTTCTAGTTCGAGAATTAAAAAAAATAGCACGATCAAACCAAAATTGTTTTCAGTCGAATTTCGGGCTAAGGCCCGGTCCCGCACAAATCTTAATTTTAAGGCCCGGGCCTGTGTTAGCCCGTGGATCACGAAAAAAAGCCCGGCCCACCTCTACTTCTTACCTTACTTCTTACCTTACGCTTACCTTAAATAAAATCGACTAGTGTCAATCCTTCCACTCACCCACTACTCTCCACAGCAAAGATTCACCCGTGGCAAAATCTCCCTGGCCATAAACCAAAAATCCACGCGCTACACATGTACATATATATTTACGAATTCCCCCGTTTTTAACTTATCGTCCACAGAATTCCGCCGAGCTTGATAAATAGAATCGAGGCGTTGGAAAATTATGCATGATTTATCTTTTCTCAGGCTCGGCTCCTCCTACGCAGCTCTATTGTTTATTTTCTGCTTTGAAAACGAGGCACTTTTCAGGATTTTCGAAATTGTACTTAATTGCTGGGGCACTAGGGAGAATAAAATGAAGGTCCTTTGGCTTGCGTTCAAATTAAACAAACAGTGGTTTGCAAGGCGGAGCAATGGAATTGACAATAAAAATAGCATCAAATTTATGGCATACCGAAATGGGCAAATGGAGAGGATGGAAATGAAAATGGAAAAGCAGAGAAAAGCACGTCGAGAGTATTTCTTTTAAATCATCCTACTCTTCTTGCCTTTTGTTCACTTGAAAAAATTTTAAAGAAGTAGAGAGTGTTCAAATTATAAATTCATATTAAAGCACCAAATTGTCTTATAAATATTTTGTTCAAAAAAAAAAAAAAAAATTCTTAAGAAAAAATGTTAGTTTTTTAGATATACTCAATAGTTTTTTTTTTAGATTACTTGGCAAGCGGTTTCTGCTAAGTTGGCACTGACTTTGGCTCTTGAAGACGCTCTGACTTTACACAATTAATGGCCACCATCTCCACCGCTGCTGGCAATCTCTATTTTTCGCAATTATTGCGGGCATTGTGTGAGGTCCTTTTGCCAAGTGTTTTGTGTGTCATCGTCACCGCTAAATTTAACATAATCCTTGAATGCCTCGCTTCGAAGCAAAAGCTACCCGCTTCCCGCCTGCCACCGTGTATTTTTAACATTTTTGGAAAATGTTAAGGAAAATGGCTGGCAGCTGACGCGACTTGGCCAGGGCGTTACTCGAGGTCCTTTCATAGCCCTTTCCTTTCCAGCTCCCCTCCGCCAGCACCTCCTTCTCTTCTTTTTGCGCATAATTAATTTTACGTTCTTGCCAAAAAATTATGCGACTGGATTTGTTTGCCGCACTTCCCCTAAGAGGCCACAGCTTTGATTTCACTCTACTCGGCTCGTTGGCTTCAGTTTGTTTAATTTGTTTTGCATTCTGGCAACAATTGCCCGTGGAGTTTAAGTCCTCTTGGCCAATAGTGCTTCTAAAGTAGCAAAATGAAAATTTTTCTGAAAATGAAAATAACCAGCGTAAACTGCTAAGCTGCACTTAGTTCGAAATTTCTATTGTCATGCAGAGGGTAATTTTTTTAAATCTTGGATTTTTACGATTGTAAAGTATCTAACAGTTTTGATCTTTTTTAACTTAATTATCTTAGTTTTTCCTTTATTAAAAAAAAAAAAAAATTATGCTAATTTATTTATGCTAAATTATGGTAATTTTTAGGGAATATAGTCGCTCCCTATATTTACGAGGTATGTATGTATGTACATATATGTAGAAAATATATTGAAATCCAAATACTGTGGCGCAGCTACATCAAAATAAGAAAAAATACCCAAATGTTGCACCGCCTTCTGCCGACCAGACTAAATAACAAAAAATGCGGATCAGAAGCTCAAACTTAATAAACAACCAAATGCGGATTAAGTGCTTAAGCTTAAATAATAAACAAAACCTTCAAACCACTAATCCCGGTGATTCCACTAATCCCACTTACTCAATACAAACAAATAACTAAAAGGATGTAATGTTTTTAAACGGAGTCTTAAATTGGTATAGAAATGTCTTATAATAATATAGGTACCAGAGAACGGCACGGGTGCCACTTTTCGATACCCTATGCATACCCATAAAAATTTGTGTGCGAGTGCCACTCGCCACACAAAACAAAAAAGGCAATACCGACATAATGTACCTATTAGGTACATAATAAACTTACGGTGTTTTGTTAAAAATCCATAGAATATAGTCGGCTGACCCTTATAAATTTGGTAGATAGGATTGGTTAAATCGGCCGATCCTTATGATATTTGGTAGGTCGGATCGGAGTTGGCCTAAAGTAGCCTAATCCTGAGAAAATCTCATCTCTCTAACCTAAGAAAAAGCAAAGGTTTGGAATTTTCGACAATCAGTTACAGTGTATATGGCAGATATAACACATAGTATGCCGATCGCAGCCGTTCCGACTTACATACTGCGTGAAAAGGATTTCTTTCCTTTTTTAGATTTGTGCTATGTTTGAAATCGATATCTTTAAAGAGATATCTTAGAGACTAGTTCGCGCAGAAATAGACAGACAAACAGGCATTTTTTTCTTAGCTGCAATCGATAACAATTTAAATCCATTGCTTCCAATAAACAATTATTCCAGCCTCACAGAACTCCGGGAGGAATATACCATCGCCTGTCCCGCCACAGACACAGTTTTCACAAATTAATCCCGAATTATTCGTCGTCTCATTCTACTCAGCGGCATGGCTTAAATGGGGCCTAGGCCATCAGCCCCATTAGCCACAGGCGGCAGTGCACAGTGGTTGGCCTTGTATGGAGCCGCGGCCAAAAATACTTCTAGTTGAGGTAAGGACTTGAAACTTGGCACAAAATATTTTTATTTTTATTCTAAAACAATATGTTAAAATCAGCCAGATCGGACAACTATATCATATAGCTGCCATATAACTGATTAATCGGAAATGCTATAGCTTCGGTGTTATTAGAGTTAGAGAGTTCTAATTTTGTCTGAATTCTATTCTTGGCAAAATAACACGACATACCAAATTTTATAAGGATCGGCAGACTATATCATATAGTTGCCATATAACTGATAAAAACGGAAATGACCCAACTTTTGTGTTTTTGAAGATAGAAAGTTGGAACTTCGTACAGATTATATTTTTAGTCAGATGATACAACCTACCATAATTTCATAACAATCTGCCGACTATATCTTATAGCTGCCATATAACTGAATGATCGGGAATGGTTTTGGTAGAAATACCCACATTGGTATTATTAAAGATAGAAGCTTGGGACTTTGTTTTAGATTTTTTATTGTAATTAATTGGTTTTATTAGGATATTCTCATAAGGATCGGTCAACTATTTCTGATGTTTGCGATATATATCCGGTTTTGACGGACGAATATGACGAACAGAACAAAACATAAAATATGCACGAAAACAACAAAACACAAAATTTGATCGAACACAAAAATGGAAATAAGTCGAAAATTTTCCAAAAGTTACAGCTTAAATTTAAAACAAAGTCTAAGAAAACATTCACTAGTATTAATAAATCAGTTTCACTAAAAGGAATGACAGGTATCACAACTTTTTCTTAATTCTATGTATATACAAAAATTCGCCACTGGACACTAAATGAAACACAATCTTTAAAAAATAACACAACACATAATTACATAAAAATTATAAAAGAAACTCTAAATTATATAATTTTGGAACATATAATTTTGGAAAGGTAAACACAAGAATGAAAAACGAAGACAGAGCAACAGCATAACAAGTAAATAAACGGCAAAACTGACCCTGAAAAAGATAAGATGGTGTTAGAATTTTTACGATATTAGGCAAATAGGCAAATTTTGGCAGAAAATTTTTACACATTTGTTACCTTTGGAGACCGACAAACATATTGGTATATAAACGAATTATGGAATTTTGTGGGATCACTACTAAAACTTCAGCTAAACATGAAAAGAACGCTCAAAATATAGGCAAAAAACATGTATTAGTTCACAATAATATAATAATAACAATAAGTATTATTAATATATCAAATTATATCTCATTTTATAGAAAATACCTTTAACTTCAAAATCTATTACAAATAATTTTAATTTGAACACGTAAATATGGATACGACCACTTCAAAGTTCGGTTTAGTTGTGTAATATTCACGATGCGCGCAGATGCGCTTTACAAATGAGCATCTGTTCACATCTTCAAATATATTTTTAGAAAATTCCGTTAGATTTCTATAAAAATCGGGTTTGCCACGCAGAAGCTTGGACATTTTAGAGACGATTTTTTTACTTTTCGTACATTTTTATTTTATATATTTTTTGTTTTTTGTTTTATTTTTGGCCTATGGGAGCAACTACTGTGCAGTGGCGTGTAAGCCATCGGTCATTTAGCTAGACCCTCGATCCGCTAAGCATTCTATCTTCATAAATCCGCCAGCAGACAAAACACACGCAAAGGGGCAGACATGCCACCAGCTTCCTAATGGCCAAGCAACAGAAAGAGACAAATTGTCCAAAATAAAAATACATTTTCAAAATGTTTGAAAGTTGCAAAACGAAAAATTGAGGACCAGGATGTTCATCTAGGACCGCTAAGTAAAGTTTGCACTAAAAAACTATTACGAAGCCGGCGGAAAAATACCACTCAGATTCACAGGCAAAAAACACCAGACCATAAAAACACATCGGATATATGTATTTGCAAATGTCGAGGAGTGGCTTGGCAAGCTCAAACTGCCTGAGCGGAAAAGGGGAAACAAACCAAAACAGGAAATTAAAATCGAATCGTGTGTGCGCTTTGAATTGTGCATCATTCCTCCGAGCACGTCTGTCCTATGTGTCTGTATCTGTGCATCTGGGAGAACGCTTTTTAAATAAGTAGACGACTGTAGAACTACCCGCCCCATCTCCTGAATACGAAAGTGTTTAATTTGATAGGCCCCCAGGGAGTCGAGGGGGAGTCAAAAAGTTTGCGACGTTACCTTGACTCCCAGAATTTATGTGCAAACTTTTTCCGCGTCTGCGTTTCTGTGTGCGTGTCCGAATTATGCAATTTTAACGCATAAATTTTATGAATTGAGACCGGCAGCTATTAAAGGGAGGAAACCCCTGTGCAACTTCCTTACTCCGGTCTTTGCCTCTCTTGTTCCTCGGACCTTAACCTGCTCTGCCTCGCGTTTTCGGGTGGAACTTTGCCCTGAAGTACACACAATAGCCACTGTGTAATTAAAGCGTCCAGCTGCCGTCGTATCTTTCCTTCTCAAGCCACAATGCAAGATTTCCTCCCACTCCCTCTGAAGATGCAATTAAAATGTTACAATGGTGGGGAAGCGAATTTTCATGGCCAGCATCGTGAGTTTTAACAAGAATATATTAGCCTATGCAAAGGCAAAAACAATTTTTAATGTTTAATTACTGACTGCCTAATTTTTTAACAGATTTTAAAAACCAATTTGAAAAAAAAAAATAATTGAAAAACTTTATTTTTTATAGATACTCATTTTTATAGATACCCAATCTGCATAGATACTCAGACTCCCGTCGCTCCATTAAAATACAAGGAGTGTATTCCATCTTCGTTCCACCATGTTGTCTTTAGGCGGCAGCTTGGTGCCGCTTTGGTCCATAAATATAAAAGTTGGCATCGCTCCCCGGAGACAAATCAGTTTGATTTTGATTGCATCTTTTACGGCCTTTGGCACCTTATAACTTTTTCCGACTCACCTGACGGTCTCCGTGAGTTTTGAAGTAGAAAAAGAAATGGAGAAAGACGGCCAAGCCGAAGAAGCAACGCAGATGTCGGGTTGTTTCTGTCATGAAATTCGCATTTTTTTAATCCGAACCATCTGCACTGAAAGAAAAAAAATTGAAAGAAGAAAAAAAAATTCTAATGTTTTGAGAATTATCATGAAAACGAAGGTGCCAATATATAAATATACTATTATTCCGGCGAAAAGTAGATCATGTGGCTAAAATACTTTAGCCTTTAGTCATTTCATTTTGAGTGTTTTATTTTCCCCTCAGGCGGTTTGGAATTACTGGAACATGTACATATGTACGTGTTTTGTCATGTTTTGTCGCTAGCACTTTGCTATTCGCTGTTCGCTGTTCACCGCTCATCGTTTGCCCGCTTTTGCTTCCAGGATAATCTCGTAAAACTTTCCATAGGCCAAAGGACAAAGGAGCAGGGAGTAAAGAAAAACTTGACTTTCTTTATTTGTTGGATACATTTTTTTGGCTTTGTTTGCCAGAAGTTTAATGCGTGAGCCGAGAGGTAACCGAACATGATGAAGACAAAGAAAAATTAAGAACTTGGGCTGCCTTTAATGAATCGTTGGGAAGCGGTTGCAAACCCTATGAAGAAAACAGCAAATGAAACTGGCCTAAAAAATGTTATTCGTCCAAAGAGTCAGGCAAAAAATCAGACAGACAAAAATGTCACACACAAAATTCTTCTACAATTGAAATGTCAATAATATTTTATGAAATAGCAGCTATTGAAGGACAAGACACCCTCCTCACCCAGTGAAAATAGACGAAGACGGAACGCTCCAGGCCACCCCGCAAAGTATTTTCATTTGCCTGACAAATCTTGACATGCAACAGCAATCACAAGCAAGGGACAGCCGGGGGAACTTCTGAGGGTGCTCGTGGTCACCACCACTAAAACAGGACAACATTTTGTGGCTTGTCTTGCGGTGTTTGCCAGAAATTGGCTAGAAACGAGAAACAGCCGTGTTGGCAAAAAAACGACGAGAACGGCAAATGGAAGAGGTCCAATTCAAATTGCCATCAGACATTCTAATTTCATTCCTTTTTCAATACAATTCCAAGGTCCAAGCCCCTTGCTCGTGGCCGCATAAATTCCTATTCCGATAAAGGCAGAACAGGCCAACAAGTAACACAAAATCAAGTGCAACAGAAGAATTGTTAGCTTCGCATCTGACAGGTGATTCCTAACGATTTCTAACATCGTATATAAGCATGAATAGCACAGGGTTGCCAATTCAAAAATTTTTAATGAGCTGAAAAAGGATTAAAAATGAGCAAATTTGAATAAAAAAAAGCCAAATTTATTATTTATTTTGTCTTTTTGTAAACTTTTATCATAAGAAAGTACAATATTAAACATAAGTAAAACATAAAAAATTTTTCTGCAATGAAACAGCTTAACAGCTAAAGCTGGCTTGGTAATTTAAGTCATTCTGAGACCAAACATACCAGCAGAACAATTTAGTTTCGATCTGGCACTTTTATATTTTAGACAATAATTACTTTTAGAATTTCAAAAAAAAAGCATAAATAAAAACATGAATTCGCTTTTTTTTCAAATTTAAAATATTTTGTATCGCTATTACCAAAAAAGAGCCAAATTCAATAAAAATGGGCCAAAGAACCAACGAGAAAAAAAAGAGCCAGTTTTGGCTCAATAGAGCCAAATCTGGCAACTGTGGTATAAAATAAGTTGAAGGATCCTCATGTATATTTTAGTGTAATACCAATTTTCTTTTAAAATACATCTTGAAAGCTTCTTTTTAGAAAGTCACTATTGTCATTTGAATCGTACTTTAAACTTTTCAACTAAAACTATTCAAAATTAGAGATGTTTATTAAATAAAGTTTTTTTTTTAAATAAGGTTTGATTTAAACTTTTGAGTAATGACTAAAATGGATTTTCCAGTTTCACATAAATAACTCTTAAAAATATTTTCTAAAAAAGAAAATATACTAGAAATATAACCCTCGAAATTAAGTTTCCATAGAACAGTGATTGTCCATAAATTGTTTACAGGGCACCCAAAATTGAACTGGTGCACAATTATAATTAGCTTTATAAAACAAGACCTCTGTTCTCCTTGTAAACTAATTGAAGTTGCAACAACGCTCAGCAGAGCTTCGGCCAATTCCACAAAGCTCGATTGGGAGCGTTTTGATCGAAAAGCAATCATAAATTAATTGTGTCAATAATTGCTTTATAAATAACTGTGAAGTTCGCCATTAGCAAGTACCCACTATGCAATTGGTACATTGGGTATATTGTATCGCAGTACACATACGACATGCATCGTATTGTATGGTATTTATGAAGGCCCCTTTCCCCTTTGTTTTTAAATTACAATAACACCTAAAATTAACACCTTTAATTGCATTACACCTAAAAAAAATTATTAAGTGGCGGCAGATAGATAGTCTTTTGATTCAGTCCCATTAAAGTTTAAACTGATAAGAAAGTGGCTAAACGCTTACCTAATGAGCCCAACGGCGCGTATGATTGATTTACGAATCCGTGGGCATCGCAGTGGGGTAATAACGCTCAGGGCGTGCATTTGAATTTGCATAATTCATAACTCAATTAATTTGATTTTGGGCGGCGAACATGGAGATTACGTTGATGTCGGTATCCAAGTAGAAATAGTGACAAAGAAAACTGTGAGGATAATTTGAAACATCAAGAACTGAAAGATAACATAATTTGTTCCTTACCAAATAGCAACCTCATCCACTTATTGCTTTGAACAACAGCGTGTTTGTTTAAATTGTTGTCAACACCGCTCTTTCATGATTTTGGCCACGTGCTGCGATAGTTGTAGAGTTGTTAATGTCTCCTCCCAAAATTGGGGTTTACGGTATCCACAGATGTTCAGTATCGTCTTCTTTGCCCTTGAAAGTACTATGCGCAAAAAAAAAACATTCCGGTGCTTTTCCACTCCAATTCTCCGAATAATAAATTTATTTATATTTATTTTTTTATAATTTATTTCACCCGAACGATTTAGCTGGAGACAATATAGTCATAAATATACCGATAATTCAGCTACTAACGTATTAAAATTATGAAAGCTTCGATCTCGAAGACAATAAGAAAAATAAGTATCCGATTTGGAACTTTGACTCGTATGGTTTCGACTCCCCAAAATTGTGTTTCAGCGCCAGTTCAAAAAACTTTCGCATATAACTTTTCGAAATCAAAATTCAGCCAAATCGTTTATGATTTTTTATGAGCAAAAACAGTATGCACTTTTTATTTTTTCTTTTTTTTTTTTGATAGTCCATACTTTTGTTATAAAAAATTTAAAAGTTTGTTAATGTGGGGTGAAAGAGATTACTTATCCAATGGAAGTAGGAAACGTCAGAGATATAAGTACTTGCCACACTGATAACACTATAAGCGCGAATTCTCCAAGTTACCCAGGACTTCTGGCCAATTTAACCAATTTGGGGCTACCTTCGTCTTGGCGTTTTTCTTACCATTCTTTGGGCGCTGACCACTCCATTTTCGTCCTACGTTTTTTTTTCTTCTGAGAACTCAATGGGCTGGCTGGATTTGGAGTGCGTCCGCTGTCAACAGCATTTGGTGAATGCTCCCAGGATCCTATTTAGCAAAGTCCTTACAGACTTATAAAGCACCGGCCTTTGTTGACAGCCAGTCCGGCTTGGCGACAAATTTTTCTTTCGTTTCGGACAAAACGGTGCGTAGTTGAGCACAGCTGCTTCAAAATATAATAAATAAATAAATATAATTTATAAGTAGCAGATTTTGTATGTCTCTGTTGGCACAAATACTTAAGCACTTCCCACCCGTCTCACCCCCTCGACGTACATTTATAAACAGCCAGGGATCTTTGCGCCCGTATTTATCAGTTTTTTTTCTGGCAGATGAATGCGTTGCCATGTTGTGGGTATTTTTGCAGAGGCAAGTGGTCTGAGACAAAACACTGCAATAAGCATTTTTTCTCTGGATTCCTTATTTTGAGATTCTGAGATAGCGTGATGCGTCAAGTACATTGCGTGTTTTTACGTTAGCATAACGATGATGATTCAATGCTTCAAGGAGTTCTACTGAATATTTTTCACACTTTTATATCTTTACATAGTTGAGGGTTTCTTTATTAGTTATGATATGTAAATAATAAACCATGTTATATTAGAACTTTGATGAGTTTTGGGGCTGAAAATAAATTCATTAATGAATTTGAATGAATTAATGAATAACAGCTTTCTGCTGTTATACTTTTAATAGGCCCGAATATAGGGCCTAATAGGCCCCCTACATAACCATTCATGAGGTTATGTAGAAAAACTACGCCCAGTATTGTCCTACGATTTGTTCAGCTTGGTAAATTTCTTAGTAGGAGGGTACTACTATAAGATGGAAGATGAAAAATTGCACCCCAGTTAAGACCTCTATGTGGAAATGTTAAGAAATTCTTTTGTACAGATTCTATGCGGTCCTGATGTACTCCATATTGGGGACTCCAGACACATGAACCGTTCTCTAGTATCAGACGGACCAAAGCTTTTGAATAAGCTTTTCGTAAAGAAGGGGTCGTTAAATTCTTTTGACCACCTTTTAATGAAACCAAGGACCCCCTTTCACCCCTTTAACCATTGTGGAAATATGGTCGAAAAATTTAGGCCTGCAGAGGACAAGAACGATTAAAAGACATAAGCTTGCATTTTGATAATTTTTTGATCATTTTTAAAAGGTTTCAAGATCGGACTGAAGATTGCATTGGGCAGAGATGGATTTGTATTGAAGACAAAGCTTAACATCATCTGCATACACAAGAACTAGAGAGTTCGTTCAAGCAGGGGCAAGTCATTAGTCAAAAGGGTAAATAGTAACAGGCCAAGATGACTTCCTTGAGGGACACCAAATTTAGCACGGACCAAGTGCATATTTGTACATTATAAATAAGACTCTTTGTGTTCTTCCATCTAAATAGTTGGAGATCCACGTTAGGTCTCCAGGTCTGTAGGAAATCCCAGCATATTCAGTTTACTCAACAAGAGTGAGTAATTTATTGAATCAAATGCTTTGCTAAAGTCTGTAAAATAACATCAGTTTGAAATCCCTTTCGAAAGCCATCTTTCACAAAGCATGGGAACTCTAGTAAATTAGTGGTGGAGGAGCGACGCTTAATGAAGCCATGCTGACATGGAGAGATAATCGAAGAGCAAAGTTGTTGAAAATGAGGAGTAATTAATTTTTCAAATAATTTTGGAATTGCCGGCAATTTAGAGATGCCTTGTAGTTGGCAGTATCGGACTTTTTCTGTTTTTTTATGAAAGGGAATTATGAAAGATTCCTTCCACTTAAGGGGAAAAATCGAGGTTTCCAAAGATTGAAAAGTCTATGAAGAGGTTTGTACAGAGCCCTGGAACAGTATTGTAGCACACAGCATGGTACTCCATCGGGTCCTGGCGAATAAACGGGTTTGACCCTTAGTTAATCAGATAATAAGTTATTCTCAGGGAAAAGCGGACAGAAAATAAGATTTGCTGATTGAATGTTGTATGGCTGATCTGTCGTTTTAGGCGGCAAATTAGTTGTTTGAAAAATTTTGCGAATAGATCGGCAATGGCCTGATCAGAGGTCGCAGATGAATTTTCAAACTTAAGCAGTGGTGGCAAAGATACATGATTACGCTTAATGTTTACAAAGTTATAAAACTTCTTCGGATCCTGATAAAATCTGTTAATATGACCTCTGTTAAAATTTGACAGAGCTAGTACACATCTTAAAAAATCGATACTACTGCAGCTTTTTTTTATTTAAGTAAGAACCTGTTTTTAGTATTTTTTAAGTTCGTGAGGCACCTTGTAAACCAAGGAGGATTTGTTGAAGCGGACCGACATTTGCATCGGTGCAAGCCAGAATATCGGACCAATCAAATGTGCGAAGGCTATTTAGTTTGTGAAAATCAGCTTTACGGAAATAGCGAATCTGTTTCCTTCTGATCGATACCAGACATGGTTTCGATTGAAACCTCAAGGGACAAAACTCTGGAAAGAGTGGTACCATCAGAATCAGATAGAACACTTACATAAGTCTAAAAGCCGACCTAACGAATTTCTAAAATGGTTAATTTGACCTAGGGACATGTCAAACATGCCCGCGGTGAAGTCATGGTGCGTGATAAGTGATAAAGATTGTGAGTTATCGAGATTAGACTTTAATTTTGGGATATTCAAGTCGCCCACCGCGACGAGTTGGTCACGATCGATCATAAGATTAAAAACGGATTGAATAGAGAACAAATGATGCCAATATGGGGGCGGTTTAGACGAAGGCGGTATATTTGAACATGTAATGTATAAATTTTAGCGGACAAAACGATTTTTATGTAATTTTACCGCTTCAGAAGCAAGTTGGGAATCAACCGAAATGAGGGCTCCACCCCCCTTCCAAGAGGTCGATCTAAAGTGGATTGTCCAAAAGTGGTGTACTTATTTCCGGCTTAGTGGTGATTTCCGGCTTCAACCAAGTTTCTGTGAAGGCTATAATATGGGATGCAAAGAGAGAACTATCAGAATATAGTATATGGAGTTTGCTACGTAGCCACTAGTATTCTGATAGGTAAGTGTTAATGACGATATTAGTTTTTGGATTAGTGGACGAAGAAGAGGTGGAAAGTTGGTCCGTGATCCATGGAAGTTTCACTCTCACTGGTTTTAAAACTTTTGAACGAAAATGATCTCTGGCCAAAAACTGGGTGAACAAATCGTTTTGAACATCACCGCGGGCACCCTAATCTTGAAAGAAGACGTGCGCCTTATATACCATAAGTATATTTAAATTTATCTATGTCCTCCACCTTTATGGAGGAATCACCTGAAAGGGTTTTGGTGTCGCAGGTAAGAGAACTGCAGCATCAGTCGGTGCCGGTGGTCCGGATTGTGGAATACCCTGTTGGGTGACTCTAACGGGGGTTTCAATCACTAGGACCTGTGGTGTCACTTGAAAGTCACTTTAAGGGATGCCACGGAGAAGATATCGGACAATCGCTCATTTGCACTGAGCAATTCTAACGGCGAATTGTTCTCAGTTCTAGCCCTTGAGGTGGCTAAAGATATGAGCGGCTGCGTTAATGTCGTCTGAACAGGCTGAGGCGGAAACAGCGGATTTCTTACGCTTAGGGGACAAATTTATCACGACGGTACGATGTTTTCACATAGCCAGCAATGATTGGTAGGCTGGGATGAGGAGATTGTCTTCTTAAAAGACTTCATTGAACAGACGAGTTTAAATTCCATTTTAATAATTAAGAACATAAAACGAACTCTATTGCACACAAAAGAAGAGGAAGAATATTTATTATAAACGCAGTGCACACAAAAAAACACGACCGTTCGCTTAAGAAGAAGAGAGAAAAGGGAGCTTTAATATAGCTTTAATTAGATAATTTTAGCCAAAACATTTGCCAAAAGTATATCTTTAAAGAAAAATTCAATTAAAGAAAATTAAATTCATTTAAAGAAAAATTCACTAAATTGGGGCTGGGTATACATTGTAGTCTCCAGACATATGTACATATATGTATACCCGATACTCGTAGAGTACAAGGTAGAGTAGAGTAGATACTCGTAGATATCATACTCGTGCGAATGTGTGTAACATAGAGAAGGAATCATCTTTATAGAGAATCATCTCCGAACCCATAAAGTAAATATATATGTACATATCGACGCATTTCCGCGAAAGTATCGTATGTTGAAAAATCCAATTTTACAGGAGAAGCTTTTTTTTGATTTAACCTCTTAGGAATGAGAAAATCATGGAACAAATTTTCAAGGTATCGTGGTTTTAGCTACAATAACGAATGAAAACTTAATTTTTGTCATTAAAGGCTACATTTCATAAAAAAATAAAAATATAATTACATACGATAATTTTGCACGCTTTGTTTTCATACCTTTGCGCACAACGTGCGACATACGATAATAAAATTTAATTTATTATACGAAATTGAAATTTTATGAAGAAATGTTTTTAGAAATTTTATTAATTAACATTATATATACATTATATACAAAATATCTGTATGTATATCTATGAAAAATTAAACTAAAATATCATCGTCTTCATCAGTTTCGTTTAAACAATCTAATATCTTCGAAGAATGTCCCAAACTTTCGTATTCATTGTGGTATCTGGGAGGTATACTATTTCGCTTACATAAATTATTAAGGTCATCAAATTTTTTCTTAGAAATATTTAGCTTACAATTATATAATGATTTTATTGTTCGGGTGATATTAGGCAAATTAAAAAGATACCCACTTGAATTTTCAAAATATTCATAATTTAATTCTATTGATAATGGGATTTTTTTAATATTAGCGATTCGTAATTTACTTAAATGTAATGTTTTATTTTTAAATAAAGAATTTGAAAAAAGTTTCCAGTTTTTAAAATCTGTGTACTGTAATTCTACACATTCATAGCCTGTTGGATTTGTTCTAGCGTTTCCAATAAGTGTCGGCCATTCGCTGGGTGCCCATACATTGCGATTTCGTATAAAAGATTCAATAGTGCTGTGTACCGAATCCACGGGCATCATAGTGTGTCCAGGCAATAAATATGTAATTTTTATAGATTTTAAAAAATTTGAGGAACTTAAGAAATAAATTAACATTGCTAGCATTGCCTGATTCTTATTTTGGCCAGCGCAACTGTCACAATAAAGGCTAAGATGTTCTGTTTTTTTCTTACTATCTAAAATAATTAAATACTTTAAAAGGGCTGAGCAGATTTCATTACAACCTCTCTTCCCATCGACTTCACCCCACAAAAAACAATACCCATTTCGAGTCCCACTTTCATATACACTGAGGTTGTAATATGCGTATTTGCGTGAATAAAAAAGGGTTATATTTTTTGAATGAGGTGTATGCAAGACCTTTTGTAGATCAAAACTAACGCAAAGAAATTGTTGGCACATTTTACTGTCATCTTGTTCCTTAAGAAACATTGACATACTAAGTTTTTTATTTCTTATGTGATTTTGATATTCTTCCGAACTTATAATTTTTTCTCTCTCTTCTTCGTTTATATATTTTATGTTTTCGCAAATCGTACATTTATCTTTTTTTGGCACGTGAAACCCGATTGAAAATTCTTTGCTAAAGACATTTCGAAATATTCGACACGAAACTGATGAGTCATTTAAGCCTTGATCATTTAAATAACTAATGTACAAATTATATAAATTTGAAACATTTCTAAATTCGCTGGGTAAATAAACTTTTGTATTATTTTTGCGGCAATAGTGGGAAGGCACAGCTGGACATTTTTTTATAAAATCTTTAACAATTTCTATTTTAGACCCATCAGTTTTATTATGTGGTGTTCTTTTTTGGGTCTCACAAATATTTGTTTTTTTTAATGCGTGCCGGATAACCATTTGAGATATATTTAATGTTTTCATAAAAAATTTTTGACACACTTTGAATATTTTCCCATTACTTGAAAATGAATATTGGAAGGTCCAATTGCGCCTATGTACACCCTTCGTTTTCTGTCCAGCTCGCCGTTTTCTTACCTCCTTGCGCTTTATATTGGACAGTAGCCACATCACCCTTCTTTCATTCGACATTCCCCAGTAGTGCTCATTGATGTTTTTCCTAGCATTTTCGGGCACTGATAAGCAATCGTTACCACATTTTGTTAATTTACATGGATTGGGAAGCACTTCATTTTTTATTGTACATTTTTGAACATCTTGCTTGGCAAACTTTCTTTTAAGACCACGTTCTCCAACGCAACACTCTTCGTCATTGTCATCGCTATCGCTATACGGCACTAATGAGTTTATGGGCTATAATTTTGAACATTTTAAGTTAAAATCAATTTCAATGACGTTAATCGAAACATTTTATATGATAACGAATACTCACTTACACGTACTACATATAAAACTACAAGCTAATATAAACAATTATTCAAATATCTCACATGAATACAACATGAATATACAAAAAGCTAATATTTCGATAACTGAACAATAAGTAAGGTAAGCGTAAACTCTATACTTACTCTTTCTTGAGCGCATTCCATATTTAATAAATTGCTTTACAATACGAACTTGATGCTCTTGACACCAAACAAAGACTAAAACTCAAAGTCTAAAACACAAATCACCGAGAATTAACGGCATAAATAGGAAGAAAAAATAAGCAAAAAAAAAAATTGTTATTGTATTTCTTTTTTTTGTGCGTTTGAAGTATTTCCATTCAAATGAAAAAAAATTGTATGGACATACGATAATTTCGCGCGCACATTGAAAAGCACTGTAACATACGATAAAATTGAAACTTAATTTTTATCGTAACTATAAGGTTTTCAGTTATAATATTTCACAGGGTGGTGAGACATTAGATGCATAACAATTTTGCATTAAAATCTTAATTTCGAAAAAAAGCGACTTACGATACTTTCGCGGAAATATATTATATTCTTGATCAGCATCAACAGCCGTCTGTCCGTATGAACGCGTGGTTCTCAGAGTCTGGGCATGTGGACTCATACGATGCCCAAGAATTTCAAGTTTTTTTCAAAGTTTTTCCCCGGTTATTTAAAGATGAATTAAATTGCGGGTGGAAGAGATGAGTACGGGGTATAATATAGTCGGGAAACTTAACTTATATCTGAAATCGGATGTACATATCGGATAAAATTTTAGCCAAATTATCCGATTTTTAGAATAGATATAGACTTTTCCCTTCAGTTATTATTAGTACCTCAAGCACAAAAAGTATGCAAAAAAAAGTGTAATGTTGTTTTTGTTGAGAGTCTTTATTTTGATCCTATAAGTGATCAAGAGATGGGTCGAAGAGATGAGTACCGGTCATTATGTAGTCGAGAAACTCGACTACAGTCGTCCTCTATTGATTAATTTAGATTTTAACACATTAAAGTTGAAAGGCCAAGCTAGTTTCACTTTTTTTGCCTGCGTGGCATTTGCCACTCATAGATTCGCACATGCACTGACCCTTCTCGGGTTTTCTTCACTACTCACCAGTCCCCTGACCCTTTAGCAGAACTTACCCACTTGACCCACACTACCTTCATATTGCACTTAAGATTGTCAAAACCACAAGGGATCCGCCCGGTACCGCCCGTGGCAAAATGAAGAACAAAGAAATTGTACAAGGCCTGGCTAACCGAAAGCCGAAAACACAAACTAAAAGCCACACTCAGCAACAGGGCGGGATATATAATACGTATATACATATATTTATTTGTATATATTTCTATACATATAGACATGGGTGTGACGCGAAAACCCGACACCACCCACACACTTGACACAAGACCAGAGGGGGAGCACATTCAAATGGTTCCATATTTCTTGACAATTTAGGACACCATTAACGAGAAATTATTACTGTGCAGCCAGTAAGTGGAGTGCGAGAAGTCCGAGTGGGAGTTGCGAAGGGGCAAGAATTTCTCGTTTTCTCCGGGTATGAGGCTCCGGGGATGAGTACTATGGTTTTTATAGGCAAAGGAAAAATACTCGACAGTAGGCAAGGGCGTTGTCGTCCGATTTTTGGCACTGACTGCCACAGTTAAATGCCTCCAGTAGCCCTAAAAATGTTAAAGAAGAAAGTTCAGAAGCATACAGTGACGGAAGGAAGTGAAGGATTTAAAATAATATAAACAATTTTAAAGTTGTACTTTTTAAAATGACACAACCCTTTAAAAATGTACTGAAATTAAACATATTCACCTCCAAATACGTTTAATGTAAGCTTTCTTAATTTAATGATTAAAAATATAATTTTTCACGCAGTTAAACTTTGTTCCAAATTTCGAAGTTCTGTAGCGGCAGTACAGGAAGGTTTTTTGAAAAACTTTTGATGCCAAAAAATTTCTATAGTAATTACATATATCTGAAAAACAAATTTTATCCAAATCGGCCTTTTTTTAAAGGATTTTTTTTTTTATATACCCATATTTGTACATATATACAATTTCCAAACGTGAACACGTGGATTTCGAGACTATAAGAGATAGAACTCCTGGAATATGGACTCCTACGATATTCGCGCAGATCAAGTTTGTTGAAAACAAAAATCTCATTGAGCGCCAGTTCGTTAATATTTAGGGATATTGACTTTTAGGCTTCCCTACTGAATCGGTAGAATGTCTGTAGGGAGAAGTAGGGGGCTGCGATTGTTTTTTTGACCGGCACAAAAGTATGCAAAAAAATTTGTTACTGAGTTTGCATACTGTTAAGGTTTAAAATTTAAAGGTAAGTTAAATTGTGGATGGAAGAGATGAGAACCGGGTACAATTTAGTCGGGAAACTCGACTAAAGCCGTCCTTTGTTGTTTTTTTTCCAAAAACAAGCTATTTTGAACCACTGCACATCGGGTGGCGTTTTACGCCTTTTCTTGTTTTTGTATTAAGGGAAAGCGCGGAAAACTTATGTGGGCGCTTAAGTGAACCATTAGCGCCGCGCGTCATTAAGTTGTTTCCGCTTCGCACACTTTGCTCTGTTTTCCATTTCGGCAAAGGGATCCCAACACGAGGTTGTGAGACCTACACAAGCATTGGAGGCCACATCATTAATGGTTATGGACTCAGACCAGGACCAGACACCCAAGACGGTTTGCTCTGTTCGTTCGGTTTTTCACGTCCTTTTTGGTTCATTGGCCGCTCGGTCGCGTTGATTTATACTGCTCCAGTAATAGGGTGGCAACAATTGCGCCTGGCAACAATTAGGCTCAACATGATTTCAGGTGCCACGTTTACTCTATCACACAGGAAACCGGCGGTGTCAAGAGCCAAATTCAATTAAACGCAAATAGCTGTAAAAATCACTAGAATGCCAGTAACCGATGCCGGCAAACTCGACAGCCGGCCAACTGGCCCCAAACACCACCGAAAGTCCTCGAAAGCAACTCAGGTGGCTATCGATGCTGCGTCGCATCCTGACCACCACGTTTCAGACCAGTTTGGGCAGGCTAGCTCAGGTCTGTCAGGAGAAAAGCAATTTTAAACAGCTAAACAACGCCACTGCGGAAAATAAGGGACTAGTCATCGTTAACGTTGCATTTTTTCAAAAATATTTAGCTACTTAAGGTACATCGATTTCTTTAATTCATTCCACTTTATTTTCATTACGTCCCGTTATATTTCACAGTCTTATATTAAACTTTGTGTGTGTGGCCGACAGGAAATACAAATGTTCAAGCCAAATGTAAACTTCAAGGTGTTTTAAAATTGTATTTTTGTTAAATAAACTCGAACCGTCATACAATTCATTAAAAATGTATTTATGATTGAGTATGAGTGATTTTAATATATGTAAATAAAATTCCATATTATTGAAGAATATACATTTGTGTCAGATTTTTTTTGTAATAATATTGAAAATAATATTAATTTTTATAACAATAACAACAACAGTATGTAACTATATGAAACGATTTGATACCCAGTACTCTTAATTTCCACTGCAGACAACCTCTTGGGTGCTTTATAGATATAAGCTGGATATAAACTTTTTTTTTTTAAATCGACTTAATATTTTTTTCTGGAATATATCATTTATAGGCTCTGTTATCCACACCTTTGTACACGCAAATAGGCAGACGGAAATACCGGGCTATATCCACTAGGTTGTTGATACCTACTTAAGGCTTAAGTGTGTGCGAGTTCTGGCAGAGAAATTTTCTATTCCTCTGAAAAAGGGCTCTGCCTACCACTGATTTATAGGGCTATGATTTCGTATATGATATCTTCATATTGTAACATACATTCATACGAATGCAATATTATCTTGTACTAGTAAAAAAATTTTTTAAAAAATGTAAAACTTAGATCCACATTTAATTTAGTTTCTATTATTACCTAATCCTGTAGCTTAGGTTTGTAGTTTTGTTTGTAGCGGTAACATATTTCGGAGAGTGCATCGCAAAACCTGCAGCAGAAGTTTCAGCACTGCACCGTAAAGTGAAGTGGCGTGTGCGTGCAGCAGTTAATGGCAAATAAAACCCGGTAGCAGGGATTGGCAGCATCAGAAATCCCGGTGCCGGCAGGAACAGAAGCCTGGAATGCTACGAAATGCCTGACAACCCTACAGCCATTACGGGTTAAATGGATTTGATGAGCGTTTATGTGCAAAGGCAGTGATTGCATGTTCTAATTATGACAAAGCGCCGTACGGGACCATCCAGACTTTCCCCTGTCACCCCCAACCATCCAACAATCGCTCCGATAACTTTACCATGGTTTATCGAGCTGCGTGTATGATACCAAAGATTATAAAGTACATAGATGGGACATCAGGGCCAAAAACGGTCAACTTTTTTCGTCGAGCTTGTTGGTGAGGGGGGAACGCACATACATACGATTCTATTTTTAGAACTAGTTACTTGTATGCGTAAAAAAAAAGGGTGCGCCTTTGTATGTATGTGTGACTGCTCGCAAGACAACGTAAAAATTTTTTGGCTTCCAATTTTCATTTTCATTTTCAATTTCTTGTTTCTGTTTCCAATGGGCCGATGTGGTAGTCAGTAGAACAAATGGTATTTTTAGTCGCTGCAGTTTAAGACGGGGTGGTAGCGTAATGCATAGAGTAGTTACTTTATGTACAATATTTTTGTGTTCAAATCCTAGTAAGGACCACTTCCTTTTTTTTTTTAAATTTTTTTTTATTTTTCTTTAATTGTATTTTTAATGAAAATTTAGTACTATGTCCGGCTAATAAAATTTCAAGGGAGTCCCTCCGGAATTTTGTCATCCGACACGTCCGTCACTTATTTTTACAAAAATTGTAATAGAATGCAATTAAAAACAATAATAATAAAGTAAATATGAAAAGGAAAAAAATATTATTAAGAAAATTTAAGTAAAAAAAATAAAATATAAAAATAATCATAAAACTGAAACTTTTTAAAAATTAAAACGAACGCCCAGTAACAAAATCGAACCCAGGGCCCGAAGGATAAGGATCGCGCGCTTTCCATCTAGGCTACCCTCGAAGTTGATCTAACGGCAGTTAAAGTTGGTATTAAAGAAAACGCAAGGATCCATAGTAAAATCCGAGCTGAAGAGTAAAGATAGTAGAAGATATTTCTGATCTCTTTGCTCTCACACTATTCGATTTGAACGTTTCAAACTCTCATTGTTCCAAAAATGTTACTTTCTAAAAATAGAATTCTCTCTTTCTCTCTCTCATCTGCCAGCCGTTTGTCGTGGAACCCGCTCTCAAATACTTTCATTTTACAGCGGGTTCCACGACTCGGCCTGCCTATATGCCGTAGAACCCGCACTTATAAGGATTTTTACAGCGGGTTCCACTACGAACTGAGGCGATTTTAAGGTGATTTTAGGGTGATTTTAAAATTTCGTATTTTTCTTGATGGGATTATAAATTTTGACAAAAAGTTTAAAACAATAAAAATATAATATAAATAGATTTAAAATAAAAAAAAAATTGGCTTCCCGTGTCTGATTTGAACTCATTTTACTCTGCACATCAGCCAAGCACTCTACCACTAGGCTATCCCTCAATCGTTGTCGCGCGAAAAATTTCTCAAACTTAACTAGTCGCGCAATGGAACCCGCTCGTTCCAGCGGATTCCAGCGCTGGAACCCGCCATAGAAAATTTTTCTTTGTATGAGATGTCCCATCTATGTACTTTATAATCTTTGATGATACTTAACTGAGTGACATTCTTTTTCACCTTGTGTTGTGAAAGCGATCTTTTATGTAAATGGACGATTATCGTCCTTCAACAAGCCTTAAGTAAGGCATTATGTGGGGCATGAATACATTAATTATGGAAGAAAAAGTATTTCTTTACTAGACTGCATTTAATATTAGGCCTAGTTTAAGTTAAGTTTAGGTCTTTTGTACTTAATTTTTACATTTTACAATTTACATTTTAGAAATGAAAAAAACACAAACACAGTAATTGTAAGGGGCATTATTCATTGATTGTTTTATTTTATGAAATTTCTATGAAATATTTGAATTACAATATTGAAGAATATAATGGAATATTAAATCATTGTTCAACTTGAATATCGATTCTGAAACGTAATCAAGATTTTCAAACGTAGCCCAAACAATGCAAATACGCAGGGACATCGTTATTGATTATTTGTTCTTTGACGCATTTCTTTAGCCTTATACATTATTTGTACTTACTGGCGGGTTAGGTCTCCCAGCCAATTGGCTTATCAGACATCCGACTTCGGGTCACGCCCATGGCAAACCGAATTTGCATGTTTATTGTGCGGTGGCTTTATGGCTGTAATAGCAATAATTAAGGCTTATTTACAAATACACAGTTCCAGTCCCTGCGATGGCGACAACAATTAGAGCGCTCTTGCCACGAGGATAACGAAGGACAACAAGAGACCAGCGCCACTACAGGTAGCAGCAGATGGCCAACAGCGTCCATTCTCTATCCTTCTGTTTGGAGTGGTCAGTGGATGTGTGTGGTTATTCGACGTTCATATTGGTAATTATTTGCACATTGGGACAAGGAAACCACACGCAACGAGCTGAGATACGCGTCAAGGTATGCGAAGTGTTTAGGGACTGAGAAGCCATTTTGATTAAAGCCAAGCCAGGGAAAGGCCAACACAATCTTTGGCGTAAAGGATACAAGAATTGTATACCAATGCATTGAAATGCACTCAGTCGAAGCTTTGACACTGCAAAAATAAGGGTACTTGGAACAATAAGAATTGGTTTAGTCAAAAGCAAATTAATATAGAAGTCTTCATAAATAATTACAGCGTCACATTTTTATCTTCTAAACGTGTGCGACGCATGTAGTAAAAAAAATGCTACATTTTATATAAATAGAAAATTAAACAACAATTATAAAAATAAACAATTTATGATTTGAAAGAAGCATACAAATTTTAATTCAATTTTTTTCTTAAAAAAAAACTTTCAGTTTAATGTTTTACCGGTCTAGGCCAAATGCTTTTAGCTGGAAAATGAATAAAAATGCTTCCCGAATTGCCGATTGAGCTGAAGCAATTTGGTTCATTTCTTTTATGCGCGCCAAACACAAACATTTTGCACGTAAAGGCAATAAACCTGCACACGCCCTTTGTGTGTGAGGCGGAGGTAAAAAACGCACGGAAGGGAATCGAACAGGTAAGACTGGCGAAGTGAACTGGCATTGAACGAAAGTAGTGTAAGCCGTATGGGAGCCATCGAGAGGTAGCAACGAGAAGGAGCTCCCAGCCAATGACGATATCATTTCAAATTGTTTTCAATCAAATGTGACTTGCATCTGTAATTTGTATGCAAACGAGTAACGAGTTTCTCCTTTGCCCCGACACCTATGGAATCCTGACGAACTGATTTTTTATTGACATGCTGGGGAAGCTGCGGAGATGTCTGGAAAAGAAATGCTGAAATTTGAGGCCAACTCTTCGCCGCCGGACCAGTTGATTAGGTTTTGATCGTGTATTCCAATGGTATAGAAGTTGGAGCTCTTGCATCTGAAATCTGGTGAGCTACAGGGTGAACGCGATTGGCGGTTAGGTTTTCGTCGGTTGGGTTCTCCGCAAGGCTTTTGCTCCTTAATCATAGAATTCAAAATTAATCGAATGCGCGCATAACTTGTCAAAAAGCTCAGACCCAACAACTATGCTCCTGACAGAAACATACAGACAAACATGCCGAAAGCCTACTTCGGAATCTTGGGAACGGCGGGACGGCGGCGACAAATCAGAGACGGCTAAAATGTATTAATACATTACATAGGTTTTATTAATTCCACTGTACATTGTATCTCTTCATACTTGTATCTTACGAGCTAATGATAATAAACTTCATTTAGATTCTATTATAAACAATAGGTACATACATAAATGCTAAATTGGAATAGATTACTAAATCTGAATGCCTATTTTTGTTAAAATTAGGACAACTAGTATGAAAGTCGCAAATCAAGTCAGGGCTGGCTCTGGTCACCCGAAAAAAAAAATAACAAAGGAGGTATTTTTCTTGCCGCGCAGGTTGGAATGTTTAGGCACTCGCCCCTATATCTCGGTTGCATCGATCGATGACCATCATGCCACCTGTAGAGGAGGAATGCCAAATGTTAGGGTCGTATCTCCTGGTATCTCCTATTAGGTACACTTTCCCTTTTTTCGGACCACTAAACTAAACGCGGGTTATTTATGGACTACGGTCCGGTTAAAACAATTATCCGCCGTGCGGTATCCTCCTAAGCACTTAAGGCGTTACTGCTCTATCTCGGTTTAACCGAAGTGTGCTCTGGCCTCCACCAAGCAAGTAAGGTTAAAAAGAGGTCTCCGCCAAGAAAGTGGGGTTAAGTCCGGGCTCCTTCGGTTTGATCCGCCTAGGCCGTATAACCTATTCGTCGCTGTGAACCGGTACAAATCGTAACACGCCTTCTGCAGACGCCTGCAACGGGCTCCTTCCACACTCCGAAAAGAATCTTCCTCTCTTGCCAATGCTCTGACAAGTTTTCCGCTCCCTTTATTATCGTCACCGCTGGGGCCGACGGGACAGCTACTCAAAGTTTTCTTGCCCGTGATGCGCACCAAAACCTTCGCCTATCCGCTTTTAAATTCCGTTATACACGCCGGATGACCAGACACAATCCTCGGATTTCTCCTCTCGAAATGAAGTAGGACCCGTCTCCTTCTTTTCAGAGTCTACTTCGCTGGTTTTCGGAGATTTGATTGGCCTTTTCGTACTGTATTTTTATACCCTTGCAGCATTTTGTACGAATGTTATTTTTGGCAAAATAATACGACCTACCAAATTTCATAAGGATCGGCCAACTATATCTTATAGCTGCCATATAACTGATTGATCGGAAATGCTATAACTTCGGTGTTTTTAAAGCTAAAGAATTCGGATTTGGTACGATTGCTATTTTTGGCAAAATAATACAACATGCCAATTTTTATAAGCCGACTATATCCTATATCCGCCATATAACTGATTGATCGGAAATAGCATAACTTTAGTGTTTTTCGAGCTAGAAAGTTAGGATTTTCTATGAATTCTATTTTTGGAAAAATAATACGACTTATCAAGTTTCATATGGATTGGCCGACTATATCTTATAGCTGCCATATAACTGAACGATCGGTATTTGATGGTATTTGATAAAAGACTGTCCGTCTGTCTGTTTCTACGCGAACTAGTCTCTCAGTTTTAAAGCTATCGATTGCAACTTCGAACCCACCCTTCCTTCGTTTAATTCTGATGTTTAAATAATGTTAATGTAATGTTTAGTGTAATGCTTATTTCAGGAAATAATTTTTGGTATTTGGTAGACATACCAACTTTTTATTTTTGAAGATATAAGATTGGGACTTTTTTTTTTTAGATTTTTTATTGTAATTAATTGATTACTTTTTTGGCCAATGTAGAAGTTGCTTGCAACAACAGTGGCATGGAATCTTCAGTTTTATCGACCAGGTCATATGCCGATTTTTGCTTTAACCTTGGTTCTGCCTCAGTGTATGTCAAGCGTTTGCGACCAGCCTTTTTGCGGGGAATATCATCTTTAAGAAACTGAATTTTTAAAGATGATGCGACCCATTGCGCCTGCTTTTCTTTAAAGTGGCCGAGCATTCTGTTGGATTTTGGCAAATTAGTATTAATGAATTCATAGAATACTTAATTCTTTTTTAATTAATGAATTTTTTAATTAGTTAATTTTTTAATTAATATAATACCACTTAATTCAGCCTCATCAATATTTTTCAAGACAAACTACTGCTACTGCAGCAAGCTGCACAGCAGGCTAATAACATTAAGCTTTAAAATTGCATCGACTGGCCTAGACTCACAAGTTACAGTCCACAGGAACTCAGATACATTTGTGGGCGGCCTAAAAACGTACCAACAACTCATTGTACGATTGAACAATGTAACACATGTAATAAACATTTTGTGCTAATAATTATTTACATACATAAGTATTACATACGAGGGTGGTCCGATAAATACTTAGCCCACAAAAGAAAAACGAAAATTGTGGAAAAGTGCCAATTTATTTTTCAACATAGTCTCCTTTTAGGTCTATACATTTAGTTCAGCGATGCTAAAACTTGTTAACCCTTCTAAAAATTATGATTTTTCATGGACTGCAATATAGGCCTCCGTGGCATCGATGACCTCTTCATTTAATCGAAATTTTTGCCCGGCGAGTGACTTTTTCATGTTTGGGAACAAAGCACGGAGCCAAATCTGGCGAATACGGTGGATGGGGCAACAATTCGTACCGCAATTCGACCAACTTTGCGGAGGTGTGTGCCGGTGCATTATCAAGGTGGAAAAGAACTTTTTTTTTGGCCAAATGCGGCCGATTTTTCCGCAATTCGGCATCGAATCGGCCCAGTAATTCAGCGTTGTACGACCCTGTAATTTTTTTGCCCTTCTCCAGGTAGTCGATGAGAACCACACCTTGTGAGTCCCAGAAAACAGTGGCCATCACCTTACCTGCCGATATCACTGTCTTCGCCTTCTTCGGAGCACGTTCGCCAGGTGTTCCTTGGTCTCTGGTGTATACCAGTGGATCCACGTTTCGTCAACGGTCACAAAACGGCGGAAAAAATCCTTCGGATTGCGTTTAAAGAGCGTCAAGCACTGCTCTGAATTGGTCTCTCGGTTACGTTTGTTGTCTGCAGTAAGCAAACGCGGCACCCATCGCGCCGACAGCTTTCTCATCCCCCAAACTTCGTGCAGGATATAGCCCACGCGGTCTTTTGAGATGCCTACTGTATCGGCAATACCGCGCACCTTCAATCGGCGGTCACCCAACACGAGGTCGTGGATTTTGTTTATATTTTCCTCCGTACTAGCCGTTTTTGAGGCACCTGGGCGTGACTCATCAAAAACGGAAATGCGACCACGTTACAATTCATTGAACCAATTTTTGACGGTCGCCATCGATGGAGAAGAGTCACCATACACAGCATCCAATCGCTCTTTGATTTCGGAGCGCGACTTCCCTTCCAAAAATAGGAATCTTATGACCGATCGGTACTGCCCTTTTTCCATTTCCTTAAAATTCACGAGCTTGCCAACTTCCGCACGTGGTTTTAAAAAAGCTTTGGGACCGATTCAATTGAAATTTTTACAGTAGTCGTCCAAAAGAATATTCTAATCGATAGTAATATTGATAACAGATTTGGAACACCCTAGTCGTTGAGGCTAGGTATTTATCGGACCACCCTCGTATTTTACATACCTTGATAATTAAATTCCATATTTAAGCTTTTTGTTTAAATTCACAGGACAAGACAAAACTCACAGGATAAATCATAAAATTTCTCGACAATTTTTTTTTTTAAGTCCAGATTATAGTCTTTAAGGGGTTATATACAGTTGTACCGCGCAAGAAATTTAAATTTTATCGATTTTTTTTTTGACACCATAGAAAATATTTATGTAGAGAAAGGCATCCGTCGGCTTCGTTAAATCATAATTAAATTCACTTTATTGTTCGGTTTATGTAGTTTAGTTCACTTAGTTTAATATTTTACTTAGTTTAACATTTTAGGTATACTGGAGACACACGCGACCTTCTTCTGCTGATGCTCAATCTCTACTCGTTCTCTTTTTTCATGCTTTTCAACACTCAAGAAAAGTGACGGAACTTAACAACTTATCGATTACAAAATAGGACTGCCAATCCTACATTCGGCTATTCTGACAATTCATTCGACCCGAATGAGGACGACCACAACTTCATATATTCGGCGACAGTGTTTGTTTTATTTGGACCTTCATCATCTCCTACTTTTTCGACGAGGTATCGACCATGTCTCAACTTACGGGTCACGGTGTACGGCCCTAAATACTTTCTCTTCAACTTCAACCCTGCACCAAACTGCGTTCTTTTAATAGCTACTAAATCTCCGAGTTTGTACTCAGACTCTGGCTTTCTTGATTTGTTGAATGACTTGCGATTCTCGTCCTGAATCTTTGCGATATTCTCCTTAGCTTCCTTTCGAATCATCTCCTTCTCTACCTGTAATTCCTTTAGGAAATCTTCCTCTAACAGCTTTTCTAACTCTTTATCGTATTTGGTCTTCATATTGATCCCGGTAAGAATCTTGAATGGAGCTATCTTGGTACTTCTAGGTGGGGAGGAATTAATAAACTGTTGAACCCTGCCTACATGCTTATACCAAGCTTTCGGGTCTTCCGCACAAAGTTTTGTCAATATAGTGATGACGATCCTATTGATACGCTCTACTTGACCGTTGCCACGTGGCACTCCTGTGGCTACCAACAAATGCTGAATATTGTGATCCTTACAGTATTCCTGGAAAACATTGGCTGTGAATGCCGTTCCACGATCCGTGATTATACGACTTGGGTTGCCGAAAACTTCAGCCTGCCTTTCCATTCTATTCACAACTTCGTCAGCGCCAGTACTCTTAGTGGGATAAAGCCACACAAATTTAGAGAAAGCGTCGACTACTACTAACACATGATTGTATTGTTTCTTTGTCATGTCCATGGGGCCAATGTGGTCAATATGATAGGTCTGTAACGGTTCGTCTGCCTTGTTTATTGCGTTTAAGAACCCCTCTTTTTCCCATACTTAGCCTCGCCAACTATGCACTCTACGCAGGACTTCACTATAGTTTGAGCCTTCTTCTCTAAATCTGGGATGTAATAATCGCGCTGCACCAAGTCAATTGTCTTTTTTACACCAAAGTGTCCTTGTCGGTGAGCTGTGTTGATTATTTCGTTCTCCATGACTGATGGGATCACTATGAGCTCTTTTATAGAATTCTTGTGGAGAACTTCGTGCTTTAGATAGAAGTCATCGTAGGTATTTGTTTCCAGGACCTTACAAATGGCTTTTATCCATTCATCCTGACGTTGAGCTTGTTGAATTCGGTGTCTAACTGAATCTTGTAGCAACAAGGTATGTACTCGGCTTAAGGCGTCGACATGTTTCATCCTTGTGCCTGGACGATGCTCTATTATGTACTCGAAGTCTTGTAAAAACATGGCCCAACGAGATACTTTTACTGGGACGTCATTCTTCCGCATGGTCATAGCAAACGCATTGCAGTCAGTGACGATCTTAATCTTTCTCCCCAGCAAATAGATTCTCCACTTCTTTAGAGCTTGTACTATAGCGAGTACTTCTAGCTCATAAGAAGGATATTTCTCCTCGGCATCTGTTGTCTTGCGGCTCATGTACTCTACTGGGTGGAATTCTTGATCAGCTGAATCCTTTTGAAGAAGGACTGCTCCATATCCGTACATGCTTGCATCACAATGGACTTCTGTTGCACTCTTTTGATCGAATAACTTCAGTACAGGCGAACTTGTCAGGGATACTTTTAATTGCTTAAAAGATGCTAACTCTTCCTCGCCCATATTAAAGGATGTGCCCTTTCTAAGCAAGTTCGACAATGGTCTGGCAATAATAGCGAAGTCTTTCACAAACCTTCGGAAATAGGATGTTAAGCCAAGATATCGTTGAACTCCTTTTTTGTCTCGCGGGACTGGGAAGTTTTCGACTGCACCAGTCTTCTCTGCTGATGGTTGGATAGTTGCGTTTTCGACTATATAGCCTAGGAATTGGACCCTCTTCTTTAAAACCTGACACTTTTCCCACTTAACCCTTTCATGCCCAAATTAAAATGGGCGTGGCCAAACATTTTTTGAGTAGACATATAAGCTAGAGTTGACCCCAATATCAAGTGACAAAAATTTCAATGTCCTAGGTGTCCTGGTTCAAGAGCTACAGGATGTTGAGTATATGCAAAAATATGCAAATTACAAACAAAAAAAATAATATTTTCATGCGTGGATTTGTTTTAAATACTCCCTTAACTTTCTTTATAAAGTTGCTAAACTTGGCATTAGGATGAAGTAATTATTTTAGTGTTTATTTAACACTTTTCAAAAACCAAACTTTTCAAAATTTTTTTTGCACAATGAATTTGTGAACTACACTCTCAGGAAAATAGCTACAAACTGAACGCGTGTGCAGCTGACTACCGAAAAAATATGTATAATATCAATCAACACATGCAGCTATTTTTCTGCGAAAGAATCAAAACAAAAAGCATTAAAATACGGGAGATAGAGGCTCATAAATACAATGTTGCGTATATGCAACATCGGGCATGAAAGGGTTAATACGTAGACCTGAACGCATTGCGATATCTAAGACTGTCTTTAATTTCTCCAAACCTTCTTGTTCGTCTTTTGATGGAATAATCAAATCATCCATGTACAGGATTAGGGTACCGTCTTCAATCAATGGCCTGAGCACTGCAAAAATGTATCGCATAAACACCGCAGGGGAATTGGAAATTCCGAATGGTACGTAGCAGAATTCGTATTGACCGCTTTGGGTGACGAACGCAGTGTATTTGCGAGAGCTTTCTTGCACGGGGACATGGAAAAATCCGTTTGACAAGTCTAACGTTGTAAATACTTTTCCCTTCTGAAGCTTATGTAAAACATCGTCAATCAAGGCCATAGGGAAATTATCACGAATAATCTTCTGATTTAATTTGCGGTAGTCGCAACAGAGTCTTTTGGTGCCATCCTTTTTTGAAACTAGAACTATGGGTGAAGCGTATTCGGAAACACTTTGACGAATGATTCCTTCCTTCAGCCAATCCTTAATCTGCTCGTCAACTTTCTCAGTTTCCTCGTACGGTAAACGCCTAGGTCTCTGATAGACTGGGATTTCATCTGTGAGGAGCAATTTCATTTCTACTGGGCTTGACTCTGGCTTTAATGGCTTGTAATTTTTAACTAATCCAACCACCTCTGATCTTATGTCGGTGCTCAAGTGAAGCAGATCTAAATCTGGAACAATGTCTTCAATGAAATTAGATGCCATTAGTTGATTGAAAGTTTCTGTCAAGTCTGAAATGCTAGTGGAAGTCGCATCTACGGCCACATTTTGATTGACACTATGATGAGTGAGATCTATGTCGTGGCTTGGGCTATTTTCATCTTTACCTAAGGTGGGATCGGAGATATGGTCTTCTGAATGGACTGCGTGGAAAACGACTCCTTTTGCTCCAATTGTTGCAGTTACCATATTAAGGACATCGCTACCGATCACACCTTCATAAAGGGTATCATTGTCACGCACTACATGGAAACACATATCAACGTCCACGTCATCTAACTTCGTCGCAACTGTGAATGAGCCTAGAGTGTATATCTTCTTACCACCTATCCCTATAAGCTCCTTGATATCAGGCTTGAGAATATCAGGATAAATTCTAGTGTACGCTGTCTCGGAAATGGTACAAATATCGCTGCCAGAATCGAATAACGCCGTAATCTGGTCGTTGCCAATGTTAATGTTTTTAAACGCTCTGTTAAAAGTTGACTGTGACAGCTGCTGAATGTTTGAGTTTTCATTTTTCACTTCCTTACGAGCTTCCTTGGTACCGCATTGATTTGCCTTGTGACCTATCTGATTGCATTTGAAACATTTTATACCTACTTCCTTACAATCCTTGGCAATATGATTGCTGCCACCACACTTAAAGCAACGTCTGCCATCTTGGTTAGTTTTGACTACAGAATTTTCAAATTTTGGCTTTGGTTTAAACCCCTGACTCGCGCAAATCTTCTCGTAAACCTTAAGCTTCTCACGAAACTCCTTAAGATTGGACGCCTGGTACAGACAATTTTTATTTTGTTTCGAGTCTGGTATACCCTCCACTATGTATTCTATAATACTTTCTTCGTCCAACTTTGACTGATTTGCTAATGCGGTCATACTGTAGAAGTATTCTAGCAAACTCTCTTTCTGCGTTTTCTTCCTATTTTCGAGCATCTTGTGCACCTGTTTTGCTGTAAGCTTCTCCCCAAATTCATTTTTCAGAGATTCTTTTAATGCATCCCAATCATTTATTCCTGGTTGGCTACCTAAGAATAATTTTGCCGCTCCCTTTACCAACTGTCTACCGTAAATGAATTTTTGAAGATCAGTCCACCCAACTGTAATAGAATTAAGCTCGAAGTCTGCAAGCCATTCATCAATATCTGGAGAACCATTTCCAGTGAATGCTGAAAGTGAATCTTCAATATCTCTCAATGTGAACGCCATGGCTGAGGGTTGAGAATTAGAAAAATCTGACTCTAAGACGTTGGTTTCCTCGTACACTGACTCCTCTGATATTTCTGAGTTTTCCTCTTGGTCGATATTTTCCCCCTCAAAATAGGAGATGAGTCTTTCCTGCAATACAGCTTTGACGCCTGAACTTGGTAATCTTAATTCTCTTAGTTTTTCTCTCAGCTCCGCAACAGAAAATCGTGTGATCTCTTCAACATTCATATCTTCTACACTTACATAACTTATTTTATAATACTTTTCTCTCAGATTAATACAAGTGAACAATTTAATGGGAATAAAATATTGTTTACGTTACACTAAATTGTTTTTGTTTAACCTCAACTTCGTGGTATCGATTAAATAATGCTCGTATGGATTTATACTTGCGAACCGCCTGCTATCTCTCGTCTTTTGTTGCTCATCTCTGATCACTGCTTTTAAAATTCGTCTCGTTGAACTAAAAGCTGCTGCCGTTGTCCTCTCTGATGACTGCTTCTCGAACTGCTTTTCGAACTGCTTATCCACGTCGTCTTCACTCGCGCCTTCAGTGTCGCCTTCAACTATAGTGACGTCACTTTGCCGCCTCGTCTTAATACTCCTCTCTGGATCTCTGCTCCGCCGTAATCTCCTCCAGATTACTTTTCCACGTTCTCCTCCTGGTCAAGTTGTCGCTTCAGCCATTATTGTCGCTCTCAGCGACAACGGATCCCATAAACGCCTTTCGTCGTCTTCCGTTAGCAATTTTCTCGTCGCCACAGAACCAATTTTGCTCTCTCGCAAACTTCTCTCACACTCGTAGTTTTGTAGTTTCAGAATTTCACCATAATTTGCAAAACTTGGTGGAATTGCGCAATATGAAAATTCTCAGCTCTTCTGGATGGTTTTTTGTCTCATAATCTCTTTAGTTTTATAACTTTTATTTTCTCCGTTTAGTTTTAATTGTTAAACTGCGATCGATGGATTCTTAGCACAAAAACTTGATGGTTGTTTGGCCGCGTATCACACTCAAATTGGCACGTGTTTGGATTGCATCCCGGTTGAGCCCCCAAAATTGTAGAGAAAGGCATCCGTCGGCTTCGTTAAATCATAATTAAATTCACTTTATTGGTCGGTTTATGTAGTTTAGTTCACTTAGTTTAATATTTTACTTAGTTTAACATTTTAGGTATACTGGAGACACACGCGACCTTCTTCTGCTGATGCTCAATCTCTACTCGTTCTCTTTTTTCATGCTTTTCAACACTCAAGAAAAGTGACGGAACTTAACAACTTATCGATTACAAAATAGGACTGCCAATCCTACATTTATTAAAAATGTTTTACCGACGTTGTTTAGTACATGGTTCTGGGTACTTATTTACATTTTTTCATTAAAAAATATTAAATAATAAAAATGTTATAGCCGAATTCCAAGATCGTCTTTTTTCGATGGTGTCTTGCGGTGGACATCATATCCCGAGAACGGTTCATCCGAAATCAAAAATTCAAAAAAAATTCGTTAGTATATTGTATGGCTTAGTCCGTAAACGAAGGATTTGTAAAAATTTTGGTTTAAAAAAAATGTCGACGGTTTTAACAAAAAATGTAATTTTTCAAGGTATAAGATTTTCGATTTTTATGCTCTAAAAAAAAATTTTTTTCTTCGTTCTATTATCATAATAAATACATAAGTGGTCAAAATTTGGTGTTGATCGTATTAATAGTTTTTTTGTAATAGTGTCCACCGCAAAGGAAATATCGAAAAAACAAGATTCCAGGATCCAAGATCCAGAGATAATCGCGTTTAAAGTTTCAAGTTTGTTTAAGTTTGATGTGCAGGTAGTGCACTATGAATAGCTACAACTTCGGTTCTAATGCTCCGATCGTTATGAATTTTTGTGATATTATTCTCAACAGTATATACTTAAAGAATATGCAATAAAAAAAATCGATTTTTTCATCTATCAAAACTGTATACATATAACCCTTAAATGTGGAGGAATAACAAAATACCAACGAAGTCTAAAATTTTTTAAAAATATGTTTCAGTCTTTTTGAAGTATTATTTATTCAGAAAATAAAATCAATTTAATAATAGGAAAAAAAAATGTAAAAATGCAGCAATTCGGGACTTTTCCTATATGGCTTATTTACAACCACAACTCAAGAAGCAGCCAAAACGGATAATTTTTTTTTTAAGTTTCAACTTTAAAGGTTGGTTAAATTGTGGATGCAAGAGATGAGTATCTTATTATATCTATTTGGGGGTAAAAATATTAATTTAAAATCATTATTGTTCAAATTGGAGCTATTGATGCTAAGAAATTGGGATCAAAATATGGTTTGACCCAGAAATTACGAAAAGAATTTCTACTAATTTAATCAGATGTATAATTTCCAGCGCATATACCAAAGTTGGGTCTTTGCCATGGATGTTTTCTTTGACAAGCGGGACAACATGAAAGTTCGAGCTTTTCTCCCTGATATAGATTGGAGGCGGCTTAGGTTTTCCTCAGCAAATCTGTTACTACTGAATCTGCCTGGTTCTTCGTCGATCTTCTGGACGCGGTTAATTGTTGTTTTATTGCCTGCCGGATTACTCTGCGGGCTAAGCTTGCGCTTAATTTGGATTTAGCGATCCAGGTGCAGTGGTTGTCGCTATGGTTGCAGAAATTGTAGCTGTTTAGGTGAGGGGCCAGCTGAACTTAAGAGCGCACCCGCGCTTAAAAACTCATCCGTGCTAAAGAGCGCACCCGCGCTCGCCCCTTTATGCATTCTTCCTCTCCCGTCGGCCGTCATCGATCGTCCCCTCTGGTTTATATTTACGTTTAGCGTTTAAGCTTTCTAAGTGAAGTTAGTAATCTCATGTAAACAGCCCAATAAAGCTGACCGCGTTATACCTACTGATAGACGCCCCCGATTTTCAATTCAACATTTTCAACTTTTCTGGAATCTTTGGCGGCAGCAGCGCCCCCCTACAAACAGTAGCACTGGTTGTTGTTGGTGCGAAATTTGTTTCCGCCATTGGAGGGGGGTTTTACACTGCGAAAACAACTGTTTTATGTTGCAGTTTTCCCGGAGCTCGGGCAAAGCACGTCCGCTCAGTTTGGTAGTAATATTGATTATGATTAGGAAAAAAAGCACTCATGTCAAATCCGAACTCTCCTACTCTAAAAACACCAAAGTTATAGCATTTCCGATCAATCAGTTATATGGCCAAAGAACAGTCTTTTCCGACCGGCTACACACTATGGAGCTATAATATGCAGTTGGCTCATTCTTATGAGATTTGGTGGGTCGAGTCAATTGGCCTAAAATAAAATCTGTAGGAAGATCCAACTTTTTATCTTTAATAAATTCAACGTTGGGATATTTCCGAAATGTATTATGGCAACTATAGGATATAGTCGGCCGATCCTTATGTATATTGGTATGTCGTATTGTTTTTCCAAAAATAAAACCCATAGAAAATCTCAACGCTCCAACTCTTTAAAAAACCAAAGTAATGGCGTTTTCGATTAATCAGTCATATGGCAGCTAAGTTGGTCCCGACTGTTCCGACTTATTTACAGATAGACAGACAGACACACGAACAGAAGAACAGGAACATGAGAGAGATACAAAACCGTAATAAGGATTTCGCAGATACCCGATACCAAATATCTCCATGATATTGGGGAATCTGGGTAAGTCAAAATACTTCGCAACCTCAAGGCCGGGTACCAATAAATTATACTCCCGGAACGTGATCAGACCATGATCACGCCATGGTTAACGACACCCTTGTTATTAAATTTGGCACCGCCCAGGGGCGAACTCTAGGAGTAACGAATTCGACATCACTAAAAGTCTACTTTAATCAAGAAATCCTGAGCCTCCCGTACCTTAAAGGCTTGATTGAACTTAACTTGAAGACTATCCAACACATCGGAGACGATATCAGCTTCTATCGCGTCCTCAGAGTTTGCTGATTACAGTAATAGCATTTCGCGCCTTAATCTGCCTTGGCCTCACACAGGCCAAGGAGGTAATCGCCAACATGGGGTCGTCCGAGGGCGGCCTTGGTCTTGAGGGGGGTAGTTAACTGGAATAATCCGGTCCTTCCCAACGGTCAAGTTGCTTACACAGTATTTGACCGGATTCTCTGGCACTGACGGCAAACACTGAATAAAATTTATTTTTTGCGGAAAATTATCTTTGCGAGCAGCAATGCATTATTTGCAATTTAATAATAAGTGGGAATACAAAATTTAATTTAGAGAGGCATTTTATTAATTGCCATAGTAAATTTTCTGCATCATATGACGATATGGGAGCGCAGTATAAAATACTTCTTGATAAGTTTTTTGTTTCTGAGGCTCAAAAAATAATTGAGCATATCGAAAATAATTCTAGTATAATTATTAATCAATTAATGAAAATAAAGTTCGATGAATTCCAATATTCGTCGCTAAAAGCAAGCTATATCGCCAGTTTACAAATTGCTAAAAATCTAAAGACGTTTACGGATGGTAATTTTATAAAAATAGTTTGCCAAAGATTTTTTTGAATTTAATATTTTGGTTTTTGATTTTAATACATTTGAAATAAATTTAAAAAATTTGAAAAATAAATTTGAACAGGGTTTAAAGATTTTGAAGTAATAAAAGGAAAAATTAATATTTATTATTCCCCAATGACATGCAGCATATACGATCAAGCATCAGAACTACAAATGGAGCTTTGCGATTTGCAATGTGATATTAGTTTAGAAATAAATACACCAACGGGAATCGAATTTTGGAAGAAAGTCGATTTTTATAAATATCCATTGTTTCATAATGAAATCTTACGAATATATTCAATTTTTGGCAGTACCTACATTTGCGAAAGCTCCTTTTCAACTTTAAAACTTATAAAAATGAAAAACAGATCTCAACTAACGAATTCTTATTTAGAAGCATTGTTAAAATTATCATTTACTAGTTTAAATATAAATATAGATAATATGTTGAGTAGTATTGGGGTAAAAATGTAAATAGTAATTTTGATTTTTTTTTTATATATTTTTTTCTTTTTTATATTTTATTTTTAGATTTTAGTTCATTTATATTTTTTTTTCATCATAACTTTTTTTTTCATTGATAATAGTACTATTCTTTTTTTTCAGTATACCGACATGACTTGCAAAAAAAGTTCTCTCTCCAATTTTCTCTATGTATTGGTGATTTTTTGTATTGGTATTGGGCTTGGGCACCCCTGGTATAAATTATGGGTATACCCATATACCCCTGGTATAAATATATAAATTATCCTTCTCTATGATTCATAAATTTACACGACTACAATATATTGGGATACGGTACTCTACGAGTACAGGGTATAAAAATGGAATCTGAGAAATGTTCCAACCTTTTACTTTCACAAATACGAAAGTGGGGTCAGTTCATTTATATGACGGCTATAGAATAGTCGGCCGATCGCGATCGGTCGTTAGCCAAACGTAGCACACATACCAAATTTCTGTTACTCTACAAACACCATAGCTATGGCATTTCCGATAAATCAGTTTCATGGCGGCTTTAAGACGTAGTGGGACGATTGCGGCCGTTTCGACTAACATATACATACATATGTATGTATGTCGGAGAATTGAAGTCTTCTCCACGCCGGCCCGCATCAGTCGCCTGATCGCTAGCTTGCTGCTCCTCCATTTCAAGTCCTGGATGGTGTTGCGAGTCTTCGTTGCCTTTGTTGCTCATAGCCGCCACTTACTCAACAGTCCTCAGCACCACGATAAAAACAGAACGCTACGCTAAAGCTCGGAACGAATAGCAGTAACGAGTGAAAAATAGAGAGACCAGATCCAGCAACACAACGAAGCCACACACGGCCTCAGTTCGCAAACTGAGTCCCCATCATACCAGAACTGGTATAGCCTACCACTACCTATGGTCACACCATAGTCTCGGTCTAACAAGAGACTGACTTGTCTCCTCTCCGACACGGCCATTCTGACATATACACGTCCTCGTGTTAATAATAAGCATCTGCATTTCATTCCACTTTATAATTTTTATTTGCTTCCAAAAACTTAACCACATAATCTCAAATTCGTATGATGTTTCCTTAACTTAACTTAACTTTTACAAGCCAACTTTTAAATTCTTCGCCAAACACATGGCTTTACAAATTCATTAATCATATTACTCGTCCATCGCCCATATCTTGGCTTCACGAAGACATCAAACACATCAGTCGTCCATCGCCCAACACTTGGCTTCACGAATTCATCAAACACATTTCTAAAGCAACTCTCGTTCATCGCCAATCACATGGCTTCACGAATTCTCTTTTTCAACAGGCTTTTCCAAATGACTTTGTTCTTTGTAATTTATATCAAGCTCTTCTGGAATTTGCACATCCGGTAACTTTTGCAAACTTTCGTGTGGGTACTTGTAACGCCTATTGTTCTGTGTAGACTTTAAAACGTATCGATCTCCCTCCAATACCTCGACCACCAAAAAGGGTCCTCTGAACTTAGGATCTAGTTTTGTTTGTTGTCTCTACCTTTTTTTAAGCAGCACAAAGTCCCCCACACAGAACCTTATTACTTTAGCCACATTTTTATCAAATTTTGCCTTCTCATATCTAGCGGCCTCCTCCATGTTCTAAGCAACTCCCTTGATTCTATCTTGTCAATTTAATCTTCGGTATCACTAGTAGGTATCAACCCTAGTGGTCGCCCAACTTTACCAATCAAAAGTTCTAAAGGACTACACTTAGTGCTACGATTAACTGTGCCGTTAAGAGCTAACTGCACATCCCCTAGTGCATCCTGCCACGATCTAGAGCTTGTCTCAACAGCCGTCAAAAGATTCTTCAGGGTACTCATGACTCTTTCAACTTGACCAATGCATTGGCTCGACTTGCGCCCGTTCCAATTAGATGTAATTGTATTTTTTGGCTAGAACAAAATTGCACAAACTTTGTGCCCGTGAAGCTGCGCCCCTGATCGGCAATTAAACGTGTTGGCACGCCAAAAATGGCAATCGAAGATTTCATTGCATTTATACATGTATTAGCATCCAAAGAAAAGGTGTGAAATAGATAAACGTATTTTTTAAAAGCATCTATTTGTGCAATGATATATTCTTTACGATCGCTTTTCCCGCTCATTTTTCCTGATATGTCTATGTGAACAGTGTGCCAAGGAATGCTTATTTTTGGAATTGGGTACCTGACGTACCCTTAGAAACTCTACATGTAATGTAGTTCTCCACGAATCTTCGTCATTCTTCAACTTAGTTAGGATTTCTGATATTTCTGGATCCTTTTGTTGTTCTACCATTATCCAGTTCTCTGATATTTCTGTTAAGTCAATTCGTTTTTCTTCTATTTTATTTGATACTAACTTATTCTTTTGACACACCGGGTTTCTGGATAGAAAGTCGACGTGTGCCATACGTTTACCTTCCTTGTATTCAATTTCGAATTCAAATGTTTGTAGAGACTCCCACCAACGATAAATCCTAGGTGACAACTCGACTTTATTTCGAGAAGATTTTATTGAGTTACAGTCAGTAAAAATTACGAATTTTCTCCCATGCAGATAGTGACGAAAATGTTTTACAGCATTCACGACAGCCAACGTTTCCAATTCATATGATGTATATCTGGACTCACAGGGGCTAGTTGCTCTGCTAAAGTATTCAACCACATGGGGCTTAGAGTTTACCCGATAGAGCTGGCCTCGGTATGCAGTTCTATGGGAAATTGAGGGTCAAAAATAATCAAGACAGGTTTATTTGTTAATACAGTTATGATTTTACTGCGAATTTCTTCGTGTTGCGTTTGCCAATCAATACTAGTCTTTTCAGATGTGAGAAAATATAAAGCCTTCATCAGCTGAGAAAACCCCGGAATGAATTGACGAAAGTATGACGCTAACCCAATGAACTGTCTTAGAGAAGCGACTGACTTTGGTGGGGGCAACGCCACTAGTGATTCTATTTTGTTAGAATTTGGACGTATCTCCCTTGCTTGTATCTCATAGCCCAAATAGCGCACAGTAGTTCTTATGAAAAAGCACTTTGAAATGTTAAAAGAAAATCCTGCATTCACTAAAACGTCTAATACAAGTTTCAAACGTTCATACGCTTCTTCCTTCGTTTCTGAAACAATTAATAAATCATCCATATAAACAATGAAAAACGAATGAGCAAGACTGCCAAGCGCCCTTAATACAGCTCTCTGGAACACTGAAGGTGCGTTTTTTAATCCAAAAGGCATCGCAAGAAATTCGTATTGTCCATCAGGGGTAACAAAAGCAGTATATTCGATTGATTCAGGATGCATTGAAATCTGATGTACAGCTTTTTACAAGCTAGCCATGTAAAAAGAAGTAAAATATTTGGATCCCCTAAGTCTAGCTATTTGGTCTGATATTAAAGGTAATGGAAACTTATCAGCTACAGTATTTCTATTTAATTCCCTGTAATCAACGCAAAGTCTTGCTGAACCGTCTTTCTTCTTTACTAACAATGCAGGACTCGCAAATGGTGAGTTACTAGGTCTGATAACTTTATATTCGATCAATTCTTTAATTTTAGCACGTACTAACTCCCGTTCGCTTGGGCTAAATCTGTATGGTCGCCTTTGCACAGTCTTAGTCGAGTCAATTAAACGAATATGCATTTCCCCAGTATTCACACGACTTTGCGGTGTGCCTTCGATAAAAGATAGAGAATGTTGCTTTAGCAATGATATTAAAGTTTCTTTTTCATTTTCGACATTTCCGTTTCAATTTTGTCAAAATTAGTAGGCTGAATGGTTTTACAAATGTTTACAACTTTAGTTTGAACAACTTTAAAATTATCATAGGAGACTTCTACTAAAAACCCTTGAGCCAATATTTCTCTGCCGAAACAAAACAACCAAGGAGTTGACTAGTCTGTTGTAACTCACTCGCCGGCGTCTGTAGCTTCTTAACCAGTTCCAGAAAGTTCTGGTTTTGTTGTTCTAACAGCGCGAATACGTCTCGAGAAAAAGTTTGGTTAGAGCCGAATCCCACTTCTGATGTCGGAGAATTGAAGTATTCTCCACGCCGGCCCGCATCAGTCGCCTGATCGCTAGCTTGCTGCTCCTCCATTTCAAGTCCTGGATGGTGTTGCGAGTCTTCGTTGCCTTTGTTGCTCATAGCCGCCACTTACTTAACAGTCCTCAGCACCACGATAAAAACGGAACGCTACGCTAAAGCTCGGAACGAATAGCAGTAACGAGTGAAAAATAGAGAGAACAGATCCAGCAACACAACGAAGCCACACACGGCCTCAGTTCGCAAACTGAGTCCCCATACCAGAACTGGTATAGCCTACCACTACCTATGGTCACACCATAGACTCGGTCTAACAAGAGACTGACTTGTCTCCTCTCCGACATGTACATACTTATAAAATAAGGTTTTCTTTGATTGTGGCAGCGTGTTTGCCTACAGCATTCTCCACCTGCACAGCTCTTGCAGGAGGGTTTCACCGTGGCACCGTGGCGTGCTGCTCACGGAATTGTGGGTTCTGACGAAACCGATGCGGCAAGTTGCTGCCCACAACGGCCGGTCACTTTGTAGATGTCTCTGCACTCCTGTAATAATGCAGGGCATCGATCAAGACCAGGTTGTGGCCACGATCAGGGACGATGATGCTGCTTATCCTCTTCTTGCAAACTGGTAGCCGGGTCGTGGCTTCAGTTATTCCTCAAACGGTGATCAAAAATACAAGACTTGAAAGAGGTGCCTTTATTCTTCGGCTGTCAGCTCAGAACCAAAGATTATAAAGTACATAGATGGGACATCAGGGCCCAAAACGGTCAACTTTTTTCGTCGAGCTTGTTGGTGAGGGGGGAACGCACATACATACGATTCTATTTTTAGAACTAGTTACTTGTATGCGTAAAAAAAAGGGTGCGCCTTTGTATGTATGTGTGACTGCTCGCAAGACGGCGTAAAAATTTGTTGGCTTCCAATTTTCATTTTCAATTTCTTGTTTCTGTTTTCAATGGGCCGATGTGGTAGTCAATAGAACAAATGGTATTTTTAGTCGCTGCAGGTTAAGACGGGGTGGTAGCGTAATGCATAGAGTAGTTACTTTATGTACAATATTTTTGTGTTCAAATCCTAGTAAGGACTTCTAACTTTTTTTTACTTTTATAATTTTGTTTTTATTTTTCTTTAATTGTAGTTTTAATGAAAATTTAATACTATGTCCGGCTAATAAAATTTCAAGGAAGTACCTCCGGAATTTTGTCATCAGACAAAAAGATAGATATTTCTGATCTCTTTGCTCTCGCACTATTCGATTTGAATGTTTCAAACTCTCATTGTTCCAAAAATGTTACTTTCTAAAAATAGAATTCTCTCTTTCTCTCTCTCATCTGCCAGCCGTTTGTCGTGGAAGCCGCTCTCAAATATTTTCATTTTACAGCGGGTTCCACGACTCGGCCTGCCTATATGCCGTAGAACCCGCACTTATAAGGATTTTTACAGCGGGTTCCACTACGAACTGAGGCGATTTTAAGGTGATTTTAGGGTGATTTTAAAATTTTGTATTTTTCTTGATTGGATTATAAATTTTGACAAAAAGTTTAAAACAATAAAAATATAATATAAATAGATTTAAAATAAAAAAAAATTGGCTTCCCGTGCCTGATTTGAACTCATTTTACTCTGCACATCAGCCAAGCACTCTACCACTAGGCTATCCCTCAATCGTTGTCGCGCGAAAAATTTCTCAAACTTAACTAGTCGCGCAATGGAACCCGCTCGTTCCAGCGGGTTCCAGCGCTGGAACCCGCCATAGAAAATTTTTCTTTGTATGAGATGTCCCATCTATATACTTTATAATCTTTGTCAGAACTAATTAACCTAAGATAAGGAGAGCTTAATCGTAACCCTAACCTAGCACCAATCACAGCCGTCAGCCAACGCCCGTCGTAAGACCATATGCGTCGTCCGTCTTTTAAAAAAATATTATTTTAAATATTTCAAAAAAATATTTTCCAATTCCACTCTGTAGCCGTGGTAAAAAACGTCTTCAAAAAATGGAGTGTGCAACGCAGTGAAGGAGTAATATATATACAATATATTATTGTATATCTTTATATATAGGATCACCTCCTGAGTTGATATGAGCATGGCCGTCTGTCCATCCGTCCGTCTGCCCGTCCGTCCGTCTGTTTGCTTCTACGCAAACTCGTCTCTCAGTTTTAAAGCTATAACCTTGAATCTTTGAACATACCCTTCTTTCCCTTGCAGTATATAAGTCGGAACCTCTGGTATCGGCCAACTGTATCCGATTTCTGCCATACAACTGATTGATTGGAAATGCTATAACTTTGGTGTTTTTGTTGTAAATTCGTACAGATTCTATTTTGGCTCAGTTCATCCTACCTATCAAATTTCATAACGATCGGCCGACAATATCTTATAGCTGCCATATAACAACGATTGAAGTGGTATTTGGTAAAAATACCAACTTTGGTGTTTTTGAAGATAGAAGATTGGGACTTTTTTAGACTTTGTATTATAATGTATTGATTATATTATGATATTATGATTATGATATTCTCATAAGGATCGGCCAACTGAATCCGATTTTTGGATTATATATATCCGGTTTTAACTGAAAGGGTATATCAACTTTGGCTGCGCCCGAAGTTAGCTTTCCTGTTGTCAAAAAGTGCGAACCGTGCCGTTCTCTGGTCGCTACTAAGCTGAAGCTCACATACGAGAGCATACTTATCAATACCAACGGAGAACGTTCACGGAGCAGTGATCTTACGGAATGGACTGAACGATTTTTTCGGACATAGTTTCATAGTTTGCTCTCCAAAGAGATAAAGGACTCCTACTTTTGCTGATTCCCTTTCAATAGCCCCGAAGGCTCCTGTGACATCAAGCTTGGTGCCGCCAATGATATCAATATCATCAGCGTAACCAAGGAGCTGGACACATCTGTTGGTTAATATCGTGCCCGTCCGATGTACACCAGCCTTTCTTATAATAATCTCCATTAAAATATTGAAGAGTATACAAGACAGCGAGTCACCTTGTCTGAGGCCACACTTGGTAGAAAAAATTTCGGATTGGCCACTTCCTATCTTAGCTGAGCTAGAGTTGATGGTGTTGCTCAATGTCATTCTGCATATTCTAGTCAGCTTTGCTGGTATACCAATCTCAGACATGGCGGCATATAGGCGATCTCGCCGCATATCAAATGCGGCTTTGTAGTCGACGAAGAGATGGTACGTGTCGATCTGGTTTTCGTAAGACTTCTCCAGGATTTGGCGCAAGGTGAAAATCTGGTCAACAGTGGACTTGCCAGGCCTAAACCCGCACTGATAAGGTCCAATCAGTGCTTCAGCATGGGGTTTCAGTCTTTCACACAATACGCTCGTTAGGACCTTGTATGCAACTGGAAGAAGACTAATTCCGCCGTAGTTGGTGCGCACCGTGGAATCACCCTTCTTCAGGATGGGACAGATCATGCTGAGGTCCCAATCTTCGGGCATGCTCTCCGTGAGCCATATCTTACTGATCAGTTGGTGCATGCTCCCTACCAACATATCACCAGTTGTCTTAAACAATTCTGCCGGCAGGCCGTCAACTTTCAACAACATATAACTTGTTGTCTTGTTGTTTTTAAGCCGTTGGATTTCATCCTTCACTTCGATATGACTTGGGACTTCAATATCAGTGCCATAGATTGGGGTTCGTGGATCATAGTCTTCAGAGTCTGTGCTTTAGCCAGATAACAGACTCGAGAAGTGATCCCTCCATAACCTCAGCACGACCTCTGCTTCTGCGACAAGATTTCCATCATCGTCCCTGCACGCAACTACACCAGTCTTAAATCCTTGTGGCCCTAAATCGCCCGACGGTGGCACCAAAGATGTCTTCTCCCCGAGGAGAATTTTAATGTCATGGGAAGGACAGCGGCCATAAGCTCGGTCGAGCTCCGCATAGAAAGCGTCCTTGGTGGCATCATCCTTCTCCTCCGTTGGGGCATGTGCGCAAATCAGGCTGATGTTAAAGAATTTGGCAGTAATTCGGATCGTTGCAATTCTCTCGTTTGTTGGCCGAAAGTGAGAGACTCGGCGCCGCAGCCTGGCACCTACAACGAAACCACAACCAAATTCATGCCGTTCTGTATGGCACCTGTAGTAAATGTCACAGTTCTTCTTCTTTATGCAGCCTTGTTCTATCCATTGCATTTCCTGGATAGCAGTGATGTCAGCCCTACATTTGTTGAGGGTATCTGCTAGTTGTTGAGCAGCACCAGGTCTGTACAATGTTCGTACGTTCCAGGTGCAAACTCTCAAATCATTGTCCTTTTTACGCTTGCTATGGTCGTCAACGTTAGATCGGTTCCTTTCCGAGGCTTTTCCTTCACTTAAACTGTGTTTTACATGGGTGGATTCCAAGTCCTACGCCAAAACCTAGTTTGTAGAGTTAGGACTCTCGTCGCGCGCTTTAGTTTGCCACTCAACGGCTGTCGAGCGACAATTCAGGGAGAACCACGTGGAGGTAGTGCGTCGGCTTGAAGAAAGCAGTGACAGGAATCATGCTGGCATTTACCAAGTTGAATGCAATCAGACACTTTAACCTGTATGCTTTCCCCCTTTCTCCCCTAAAGATATTAGCATTTTAAATATAAAACGCATAAAGTTTTAAAATTATTTTACAAGATAAGATTTGACTTTGTAGTAAAAATATACAGTTTTTATTAAAAATTGATATTTTATGACACACATTATAAAAAGTTATAAAATAAAAAAAAAAAAAATTATTTTAAAAATTTATGAATTTCTTTTTTTGTTTTTAGTAATATTGATTGAATTGTTATTTGAATTGATGGAACCCATATCCGTTTCTGACACAAAGGATGTTGTAGTTGTGCTCGCAGAATCTAAAGAGCTCGTTTTGGAATCACCCGGATGTTCGCATGGTGGCTGGGAGCATAACTGTGTGATCTGAGAGGGAGGATATATATTTTCGGCAGTCTCTGGTCGGCAAATCGGACAATATCTGCACATTTTACGAGTGCACGAATTTTTTCTACACTTTCGACACTTGTTGCGAGAATGAAAAGTTTTCAGCGTAAATTCTTCAGATTTATCACTCAGTTCGGAGGCATTTACAATCCAGATAATAAAAAAAAGTGCCAGAAAAATGGCAGCTGCCTTCCAATACATTTTGACTGCACTATGTATCCCCAAGGTTCTCAAGCTAATAAGAACAAAAATTAGGACAATTACCTTTTTTACCATATTTTTTCACTTAAGTAGCGAATATTTTTGATTAGTTACCGTTATTTAAAAGGCTAATTAGTAAGGGTAATGGAACATGTTTCATAATTTTTTAAATCATTATAATTAAATGATTATATAAACAAGAAACAATTTTTCTTAAAATTATTCAGGAAAGTCTAATTGAGGAGGAGTCGAAGTTGATATACCCTTGCAGAAATGCAGTTAATATTATAATCACTTTTGACGGGTCCACGGGTGACGAAACAAGCAAGCCTTTGCGTGCGCGTGTAGACACTAGACAATGTGTATCCGTCAAAATCGGTCGTCAAATCCAAAAGGCGGATTTGCGAAATGTCCCGAAACCATTGTCCTGTCATGGGCAAATTAAATTTTCCAAATAGGTACAAATAACAGGGTGCAAGATCAGGTGATGAAACGGCGCATTAGTTGTTTAGTTACATTCTAATGCAAAATGCCCCAAAAATAAGAAAAGCTTTTCTAAAAAAATGGAAAAAGATTTCTTAAATTTAGGGTACGTTTTTCTAGGTTTTAGAAATTACTTTCCTAAAACTAAGGAATAAGTCTTGATTTTATGGCGACTTTTTTCTAAAATTAGGGGCAAGACGCTCTAAAATTCAGGAAAACTTTTCTAAAATATATACAAACATTTCTTAAATTGAGGGTGAACTTTTCTAGTTTTTAGAAAGCCCCTTTCCAAATACAAGAAATTTTATTTCCTCATTTTAAGGTATATTATTTCTTAAATGTATGTCAAGAAGCCCTTAGAAAATAGAAAAGCATTTTTCAAATATGTGTATGGCAAACATTTCTTTATTTTAGAAATTTCTGGAAAATATAATTTTTATTTATATAAGCCTAATTACGAAGTTTATTTTAATACATTCTTAATTTAATATTTACAGCTTAAATACTATTCCTTAAAAGTAACATTTTGGTTTTAGGTACAAAGTATTATTACCTGAATGGTATTAGATAAAGGAAAATTTAACATGTTGAAAGGAACTATTTTAATGTCTTTGAAATTTATTTTCTTAAAACTAGTTAAGTGAGGTGAATATTCGCATTCGACTTCAACAGTTAAAAATTGTACTACATTGTCTGCAGAGCTCTTACATATGTATATCTTTAATCTCGAAAGCTTCACACTTTACATCTGGTTCATAAGTATACAAAACGTAACCTCTTTTGTATATTATGTTGCGTAACTTTATGTGCCCAAAGCATGTAATTTTTTCAATATTTTTAAACATTTTGTTTTTTTGCAGAGCTTTTGTTTTTACTAAATATTATTTCCTCAACCGAAAAACTTTGTAGAAAATGAGAATAATTCATGCACATTTTAATGCATAGAGAAGCAATAATATTTTTTCTACAGGTAATATTTTTGGCATAAGATTTGAGGCTCTTATGTTTGGCCTCAAACGAAAATGCCCAAAAATACTTTAGAGGACCAGAATCTATCACTATTCTTTGGTAGTGGTTAAGAAAGTGATGCTTAGGTTTAAGAGTATCATTAAAAAGAAATGTATACTGCTGATTATGCAACATAAAAATTTGCTTCAAGTCCTTTAAATTTTTATGGGAATATTCACTTAAAGTAATTAAATCTAATAATTTCATTATATTTTGTACGAATTCCCAAACTTTGGCATCGGGGCTTATACAATCTCCTATCATTAAAGGAAAATAAGTTGCGTATGAAAGGAGTTCCCGTGCAGTGGCTTTTATGTTATATTTGTTCAAATGATTCATTTGCAAAGGGGGGAAGATATTTCCGATTTCCGATTCACCATAAGAAAAATAAGTCTTTCTCATATTCATTAGCTCTAAGTCAAAATTTCCTTTCATATCAATCAGACAAATCATATTTTAAAATTCCCTCGAACACGTCAGGTAGTAGATCTACAGAAAAGTTATTTACTGCAGAGAAATGTTTAAGGTCAATAAAAATACAATTCGACTTTATTCCACTTGATAATGGATCTAATAATTCTAAATCATTTTTATAGTTGAGTTCACTTCTAAGTGATTCTGCCGGAACTTCGATGCAGTAATGACAGTCGTCTTTTGTCAATTTACAAAATCTGCAGAATATGCTTGAGGAGAATGAGGTTGTAAGAGTATTAGAGTATTACATATTTTATAAATAACTTTTTTTTCATATTTTTGGTTGTGTAAAGAGTACATTATTTCTTACCATGATGTTTTTTATTTAACAAGTTAAAACTTTACATAAAATATATAATATATACATATATGTATATAATATAAAGGTATTTTTTAGTTTTATGATTCGGCTGAGAGCTAAGAAAAATTCTATATTAAACAAAATATTTCTATTTTCTAGGGTTACCTAAATTAAAGGGTTGCACTCTGAATTTTGAGAAAGGAATTTCTACATTGTAGAAGCAGTTTTCTATTTTTTAGGGTTAGGTTTTTTATGGTGAGCCTTTCTATTATTAAGAAAATAGTTCCTGAAAATAAGTCATAATTTTACTTAAATATAGCAAAATTTTCTTGTTTTTAGGGCGATTTATTTTTATGGCGACTATTTCTATATTTAAGAAAAACTTCTTTAATTTAAGAAAATTTTGTTTGTTTTCAGGAAAATATTTCTAGAAACTAGAAAAAATAAAGTTTTATGGCGAATTTCTAAAAATACCCCGATGACAAAATGACATTATCAACATCAACACAGGCCGCCATTCTCGAAACATGCAAGAACCATAAGCGCGCATATTGCTGTCGATGCAACGTTAGAATTTGCGTACCGCCAAGAGGCCAGGCAACAATAATACTGACGACCAATTCTTCGACTCAAGTGACGTTATGATGGCCGAAAACTTTGAGGTTTAACTGGATGGGTTGAAGAACAACATGTAACAAATCACTGCAGCTATTCCAAAGGAAAGTTAAAAGCATTATGAATGGCAGCTCGACATCACGCACTGATTCACCAATACATCGCGTACATTTTCCTAAGCTCAACAAGTTTAACCCTGAATTATGGTTCACGCAACTGGAACGTTCTTCGTCAATCTTCAAACCCAAGTTTTCAACTGAATTTTTCAAACTGATCCTCAACCTGTTTTTCAGAAAACCAATCAAAGATTCATAATTATGGAAAACAAGTCATAGACTTCGATTTTGGACTACATCGCACATACACCTGGTGTTTTATCATTACTGACATTCACTCACCCATCATCGGAGTCGACTTTCTCACCAAATATAACTTTCTCATAAAAAGAAATATAACTCATCGACGCCACGACGCAACTTGTTACGGGTGGCATTTCGGTCACTAACCTTTTCGGTCACCACCAACCTTGTCAACTCTCAACATCGACACCTTCCGAGGTTTACTGAGACAGTTTCCCAGAGTAACGCAGCCTCCAAACACATACTGTATATATGCGATGCCGAATTCACGCTTTAATTTCAGGATTTCAGCCGATTCGTGTGTGCATAGACGTCATTTATGAATTCGACAACACACGAAAGATGACTTCGATTTCAGCAACAAGTCACTAATTGGCACTACAAATAAAATGCTACGAATAAAATTTCCACTTTAGCGACTTTGGAAATTAATTTTCCGGTTCTTAAATGCTGATTGTAAATGAAGAATTTTTTTTTATCTGATGTGTTGCTTGATTTGTTTGCTTTTTGTGCTAAGATACCTAATTTATAAGGGTGGCATCACTACTAAAATCAAATCACGAAATAATATGTGTCGCATAAACAGGGGTTAATTCTATATCACGCTTTCAAGAATTCGTGATTGCCATCGCATAAACATAGTAACAAAATGGATTGTGTAACACACACTGTTACATACCACATCGAAACACCAGAGAAAGTCACAGATCGCAAAGCACCAAGTGAAATTCTTAAGGTATATCATCGACTCGAACGGTATTAGGCCTCCAGAAAATCGAATCACGTCCATTACCACCTACAAACAACTGGATACAGTCTGGACCATTAATCGAAATCTGTAAGGGGATGAAAAAAATGACAATATTAAAATAGAATGGTCATCAAATGCCATTACTGCCTTTGAATTATGCAAACGTTCATTAGCACAAGCTGCGACCATAGCGCACCCCAATGGAAATGTGAATCCTTTTTTTAGTTTGCGACGCTTCGGACATATCACTTGGAGCATTATTAAAACAAGAGAAAACTTACACTGACCGAAAAGAACTAGAGCACTTACGATCGCGGTTTTGTCATTCAAACGGACCCCAAGCCGCTCACGTATGCTTTTTCGCTACAAAATCTACGCCATGACAACTGCAACATCTTTACCTTATATCAAAATATTCGTTAAATATAGAGCACGTTTCCGGGTCCAACAATACAGTGGACCTGAGCAATTGGGTCACACGAGTTAGTGCGATACCGTTCTGTTCCTCAGTTGGAGTCAGAATTATTTGGAGCACTTTATGGCTTGGTCGGAGCCGAGCGAATTCATACCAAGCCCTACCACACTCAGTCAAACTGAATCATTGAGAGATGGCATCGTTCTTTTATGACCGCTCTAATGTGCACTACGGAGACCCTTTGAATCCAACGAATTTCATAGAAAAGTTTCGACCGATTGCCACGGGGCATCACTTCACTCCTCCGATCATGTTTTTTTTTTATTAAAATAGACGAAAGAGAAGCAGTAGCAGTATCAATAGAACGTCTCACGCCTGCCGACTATTTAAATCAACGAACGGTCAGATTCGCTCCCAATATGGTCACTGGAGAGGGACAATATACATATGCAGAACAATTAAACTTACACATCGACTAAAGTTTTTAGTATCTTTGGTTTAATGTTACTATATATTTTTTTATTGACGGCTGTACATAAAGTTTTAAAGATTAAATATATGAAGATTAAGGGGACCTTCACCTGAATTTTTTTGAAAAAATCGATTTTTTTTTTTACATAAAATGAAAGTTCTATATGTCTAGAATATATGTACTAAAGGATATTTCGATACGACGCATAGTTCATGAGCTAGAGCGTTTCAAACATACCCATGATAACAAGAATGCTATCGAAAGGCAAAGTTTCTAAAAATTTTAAACGCGTTTTTCTCGAAACCATGTTTTCTGAACTCTTGTCAAGCACAGGGCTCGTTCTATTGATCCGATTTCCTTCATTCAAAAAGCGTTTGAAAGTATATACTTTTTTGTATGGCTTATACCTAAAATTGGCATAAAAAATTATTTGTTTATAATTTTTAAACGAGATCAAAGTAAAAAAAAAGAGAAAAAATGTCAATTTTTTTTTCAAACGCCCAGAAAATTGGTTTATTTTCACCAAAATTGATTGTCGTTAGGTATAAGCCATAGGAAATTTCATAAATTTTAATAATTTATATACATTTCTAATTTCCGTTCACTACCAGAGGCCCGACACTTGACAAAGCGGAAAAATAGAGGTCTACGAGATCCGCCATTTTGAAGCCGCCATTTTGAATTTCGTGAATATTGAATATTTTTTTTTATCGTAAATAAACAACGAATCAAAGTTCAAAAGCTCAAGTTCGTATGTCTTTTCATTTTCCCGGAATCCATTCTCAAATTTTGCTTCATTTTCGGCCAAATTCAGGTGAAGGTCCCCTTAAATGCGCAGATTGATGGCGTCGTAGATCGAGCTCTCGAAGTTCTTCCTATCTCTTTGTAGCGATGAGATGCTGTATTGCCTGTTCTAAGCTTCTTTAGCCACAGTAATCGTTATTCTTACATCATGATGAATTGTACTGAAATCGGTTCTTCTCATAATTACTTGGCTGGACCAAAATTTCTGGTTGATCTTCCATTTGGGCATCGTTTTGGACCATTAAAGCAGTTTAATCCTATCGAAAGAGACTGCTTCTTCATTGTGTTGATATTTAGAGTGAATAGTCTATTATTGTTGCGATTAATGACGAGCCCAATTATGGTGGGTCCAATGGTAACTCGACGGAATCGCTCCGAATGAATGGGTGGGAGCAATTGTCTATTTCTTTTAGCCTAAACATTTTTTGGTTGCTGTGGTGCGCCGTTGGAGTCGGACGTGTTTTCCGCATTAGGTTTCGAAATTTCTCTAGGAAAACAGCAGGATCCACGTTTGTATCGATAACTTCGAAAAATTCTTTTGGCAAGCGTATCGTTGTTCCGTAGGAATTGATGACTAGTTAGTCGGTTTGTTGGTAGTTTGTTTCGCCCGTGAGCGGGGAATAACGGAGACCACAGAGCCCAAATCGATGAGGAATTTTAGTTGACTTCATTTACCTTGGATCTACGTTGGATTCTTAGATCGTCTACCTTCTTAGTTCGGCGATGTCCTTACTTTTTCCCGGGCGAGAAACAGCATCCATAGAGAAATTTGCGGCTGAATTACTCGGAACGATAGTGAAAGTGCTAGAAGATTCCATAGTTTTTTTCATCTTGTCTGCTATTTTCGCTCTCGTACCAAATTGTTAGGCCCGGGCGAATGTTCTGCGGCATCTCAGCACAAAACAGTGTACGGATTATTAGTTCGCTACTGGATTACGGAGCTAATCGAAGCATGTAAGTCAAAATTTGCAATGGTTTTTCCCCGGACGTTTCACCGCGTGGCTGAAAATGAAGTAGTTTTGACTCAAAAGTCTCTGCGAACTTGTCGAGCAAGCGCGCCATTAATGTGTCATATTTATTTGTGGCTGGAAGATTAGTGACTATATCTACGGTTAGAAAAACATCTGAATCCAAGTTCACGGCGAGTTCATCAAATTTTTCGTCGAACCTGAGCGAACCACAACTGGGGATCACTTCTGGTAAACTTTAGTATATGTATAATTGCTTGTTTCATTTGTCCAAGATTCGTTGGTTCGTTAACTTGCAGTGCCTCATCTTGGTAGCCCCTATATTCTATCCAGGAGCTATTGCTCATCGTCGGGCATGATTTCGAGCGAGTCGCTTTCGAAGATTAGCTTTTTAGGAATCAGGGACCGTAAGTTGTATCGGAGCATCTCCGGGCATAAACTTTCGTTATATGGGTAGCGTTGATTTTTATTTGGGTGTGTTATTTGAGAGATTTTTCACGGTGTCACCACTTTAGTAACTCGGTTTGTACATAAAGTTTTAAAGATTAAGGATAAAAGAAAGAATATTAAATGCAAAGATTCACTAAATTTAGGCTAAGGGTTGGAGTATCCAGAAAAAAAATTGTCTTTAACAACGTTCTAATTTAAACACCTCAATAAGCCCGATCCGATAATTCAAAAATTGTTCAAGACATACTTTTTTTTTTTTACGTGCCTTTGTTTCTTGAATCTTTTCTTAGCGAGACTAACAAAAAGTGTATCAAATCTTAAATTTTTAGCTTAACTAACAGTCATATTGATTGATACAGAGTTAGACTGCTATCTTATAGTTTTAGGTGGGTATTTTTGCATCGATGTGCTTACGTCAGGTTCATTAGCTTGGGGGATCTGCATACCGTTTAGTGCAAGCGGAGGGGATGTTTGTCTATTAAGATTAAATGTTACATGTTTACACTTTTGTTCGTTTATTTTAATGCGTCAGTCGGACAGTCGGTCCTTTCCACTACTATAAGATGATTGGCGAATTGGTTTGTTGCTCTTGTTGGGCATCTGGAACGACTAAAGTTTTGCGGTATCTTCGGCGAACATTGACGTTGTTTGTAGTTCATTGGTAGGAATATGGCCATTATGCAGAACATATAGACAAGGTCCAAGTGCGCTTCCTTGTGGAACTCCAGCTTCGATGATGTAGTCGCCCGATGTGGCTGCGGGGCGCTCAATGAGAATATCCTATTTTAAATGTATGACTCAAGGAGCTTGTATGTTGGCAAATTTGTTTTAATTTTGTACATGAGTTGATTAAGCCAAACTCGGTCGAAAGCTTAAGATACGTCGAAAAAAATAGCGCTACAGTATGGTCGTTGTTTGAAGGCTGAGCACTCGTCGATGGTCCCATGGTTTCTTCGGAAGCCAATGGTGTGCCGGGATAATATTGCAAGCTTCCAGATATGAGTTAGCAAGAAGTTTTCAAATAATTTAGACAAACAAGATAGAAGGCTTATTGTTTTGTACAATGTCGAAAATGTGTGGTCTTTTCCAGGCTTTGGTATCATTATGGGGCTTCCCGGGGAAACATACTCAAGCTTATTTCTCACATTTATAATTGCATTGTACGATTCTTTGGGAGTAGTTTGGGAGTCCTTTGGAGGACTGCCAACTGGGGATCACCATCCTTTGGGAGTCTCGAAACGTGATCCCCAGTGCGGAAATTGTCTTTCCGCTATTGAGACGATGGGAGGGTAAGAAAAGCGGTTGAAAGGCTTCCGTTTTGTTGTTGCAAAATTGTTGCAACACCATAGTTTGTTTTGTATTGTGGATGTTTTGGGGCCTTTTGAGCGCTTTATGAATTAGGCTGAATTGTATTTTCCATTCCAGATCGTAGAGCATCGGCATAAAAGAAGCCATTGGTGGTGTTTAGGGAACCGAATGAGGACCTCGCAGCTTTGGCGAAGAAGACGTCTGGCGTAGTTTTTTATGCAGTGTACACATTCTGTGGATTTTGGTTGTACGTTGCTGTGGGTTGTCTGCTGCGACTCTTCGACTCTTTGTACATACACATCCTCTATAGTTTGGATATCCTGCGGATTGCCTCCGCAGTTTCCTCATTTCTTCACGGCATTGTCTTCTTTGTTTGTAGTGCAGTGAGTGACGTTGTGGGCTTCCAGCAAACTACATACACAGCTCAAAGCAATATAACCTAGTGTGTCCCTACTAAGAAACTTGAAGTTAGTGCATTGGACCATTGCGTTTATGTGGCGCTTCCACAGTGATTCTGCGATGCAAAAGATAATGCAGCTTATAAATTGGATGGATTTCATTTTACTTCAAGGTCCTGCCTGAGGGGTTCTGGCTGTTTGTCTTTGTTTAGAAGCCCCTTTCTTTAAGAGTGGTTTTTATTTCCGCGGCGATGACGTCGTGTTCAATTTTCTTGAATTGTAGTAGTTTCTCTTATCTTGACAATATATTTGGACACGACTTAGAAATGCTCTTCCGTCTTTGTTTTCAACTTTGTTTCTTGGATGTTCCCTTTGATAAACGGGGCAACATGAAAATTGTAACCGTTCCCAAGCTTTTCTCTCTGATATAAATTGGAGGGGGCGTGGATTTTTTCGCAGTGTCTTGCGCCGAGGTCTCTTCAACCTCAGTGGGCGGTTGTCTGTTGTGACTGGATCTGCCTGGTTCTTCGTCGATCTTCGACTAAAAAGTTTTTGTTTTTGTACTTGCTGTAGTCGTTGACGTCGCGGTATTTTGCATTGCAGTTTTGTGGCGTCGGTTGCAGAAATTGTAACATTGTTTGTTGTGGGTGCGAAATTTTTTTCCGCCATTGTAGGGGCGGAAAACTGCGAACTCCATGACGCGGGAGTCGGTGTGAGCAGAGCGGGTGAACAAGACCGTGCCCTTTAGCTTATGACCAATCCTGACGCTTTTACATGAAAAGGCTCTTAACAAGGCAGCCAAAGGTTCCTCTACCGTTGAGAGTAAATTCGCAGAAATAGGCACGCTCTTATTACTCTCTCATATACGCTCTCATTCATTCCCACAAACATTGTGAGACCAGGGTTATCCTTCTTCCAGGCTGCACAAAGTCCCTCTTTTCTGGTAACTTTCTTTCATACAACATTAAAAATCGTCTAAAAAGAGCAGCTCGCCTCAGCAATGGCGACCATATCAACCGCGGTGTCACAACTCAAAAGACAGCAAACCTGCAGTCTTAAATCCCATAATTAATTTTAATAACTAGTGTTTAACGAGACTATTTTGTCTCTCACACATTTAATAAAAAATAATTGGTGACTGCTAAATCAACAGTAAAATAAAGCTTTTTTAATGCTGCCGCTTTACGTTATAAATCGATCTATGTATTTTTCTCTAATATTAAGCTAAACTTATCTATTGTAGCAAAGAAGAGCGAATTCCCACAAGAGCGAATAAGCTAAGCTATCTTATACCAAATTACCGTTAATAATTACATAGCTAGAGATAATTAACAAGTTCAATATAAATCCAATGAATTAAATCCGTATCCGTTGACAACTAGGTCGCTCAAGATTGGTATTTAAAACGCCCAAAGACGCACTTGAGCTCTTCCTCATAAACCATGACATTAGTATAATGCTCACCTCTGAATCCCTGCTGCAGCCCAGTAGGTATTGCAGCATTACCGGATATGACTTTTACCAAGCTGACTATCCGTCTCCAATAACAGAGATGGAACTGATTAGATCATCTATTCAACACTTTCATGACTGCCCTATTCGATTGAGGCATCTTCAAATGACCCAAAAAATCTTCCCTACCCCTCTGAGTGAGATAAACTTTTCCACAGTCTCCCTATTCTACTTCCACTAAGTACATAAGTTCGAAACCGTGCTGGGTAACTCACCTCATCTGAAAACCGAAATTAACTGTGCTGAAATCTGAAGCGGCATCTGATAGGACCTTTCAGAAAAGCTCCAGGATGGAAATACACTTCGTATGAACCCCTGTCCCGGGATATTCCTTCACTGATAGTAAATTTCACAAGTGGTCGAGCACAAATACCTGAGCATTACCTTTGATGTTGCATTGATGATGTTGCCAGTCTGAAAGACAGGTTGCGACGCCTACATTGGCTAGTTAAAAGTTCTATCAAATTGTCCGTCCGGAACAAAGTTACAATTTATAAAATGATTTCCTATCTGGAAATATGGACTGGCAATATACGGTGTAGTTGGAAAAACAAACTTAAACAAGGTTCGAGTGTATCAGAACACCTCCGCCTATCTTCAATTGCGGAATAGTATATTCCCAACATTGATATACGCAAAAAGCTTGGCATACCGACTATATTATACCCGGTACTCATCTCTTCCACATACAATTTAACTAACCTGTATAGTTTAAACTTTAAAACAATTTTTGTTACATACTTTTGCGCTTGGGCAAAAGAATAACAAAAACATACGGCCATACTACCGATTCAGTAGCGAAGCAAAATAAAAAGTCTATAACTCCTCTAGATTTAGCTGCTTTGATTTTTAGGTGCAGATTAGGCATTGGAAAAGTTTTGCATTAAAATCATTAGCATTAGAATCATTGGTTATGTCACTAATATTTTAATTCTTTTCTAACAGTGTTGGCGAGCGAATGGGAGTTGTGTTCCTATAGCTAGAGGCTTCAATTCCTCCATTATTTGTGGTTTCTGCTGGAGGGGATGAGTGTACCAATCTCCAACCCCATTGGGTATGGCGGATAGGGATATGGATATGAATAAAATAGATATAATCGGTGTAATTGATTAATGAGGGTATAGATGTGGAGTGTAGGGTACTGGTGCAAAAGTGAAAGTCCTGATCTTAGCGATTTCTCCGTTTACGCCATAAAATGTTCTTAAAAGTTTGAAATTAAATTGTTTAAAATTACATTTAAAAGGATAGGTTCAGTTGTGCGTGGAAGATATGAATACCAGGTATATTCGTAGAAACTCGACTAGCCGTCCTTTCTTGTTTTCAACCTAAATGTTTAATAAAAGTTTTTCTCTTTTCTTTTAGCGCCCTTAATGATAATTAAATTCAAATGCACTTGTTAATTACCTAATGAAGCGAATGGTTCCGTCCATTTTTCGTTGTGCATGTTTGTGGCAGCTTTACTCGATTGTGCAAAGTCCGATGACAGGAACAAAGTAAATCTTCATCAGGGACCTCGTCATCTGCATTCGGCGAACTTTAACCCTAACCTTTGGCCCGTTTTTGAGCTTTCTCATCAGCATCGTTTCATGCTGTTAAGTCCGTCTTTTGTCTGTATTTTATCAAATAAACACAATATATATAAATATATGCAGAGTATGTATTTCCATAGAAGTCTGCAGTCGGTCGGGCGCTCATCCAAGAGGCGTGGAAAAGGTTCGGGTCTTTGGGGCGCATGTCGAAGAGACAAATTTTACGTATATTTTTTTACGGGGGAAAAAACGCTTCATTTGATTTCGCTTTTGTCTTTGGTGCTTACGTCAGCACTAGACGACTTCATATAGGATTTTTCGGTTTGACATTTTATATGTTTTTATATTAGATCTTATTTTGAAAATAAAATATACCCATAAAATAAAGAAGATAAAGTTCTCGCGTGCGTAAAATTACATTAATGTAATAACGGAAAAAAGAACATCGGTTTTTAACCGATAATTTTAATTTTGTTCGAGGTCGGGAGGAACTAATGATTATGTAAAACGTGCTAGAGAGTAAAAGCAACCATGGAACACGTTTCCTCTTTCTGTAGTCTATCTGCAATTATATTAAGGGGGGACATCTGAGTAGAATTTTGAAAAAATTGAAATTTTTTTTTTCGCTTAAAAAATTCTTTAGGGTCTTCAAAATGACATATCAAAAGATAGAGTCCGGCAAAAGTGTCTAAGTGTCGAAATTTTTCATTCTGCGTCGACGCCTCACAGGTATATCCCACAGTACTTAAAACTTTAAACGCGTTTTTCTCGAAACCGCGTTTTTTTAGTTGGCCGAACACATAACTCGAACAACTCTTAACCTATCGATCTAAAATTTTGACAGTATAATCAGAATACCTATGTCTATCGACACACGTAGGATTTTTTTTTATTTTGCTTACTTTTTTTTTTATCAACAATTTTGTGACGTTTTTTGTTCGTGAAAATTGAAATTTTTTTTCAATCACTCACTATTTTTCAAAAAATCAATATATCGAAAAAGTCCTACGTGTGTCGATAGCCGTTGAGATACAGAAACTAACAAATTTTGAATTTTTGTTCTAGATCAAAAATTAAGGACGTTAGGTGTTCGGCCATGGACCCCCTTTAAAAAAATAGGGCCTACGAATAAGGGCTGCAGGGCCGCCATTTTGTTTTCGATTTATTAAAAAAAAATTTTATTGTGTACTTTAAATATAATATAATAAAACCTCATTTACAAATTTTCGATAAGCTGTTTTGATTTGGCCAAAAAAAATTCCAGAAAATCCGCTTTTTTTTGGCCTGTTACTCAGATGTCCCCCCTTAAACGAACTGGCTGGGACGAACAAAAGCTGGGATACCGCTTAAGTAAAAGGTTGAATCTTTAAAGCCTCTTATTGACAAAAATTTTACGTTTTTCATAATTTAGAAAAACACAACGTCACCAGCACGAATTGAGCCATTTATCAAAGGCGGTTCATGGGACGCTTTTAAGGCAATCTACCTCACCCCTTACACATGAGATTTTTAGAGGCTGTGGAGGGTTGATTTAGTTTACACTTGTTGCTCGGCTAACAAATTTGTATCCTTTATTTATAGCGGATTTTCTCGCCACGTAACTGTTTCGGCCACAGGGATTGCCGAAGCCTGCTCGTCCTCTCCACCTTCGCTGCTTTCCCCAAAAATGACTTTACAAGGCGGTAAGCGCATTAGTAGACCCTCATGAAAAACTCTTGTTTGTGTGAGCTCCTGGTTATATATTAGAAGTTTTTTAAGTGCGGCGACATTGCGTTATTGTGTTGAGTTCGGCCATAAATTATATTTTTAATTTTACTGCAGTTCCAGATTGAAATTTTGCGAGAGTCCAATTGGACTCTATACCAAAAAGAATTTCCCAATGACTTTTCCACTAAAACAAGGAGGAGACCACAGAAAAAATAAATACCTATGTCGATCGAATCATGTCCGTATGGGCGTATAGACGCAACGATTTTGGAGACTACAAAATGCAGATATAATATTTAATTGTAGACTTTTATAAAACGCATGCAGTTAAAGTATACAACTTCAACAACTTAAAGTATACAAAAGTATTCAACTTCAAAATACCAAAACTCAATTCTAATAAATTGGCCTATTTTTTTCTTGAATCGAAAAACCAAATTAATAAATAATCATTATTCTCTAATCAAAAAGAAAATAATCTTTAGACTCTGAGCGAAAAAATAATAATCATGAATAATCATTATTTTTTATTTTTATTTTTTCGCTCAAAAATATCACTCAGATCATGATTGCGAGCTATAATATCAGATTTTCTGGACAATTAACTGCATGATTTTCTAACTATACCCCCTTCGCACCACTAATATTTGGGAAATTTGTATATGAATTCTATATTCTATAAATCATAGAAACCAATTTTTCTATGGAAGATTAAATTTTTTTAAATTTAATTCTTATTAAAATTCGTGGAGCATACCGTATTTTAATTTTGGATTAAAGGAAAAGTCCAAAAACATTTTATTGAATTTGTTATAGGTATTTATTATTAATAAAGGTATCTTTTTATACCCTTGCATAATATAAGCATTATAATTTTGTCCAAAAGTGTGCAACGCAGTGAAGGAGACATCTCCGACCCTATAAAGTATACATATTCTTGATCAGGATCACCTCCTGAGTTGATATGAGCATGTCCGTCTGTCTGTCTGTCTGTCCGTTTCTACGCGAACTTGTCTCTCAGTTTTTAAGCTATCGTCTTGAAACTTTGCACACACCCTTCTTTCCTTTGCACGCAGTAAATAAGTCGGAACGGCCGGGATCGGCCGACTATATCCTATAGCTGCCATATAACTGATTGATCGGAAATGGTATAACTTTGGTGTTTTTAAAGCTAGAGAATTCGGATTCGGCACGAATGCTTTTTTTGGCAAAATAATACAACATGCCGAATTTCATTAGGATCAGCCGACTATATCCAATAGCTGCCATATAACTGAACAATCGGAAATTACCCAACTTTCGAGTTTTTGAAGATAGAAAGTTGGAACTAAGTACAGATTCTATTTTTGGTCAGTTAATAAAACGTTTTTTTTTTCGAGCAGAGAATATTCGATTTGTGATTTTGAAAATACAACTCATAATGATTACGGTCCCTGCTTAAAAGACTACTTTATTACCCTGGTAGAAAAACGATTACTTTATTTAAGAACAAAAAAATTATTTATTAATGTAAGAGACGTTTCTGAATAAATATACTATTGCAGAATTTAAATGAGAACGGATTCAAAATGCAAAATATTTAACTTCTATTTGCTATTTCTATAGCTTTTAACTGAAAAGAGACCTATTGGTCCCTAAGACCCTAATTGGTTTTACAATAAAATTCTCAAAATGATATGGCGACTATAAATGATTTTTGCGATATACATACGTACGTCCCATCTTAACTGTAAGAGTGTATCAACTTCGGCTCCACCCGAAGTTAGCTTTCCTTTCTTGTTATCTAATATTAAGGTTTATGATGCTAATCTATATTTTAATATTTCTAGTAGCTTAGGAATTTAAGCTCCATTCCTCGAATTCTCAAATGAAATTCTCCTTGATAGTTTAAGTGCAATAAGCGCTCAACATGTTACAGCTTCGGCACGAGCTGCCAGTTGAAACTCCACTTGTATGGCAATTGGGTTAAAAGCACGCACCACAGGGCAGCGGGGGTTAAGCGGCAACGTGTCGCATACGCGCTTAAATCAAATGAAGCGCAGTTGACGGCAACATTGCATTGCTAGGGTCGCGTGCCCCGTGTTTGTGTATCGTTGACATTGCAACATGACAAGAGCGAGGGAATTCCCGTAAGAATAATTGCGGAATGACGCAAACATTGATTCAGCTTACCAAATGCTTACCATTCACAGGAAAAAAGTTTGAAAAAAGGCACGAAACTGTAGAACGCCAGCACAACAATAATATCCGGGATATTGACAAAGACAGTCATTTTTGCTAGGCAAATAAATGAATTGAAATGTTATTTACCGTTCGTGTTATTTAAAAATTGCATGGAATTGCATTTTCGAAAATTGTTGCTTACACGAGCATGCTATTCTCGTGCGGATATATGTAAATAAAAATAAGCTGAATAGGGTTAGGCGTGCGAACAGATTTATTGCGGGTTGGTTAAAGGATTTTTATTATTTAGAATTCACTGGGCTGAGTCAAATATAGAATATTTTACAATCCGATCTATTAAATTTTTTACGTTTCTTTTTCAATTTGCACGTCAATCAATTTCTATTTCATTTTCCAGGTAACGTATTTGCTTTGTATCCAGTGGGCTTCATAAAAACCTTTTATAAATTCGCCCATTTAGTATTTACGCTGAATTCGTGATACAAGTCTCTCAATTAAATATTTAAAATGGGACATCACGTGAAAGTGCACTACTTTCACGTGATGTCCCCATTTCAATATGGCTTACTTGTTGTACACTCCCATAATTTCTTTTCGCATTTCGCCGCTCCCATTTCAGGGCTTGCGAATCAAATTGAGGCTACCAACTGATGGTAATTTGCATATTTGAACTGAAATAGTCAACCCCGAAGTTCCATACCCGCAGGACAGGACACCATATCAGGAGCAATTCGAACGACTACCAACATTAGTGATTGAAAGTGGCTAAACTGGGCTTTTGATAGGACAGGGTGGGAGTAGCGAATTCATAGCACTCACAATTAATTTAATATGCGGTAATTGTTTTGGCCCACTTCGGAGTCTGCATAGCAAATAGGCCTTTGAGGCAAATAATACATTTAACTACCCAAGCATTAAAATAAGTGATGTGACTACGACCCGATTTTAGCCAGTTTATCAGAAGTCGTTTAAAGTTTGACATTCTTTTGTTGACAATTATTAACTTTCTTAAGTGATTTTTAAAGTAAGTTCTTCTAATGTGAATTGTGAAACGATATGAATGGGTCCATACGAATGGGTATAATAAGGGCAATGACCTTTGTTATACCCGGTCTTAGAAGAGAAGAGTATATTGTGGTCGTGGTAATGTATTTAACATAGGGAAGGAATCATCTCCGACCCCATAAAGTATACTTGAATATACTTGATCAATATCCGACCGTTGCAAATTTCTGTAGCGCCAAATCGGCAAAATCCTCCCATTCATGGAGGAGATATACTCATATGTAAATCTTTTTCATACAAACGGGCTAAAATTTTGAACGCGTGAATCGTGAAGACTATAAGAGATAAAACTATTCAAATTGGAACTTGGACTCGTATGGTATCCGCGCAGATCAAGTTTGTGTCAACAGTATGCAACAAAAATTTGTAGAATCCATACCACTAAAGTTTAAACAGTTCACTAAAAAATAATATCTCAAGAACTACACAAGATATTTTAGTTTTGATTTTTGATTTGAGTTCACATGGTCAATTTAAGATTTAAAAAAAATTGTGGGGTGGAGCGCCCACAGAAACGTGTAAAAAACACATTCTTACTTAAAAACTTTCTTTTTTTTTGGAGCCAGTGGATAACGTAAAAACTAAGCAAGATATTCAGATTCCGATTATTGATTTGAGTTTATATGGCCAAAAGAACTAAGATTTGAAAAAAATTGTGGGCGTGCCACCCTATTTAAAAATTACATTCTGACTCATAAACTAAGCAAGATATTTGGTTTTTTTTAAATTGAAATACATTTCAAACAATTTTTTTTGCACATTTACTTTAACTAAGTTTTCAGTAATTTTATATAAAAATTAAGCAAAAAAGCATTAGTTAATTTTTCAAATTACTTTTGATTACTTATCTTGATTTTGATTTTTTGCTTGATTATTTTGATTTTGATTTTTTGCTGGATTACTTTATAAACCATAGAGAATCGATAAAGTACCAACAAAGATTATAGAGATGGGTTTTACATTAGTCTCACAGCTAACCGACTCACATTAAAGGTTTCGAGGTTGCCTCCTTAAGTTATGAATTTCTTCAAAAGTGCATTTGAGTGCACTTTCTAATTTCACTAAAATGAATTTCACTAATTTAAACAATCTACAACATAGAATAAGTTTAAATCTCATTTAAAAATGAGATTTATTTTTAAAAAGTCGTTAGATTGACTACTTACATTTTCTCTCTATTAAAAGGACAACACAGGTTTTTTGGCCATTTCACATACACAAACACATAATCAAAACCATACTGAAATTAATTTTTTACTTTTTGCGTTTTTAAAATATCACTTAAAATCTAAAATTGCAAGTTCTTGTAAGCGTCAACATCAACAGCTGTTTTTAACAGCCGATTTTTTCGCAGTGGCGTCATCTATGGAAATTTCTGGTATGCAACATTGAAAATTATTTAAATTCTTTAACTTTAAAAAAATTATTTTCGGCTAAAAAAAGGGATCAAATTTCCTATAGTGCACGGGAAGGCACTCAATACATTGATGTGATTTTAACGCATTAATATTAGTTATTCGTTACTAGAAAGTAGACTGTGAGCATGACGTTTCACATATTTATACTGTGTGTGAGTGGCAGAGCTAGGGCAAAGATATTTCCTATGCCCTTGGAATAGAGCCCTGCCGACCACTGCACTATAGGAAATATGACCACTTTTTCTGGCCAAAAATAATATCGTGGCACCGCCACTTTTTAAGAAACACATTCTAACTCAAAAACTATGCAAGATATTTAGATTTTGATTTTTGATTTGAGTTTATATGGTCAAAAGAACTCAGAAATGAAAAAATTGTGGGCGTGGCTATTTAAAAATAACATGCTAACTGTTCGGTTTTGCACTAGTCTCACAGCTAACAGATTCACATTCAAGGTGTTGAGGTTGCCTCCTTAAATTACGAATTTCTTCAAAAGTGCATAAAAGGGCATATTCATATTTCACTCATTTGAAGAAAATTAAACAATGTACAACATGGACTAAATTACAATGTCCGACTCGGTCGGAATTAGTTTAAATCTCTTTTTAAAAATGTGATTTATTTCTAAAAATTTCTTTTTCTAGACTACTTACATTTCCACTTTATTAAAAAGACAACACAAGTTTTTTGGACACTTTACATACACAAACACATAATACAAACCACATTAAAAAGTATTAATTTCAAAACTTTCGATTTTGTCCATAAAATTTTCAGTATTCGCGTTTTTAAAATCACACCAAAAAATCGTAAATTCTAAGCTCATTTAATGTTAACATCAACAGCTGTTTTTAACAGCTGATTTCTTCGCAGTGGCGCCATCTATGAAAATTTCTGGTATGCAACATTAAAAATTAATCTATTGTGAATGATGTATGTATATAGGTTAGTCAAATTGTAGCTAGAAGTGATGAGTACCGGGTACAACATAGTCGGGAAAATCGACTATAGCCCTCCAATCTTGTTTCCTTTCTGGAGTTGGGCATCTATGCTAAATAGCCAACAATTAGGCAGCGAAAACGGGAATTTTAATGATTTCGTTGTGTGGCTTTTCATTTGGAATTTATGTACGAAAAGCAGGAGAAAGCATGGCTAAAATTCAGTTTAATTGTTAGTTTGTAGCTGAAAAAACGTGTGCAAAAAGTTTTCAGCTCTGCTGGCGGAAAATCAACATAAAGTTTTATATTTATTATTTGAAATGTTGACGGCAGTGGCAAATTAAATCGTTTCCATAAATAACCCTCTGAGGCGCCTAAAAATGAGGCGCGTGCTTTAAGCAAACACTTTTATTTATTTATTTATTCATTATTAACAATTATCTGTTATTTCTATATTATTATAACTAAGAGTAAGGATAATGATAAGAGTAAGGATAAATTAAGTTAAAAGATATTCCATAATTTTGGATTTAATTACATCTAGGGATAGTTCAGGGGACAATAAGTGAGACAATGAGTTATAGTTTTTACAAATAACGCGGAATGGATCGTGTTCCGCAAAATTAGACCTAGAAATCGGTAACCAAGGGGGTCGGAAGGATCTAGTTACTCTATTAGGCACAGAAAACATTAATTTTTTAAGAAGTAATTGTGAGTCAACCTGTCCAAGAATAAGCACATGAAGTAGCATAACCCCAGCACAAGTACGGCGCTCTTTTAAAGGAGGTAGGTTTAGTAGTTTTAACCGGCAATTATACGACGGAAGGGAAGTGGTAGTATCCCGGTTTAAGCTTTTTAACGCAAATAGCAGAAACTGCTTTTGGACTGATTCAATCCTCCTTTGGTGAACAAAGTATTGCGGACTCCAAACTAGGGATGTCGGAAATATATCAAAATATCGATATATCGATATATTGTCTCTTAAAAAAATATTATTATCGTGATATTTTTTGGGCAAAAATAGTCGATAATAATATTTTTGAGTTGGTGTTCTCCGATATTTTATGTTTGTTCACTCTTAAGCCAGAAAGTGAAAAGAAAAGACGTAAAAAATGAGTTCGGCAAAAGAATTGTATACAGAAGTGAAAACTGCATCTGCAAAATGCACATTGTGCCTATAAGTTGTAAAAACCAGCGGCAACACCACGAATTTGTTATCTCACTTAAAAAATAAGCACCAAGTTGCTTTCCTGAAATGTTCGAAGGTAAGTAAATGCAATATGCCGGCATTTAAATTTCTGTGTGTGTGTGCGTTTGTTTTCCCGCGAAACGCCGGAAAAGACGCCTTGAATTGTGTTATTACAATGAAAATTATAAATGTAATGCGTTCTATGTTTCAGAAAACCACCAAAGGTGACGGTGGCCAGCCACAACTTAATGAAATAATAAAGTTTTATAAAATTTTTTTTTTTAGTTTTAAGTTTTTTTTATAAATAAAATTTAATTGTATTCAAATTGAACTTCCTTAATAATTTTGTTATTTTTTATTTCAAAGAATAAAAGTTGCTTGAGAGTGGGTATAAATATTTGTTGTTTTTCACTTCTTAAATAAAAAATATGTCTCATTTGCAGTTCATGGCGGATGAAAACACATATTAAAACCTTTTTTTAAATTTACAAATAACCTTTTTTTAATTTTAGCTGACTGTAAAAAATATCGAAAATACTCGATATATCGATTTTTTTTGGTGATATTTCTTAATATTATCGATTGATATTTTTTTCACAGCAAATATCATCAATACGATATTTTTTCAAAAACCAACAACCCTACTCCAAACGCTAGAACAGTATTCCAAGATAGGTCGAACCAACGATACGTATAGAGTTTTAGTTGTGAAAGGATCATCAAATTCTTTAGACCAACGTTTGATAAAAGCTAGCACACCTCTGGCTTTATTAACTATTAGTGATATGTGGTCGTTGAAGGACAACTTATTGTCAAAAATTACTCCAAGATCGTTAATTAGGAAAACACGATCTAAGACGTTATTCCCAAGAGAGTACGAAACGATGTGAGGCACACTGCGATTGAACGTCATAACCTTACACTTAGAGCAGTTAAGCAAAAGGAGATTGTTTGAGCACCACAAGAAGACTTCGTTAAGGTCTAGTTGCAGGTGTCTATGAAGGAAATGGTCTGAGAAAGAAAGACATAACTTGAAATCATCAGCATACATAAATGTAGTAGCATAGTTTACAACACTAGGTAAATCGTTGACAAAAAGAACAAACAGAAGAGGTCCTAAGTGACTACCTTGTGGGACACCAGATGAAACATTTATAATCTGTGATGAACTGTTTTTAAACAAAACACGCTGCGTGCGGTTCAATAGATAAGAGGTCAACCACTGTACTATATGTGTTTGGGGAGAAAACCCCAAAAGACACAGCTTATGAAGGAGGAGATGCTGGTTCACAGAGTCAAACGCTTTACTAAAGTCAGTGTACACCACATCAGTTTGCATGCGGCTCAGAAAACCTCTGTGGATAAACGAAGTGAATTTAAGAAGGTTAGTTGTGGTAGAGCGATGCTTGACAAAACCATGCTGTGAAGTGGAAATAATACTTTTACAAAAATGTTGCAGTTGGAAAGTAACCAGTTTCTCAAGCAGTTTGGGAATCGAGGGAAAGTAACCAGTTTCTCAAGCAGTTTGGGAAATTTTAGGGCAATGAATTCTGGAAAATAAGAAAAGTAAAAACAAAATTTCTTTTCTCATTTTATTTGCATTTCTCTTATCATGAAAAACGAATTCCGCCCATTGTGCAACTGTCAATCAAAGATCAATTGCTGTAAAATGACAAAATTATACCACGCAATGCTTGGAATTGTACATTTTCACTAGATTTGACCAGTTTTCATTTGTTTCATTCACCAGACTCCTCGAATAATTGAAGCTGAATTCACTGTTATTTGGCTGTGGATTTGGCTCAAGCTTTTCGAATATAACCTATTAGTATCTTTTTTTTCAATGTTGTTTTTTTTGTCCCCTAATCCGTTTTAATGAAAAATCCCCATGAGGACTTTAATGAGAGAATCCTTATGAGAAGAATATGGCAGCTATAGGATACAGCTGGTTTTGACTGCAAAGGAGTTAAGTGTGTGTGAATAGTTTCAGCTTTAGTTGATAGCTTTTAAACTTAGAGACCAGTTTGCTTAGACCGACAGAGGAACATGCGAACAGCTTAGACACCAATGCTTACACACCAATGTAGTAGATCTAAGGAAATGGGAGTTTAGAAGAGCGCCAATAACAAAACAAACATGAAGTATTCTCTCCAAAAATTGTAAGAATATTCTTCTATAATATATGTATATAGCTTAATATATAATATATTAAGCTTCCATCATAGTTACGCTCTAAATCTCTTTAACGAACGACACAAGGAGGCTGAATTTACATAATGAACTTATATTTACTTTTTTATTTCGATAATTTGTATAGCTACGTTAAAAAAAAGTAATTAAATTATTATGAGGTGTAAGAATATCCCTTTGAACGGAAGTCCACTTAGGTTACGAACCGGACGAAGTACTGAGCGCTACAAATATCCAAAGAATGAAACATTTTTTGTGAGCGAAATTTTATGCGAATTATATAAATTAAAAATTGTAACCTAAAATACCATAAAATAAATAACCCGCATTAATTTGACTCCCTCAAATAATCAAATAAGTTTAATTATTCTTCTTAAATAACTAAGGACCAAGTAGATGGTCCAAGACCAATGAAACTTTTCTTTTACAAAATATCCTTATTCAAAATATCCTTAAAATATCCATATCCTTATTATAATATCCTTATATCCTATATAATGAATTGTTTATTGAATTTATTGATTTTTTTAGTTAAAAAACATATAATAGTGTATCTAATTTTGTACAAAATTTTCTTGTAAGATTATTGCTTTAATAAACTTTGATAAAGTTAAATCAGTTGACAACAAACTGGAGGCGGTTCTCCAGCTAAAAGTGGTTCTCGTGAAAAGTATTTCCTGTTACATTTTGTTGTAAAAAATATTGAATATTTGTCAATATTTAATATTTATGAGAATGTACCGTTGTAACCGTAGTACCGGTATATATGATAAAACTAATATAAAAAAAATATTGAGACTTTACTCAGTTCCAAATCCCACTAGATACATTTTTTTTGTCAACTTTAATTACATGGACCCCATTTTTTAGGGTTTTAAGGGTTTTCGTTTTACAGCGTAGAATTTTTAGCTTATCGACTGCAAAGTTGGATTACAGATGTCCTATAGAGGAGCTTCCTAAGATCATATCTCAGGCAGCATCTCGGACCATTTCCACGTCTTTCTCCACCCGGCACATTATCTTCTGGTCTAAGTGCCGAAAAGGATGCAGCAGCTGGAAAATTAAGTAAGCCAGCCCCAAGACTGCCCTTCTCTATCACTCCATCGCCCTCTTCCGCCAGGCTCACGCCTTATCTTCATCTTCATCAGCTGCCAGAGAGCTCTTATAGAAAGAAAAACTTTGGCCCAGTAATGGCTTCATAACACGCAACATTACAGGGCAATAAGAGTTTGGGCGTGGCCGGGATGCTAATATGCAACTATATATGTATATTATGAGACACAATCTCCGCTTTGGTACAACTCCAAAAACTTGGCTTGCTTTGGCGGCACCTGAAGCTGCGAAATCTGTAGGATACGAAGGACAGAATCTACTGTGCAACAGCTGCAGCTAGGTGCCGTTAATAACGGTTATACTTGTAATTACTATAAAACTAGACTCTAAGCATACGCGCTACTCAGCTGACGATAAAAAACTCTTCTGGATATTCCGCTGACTTGGGAAAGACTTTAAGTTGGGTCAGAGTGCATGGGAGTAGCTTATATGTAAGTTTAAAGGGTAAGCTTCAGTTATTTTGTAGAGTAAACATTATCGGTTATTGTGCGATGAAATTTAAAACCTTTTCTAAAAATAATAAAATATATTTAATATATCTATGATATACATTAAATTAAAACATATTTGACTCATTTAAAAGCAAACCTTTTTTTACATTTTTAAATGCATTTGAAACTTTAAATTTAAAGGTATTGGGACAATATTATACCCACATATATGTAAACCATGTATGGATCTACATATGTATGTATTTAGACCTAATTAAAAAGGGTTTTAGTCCTGAAAAAATATATAAGGTCTATTATTATACCCATCCATTAGGTATTATAATTTTGGTCAAAATTGTACAACTCACGAAGCAAGTCATGCCCGACTTTTATCTTATTTTCGGATTTTCAGTTATTGTTAATAAATATTGTTTTTCCCTAAACTCCCTAGCTCTGCAGCTAGAGTCCTGGTGCTTCGTACCGCCCACTGACAATGTTGGTCCCCCTCATGAAAACTGGATGAACCGCGGGCTTTTACCCGGAAGTTATCCGATTTTCGGTCCGTCGTCTTGACATGGAAGAGCGACCCAGAGCGACTGTTAACGCTTGGACACACGGCAGACGCACTGTGACTGGAATAGCACTCGGTGGCCAAAAGTACAACTTGGCATGGCTGCAAGTCCCACTGTCTGGGATTTTAATTAAAATTTTTACCAAAATAGCTTGCACACAAGCTTACATATAGATTGTGGATTGGGGCAACGGAGAGGACTAAGCGCTGAATAGTTGGCTATCCAGGAAATTTATGGCCAGGGGAAATATCTGAAATCTGTGCAGCAAAAACTATAAGCTGACACGAACGGAAAGTTTTATCTCAGCCAGCTCTTACCATTTATATATACATATGTATGTACATCATATACATATATACATACATCGACATACATATGTATACATATACCCCTTGTTCCCAATCGATGCATCGCGATGGCACTCCGGGCTAATGAATATTTTCGAATAAAAAGGGTATTGGCGGGGAAAAAAGTGTAATGCAACTGTGATGCGGTTTCTTTGTTTCCTTTCGTCTTTTGTTTCGGTCGAGATATTGCATCCCTGTTCCCACACCCCTGCCTCCATTAATGCCAAATGCCAAACGCGATTGGAAAGGCGTCGAAGCATAAGCTGAAATGCTTTGGGGGACTGCGAAACTTTTTCTTTTTTAGAAAGTACTATGGGGTGTATAGACTCTAAAAGGATAAAACATAGATATGTATATATACATATGCATCTGAATTTTTACATTTATTCCTCAAATTATTGAAAGAGATAGGCAAGAATATTAGAAGCTAAACAATAAATTATTATTTTTGATCCCATCGTCTGCGGAAAAAGCGGACCTCGTCCTGAACGGACTTCATAGAGAAATTGGTGGCATTGATAGCAACGGCGACTACGATTTGAATCGCAATAGAACTCTGAGCAGAAAACCAAATTGAAGTTTGTAGCGACTTTTTTTGGATCCCTCGCCCTGAGCTTGCCTCTTGTGGTTTTCCCGTTTTCAGGCGTTTTTTACGCTCATTGGCCTCAGTTGCACTGCTCGCTTTTCACTGGATGTTGCGGCTACTTGTTCTGCGCTTAGGCCGCCACATTTTTCTGTATTTTGGCTTCTAAGCATTTATGGTTCGACTGCAACCAAGCCCGCCCCCGTCCTAGATGGTCTCCATCTCGCAGCTTCGTTCCCGCCTTTGGTTTGCGGACACATGCCTTTGACGGAAGCTACTCTACTTTTTTATGCCGTTTGCCAGGCACTTTCGTCGCGGCTTTTGGTCTCCCACACACACCAAACCTCATCGGCCATTTGCTCTTTTCATTCACTTCGGGCACCAGCCTTAGAGTTTAATTTTAGGGTTCCATGTATGGGTATGGGTACATGGGTTAACGGCTTGATGAATGAGTTCGAAAAAAGCACTTACTTTTTGATTAATTTAATTCCCTTATCTCAAATTGGCACTATAGCATTACGTAGCCGATTATTTTTTAGTCAAGCATGTTTGTTTTATATTATTCCAATTGTCGAATAAGAATATTAAATTTTTGTAATAAAAATCCCAAAATTTTTTAAAATTTAAAATTTAGAAAGACTAAATATAGCAAACACATAAAGATACAAACAAATGGAAAAACTAGATAAAACATTTAATTTGGTATATTCTGAAATGGATTTCTCCGATTTCTTAAATAATCGATGGTTGAGATATCAGTCGATGCTCATTCAAGACTACAATTTTTTTGTATATAAAATTTTATCTGGAGACTCAAATGTCCCCTCTCTCCCTAGACTCCCCACGGCACAATTAGTCTTACTCTTACGCAAATTTCTCCCAAAACTAATCGACTTTTGAAAAATTAAACCCTACTATTGAAAACAATACCTTTAATAGGGTATATCACTAGTTCAGAAAATGTTGTATTCTTTAGCTACATATGTATATATACATACATATATGTAGATTAAGTGTCTTTACGCGCTCGCTAAAGCATGCGGTTCGTCTCCGTGATTTTAAGTAATATTAAGGTATTTTAAACAGTATTGTCGGACTATCCTTTTAATTTATTAAAAATAGTTTCTAAGACGTTAGATTAATCATTAATAATAACAAAGGATATGGATACTGTTCGGTTTGTCTAGTTAGCCTAATTGCATAGCATGGACTTGGATTATTCACATTTTGGCTTAATTTGACAATCTATGTATGTACATATGTACATATTCTCCAGTGTGTTTAAAAAATGCTGATGCTGTTGAATTTGACGCTTTGGTTGATCACCGGAGAAGTTTCCGGGATCATCGTCGCTGCTGCGCTATTAAACTGGTCATAAAAAGGCCGACGAAGAATAAAGAAGATGCTACGCTCGAGGGGCGCTCATAAAATTTCGGGGAACCCCAACATCGTCTAAATTTCTTCAATTCGACAAAACAACGCATACATATAAATATGTATTGTAACCATTTATACATTTTATATATACATACATATATATGTATGTATGTATATACAAAGCACACCAAGAGATAGTCGTACAAGAACTTTAGCTAGTCAGTCAATGCCTTGACTTTTGGCTCCCTCGCCTCGTTTTAATGGCCACAGAACTCAGCCGTAAATTTTTAAGAGCAGCTCTCTTTTTTATCCATTTTATTTTTTTGCTTTGCGTTCGTTTCACTTCGACTTCTTGGACTTTTGTTGTGCAAAATTAAATTGTTTCGCCAAAACTTGTCGAAGCAGGGAAAATTTAATTTGTTTCTATATAAATATTGCGAAAGTGAATTTTAATCGTCCTTCGTTGAGCTAGGCGCTCACCCCCCTACCAAAGGACGACTTTGAACATTCCTCGAAACTGAAACAATTTCCTTGTCAGCTGCTTGAGTGGCGCCGTCCCAACCCCGATCCCCGGAAAGCTAACGAAACGGGTTATTAGTTTTCGATGTTTTTGTTCTGCTGGCACCGCCGGAATGAAGCGGAAATTGGTTTTAAAAATCCATTATGGCCCCCGAGACGAAGATCGCCCCGGGACATCCTGTTGATGATTTCGGATAGTGAATGGCAAAGAAATTTTTGGAGTGAGTTCCACGTTTAGGGTATAGCTAAAACACGGAACGAGCTCTGCAATTAACCAGTAATCCGGCCAACTAATTGAAGGAGCCATTTTCGGCGGAAAAATCAACATAATTGCCAGCAGGAAATTCTACTTCGAAGGCAAGTATTTCAGGGATATTTCGTTTAGCGGAATTTCTATCATTGACGGTAGCTGTTAGCGTTGTCTCGGCTATTGCATTTTTCCCGGGAATTCCGAACCATTGCACTTTGCACGGTCTCCTTGAAGTTTGCGAACTCGTAAATAACTCGTGCTAGAACAGATGCACAAAAAAAAATATGCTTGAATTTGGGAGAAATTCTAATCTCAAAATACCTTATTATTAATAATACTTAATAATAATTACCTAATTATTAATACTTAAAAATTAAGTCTTTTGAGATTAGAATTTCTCCCAAATTCAAGCATATTTTTTTAGAGTGGAAGCTTTAGAGTGGAACATTAGTTTTAATAACATGTTTTAGTCCTTTTAAGTGAATATTGTTCAATTTATTTTGTCAACAATAAGAGAGAATACACGAAATTATATTTAAAAGAATTAGAAAGGCAGCTAATGCCTTCCAGTGTAAAATATATTTTCTTCCCTTACTTGATCCGCTTGATTCCTTATCCTCTCAGCAAACACACATTTTGCACATCTGGCATGCTGCAATCGGTATCAGAATACACTTACAAAATTAACTAGCATCAACATACGTGCCTGGTAAATGCAATTACTTGTCGATTTCCGACGTTCTTACATCCCTCCTCCGCTCGCTTTAAAGCAAAGCGGCAGAGCAAAAACCAACCAAGATGCACCTCAAGTGTCACAAGGTCATGTGACTAACTAACGGTGAGCTCTCCCAACGTTAGTTCTACTTGAAAATACTTTAAAATTTTAGTAGGTGACGACTAGGCAGTTGCTGACCCATTGGCCCCCAATTCATTTCCTGAAAGTGGGACCATTTACGGTCTCTGCTAAATTATAAACCGCATTCAAAAGAGGCCCGGGGTTTGGTAGGTTATTGTTTCCATAAACACACCCAAAAAACAAGAAAGTAGAATACAAAATCTAAAAAAAAGTCCCAAGCTTCTTGCTTGGAACCGCTCCCAAGCGGCCGTTCCGACTTACATATGTATATACTCCGCGCAAAGAAAAGAAGGGTGTGTGCAAAGTTTCAATGTCCATAGCTTTAAAACTGAGAGACTAGTTCAGGGAGATATAATAATTGTCATAATAGGTAATTAAAATTACTAACATTAAAATTGCAGTGCCTTATATCCTATAGCTGCCATATACATAATTGATTGATCGGAAATGGTATAACTTTAATGTTTTTAGAGTTTAAGAGTTCGCGTTTTGTTCTATTTTCCGCAAAATAATATTTATTTATTCATTATTAACAATTATCTGTTATTTCTATATTATTATAACTAAGAGTAAGGATAATGATAAGAGTAAGGATAAATTAAGTTAAAAGATATTCCATAATTTTGGATTTAATTACATCTAGGGATAGTTCAGGGGACAATAAGTGAGACAATGAGTTATAGTTTTTACAAATAACGCGGAATGGATCGTGTTCCGCAAAATTAGACCTAGAAATCGGTAACCAAAGGGGTCGGAAGGATCTAGTTACTCTATTAGGCACAGAAAACATTAATTTTTCAAGAAGTAATTGTGAGTCAACCTGTCCAAGAATAAGCACATGAAGTAGCATAACCCCAGCACAAGTACGGCGCTCTTTTAAAGGAGGTAGGTTTAGTAGTTTTAACCGGCAATTATACGACGGGAGGGAAGTGGCAGTATCCCAGTTTAAGCTTTTTAACGCAAATAGCAGAAACTGCTTTTGGACTGATTCAATCCTCCTTTGGTGAACAAAGTATTGCGGACTCCAAACGCTAGAACAGTATTCCAAGATAGGTCGAACCAACGATACGTATAGAGTTTTAGTTGTGAAAGGATCATCAAATTCTTTAGACCAACGTTTGATAAAAGCTAGCACACCTCTGGCTTTATTAAGTATTAGTGATATGTGGTCGTTGAAGGACAACTTATTGTCAAAAATTATTCCAAGATCGTTAATTAGGAAAACACGATCTAAGACGTTATTCCCAAGAGAGTACGAAACGATGTGAGGCACACTGCGATTGAACGTCATAACCTTACACTTAGAGCAGTTAAGCAAAAGGAGATTGTTTGAGCACCACAAGAAGACTTCGTTAAGGTCTAGTTGCAGGTGTCTATGAAGGAAATGGTCTGAGAAAGAAAGACATAACTTGAAATCATCAGCATACATAAATGTAGTAGCATAGTTTACAACACTAGGTAAATCGTTGACAAAAAGAACAAACAGAAGAGGTCCTAAGTGACTACCTTGTGGGACACCAGATGAAACATTTATAATCTGTGATGAACTGTTTTTAAACAAAACACGCTGCGTGCGGTTCGATAGATAAGAGGTCAACCACTGTACTATATGTGGAGAAAACCCCAAAAGACACAGCTTATGAAGGAGGAGATGGTGGTTCACAGAGTCAAACGCTTTACTAAAGTCAGTGTACACCACATCAGTTTGCATGCGGCTCAGAAAACCTCTGTGAACGAAGTGAATTCAAGAAGGTTAGTTGTGGTAGAGCGATGCTTGACAAAACCATGCTGTGAAGTGGAAATAATGCTTTTACAAAAATGTTGCAGTTGGAAAGTAACCAGTTTCTCAACCAGTTTGGGAATCGCAGATAGCTTAGCAATCCCCCGGTAGTTCTCAATAAGTGTATTAGAGCCTTTCTTATGAAGCGGAATAATAAAAGATTCATTCCATCTCTTGGGAAGACATGCCAGCTCCAAGGATAAGTTGAATAAGATAGTGAGAGGATAGCAAAGGATATCAGAACAGTACCTTAGAACACAGCTAGGAACATTGTCAGGACCAGCCGAGAATGATATATCTATTTTTGAAAGAGCTTCGAACAGATCCTGAATTCGAAATTTTGAAAAGTAAATGTTGTTTATATGTGGTAATTTATAAGGATAAGAAGAGTTGTGGTTATATGAATCGGACGAATAGGTGGTTTGAAAAAATGACGCAAAGAGATTAGCAATACCTTGCTCAGAAGAATGTGAAATATTTTTATAAGATAGGGAAGGAGGAAAAAGATTTGATTTACGTTTCATATTGACAAAAGAGTAGAAGGAGCTTGGATCATTTCGAAAGTTTACCTTACAATTCCTGATATACTGCTTATAGAGTTGATCGTTGAGAATAATAAACTGGTTGCGAACATAAAGAAAGTTTGACTGGTGGCACATCGACCCTGACTTAAGAAACTTTTTGTAAGCTCTGGATTTCCTCTTCTTAAGAGGAGAAAGGTGTTTATTATACCAGGGTGGTTTAGTAGACAATGATACTGGGACTTCCGGAACAAATTTGTTCAAGGCATTATGAATTATTTCGTATAACGAATCCGTAGCTGCTTCAATTGTGTTTATAGATGAAAGAAAATTCCAATCGATTTCAGCTAAATGATTCCGAAGGGCCATAAAATCAGTCTTTCTGAAGCATTTGAAACGAGGTTTAGCATTAAAGCGAGCATCATTGTGAGGCACATCAATTAACACCGATGCTAATAGTGTAGGGTGGTGAAAGTCTTCAGGAAGCGATAGCGGCGGGGACCGAATGACTGTCACAGAGGATGACACATTAGAAAAAATAAGGTCCAGAAATCTGCCATGAGTGTTATGAATTGGATTAATTTGGAGCAGGGCAAGATCGGTTAAGCCATCGATAAAGTCGTTATGACAACTGGAAAGGAAGGAATTGTCTACCTCAGACGGGATCCAGGAAATGATGGGAAGGTTGAAATCTCCCATGATTAGGATTAAATCACGGTCCTTGGCCAACGAAGAAACAGATCTAATGGCATCAAGATGGTGAAAGTACACAATATCTTCAGCCATGGGAGGAATGTATGAACAGGTCAGGAAAATATGAGACGAGCCAGTTAAAATTTTCACCGCAATGAACTCAATTCCGAACTCGTTCGTGAAAGGAATAATTTCAGAAGGGTACTTATTAGTAACAGCAATGAGGACACCACCTGCAAAAGTTGGACGATCCAATCGAAACACTATGAATTTGGAAACAAAAATTTCATAATCAGAGACAGAGGAGTTAAGCCAAGTTTCAGTAAGCACGATAGCATCAAAATCAAAAGAAGCACTCTTTGTAAAAAATTGGCTCAGCTTACCCAGAATACTTCTAACGTTTTGATAGCAGCAGGAAAATACTATGTTATTCAGTTTTTTGAAGCCGTTTCTGCAGGGATAGGATTCTGAGCGTCTTTTGCTAGGAATTCATGAATGATACTGTACTCAGGCCAAGCTACAGGATCAAGTGCTTTTTCAAGATAGGAATCAGGTAGAACTATTATAAAAGAAGAAATAAAACGCTTATGCTTAAAGTTAAACTTAAAAACAGCTATTTCATTAGGAGCTACCTTAAGATGGTTTAACAGGTGACTCCTGACATCATCAACAGTAGCATCTGGCATAAGCCGAGAGACAAAAATGGCCTTACGAGGAGCAACCGCCCTCAGCGTAAGTCCAGAAGATCTAATTTCAGGCGCCACACCAACCAGAGGCCTTGGAGGCAACACAGCTAGAGCAGAGGGTAGGTTGTCCAACGATGGGGGTTGTCCAACGATGTCCAACGATGGAGGCTCCAATATGAGAGGTGGCTCGAGATTTGTACTTGGTACGCTGATCGCTTCTTTCAAGGGATAAATATTAGAGTGCCCTGAAGGAAGGCTCATCAAGTCACTTGGTACTGGAACAGCGTAAGTAGGTAGACAAGTAGGCGACGGTAAAATGTTTGGTGTTGAAAATGGTGTATTCAGTAATTTAGCAGTCAGCAGGTTGTTGTTCGGTATTTTTCGTCTGGGGGATTCGCTTAACAACTTTAGCCCAAGGAATTGAGTTTCAAGAGCGAGGAATTGCTCATTAAGGGCCGAGAATTGCTTGCGGACATCTAGGAAACCATTTCTCGTCTGTTTCATAAAAGTCCGCATCTCTGACTCAATTTCTCTACAAGCGATGCAAGACCATGTCAGGCCAATTTTCTTGTTGATAAGGTCACTTATCCGTCCATTGTGTCCTCCTCCAGCACATTTGAAATGTGAGCAGTTATTGCAGAGCCAACAAGACAGGTATGAGTCACCCGTGATGGTTCCACCAAATTCACATTTTTTTGCTGTGCAAGTAAGACTCATTTTTGACTTCTTTTTTGACGGAATGCAGACCACTGTAATAGCGTGTAAAGAATTTAGACTCTCTGAAGCACTCTGTAGCCGCGAGTAGACGATCAGATCGGATGTAAGAGATGACGTTACAAAAGAGATGTGCAACGAAGGTTCGGCGTCGTGAAGAACAACAAACTCCACAGTAACTATGATGTAACGGGTTACGTCCGGAGAGTACAGCTCGGAGAGACTTATGTTGGAGAGTATAGTTAAAGCGCAACAGAGATAACTATAACCGATTAAATGTATAAAATTGGAATAAATAGTTCAATGAACTTATTAAGTCGAATTTATTTTTAGGGATTAATTGTTATATTTCAACTTGTCGCAGAAGGAGAAAGCTTGAGTTCAAGATCGAAAATAATTGCAAACTGGCAAGAGCGATCGAAGAAACACGTCCGGGTACGGCAAGTGAATATACAGAACGGATAATACGACACACCGAATTTCATAAGGATCGGCCGGACTATAAGGACTATATCCTACAGCTGGCATATAACTGAAGAATCGGAAATGACCCAACTTTCGTTTTTTTGCAGATAGAAAATTGGAACTTAGTAGGGATTCTATTTTTAGTCAGTTAATGCAAACTACTATACCGATTTCCATTCTTGTTTTTAGATGGCTTAAGAGTGGAAATCAAAACATTCTGTGGCCCTGGTATGAAAGACCTATCTATTGGCCAGGAAAAATCTCTTTTGCCAAATTTCCACGGTAAACATTTGAAAAGCAATCGGAAAATCCGAATCCCCCACTTTCCGTATTCCCCTCTTCGTGCTTTACGCGGAATAGCTGCGATTATTGATATAAACTTATTCTTTTGTATTGCATCGACTAGTGAGCATTTAGTGAGCATCCAGGATTCAGGATACAGATACGGGATTTCGGATTTCGTTTAGCTCCGTCCGCCATCCGCCAACCTTTCATCCTTCTAGAACCCCTCGAATGGCTGGAAGGAAGCTGCGGTTCGCTGGGCTCACAAACATATTTAATTAAATTGACTATAGCAATTTGCTTTGTATGTGTTCCCGGAGTCGGAATGCGATGCGGATGTGCTGGATAACCGTTAAGTGGAGCAACTCCTGTGCGCGATGCAGGATTTTTGCCAGGTCGTAGGTATTCTGGCATTTTTGGCCTTTGGCTTTTAAGGCTTTGGAGGTCTCGCATGTTGTAATATAATTACGGAAAATAATATTTTGTAGTTGTGATAAGCTTGCATGCAAATAATACAGCTTGATATAACAAAATACTAAAATCTTACATAACTACAAATTAATAACATTAGTTTCATTCAGTTGTGAAAATCGAGGTACTTATGAATAAAACTTTCTAACGGTATTTTCGCCTTAAAGGATATGTCATCGTCGACTTGCAGTCGATATTTTTTGGATTGCTTCGCACAGTTGGCGTCTGTTAAGGATTTCTTTGGAAACTTGCATAATTTTTCGCGCTCCATAAACCAGCTAAAGCCCCGGCAAGTATATGTATTTGTGGGAAGGCCCACAAGCAAGGGGGAAGTTGATGTGCCAGCCACCTCGCACTTTTCATAATTAATTAGAAGCCGACGAGTCGGGGCAAGTTTTACCCTCAAGAAGAAGAGATCCGTTTAGCCAGCTTGTCGTGTCTGAACCACTCACCTTCAGCTATTAATATGAGAAGTTTTGGGACTAAATGGAATGAGTAACATTATAGGATACCAGCTGCCAGATTATCAGTATTTGGGCTCTTTCTTTTCGAAAACTTAATTTGTTTATGGGCAAACATGGTTTTAGTTTTTTTTCTTTGTTGAATATCCATAATCCATTATGTCTAGACTGTTAAAAAGTATTTAAGATACATTTTTTTATGTGGACACATTTAATGCATGAACTTACCGAGGCTACAAATTCAAATTTGATGAAAGATGTCCATTCATCATTCAAAAAACTGGACTGGCAACTAACCAGAATGGATTAAGTTCAGCAAAGAGCTTTTAGAAGTAAACTTCAAATCTCTGGAGACCCAAACTACCCGGTAGATAGCCTATAATTCATTAAGATCAGCTCTACTCACATAACCAGTGTCTTTTTGTCTTTCTGATCAGTAACTTGTAACCTTTTGCTGTTTTACAGATCCCATCGAGACCTTTGTTGATCATTACCCAAAACTAAGGCCATAAGATGAGTAACTTTTACCTTCTGGCCAACTCCCAGGGCACTCTGGCCGCGCAATCGTCGCCCCAGTTGGCCAGCCGCAAATGACAATGTTTATTAGCCATAATGATGCTGACAGGGCAGCAAGGACAAAGTCACAGACGAGGCTGCCACGGAAAATATGTCTTGACTGCCGAGACAGCGTTTCCTGTAACTTTGAATAAACTGGAAGTTTTGTATCCGGAGAAAGGCGAAGGAATCAAGAGAAAAAATCGTATCCTAATGCTGCATTTTTGCTAAAGAGCTATGTATTTTGTTTTGGATTTATTTCCCCTTTTAATAAAAATATCTTCGGAAATAAGTATAGCCAAAACGACTGGCTCAATGTTTAATTTTAATTAAAATTTTATCGAGCTCAACATTTTTTTCAGTGTTCCATCTCCGGCTCCGGCTCCGTTTGTCACCTTTAGCTCCTCTACAATTTTACCTCGCAATTTATAACTGTCATTGCCGGCTTGGTTGGCTGGTTGCCTTTGTTGTTGGCGTAAATGTGGTTGTAGTTGTGTTTTTGTCCGCGAGCATCCTTTTTGGTTTTCTAGGTAAGAGTGCCTTGCCCGGACACACTCACCAATCACTCGACGCCCGGTGCAAATTGCGGTCATTTCTTGTTGTCGCCTCCGACAGCGAGAATTACAAGCCCCAAAGTGCCTAATTTGTCACTTAAAGGGGAAGGCCAAGTGACCGCTGGACAGCTGACCATGCAAAGTCGCTGTGCCCTGGAGTCCAGCTACATCCTGCATTTGGCCCTAATTCGATCATCCATTCAACTTCCAGTGAATCAATAGCTTATGCCTCCTTTCCTGTGCCTTTTGCCTCTGACGCAAGCTCATGTCCCCAAACATCCAAAGAGAAAATATTTAGCTTGCCAGAATAACAAAGATGTATCAAAGTTAGTGCCCCATACGATACCAATGTCCATTTTGTACCCTCCGACCCCATCGCCTTTATTGCGATTTTATTGAGCAAAAATGCAACTTGTGAGCATGCAAAATGCTGTGCATGAATTGCCAAAAATGTGTGGGGTTAAGGGGTGGCCAAAAAGGGGTAAGGTTGGCACTCTAAGTCGGCGCCAAAGTTCAGATGGGAAAGCTGTTCTACAAAATTTATCCACAAAAGATAAATACCCTTCTTACAAAGAGTTTAACAAACGGGATGCTTAGAATGACCACCCAATTATTAGCAAAAAATATTACAATAATTTATTGAAGACTTATTATTTATGTATATACATTTTTATAGACATATCCCAGGGTTCATTCTAGATTTGTTTCACATTATATTTCAAATTCTAGTAGAATGTTTCAAATTCCTGTTTCAAAGAACTTTTGAAACATTTTCCATCACAAAGAGGAAACATCAGCCAGCCTTGAAAGTACATTGCATCTGATTTTCGTTTCGTCTTTTTGGCAATTGGATTTGCGTATTCGACGATAAACATTTCAATTGCCCATCCGGACCAATGCTTCATTTCATTACCTTCCTCCAATTGTCTGCACTTTGGCATTGTTTGGGGAGAAAAAGTTTTTCAATTTGACCAATCGGCCGATGGGAAATGAAAAAACGAGACTGAAACGATGTTATCTACGGTCCCTCCTTTTTGCCGCCTGGCCGAGTTACTAAATTATGCAAATTAAAATATTGCACATATAATTACAAATGTAAATCGCATTAATGTTGCAGTGCCAGTGAGTGTGAATAGCCCTTGCAAAGTCGATATAAATTTGCGGTCAACATATCACTGCAGGCCGCCACTCACCTTGCCGTAAAATCTGTCCACACACAAGGATTAATAAAACCGCCACCCCCGCCTACTTACATGCAAAACATACTTAAAATGCCGATCGATCCGTCTCGTTTTGAGTTTTCATTATTTGCACTGTTTAGCAAACGAAAACGACCGCAAATAATTTTTATAGCTGAGTTAATTGAGGTTCATCGCGCGGTTTTCCTTTGATTAAGTTTAATAATTGCCACGGGAATAACACAAATATTTGAATTCAACAGAACTGTGACTCGTAGAGACTTCCATCCATGTTGAAATACATACATACACATTCGAGTTGAGTCAATATTCATGGACCCACACTACATTATGCACAAAAACATTAATAACAAGAAAGGAAATCTAACTTCGGGCGGAGCCGAAGTTGATATACCCTTGCAGCTAAAACAGGATATATATCGCTAAAATCGGATAAAGTTGACCGATTCTTATGGGAATATCATAATATAACCAATAAATTACAAGACAAAATCTAAATAAAAATCCCAAACTTCTATCTTGAAGACCCCAAAGTTGGTATTTTTACCAAATACCATTTTCGATCGTTCAGTTATATGGCAGCTATAAGATATAGTCGGCCGATCCATATGAAACTTGATAAGTCGTATTATTTTTCCAAAAATATAATTCATAGAAAATCCCAACTTTCTAGCTCGAAAAACACTGAAGTTATGCCATTTCCGATCAATCAGTTATATGGCAGATATAGGATATAGTGGGCTGATCCTTACAAAATTTGGCATGTTGTATTATTTTGCCAAAAATAGCAATCGTACCAAATCCGAATTCTCTAGCTTTAAAAACACCGAAGTTATAGCATTTCCGATCAATCAGTTATATGGCAGCTACAAGATATCGTCGGCCGATCCTTATGAAATTTGGTAGGTCGTATTATTTCATATTATTATTATGCCAAAAATAGCATTCGTATAAAATCTGACCTCTGTAACTCTAAAAACACCAAAGTTATACCATTTCCGACCAATCAGTTATATGGCAGCTATAAGATACTATATAAGATATATAGTAGATATAGTATAGTATATATAAGATATATATATTATATATATAATATATATGTATATATATTATAAAAATCAGGTATTTATAATAAAATAATTTAAAATCACATTTTGCACTTGTTCAACGTTATTCAGCGGCGTTCAAAGTAATGCTCTTTTTTTTTTATACATAGTTGCTCTGTATTGAACAGGTGAAGTCAAACTTAGTTATTATTTTACAACTCCTAACTGAATGTTATGGTTTCTTCAACTGGATAACACATGTAGATACATACATACATATGTATGTAGATTGCACGCTTGTGCTCCACTCTGGCCTCACTCTGATATATTAGTTACACTTGCGGCCATTCAGCCACGTTCGTTGCCTGGCATGGGAAGTTATCTTCATATATGCCGTTTTTCCCGTTTGTATTACTCTTCCTTTGTTATTTATATGCGTGTGCTATGCCTGTGGAAACATCCGAAAAAGAACCAGAACGGCGGCCACATGCTGCGGTCAACCATACCCATCAACGATCTGGGTAAAAAGAACGAAGACGGCGAAAGTTATTTACTGCAAATCGGTTGAGTGAAACGCAGATCGCAGCTGGCAACATTTTTTCTTTAAATGCAGAAGTTTGCTTTAAATCAGTGGTCGGCATTGATATGCCTTTAATGCATTATTATTATTAACGAATAGCAGAAAGTAGGCTGTGAGCATGACGTTTCAGCATTTATACTATTTGTGTGTGGCAGAGAAATTTCCTATGCCCGCGGGATAGGGTCGTGATGACCATTGCTTTAAATGCATACGCCATTACCGCTTCCTGGGTTCAATTAAAATTTGCAAAATTATTTAAAAACTAACAAAACAGGAAAAGTTTCTCTAGGCAACGCCACTTTTCCCCAGCAGCCCTATCGACCCTCCAGAAATTAATTGAGGCCAAGCTCCGAAAATGCAAGTCGAACTTCTCTCTCGACCGGGACTCCGATTTATTTTTTATGGTTCGGCATTTAACATCAATTTGAATTTCGAGTGCCTGGCCCAGAAATTGGCCAACTTTGTTTTTGGTTTTGTTTTGGACAAAGCAAAATAAAAACAAAGGCTTCTGGCAAACGAAACTGAGTTTGGGGAACGTCGTGGAGGAGTCGAGGTAATTAGAAAGTTGACTGCAACTTCTGCTGGGGGATAATGATTCTGCAAAGTTAACTTTACCATAGCGCCGATGTGCTTCCCGATTGTTGCAAACCTATTTCGCTGTTTGTTTCCTTTTGAAAAACGAAAGTTCTACCCCAAAAGAATTTGCTTAAAGTAAATAAGCTAATTTCTTTCGAATAACAGTGTAAGTAAGTTTCCACTTAATTCATGGTTCTATTTTCTATAAAGAATGAATAAAAAATTAGTTATCGAAAACATAGCATCTTTAAAAAAGAAACCAACTTTATCAGAACTCCAGAACTGAACTAAAGTTTGTAAATAAAAAATAAAAAACTGAATCTCTTAATTCTCCATTTCTCATTTAATCTCGGGAAGGAAGATGTACCTTAGTTGGACTTTTAAGCTTATTATTAGGTATATGAAACAATCTGTTATAAAAAGTATATTTTTACCAAACTCCCCTCAGTAACAATCTTTACCTCGAGTGATTTTCAAGTCCAGAAATCATTGAGCTGCATTTATATTGGCCATCGCCTGCAGTTACGAGCTCTTATGTGTTACTTATGTGTAACTTATCTAATCGTAGAAAGCTCTGTTTGAGGACGCATCTCATCTCTGTCTTAGACGGCTGTTGATACTTGAGAATCACCAAAAATAGTTTCCAGCTGTCAACAGCAGTCAACTACAACTTTTCAACGTCCACTTCTGAGAGCTAAAAACAGATTAGGCCAATTCGAATGCAATTTTGAGTTGCAGAGGGCTGAGTGCCGAACTAATGCTGCTACTTAAACTGAACAAAGCCGAAGAACATTTGTCTATTGATGGCAGGCCGACAAACATATGGACCAAGCTGCTGCTTTATCAGTAGAAGGCTGGGCGACGCTCTCGAGAATTGGCCAATGTTATAACCCAGGGACTCGCCATTAAACGTAATTTAATTTGGTCGTCAGCTAAGCATACCAGAAACGTGCAATCTAATGAATTCCGCGTGAAAAGTCAAGGGGCTAAAATTTATGATCATGAAAAGGAGGCAAAGCCCGGTCCTTGACAAATGTTCAACGTTGGACAAGGCGACTTAGAGCTCCAAAATTTGGCAATAAAACACTTGGCAATTACACAGCTCTCAAGTACCGGGTAGGGCCAACAATTCTTGCAGCTTCGCCTTGGCGGAGACATTTCTCGTCAGTTGAGCATTTTAATTTCGGCCAGCTTAATTTAATGAAGGCATCCTACTTGGGGCATTCTTAGGAGCTTTCGAATCAGACCCTTAAATATTAAAGTCTCCCGCTTTTCATTCTGGAATAGCCCAGCATCGTACACAATTTTCCAAAAAAAATTAAATGCAACAGTTGTTGCAGCAATCGAGGAAAATGAACCCTTAACGCTGTTCAGTGATGATGCCACGCCCGCTCCCCGCCGACCCATCTGCATATGCACATATAAATGGCTCGTTCAGGCCATTCCTTTAAATTTTCCATCAACAACATGCGGGATGTTCGCGTCATTTATGCAAATGAGGCCAAGGATGCGTTGGGCCATTTAAGTTGCCTATTGTGCTTCTGCCCCACGCCTATCGCCGTCCCTCGCCTCACCATCGACGCATTCTTTCGACTGATCGATAATTGTCAGCCGCCAAACAAAATGGCAGCAAAATGGCCAAAAGTGACAACGACATTTTATAAACGCGCCCCACATGCCACCGGATTCGCGTTTTCGGAACAAAAATGGAACGAATTTCCGCGTAACTTTCCAACTGAATGACCGACTCAGACTTGGACTTCAGCAAAGCAGGATACTGTTTGTAGGCCAGGACAGTTACTTTAGCCAGTCTCAGCCAGTCTAAGCTGAATAAAAGTCTTTTTAAGTTTAACAATTTCAGTACCATCTATTTTAACACCATAAAGAATTAATTTATTTTACTTGTCTTTATTTGGACGCACTGACGCAAAGATAGAACAAATACTTTTCAAAACTTAATCATACTCGTTTGCTCAATTCATTTATTGGCTGGTAAGTACATCTAACAAATTTTTATTTTCATTTTAGGTATCGGCTTCATTGCCCAAAATGATTAGTCTCTTATGAAAACCAGAAATTAATGAGCCGAAAATGATGTGGCACATTGAACAGAAATTACAACAGGCCGCAAGACAGCCAAAAATTTTCAGCAATGTGTTGCAACGACACGGAATGCGAAATGGGAATAAAGATTCATCGCTCAGCCTCATCGCTTTTCGTGGACTTTCCTTTGCCTTGCCAGACCAGCTGGCACCCAATCCAGCCTTCAATATTTCGACAATTGGCATCGGCTCGGAGAATCGTTAATTAATTAAAATTCAATTAGGCGGGGAAAGTCCACCCCACTTCCTAAATGTATTGTCGGTCCGTCCAATGTTTTTTATTAAAAACTCAGGACTGGGAGAAAACACCAAAGCGTATTTATTAATACTTATTAATAATAAATGTTTGTTCGTTTAATTTTACCTTCAAGATCTTTCAAGATCATCTCTCAAGATATTATGATATTTCAAGATTTGTCGCCAACAAAAAACAGCAGAAGTTTTTAACCTTTTGTTTTGGTAGCTTCTTTGCCTCCGACGGCTCTTTATCTCTACCAGGAATGCCTCTGACACTGCGGCACTCTCGTCCTCGGATTTCCTGAGTGTGTTCTCGTGTGTGTGACTCTAAGTGTGTATAAAATATAGCGCTAAAATGCAGTTCCAGCTTCCGACCCACACTGGCTGGCTGGCCTTCGAGCGCACATTTGTTAGCCTGGTTTTTATGGCCACGTGCTATGTTTAAATTTAGTCCAGTTCACTCCCAGCATTTTTCCCCAAATTGAGACGTGCTTATCCCGCCGATTCACCCGGACAACTGCATTCTATTTTTTTACGCTTACCGGAAATCTGTGAGCGTACAGACAAGATTGCCCAGCTAAGACGAGAAAAACAACAATATCTTTCTCACATCACAAAAAAAATATTGCCCTTTCTGAACCAACAAATGCGACTTTATGTCAATAAGCAAGCGTTAGAGCTTCTGCTTAACAATTGCATTGTAAAGCTTATTTCGAGAATCTCTAAAAACCTTTTTTGAGAAGTTGCGTTGGTTGTATTGGCTTACAAATAATCTTTTGTGACTTTGGAGGTGGAATGCAAACTTAATTAAAGTATATATTTTCTTGATATGGATCACCTCCTGAGTTAATATGAGCATGTCCGTCTGTCTGTCTGTCTATTTCCACGCAAAATAGTCTCTCAGTTTTAAAGCTATCGTCTCGAAACTTTGCACACATCCTTCTTTCCTTTGCACGCAGTATATAAGTCGGAACGGCCGGGATCGGCTGACTATATTCTATAGCTGCTATATAACTGATTGATCGGAAATGGTATAACTTTGGTGCTTTTAGAGTTAGAGAGTTCGGATTTAGTATGAATGCTATTTTTAAGCTATTGCAAAGTAATACAACATGCTAAATTTCATAAGGATTGGCCGACTATATCCTACAGCTGCCATATAACTGAACGATCGGAAATGGTATTTGGTAAAAATACCAACTTTAGTATTTTTGAAGATAGAAGCTTGGTACTTTTTTTTAGATTTTGTATTTTAATTAATTTCTTTTATTATGATATTCTCATAAGGATCGGCCAACCATATCCGATTTTTGCGATACATAACCGGTTTTAACTGCAAGGGTATATCAACTTCGGCCCCGCCCGAAGTTGGCTTTCCTTTCTTGTTTTTTTGCTCAAATTGGATTTCGACCAAAATATTAACCGCATCTTTGGGAGTTCCCTTTATGGCTTAATAAAATACGGCACGCAGCAAATGAATTTTTCAACAGCCCGCAGCATGTGAGTTTGGGATCTATTTGAAGTGTCAGTGCTGACCCCAGAGACTTACTACTAATTATGGACTTTATCCGGCCGCACATCGAAGCACTGGAGGCGAGCGTCCACAGAGTCCAAAGTTGAGTGCCAGAGCCCACAGTCCTGTGGTGTGCTTTTATCAACGGACATGCATCTTGGCATCGAACGAGCGGCTGTGGGGAATCAGAAACAGAATTCCGCCTAATGTAACTGTGCTACTGTAATTGAACCGGAAAATTACATATTTCAAGCTATTATACAGTCGCGAACGTGAAAGGAGCAGCTAAAAAACGCGATTTGCTTGCGTCCAGCAGTGCAATAATTTATTGTTGCCCGCTTTTTCGCTTACCTGACCAAGATAGGGCCGTGCCGATATGGATGCCGCGGGAAATGGCTTATATAATTACACCTTAGCCCGCTGGAATGAATAGGGAAGAGATTAAACACAATGAGCCAAAACAAATCAAGAAAGGGCGGGTTCTTAGCAAGTAAATGGTGGAAGAAATTTCAAATTTATGGCTTCATCAAAGCAAACTACTCGACTTGAATCTTTGCAAACACCCTCAACCTTATAAGCAGTATTATACTATGGAGGGCGACCACTGGTGCCGAAGACATCATATATAGCCGAAGAAATAAAAATTTGTTATTTTCGTTGGATCTGAATAAATGATATACCAATTAATAGGTATTGCTTTAATTAGATAATTTTTGCCAAAAGTCTATCAGTTTGGGAGATATTTGTGTAAATGTGAAATTATTTGGATTTACAAAATTGGGTCTAGTGTAGACATTGGAGTTTCTAGACAAAAAAATATAGAAATATTTTTTTCTAACAACATTCTAATTTTGAATACGCGTCGATTGACACCTAGCCCGATCCGACAATCCGTTCAAAAATTGTTAAAGTCGTTTTCTCCGCTGAAAAAGTTTTGGCTGGTTTGTCCATCCGGTTGTGAGTTTTTCTGTTTGTTTCCACAACCGAGCAACCAAGTCGATATAGCCATGTCCGTCTGTCCGTATGAACGTGTGGATCTCAGAGACATAAAAGATAGAGATATATGATTTTGCATGGAGACTCCTACAATACCGTTCAATACAGTTCAAGTTTGTTTCAAAATTTCCCCACGCCCCCTCTCGCCCCGACAAATTGCGAATTGCTGTAGCGCCAGTTCAGAAAGGTTTTTGAAAACCTTTGTTATTGTTATGTTTATGGTTTGTTATCGTTGTTTTGCCCAGGCGCAAAAGGATGCAAAAAAATTTGTTTCTGAGAATTCATACCGTTAAAGTTTAAACTTTAAAGGTTTGTTAAAATGTGGGTGGAAGAGATGAGTACCGGGTATAACATAGTCGGGAAACCGGACTATAGCTGTCCTTTCTTGGTTTACATTTTTTATACAAATAATTTGTTGTTATTATGAAGCTCTCATAATGATCGGCCAATTATATCCGATATTTGCGATATATAATATATCTGATAAACTTCGGCTCCCCCCAAAGTTAGATGATAAATATTTAAATATGTAAACGTTGACAGCTGTGTCTGAATAGTAAACCAACCTTCGCGTATCAGTAAACCCGATTTCCTTAAACATTGCAATTTATCTTTTTCCGGCTGAATTCTCCGCTGCACTCAATGCTTTTAAAGCAGTCCCATACTTTTTGACAAAAAATACTTAGCGTAGCATTGAAATGCATCCTTCAGCTCATCGACTCAAAAATCCAATTTTTCAATTCTTGAAAATTAATTAAAAGTCCTGAAAGAGCGTCTGACAACACTTGACCAAAATCTCGAAGCTAACTTCTGCCTATTTACCACTGCACTATGGTCCCAGTGCGGCATAAAATCGAAAAAATGATGAAACTATTTTTTGAATATGAACAAAATTTTAATTAATAGACATCCCAAATAAATATAAATATATAATTTTTTGAGCTTTATTGCAACCCTGTTAATTTAGCGCGGTCATTTAACCAGCTCATTTATTGCAACCCTGAAACTTGCAAATTGGCGGCAACTTTAAGGCAACTTTTAATTGTGTTTCAATTGGCTTAAATTGAGTAAAAATACTAGATTAAATATGGAAAACAAAGATCAAGGTATGAAAAATCAATAATTAAACTATTTCGTGTTATCATTATATTTGTATCTGTGTTGTCAAATGTTTTGTAAGTGTCTATTTAGCAGGAATGTGTAACAAAAGTAGTTGTGTTTTGTGGAGTGTTACTTTTTCAGCGCATATCGGCGCAAGCAACTAACCAGGTGAAGTTACTTATAAAAATATAGGAATTCAAATTTAATTGGTCTTCTTTGCTGTTTTTTGCTCGTTTTCGAAAAAACAATAGATGTTGCAAGTGTTTATTAGTTCTCTCACGCAGCGCTCCTCGAAGTTTCGGGGGAGAGCCACCGGAAAAACGACGCTGTTAGAGGTTTAAATTAAATATTATAAATAATAGAACCATATTTAATAAAAGTTGTAGTTCTTTTTATGAAAAACTTAAGTTTATGTAAAAATTAAGTAAAAATTCCAGTATAGCCAACTCCTAATGTAGGCGGCGGCCATAGGCGTGGTCAAATTTCCAAAACAATAAAATTCGAAATTCGACAAAAATAGTTCAAGCATATATGCAAAATTTGAGCCCAGTATATCTAAAATTGGAGTTTATGCAAAAAACGGCATTTCCGCCCGAAGTAGGCGTGGTCAAATTTAAAAAACAAAAAAATTCGAAATTCGACAAAAATAGTTTAAGCGTATGTGCAAAATTTGAGGCCAGTATCTCTAAAACTGGAGTTTCTGCAAAAAAAAAGGCGTTTGGGCCCATTGTGCACTGGTCTACCCGTTATTGCCTGTATAATTGTCTTGTTGTTATTCAGTCTATCGACGAGCTCGCACTTGAAGTTTGTTTACTTTTTTGGGGTGGCTTTCTGCTACTTTTGCTGCACTCTCACGAAGTACAATTTAAGATGGTCAGTCAATGGCTTGTGGCTTAAAGAAGTTCGTTCTCTTTAGACTAAAATTTAATGCATTTCCACCGACATTTCGACTTTAAAAAAACATTTTTTTTTATAGAACTCATGTATTTCCTTAGATAAATGTAATCAATTGTAACGTACATTCAATTCTAGATTCCATTGAATGAAATAACTTTTTAATACCCATTCCTATTTGTCACATTAAAATATTTTCTTATTTATTATATTTGGTTATGAAATCCATAAGAGATCCTTTTAGTCGATATCCTTCCGTTTTTTGTTCGTTCCTCTCCAAAACTTGTGCAAGTTGTTAATCATTTTTAACTTCCACTTGCCACTGGTTATATTTTCCCAGACCAGTAGAAAGGTCAAACAGACAAACTAGAAAGGTCTTTTTGCCCAACTCAGAGATAAACCAGCTGATGTCCCACCACCGAAGTAAAGTTGGAAACTATAAATTCCAGCAGCACTGCTGCTGCGGTTTTCTTTTCGCCACTTTAAGGCATAAATTGATGTCAAAGCCATTTAAAATCGCATTTCAAGTGGCCCACAAGTATGCAACTGTAATTATAAGTTCTTCGACGGCCTCGCCGCCAATTTCCGCCAGATTAGATGAACCCGGCATGTTTGAATAGACAACACTTACAGCCGGAGTTTTCCCCAGCTCCTCCAGCTAATGCGTTTTCAATCAGCGAAGTCGAAGATGTCAATCCAAACACAACTCTAGAAACTATAGAAAAAGCGACCTAATACCTTCAAGGGGAAGCAGACCAGTTTTCAAAAGTTTTCGTAATGATTTTAAGCGTAGTGAAACAGTAAGTTAGTAAACATTTGGCACAGTGGTTCGAGTTGCATTTTCAACCCTTTACCCTGAACATTACGCTGTACGCTGTTCTCAGCTATTCTACTAGGATAAGCTATTAGTTAAGTATTCTCATGTAGCCTATTTAGATATTCTAAACAAAACTAACTATTTTTAATGGCCAAAAACTTGCAAATATTGGAATTGTATAAAAACTGTTATTGACATTTTCCACCATTCAGCTATATGGAATCTATGAAGTATACTTGAGCAATCCCGGCCGATCCGACTTATAAGCTCCGTAAAGAGGATACAAAGAATGTTTGCAAGGTTTAATGTCAAAGCCATAAAATTTGATTACAAGCTGCCATACGTCCAGATGATCTGCCAGACAAACGGATATGCTTATATCGACTCAGGAGGTGACGTCAGTCCATCGGGGCGTGGCAAACATTTGAAACCAACTTGAACTGCATGGGTATTATAGGGGTCTCCATGCCAATTTAGTTGAAAAATTTTGCCCTTCCCCCATCACAAATTGTGAATTTCTGTAGCTCCAGTACAGGGAGGTTTTTTGAAAAACTTTTGATGCCAAACTATTTCTATAATAAATATATAAAAAAAAATTTCAAATCGCCCGATTTTTAGAGGAAATATATCCCTTTAAATCCAATGTATATATACAATTTCCCATACAAATGAGATTAAATTTGGAACACGTGAATCTGGCCAACTATAAGAGACAAATGTATCCGATTTGGAATTTAGGATCGTATGATATCCGGGCAGATCAAGTTTGTGTCAAAATTTTGCCACTCCCACTCCCGCCCCCAAAACAGAAATCTAATTATAGCGCTAATGATTTAATGTAGAAAATGATTTAATACCAAACTGTTCTAATAGGAAATCTACACCTACATACAAATAAAAAAGCCAAATCTGAATCGATTGTATGAATGTAGGTTTGTTGTTTGTTTGTAGGTTTGCCCAAGCGCAAAAGTGCAATGCAACAAAATTTTTTGCTGAGAATTCATACCTTTAAAGTTTAAACTATTCTGTTCGGCCAAAAACATGCTTTCCATTATTGTTTAAAACATATAATTACTAAATCAATTCTAAATCAATGAAACTTTTAGATTTACGATTACGATTACGATCTGTTACGATTTATACAGAAACAAGAAAGGAAAGGTAACTTCGGGCGGAGCCGAAGTTTATATACCCTTGCAGTTAAAACCGAATATATATCGCAAAAATCGGATAGAATTGACCGATCCTTATGAGAATATCATAACATAACCATTTTATTACAATAAATAATCTAAAACAAAGTACCAAGCTTCCATCTTCAAAAATACCAAAGTTGGTATTTTTACCAAATACCATCTCCGATCGTTTAGTTATATAGCAGCTATAAGATATAGTCGGCTGATCGTTATGCAATTTGGTAGGTAGTATTAACTGACCAAAAATAGAATCTGTACGATGTTTCAACTTTCCATTGTTTGTTCAGTTATATGGCAGCTATAGGATATAGTCGGCCGATCTTTATGAAATTTGGCATGTCGTATTATTTTGCCAAAAATAGCACAAAATTTAGTACAAAATCTGAACTCTGTAACTCTAATAACATCAAAGTTATACCATTTCCGATCAATCAGTTATATGGCAGCTATAGGATATAGTCGGCCGATCCCGGCCATTCCGACTTATATACTGCGTGCAAAGTTTCAAGAGGATAGCTTTAAAACTGAGAGACTAGTTTGCGTAGAAACAGACAGACGGACATGCTCATATCAACTCAGGAGGTGATCCTGATATATAGGGTCGGAGATGTCTTCTTTACTGCGTTGCACACTTTGCACACGTTGCACACACTGACAAAATTATAATATCCTCTGCAAGGGTATAACAACAACATCATGCCATGTTCAATAACCAATGCTCTGACGAGACTAGGGATAGTCGATCAATTTGTGCACCTGACATGGCAGATCCTTGTAAACAGAACTGTGTCAGAGATTTGACCGGAGAGGCAGTGCCTTTCTGCAAATGCAAGGAGAGCTTTCACTGGAACGTGGTGGGTAACAAACTACTGCCATCCCTAGAGGTTGGTGAATCCAAAGTTATTGCTTATGCAGATGATGTCGTAATTGCCTTCACGGCAAAATTTTCCCACACTCTGTGCGACCGCATGACGACAAACTGAGGGTTCTCTCAACATGGGCAGATAAGAACGGGCTGGGAGTGAACCCATCCAAGACCGAACTTGTCCTCTTTACTAGGAAGTACAAGACTTCAATTATGAGACTTTAAAGCTATCGGGGGAACCTCTTACCCTCAGCTAAGTTACCCTTACGCTAAGTACCTTAAAAATTACGCTAGACAGAAAACTGGACTGGAAGCTAAATACTATGAATAGAGCAAACAAGGCGGCTATCGATTCAACGTTGAATGGCCAGGTGGGAGGCGGTATCCACTGCGAGCGGCTGTGTCTAAATGAGTCCTTCAGACACCTCAACCACTGTAGTGTGTTCCAAGCGGAAGTAATAGCTATAGGGGTAGCACTTAGATCTCCAGCACTTACTCGCAATTAAGAAACTATTTGTATCTTCCCAGATCAAGCGGCACTCAGAGCCCTTGACGGATTTTCATCTAACTCCAGGACAGTGAATGACTGTCGCAGATCTCTTAACATATCTCTTTGTCGCAGATCTCTGATGACTCAGCAGCATGACATCCACCTCATATGGAAACCCGGACATAGGGACCACGAGAAAAATTGCGCCGCTGATTAATTAGCAAGGGTAGGTACTACCAACCCTCTCCTCCCGGAGAAAGATTTAGTATCCATTCCCTTATCAAAGTGTAGCTGAAATGCAGGGATTACTTCGACCTGGTAGCACTGAGGAAATGGAGGAATCTCCAGAACTCCAGGAACTCGCGCATGATATGGCCCACCCGCTCTAGGTAAATTTCAATGATGCTTATCGCCACGGTTGCCAGATGTTATTTTTAAAAAAATGTTATTCAAAATGTTATTTTTATGTTATTTTTTATAAATTTTCGATGCTGCTCAGGAAAAACTTTCTTTTTAAATGAAATCTTATTTTTTGTTTTCCCACAACTGTGATCAGGGAGATCCGAATACTGAATTCTAGCCCAAGGATTTTTCATAAGTATTCTGATGTAAGGCCTCGGACAGTACTGCGCAAAACAAAAAAACGCACTTATCGCTCGATGTCAATTATCAATCTCTGTGTCCCTTACCAATTGGGGGAAACAACAGCCGACTACGATTTTAATCTGAGCTCTTTTATGCCCAGTTCACAGCCATCTTATCTACCCTGACGGTTGAGAATACTCCATGAGCCTTTTTTGGCGCATTTTTATTATTTTTTTTTCTTTTTAGTTCTTTATATAAATGCTCATTGGAATTTATATAATTTTATTCTCTGTGTTCCTCATCTCTTAGGGGGAAACAACAGAGGACTACGAATTTTAAACTGGGCTCTTTTTTACTCAGATCGCAACCTTATTTTTTAGCTACCCTGTGCTGAGAATTTCTTTTTCTGCAGCCACTTATAGGTGCCAGTTATTAAACCTGAGTCTCTTACCGCAGGGGGAAAACGTCAGGGTGTCTCGAAGGACCAAATGTTGAGAAATGGATTTCATCAACGAGTTGACAAACGGAAGCTATTGTGTGATATGGCAAATGTTATCGCAACGTACCCTAGAGCTGAAGGCATGGTTCGTGCTGTCAAATTGAATAAGAATAATAAGATAAGAAAACTGCTACAGGAGTGTCAACTCGACCCATAACCAAGACCGCCATTGTACCTTGTTCAGAAACGATGATTCCATTCTGGCAATGTTGCTGATATTTATTGAGGTTGATATTTATTTTCCAAGGCAACGCAAATGAACGCGTCGTTAACTCGTATACACTAGGCCCTCGATTAACACGGGAGTTACGTTCCTAGAAATCCTCGTGTTAAGCGAAATAGTGTTATGCGAAACAAGCATTCAGTAAAAAATAAAATATTCAAAATTTTCAGCAAAAAAATTTTTTTTTTTTGGTTAAAATTTGGTCTGTTTTTATTAAATTATCATACATTTGTTCAAAATTAACCAAAGTTATTATGCATATGCATAATAAATTAATATATGCTTTAATAAATACATAACATTCATATTTTCAAAATTAGAAGTTGGCATAAAATTAAACAAGAAACGAAAGTTAACTTCGGGTGGAGCCGAAGTTGATATACCCTTGCAGTTTTTAAAAGATATATATATCTCCAGATATATATCGCAAACATTGAATATAGTTGGCCGATCCTTATGAAAATATCATAATAAAACCAATTTATTACAATACAAAATCTAAAACAAAGTACCAAGCTTCTATTTTCAAAAATACCAAAGTTGGTATTTCTAACAAATACAATTTCCGATCGTTCAGTTATATGGCAGCTATAAGATATATTCGGCCGATCCTTATGAAATTTGGTCTGACGAATTATTTTGCCAAAAATAGTGTTCATGTAAAATTCGACTAACTCTTCTACTCCGAAAGCACCAAAGTTATAGCATTTCCGATCAATATGGCAGCTATAGAAAATAATCCCGGCCGTTCCGACTTATATACTGCGTGCAAAGAAAAGAAGGGTGTGTGCAAAGTTTCAAGTCGATAGTTTTAAAAATGAGAGACTAGTTTGCGTACAAACAGCTCATATCAACTCAGGATGTGATCCTGATGAAGAATATATGTACATATATACTTTATAGGATCGGAGACGTCTCCTTCACTGCGTTGCACACTTTTGACCAAAATTATAATACTCTCTGCAAGGGTATGATAAGGCTGCCAACTGGGCATAAAAGAGCTCAGTTTAAAATCGTAGTCGTCTGTTGTTTCCACCGAAGTGGTAAGAACACAGAGATTGAGAATTACCATCGAGCAATATCGAGTTATTGTTTTGCGCAGGAGTGTCCGAGGCCTTATATCGGAATGTTTATAAAAAATCTTTGGGCTGGATGTTAGTCATCGGATCTCCAAAGCGATACGGCGCACGGAGTTAAAACACAATTTGTGCAGGGAAGGATCCTTTTTTTTTCTAGAACAAAACCGGAATACATATATAAAAAATAATATTCGGCGAGTTCGAGGCCAAGTATCGAAGCAAAAAACAACCAGCTATGTTACATCATCAGCAGCATCAAGGTCGGATCCTTTCACATCATCTTCAGTAGAAACACGCCTTAATACAGAAAATGTAAAATACAAAATTGTACTTAATACAAAAAAAACTATGCAAGGGCTATAATTATCAATTACATTTTATAAAAAATTCAAATTAAAAGCTAAACAACAAAAAATTCAAAAATTACCAATATTTTTGGCCCTTGGTATTTAACCAAGCCCTTAGCCCTTGCCCATGGTATTTAAATCTAAACAAGAAAGGAAAGCTAACTTCGGGCGGAGCCGAATTTGATATACCCTTGGAAGTAAACCCGCATACATGTATTTATATCGCAAACATAGGTTATAGTTGGCCGATCCTTATGAGAATGTCATAATAAAACCAATTAATTACAATAAAAAAAACTAAAACAAAGTCCCAAGCTTCTATTTAAAAAAATACCAAAGTTGGTATTTGGTAGAAATTGATTGATTTCCGATCAATCAGTTATATGGCAGCTATATATAATAGAAGCTCGAGATCCCGCAATGCAAACAAACGAAGAAAATTGATTAAGTCCGAACGTCAACAATGCCGTAATTCCATAAACGTAAAAATCCAATAAGATCGCAAAATCTAATAAGACCGAATTATGTAAAAATAAACAAAGAAGTGGCGATCGCATCATCCACTTTCGATTGCGACACCTAATGCATTAACAGTAAATTTTAAGACGCCAACCGAGGTTTCATTCTTACCAATTCTGTAACATACAATTAGTCTTTTTCCCACGTTCTAATAAAGAATAACCAACGAATATAAAAAAATATCCTGATTTTTTATTCTGGCGAAGAACGACACAAGTAAATGGCGCAGTCGGTAGGATCTCTTTCAAAAATATCCTTGCGAAAAAACAAACTCGATAGCTTATTGATCAATTAAAAGGATATTTCTAAACTACTAGGATATCCAGATCAGCGCGTGGCCCAAAAGTAAGCAATTTATTCGACTAGCTCGGAAGTGCAACTAAGAGATCCGCAAATTAAATAAGAGACCTAAGTGAAAATTAAAGGCACTGAACAAATATTATAATAAATTAAACTTCAATCGACAACAACCAATATTTGACAACAACGACAGACAAGCGTTATATTTGGAGCAATTGAACTTCAAATCATGCCCAGAGGATTCTGCAAGTTCTACAAGTCAACAACTCAAAAACCTGTGGAGGAACTATTAAGGCGATTATACAATACTAATTTTCAAGGTAATCTAAGAAAATGTTGTAAGGAGATCGAGCTTAAGCAGTTAGTTATAAGCAACAAATTAGAACTTGAGGGAAATCCAAATGAATTAATATTGTACAGAGAAGCAATGTTTAGGACTACAAAAAACATAATAAAACGAAAATTACCTGACAGAATTTTTATGACATTAGCAAGAAGCGATATTTCAACAGTACTTAAACTGAAACAAGCGGCTCAGCAAGAAGGGCTATACGAAGAAAATGAAAATTTAAAACATTATAACATCAATGTTAATAAAATTCAAAAGCATCAACAAACAAATTATACACGTAACCCCTACCCTTACACTAATTTGGACAACACCCAACAATTTAATCCTGGTCCAGATCTTTCAATTCAACCACATCCCAACCAACCCCAAAGAATGGTTCCACAAAATTATAGGTTCCAATCGAATAACAGAAATAATACTTTTGACCAAAATAGGGGAAGTTATCAAGAGTTTAGAAGAAATTTAATTCAGGGATAGAAAAATAATTCAATGAATCAAAGCCAACAGCCAAGTGGAAAATAAGGAGTACAAAGAAGATGTTTATAATGAAAATAAAAATTTCCCAATGCAAGCCTCGGACCACTTACGTTTCGTAAGGTTTCCTTGTTGTCTCGTCGGTTCCGGTTGCCTCGTCGATGCCGGTACGACTTTTCTTCTAATTATGACATACTTCTAGGACGAAAGTTACTAGACTATTGATTATTTAAATAATCGCACTACTATTAGTGGGCGCATTTTTTTACACAAAAGCCTTAGTTTGAAAAATCCAACACAAATAAATTACTTTGAGGATTTGCTAATATCTAAAAATTATACTGATAAAATAAATTATGCTGTTCAAAATGAATTAGCAGAGGGAAAAAGTTATCGCTTAGAACACTTAAATGAAGAAGAAAATGTTAAATTATTAAAATCATAAATGCATTCAATATCGTAATGGTGAACGAATGTTGTTAAGCATGAAATAAAAACTCATAATGAAAATTATAAAAAACCGTATGGGTATCCTTTTTCATTTGAAAAAGAAGTCGAGTCTCAAATACAGGATATGTTAAAGCAAGGAATAATTAGGCACAGCCAATCACCTTATTGCAGTCCATTGTGGATACTACCAAAAAGAAAGATGCTGCAGGTAAAGAAAAATTAAGACTTGTAGTAGACTATAGGGGCTTAAATGAGATCACTATTAGAGATAAATTTCCCATTCCCAATATGGACGAAATACTAGGCAAGCTAGGACGGTGTAAATATATTACCCGTCAATTTACCATTGATTTGGTTAAAGGTTTCCACCAGATCGAAATGGACCAGAATTCCATAAATAAAACAGCGTTTTCCACAAAGTACGGACACTACGAGTACACACGAATGCCATTTGGATTACAAAATGCACCTGCAACTTTTCAGCGATGCTTGATCAATGTCCTTCGTGAATTAATAAACAAGCATTGTCTTGTATACTTGGACGATATAATTGTTTTCTCTACGTCCCTTGACGAACACCTTACTTCATTAAAAATTGTTTTTGAAAAACTTAAAAACGCTAATCTAAAATTACAACTAGACAAATGTGAATTTTTGAAAAAAGAAATTTTTTGGAATTTTTGGGACACATAGTTGGACCAAACGGTGTAATGCCAAATCCAGAAAAGGTTAAGGCAATCAATAAATTTCCAATTCCCAAAACTCAAAAAGAAATAAAATCATTTCTTGGTCTTTGCGGTTATTACAGAAAATTCATTCCAAACTTCGCAGACATTTCAAAACTTTTAACTAAATGTTTAAAAGCTGGTTCTAAAGTGATATTCAAAAATGATACCTTTATTGCACCATTCAATAAATTAAAACAACTTATCATAAACGATCCCATACTGATTTGTCCAGATTTTGGAAAAAGGTTTCAATTAACTACTGATGCTAGCAACTTTGCATTAGGAGCAGTTCTTTCTCAGGATAACGAACCAGTCATTTACATTAGTAGGACTCTAAATGCACATGATATAGTACAATTGAAAAAGAATTATTAGCTATAGTATGGGCATCAAAAACCTTAAGACCCTATTTATTCGGAAGAAGATTTGAGATATTAAGTGACCATAAGCCGTTAGTCTGGCTAAACAATATCAAAGAACCTAATATGAAACTGCAAAGATGGAAGATAAGGTTAGGAGAATATGACTTCGAAATAAAATATTTAGAAGGAAAGCAAAATCACGTAGCCGATGCATTGTCAAGAATCAAAATTAACGAAGTATACTATGGCAGTAACAAAGCAACAGCACATAGCACTGAAGAAGATAATGAAAATTTAATAACAATTACTAAAAAACCAATCAATCATTTCGCAAGAAGGTAGAAATGATTCGAAGCAATACAGAAGGTGAAGTGTTAAGAGAAGCCCCAAATAATAGGGTGTTACTCCAATGAGTTCCGTTTGGAAACTCTTTTTATGTGTCCCTTACCACTTGGGGGGAAACAACAGAAAATCCGGCTCGAAGGACCAAATGTTAAGAGGAGCCCCAAATAATAGGGTGTTACTCCAATGAATTCCGTTTGGAAACTGTTTTTATTTCGTAAAGTTATCTTATAAGTAGGATACATGAGAATTTTAAATCTATTTTTTTAAATATTTTTTTTTAATAAATTTGATGTTACTTTAACCTTTTCTTCGATTATAATTTCTATTGGACTGTATAATGTCTATTTTTGTTCTTGTATTTTGTTAATACATTTTTTTTACTAATTAGCAAAAGTATGTTAATTTGAATTTTAATATTTTAAAATTTAGTATGTTTTTAATCTCATGTTCAACCTAATGTTTGAACATGAAGAAAGTGAAAATTATTTAAAGAAAGTCAAGATTAAAATATTATTTAATGAATTAAACATCGAAAAAGCTAAGCAAATATTAATAAAACACTTTTGTACCAAGTCAAGTGCACTTTACATCGAGCACGACTCTGATTTTGAAATTATTCAAGAAGCTTTTAAAAAGGTTATGAACCCTACTACAAAAATTTTAAGAGCAGTAATTAAATTACAGGACATAAAAACTTACGCTGAATTTAAAGAAATTATTGTTAGCAACCACGAAAAACTATTGCACCCAGGAATTGAAAAAATGGTAAGGCTTTTCAAAGAATCCTATTATTATCCCGACTACCAGAATTTAATTCAGAATTTAATTAATGAGTGTAATGTTTGTAACCAAGCAAAAACCGAACATAGAAAAACATCGCTTTTATTAAAAACAACTCCAGAAACCGAATTTTGTAGGGAAATTTACGTCGCAGATATTTACACGATCAAAAATCAAAATTACCTAACTTGTATTGATTTATACTCAAAATTTGTAAGCGCGATTGAATTAAACGTAAACGACTGGATGGAAGTTAAAAGAGGACTTTTTCGAATATTCAATTCAATGGGAAACCCCAGAACCTTGAAAACCGATAGGGAAAGTGCTTTTATGAGTATAGCGCTTAAAAATTGGCTGGACACAGAAAACGTAAATATTCAGATAACAAGTAAAAATGGAGTATCAGATGTAAAAAGATTACACAAAACAATTAACGATAAAATACAGCGACAATCCGCAAAATAAAGTTATGAAAATGGGAAAATTAAAATACTGAAATTATGAAAATACTGTATACTTACAATCCTAAAATAAAACACAATGCAACAGGTAGAACCCCAGCTGATATCTTTATTTATTCAGGTACCCCTGCATATAATAGCCAAATTATAAAAGAAGCTAAAATAGAACAACTTAATAAAACGACAATAAATAAACGACAATTTGAGGTAAATACCAAATTTAGAAAAGCTGCCATAATTTATGGGAAATTTACGGATTTACATAATTTTTATAAAAAGACAGGAAATATAGAACAAATAGATAATGATCATTTTTAAGAAACTAACAGAGGTCGAAAAAAAACATTACAAAAAAACTTCCAGAGACAAAAGAAAGTTAATAAAAGTAAATAACTGCAGGAGGACCCAGATCAAAACCCAGCACTTTGACTTCCACCTTTCTGATATCATCGATAATAATAATGATGCCAATGGGTAACAACAATGGTTATTTATGACCGACCCATCAACATCCCAGATAGTTTTGAATACCATTGTCTCACAATTAATATTACAAAAACGAAAGAAACATACAAAAATTTGCTATCCAAGCGTTTGGCTTTAAGGAAATAATACAGATTAAATATTTAACAGAAAAACTACATAGAGAAATGAATGGGTTAAAAATTGTTAGGAATGTAAATATATTTTTGGAACATTAGATAATAATGATAAAGAAGAATTCGAAGAAAAAATCAATGTAATAGCTTAAAACAGTGTACAGGTAAACGAACTAAATAATATAATCGATACAGTTAAAAAAGGCATCGATATAATAAACAAGCATCTCAAATGCAACGAAAACGAAAAAATTCTTGAATTATTGGTTTTTAATTTAAAACATTTCGCAGAATACATTGAAGACCTGGAAATGGGAATGCAGTTAGCAAGATTAGGAATATTCAATCCAAAGTTATTAAAACACGACTACTTGACAAACATTAATTCTGAGATACTTCTGAACATAAAAACCTCAACTTGGCTTAGGTCAGATTCAAACGAAATTTTAATTATATCGCACATACCCAGATAAATAAAGAAACTTCCCATATACGAAATATTACCTTATCCAGATGAAAATAATAAAATATTACAAGATAACACCCAAAACAAATATTAAGTATACAGAAATAGTTTGTATAACAAAGAAACAAAAAAACCTGTTACCAACACATGTCTTTTAGGTCTCGTTAATCAAACAGATACTAGTTGCAGGTACACAAAAACGCTCATAACTTCCCTAATTAATTATGTCGAACCAAATATCATAGTTACATGGAATTGGTCAAAAACTATACTAAATCAAAATTGTATTAAAATGAAATTTTAATTGAAGAAAGCAATATGATAAAAACACACAATTCCTAAATTGCAATTAACGATTTATCCATTAGTAATTATAGTTCTGACTACACACAAAGCATATACACAAGAAATAATGTCACCAAATTAGACCCAATATTATCCATACATATAAGCAAAAGAAATATTTTTTGAACAAAATAAAGAAAACCAGATTTACAAAATAATTGTAATTGTAACACTGGGTCTCTTAATATTAAATATATTACTGTACCTACTTTATAAATTTAAGGAAATACCTAAAAGAATACTTATAAAACACAATAACACAAAAGGTGAAGACCCAACAATAGACTCACAAGAGTTACAAGAAATACCAAAACTATATCCCAAAATCTAATAAATAACCATACGATTTCGTCTAAGTGATGGGGGAGTGACGTGTCTGCGCTGCGATTTCTCAACGGCCACCAGTTCAAAGAACGAAACCGTTCACAAACAAACAGAATCGAAAATTTCGGCTTTGATTAAAAACGATACAGAAGCTCAAGATCCCGCAATGCAAACAAACGAAGAAAATTGATTAAGTCCGAACGTCAACAATGACGTAATTCCAAAAACGTAAAAATCCAATAAGATCGCAAAATGTAATAAGACCAAATTATGTAAACGCAAACTGAGGTTTCATTCTAACCAATTCTATAACATACAATAAGTCTTTTTCCAAGGTTCTAATAAAGAATAACCAACGAATGTTTTCTTGGAATAACCAAGAAAAAAACTTTCCTGATTTTTTATTTGGGCGAAGAACGACACAAGTAAATATATATATTTTATAGGGTTGGAGATGTCTCCTTCACTCCGTTGCACACTTTTGGACAAAATTATAATGTCCTCTGTAAGGGTATAAAAAGTGGCTTCATATAATTAATTAATAGTTTACAGAACTTTACAGAAACTTAAAAATGTTAAAAAGTAAGGATATAATATCCTTATCAAATCCTTATTCATATCAAATTTGAAATGGATTTTCTTATTTACCGTTTAAGCTAGTTTGTTTCAACATTTTGTCTTTTTTAGTGGCTCTTAATTATAAAATCAGTAATTTTCGATTTTTTGGTGGCTTTTAAAGCTTCTTTATAGCACTCCTTGATATTTTGCGTAAGAACGAGATTTTTAGCGTGTTAAAAGGGCGATACGTATTTTAGAGTCTCATTTAGAACATAAGCCAGTTATTCTTTAGCAGTGAATCCAAGAACACCTAGCTTATGTATATAGAGTCAACAAAATAAACTATTTCTCATTACCGGGAATGAGTACCAAGTCCCGGGTGGTATTCCTGAATTCTGCCTGCGATTTTGATCCTATCATCTTTTTTTGGAAACGTGGCTTAATAACAACTTTAGCTCTTCTGAGTTCTTCGAGGCCAACTTGTACCAAGTACATACATACATATATCGAAAAGACCGAGATGCATCTATTACCCAGTGTGCGAGGAGGTGGTGTGATCCACAATGTGGATCAGGCTACATCACTACGCCTGGTGGCCGACCCTCTACTGGATCAGCTTGCCGTTTCAGTCAATGGCATTTATGGCCCGGTTGTCATGGCCCTCCAAACAGCGCATTTAGAATCTTTCTTGCGAAGTGGAAAACATCACCAGTTTTTGTGCTGGAACGTTAGACCCTAGTGTTCTGATAGCTGGTTGCAGGCGATTCTAACTTAAGCTCTAGCGTCTGGTCTCCGGACCCTGAGTCACCCTTCATGCTACCTAGCAACGTTCACTAAAGTCATGAAATTGTAATTTTAGATGATATTTTTATACCTTTGCAGAGGGTATTATAATTTTCGTCACAAGTGTTCTACGCAGTGAAGGAGAAATCTCCGACCCTATAAAGTATATATATTCTTGATCAGGATCACCTCCTGAGTTGATATGAGCATGTCCGTCTGTCCGTCAGTCTGTTTCTATGCAAACGATTCTCTAAGTTTTAAAGCTATCGACTTGAAACATTGCACCTTCTTTCCTTTGAACGCAGTATATAACTCGGAACGGCCGGGATCGGACAACTATATCCAATACTTGCGCCACATAAATTATTGATCGGAAATGCTGTAACTTTGGTCTTTTTAGAGTTAGAGAGATAGTCGGATTTTGCATGAACCCTATTTTTGGCAAAATAATACGGCATACCAAATTTCATAAGGATCGGCCGAATATAAGAAACTGTCCCAACTTTCGTGTTTTGAAGATAGAAAGTTGGAACTTCGTATAGATTATACATTTGGTCAGTTTATCCGAACTTCCAAATTTCATAACGATCGGCCGAATATATCTTATAGCGGCCATACAACTAAACGTATTTGGTAAAAATACCAACTTTTTTATTTTTAACAAGAAAGGAAAGCTAACTTCGGGCGGAGCCGAAGTTGATATACCTTTGCAGTTAAAACCGGATATATATCGCAAACATCGGATTAGATTGGCCGATCCTTATAAGAATATCATAATATAACCAATTTTTTACAATAAAAAATCTAAAACAAAGTACGAAACTTCCATCTTCAAAAATACCAAAGTTGGTATTTTAACCAATACCATTTCCGATCGTTCAGTTATATGGCAGCTATAAGATATAGTCGGCCGATCTTTATGAAATTTGGCATGTCGTATTATTTTGCCAAAAATAGCACAAATTTAGTACAAAATCTGAACTCTGTAACTCTAAAAACACCAAAGTAATACCATTTCCGATCAATCAGTTATATGGCAGCTGTAGGATATAGTCGGCCGATCCCGGCCGTTCCGACTTATATACTGCGTGCAAAGGAAAGAAGGGTGTGTGCAAAGTTTTAAGACGATAGCTTTAAAACAGAGAGACTAGTTCGCGTAGAAGCAGACAGACAGACGGACAGACGGACATGCTCATATCAACTCAGGAGGTGATCCTGATCAAGAATATATATACTTTATAGGGTCGGAGATGTCTCCTTCACTGCGTTGCAGTTTGCACACTTTTGGACAAAATTATAATACATTTTAATAATACAATTATAATACATAATACCTCTGCAAGGTTATAAAAATAGAAGCTTGAGACTTTTTTTAGATTTTTCATTGAAATGAATTGGTTTTATTATGATCTTCTCATAAGGATCGGCCAACTATATCCTATTTTTGCGATATAAATATGGTTTTAACTGCAAGGGTATATCAACTTAGGCTCCGCCCGAAATTAGCTTTCTTGTCTTGTTAGTCTGGGCCACTCCAATAGTATTTTTAATGATTTTACCAAATTTTTTTTTGTATTTTTACTTAACGTGGTTAATAGTAAAGTAGAATTATGCAATGTACCATTAAGTACATGTGATATGCACCACAAGCCGTTAGTAATTCATATTGTACCGGCAATTATTGTAATTAGAGCTGTACCGGCAATTTAAACGGATATTCGAATTCTTTAAGAAGTTTCTTTACAACAAGCATATATCCGATGTCAAAGCTAGCCTCCTATCCAATCCTACAACTTTTTGGCGGTATGTTATTAAAAAAAAGTAAACACCGGACATACATTTTTCCATATCTTATGGTAATTTAGTAGATGACTCGGATCAGGAAGTTTCGGAACTTTTTGCCTCTAACTTGGAGCCGAAGGTTCCTTTGAATGAAAATTAAACTCTTCTTAATCTGAGTAATATGGACATATTGGAATGTGACATTCTGAACACTGGACATTTTACCGAGAGACACTCACCTGACTTGGATGGTATCTACCCATTCTTTTTTAAGAAGAGAATCGCTTCCCCCCTTTCTACTCCCCTTAAGCTGCTATTCTTCTTGTCCCACTCATATGTTATATTCCCCTATCGGTGGAAGATTATTTCTACCACGCCTATTCATAAAGGTGGAAGAAGGTCTGACGTTACCACTTATCGACCTATAGATAAAATTTGCTACGTCGCTAAAATACTGAAGCGTATCCACAAGGCAGCTCTCTGGGAGCTGTCATATTATTATCCTATTATTATCTTATTATCCTATTATTATTATTGGCTCCTATTTATTATCTTCATTAATGACATATATTCATGCTTTCGTCATGCCTACTTCTTCATGTATGCGGATGACCTTAAAATCTGTAAGGCCATTAGTTGCATTAGTGACAGTTACTTGCTACAGGAGCATATATGCAGAGTTTCCTCATGGTGCTCCCGTTATCTTGTCCCATTAAACTTATCGAAATGTATGCTCACCGGCTACAGTAAGCGGACTCTTGATATCCGGCTTTTATCCACTCATTTGAAATCCGGCTTGTAAAGGTCGCTCCAAGAGAATAGAGCGGTTTCAGAAAAAATTTTTAAAATTTGTTCTTCTGCCTCTATGGATTCATGATTCTCTACCATAATACAAGAGCCCGATTGGGCAAAAATAGAATCTATCAGAAATTTCTACCCCCTATACTCTCAAAAAAGGTATGGCATTTCCGATCAATCAGTTATATGGCAGCCATAGGATATAGTCGGTAGATCCCGACCTTTCCGCAAAGGAAATAAGGGTGTTTGCAAAGTTTAAAGTCGATAGGGTTAAAAATGAGAGACTAGTGCGCGTAGAAACAGATAGAGGGGACAGTAGTGTCGCATTTTTTCAAAATTTGAAAGATAAAATGAAGCAAACACACAAAGTCACAAACAGATGGACTAGAAAAACTTTTTATTTGGAACATTTTTTATAAACCGTATTTCTTGAACAAATATTGAATCAAATTTTGGTTCGAAACGGTTAAGTTGTCAATCAGGAAACTGTGAAAAAAAGGCGTTTCGTCTAGTTTCCCAGATGCGCAAACCCCAAAAAATTGTCATAAGGAGTTTTCTAGAAGCGCATGAATTTACAACAAATATCTGCACGCAACTATAGCGAATAAATTGGAAATAGAGACATTACATACATATACTCCACTTTTACCTGCAGGCATGGAACATGCGTCTTTTGACTGGAGCGAAAGGGAACGAGTCGGGAAAGTGTTGAGGGGAACAATTTGTTGAGTACGAGCAACAAGTAAAGTGCCAAAACCAAGGTCCTTTTAACGAAGGATGCCCAGCCAGGCGTCAACTATCGAAACTAGGCAACTCTAACTACAAATGGAAATGGAAAGCTCGAGGAACATTCTTGGCAGATGGCGCACCGCATAAAAATTTATGATGTTAAAATGTAAAAGCGGTAGCCGGGGAAATAATCAAGAAGTGGAACGGAGCAGGTGAACGAAATCGGACTAATGTACTTGTTGGAAAACTTAAAATATTGAGATCATTTTTTACCTACTATCAAAATAAGCGATAGACATCCAAAACAACAAAATGCTTACACAAAACCTCGTAAAAAATTTAAGGGTATAAATAATATACTCGATAAACTGATACTGATACTGATAAAAAATCTGTTTAAATTTCGCACTTAAATTTCTATCAAGTTACTTATTATCTCGACCAACTGGCAAAAACTATGGTTTTGGGTTAAATCAATATGCGACAAGTATTGTCCCGGTAACACCCAAGTCAAACTTTGTAATATATCTAATAATAACGCCACAACTGCAACGACAACGTCAAAAAATCCGAAAACCAGTTTTGGCTAGTGTTTATCCGTCAGCTCTTGTTTACCATACTCTCATATTGGATACGTTACCAGGTGGCAGAAGAATAAGTGTTGCATTTATAGTATTTATGCAAAAAAAAACTCGCATATAAGGGATTCAACCAGATTTCAAATTTTAACACAAGACTAAAGCTTGTCGTCTTAGCTAAATATTTACTCAATTTTAGATAATCAAATCTTGTCTTTGAGGTATAAGCTTAACTTTAATATCTTACAAATCTTTCACTTTCGGAAAATTGCTTCCTGCCAACAGCAGGAAGCATCCTTATCCGAATCCGTATCAGATTTGTAGTCCGCATCCACATCCGCTGTCGCATTTCTCATCCGGCAGTAAACTGCAGCCATGAAAACTGCAGGATAAAAGCAGCATCGATTATGTTTCTATTACTTCCGCCAGCTGCCGATGCCAGCTGCACTTGCCCACCCAGCACTCCCCGTATTTCTTATAAAGAAGAAAGCAAAAAAAAGTGTCGCGATACTCTAAGAAATATAATCCACAAATTATGATTTTTAATTATTATTTATTTCGTATTCCAACATCTCTGCAATATTTCAAAAATTGTTGTGCTTCTAGATTTCAGGCATCTGCTTTCCAGTATACCACATCGTTTAATGGATGTTAGATTCAGGGCTACTCAAATTCATTCATCTTATAAGTTTATCACTTATAAGTTGGTGATGTAGATGACTTTATACTTGGGTGACAAATCGATCCTATGAAAATCAAGTACGAACCATTTCCTCACGATTGATTTTATTCAAGGATGGATTTTATTTATTTACAACTTAGTGCTTGATTAAAAATAACCGGCAAGCATTGTTGAGTTTAGCCTAACTTGCTTACAAAGTCGAATACCCTAGAGAGGATTGTCCATAAAGTAAAGTACGCTGCATAGAAAAATATCATCACTAGCACAGGAAACGTTTATATGGTCGCGTTTAACTTTCTCATATTTTTAACTTTAGCGATGCACAGAATACATTTTAAGAATTGTAAAACTTTATAAAATGTGAAAATAGAAAACTTTTCATTACTTTATAAAAATTTTTTAAGTTTTTTTAAAAGTGTAGTGAAAGGTCGCAAAATTGACAAAAAAAATAATAGCACCACTTTTCCAAAATAGGGTCTGAAACAGAAAATGGACGAATTTAAAAAAATTTATCTTTTAACAATATAAATACCCAAAACTAAGACCCCCTGCATTAATTAGATTTTAGTAGCGCGTCCCTTGTCGCTGCCAACAATACCTGCGCAACGAGGCAACAGAGGCCTGACAATTTTATATAAATAGTTTGATCGAAAACTTTAAAGTAAGTTCTCAAGATGATTGCAATGGTAGTTGAAAAAACCAAGAAGAGAACCAAATTGTGTTTTATTTTGATTTTTTTTAACTTTTTTTATAAGAAAGTAATATAAAAACATGAACTAAAACAAAAAAAATTTTCTGCAATGAAACAGCTTAACAGCTAAGGCTGACTCGGTAATTTAAGTCATTTTGAGACCAAACATACCAGCAAAACCATTTAGTTTCGATCTGGAACTTTTAAATTTTAGACATAATTCACTTTTAGAATGGCAAAAACAAATGCATAAAAAAACAAGAAAGGAAAGCTCACTTCGGGCGGAGCCAAAGTTAATATACCCTTGCAGTTAAAACCGGATATATTTCGCAAAAATCGGGTTGAATTGGCCTATCCTTATGAGAATATCATAACATAACCAATTTATTACAATAAAAAATCTAAAACAAAGTACCAAACTTCCATCTTCAAAAATAACAAAGATAGTATTATTACAAAATACCATCTCCGATCGTTTAGTTAAATGCAGCTATAGGATATAGTCGGCCGATCCCGGCCGTTCCGACTTATATACTGCGTGCAAAGGAAAGAAGGGTGTGTGCAAAGTTTCAAGATGATAGCTTTAAAACTGAGAGACTAGTTTGCGTAGAAACAGACAGACGGACAGACGGACATGCTCATATCAACTCAGGAGGTGATCCTGATCAAGAATATATATACTTTATAGGGTCGGAGATGTCTCCTTCACTCCGTTGCACACTTTTGGACAAAATTATAATACCCCCTGCAAACGCATAAAAAATGAATTCGTTTTTTTCAAAATAAAAATATTTTGTTTCGCTATTAGCAAAAAAGTTACAAATTTAATAAAAATGAGCCAAAGAGCCAATCTGATAAAAAACGTGAAAAAACCAAAAGAGCCAAATCTGGCAACCGTGTTTTCAGGTTAGTTCGAAAACTAGGTGCTCTGTCTTATGTGTCTCTCATTTAAATTTGGGACATTTCCTGTTTTGAAGACTAATAGATTAACTTTCTTTGGATATTAGGGAACTGTTTAAACTTTAAAGTTTACACCATCATTTTGTATTTTAAGGTCCGTTTAAACTTTAAAGCTTTTTAGCGGTCATTTGCTTGCCTTGACGAAGTACAATATTGAGTTACAGTCTGAGATAAGTTTTTTGTTTTTTCTATAACATACAATAAACAATAAAGTTGTTTCAATAGTTTATGGCACTTTAACTATGTCAATTAACAATAAAAAAAGTGGGAGTGGTGCTATTTTTTTCGTCACTTTAACAGGTATTTCCTCCAATTAGGAGGAATACTATATATTGTTTAGAAAAAAAATTAAAATTGTAATTTGTTTTAACATTAACTATATTGTGTTTCGCCCAAATTAAAATGTGCTGAAGTTTTTTGCTATTGGTGCTATTGTTTTTTTTCGCAACTGTATGCTTGTTAAGAACTTCAACATACGATAGAATTTAAAACTTGAATCGACCGTATGCCTTCAGATACATACATACATATACAATTTTTCTGGGGTTTTCGACATGCTATTGTATAAATTTTGACTAAAGGCAGCAACAGCTGTGAGAGCACACACACCATTCACTAGTTGCGTGTCCAAAGGCAACCCCCTACCTCCTTATTTCCATTTAGTTATTTTCCTTCAGGGCTGCTGCGCACTATTGTCGATTCCGCAATGGAAATATTCGCTCAGCCAAAATGAAAAAAGGCTATTAAAAGTTCCTCAGACCGGCAGCCTGCAAATGTAGATGATGAGAGCGAAGAGGTGGGGACAGGAATGTCCTTTGATTTCCTAGCATGTGCCCCCATATCATGGTCATCTGCCGCGCTTCTGCTGCGCATGTTGGCTTGGTGCTGGTACGTGTTGGGTGTTTGGCTGCAGGGCATTTACTATTCACCCGACCGAATTCCCCACCACTTACCACTTCGCCCCTCAAACATTTCAAATGACAACCAGGTCAGCGTGTGCAATTTCAATTTCAAATTCAATTGGCACTGGACACACAAAATGCAGCAGTTCGTTTTGTCTTAATGGCTAATTAGCTGGGAAATGCGCTAAGCACTTGCCTATAATTGCTCCATAATCCTCCTGCTGCTGATGTTGCGGATGCCATTGTTACGGAACAACCATGTTCAACGATCTCGACAACATTGAAGACAGTTTAGCTCTTGATTGATTATGAATTTACTCAGTAAGCCCCAAATCAAAGAAAATCGGCATCGAGAAAAATATGGCTTTTCCATTTTTCAAAATTTCTGTCAATTAGAGTTCTTTCAAAATAAGTTTCACACCAAAGAAAAAATAAATGTCATAAATGAAATATAATCTGCATTTATAAATAAATAGATATGTAGATATATAAGTAGATATATATATTTATACATTTAGTTAGGTAGTGCTGATAAACATATTTAGATAAATAACACAGTGCGACCAAAAAAAATTGGAGGAACTTTTAAAGAGACTTAGTAGGAATTGTTTATTAGATCGAATATAGTACAAAACCGAGTTTGAAATATTTCTAACACCCTCAAAATCTTCATTTATTTACGCAATTTTTTCGGTACAACTTTTAGAAAATTATATCAGTTTTGAAAAGTTCCAAATCGCTGTCGCACTGTGTAATTCATCTCTTGAGTTTAAGCGTCAAAATAGTCCTTTTGACTCTGAAAAAAAAGTTACGGATATTCCTTTTTTTAATTTTAAAACTTAAGTCATAAAAACTCTCATTAAAATAATGAAGTTCTTATTAACTGGGCCAATTGATCTTTGCTTTTTCTTCAAGAAGCTTTGCAAGCGTCTGGTAAATGAGGGGCCGTATTTAGAAACCATTTCGGGGAATTAGCTGGAGATTATCTTAGGCTGTGTTTTTGTTTCATGAGGCCATCTTACACTCAAGTGATTTAAATGGGGAACGGGAAGCGGGGAGCATGAGCTGAAGCATACCAAGTCTTGGAAGAGCTCATTGTCCGGCCGAACAACACGCTCACATAGTGTCCACATAGCTTGTTAAGCCGAGCGATTGTCCCTGTTTTATGCGTGTCACATAATAAATCTTATTTGATTTGTTTACTCCCCATTAGGCTTGGTTCCCCATTTTGGTTCGGTCCTTCGTTTCGGGTCGGACATGGCATTGTCCTTTGCGGCTGTCATTAAACCGGGGTCTTCGTGGCCTCGTCAGCTCTTGTTGGCCACTGCGCTTCGCTTTCTACGCCTAATTCGATTGGACTCTGTTTAAGCATCCTAAATTGCCCAGACTGGCTCGACTGGTAATTTAATTATTAACCAAATTACGCATACGCCACGTGTCACACCGTTTCCCATTAAAATTTAAAGCACTTCCTAATGCTCGTTTTTAATAAATTTTAGCGTGCCCAACTCATGTCATTCTTCCAGCTTCGATTATGGTCAAATCTGAGTGGATAATGAAGTGACAGTTATTCGAAGAGTACTGTTTTGAATGCCAAACTTTTCTTAAATTAAGTAACATTATCAATGAGTCAATGTTCTAATTTTTTATTATAATTATTTTTTTTTTTTATAATTATTTAACTAAGGTTAGTTGTTTGCGAATCACTTTTAGTATCACTTTCAAAGTATCAGAAATATTTCAAAAATATATCACTTTCAGAAATATCACTTTTAGTATTCTAAATACAACTTTGTATGCTAAATCAATAAAATCCATTGTATTAAAATCCATAAGACTTTGTCATATCTCATTTCCCTAATTTATATTGCAAACGCACCAAGAGTAGCCGGTCTAGAGTCGGTTAACTTCTAGGATATTTTAGAGAAATTAGCCCTAACCGCTCCTACACATCGTCGGGAAAAACCAATAACCATAAATTTGAACTAGACCCGCCGGCTTACCAAATAGAGAACTTAATGATGCCAAACAAATACGAGACCAGGACATTAGACATATGCCAGTGACAGGTGCTAAGGTGTCTGCATCTTCGAATGCCGTTTCTATCAGAGGCTATCTCTCTCTACATTTTACATATTTCAAACTGTGGTCGGCCCTGCCGACACCAAAATTTGGCAGCAAATTTAATTTGCGGTTTCTTAACGTCGCAAAATTAGGACCTACCGGCACCTGTTTAATTTTTCTTGTGAAAATCTCGGTAAATCCCTTTATTAAATCAGGTCCATTTCTACGAGCTGCTGTGTGTTTGATTGATTAATAGGCATCAAACCGAAGGAATTTAAAGGGAACATCAAGTAAGTGCAAAAAAATATCTTTGAGAGTAAGGCACCAACAAAACTCAAACTACGTCTCATTGCCAACCTTTTAGATGGGGTTGCCGAGGTAGGCGAATGACTGATTCGCCTTGGCCCTCGTCTTTTGGATAACAATCCCTCTCTTCCTTGCAAATCTTATTTTATCCATAACTGAGCTGCCTGGCGACACGTTTGCCAATGAAAAATCGTTTCTTCGTCGCCCCGCCACAAAATCATACTATAAAACATGTGCTTAAATAATAGCATAGGAAGTGAAGGGTTTGGCTGCGTTCCGTGTCATGTAACAGATTGCCAATCCACTCTGGAAAAAGAGATTAAGATTAATTTGTTTGCCCTTTTTTGGGTAATGGTTTATATTAGATGGTTGATGACTAATAGCTTTGCTGATGACTGGGTACTTGGATAATAAAAACAACCAGTAGACTATATTCTACCTTATATGCACGTCTACACCTTTGCATATGTAAGTGCCTTATATCTAACATTTTTTAATGCTGCTAATGAACATAGTAAGATGCAATAGTTATGCAATTCCTTATAATTTATAGGGTTGGGGTTTATAGGTTGGGTTAACACGTTGCAATTTTAGTTGATTATTTTACAAGGTGCGCATGCATGAGGCTTCAATAAGCATGCTCAGAGTATTTTTTGTAATATAAGTTTATTTAAATAAGATTTACTATGATATAAATAGGGCTAGACGTTAAGAATAAAAGATCTAATGTTGGAAGCACCTCAAAGAGAAAAAGTTTCATTATAAGTAGAACAAAACGATACCCATTGTACTGCGGCTTGATATTGGAGGTAAGTGTGTTGAAAAGTCTACTATTTTAAGTCTATGAGAGGTGAAGATGTTTGAAAACTATCGCTTAGGTATTAAGTTTTGTCATCTTTATATTTTAGACTTAAGATCACAACAATGTGTACACACTAGAAATAAGCAGCCCCTATGGCAACCTTGTCTATTTTCTTTAGTACCAATCCGACAGCGAAACACGCAAGAACAATAAAATATACAGTCCACTATTAAAAAGGCTCTACTCATTTAGGATCAGAAGATTTGCATCCCAATTTCACGATATTTTATTTTACGAAATGATTCGGGTTAACAGAATTGCATAGCACATGCATCACATCACATTCATAAAAACCATTTCGAAAGTCATAAAAAACGTGAGAAGCTAGCTTAAATCAAGTCAGTTGGTTGGGGTGTAACGGATATCTTCGAAATAGCTAAAATTTTCTAGAGATTGTAAAAATTTTTAACATGTACCACGCTTTCATTAACTTGTTTAGAAAGAATAACTCTTACATCGAATTTTAAAATGGCCGACATTAAAGGATTCATGGTAATTAGGCGACTTAAAACGATGATGGATAAACACCAAAAATTTTATTTATTAAAAGTTTATTAATTTTCAAGAGAATTTAATAAAATAATAGGTTAGGTTTGGTTGAGACGGCGATGCGGGGCCAGTCACTGACACCCCTATCCACTTGAGCCGCTGGGGCTCCATGTGATACCGCACAGGCAAAAGGTCCTACAAGAAGACCTCCCCCCTCCTATCTACTAATGTGCCCTACTAATGTATTTACTAAAACTAAGAGTGTGCTATTTTTCCTGCGGCGGATCGCGGTCCCATACAGCTTTCCGGATGAAGGCAAAGAGTCCACGTGGAGCGATCTCCGCGAGGTCTTTTAGGTCCGTGAGTGCTGCTGCACCCAATAATTTGAGTCGGCTGCGCCCCAGCGCAGGGCAATAACACAGGAGGTGTGCGACTGTCTCTTCCTCTTTACATCCCCACAGCTCCTGCAGTAATCATAGTGTGGTACCGCTAGTCTAACCGCGTGTGCTGCTATTAGCCAGTGTCTCGTGATGGCCTTGACACCCAGACTGCAGTCCTGCCTATCGAGGGTGATAAGCATGATTGATCTTTTCCTAGAACGGATAGGCCATATAAGAGCTGCCATATAACTGAACAATCGGAAATAACTTCGGAAAATCGGTATAGTTTTTAGTTTTTTTAGAGTTAGAGAGTTCGAATTGAATGCTATTGAAATGAAATGCTGAATGAATGCTATTTTAATAAGGATCGGCCGACTATATCCTATAGCTGCCATATAACTGATCAATCGGAAATGGTATTTGGTAAAAATACCAACTTTGGTATTTTTGAAGATGGAAGCTTGGTACTTTGTTTTATATTTTTTATGGTAATAAATTGGTTATATTATGATATTCTCATAAGGATCGGCCAATTTAATCCGATGTTTGCGATATATATCTGGTTTTAACTGCAAGGGTATATCAACTTCGGCTCCGCCCGAAGTTAGCTTTCCTTTCTTGTTTTAAAAGCTTTTGACGCAAAACTATTTTATAGTTAATTATACATATCGATTAATTTATATCGAAAAAAAAATTCAATTCAACAAATAGACATTTTTATAAAAATTCCTATGCAAACGAGTAAACATTTTTAATGCGTAAAGATCAAATTGTCTAATGCATGTGAAAATGTATCATACAAAAATTCTAAGGAATATTTTTTTTAAGCCCAATAATTGTCACGGCTGTTTGCCATTTGGGCTAATCCGTCACTTTTTAATAGCCATTCAAATCGAATCTCTTTTCGTGCCTTATTTGCATAATGAAAAGACTAGCATTAGACAAAAAGCTATGACAAATATTAAGGGGTTACGCCACCCTGACCGCGTGGAAACGGGACGGTTTTTTAGGAATTTCTTATGACTAAACTAGTTGAGATAGGATTTTTCCACTTTTATTTATATTCAATACAACTAATGAGCTTTATTAATTCTAAAAAAAAACTTGTTTTCAATTCAAAATGGCGGAGATATGAACATCGGCGATGATCGGTTTTTCCAGAGTGCTTCTTGATGGTGGGCATGATTCACGTGTCAATTTTCATCAGAAACAAGTAAACAAAATTTTTTTTAAAAAGTGATAAATTTGGAACAGAGTGACGTAGCCGTTTTAGAAAAAAAAAAATTACGCAAATGAGAGCACTTCAAAAATTTACTCCATTTTTTTGGCAAAAAATTTTGTACTAAAAATTGCATAAAAAAATTTCTATCCATTGGATCGAAAAAATCCTACGTCACTCTGTGGAAAATCTATGTAAGAGGATGCGTTTAAATTTTCAAGTCAATCGGTTGAAAAGTTTTTGCGTTATCATGCCCACCGTCTTGAAAAAAGTGGTTTCGAGAAAAACGCAAAAGAAGAATAAGAAGTGTATTAGTGCCCTCCTGCCGCGCCGACTTCAAATGAACATAACTTCCATAATTATCAAGATATTGTCTTCGGGGATGTCTTAAAATACGCGTGAGAATATAGTCTTTTAAATTAAGTAAAAAACAAAAAATCGATTTTTTGAAAATTTCAGGGTGGCGTAACCCCTTAAACAAAATGCATATCTATGATTACGAAAAGACTCTCATACACACTTGTTGACCACACTCAAGGACAGGCTGAAACTTCCAGATATTTATACCCTTGCAGACGGTATTATAATTTTGTCCAAAAGTGTGCAACGCAGTGAAGGAGACATCTCCGACCCTATAAAGTATATATATACTTTATATATACTTTATATATATCACCTCCTGAGTTGATATGAGCATGTCCGTCTGTCTGTCTGCTTCTACGCGAACTAGTCTCTCAGTTTTAAAGCTATCGTCTTGAAACTTTGCACACACCTTTCTTTCCTTTGCACGCTGTATATAAGTCGGAACGGCCGGGATCGGCCGACTATATCCTATAGCTATATCCTATATCCTATAATCCTATACTATATCCTATATCCTATAACTGATTGATCGGAAATGGTATAACTTTGGTGTTTTTAGAGTTACAGAGTTCAGAGACAGAACGAGTTACAGAATTTTGTACGAATGCTACTTTTGGCAAAATAATACGACCTACCAAATTTCATAAGGATCGGGCGACTATATCTTATAGCTGCCATATAACTGAACAATCGGAAATTACCCAACTTTCGTGTTTTTGAAGATAGAAAGTTGGAACTTCGTACAGATTCTATTTTTGGTCAATTAATACAACCTACCAAATTGCATAACGATCGGCCGACTATATCTTATAGCTGCCATATAACTGAACGATCGGAAATGGTATTTGGTAAAAATACCAACTTTGGTATTTTTTAAGATGGAAGTTTGGTACTTTGTTCTAGATTTTTTATGGTAATAAATTGGTTATATTATGATATTCTCATAACGATCGGCCAATTTAATCCGATGTTTGCGATATATATCTGGTTTTAACTGCAAGGGTATATCAACTTTGGCTCCGCCCGAAGTTAGCTTTCCTTTCTTGTTTTAATTGTTGTTGTAAAATGTACTCTGGTAAATGCCAGTAAAAACTTTATACGCACGTAGTCAATTACTCATACCAACTTGTCTGGGAAAATTCATCACCGCTCCGACACTCACTCCGACAGAAACCCAACCCATCCATTTCACTTGGCCGTCTGTTCATGTAAGATAGGCACGGGTTAGGCACATTTTCCATTTTGGCAGCTCGGAAATGTAAACAATCTTTGGCATAAACATTAAACCCGTTAAAGGTGACGCGACAGGGTAATTTTATGTTATGTGCAAACCAATATAAAATTAATAACAGAATTTATATAGAATCCATTTATATAGAATTTTTTCTAAATATTATTTCCAAAAGTAAATGTTATTGCCCCTATTTGAAAAACATGATGAATAAATACATATGTAAGACATAAATTAGTAAACCTATAGTATTATAGGTTTTAAAAAACCATTCAATATAAAATCTCTAATGTAAAGATTTTAGGAAAAACAATTTTGTTCGGTCGAGTTTCCCAGCTACATATGTATATGCTTAAATAAAAGAAAACTTCTTTATGAGGTAAAATAACGGGTCGGAGAGGGTGTCCTTCCACACACTGTGGGTGATGGAACCTATGTTTGTTCTGGACTTTGGTTCAGGGGAGCGTAAAGGTTATGCAGCAGTTGAAATTACGGATTGAATTTTTTCCATTTCTTTATATTGTACATATATCTTATATATACAATTTTCGTGTCACAGTTTTTGTTACCATACTCCTCCAAAACGGCTATACCGATTCTCATGAAATTTTGTAAGCGTATTGAGTAGGTTTGAGAATCCGCCAACATCTATTTTTCATCCTCTTAAATCCTACTCGACATACCAAAAATCGCATATAAAGTGAGTTACTACCTCATCACACTGACAAACTCACGCTATCGTAGCATTTTAACTAAATTTAAAGTGGGCCAAAAATCCATCATCATTAAGTAAATACATTAATTCTATTTATGAGTGTTTTGTACAGTGATTAATGCCATGAAAACGCAAAGGGGGCGATTTGAGACGTGATACAAGTAGATCTCGAAACATGCGAAATAGAAGATCCGAAAGAACCGAAGAAAAAATCCAGCAACAAAATACGTGTACGTGTAAGAATAGCGCAATTGCATCAAGAAAAGCCAGAAGATACACGAGCTGAACGCAATCAAGACAGAAGATTAGAATAACGATAATCACGCCGTTTCACAGTCAATAGACGCAGAACAAATGACAACAGGTTCATCGAGCATTTATATCTGATTCATTTCTGCGTCTAGCATTCCAGTATGAGCCTGATATTGAGTATTATGCTCACTCAAAAGAGGTAATTGGTGCTATGGACAAGGAATGTCCGAATTGTATGCTCTGAAATTCAAAAATAAGCCAGCTGGGATGTGTTGCGCGTCAGGAAAAGTGCAACTACCAAAAATTGAAACACCACCTGAACCATTGAATGGCTTACTTATCGGCACGGATCCAGATTCTAACGTGTTCCTGAAGTCAATTCGAACATTCAATTCATGCTTTCAAATGACATCGTTCGGAGCAACAGAAATGGTTCGAAATCCTAATTCAAATGGTCATCATTACAATTTTACATTCAAAATCAGAGACAAAGTTGATTATAAAATGGGCTCACTGCTGCCAATGCCAAACGAACCACATAAATTCTTACAAATCTACTTTATGGGTTTCGAGGATTCCGGAAGCGCACTTGCCAATCGCGTGAATGCACGTTGTGATTATAATAACCTTGATTCATTTTATGCCAGACGTATCGTCAGCAAGCTAGATTCTCTATTGAACGAGCACAATGAATTGTTGAAAATATTCAAATCACATATGTATGCACGATTAGTCATTCAAAAATTAATGAAAAACGTGATCGAAGCCAGAATTTTAAATGGAAAGTTCAGAGGTGAAAATATACTAATACCACGGATTCCTATTATAATTAATGATGCGTTAATACAATTTAAACGTATTCAGTTTCCGATTAGATTGGCATTTCAATGACTATCAATAAATCCCAAGGTCTATTTGTGGCATAGATTTAAGAAAACCATGATTTTCACACAGACAATTATACGTGGCATGCTCTCGGGTGGGTAAACCATCCAGTTTGTTTGTGTTAGCTAAAGATGGACTAACAAAAAATATTGTTCACGCTATAGCACTAAGAGATTGACTTGCTGAATTACGATCAAATAATAACGTAAAAATATTGTTTGCCTTTTGTTGTTTTTATATGCCCTGATGGTTCACAGCGCTCCAGATGACTTTAAAATACATATGTAAGTCTAGAACTGAGTAAATTTTTTACAATATTAACAAAACATTATTGTTTACAAAACAATGTTTTCCGGGTTAACTATAGAAATAGTTTGGCATCAAAAGTTTTTCAAAAAACCTTCGTACTGGCGCTACAGAAATTCGAGATTTGTTGGGGCGGGAGGGGGCTTGGCAATAATTTGAAAAAAAACTTGAACTGGGTGGGCGTGTATATCGCTGTTATCGACACGTTCGTAGGGACAGACAGACGGACAGCCGGACATGGCTATATCGACTCGCCTGTTGATGCTGATCAAAAATATATATATATATACTTTATGGGGTCGAAGAAGAGTCCTTCACTATGATACACACATTCACACGACTACAAAATGAGGTTATATCGGGTATATCCATTTTTGTGACAAAAAGAGCCAATATTGGTATATAAAACTACACATTAAAAACAATTATTATTCGTAACGTAAAAGAAAAACTACGAAAAATACACACTTTCTGTTCACTTAAAGCTAGCTAAATGTAATATTCGACTGAATCCGCCAGTTCCGTGTAATATACTTTTAAAAAAAAGTTTCTTAAATGGCACTACTCAAATAATAAATTTTAGGGCCTTTTGGTGATCACACCAACTTAGCGTTGACTAAGAACAGCTTCGACTACAGCTACGAACAAATTTTCTTCACCAGATCTGGGTTGAGTCTGAAAAATATGATATGGTTACGAAGTGGTGATCGATATTTTTTTTATCTTTAAGGCACAATTTTTCTATTCCCATCATCATGGTAGAAATGGACGAAACACTCTTTAGAACAATCCCAGCTGAATATTTTAAATTCATATGGGCCTGCTCAGGCGTAGGATATACATAAGTATCGACGCGATGGACTCGATGGAAGAAACAAATTATCCATCTATTAAATAAAATAAAAAATGCATCTACTTGCAATTTAGCTGCATTATTTAATAAACATTTTACCATTGGATTTAAGACTTTAAAGTTTTAAGGTTTAAAAGTTGAATTAATTTAAACGTTGAAACATAACTAAGCATACCAAATTTACACAATACAGAAAGCAAAAAATCTTTATTTCTTGATAGAAAATAAAATTATTATTACACAATCATTAGAGTTTATACGTTTATGAAAATGCTTTGGCCCTAGTTTTATTATTCTTTTTTATTTCGGGCTCTGTGGTGTTGACAAATTTATATTTTAAAATTATTTCGCTGTCAAACAAGTCGTTTTATTTAGCTTAGCACTTAAGTGTTAAAAGCGAGGTTTCCGCTTACCTGACTTTCTTAATACCTTTCGCATTCTATTTCACAAATAAAAAATACTAAAATAAACATTTCAGACCATTTCAGAAGGCATTTAAAATGTACACTAACTTGACAACTATGTAAAGGTAAAACTAAATAATTATTATTAGTTTATCGTTAAAGCTCTATGTGCTGCTTTATATTTTTCAAGCTGTTGCTTAATATAAACCTATTCCAAAGCCTTCTCACGAGTCAAAAATATGCAAATCCCACCCACCTATTTGATATATGTATTTGATTCATCGGTTGCTGGACATTGTTTTACATTGGGTCTAACAATCTAACAGCCACATTCTTTACTGAAAAATGCGTGTACGTTGGAAGATTGGCTGAAGTCTTCAGTATACAATTGGATTCGCATCCCGAAGTTTTCGAGAATACTTGAGACCAAGGTCATCCCCTATTTCGTCGATCACCTCCAGTGCATAATCCAGTTGCTCTTTGGTATGGGCAGCCGAAAGGCAGAAACGAATTCGACCCTCCATTATAGGAGTGGCCGGGAATCCAGCTCCCACCACAGCAATGTGCCGGGTGGTCAAGGTACGAACCACAGCTCTGGCAATATAACCAATAAAATTAGTAAAAAATTGCAAACAAAATAACGAAAAATTACCCAATTTTCGAAAAGAGGTAGACCAACATTGGAACCACTGGTGAATCCTCGTGCCCATATGTTATCACTCCTAGCTGTGCTAGACGTCTGCGAAAGTAGCGTGTGTTCCTGGCCAGCTGCATTATCTTCTTTCGACCAGTGTCAGTTCCATCTTCGCCCATAATCGTTTTCATGGAAGTCAAAATCTGCTGAGCAATAGGAGGTGAAATAGAACCGGCATAGCAGTGAGCGTGGCTATTGGTACGAAGGAAATCAATCAGTTTCTGACAAAAGAAAAATCAAAATAATTAGGCACATATAAAACGGTAAAAGAAGGCTTTTACCTTTGATCCCGCTAAATATCCTCCAGCACTTCCGAAACTCTTAGTAAAAGTTCCCATTAAAATGTCCACCTCCTTGGGGTTCACATTAAAGTAGTCAGTAACTCCTCGCCCGTGGGAACCCATCGCCCCGACGCTGTGTGCTTCATCCAAATACAAATAGGCTTTGTATTTTTTCTTTAAGGCAATTACTTCGGGCAGCCGGACAATGGATCCCTCCATGCTAAAAATTCCCTCCACAACAATCATTATTTTATTCCACGGCATGCCGCCCCTATTGGGATTTCCATAGCAAATACCCTCGCGAAGAACTCGCTCTAGGTCCCGCATGTTGTTGTGCTTGAAAACCTTAATTGTAGCACCGGAAAGGCGTAGGCCCAGAATGATTGAGGCATGGTTTTTTTCGTCACTGACCACCATACAATTAGGACCCAGAAGCGAGGGCAGATTAAGAGCATTAGTGGCGAATCCCATGCCAAAGACAATAGCATCTTCCACACCAAAATACCGAGCAGTTAGTCTCTCCAACTCATGAAGCTGTTCATTGTCGCCCAGCTCACAGCGAGAACTGCAGTAAGCCAATCCGTCGCTTTTGGCCGTTTCCTCCGATTCATCTGCGCATCGTCCGGTGGCAGCTGCAAAGCCCAAATAGTTGTAAGAACCTAGATTCAAACACCGTGTCTCTGTTCCGGTGAACTTAAAACTCCAGCCGTAGTCGTCGGTGACACGATCTTTTAGGGTAAGCTCATCACCTGGAACGCTGCATATCGGTCGATTCCAACAATCCTTCACTCGGCGATAAACATATCTTGAGTAGAAGCTCTCGAACGTATCATACAATGCCACATAGCCTTCTCTGTTCTTCTCAGTGGCCACTTTGGGTACAAACAGCAGTTGGTTAATATAGCCCAGGATCATTAGCAGGTAAAATCCTAAGTATGTAAGGCAGGCCGTGTGCAGAGGTACTTCTTCGAAGGAAGTCTTCTGATAGTGCTCAAATTCGGGCGATAGTTTTCCCTCGGCCTGATTGGGCTTACTTTCCTCCGAATTCCCAAAGATGGCTCCATTAAATATAGTTTTCTTATCTGGATGATAGTTAGTCGAAGTGGGACTCTGAAAAAGTATAATTAGTTAAAAAAAATCTAAATAAATATTAATGTATGTATGTATTTCGACATTTAAATGGTTCTATCAGGACAATAAAGTGGATGTGAAAGGCAGTCTTTAACCTTCAATCTTAGCTAAGATAGTAATTGCGTCCAAGATTTTACCCGCGAAGATCGAAAATTACCTTTTTCCCTAAAACCTACTTCGTCTTATACTTTTTATTCTCGTAAAAGAGCGATTGCGGTCAGTACAATCGCACAAATTACTTGGTCTTTGTTGGCGTTCATCAACCAATTGACGTTAAACCGATCTACATACATTTGTACATACACATAAATGTACATACCTGCCACCAATATTTATAAATTGTACATGCTTATATAGATCCAGTGAAAGCAATAAAAAAAGAAAGGAAAGCTAACTTCGGGCGCAGCCGAAGTTGATATAGCCTTGTAGTTAAAACCTGATATATATCGCGAAATTGGTTATAGTTGTGAGATCCTTATGAGAATATCACAATAAAACCAATTTATTACAATAACAAATATAAGTGGTCCGTCCGTATGAAATTTGGTAGGTCAGATCAACTGGCCAAAAAAACTAGCATTCGTACAAAATCTCTAACTCTGAAAACACCAAAGTTATATCATTTCCGATCAATCAGTTATATGAAAGCTATAGGATATAGTCGGCCGATCCCGACCGTTCCGACTTATATACTGCGTGCAAAGGAAAGAAGGGTGTGTGCAAAGTTTCAAGACGATAGCTTTAAAACTGAGAGACTAGTTTGCGAGAAACAGACAGACGGACAGACAGACAGACGGACAGACGGTCCGACGGACAGACGGACATGCTTATATCAACTCAGGAGGTGATATATGTATGTATATAAAGTATATATAAAGTATATATATACTTTATAGGGTCGGAGATGTCTCCTTCACTGCGTTGCACACTTTTGGACAAAATTATAATACCCCCTGCAAGGGCATAAAAAATGAATTCGTTTTTATTAAAAAAAAAGAATACAATATATTGTATTATTTTGCCAAAAGTAGCATTCGTACAAAATTCTGTAACTCGTTCTGTCTCTGAACTCTGTAATTCTAAAAACACCAATGTTATACCATTTCCGATCAATCAGTTATATGAAAGCTATAGGATATAGTCGGCCGAAACGGGTATTAAAACGACATTAAAATGCACAACCTTGAACATGAATTAAGTGAAATAGAATGCTGAGACGAAAACAAATTAATGAGTGAGTGCGACTGTGTAGGTCTCACTCGCACAACATTCGGGGGATAAAAACCAAATTGAATAAGTTAGAGTTACAGATCGCATTCGAATTGTTTCGAATGCATTATAGAATGTACGATACAACTATGCATATTTTCCTGTATTTTTAGACGCTGATACTAAAATAATTGATTGTTTTTTTTTCATTTTTTTTCAGAAATATTCATTATTGTATACTTTTTTTTACATACATACATACATATCTAACTAAGAATATAAGAATGTAATAATTTTATTAATTTAATTAAACCAAAAAACTCACAAGAAACAAAAGAAAAAACGCAAAGAAAATAATAATAAGGGTTAAAAACCATAACTATAAAAGAATAATTCATACAATCGCGAAAAAACACTGACACTATAACTTACCTTTGGTCAACTAATCCTTACTAAAGAAGTTTTAAAAGAAGCGTTTCGCTCAACAGGAGAAAATTAACAAATGCGTAGACTCTACGCCGTAGAGTGTGTTAAAAACCATTCGAGAAAATCGGCTCTTTTCCTCATTTCAAAAACACTCTATTTGTTTCCCACCCCAATTCACTCGGTTTCAAAGCCCATGAGTTAGAATGCTATCGTACTCCCTCACTCTCTCAATTCGTTGTGTCTCTTGCACTCATTTATTTTATTCCATTTGAATATATTCTATGGCAAAGGCCATAAGAATGTATTCCTGCAGACCTCAACAACTCGAATGCATTAAGGTCGATGTGACGTCACACATAGAGATAGAAATAAGGGGAAAAAGCAAAGAAACAGATGAAGCCATAAAAGCTATAGACACCAATTGCCTAACATGACACACTTTAAACCTCGCTAACTAACAACTTGATTAGATACACATATTGAACCTATTTTGAAATATACATTTGTATATACATACGAGTAAATAAAGTAAAGTACACAAATAAAAAAAAGTAGCTATGCAGTTTTCCAAGTCTTTCTGTGTGAGACGCCGGAAATTTACTTTATAATTATAATTTAGGTACGTTGTAAAATGTTATATTGAATATATGTACATACATATGTATATGACAAACCCAAAATCATTAGGTATGATTGTATACTCATGTGAATACTCACGTTAAAAATCTCGGTCTTAACTATATATGTACATACATAATTATAATAGTGGCGAAAATAGTTTTTGTTGATAATTCACCATCAGGATAATTAAATAATTAAATATAAATATAATTTAAAATAAAACTTTAAAAATGAAAACAACGAAAAATTTGATTGAGAAAAAGGTAGGATTAAGTGCTTTTGGATAACTATAGGGCTCTGGGATGAATGCTTTTTGAAATAAGAAACTTCAGTAAATCCCGATATGCATTTGAGCTATTTTATGATATATTCATATAATATAATTACTTTTAAAATATTGATTTTTTTCTTTTCAGTGTAGTGAGAAGGGTAGGCAACTGTATGATTCACCGGTGAGTCGCATTCTGTGAGGCTTTACGTAAAAGATTGGGCGAAACAATTTGATAAGAACGGGCCCGGCATGGCACGACAATATTATTACCAGTGTACATACATACATTGAGAAAGTGGAACTTATAGTTTCGAGACAGGAGTGTCGTGTACAACCCCGATAGTTTATTTCTAGAATCTAGATAGAAAATGTTCTATGATTTGATATATATGTAGATATATGCAAGGAAATATTTGTACGATTATACTTGGGTATAAACAGACAACATTAGCTTCAGTACATGCATAGGTTAATCACCTGTCGACCTAAGAAAAAATAAAAAAACAGCTGTAAGATTGACCCAGAAAAGTAAGAAAATATGCAGAAATTCGACGAAAAACAAAAAAAAAAAAACTTCATCTCGCTCATGTACACAAAAGCTCGGATAAATCAATGTTTTGGAGGGAGAAAGAGCGAGACAGGGACAAAGCACATTTTTTTTGCCCAATTTTTATTGTTACGGGGGCCTGGTATTAGCAGGTGTGCTCACCTTGGCTTCAGCAGCAGCCTTTACGGTACAACGCCGCGTGCGAATTTCCGTGTAGGCTGGCGCTGAGAATTTCTGTTGGTTAAGAAGGATTTCCTTCTGCTCCGGCGCATCCAAGGCTGCTTTTCCTATCGCAGTTCCATTTGGGGGCAGTTTTTCATTCGCTCCAGTTGTGATGTCGCAGCTCTGCTCGAACACCGTTCCCACTCCGTCAAAGTTTCCCATTTTATGATAGTCCTCCCACCTGTATTCCCAACAAGAGCGACCGTAGTTTTCTGCGACTCGCGATTAGGTTCTTACTCCTACAGAGGTTGTAGTATTTTTCGGTTATCAATAGGGTTTTTAGTAATATACCAATGTATCGATTGTATCTTTGTATAAAATAATTGAAAATACGATATTTTTTGTATGTCAAATTACCGTCGCTTAGTTTGCCTTAATGTGGAACAGTGGAACTGCAACACGGAAACTGAATTTTTAATAATTCACTGTTATCACTGCCAAGAAGTTTAGCGTATGCATTGCAAACGAAAAATTAACTGATAGTTATTGATAATGATAAATGAAAAATATTTTCCCGACTTGTTGCGTTTTTTCGGTAAATTTTCTTTCGCTCCTTTCTTTCTAAAGTTTATTTTAAGACTTCAAATTGTCTACTTTTTTATATGCAAGTCGACTATTTCTATAGTCTATATCAACGACTATCAACTATATGGCTATATCGACTCTGCTCTTGATGCTGATCAAGAATATACATACTTTATTGGGTCGGATATAATTTTCTATGTTACATAGTTCATAGTTCATTCTCTATGTTCTTCAATTCAATTCTTCACAAAATCAAATCAGAGAAGAGAACAAAAGAGAGAACTTTTGTTTTGATTTAATTTTTATCAAATCAAATTTTTTAACCGTTTTTCAACACTGTCTGTTTGATTTGATTTTTAACCGTTTTTCAACACTTTCGCACGAAAGTCTCTTTTTCTCTTTCTCTGTAGCATGTGTTCAATAAATAGTTTGAATAAAAAATACAAATAAATATATAAGAAATTATTGAAATTATTCAAGGAAATTTGGAAGCCAAATAACATGATTCCGATTAGAAGTAGTGTAATAATCTTTAGAGACTCTCATAAATGCGCATCCTAATCTTTTGTGGCTGACACACTTAAGTACTTACCGTAGCGTAATTATTATACATTTTTTATTTGTAATTCTCCAGAATTCTTTACAATTTTTGCTGTCACTTTTCTTTTGATTAATTGGCAACGCTTCAAAATACAACGCTTCTTTTGTTTTCATTAATTGGCAACGCTTCAAAATATGGCGCGTCCCTTTTCCCATCCCTAGCATTTTGTAAACATTGCAAAGTGAGACTTCATAATGCAATACTTAAATGATTTAAAAATTGTAAGTGATTTGAAAATTCCAGAATCATTTCTGGAATTTTTAAAGAAGAGGAGAGAAACTATCGAAAATGGATTTTCCTTTTTCGAGAGTAATTTACAATTCCTGTTGGTGGAAGAACCATTTTTTATTATTTTTGATGAATTTCATATGAAACATGTGAATGTAAGTATAAAAATTGTTATAAATGTAATACGTACATATTTACTAATTAATATATTTTTACAGAACGCCCCAAATAACATGAAGAATTGGAAAATATTTTCCATAGCGGTGTCCAATTTCGCGGGACACTTGAAAATTGTTTATTTGCGAGCGGTAAGGTACAATAAGTACTTAATTTAATAAAATGAAATTAATTAAATTTTTGTTGTAGGCGGCAAGTGGCATCAAAAAAATTGGATCGGCTGCCATTTTGGAGGGAGTTCAAATGGTTCTAAGCAGTATCCAAAAAAGCACCCGGCTTACCAGAACATTGGTCGGTGCGGTGGCCCATAAATGCGCCGCCAATATGGAAGCCATTAAATTCATGCAGAACCGTGGAGTTCCGGTTCTGTATGATTTGCAGCACTTCCGTGGTATAATAACAAGATCGGGAACTATGGCTGTGATAATTACATCCATATACACCATTCCCATCTTCACAAAGGACAATTATGAGAAAAAGTTGTCCGGTTTTGAACGGTTGGTGGAGAAGAAAATACCCTCCCCATTGCAAGACCGTTACAAAGAAGAGGTAAGTTTCCAAAAATAAATAAAACAAACATTTTATTCATTATTTTCATTAATTTCAGCTGCTTTCCCTCGGGTGCCTATTTGGTAATCTGTTTAATCGATTTCCAAATAGGACATTCAGCCTGACACAGCTGAATTCCAATTACATGGAGGAATTGGGCGCCAATCTGGCCCAATCTGTCCATCTTGCGGCAGAGGAGGGCTTCGCCAAATTCCCGGCGGCCCTCGCCGATCCAAAGGAGCGGCTGCCTTCGTGGCCACATTGGCCACAATATATGTCCAAAGAATTCACAAGGAACTGAAGGAAATTTAAGTATTTATATTATCATATGTCATAAAAAATATACATCTTTTTTTTCCCAGGCACATGGAATTTGCCGATTTAATAACCGACGAGACTAGGAAGGATGACGAGGACGAGCAGCCAGGACCATCGAAGAGGACGAAGCTGAATTAGTATTAGTTTAGTATAATATATGTAGTATAGTTTAGTATTTGATTTTGTATTAGCTTAAGTTAGGTTTGGTTAAGTTGAATTTCCTTTTTTGTACAGTGGATTAGGCCTCTCGGGGATACCACTTAAAAAAAAAGCGCCATTTACTCTACCTCAAAGGTGGTGCGGAAAAGAGTATTTTTAACTGGAAATAAATTTAAAAAATATATTTTACCAAGAGATTTTTTATACCCTTGCAGAGGGTATTGTAATTTTTTCCAAAAGTGTGCTTTTAATACGACAAACCAAATTTCATAAGTATTTTAAAGTATTTGTATTTGTGCGCAGATATCTAATCGCGTGCTGCGGACGGCTGTAAATTAAAACAACACTCGGCGATCATAATGAAATATTTTCTTATCAAAGATATGCAGAGTTTCCAATAAGAACTTTGTAAAATTGTTATATCCAATTTTTGTAGCTCCATCAATGGATGGTAGAATGGTTCGAAAAATATATGTTACTTTTCTATTATAATATTTAGTATATACAGCTGCGGTCAAAATAATAGTAGTGCCCATTTAGGCTATCGAAAAACTTGAAAAAATAGCTTTGTAAGAGACTTGGGAAAATTATTAAAATTTTCTTTGAAACCTAACTAATAATAGATGTTTATAATACATTAACGTTTGGGATAAAACTAGAAACTTTTCAGAAAAAATTAAAAATGTTGAATTCGACAAGAATTAATCGGTCAAAATAATAGTAGTGAAAATTTGCAAAATATACCACAGCATAACTACTGTAGGATTGAAAGAATTTTGTAGTTGACAAAATTTTTGAATTTTTCGCCAGTAATTATGATTATCGGTTAAATTTAAAAAATGAAGTTAAGTTAAATAAAGGAAAATTGTTAATAGGGTTTTTTATAGTTAACACACTTTTTGAATATTAAAATTGGGGTTATAAAATGTTTTAATAATTTATATTCTTAAAATGATATGTTTTAAAATGTTTTCAAATAGGTATTTCAAATAGTGTTGTAAAAAAATGTAAATAATTTATTTTTCATCAAATTTGAGTAAGAAATAAAAACCACCACAACACTGTTCAATTTTTTAACGTTTTTCAACATTTTTTTTACACATTTTTTTTCACTCAAAGGCGTTTGAGAACTTTTTTTTCTGCATAGAAATGTTTTTACATTTTTTTACTCTACATTCTACAAACATTTTGTAGATTTGTAGAGTTTGTAGATTTGCAGCACCATCTGTCGGAAAAAAGTATAAATATTTCTCGATTTGGAGCTGCTAAGCTAGAGTAAAAAAACAATCGTGTGACCATTTATTGAAGGGATTTTATGTTTTTGAACGAAGAAATTACTTACATTTATTGCTGACGTATATCAATCAAGAACACAAAGTATAAAACATAAAATGAATTCTAACTGAATGCAAAAAGATTTTTATTTTTAATAAAACAAAAACCTTTTTAAAAACAATAAAAAAAAAACATTTGACTGTTAATACATTTTTACTAGCTGCTTTCGATTAATTGGCAACTCCAAATCGAACATACGGGGGAAAGCAAAAAAAAAAACATATAATCGAGGTTCAACAATAAGCAATGTCTAAGAAGCTGTTGAGAAAGAGTTACGACGTTACAGTCGTCTCAGAGACTATTTAGTAATACGAGAATGTTAGAAATACGGTCATTGGAGCATCCAACTAGTCATTACTTCTGACAATAGCACCCAATCTGCATGGCATCGTTGGGAAAACTCCTAGGCCGATGCCTGGCAGCCGTTCCCTAGCTAGGTCTTGAGATGGCCGGGACAGCCGCGGAATAACCAGTTTATTTGTTTTCATCGTTCTTTACTTTTACCGGATCGCTCTCGAGCGCTCTTTTTGGCCTCTCTTCTGGGACAAGACCAGTTTGCTACAAACCGGGCTCAGTTAGTTTTCGTTCGTTGTCATTGCCAGGTTGCAGTTTGCGGAGATCGCGCGGTCTTGGCCAATAGCTTGGCCAGTTAACCGTTAAGTGATTGACTACACTTGTGTCTGTGCTGTGCCAGTGTATGTACAATAAAATACTAAAATGCCCAGCTCTCCAGAAAAAGAGAATTTACTTGTGCTTCTGTTTTTGGTGACTTCTTGAAAAGCAGGTATAAGCTTGGCTCATCAGCAAACTGAAGAAAAGAAAGAAATAAATAAAAATAGTAGCCATTACTGAGCTTAAAAAGTATTTATTTTGACTAATTAATATTATTCAACTTTTTGATGAACAACGAAAAAAAGTGAAATGGAAAAAAGTGGTGCAAAAAGTTTGAAATATCGTTTTATATTCAGCCCTGTATCTTCATGCATTCTTCACCATTGTTCTTGGAGGCTTATCTTATCTTTAACCAAGGAATTTTTTCCTGAACCAATTACTTCATAGAAATATGTAAGATGTAAATTTTTTCCTCGCAATACATCACGTATGCCATAAAGTTAAAATACAACTGAAATAAAGAAATTTCTGGGCGAAGGGAAGGTTATAAACTCTTAGATATTCATATAAAGTTGTATAAGTTTTGACGATCTTTCGCGTCTCCTGAACCAAGGGCTAAAAGGAAACAACTGCCAAGAATATAAGCATCAGATTTGCGACGAGTAAATCTCTTAGAAATTTGAAAGTTCATGCAAAAGCGAAACCCGAATAATGCCTTTCTTCTCCCTTATATTTTCTTTTGCCACATTCCAATTGGAAAGTTGATTGAACCGGCTAATGCCGAGCATTGCTTTATACTCTTAATAAGTTGATTAATGTGGTTACGGCAATTAGGAATAGACCACAAAACGCGTTTATACACATGTGTTTTTACCAGCCAATATTTTGAGGCATCGTCTTGGTTGCCTCATTTATTTATTTCCAAAGGGGTGGAATTTATTTTGGTTTTTGGGAACCAAAATAGCTCTTTTACTGAGATTTAAAGTAATTACTATTTTTAAAATACATAAAAATTTACATATTTATTAAATTCAATTCGTGTCTTTGACCTTTAGTTGGGTTCCGCTGCGATTTTGCCATCACCATCACCGGTACTATTTGTTGCATTTACATTTTGAAGTTTTTTCTACCTCATTCACTAAGCAAAGTAGTGGGTTGCCTATTAGTGAAATGGTCTAACGCCGACACGCTCAGCTTTGTTTTCCGCTCCCTTCGAACTTTGATGGGGGTTGCGGGAACAGCAAAGACCAAAACACGTCCGATTGTGTGTTTTTAAACACCATCTCTCACAGTTGGCAGACACAGTGTAGTCTAGCCATATGATGACTAATAATGCCACCGATTTGCATATTGGACGGCAGCACGTTGGCTTGAACAAGCCTTTAAAAATGAATCGGAATTAAACAGGTTTCCATATCATATTGTGTACAATGCATCGTGCAAAATATCAACGAATATACAGAAGATAAAATTAAGAATAGTTGAAACGTGAGTTCCAAATAATGAAAAATCATTTTTTTTAAATTATTTCAGGTGTGTACATCAATAGTGGCTTTGTTTAAATATACAAAAATAAAATATTATATTTTTAGTAAACCTACAATCGTCCAAAATTTTCCCCGATTGCCATTGTGTAGCCGTTTGCGATTCACACTGTAGCCATTCTATAGCAGTTCAAAGCATCTCCTTTCCACTTTGACACTCTTGAAAAATTTTTAATGAATACAATACGAATACAATGGAAAAGTTTCGTAGATTCACTTCAAATCTATTTTGAAAGTGAAAGTCTAAAAAGCGGGTGAAAAAACTAAGTGAACGCGCGACCTTTTCTTTGAAATATTGTTCGTTTCAAACACAAATTAACAAATGTTTCATCTATCTTTTGCATTATGTTAAAATAGACAAAAGGAAGAACAAATTTAACATTTTTTAAAACTGCAATTAACTTAGGGCTTTGAACAAAATTTTAGGCTTTTCAATTCAGCTGTTTAATGACTATTTTTACATAGAAAACAAAATTTAAGTCGGAGTCGGACGATTTTGAAAGAATTTATAGACTTTTTATATCCTTGGATATTATAATTTTTGTCAAAAATGTGCAAGGAGTCATCTCCGACCCTATAAATTTTATACATTCTCGATCAGGATCCTCCTGATCTTGTGGACAATTAATACACATTGGTATTTTTAAAAATAGAAGCTTGGGAAATTGGTTTTATAGTAAAATTCTCATAATGTACATGTACATACGTCTATGGTATATGTAGATTAGAATTAAATTTAGATTTTTTGAAAATCCATACTTATCATAAAATTCCTGGAATGATTGCTTTCCTAATTTCAGGCCAGTTTCTTAAATAAATTTTCAAAAATTTTAAGATTCTCCCAAAAAAAGAATGTTACCTGATTGTTCAGCTATTAAGGAACATTGCACAGTGGTCGCTGCCATAGGTCAAAAATAAAAAAATTGATTTTGAGCTATTCAATCGAAACCCGGTCTTACTATCAGCTGATTGTCCAAAATTTACCAAGCAATATGGTTTGCTTGGCATTTCTAACGGATCTTTCTAAAAATAGCATGACAAAATGGTACTCATACTTATGCACTTTTTATTTGTCCGCAGTGGACATAATTTTTATATTATAAAACTCTGTTAAACCAAAATCAATTGGAATGATATGGTATATAATAGTATATACTTTATTTTTACAGAATTATATATAAATAATTTGTTCTGTGTTTCGTGTAAATCTTTGTTAAAAATGTGCGTCTTTTTAGTTCGTATATGTAAAGTTTTAAGTATTTTCCCCCGGTTGCCCCCAAATGAAATTTATGTGCTGTTATATACTAATATTTAAAGATTATAAAAATGTTAACTTCAGCTGCGGAAGCCTGCCGCAGCACATTTGCCATTAAAAAATGCAACCTAACCCCTTTTTCCATCTCTATCTAGGAGGGAAGCATCTTTTTGTTCTGTGTCTGTTATGTTGTTGAAATATTAATATCGAACATTTTTTGCAACTTACCATTGTTGATGGAAAAGTTTGTAATGAGTAAAGTGAAACAACATTCACAAAATGCTTCATAGCCAAGCCAACAGAAATGAACAACCTAAAAATTTTTTTAAAACAAGATATTGTCGCCGATCTTTGGCATGACGTATTATTTTGCAAAAAATAGCGCTCATGTAAAATTTGAACTCTCTAACTCTAAAAACACCGAAGTTATACCATTTCCGATCAATCAGTTATATGGCAGCTATAGGATATAGTGGTACGATCTGGTAACTTTTTTTATCATATGTTTATAATATTATTCTAGATTTTTGGTGAAAGTTTCATAGCGATAGCACATCTATAAGTATTTATGGCCGCAGTTCCATACAAGCTCGACCACTGTGCATTGGGGTGAAAAACCAGCACCGCCGATTTTCTCAAATTTTCAGAACACGTACATAAACTTTAAGAATAAAGGGAAAACTAGTTTAAAAATAATGTTATCTAGGGCAAAAAAAGTTTTCTAACGTTAAAAACCAAGGATTATTTTTTGCTAATATCACAGCCCAACATGACAATTCCTTTTTTAATTGAAGACTTTTTTCTTAATCATTGCAGGATTGATTGAGATTGATGAAAAGTAGTCTTATTAACTAAAACACGTAGGTGTTAAGCAAAATTGAGGGGAATGGAGGCAAGAAGAGAAGCACCTGATGATTTAAATATAAGTTTTTCTTAATAATTTAACACTTACCTACACTTGGCTGTGTTAACGAGTGTTATCAGCGTTATCAGCGATAGCATTATCATTGGGCTACAATACTAAGCAAAATTTGCGTTTTTTTTATTGAAATGTCTATGAATTTACCATTTTAGTCCGAGAAACATGAAGCGCAAGGGCTCCCGCTTAAGATAAGGGTGTATGCTCTTAAAATATTATTTAAAATTGTGAACTGAGCCGGTTGATTTTGCTGTCGTTTTTTGTAACGCTGTGTTATAATTGAAAATAAACACAAAAACAATAAGATAATGATCGTAAGGTGCCGTCGCTTCGTCCCCTTTGGCCAATGTCTCGTTTGCTAGTATTGAACCAAACGTAGCTGTTGGCAGTGGAGGGTCGGCGCTGACGGAAGGCAGCGCTGGAGCCATATGTATTTCTTGGCCATACTCCTGCTTTTTCCTTGCCCGGTAGTCGTTTTTTTCCGGGTTTACCCGTGGTTTTACGTGCATATATTTTGAAGTTCGTACATCAGTGTTAGTCTAAGTGAGATGTAAAAAAATTGGCAAAAGGATCACAAGGATTACAACCCCCTTTCGATTGAAAAGAAAATGCTATGTTTTTTATTAAGTTTAATATTTGTGCGAGATACGAAAAATTCAACGAGCTCATAGTAGGAGCAAAAATACGAAATGCAGTCTCCACAATTTAGTGTGGGTGCGGCCGACAAGGGGCAAGTGCAAAAAATTTTTGTTTTTACTTCAAAGATAAGATTTGAGTCGCAATACCCTTATTGTACAGACATTCGTATGTACTTGTAAATATATGTACATATGTATGTACATACACTTGAGGCGTCAGACGAAACTTAGAATAGAGCTGTCGATCTGGCTTTTTATACACTGACATACATATGTATTTTTGTCTAACATAATTTTTTTAATATTTTTTTTTGTTAACACTATTCATCTTAACTATGTACATATAAAGAAAAAATTAATAAATAAACTTTTGTCTAACTAGACTAGGCGAATATGCGTAAACAGATACATATGTATTTTAAAACATCTTAGATGCCTAACTCTTTCGGAAAATAAAATTGCCCAAAATCAACTAATTTTTAGAGGAGTTATAGACATTTCTGATTCCCTGATTCTGATAGTCTGCGAGAATCTCGGAGACTATAAAAAAAATGTATCCGGTTTGTGTGTTTAGCTTGTGTTAAAATTTGTCCACGACCACTCCCGCCTGAAATCTTAACGTAGCGGCATTCAAAAAAGTTTTTTGGAAAATGTTTTCACTTAAATCGAAACATTTTTATAGACGGAAAACCCGACTACAGCCGGTATTATTATACCCGGTACTCGTAGAGTACTAGGGAATATTGTATTCGTGTGAATGTATCTAACCTAGAGAAGGAATCATCTCCGACCCCATAAAGTATATGTACATATATATTCTTGATCAGCATCAACAGCCGAGTCGATATAGCCATCTCCGTCTGTCCGTATGAACGCATGGATCTCAGAGACTATAAGAGACAGAGCTATAGGATTTGGCATGCAGACTCCTACAATGCCTCCCGCCCATTCCAGTAGCGCCAGTACAGAAAGGATTTTTGAAAAACTTTTGATGCCAAACTATTTCTATAGTTAATAATATGTACATATATCTGAAAATATCATCCAAATTTTCTCCGAAAAAAAGAAAAAGACTTTTTGGTCTGCTTTCCTACTGAACTGGTTGTATGGCCGTACGTTTGTTATTGTTGTTTGTCCCGAGCGCAAAAGGATGTAACAAAAATTGGTTTTTAAAAATGCATGTTAAAGTTTAAGCTTTTAAGATTAGTTAAATTGTGGATGAGATGAGTACCGTGTATAATATAGTCGGGAAACTCGAACTGTAGTTTCTGAAAATTTTCTTACAAAACTAATCAGAGATATTTCACGCAGAAAAAAGTTTTTCAGAGCTGAAATCACACAATGAAAAGGCAGCATGTGCCCACCCTTAAAAATGCTGATTAAATCCGGCTGTTCCACTCTTTTTCCAATTGCAATTACCATTAATAATTTTAAACTAAAATTAAATGTTAAATAAATTAAATACAAATTCTCTTAAATAAATTAAATATATATTTTAATTATTAATATTCTAGTCTCCACGTTTCAAACACTTAGCTTTAAATTGAATTGAAAATCGGATGACTTAACAAAAAAGAAAATTGAATCAAATTGTTGAACCCTGTTAATCAAAATAGGAACCAATATTTTTCGAATATGTGAAAAATAGTTTAAAAAATAAACATAATAATAAGTAATAAACTAATCAATAAAATTTGAAATTTGTCTCCTTGTTAACAGGGGCTAGAATGATAAACGAAAATTCTTCCCGATCGCCCAATTTTTAGAGAACCTAATTTTTAATCTGCTTTCTTACAGACTTGTTTAACTGAAGCTAGAATATCGAATATCTTAGAGTCGATTACCTTGACTGTCACCTGTTTACTAGTTTTATTTAACTTATGTTTACCTTTCATACTTTCCATTGATCATTATCGATCTTAAGTCGTTTCTTTATTAAATAATTATATAGGCATGTGACAATAAATCGTAAAGCAAACAACCTTATTAACTTTGGTTTTCGTTTTCAAACCCATTTATAACTGATGATTGATAAACAAGTTTTCAGGTGTAATACATCATCTCTTCCATACTACCATAAAGCTTGGCAATTTTTTTAAACTTTCCGTTATCCAGGTAAATTGAGAGTATGTTAATATGTGTAAATATCACAATTGGAATAAATGGGAAACAGCTATTTTTCTGCCCATGCAATGATAATTCGAAAAGTAAAGCTTGATTTCATTTTTGGAACGCTCTCCCGCACTCAAAAGTGGCATCTATCCAGTTCAAAACTTTTTTTAAATCAAAATTAGGTTTATATTGTCAACTAGCTGACCCGGCAGACTTCGTACTGCCTCATCATGTTGCTTACTTACAAAACAGAGTTTTCCTGAAATACTGGCTATTTATAAGGTTTAAATTTGATATTCACAGACACACACTGTTAAAATACAGTCTGTTAATTAATTTAAAGCTTTCTCATAAACTATATTTTTTGTTTTGTTTTGTGGTGCGTAAATAAACAAAGAAGACGGTTTTCTGACGCGCGAACACGCGACGTATAATTGTCCATGCGCGAAACAGGGAAACTCCAAGTTGATTCCACAAACTTCTAACGACTGTCCTTGCGATTTATTTATGGTCATCGCAAAGGCCAGACGCACTGGAAATTGTAACCGTTTAAAATCGAATGGTAAGTTCGTTGGAATCATCGGTATCCGCGGGATCAAGACATCCTCTCCTTTGTATTTTCCTTTTATGATTGTCGCCTCAATGACGTTATTCATCAGTCTTTTCACAGCCAGTCTTGTTCCATTGCATAGTCGAGGTTGATTAATGTTACGCAGCATGATGACAACTGATCCCACTTTTAACTGCAAATTGTGAGGTGGTAATCCAGGCAATTCCAGTGAATTTAAAAACTCAGTGGGATAGTTGACTACGTCAACCTGGTTCATTACGGTGTCGACTGATTTGAAGGAAACCAACTGTCCTGGAAGAAAATTCTGAATGGTCGCATTAAGATCCTCGACATCTTTATTTTTCGCTGCTAATATTGCTCGTTCACCCAGCCAATTCAAGAATCACAGGAGCACTGCGTCTGCGGATTCGCTCAATTTCATTATGTCTAGCTTGCTGTTGTTGTGTTTGATGTGCACGAACTCGTTGCATTCTAAGCCTATCTCCTACATTGTCACTCACTAAAGAACGCAATTCTGACATAGCAATACGACTATTTTCTTGATCTCTCTGTCTCTGGTCATCAGTGCGGTTAGCACGTGAGGTAGCTCTTCGCACATTTGATTGACTACGACGACCTACGTTAGGTCGTCTTCTCCTCGGCATCGTAAATTGTAATTGAGAAAATTTCCCGCTTATTTAGCAGTAAAGTGTCACTATCACAAAAAAGAGCACATTACTTGGAATGTCACTATCACAAAGGATCACCAAAGTAAAGAAAGTTCTCGCGCACGTAGCCACAAAGATACAAGGATGCACTCATAGATATCGTAACTCGTAACACAATATAATATCGTAATACTTTTTTCCGTGCTCTGACTGAAAAGCGACAGACAGGATGGATTGACATATTAGTTGGTTGTCAAATCTAATGTCAAATATTATGATTGCGTTCAGAAATTTAACTTAAGATTTATAATTTAACGTTTGTGACAAAACTTAAGATTTATCTTTCGATTTCTATATAGTCTTATTAAAAAAGTAATCGGACAGATTAACAACTGAAGTTAGCTAAAATTAATTTTCTCGAAGCTATATGAAGCTGTGAGACTATGCAATTTTGTCGCGTTCGCGATTCACTTTCACTTTTGTTGAGTTTCGGAACGCGATATTAGATCCTCCAACGCGCATGCGAATTTGAACTTTATTCAGCGGTAATAAATTACAAAGAGACTCTCCATTTTATTTAGAAAACGTTTGTATGGGAAATAGAAAAATACTGTTTTGAGGATTTTCCCGGCAATTATTCGAATTTTTCTCACCTTTTAAACCTTCCCTAGACCTCCACGAATAATTCAAGACCAAGATAAGATAAATCCGTTCAGCCATTCTCGAGTTTTAGCGAGACTAACGAACAGCAATTGATTTTTATATATATAGACTAGCGACCCCGGCACACGTTGTTTTGCCCTTTTTTGTTTTCTATAAGGGCTAGCTGTTTTTTCTTCATTTATTTTGGTTAATAAATGTTTTTCAGTATTTCAAGTACATCCAGTAATTTCACGTACAGCAAAATTCCCCTCGCCAATATCTAACAGAGAAAGGATGAATCCTGAAGCATTTGATCGCGCATATTCTTGGTCAGTTCTTTTTCAACATTACGCCACAGTTGCGATGATTTTAAGCAAGCATTGAATTCATCAGCGTACGTTAACCGTGAACACCTGAAAGGAGTAACAAAGGGCCGTAAAATAGTTTTCATTGTTCCTTATATCCCTAATTGACCAATCCAATTCCCCAAGCGAATTTTTACGTCCTATAGTGCATTCATCCAAAATATGGGCGCTATGCCCATAGACGATTGTTTTAATGTTGCACACTGCATCTGGATTATTTTGAATGTTCAATGACAGCTTAAGTGCTGAATGAGCTGTTATGCCTCCATCTAATAAGGTTGCTGCAACGCCAGAAGATGCAATGGCCAATGCGTTGTCATTTTTTTTTAATCGTAACTCGACAGGAAGAAGCGTAATAAGGAATGTTCACTTTGGAACTTTCACTTTGAATGTTCACAATAATCACTTTGGAATAAGCAGAATTTTCAACATCAGGCTCTTACTGGAATGCTAGTCGAAGAAATTGCCCAGATGTGAATCCTCGATAAACTTGTTGCCGTTGTTAGTTAATTCTTCTTCTAACTATTAATCTGTGCGCTTCTCTTCTTTGAAAAGTGGCCTTTGTTGATTATGTTCATCTCGTGCATCTTTCGATTGTGATTCACGTAACTGCGCCATGCTTACACGCGCCTTTTCATTACCTTTATAAATTTGTTCTCCTGATCTCGTATTCTTCTATCTCGCGCAGCTCTAGAATTGACTGTTTGATGACTAAAATTGGCCCAATTGCATATCACCGCTTTCGTTTGCAGTATTTTGTATTCTTCTTGCATTATGGCTTTGTCGGGAAAGATTCGATCGTCTTGGTCGCGGCATTATAAATTAAACATCCGAATCAAATCGATTGCTGCAGAACGCGACTGCCTAACTCTCAGTCGTGTTCGCTCAAGCCTAGCTGCTGATATTTTGACATTTGACATTTTCTTGTGCATCTTTCGATTGTGATTCACGTAACAGCGCCATGCTTACACGCGCCTTTTCATTACCTTTATACATCTAGATAAATGTATAAATACATAATATCGTACATAAAAATATGATACGTCACGCTCACAGCCTACTTACTTTTATTCATTACTATAAGTGGAGTATAGTTCGGTGGAGTATAATTCGCGCTGTCGAACTCTCTAAGCTAACTCCCTACCAATTTTCACTCAAATCTGTTCTTCCGTTCTTGATTTATAAGTGGTGTAACATATAACACGACTTTCTTTTATATATATAGAAGAAGAAGAAGATAGATAGATTAATATATGTAAGTTATCCAACCCATAAATCCAGGCCACTTATGGCTTTTCAAACTCTGCATTTGCCTACGGCTTTCTCTTTGCCTCTGAGGTCCGACCTCAGAGGTCGGTCGGTTTTATTTAGAAAACGTTTGTATGGGAAATAGAAAAATACTGTTTTGAGGATTTTCCCGGCAATTATTCGAATTTTTCTCACCTTTTAAACCTTCCCTAGACCTCCACGAATAATTCAAGACCAAGATAAGATAAATCCGTTCAGCCATTCTCGAGTTTTAGCGAGACTAACGAACAGCAATTGATTTTTATACATATATATAGATATAGATATAGATATAGATATATAGATAGAAGAAGATAGATATAAGAAATACGTAAAAAATCGATGTTTGAAGTGATTCAAACATTTGTTGTTTAAATCTTTTTATAACCTACTAATAAGGTTTTCATTTAACATGGCATGTTGAAAATGAACATTGTTGCAACTGCAACTGAAATTTTCTAAAATAATCTAGATACAATGAATCGTGCCATGTGTGGGCTTGATTTTAGCTTGCCTCTTGCTTGTCTCTCGTTAAATAAGACTTTCTAAAGATTTTATTTATTTCAATTAAACATTTTACATTTGGAACGATGGTTATTAAATTATTTAAATGTAATTAAATTAACAATCTTTCTTTCCGTTTTTTATGTTTTTTTTTCATTCCAAGAATTGCTTGGCGGAACTGTTTCTCAATAACTTAGTATGTATGTACATATGTTTGTTCTTGTGCGTTCTTGCAATAAATGTATGTATGTTTCAATTTAATTTAAAAATAACTCAAGTTTACATAGTACAAATTGAGAAATAAACAAACACAAGCCCCACGAGTCAGATGCCCTAGTGACGTTAGCAAATACATATGTATATTTTGCCCTATTATATTTTATTTAATAAGTTTGGGGGACTAATATAAAGATACATATTTTGCACTTTTAAGTGCAAATTTTTTCTTTAAAAAACATAAAAATTAAAATTTCACTTCTTGTTTATTTTTCTCATCTGGAATAGCTTAGCAGTAGTAAAGAGTAAATGCAATTTTATTTTTAGTTCAATATGCATTGAAATATGGGATCTCTTATCCCATGTACAGAATATTTTTAAAGGGCTTCTTCTCATTTTGTTTCTGCTTACTGCAAAGATATAAAATTGAAAATGTTTATTGCGATAAAGGGAATATCAAAAAATGAATTGTTTTGTTTTTAAATTAATATTGGCAGGCAATGTCTCATCAGACATACAAAACATTCAAGGATAATTTTTATACTTGAAACCCAGCTTTAAGCTACCTAATAACTTAAAATAACTTAAATGTATAATTCATACAAATTTAACGAAAATACTGTCTTTTTTTTTACTTTGGCGGCAATAGAAAGTGTTGAACTGGATTTAAAAAAAAAACTAAAAATACACAATGAGATATATGCATATAGCGACTATGGATTTGATGAACATTTACCAGCAGAACATCAAGAAAAAATTATGAAAATCAGTTGTGATAATAATTATATTTTTAACAACTGCTTATTTTGTGATGAGAAGAAAAGTCGTACGAACTGGTATTTAAAAAATTTCTTAAAGAATTTTAAAGAACCGACGTGAAATGGAGCATTTAGATTTGGCAGGATATCTCTCCAATACATCGAAAACATGGAACTGCCTTGGATCCTTCGAACAACAAGGTGAGAGAAAAAAATCTTAAAAATAAATACCAAACCGAACCAAATAAATGAAGATACTAAGCAAACTTGGAAATGATTCCGTCTCACCACTTTCAAAGCTTTCTTATTCAATAATAAGTTGTTTAGTGAGACTTCGTAAGAATGTTTTCCATAAAAATAATCTTTTTTATCTTATAGATGGTGCTTGCTTATCTAATTCGCGCCAAATATTAGAGCCTATTATGGAGGAGACAAGCGAAGACGAAGAAAATGCCCAGGGCAGCTGGATCGGATACCAGGAGCATCGAAACAGCCTTTGGAGTTCTACGGAGTCCGACACAGGATCCGTCATACGCGTCGAAATAACAAAAGGTAGAATTAATATTGCTTCAATAACCTATTTTTTTTATTATTTGTTTACAAATATTGCAGATATTGACGCCATGTCCGAGAGAGACTTCGCCTGCCCTCCAAAGCGAGCCAGGAGGTGCCAAGAACTTGATCAAGTAGACGGCTTGGATGATAGCGTACAACTTCGTCATTCTATGCACCCTGATCCTGAGCCCCAAACTAGCCAGGACCGCTTTTTGTCACTGGAGCCCTATTCGCGTGACAGTAATGGGAGTCAGGGGCAAAGAAGCAGTACCGGCAGCCGTCGTGGTGGGGTTTTTGAGGAGTACTTCTCAGATAATGACTCCTACCACTCGCTGTCCCGCAGCTCTTCTTTGGTGCAATTCGAGTCCTTGGAACGGCAGCTCACACTACAAGAGCAGCACCAAAGTATGAGCAGTCTGGGAAACAGCTCACCATCGCTCATAAGCTGTGAACAAGGTGCTGGTGTAGTCACGTCCGACGCGAATCCGGAAAGCAGAAGGGCGTCAGCCTCATCTCTGACTCTGATGAAGCGGTACGAGTCAAGCGACGGACGCCTGCATCAAACTTATTATGAGCTTAACAAGCTTGGCTTCGTGGACCAGCAAGAGCGGAAACTTTTTTCGAAGAACCTGCATCAAGCAGAGTTAAAGTCTGATTCGGAGTCTAGTTCCAGCTCCAGCGATGCCAGCGGACGCAGTCTTCTTATCTCGGTCTCTGGAAATGGAAGTATGGGAGATGCGGGGAAAACGGATGGAGTCGCTATTCGCCGAATGCCACTTACCTCGGCAGAAAACCTTTCGGAGGACTCCGGCTATTGTGAGCCAAGTATATTGCAGCGTGAGACGTCTAAATCGATACCCCAGAATTTCGATAAGCTGTCCGAAGAAGAAGAGATACAGCTTCTGGAGGACAGCTCGCCCAATCCGCAAAACTCCACCGACGAAGATGATTTGTGTCAGCTGAAAATAGAGCAGCCGTCGGGCACGAGCACAATGCCCTGCTCTCAGACGATGGCTATTAATAGTTCCCCGGAGAGTCCCACCTCTTCGGCATCGTCTAAATCGGAATCGATGAGTCCATCGGCCTCAGCCTCAGCATCACCTTCACAACTTCCATCGCCGAGCGGATCGGTGGCATCGTCTGCCGCCTCGTTTACATGGCTGCACAACAGTTTGCCCGATATACGCGAGCCGCGAGGTTCGTCGTCGCCTAACACAGTAGTCATCGATCCAGCGCTCCCTACTTACGTCACCGGCTACGGGCTGGCCACTAACATCAAAAGAACGACGAACAGCAGTCGGAGCAGCAGCAGCTCCTCTGCGGCGGATTTCTCCCCGCCCCTTGGGACGACACATTCGCTCCCCAACGAGCTGCAGCAACTCGGACGTCGGCGTAGATCGCGCAACAGCCGGCCCCACCAACGAAATTGTCGCAGTAACAGCAACAGCAGCGGCGCAAGTTCCGGCGACGAGTGGGAGGCGGAGGAGAGGCGCGGCGACTTCTTTGACCGTCACAGCCTGCCGAAGATCCGCCGTAGCTGTAGCTGGAACGACCGAGCGGTTGGAATTAGTCGAGGTGTGGATCGCTCCCGGACTTCAGTAGGCGTGGCCAGTGCGGGGTATCTTAACGCTAGTTACCAAAACCTCACTCTGCTGGATTATACCGATCAGCAACCTACAGCCGAACAGCTTCAGAAAAACCAAAAGAGGACCAAGTGTGCCAAGATGTCGGACCGCAGCAGCGTTTCTGGGGGGGACTATGAGCAGGTGATCTGCAGAGGAAATTTTTTGCTTGATGAAATCAGTAAAATCTACGACAAAAATGTATCCATCCTTAACGATATGCCCATTGCGGATAAAGACAAAGCCCTATCATCAACCGACAAGGTAGGTGTAAGCTTTTAAGTTTCTAGTCTGAAGACAAAGAAATCTAAGAACTGCAATTGATTTAAATATGCACATATGTATGTATGTATGTACATATATGTATGAGCTCTTAAAGCATTATGTATGGGCGTGTAATTGTCTTTTTTTTTTAAAGACAAAAGAGAAGTCCAGCTATTTCTCTTTCTATATATATCTATATTTTTATACAATGATTCTCTTAAGTGACTAAGGGAGGCACTGCAACAATGTAAAGGTGTGTGAGTTTCTTTGGCCCGATTGGCTCTTAAAATAAATAAAAAGGTCAAATATCTTCCAGTTATTTTTTTTTTAAAAACATTAAAAACTCCAATTTAATTGAAGAAAATATGGTTTAACTAACTATAATAAAATCAATAAAATTATTTCCTGTTTTTCCTTAAATCCAAAACTAAAACATCGTAGGATCTACTTATTTTTTTAATAAGTAAAAATGTTGTTAATTTTTTGTTTAACCATTGATGTTTACCTGTTTGTAACTTAAGGTAATATCCTTTTATCCCAAGGGAGAAAAGCGTTTTTTATTATCTTAAAGTTTTAGTAAGTTTTCTTTTTATAAAAAGGGAGAAAAACTTTTAAAAGACAGTTAAAGTATGAATATCTATGCATTTATGTACATTTATGTATGTATGTATATAGAATTGGCGTACTAGTTTAACTAAGCAACATGCGTTGCGCGTCACCAGATTAGCGTCCACCTTAGTATTTGCATTTGAAGTGAAAAAACGATTAAAGATAGAAGTGTATAATTGGTTCCTTCTCTTAATGAAGATACATTAAAGAATGTACTTGGACTTTGTTCAGTTTTTTTTAATTAAAAACGAAAGTAACATTTTTATTTGTATGCAAAAACCGAGTCATCATATTAACGCCTCAAAATATATTTTGTAATTTCTTTCTTAAGTTCCTTAACGCATCAGCTAATTTTATTTTTGCTGTTTAACTAAACATTTTTCTTTTATTGGATATTATACTGTGGAACTACTATCATATCTTCAAAGTAGTTTTTGAAAATCCTTGCATTCCATGAATGTGGGATTTCTTTCCATAATAAAACCATTGCTAATTTTATTCCAAATAAGGAAATCTATTGAAGACTTCCAATGAGGTAATAACCGTAGTCAGTGTAGCAGATTGCAGAGCTTTACTCGGAGAGGCTTCCAGCACCCAAAACTCGACCGCCAAAATAATAAAAAAAAAAAAAAAAAACTTGTGTTTTTTATTTTTTCTTGGCAAACAAATCAATTGTTTTAAGGATGGTTAAGAACACTGACCATTTAAAAGGGCTAAAACTAAAAAAATAAGCCGAACTAAATAATAAAACTAATAAATAAACTAACAATAAACTAAAAATTCAAAAATATGCCTCTTGTTTCCACGATTTACGTAAGAAAGATCATTTGGATAACGTGCATAATCGGATTGGAGGCGTGATGGTATGGGGTGCCATATCCTATTATGGCAACAGTCAACTGCAGATTTGAACGCAGACCCCAAACCTGAACGCAGAAAATTAGAATTGCGTTGTAAAAAGTGCATTTCCGTGGCATTTCTAACACTTCAATTCATACAAGCCGTCCATAAAAAGTTGAGTTCAGAATCGTTTTAAGGATCGTTTTTACAAACGTAATCTTTTACAAAAAATACATACATATTTTACATATATACATACATACATAAAAAAATATTCCTGTGCAACAAATATTTAAAAAACTTCTCACGGGATCGGAAATATATTGAAATTACTTATTAATTTATGAAATTAAATTTAAGTTTTAATAGATTTTCTCTAATAGAATTCCTTATTTACATTGTTATTGTGTTTTTTGTTATTGTTATTATTTTTTATACTTACCTATGTACTTCATTTCTTTATTTCAGACCACTACGGATGTACTTCAGGCTACTGAAGTTCTTGATTCCAGCATGACGTACAAGTTGACTGGAAATAAGGACTCGCAAGCATCAATCGAGGCGCCACAAGTGCAGCACGTTCAATTGACAATCAGAAAACCACCGGCACGAACCAAGCGAATGGCTGGAAATCCTCAAACTCATTCAACCAGTCAAGCTGAATTCCAACCAGCTACAATGAACTTTAGCAGCTTCGGTAAGACATTTGACCAGGACCCAACCAACTTGCGCACCTCTTATGCCCAAAGCCTAGAGCATTGTAACTTCAACATCCAGGAAGTCACAGCCCCCAAACCACAAGTGCTTCCGACACAGCGATCATTGCCGAAGCGGCGATATCAATCACATGCAGCAGGGGCAAAGACACGTAGCCTGGTCAGCAGTACTCCCGACCTTTCTGCCTATGTGGACCGGCAACACGACCAAGAGGACGATATTTACGTTAGCAGCGCCCACACATCGATGCACCAGCTGCCGCAAACGCCCACGCTACCCAAGCCCTTGGGCATCCTACTGCCCGCTGGTTCCAGAAACTCATTCAGCAAGGAAGTAAGTTTCTGTCCAGTGGTGAGCAAATACTGTTGGCAGGAGCAGTCCTCCGAAGAGCCCCAGGAGGAGCATCCAAATTCCAGCGAGGGAGTCTCGAGCGACGATGAACTGCTGGACAATGCTGACGCCACGGTGTTGCACAACACAAAAGAGAACGAGAATATCGCGGCCCGTTATAACGAAGAGCAGACAGAGAGATATCGCAGCGAAAGAGTAGAGCCAGCAAGAGAACCGCCATTCGTCGCAGAGGAGAGCGACGAGAACAACGAAAACATCGTGCCGATCGGGAGAGACCCGAAATGCGAAACTAAAACAAACCATGAGCTCGCTTCAGACAACGCAGTTACAGTTAATCTTGAATCTCTGCTCTGCCCGCCCGGTTTACACTTGCCAGCCCGGTTCGCGCAGCCATCGCTACCGACCCCGCCCAAATACGCACCCACGGCCGAACCCTGCCTTCGTCCGGTAATACGTCCATTGAGCCTGCACCTACCTATTCTCAGCGAGCCACCCACCAATCGCGCCCACCACATCTTGTACGCCTCTCAGCAACTTATACAGCGATTCGACACAGAGGATCCAGAAATCGGCAGCAGCGTTGGCGATATGCCACCAGCCAGTGATCCTAAGCAACAGGCTGTCGCCGCGGGATCGGCAGGAGAAAAGCAACATAGTTCCAAAAGCTTCCTTTCTAGGTTCGCTCATGGACTGCGATTGTCATTGCGACGCAAAAAGAAGCAACAGCCTGATCGGACGGAGCAGAAACAGGCACCGGTGGCGGGCAAAGCAGGTTCTGTGAATCGAAGCCAAAGCAACGAAAATGGTCGCGGGTGCAGAAGCTCGGACAGCTTTATTCATATACCACTGAAGCCTCCAAGGAATGTTCAATCCTGTCAGCTGGACGACAGTGTCGTCTCCGAGGCCAGTACAGTGAGTGTACACAGCGTTCGACAGCCAGAACAGCTGGCGAAAACCTCCACATTGCAGAAGGTGACTGGTAAACCGCCGTTGCCCAAGCAGCCTCCCCGAAGTGGCAGCCTGGCGCATGCGCCTCAAGGAACGCCTCATAGTGCCGTTGCCGTGCCCAGTTGTGGCAGTGAAAGCGAAGCAATGCTCGAAGCCGAGCGGGCGCAGTACCAAAAGTTCGCCAAACAGTTGTCGGCGGGCGTTCCAGCCAAAATGCGGGACACCGAGTCGCCTTCGCGGGCCACAGTGGCAGAAAAGACCCAAATGTTCAACCAATTGGGTGGAAACGGCCGTGGGGTAAGACCCACTGTGGTCACCGCCGTACCCGTTGCTGTTTCACCCGAGTATTGTGCCGGGAAAATGGGGTTGATTGAAACCAATCTGGACACCCACGAGACAATTATTTCTGGAAAAACTCGCTCCCTCATGGACATAACCAGCAACCCGCTCAGTCTTCCGCACAAGCGATACATTGTAAAACGCTTAAACGTGGCTAGCGCAGCGTACGAAGTGGATGATCTGGACGGAGATGCCGTAAAAAATTCGATAGGTGGAGGAAGCGTCCAAATCGCGTCAGTTCGGAGGCCGCACAAGAGCATGGAATTCCTGCTTGACAAGCAAAATCAGAAAAATGCTTTGGTGAGTTGCTAATAAATATGTAACCTCATTTATTTTACGAGCACATTCAGCCTTTACGGACATCGATTTTAGCTTCATTTTGGCATTGTTTTGTGGACAATTTGTTCTAGTTTTAGGCTTAGTTCAACCCTCCCGAGGGCTACTGAGGTCACTAATTTGTTGAGAGTAGCACTTACGATGCCTATAGGTAGAATCTTCTGTATAGATATCAGCAATTTTTTAAAATATACATATGTAGATTTTTTATCTTTATATGTAGGTTAGGAGACCAGGTTATACACTTATTCAAATGGGTATATACTATACATACATAAATACATCAAACCAACCTATGTGAATTTCTAGTATGATCATGATCCATTTAAATTTTAATTATTCCATACCATACAAAGTACAACGAAATTGTACCATAAAATTTTTTTGTTTCGTGTTGTGTTGAGTTTAACTTTCTATTTTCAAAAACAAATATTAAAAATATAGCACATATTTCAATATATGTACATACATACATACATATGTTTTTTTTTTGCTCCAATTCTACTTTCTTTATTAAATCTTTTATATTATGCAGCTTTGCAGCAAATATTTAAAAATGTATACTATTTAAGTATACCCAAAGGTGTGTGGTCACAGCACTGTATTTAAGATTTACTAAAAAGTTTAAAATTAAGTTGAAATTGCAACAAAAAAAAATGTGGGTTCAAAGGGAGGTGCACCTTAATCTAAAAGTCTTAAATCCAAAAAAGGTCTTATCTTCATATGCTTATTACCACCCAAGTCTATTTGAAAAGTTTTACAAGTTGTGTACCGAAATTTTCATAAAACATTGCTAGGACTTAATTTTCTGTATTCCATGAAGCTACGCTTTCCTACTAGTGGTTCCTAATAAATATTTCAAGTAGATGGACTTATGTACATATGTATATACATATGTATGTACATTTTGCGCTTGGTTATTGTTAGGTGATTTTTATATTTAATGGTAAATCTTATCATTAAAAACCTTTTTTTGAGTTATTGCTTTCATTTTTTTTTTACAAATAGGCGACCTTAAAATACTTTTTAATAATTTAATGAATTATTTTTATTTAACGTTGAATAAGTCTTACATATATAGTGGTATTTTAACATTTTGCATAACTTTTAAACTATTACTTCGCAACATAAAATATTCAACATTTTATTTTATGCCGTTTAGAAAAAAAATTGTTTGGACTACATATATAAAAGGCTGGTATAAAAGGTGGTATTATGTACATATGCATGTATGTATGTAAATGCATACTTTAATTTCTATGCCCCTGTCAGTATTAGAGAACAGGTAATTTTAGCAGATAGCTCGAAAAGTTGTACAAAATGTTGGTATATACTTACATTCATATGAATGTAATGAAAACTTTAAACTATTATTTAAAAACGAACCAATTTATTTGTTCATTTGCTTTATTTACATATGTACAAAAATTTGTATGTATGTATGTATGTATAGATTCTTCAAAAAAAGAGAGATTTACAATAAAAAGAATGCTATCTTCGGGGAAAATTAGTACATACATATACATACATAATAATACATAATACAAGTACAAGTATGTACATATTTTTGGCCTGTAACGGTGAATAATTTCTTAAGCAATAAAAACTGTCTTGTAATATCCGCCTACCGTTGGTAATGCATATAAATATGTACGTACGTATAAATATGTATATACATACATACATATGTACATTTGAACAACAACCATAAAAATATACATACATACATATTTTTCAATCAAACATTCCTAGCAAAAAAGGCCACCCTTACACAACCAAAAGTCTCCTCCTCGTTTTTTTTTAATTGCTTATCTGGAAGTGCAAAAATACCACTTCCCTTGCTAGTCCAAATAATTCCTTAATAATAATAGTTTAATGTGCCGTCTCATAAAGAGACCTTTGATTGACAAGTCAAATATGTTTGCTATTGTGTCTAATTTCCATTCGCTTTTCGACAAAACCAGAGTTAAGAGAAAAGCCAAATATACAATGAAAGCAAATACTTTTTCTAATAGTACTCGATCAATGTATGCTCTCTTAAATAATCTCTTAAAACTCATTTTACCGTGTGATAAACTTACATACATATGTAAATACATACATATGTACATATATGTACATCTGAATAGTCTTGCTCCCCATCCGGAAAAATTCTATTCCATATTTGTATTGGTTTTACTTTTTCAGTAAGTATGTACATACATACGCGGAGAAAAGCGGCTTCTTAAGAGAAAAACTGCGAACGCTGCTTTTAAATTGTAGAAAGAGCTATTGTGCTGGGGCACGGCTGATCACATACTCAATTGAAATTCTTAAATGCTGAGATCACCAGGTCAGCAATCATTTGCACTCTCATCTCGTCATTTGCCTACATATATTCACATATATGTACATATGTACATACATATGTACATACATATGTACTAACCGAAGGGGTGGGCAGGAGGTACAGGAAATTAAATTAATTAAAGTCTCTGTGTGGTACGGTTTATTTACATTTTTACTTTCGGCGCTTGGCCCAATTTATTTTTTACACTTTGTTTCTCATTTAAGAGGAGTAATTTTTATTTTCTTTTGCGTTGAGTTAACAAACCAGCATATGTACATACATATGTATATGTATATATGTATGTATGTACATATGTATGAATGAATGTAGCATCGGCAAATGCGTTTCTCTCCCAGAAAAATTGTTTAAAAATTATCGGTTTAGTCATTCATACACATGTATGTATGTATTTATACATGTTTGTGTATATACATATGTATGTATCTATGATTATTCATAAGTATGTATGTTTTCCTTTTTATATCTTCAGTTGTAGATATCTTTTTAAATATTGTGTCTACATACATACATACATATGTACGAATTATTCCAATGGCCAGCGCCCCAAACCTCGATTTAGCAGACTTATGATTTTTTTTTTTTTTTTTTTTTTTGTATTAATTAAATCAACAATATTGAATATCAAAAGCAGAACATGAGTCACAAATGACTATTTTAAAATAATTAGGTATAGGTATGTATATGCATATGGTACATACATGTGTATGTACAATATACATACCCTTGCAGTTAAGATCGGACAATGTATGTATGTACATCCCAAATATCGGATATACATACATGCATACATACATACATATGTAGTTTGCCAATCCCTCTTAGAATGTCACAAAAAAACAATTTCTTAGGCCAGTTTCCAATTGGCCAACAGTAGAACCCATACAAAATCAGAAATCTCTTACTCCAAAAACTCCAAGAATATACATACATACATATGTATGTACATACAAATGTAAAAATGCCTTGCACTCTTTTGAACAAAATTATATACCCTCTGCAGAGGTATAAAAATCCTTTCAAACTTATGGTTTTAAACAACCGTGCTTAAATACAGAAATTGGGAAGCAAAAGGAAAAGCATTGGGAAGAAATACCGAAAGCAAATCTAGTCTACAAATTGGCCAAAATATACGAGTCAGTCATTTAAATCGTCTCTTTTGACCCCTGAACCAATATGCGAAACAGTCATCAAAATTGTTGACAGCTGACAATGTTAGTTTTGACATTTAAAAAAAGTTTATAGACATGGCAACTTTAATTTTCAAACGACAACACCATCGGTTAACATGTGGTGATTTCAGAAATTTGACTAAGGGGTTTGGGTTTGAAACAAAAATGTATACCTGTTTTTACTTACCTACATAGGTTTAAATAAAAAAATAATCTAAAATAATTAATAACTTGAGTCTCATGTAAAGACCATTAAATCGTTTTTCCTAAAAAAAAACATAAAAAAAAAAAATATTGTTTGCGAGTATCAAAATGTTAAAGTGCTACGAACTCTCACTGACCGAGTGTCCTCAACATACTTTTGTATTTGTACTTTTTTTGTATACTTTTTATTTTTGTATCTTTTATCTATTGATCTGAACTTTTTAGATGCAATTATTTAACGTCTTAAATGCCAATTGGTCGCCCGGATTATTTTAAACGATGCCAACTAGTGCGCTTTCTAAACATTCAAATAGTGGACAATTTTTAATATACAGAAAAATACTTTATAATATGAATTCCATAGATAATGTTCTGAACTCTGGTATAAAAGAAATTGTTTTTTATCGTTTCATCATTTAATTAGAAATGTTTTATAAAAATTAAAGGTTGTTTACCATTTTTTGCATTTATTTTTGAACCTGATTGATCAGGTTCCGAAAACCAATAAAAGTTAGTTTCCGAAATTGTTCTAATACTAGTAGGGGAGCCCATGATGCTAAATCGGGAGTGATTCAACCGCCAAAGAGAATAAATCATTGCTAGAGTAATATGATAAGGCGGAAATATCGAGCCCTATTTGCGAAAATTTGGGTTTTTCGCATTATTTTCTCGGCCACTGACATAGGCGTTTGTCGCTTGACAGGTTGATATCTCCGTAAATACATAGATGCAATTAGTTTTTAATATTTTCGGAGCAATGCGAAGGGGAAATTATTTACACATTTATTTACGTTACGTACGTTATTTTCGAAAATATGGCTCGATATATCAAAAATAACGCATATTAAGAGAATAAGAGAGACTTAAGAGAATATCATAAGAAAATCAATTTGTTATTATAAAATTTAAAAACAAGAAAGGAAAGCTAACTTCGGTCGAAGCCGAAGTTGATACACCCTTATACCCTTGAAGTTATGATTGGTTATATTTCGAAATGAGAATTTTATTATAAAAACAAATTTTTAGAGTACATTATTTAAAACAGGAAAGGAAAGCTTACTTCGGACGGAGCAGAAGTTGATATACCCTTGCAGTTAAATATATGTACATATATACATATATGTATATACAGTGATGGAAAAAATAATAGAAACGAATTTTCACGTTGGGTTCAAATACGTATTTTCAATAAAGAACGTGGTAATGAGTGGAAATTTTAATTTTTCTTTGATAAATATACATCTATCTTACATACTAGAAAACAGAAATGCATTTACCCTTATTCATTTAACTAATGATACTAAAGTTAAATTTTATGTTTTTGACCTGGAAATAAAAATAGAAACAAAATTACTAATCTTTCTCCAAATTGACTAGTTTAGCAAAATTTACCATGAAATGTTTTCAGTTTTAATATTTTGTTGCGTTACCATAGTCTTTCAAAACTGCAGCAGATTGGTGCGTTTGGGTTTGTTATCCTGCATAAATTACCACTTCAAAGGCATTTCCTCTTCGGCATATGGTAACATAACGTCCTTCATTATGTTTACATAGTCTGTAGAATACATATTGCCTTGTACCACTAAAGCGGACCAACACCTGAAGCAGAGAAGCATCCCCATAGCATTATATTGTCGCCTAGCATTATAGCATATTATATTGTCGTGCATTTGGGATCGAATGCTGTGTTTTTTGGGCGTCTAACATGGGATCTACCATCAGATCTAAAAATCAATCTTTGTCTCATCGGACCAAAGGACGTTTTTCCAGTTCTGGCGGAACTCTTGGTTTTTGGCAAAGCAGAGCCGCCTTTCAAAACACGCTCAATCAGTCTGCTGCGAATTGTGTGAATCGTTACGAATGCGTTCAAATAGTTTTTAAGATCCTTCGAAGAAAGGAATGTCTTCTTTTTCGGCTTCCTTATAAGGGTCGTGTCATATTTTATGGAAGTTGCTCCCTTTCAGCAGATAGCAGCTAACACTTTTTTTTAGCATTCCAATAGATTGACAATTTGTCCCATGGATTGGACTTCTGCTTTAAATGTGAGGATTAGATTCCTCTCTACTGCAATGTGCTCCACGACCCATTTTGAAGCTTTTAACAAAATTGAATGATAAATTGTTCAAAAAATTGCTATAATAACACTACTTGTGATACAAATATTCAAAACAATACCTTTTATTTTAAAATAAACGAATAATAACCACAGATTTTGACAAAATACGACCGCGTTTCTATTATTTTTTCCAACCCAAACACGAGGTCTTCTGACGAATTTCCATAAACAACAAAAACTGCGGACGAAAAGCGTTCAAAAAGAAGATCGTGACCAAGTATCGTTATCCACGTTACCGAAACAGTGGATTTCATAAATATTTCTAAAGCCTAATCTTATAAAAATTGGCTTTAATTGAAATAGTAATATTCGTTTTTATTATTTTTTCCATCACTGTATATATCGGATATAGTTGGCTGATCCTCATGAGAATAACATAATATAACCAATTTATTACAATTCAAAATATTAAAAAAGTTCCAAACTTCTATCTTCAAAAAAACCAAAGTTGGTATTTTTACGAAAATACCACTTACGATCGTTCAGTTATGTATATGGCAGCTATAGGATATAGTCGGCTGATCCTTATGAAATCGGATCAACTGACCAAAAATAGAATCTGTACCACGTTCCAGCTTTCTATCTTCAAAAACACGAAATTGTAAAAACCAGAGCTTGTAAAGATATTTGTTACTCGTGATTGGTGTCAGAAAAAAAAACTCGCATTAACTGACCTTTACAACTCAATCATGCAGTCTTTTACGCCTATACATACATATGTATGTATGTACATGTGTATGTCTATAGTAGGCTCTTTCATCTTCAGAAGCTATCAATTTTTATACCCTTGCAGAGGGTATTATAATTTTGGTCAAAAGTGTGCAACGCAGTGAAGGAGACATCTCCGACCCGAAATTATATATATTCTTGATCAGGATCACCTCCTGAGTTGATATGAGCATGTCCGTCAGTCCGTCTGTCCGTCTGTCTGTATGTTTCTACGCGAACTAGTCTCTCAGTTTTAAAGCTATCGTCTTGAAACTTTGCACACACCCTTCTTTCCTTTGCACGCAGTATATAAATCGGAAAGGCCGGGATCGGCCGACTATATCTTATAGCTGCCATATAACTGATTGATCGGAAATGGTATAACTTTGGTGTTTTTAGAGTTACAGAGTTCAGATTTTGTACGAATGCTATTTTTGGCAAAATAATACGACCTATCAAATTTTATAAGGATCGGCCGACTATATTTTATAGCTGCCATATAACTGATTGATCGGAAATGCTATAACTTCGGTGTTTTTAAAGCTAGAGAATTCGGATTTTCTATGAATTCTATTGTTCGAAATATAATACGACTTATCAAGTTTCATATGGATCGGCCGACTATATCTTATAGCTGCCATATAACTGAACGATCGGAAATGGTATTTGGTAAAAATACCAACTTTGGGGTTCTTCAAGATAGAAGTTTGGGATTTTTTTTAGATTTTGTCTTGTAATTTATTGGTTATATTATGATATTCCCATAAGAATCGGTCAATTATATCCGATTTTAGCGAAATATATCCTGTTTTAGCTGCAAGGGTATATCAACTTCGGCTCCGCCCGAAGTTAGCTTTCCTTTCTTGTTTTTTTCAAATCTTGCAAGCTTGAGGATGGGAATTAAAAGCTGAGCTAAAATCATTGAGGAAATATATAGTTCGTCTTAACGCAATGGATATGCATGTAAAAAGGTAGGTAGTTTATTATTTTTATGTGCATTCCAAAAGTTTTTTTTTACCCTTAGAGGGTATTGTAATTTTCGTTAAAAGTGTGCAACGCTGTGAAGGGGACATCTATGAAATCTATAATGTGTATATATACTTGATCAGGATATGTATATGTACTTACATATGTATGTCGAAACGGCCGGGTACACAATGTCACAATGTGATTTTAGAGCAGTGGTCGATCTCTGCCACACACTACTTTAGAGTTAAAGAGTTGTGAAGAGTTTTCAAGGATTAGATTTTTAACCATTTTATTTTTCACGTTGTTACTATTTAATAAATATAGGGTGACCAGATAGCTGAAGTGGAAAATACGGACACTTTTACAAAAAATACGGACTAACGGACACAGAGCTGAAAATACAGACATGTCCGTATTAATACGGACTCCTGGTCGCCCTAAATATATAATTTCTAAATGGCTTTTTTTAGAAATACATATGTAATTAATTTGAATATGTTTCTTATGACAATTTTTTATCATTGCATAAATTTGCATTTGCATTGCATTGCATTCTTATGGACAAGGGGCTTTGAAACTTATTCTACATACCTGAAGGTACCATCATAAATTGACCTTCAGCAGGTGTAAGTAAAAGGCTGTTTAATTTATTCAGTCGACATATGGTCCAAATAGGGTAAATCCAATCTTACCTAAATTTTTTGAGTTTCGGGATTTATTTGAGGAAATTCCGAAACTTTAAGTAGCCCGTAAGATTTTACGAGGATTTTTTCGAGGTCTACTAGATTCTATCAGGTAAGGGGAAGGTTAAGTACAACACACAGGTAGCACTGCACCATAACAGGATAATTAAAGTGTCATATGCGCCACTTAAACGCGTACCTGTTTCATTTAAAAACGTTTGCACGTGGTCAACAATTATCAGTTGTCTGCTAACCACTGAAACACCCATATCGCTCTCGTTATGGAATCGTATACTTGCACCCAGCTCTTGAACCTCAACGATAGTTGCATAATGTCCACGTCTACAACATTTACTCTAGACGCAGTCCATTTTGCACAAAGAGACCTATTTCTTTTTATAGAGAGCTTGGAGACTATATCCCGCCTTCAGAAAGAGCGCCACGAGCGTCGTCAACGCCAACGGGAACAAAAGCTGCAACAAGACCGCATCGCTGTACTGGAGGATGAGCGGTGTTCAAGCCCGACACCAAGTGTTGAGGAGGCTGTCGACGAGCCGATAATGTACCTTGAGGCCAAATGCATTCCCTATGCAATATCCGATAACCTGTACAACCAAAAACAGCCTGTGACGGAATCACCGGAGTACTACACATGCAATGATGAGGCATACGGAAGCGCAACGCAGTCGCCACGCAGTAGCATTACCTATTGCAGTTGTAGTGGCGAAGAGTTGCTCAGCATGGGTTACGATTCCGCCGAATCTGGAGTATATGGGTCCACCTCTCCCCCACCAGTCCGACCACGTTCCCAGGTAATTACACAGGCCAAACGCCGTTCCACGCGGTCACGCATTATCAACATGGTACTGAAGCGGGATTGCTCTAAGACTCCTATGTCTCATCACCATAGCCATGACCAAAAAGACAAAGATGTGTACACCAATGTCGCAGTTCGAGAGCACTATAAACACTTCACAAGCAGGTCCCGACGGGGTATAGCCTTTCAAATTGATTCGCCGGAAGAGAGTTTCCTTAACAAGGCCCTGCGATATTTAACATTATAATTTTGCTTAAAAATAAAGTTCAATTAGTTAGTTCATAGAATAATTTCTTTTGTAAAAATAATATGATTATTATGATTAAAATAATATGATTAATAAATAAAAAGTACTCTTATTTTAATAATTTAATAATTTGATATACTATCTGGACATAAAATGTATTGGAGAAAATGTAAAATCTAAACTCTATAACTCTAAAAACACCATAGTTATGCCATTTCCGATCAATCAGTTATATGGCAGCTATAGGATATAGTCGGCAAATCACGGACGTTCCGACTTATATACTACTAAAATAATAGAAATTTGGTATTGCGCTAAATATAATAGTTCCACTCAGCTAAAATTATGGCTAAAAATTTACTTAATCAAATGATTGAAAGGCTTATCAACTGCATGTAAAGGAAAGAAGGAAATGTAACTAGCTTGAAAAATGACAGACAAGTTCGTAAGTAAAAAAGACGAACGGAAGAACAATAACTATTTCTGTTTCTATCGACTAAGGTGATGACAATGTTAGGGTTTGAAATGTCTCCTTCACTGCGCTTCACAAGCTTTAGACCAAAATAATAGTACACAATAATAGTTACATTCTGCAATGGTATATGTACGTTAAACATATACTTAACGATATACTTAACGTAACTTAACGACCTATTTTGGGTAAATAGGCCTGTTGCGGGCTTTGTGTTGTTTACATCGACGTCGCAGAATGTTCACGAGAAAAACAGGGCGCTGCATCCTGTTTTATAGGGGAAAGCTTTAGCTGTATAAGATTTCGCATGCGCGAAAGCTGCTCTGAACGACTTTCAAAGAGAGACAATCACAATGGGTGAAGCATAATGGAACCGGTAACGCATGAACGAACCGGGAAAATGGATAACGGATAATGGGTGTGCGCAAGGATAAATAAATTGAAACCGAGACCAGAGCTCGAACACAACAAGTTGACGAGTAGTCGAATTTCGATTTTTCACTGTTTAAATTTGCTACTTGCGCTAAAGGATACGGATGAGTGCTAAACCGTATCACCTTCTCTGTCGCTAGAAATTGCAAAAGGCGGCGTATAAGTTTCTCCGTTCGTCGTGCGTGTACCTTTATTGGATTCGCGTTTCGCGCACAATGCTAACCCAAGTAAAAGCAACATTTCGTTATTTCATTACAACTAGAATGTCAGAAAACATCTATTGATTCCCTCAAAGGATCAAATCAAAACTTTCTTTTATATAAAATATAAAAAATTCGCGCGATAAGTGTTTAGTTTCTAAAGTAACTCAATTTATATGCCGTCAGTCTTTGGGGGTGATTATTTGATAATAAAAGAGCCATAAAAGCCATACAAAAATAAAATAGGCACAATCTATTTTTATGAAGTTATGTATACTTCCGAAATATACGCGTAGGAACGTTTTTGGGTGTGACTTGCTGTAGTTGCAGTTCTCCCAATTGGGAATAAGGTCATTGTTTCTCTCCAACTCTTTCCCTCTCTTTTTCTGGTCTTTGTGTGTTTATTGACTGTATTTCTGTTCTGCGAGTGATGCCAAATGCATTTTTTACGGAAGTTCCCATCAAATATGCAGACTTAAATAGTTTTCGATAACTTAATAGTTTTTCAAAAATTCTTAAGATATTTTTTCAAGTTGCAGTTATAGTTGATCTATAATGTTAGTTAAACTTAGGACTTTTAAATTTTAAGTTCTATTGTAAGATCTTAGAACTATTTAAAATTACTTTATTTAAGTTATTACTTTCTCAATTTAAGGTGTTACATTGAAACTTAAAATTTAAAAGTCTTAAATTTAACATTTGAATTCTCCAGATTATAAACTACTGCAGTGAGACTTAATAAATATAAAAAAAATACTTAAAGCACTCTCAAACAAATTCGTAACTGAAACATAGTCAAGTCCGGTACTCAGTTTTCTTCCACCATCTTCCACCAAACTTTAACTTTCCTTAAAATATAGTTTCTCAAAAAATAAGTTTTTGTTGCATACCCAAAGATGTATGGTTATGCTATGAAACTAACAACTCAGCCGAATAAAAAGTCTAAATTATTTTTCTTTATAAATTAGCTATATAAAATAGAAAAGTTTGGCATAAAAAATTACTGAAAAAGCTGATAAAATATATATATTTTGTGGGGTCGAAGGCGATTTCTTCTCATTGTTACATATGTATGTTTGTACATTCACACGAAAACAATATACACTTGTACTCCATATTAAAATAACTTATTTTGGTTAACTTAACTGCCAATTGCAAAAATACCTGATGTGATTCCTTGCGTATAAAGCGACGACAAGGAGCATAAGATAAAAAGACCAGAATAACTATACATAATATTAACTTGCCTGAATAATAAGAAAAAACAAGCTAACTTCGGGCGAAGGCGAAGTTGACCCTTGCAGCTAAAACCGGATGTATATCGCTACAATCGGATATAGTTAGCCGATTCTTATGAGAATATCATAATATGTATAACCAATTTATTACAATACAAAATCTAAAAAAAGTCCAAACTTCTATCTTCAAGAACACCAAGGTTTTTATTTTTACCAAATACCATTTCCGATCGTTCAGTTATATGGCAGCTATAAGATATAGTCGGCCAATCGTTATGAAATTTGTTAGGTGGCATTAACTAATTCAAAACCTTTTATGAAGTTTCAACTTTCGTTCTCAAAAAACTCGAAAGTTGGGTCGTTTCCGATTTTCAGTTAAATGGCAGCTATAGGATATAGTCGGGTGAACCTTATGAAATTTGGTGGGCCGTATTATTTTGTATATAGCATTCGTACAAAATCTGGACTCTCCAACTTTAAAAATACAAAAGTTATAGCATTTCCGATTAATCAGTTATATGGCAGTTAAAGGATATAGTCGGCCGATCTCGGCTGTTCCGACTTATATACTGCGGGCAACGGAAAGAAGGGTGTGTGCAAAGTTTCAAGTCGATGGCTTTAAAACTGAGAGACTAGTTTGCGTAGAAACAGACAGACGGACATTCTTATATCAACACAGGAGGTGATCCTGATCAAGAATAACTTTACTTTAAGGGGTCGGAGATGTCTCTTTCACTACGTTGCACACTTTTGACCAAAATTGTAATACCCTCTGCAAGGGTATAACAAGTGTTAAGTTGGAAAATGAAGACGTGTTTCTGAACCTGACGATTACAAATGTGATCATTTTGGAGTTTAAAGATAATATAGGCTGGGCTATATTTTATATATATAACTTTTTGGACTTTTTTAAGTTTTTAAAGGATAGAAAACCCATATCTGATCGGATACATATCGGACTAAAACTATAATAAAAACCCATCTTACTTAAGTTTGACCGAAAGTTAATTTCCATTGTTTTTGAATTATACATTTATTTTTCTAATACGTTTCAGCCTCCTGAGAATGAACTTCGAAAATCTCATGATCAAAACCCGGCCGCCTTAAGCGAACATCAGCTACGTGTACAGGCCTCTCTGCAGCGGCTTAATATCCCCGACTGGTTTCGACACTTCAATCAGGGAAATGAAAGCACTTCATGTGGAACATCTGTCGCCGGACGAACAACAACTGGGGGCTACCGTCCAGGAAACTTTACCCGCAAACGCACGCAGGAAACAGGTCGTTGGCAGGGTCTCAACTCAAAGACGACATCACTCAGCTCATTGGGTTCGCAACGTTCCGACAAAAGCCCTTTGCTACTTAGCCCCTCAGCGCACAGTCACCATGGCGGTCAGAGCTCCTCTACTGGAGGATCGTCCACTGACCATGGGGCGGGGCATGTTCAGATGTGCTTAGGAGCAACCCGTTGGTCCACGTCCCACCTTAACTCTACTCAAACTTCGCCGATCATCTCGCAGCGCGGCAGTTTCACGCGGGGAGCGCCTATTTCAAGCAGCTTTATATCAGTGGCCAGTAGCAGCGGTGTCCTACGGAACTCCTACCGGCAGCCGTACCTTGGATGGCGCAGCACAGAAAAGTTATCCCAACGGACTCCACATGAACGGTGTGTTTAAATCTCGCTAAGCTTTTCTATCTACATAATTAAAATCGCGATATCGAATATTACTTACATTGATCGCCAATCTGGGGAATTGACGTCTAAAGAATGAGCATTAAAAATAATTAGGAAGAGAATCAAAGTCAACCGCTTTTTGGAAATAAAAACAATATAATAATTTTGTATTTTCAGTTTGGCGAACTCACTTCTGGCGCAGCGTGCAACCCCGTCGTCGAATTCGGTGACCAATGGAATCTCTAATCAGCAGCCTGTGACAGCAGAGATCCAAAGTTCCATTAAGGAGGTAACGTCGGCCATCGTTCATTATGTGAATGACCAGCAGCAACAGCAAATGTCGGAGCACCAGCGCAGCCGCTCATCCAGTCCGAATTCAAGGTAAATGACAGATATATCAATGCCATTTAATACTCTTTTCCTATTTCTGTTGAAATTACTTCGTTCATGCTTATTGTTCTTATGCTTTATTCCATTTATCGGTTTCCCCATAAACTATATTAATTATATTTTTTTCAAAACTTAAAAACACTTAGCTATTTGTAAGTGTGTCCGCCTTAGAAAGTGTCAAAGTCAGAAGTATCGCCAAAATGTCAAAACCATAACCAACAAGAATCTCTCAAAGAGGTAAGCACATTATGTTGGGTTGTCCGTCGTCGTCTTCATGTGGCTAACCACTGTGATTAACCAGGAAGATGGATGCTTAATTCTTAAACTAATAATACTAAAAATCATGACTTCCGAAGCTAGCGTGGATAAGTATCCACGCTTAGATGTCTTTTTCTAGAGTATTGCTTTAAAATAAAAAAAAAACTCGCTCGTGTGTTAGTAGTGTCGTGTTTAATGCAAAAAACATAAGTTCAAGTGGAATTATGCCACTGTAACTCTTATGAAAAATTTAAGAAAAGTTGGTTGAATATGAAATCTGGGCCATCGAAATGAGTTTTCATTAGATAATTTTTTTTTAATGGACTAAGGAGGAAAATGCGTTGACCTTAATATCATATCGATTCACTTTCAAAATTAGGCTGGCAATCGGCCACCAGTCCAACAACCCTTACAGCTGGCTGATTTTAGTCTCTTTGCCTCTCTGCATACACTTTTCTTGTTTTACCGACTGTTGGTCTCAGGAAATCAGATTTGGCTCATATCCTTTTTTTATACAAGTTCCATGCGCGCTTCCAGTAGCTTTGAAATATCAGACTGAGTTAAACTGATAAAATGTGTGTGTTTTTATTTTGATTCAGTTATACTAAAATGTTGATTTAATTAGACCGTAATATAAGTATCATATGACAGTAGGAGGCAGCGACTTATTAACTGTACTATATATGTATTTATGTTTTGCAGTTGGGTATTACGTCACATATTGATTTTTACCATTCAAATCGACTAAATCTGCTTTATTATTTCGTCCCAACTATAGAAAATGCTGGCTGGAGAGTAGCTTCGTTGGCATAAGGCCTTTGCATTCGCCACTGACACCTGTGATTGACAGCAGCCCGCCCACATCAACACATGGAAACCATCAGTTACACAGCTTTTCGTACCATCTGCATCTGGAAGACGGCCTAATGCCAGTGGACACTGCTGAGCAACCATCAATTCGCATGAACGGCCTCAGTCGTGTCGGCGGCGGTGGCGGTGAGTCCACCATTTATATATGACACGATGCTGAGTCGCAAATCGTTGTTCTGCCTGTAATAAAAGAACCGTAGCACAAAACTCATTTTAGGTTTACGTAGTAGTCTAATCGATAAGCGTAGAAAAAGCTACACATACAGATGAAAGTGTTACATACATATATTTTGCGTCTGTTTGCTTGCTGTATTTGTCTCTTTGTTTATTCCGTTATCCAGGGTAAAAAGTGCAACGCATTTTATTTCATTTACAAATAACATGCTCAAAAATTCAGCATTTTAATGTTTCTTCTATTTGTTTATCTTTAATTCAGGCGTTTTTATATCAACTGCTTATGCATAATGTTCATAGCATACTTATCAAGGTATAAGCATGCTATTGCGCCATTTGTTTTACTCGTACCATCAAAATTGTATTAAAAGTAGAAAATTTAATAAAGGCATTTCGGAATTTTCTATTTTAGGCAGTGTCATTAAAACTAGACAAATTCACAATTGAAAATGCAATCTGACAACGTAGGAGTGCTAAAAATATCTATTTATTTTTCTTATCAGTATGCAACGAACAACTTGTAGATGTTTTTATTTTCATATTTATATTTAAAATATTATTTTTATATTTACTTACATATATACATAAATGACAACAACTGTTGTGGTGGCTATAATAAATACAATTTGTACCATAAAAACCTGTTTTCATTTTGATTCATTTAAGTTCCCTGTTTTTTAAATTAATTCTAATTTCCGTAGTTTATCCTCGTAAAACTCTTAAAAACTTACTTACTTACTTATTTAGCATTTAGCGAAGCATATAGTTAATAATGCTTGTTTACAATTTTATGTATATTATGAAATGAACACTTTATTGCAAAACTTCACTCGAAGACTTCATTTTAAAAACCCTATGTAATCTCAGCCCCCGAACGCTCTTTGAGCAGTGCCTCGCTAGAAGATGTCCTAGCTTCGCTTTTAGGACTGCCAACTACTTTCTCCTCCAACCAGAACAGCAATAACAACAGTAACAGCAGCAGAAACCAAGGTGCAACGTCGAAGACGACAGGTATGAACCTGTAAGTTTTTCCTCAATATAGTCCACAAACCATACATAAACGAAAAATAACAGATATATGTACAAATATATATCAAAAAGTTTCTAAAAAGAATATTTTATATTAATGCACTAGCAACTAAATCTACATACTTTTAAAGTAAGTGATATTACGATAAGTAAGTTTATATCCACTATATGGGATTCTAGAAACAATCAAGACCTAAGAATTTTTCAGATGGCGAGTATTCGCATGATTCCTCTTTTTGTTTAACAATAAAAAAAAAATATTTAGAAAAAAGCTTCCTAGTGATTTAAATAAAAATATTGAAAGAGATATTTTTTTTGAGAAAATATATAGTTTTCACTCGATCTCTTATTTACTTTTGCTAGTATAAATATTTCAACAATATGTACTAGGGGAGAGGAGCTTATGCCAAGTTTAGCATTCGAATGAAAAATCGGTTTTAGTAAAATAAAATAGAAGTTTTGACTTTCGTCAAAGTTGGTTTGTTTTTTATATTGAAACTATTATTAAAAAGTCGTTCTCATAGAAACTATCAAAAACACAATTGCTTGCGGTTTTAGTTATGTACTACTCATTTGTTTCTAAACCCAGCATGAGCACATCTCCCGGTCCTTGAAATGCACTTTCCTATTTATATATTTATCAAGATGTTTTGGAACTTATACTTTATTAAATTTTTGATGTTCATTTTATATTTCACAGCAACAGACCCAGCTAATCGGCAGCAGCTTCAAGCGCTAAAGCCTGCCGATCCACAGAAGATTCGCAGAAGAAGTGAAGGTGATGCGGCACACTCGAAAAAAGAGCAATTTCAGGGCCAGCCAAATACCAACTTCCACTCACATTTCGCTCACTCACAAGGTGAAACTAATAGTCAACAAAATGCCTTCTCCAGAAATCGACGGGTATCATTGGAAAATTCTTCGCCTGCAGAGCCCCATGGGAAAAGAAGTGATAAGCCAAAAGGAGAGCAGCATCCGGGATTGGATCTTCAGGTGCGTTGCCGAAACACTAAGTGTCAGCAAAGTGTCTCTCCGGCACATGCCAAGAAAGTGTACAAGTCGTGCCATAACTGTTCATATTTATACTGTACGCGGGAGTGTAGGCGAGCGCACTGGGAGAAACACCGGAAGGCATGCTTGCACTCGCGTGCATCAAATCTGTGTCGGCAGGTGCTAGCCACATGCAAGGACGACCCAGACTCGCAACGTCAGCTCAGCCTTTTGGCTCGCAAAGGCAGCCTGTCGCAGGGACGTGGTGTTGTACGAGTCCTCTTCCGCAGTGCTGACGCGGCGGAGTGCTTCATTAAAAACGGGTTTCAGTGCATGGGCGAGGCCTCATACGTGCGCTGGCCTGATCTTATGCCCGCCGAAATGGGCTTGGAGCTGTATTCAGAACTCCTGAAACTTAGCACAGAGTACAAGCCAGAGTCCAAGATGCTGATCTACGTGGCCATATGCGTGGTATCTGAAGCGCCTGGAATGGGGCAGGCGCCTGTGCGATGGGAGCGCCAACTTGTTTCCCGGTGCGCAAAGCTAAAACTTTGCAAGTCAGCGCAAGCAGAGATGGAACTACAGCAGCAAGCACTACAACAGTCGCTATCAGTGGTGGCAGTGCCGGAACGCACGGAGATCCTCATCCTCACCTTTAATCCTGGACAGCGATCTTTACTTAGTAACCGCGAACTTATTCTATCCAACATACTGGATATATTATCTCGCCGTGGAGTTATACTCCACAAACACTACCCGGAGGTCTTTCAACGGCTTCAAACATTCACAGATGGACAAAGTGATAAATTCAATCCAGTGACTTTGCACCCTCGCGACTCTCAAACGGGACAGAGTTTTGTCTGTATAATTATGCCCGTACAAACTGACGGCGAGCTTATTAAGCTGCCCTCTGCAGCCGACGGTTGCAACCGGGTCACAACAATTGATGTGGGCTCTCCAGCCGCGCTCGCTCAACTAGATGACGATGAGCTACTTAAGCGAAGTTCTCCACCAAGTTGATTAGTGGCTGGCTACAAATCCCCCAAAAACGCCAAAGCCCAAATTGGGAAAAGGGGAAAATTCCAAAACAAAACCATATGTTCGCACTATGCTTTGGATACTGAAGGCTTGGGATGTAGTATTGAAAGCACTCGTATGTGAGAAACAAATTGTTCTAAAGCCTAAAGAAAACTGCTGAGGAGGTAAAGTTGTCAGTGGGTTAAATTTAATGGACAGTCGAGTGCCTCAACTAAAAATACTCGGTGCTTACTTGAAAGATTGTTACATATTAACACGCTAAGCATTTGGTTCTTTCTTTTAAATTATGTTTAAAAAATTTGTTTATAAGATAGACAAGATAAATAGTTAAGGTAAAAAAAAATAAATATATATATAGATGTTATGGTTTTTTGTGAAAGATTAAAAAATGTAAAAAGTTTAAAGTTTTTTCAAAATTGTGCTTTCAAAGGAATAAGAAATTTTTTCTACAAGTTTTTTCATACGAGAATCACCGTTTAATGCAAAAAAAACTAGAAAAAAGCTAACTTTGGGTAAATCCGAAGTTAATAAATTCTTGCAGCTAGAATTCAATTCATAGTAAAATATATACATATTATGCATCGCCAATATCTGACAGAGTTGGGAGATTATAAGATCTCCATTATAAGACCAAATTTGTATAACCCATATTTTTAAAGAAGACTCAAGCTATTTAAAAACACCAACGTTGTGTCATTTCCGATCGTTCAGTTATCTGACAGCAATAGGATATAGTCAACCGATCCCGGCTGTTCCGGCTTATAACATATAATGCGTGCAGAAGAAAGAAAGAACTGTGAGACAACAATAGGGGCTTGTATAAATCATATACGGACAGACGCACTATGGATCAGAAAAGGGGTTTTTTCAATAAAAAAAAATAACTCGAGAACGGGACAATATTTTTTAGTTCTACTTTTTTAATTGTGTTAATAAAGGTAAATATAATAATTTTAAAGGAAGTAATCGTGTTAAATTCTTTCTACTTTTCCTTAAATAATTTTTTTAAAACAGACATTTGGTAAGCCCAAGAGTAGTTTATTTACGATATTAATAAAACAACGACCTTGAAAAAACCAAATTATAAAATGAACAAGAAAGGAATGCTAACTTCGGGCGGAGCCAACGAAAAATACCAAAGTTGGTATTTCTACCAAATACCATTTTCGATCGTTCAGTTATAAGGAATCTATAAGATATAGTCGGCCGACTATTATGAAATTTGGTAGGTAGGATCAACTGAAAAACATGACCGGTACGAAGCTCCAACTTTCTATCTTCAAAAACAAAAACAGTTATATGGCATCTATAGGATATAGTCGGCCGATCCTTATGAAATTTCGTATGTCGTTCTATTTTGCCAAAAATAGCATTCGTACAAAATCGGAATTTCGTACTCTCTAACTTTAAAAATACCGAAGTTATAGCATTTCCGATCAATCAGTTATCGGAATCATTCCTTAGACAGAAGCGTGTGTAAAGTTACAAGCTCGATAGTTTTAAATCTGAAACACTAGTTAACTGCTTTGCACACTTTTGACCAAAATTAGAATACCCTCTTCAAGGGTAAAAAATGAAAGCTTTTGAGGATGCAAATGCAAAGGTATTTCAAAGCAGACATTCCGATTGGCTCTGTCATAAACTTTTCATAAGAGGCAGCTGCTGTCATGCAGGAGCAACTAGATCTTCTCGGCAAAGAAGGTGGAATATTCAAGTGAATAACAATAAATCCACCGCCACCACATTTTCTCTCCGTCGGGGAAATTGCCCACTGGTCCACCTCAACAGCTCCCCCATCCCACAAGTAGAAAACCCAAGATACCTGGGGTCCACGCTAGACAGGAGGCTTACTTGGAAGCCTCACCTAGTCTAAAAGCGAAAGCAGTGTGAAGTAAGATAAAAGGCGTACTATTGGCTGATGGGTAGGAATTCGAAGCTAAGGACCTTTGGAGCACGGCCAGCAAGACTAATATTCGGACTATCCAGACATTTGAAAATAGAGCCCTTCGTATCGCCACTGCGGCCCACGTCTACCACGACAACCAGACAATCCACGAGATGCTTGGCTTCCCATGGGTGAAGGAGGAGATCCAGAGAAACAGCAGCAAGTACATCCAGAGACTACACAACCACCCCAACGAGTTGGCGACCACTCTCCTCGACAACAGCGAACAGATCCGGCGGCTGCGCAGAACCCACCCGCTGGACCTATTCCAGAATAACTCTTAGGCATTCTTATTTCTCCACCTCTTACTTAAGTTATACTTAAGCCAAGTTTTCTGCCACAATATTTAATTTTTGTCCCTGTTGGAAAGTTTTAAATAAAACCAAACAAAAAAAAAAATAAAATAAACTTGTGTACCGGTTCTAAGCAGAAGACATTCAATAGGCAACTGTTTTTCAATTTAGGCAACTTGCATGGCCGCACAGGCCAAACAGGTCAAACAAAATATTAGAGCATTTAAGCGATATTATAGAAAGCGATATTTTCTTCCTTTAGGGTATTTTGGAGAGGAGGGAGCTAAAGCGCGAAACAAGCTCTATAAATCAGATCGAATCAGGCCGAATTGATAATCTTTGTAATGTTTTCCGTCAAGCAATGTATACATCAGGTCTGAGTCAACCTAGAAAGACGCATTCAAAAGCAAAATAAAATTGAACATCCACATGAAGTTTTGGAAATGCTTTTAAGTGAAGAAGGACCTATGATAATGAAGTGGATTTCGATGATAGTTTTGAATTAGAATTGAATTTCGAACCGGAGAACGAAGAGTAAAAGGTGTGATCACAGTTAGGACTATTAATAACCAAAACCCAAACATAATATCCAAATACAAACTTAAAATTCATCTATATTTTAGATTCCTTCAATAAACCGAGTTCCCGAGCCAACTCGTTTTTATACCCTTGCAGAGGGTATTATATTTTGGTTCGGAAATGGTATTTGATAAAAATTTGGATTTTTTGAATATAGACGCTTGGGACTTTCTTTTAGATTTTGAATTGTGAAGGAGACATCTCCGATCCTATAAAGTATATATATTCTTGATCAGGATCACCTCCTGAGTTGATATAAGCATGTCCGTCTGTCCGTCTGTTTGTTTCTACGCAAACTAGTCTCTAAGTTTTAAAGCTATCGTCTTGAAACTTTGCAGTATATAAGTCGGAACGGCCGGTATCGGCCGACTGTATCCTATAGCTGCCATATAACTGAACAATCGGAAATTACCCAACTTTGGTGTTTTTAAAGATAAAAAGCTGGAACTTCGTACAGATTCTATTTTTGGTCAGTTAATACAACCTACCAAATTTCATAACGATCGGCCGACTATATCTTATAGCTGCCATATAACTGAACGACTGGAAATGGTATTTGGTAAAAATACCAACTTTGGTATTTTTGAAGATGGGAGCTTGGTACTTTTTTTTAGATTTTTTATTGTAATAAATTGGTTATATTATGATATTCTAATAGGGATCGGCCAATTCAATCCGATTTTTGCGATATATATCCGGTTTCAGCTGCAAGGGTATATCAACTTCGGCTCCGCCCGAAGTTAGCTTTCCTTTCTTGTTTATTATTATCATCGGCCAACTATATCCGATTTTAGCGATATATGTTTATCTGGTTTTAACTGCAAGGGTATATCAACTTCCCAATTTAGCTTAGAAAGTTTGCTTTCCCTTCTTGTTTTTTATTCAATAGAAAAAAAAAGAGGCGGTGCCACACCCATTTGTTGTAATTTTTACTGTCTATGAGCTTTATTAGTCCAATAAAAAAAATCTAAATCGAAAAATCATGTTTCATTCGTGAGTTATTAATATGTCCCAACAAAAGGGGTCGTAAGGACTGCTTCAAAGGTATGGATTCTCAGGAAAAAATTTTTGTTTAATACTTATCCGCTTGGGCGAAACAACAACGACCATCTACGGCCATACTACCGATTTAGTAGGGAAGCAGACTAAAAAGTCTATAACTCATCTAAAAATTAACCGATTTGGCAGATTGATTTCTGGGTGTTGATTAGCCACTGGACCAATTGGGCATCAAAACATTTTCTAAAAACATTAAAAAACTGGCGCTAAAACCAGTTTTCTGTTTGTGGGCGTAAAAAAATGTTTATCACAAACTTGAACTTGTTCTGTCTCTTATAGTCATAGATATACGCCTTCAAAATTTGTATGTTTTCCCGTTTGTATGGAAAAATTAAAAAAAAAAACAAGAAAGGAAAGCTTGCAGTTAAAACCAGATATGTATATATCGCAAAAATCGGATTGAATTGGCCGATCCTTTTGAGAATATCATAATATAACCAATTTATTACAATTAAAAATCTAAAACAAAGTTACAAGCTTCCATCTTCAAAAATACCAAAGTTGGTATTTTTACCAAATACCATCTCCGATCGTTTAGTTATATGGCAGCTATAAGATATAGTCGGCTGATCGTTATGCAATTTGGTAGGTTGTATTATTTTGCCAAAAGTAGCTTTCGTACAAAATCTGAACTCTGTAACTCTTAAAACACCAAAGTTATACCATTTCCGATCAATCAGTTATATAGCAGCTATAGGATATAGTCGGCCGATCCCGTTCCGACTTATATACTGCGTGCAAAGGAAAGAAGGGTGTGTGCAAAGTTTCAAGACGATAGCTTTAAAACTGAGAGACTAGTTTGCGTAGAAACAGACAGACGGACAGACAGACAGACAGACAGACGGACAGACGGACATGCTCATATCAACTCGGGAGGTGATCCTGATCAAGAATATATATGCTTTATAGGGTCGGAGATGTCTCCTTCACTGCGTTGCACACTTTTGGACAAAATTATAATACCCTTTGCAAGGGTATAAAAAAGAACTGCGTGGGTATTGTAGGAGTCTCCAACCCAAATTAAATTTCTCTATCTCTTTTAGCTTTATTTTCTCATTGCTCTATCTCTATCTCTCTGAGTTCCATTGCTAAATTGCTAAATTAAATTATTAATTGGTTTATGAAAACCAATTTTTCATATTGGATTGGTTTATGATTATGAAATTCAAAAAATCTAAAAAAAACAGACCCAGACCTCTTTAAAAATACCAAATGTTACTATTTTTACCAAATACCCTTTTCGATCGTTCAGTTATATGGCAGCTAGAATAGAATATACATAGTCGGCCTTATGAAATTTAATATGTCCTATTAATTTGCCAAAAATAGCGTTCGTACCCTCCAAACTCTATAACTCTAAAAAAAAAACACAAAAGTTATACCATTGCCGATCAATCAGTTTTATGGAAGCTATAGGATATAGACGGTCGATCCCGGCCGTTCCGATTTATAAACTGCGTGTAAGGAAAAGAAGGGTGTGTGCAAAGTTTCAAGCCGATAGCTTTAAAACTGAGAGACTAGTTCGCGGACAGACAGACATGCTCATATTACCTCAGGAGGTGATCCTGATCAAGAATATATATACTTTACTTTACAGATGGCTTATTCAGTTGCACACTTTTGAACTATGTTATATATGTTATAATACATATAAACTGCAAGGGATTTTTTTTAAAACTATTTATGCCGTTACGGAAAACGCTCGGTAACCTAAAATTGGTGATCCCGACGTGATTGAGTGCGAAAAATAACTTGACATTATTTGTTGGTAAAACTTTTAAAGCTTTGAAATATTAACAGTAAAAAAACATTAGACCATCAATATGTAAACTGTTGACTGTGCCCGAAAACTGGCATTTATTTGTTGCCAAACCATTTTATCCGCTATTCGGACCTTCTGTGTACCGAGAATTCACGTTATATATATAGCAAATCCGAATCGAACGTTAATTAATCCATTCTGAGACTCCATAGAATCCGTTGCCGTTGGTGGTTAGAGCAAATTCTGAGCAAGCTCTAGGTCGTAGGTCGCCAACGTTGCCGCTTCTAAATTCAGCGGAGGCTATTCCGAAGGGCTTCAGTTCCCGTCTATATTCTTATCTATTGTAGATGCCAACCCGTTTATCGAGCGGGTTGAGAAACTCCAGCGCCTGCACTCCTTCTTGCGTGATTCAGCTTTGGAAACAGCTTGAACTGTAATGTGGCTTTGGAGTAAATAGAAACTTAAGCAACCGCCGTCTTATTTTTAAGCGCATTTGAAGGAAATTTTGAGCTTGAAATCTTTCAAAGGGGCATCATTGAGAGGGCTTCGTGAGCTGTCTGATAAATAGCGGGATGCGTCATCGGCTAGGTGCCGCTCATAAGTTGGACCCGCCCACATAGGATAAATGAAACGAGATGCAGGCGGAGACGACAGACTTTATTCCGACGTATGAGTCCATGGGAAAGTTCCTGGAAGAGGTGCCGGATTGAAAACGTAAATTTCTCGATGTCTTTATGTGCGTCGGCCATTCAGTTGAAAAGTCAAAGGAATGGTAACCACACTCGTTGGATGTGTTACTAGGGCGCCCTCTGATTGTTATGTGAAAATGATTGTTATGTGACGGTGCGTCCCACCTTATCCAATCCTGCCCTGTGTTTATCAGATTACCCCCTGAGAGGCTTTATCAGGTAAGCCTCTGCCTGCAGTCACAGATCTGCAGTTACACTGCTCATGCAACTGGGATCGTGACCCAAAGCTCACCGACCTTCAACCCGGTATCAGCATAGGTGTCGCCGGTTGGACTGCTCCAAGGAATTTTAAGCTTGCGGATCATAGGTTCTATCTACCTCAAATAATAGATCTGTTGATCGGCGATTATTCGATGGTTGAATTGTTTGTGGCGCCGGTGATCAACTCAAGTATCAAGTATCGGGAAATTTAGACCAAGATTGCCAAAAATAACGGAAATTCCATTTATTGCAATTGCAATGCTGCACTTTCGACCCGCGCCTTCACTCACTCCCTCACCATTTCAATCTTTTCTATCTTTTAATATCAAGCTATCTTTTTAAAGCGTTGAACCACGCTTGCATTTATGTATTTCTCGCCAGCCCCTCTGATTTGAATCGCTAGCGAATAATTATTTTCATTAGCTTAGATCAGGTTGGGGCAACCTCTCATTTTCCATACCACGCGTGTAAGCCAGTAAGCCGCTTAAGGGAGAATGTCTAGATTAGACAAGTCTTCCACGCGAAGTAATAATTTGCAGTGGTTCTGCGTGGTCTTTGGTGTTGTTAGTACCAATGATTATATAGTATATAGATGGGACATCAGGGCCCAAAACGGTCAACTTTTTTCGTCGAGCTTGTTAGTGAGGGGGGAACGCACATACATACGATTCTATTTTTAGAACTCTACATGTATGCGTAAAAAAAGGGTGCGCCTTTGTATGTATGTATGTGTGACTGCTCGCAAGACAGCGTAAAAATTGTTGGGCTTCCAATTTTCATTTTCAGTTTCTTGTTTCTGTTTTCAATGCGCCGATGTAGTAGTCAGTAGAACAAATAGTATTATTAGTCGCTACAGGTTGGGACGGGGTGGTAGCGTAATGCATAGAGTAGTTACTTTATAATGCATAGTATAGTAATGCATAGTAGTAGTTTACTTTACAAATTTTTTGTTTTCAAGACCTAGTAAGGACTTCTAACTTTTTCTTTCTTTTATAATTATTTTTTTTTCCTTAATTGTAGTTTTAAATAAAAAACATTTAATATTATGTCCGGCTAATAAAATTTTAAGGGAGTCCCTCCGGAATTTTGTCATCCGACACGTCCGTCACTTATTTTTACAAAAATTGTAATAGAACGCAATAAAAAAAAATAATAATAGAATAAATATGAAAAAAAAAAAAAAAAAAAAAAAAAAAAAAAAAAATAATCATAAAACTGAAACTTTTTAAAAATTTAAAAAACCGCCCAGTAACAAAATCGAACCTAGGACCCCAAGGATAAGGATCGCGCGTTTTCCATCTAGGCTACTTTCCAAGTTTATCTTAAAGTTGGTATTAAAGAAAACGCAAGAATCCATAGTAAAATCGGAGCTGAAGTACTCTTCAGATAGTAGAAGATATTTCTGATCTTTTTGCTCTCACACTGGTTCGATTGGAACGTTTCAAACTTTACATTGTTCCAAAAATGTTACGTTCTAAAAATAGAATTCTCTCTTTCTCTCTCTCATCTGCCAGCCGTTTGTCGTGCAACCCGCATTTATAAAGATTTTAATTTTTTTAAAAAAAATTTAAAACAATAAAAATATAATATAAATAGATTTTAAATAAAAAAAAAGTGGACTTCCCGTGCCTGATTTGAACTCATTTTACTCTGCACATCAGCCGAGCACTCTACCACTAGGCTATCCCTCATTCGTTGTCTCGCGAAAAATTTCTCAAACTTAACATATCGCGCAATGGAACCCGCCATAGAAAATTTTTCTTTGTATGAGATGTCCCATCTATGTACTTTATAATCTTTGGTTGTATGTAAGAAACTAACTTCTTAAATTTTTTTTTAGAATTAGGTGAAACAAAATAGTGAAAACTAGACACATTAAACTTCATTTTAAAGAAGAAAAATATGGTTTTCTCGAATAACTTCTAAAAAAAAGGCGGATTGGGATGAATGAGGTGTCAATCGACGCGTATTAAAAATTGGAAACCTATTGACTTTTGGCAAGTGTTTTGAAAAAAATTATCTTAGAGAAATAGCTTTCGTTTCATTTATTACTCATTGAGCATACAATTTTAAATTCTGCGGCTTTATATAGGGTTTTTACGGGACCGCTAAGGCTTGGGGCACGCCACCTTTTGTACTGCCGTCCACAGTGATCTATGTATGTATAGCATACATTGTATACCTATGTATATGCATACATTTGCAAAGAGTATATTGTACGTAATTACAAATTAATACCACTCACCATACAAAATATGTTGTATATATAATAGGTGTATTCATATATAGATAATATGGAGAAAATCAAGCCAACTCGATAAGAATGCCGAAATTTCGATCAATTTAATTATTGAAAGAAAAGGGTGGGATTCTTGGAGCTGATCGTATCGCTTCGTTTCGGTCTATGATTGACGCCTCAATTATCCCAACTTATACTGACTTTTTGTTTAGAAGTTATTCCAAAATTAGTAAAATAGTAATAGTAAAATAATAATAGGAATAGTATCCAAAAAAAGTACAAAACAAATTACAGAAAATAAATTTTTATTTTAGGCAAATTTTTGTTCCAAAATTGGGTCCTTTCGTTAGGATATACCCCTTGAGATTCCGCAACTTTTTATGAATCGGTTATATCTTGGATAACTCTAGAACGCAAGATTTTGCAGCCGCCTGTGTACACTGTACATCTGTGAACATACATACAGTCAGCACAGAAGTTATTCGGACACCCGTTAACATGAACTTTTTTTTATTAATAACTCTTTTAATAATAACTTCTTATTAATAACGTATTTTTCTAGATCGAAGTATTTTTGAAGGATCAAAGTAAATTTCAAAAAAAAAACGCCGATTACCGTTGTATTCACAAATAGAACAGATAATCTTGATGGCGTACGAATAATTTTTTTGCCGCATTTTAAGCCCTTGTTTTGCTTTTCTTTTTATATTTATATACACAATAAAAATAATTAAATTTTTTTTTTAATAATATGTTTTGAAAAATCAGTTATAGAAAAAAATAAAAACACTGCCAAAAATTTCTTGTTTTCCCAGACATAAGCTTTTAGTATAAGTATATTTCAGTGTCCGAATAATTTCTTTGCTGACTGTATGTAGGAGCTACTTACTTTACATACTCTTATGCATGTATGTATGTATGTATATAGTTTGTACATATATAAAAAAATTTTTGAATTTTGTTTTAGAGTTTGTGCTTATACTCAAAGTGTTTTTATACACTTTTTTATCTCTGACCCCAAAAATTATATAAATTCTTGATCAGCATCAACAGCCGAGTCGGTTTTGTATGGAGACTCTTAAAATATCCGAGGATTCAAGTTAGTTTAAAACTTTTGCCACGCCCCATACTACAGTATCAACATTTTGAACGCCTGGATCTATTCCAAATTTTATAAGGATTGACCGACTATATCATATAGCTGCCATCTAACTTTCGTTAAGACAATGAAAGTTGTTTCTATTCGGCACGTGCAAATAAAATTTAATAAAATTCAGACACGTGCCGATTAAGAATAGTTTGGAATGTGTATATTAAATTGTTTCGTCACAGAAATGAATATGAAATATTTTGGTTGCGGGTTCGTCACCGTTGTTTCCTCGACAAAAGGATTTTTTTTTATACTTACATACATATATGTTCATTCATCTTTTACAGATTTCAAAATATTCGAATGCAAAGTCGCGCAAACGCAGTTGTTGTCCGTATGATGTTTGTAGGCCGTAGGAACGCAAATGTAACATGCGATCACCAATAACGGTAAAAATTTTTATTTACATTATCGCTTATTTTATTTTCCCGTGCGCGACTGGAAAACAACATTTTTTATCCGTAGATCCAAAGCACTTGCTCGAATTGCATCAAATTTTTTTTGAAAACAGTATTTGTGTGTGCAGTTAATATTTAAAAAAAAATTTTTGAGAAAAAAAATATTTGTATTTTTGGTGATCATTTGAAGTTTGTCCCGTGCGCGACTGTAAGTACAAACAAGAAAGGAAACCTAACTTAGGGCGGACACGAAGTTGATATACCCTTGCAGTTAAAACCGGACATATATCGCAAAAATCGGATAAACTTGGCCAATCCTTATTTGAATATTATAATATAACCAATTACAATAAAAACTACAAAAATTACAATAAAAAATACAAAAATTACAATAAAAAATGTAAAAAAAAAAGTTCCAAGCTTCTATTTTCAAGAACACCAAAGTTGGTATTTTTACCAAATACCGATTCCGATCCAGTTCAGTTATATGGCAGCTATAGGATATAGTCGGACGATCCTTATGAAATTCGGTATGTCGTATTATTTTGCATTCAAAAATAGCATTCATACAAAATTCGAGCTCTTTAGCTTTAAAAACACCGAAATTATAGCATTTCCGATCAATCAGTTATATGACAGCTATAGAATATAGTCGGCCTATCCCGGCCGTTCCTACTTATATACTGCAGGCAATGGAAAAAAGGGTGCGTGCAAATTTTCAAGTCTATGGACTTAAAACTGAGAGACTAGTTCGCGTAGAAACAGACAGCAGACGGACATGCTCATATCAACTCCTGGTGATCCTGATCAAGAATATATATATACTTTATAGGGTCGGAGATGTCTCCTTCACTGCGTTTGACACTTTTGATCAAAATTACAATACCCTATGCAAGGGTATAATTACGAAAATAGTGGCGGTAAAAAATGTCCCATGCGCGATGTCCCGTGCGAATTTACTTCAAATTGAATTTTAAAAAAATAAGTCATCTTTGAAATAAATTGTATCCTTTTTAAAGAGGCATCAATGGACAAAAGTTTAAAATTAGTTGCATTAAAATATTCCCTTTGGATTCGCTGAAATGGGGGTTTGAATTGGTTGACCTCTTAAGCCACTTCCGTTCTGTGTCCCGTGCGAATCACTCGACTTCTGCAATTATCTTCTAAATAGAAAAATACCCAACATCAATCTTTGCACCAATGAAAAAGCTAACAAAATGCTATGCATTAAACATAAAATTAAAAAAAAAAAATTGTTTCTTTTTTACCGTTTTTTTACTTTGAGCGCGTACGAATGTCCCGTGCGCGATTTTGGAAATGCCCATATGCACAATTAGAAAGATAGGTAACTCTACTTTACTTTTAGAGCAGTGGTCGGCACGGCCCTATCTCGGGGGCATAGGAAATTTCTCTGCCCGAGCTCTGCCACACACACACAGTATAAATGTGTGAAACGTCATGCTCACAGCCTACTTTCTGCTATTCGTTACTAATACTAATGCGTTAAAATCATATTAATGTATTGGGGTGCCGACCTCTGTTTTAGAGCATAAAAAAAGTTCTGGGACATCATATACAAAATTATATTGAAATTTGTATTTTATTCAAATTTTTATTTTATTATGTTTATAATACTTAAATATAAATAAGTTGTATTTAAAAGGGGCTCGGCTTAACTCTAATATTGTATTCAAACGCGTTTTTATATATTAATATATATATTATATAAATAATATACCGCCTAGATTTTTACGTATTTATACTTCGGATCTATTGTGTTCACCCCAACCCGCCCCCTTCTAATAAATCCGATTGATTAAACCTAAAATTTGTATAGCGAAATAAACTATAACACTTATATATATACTGTCATATATAAATATATATAATGGTACATATATGCTTTTAATATTTATAGGTATGTTTATGTGTATTTTACAGGCTACCAAATAAATTAGGTTAATTGTTTAACGTAAAAAGCGTTTTTGGGTTTCTCCAAATTTTAGGGACTAAAAGAAAGCTAGAGTAAAAAAATATGAATATATTCGTATCCTATGCAATGCCTAATTGGTAGTGCCAGCGGCTTCTCCAATTTGAAATACCACATTAATATCTCCCTGCATCGAAAGCAGCGTCTTGGGGTTGTTCCGGGATTGCAACTGTGGGAGGCGGTGGCAACTGATAATAATAGTTACCATGGTATGGATGAGCGGCGTATTCTTCAGGTGAACAGCATGATGCCCCTTGTGCCAATTTTGAACAGCTCTCCGTCGTCTTTGCGTTTGAATTTGTTGCTATTATCTATAATCCTCCAATGATAACTTCCTGCTGAGCTTCGTCATCCATATCAGGTATCTCCTGCTTGTGCACTATCATTCCTTCGCCACCAGGTTGGCGAGGCGCTGTTTGCCCGTATTTTTGATGTATGCCACGGTGTCTCTTAAGGGCAAATCGATCAGCAAACGCAGCAGAACATATCTCGCATTTGTATGGCTTTTCGCCGGAATGCACCTTGGCATGGTTCTTTAGATGGGCAGCCTGCGAGAATGCTGAGCCACAAATTTCACACTTATACGGCTTTTCACCTGTGTGGATTCGTCTATGGTTCCAAAGCGTTGCGTGTCGGGCAAATCCTTTATCACAAACCCCACACACGTATGGTCGTTCGCCACTGTGCGTACGTTCGTGATTTTTAAGATGTGGCGATTGGGAGAACTGCATACCGCAGGTTTGGCATCTGTGGTGGTAAATTAATAGTAAGCAGATACATGTTTAAAAGAATAAAATTTATTACTTGTATGGCTTTTCTCCCGTATGAATTCGTGCATGGTTCTTTAAATAAACAGCTTTGGCAAAAGCAAGCCCACAAATGCTGCACTTGTAGTTTTTTTCTCCACTATGTAGTTTTTTATGTGACCAAAGGCTCGAATATCGTGAAAACAGTCCACCGCATATATTACAGCTAAACGGTTTCGATGGATTTCTGCAAGACGAACATCTTGGTTTTGTTAGCGTAAGAATGGATTGCATTGAGCTCTACTACTCACTCAGTTTTTACAGTGACGGTTTGTTTAACGGAACCTCCAGCCCCACCCAGGCCCCCATGAGAGTGCTGCCCCACGATAACCATGCCGGATCCGTTGCACTTTTGACATTTTGTCATCTGCTGTGAATTTCGTTTTTTCACTGGGTGGTGGCCGGATCCATTGGTCGGTTCCCTTTTCGGTGTCGTGCCACCTGTTTGCGATGCTACAATTTGCTGTAACTGAGCCTGAGCCTGGGGTGTAGTTGATATGATTTGCACTGGGTGCGCCATTTGGCCTAGCAAAGAGAGGTATGTTTGAATTTCGGCAATTTTGGTATATTGAGAATTTTTACCGTCTTGTGAAACAAAAAGCTGCTGCTGTTGTTGCTGCTGCTGCGCCGCTTGTTCAGCTTGCATGCAGGTTTCACATCGGACTTGCTTCGGACCCTTGCGTTTGGATTGCTGAAGGATAGGGCCTCCACAATTGATGCACTTGCTTGCTTTGGAATCATGCTGCTGCTGCATTACAGATTGCTGAACTGGCTCAAGTGAGTCAGATGCAACAATCTGTATTTGACCCATCTGTCCGTTGTTAATAATATTTTGGGCTTGCACTAATCCTTGGGCGTTGACGACAGCTATAGAGTCACCACCACTTTGCTGGGAGGTGTGCTGTTGCTGTTGTTGTTCACCATCTGTATGCATTCGCTTATGAGCGTTCAGTAAAGCGAGGTGGGGAAACATATCCGAGCAAACATCGCACTTAAAGCTGATGTTAGATATAGTGTTCTGAAACCAAAATACATTCAAAAATGTAAAGAAAAATATGCAAGCCAGTGGCCTTAACTGCTTACAGCTGTAATGGGCTTGTTTTGGTTGACGATCTGAATGCGCCCTTGTGCGTCGACTGTTGCGATTCCTAACGCTGTGCCCTGATTAAGGGGCATCCCATTCACCAAGGCATAGTTGTAGCCACCCACCGGTTGGGCTATGTAGCAGGTTTTGTTATCATCCGTGGTGGCAAGCTGGGCGAGATTGACGGTTCCTCCATTTCCCTTTAAAAATAAGACAAAACTGTGACCCTTTTTTCCATATCAAGAGTATCAAGCTTCTTAACTTACATTAGTTGTGTAGTAGAAGGTGGGTTGTTGCTCAGTTTTTTGCCCCTCAATCTTCGGCTGCTTAAGGATAGTGCCATCTGCGGTTTGGTACTGAATTGTGGCCGGTTGTCCGTTGATTGCATTTGTAAAGATTATATTTTTAGTGAGGTCTTCCATTGTGTTCGCTAGTCACCTAAGAATAAATAATCTATATTTACAACGTTACTTTTTAAGATTCTCAAATATAAAGTTCACATCACACAACACTGAAATACGCGGCTTCCAACACTAAAAAAAACAACAACAAATCAAACGAAAAAATGGCGTCGGGGAAAAAAATATGTACATATGCGACATAAAATTTATCCAGTCGAGCGGCAACCGGTCGATTTCACTATCGTTTAATTGCTTCATTATATTTTGCATTTCCATTTGTTTGTATGAGGCTAATGATAATTGAAGCACTTTACAAATTCATAATTTACCCTTTACGCAACCAGGTCACTCGCCAAAAGAAATCCTATGTGCGTATCACAACGCCCACTAAAGTAAACGTGTTTAATATTAAAAGTAAATTTATGTTTATGGAGCTCGAATAAAAAAATAAATTACAATTCGGATTTTTTTCGCAAACTTATGCTTAGTTCACGAGAAACAAAACTTTTATTATTGTTGTTTTTTGTTTCTTTTTAACAAATTCCTGCACTTTTCTGCGTGTTCTCTCCTCTAACACACAGTTATGCCGCCGTATTTTCTTAAATCGAAATCTGGTCGCACTGATGAATATTTTCGGAGTCAAGATAGCGTCGATTATACTTTGTCGGGAAGGAACGGGAAGCTATCGAGGATGAAAGGAATATGCGAAATATTCTATTGATTTGATATTTTTATTTATATTAAGTTCTGTAAATATTTAAATAATAAAAACTTAAACTTATTAATTATATTAGGACTGTTAATATATTTTAAAATAATTAAACTATTCTAAAGCCTAGTATTCAGTTCGAAAAACATGTTTAAGAGGAAAAATATTTAGTCATAAAAGTCTGAAGGAATTGTTCGAAGAATGCTGCCTCTTTGTCGTTATAATTCGCTACATTTTCTATATCTTAAGCCTAACTTATCTATTACGGCGAAACGGGGGGAAATCGAACGAGAGGGAATGAGCTTTCACTCTCGATCCGCCCTAATCTATCTTATGCTAGATTAGATAATAAACTAGATATCACTAACCAATTAAAAAATTTATCTAAAATCAATTCAAAATAAATTCAAAAACTAATTAAAACAGCGTTTCCGTTTACAGGTGTTACTTATGCGACTCGCCATCTAAGGTCAGTTTTTACTAAGTCGTGAGCCAATGCAGATCGAGCTGGAGTCACGCAGCTATACTATTGTTATTACTTTAATAAATTTTATATATGCTTACGCATGCATAAAATTGCTGGAAGACGGAATTAAATGATCACGTCAAGTCTCGGCCAGTTGGAAGTTGATTCTAGCTTGCGCGTCACCATCATGAAAGAATCTTCGTTTCGGTACATCTGGCCCAAACGGTAATCCAGCTCTTTTCAAGCTCAACCTCGCTGTATCAGAAACCTGGCACACCAGGTACATAGTTCCATCGGACTGGATTCCGCGTCGAATTCCTTAAACACTCGTCAAGACATATGAAGAAGACCGTCTCTGTGCTCAAGGAATACTTGAGCTGGTAGAGTATTTGGAGTGGGCCATTCCGACAGTGGATTGTGGATATTATTTGTCGATATTATTTGTGGATATTATAAATCGACGCTTAAAAGAGCGGTGTAGCCGCATTGCCATCAATTTCCTGCAATCAACACGCTCTTAGCATCAACAAATCTAAAAGCATTCGCAGAGCTAAAGAATTGGATCGCGTTAGATGCGGTCTAAATACAATACTCTCAAGACTCAAGACTACTCTCATATACAATACTTGTGCTGCCGTCAACTCGTGACTAACTGACACCTCACTGACTTGGAACACCGTCGGCAGAAGGTCAAAACTGTTCCAAAAATCGATGCCCAGATATAAGTCCTGACTAAGTGTGTGCACCAAGTATAGACTTTGCTTTGTGCATTTCCCCATGAATTTTATTTCGGTTGTCACCTGGCCTTGGCTTTTTTTACAAATGATCCCTTTCGCTTGAAATCCGCTCCGCTTCAGATAAATCTTTCTGCCAACCTGCCTCCTAAGCAGCTAATCGCAGCTCCCGAGTCCAGCAGCCCTAGGATGTTTTCCCCTAACAAATAAACTTTCGCAAACGGTCGCTTATCCGCCTCCTTGTACCTTATTGCTTTAATCTTTTTCAACGACTGCCAATGTAGTTTTCATCTGTTGGTATTCCTAGATCTTTTCGGCTTAGTATCTAGTTTCTTAATTGCTACAAATTCATATATTTTTCTGTCGAATTCGAACTTTTTTTAACGATAGTTTTTCTGGATCTCCTACATGTCCTTGCTCTGCCCTACCTGAACACGCTGAGTCGGACGGTTTTGCGCATTCACCCGCCCGTTTTTTAAACAGTTTGCGCAAGACGGTTTATAGGAATTAGGCGCTCCACATCCGAAACAAAACACCTAACGTTTCCCAGCACAGTTGTGATACCTAAGCCTTCCTTCCGGCAATTCCAACAAATGAGAGCCATTGCTTCGGTATCCGGATTCCCGAGGTCCGAAAAATCACTTCCATCCTCCATTTCCATTCCTTCCTTTACTTCTGCTACCGTTTTTCCAGCAGGATAATTCCTATGATGTCCTCTATCCTCGCGTCTGAATCTCTCATCATTCGCCTTCTTTGAATAACCGGGCTTGCAAAAGCTGCTCTCGTTCCTTATCTCATCCAAGAACCTTTCGCGACGCTTCACGTATGTCTATATCGGATGTACCGACCAACTATCGAGAAAGTGATTCCTGAGAGCATCGCACAACTCGCCCCATCTCATGCCCCTATTTGCTTTGTGGAAGCGCCAATAAAAATCTCCAACCTTGCCATCGAATAGAAGGCTTGCATTCGCGGAGAGTGCTGAAAAATTGCTATCCAGCGGATGGTGGGTCAGGGCCTTTACTCGATAGATGAAATTGTCTATAGCCATGCCATCGGGACTCCCGCTGAACCTGATTTTCCAGTTATTTAGAATGTGTCCAACCTTGTCTGGACGATATGCTGGCTGTCTTATTTCGTCTATAATAGTATGTCCCTGGTCTCGAATCCCTCCCTCGTTATCAAAGGGTTCGCTAGGCTTCCCTTTTAGCCTGTGCTCTTTGCTGAACCAACCTCTCCATCTGTGCTGACAGTTCTTCTAATAGTGTTGCCTGTGTACACTTAAAATCTTTAAAAATTGTTAACTTGCTGCTAACTAAAACTACTAACCATATAGCATATAGACAACCCATTTCATTCAACGAAAATGGACGAAAAATTTCTTGCGACAGGCCCCAGCAGGACCCCAGAGCGAATTCTTACTCTCTTTCTTACGCTCATCGTTCGTTCATCTTACGCTCATACTCTCATTGAATGCTTTCTGTTTCTTAGTCTCTGAAAGGAGCGCGATGAAGAAGGTTGGTCTGCGCTTGGATTGATTGCGATTTCATTCGAAGCCAGCGTACACAAATTTTGATTTTTGTAACTTTTCAGGCTTCCTCCCTAAGGAAATTCGGTCAAAATTTGTGTGCGCTGGCTTCGAAATGAAATCGCACGCACACATGCACCCGTGTATGTGAATGTGTGACACGCATACATACAAAGATCAATCCAAGCGTCAATTCCATTCAAAGTCTCTTAAAGTCGTCCTAAAACTAGAGGGTAAATCGAAGATCTTAATCGCCTAATCGTAACTCTAGCGCAGTAGGGCTATAACGAGGGTCATACCCGAGTTTGGGGAATGTGCAAGGTACGGATGCCAACGAACGGATCTTGATATTATGCCTGTTTGTCACTCACCACCTTTTCCAAACGTCGCGATGTTGAAAGCGCTTCCAGCATGCCACGTGTAGGGGAGTTAATCAAAACTTAAGGATGGCCAAATGCTTCACGAACTCGTAAAAAGGCCTTTAAAAATCACCAAGGAAAACCTCACATGGACGCCCGCCTTAGGACAATTCTTCCCTCATGGGATATTAGCGCGATCGCGAAAAGCCTATATTCGGCAGCATTCGCCAGCAAAAGCACCGCTCCGTTACTTTACGCCCGCGCTTTGGGCCCGCTTTCGCCGGGTCTATGCCCAGATTTCCGCCTAAAATTAAGGTTAGACGCGATCCTTGATGAGGTTAAGATTGAAATCGCGCCTCTACTCGGCCTGCTTCGTCCTTCCTCGCTTCTCTTGGTGCCGCAAGGGCTGCTATCCCTCGCGGCCACCTGCGCCGGGATCGTTCGGTGCCTTTCTTCTCCTCGCCGGCGGGCCCACAGAGACAGCTACCCAAAACTTCACCACTCGTGACACATACCACGGTGTTTGCTACGGCTCCGTTGTCTTCTATCCCCTCGCACTTCACGTCCGTGCTTCGCTACGAACACCACTTGCCCAGAAAAAGCGCACTTCTCCTGCTGCGATCTAATATATTTTCGCCTTTTCAGAGACTCGTACTCCGCGATGGTCCCCGGGACAGTTATCCTCCCCATTATCATAATTGTTATTTCTGGGGTCGAATACCTCCTTTCCTCTTTTTTTAAAAGCACTTCCTTTCGCTATAGCCGGTTCAAAGTGAAAAAAACACACTTTCTATCTTTTGCCCTTTTTCACACTCCTTCGATCATACCCGATCCTAACCGTTTGCAGGGCTGCCAGCTCTTGGCGCTTTTTACAAAACGACATTTTACATAAAACGAAGCCATCTGGTGGCGAAACGGAGTTTGCCGGGTTTGCTAGTTCAGATATAAATTAAGTATAGATATAGTTTAGCATCAGAAGTCTGTAGGCGATCTCCGGGAAAACTGCAAAATAATCGCAGTTAACCAAATAAAAATCTGGGGTAACCCAATAAAAGCAAAAAGACGCTGAACCACAATCTATTAAAAGAAATAGACAAGCTTTATATAAAATTTGTGATGTGTTAAAACCAAAACGAGTGCATAGTTCTTTTAAATAAATAAGTGCCACGCAATAGATGCTCAGTGAACCAAAGAAACGGCTTCTACTCTTACTTTTCAGCCCGCGATACCGAAACGGAAGAATCGTCGATTAAAAGAAATCCAAAGAAAGAGCTTACCCGCTCTGCTCACTCCGACTCCCGCATCATGGAATTTGCAATGAAAAACTTCCCTTCCAATGGCGAAAACAAGTTTCACACCAATAATATGCAGTACTACAATCTGTATCCGCAGCGACAACCACTGCAATACAAAATGCCGCGACGCCAACGACTACAGCCAGTACAAAAATAACAACTTCGGAAAGTTTCAAAGTAGCCCCGACCACATAGACTGGAATAGATCGCAACATTCAAATTTAGCAAGCTTAGCCCACAGAGTAATCCGGCAGGCAATAAAACAAAAATTAACCGCATCCAGAGAATCGACGAAGAACCAGGCAGATTCAGTAGCAACAGATTTGCCCTACTGGCGGAGATTAAGGAAAACCAACCAGCGCAAGACACCGCAAAAAAAACCAAATAGGAGTTGAAGAGTCGTATGCGTCAAGCGTCCGGAACGCGCAATCTAATCCACAGAATGTGTACATTGCGTCAAAAGCTTCGCCAGACGTCTTCTTCGCCAAAGCTGCGAGGTCCTCATTCGGTGCCCTGAACACCACCAACGGCTTCTCCTATGCCGATGCTCTAAGATCTGGAATGGAAAATCCAATTCAGTCTAACTCACAAAGCGTAACTCAACAGGCCCCAGAATATCCACATAGCAAAACGGAAACTATGATGCTTACCCTCCAATAAAGCATGATGGTGCTAGTTCAAAACCAGAACATGGTAATACAGGTGCTAGTAGCACAACAGTCTAAATAATCTATGTAGACTCTACGAATATCAATGTGAAACGCCAATGGTGTCTCACGCCATAAACTAGAATTCTCATAGTTTTTGAACAAAACCATATTGACGTTATTCCACTGGTGGACTGGCATCTTACAAACAAATACAACAAGAGGCTATACAATTTACCGCACAGATCATCCAGATGGGAAAGCCCACGGCAGAACCGGAGTTCTAATCAGAGAACGCATCAAAAACCATTTAAACAAAAGGTTTGCAACAAGTAACGGAAGCAGTAATCGCTGCGGTTTACTGCCCTCCTCGCTTCTCAATCTCGGAAGGTAAATTTATGGATTTCTCTAAGAAAATTCACTTGGGCATCGTTTTATAGCCGTAGGAGACTACAATGCCAAACATACGCACTGGGGATCACTTCTAGTGACTCCCTTGAGAAAAGCAATTGTACAATGCAATTATAAATGTGAGAAATATAATGGACTCGACTATGTTTCCCCTGGAAGTTCTACATACTGGCCATCCGACCCACGCTCTGAAGAAGTACTCTGCGGCAGCTAAAGTCTACTCCTCATGGGAAGGAAGTAGACCAAAACAAATACTACAAATTAAATCAGAAAATCGAACAGCTCCTGATAGAAAAGAGGCGCACGCGTCGTGATTGACAAAACAGCAGATCCCCAGCTTCAAAGCAACGACTTAACAAAGCAACCCGATCACTCGACAAGGCTCTTCACCAACAGGGAAAAATGCACAGCTGAAAATGCACAAGCAGAAAATATCCCCTGTGGAGGGCTGACCCAAATCTTAGCGCCCCAATTAAAACTACCACCCCGACAATAAACTTTTCGGGATGCTGGGCTCGCAGCGATCAATCTGAAACATTTGCTACACATCTCCAAAGTGTCTTCGAGCCAAACCCTGCCTCGAGTTCATTCCTCCTGCCACTAATTCAGCCAGAAGCTACCTCTCTGCCAACTGAACCTTTATTCCGGCCGAACGAAATTGAAAAAGTCATAAAAGGGCAAAAACCAAAAATGGCTTTCGGTGGGGACCTAGTGACGCCAAAAATGTTGATCGAACTTCCAAAATGTGCTATAGGTCGTCTATACACTATTTAATGGGATCATTCATCTTGGCTATTTCCCAATAAAAGTGGAAGAAATCCATCATCATAATGATACAGAATCCTGGAAAAGACCACACAATTCCGACATCGTATGCCAATCGTGACCAATAAGCCTTTTATCTTGTTTGAAAAATGCTTGTTGACTCGCATAATATCATATCTGGAAGCTTAAAATGTTATCCCGAAGAAACCACTGAACCATTGAGCAAGTGAACTGATTAACATCCAAAGTACGCTCAGCCTTCGAACAGCAAGAACTGTAGCGCTATTTTTCTCGACATATCTAAAGTTTTCGCCCGAGTTTGGCTTAATGGACTCATGTACATAATTAAAACGTATTTACCAACATAAACCCACAAGATAGTGGAATCATACATCTACAATAGGGTATTCTCTGGAGTTTCACAAGGAAGCGCAATGGGCCCGTGTCTATATGTTTAACAACGTCAACGTTCGCCGACGATACCGCTATCCTTAGTCGTTCCAGATGCCCAACGCAACAAAGTGAAAAAGTAGGTTGTCCGGTTGGTGCATTAAGATAAACGAACAAAAATGTAAAAATGTAACGTTTATTCTTAATAGACAAACATGCCCTCCGCTTTCACTAAACGGTATGCAGATTCCTCGAGCTAACGAAGTAACGTACCTTGGCGTCCACCTTGGTAGACGACAAACCTGGCGTAAGCACAACGAATGCAAACTCATAAACTCACAGTCTCCACTGTGCCTGAACTACAAGTTACTACTCTGCAATTCAGTCCTAAAGCCAATCTGGACGTATGGCTCCCAGCTGTGGGAGAACGCCAACAGCAGAAACATAGACATCATACGGCACAATCAAAAATCTTAAAAACTATCACTGGGGCACCTTGGTATGTTCGCAACGAAAACATGCCCGGGATCTGGGCATCCTCACAGTGAAAGACGAAATCCAGAAGCAAAAGAAGAGTCCTACATAGAAAAACAGTCTTCGCACCAAAAATTACTCGCTCGGGAATTGACTCGGGTTTCTAGCGGATCCCGCCTGCGACGCAAAGACCTCCCAACCCAGCTTTCGATTTTTAGGGTCGTCTAACTCTGTATTAGTCAATATAATTGTTAGTTAACTTAAAAATATAATATTTGATACACCTCGTGTTAGTCTCGCAAAGAGAAGATTCAAAAAAAGCAACGTTTAAAACAAATAAAAAGTTTTTCAAAAAAATTTGGCACTACAGAAATTTGCAATTTGTAGCAAAATTTTGAAAAAAACGAATTGCGTGGGCCTGGAGACTCCCTTTAGTTCAATCTCTTATAGTCTCTGAGATTCACACATTCATACGGCCATGGATGTTGATGCGGATCAAGAATATACGTATTGTCGGGTCAGGTAGCAGACAACTACTATGTTTTAAATAATATTAGTTAATATTAATTAATACTATTAATTATAATTAATAATGTACGCATTGTTTGTCGCAAGCCGATCCTTTCTCAGGCACTCGGCTTCAACTTATTTAGCATCTGCTCTCTATGAAATTGGGAAATAAATAGAGAACGCCAATTTAGCGCAAAGTGCGAGCGCAGAGAGATCAGGAACGAGAGAGAGTTCTCTATTTATTTCCTAATTTCATATGCGGCCAAATAAAGATTTTTATATATTAGCATATCAGCACATCAGCGGATAATAAGCAAACAGTTTTTCCGTACTTACGTTCCACAGCGCAAGTGAATTCGCCTGCGCATAAATTTCATATATATGTATATATACTTGGAACTATTCGTGCTTGGATCTAACGAATAGTAGCGAGAGATCTCATTCAGTCTCAGATATAACAGCGGGTTCTAAGTACACTAATTCGTTTCCAGCACTGCAGCGGGTATTTGCTTAAGTAAACAAGTTTTCCCAGCAATTTCGCCACAATGCTTTCACGGCCAGCGACATTAGTTTGGAACCTAGATTTTATTGCAACTTGTGCAGCGTGTGCATTTTGGGAGGACATAAAATCACTTGAAAATGAAAAGGAGATAGCGGTATTCAGTGCATTTTCCTCATCCTTTCACTTTTTGGAAAAATTTATACTGCCTAGAAGCCATCCAGTTAAGCTGGCTATAATTGTTGATTTCGATGAGCGAAATCTACATACGGGACCTCGTGCGCTGTTAGCAATCATTCGGTCCCAATATTGGTCAAATGGGGCGAGAAAAACGGTGACGAAGGCACTACACAAATGTATCCGATGCTTCCGGACTAAGCCTCGGTTGCTGCAGCGCATTATGGCTCCCGGAGCAACGAGTTAACATACTTAATGTGTAATAGTTAGCCAGGTGTTTGGAGTCACTGGTGTGGATTTTTGTGGGTCCTTTTATTATAAGGTTGAAGTTAGTAATAAGGGTCCAGTCAAATGTTACGTAATTTTTTTTTTTTGGTTTTGGAGCAAAAGCTGTCTACCTGGAGCTATTCACAATTTCTTTTCCGCGGGTATTGGAGCGGTTTAAATGCACCCGCTGAAGGCCTTAACATATTTGGTTTGACCACGCAACCTGCTCCGATTATTCATAAGCGATGAGCATCAACGGACTGTGAGATGCGTGGACTGTGTTAAAACCACCAAGCACCATTTGTACCGGACAGTTGGATTCTCAGTGCTTGGATTTGAGGAGTTGCGAACGTTGCTGTGCCATATTGGGGCTCTCATAATCGTATATGGAGTTACCAAGCGCGCATTGTCTAAGCTGTGCCTGTTGCCCCTGAAGGATGAATTTGAAGTAGAAGCCCCAACTGGGGGGAGAATGTCGGGTCAGACAGCAGAAAACTGCTAGGTTTTAAATGATAATCATTAAAAAAGTACGCATTCTTGGTCGCAAGCCGACTCTTTTTCGGGTACTCGGCTTCAAATGATTTAGCATCTAAAGCATCAGCTCAGCCTATTATCTAAGGCGGTCGCACTATCGTTCCTGATCTCTCTGCGCTTGCACCCTAAATTGGCGTTCTCTGTTTATTTCCCAATTTCATATGAGTCCAAATAAAGATTTTTTTAACGTTTCTAAATTAACTACTTTTGGACTTTTTTTATCGTCATTGAAAAATCTTAATGACCAAACAACTACTTTATGGGGTCTGAGATGAGCTGCTTGGCCTGGTGAAGGAAAATAATATACTGGGCAAGCTCGATGGAAAGACTAAGCCAAAAATCTTTACAGGGAACTCTCAGAATCGATGAAGGCTAAAACTATGATAAAATCCAGAGGCCAAATCTGCCCGAGCTAAGGTAGCAGTTGAACGACTCTTTAGGTGTTCAGTATATGGTCTTAGAAGCCACGCTAGCAATGGAATGCAGGATCTCCCAGGATAATGAAGGGAATCTCTTTGTTGCCCACCAGTTTTATAAATTCCGAAATAATTCGGCTTTGGTTCATAAAAACTCCAGATTCTTTAAAGGCCGTCGCGTCGTTGATCGTCGTTCAGACTTTTTGAAAATTTTATGTTGTCGTCTCGAAATCTAAAATTAAATAATATTTATAAAAAAAATCAATATCCAAATATGCATAAACCTGCAAGTAATTGTTGGTTTGTGGTCCATTCCTTTGGATTAACTTTCGATCGAAAACTTTTTCGATCCCTTTCCATTCATTGATGTAGCAAGTCTTTGGTGCTTTAACAGGAATTTTTGTTCCTAAATAATTGATAAATATTGTTTTTAATTTTCCTGAAGTTTTGACGGTAAAATGAATATATCCTTTACTATATAAATATATATACTATATCCTTTTAGAATATTAATACTAAAAGGTATAGGATTCTTTTTACCGTCAAAACCTCCAATAAATTAGGTATGTCACACATTTTTTGAAATTCACCTGAATTTTAAATGTAATTATCCAGTTTTAAAAATGAAATGAATACGCTCGTAAGTTTTAATATTGCTTTCAAAACATTATGAAAGTACTTGTGAACAGTTCTTTTGTGTACTTCAAATACATCTCCAATTATTCGATCCTCAGCGCAGGTCGCCAGATTGTATACGCAGATCGCAACTTGTTTCTCAAAGGGAACTGGAACGGCTCAGTACCGCCAAGTGGGCAATCTTTGACATCCGTAATGTCTCAACAACCAAATTTTCATTTTTTGGCTCTTGCATAAGTGACCAAAAAGCATTGCTTCTAGGACGGCTCCTGAATCTTCACACTCTAGTCGGGAAACTCGACTCTCGACGTCCGTTCTTGTTAGAGTTAGAGAGTTGGGGTTTTTAATGGATTCTATTTTTGGCAAATCCGACCTACCAAATTTTATAAGGATTGACCGACTATATCTTATAGCTGTCATATAACTGAACGATCGGAAGTGCTATTTAACTGATTATAATCAGTAATTTTTATTGGTATTTTTACAAAATACTTTGGTAATTTTAAAGATAAAAACTTGGAAATTTATTTGGTCCCAAAATTTTTATTTATATATTTATTTTGCCAACGGAAAAATACGTATAAGGCTACTAATTACAACTTTAATATTACATAATAAATGCCTTTAAAAACACCCTTATCAGATCCGATGAACTCTTGATAGAGTCTTGCGAAAACTTGCACGCAGTGTCTTCTCTCTTGTTCATCTGAATGTTGTATTAGTGTTGGTGTAAGTTCCGCTATGGTCAATTTTCAATCAAAATCAAAGTTGATCTCCAGAAAAAATTTCACCCTTTTAAAAAGTGGATCTTTTTTAACTCATAATTGTGGAAATCGATGTCCTTGTTTCTTTACCAGCTTCATCCTTTCCAGATACTTCTCGACTATGTCCGTGTGTATGAGAGATAAAGCTATTGGATTTGTCCTCAAGACTCCTACATTGCCTACGTAGTTAAGGATTGTTTCAAAATTTTGCCACGCCCCCTCCCGCCCCCACAAATTGCGAATTTCTGTAGAGCCAGTAGAGGATGGATGCCCTCCAGGCTCAGCTCCTCGACTTCGATGGGTCGTAAAAGTGTATCCGCAACTAAGTTGTCTTTACGGTGTTCGATTTCAAAACGCCAAAGTTTTAATACTTACAAGAAAGAAAGTTACTTCGCAACTTCTTGCGATATACCCTTGCAGCTAAATCGGAATATATCGGAAATATTGGATATAGTCGGCAGATCCGTGTGAAATCAGATAGATTAGATTCACCATCCAATTATTTATGACGAATCTGTATGATTCGTTAAACAAAACAAAACAAAAATTGGGTAATTTTCGATCGTTCAGTTACACGGCAGCTATAGGATACAGTCGACCGCTCCCTATGACATTTGGTGAAGATAAGCGCTACAACAAGATTTTCGTTTTTGGGGCGGGAGTGGGTGTGACCAGGTAACAAAACCTTTTCAACAAAATAAAGCATGTTTAGATGGCTTTATTGGTTTTAAGGAAATTTCATTTTAATTGGCCGATATACCCCTACATGTATATAAAATTCCCTTGCAAGCGGGATAAGATTTGGATCGCGTGGATCTCAAAGACTATAAGAGATAGAGCTATCCGATTCGGAACTGGAACTCGTATGGTATCCGCCTAGATCAAGTTTGTTTCAAAATGTTGCCACGCCCACTCCCTCCGCCAAACAAAAATCTCTTTGTTAATTTTGTTCGTTTATTTTTTAAAAAAATTGTTGTTGACAAACTATTCCGATCGCTAATCTATCTCAGAGGTAACCTTAGAGGATTTATAGACTTTTTAATCTGTTTCCTTATTGAATCGGTAGTATGGCCCTAGGGCCTCGGGGGTAGTAGGGAACTGCCGTTTTTTTTTCCAGGCGCAAATTATGGGTTTAAATTATGGGTGGAAGAGATAAGTATCGCGTATAATATAGTCGGGAAAGTCGACTATAGTCGATCTTTCATTTTTTCAATATAGTTCATCTCTGATCTGCCCGCAACAATATCTTCATACCCTAGCTTTGTGGGCCAGAATCTCGAAAAATTTGCCAAAAATCAGTTCTAGATTTTTCATTTTTTATGTATAAAGTTATGTATATAGTTACAACATGAAGTATGTAAGGTAACTTTTAGTATCACAGTTCCCCCCCGGCATTCGTAGAGTAAAGACGTGTGTTCGATAATTACGTCTTTCAATCCGTTACCGCTCGTGTGTACACCTTGCACACGAAGTCTATTTTCGACCACTGCAAAGCGGTGGCTGCTATTGTCGAGAAATCCAACAGCGATAAGCGAGACTTAAAGCATGGTGTCTATAACCCTCGCTCTGCGCGTTGCGTAAGCGGGAGGTTGTTACAACTTATTCTGCAGACTTTGATTGAACTATGAATATCATTTCCTTTATACGTCATAAGTATAAAGACAAGTGATATAATGGAAAAGTCATCTGCTCGCTCGCAGCCTAGCAATAGGAGCGATAAATTTGAGAAGATGAGACACATAGCTGGTGCAGACCCTGGAGATATAAGATCCCAAATCCGCGCCCGCCATTCGGATCAATCCGCCAACCTTGCAGGTATGCCTGATCAAACAGCAATCACCAGCTCCATGGTGACAATCAGCAGTAACTCTACTACTAGTGTTATCTGCACCATTACAGACACCAAAACAATCTTGGGCAATACCTCTACTAACACCGTGGCTGCGACTGCGACAAATGTATCAACTCTGTTAGCGAATAATCCAAGTAAATGTCTGTTCCAAGCTCCTGCACGAAAAGTCAGCCGAAAACGAAAAGACGTGGCTCAGCCCTCTTTACCTGTCTGCACTCCGCCCCCGATCCGCAAAACTAAGTTGCAGACCACAACGGCGATCAACAAGCCGGCCGAAACTCCCTCTGCTAACGCATTGGGTAACAATCGATTCACAATTCTGGCTGCTGAAGCAGAAAAAATGGAACAGGACCTGGAGGATGTTGACTCTATCAGTGGGGATACAATTCCACCTGGTGGTGTTGATCATTCCGCAAAATCCAACAAGATACCTGCTATTTGTGTACCGAACGTAAGCGATCCGGTCTTATTGGAAAAGTCTCTTGATCAGAGCATTGGCTCCACTAACTACAACATTCGCACTTCCAAATTTGGGGTTTCTAGAATATATGCAGCCAACTCTGACACTTTTAGGGTAGCTGTAAAAACACTGACATCGCTTAACTGCCAATTTTGGAACCAGCAGCACCAAAACAAGACAAGGCCTTCAGAGTAGTTGTCAAAGGAATCCACTCAAATGTTCCGAAATCAAAGATTGAACAGGGATTTATTGACAACGGCTTTGAGGTCCTTAACATATAGTGCCCCAAAAAGACAGATTGGAGAACATAGAGGTTAACGAAAATGATAATGAAGTCACAATAAATTTTAAAACTAGGCAAAACTTGTTTTATGTCAACCTAAAGCAGGGTGCAAACGTAGCAGATTCCCTAAAAATAACAAATCTTGGGAGATATAGAGTCACTGTCGAGCGTGCTTCCCGCAGAAAGGAATTGCTTCAATGTCAAAGGTGTCAAATTTTTGGGCACTCGAAAAACTACTGTGTCCTGGACCCAGTTTGTGGTAAATTTAGTGGGCCTCACGCTACTAGTTTCTTACTCTGTGTGAGCGACACATACTCAGAAAAAAATAAAGTCAGAATAAATTCACAGCGATAGATATTGCCATCCGCGTCATCAATTCCAAACTGGACACTCTGTTTAAGCTGATGCAGGAAAATGCAGAGTCCAACAAGGCTTTCAGAGAGCTAGTCCAGGCTCTTATTGCGCGATTGCCGAAATGATTCAACCATCACTAAATATCGGATTGTGGAACGCTCGTGGACTAGTCAGAGTATCTGAAGCGTTTCGATTATTCCTCAGCGCTCATAACATAGACATAATGCTTGCCACAGAAACACACATGCGCGCTGGTCAGCACATCTACTTGCCAGGCTATCTCATATACCATGCTTACCACCCCAGTGGCAACAGCCACTATTATAAAGTTATTATAAAGGATTCCAAGTCACATACCCCTGCCCTCCGTCTCTAGCAACGACAGACAGATAGCGAGCGTCCAATTACAGACTTCGGAAGGGAATGTCAGATTAGTGGCAATATATCTACCTCCATCAGAAACATGGGTTCAATCAGAATTCGAATCCTTGCTGGCCGAATTTGGAAGTAAGTTCATTGCTGGCGGTGATTATAACGCCAAACATGCATGGTGGAGAAACTCACGAGCCTGTAGAAGGGGTAAGCTGTTGCAAGAAGTTATTGCGAACGGGCATTACCAAGTACTTTCCACGGGTGAAACCATTTTTTACTCATATAACCCCCTACTAACACCGACAGCGCTTGATTTTTTCATTATCAATGGATACGCTATAGACAGGCTACAAGTAAGAACAATCCATGAACTATCCTCGGATCACACTCCTACTGCACGCAACACCTGAGAGAAAACCACAGCGCTCGCGACTCCTTGCCAGAGGTGCCAATTTAAACGCTTTCAAAGTCCACCTAGAACAGCTGAGCGAGGTTAGCATAGAAATCCAGGAACCTTCTGACATTGACAATGCCATCAGCCTTTTCATGCGCATGATAAACCAGGCTGCTGAGATAACTGCACCCAGCAACCATCAACATACAGAGACATCTATACATCCACAGCTACCACCCAGAATTGGTGCGCTCCTCAATCTAAAGCGAAGAGTAAGAAGAGAATATTCAAGAACGGGAGACGTCCGAATCCATCAGATATATAATCGGCTGGCTAACTGTCTAAGTAAGGCGCTCGCCAGAAGAAAACAAGCATCCATAGACAGATTTTTGGAAAACCTAGACACAGATGCTAGTTCTAACTACTCGCTGTGGCGTATCACAAAACGGTATAAGGCTCAGCCCACCCCAAAATCAGCCATAAGAAATCCCTCAGGTGGTTGGTGCCGTACGAGCCTAGAGAAAGCTGAAGTGTTTGCTAACAATACTCGCCTGACAGTATACGTCGACAAGTTGAAGAGTTTCTAGAATCTCCATTCCAAATGAGTCTGCCTGCTAACCCTGTCTCACTGACAGAAGTGAAAGACCTTGTAGGTAAACTCTCGCCAGAGAAAACTCCTGGTGAAGACCTTTTGGACAACAGGACGATCCGACTTTTACCGGATCAAGCCTTGCAATTCCTGGTGACGTTGTTCAACAGCATACTAACTGTTGGATACTTTCCGAAAGTTTGGAAATCGGCAAACATACATATGATCCCAAAACCAGGAAAATCGCCAAGTGACGTGGACTCATACAGGCCCATTAGTCTTTTACCATCCCTGGGAAAAATCATGGAAAGGCTGATCCTGAACAGGCTACTTACTCTGGAGAATGTCACCAGTGCGATCCCGGAATTCCAGTTCGGCTTTCGTCTTCAACATGGAACTCCTGAGCAATTGCACAGAGTTGTTAACTTTGCCTTAGAAGCCTTTGAGAAGAAGGAGTATGCAGTAGCTGCCTTCCTTGACATTCAGCAGGCTTTTGGGCTCCTGTATAAAGCCAAAAGTCTTCTTACGCCACAGCTGTTCCAGCTCGTGAAAAGCTTCCTGGAAGAACGCACACTCCACCTATCTGCTGATGGATACAAATCGTCCACCAAACCGATCTCTGCTGGTGTTCCCCAAGGTAGCGTCCTCGGCCCTACGCTATACTCTATCTATGCTTCAGATATGCCTACAAAAACTCCAATCACTGAAGTGAATGAACAAGACGTGCTAATTGCGACCTACGCTGATGACACGGCTGTCCTGACCAAAAGCAGTAGTATCTTGGCACCCACTTTTGCATTGCAGGAGTATCTGGACGCATTTCACCAATGGGCCACGAACTGGAACATTCGTGTAAACACAGACAAATGTGCCAATGTAACGTTTACCTATTGCCGAAGTACCTGCCCAGGAGTTAACCTCAACGATAATCCAATCAGAGCCCTTCCTGCATACAAGTACCTCGGTGTCACCTTGGACAAAAAACTCACTTTTGGCAGGCACATTACCTGTATCCAAAACTCTTTCAGGACTAAAGTGGCTCGGATGTCCTGGCTCCTCACACCACGCAATAAGCTCGCGCTTGGATGTAAGGTGCAGATTTACAAGTCTATACTAGCGCCAAGTCTTTTCTACGGACTCCAGGTTTACGGCATCGCTGCAAAAACCAACCTGAAAAAAATCCGGGTTTTGCAAGCGAAAACTCTTTGAAGGATCTCTGGAGCTCCGTGGTTTATGCGAACCAGAGACATCGAACGAGATCTCAACGTGCCTAAAATCGGAGACAAGCTCCAGGAACTTGCTCGGAAATACATGGAACGTCTAAATGAGCACCCCAACAGCCTAGCTAAAAAACTTGGTACCGCTGCTATCAGGAGCGCTGATCCAATTAATCGAGTCAAGAGAAGACTAAAAAGACACCACCCTCAAGACCTACCAAACCGGATCTTGACCTAGCCATTTCGTCACCCTCGACATAATCATAAATAAAAACAAGAAAGGAAAGCTAACTTCGGGCGGAGCCGAAGTTGATATACCCTTGCAGTTAAAACCGGATATATGGTATATCGCAAACATCGGATTAAATTGGCCAATCCTTATGAGAATATCATATTATAACCAATTTATTACAATAAAAAATCTAAAACAAAGTACCAAGCTTCCATCTTCGAAAATACCATTTCCGATCGTTCAGTTATATGGCAGCTATAAGATATAGTCGGCCGATCCCGTCCGTTCCGACTTATATACTGCGTGCAAAGGAAAGAAGGGTGTGTGCAAAGTTTCAAGACGATAGCTTTAAAACTGAGAGACTAGTTCGCGTAGAAACGGACAGACAGACGGACAGACGGACATGCTCATATCAACTCAGGAGGTGATCCTGATCAAGAATATATATACTTTATAGGATCGGAGATGTCTCCTTCACTGCGTTGCACACTTTTGGACAAAATTATAATACCCTCTGCAAGGGTATAATAATATGACTTATCAAGTTTCATATGTATCAGCCGACTATATCTTATAGCTGCCATATAACTGAACGATCGGAAATGGTATTTGGTAAAAATACCAACTTTGGGGTTCTTCAAGATAGAAGTTTGGAATTTTTTTTAGATTTTTTATTGTAATTTATTGGTTATATTATGATATTCCCATAAGAATCGGTCAACTATATCCGATTTTAGCGATATATATCCTGTTTTAGCTGCTTCGGCTCCGCCCGAAGTTAGCTTTCCTTTCTTGTTTTTTTATTAAATCAAAATCGAACAAAATTTGTAAAAAATTTCTCTTATTCGTTTATGTCTTATCTTCATACAACTCTTGCCATGAGATCCGGATAACCACAAACTTAAATTCGAACCATTTCAATTATTCATCTTTTTCTTCCATATAGCGATCATGTTCTTATTAGTTTACAAAAACCATGTCATCAACAAGCACACAGTCATCCATAAGATAAACTGGACAGTCAATAGGTGTGTTCATTTAGCCCTCAGCTTATATCTGGGCAAACCGGCCATCATAAATAGCTCGCAGTTTGATGCATAAGCCGGCCAAATAACAATTCACCGATCATTTTAAAAATTTCATTCTTTTTTAAAATCACAGCCCTCACCGGCTTGATCTGTGGTATCTCCATCACCACCTTCATCATTCAGCTCCAGGGCTTCTTCATCATCACACTCATCATCCAATTCTGTGAGAATCCCCTTCTCTGGCATACGTCTCAAAAATTCGAGAGAATATTTATATGTCCTATTATTATTTAACGCCTTAAGTCTATACCGATCTCCTTCTAATATTTCGGTCACTAAGAATGGTCCTCTAAACTTAGGGTCTAGTTTTGTCTGATGACGCTCTTCGTTTTTAAGCAATACGTAGTCACCGACCTTGTGTTCTATAATAGTAGCCTTAGATCTATCAAATCTAGCTTTATGATAACAGGCATTCTTTTCCATGTTTTGCTTTGCCATTTTTCTAACTTTTTCAATATCAACAACATTTTTATTTTCGACAACAGGTACGAGACCAAATGGCCTTGCTTCCTTGCCAATAAGCATTTCTAAAGGGCTAACCTTAGTCACTCTATTGGAAGTACAATTAAGAGCCAGTTGAATCTCGCAAAGAGCATCCTGCCATGACCCCTAACCTGTCTCAACCGCCGTTAGCATAGATTTCAGATTACTCATAACTCGCTCTACTTGGCCATTGGCCCGACTAGCGCCTGTGGCGATCAAATGTAAGTCTATTTTTTGAACAGAGCAGAAATCACGGAATGCTGTACTAGAAAAACTCCGTCCCTGATCTTCAATCAGACGAGAAGGGACACCAAACAATGATATTAGGGACTTTAAAGCCTTAATACAACTTTCTGTATCCAGCCTCACTGTATGGGACAAAGAGACAAACTTCATGAACGCGTCTATTGACACGATTACATCCTTTCGAACCAATTATTCTCATACATTTTCTCAAGGGTTTTCTCCCACCCAAGGTGCATAATGGACTCGTGCACATTATTTACGGCAGACCACCTAAACGGCTTTGGGATAATAGGGAGGCAACGAGTTTTCCCATTCCTTTGAATTTTTCTATATAGTGTTCCTGCCCTTAATTCATACGTTTTGGCCAAATCCTCAGCAAGATCATCGTTACGCAATTTAGGAACAATAGACGACGTGATTCCGCTGGCGAAGTCCGTTTACTAAAGTATTCGATAATTCTTGGCTTGTGTTCGATTTTATGCAACAAAATTGCGCCATAGCCATCAGTACTCGCATCTGTATGAAGTTCAATAGGGAATAGGGGATCGCAAATAGTCAGAACAGGTTCACTAGTCAGGATACGAATCACTTCCTGTCGTATCTGCTCATGCTCTAATTTCCATAAAAATACGAGACCAGTCCAATAAATTTTCTTAGTTAAGTGACTGATTGCGGTAAGTCTACTAGAGCTTGTATTTTCCCAGGATTCGGTCGAATCTCACCTGCTCTAACTTCAAAACTCTTTTCTTCCTGCTCTAACTTCAACATTTCTTTATGTTGAAAGAAAATCCTGCTTCGGCTAGTGTTTGCAGGGTGATTTATAATCTCTCAAAAGCTTCTTCATTTGTACGTGCGACTTTCATTACATCGTCCATATAAACAATGGCATATTTATAAGCCAGATCGCCTAAGGCACGATTAATAGCCCTTTGGAATACCGGAGGCGCATTTTTAAGCCCAAAAGGCACAGCCAAGTACTCGTACTGTCCTTCTGGGGTTACAAAAGCCGTTCGTTCGGACGGATCCATATGAAACTTGATAAGTCATATTATTATACCCTTGCAGAGGGTATTATAATTTTGTCCAAAAGTGTGCAACGCAGTGAAGGAGACATCTCCGACCCTATAAAGTATATATATTCTTGATCAGGATCACCTCCTGAGTTAATATGAGCATGTCCGTCTGTCCTTCTGTCTGTCCGTCTGTCTGTCCGTCTGTCTGTCCGTCTGTCTGTCCGTTTCTACGCGAACTAGTCTCTCAGTTTTAAAGCTATCGTCTTGAAACTTTGCACACACCCTTCTTTCCTTTGCACGCAGTATATAAGTCGGAACGGACGGGATCGGCCGACTATATCCTATAGCTGCCATATAACTGATTGATCGGAAATGGTATAACTTTGGTGTTTTTAGAGTTACAGAGTTCAGATTTTGTACGAATGGCAAAATAATTTGGCAAAATAATACGACCTACCAAGTTTCATAAGGATCGGTCGACTATATCTTATAGCTGCCATATAACTGATTGATCGGAAATGCTATAACTTTGGTGTTTTTAAAGCTAGAAAATTCGGATTCGGTACGAATGCTATTTTTGGCAAAATAATACAACATGCCGAATTTCATAAGGATCAGCCGACTATATCCTATAGCTGCCATATAACTGAACAATCGCAAATTACCCAACTTTGGTGTTTTTGAAGATAAAAAGCTGGAACTAAGTACAAATTCTATTTTTGGTCAGTTAGCACAACCTACCAAATTGCATAACGATCGGCCGACTATATCTTATAGCTGCCATATAACTGAACGATCGGAAATGGTATTTGGTAAAAATACCAACTTTGGTATTTTCGAAGATGGAAGCTTGGTACTTTGTTTTAGATTTTTTATTGTAATAAATTGGTTATATTATGATATTCTCATAAGGATTGGCCAATTTAATCCTATGTTTGCGATATACCATATATCCGGTTTTAACTGCAAGGGTATATCAACTTCGGCTCCGCCCGAAGTTAGCTTTCCTTTCTTGTTTTATTATAATATATTTTTATTGAACACGATTTTGGATAAAAGTTCCAAAGATAGAGTTTCAAGGGATCGGACCCATGGAAATACGTGATAAACAGCATAGTCTAAAGCCGATCCGCTGCAGTCTAAACAAAATACAGACATAAGTGGTGCGCTTATCACACTTAAGAAAGCGTCTGCTATGCGACGTATGTCAGCGTGCAGTGCGTTAATAAGTAGTTTTAAAAAGATTTGAGATTTTGATGTATCTTTCTTGAAAAAGAATTGTACAAAATAAAAACAGTTTCAAAACGGAACTCATTGGAGTAAGACCTATCTATTTGGGACTCCTTTTAACAGTTCCATTGGGTTCCTCTTGGGTCAACTCGCCATTTTGCATTTTTCATTTTTGAGTTTAGATTTGTCATTAGTGACCTCAATAACATTTGTGTACCTGGTTGTGTTAAAAAAACAATACCTTCCTATTTTGGCCATTTTTTCAAGAGTATGACCCACATTTGCTGTATTAAAACGATTGATGGCAGCGCACTTATCATGATGTTGAGTAGTTGCATGCAGGGCAGTGCTTCAGCGTGGCTTGCACAGATCTGCTATCCTGGCATTAATTGGGAGCAGTTTAAAGAACTATTTATACAGCGCTTTGAGATTAAGGAAACACCGGCAGCTATGTTCCTGAATCTACTGAACAGCCGTCCAGCCCACAATGAGTGCCCTGCAGTGTATGCAAGCCGAATGGTGTCGTCATTGACCACAAAATGGCGCAATATGAACGTCGAGGAAATAGCTGTATCCACTATACTTGCGCATATGGCCAATTTTGACAACCGTTTGCAACGTATGGTGTTTTCGTCAAATGTACAAACTAGAAGTCAACTTCAAATGGAACTGAAAGCATTTACATTTGACAAAAAGCGGAGTGCTGGAAATACAGATGGTAATACCGGCGACTGCAAGCGAGCCAAAATTGTGTGCCACATATGCAAGAAACCAGCACATAAAATGGCTGAGTGTAAATTAAAGCAGTCTGGACCGGAGAATAAACAGCATCGCGATTTGCAGAATGTGACCTGTTACCGGTGTGGACAACTTGGGCATCTTGCGAATCGGTGCACGAACAATGCAGCTAAATCTGGAGCAGTTACTGAGAAGAAATGTAATCAATGTTTTGTGGCTGAGCCAAAAGGAGTTTTGACACATCAGGGTGAGATCTTTCCTATTTGTTTCGACTCTGGAGCTGAATGTTCGCTTATTCGAAGTAGTGTTGCCGAAAAATTTGATGGCAAACTTATTAAGAATATTGTCATAATACGAGGTATTGGCGATAAGTAAGTAAGCTAAGTAAGCATTTCCAGTAAGCTACAAAAACTTTCTAAATGTATTATTAATGGAAATATTGTAGAAATACTGTTTCACGTCATAGCAGATAAGCATCTCACAAATGATATTGTAATTGGTAGGGAAATCCTTAGTCCAGAATACGAAATCATCTTAACACCTGATAAATTTAAATTGGTTAAGTCTAAATCTGTAAACGTCTGTAAAGTCTCTGAGTCTGTAATCTCTCTCATTCAACAGGACATTCTGTTGAATGTACTGCGTTTGTTACACCTGATGGGCACTATGAGTATCTGCCTTGCTACTTAATGTTGATACTGAAATGATTGGTAATGACAAAGAGAACTTAATTAAACTCCTTCAAGACTATTCAGCAGCATTTATTAATGGAATCCCTTGCGCAAAGGTTAATACGGGTGAAATGACTATTAGATTAATTGATCCAAACAAAACTGTGCAGCGGCGTCCATATCGTTTGAGTCCAAATGAAAAAGAAATTGTACGTGAAAGGATAACAGAGTTGTTAAACTGTAACATTATTCGACCTAGTTGTTCTCCCTATGCTAGCCCTATACTCTTGGTTAAAAAGAAGAACGGATCCGACCGACTCTGTGTTGATTATCGTGAACTGAACAGCAATACTGTTTCTGACAGATATCCCTTACCACTAATCAACGATCAGATTGCTAGACTTGCGGGGTGCAAAATATTTTACTTGTCTGGATATGGGTAGTGGATACCATCAGATACCCATTCATCCCGATTCTGTTGAATGTACTGCGTTTGTTACACCTGATGGGCACTATGAGTATCTGACAATGCCATTTGGCCTCAAGAACGCCCCGTCTGTTTTCCAGCGAGCCATTATAAACGCATTGGGAAATCTTGCATATTCTTATGTAATAGTCTATATGGACGATATAATGGTGGTGTCATCTACCATAGAATCAGGTATAGAAAGATTGAGGATTGTTTTGGATGTATTGACTGCAGCGGGATTCTCTTTTAACATAGCAAAATGTGGATTTTTAAAAACTACTGTACAATACTTGGGGTATGAGGTACGAGCTGGAGAGTTAAGGCCCAATCCGCGAAAAATTATTGCGTTAAATTCCTTGCCACCACCGCAAACAGTTCGTAGCGTAAGACAGTTTATTGGATTGGCGTCTTATTTTCGAAAATTTGTGCCTCGGTTCTCACAGATTATGAAACCGATATATTCCTTAACTTCGAGTAAAAGTGTGTTTAATTGGAATAACGAGTTGGAAAGCATTAGAAAAAATATTATTGCTATTCTTGTAAATGAGCCTGTACATGTTATTTTTGATCCACAACATCCAATAGAGTTACACACAGATGCAAGCTCTTACGGTTATGGAGCAATATTAATGCATCGAATCAATGGTAGTCCCCATGTAATAGAGTATTTTAGTAAAACTACTTCCCCTGCAGAGTCTAGATACCATTCATACGAATTAGAAACCTTGGCAGTGGTAGAATCCGTTAAACAGTTCCGTCATTATTTAGTTGGTCGTACGTTCGTAGTGTATACTGATTGCAATTCTCTTAAATCATCGCGGACAAAAATTGATCTAACACCAAGAGTGCATCGTTGGTGGGCGTATTTGCAGCCGTTTCAATTTACAATAGAATATAGAGAAGGAAAGCGCATGGCGCATGTGGATTTTTTATCGAGAAATCATATTCAGGAAGCCAGCAAAGTTGAAAAGTCGTTAGTCCCTGAAAAGCGTGTAAATTTGGCAGAAATCTCAAGTGACTGGCTTGCTGCTGAACAGCGCCAGGATTCTGAAATTACTGATATCATTAACAAACTTAACTCCAAAGAGTTGACAGATGATGTTGCACAGACTTATGAGTTGAGAAAAGGAGTCTTGTTCCGTAAAGTTCAGAGAAATGGAAGAACCCGTTGTCTGCCAGTAGTCCCCTATGCATTTCGATGGTCAGTAATAAATCAAGTGCACGAATCCATCATGCATTTGGGATGGAAAAAGACTCTTGACAAGACTTACCAATATTATTGGTTTGCTAAGATGAATAAATATGTTAGGAAGTTTGTTGATAGTTGCATTACATGTAAAACTGTTAAGGGTTCATCTGGGAAGATACAAGCCGAGTTAAATCCAATTCCAAAAGTGAATATGCCATGGCACACGGTGCATATCGACATAACTGGAAAATTAAGTGGTAAGAATGATCTTAAGGAGTACGTGACAGTACAAATAGATGCCCTAACCAAATTCGTCTATTTGTCCCATACTTTAAGACTAGATTCTGACAGTTGTATTCAGGCAGTGAAGTCATCTCTTTCTTTGTTCGGAATACCGCAGCGTATAATCGGTGATCAGGGTAGATGTTTTACTAGTAGATGTTTTACTATCACAGAAGATTAAGCTTCATCTTATAGCTACAGGAGGAAGCCGTGCAAACGGGCAAGTTGAACGTGTGATGAGTACACTTAAGAATCTACTGTCAGCGGTGGAATCGAGTCACCGATCTTGGCAAGATGCTTTAGGGGAGATACAACTTTCCTTGAATTGCACAGTTAGTAGTACAACCAACGCAAGTCCCCTAGAGTTACTTGTTGGCAAGGAGGCTCGTCCTTTGGGTTTAATTCCACCGTATGATACAGAAATGGAGGTAGATAAAGTTAAAGCTAGAGATAGGGCAATTGAAAATATGAAAAATCGAGCTAGTTACGAAAAAATAAGGTTCGATAAAAATAAGGCAGCAGTTGAACGACATAAAGTTGGAGATTTTGTGCTACTGAAAAATGAAGAACGACATCAAACTAAATTGGATGTAAAGTTTAAAGGGCCATTTTTAGTTAGTGAAGTTCTAGAAGGAGATAGATATATACTGAAGTCATTGCATAATAAGAGAACTTATAAATATTGTCATGAAGATTTGAGAAAGATGCCAGATGGTTATGTTCCGAGTGAATTGGAGTGCCCGCCTGAGACTTGTTGAAATAGTTACGATATATCCGTGTGAGAGGATATGTTATGTGAAAACCAAATGTCCATATAGAGTATGGAATGATTGAAGTGAAGTTGCAATAGACTTCGATAAGAAATGTTTGTGAATGGCGGATGTGTTTGAGAATTCAAATGGAAATAACCTGGCTGATGTAAAGTTTATGCATGGTTTATGAACCATGACAATATTTGATTGAAATGTATGAGTTAAAGATATGGTTTTGAGATTTGAGCTATCTCCGTCATTGGGCAAGCACAAGTGAAAGACGAAAGTTGGAACATGGCGTGTGGCGCTCTTGACGGGACTATGCTCTTAATCAAGAGGAAATCATAGTGACATAGTGAACTAGAGTCGAATTTTGAAGTGCTGAGAAGCAAATGAAATAAATTAACAGCTAAAATGAATTTAATTATGCAATGAGAATAAGAACTAAAATTTGCTAATAATGTTGTGTAGAACAAAAAAATAATGAAAGATTTTGAAGTAAGTGAAAATGTTTAGTATAAGGAAATATATCAAATAAAAATGGCATTCGAAATTGATGAGTAAAAGAAAACAAAAGCTATAATCACCGATTTATAAGTCATATTTGTAATATTAAGATAACAGTACACGAGGACGTGTAAATTGTCAGAATGGCCTTGTCGGATCTTAAATTATGGTAGTCAGTGTAAAAGAATTAAATCAAGTACGAGTACCAAGTAACAATTCTTGTCCTTGAACTCTAACGGTTGTGTGTTAGTACACTTTGTTCCTTCTATTCGCCAGATGGTCAGGATAGTTCGATGCGAATAAGGAAGAGGACGTGACATGACGTTAGGTCTTTGAGAGAGAGAGATGGGCACTACGATTGTTGTGCGTGTATGCTTGAGCCACTGCGAGAGACAGAGATACAAGTATGTTCGTTGTAGCTTTTGTAGCGTTGTAGCTGGAGGCCATTTTCGGTAAGCGAGAATTGCTGGGGCAGTCTCAAGTTGGCAGTGGCACGATCAAGTATATTCGCCGAATACAATCCGTTAAAAATATGGAAAATCATAATCCGAACCCGACATGTATAATAGAAAAAAGACAGTTTTAAGTGAATGTGATAAAGAAATAGTTGTCTGTCATAATAAAACTAACAAACTGGATTAGTACAATAATAGTATTTTTTTGAACTACAACGAAACGAATAAAAATATTCTAATTATACAATAACTACAATAATTTTTTGTAATGTGTACATCATTAGAAAAAAAATCGTTAATACTTGTATACACTAGGCCTGAAGCTTTAAATACCGGTTATATTAAAAACAAAATATTTAGGTTCATAATGATAAAGAGCTTTTCAAGCTTTTTACTTAAACGAAAAACGTAAGATTAGGCAAGTTTTAAAAATTCGGTCATCTCTGTTTCTTTAGATTCGCACATCTATTCATATAAAGTGTACCCCAAACATAGATTGGGGTTTTTATTTTTTTGCGGTTTGCTTTATTAGATCATTCGAGAGCAATTTAAAAGTAAGATACGTACGACTTTTTTTTCTCTTTATAAAATGAGAATGCCTTTTATGGTCAGGGAAATTCAGGTAAATAAAATAAAGCTGACTTGCAATGTAACATATACATACATCGAACCTGGGAAAAGTAAGATTATATTGTAGCCCAATATCGTTACTCATTGGCTCTCCAATTAAAATTTTTTTCGGCCTTAGTTAAGCCCCCAAGCTGTTAACTTCTTTGCCAAATTCCCGCATCCCAAATTGTATAAACAAACAATGTACAATTAACAATGTACCACATATTTCATATCAATTGTGCAATTATTGTATTATAAATTCTATACATTAAAAAAAAGTGATTTCTTAGATTCCATGGTTTAAAATCAATTTGAAAGGGTAACGAAGAAGGCGTATGTGTAGATTATGGTAGTCAACCGTCTAAAAATCGAGTGCAAGCCGTCCGCACGGTGTCAGTGTTTGAGAGACCATCGAGGAGATTGTTCCCTATGCCGCTCCAACTTCAAAAGTTATTTAATCATTTGTTTTATAAAAAATGCTGGTCGTATCCAAGAGTCTGTTGATTACATTGTCGGTGTTGCTGCTGCGAACGAAACGATTCGGATCGGTGGATAGCCATAAAGTGACGGTAAGCACACTCTTAGATGTCTATTTAAGCAAGCCGACATAAATTTGTTAATACATTGGGATTTCATAATGGTTTTTCCCAAAAATAGTTGTCAATCTTCTCAGAGAAAAAAATCGATTTTGTTCAGAGTTTTCTAAAAGTTTAGAGGAATGGATTCATACAAAAATATTTTAAATAAAACAAATGGCCGGGTATAAGGCACAAGTAAATTTACAGCCTAATTCCGTACGTCCTGATAAGTCTATCAATAAAGTTACTTGAATTAAAATAGCAATGTATGTATGTATGTATGTATTTGAACAATATTGATTACACACATGCACATAAACCATCTGATCTGATCTAAAAAAGTAACTATTAGCTGTAGAGATAACAACGTAGTATGGCAAAAGCTTTTAAACAAAGGATTACCGAATTGAAATGTTTAAAGCGCTGCGCTTGTGAATGGCACATGACATGTGGTTCTTTCTTTTGTTGTTCGTCAATTTCCCCATGCTTATCAATTTTAATGACGCGCTTCGTGTGCTTGGACTTCGTACCACCTTCTATAGGTGCCTCTGGGTAGCTACAATGCTTGTGCCTTTGTCGCAGATTAAAAACAATAATAATAGCATGTCTCTATCGATTGTAAGATGATAAAGTTCATGAAAAAGTCATTTTAAATCAAAATTGAACCGGATTTTATAGTATAATAGCATAAGTATGAATAAAATCTATCTAAAATTTTTTTTTTTTCAATATCAAAACCATGATTTGGACTTCTTTCAGTCCCTTTCTTTATGCCACAACTTTTGCAGGTAAAACAAGAAAGGAAATCTAACTTTTGGCGGAGCCGAAGTTTATATACCCTTGCAGTTAATACCGGATATACATCGGTCAAATCGGATAAAGTTGGCCAATTTATTAAAATAAAAATCTAAAAAAAGTCCCAAGCTTCTATCTTCAAGAACACCAAAGTTGGTATTTTTACCAAATACCAATCCCGATCAATCAGTTATATGGTTCCGACTTATATACTGCGTGCAAAGAAAAGAAGGGTGTGTGCAAAGTTTCAAGACGATAGCTTTAAAACTAAGAGACTAGTTCGCATAGAAACAGACAGACAGACAGATGGACAGACGAACATGCTCATATCAACTCAGTAGGTGATCCTAGATGTCCGACAGTCTGTATGTTTCTACGCAAACTAGTCTCTCAGTTTTAAAGCTATCAACTTCAAACTTTCAACACATCCTTCTTTCCCCTATGAATATATACGCATATACCATATCCTATAACGACTATATCCTATAGCTGCCGAATAACTGAAATGATTGATCGGAAATGCTGTCATTTTTTAGATTTTTTTTTGAGTGAGATAGTTGGGTGTTTCTATGGATTCTATATTTGGTAAAACAATATGACCTACCCACCAAATATCATAAAGATCGGCCGACTATATCCTTTAGTTTTATCCTTTGTCATATAACTGAACAATTGGAAATGACCCAACTTTCGTGTTTTTGAAGATAAGAAGTTGAAGCTTCGTACAGATTATATTTACAGATTATAATTGGTCACCCACCAAATTTCAAAATCTTTCAATAATCTTATCTGTCTAATCCAACAGGCTTGTCCGTGTGAAAGCGCTGTTTTTATATACTTTGTCCTGTTGAGCCATCAAACACGTAACTGACTATTAATTAGCAATGCGTCGCTTGCGAATGAGCAATTACGCCTTTCTGCATTTCAAATATGCGGTCAGCAGAATGATTTAATAAATTCTAAAGCGATACTTCAACTTTAGATTCAGAATAAGTTATTTTATCTTTTTTTGGTCTGCATTATGTTTAAAATATGTTTAATTTATTTTTGTAACTTCCGATAAGGGGAATAATAACGCATCCATGGAGCTTACTTATTGCTTTCATATTAATTTAATATATATAAATAAAAAGGACTTATTTTTATCATCTCGTTCTGCCTAAATTGGTTAGTCATACATACCAGCTTTATTTTCTCTATTCAATAGTTTTTGCAGTAGATTTCAATTACATTTTTTTTTTAATTTTTTGGCCAATGTAGAAGTTGCATGCAATAACAGTGGCATGGAATCTTCGGTCGTTTTATCGACCAGATCAGATGCTGATTTTCACTTTAATCTTGGTTCTGCCTCAGTGTTTGTCAAGCGTTTGAGACCAGGTTTTTTTGCGTGGAATATCATCTTTAACAAGAAAGGAAAGCTAACTTCGGGCGGAGCCGAAGTTGATATACCCTTGCAGTTAACACCGGATATATATCGCAAACATCGGATTAAATTGGCCGATCCTTATATGAATATCATAATATAACCAATTTATTACAATAAAAAATCTAAAACAAAGTAACAAGCTTCCATCTTCAAAAATACCAAAGTTGGTATTTTTACCAAATACCATTTCCGATCGTTCAGTTATATGGCAGCTATTAGATATAGTCGGCCGATCGTTATGAAATTTGGTAGGTCGTATTATTTTGCCAAATTATTTTGCCATTCGTACAAAATCTGAACTCTGTAACTCTAAAAACACCAAAGTTATACCATTTCCGATCAATCAGTTATATGGCAGCTATAGGATATAGTCGGCCGATCCCGGCCGTTCCGACATATATACTTCGTGCAAAGGAAAGAAGGGTGTGTGCAAAGTTTCAAGACGATAGCTTTAAAACTGAGAGACTAGTTCGCGTAGAAACGGACAGACAGACAGACGGACAGACGGACAGACAGACGGACAGACGGACAGACGTACATGCTCATATCAACTCAGGAGGTGATCCTGATCAAGAATATATATACTTTATAGGGTCGGAGATGTCTCCTTCACTGCGTTGCACACTTTTGGACAAAATTATAATACCCTCTGCAAGGGTATAAAAATATCATCTTTTTTATTCTTTAAGTATATACTGTTCAGAATAATCTCAAAAAAATTCATAACGATCGGAGCATTAGAACCGAAGTTGTAGCTATTTATAGCGCACTACCTGCACATCAAACTCGAACAAACTTGAAACTTTAAACGCGATGATCTCAGAATCTTGTTTTTTCGAAATTTTCTTTGCGGTCGACACGATTACTACAAAACTATTAATCCGATCAACACCAAATTTTTTTTTACCACTGATTTATTATGATAATAGCTAGTTCGTGAACGAAGGATTTTAAATTTTTTTGAAAACTCCTTTTTTAGAGCATAAAAATCAAAAATCTTATACCTTGAAAAAGAACATTTTTTGTTAAAACCGTTGACATTTTTTTTTTTAATCATAATTTTTACAAATCCTTCGTTCACGGACTAAGCAATACAATATACTAACGAAATTTTTTTGAATTTTTGATTTCGGATGAACCGTTCCACTCCAAACATCAAGAAACGTTATCGCATCAAGAAACGCATTATTAATTTAGAAAATAATGCCAATTTAGTAACACGGAAAAAATGTAAAAGTGCCGCAATTCTGAACTTTTTGCCCATAGCGAAGCGGCGACTGCAGCAGACATTTCTGCAAACTCGGGGGTGCATAGGAAAAATGCATTGCTCCATTAGTGGGGAAAAATTCAGAATAAGACAAACTGCTATGGATTCAGAATTAAACAGAATACGACATATACTTGGACGTACAGGTGTACGATATATATTTTTTATAAATATAAGTATTTTTTATAATTTTTATAATATGACCTTAGAAAAAATAACATTTGATGACAAAATTTGTAAATATTAGTTAAACCATCACACAAATGAAAGCATTAATACACAAAACACTTTGAAACTTGAAGTATTGGTGTCTATCACAATTTGCAACCAAAAATTCCTTTTAATATGTTCAAGCATTGAACACGATTTTAGGCATAAATTCTTAGGTTAGAGTTTCAAGGGATCGGACCCATGAAATAAGAGACAAACAGCATGGTCTAAAACCGATCCCCTGCAGCCTAACACAAACAAATACATAAGTGGTGCGCTTATCGCACTGGAGAAAGGGTCGCATAGCAGGTCAGCGTGCAGTGCGTTGACAAGTAGTTTTAAATAGTTTTAATATTCTCATGTATCGTACTTATAAGAGAACTTTACCAAATAAAATCAGTTTCCAAAAGAAGCTCATTGGAGTAAGACCCGTATTTGGGGCTCCTCTTAACAAATATGAATTTCGCACTTTCAAAGTCACCCAAATAATTAAATTCTAATTTAAAACTATCATCGAAATCCTCTTCTAAAAGCATTTCCAAGCATTTAGAGGGTTGGTCAAAAATTGTGTAACGCAGTGAGGAGACATCTTCGAAATCTTCAGTAAAATTGATAAATGTGCAAATTTTGTTTTCTATATTACTGTAGTTTTAATAGGGATAATTTTGTTTTGAGTACACACAATTTTTCTCTTATATACTAATATTGCGCGTACATTGGTTTCTTATCAGCTCCCAATCTGTAGTACCGTTAGCAATAACTACTTTTAATATAAAGTTGATAAATGTGAAAATTGCTTCATTTACGTTTGGAGTGCGACCCGATCATATTCTAATTGAACAATGTAATTAAATTTGTGTTAACATTTACAACAAGTATATTCCAAATTATATTAAGTTATATTGAAAAGATTTGGGCTATATAAACGGTACTCTATAATTAAAATGCCACGGGGAACCGAGTTAACGCAAGAAGAGCAGATTAAAATAAAAACTATGACTGAATGTGGCGTCAAAGTGGGTGTTATTGCTACAACAATTAATATGCATCGGAATACAATAACAAATTTCCTGAAGTCTCCTCAAAAATATGCCCAGAACAACCGCAAAGGTGCAGCTCCTAAGGTTGACGGCCGGACTAAACGCCACATTACAGCTTTGGCAACTGTAAAAAGTATGAGTTGCGCCCAGATTAAAGCAGAACTGAAGTTGCCAATTACTAGGCAACGGGTGCAACAAATTTGCCGAAGGGACTTGAACCTCAGACTTGAAGCAAATGTGCCAAAACACAAGCTAATTGCGACGCCATAAAATGGCTCGACTTGACTTTTATGAAAAACATAAGTTTTGGGGCAGCAAATTCCATAATATCATCTTTAGTGACGAAAACAAGTTCAATTTCGACGGGCCTAATAGAAATCAAAAAAATTCCCTTGATGCAGTGACCAGTGAGTGAGGTCACTGAGTGAGGCAGTGAGCTATAAGTCTGGAGTTAAATCCGATTGAGGATCTTTGGGGAATCCTCTCACATAAAGTGGAAGTGGAAGGCAATTTGAGAACCTAAAGGACTTAAAGTAGGCAATCGTAAAGGAATGTGCAAATATTGATATAACCGTCCTCCAAAACTTAGTTATTTCAATGCCGTGGCGGTTTCAATTATTGTAGCAGCAAAAAAGAGACACTATATCATATTAAAAACACATTTAATTTTAGAAATGTATATAATTCAATTTTTGTCAATAACTCATTTTTGCACATATATTAATTTTCTATGAAGAATAGTTTTAAGTTATTTAAAAAAAAAAAACAATGAATTCCTAAATACATGCTAACCTTATTAAGTTTGTACATCTACTATATATATAAATAAAATTAATTTAAAAATGTCACATGAAGGAGTTAAAAGAAAATCAACACGATGCACATTTATCAATTTTACTGAGGTATGGGCAATTCTCCAGAAAGGTCAACCGGAGCCAAAAAATTCAATGTTCATAAAAGTATGTTTTTTTTCGCATATTTGTGCAGAGAATCTATTAAATGTAACAAATGTAAGCCAATTTTATGTTTACTTCGGGCGGAGCCAAAGTTTATATACCCGTACACTTAAAACCGGATATATATTGCGAACTTCGGATATAGTTGTCGGATCCTTATGAGAATATCATAAAATAACAAAATTATTACAATAACAAATATTTAAAAAAAAGTCCCAATCTTCTATCTTCAAAAATACCAAAGTTGGTATTTTTATCAAATATTATTTCCGATCGTTCAGTTATATGTCAGCTATAAGATATAGTCGGCTGATCGTTATGAAATTTGGTAGGTCAGATCAACTGACAAAAAATAGAATCTGTACGAAGTTCCAGCTTTTATCTTCAAAAACACAAAAGTTGGGTAAATTCCAATTATTCAGTTACAGTATTCAGCTAAAGAATAATACGACAGCATGTCGACAGTATAAAAATGTTTCCACTGAGACAAATTGTCTCAGAAATTGGGTTGAAACAAGTTTTCTCCAAAGGAAAATATAGATAAGGTATATCGTCTGTTTGTCCGTCCGTCTGTACATAAGCGTTAACTTTAATCTGTACATAAGCTTTAAACATAAGCATTCTATATCCTCCTTTAAAATAATCGTACTTAATTCATACCTCGAAAAAGCAGTTGATTCTGTTCCCTGGCCTGAGCACAGTATCGTTCATGATTTCCTAGCCAAAGACGCTCAGAATCCTAACCCTGCAGAAACTGCTCCAAAAAATTAAATAAAAAAGTTTTTTTTTGTTGCTTTCAAAACGTTCGATGTATTCTGTGTAAATTGAGCCAATTTTTTACAAAGAGATATTTTTTGATTTTGTACTATCGCGTTTACTGAAACTTGGCTTAATTCCCCTGTCTCTGATTATGAAACTTTTGTTCCTAAGTTCACTGTGTTTCGATTGGATCGTCCATCTTTTGCAGGCGGTGTCCTCATTGCTGTTACTCATTGCTTGAATGAGTTCGGAATATAGTTCATTACGGCGAAAATTTTAACTGGCTCGTCTCATATTTTCCTGACCTGTTTCTACATTCCTCCTATGGTAAAGATATCGTATATTTTCACCACACTGAAGCCATGAGGTCTGTTTTTTTGTTGGTCAATGACTCTGATTTAATCCTAAGCATGGGCGATTTGAACCTTTCCCTCATTTCCTGGAACCCGTCTGAGGATGACAATTCCCCGCTTTCCAGTTGTCATAACGACTTTATCGATGGCCCCACTAATTTTGCACTAGTCCAACATAACCCCATTCATACAGTGTCAGTCATTCGGTCGTCGCCGCTATCGCTTCCTGAAGACTTTCACCATCCTACACATTTAGCATCGATGTTAATCCATGTGCTTCATAATGATGCTGGCTTTAAGGTTCAACCATATTAAAACACATAAAATCCTATCACATAAAAATATTTCAGATTCTTCTGAGCTAGGTATTGCTAACCTCTTTGCGTAATTTTTCAAACAATTTATTTGTCCGATTCATATAACCACAATTGTTCTTATCCCTATAAATTACCCCACATAAACAACATGTACATATTTGTCAAAATTTCAATACCATGATATGTTCAAAGCTTTCTCAACAATATATGTCTCATTCTCTGCTGGCCCTGATAAGGTCCATAGCTGTGTTCTTAGACACTGCTCTGATATCCTTTACTATCTTATTCAATTTATTCTTGGAGCTTCCATCCCAAGCGATGGAATGAATCATTTATTATTCCGGCTCATAAGAAAGGCTCAAAAGCAGTGATTGAGAACTACCGCGGAATTGCTAAGATATCTGCGATTCCCCACTGCTGGAAAAACTCGTTACTTACCAACTTCAGTCTTTTTGTAAAACCATTATTTCCACTTCAGAGCATGTGTTAAGAGAAGTCCCAAATAAATAGATCATACTCCAATGAGTTCCGTTTTGAAACTGTTTTTATTTCGTAAAATTCTCTTACAAGAAAGATACATACAAATCTTAAATTTATTTAAAACTACTTGTCAAAGCGCAAGATGTAAGCGTGAGATAGGCGCACCACTTACATATGCATTTGTTTAGGCTGCAGCGGATCAGTTTTAACCCATGCTGCTTATCCATTGGCGGATACAAGGGGGGGGGCGATAGGGGCGAAAAGTGCTAATAGTATACATAGAAAATTCATTTTTTTCTAAAAAGTAGTACATTTTATTAGCTTTAATGGTATGTAACTGCCTAGTTCCTAGCTCTTAAACTTTAGATAATATAGAAAAAATAAAAAAAAATAGTCGGATTTTTAGTCAGAAAAAGTATAAAATATCGAAAAATAACCTTTTTTTTAAACATTAGTACCAAGTTGGATATCCTTTTATAACCTTATTTTATATCCTATTAATAACTTCAGCCAACCAATTTGTCATTTAGTGGACTAATTTCGCCGTATCCTTTTCCGTTATTTTACTACATTCTTCCTGAATGCCCCATTTGAGCATATCCTTGGATGTTATGGTGTTTTGGCGAGTCCTGAGCTCCAATAGGTCCCATAGATGATTAATAGGATTTAGATTTAGGGATTGAGGTGGCAAATTTAAGTGATTTTCCACATTTTAAAGCATCTACAGCTTGGTATTGTGGGCAAAATGTGAAACAAAAAATCATTTCCCAGTCGTAATTTTTCAGCGCTTTGAAATAAAATGGGTTTTAAAATATTGATATACATATATGTATGTTGATGTTGATATGTTGATGTACTTCTTGTGATCCTTTCTGAATTCAACAAATTCCAGATTACCGATTCTACTAGCCGTTATACATACCCGAACCATTGTACCACCACCACCGTGTTTTACGGTTGGGCCAATATTTTGGATATATAGGGTTTTAACCTTTTTTTCGCCATACCAGGTGACGCGATTTTATCCCAAATATACAAAATTTGCTTTTATCACTGAAAATGTTTTATATTTGGGATAAAAGGGCGTAAAATTCAGGAATACCCAAACCTTGCCCCAACCGTAAAACACGAAGTATATCAACATACAAGAAGTATATCAACATTTTAAAACCCAATTTATTTCAAAGCGCTGAAAAATTACTACTGGGAAATGATTTTTTGTTTCAACAGGACAATGATCCAAAACATTTTGCCCACAATACCAAGCTGTAGATGCTTTAAAATGTGGAAAATCACTTAAGTTTGCCACCTGCTACTTGAATTATTAAAAAAAAAATTATGATCGCCCCCCCCAGGCAGATACCTGTATCCGCCCCTGTGCTTATCTCGAATTTCCATGCGTCCGATTTGTATCTAATATCGTGTTCAATGCTTAAACAGCATGGTTTTGTCAAGCATCGCTCTACTACAACCAACCTTCTTAAATTAACTTCGATCATCCACAGGGTATACACTACTAATGTGGTATAACAGCGGTATAATGTGGTTAATGTATTATAATATGTGGTATAATGTGGTTACACCGATTTTAGCAAAGCATTCGATTCTGTGAACCATCATCTCCTCCTTCATTTATGTATGCTGATGGTGTCAAATATACTGTCAATACTGTCACTAGCCCTCGGTTAAAAATATTAAACCTACCTCCATTAAAAGATCGTCGTACCTTGTGCTGGGGTTATGCTACTTTATATGCTTATTCTTGGACAGGTTTCCAAGACAGATGATTTCAGTTCCTAATAGATAACTAGATCCTTCCGACCCCTTTGGTTACCAATTTCTATATTTAATGTTGCATTATTTGTAAATTATTATAACTAATTTATTATCCCTAGATCCCTACATGTAATTAGGTCTAAAATTATGGAATCTCTTTTAGCTTACCTTATCTTTACATTTAGTTTTAATAATCTTGAATTGTTATTCATTGTTAATCATAAATCATAATCATTGTTGATGATTGTTAATAATAAATATATAACTTGGGATGGAGACTCCTACAATGCCCACGCAGTTTTAGTTTGTTTTAAAATTTTGCCACGCCCCCACAAATTGAAATTTCTGTAACGCCAGTATAGAAAGGTTTTTCCAAAAATGTGTGATTCTTGGAGACTATAAAATATAGAGCTATCCGATTTGGACCTAAAATCGAATGGTATCCGCACAGATAAAGTTTGTATCAAAATTTTGCCACACCCACCCCACTCCCGCCTCAAAAAGGAAATCTTGCTGTAGCGCCAATTCGTTAATGTTTTTAGAAAATGTTTTGATGCCTAACTAGATTAGAATAATCAGGGACCGTATTCATTGTGTTTTTATTTTAAAAATCTCAAAATAATTATTATTCTCTGAGCGAAAAAATAACAATCATTAATAACCATTATTTTTGACAAAATATCTCTTTATTTATGATTTTGCGCTATGTATTTGATTTCATTGATATTTGACTGCATATCTCTCTGCATTTAGTACCATGATTTTTTCACTATCACCCCTTTGTACCACTAAAATTGGGAAAATTGAATATCAAGCTTCTATATATCATAGAAACCATGAGGCATTAATTGGCCGCTAGGTCCGCCGCAGGCACTACCCAACCCCCGCTGTCTCTACCGTCTCTCCTGCTCGATGATCGCTGCAGCAAAGGATGTTACAGCAAAAGATTTTCTGAAGCGGCCATGCCCACTCTGGCGATATCTCCGTCGTCGGAGACCGTCCTGAAAACGAACGATAACCTGATGCCTCCCAGCCTGTACGCTGTATCTTTCCCCTGTATCGAGGCACCTGCAGCTTTCGTTTTCTACGGGGCTAGGCTTAGTCCTTTATTTTGAAGCCACTGCTCCATTTCCTTTGATCTGCCTTTATATTTTTGCCCACCGCAAGCTTTTGGCAAATGACGTTTGCATTTGGCTTCATTTTGTAGTGGGTTTTCAAACTACAATTTCTTGAACATCGAAGCACAAATCAATACAATTTATAATGGATAGTCATGCTCCAGGTTTGTACTTTTTGTTAATACTAATATTTTGCCAACTTCGTGCGTGTATTTCTAACAATTTGTAATTATGATTATGGTTTCGGTATAAAGCTTTCTTAATAAAAGTTCAACTTTGGGAAGAGTTTTAAAAATTTGTTCAGTAAGTGTCCATCTTGTAGAGCCATAAATTCTTAATTCAGAAATTCTAGGCTCAATCGCGCCTTTTTGCTTCCTTCCTTAACTCAGGAGGTGATCCTGATCAAGCATATATATACTTTATAGAGTCGGAGATGTTTCCTTCACTGCGTTGCACACTTTTGACCAAAATTATGCAAGGGTATAAAAATATATTATATATAAAATTTTAGGGTTGAGGGTTATAGTTTGATTTTAAAAAGAGGTCAAATACCCGTAATGCGGTGATACATATTTACATATATGTATGAATGTTACAATCTCGTATAGTTTCAGCGTTGTGTGTTCATTATCGTCTTTTATAGTCCTATCTAATAATAGATACCATACCTTATTCAACCTTCTTTTTATGCCTATTTGCTAACAATTTATTTTCTTAGCTTACATGTAAGTAAAATTATCTAAGAGAAACGTATTATAAGTTTTTTTTTTAAATTTATTATTTTCTAGGCCACGTTAATTACGAATCACAACTACCCTGTGGAAGAGCACACGGTGCACACCCCTGATGGTTACATACTTACCATTTACCGCATTCCAACTTCCTTTAAAAGTCAACAATTAAACGACACTTTTGAAAAAAAAGTGGTTTTTCTGCAGCATGGAATTTTGTGTGCTTCCGACGACTGGATCATTAATGGGCCAGAAACATCACTGGCCTATATGTTTGCTGATGCTGGTTTTGACGTTTGGCTTGGGAACGCTCGGGGTAATACATACTCTCGTCAGCACAAGCACATCCACCCGGACACATCTGACTTTTGGCGCTTTAGCTGGCATGAGATTGGGGTCTACGACCTGGCAGCTATGCTGGATTATGCGCTCGCGGAAAGCAAATCGAGCTCGCTTCATTTTGTAGCACACTCGCAAGGAACCACTACGTTCTTTGTTTTGATGTCTTCGCTACCCTGGTACAACGAGAAGGTCCGATCTGTACACCTCCTTGCGCCTATTGCATATATGAGAAGCCATTCCTTTATTCTGTCAAAGTTGGGGCGTATTTTCTTAGGCTCGCCGTCATTCCTAAGTTGGGTGCTTGGTAGCATGGAGTTGTTGCCTATTACAAATGTACAAAAACTAATGTGCGAGTACGTTTGCTCCCAGGGTTCTTTTTTTAAATTTCTGTGCTCTGGCTTACTAGACTTTATTGGAGGATGGGGAACTCGACACTTAAACCAGGTGAAACTTCATTATATTTTCTTTTTATACCCTTGCAGAGGGTTTAATAATTTTGGTTAATAGTGTGAAACGCAGTAGACGCATTAGACAACTCCGACCCTATAAAGAACATATGTATGTATATTCTTAATCAGGACCACTTTTAGAGTCTGTCTGTCGCAAACTAGTCTCTCAGTTTTAAAGCAACCGAATTGAAACTTTGCCCACATCCATCTCTTCTTCGCACACAGCCGGAATATAAGTCGGAACGGCCGGAATGGCTGTCATTTAACTGATCGGAAGTGCCAAAATTTTAATGTTTTTTGAGATAGCGAGTTGGGATTTTCCGTAGTTTTGAAACCATAATACGACATGCCACATTTCATAGGGATTGGCCGACTATATCCTTTAGCTACCATATTACTGAACGATCGGAAATGACCCAACTTTTGTGTTTTTGTAGATAGAAGATTGTGACTTTTTTTAAATTTAGTATTCTAATAAATCAGTTTTATTATAAAGTTCTCATGAGGATCGGGGAACTATATCCGATATTTGCAATATATATCCGATCTTAACTGCAAGGGTATATAAACTTCGGCTCCTTCCGAAGTTCCTTTTTCTATTTTGTTTAAAATGTTGTAATTTGTTAAAAATTTTAAAATTCTAATATGTCCAGACCTTGCTTACGGACGTGTGCGCCACTCATCCAGCGGGAGCATCCACCAGCCAGATTATTCACTATTTACAGCTGTACACCTCGGGTGACTTTCGCCAATATGATCATGGTCGAGAGCAGAATGAAATTCTATATCAACAGGCCATACCACCTTCATATAACGTTCGAAACATCAAGACCTGCGTTGAAATGTATTACAGTGAGAACGACTATATGTCAGCCGTGGAAGATGTAGAATACTTGGCTTCCTTGTTGCCCTGTGTTGAACTATATCGTATACCATATTCAGATTGGAACCACTATGACTTTCTTTGGTCCATTAATGTTAAAGAAGTGATTAATAAAAGAATAATAGACAAGATTCTTATATATGACCGAGATCATGCCAATTCTTTGAGTTCGTATGAAATTCCATTTTAGAAAATTGTTGGATATGTAAATAAAGCGAAGTCTTTAAATTAAAAAGCTTGTAAGAGATATTTTAATTTATTCTTACTTTGTATTAAATAGACAACATTTTTTTTCAATATTCAGGTTTAGGTAGAAAGGTAGAAGGACTGTTGACTTCATTCAATTAAAACTTGTGAGTTAACCCTCATAAAAGGATCTAAAATATACCATATTTTAGTTGTCAAGCGACGTTTCTATTTCTATAAGAGTACTCGTAGAGTACAAGGGTAAATTTAAGTCGTGTAAATGTATGTAACAAAGAGAAGGAATCATATCCGACCCCATAAAGTGTATATATTGATCAGCAACAACAGCTGAGTCGATATAGCCATGTCCGTCTGTCCGTCCGTCCGTATGAACGCGTGGATCTCATAGGACTTCTACAATACCCACGCAGTTGAAGGTTGTTCCAAATTTTTGCCACGCCCACAAATAGAGAATTTCTGAAGCGCCAGTACTGTAATGTTTTTTTCGCGGTATTGCAGAATTTTGAAAATGACCCGTGCCCCAATTAGTGCACCATCTAGAATTCTGGATTCATCCTTAATGCATATATATATTAAACTTTTTTATATTTAGAAAAACAATATATGTAACTGAAAAAAAAAAATCAAAATCGGTCTATTTTTAGAGGAGATTTGCCCATATATGTATATATGTACAATTTCCCATACAAACGTGCTAAATTTTGAATGAGTGGATTTTGAATACTATAAGACAGGGGTGCCCAGCCCCAATGCTCTCGGAGCTCCTTTGTTGTTGGAATTGCTCGTTATATGGGAAATAAAATTTCATATACGTGTGTGGCTCGTACCATAGGCAAGGGCTAAATAAAAAAACAATTTTTCGTTTTTTCGAGTTAAGCAACAACAATTGTATAGTGTCTCAGTTTTTCGTACTAATACGAAGGCACTTTGTTTTTGTATAACCGAAAACTTTTCACTGCAAAAAATTACTTTTGGTTAAGATCACAAAAAGAATGGTTAACATCTAAGCTATGAATTTATTTTATTTATAACTTTATTATAGTTTTTAATTTTTATTTCATAAATATTTTCGTATTACTTTTTTCCATTTTTTTAATTGTACTATAATTTTTTTTACACCGCGGTGCACTATATGAAATATGACCACTTTTTCTGGCCAAAAATAATATCTCAAGAACGAAACAAAATATTTAAGTTCTGATTTTTTATTTGAGTTCACATGGTCAATAGATTTAAGATTTTAAAAAAAATGTGGGCGGGGCACCGCCCCCTATTTAAAAATAACATGCTAACTGTTCGGTTTTGCACTAGTCTCACAGCTAACAGATTCACATTCAAGGTGTTGAGGTTCCCTCCTTAAATTATGAATTTCTTCAAAAGTGCATAAAAGGGCATATTCATATATCACTCATTTTAAGAAAATTAAACTATCTACAACATGGACTAAGTTACAATGTCCGACTCGGTCAGACTTAGTTTAAATCTCTTTTTAAAAATGTGATTTATTTCTAAAAATTTCTTTTGCTAGACTACTTACATTTCCACTTTATTAAAAAGACAACACAAGTTTTTTGGACACTTCACATACACAAACACATAATACAAACCACATTGAAAAGTATTCATTTCAAAACTTTTGATTTTGTCCATAAAATTTTCAGTATTCGCGTTTTTAAAATCACACCAAAAAATCGTTAATTCTAAGCTCATGTAAATGTTAAAATCAACAGCTGTTTTTAACAGTTGATTTCTTCGCAGTGGCGCCATCTATGAAAATTTCTGGTATGCAAGATTAAAAATTAATCTATTGTGAATGATATGCAGTTAAAATTATTTTAATCTTTTAACTTTCAATAAATGACTTTTGGCCAGAAAAAATGGTCAAATTTCCTATAGTGCAGTGGTCGGCACCCCAATACATTGATATGATTTTAACGAGCATGACGTTACACACATTTATACTGTGTGTGTGTGTGGCAGAGAAATTTCCTATGCCCTCGTGCCGACCACTGCTTTAAAGGTTAGTTAAATTGTGGGTGGAAGATTGGACTTCCTTCCTCTTAAGCGAACGGTCGTTTTTTTTTTTTTGCGCACTTCGCTTATGATAAATATTGCCGTAAACCGGTGTTTACTTACTTGAGAATCGAATTTAGAAAAACTTTCGTTTTAACCTAAGCGTAAGAAATCCGCTGTTTGTGATCCGCCTCAGCCTGCTCAGCCGACATTAACTCAGCCGCTCATATCTCTGTCCACCCCAAGGGCTAGAACTAAGAACAATATGCCGTCCGAATTTCTCAGTGCAAATGAGCAATTTTCCCGATATGTCCAACGTGGCATCCCTTCATTTGATACCACGGATCAAATCCAATGAAACCCCCGTTAGACCACCCAACAAACCACAGTCCAGACCACCAGTACCTACTGATGCTGCAGTTTTCGTACCTCCTCTAAACTATATGGGTTTAGAGGATGTCGAATCTCTGATTCTCTGATGTCGAATCCGACATTTGTACGCAATCAAACTGAAAAAAAGTGACTAGATTATTCTTTATTTTTTTCTAAATGCGAATCTTAAAGCTCTTGATTAGCACTATAATCTGTGCTAAGATTTATTTTGGGCAATTGTTGGACACTCATTAGCACGCGAAGCTCATTCTTCCTAAGTAATGAGAAGTGCAAAGGATGTCGACCTCTGCGAAGGGGGGGTGGAGTCCTCATTTCGGTAGACTACCAACTTCCAAAGAAAAAATCTAAATTTTTTTTTCCACTTAAAAAATTCCTTAAGATCTTAAAAATAACATATCAAAAGAAAGAGTCCGGCAAAAGTGTCTAAGTGTCGAAATTTTACATTCTGCGGCGATGCCTCACTGGTATATCCCACAGTACTTAAAACTTTAAACGCGTTTTTCTCGAAACCGTTTTTTTTAGTTGGCTGAACACATAACTCGAACAACTCTTAACCTATCGATCTAAAATTTTGGCGGTATACTCAGAATACCTATGCCTATCGACACACGTAGGATTTTTTTTTATATTGCTTACTTTTTTTTATCAACAATTTTGTGACTTTTTTTGTTCGTGAAAATTGAAAATTTTTTTCAATCACTCACCATTTTGCAAAAAAAAAAATATATCGAAAAAAATCCTACGTGTGTCGATAGCCGTTAAGATACAGAAACTAACCAAACTAGATTTTTTGTTCTAGATCAAAAATTAAGGACGTTAGGTGTTCGGCCATGGACCCCCTTTAAAAAAATAGGCCCTACAAAGAAAGGCATACAAGGAATTAAAAAAAAATAGAAATTATTATTTTTTTTGTACTTTAAATATAATATAATAAAACCTCATTTACAAATTTTCGATTGGCTTTTTCATTTGGCCAAAAAAAATTTCAGAAAATCAGCTTTTTTTTCGCTTGTTACTCAGATGTCCCCCCTTAAGTATAAAAAAACCTATATAATATATAAAAAATATATAAAAAAAAACTATAAATAACTATAAATAAAATATATAAAAAAACCTATAAAAATATAAAAATAAAAAATAAACTAGTATCGATTTTTCAAGATATCTACTAGCTCGGTCAAATTTTACCGTGCATAACGCTGAGTGTTGCAGCAATTATATTCGACGCTGCCGGATACAATTTACTCATGATTTGAAGCAGTTTGTAACTTTGTAACTTTCTAAACACTAAGCGTAAACGTGTATCTTTTCTACCTTTATTACGTTAGAAAATTCTTCTGCGACCTCTGATTAGGCCTTTGACGATCTATTCGCAAAATTTTTTCAAACAACTTATTCTCCGCCTAAAACGACTGATCAGCCTTACGCATACAAGATTAAATCAGCAAATCTTATTTTCTGTCCGTTTTTCTCTGGAGTAGCTTATTGTCTGGTCTTCTAAGGGTCAAACCCGTTTATTCGCCAGGTCAGATGGAGTACCAGGCTGTGCGCTAAAATACTGTGCCAGGGCTCTGTACTAACCTCTTCATAGACTTTTCAACTTATCTTTGGAATCCTCGATTTTTCCCTTTAAGTGGAAGAAAACTTTCATAATTTCCTTACATAAAAAAAGGAAAAAGTCGGAAAAGTTGGAAAAAGACTCTAAATTGTCGGCAACTCCAAAGGTATTTAAAAAATTAATTATTCCTCAATTGCAACACCTTTGCTCTTCGATCATCTTTCCATGTCAGCATGGCTTCATTAAGCGTCGCACCTCCACCACTAATTTACTGGAGTTCACATGCATGGTCAAAGATGGCTTTCGAAAGGTATTTCAACTGATGTTATTTACACAAACTTTAGAAAGCATTTGATTAAGTCAACCACACACCCCTGTTGAGTAAACTGAATCTTCTGGGATTTCCTACAGACGTCCTAAAGTGGATCTCCAGATACTTAGATGGAAGAACACAAAGAGTCTTAGAGTATGCAGATGATGTTAAGCTTTGTCTTCAATACAAATCCGCTTCTGTCCAATGCAATCTTCAGTCCGATCTCCAAAATTTTCAAAATGGTTCAATGATCAATAATCAAACCTCGGCCAATTATTTTAAAAATCACATTCAAACTCCCTATTTAATTAAAACAAATTATGCAAATATCTTTTCTCAGTACTTGCTGTCTCACCACTGTGTTTGGAACTAAGACATTTGAATAACCAAACTTAGGGTGATTATTGATGGATCCGATTATTGATGGATGGATGGTTTTATGGATGGAGAAATTGCCAGTCTGATTATTACAAAGATCTTTCTCCGTAAGCTGTGCCGTGAGAAGCTTTTTCAGATTTGGTAGAGCAAAAGTCACTTACTCGGCTCGCAATCCCGAATAGTGCTTCTGAAAACGGCGACGATACCAAAGCTGGAATTATCACAAGTCATTTTGATGGTCATGACTTATGTCAGAAGTAGCTTAGCTGAAGTTCCACGCTGGAAAATATTTCTGATGGTGCGATTCTGCTGTGTCGCTGTCCTGGATTTGAGAGTAAAAAGGTAAAAAAGCTGCTATTTCATTGAACCAAATAGTTATATCTCTTATAGTCTTTCTAGATCCACACGTTCAAAGTTTTAACACGTTTGTATAGAAATGGGTATATACATTAGACGTCTGCATTGATACATTCTTATGTATGCGTTCATACCGACAGACGAACATGGCTATATCGACTCGGCTGTTGATGCTGATAAAGAATTTATGGACTTTAAGACGTCGGAGATGATTCCTTCTCTATGTTACATACTTTCACTCGAATACAATATACCCTTGTACCTTCTGTCCCTATCTACTCGATACGTACAGACGTGTTTCGAAGTCGCTCCGGTGAAAAAATCATTTTCGGCTAACATACGCTGTCTTTCGGTCTGAAAGTTGTGAGTTTTTGTGTGCGAACATTGGTGCCACAAGTTGCGCATTGCGCGGTTGCTGTGGCGCGCGTATTTTCTGTAAAAATCGCGCTTTTCGTTTGTGAAATTGCCGCATTTTTATTAACATACGTACATACGTACAGTGCTGCTACCTTGACTCTGAACAGCGATAATTTTTATCGGAAAGTGGAAATCTGACATTTTTGGATTTTATTTTTTGAAAAGTGTAAATCAGGCATCTGAACACTGATTATTTATTTGGCAAGTGGAAATCAGACATTTTTTGGATTTTTATTTTTAAATAAGTGAAAATCAGACATTTTTGGATTTTTATTTTTAAATAAGTGAAAATCAGACATTTTTGGATTTTTATTTTTTAAACAAGTAAAAATCAGTCATTTTCGGATTTTTTATTTAAAAATCGCGAATTAAAAGAGAGTGCGCACTATGCCGCGCGGTAGGAAGAACTACCGCAGCCGGAGCGGTAGTAATGCTAGCCTCTCGAGCGTGAGCAGCGGAGCGGATGAGGGCGTATCCCCCTCGCAGGCCAACAAGCTGCGCGCCGTCTCCATCGAGCAGGAGCTGGGTGAGACGGTGCAGCGTATGGACACCAGGTCCAGGAAGAGCACGATGCCTTCGCCGGAGATAGCCGCCTCATGTCCGGGAGGACTAAACGCCGCAGGATTGGAGGTCCACCCCGCCGCCGTCGTTGCAGCCACCACCGCCGCCCCTGTTGCAGCCACCGCCGCCGCCGCCCGCACTGCCGCCGCCGCCCGCACTGCCGTCGCCGCTCGCACTGCCGTTGCCGCCCGCACTGCCGTCGCTCCTGCTGCCGCCATCAGTGCCGCCGGGACCTACTTGGCCCCCCCCGCCGCCGTTGAGCAGGCCAACGCTCGCGCCGCTGTCGCCGCTGGAAGTGGAGCTGTGCTGGCGGAGCTCTCCGCCACCCAACGAGCCGTCCGGAGCGCCCTCATCGACGGTGACGTGAAAGCCGTATCGGCTGTGATGAGCCGGTACGACGAGCTCGTGGTGGCTCTTATGCTTCGGGTGGCCGAGTTGGAGACTCGGGCCACCATGCCACCGCCGCCCTCGATGCCTGGACCGTCGCCCTACGCCGTCGCTGCCCAGCCCGGCCCCCCAATAGCCCCGGTGCCAGTTCCCCGTACCAAGGTGCGGGAGACCTGGTCCTGCGTGGTGAAGGGTGAGGACCCGGAGCTATCCAGCCGGGAGATCGCCGAGAAGGTGAGGAAGGAGGTGGCCCCAGCCCTGGGAGTCCGAGTCCACGAGGTGCGTGAGCTGAAGCGTGGCGGTGCCATCATCCGCACGCCGTCGTCATCGGAGGCGTCGAAGGTGGCCGCCTCAAGGAAGTTCGCCGAGGTCGGGTTGAGCGTGGAGCGCAACCAGGCCGTTAAGCCCCGCTTGACGGTCTTAGACGTGGATACCGCAGTCACCCCGGAGGACTTCATGGAGGAGCTGTGGCGCAACAACTTGAAGGAGGAGATGACCGTGGCGGACTTTAAGAAGTCAGTGCACTTGGCATCAAAGCCGTGGTCCGCAGCTGATGGAGGCACTACGAACGTGACTCTGGAGGTCAGCGAGAAGGCTCTGGCCGCTTTAGACACCGGGCGGGTGTATATAAAGTGGTTCAGCTTCCGCTGCCGGTCCCAGGTCCGTACGTATGCCTGCCATCGTTGCGTCGGCTTTGACCACAAGGTCCAGGACTGTCGCCTCCAGGTGAGTGTGTGCCGCCAATGCGGACAGGGGGGTCATGTAGCGGCGAAGTGCACCAATCCGGTGGACTGCCGAAACTGCCGCTTCAAGGGGTTGCCGTCGGGGCATAATATGCTCTCGGCGAGTTGTCCGATATATAGCGCAGTTTTGGCCAGGGTGAATGCAAGACACTAACATGTCTCGGCTCCTACAAATTAATTGTCAGGGCTCGTATGCTGTTACGTGCGAAGTGGGGCAATTGATGTGTGAGAGGGGCTGCGTCGTGGCTCTGTTGCAGGAACCATGCACCCGCTATGGCGGTGTGCGTGGTTTGCCCGCAGAAATGCGGGTATTTCCTGACAGCAGGTGCCATGCCGCAGTTGTTGTGAATGACCCCAACGTGGAGTGCACCTTGGTGAGCTCTACCAATTGGGGTGTATGTGTGGGGTTAGAAGGGAATTTTGGCAGGTTGTTTGTTGTTAGTGTGTATTGCAAGTTTTCCGAGTCTATAGATCCGTACCTTCAGTACATGGATGCGGTGCTACTCCAGGTGAGTAACAATCCTGTCATCCTAGGTCTTGACGCGAACGCGTCGTCCCCCCTGTGGTTTAGTAAACTGTCCAGGCACGCACCTGGGCATCTAAACTACGCGCGGGGTGAGACGCTGGCCGAATGGGTGATCACCCAAGAGATGCAGGTTGTCAACGAGCCGAGTGAGTGGTACACATTCGATGGTCCGATGGGGAGGAGTGACATTGATGTCACCCTTGTGAATGAGTCCGCAATGAGAGTGTGTGCTTTTCAATGGAGTGTGTTGGGGGGTCATGGTGTGAGTGATCATAATCCGATTGAGATTGTGGTGACCCACAACATGCCCCTGGATGCGAATGTGGTGGTTAATGGGTGGTGCTTTCGTGGAGCGAATTGGGCCCTTCATGGGCATTATGTGAGAGAAGCGGCGACGCAAGTCCCGTTTAGCACCTTCTGTGCTATGAATGTGGATGAGCAAGTTGCATGTGTGACAGAGTGGGTGACTAGTGCGAATGATAGCATGTTTGCAAGGCACCGAAAGGTGTCTCGCAACCGTGTTAAGTGGTGGACGCGTGATTTGAAGGCCCAGCAACGGTCCCTCCGGTCTCTGCGGAAGAGATTCCAAAGGGCCAGAAGGTCCAATGCGGAAGGCTTGGCCCAGCTTAGGGAGCAGTATCTGACTCGGACACACGAGTATAAGAATAGTTTGATCAGAGTGAAAGAGGATGAGTGGCGCACTTTTGTGGAACGAAATAAGCACGATCCCTGGGGTCGTGTTTTCAAAATTCTGCAGGAGTGTGACCGGAATAGGGACAGGGGTGTGTGTGCCCTACAGGTTGAAGGCCGAGTGCTTACAACCTGGAGGGATTGTGTGGAATGTCTGTTGTCCGAATTCTTTCCTAGGGAAGATCGACAGCACTCAGTGCCTGATGCAGTGGGTGTTGCCGATCCCCTCCTGGTGAGCGAGCTTGAGTGGGGTTTCACCAAGCTTCGCTCGGGGAAAGCTCCCGGTATGGATGGGTTTAAAGCGGAGATTTGTAGAAGTGTCTGGAAGGCGATTCCGGATCACTTGTATGAATTGTATGCCAAGTGTGTGAGTGAGGGGGTCTTTCCAAGTGCGTGGAAACGCACAAGGGTGAGTGTGCTCCTTAAGTCACCCGATAGGGTCCGGAGCAATCCGCGATCCTTTCGGGGCATCAGCCTTGTTCCAGTTCTTGCAAAAGTTCTGGAGCGAGTGCTGGTGGAACGGCTGCAGGAGAGTGTGGGGAGCCAGATGTCTGACAGGCAGTTTGGCTTCCGGGAGGGAAAGAGTGTGGAGGACGCTTGGGTGTATGTCAAGGACTCGGTGAGATCCAGCAGCTCCAAGTACGTTCTCGGTGTGTTTGTGGACTTTAAGGGGGCTTTTGATTACCTAAGTTGGGCTAGGGTGATTGAGAGGTTGAATGAGTGTGGGTGCCGGGACGTAGCTCTTTGGAAGAGTTATTTCTCGGGACGTAGTGCATGTGTGATGGGAGTGAATGATACTGTGAGTATTGATGTGGCTCGTGGTTGTCCACAGGGCTCCATCTGTGGTCCATTTATATGGAACCTCATGATGGATCCCCTGCTGCGGCAGCTCGAGCAGGTATGCAAGTGTTGTGCGTATGCGGACGACTTGCTCATTTTGATTGAGGGCCAGTCGCGTTCGAGGATTGAGGCAAGCGCCGCAGAGTGCTTGCGCATTGTTAGCCAGTGGGGCAGCAGTGTGGGTGTCGGTCTGGCACTGGACAAGACTGTGACAATGTTGCTGAAAGGCATCTTGTCCAGTCGAGGTCCCGGGGGCATTAGGCCTCCGACTGTCAGGATCGATGGCTCCAGCATAAGGTACGTGAAACAGGTGAAATACCTGGGTGTAACCGTTGGGGAACGGTTAAGCTTCACGCCACACCTTACCAGTCTGAAGAACCGGTTGGTCGGTGCGGTTGGGAAATTGCGCCGAGTTTTGAGAAACGAGTGGGGTCTCAGCAGGAGAGCTGTCCGCACCATATACAGTGGCTTATTTGTTGCTTGCGCAGCAAATGGGTCACCAATATGGAGTGAGATAACCTCGACTGTTGCTGGCAGAGTGAAAGTTTGCAGTGTGCAGCGTGTCATATTGTTGGGGAGTATGCCTGTGTGTCGCACTGTCTCTACGGAGGCATTGCAAGTGTTGTTTGGAGCAGTTCCCCTTGACTTGGAGATACGGCGTAGAGCCGTAAGCTACAAGCTCAAGAAGGGGCTGCCATTGCTGGAGAGCGAATGGTTGTATCGTGAAGTGTTGGGAGGGACCGTGGAGAGTTCGAGGCCCAGTGAATGGAAGGAAATGTTGCGTGGATGTGTCCTATCGGACTGGCAAGTTCGGTGGGATAGGTGTGAGAATGGGCGGGTCACTTACGAGTTCATCCCAGATGTCTCGTTTGTTGTCGACCGACCGGACTTTGGTTTTAACCTCAGCGCCGGGTTCCTGTTGACTGGCCATGGATCGCTGAATGCATGGTTGCATAGTCGGCACCTGGCAGACAGTCCGGAATGCCAGTGTGGCTCGGGAGACGAGACCTGGAAGCATGTCCTTTGTGAGTGTCCGCTGTATGATGATCTTCGTGATCTGGGCGGGTTGGGTGTGATTCAGGCCGGGGGGGACTTTGACTTTAGTCAGGTGCTCTCCACTAGCGATAGGGTTGATAGGTTGAATGTGTTTGCAAGAGCCGTATTCAGTCGTCGTCGAAGACGTTGATTTGTGGATGCCGAGGGGTGTTAGGGTTGAATGGTGTGTGAATCAGGATCGAGTGATTAGGTGCTTGTAGGGTTCGCCGGGTTTTCGCCCGCCGCCGGGGTGACCAGTCCCCGAGCTTCATGGTAGCTGAAACTGGGAGTGCTTCTTTTAGTTGCACGAACCTGACCAGAGGACTTTTCTGGTACCACGGGTGATGAGGAGCTACGGAGATGGTGCTCACCTCCGCCTTGTCACAAGTCCTTAGGGATTGTTGGGAACATAGCTGGCCGTCTTCGAACGGTCTGGTCATTGACCAGCAGCGAATGCCGCGAGTTGCGGAAGAGGAAGGAATAGTCCTCGCCTCCTCACAGTGAGAAAGCCATGCCCATGAGCATGGTGGATAAGACTGTTCCATCTTATGACTCGGCTTCGGCCATTTCATAATGCTATTCCAGGCAGCTATGCAAATATTGGGTCACCAACCCGTCGACTGTTCTGGAGTCAAAATTGGTAGTGTCCTTCGTGGCACGACGCCTGACCGGAGGCTGCTAATTTCTGGTGCCACGGGAGCCAGAGCCCACGGAACTTGTTCCGTCCTGGCTATGGTTGAGGCCCCCTAGGGAGCTACGTGGTGGCTGTGGTTTAACACCTGAATGCGGGTAGAGCCTTAGGGTTCGACGTGGAGTTGCGTTATACAACCGGGTGCCGGGATCCCATAGACCGGAAGAGGTTTAGATAGGCCTCCATCCTTAACCGAGGATATAAGCCATGACTAGAACAGACTGGCTTGAGTGTCGGTATCCGGCGGAACATGGTTCCAAAGGGGCGCTGATTGACGCATTGTTTCATATCCCATGCCCAAGGGGGCCGTGAGATTGAGCCATCATGGCAGGTGCTCACGTAAAACACAGTAGACTTTCATACCCTTGTACCTTATAACCTTACTTTTTTAAATTTCATTCGTAGCATTCTCATTCGTAAATTTCATTAATTTTCATTCATTTCACTGTGGGTCACTATCTTGAAAAAATTGCCAAAATAGGAAGGCATTGTTTTTTTTTAACACAACCAGGTACACAAATGTTATTGAGGTCACTAATGACAAATCTAAACTCAAAAATGAAAAATGCAAAATAGCGAGTTGACCCAAAAGGAACCCAATGGAACTGTTTAGAGGAGTCCCAAATAGATAGGTCTTACTCCAATGAATTCCGTTTTGAAACTGTTTTTATTTTGGCTGCAGGTGTCCGTATTTCTATGGGTCCGATCCCTTGAAACTCTATCTTTGGAATTTATATTTAAAATTGTGTTCAATGCTTGAACACACGCATTGTTTTATCCCATTTCAAAGGAAGCCATGAGATTGAGCCATTATGGCAGGTGCTCATGTTAAACGCAACAGACTTTTCTACCCTTGTACTCTACCAGTACCTGGTATAAAAAAAAACGTATTTAGTTATACCTTAAGCACGTAAATTAATGAAAAGAAAATACAAAATAAGAAAGTAAAGTTAATTTTGAGCAGAGCTGATATACCCTTGAAGGGTATATTTCTTTATTTTTGACTTTTTTATTTGGAAAATGTACATATATTCTACAAAAAAAATTATCATTAAAGATGTAGCTTCGGAATCCTTTGGAAATTGCCTGTGGGGAAATTTGTCAAAATTGCAGCTTTTGGATAGGTATGGTTTTGCAATCATCACTTTATTGCAATCATGACTTTATTGTTTTTTATTGCGAGCTGCTTGTTTCGGCGCTACTGTGGACCGACGTACATAAATGGGACATTTCAAACAAGCAAAAGTGTTTCTTTTGCTGTGTTTCGGGATTCAGCGATGGATTCTTAGTATTGTATTTTGGTACCTCAGTAGAATGGCCCCTTCATCACCAATAAAATAAATAAAGAATAACACGAAAAAATAGAGAGGGAGAAAGGAAGAAAGGAAAGCTAATTTCGGCTGTACCCTTGAAGTTAAAACCGGATATATAATGTAAATGTCGGATATAGTTGGTGACCCTTATAAGAATATCATAATGTAACCAGTTTATTACAATACAAAATATAAAACAAGTCTCAAGCTTCTATCTTCAAAATTACAAAAGTTGGTATTGTTACCAAATACCATTTTCGATCGTTCAGTAATGTGGAAGCTACAAGATATAGTCGGCTAAATATAATATTATGAAATTTGGTAGGTTTCAGGTAGGTTTTCAGGTAGGTTTCGAACAAAGTTTCAGCTTTCTATCTTCAAAACCACCAAAGGTTGGTCATTTCCGATTGTTTAGTTATACGGCAGCTATATAGGATATAGTCGGCCGATCATTATAAAATTTGGTGGGAGGTATTGTTTTTACAAACAGCACTCATGCAAAATCCGAACTCTAACTTTAATAACACCAAAGTTATACCATTTCCGATGAATCAGTTATATGGGTGTGTGCAAAGTTTCAAGACGATAGCTTTAAAACTGAGAGACTAGTTTTCAGACGGACAGACGGACATGCTCATATCAACTCAGGAGGTGATCCTGATCAAGAATATATATATTTTATAGGGTCGGAGCTGCCTCTTTCACTGCGTTGCACACTTTTGGACACATCCTCTGCAATGGTATAAAAAGAAAGATAAACAATAAAGGTCAGGTCTCTTAGGTACCACTTTAAAATAATGGGGGTGAATTTTGTTTTTACTTTATTTAATTTTTAAATGAATAATGAATGAATTGCCTTATTCTTTTCCAAATAGTACACCAGTTAGTACAATTATCACCCCGTTTTAAGTCCAAAACTACATGGCACAAAAATATTTCCAAGAGACACATCAATCCTGGGGAAAAAACCAACATTTAAAAATGAATGTAATAGAATTAATAAAGTGTTTCCTGACTCACCTGCTGCAAAAGAACCCACTGCCAGAGCAATAAAGGCTCCTTGAAGCAATCGGAAGTTAAGTGGCATTATAATTTCGTTTTCATTGCATGCTGGCTGATTTTGAAAGTCCCTTATCTCCTCGTTAGTACTATGTTTAGTGCTTTCAAGTGCTGTTAAATCCGAAGAATGATGATTTTTATTTTTGGTAATTTGTCTTGATTGAGCCGCATATTCTTCTGTGGTTATCCTGTCTAGAATTCCGCTTTCAAACAGATGCATGATACTAGGTAATAAGTTAAGAAAATAACCAAAGAAACTGAAATTTTTTAAATACGTACACATCGTTTAAGCTGTCTAAAAAAGGACAACCAATTTGTACTGCCACCGCCGAATAGCGAGTATATAGCTTTTGACTGAGCTGAAAGTTTTGAGCCCCATAGCTTTGCATGTTGAAGTAGAGAGTCTCTCTTCCACCCAGAACTGCTTTGTCCTCGCCTCCATCGGCTATTAGCTGAATACCCGCCTCCACCGAATCAATTAAAAAACCCGACCGAGTGTTAGGAATTTGGTGCTGCATTAAAGCATAGAGCTGTCTAAAAAGTTCCGTTCCATTCTCCAGCATTTCTAGCGAGCTACTTTCCTTTTCAACATAAAGGCGGTAGCCATCATAAATCATGGCTTCCTTCAGGCGCTGCAAGGTGTTGATAGGGGACTCCCGGGCGGGTCGCGCAAACTGGCTTGTCAGTTGTGCGGAGTAGACATCGGCTAAGACGTAGGTAGCTGCTACCCAGTACACAATTGTTAAGAACTTAGCACGATAGCCGTTATACAATTCCCGACAAGCTATCAAGGACAAGGTAATAAATTTTAATGTGAACGCATTTTTTAAATTTTTAATTTGAAATGGTGTTTTGATGGTGTATAAAATGCCATGTAAATACTGCAGGATAAAGAGATAAAAGTAAAGCCCATTAAACCGGATAATAACATATAAATGCATACATACATACATATATGTATACATATTATGCTTTAATTAATTGATTTTTAAATTAATTAATTTTACAAAATACGTTTGCCACCCATCGTTGTACGCTAATTAATAAGACTGCATAGCATATAACGTTCCCTAACTGGCTGTACCTAGTTTAAATTTTCACCGGTATTTTTGTTCTCAATATTTTTTTGCTTATTATTATTGATATTTTTTCAAAAAATGTTATTTAAAATGGCTTCAATTACTTTTGTGACCAGCTGGCGGCCAGAAGTACAGAAAGATACAAAATGAAATATTTTTAATTTAAAATAAATTTTTAATTACAAATTTTAAAAATTATTAAATAAATTTGTATTTGTTGAGACACGAGACTTTTTACGTGTGTGCTGGCTCCTAAATCTTTGAACAGCAATGCACCAAAAAAAAAAAACCAAGTATATACCTTCTACTTTAATATTAATTTTGCCTAGGTCACTTCAAATAAAGTTTAAAATTGTTTTAAAAAAAAAAAAAAAACTGCACGGTCCTAAACTCGTGCGCTCGCCTGCAATTCGCTTGGTTTGTCTATATTTGCACAAATTTTTCTACGCGAATAAGTGAAGCAAGACAAAAAAAAACGATTGATTTAAATACCTTGTTTTATTGATAAAAAGACGAGCCATATTTGAACTCAAAAAAATTGATTTCTTGACCTTTTGACCTATTGGACCGAACCCTGTGCATTGTTATTGTCCCTGTTTCTATTCCTATTTTTTTTCTAAATTTTGTACTTGCATAGATACAATAATCTGCCGGATTAGCATAAATAAGTTAAATATGATATTTTATTTATTTTCGAAAACAATATGCAGTATCTGCATCAAATTTTAAATACCTATTATACACGAAATGAAAGGTATTTGTCCTTATGTGCCGACCACTGGTATAAACGAATGAAACGTCGTGCTTCCAGCCTACTTTCTGCTACTCGTTATTAATAATAATGCATTAAAATCATATCAATGTATTGACTGCCCAATACTGATTAAAATTGATATTTAGCATCATTCGTTGCCGATTAAGCTATTTAAATTTAAACTAAAATAATTAATAAAACTAAAAAATTATTAATAAAAATAACATTTTAATTATTATTATTATGATTATTATGGTTTTTTGAGGGATAAAATCTTGGCCTACATTTAATGACGCACAAAAAATCATTGTTGATTAAAATCTTTTTAAATGATTTTACTCAGCTTTATATTTATACCCTTGCAGAGGGTATTATAATTTTGGTCAAAAGTGTGCAACGCTGTGAAGGAGACATCTCCGACTCTATAAAGTATATATATTCTCGAACAGGATCAGCTCCTGAGTTGATATAAGCATGTCCATCTGTCTCTCTGTTTTTACGTGAACTGGTCTCTCACTTTTAAAGCTATCGACTTGAAACTATGCACACACCCTTATTTTTTTTTGCACGCAGTATATACATAAGTCGGGTTTGGCCGACTATATCATGTAGCTGTCATATAACTGATTTATTTATGTTGACTGATTGATCCAAATTCTATAACTTTAGTGTTATTAAATGCCATTAATTATCAAATTAATGTTATCAATGCCGGATCATAAAGTCGGATGTTGTATGAATGCTATTTTTGGCATAATAATATGACATCGGAAATGACCCAACTTTCATGTTTTTGAAGATAGGAAGTTAGAACTTCGTACAGATTCTATTTTTGGTCAGTTGATCCGACCTAACAAATATTATAACGATCGGCGGACTAGTTGCTGTATAACTTAACGATCGGAATTGGTATTTAGTAAAATACCAACTTTGGTACTTTTTTTTTTTTTTTTTTTTTTACGTTGCTTTTATTTCTTGAATCTTCTCTTTGCGAGACTAACAAGAGGTGTATCAAATCTTATATTTTTAACTTAACTAACAGTCATATTGACTGATACGGAGTTAGACGGCCCTAAAAATCGATTGCTGGGTTGGGAGGTCGTTGCGTCTAAGGCGGGATACGCTAGAAACCCGAGTCAATCCCCGAGCGAGAAAATTTGGGTGCGAGGACAGTTTTTCTTTGTATGACTCTTTTTGCTTCTGGATTTCGTCTTTCACTGCGAGGATGCCCAGATCCCGGTGGATGTTTTCGTTGCGAACATACCAAGGTGCCCCTGTGATAGTTCTCAAGATTTTTGATTGTGCGCGCTGTATGATGTCTATGTTGCTGCTGCTCGCGTTCCCCCACAGCTGGGAGCCATACGTCCAGATTGGCTTTAGGACTGAATTGTACAGTAGTAACTTGTAGTCCAGGCACAGTGGCGATCGTGAGTTTATGATCCAGTGGAGGCTGCTGGCTTTCAGTTTTAGATGCATCTTTTTGCATTCGATGTGCTTACGCCAGGTAAGTCGTCTATCAAGGTGAACGCCAAGGTACGTTACGTCGTTAGCTTGAGGGATCTGCATACCGTTTAGTAAAAGCGGAGGGCATGTTTGTCTATTAAGAGTAAACGTTATATGTTTACACTTTTGTTCGTTTATTTTAATGCGCCAGTCGGACAGCCACCTTTCCACTATTGTGAGATGATTAGCCAGTTGGGTTGTTGCCTGCGTTGGGCATCTGGAGCGACTAAGAATAGCGGTATCATCGGCGAACGTTGACGTTGTTAGTTGTGCGCTCGTAGTATACAAAAACATATAGACACGGCCCGAGTGCGCTTCCCTGTGGAACTCCAGCTTCGATGGTGTAGTCGCCCGAAGTAGCTGCGTTGCATCTGACTGAGAATACCCTATTGAAGAGGTATGATTCCAGTAGCTTGTGGGTGTATGTTGGCAAATACGTTTTAATTTTGTGCATGAGTCCGATGAGCCAAACTCGGTCGAAAGCTTGAGATACGTCGAGGAAAATAGCGCTGCAGTATTCTCGTCGTTCGAAGGCTGAGCGTATTTCGGATGTTAATCTGTTCACTTGTTCGATGGTTCCATGGTTTCTTCGAAAGCCAAATTGGTGTGCCGGGATGATATTGCAAGCTTCCAGATGTGGTATTATGCGAGTTAACAAGCATTTTTCAAACAGTTTAGACAAACAAGATAGAAGGCTTATTGGTCTGTATGATGACGGAATTGTGTGGTCTTTTCCAGGCTTCGGTATCATTATAATAATGGATTTCTTCCACTTTTTTGGGAAATAGCCAAGATTAATGATTCCATTAAATAGTTTGCAGACGACCTCTATAGCGCATTTTGGAAGTTCGATCAGCATCTTTGGGGTCAATAGGTCACCACCGGGAGCCTTTTTTGGTTTTAGCCCTCTTATGACTTTTTCGATTTCGTTCGGCCGGAATGAAGGTGCGGCTGGCTGAGGGGAGGACTCTGGCTGAATTACTGGCAGGAGGAATGAATTTGAGGCTGGGTTTGGTTGGAAGACACTTTGGAGATGTGTGGCGAATGTTTCAGCTCGGTCTTCGTCGCTGCGAGCCCAGCATCCCGAAGAGTTTCTTATCGGGGTGGTCGTTTCAATTGGGGCACTAAGATTTGGGTGGGCCCTCCACAGGGGGTACTTTGTGCTTGTTGGCGAGAGATTCTGGATGTACCTCAGCTGTGCATTTTCTTCCTGTTGGTGAAGAGCCTGGTCGAGTGATCGGGTTTCTTCCTTAAGGCGTTGTTTTGAAGCTGGTGATCTGCTGTTTTGCCAATCACGACGCGTGCGCCTCTTTTCTCGCACGAGCTGTTCGATTTGCTGATTAGATTTGAAGTGTTTGTTTCGGTCTACTTCTTTCCTATGAGGAGTAGAGATTTTGGCTGCCGCAACGAGTACTTCTTCCAGGGCGCTTGTAGTGTAGTCGATGTCCGATTCCATGTTAAAATCCGGGGCGAGTTCTATGTGGGCACTCACGTACTTTTTGTATTTTAGCCAGTTTGTTTTTGTCGTCGTCAGACTGAAGGGGTGTTCGGTTATTTCTGGGCTTTGAAGAAGCGTTAGAAGCACAGGCGAGTGGTCTGATGATAAGTCCGAGACTGCTTTGGCACTTATTAGATTGCGAGGTATGTTTTTTGTCACTGCAAAATCAATAAGGTCTGGGAGCTTTCGTGAGTCTGTTGGCCAGTATGTGGGACTTCCAGGGGAAACGTAGTCCAGTTTATTTTTCACATTTATAATTGCATTGTACAATTGTCTTCCTTTGGGAGTCACTAGACGTGATCCCCAGTGCGTATGTTTGGCGTTGTAGTCTCCTGCGGCTATAAATCGATCCCCAAGTGAATTGTAGAAGTCCATGAATTGTCCTTCCGAGATTGAGAAGCGAGGAGGGCAGTAAACGGCAGCAATTGAAAGGATTCCGTTGCTTGACTGAATTTGTATCGATGTGGCCTGCAAGAAGTTTGTTGCAAACCTTTTGTGAAAATGGTGTTTAATTCGTTCTCTGATTAGAACTCCAGTTCCGCCGTGGGCTTTCCCATCTGGATGATCTGTGCGGTAGATTGTGTAGCCTCTTATATGAAAGTTGTATTTGCTTGTAAGATGCGTTTCCACCAGTAGCATAACGTCAATATGGTTTTCGGTCAAGAATTGTGACAATTCTAGCTTATGCCGTGAGACACCATTGGCGTTCCACATTGATATTCGTAGCGCCTGCATAGATTATTTGGACTGTTGTGCTACGAGCAGCTGTATCACCATGTTCTGGTTTTGAACAAGCGTTTGCATGGTCGTTTTCATGAATGACATAAGCTCCATCATACTTTGTTGGAGGGTAAGCATCATAGTTTCCGTTTTGCTGTGTGGCTGTTCTGGGGCCTGTTGAGCGCTTTGAGAGTTAGGCTGAATTGGAATTTCCCTTCCAGATCGTAGAGCATCGGCATAGGAGAAGCCGTTGGTGGTGTTTAGTGGACCGAATGAGGATCTCGCAGCTTTGGCGAAGAAAACGTCTGGCGTGGTTTTTGACGAAACGTACGCATTCTGTGGATTTTGGTTGCGCGTTGCGGTCGCTTGACGCATGCGACTCTTTAACTCCTTATACACAATACATCCTCTATAGTTTGCCGTATGGCTGCCTCCGCAGTTTCCACATTTCTCCACGGTACTGTCCTTGTTTGTAGTGCAGCAAGCGGACTTGTGGGCGTCCCCGCAGACTACACAGACAGCCCGAAGTGTGCAGTAAGACCTTGTGTGTCCATACTCTTGACAATTAGTGCATTGCACTGGACCGTTTCGTTTATGTGGCTCTTCAACAGTGATTTTCCGATGCAAAAGATATTGCAGGTTGTAGATTGGGTGGACTTCGTTCTTCTTCAGCGACCTGCTTTCTGGCTCGAGCTCGACCTTGAAGAGGGGTTGTGGCTTTTTATCTTTATTTAGAATGTTAATAACATTCTTGGCGGCGAAGCCCTTTTCTTTAAGGGCGGTTTTTATTTCCGCGGCGGTAACATCAGGTTCTATTCCCTTTACTACCACTTGTAGGCCCTTACTGCTTTTCAGCTGGTACGTGTAATAGTTTTTCTGTACAGAGTCCAGATATTTTGAAACTATTCGGAAGTGCTCTTCAGTCTTGGTTTGCACCTTTGTTTCATGGATGTTCCCTTTGATAAGCGGAACAACATGAAAGTTGTCACCGTTCCCGATCAACGACGCAATTTTGTTGACCAGGGCACTCGAGCTTTTTTCCCTAATATAGATTGGAGGGGGCTTGGTTTTTTTGCGGTGTCTTGGGCTGGTTGGTTTTCCTCAGCCTCCGCCAGTAGGGCAAATCTGTTAGTAGTGGATCTGTCTGGTTCATTATCGTTATTCAGGACACGGTTAATTTTTGTTTTGTTGGCTGCCGGATTACTCTGCGGGCTAAGCTTGCGCTTAATTTGGATGTAGCGATCCATTCCAGTCTGTGTGGCCGTTGCCGCTTTGGCACTTTCCGAGGTTGTTGTTTTTGTACTCGCTGTTGTCGTTGACGTCGTGGTACTTTGAGTTGCAGGGGTTTTCGCTGTTGTTGCAGAAGTTGTAGCGCTGCTTGTTGTTGGTGCGAAATTTGTTTCCGGTATTGGAGGGGGTTTTACACTGCGAACTCCATGACGCGGGAGTCGGAGTGAGCAGAGCGGGTGAGCAAGACCGTGCCCTTTGGGTTTCAGCGGTCAGTAAAGCCGGGTTGCTTTGAAGCGCCGATTTTTCCACTTCGGTATCGCGGGTTGAAAAGTAAGAGTAGAAGCCGTTTCTTTGGTTCACGGAACTTCTACGCTCGTTCTTTTGGTCGTTGCTCAATGAGCTCATTGCGTGGTACGTATTTTTTTTTTCAACAATGCACTAGTTTTGGTTTAGCACATTACAACTGTTATAAAAAGCTTGTCTGTCGCTTTTAATAAATTGTATTTCAGTGTCTTTTCGCTTATATTGGCGAAAATATAAGCAAAGTGAAGTTTTCCCGGAGCTCGGACAAAGCACGTCCGCTCAGTTCGGTAGTTCGATTACGACACCACTTTTGATTTTGGTTCGATTTTGGTACTTTTGAAGATAAAAGCTTTTTTTAAATATTTTTTTGGTTGTACATAATAAATTTGTTTTATGCTCGCGATATACATTTTCACTCGGCTCCGCCAGAAGTTAGCTTTTCTTTCTTGTTAAGAATTGTGTTGTAAGAAATTGATATTATTATAAAATTCCGGTAACGACTGGACAACTATATCCAATATTTTCGATGTATATCCGATTTTGGCTGCAGGTGTATAAAAACTTCGGTTCCGTCAGAAGTTAACTTTTCTTTTCTGTTATTAATTTTAATTATAATTAAAATTAATTATTTAAAGATTAAAAGATAATTATTTAAATTAAAAGATAATTATCTTTAAAAATGGTTTTCATTAAATTATCTCATCTAAACGACTTTAGCTCGTTTTGGGGGACACGTGCTTGAGTCCGAATAAAAAAACATCAAGCCGGATCTTTCGATTGGCATTTATCTTCCCCATTACATATTGTATAATCAGATATGACAGATATTACTTACACTGCTTCAGAAATAGTCTCAATGTAAACCAAATACACTTTTGAAAGAGTTCGACTGGCATTGGCAACCTCGGATGCTGAATGGGAACCAGACAGGGTGTTATTTCCTTAATATATACCAAATAAATTCGCAGTCCTCCAACATACTCTACATCCGATGTGATATAGTGCCGTCGCCACAGATAAGGTATGGAAATAATAAAATAGAATATGGGACCAGAAAAGACGATCGTAAGGATAAGATATGGCCAGATATCCGGCTTAAAAGGTCGCAGAATAGCGAGGGCCTCATTCAGGCGTCTTGGCGCATGAGTGGCAAAGGCACCGGAATCGGCCAATGTGAAAAATGAGTATTCAATGGCCTTAAGCCGCTCCGAGCTTAGTCCGACATCGCCTAAGAAAAAATCTGCATGCTACTGGTAAAATAAATTAATGTAAAGAATGAAGTTTATATCTTGATCACTTACGCCGCTCTGCAAAAGTCCTATGCCACCCGTAAAGCTGTCTTTTGAAGCTGTAGTATCTTCTGCTCTAAAGGATCCTTGTGTTCTTCCAGGAGCTTCTATATATTTAAACCTGAAATTCATGTGCTGCGCTAGAAGCATGAGCAGGCGATGGTCGCGTCCACCTGTAACCCTCAACTCGCTATAAACCATACTGTCAAGAGATGTTAAGTCTTCGATTAAACGGCTGCTCTTGTTTCCATAGGCGACCCAAAACCAGGGGGGAGACTAAAATTCAGATAGTTCGTCCAAGCTTTATATACAAATTTTAATACGTTACGTGAAAAACAGGAACACGAAAAACGCGTCCGTCAAAATTTTTGTATACAGACGCTCCGGACGGAAGAAGTGGACAGCGTTTCAGACCTAGGTTGTTAGTGTCATACCAATTTACTAACTGCAAATGGTTTGTTTTGCTGGGCTGTGCCTGGTTATAATAGATGCGAAAAGCGTTTTTTCGAGGGCGGGTTACTACGACCGCACGAAGTGGCTCCTCAAATCTTAATAGACTAGCACTTGGCAGCCAGTGAGCACCCCAATAGAAAATGTAAAGGCTAAGACGGTGTGTTAAGTGCCGGCTATAAAGTTTATCCAATAATTCCTTGGGGTCGTATAGAATCAGACTGACACACTCGATGGCACCCATTAGATTCGCCTCAATGTGTTGAAAGAAAATCTCCGTGTCGTTGAATATTACTGAATTATAGTAATTGCGATGAAGTCGCTTTACAAACTCGTCCACGGGAAAGGATCGTTCGCCCTCGCAATTATCAAAATCTTTATTTGATCCGTGTAGTATTATTATTGACAATGGTCGTGGTCTAAGCCCACTAACAATCTGAGAAAGTGCTAAAATTAAAGTTTATTTATTAGTGAAAAAAGTTATAATTGGAGTGCACAAACCTATTGACACATCCGATTTGTTGCAGGCATAATAGGAAAGCCCAGAGCTAAGTAAAAACGAGGAAGCAGATAAAAACAAGCTCAAGAATAAAAACATTTTTAGATTTTTGACCCACAGTTCCAAGACATCCACGTTTTTATACTCTTTGTACAGCTATACAATTTATACAAAAACCCCATTAAGGCTTCAAGTGTAAATGTTAAATGTCACTGTCAATTTTGGTAAAAAGGTTCACGATAATTGCGCATTTTGACAGCATAAATACGTTCTGAATAGTTTGAAAATCAGTTGCTTTATTACCTTCCTACAAAACAACTTAAAACAATTAAGGACGGCTAAAGTTTCATTCTGCGTTTAGCGTGTGTGGGTTGCTCATAATTTTTTGACCAAAAAGGATTTCTTTTTAACATTATATCTGTTAGTTTCATTAAATTATTTTTAATGTCTAGTATTACTAAAATAAAATATTACAATTATAAATTATTTGTATTATCCACCAAATATTAATATTAATATTAAAAAACATAAACAAATTTAACATAAACAAGAAAGGAAAGCTAACTTCGGGCGGAGCCGAAGTTGATATACTACTCTAAAAAAGTCCAAAGTTTGTAGTTTTACCAAATACCATTTTCGATCGTTCAGTTGTATGAAAGCTATAAGATATAGTCTATCGATCGTTATGAATTTTTGGTAGGTCGGATCAACTGACTAAAAATAGAATCTGTACGAAAGTCAAGCTTTTTATCGAGCGAGAGCTTTCGATCTCCTTAGGCTATAAGCTACTTTCCAAGTTGATTAATGATACTTAAGGTTGGTATTGAAGTAAAAATGAGAATTCTTGGCAACAACAGAGCGGAAGAGTAACTATCTTTACTCTCGAATAGAAGCTCTCGAATATTTTTTATTTTTACAGAACATCGACAAACTGACCAATGTTAAGATGATTTTAAAATTTTGTAGTTTTCTTGATTGAATTACAAATTTTGTAAAACACTTTAAAACAATAAATATATAATATAAATAGATTTAAATTAAAACAAGAAAGAAATCTAACATCATACAAAATTTGAACTCTCTAACTCTAAAAACACGGAAGTTATACCATTTTCGACTATACAGTTATATGGCAGTTATATAGGATATAGTCGTTCGATGCCGGCCATTCCGACTTACATATATACTGCGTGCAAAGGAAAGAAGGGTGTGTGCAAAGTTGCAAGTCGATAGCTTTAAAACTGAGAGACTAGCTTGCGTAGAAACAGACAGACGGAGATGATTATATCAACTCAGAAGGTGATCCTGATCCAGAATATCTATACTTTATAGAGGCGGAGATGTTTCCTTCACTGCGTTGCACACTTTTGACCGCAAGGGTATAAAAAAAGTGGATGTTTTTTTGACCTGATTTGAACTTTTTTACTCTGCACATCAACCAAGCACTTTACCACTCATTTTTCGATAACTTTTAAAAAAATTCTCAAAAAAAAAAAAATATATATTTTATATTAGTTGTATAAATTATTTACTTATTTTGCGCTGCGCAAACACTTGTTATCGGTACTAAACGTTTTTCCAAATCATGTTCGTGCCAACATTGCCATCCACAGGAAAAATTTCGGCGAGCACAACATGGTCGCCCAACATTCTCACCTGTGGATGGGCCCTTTAAGATACAAGTCTGGCGTAGGCATTACCGAATCCAGAATTGTGACGATCACGCCTGTTCGTAATCAAACTGCGAGACAAGGATGGTTCGTTGGTGTAGCGGAGATGCGATGCACGGTCTTTGGCGGCGAACTCCGGATCCGGAATCGCTAGCGCCTATTCCCAGTGTTTTCGATAAAGGATATTTCGATAAGTTGGCGGATCAGGTTCGTCAACGGAAGCAGCGACGAGGAGAGCCTTTCGAAGAGTACGGATCGGCAGTGGACAGTAGGTCCGAGCCAGGGTTGGAGAACCCAGCGCAAGCGTCCAACAGGTGCGGTGACATTGCCCGTTGGGCGAGTTGATGCAGGAACCCAAGGATGTTGTTCTTCAACATGTGCCGCGCGACAGGGGTAAGGAACACAGAATGCTGCCGCAGTCGGAAAATGCGTTGCGGCCCCTGCAAGAGAGAGGAGAGCAGGGATCGCACGGCGCTGTCTCTCAAAATTAATATAAGGACTGTCAGGAGACGAGCAGCAGTTGTCAGCAACCATCGAGGCACGGAAATAAAGGCCATGATGAACACAGGAGCAAGGGCGAGCTTTATCTCGGAGGAACTAGCAGACAGCCTGGAAATCACCAGGCAACGCATCGCGATACGGAGACGGGTGAATTTGTCCAACGGAAGCCAACGGAGACAGGCGCCGCATTCCAAGAATAAGCATCGGTAGAACAAAGACCCTGAACCGGCTAGTAATGCCTGCCATGGAGGACAGTCCGGTGCTAGGATGGGGCTTCTTCGGTAAGTTCGGAACTACAGTGACATGCGCAGGCTACCACATTGAGAGATATCGAAAAGGGAGAGATGGGGCGGCTGTCTGGAGGATAGGTTGTTCATAGCAGTGGCAGGACGCCCAGAAAAGTGGGATGAGGAACGCGATAAGATGTTTATCGGGAGCTGGAGGAGTTCGCCAAAGAGCCTGTTCGAACATAACAGTTCACCCATTTTGATGGTGAAGAAGAAAAAGGGTCAATGAAGGATGTGTGTTGGCTTCCGAATGTAAAATCAATAAAGGACGCGTACCCGATCCCACGGATTAATTTACTTAACTTAGGGCAAATTAGGGAGGCACGATTCTCCAGCAGCCTCGACTTGAAGGACGGGTATTGGCAGATCCCTCTAGAGGAAAGAAGCACCGTCTTCACCGTACCAGGGAAAGGCCTGTACCAGTGGAAGGTGATGCCATTCGGTGCCATATGATGCCATAGCCCTGCTATGAAAAGGGACGAAGTGGGAATGGATACCTGGCGTGCCCAGATTTTAAAAGAAAGTTTATCAGGTTGAATATATGACGAACACCCTTATAATCTTGATTTATTTAGAAGAAACTGTTTTTAGGGACTTTTTTGCGCTTAAAAATTCCTAACGCGTAATTTTGGATCATTTTTAAATTTCCGACGTTTTTCAATAGTTTAATTTTAAAGCTTTTGAAAAAATTCATCTTTAATTTATTTAAAAAAAAGGGATACAATTTTATACAATAAACTGACATTTTTGTCGCATTTTTCGGACGCCGAAAACAACTTTTTTTGGTACAACTTACAAGAAAATGTGTCATTTTTGACACACATCAATATTTTCATTATGAAATTATGAAAATTGTTCAAGCGTTTCGGAGAATCTTGCTAGCGTTCCGGAGCAATAGTGTCACTTCGATTGCGCTTTTTTCTTTCTTTCACACACTTTTACACCAAAGCGTTATAACTTCAATAATTTTCCTAATTTCTCGTTTATTTATCGTTTTATTCAGGATCAACGAGACACGTTGATCGCGGATATATACCCGCGATTCGAGCCGTACGAGCCGTATGGCCAACATTCCTCGTGTGGGGAAGACGAGAGGTGGCATATACGTATTCAATGGGACCCGCTCGAAATATATAAATATATTATTAATATATAATTATTATATCAATGTAATTACCGTATTTATGACACAGCAAAAAACAAATTTAAGGAGACACGGAGCAATAACTAAAGTTTAGAAATATTGTCGTGCGACACCTTCTCGGGAATAGCTGAGCAGTAGAGTTTTTGGCTGATTTGTGACGGCTGAGTCAAGCCGAGCTGAGGAAGTCTGATGCCTAGCTATTGGGAATATACACCTCCTCCTACTTTGTTTTCCAATTTTGATTTCCAATATGCATATATTGTAATACAGTGCCAATATACAGTATAAAAGCATATTGCATTCCTGGAGCCAAGGCTTTGAGCATCCCATTCCTCCCTTTCGGGAATGAGGGTACTAAAAAGGAGTTTTCGTGTGTTCCTTAGGAGTACAATAGTCTGTGCTGCTAAGAATTATGCCTATTTATATTTACTATGTACATGATTAATATGTTTAACAGTACTTATTTTCAGTCTCTACCTCGATACAAATGGGTGGGAGCGTTTTATGATTAGCATTTCTTCTTTCATTATTTTATTTAAATTTTAACTTATTTTAATTTATATTTATTTTGACTTTTCCGATCTCTTAACTTTTATTTCTTTTTCTTATTTTGCTTTTTTTTTCGTTGTGGAAACGTTTTTTTCAGACTCCTCAGACTCAGACCTGTTAGATTTTCCTCCATCTCGTCTTCAGTGCTTCCAAGGCGACATTTTTAATGGTCTGCCTATCTATCTATAGGGATCTTCCACTATGCCAGTTAGCACAGGGTGGTAATTAACCTTTTCTGTAACCTTAAATGAAAAAACCTTTAACCTAAATTTCAACAAAACTCATTTATTATTTTACTAGTCACTGTCACATAACTCATTTTTATGTTATGTTATTATGACAAGTCCCGGTGTATAAATACGGAACACTACGAAAACTCAAATCATTGTTGCAGACATGGCATTACAAGTTTCTGTTTTTTTTGCACTTCTATTACTCAGCAAAAGCATACTGAGCGAGGAAAAAGAGAACAAAATTCATTTTCAGCAGCTTTCTAATTTAAATGAAGTTATTACTTCGAGGATAAATCAAACTTTGCTAGACCATAGTCATGATGATGTTAACCCGTACTACAGGAACCTTGAAGTGGCTTTAAAGCTTCCGTTCACACAGCTCGATGAAAAAATCAAGGCTTATAAGATCTTCACAACACAGCAAAGCAAGGGTACTTACTTATATGAACAAAATGTGCCTCGCCCCGGAAATGAATCTTACTCGCGTCAGAACTACACTGGTTTTGAAAAGAAAATTCTTAAGTTTCTCATGAAGTTAGGAATTTATGATGACTTTACTGCACGCGTGTTTAAGGCAATTTTTAGTGATGATGAACAATTAAAAAAGCTAAAAAAAAAACTTGATGAGCTGGGTGAAGACGAATTTAATTCAGAGAATGACGCATTATGGGACTTTATTTTTTATTTATTTTAACAGGTAGTTACTACTCAAATATTATGTGCTCATATTTAAATAAAACTTTGAAATGTTGAACTCCAGATACACGCAGACGTTTTTTAATATATAAAAGATTATATTAATATTATTATTATACCTTTGCAGAGGGTATTATAATTTTAGTCAAAAGTGGGCCCCGCAGTGAAGGAGAGATCTCCGACCCTATAAAGCCGTCCGTAACCATGTCCGTCAGTCAGCCTGTTTCTACCTAAAATATTCTATCAGTTTTCAATCTATAGACCCGAAACTTTGCACACACCATTTTTTCCTTTGAACGGCCGGGATCGGCCGAATATATCCTATAGCTGTCATATATGTAACTGATTGATCGAAAATGCTATAACATTGGTGTTTTTAGAGTTAGAGAGATGGAATTCACCGTGGATTCTATTTTTGGCATTATTTTTTATTTTATTTTGGCCAAATTTTACATGGCCGACTTAAATGCCCACACTTTTGTTTTTTTGAAGATAGGACCTTTAAACTTTGTACAGAGTTTTTTTTTTCAAATTGATTCGAGCCTCCAACTATCCAAAAGATTGACCACCAATATTATATAGCAGCCATATTACTGAACGATCGGAGATGTGCGGGTTCCACAACGCGACAAGCCAAGTTTAAGAAATTTTTCGATCGACTAGTCAGGGATAGCCGTTTGGTAGAGTGCTCGGTAGAGTTGGGTTGTTCCTGAACGAACGAACAAAAAAGACCCGGTCACTCAAAAGACCGATCTGAACCAGTTCAAATCGTTCATCGCACATCGTTCATCATTTTTCCTTGGTCTTTGTTCTTGTTCTTGTTCTTGTTCTTGTTCTTGTTCTTGTTCTTGTTCTTGTTCTTGTTCTTCTTCTTCTTCTTCTTCTTGTTCTTGTTCTTGTTCTTGTTCTTGTTCTTGTTCTTGTTCTTGTTCTTGTTCTTGTTCTTGTTCTTGTTCTTGTTCTTGTTCTTGTTCTTGTTCTTGTTCTTGTTCTTGTTCTTGTTCTTGTTCTTGTTCTTGTTCTTGTTCTTGTTCTTGTTCTTGTTCTTGTTCTTGTTCTTGTTCTTGTTCTTGTTCTTGTTCTTGTTCTTGTTCTTGTTCTTGTTCTTGTTCTTGTTCTTGTTCTTGTTCTTGTTCTTGTTCTTGTTCTTGTTCTTGTTCTTGTTCTTTGGTCTTTGTTCTTGTTCTTTGGTCTTTGTTCTTGTTCTTTGATCTTCGTTCCCTGTTCTTATTCCCTGAGTACTTTTCACATTCCCTGGTATTTTTTCTCAATCCCTGGTCATTTTTCTTACTTCCTGGTCATATTATGTAACTATAAATTTTAAACTTTAACTGTAAACTTTTGAGTGGACAATACATTGTATTGTCTCTAAAAAGAAAACATAGCGAAATTTGGAAACACTTCGAAAGTGTGGAAAATTTTAAAGCCAAATTCAGGCATTGCAAAGCCAACATAAGCTTTGCTGGTGGGTCGCAAAGCAACCTTTCACGGCACTTGAAGAATAAGCATCCATCTGCCGTGGTGCAAGTGGAATGGCAAGGTGCTGAAGACGCCGAAAACTTGATGGACGTTGCGGACGACCCTCCTCGAAAAATGTATCATGGTGGTCAACAAACTCTTGGAGAATTTTTTAAATACCACTGAAACTTTTTCGTCCTGGCTTCTGGATTTGGAATCAAAAAATGTTTGGATACAAATCTCGGGACAAGTTTTTAGCAATTAAATGGCAATTTTTTCTACAAAACAAAATCTAAAAACGCTTTAAAAATAAAAAATGTATAATCTTTTTTATATTTATTTTTTTCAATTACCAAAATTTAAATTGCCGTATTTGCCCGCTTAAAACTATGTTAATTTCTTACAGAACATCGAAGAGACTCAAGTTAAGCTGTCTTGGATTGTAAAAAGATGGACTGGGGTCATTGAAGAAAACCCGTCCACTCTCTACCTCAAAGGTGGTGTGAAAAAGAGTGATATAAATAAATTTTTAAGTTTCCAAAATTATTTTAATTGTGGGAAATTTATATTAATCCATTAAATATATAAAGTTGGATATCCCGCATATTCTAGTAATTAATAGAACTGATTTTAGCTTGTATTTTTTACTAGTATTTTTTGGTCCGCAATTCAAATTTGCAAGGTCAAAATTCTGTTAATTTTTAACAGAACTTTTCCTATGTAAAATGTTTAACATTATAATCCCAGGAACAGAAAATTCACATTTTGGTACCGCAGATGGCGCCTCAAATATTCGTTTAAAATAAAAATTTCGAAATAACTTTTTTCGAACTAAAAACATCGAGGTGCATTTTTTTCAACACTAATTTTTACGTTTTCCAACTTCGCACTGCCAAAGATTTTTCTCTTTTTATTCTCTCTTCTCCTTTTCTGCAGCGCGAAGTTGAAAAACGTGAAAAAATTAAAAAAATTAAAAATAAAAAAAATAATTTTGGAATTTGGAAATAATTAGTAGAAATTCTTCTCGTAATTTAAGATTTGTGGGTCCAGTTTAAATTCAAATTTAAACCAATTTTAAGAGGGACCGTATTACGTTCACACTGGAATACCAAATTTTTGTCTTGTCAAACATGTATTCGATATGAGAACTAGGCTGAAAACAAAAATCAAAATCTGACGGGAAATCAGACAAAATAACACCACTGGCTGTATCTGCATCTGTAAGATGTGAAATGAGCAAATCGCTCCTAAAAGTCATTTTCAAACGCGGGGTGAAGTAGTAATCGTGAAAAATACGGAATCAAATGAAAGTGTGAAATCAAATTTTGATTTTAAATCAATGTCAAATCAATCGCAGTGAAAACGATTTTTCTCATAAATAGAGAAAAAAATAGAGATAAAACTATTGTAAAAGAAAGTTAACTAAGAAAACTAATGAAAAAATCTGTGAAGGCAGGTAAAAATTCCGAGTAAAGTACCCGCTTTCTCTGAGTGATTTAAAATAAGGCAAAACATACCACGCGTCTCAACATTGTGTACTCAACCTGAACAAGTGTGTTAATCTGGAAAGTAAGATTCAATAAATAGCTAAGAAAATGGACATAAATATTCTTCTTTAAATTTAAATACAAAATTTATGAAATAAAAGACTATGATAACCATTAACAATTAAATCATTTTGAAGTTTTTTTAATTGTAGAAAAGCTTTGAACAAACATTAGGTCAAAACAAGTACAATTTTAACTGTTAAAACCAGTTTTAATTCAACACATACATGCCCCAGAAAAAAAGTAGTAACAAAACCAGTGTGGGGGGGGAGAGAAAGGGAGTTTTTTGTTTGTAAAGAAAACAGAAATTGGCTCCTTTAGAATTTAAATTGGCTTCTCTCAGTGTCTTAAAAAAATCAAGCAGAAAAACAGTTAACCAATGTAAAGCGGAGCGTCTAAAAATACAGCGTCTAAATATATCGTGCATTCTAGAGTGAAACAATTCGAATGCGATCTCTAACTCATAAGAATTATTAGAGGAGGAGGGTTATTGTAATCTTCGATAAATTCATATTTTGCCAATTTTTATACCGGGATCGGCCTATATCCTATAGCTGGCATATTAATGGAATTCGAAAACTAGTGTTTTTGGAGTTAAAGAATTGGAAAATTATTTGGAATTGTTTTTTTGCCATTGATTCGTCTTACCAAATTTAATAACTATCTTATAGTTATTGCCGTTATTGACATATACACTATATGTATCCTATAGCCGGCATATAACTATAAACTGTCAATCGATAACTATAAAAATCGTTAAAAAGTGTAAAGAAATTTTATCTGAACTATATCCTACAGATCCCATACAGCTGCACGATCTGAAGTGATTTCATTTTGGAAGTTTTGGATCTGAAGTGAAATTCTCATAATCATCGGTCAACCATATCCGACATTGCTATATTTATCTGATCTTAACTGCAAGGGTATATCATAATATTTTCTTTATTTACATTTTACTTTTAAACTCGCGCCGATTAACACCTCAACCATCTCAATCCCGTTCAAAATATACAATTGTCAATCAGAATGTAGGAATCAATCAATTGTCAATCAATCACACAGAATGTAGGAATAGTTTTTAATGTGTAATCGTCACTTTTCGTTTTTTATAATAATCGTCACAAAAATGGATATAAGATAATTTGGACATGGCTCGCGGGTTCTTAATCGTTTTTTTGTACGTTTTTTTTTATTTTATTTAGTATACAATCACGTATATAAGTAAGCTTTTTTACCTCTTTTGTTTTGAGTATTGAACTTGGATCCTCTTAGAAAATTTATCTTAATTAGATTAGAAGAAGGAAGAAGAGAAAAAACAAATTATCGATTTTATTAGTTTTTTTTTTGCAAGATTCATTTTAACAAATATGTTAAAGCTTTGACCTTTAAATTTTAATCAAAAATTAATTTTTTTTTTTTAGTAAGAGTGTCCTTAGCCAGCACAAATAAAATGGATGGTTTTCCCTCGCGAGAACATGCCACATATGTATACATAGGGTAGTTGTCCGTGAGAATAGCACGGTGTTTCCAAATCTAAGCCACATACAGATAATGCCTGGTGGGACTTATTGATCGTTATAGCGAATGTCAATCTGATCAAAAGTTGAATACGTTTCAATTTGATTGGTACATCTGTAGGAATCATAGGGATTCGTGGCGGTAACACATTTTTGCTTCGAGACTTGTTGTAAACGGATTCGGCGTTTCTATTATTTTATTTAATTTAATTTTATTTAATTATTGATTGGCTTGAATTTGAATTTTTATATATTGACGTATAATATTGGATTTGTTAGTTATCTAAATCTAGTACAGGATAGCCGCATCGCTTCGCCGTAATAGAGCGAAATTTCAAACATAATATGTACATATAATGTTGAAGAGAGAATTGGCAGCCACCTTTATTTTTTATATATTATTCGTGTGCGAGCTAAAACCTGGGTTCCCGGGTAGACTGTAGAAATTACCGGGTAGAAATTATGAAAATTGTTTAAGGTATAACGCTTTTCCGGTAACAACCGGGGTAACAGCGTGCCCTTTCATTGAAATTATTACTTTCTTTTTCACACTGTTACTCCGGAGCGCTCGCAAGATTGAATTGACTTTTTTATATTTCAAATATTTTCAACACGGTTTTGTGTTATATTTGACCGTATAAACAATTCAAATTATGGCACTTTAAAAGTTCTAAATCACTGTTGCACTGTTATTTTCTGGTTTTTTCGCATATTAAGTGAATAATTTTTTTCGTTTTTAGCGAGTATTATTTAAATTTAATGTATTAAGTAATAAATAATAATTATGTAAAATATATTTTATATAATTAAAGATTTTTTTAAATTTTATAATTAAATAATAATAACTTTAAAAAATCGTTGTCGGTTTTTAAAAAAATAAATAAAATTATGAAATGTATTAAAACAGAAACTAAATTATATTAGCTATAATTCACAACCCTTATTTAAAAAGAAGATTAAATGTCAAAGTAAAAAGAATTTGCTGGTTAGAGGAGCTGAATCTAGTAAAGGTTTTAGGCTTCAGGTTTTAATACTACCATTTTTTAGAAAAATTTGAAATAACGACTACTGAAATGTCTGCAGCACCAACTCAAGCTCGACTTCCCAGTTTGGCATTGCCAAACTCAGTGGAAACTATTTGGAGTTTACAAATTTTATAAGTCTCTTCGAGACATTAGTAGACAAAGATGTAAACATTCCTTATATCGAGAAATTTAATCATTTCTTGCCTGTCTGGATTAAGAGGAATTGCCGCTGTGCACAGTGGTCCGGCTTTGTGGGAAGAGCGTCCAAAAATACTTCTAGTTGAGGTAGGGACTTGAAACTTGGCACAACATTTTTTTATATATGTGAGGAGAGTTTTTAACTCCACTCAGTTTTATTACAGATAGTTATAGCTATTCAATGTTACAAGTTCTGATTCCTTATATTTTAAAATTAGAATAATGTCTGCTGCTGCTTTCCGTCGTTCTTTCTGCTGTGTCTGCTTTTTTCTATCCTCTTCTTCTCCTCAAGTTGCCATACTCCTGATCTTCATACTGCTGCCATACTGCTGATCTTCATACTGCTGCCATACTGCTGATATTTATACTGCTGCCATGCTGCTGATATTCATACTGTTATACTTCTGCTGTTACATCTTCCACTCTCTTACATTCGGCCATTCCTGACTAGTCATCTGTCCCAGATGACCAAGCGTCTTCATTATCCTTTACATAACGCCACAACTTCATGTGATCACAACTGGTTGAAGTGTTACATGGGCCTTCTACATCCGCAGCCTTCCTAACTTCGTATCTGCCGTTCCTGTTAACTTTTGATATTTCATACGGTCCCAGATATTCTCCAGCCAGCTTTCTTCCTGCAATAAACTGTGTCCGGCGTATAGCGACTAAGTCTCCAACTTTATAATTGACTTCTGGTTTACGCCTTAGGATATAGTACTTTTTGTAGGAATCCTGTGCACGTTGAATTTCGATCTGTGCATCTTTTCTAAGTTGCTGCCGTTGCTCGTCGAAGTTTAAATACATCTCCTCATCTAGAAGCTGTAGAATACGATTGGTTGGATTATTGTTCATCTTCACACCAAACATTAGCTCAAATGGTGACTTTTTAGTAGAAGCATGTACGTGGGAGTTAACAGCTCTCTGCACCTCAGGTACTGCCTTAAACCACTTGGCTGGATCATCTGCCGAAATCTTAGAAATAATCGACAATATCGTGCGATTCACCCTTTCGATCTGACCATTTCCGCGGGGAACTCCAGTTGTGCTTAAAACGTGTTCAATACCGTTTTCCTTTATGTAATCTGCAAACAAGTTGGCTGTGAAAGCAGAACCTCTATCCGAAACCATCCGCACTGGGTTGCCAAAAATTTCGGACCAGGTCCGAATGACCTTCTTCAGCGTTTCCTCGCAGCTTGCAGTCTTCGTAGGAAAAAGCCATATAAACTTTGTGAATGAGTCCATCGCAAATATGTATTTATATTGCTTTCCAGTGGCATCCATGGGACCCAGATGAACAACATGCAGCGTGTGAAGGGGTTGATCACCTTTATCGATGCAGTTTAAAAAGCCTTCTTTCTTGCCAAGTTTCTTGTTGAAAATTATGCATCTTACACATTTGTTCACCACCTGCTGAACTTTTTGCTCCAAATGAGGAATCCAATAGGATTGTTGAATAGTATGTAGAGTTTTTTGTAGTTCAAAGTGGCCTGCATTATGGGCGTCAACAATTACTTCTTTTTCCATCGCTTTCGGGAGTACGAGGAGATCGTTACCATTCACCTCCTTATAGACAAGTAAAGCCTTCATCTTGTACCCCTCATATGGGCGGCTTTTGAGAATTTCCACAATTGCTTTCAGCATCTCATCTTTTCTTTGAGCGTTTTTGATGCGTGCTGTAATCTCTAAGGAGACAAGCTTAACCCGATCAGGATAGCGACTTAGGCAGTCAACATGCTTTAATCGTTCTCCAGGACGATGTTCCACTGTAAAAACGAAATCTTGTAGATAAACAATCCACTGCGTGACTGCTCTTGGTATATCTGCCTTCTGTAGAGTTTGTTTAAAGGCGGCACAATCCGTTATCAGCTTAAACGGCGATCCCAGCAGATAATGTCTGAATTTTTGTACCTCTAGATACACGGCTTTGGCTTCCAGGAAATAACTGTGCTGTCGGGACTCAGCTCCTGTTGTCTTCTTGCTCCAATACTGGATAGGGTGGAGTTTGTCATCGAACCACTGCATTAATACCGCTGCAAATCCATCTTTTGATGCGTCTGTGTGTAACTCAGTTTTAGCTCCTCTGGTGTACAGTTTCAAAACAGGTTCCTTTGTCAACGCATCCTTCAAACTCTGGAACGCGTTCATCTGAGGCTCAGCCATTTGGAAACGAACATCTTTGCGCAGCAGGTTAGTCAACGGGCGTGCAATTTGCGAATAATTCTGAATAAATTTTCTGAAAAATCCCGTCAGCCCTAGAAAAGCTTGGCCTGCTCTGACGTTTTTCGGCACCGAAAATTTGCTGACCGCTGCAGTCTTCTCTTGTCCAGACCACAGGTTTCCGTCTTCAATGTTGTGGCCCAAGAAGTAAATTCTTCTCTGCAAGAAGTGACATTTTCGCCACTTGATCTTCAGGCCAAACGCCCCAGCTCTTTTGAAGACGAGTGCCATCTTTTGCAAACATTGCTCTGCAGTCTCGGCGTGAATTATTATATCATCCATATATAAATCGAGTATGTCCTTGTTCATCAGCTCCTGAAATACGTAATTAACGTGGCGAATAAATACAGCTGGCGAATTCCGAAATCCCAATGGTGTTTTGTTGAATTCGTACAATCCGGATTTGGTTATGAACGCTGTAAATTTCTTGCTCTCTTCCCCACGTAGCCATTACGTGGAAGAAACCATTCTCCAAGTCCATCACGGTAAACTATCGCGCTTTTTGCAGCTTTCAAGCACTTCCTCTATAACAGGGACGGGAAAGCAATCTCTCAATACCATCGAGTTCAGCTTACGAAAATCAACGCAAACCCGGCGTGTGCCATCCTTTTTGTTTACCAGCACCAGACGGCTAGCAAAGTTTGATGTAGATGGCCGTATAATACCAGCAGATAGCCATTCTACGATCTGCTCTTCGACATCCTGTTGTTCGGCACTCGCAAATCGAAGCTTGACTGGAACCTCTGCTACTGAATCTACTGCCTTGTAGTTCTTGATCAGCATCGATACTTCCTTTTTATACTGCGTAGGAACATCAATTTCATTATTTGTATTAATAATACTATAAATACTCATCTCATTCGGTTCCTCACAAGCTTTCACCCCATGCGGGGAAGAAAACTTGTATCCCTCTGGCGACAGCGAAAGATTAAGCTTTGAAACAAAATCGAATCCAAGCAATGCGTCATACTCCATATTTTCATCCTCTACAACAACGAACTTGTGTTGGGTTATCTCGTGATCTACTGCAACCTCAGCCAAAAAGCATCCCTCTGGGTACGTGATCTTCTTTCCTAGTCCACGGAGCGTCGATGTACATCTCTCCAAGAGGACATTCGGGATTTTGTTAAAGATGAACTTTCTTAATATAGATACATCGGCTCCAGTATCCACTAGGCACTCCACTTCGACGTCGTTGATGATGACCTTTTTCATCCGTCTTCCGCTGCGCACAACTTGGACCCCAGCAGCTGACCTAGGGCAATCTGTGTCCTTCTTTGTTGCAACTGAAGCATTTCGTGGCAGCTTTGCAATCCTTGCGAAGATGATCAGCTGATCCACAATTAAAACAGTAGCTCTTTCGGTCGTTGAACTCGTACTGTTTTTTCTGATTCGGCGTCCATTTTGCATCGTTCAGCTGGAACGGCTTGAAGCTCTTTTCGTTGACGCGTTCAAATACGTCATATTGCTCCTGCAGCTCTTTGAAAGACTTGCAATTGTACAGGGTGTATTTGAAGTCACTCCTTAAGTTCAGGCCGTCTACTATGTAGCGGATTACAGAACTTGCATCGATGCTGCCAAGTGCTGCAATCTTCCTCATCTGAAGAATATATTCGTGAAATGATTCCTGCTTACGTTTCTTGCGATCACGAAGCTGCTCATGAAGATCCGCACTGCATACGTATTGACGACTAAACTCTGCCTGCAGCAATATCCGCATCTCTGTGTATTGGTGTACGGAGGTCGAATCCAAAAACAATTTGGCTGTTTTTGTCATTTTGGCACGTGCCTGTACATACATCTGCTTTAAGTTTAAATCGTAAGCTTCAGCATTCAGTTCGAAATTGTCAAACCAATTCTTGACCGGCATGGATTCTCCGTCAAACTCCGGAATTATTTTCGCGAAACTTTCCGCTGTAACTGAGCAACGGCTATTTTGTTCATCTGCTCCCATTTTTAATGCCATAAGGTGAACCAGATCCTGCAGCGTTTTTGTGTTCTCGGCGATCGAACAGCTTGCAATTGCCTCAGCTGCGACATTTGTTCCTCCCCTCGGTTCCACGGGATTCTGTACGTTGCTTTGTGTTTTAGTCACACTTGCTTCGACGAGACTCTGCACGTAGCTCTTTGTTTCACTCATATTTTTTTCTCCAATTGCTTCAACGTTTCTCTCCGGCTCACTCATTTTCCGATTTTTGTCTGCTGCGGCAACTGACCTAGTGTAGTACGGCTTTTTTCCTTTTGCAATTGGTATTCTAGAAGTCTCCTGCTGTGTGGACTTTTCACTCATTTGCTCTCATTCCCTTTTGTGATCCACCTCCTTCACTTTTTAAGACTTTTCGGGACGGCGTCACTTTGTAATTTTCTGGTTAAGACGAGCCCCCAAATGTGAGGAGAGTTTTTAACTCCACTCAGTTTTATTACAGATAGTTATAGCTATTCAATGTTACAAGTTCTGATTCCTTATATTTTAAAATTAGAATAATGTCTGCTGCTGCTTTCCGCCGTTCTTTCTGCTGTGTCTGCTTTTTTCTATCCTCTTCTTCTCCTCAAGTTGCCATACTCCTGATCTTCATACTGCTGCCATACTGCTGATCTTCATACTGCTGCCATACTGCTGATCTTCATACTGCTGCCATGCTGCTGATCTTCATACTGCTTCCATGCTGCTGATATTCATACTGTTATAATGCTGCTGTTACATCTTCCACTCTCTTACATATATGTATATCCTAAAATAATATGCTAAGATCAATGCCATAATTTCGGTATTTTTAGAGTTAGGGAGTTCAAATTTTGAATAAATGTTAATTCATACATAAATTGTATGAATTATTTTTGGCAAAATAATACGACATACCAGATTCCATAAGAATCGGCCGACTATATCCTATAGCTGTCATATAACTGAAAGATCGCAAATGACCCAACTTTCATGTTTTTGAAAATAGAAACTTCGTACAGATTCTATTTTTAGTCAGTTGATCCGACCTTGGTTTAGAAGGAGCCTTACAAACTTAAAAAATACTAAAAACGCGATTTTACTTAAATATAAACAAACCTGCAGCAGTATAGATTTTTTAAGATGTATTTACTAGCTCGGTCCAATTTTAACGTGCATAATTTTATAGGAATTAAATTCGCCGCTGCCGGATTCAATTTGTCAGGATCCGAGGCAGTTTTATAACTTTGTAAACACTAGTTTTCCCTCAACACATAGTTTTCCTCTGATTACGAAAATTCATCTGGGACCTCTGCTCAGACCATTGCCGATCTATTCGCAACGTTTTTTCAAACAACTTACTGTCCGCCTAAAACGACTGATCAGCATTACGGTTACAACATTCAATCAGTAAATCTTATTTTATGAAAGACGTTTCACCGAGAATAGCTTATTATCAGATCTTTTAAGGGTCAAACCCTTAAATTGCCACGCCCCAGTTGACGTGCTAGTTGAAAAAACGGATATGCCAATGTAAAGCGAATGAAAGATTGACGTAGATGGGAGTGCTCTGCGATAGCCATTTCCTTTTTCGAAAGGTATGCTTGGCGAACGTCAGAACCGACCGGGTAGCGGGTGTCAAAAACCATTTGAGACCTTGGGCATTCAGAAAGCCCAATTTGCTGCCCACCGCAACAAACTCGGAATCAAAACAAGAGAATGAGTGGGAATAGCCTCCTACTCTTACTGAATTCTTTGGATCTTTTTTAGTTTGAGTCTTCTTATCCAATAAGAAGGTACAATGCATACCTCTAAAAAACATAATTTATCTAAAATTTTGACCTCACAGCTACCAAAAACGGTCGATAGCTTGCACACTGCTTTTATAGAACTTCTTACAGTTTTTTTTTTCTTTTTTCAGATACGTTTATACACATGGACATGTAGTTATCGACAAGGATCAATATGGATGGAGTCCTCAAGTCTTCCACTTTAGTTTTATAATATGATCGGGCGAAACAAGTTTCAAATGAATGAACTCATACCAGATAGTAATGAAAATGATTCATCTAGCAATCAGAAAAAGAGCCATTCATTGCCACACATCCAGAAGTGGTCGTTAACCGATTTCCGGTATCGTCGGTCAACGGGCAACCTATATGAAACAAGTCCCAAGTTTTTTTCAAACCTTAACTCTAAGTCACCCACCAAGTTCATCGAGAAATTTATTCGAAACGAACTTTTGAATGGATACGATTCTCTAAAATGTCAAAATGGAGGCAGCAAGTTGACATCGACGAAACCGAAGTCTCGGTCGGATAGAATTCCGGTTTACACAAACTGGGAATTGGACAAGAAAGCCCTTAATTGTCTTCGTGACAATTATTCTTGCGAGCGTCGCCATTGCGACAGCGAGATGTACGAGATGGTGCAGGTTAAGCGCTCACAATGCAGCTTTAACTTAAATCCCTTTGAAAACGTTCCTCTCAAGTCGCTCTGTAAAAGCGGCCATCTAAAAAACCAGAACCCAACTGAGGTAGGAAAAAAACAGCTACTGATATTAGGAAAGTGTTTTAGCCATTTTATTGCATTAGAAACGTTTGTTAATATGTAGTTAAATTAAGAATAAGCTGGTGGGTCTGGCGTCCGTATACTGTCATTACGGTCACTCACTTACTCTTCATTAGTTTTATAAATCAAAAGAAATAAATAGAAAATCAAAAAGTAATAGTACGTTTTTGAAATCTTACAGAGCTCAAAGCCCTTTTCCCAGGCTACCAAAGGAATTAAGGTACAACGCAGTACTTCTGGCTCAAGTTTGTCTGGTGATACTAAAGGAGAGAATCTGAGTATAAAATCGAAGGCATGTTTTGAGAGCTTTCAGCAATTTCGATTTCTAAATTTAATATTTAGCTATGACCAACAAAACAAGCAGTTGCATCGAGAACTGGCCAATGAAAAGCTTCGACGTACCATTGAGCTAGATTCTGTGATCAAGTCACTTCTCGTTTTTGAGGCGAAGCTAAAAAGAGATATGAAGACTGCAGGGCAAAGACTTCTTGACAGAGATATGGAAATTTGTCGCTTAGTACGTCTTAATTGCGCTTTAAGAAAGCGCCTTGATAACCAACAAAAGGAACAACGCAAAGCCGCTGTTCAGAATCAGGATGACTGTAACTGTATGGTAATGGAGGAATTACTATGTAATAAATGTCGCAAAAAGTTTTATGAAGTTGAATTAAATGGGAACAAGCAAAATCCTATTAAAGAAATGTGTCTACGTATAAACGGTAAGTTAAAAAAAGCATTTAAAAATTAAAATTCAAACATTTGATAGTTATAGATAGGCTAACAATGTATGTTGTTAATGCTTTTACTTTTTTTACTTTTACTTCTTTTTCTTATGTTTTACTATCTTTACTCTTCAGCTCTGTTTTTGCTATGGATTGTCGCTTTTACTTTAAAACCAACTTTAGGTATCATAAAATCAACATGGAGGGTAGCCTAGAGGAAAACGCGCGCTCCTTATCCTTAGGGGCCCAGTGTTCGATTTTATGAGTGGGCGGTAGTTTTAATTTTTGAAAAGTATAATTATATAAGTATAAAAAGTATAATTCTTTTTATATTTACTTTTATTTTTTTTTATACTTTTTTACTTTTTAATACTAAAATTAAAGAGAAAGCTTAATAATAATTAAAAAAAAAAAAGAAAAAAATCGAGTCCTAAGCAGGATTCGAACCTTGAAACCTTGTACAGAGAGCAACTTCTCTACGCAAAAGGCTATCACCCTGTTTCAATCGGCGCGAACAAAAGCACAATTTGTTATACTACCACATCGACGCATTGTAAACAGAAACGATGAGAAATTGAAAATGAAAATTGGAAGCCAAAACATTTTTACTCCGTCGTGCGAGCAGTCACACATACATACGTATGTGTATACATACACATACCTAGGCGCACACTTTTTTTGACGCATACATGTAAAGAGTTCTAAAAATAGAATCGTATGTACATATGTGCGTTCCTCCCTTACCAACAAGCTCGACGAAAAAGTTTACCGTTTTGGGCCCTGATGTCCCATCTATATATGTACATACTTTATAATCATTGGTAATAACAACACCAAAGACCCCGCGGAACCACTGCAAATTATTACTTCGCGTGGAAGACTTGCCTAATCTAGACATTCTCCCTTAAGCGGCTTACTGGCTTACACGCGTGGTATGGAAAATGAGAGTTTGCCCCAACCTGATCTAAGCTAATGAAAATAATTATTCGCTAGCGATTCAAATCATAGGGGATGGCGAGAAATAAATGCAAGCGTGGTTCAACGCTTTAAAAAGATAGCTTGATTTTAAAAGATAGAAAAGATTGAAATGGTGAGGGTGTGAGTGAAGGCGCGGGTCGAAAGTGCAGCATTGCAATTGCAATAAAAGGAACTTCCGTTATTTTTGGCAATCTTGGTCTAAATTTCCCGATACTTGATACTTGAGTTGATACAATTCCACCATCGAATAAGCTCGCGCCGATCAACAGATCTATTATTTGAGGTAGATAGAACCTATGACCCGCAAGCTTAAAATTCCTTGGAGCAGTCCAACCGGCGACACCTATGCTGATACCGGGTTGAAGGTCGGTGAGCTTTGGGTCACGATCCCAACTACATGAGCAGTTTAACTGCAGATCTGTGACTGCAGGCAGAGGCTTACCTGATAAAGCCCCTAAGGGGGTAATCTGATAAACACAGGGCAGGATTGGATAAGGTGGGACGCACCGTCACATAACATTCATTTTCACATAATAATCAGAGGGCTCCCTAGAAACACATCCAACGAGTGTGGTTACCATGCCTTTGACTTTTCAACTGAATGGCCGACGCACATAAAGACATCGAGAAATTTACGTTTTCAATCCGGCACCTCTTCCAGGAACTTTCCCATGGACTCATACGTCGGAATAAAGTCTCTCGTCTCCGAATGCATCTCGTTTCATTTATCATATGTGGGCGGGTCCAACTTATGAGCGGCACCTGTCCGATGACGCATCCTGCTATTTATCAGACAGCTCACGAAGCCCTCTCAATGATGCCCCTTTGAAAGATTTCAAGCTCAAAATTTCCTTCGAATGCGCTTAAAAATAAGACGGCGGTTGCTTAAGTTCCTATTTACTCCAAAGCCACATTACAGTTCGAGCTGTTTCCGAAGCTGAATCACGCAAGAAGGAGTGCACGGGTTGGCATCTACAATAGATAACAATATAGACGGGAACTGAAGCCCTTCGGAATAGCCTCCGCTGAATTTAGAAGCGGCAACGTTGGGGACCTACGACCTAGAGCTTGCTCAGAATTTGCTCTAACCACCGTCGAGTGGCCGTGCGCTCCACGTAGGAATTCTCCATTGTCGATGACGATCCTTACTTCCCTGGGCAAGCGTTATTCGCTTCCCAAATACTCGAGATTTGCGCAACCTAATATTCCGATACAAGACCTTCCAATTCTTGCATCTGGCCTTCACCATATTTAAAGCCAGGTTCATTTTTTGCAAGCCCTCAAACATAGCGACAAGGCTTTGCTGTAAAAAAAATCACCCTGCTTGGGGCAACGGATTCTATGGAGTCTCAGAATGGATTAATTAACGTTCGATTCGGATTTGCTATATATATAACGTGAATTCTCGGTACCCAGAAGGTCCGAATAGTCAACAGTTTACCTATTGATGGTCTAATGTTTTTTTACTGTTAATATTTCACAGCTTTAAATGTTTTACCAACAAATAATGTCAAGTTATTTTTCGCACTCAATCACGTCGGGATCACCAATTTTAGGTTACCGAGCGTTTTCCCTAACGTCATAAATAGTTTTAAACAAGAAAGGAAAGCTAACTTCGGGCGGAGCCGAAGTTGATATACCCTTGCAGTTAAAACCAGATATATGTATATCGCAAAAATCGGATTGAATTGGCCGATCCTTTTGTCATCCTAATATCATAATATAACCAATTTATTACAATAAAAAAATCTAAAACAAAGTACCAAGCTTCCGTCTTCAAAAATACCAAAGTTGGTATTTTTACCAAATACCATCTCCGATCGTTTAGTTGTATGGCAGCTATAAGATATAGTCGGCTGATCGTTATGCAATTTGGAAGGTTGTATTATTTTGCCAAAAATAGCATTCCGAAGTTTAGCATTTCCGATCAATCAGTTATATGGCCGCTATAGGATATAGTCGGCCGATCCTTATGAAATTTGGTAGATCGTATTATTTTGCTAAAAATAGCTCCCGTACAAAATCCCGTACAAACTCTGTAACTCTAAAAACACCAAAGTTATACCATTTCCGATCAATCAGTTATATGGCAGCTATAGGATATAGTCGGCCGATCCCGGCCGTTCCGACTTATATACTGCGTGCAAAGAAAAGAAGGGTGCGTGCAAAGTTTCAAGACGATAGCTTTAAAACTGAGAGACTAGTTTGCGTAGAAACAGACAGACGGACAGACGGACATGCTCATATCAACTCAGGAGGTGATCCTGATCAAGAATATATATACTTTATAGGGTCGGAGATGTCTCCTTCACTGCGTTGCACACTTTTGGACAAAATTATAATACCCTCTGCAAGGGTATAAAAAATCCCTTGCAGTTTATATGTACATATATATAACCACTAACCATACAGCATATTAACCACTAACCATTATTTTTACCGGACAGCAACAAAAATATTTAAAAAAAATTTTTGGAACACTGGCTATGAATTTTCCTTTCATTTAATAAATGTATGATTTAAAAATTTTAAAACAAATTTCCATTTCTCTACTTTTAATGGATGTTTGCAACAAATTAAATCAAAGAAAATTTGTGGAATAAGTTGGTACCGTTTTTTAAATTTTTATTTTTAAATTAACATTAAAGTTGACTAAATAAGAAAATTTCTTCACTTAAATAAAAATTCAATTAAAAAACTCCATAAAAACAGACTGAAAAAAGTCAAAGTTTTATGTCTGCTCACTCCCCTAAAACTCATCCATCAGTAGGGTATGCAGGCACAATCCACATGAAGAACAACAAAAACTTAAAAGCGATCGGCGTTTTAAGGGATGTCGACTGAAATATACCCTGTTCCTATCTCAGTTTATTGATTTTTATTGATTCGTAAAAATATATATATGCAAAACATTTTACTGCCAACACTTAATCTTATTCCTAAATAAATTTAAAATGTATGCTGAAACAATAAAAAATATAATATAAATTTCACCAAATAACGAATACCCGAATTTTGTTAGGTAGCAAGCCAGAAATATAAGAAAAATCCAAATTTTGTGCGCTGCCTTCGAAACGAAGTCGCACGAAGTCGCAAGTCCCGTGTATGTGCATCTGTGACACGCATACATACAAAGATCAACCGAAGCGCAGGCCAACCTTCTTCATCGCGCTCCGTTCAGAGACTGAGAAACAGAAAGCATTTAATGAGAGTATGAGCGTAAGATGAACGAACGATGAGCGTAAGAAATCCTCTCTGGGGCCTGTCGCAAGAAGTTTTTGCGTCCATTTTCGTTGTATGAAATGGGTTGTCTATATGCTGTATGGTTAGTGATATAACATATATACATAGTTCAAAAGTGTGCAACTGAATAAGCCATCTGTAAAGTAAAGTATATATATTCTTGATCAGGATCACCTCCTGAGGTAATATGAGCATGTCTGTCTGTCCGCGAACTAGTCTCTCAATTTTAAAGCTATCGGCTTGAAACTTTGCACACACCCTTCTTTTCTTTGCACGCAGTTTATAAATCGGAACGGCCGGGATCGACCGTCTATATCCTATAGCTTCCATAAAACTGATTGATCGGCAATGGTATAACTTTTGTGTTTTTTTTAGAGTTATAGAGTTTGGAGGGTACGAACGCTATTTTTGGCAAAATAATAGGACATATTAAATTTCATAAGGCCGACTATGTACATATGTATATTCTATTCTAGCTGCCATATAACTGAACGATCAAAAAGGGTATTTGGTAAAAATAGTAAAATTTGGTATTTTTGAATATAGAAGCTGGGACTGTTTTTTTTTAGATTTTTTGAATTGGTTTTCATAAACCAATTTTATTATGATATTCTTATAAGGATCGGTCAAATATATCCGATGTTTGCGATATATATACGGTTTTAACTGCAAGGGTATATCAACTTCAGCTTCGCCCGCAGTTACCGCAGTTACATAAATTGTACTTTGAAGGCCGAATTATTGACGGCAGCAAAATCCGACAATCCTATTGGGGAGGAATGGAAGAAGGATAGTAGTCCGAGGCCGTGCAAAAAATATGGTGAATCTGGGTACAATCAAAGTTAAAACGATTTTTATTGGAAAAAAATATTTTTCTTTTTTGTAAAATGTAGTGCTTGTTCCAAAGAAATTAAAGAATCGAAGTTTTGGGTGCCCAAGACCATAAACCAAATAGTCGTTTTGAGTCGCCAGCTACAGATGTACTTTCAAAGAAAAGGACAAGATTGTCCTAGGCGGGGCCAGAAAAGGAGGAACACTTACAGGGCAGTATTCTAGCCCATGTTCCAGATAGAAACGCCGATGTTAACGTCGAAACTTCATAGATTTCAATTCTCCAACTCAACCACAACAGATAGGACCATTAGTACATGAACCAAATATGGGAAATGGGAATTCAAGCTCGATAGTTTTTTTAGGAGACTTGCCAGATTATTTTACAAGGTTTGATACGGACAACAAAAAATAACAGAAATCAGAAGATAAAGAAATGTTGAGTCACAGGTTTAGCGAAAAGGGGAAACTATTTGACAATGTAGAAAAAATTTAATGAGCAGGAGTTATAAAAGTTCTTCAAAATGCTGGTATTACTTTTTTACTTTTGGACTATAGCACACCGGATATGTTGCGAAAGATAATCGAGCTATGTATAGTTATAATAACCTTATAACTAAACCTAACTAACCCAATAAACTTATTATTATTCAGAATCAATTTGGGCTGAGCTAGGTAGCAAAGCAGCTTACATCCTCAGTATCATGGGAAATTTTTCGTTGAAGGGTCTGAGCCCTTACCGACTTTAACTGTCAAAAGAAGCCAAAGGTAAAGCATTTTCAAATTATAACATTTTCGTTCTTCTTTCAGAGGAGGAAGCTTTTAAAATTTTCCTCACTAATGGAGCAATAGGCATTTTCCGATGCAAATTCGAGATTTTTATACCCTTGCAGAGGGTATTATAATTTTGTCCAAAAGTGTGCAACGCAGTGAAGGAGACATTTCCGACCCTATGAAGTATATATATTCTTGATCAGGATCACCTCCTGAGTTTATATGAGCATGTCCGTCTGTCTGTCCGTCTGTCTGTCTGTCTGTCCGTTTCTACGCGAACTAGTCTCTCAGTTTTAAAGCTATCGTCTTAAAACTTTGCACACACCCTTCTTTCCTTTGCACGCAGTATATAAGTCGGAACGGCCGGGATCGGCCGACTATATCCTATAGCTGCCATATAACTGATTGATCGGAAATGGTATAACTTTGGTGTTCTTAGAGTTACAGCGTTCAGATTTTGTACGAATGCTACTTTTGGCAAAATAATACGACCTACCAAGTTTCTTGGTATATATATTATATATTATAATATTGGTATATATATTATAGTATATATATTCTTGATAAGGATCACCTCCTGAGTTGATATGAGCATGTCCGTCTGTCCGTCTGTCTGTCTGTTTTTACGCGAACTAGTCTCTCAGTTTTGAAGCTATCGTCTTGAAACTTTGCACACTCCCTTCTTTCCTTTGCACGCAGTATATAAGTCGGAACAACCGGGATCGGCCGACTATATCTTATAGCTGCCATATAACTGATTGATCGGAAATGTTATAACTTTGGTGTTTTTAGAGTAACAGAGTTCAGATTTTGTACGAATGCTATTTTTGGCATATAAATAATACGACCTACCAAATTTCATAAGGATCGGCCGACTAAATCTTATAGCTGCCATATAACTGATTGATCGGAAATGCTATAACTTCGGTGTTTTTAAAGCTAGAGAATTCGGATTTGGTACGATTGCTATCTTTGGCAAAGTAATACAACATGCCGAATTTCATAAGGATCAGCCGACTATATCTTATAGCTGCCATATAACTGAACAATCGGAAATTACCCAACTTTCGTGTTTTTGAAGATAGAAAGTTGGAACTTCGTACAGATTCTATTTTTGGTCAGTTGATCCAACCTACCAAATTGCATAACGATCGGCCGACTATATCTTATAGGTGCCATATAACTGAACGATCGGAAACATTGGCCAATTTGTCATTTAGTGGACTAATTTCGCCGTATCCTTTTCCGTTATTTTACTACATTCTTCCTGAATGCCCCATTTGAGCATATCCTTGGATGTTATGGTGTTTTGGCGAGTCCTGAGCTCCAATAGGTCCCATAGATGATTAATAGGATTTAGATTTAGGGATTGAGGTGGCAAATTTAAGTGATTTTCCACATTTTAAAGCATCTACAGCTTGGTATTGTGGGCAAAATGTGAAACAAAAAATCATTTCCCAGTCGTAATTTTTCAGCGCTTTGAAATAAAATGGGTTTTAAAATGTTGATATACATATATGTATGTTGATGTTGATATGTTGATGTACTTCTTGTGATCCTTTCTGAATTCAACAAATTCCAGATTACCGACTCTACTAGCCGCTATACATACCCGAACCATTGTACCACCACCACCGTGTTTTACGGTTGGGCCAATATTTTGGATATATAGGGTTTTAACCTTTTTTCGCCATACCAGGTGACGCGATTTTATCCCAAATATACAAAATTTGCTTTTATCACTGAAAATGTTTTATATTTGGGATAAAAGGGCGTAAAATTCAGGAATAACCAAACCTTGCCCCAACCGTAAAACACGAAGTATATCAACATACAAGAAGTATATCAACATTTTAAAACCCAATTTATTTCAAAGCGCTCAAAAATTACTACTGGGAAATGATTTTTTGTTTCAACAGGACAATGATCCAAAACATTTTGCCCACAATACCAAGCTGTAGATGCTTTAAAATGTGGAAAATCACTTAAGTTTGCCACCTGCTACTTGAATTATTAAAAAAATAAATTATGATCGCCCCCCCAGGCAGATACCTGTATCCGCCCCTGATCGGAAATGGTATTTGGTAATAATACCAACTTTGGTATTTTTGAAGATGGAAGCTTGGTACTTTGTTTTAGATTTTTTATTGTAATAAATTGGTTATATTATTATATTCTCATAAGGATCGGACAATTTAATCCGATGTTTGCGATGTATATCCGGTTTTAACTGCAAGGGTATATCAACTTCGGCTCCGCCCGAAGTTAGCTTTTCTTTCTTGTTAGAGTATAAAAATGTCTGCTGCAATCACCTCTGTTAGCGCCCGTAAATACTCTTTCTTAAATAACTTCAATGTTTTTTATTCAATCGCGGCAAAACTTTGCAAGGCATATATAATTTGACATAAATCTCTAGATTAAAAATTTTTAATATTATTAAATTTTCGGCGGTTGTTGTTCACACAACAACTTTTTTAAAATAGCTTCTTAGGGGGTCAATCAATAAAATGAAAGAAAAACAAAGCAATGAAATATTTCCATTTGATAAATTTGAATATTAATTACCAAAAAATTTGAATGCTCCGCATAGTGCACTGAGGGATTCATAGAGTGCGCTGCTTATGAAATTATTCAAGACCTAAATAGATTGCGAGAGTGAAAGAAAACTTGCAGAAAAAAAGGAAAACAAGACGGGAAAATATTTTTAATTTTAATTCAAAATTTTCAGTTAATTTTCAGTTTTTTGGAAAGTTAAAGAACTCAAATAACTTTAACTTTATATCATTCACAATAGATCAATTTTGAATTGAATGTGCCGGCCGAATAATTTTACAACAAGCGATACAAAAGCTTAGTAATGCTACAGAGTCTTCTTGGCCATACAGCCAGTCGGCTGATTGAATTGCAAATTGATGTCCTTGAAAACTTAATGGATGAACAAGGTACACGGTTTTCGATGGAAGCTTAGGGCAATCTAATTTTAAACAAGTGTCTTCGGGAGGGAATTGTGAAGACTCTAAATATATTTGCCACAACTGTAACACCTTTACGACTGAAAGATTTGAACAGAAACGTTCACACAGCTTGTGCAATATGCGGAGCCACACCTTCAGATTTTCTTCTGAACAAATATTTGGCTTATACCATACATATATATAATATATGGCTTAAACCCACTTCACACCTGGATTCGCGTTTTTACATTTATTTTGCATTCTGGCTACAAATGTGAAATTATCCCAACAAATTGGCATGATACAATGGAGGATGAGAGCGTTTTAGATACTGATATTTTGAACTTTCCGTATGATATATGTATATTTGGAAAACTTTAGAACTTTAGCTTACTTAAAATATATTATAATTTATATATATAATATATAGAATATTTTTCTTCATTACAGATCTAAAGGGCGAAATCTCAATTATGTATCTTGTTCAACAATGTTATTTACATTTGGCTTTCCATTCCCTCTCCCATGCCACGTTAAATAAAAACTCAAAATACAAAAAACTTAAAAAAATCTTTCGAGAATATTCAAATTGCTTTAAAAACTTTGAACTTAATATAAAAAAGGGAGGTGCCACACCCAACATTTTTTTTTTAAATCTGCGTTCTTTTGAACATATAAACTCAATGGACAATTTTCCTGTAGTGCTATGGCTGCTCGAGCCTGCTTTAAGAGGTACCTGGTAGGTTACGACGGGGTTGAGAGATCGCATTTATTTACCAGAGAAGCACTAAATAGTTGGGTCAAGGGACGTACAATTTCAAACAAAAATTCAATAATTGTGAATCAAGCGTAAACTTACCTCTCTTTTATTCAGTATCCAAGGTTGTCACAGACGATAGAAAGTAGAAGACAAAACAGAAACAACATTAATTAACGAAACCGGAGAAGATTCAATCCTTCATGAAGGGAACAACGAGAGAAACACGCATTCCATGCAGTTAAAGGATTGTATAAATTTCAGAAGAGCAGATCATCTGGATAACTACATAGCAAAAGCCGAAAATATTGTGCTGTACAATTCAGAATCTTTCCATGAGCTGTAAAGGGGGCGGGTGATGCCAAAGGAGCAATGGACAGGGAATTTGATTCCTTACAAAATGAAACTTAATACTTGACTTGGCTCCTCAGGCGTTCGAAAGCACTCCTGTGAAAGTGAAAGTGATTCGAAAACGAAATTATGACTAAACATTTAGCTCTGTCGCAACGACTAAACATTTAGCTCTGAGCGTTGCAACCAAGAATGATATGTTTTTAGTTCATTTTGACGTCTGACAACGTTTTTAACGTTTTGGAGGCTTCCTGCGGAAAGGCAATTTTAAAGTCAGTGGATCAGATCCATGTATCTGCAGAACATTCATCATCGGATTTCTTTCATGACCGCTTAAGAATCCTGCAACAGAGAACATTGTACAGGCGAAGAGGGTTTGCTCAAAACCCTGATGGCTGATCAGTTATAAATACCAATTTAGTGTGAACAATTTTTTATTTTTAAGGATATGTTATCTAAACTCGGAGTCTCTAAGTTTGGGGTAGTTTTACACATGCTTACTGTTAATTAGAGGTCTGCAGGAATACATTCTTATTGCGCACATATATGCGAAAGCGCACATTAAAAAGCGCGGATTAAAAAGCCCACATCGTAAAAAGCTTAACATAATAACAAGAAAGAACAGCTATAGTCGAGTTTCCCGACTATATTATACTCGGTACTCATCTTTTCCATTTACATTTGATTTAACCTTTAAACTTTAAAGGTATGGAATCTCAGGTATGGAGTCGCATACTTTTGCGCTAAAATGGGATAATAAATGGGAAAATGCAGTGTAATTTATACAAATAACGCGAAATGGAACGCTCAGCGAAATTAGACCTAGAAATTGGTAACCAAAGGGGTCGGAAAGATCTAGTTACTCTATTAGGAACAGAGAACATTCATTTTTCAAGACGTAATTGTGAGTCTACCTGTCCAAGAATAAGCATAGGAAGTAGCATAACCTCAGCACAAGTACGGCGCTCTTTTAAAGGAGGTAGGTATAATAGTTTTAACCGGTAATGATAAGATGGAAGGCAAGTGACAGTATCCCAGTTTAAACTTTTTAATGCAAATAACAGAAACTGCTTTTGGATGGATGCAATCCTCCTTTGATCCTCCTCCAAGATAGGACAAACCAACGATACATATAGAGTTTTAGTTGTGAAAGGATCATCAAATTCTTTAGACCAACGTTTGATAAAAGCAAGCACACCTCTGGCTTTATTAAAGATATGTGTTCGTTGAACGACAACTTATTGTCAAAAGGACTCCAAGATTAATTTGGGAAATAAGATCTAAGACGTTATTCCCAAGTGAGTACGAAACAATGTGAGACTTCATTGCGTTTAGCTCGTGTATCTTCTGGCTCTTCTTGATGCAATTGCGCTATTCTTACACGTACATCAGTATTTTGTGGCTGGATTTGTGCTTCGGTTCTTTCGGATCTTCTATTTTGCATGTTTCGAGATCTACTTGTATCACGGCTCAAATCACCCCCTTTGCGTTTTCTTTGCATTGCTCACTGTACAAAACACTCATAAATAGAATTAATGTATTTACTTAATTTTAAATGATTTTTGCCACAGTTTACATTGAGTTAAAATGCTATGGTAGCGTGAGCTTGTCAGTGTGATGAGGTAGTGTCAAGAAAATTGTATATATGTATAAGAAGTATATCTATATATATCTCCTCTAAAAATCGGCCGATTTGGCTGAATTTTGTTTTCTAGGTATTAATGAACAGAAATTTGGAATTTATTGCGGCGGTAGGAGGCGTGGCAAAAATTGAGCTTATAGAAATTTCATAGCATTGCAGGAATTTCCATGCCAAATCCTATAGTTCTATATCTTATAGCCTTTGAGATCCACGCGTTCATACGGACATACCATGACTCGAGTGTTGAAGCTGATCAAATTTATATACTTCATGTGTATATATTCAATACAATATACCTTTACTCTACGAGTACCGGGTATAAAAACGTAATGCTTCAGTACAAACAGACAGGCGCACTATCATATCTATGTATATATGACTGACTGTATATATGTGGCTGATGTCCTCCACTAAATTGCATATCTATAATAAAACTGTAATAATCTATGATAGTATTAAAATTATTGAATATTGTCTCCACAATCCTTTGTCAAATATTTCATTTAATTAATACTATTTTGTATTTTATATCACCGCAGCCAATCCTAGCTCATCTAGTGAGGACACCGTTGCATCATCTTTCGATGGAGCAAGACGAAGCGAGCGCTACACTACCAAACGCACGACAAGCACTTTTCGGGACTATATGCGATCCCGATCGATGCACATATATGACCCTGAATTAGATCAGCAGTCTGAAGAAACTAGTAGCATTAGCCAAGAAGATTCGCAAATAAGCTACGAACAAGTACACCCTAACGCACCAACTATAGAAAGGACGCTCGACGAAATTTCGCCACTAAAACCAAATTACTCCGAACAAAGTAGTTTAGAACTAGACCTGCAAAAAAGGCCCCTCCACTTTTTAGCGACAACAAAAATAGAGAATTCCGATGGGATTTCCTCGTCCGTGCGTGACGACTGTAAAACGTATGGTGCACTTTACTCTACAGAAAAGCTAAAAATTATTCAAAGTAATCAAAAGCGCTGTTCCGATTTCTCGGAAGCATCTCCGAAGCAGATTTACGAGACAACTGGGGACGACTGGTACGCTACTGCTTCTGACCAGGAGGGGTCCACTATATCGTCTAAACCTTACAGTCTTGGCGCTGTGAATCCCGTTTTAGAATGCGTCAATCAAATCCTCTTGCAACAATCCATGGAAGAAACACTCAAAGAACCGATAAATTGCAAAACAGATAATTTGGGTTCCACATTTACCCGACCATGTAGGTCTCACATTACAACTGGGCGTAAACGAGTTCATTTTTCTACAAAAAACAGCAAGGTTCACTTGCTGCGTAACAATGAGGAGGCTAATGGTAACAACGAGCGACCGCAACCATTGATATCGCTCTACAATATCTTTCCCACTGTCGGAGATGCCTCTAACTACGAAAGTGTCTACAGCAATGATTATGAGCCCATAGGCTCAGAGATAGCCTCCAATCATTACATAGATATGTCAACAACAGCTGGCGCTCATACGGCACTTAAACCTACCCAGAGAATACCTCCTGATCTTCCTCCCAAACCAGCCAACCTTCTTAAATTCAAGAAATTATTGCACCCTTTTGGTGAGCTAAAAAAGGATCCCGACTGTGCGACATCTACTGCAACCATTTCCGATCCTGACTATTGCTCTATTTGCGAATTAGGTGTGGCCAGCGTTCGTGTGCAAACGATGGCAGACATTCATCAAGAACCAAAGTCTACATCGCCTACGTCAAAAAAATCAACAGATATCCCAGAAAAATATATTCAATGCATAAATTTAGCCGATAGTCATTTAAAAAAGACTGACGAAATTGAAGAGATTTTTGCCGACGTACCAAAGTTACCTAATGTGGCGGCCATTATTGTACCAAAACCAACATCTTCCAATTATCTGAGGATGACCACCCATGACACACTATTCCTTAATATACCCCAGACACTAGAATCGTCCCAACCGAGTACGCAACTTAAACGAGAGCTTGTACCCAACATCATATCCGAAATTAATAAGCGCTTAAATAAGCCAGTCTGCCCAAGTAAACTCACTCCAGACACTTCTTGTATCCCTGTATTGAAGTCAACAAAATATCTGTTACCAGGCCCCTCAAAAGTTTTACCCATTCAAGCGGAGTTTGACTGGTATAACCTAGACGTCGAGTACGAGTGTGCACCAAATCCAAATAAGAGTTCAATGGTTGAAGGCGTATTAAAAAGTGAACAAAAATATTGCTCGAAGAATTCTGCCGACGAGTATAACTTGGACGAGGAGTTTCAACATGAAGAAAATCCGCTAAAGGATCCAGTTTTACAGTCTCAAGCACAGTCAAATCAAACCATTCAGATTGAACAGAAAGCCGAAACAGCAGTTCAAGCACAAACGATAATGGGAAGCTTTGAAAAATTTATCAAGGGATCTGAATTGAGTACGAAACCCTTACCGTGCAAAAGAAAGATTTACTTCAATGCACCATTTGTATAAGAAACAAATGTTTTTAACAGGAAAAAATAATTGTATACCGAAGTTACACAGGCCGACAGCAAAAAATCTCCACGCATAGTCACTTGGTTCATACCCTTTGGTCTCCTTTCAACGAAAGCCCACTCAGTTTTCGAATTACACATTACACAATACAATTACACAAGAAAAAATTGATATAATTTCCCCATATATTGAAATATGCAAGTTGAAATCTTTTATTTAATACATTAATTTATGATTTTCTATGAATTGTCCCCAACAATGTTTAACTTTGAATGGGTATTCCAAAGATATAACAGCTGGATACACTTTTACATTTTAGTCGTTGCATACATTCGCATATGAAGAATATAACGCAATAGAAAATATTTTAACATATTTTTGAGATTTTATGTTGTTTTCTCTCAGGTGTACCGTGGAAACTGTGGGTAATTGTAAAAAGCTTTTTTTTTTACTTTGGCTTAGAGAAGGCCTCAAACTGGATTTTGTTGGCCTATGTTATGTATATGTTATGCTATTATATAAAAACTAAATAGAAAAATATTCCCATTATTTAATTTGTTATAATTTGTAATAATAATCTTAAATAGTCTATAAATGTATAGAAAAAACATCTATCATGCTAATAGCTAAATATTAGTCTTCCTAGGGTGCAATCATTTAATGAGGCCCATAATGAGAAATCCTTTTGTACTCTTTATATTAGGATACAATGTATAAAAACATACAAAAAAGTTTAGCTGATCTTCTCTTACATATGATCTGATCGACTACTTTCCGCTATCTAAATTCTTATTCAATTTATCCTTGGAGCTTGCATGTCTTCCCAAGCGATGGGATGAATCATCTATTATTCCGCTTCATAAGAAAGGCTCAAAAGAACTTATTGAGAACTACCGCGGAATTGCTTAGCTAGCTGCAAAACTGTTAGAGAAACTGGTTACTACCCAACTGCAACATTTTTGACAAAATATTATTTCCACTTCACAACATGGTTTTGTCAAACATCGCAACTACAACCAACCTTCTTGAATTCACTTCGAGCATTCACAGGGGTTTTCTGAGCCGCATGCAAACTGATGTGTTATACACTGATTTTAGCAAAGCATTCGATTCTGTGAAACATTAGCTCCTCCTTCATAAACTAAAAAAAGTTGTCTCCAAAAATGTTTTTCCTTTACAGTGGTTGACCTCCTATATATTAACCGCATGCAGCGTGATTTGTTTAAAAACATTACATCAAAGATTTTAAACGTTACATCTGGTGTCCCACAAGGTAGTCACTTAGGACCTCTTATGTTTGTTTTGATTGTTACCGATTTACATAGTAAATTACGCTACATACATAAATATTCTGATGTTGTCAAGTTATGTTTGATTCCTCTTATCTTTTGATCTGATCTGATAGACATTTGCAATTAGACCTTAACGAAGTCTTCTTGTGGTGTTCAAACAATCTCCTCTTACTTAACTGCTCAAAGTGTAAGGTTATGACGTTCAATCGCAGTGTGCCTCACATCGTCTCACATGTGCTAGCTTTTATCAAACGTTGGTCAAAAGAATTTGATGATCCTTTCACAACTAAGACTCTATATGTCTTTTTGGTTGGTCCTATCATGGAATACTGTTCGAATGTTTGGAGTCCTTATTACTTTGTTCAGAGTATTGAATGTGTCCAAAAGCAGTTTCTGTTATTTGCATTAATAAGTTTAAGCTGAGATACTGTCACTTGCCTTCCGTCGTATTATTGCCGGTTAAAACTATTAAACCCACCTCCGTAAAGAGAATTGTGCTGGGGTAATTCTACTTCATGTGCTTATTCTTGGACCGGTGGACTCAAAATTACTTCTTGACAAATAAATTTTTTCTGATTTTAATAGAGTAACTAGATCCTTCCGACCCCTTTAGTTACCAATTTATAGATCTAATTTTGCTAAACACGATCCATTTCGTGTTATTTGTTAAATTACAACTCATTTTCCAATTTATTATCTCCTGAAGTATCTCTAGATGTAATTAAATCTAAAATAATGGAATCTCTTTTAACTTAATGTATCTTTACTTTTAGTTATAAAATGTTTAGCATTACAGATCATTGTAAATAATAAAATTAAAACATTGCATTATTGACAACTTTTTCTGGCATTAAATATTACAAAGTGAACCAATAGGTTTTGAATTTTTATACCCTTGCAGAGGGTATTATAATTTTGTCCAAAAGGGTGCAACTCAGTGAAGGAGACATCTCCGACCCTATAAAGTATATGTATTCTTGATCAGGATCACCTTCTGAGTTGATATAAGCATGTCCGTCTGTCCGTCTGTCTGTCCGTTTCTACGCGAACTAGTCTCTCAGTTTTTAAGCTATCGTCTTGAAACTTTGCAAACACCCTTCTTTCCTTTGCACGCAGTATATAAGTCGAAACGGCAAAATAATACGACCTACTAAATTTCATAAGGATAGGCCGACTATATCCTATAGCTGCCATATAACTGATTGATCGGAAAGGCTATTACTTCGGTGTTTTTAGAGTTAGAGAGTTCGGATTTAGTACGAATGATATTTTTGGCAAAATAATACAACATGCTAAATTTCATAAGGATCGGCCGACTATATCCTATAGCTGCCATATAACTGAACAATCGGAAATGACCCAACTTTCGTGTTTTTGAAGATAGAAAACTGGAACTTAGTACAGATCCCATTTTTGGTCAGTTAATATAACCTACCAAATTGCATTATGGTCGGCCGACTATATCTTATAGCTGCCATATAACTAAATGATCGGAAATGGTATTTGGTAAAAATACCAACTTTGGTATTTTTGAAGATTTATCTTATTAGATGGAAGCTAAGTACTTTGTTTTACATTTTTTATTGTAATAAATTGGTTATATTATGATATTCTCATAAGGATCGGCCAATTTAATCCGATGTTTGCGATATATATCCGGTTTTAACTGCAAGGGTATATCAACTTCGGCTCCGCCCGAAGCTAGCTTTCCTTTCTTGTTTGCAATAAGTTCGTTTTAGGGTATAGAAATCTACAATTTCGTGTCAGCACCCTCGCTGCCAACCAAAAACTGGAAAAAATAGGATTTTAGGATAGGGGCATGCCCCTTTCCTCCCTCATAAATTAGGCAACGCCGTATAGGCAACGCATGGCATGGCAACTGGATACAAGCCCCGGGAGGATCCACGTGTAGGAAGACTGGAGGAGGTGCATTCGTATTGGAAAAACGAATCAGCCGAAGGAGGCGCCAGGGAAAGGTCGGAGGAATCGGTTGCAGCAATAACCAACGGCGCACCCCGGAAGGTGATCAAGAGCTGGAACTGTCAGCAAGAGGGTCACGTTTACATGGACTGCGATGCGGAGCAGCGACGGATCTTCTGCTACAAGTGCGGGTTGGCCAACACCGTAAGGCCAAAATGTCCGAACTGCAGGCAGGGAAACGCCAACAGGAACGTTGGAGTAACGGGCAACCAAAGTTCAGCGAAGGAGCTCGAGGTCCATAGGAGGCAGTGAGCCGGGTTAAGATAGCTAAAAGAGAATCCGTACCCGACAACCAAGATGGAGCCGGAAGGATAGAGCAAGCGAAACAGAAGGTGATACAGAGCTTGGAGGAGAGGGTGCGACGGTATAAAGAGGCGAGAGACAGAATTTTCCTGCAGAACCAACTGGCTGGGATGACGATGGTCACGAGAAGGGTCAAAAAGATCCGAGAGCGCTTTAGAAGAAGGAAAAAGGAACGCCAGGGAGTAAAGAGTTCGGTGATGTCAATGATGCGAGGGGCAGCCAGGATTGACCCCCGACCCTACGCTATGGTCAAGGTGGCAGGAATGAAGATGAAAGGTCTGTTGGATTCTGGAGCATCGGTCAGTTTGGTCGGAAGAGACTGCAGAGAATGGGTGGAGCGTCTGGAAATTCCATCGAAGCCGTGGCACGCAAAGGTCCGAACAGCGAACTGAGCACCGCAGCAAATCTTGGGCAAGGTGGTGGTGGAAGTGGAGTACAAAAAAAAAAAAAAGGAAATCTTGTTCTACCTATGTCCATCGTTGGAGCAAGAGTTATACCTGGGAGTGAATTTCTGGCAGGAGTTCGAGATCGCCACAGAATTGTTTGAAGTAGATGAAGTGGAAATGGCCCAGGAGGAGACGAGCAGAACAGCGGCGGAACAAGGTAAACATGAACATCATAAATTAAGTGAAACGGAGAGAGAGTCCACCTGGAGAGAGTCCAAAAATCCTTCTTGAATTTTGAGGAAAATGGATTAGGAAGGACCGCGATCGTGAAACATACCATCGACCTGACTGAAGGGGCCAATCCTATCAACGATCGGCACTATCCCGTGTCTTCAGCAGTACAGACGCTGATTTATCAGGAAGTCGATGAGATGCTTCGACTCGGAGTGATAGAAAAGAGTGACAGCGCGTGGAGCACCACCATTACATTAGTCCGGAAGCCAGGGAAAAATCGCCTCTGCCTCGACGCTCGGAAGCTGAACAAAATTACGATCAAGGACGCATATCCACAGCAAAACATTGAGGGAATCTTAAGTCGGATAGAAACAACAAGGTGCATCTCCAGTATGGACTTAAAGCACGCGTTCTGGCAGATAGAGTTGTACGACGCCAGTATAAGGTATACGGCTTTCACGGTACCGGGTCGCCCGTTGTACCATTTCGTGGTAATGCCATTCGGGTTAACGAATGCAGCCCAGAGGTTGTGTCGACTCATGGACAAAGTGATACCGCAGGAACTCAGGGAAAGCGTCTTTTGTACCTGGACGACTTGTTGGTGGTATCAGAAAACTTTCAGGACCACATGAGGACGCTGGAGGAGGATTCCAGAAGTCTGAAGGCGGCAGGACTGACAATAGGGCTGAAGAAGTCACACTTTTGCTTCAAGGAGCTGCGTTATCTGAGCTATGTGATTGGCGGAGAAGTGGTGAGGACTGATCCAGAGAAAGTTGAAGCAATCAATAGGGTAACGGTGCCAAGGAGTGCCAAGGAAGTTCGGCGATTCCTCGGGATGGCAGGATGGTACCGAAGATTCATACGGAACTTCGCAGAACTGGCGGCGCTGACGGATACTCTGAGAAAGGGCAAATTCGTAATGACGGAGGAGGCAGAGAAGTCGGTGAAGATGCTGAAGGAGGCACTGACTACGGCGCCAGTCTTAAGACATCCTGATTTTAAAAGTATGTTGTATGCAGTGCGATGCTTCGGACATAGGGGTAGGAGCATTTCTGTTCCAAAAAGCGAAAGACCAGGCGAGCGTCCTATAGCCTTCTTTTCCAAGAAGCTAAACCCAGCGCACCACAACTACAGCCTAACAGAGAAGGAGTGTTTGGCATTGTTAGCATTGGATGTACGTTTTCGGCCGTACATCGAACTGATGCCATGTAAGCTGCTTACGGATCATTCGAGCCTGCAATGGATCATGTCCGTGAAGAACCTGGCCGGAAGATTGGCTAGGTGGTCTTTCAAACTACAACCGTACCAGATGGCAATCGAGCACTGCAAAGGCACCGAGAACGTGGTGGCAGACACGCTATCCAGGATGTTGGAAGCCGTCGAGGAGCCTGAAGAAGACTGGATGCTCGAATTCCAAACAACCGAATTTGAATCACCAGAATACGTGGAGTTGAGACAGGTGCTCGAGTCGGAAAAGAGAGGTTCCCGGATATTAAGGTTGTGGACGGCTACGTGTTCAAGCGAACGGAGTGCAGAACCGCAACGGAGTTGGAGGAGAACACTTGGAAGTTGTGGCGCATTCCCCACCTAATAAGGCCCACGGAGGAATAGGTAAAACTCTGTATCGTTTGAGGCAGCGTTTTTACTGGCCGGGAATGGTAGCTCAAGTCCGGGCTTTTGTAAGGGACTGTCGAACGTGTAAGGAAATGAAGCCTACGAATAGCGGCCCGCGGCCAGGCATAGAAGCAGAGACGGTAACCTATAGGCCATTCCAGAAACTTTATATAGACTTCCTGAGGAAGTATCCGAGGTCGCGTAAAGGGCACGCCTATATATTTGTGGTGGTAGACCAATTCTCGAAGTACGTCTTCCTGAAGGCGATGAAGGAAGCAACGACGGCAGAGGTTGTGAAATTCCTGGTGGGGGAGATATTTCACACTTTTGGAGTTCCCGAGACCATCCATTCGGACAATGGAAAACAATTTGTGTCAAAACGTTTTAAGGAGATGGCGGAAGAATTCCACATCCGCCATGTCAGAACAGCGGTGTACTCTCCTCAGTCGAACGCAGCGAAGAGAGTGAACCAGTCGGTGTTGAACGCAATTAGAGCGTATCTGGACCAGGACCACAGGGATTGGGATCTGTACCTGACGGAAATTGAGGCGGCTCTAAGGACGTCGGTGCATACCGCGACGGGAGTAACACCACATTTTGCCCTGTTTGGACAGCACATGTTCACAGATGGAACGGACAATCAGGTGGCAAGGAGGCTGAAAGCTCTAGAGGACAACGAGCTCCTTTGTCTGCCCTCATCGGAAAGAATAGCGTTGATCAGGGATGAGGTAAGAAGGAACTTGCATGGGGCACATGAATCCAGTGCAAGAGTGTATAATAGGCGAACGCGCATGGTGCGGTTTCGACCTGGCCCAGAAGTCTTCCGGAGGAATTTTATTCTCAGCGACTTTGAGAAGAATTTCAATGCAAAATTTGCACGAAAGTTCGTAAGGTGTCGAATCCGAAAGCCGATCGGGGACCACATGTACGAGGTGGAGAATCTGGACGGGAAGACGGCGGGAGTGTTTCCCCTGAAAGATCTGACACAGTGACAAGGAGAGAGAAGGAGGAAAAGATATACCAACGAGGAGGTTCCTGGAAGAGAAAGGGAATACTGAATCAGGCACCTGACCGGTAAAGTAGGTACTTGCGAGATCGAAGTACGCTGTCAAGCCTACAACCCCAAGCGCAGTGGCACCAAACGTCGAGATTGAGAAGCAGAGGTTGAGTCCTAAGGGGTCGTCTCCCACGTTGGAAGATAGGGTCCGAAGAGGCCTCCTGATAATGGGTCTACTCCGAAAAGGGGGATTCAATCGTCCTTTTCTTCATTAGCATTTGACGTTGGAAAGCGTAAAATGCTAGTGTGGCTGTTGTGACCGATAAATAAGTCGGACTAGTGATGCCACCTATTCGGGCATGGTAGGCCCTAGTGATGCCACCTAGTCGGACAAGAGCTGCCTAGTGATGCCACCGGGTAATATATACGAAAATTTGGGGTATTTTTTTTGAAGGGGTTGTTGACCCTGGACGGTTCATGTATGGAGTAACGGGCCTATCCGAATGACCGTTCCGGGGCCCAAGAGAACTGGGAAACATTAGAAAGGCAAGTTATATCCGCTGTTATCTGGAAAAATGCTGTTAACAGAGCTCTGTTATGTGGTGAGCTCTGAAAAAAAGTTTTTGCCGATAACTTTTCACTGTAAAAAATCACTTTCGGTTCAGATCTCAAACAGAATGGTTGACGTCGGAGCTATAAAATCCTTTTTTGCGAAAATTTTTTTTTATTTATTTTTTTTTAATATTTTATTCCTAGATTTTAGTTCATTTATATTTTTTTTTTCATCAAAACTTTTTTTTTTCATTGAAAATGGTACTATAATTTTTTTCAGTATACCGACATGACTTGTAAAAAAAACGGCGGAACCAGAGTTCTAATCAGAGAGCGCATCAAAAACCATTTTCACAAAAGGTGTGCAACAAACTTCTTTGCAGGCCACATCAATACAAATTCAGTCAAGTAACGGAAGCCCTTAAATCGCTGCCGTTTACTGCCCTCCTCGCCACTCAATCTCGAAAAAGGACACGCACTGGGGATCACGTGTAGTGACGACCAAAGGAAGGCCATTGTACAATGCAATTATAAATGTAAGAAATGTGATAGTTTAATGAAATTATTAAGTCAAATATATTTTTAGAATTAATTGTTATATTTCCACTTGTTTTCTCCGAAAGGAGAAAACTTTAATTCTAAGATCGAAGATAAATGCAATCTGGCGAGAGCGATCGAAGAAACACGTCCGGATACGGCAAAGTGAGACAAGAGAATGATTCAATAGCTGTTTTAAGATTGAGCTATTTCCCAAGCGCATGGAAATCTGCTTCCGGCATGGAAATGATTTCTAAACCTGGAAAGTCGCCCACATATCTCTGTAAGCTATGGAGAGCAAATTATACGCAGGAGGAAACAAAATACTCCCTGTAAACTTTTGATATGCCTAATTCCTGGCGTTGTACGCATATTAGGCGGATGACACAACCTTACTCGATCGAAATCCATGCATAAACGCTGCCACATTAGGTATCCAGTAAAATGACCCATTAAAAAAAAATGGACCACAGATTGGAACATCTTAATAATCTGCAGAAAATGTGGTAATTCACATTTGCAACAAGGCCCAGGGAATTGGTATATAAATGTCTATATCTCCTCCAAAAATCTGACGTTTGGGATACATTTTGTTTTCCAGTAATAACATACTTTTTTTTGTGTCTATGATGTCTAAGTTGCTGCTGCTCGCGTTCCCCAACAGCTGGGAGCCAAAGGTCCAGATTGGCTTTAGGACTGAATTATAGACTTTTATGAGGGCTGCTATATATATTTCTGGCCTAGGCCATACTAAGTGTTGCCTGGCGCCATCTGACTTTTTCATTCGGAAGTTTAACATGTTTTAGCAGACACGTGCTCAGAACGTTTTGACGTACGGCCATAATTTGTGTTATTTACAGTGACTTGAAAAAATCAATTTGGCAGAAAATGAAATTAACTCGTGAACCTTTTCGCGCAATCATTTTTCACTGCTTTCGGCGTGAATTAACACGCAAGAGTGCATCGAAGGTCGTTTAAAAACAGTCGTTGTTCCAGAGAACATTGACGTCGTGCATGAACTGATAACGCAAGTTCGTCATGTGACATACCGTGAGATAGAGGCATCCTTGGGCATTTCTTCCACCAGCATACATTCAATATTGCATGAAAACCTGGCCGTAAAAAAAATTTGTATTCGTTGGATCCCGCACAATTTAACAATCGCTCAAAAAAAGGCTCGTGTGGTTTGGTGCAAAAAAAATTTGAAAAAATACAGTGGCGGTGTTTCAAAAGACGTTTATAATATCGTCACAGGTGATGAATCATGGATCTATGTATGCTTATAAGCCCGAAACAAAACAGCAATCGACCGTGTGGGTCTTCGAAGACGAGCCAAATCCAACGAAAGTTGTTGGGGGAGAAGCACTTCGAAGCAAATGGTGGCCTCTTTCTTCGGTAAGACAGGTCATGTGGCAACTGTTCCGATTGAGCAACGTAAGACGGGTGATGGGGTTGATGTATCATACGCCATACAGCCCTGACTTCTTTCAAAGCGTTCAAATCCATGTTTTGAAAGTGCTTCGACAATTTGTTTGAGCGCATGCAAAAGTATATAAGTCTTTCTGGAGAATACTTTGAAAAACAATAAACCCATTTTTAATCATAAATATTCGCATTTTTATTATAAGACCAGAAATATATATAGCAACCCTCGTAGTAACTTAGGCCACTAACCATACAGCATATAGACAACCCATTTCATACAACGAAAATGGACGCAAAAATTTCTTGCGACAGGCCCCAGCAGGCCCCAGAGAGGATTTCTTACGCGATGAGCGTAAGAGAGCTCATCGTTCGTTCATCTTACGCTCATTCTCTCATTAAATGTTTTCGGTTTTTCAGTCTCTAAACGGAGCGCGATGAAGAAGGTTGGCCTGCGCTTCGGTTGATCTTTGTATGTATGCGTGTCACACATTCACATACACGGGTGTATGTGTGCGTGCGATTTCGTTTCGAAGCCAGCGCACAAAATTTTGATTTTTCTTACTTTTCAGGCATGCTACCCTAACAATATTGGGGTATTCGTTATGCGATGAAATGACGAAGGAAATGATATTATTTTTTATATTATATTTTTTATTATTTCAGCATACATTTTTAATTTATTTAGGAATAAGATTAAGTGTTAGTAGTAAAATGTTTTCTGTATATATATTTTTACGAATCATTAAAAATCAATATACTGAGAAAGAGTTAGAGTATATTTCAGTCGGAGCCACTTAAAATCCCGATCGCTTTTAAGTTTTTGTTGTTCTTCATGTGGATTTTGCCTGCATACCCTACTGATGGATGAGTTTTAGGGGAGGGTGAAGACACGAAAACAGCTGATGGACTTGTTTACCTTTTTTGTTTACAATTTTTCAGGCACTTGTTATTAATTTGGGTTATTGTGAGATTTAATTAAATTATTGTCGTTAATTTAATAATTTCCTTATATATTTTGGTACTTTAAAAAAGTCGCCGCTCGAATTTGTTACAGATATATATACATATATATAAATATATATATATTTACGTACTTATGTATATATGAATATATATACATATATATATATTTATTTATATATATGTATTTATGTCGGTATCCAGGGAACACCACGAGGAGGCCATTGCGATTGCGATGGAGTCTTCAATGAAGACTTTCGAGTCGACTTGAGATACCAAAACTAATTGGCTATCTCCTTGTTCCCCACCTAACATAACCTACTCCTAACCTAATAATAAAATGAGACAATTACAAAATAAAAAATTATTGTTTGAGTATTTTTAGTTTCTTTGAACATGCTATATATGTATATATAGTAACATATCAACAAAATTTCTTTAAGTGTATATCAGTAAATTTTGTAAACCGAAGCTGAAGCCTTTTGTATTGAAATTCGAAACGCAGCTGCAAATAGCCTCATTCCAATTTTTGTAAAAACATAAATATTTAATTATTTCAATTCGGCTGAAAACAGCCTCATTTCAGATTTCCAATTTCTAAGAGTCACTTCAGATTGAAAACCAAAACAATATTTGGGTAAACAGAAATCCCGACTCAAATCTTTCTCACTCCTTTTAAGTGAATTAAAACTAAACAGATCAAAACATTCTTAAATGGGAACCCACTTCACATTTTCTTGTCACCTCGATTAATTGAGACCCAAAGCCTTCCATGTCAACTGACACCTCAAGTAAAAGGTTCCGACTCAATCTATTCTCTCAGAGAACCTCTCTTTTGAGCTTTGATCTGCAAAAAGCTTCAGCAAGGGTAGCTATAAAAAGGACCTAGAGCCCTAAAGATAAGTTAGTTCTGAAATTCTAAAATAAAAGAATCACACTGTATCAAAACCGGAACTCAAATAAAAATATATTTTTTTTAATCTAATTTTGAAAAAGATATATAATTATATATATTTATTATATGTATATATGTTATATGTTATATGTTATATGTTATATGTATATGTATATGTATATGTATATGTATATGTATATGTATATGTATATGTATATTTATATACATATATGTATATATATCTGTAACAAATTCGAGCGGCGACTTTTTTAAAGTACCAAAATATATAAGGAAATTATTAAATTAACGACAATAATTTAATTAAATCTCACAATAACCCAAATTAATAACAAGTGCCTGAAAAATTGTAAACAAAAAAGGTAAACAAGTCCATCAGCTGTTTTCGTGTCTTCACCCTCCCCTAAAACTCATCCATCAGTAGGGTATGCAGGCAAAATCCACATGAAGAACAACAAAAACTTAAAAGCGATCGGGATTTTAAGTGACTCCGACTGAAATATACTCTAACTCTTTCTCAGTATATTGATTTTTAATGATTCGTAAAAATATATATACAGAAAACATTTTACTACTAACACTTAATCTTATTCCTAAATAAATTAAAAATGTATGCTGAAATAATAAAAAATATAATATAAAAAATAATATCATTTCCTTCGTCATTTCATCGCATAACGAATACCCCAATATTGTTAGGGTAGCATGCCTGAAAAGTAAGAAAAATCAAAATTTTGTGCGCTGGCTTCGAAACGAAATCGCACGCACACATACACCCGTGTATGTGAATGTGTGACACGCATACATACAAAGATCAACCGAAGCGCAGGCCAACCTTCTTCATCGCGCTCCGTTTAGAGACTGAAAAACCGAAAACATTTAATGAGAGAATGAGCGTAAGATGAACGAACGATGAGCGTAAGAGAGCGTAAGAAATCCTCTCTGGGGCCTGTCGCAAGAAATTTTTGCGTCCATTTTCGTTGTATGAAATGGGTTGTCTATATGCTGTATGGTTAGTGCTTAGGCTTAGTGGCGATCGTGAGTTTATGATCAATTGGAGGCAGCTGGCTTTCAGTTCTAGGTGCATCTTGTTGCATTCGATGTGCTTACGTTAGGTTGGTCGTCTATCAAGGTGAACGCCAAGGTTAGCTTGAGAGATCTACATACCGTTTAGTGAAAGCGGAGGGCATGTTTGTCTATTAAGAGTAAACCTTATATGCTTACACTTTTGTGTTGGCACTTTACATGCTACTTCTATTAGATGATTAGCCAGTTGGTTTGTTGCTTGCGTTGGGCATCTGGAGCGACTAAGGATAGCGGTATCGTCAGCGAACGTTGACGTTGTTAGTTGTGCGTTCGTAGGAATATCCGCAGTATACAAAAAAAAAGATTCCCTGTTTATTCTCGCTGTTCAAAGGCTGAGCGTATTTCGGATGTTAATCTGTTCACTTGCTCGATGGTTCCGTGGTTTCTTCGGAAGCCAAATTGGTGTGCCGGGATAATATTGCAAGCTTCCGGATGTGGTACTATGCGAGTTAACAAGCATTTTTCAAAAAATGTAGACAAACAAGATAGAAGTCTTCTTGGTCTGTATGATGACGGAATTGTGTGGGCTTTTTCAGGCTTCGTTATAATGATGGATTTCTTCCACATTTTTGGGAAATAGCCAAGATTAATGATCCCATTTACTATACTGGCAAGGGGAATGAATTTGAGGCTGGCTTTGGCTGGAAGACACTTTGGAGATGTGTAGCGAATGTTTCAGCTTGGTCTTTGTCGCTGTGAGCCCAGCATCCCGAAGAGTTTCTTATCGGGGTGGTCGTTTCATTTGGGGTACTTTGTTCTAGTTGGCGAAAGATTCAGGATGTACCTCAACTGTGAATTTTCTTTATGTTGGTGAAGAGCCTGGTCGAGTGATCGGGTTGTTTCCTTAAGGCGCTGCTTTGAAGCTGGTGATCTGCTGTTTTGCCACGTACGCACTCACGTACTTTTTGTATTTAAGCCAGTTCGTTTTTGGCGATGTCAGGCTGATGGGGTTTTCTCCTCCTCGGAGAAAACAAGTGGAAATATAACAATTAATTCTAAAAATATACCATATTTGACTTAATAAGTTCATTCAACTATTTATTTCTTATATATACATTTAATCGTTAATATTTTTTTCTGTTGCGCTTTAACTATATTCTCCAACATAAAGTCTCCACCAGCTGAAATCTCTGGACGTAACCCGTTACATCGTAGTTACTGTGGAGTTTGTTGTTCTTCACGACGTCTAGCCTTCGTTGCACATCTCTTTTGTGGACAGAGATTATACTGGACAGTAATCCGTCAATAATGAGTCTAATTTGGACAGCCAAAAAATGTGAATGCGGTGGATCCATCACGGGTGACTCATACCTGTCTTGCTGGCTTTGCAACAACTGCTCACATATTAAATGTGCTGGAGGTGGACAGAATGGACGGATAAGTGAATAAGAAGATTGGCCTGACGTGGTCTTGCATCGCATGCAGAGAAATGAGTCAGAGATGCGGAATTTTATAAAACAGACTAGAAATGGTTTCCTTGATATTCGCAAGCAATTCTCGGCCCTTAATGAGCAACTCCCTGCACTTGAAACCCAATTCCTTGGTCTAAAATTATAAAGCGAATCTCCAAGAAGAAAAATTTCGAACAACAACATTCTGACTGCTAATTTATTGGGTACCCCTACATCCCAAGCTGTACAACAACCTGCTGACTGCTAATTTTTTGGGTACCCCTACATCCCATGCTGTACAAGTCGACGCATTCTCAAGACCAAATATTTTACCGTCGCCTACTTGTCTACCTACTGATGCTTTTCCAGTACCAAGGGACATGCCTTCATAAGCCTTCCAGCAGGGCACTCTAATATTGATCCCTTGCAAGACGCGATCAG